>JAZGQO010000010.1:28205000-33205000 GCA_036850965.1 Patella caerulea
GGCCCGGTTGAAATGTTTCTCGCTGTAGGTCAGCAATTTGCCGATTTTAGGGAGGTTGCGTGGCTGAATGGTTAGCACGTGCGCTCTGTATCATAACGTCTGTCATTGAGTCAACTGGCGTTGTTTCGATTTCTTGGTTGTACGTGACAAGGAGTATGTTCGCCTGTCCAACTTCGTAGGCCGTAACGCCGCTGCCCAGGTAAAATTTCCCTCATTGCACACTTTATGGCATATGCCCGTCTTCATTAGCCCATTTTAGGAGCAGAACAGTAGGACGTTAAACCCCATTCAATTTCATTTCATTTTCTCTATGTTGCTTATTTATTATAGTGGATAAATATTTTTCTGGTTCTAGCAATTATTTAATTTCTGCATAGAAATCTTGCTTTGGCCAGTTTTTTTATTGCAGAGTGCCATTCTTGTATAATTCAGTCTATGATCCTTTGTTTAAAACATGCTTAAGAAGTCGTCACGATTTCCTACTTATAACCAAACATATTGGAAATATTAGTCTGGCATTATTAAATCCTAATTTTATTGTTCTTATTTAAAATTAAACTTTCATTTAACTATGAACAACCCTTAACGTGTCTCTTTAAAACTATTAAATACTCTAAAACAGTAGCTCAACCTTTTGACCTAAACTCATTAATTTACCATTTTCTTGTGAGCGACTTCTTATTCTTCCTATATGACATATTGCACGTGTCTGATTTCAAAGGGGGGTTGGGTGGCTGAATGGTTAGCACGCGCGCCTGTCATTGAGTTAACTAGCGTGTTTTCAAATGCCCGGTTGTACGTGACAAGGAGTAAGGTCGCCTGTCCAACCTGCCATTTTTAATTTGTTTTTCCCGCCATTTTCATTTCATTTTCTCATCCGTCTCATTACAGTAATACAAGTTTCAGTTATTTCCCTTTAGTTTTCAGATTATTGTTATGCCTGGGTGCAATGTTTCATACTATATTTAGACTTGTAACTTCGAGAGTTTTTGACCAATTTTGATAATTTTTTCTTCTTATCCTTTTATTTAGGATACTTGATACAATCAATGACACGTGACGATGAATATGAAAGCTTTCATATCTGCATGGGACAGTAGCAGATCTAGTTAAGCTTTCATATTACATATGAAAGCTTATTGTTTCTGTTAAAGTTATTATTATTATTATTTTTTTTTTTTGTGTATTTTCTGCAAATCGGATTTCTCAGAATCTAACCATAGGATCTTTCTGAAACTTTGACCTACCCCCCCATAAATGGGATGCGAACCTTGATTAAATATATTTTCAAAACGTTTTACGAATCCGAAATCACCGAATTTTACGAACAAATGCATTTGACCTACAATGCTGTAACTTTGTGACTAGTTGACCTATTTAATTAATTCTTTTTTCTATGAGTACCTTGAGACATTTACTTCAAATCTGCAATTTCGGATTTTCGAATTTCGAAAATTCGTCGCTGGGATATCGAACCGGAAGTTTAGACCAACTCGACAACTTCTTTAGTAGTTGTATGATTTTCATGAAATTTAATATGTAAGTAAACCTTAATGATGCGACTTGAAAGATGACTTCAGAAATTTTCTAAATTATCTCCCCTTGGAGAAATTGAGGATCGAATTTTTCAAAAAAATCGACGAAATATAGGTCAAATCATCTTGAATTTTTTTTTTGGTTACTAGTTCCGAGACCACTGATTTGTACACACAAAATGGAGTTTGTAGCTCAACCCGGAAGTGCCACCATCTTGAAATGTAAAAACCTCAAACGCCATTTTGCTATTTTACTTACAGACACGGGAATTATATTTTCTGAATCCTTGGAGGAAGGCCTAAAAAACGTCTGGAGTAGAATTTTCATTTAGGTCAACTGGAAGTCACCATTTTGAATTGAAAATGAAAAATAGAAGCAATTTGAAGGGCCGAGTTTTTGGAACACAATAACTCTCCTTCTAATTAAGCTAGAATGTTTAAACTTGGGGTAGACGTTCACTAGGTCAATGTCATGATTGAGTGTAAAGATGAGCATTTTCTGCCCAGGGTAAGCAGAGATAAGCATGCTGATTTTTTGATTCTTTAGGGCACAATAACTTCGGTTATAATGAAGGGAGGGTGGTGAAACTCTTGTCAATCGAGAGTCTAATAGCTAGCCCGTTGTGTGAAATCATTGTATCATTTTTTTTTAAATATCAGGGATAGCAGAAAAAAGAGATCGAAAATCCAAAAAGTGGTATTTTTACAATTTAGAGCATATTTAAAGGTCCTTTCCTTTTTAAGATGAACATAATATTTTTGGGGAACTTCTTGTACAAAGTCTTATCGGTAGTCTTTTATATGAAACCATCGATCAACAGTCCAAAATATCAGGAGTGGAAGAATAAAAGGATCGAAAATTGAAAACGGCACCCTTTCATTGTTAAGCAAAACATGCAGCGTGGGTGGCTACAATCTGCACATTTAGTCATCGTATAGAGCTTATTCAACATTATCGAATTCCAACTGCTAAGGAATCTTTTACGTGCACTCCAATGTGTACACGCCGGTGGGAGGACAAGCCAGAAAATCGAGATGAACTTTCTCGGCCAATGCAGGGATCGAACACCCGACCTCCTGGCTAGCAGGTCAACGCCTTCGCCACATAGTGTGGACACCCATCGTACATTTCATCTGTCAAATCAAAGCATTTCATTGCATTAGACCAATAATTAATCATTCTTAATTTGAAACTTTATTTTAATATTATTAAATCCTCATTTTATTGGTAGACGTTCGTCTTATTTAAAATTAAACTTTCATTTAACTATGAACAACCCTTAACGTGTCTCTTAACAAAACAATTAAATACTCTACAATAGTAGCTCAACCTTTTGACCTAAGCTCATTAATTTACCATTTTGTATGTGAGCGACTTGTTATTCTTCTTATATGACATATTGCACGTGTCTGATTTCAAAGGGGAGTTTGGTGGCTGAATGGTTAGCACGCGCGCGCTGTATCATAAAGCCTGTCATCGAGTCAGCTAGCGTGTTTTCGAATCTCCGGTCGTACCTGACTACGAGTAAGGTCGCCTGTCCATCTTGGTGGATTTTCTTCATTTCCTCCGGTTTCCTTCCACTGCCAAAGACCTCTACGCGCAAGCTAGACTTGGTGTGGGTGTTTATTAGGCCAATACCTTGATGACTCTGAAACACAATAACTCTTCTTCTAATTGAGGTACAATGTTCAAACTTGGTATAGGCATTCACTAGGTCAATGTCTTGATGAAGTTCGAAGTAGAATTTTGATTTAGGTCAACTGGTAGTCACCATTTTGAAGTGAAAATGAAACATAGTGAAAAATCGACATTTACGGACTTGTAAACAAACACAATAGATCATAGTATGTTCAATGCGTCTCCTATGTCTGACATTAATACATTTCAGGATAGTCGGGATACGGTATTTGAATATTTCAAAAATTCGATTTTTGCCTTTGATGTTTTTCGTGCTGACAAAATTCTTTACGAGTGAAAAATCACATTAACTTTACTAGATTGTGACCGATTTTAATGATTTTTTTCCTTGTTCGGATTATTCATATGACCCATGACATGTGACAGGAAGTGACTGTGAATATGAAAGCTTTCATATCTGCATGGGACAGTAGCAGATCTAGTTATTATTATTATTTTTTTTTTTGTGTATTTTCTGCAAATCGGTTTTCTCAGAATCTAACCATAGGATCTTTCTGAAACTTTGACCTACCCCCCTATAAATGGGGTGCGAACCTTGATTAAATATATTTTCAAAACGTTTTACGAATCCGAAATCACCGAATTTTACGAACGAATGCATTTGACCTACAATGTTGTAACTTTGTGACTATTTGACCTATTTAATTAATTCTTTTTTCTATGAGTACCTTGAGACATTTACTTCAAATCTGCAATTTCGGATTTTCGAATTTCGAAAATTCGTCGCTGTGATTTCGAACCGGAAGTTTAGACCAACTCGACAACTTCTTTAGTAGTTGTACGATTTTCATGAAATTTAATATGTAAGTAAACCTTAATGATGCGACTTGAAAAATGACTTTAGAAATTTTCTAAATTATCTCCCCTTGGAGAAATTGAGAATCGAAATTTTCAAAAAAATCGACGAAATATAGGTCAAATCATCTTGATTTTTTTTGGTTACTAGCTGCGAGACCACTGATTCGTACACAAAAAATGGAGCTTGGAGCTCAACCCGGAAGTGCCACCATCTTGAAATGTAAAAACCTCAAACGCCATTTTGCTATTTTACTTACAGACACGGGAATTATATTTTCTGAATCCTTGGAGGAAGGCCTAAAAAACGTCGGGAGTAGAATTTTCATTTAGGTCAACTGGAAGTCACCATTTTGAATTGAAAATGAAAAATGGAAGCAATTTGAAGGGCCGAGTTTTTGGAACACAATAACTCTCCTAATTAAGCTAGAATGTTTAAACTTGGGGTAGACGTTCACTAGGTCAATGTCATGATTGAGTGTAAAGATGAGCGTTTTCTGCCTTGGGTAAGCAGAGATACGCATGCTGATTTGTTGATTCTTTAGGGCACAATAACTTCGGTTATAATGAAGGGAGGGTGGTGAAACTCTTGTCAATCGAGAGTCTAATAGCTAGCCTGTTGTGTGAAATCATTGTATCATTTTTTTAAATATCAGGGATAGCAGAAAAAAGAGATCGAAAATCCAAAAAGTCGTATTTTTACGATTTAGAGCATTTTTAAAGGTCCTTTTCTCTTAAAGTCAACATAATATTTTTGGGGAACTTCTTGTACAAAGAGTCTTATCGGTAGTCTTTTATATGAAACCATCGATCAACAGTCCAAAATATCAGGAGTAAAAGAATAAAAGGATCGAAAATTGAAAACGGCACCCTTTCATTGTTAAGCAAAACATGCAGTGTGGGTGGCTACAATTTGCACATTTAGTCATCGTATAGAGCTTATTCAACATTATCGAATTCCAACTGCTAAGGAATCTTTTACGTGCACTCCAATGTGTACACGCCGGTGGGAGGACACGCCAAAAAATCGAGATGAACTTTCTCGGCCAATGCAGGGATCGAACACCCGACCTCCTGGCTAGCAGGTTAACGCCTTCGCCACATAGTGTGTACACCCATCGTACATTTCATCTGTCAAATCAAAGCATTTCATTGCATTAGACCAATAATTAATTATTCTTAATTTGAAACTTTATTTTAATATTATTAAATCCTCATTTTATTGGTAGACGTTCGTCTTATTTAAAGTTAAACTTTCATTTAACTATGAACATCCCTTAACGTGTCTCTTTAAAACAATTAAATACTCTAAAACAGTAGCTCAACCTTTTGACCTAAGCTCATTATTTTACCATTTTGTATGTGAGCGACTTGTTATTCTTCTTATATGACATATTGCACGTGTCCTATTTCAAAGGGGAGTTTGGTGGCTGAATGGTTAGCACGCGCGCGCTGTATCATAAAGCCTGTCATTGAGTCAGCTAGCGTGTTTTCGAATCTCCGGTCGTACCTGACAAGGAGTAAGGTCGCCTGTCCATCTTGGTGGGTTTTCTTCATTTCCTCCGGTTTCCTTCCACTGCTAAAGACCTCTACGCACAAGCGAAATATTGAAATAAAATCGAACTATATGTTAGTCCCGAAATGATCTAGTTTGGGACACAATAACTCTCTTTCTAATTCAGCTAGACTTGGTGTGGGTATTAGGCCAATACCTTGATGACTCTGGAACACAATAACTCTTGTTCTAATTGGGGTACAATGTTCAAACTTGGTATAGGCATTCACTAAGTCAATGTCTTGATGAAGTTCGAAGTAGAATTTTGATTTAGGTCAACTGGTAGTCACCATTTTGAAGTGAATATGAAACATAGTGAAAAGTCGACATTTACGGACTTGTAAACAAACACAATAGAGCATAGTATGTTCAATGCGTCTCATATGTCTGAAATTAATACATTTCAGGATAGTCGGGATACGGTATTTGAATATTTCAAAAATTCGATTTTTGCCTTTGATGTTTTTCGTGCTGACAAAATTCTTTACGAGTGAAAAATCACATTAACTTCACTAGATTGTGACCGATTTTAATGATTTTTTTTCCTTGTTCGGATTATTCATACGACCCATGACATGTGACAGGAAGTGACTGTGAATATGAAAGCTTTCATATCTGCATGGGACAGTAGCAGATCTAGTTAGGCTTTCAGACTTTCGTCTGAAAGACTATTGTTTTTACTAAAATTATTAAGCTTTCATATTTCATATGAAAGCTTATTGTTTCTGTTAAGATTATTATTAAGCTTTCATATTACATATGAAAGCTTATTGTTTCTGTTAAGATTATTAGGGTTTCACACTGCGAAGCTTGTGTGGAACACTATTGTTTTTGTTAAAATTATTATTCTTATTATTATTATTCTTCTTTTGTTTTGAGTAGATCTCAGCAACTGCTTGTCGCATCGTTACGATTTCTTCGGTTTTACTGGGAAAGTGGGTGTGACTTAGAGGATAAAGCTATTTTGAACGTTCTGCGACAATGCAAAATGTCCGAAATCACCAAATTATCGATTTTTAAAATATTGCAGTAATTTTAACAATAATCATTGAATTTTAACTTTCAATACATTTTGGCATAGCCGGAGACAGGGCACATAGCTACACTACTTTCGATTTTTGATTTTCGGTAAATCTTCAAAGATATTAGGCGCCAAATTTTGAAAATTTAAAATTTTACAAAAAACTTTTTTATTTATGAATATTTTTTAGTCGTATTATGCACAGAATTAAAGGGTCATCTGACTAGTGCAAAAATGTTAAAACATTTTGTCTCATTAATTTACCTTGGCCGTCATTGGCTAATTCAGTTTTTAAGTCCTAGATTAATTTTTTATTGTTCGATTTGTATAAAACAAAGTTCATATGCTTCGTTGTATCAATTGTCATTTTTTTTATTACCAAAAGTTTTATCTGTCGGCACCGGAAGTGGCATAATTTTACCAAAAACTACAATTTTGACAGTTATTTTCCTTCTTCGAAAACAAATATTATTTTTTGGAAAAATTATTTGACTCAAAGAGTGTGCCCTTTCAAGGCGCAAAAAATGTAGGAAGCAGTTTTTTTAATTTCGATTTCATTTTCGAGCAAATTCGATTAAGAGGCTAAAAATGGTGTAAAATTGGCCTATTTACAATCTATTCAGGCTTTTCAGATTTTAAAATATTTCTTCGTAACTTTTATAAACTTGTAGCTATAATCCATACGAAGAAAATGTATGTTAAAATTCGTTTGTACTATAAGCAGTTACCAAGAAACGGGCAGTTCTGTACAAGTCACTGTTTTCGTTATTTTGCCTGTAAAATAGTCAATTATGATTGGATTTTTATAAAAGTGACATCATTTGATTCAAAAAGCACGTAGCGTCATATCAAGTTGATTACAATTTAAAATTGACACCGGAAGTGACATCATTTGGTCAAAAAATGCATTTTTAAATTTTTTAAATCAATGTTTTATTCAACCAAGAATAACTTAATATGTATTAATAATTTTAACTTTTGGTTTAAATTCACATATAAACAAAACCCATATGGTCATATAGATATCATAAAATGGTTTCTAACTTGTTCGGTTGCCGAGAAATAGACGGTTTTCTACAGGTCACTTTTGAAGGTTTCGGGACCATAAAAGGGTCAATTATTATTCGATTTTCATAAACGTCACACCATTTTATACCTAATGCTATTTGGGATTTCATACAAGTAATTTAAGATTTTCATTATCACCGGAAGTAACGTCATTTTGGCAAAAACTGTATTTTTAGCCTCTAAAACAGATATTTTATTCAAATGAGTCTGTTTTGAAATCATTTTCAAAGTATGGTATTTGATGCCAATCAACAAATAGAATGAACCCATACGATCATACAGATACCACAAAATGGTTTCTAACTTGTACGGTTGCAGAGAAATAGCCGATTTCCTACAAGTCACTTTTCAAGTTTTTTGGTCTTTAAAAGTGGCAATTATTATTCGATTTACATAAAATTTTCACTATATGATATCGTATGCCATTTCTGATTTCATAAGACTAATTGAACATTTGCATTAACACCGGGAGTAATTTAATTTTGTCAAGATCATTTACAAGTAACAAATGTATAAAATGAATTGATATTGCTGGATTTTGTTGATTCTGCGTCTATTTTATTTGTGTGCAATGTTAATTTGGAAACCTGTTTAGTGGTATCGCTGGTACCGGAAGTGACATATGTTCAAGGGTAACTTGGCACCGGAAGTGACATGTTTAAGGGTAACGTGGCACCAGTGAAACCCGTCATTCCTGCATGCAGGTCTAGTTATTAGGCTTTCAGACTTTTGTCTGAAAGCCTATTGAGATTACTAAAATTATTATTATTATTAGGGTTTCACACTGCGAAGCTTGTGTGAAACACTATTGTTTTTGTTAAAATTATTATTCTTATTATTAGGGTTTCACACTGCGTAGCTTGTGTGAAACACTATTGTTTTTGTTAAAATTATTAGGGTTTCACACTGCGTAGCTTGTGTGAAACACTATTGTTTTTGTTAAAATTATTATTCTTATTATTATTATTATTATTCAGATTCCAATTTGAATAGATCTCAGCAACTACGTGTCGCATCGTTACGATTTCTTCGGTTTTACTGGGAAAGTGGGTGTGACTTAGAGGATAAAGCTATTTTGAACGTTCTGCGCCAATGCGAAATGTCCGAAATCACCGAAGTTATCGTTTTTGAAAATATTGCAGTAATTTTAACAATAATCATTGGATTTTAACTTTCGATACATTTTGGCATAGCCTGAGACAGGGCACATAGCTACGCTACTTTCGATTTTTGATTTTCGGCAAATCTTCGAAGATATTAGGCGCCAAATTTCGAAAATTTAAAATTTTACTAAAATTTTTTTTATTTATGAATATTTTTTAGTCGTATTGTGCACAGAATTAAAGAGTCATCTGACTAGTGCAAAAATGTTAAAAATTTTTGTCTCAGTAATTTTCCTTGGCCGCCATTGGCTAATTCAGTTTTTCAGTCCTAGATTAATTTTTTATTGTTCGATTTGTATAAAACAAAGTTCATATGCTTCGTTGTCTCAATTGTCATTTTTTTTGTTACCAATAATGTTATCTGTCGGCACCGGAAGTGGCATAATTTTACCAAAAACTACAATTTTGACAGTTATTTTCTTATTTCGAAAACAAATATTATTTTTTTGAAAAATTATATGACTCAAAGAGTGTGTCCTTTCAAGGCGCAAAAAATGTAGGAAGCAGTTTTTTTAATTTCGATTTCATTTTCGAGCAAATTCGATTAAGAGGCTAAAAATGGTGTAAAATTGGCCTATTTACAACCTATTCAGGCTTTTCAGATTTCAAAATATTTCTTCGTAACTTTTATAAACTTGTAGCTATAATCCATACGAAGAAAATGTATGTTAAAATTCGTTTGTAATATAAGCAGTTACCAAGAAATGGGCAGTTCTGTACAAGTCACTGTTTTCGTTATTTTGCCTGTAAAATAGTCAATTATGATTGGATTTTTATAAAACTGACATCATTTGATTCAAAAAGCATGTAGCGTCATATCAAGTTGATTACAATTTAAAATTGACACCGGAAGTGACATCATTTGGTCAAAAAATGCATTTTAAACTTTTTAAATCAATGTTTTATTCAACCAAGAATAACTTAATATATATTAATAATTTTAACTTTTGGTTTAAATTCACATATAAACAAAACTCATATGGTCATATAGATATCATAAAATTGTTTCTAACTTATTCGGTTGCCGAGAAATAGACGGTTTTCTACGGGTCACTTTTGAAGGTTTCGGGGCCATAAAAGGGTCAATTATTATTCGATTTTCATAAACGTCACACCATGTTATACCTAATGCCATTTGGGATTTCATACAAGTAATTTAAGATTTTCATTATCACCGGAAGTAACGTCATTTTGGCAAAAACTGTATTTTTAGCCTCCAAAACAGATATTTTATTCAAATGGGTCTGTTTTGAAATCTTTTTCAAATTATGGTATTTGATGCCAATCAACAAAAAGAATGAACCCATACGATCATACAGATACCACAAAATGGTTTCTAACTTGTACGGTTGCAGAGAAATAGCTGATTTTCTACAAGTCACTTTTCAAGTTTTTTGGTCTTTAAAAGTGGCAATTATTATTCGATTTACATAAAATTTTCACTATATGATATCGTATGCCATTTCTGATTTCATAAGACTAATTGAACATTTGCATTAACACCGGGAGTAATTTAATTTTGTCAAGATCATTTACAAGTAACAAATGTATAAAATGAATTGATATTGCTGGATTTTGTTGATTCTGCGTCCATTTTATTTGTGTGCAATGTTAATTTGGAAACCTGTTTAGTGGTTTCGCTGGTACCGGATGTGACATATGTTCAAGGGTAACTTGACACCGGAAGTGACATGTTTAAGGGTAACATGGCACCAGTGAAACCCGTCATTCCTGCATGCAGGTCTAGTTATTATTATTATTATTCAGATTCCAATTTGAATAGATCTCAGCAACTACGTGTCGCATCGTTACGATTTCTTCGGTTTTACTGGGAAAGTGGGTGTGACTTAGAGGATAAAGCTATTTTGAACGTTCTGCGACAATGCGAAATGTCCGAAATCACCGAAGTTATCGTTTATGAAAATATTGCAGTAATTTTAACAATAATCATTGGATTTTAACTTTCGATACATTTTGGCATAACCTGAGACAGGGCACATAGCTACGCTACTTTCGATTTTTGATTTTCGGCAAATCTTCGAAGATATTAGGCGCCAAATTTCGAAAATTTAAAATTTTACAAAAAACTTTTTTATTTATGAATATTTTTTAGTCGTATTGTGCACAGAATTAAAGAGTCATCTGACTAGTGCAAAAATGTTAAAAATTTTGGTCTCAGTAATTTTCCTTGGCCGCCATTGGCTAATTCAGTTTTTCAGTCCTAGATTAATTTTTTATTGTTCGATTTGTATAAAACAAAGTTCATATGCTTCGTTGTATCAATTGTCATTTTTTTTATTACCAAAAGTGTTACCTGTCGGCACCGGAAGTGGCATAATTTTACCGAAAACTACAATTTTGACAGTTATTTTCCTTCTTCGAAAACAAATGTTATTTTTTGGAAAAATTATTTGAGTCAAAGAGTGTGCCCTTTCAAGGCGCAAAAAATGTAGGAAGCAGTTTTTTTAATTTCGATTTCATTTTCGAGCAAATTCGATTAAGAGGCTAAAAATGGTGTAAAATTGACCTATTTACAACCTATTCAGGCTTTTCAGATTTTAAAATATTTCTTCGTAACTTTTATAAACTTGTAGCTATAATCCATACGAAGAGAATGTATGTTAAAATTAGTTTCTAAAATAAGCAAATGCCGAGAAATGGGCAGTTTTGCATAAGTCACTGTTTTCGTAATTTTGCCTGTAAAATAGTCAATTATTAATGGATGTTCACAAAAGTGACATCATTTGATTCAAAAAGCAAGTCTGCGTCATATCAAGTTGATTACTATTTAAAATTGACACCGGATGTGACGTCATTTAGTCAAAAACTCAATTTTTAACTTTTAAAATCGATATTTTTTTCAACCAAGAATTACGTCACATATAATAATAAAATTAACTTTTGGTTTAAATTCACATATTAACAAAACTCATACGGTCAAAAAGATATCATAAAATTGTATCTAACTTGTTCGGTTGCCGAGATATAGGCGATTTTCTAAAAGTCACTTTTGAAGGTTTTTGGCCCATAAAAGTGTCAATTATTATTCGATTTTCATAAAATTTTCACCCTTTGAAGCCTAATGTCATAGGCGATGTTATAAAACTAATTTAACGTTTTCATTATCACCGGAAGTAACGTCATTTTGGCAAAACTGTATTTTAAGCCTTCAAAACCGATATTTTATTCAAATGAGTCTGAATTGTAATGTTTATACAATTATGATATTTGATTCCAATCAACAAATAGAATAAACCCATACGGTCATATAAATACCAAAAAATGGTTTCTAACTTATACGGTTGCCGAGAAATAGACGATTTTCTACATGTCACTTTTCAAGGTTTTTGGTCTATAAAAGTGGCAATTATTATTCCATTTACATAAAATTTTCACCATGTGATGCCTTATGCCATTTCCGATTTCATAAAACTAATGGAACATTTACATTATCACCGGAAGTACTGTAACTTTGTCAGGATCAATTACATGTAACAAATGTATAAAATGAAATGATATTGCTGGATTTGTTTGATTCTGTTTCCATTTTATTTGATGTGTGCAATGCTTATGTGGAAACCTGTATATTGGTTTCATTGGTACCGGAAGTGACATATGTTCAAGGGTGACGTACCACCGAAAGTGACACAAGTTCAAGTTCAAAGGTAACATGGCACCAGTGAAACCCGTCATTCCTGCATGCAGGTCTAGTTATTCTTATTATTATTCTTATTATTATTCCAATTCCACTTTGACTATATCTCAGCAACTACTTGTCGCATCGTTACGATTTCTTCGGTTTTACTGGGAAAGTGGGTGTGACTTAGAGGATAAAGCTATTTCGAACGTTCTGCGACAATGCGAAATGTCCGAAATCACCGAAGTTATCGTTTTTGAAAATATTGCAGTAATTTTAACAATAATCATTGGATTTTAACTTTCGATACATTTTGGCATAGTCGGAGACAGGGTATATAACTACGCTACTTTCGATTTTTGATTTTCGGCATATCTTCGAAGATATTAGGCGCCAAATTTCGAAAATTTAAAATTTCACAAAAAACTTTTTTATTTATGAATATTTTTTAGTCGTGTTGTGCACAGAATTAAAGAGTCACCTGACTAGCGCAAAAATAGTAAAAAAAAATGTCTCAGTAATTTTCCTTGGCCGCCATTGGCTAATTCAGTTTTTCAGTCCCAGATTAATTTTTTATTGTTCGATTTGTATAAACAACGTTCATATGCTTCGTTGTCTCAATTGTCATTTTTTTTATTACCAAAAGTGTTATCTGTCGGCACCGGAAGTGGCATAATTTTACCAAAAACTACAATTTTGACAGTTATTTTCTTATATCGAAAACAAATATTATTTTTTGGAAAAATTATTTGACTCAAAGAGTGTGCCCTTTCAAGGCGCAAAAAATGTAGGAAGCAGTTTTTTTAATTTCGATTTCATTTTCGAGCAAATTCGATTAAGAGGCTAAAATGGTGTAAAATTGACCTATTTACAACCTATTCGGGCTTTTCAAATTTTAAAATATTTCTTTGTAACTTTTATAAACTTGTAGCTATCATCCATACGAAGAGAATATGCGTGAAAATTAGTTTGTAATATAAGTAGTTGCCGAGAAATAGGCAATTTTGCATGAGTCACTTTTCACGTAATTTTGGCTGTAAAAGAATCAATTATTATTCGATTTTCAATTTTCTTTCGCCATTGGATGCCTAATGCCATAGTGGACTATTTCAAACCATTTTACCTCTTACGCCGCCACCGGAAATGACGTCATTTGCTCAAAACTTAAATTTTAGCCTTTAAAAACAATATTTTATTCAAATGAGTCGTACTTGTTATTTTTTTCAAATTATGATATTTGATTCTATTGATCAAATAGATTGAACCCATACGATCATACAGATACCACAAAATGGTTTCTAACTTGTACGGTTGCAGAGAAATGGACAATTTTCCTTAAGTCACTTTTCAAGGTTTTTGGTCTATAAAAGTGTCAGTTATTATTCGATTTTCATAAAATTTTCACTATATGATATCTTATGTCATTGATGATTTCATAGAACTAATTTAACATTTTCAGTATCACCAGAAGTAATGTCATTTTGGCAAAAACTGTATTTTTAGCCTTCAAAACAGATATTTTTTTCAAATGAGTCTGATTTGTAATATATTTCAAATTGTGATATTTGAACCCAATCAACAAATCGATTGAACCCATACGATCATACAGATATCAAAAAAAAGTTTTTATCATGTACGGTTGCCGAGAAATAGACGATTTTCTACAAGTCACTTTTCAAGGTTTTTGGTCTATAAAAGTGGCAATTCTTATTCGATCTACATACTATTTTCGCCATATGATGCCTTATGCCATTTCTGATTTCATAAAACTAATTGAACATTTTCATTACCACCGGAAGTAATGAAATTTTTCCAGGATCACTTACAAGTAACATATATATATATATATATATATATATATATATATATATATATATATATATATATATATATATATATATAATGAATTGATTTTGCTGGATTTGGTTGATTCTTCGTCAATTTTATTTGCTGTTTACAATGCTTATGTGGAAACCTATTCGATGGTTTCATTGGTATCGGAAGTGACATATGTTCAAGGGTAACGTGGCACCGAAAGTGACGTGGCACCAGTGAAACCCGTCATTCCTGCATGCAGGTCTAGTTATTATTATTATTATTCAGATTCCAATTTGAATAGATCTCAGCAACTACGTGTCGCATCGTTACGATCTCTTCGGTTTTACTGGGAAAGTGGGTGTGACTTAGAGGATAAAGCTATTTTGAACGTTCTGCGACTATGCGAAATGTCCGAAATCACCGAAATTATCGTTTTTGAAAATATTGTAGTAATTTTAACAATAATCATTGGATTTTAACTTTCGATACATTTTGGCATAGCCTGAGACAGGGCACATAGCTACGCTACTTTCGATTTTTGATTTTCGGCAAATCTTCGAAGATATTAGGCGCCAAATTTCGAAAATTTAAAATTTTACAAAAATTTTTTTTATTTATGAATATTTTTTAGTCGTATTGTGCACAGAATTAAAGAGTCATCTGACTAGTGCAAAAATGTTAAAAAAATTTGTCTCAGTAATTTTCCTTGGCCGCCATTGGCTAATTCAGTTTTGCAGTCCTAGATTAATTTTTTATTGTCCGATTTGTATAAAACAAAATTCATATGCTTCGTTGTATCAATTGTCATTTTTTTAATTACCAAAAGTGTTATCTGTCGGCACCGGAAGTGGCATAATTTTACCAAAAACTACAATTTTGACAGTTATTTTCCTACTTCGAAAACAAATATTATTTTTTGGAAAAATTATTTGACTCAAAGAGTGTGCCCTTTCAAGGCGCAAAAAATGTAGGAAGCAGTTTTTTTAATTTCGATTTCACTTTCGAGCAAATTCGATTAAGAGGCTAACAATGGTGTAAAATTTACCTATTTACAACCTATTCAGGCTTTTCAGATTTTAAAATATTTCTTCGTAACTTTTATAAACTTGTAGCTATAATCCATACGAAGAAAATGTATGTTAAAATTCGTTTGTAATATAAGCAGTTACCAAGAAATGGGCAGTTCTGTACAAGTCACTGTTTTCGTTATTTTGCCTGTAAAATAGTCAATTATTATTGGATTTTTATAAAAGTGACATCATTTGATTCAAAAAGCATGTAGCGTCATATCAAGTTGATTACAATTTAAAATTGACACCGGAAGTGACATCATTTGGTCAAAAACTGCATTTTAAACTTTTTAAATCAATGTTTTATTCAACCAAGAATAACTTAATATGTATTAATAATTTTAACTTTTGGTTTAAATTCACATATAAACAAAACTCATATGGTCATATAGATATCATAAAATTGTTTCTAACTTGTTCGGTTGCCGAGAAATAGACGGTTTTCTACAGGTCACTTTTGAAGGTTTCGGGGCCATAAAAGTGTCAATTATTATTCGATTTTCATAAACGTTACACCGTGTTATACCTAATGCCATTTGGGATTTCATTCAAGTAATTTAAGATTTTCATTATCACCGGAAGTATGTCATTTTGGCAAAAACTGTATTTTTAGCCTTCAAAACAGATATTTTATTCAAGTGAGTCTGTTTTGAAATCTTTTTCAAATTATGGTATTTGATGCTAATCAACAAATAGAATGAACCCATACGATCACACAGATACCACAAAATGGTTTGTAACTTGTACGGTTGCAGAGAAATAGCAGATTTTCTACAAGTCACTTTTCAAGTTTTTTGGTCTTAAAATTTTACATAAAATTGTCACTATATGATATCTGATTTCATAAGACTAATTGAACATTTTCATTAACACAGGAAGTAATTTAATTTTGTCAAGATCATTTACAAGTAACAAATGTATAAAATGAATTGATATTGTTGGATTTTGTTGATTCTGCGTCCATTTTATTTGTGTGCAATGTTAATTTGGAAACCTGTTTAGTGGTTTCGCTGGTAACGGAAGTGACATGTGTTCAAGGGTAACTTGGCACCGGAAGTGACATGTTTAAGGGTAACATGGCACCAGTGAAACCCGTCATTCCTGCATGCAGGTCTAGTTATTATTATTAAGCTTTCATATTACATATGAAAGCTTATTGTTTCTGTTAAGATTATTATTATTATTTTTTTTTTTTGTGTGTTTTCTGCAAATCGGATTTCTCAGAATCTATCCGTAGGATCTTTCTGAAATTTTGACCTACCCCCCCAAAAATGGGGTGCGAACCTTGATTAAATATATTTTCAAAACGCTTTACGAATCCGAAATCACCGAAATTTACGAACGACGAAATTGACAAAGCATAGTCGTAACTTTGTTATTTTTTGACCGATTTTACTAATTCTTTTTTCTTTGAATACCTTGAAAAAAATCATTTTCATCTGCAGTTTCACATTTTCGAATTTCGAAAATTCGTCGCTGTGATTTCGAACCGGAAGTTTAGACCAATTTGACAACTTCTTTAATAGTTGTACGATTGTCATGAAATTTAGTATACATGTATATGTAGACCTTACCGATGTGACTTCAAAAATATAATTAGAAATTTTCTAAATTATCTCCCCTTGACGAAATTAAAGATCAAAATTTTCAAAAAAATCATCGAAATATAGGTCAGAATGACCTGATTTTTTTTTTGGATACTAGACAAGTAATTACTGATTTGTACACAAAATATAAAGTTTGTTGATCGAACCGGAAGTGCCACCATCTTGAAACGTGAAAAATCCCTAAGGCTTTTTTGCTATTTTATTTACAGACACGGGAGTTATATTTTCTGAATCCTTGAAAGATGGCCTAAAAATTGTTCAGAGAAGAATTTTGATTTAGGTCAATTGATGGTTGCCATTTTGAAGTGAATATGAAAAGTATTAGCAATTTGAAGGGCCGAAACTTTGAAACTCAATAACTCTCCTTCTAATTGAGCTAGAATGTTCAATCTTGGTGTAGACGTTCACTATGTCAATGTCATGATTGAGTTCAAAGATGAGCATTTTCTGCCTAGGGTAAGCAGAAATAAGCATGCTGATTTGTTGATTCTTTAGGGCAAGATAACTTCGGTTATAATGAAGGGAGGGCGGTGAAACTCTTGTTAATCGAGAGGGTAATAGCTGGCCTGTTGTGTGAAATCGTTGTATCTTTTTTTTAAATATCAGGGATAGCTGAAAAAAAGAGATCGAAAATCCAAAAAGTCGTATGTTTACGATTTGGAGCATCTTTAAAGGTTCTTTTCTCTTAAAGTCAACATAATACTTTTTGGGAACTTCTTCTACAAATAGTCTTATCGGTAGTCTTTTATATGAAAACTTCGATCAACAGTCCAAAATATCTGGAGTAGAAGAATAAAACGGCACCCTTTCATTGTTAAGCGAAACATGCAGTGTGTGTGACTACAATCTGCACATTTAGTCATTGTATAGAGCTTATTCAACAGTATCGAATTCCAACTGCTTAGGGATATTTTACGTGCACTCCAATGTGTACACGCGACCTCGGTTTTTCGTCCCACCCCAAACGACTAGACAGCTGTCCTTGTCAGGCCCTCCGTTCTGCCTCACTGACAAGGGGGGACCACGCCGGAAAATCGAGATGATCTTCCTCGTTGCAGAACTTTCAATTCAGGCCAAACGTTTATTGCATACGATTAAGCTGGTCAGTTGGAGCTTATTTTCAAAAGTTTTGTAATAATCGGTTGGTATTAAAATACCGTGCGAATTAAACTGTTAAAACAGAAAATTTCGCCCGGTTAAAATGTTTCTTGCTATAAGTCAGCAATTTCCAGATTTTAGGGAGGCTGAATGGTTAGCATACGCGCGCTGTATCGTAACGTCTGTCATTGAGTCAACCGGCGTCGTTTCGATTTCCAAGTTGCACGTGACATGGAGTATGGTGTCCAACCTCGTGGGTTTTCTCCGTGTCCTTCGGTTTCCTCCCACGGCTAAAGACCCGTACGCGCAAGGGAAGTTTATAAATACAATTAAAAAACATATGTTGGTCCCGAAATGACCTAGTTTGTGTCGAATGGACGTTGAGCCGCATTTCTCTCTTTCTCTTTTATTTTTAAAGTTTTGTAATAATCGGTTGGTAATCAAAGGTACTGTAAACAAAAAGTCGTATGTTTACGATTTGGAGCATCTTTAAAGGTTCTTTTCTCTTAAAGTCAACATAATACTTTTTGGGAACTTCTTCTACAAAGATTCTTATCGGTAGTCTTTTATATGAAAACTTCGATCAACAGTCCAAAATATCTGGAGTAGAAGAATAAAAGGATCGAACATTGAAAACGGCACCCTTTCATTGTTAAGCGAAACATGCAGTGTGTGTGACTACAATCTGCACATTTAGTCATTGTATAGAGCTTATTCAAGAGTATCGAATTCCAACTGCTTAGGGATATTTTACGTGCACTCCAATGTGTACACGCGACCTTGGTTTTTCGTCCCACCCGAACGACCAGTCAGCTGTCCTTGTCAGGCCCTCCGTTCTGCCTCACTGACAAGGGGGGACCACGCCGGAAAATCCAGATGATCTTCCTCGTTGCAGAACTTTCAATTCAGGTCAAACGTTTATTGCATACGATTAAGCTGGTCAGTTGGAGCTTATTTTCAAAAGTTTTGTAATAATCGGTTGGTAATTAAAATACTGTGCGAATTAAACTGTTAAAACATAAAATTTCGCCCGGTTATAATGTTTCCCACTTTAAAGTCAGCAATTTGCCGATTTTAGAGGGCAAATGTTTATTGCGAACAATTAAGCTGGTCAGGGGGAGCTTATTTTTAAGGGAGGCTGAATGGTTAGCATGTGCACGCTGTATCGTAACGTCTGTCATTGAGTCAACGGGCGTCGTTTCGATTTCGAGATTGCACGTGACATGGAGTATGGTGTCCAACCTCGTGGGTTTTCTCCGTGCCATTCGGTTTCCTCCCAACAGCTAAAGACCAGTACGCGCAAGGGGAGTTTTTAAATAAAATTAAAAAACATATGTTAGTCCCGAAATGACCTAGTTTGTGTCGAATGGACGTTAAGCCGCATTTCTCTCTTTTTTTTTATTTTTAAAGTTTTGTAATAATCGGTTGGTAATCAAAGATACTGTAAAAGTGATAAAACAGAAAAATTCACCCGGTTGTAATGTTTCTCACTTTAAAGTCAGCAATTTGCCGATTTTAAGGGGAAAACGTTTATTGCGAACGATTTAGCTGGTCAGGGGGAGCTTATTTTTAAAAGTTTTGTAATATTCGGTTGATAACTAAAGGTACCGTGCAAATTAAACTAATAAAATAGAAGATTTCGCCCGGTTGAAATGTTTCTATCTGTAGGTCAGCAATTTGCAGATTTTAGGGAGGTTGCGTGACTGAATGGTTAGCACGTGCGCTCTGTATCATAACGTCTGTCATTGAGTCAACTGGCGTTGTTTCGATTTCTTGGTTGTACGTGACAAGGAGTATGGTCGCCTGTCCAACCTCGTAGGCCGTAACGCCGCTGCCCGGGTAAAATTTCCCTCATTGCACACTTTATGGCGTATGCCCGTCTTCATTAGCCCATTTTAGGAACAAAACAGTAGGACGTTAAACAGCCATTCAATTTGATTTCATTTTCTCTATGTTGCTTATTTATTATAGTGGATAAATGTTTTTCTGGTTCTATTAATTATTTCATTTCTGCATAGAAATCTTGCTTTGAGCAGTTTTTTTTTATTGCAAAGTGCCATTCTTGTATATTGCAGTCTATGACCCTTTGTTTAAAACATGCTTAAGAATTTGTCACGATTTCCTACTTATAACCAAACATATTGGAAACCATAATTATATAACATATCTCTAATTTTGGAAGCCCGATTACAGCTATACAAGTTTGGGTTATTTCCCTTTAGTTTAAAGATTATTTTTTTGCCGAGGGTGCAATGTTTCTCACTACATTTAAATTTGTAACTTTGTGAGTTTTGACCGATTTTGATAATTATGTCTTTATAATTTTCCAAATTTACATATTTAACGTAAATATTCAAACAATTGGAATCAACCTGATTCAAAAGTTTTTAGTTTTGTTCAAAGTTTTCTCATTTAATTTTTCGATGTTTTCTTACCATTTTCATTTCATTTTTCTGAAAGTTTTGAAGTGGGAAGTCATCCCGATTACAGCAACACAAGTATCAGTTATTTCCCTTTAGTTTTCAGATAATGCAATGTTTCATACTATATTTAGACTTGTAACTTCGCGAGTTTTTGACCAATTTTGATAGTTTGTTATTCTTATCCTTTTATTTGAGATACTTGATATAATCTATGACACGTGACGATGAATATGAAAGCTTTCATATCTGCATGGGACAGTAGCAGATCTAGTTATTATTATTATTCTTCTTTTGTTTTGAGTAGATCTCAGCAACTACGTGTCGCATCGTTACGATTTCTTCGGTTTTACTGGGAAAGTGGGTGTGACTTAGAGGATAAAGCTATTTTGAACGTACTGCGACAATGCGAAATGTCCGAAATCACCGAAGTTATCGTTTTTACAAATATTGCGGTAATTTTAACAATAATCATGGGATTTTAACTTTCGATACATTTTGGCATAGCTGGAGACAGGGCACATAGCTGCGCTACTTTCGATTTTTGATTTTCGGCAAATCTTCGAAGATATTAGGCGCCAAATTTCGGAAATTTAAAATTTTACAAAAAACTTTTTTATTTATGAATATTTTTTAGTCGTGTTGTGCACAGAATTAAAGAGTCATCTGACTTGCGCAAAAATGTTAAAAAATTTTGTCTCAGTAATTTTCCTTGGCCTCCATTGGCTAATTCAGTTTTTCAGTCCTAGATTAATTTTTTATTGTTCGATTTGTATAAAACAAAGTTCATATGCTTCGTTGTCTCAATTGTCATTTTTTTTATTACCAAAAGTGTTATCTGTCGGCACCGGAAGTGGCATAATTTTACCAAAAACTACAATTTTGACAGTTAGGTACATTTTTTGAAAACAAATATTATTTTTTTGAAAAATTATATGACTCAAAGAGTGTGTCCTTTAAAGGCGCAAAAAATGTCGGAAGCAGTTTTTTTTAATTTCTTTTTCATTTTCTAGCAAATTGGATTAAGAGGTGAAAAAAGGCGTAAAATTGACCTATTTACAACTCATTCAGGCTTTTCAGATTTTAAAATATTTTTACGTAACTTTTATAAACTTGTAGCTATAATCCATACGAAGAGAATGTATGTGAAAATTAGTTTGTAATTTAAGCAGTTGCCGAGAAATAGGCAATTTTGCATGAGTCACTTTTCACGTAATTTTGGCTGTAAAAGAATCAATTATTATTCGATTTTCAATTTTCTTTCGCCATTGGATGCCTAATGCCATAGTGGACTATGTCAAACCATTTTACCCCTTGCGCTGCCACCGGAAATGACGTCATTTGCTCAAAACTTAAATTTTAGCCTTCAAAAAACAATATTTTATTCAAATGAGTCGTATTTGTTATTTTTTTCAAATTGTGATATTTGATTCTATTGATCAAATAGATTGAACCCATACGATCATACAGATACCACAAAATGGTTTCTAACTTGTACGGTTGCAGAGAAATGGGCGATTTTCCTTAAGTCACTTTTCAAGGTTTTTGGTCTATAAAAGTGTCAGTTATTATTCGATTTTCATAAAATTTTCACCATATGATATCTTGTGTCATTTATGATTTCATAGAACTAATTTAACATTTTCAGTATCACCGGAAGTAATGTCATTTTGGCAAAAACTGTATTTTTAGCCTTCAAAACAGACATTTTTTTTCAAATGAGTCTGATTTGTAATATATTTCAAATTATGATATTTGATTCCAATCAACAAATGGATTGAACCCATACGATCATATAGATACCAAAAGATAGTTTTTATCGTGTACGGTTGCCGAGAAATAGACGATTTTCTACAAGTCACTTTTCAAGGTTTTTGGTCTATAAAAGTGGCAATTCTCATTCGATTTACACACAATTTTCGCCATCATGCTGCCTTATGCCATTTCTGATTTCATAAAACTAATTGAACATTTTCATTATCACCGGAAGTAATGAAATTTTGCCAGGATCACTTACAAGTAACATATATATAAAATGAATTGATATTGCTGGATTTGGTTGATTCTTCGTCCATTTTATTTGATGTTTACAATGCTTATGTGGAAACCTGTTTGATGGTTTCATTGGTATCGGAAGTGACATATGTTTAAGGGTAACGTGGCACCGAAAGTGACGTGGCACCAGTGAAACCCGTCATTCCTGCATGCAGGTCTAGTTAGGCTTTCAGACTTTCGTCTGAAAGACTATTGTTTTTACTAAAATTATTATTATTTATTATTATTATTTTATTTTTCGGGGGAGCCTATTTCTCAGCGCCTGTAACAGATACCGATCTGGGACCTAATTCTAGGGAAACCATGTGTTGGCTACTTGATAAACTATTTTTGAAACTTCTGCGCAGACCGGAAGTGGTCGAATTTCGTGCTCTGTCAAAAAATTAAAAAACGGCCGTAGATTCATCAATTCTGTACCTATTTTCATACAAATGACATTTTCGGAAACCTTGAGTCTTTTCTCGGACGATAGCAGTTGAAAATTTCGATATTTCGAAACTTCATCGCTGACTTCTTGCGATCGAAAAATGAAAAATTTTATTTGAGAGACAATTTTTGTTGTTTTTCAAAATTTTCAAATTTGACCTACATTTTTGGATACCTGAAGGCAATCTGGTTCCAGGAATATAAGTTTCATTCCGAGTTATCGCCCTTTATTTTTCGATTTTTTTCGAATTTTCTTCACATTTTGTGAGCTTAAGTTTCGTTTTACGGCCGGATCAACGTTTCTCAAATTCCTGATACATGAAGCAATATTGTCAAACCACCGTTTAAAGCAATTTCAACAACAATCCGTAAACCGGAAGTAGTCGAAATAATATGCGATATTTTGAAAAAAACGTGAAAAATTGGTGTCTTGGGTAAAAACACGATTTCTCCGTCCGATATCAACGGATTAAACAAATTAAGGTATCATTTGGTCTAGCGGTGATTGGACAACTGAATGATACCCAATTCGTACGGATACGATGAGCTGGAAGCAAAATATGGCACGCTGAAAATCAAGTATTTTCTGATTTGGAGCGTTTTTGGACGCCTGTATTTCGAAAACTGCTCCAGCGATTTTTCTTAAACTTTATCTATCGATGGTCCTTCCGGTAGTCTTTAGCATGGATCCATCCATTAAGACTATTATATAATTGGAATAAGACAAAAAAGGGACTGAAAATCGAAAAAAGTCGAAAAATCGTGAAATTTGGGAAAATGCTCTACTATTTTTTTATTTTAAGAGATTTTCAAAAAAAAGATATATATTTAAAAAGCTGACCTAATTACGATTCTAATGATGTATAATATGTATGCAGTTATTTAAATTTAATTTTCAATATTTTGACATTTTGGCATTTTTAACACTTTTGAACATAGGATTTCTCAGAAGTATTTTATTTGATCGTATAGTGTCGTATATCATTAGAGAGCCCTATTCCCATGCAAACTCCAAAACTGGATGTGAAAACTACTCGACAATGATTCGTATACCGGAAGTAGTTCAAAAAACAAAGAAAAATGTAAAAAAGATGAAAAAAAATTGGAGCTCTTGCCAAAAGTTCGAATTCTCCGTCACATATTAGCGGACCAAAACAATTAAAGTGTCTTTGGATAGTTCCATTAATAGACGATCGTATAACATCTAAATAACACGAATTTGATTCTTAGGAAATAAATTATGGTACGCCGAAAACTAAGTATTTTCCGTTTTGGAGCATTCTGAGGCGCCTTTTTCTCGTAAACGACGCCTACGATTTTTCTTAAACATTTTTTACTCAGAGTCCTATCGGTGGCCTAGCGTGTGCATTTAATAATAAAAGCGTTGCAATATTATAGGCGGTCCAAAATTGACCTCAATCTTTGAAAAAAGTTGAAAAATCATTAAATTATTGAAAATGCTCTTTTATTTATCTTTTTATCAAAAATTACTTAATGAATGTTTCTGATATTTCTGCTACAGGAAGTTAAGTATCTAATCAACTTGTTAAAGCAATTCCAACAATGATCGAAAAACCGGAAGTAGTCGAAAAAATATCCGATATATTGATTTTTTTTTACATTTTTACAGAAAACTTTTTTATTTATGAATATTTTTGGATGGTAGTTTACACAGAGTTAAAGTATCACCCTACTTGAGCATAAGTGAGAAAGAATTTTGTCTCAGTAATTTTCTTTAGTCGCCATTGGCTAATTTAGTTTTTCGTACCTAGATTAATTATTTATTGTTCGATTTGTATAAAACGAAGTGCATATGATTCGTAATGTCAATTGTAATATTTTTTGTTACGGTGACATTTTTCTGCACGCAACGGAAGTGGCGTAAAATTAACAAAAACTACAATTTTGAGAGTTAAGTACCACTTTTTGACAGCAAATATTTTTTTTTTCGAAAACTGATATAACAAAAAGTATGCGCCCTGTAAAGGCGCATAAAATGTTTGGCTGGGATTCTTAAATTTCAATTTCATTTTCGGGCAATTTCGAATAAAATGTAAAAAAAGGGTAAAATTCAGTTATTACAACCCATTCAACGTCTTTATATTTTGAACTATTTATTCGTAACTTTCATAAACTCGTAGCCATAATCCAGACGAAGGGAATGTATGCGAAAAATAGTTTGTAACATGAGCAGTTGCCGAGAAATATGCAATTTTGCATGCATCACTTTTCACGTTTTTTTGCCTGTAAAATAGTAAATTATTATCCGATTTTCAATAATTTTTTTTCATTCGATGCCTAATGCCAATTTGGACTAGGTTAAGCCAATTTTACAGTTTCACTGTGACCGAAAATGACGTCATTTTGGCAAAAACTGTATTTTTAACCTAGAAAACAAATATTTTATTCAAATGAGTCTTGTTTATAATATTTTTAAAATTATGATATTTGAATCCCATCACCGAATAGCATGAACCCATACCATCATACAGATACCACAAAAAAGTTTCTAACTTGTACGGTTGCCGAGAAATAGACGATTTTCTACAAGTCACTTTTCAAGCTTTTTGGTCTATAAAAGTGTCAATTATTATTCAATTTTCATACAATTTTCACCATGTGATGCCTTATGCCATTTATGATTGCAATGATCTGATTCAACATTTCCATTATCACCGGAAGTAATGTTATATTTGCAAAAACCGTATTTTTAGACTTCAAAATAAAATTTTACTCCAAAATTAGATTTTGCGCGATCCGACTCAAGATGGCGTGTTCAATGACAAATATTACGGGACGCTGAAGATCTAGTATTTTCCTTTTTGGACTTTTATATGATATCAGAATGATACAAATTCGATGGTTAGGCAATAGATTATGAGATGCCGAAAATATAGTATTTTCCTCTTTTTTTGGAGCCTTTTCAAACTCGTTTATCTCGAAAACTACTTCTATTTCACTTCTTAAACTTCTGTTACCCCGAGTCCTATCGGTCGTTTATGGTATAAAGGTAAATTTAAAAGCATGGCAATGATCTAAAGGACCCTGAAAGCCGATTCAGCACTGCTATGCAGGTCTAGTTATTCTTATTAGGCTTTCAGACTTTCGTCTGAAAGCCTATTGAGATTACTAAAATTATTATTAGGCTTTCAGACTTTCGTCTGAAAGCCTATTGAATTTACTAAAATTATTATTAAGCTTTCATATTACATATGAAAGCTTATTGTTTCTGTTAAAGTTATTAAGCTTTCATATTACATATGAAAGCTTATTGTTTCTGTTAAGATTATTATTGTTATTTTTTTTTTTGTGTTTTATCCACAAATCGGATTTCTCAGAATCTAACCACAGTATCTTTATGAAACTTTTACCTACCCCCCCAAAAATGGGTGGTAGCTGTTGATTAAATATATTTTCAAAACGTTTTACGAATCCGAAATCACCGAAATTTACGAACGACAAAATGGACAATGCATAGTCGTAACTTTATTGTTTTTTGACCGATTTTACTAAATCTTTTTTCTTTGAATACCTTGAAAAAAATCATTTTCATCAGCAGTTTCACATTTTCGAATTTCGAAAATTCGTCGCTGTGATTTCGAACCTGAAGTTTAGACCAATTTGACAACTTCTTTAATAGTTGTGCGATTTTCATTCAATTTAGTATATAAGTAGATCCTACCGATGTGACTTCAAAAATATAATTAGAAATTTTCTAAATTATCTCCCCTTGGTGAAATTAAGGATCAAAGTTTTCAAAAAAATCGTCGAAATATAGGTCAGAATGACCTAAAAAATTTTTTCGATACTAGACAAGGAATTACTGATTCGTACACAAAATATGGAGTTTGTCGATCGAACCGGAAGTGCCACCATCTTGAAACGTGAAAAATCAATAAGGCTTTTTTGCTATTTTACTTACAGACTCGGGAGTTATATTTTCTGAATCCCTGTAGGAAGGCCTAAAAAATGTCGCGAACAGAATTTTGATTTAGGTCAACCGGGAGTCACCATTTTGAATTGAAAATCAAAAATAGAAGCAATTTGAAGGGCCGAGACTTTTGAGCACAATAACTCTCATTCTAATTAAGCTAGAATGTTCTAACTTGGTGTAGACGTTCACTAGGTCAATGTTATGATGAAGTTCAAAGATGAGCATTTTCTGCTTAGGGTAAGCAGAGATAAGCATATTGATTTGTTGATTCTTTAGGGCACGATAACTTCGGTTATAATGAAGGGAGGGCGGTGAAACTTTTGTCAATAGAGAGTCTAATAGCTAGCCTGTTGTGTGAAATCATTGTATCATTTTTTTTAAATATCAGGGATAGCCGAAAAAAAGAGATTGAAAATCCAAAAAGTCGTATTTTTACAACTTGGAGTATGTTTAGAGGTCTTTCTCGTAAAGTCAACATAATATTTGTTGGGAACTTCTTCTACAAAGAGTCTTATTGGTAGTCTTTTATATGAAACCATCGATCAACAGTCCAACATATCAGGAGTAGAAGAACAAAAGGATCGAACATTGAAAACGGCACCCTTTCATTGTTAAGCGAAACATGCAGTGTGGGTGACTACAATCTACACATTTAGTCATCGTATAGAGCTTATTCAACAGTATCGAATTCCAACTGCTTAGGGATATTTTACGTGCACTCCAATGTGTACACGGGACCGTGGTTTTCGTCCCATCCGAACTAGACAGCCGTTCTGCCTCACTGACAAGGGGGAACCACGCCGGGAAATCGAGATGAACTTTCTCCGTGCAGAACTTTCAATTCAAGCCAAACTTTTATTGCATACGATTACGCTGGTCAGTTGGAGTTTATTTTCAAAAGTTTTGTAATGATCGGTTGGTAATTAAAGTACCATGCACATTAAACTGTTAAAACAGAAAATTTCGCCCGGTTCAAATGTTTCTTGCTATAAGTCAGCAATTTTCCGAATTCAGGGAGGCTGAATGGCTGAATGGTTAGCATGTGCGCGCTGTATCGTAACGTCTGTCATTGAGTCAACGGGCGTCGTTTCGATCGCCAGGTTGCACGTGACATGGAATATGATGTCCAACCCCGTTTATTGCGAACGATTAAGCTGTTCAGGGGGAGCTTATTTTTAAAAGTTTTGTAATATTCGGTTGATAACTAAAGGTACCGTGCAAATTAAACTGTTAAAATAGAAAATTTGGCCCGGTTGAAATGTTTCTTTCTGTAGGTCAGCTAGAATGTTCAAACTTGATCGAGTTCACAGCAGAAATAACAGTGAAACGATCAACGAACTCATACCAGAAATAACAGTGCAAAACTTAACGAATTCATAGCAGAAATGAAATGGGGTTTTACGTCCTACTCTTCTGCACCTGACCTGGGCTAATGGAAGACGGCCATACGCCACACAGTGTGCTATGAGGGAATTTTTGCCCGGGCAAGGGATCTTTTACGTGCACTCCAATGTGTACACGGGACCTCGGTTTTTCGTCCCATCCGAACGACTAGGCAGCTGTCCTTATCAGGCCCTCCTTCTGCATTACTGACAAGAGGAAACAACGCCGGAAAATTGAGATGAGCTTTCTCGGCCAATGCAAGGATCGAACACCCGACCTCCAGGCTAAAGAGCCAGCGCCTTGCCCACTTAGCCACCGTGATTCCCATAAATAGCAATGAAACGATCAACGAATTTATAGCAGTAATAACACTTCAACAATTAACGAATTCGTAGCAGAAATAACGATGAAACAATTAACGAATTCGTAGCAGAAATAACAATGAAACGTTCAACGAAATCATAGCCGAAATAAGAGTGGAACAATGAACGAATTAATAGTAGACGAGTTCATAGTAGAAAAAACAGCGAAACAATGAACGAATCATAGCAGAAACCAGAAGGCTATCAATACACTGTGAAATTTGAAACCTAAATGGCCCGGCTAGGAACAATATCTACATGCCCGTAAAAGACTACTTAACAGTTGGAATTCGAAAGAAAAGACCGTAACGACGCTGTCCGATCAAACTTTAGTTAATTCAGTCGGCGCAAAAAGATAGGTCGTTAAAACCATTTCTGTTCAGTTCATTCCATTTCCTTAAATCTATGAAAGTTGTGTGAATTGGGAATCGCGTATTACTCAACAGTTTCAGGGGAGATAAGCCGTCTTTGAGATTGGAAATCAATTTTGGATATCGACTGTGTATGATTGCTACTAGATCGATTGTGATTCAGGTTCTAATCAGTTTGGATTGAAGAATCGGGGTGGTATATGTGTGTGTGATGGGGTGGGGGTGGTGGCACAAGACGCTATATCCCATTCGCAACCACACACCTAACAAATGCAGGGTATAGGTTGCGATCAGTTCTTTCAAGATTTTCATATATTTAAGCCACTTTATTACACGCCTCATCTGAAAATGTCTGTGTTAGTGTAGATAAATGTTGACCAAATAACATCTTTCACCATTTTGACTTTCAGTTACGGAACTAGCATAGGGGCGTTTTAAGGTTTATCATGGCGGAGGCTGTACTATTTTGAGGGCCCTCTGTCGCGAGGGCAGGTTCTTGATTGATGATTGTCACCCCAATGCAATGGCTGCATTCTCATTCAGTAGTGGATTCGACAGTAACAGTGTATAGAAAACGATTGAGTTGGACTCGGGGGCCATTTCCCTTGGCACTAGGGACCCTTTTGTCATTCGTCGGACCCTTTTGTCTGTCTTTAGAGCCCTCCCTAACTAGGGCACATATTCATTTTTCGCATCGGTTTTAGCATTTTTCTCCCGTTTTATTTTTTCAACTGCTTTGATTTTTTTGGCGGGGAGGCTGGCGCCTCCAGCGCCTCAGCTATAAAACGCTTTTGAACTAACAGTACTATTGACATAATACCGTTTTTTCCAGTAATGGTAACTCACTCGTTTCTTCAAGAATCATTCGGCATTCCAGGTATGCTACATTCTATTCGCTGTCTTCCATAGGAGCGGTAAGATGAGACCTGTTTGTGGGAAAATCCCTAAACAATATGCGAGGGTGGAATAATCGTACATTACTTTAAGGTTTGCGTGAAGTAATTGACATATCGAAATTACAGTTATATGCACTGAATAACCATGACACGGAGAGAAATGGGGTTTAACGTCCACTCGACGCAAACAAGGTAATTTTGGGACTAACATATGGTTTAATTTTATTTCAATAATCTGCTTGCGCATATTAACAGTGGGAGGGAACCGCAGGTCCCGGGATAAACCCAGGAGATTGGACAGGCGAGATTGTAGGTTAGGGTTAGGGTAAGCGCTAAGGTTAGGTCTTGGGTTAGAATTAGGATTAGCGATATCCCTATTTACATCTCGTGACCTTTGACCAAACGTAATGAAGACAGGATGTGACGTATATATGCACATTGAGGTTATCAAGCTATAGACCGGACTAGTAGTAAGCTATAAACGGATAAATAACAAGAGTTTATATGTATATTATTTTATTAGATTTATATATATCTTAACTCCCTGATTTACGTATATACATTATGCATGAACAATAGAAACTATATACTAGTATTTATAAGTATTAAAGCTATGGTAATATTATGCTATCAAATAGCCGTATTGTCTTAATATTTGTTGTAACCGCAACCTTGATAGTTATTGTAAGAAGGATAACGGTTGTAGTTGTTGTATCCGTTACCGTATCCGTTGTTATTGTAGTTGTTATATCCCTTCCCATATTCGTTGTTATTGTGGCCATTGTTGTAACCGTTGTTGTAATTGTAGGGGCCGTTGTAACTATTGTATCCTTTATTATTGTATTGGTTGTACTTGTATAGTCCGTTGTTGTATCGGTTGTATGGACCGTTGTTGTACCCGTTGTAGTTGTATGATTGTTTGTAAGTTCCAATCTTTCCATGTCCAACAAATCCGTTTCCAATTATACCGTGTCCGATACCGTTACCAACGATACCATGACCAATTCCGTGTCCAACAATACCGTGTCCGATACCGTTACCAACGATGTCATGCCCAATGCCGTTACCAATCTTTCCATGTCCAATAAGTCCGTGTCCGATTCCGTTTCCAATGATACCATGTCCGATACCGTTACCAACGATACCATGACCAATTCCGTTTCCAACAATACCGTGTCCGATACCGTTACCAATCTCTCCATGCCCAATGCCGTTACCAATCTCTCCATGTCCAATAAGTCCGTGTCCGATTCCGTTTCCAATGATACCATGTCCGATACCGTTACCAACGATACCATGACCAATTCCGTTTCTAACAATACCGTGTCCGATACCGTTACCAACAATACCATGACCAATTCCGTTACCAATAACACCGACTTTGCAAACAGCTACTATTCCGTGTCTGAGTCGGTTTCCTTGGATACCATGTCCAATACCATGGTTGAGTTCGTTGCCAATAGCTCCTACACTAACAAGACCATGTCCAACACCGGCATGTCCTCTTCCATATCCTTTACCAATTCCGTTTGCAAAGACACCAACACCATGTCCGAAACCGTGTCCGATTTTAGCATCGAAGTATTGGGAAGCAGCTACTGTCAAACAGACAGCGAAAGCGACGAAAGCCTGAAAAAGAAAAAAAAAACATGTGTTTTACAGAAATAGCCGTAGATTTGATTCGATACTAAAAAAAAAAATCGCGAGGGTTTATTTATAACCAAAAACTTGACAATCAAGAAATTTTACTGTGCCGCCATTATTTAGTACATGATCGAGTTTTGGCGTTACCAGGCAAAATCACAAGTAATATTCAACTCTGGGTAATAATTTACACTTTTTATAATTTACCGTTCTGGCCCTATGAATATAAAACTGCCTTTAATACAATGTCAAGGGCGATAAGCAATAATACAACAGTGACGATGCAATACCATGTTCAACCCTCGGTAATTTCTACCAGTTTTAAATTTAAAGATGGACCTATGGGTATGCATGCCAAGTGCGATAAGCAATCATATAAAAATTTAGTATGTAATGAAACTTATTAGTGCTATACCAAATTAGATATCAGGTTTCTTGTCTAGAAAGTTCAAGTATATCCCATCTGGGCCACGATCCTTGTCACTACATACCGCTAATTAGAAGTATTGAAGATTATTTAGTCAACAAGTTAAATTTACTTTCTGTAGATTGTTACAATGTTTTACTGTATTAGCCCAGTCTGTACAGAACAGAGGGCGAAAAAGCAAGTCCCATTTAAGATTTCAGGGACCGGATATGCTTATCTTAAAACTTCAAAGATTTGAAATCTTATACGGAGTAGGGCAAAAGTCCTACTTTATACACCGACTGGACCATTGAAGACAAACAGGTAGATTTTGCCCGGACATCTGTATCACGATATACTCTATCAAGGAATCTTTTACGTGCACGCCAATGTGCACACTGAACATTGCTTTTCGTCCCATCCTGACAATTAGACACTATTCCCTGTCAGACCGGGCAGACCTACTGTCCTGTACAGCTAACAAGGGCAGTCAAGCCTGTACAATTGACTTTCTGGTCAAACCCCGGGAGAGAGCCCAAGACCTACTGGTTAGTTAATCAGTGTCTCTTATCACTGAGCCACCATGATCCCCATACATTAAAAACGCGGAGTTCGTAGATGAGCATATTATGCTTAGGGTAAGCAGAGATAAGCAATTAGATTGGTTGATGATTTTGGACACTTTCACTTCAGTCAGAGTGATGAAACTTGGTGTGTAGTTTCATTACATCAATACCTTGAATACGTTCGACAATGAGCATTGTCTGCCCTGGATAAGCAGAGCGATGAGCAATTTGATTGGTCGAGAATTTGAAACAAAATAACTCTCCTTCTAATTGGGGCAGAATGTTCAATCTTCGTGAAGGCGTTCATTAGGTCAGTGCCATAAAGGAGTGCGAAGATGAGCATTGTCTGCTTACAGTAAGCAGAGATAAGCAATCTGATTGGTTGATTCTTTGGGGCACGATAACTTTGGTTATAATGAAGTGAGAGTGACAAAATTCTAAATATAGATTCATTATGTCATTACCTTGACTAAGTTTGATGTTGAGAATTTCTGCGTAGATTTAGGAGCAATAAGCAATTTGACAGATCACATTGGAACATAACACCTCTGTTTCTAATTAAGGTAGAATTTGAACCGGTTGAATTGTTTCTCGTTATAACTCGGTGAGTTTTTGGCGGATTTCATTAATTCTATTTCCTTTTTAAGATTCTTTATATAACTCTTGAGATGCGACAGAAACTGACCGTGAATATGAAAGCTTTAATATCTGCTTAGCAGATCTAGTTATTATTATTTTTTTTTTTGTGTGTTTTCTGCAAATCGGATTTCTCAGAATCTATCCATAGGATCTTTCCGAAATTTTGACCTACCCCCCCAAAAATGGGGTGCGAACCTTGATTAAATATATTTTCAAAACGTTTTACGAATCCGAAATCACCGAAATTTACGAACGAAAAAACTGACAATGCATAGTCGTAATTTATTACCAATTTGACAACTTCTTTAATAGTTGTGCGATTTTCGTGAAATTTAGAATGTTAGTAGATCTTGCCAATGCGACTTCAATGATGTCCTTGGAAAGTTTCTAAATTATCTCCCCTTTGTGAAATTAAGGATCAAAGTTTTCAAACAAAATCGTCGAAATATAGGTCAGAATGACCTAATTTTTTTTTTGAATACTAGAGAAGTAATTACTGATTCGTACACAAAATATGGAGTTTGTCGATCGAACCGGAAGTGCCACCATCTTTAAACGTGAAAAATCAAAAAGGCGTTTTTGCTATTTTACTTACAGACTCGGGAGTTATATTTTCAGAATCCTTGAAGGAATGCCTAAAAATCTGTCGGATCCGAATTTTGATTTCGGTCACGTGATGGTCACCATTTTGAATTGAAAATGAAAAATAGAAGCATTTTGAAGGGCCGGGACTTTGGAATACAATAACTTTCCTTCTAATTAAGCTAGAATGTTCAAACTTGGTGTAGACGTTCACTAGGTCAATGTCATGATTGAGTTCAAAGATGAGCATTTTCTGCGTAGGGTAAGCAGAGATAAGCATGCTGATTTGTTGATTCTTTAGGGCACGATAACTTCGGTTATAATGAAGGGAGGGCGGTGAAACTTTTGTCAATAGAGAGTGTAATAGCTAGCCTGTTGTTTGAAATCATTGTATCATTTTTTTTAAATATCAGGGATAGCCGAAAAAAAGAGATTGAAAATCCAAAAAGTCGTATTTTTACAATTTGGAGCATGTTTACAGGTCTTTCTCGTAAAGTCAACATACTATTTTTTGGGAACTTCTTCTACAAAGAGTCTTATTGGTAGTCTTTTATATGAAACATCGATCAACAGTCCAACATATCAGGAGTAGAAGAACAAAAGGATCGAACATTGAATACGGCACCCTTTCATTGTTAAAGAGCACATATAATGAGAAAACTAAATTCATTGAGCTTATAAACATTATTTACTAAATGCATTTTACGGCAGTTAAACGTCAATCTGATGAAAATTAATTCAGATATCGTCACTCAAAGTCGCAAATATAGACCTCCCGTAAAAACGACTTGGCCAATTATTGAAAACACTCTTAATCCCCTCAGACGCCAGTGACGTCACAGTGACCGAATGCATATTCGGGATGTTTATTCCTTAATTACCTATATACACCCGGCGTGTGTATTCGTTAACGCCTGACTGATTCCTTAATCCCCCTAATTAAATAACAATTGACTACGGAATAATTTGTTTTGTAATTTAGATTAGAATTTGTTTTATAAAGACAGTTGTTGTAGCCATATTCCCCATGTGTTTCTTTTTTATTAGAATAAGCCGACCGTAACCCAACAATAATTGGCTTCTGATTGAAACAAGATTGGTGTGAAATTGTTATAGCCGGCGCTACGGACATCTTTTAAAGTTCCAATAGCATTTTTTTAAGTTATATTTTTAAAATTTATTAAAATAAAGCCCCAAAATAGATTGATCCTATAAACAGTCCTACCTTGTTAAAGAATAATCCTATTAATCCTATAATTCACTATTGCCAGTTGAGAAATTGGCAAAAATATCATTTCAACTTCAAATTCCAACGTTTGAAGATGGCCGTCCATGTAGAAGAATGGGAAAACAAGGGAGGTAATTGAGTAACTATTTCCTCAATCAACCAGTGTCACCCTTTTTAACCCCCCAAAAATTTTATCCATGATCGTATAATAGTGAGTTGACAACCTTTTGAGCAAAAAACATAGAAATAATTATATTTTGACTTTCTTAGAAAAAGTGAAATTGGAACTTTAAGCCGATAGAAATAATCAATTGTCGGCTTTTAAGAAACGAAATGGTTTCAAATAATAATCATTAGGGGTTTGACTGTCGATAGTGTGTATCGATAGTAAAAAGAAACTATCTATAAAAATTGCGATAGTCAAGCAAACTATCGATAGCTTCGATAGTTTGTAATAGCGAAAGTAACATGGCTCAAATTCACTCGTATTTGTCGAATAATTAGTCTGTATTTATAACAAAAAGCTCCGTTATCACTAAAATAGCGTTACACAATCTCAATGTCACATGGAAATCTTCGTCTACCATATTAGGCATGGCTTACTACGAAATGTGTAAAATGGTTGATTTTGGCGCGAAAAAGCTGAAAATGGTCACGTACGCCAATAACAGACATGCTGAAAGCATGTCGCATATGACAGGAAAGTTGGCTATGCCTTTTTTACAAATTACTAAACTACCAATGTAATATTAATAATATACAATTTTATATAATATAAAGAAAAAAAACCAACAGTTTACTTTATTATTTAATTCACAATCAGAATGCGACGTTACCGTGTACCCGAGATACCAGCTTAGGAGGCTCTTCTATTCGCCCCCCTCCCCTTTTGCCGCACCTTTAGAAGACACATGTTGTTTTTATCTGCACCGTCTTGTGTCGCTTCATTCTGTCTGTTTATTTGTCGATATGACTACCGATAACCGTGTTAAAATATAACGTACTGATTTACGGGCTGGAGATGTTGATCAACTAGTGAATTGTAATCTATTCTAGTCACAAATTTATAATCTATAACAACTTAAGACGAGAAAGGTCGGCTTTTGAAAATGCTTTGACTTATAGTAGCTTACGTGTAAAATTACGAGTTAATGATTACGCCAGTCAAATGTTAATTGGACCGACAAATACACACGTGTTAACTGGCGGTGTGTATACAGTGAGATATCAGTTCAGTTCAGTTCAGATATCGTACAGCTAGTGATATATTGTATAGATAATGTGTATAGATTATGTGTAGTGCCTGTGAGATATCAGTTCAGAGATATACAGTGAGATATACAGTGAGATATCAGTTCAGTTCAGTTCAGATATCGTACAGATAGTGATATATTGTATAGATAATGTGTATAGATTATGTGTAGTGCCTGTGACGTCACCAGCCAATCAACCGGATAAAGGTTGTAATTGAAAATTTGAAAACCGTTTTTGGCTGTCTGATGTTTAAACGTTAATATCTCAATTAATTTTAATCAGATTGGAGTGAACTTGACGTAAAATGAATGTAGTAACCCTTAGCTATCAATATATGCAATTAAAAATTACTATTTTATGTGGTCTTTAAGCGAAACATGCAGTGTGGGTGACTACAATCTACGCATTTAGTCATCGTATAGAGCTTATTCAACAGTATCGAATTCCAACTGCTTAGGGATATTTTACGTGCACTCCAATGTGTACACGGGACCTTGGTTTTTCGTCCCATCCGAACGACTAGACAGCTATGCTTGTCAGGCCCTCCGTTCTGCCTCACTGACAAGGGGAACCACGCTGGGAAATCGAGATGAACTTTCTCCGTGCAGAACTTTCAATTCAGGCAAAACGTTTATTGCATACAATTAAGCTTGTCAGTTGGAGCTTATTTTCAAAAGTTTTGTAATAATCGGTTGGTAATTAAAGTACCGTGCACATTAAACTGTTAAAACAGAAAATTTCGCCCGGTTGAAATGTTTCTTGCTATAAGTCAGCAATTTTCCGAATTCAGGGAGGCTGAATGGTTAGCATGTGCGCGCTGTATCGTAACGTCTGTCATTGAGTCAACGGGCGTCGTTTCGATCTCCAGGTTGCACGTGACATGGTGTATGATGTCCAACCTCGTGGGTTTTTTCCGTGTTCTTCGATTTCCTCCCAACGGCTAAAGACCAGTACGCGCAAGAGGAGTTTTTAAATAAAGTTAAAAAAACATATGTTAGTCCCGAAATGACCTAGTTTGTGTCGAATGGACGTTAGGCCGCATTTCTCTCTTTCTCTTTTATTTTTAAAGTTTTGTAATAATCGGTTGGTAATCAAAGGTACTGTAAAAGTGATAAAACAGAAAATTTGGCCCGGTTGTAATGTTTCTCACTTTAAAGTCAGCAATTTGTCGATTTTAAGGGGCAAACGTTTATTGCGAACGATTAAGGTGGTCAGGGGGAGCTTATTTTTAAAAGTTTTGTAATAATCGGTTGATAACTAAAGGTACCGTGCAAATTAAACTGTTAAAATAGAAAATTTCGCCCGGTTGAAATGTTTCTCGCTGTGGGTCAGCAATTTGGCGAATTTAGGGAGGTTGCGTGGCTGAATGGTTAGCACGTGCGCTCTGTATCATAACGTCTGTCATTGAGTCAACTGGCGTTGTTTCGATTTCTTGGTTGTGCGTGACAAGGAGTATGGTCGCCTGTCCAACCTCGTAGGCCGTAACGCCGCTGCCCGGGTATGGCGTATGCCCGCCTTCATTAGCCCATTGTAGGAGCAGAACAGTAGGACGTTAAACCCCATTCAATTTCATTTCATTTTCTCTATGTTGCTTATTTATTATAGTGGATAAATATTTTTTTGGTTCTAGCAATTATTTAATTTCTTCATAGAAATCTTGCTTTGGCCATTTTTTTTTATTGCAGAGTGCCATTCTTGTATATTGCAGTCTATGACTCTTTGTTTAAAATATGCTTAAAGTTGGGTTCCCGGATACAAACTGGGTGATTTGATGATATATTAGAATTAAAAACATATTCAAACTAATTATCTTATCATAATTTTGCTTCAAATCGTTCTCATAACATTGTAATTGACGAGAATAGCCTGCTATAAAAATCTATCGAAAGAGACCATGTTTGCGTCAGGCGATTACCCCTCGCCGTAACCAATGGCAACGGTGGCAGACGACACGGGAGAATGCATTGCATACACAAGACGATGTTGTCTGTAAGCGCTGACTATTTACTACAAATATAGAATCCTAATTAAATTCTCGGATTATCCACTCCATGCGTCCTTTTCCGTGATTTTTACCCCAGAAATTGTTGTATGTCTAACTCTTCATAAAGTTTTCAAAATGTACACAAATCACTCAAGTTCGCGTGCAGCCTTCAACGTCAAGCGTGCAGGTACCCTTATTCGTCGGGTTGACTTACATTTTTGTCCTGTTTACGCTCCATGAGTGTTTTTCAGGGAATCCTGTATTTTTCTAGTAAGATTGGATATCTCTTCTTTGCATATATACCAAAATTGCCATACTTTTATAGGCAATGACCACCCGATAAATACTTATCTGGGAACCCAACTTTAAGAAGTCGTCACGATTTCCTACTTATAACCGAACATATTGGAAACCATAATTATATAACATATCTTGGAAGCCCGATTACAGCTATACAAGTTTCAGTTATTTCCCTTTAGTTTAAAGATTATTTTTTTGCCCGGGTGCAATGTTTCTCACTACATTTAAATTTGTAACTTTGTGAGTTTTTGGCCGATTTTGATATTATGTCTTTATAATTTTCCAAATCTACATATTTAACGTACATATTCAAACAGTTGAGTTCAACCTGATTCAAAAAGTTTTAGTTTTGTTCAAAGTTATCTCATTTAATTTTTCGATGTTTTCTTACCATTTTCATTTCAATTTTCTGAAAGTTTTGAAGTCGGGAGTCATCCCGATTACAGCAACACAAGTATCAGTTATTTCCCTTTAGTTTTCAGATTACTCAATGTTTCATACTATATTTAGACTTGTAACTTCGCGAGATTTTGACCAATTTTGATAGTTTGTTATTCCTATCCTTTTATTTGAGATACTTGATATAATCGATGACACGTGACGATGAATATGAAAGCTTTCATATCTGCATGGGACAGTAGCAGATCTAGTTATTATTATTATTTTTTTTTTTGTGTGTTTTCTGCAAATCGGATTTCTCAGAATCTATCCATAGGATCTTTCTGAAATTTTGACCTACCCCCCCAAAAATGGGGTGCGAACCTTGATTAAATATATTTTCGAAACGTTTTACGAATCCGAAATCACCGAATTTTACGAACGAAAAAAATGACAATGCATAGTCGTAACTTTGTTATTTTTTGACCGATTTTACTAATTCTTTTTTCTTTGAATACCTTTAAAAAAAACATTTTCATCTGCAGTTTCACATTTTCGAATTTCGAAAATTCGTCGCTGTGATTTCGAACCGGAAGATTAGACCAATTTGACAACTTCTTTAATAGTTGTACGATTTTCATGAAATTTAGTATCTAAGTAGATCCTACCGATGTGACTTCAAAAATATAATTAGAAATTTTCTAAATTATCTCCCCTTGACGAAATTAAGGATCAAAATTTTCAAAAAAATCATCGAAATATAGGTCAGAATGACCTGATTTTTTTTTTGGATACTAGATAAGTAATAACTGATTTGTACACAAAATATGGAGTTTGTCGATCGAACCGGAAGTGCCGCCATATTTAAAAGTGAAAAATCAATAAGGCTTTTTTGCTATTTTACTTACAGACTCGGGAGTTATATTTTCTGAATCCTTGTAGGAAGGCCTAAAAAATGTCGCGAATAGAATTTTGATTTCGGTCACGTGATGGTCACCATTTTGAATTGAAAATGAAAAATAGAAGCAATTTGAAGGGTCGGGACTTTGGAACACAATTACTCTCCTTCTAATTAAGCTAGAATGTTCAAACTTGGTGTAGACGTTCACTAGGTCAATGTTATGATTGAGTTCAAAGATGAGCATTTTCTGCTTAGGGTAAGCAGAGATAAACAAGCTAATTTGTTGATTCTTTAGGGCACGATAACTTCGGTTATAATGAAGGGAGGGCGGTGAAACTTTTGTCAATAGAGAGTCTAATAGCTAGCCTGTTGTGTGAAATCATTGTATTATTTTTTCTAAATATCAGGGATAGCCGAAAAAAAGAGATTGAAAACCCAAAAAGTCGTATTTTTACAATTTGGAGCATGTTTACAGGTCTTTCTCGTAAAGTCAACATAATATTTTTTGGGAACTTCTTGTACAAAGAGTCTTATTGGTAGTCTTTTATATGAAACCATCGATCAACAGTCCAACATATCAGGAGTAGAAGAACAAAAGGATCGAACATTGAAAACGGCACCCTTTCATTGTTAAGCGAAACATGCAGTGTGGGTGACTACAATCTACACATTTAGTCATCGTATAGAGCTTATTCAACAGTATCGAATTCCAACTGCTTAGGGATATTTTACGTGCACTCCAATGTGTACACGGGACCTTGGTTTTTCGTCCCATCCGAATGACTAGACAGCTGTGCTTGTCAGGCCCTCCGTTCTGCCTCACTGACAAGGGGAACCACGCCGGGAAATCGAGATGAACTTTCTCCGTGCAGAACTTTCAATTCAGGCGAAAACGTTTATTGCATACGATTAAGCTGGTCAGTTGGAGCTTATTTTCAAAAGTTTTGTAATAATCGGTTGGTAATTAAAGTACCGTGCACATTAAACTGTTAAAACAGAAAATTTCGCCCGGTTGAAATGTTTCTTGCTATAAGTCAGCAATTTTCTGAATTCAGGGAGGCTGAATGGCTGAATGGTTAGCATGTGCGCACTGTATCGTAACGTCTGTCATTGAGTCAACGGGCGTCGTTTCGATCTCCAGGTTGCACGTGACATGAAGTATGATGTCCAACCTTGTGGGTTTTCTCCGTGTTCTTCGGTTTCCTCCCAACGGCTAAAGACCTGTAAGCGCAGGGGGAGTTTTTAAATAAAATTAAAAAACATATGTTAGTCCCGAAATGACCTAGTTTGTGTCGAATGGACATTAGGCCGCATTTCTCTCTTTCTCTTTTATTTTTAAAGTTTTGTAATAATCGGTTGGTAATCAAAGGTACTGTAAAAGTGATAAAACAGAAAATAATCGGTTGGTAATCAAAGGTACTGTAAAAGTCATAAAACAGAAAATTTCGCCCGGTTGTAATGTTTCTCACTTTAAAGTCAGCAATTTCCCGATTTTAAGTGGCAAACGTTTATTGCGAACGCTTAAGCTGGTCAGGGGGGAGCTTATTTTTAAAAGTTTTGTAATATTCGGTTGATAACTAAAGGTACCGTGCAAATTAAACTGTTACAATAGAAAATTTGGCCCGGTTGAAATGTTTCTCGCTGTAGGTCAGCAATTTGCCGATTTTAGGGAGGTTGCGTGGCTGAATGGTTAGCACGTGCGCTCTGTATCATAACGTCTGTCATTGAGTCAACTGCCGTTGTTTCGATTTTTTGGTTGTACGTGACAAGGAGTATGGTTGCCTGTCCAACCTCGTAGGCCGTAACCGCCGCTGCCCGGGTAAAATTTCCCTCATTGCACACATTATGGCATATGCCCGTCTTCATTAGCCCATTTTAGGAGCAGAACAGTCGGACGTTAAACCCCATTCAATTTCATTTCATTTTCTCTATGTTGCTTATTTATTATAGTGGATAAATATTTTTCTGGTTCTAGCAATTATTTAATTTCTGCATAGAAATCTTGCTTTGGCCAGTTTTTTTTATTGCAGAGTGCCATTCTTGTTTAAACAAACATGATCCTTTGTTTAAAACATGCTTAAGAAGTCGTCACGATTTCCTACTTATAACCAAACATATTGGAAATATTAGTCTGGCATTATTAAATCCTAATTTTATTGGTCTTATTTAAAATTAAACTTTCATTTAACTATGAACAACCCTTAACGTGTCTCTTTAAAACTATTAAGTACTCTAAAACAGTAGCTCAACCTTTTGACCTAAACTCATTAATTTACCATTTTGTTGTGAGCGACTTCTTATTCTTCCTATATGACATATTGCACGTGTCTGATTTCAAAGGGGGGTTGAGTGGCTGAATGGTAAGCACGCGCGCCTGTCATTGAGTAAACTAGCGTGTTTTCGAATGCCCGGTTGTACGTGACAAGGAGTAAGGTCGCCTGTCCAACCTGCCATTTTTAATTTTTTTTTCCCGCCATTTTCATTTCATTTTCTCATCCGTCTCATTACAGTAATACAAGTTTCAGTTATTTCCCTTTAGTTTTCAGATTATTGTTATGCCTGGGTGCAATGTTTCATACTATATTTAGACTTGAAACTTCGCGAGTTTTTGACCAATTTTAATAATTTTTTCTTCGTATCCTTTTATTTAGGTTACTTGATACAATCAATGACACGTGACGATGAATATGAAAGCTTTCATATCTGCATGGGACAGTAGCAGATCTAGTTTTTTTTATTATTATTCTTTTCCGCCGGAGCCTATTTCTCTATGATCGAAAAGAGATACCGATTTGCGATCCATATTTCTATCGGGAAACTAGGTGGTGGCTACCCAATAAAGCAATTTTCAAACTTCTGCGCAGACCGGAAGTGGCCGAATTTTGAACGTTGGTAAAAAATTAAAAATCGGCCGTGGTTTCGTCAATTCTCTACCTATATTCAAACAAATCACATTTTTGGAAAGCCTGAGACTTTTCCCAGACAATAGCAATCTCACATATTGCGATTTCGAAACTTCGTTGCTGACTTCTATCGTTCGAAAATTCAAAACACGTCGCCTACGAGACAATTTTTGTTATTTTTCAAAATTTGGAAATTTGACCTAGATTTTTGGATACCTGACGTCAATCCGATTCCAGTAACATAAGTTTCTTTCAGAGTTACCGCCCTTTATTTTTCGATTTTTTTCGAATTTTCTACCCATTTTGTGAGCTGTGGTGTCGTTTTACAGCCAAAATGATGTTTCTGAAAATTATGGAACATGAAGTTATAGTCCAATACCAACTGATAAAGCAATTTCGACACGGATCTTTAAACCGGAAGTGGTCGAAATAATGTGCAGTATTTTGAAAAGAATGCAAAAAATGGATGTTTTCGGGGAAAACGTGATGTCTCCGTCCGATATCAACGGATTAATCAAATTAAGGTACCATTGGGTGGCAGGAGGATTGTACTATCATATGATACCCCATTCATACGGATACTATGATCAGGCAGCAAAATATGGCACGCTGAAAATCAAGTATTTTCTGATTTTTAGCATTTTTGGACGCCTGTATCTCGAAAACTTATCCGCAACTTTTTTTTAAATTTTTTCTATCGAGAGTCCTTTCGCAGGTATTTTGCATGAAGCCATCCAATAAGACTTTGACATATCTGGAATAGGTGAAATAACGGACTGAAAATCGAAAAAAGTCGAAAAATCGTGAAATTTTGGAAAATGCTCTACTATTTTTTTATTTAAAGAGATTTTCAAAAAAAGATTGTATATTCGGATAGCTGACCTAATTACGATTCTAACGATGTATAATATGCATGTAGTTATTGAAATTTAATTTTCGATATTTTAATTTTTTTGCATTTTTGGCACTTTTGAACATAGGATTTCTCGGGGGCATTTTATCTGATCAGATAATGTAATATATCATTACAGAGCCCTGTGGCTGTTTTAGTGCCCAAACCGGCTATTAAAACTATTCCGACAATAATAACCATACCGGAAGTATTCAAAAAAAATTTAAAAAAAGGTTAAAAACATTGTCGCACTTGCGAAAAACTTGATTTCTCCCTTAGGTAATAGCGGACCAAAAAAACTAAAGTGTCGTTGGATAGCCCTATTAATGGACCATCATCTGTTATCTAAATAATACGATTTCGATGGTAAGGAAATAAATTATTGTATGCCAAAAATCTAGTATTTTCCGATTTTTTAACAATCTGAGATGCCCTTTTCTCGAAAACGACACCGCAGATTTTTCTTAAACTTTTCTTACTCAAAGTCCTATCGGTTGTCTATATAGTGAATCCAAAATGAAAAGCATTGAAATAATATAGGTGGTCCAAAAATGGCATCAAACTTTTTTGTAAACGCTCTTTAATTTGTCTTTTTTTCCAAAACTACTCAATGGATGTTTCTGACACTTCTGGTACAGAAAGTTAAGTATCCAAATAACTTCGTAAAGCTATCGCGACAATGATCGTAAAACCGGAAGTAGTCGACAAACTGTCCGATATTTTGAAAAAAATTATTTTTTTTACGAAAACCTTTTATATTTATGAATATTTTTTGATGGTATTTTACACAGGGTTAAAATATCATCCTACTTGAGCAGAAATGAGAAAAAAAATTGTCTCGGTAATTTGCGTTAGCCGCCATCGGCTAATTTAGTTTTTCGTACCCAGAAAAATTATTTATTGTTCGATTTGTATAAAACAAAGTTCATATGCTCCGTGGTCCAAATTATATTTTTTTTGTTACGGTGAAATTTTTCTGTCGGCAACGGAAGTGACATAATATTAACAAAAACTACAATTTTGACAGTTAGGTACCACTTTTTGAAACCAAATATTATTTTTTTTCAAAACTGATATAACTAAAAGGATGCACTTGCAAAGGTGCACAAAATCCTTAGCTCAGATTTTTTAATTTCAATTTCATTTTCGGGCAATTTCGAATAAAATGTAAAATAAAGTGTAAAATTCAGTTATTTACAATTCATTCAGCGTCTTCATATTTTGAAACATTTATTTGTAATTTTCATAAACTCGTAGCAATAATCCAGACGAAGAGAATGTATGCGAAAATAAGTTTGTAATATATACAGTTGCCGAGAAATATGCAATTTTGCATGCATCACTTTTCACGTTATTTTGCCTATAAAGGAGTGAATTATTATTCGATTTGCAATATTTTTTTCCATTTGATGCATAATGCCAATTTGGACTAGGTCAAGCCAATTTTACATTTTCACTGTGACCGGAAATGACGTCATTTGGGCAAAAACTGTATTTTAAACCTAAAAAACAAATATTTTATTCAAATGAGTCTGCCTTATAATATTTTTAAAATTATGATATTTGATTCCCATCAACGAATAGAATGAAGCCATACGACCATACAAATACCACAAAATGGTTTCTAACTTGTACGGTTACAGAGAAATAGGCGATCTTCTATAAGTCACTTTTCAAGGTTTTTGGTCTATAAAAGTGTCAATTATTATTCGATTTTTATAATTTTTTTACTATTTGATGTCATATGCCATTTTTGACTTCTATGAACCAAGTTAACATTTTCAATATCACCGGAAGTAATGTAATTTTTGCAAAAAACGTATTTTTAGCCTTCAAAAGAAACATTTTTTTGAAGGGATTTATATTTATTATTCGTTTAACTTTATAACGTCTGACTCTAATGGGCAGTAAGATTAAATCAATACCATCATATTGATATCAAGAAAAGGCTTCTAGCATGTTCCCTTGTCGAATAATAGCCAATTTTCCCAGGGTCACTTTTAATTTTTTTACCTTCTTAATTTCAGTTTATGGGTTATAGGTTAATTATTTATTGCCCGATATGTATTAAACAAAGTTTCTGTTTTGTATGTTGCAAATTTTCGACTTATTTTTCACCTATAAAAATTTCTTTCGGCTCCGGAAATGACGTAATTTTGCCATAATTTACAATTTTGACCTTTTACATATGATAGAGGGTGTCACTGAAGCAAAACAACTAAAGTATAGTTCGGTAGCTCAATGGATCGGCTATGGTATAATAAACTTCCTGTATGATTCCTGAAAGCCGGTTCAGTGCTGCTTGCAGGTCTAGTTTTTTTTATTATTATTCTTTTCCGCCGGAGCCTATTTCTCTATGATCGAAAAGAGATACCGATTTGCGGTCCATATTTCTATTGGGAAACTACGTAGTGGCTACCCAATAAAGCAATTTTCAAACTTCTGCGCAGACCGGAAGTGGCCGAATTTTGAACGTTGGTAAAAAATTAAAAATCGGCCGTGGTTTCGTCAATTCTCTACCTATATTCAAACAAATCACATTTTTGGAAAGCCTGAGACTTTTCCGAGACAATAGCAATCTCACATTTTGCGATTTCGAAACTTCGTTGCTGACTTCTATCGTTCGAAAATTCAAAACACGTCGCCTACGAGACAATTTTTGTTATTTTTCAAAATTTGGAAATTTGACCTAGATTTTTGGATACCTGACGTCAATCCAATTCCAGTAATATAAGTTTCATTCAGAGTTACCGCCCTTTATTTTTCGATTTATTTCGAATTTTCTACCCATTTTGTGAGCTGTGGTGTCGTTTTACAACCAAAATGATGTTTCTGAAACTTATGGAACATGAAGTTATAGTCCAATACCAACTGATAAAGCAATTTTGACACGGATCTTTAAACCGGAAGTGGTCGAAATAATGTGCAATATTTTGAAAAAAATGCAAAAAATGGATGTTTTCGGGGAAAACGTGATGTCTCCGTCCGATATCAACGGATTAATCAAATTAAGCTACCATTGGGTGGCACGAGGATTGTACTATCGTATGATACCCAATTCATACGGATACTATGATCAGACAGCAAAATATGGCACGCTGAAAATCAAGTATTTTCTGATTTTTAGCATTTTTGGACGCCTGTATCTCGAAAACTTAACCGCAACTTTTTTTTAAAATTTTTCTATCGAGAGTCCTTTCAGAGGTATTTTGCATGAAGCCATCCAATAAGACTTTGAAATATCTGGAATAGGTGAAATAACGGACTGAAAATCGAAAAAAGTCGAAAAATCGTGAAATTTTGGAAAATGCTCTACTATTTTTTTATTTTAAGAGATTTTCAAAAAAAGATTGTATATTCAGATAGCTGACCTAATTACGATTCTAACGATGTATAATATGTATGTAGTTATTGAAATTTAATTTTCGATATTTTAAATTTTTTGCATTTTTGGCACTTTTGAACATAGGATTTCTCAGGGGCATTTTATCTGATCAGATAATGTAATATATCATTACAGAGCCCTGTGGCTATTTTAGTGCCCAAACCGGCTATTAAAACTATTCCGACAATAATAACCATACCGGAAGTATTCAAAAAATGAAAATAAAAGGTTAAAAACATTGTCGCACTTGCGAAAAACTTGATTTCTCCCTTAGGTAATAGCGGACCAAAAGAACTAAGGTGTCGTTGGATAGCCCTATTAATGGTTCATCATATGTTATCTAAATAATACGATTTCGATGGTAAGGAAATAAATTATTGTATGCCAAAAATCTAGTATTTTCCGATTTTTTTAACATTCTGAGACGCCCTTTTCTCGAAAACGACACCGCAGATTTTTCTTAAACTTTTCTTACTCAAAGTCATATCGGTTGTCTATATAGTGAATCCAAAATGAAAAGCATTGAAATAATATAGGTGGTCCAAAAATGGCATCAAACTTTGAAAAAAATTGAAAAATCGTTAAATTTTTGTAAACGCTCTTTAATTTATCTTTTTTCCCAAAACTACCCAATGGATGTTTCTGACACTTCTGGTACAGAAAGTTAAGTATCCAAATAACTTCGTAAAGCTATCGCGACAATGATCGTAAAACCGGAAGTAGTCGAAAAAATGTCCTATATTTTGAAAACAAAATTTTTTTTTACGAAAACCTTTTTTATTTATGAATATTTTTTGATGGTATTTTACACAGGGTTAAAATATCATCCTACTTGAGTAGAAATGAGAAAAAAAATTGTCTCGGTAATTTGCGTTAGCCGCCATCGGCTAATTTAGTTTTTCGTACCCAGAAAAATTATTTATTGTTCGATTTGTATAAAACAAAGTTCATATGCTCCGTGGTCCCAATTGTATTTTTTTTTGTTACGGTGAAATTTTTCTGTCGGCAACGGAAGTGACGTAATAGTAACAAAAACTACAATTTTGACAGTTCGGTACCACTTTTTGAAAGCAAATATTATTTTTTTCAAAACTGATATAACTAAAAGGATGCACCCTGCAAAGGTGCACAAAATCCTTAGCTCAGATTTTGTAATTTCAATTTCATTTTCGGGCAATTTCGAATAAAATGTAAAATAAAGTGTAAAATTCAGTTATTTACAATTCATTCGGCGTCTTCATATTTTGAAACATTTATTTGTAATTTTCATAAACTCGTAGCAATAATCCAGACGAAGAGAATGTATGCGAAAATAAGTTTGTAATATGAGCAGTTGCCGAGAAATATGCAATTTTGCATGCATCACTTTTCACGTTATTTTGCCTATAAAAGAGTGAATTATTATTCGATTTGCAATATTTTTTTTCCATTTGATGCATAATGCCAATTTGGACTAGGACAAGCCACTTTTACATTTTCACTGTGACCGGAAATGACGTCATTTGGGCAAAAACTGTATTTTTAACCTAAAAAACAAATATTTTATTCAAATGAGTCTGGCTTATAATATTTTTAAAATTATGATATTTGATTCCTATCAACGAATAGAATGAAGCCATACGACCATACAGATACCACAAAATGGTTTCTAACTTGTACGGTTACAGAGAAATAGGCGATCTTCTATAAGTCACTTTTCAAGGTTTTTGGTCTATAAAAGTGTCAATTATTATTCGATTTTTATAATTTTTTTACCATTTGATGCCTTATGTCATTTATTACTTCTATGAACCAAGTTAACATTTTCAATATCACCGGAAGTAATGTTATTTTTCCAAAAAACGTATTTTTAGCCTTCAAAACAAACATTTTTTTGAAGGGATTTATATTTATTATTCGTTCAACTTTATAATGTCTGACTCTAATGGGCAGTAAGATTAAATCAATACCATCATATTGATATCAAGAAAAGGCTTCTAGCATGTTCCCTTGTCGAATAATAGCCAATTTTCCCAGGGTCTTTTTTAAGTTTTTTACCTTCTTAATTTCAGTTTATGGGTTATAGGTTAATTATTTATTGCCCGATATGTATAAAACAAAGTTTGTATTTTGTATGTTGCGAATTTTCGACTTATTTTTCACCTATAAAAATTTCTTTCTGCACCGGAAGTGACGTAATTTTGCCATAATTTACAATTTTGACCGGTCTTTTCGCCAGCAAATATTACTTTTACATATGATAGAGGGTGGCACTGAACCAAAACAACTAAAGTATAGTTTGGTAACTCAATGGATCGGCTATGGTATAATAAACTTCCTGTATGATTCCTGAAAGCCGGTTCAGTGCTGCTTGCAGGTCTAGTTAGGGTTTCACACTGCGTAGCTTGTGTGAAACACTATTGTTTTTGTTAAAATTATTATTAGGCTTTCAGACTTTCGTCTGAAAGCCTATTGAGATTACTAAAATTATTAGGGTTTCACACTGCGAAGCTTGTGTGAAACACTATTGTTTTTGTTAAAATTATTATTCTTATTATTATTATTCTTCTTTTGTTTTGAGTAGATCTCAGCAACTGCTTGTGTCGCATCGTTACGATTTCTTCGGTTTTACTGGGAAAGTGGGTGTGACTTAGAGGATAAAGCTATTTTGAACGTTCTGCGACAATGCGAAATGTCCGAAATCACCAAAATTATCGTTTTTTAAAATATTGCAGTAATTTTAACAATAATCATTGATTTTTAACTTTCGATACATTTTGGCATAGCCGGAGACACGGCACATAGCTACACTACTTTCGATTTTTGATTTTCGGTAAATCTTCAAAGATATTAGGCGCCAAATTTTGAAAATTTAAAATTTTACAAAAAACTTTTTTATTTATGAATATTTTTTAGTCGTATTATGCACAGAATTAAAGGGTCATCTGACTAGTGCAAAAATGTTAAAGAATTTTGTCTCAGTAATTTACCTTGGCCGCCATTGGCTAATTCAGCTTTTAAGTCCTAGATTAATTTTTTATTGTTCGATTTGTATAAAACAAAGTTCATATGCTTCGTTGTATCAATTGTCATTTTTTTTATTACCAAAAGTGTTATCTGTCGGCACCGGAAGTGGCATAATTTTACCAAAAACTACAATTTTGACAGTTATTTTCCTTCTTCGAAAACAAATATTATTTTTTGGAAAAATTATTTGACTCAAAGAGTGTGCCCTTTCAAGGCGCAAAAAATGTAGGAAGCAGTTGTTTTAATTTCGATTTCTTTTTCGACCAAATTCGATTAAGAGGCTAAAAATGGTGTAAAATTGGCCTTTTTACAACCTATTCAGGCTTTTCAGATTTTAAAATATTTCTTCGTAACTTTTATAAACTTGTAGCTATAATCCATACGAAGAAAATGTATGTTAAAATTCGTTTGTACTATAAGCAGTTACCAAGAAATGGGCAGTTCTGTACAAGTCACTGTTTTCGTTATTTTGCCTGTAAAATAGTCAATTATGATTGGATTTTTATAAAAGTGACATCATTTGATTCAAAAAGCACGTAGCGTCATATCAAGTTGATTACAATTTAAAATTGACACCGGAAGTGACATCATTTGGTCAAAAAATGCATTTTAAACTTTTTAGATCAATGTTTTATTCAACCAAGAATAACTTAATATGTATTAATAATTTTAACTTTTGGTTTAAATTCACATATAAACAAAACTCATATGGTCATATAGATATCATAAAATGGTTTCTAGCTTGTTCGGTTGCCGAGAAATAGACGGTTTTCTACAGGTCACTTTTGAAGGTTTCGGGGCCATAAAAGGGTCAATTATTATTCGATTTTCATAAACGTCACACCATGTTATAACTAATGCCATTTGGGATTTCATACAAGTAATTTAAGATTTTCATTATCACCGGAAGTAACGTCATTTTGACAAAAACTGTATTTTTAACCTCTAAAACAGATATTTTATTCAAATGAGTCTGTTTTGAAATCTTTTTCAAAGTATGGTATTTGATGCCAATCAACAAATAGAATGAACCCATACGATCATACAGATACCACAAAATGGTTTCTAACTTGTACGGTTGCAGAGAAATAGCCGATTTCCTACAAGTCACTTTTCAAGTTTTTTGGTCTTTAAAAGTGGCAATTATTATTCGATTTACATAAAATTTTCACTATATGATATCGTATGCCATTTCTGATTTCATAAGACTAATTGAACATTTGCATTAACACCGGGAGTAATTTAATTTTGTCAAGATCATTTACAGGTAACAAATGTATAAAATGAATTGATATTGCTGGATTTTGTTGATTCTGCGTCCATTTTATTTGTGTGCAATGTTAATTTGGAAACCTGTTTAGTGGTTTCGCTGGTACCGGAAGTGACATATGTTCAAGGGTAACTTGGCACCGGAAGTGACATGTTTAAGGGTAACGTGGCACCAGTGAAACCCGTCATTCCTGCATGCAGGTCTAGTTATTAGGGTTTCACACTGCGAAGCTTGTGTGAAACACTATTGTTTTTGTTAAAATTATTAGGCTTTCAGACTTTCGTCTGAAAGCCTATTGAGATTACTAAAATTATTATTAGGCTTTCAGACTTTCGTCTGAAAGCCTATTGAGATTACTAAAATTATTATTATTATTATTATTATTATTATTTACCGCGAGGGCCTAGATCTCCATGATCGAAAACAGATATCGATCTGGAATTAGCTTTTCTATCGGGAAACCATGTGGTGGCTACTTGATAAAATATTTTTGAAATTTCTGCGCATACCGGAAGTGACCGAACTTTGTACTTTCTCTAAAAATTGAAAATCGGCCATAGTTTCGTCAATTCTTTATCCATTTTCAAACAAATTACATTTTTGGAATCCCTGAATCTTTTCTGAGACAATGGCTATCTCACATTTTTCAATTTCGAACATTCGTCTATGACTTTTATCGTTCGAAAATTGAAAACATGTTGTTTACGAGACAATTTTTGTTATTTTTCAAAATTTTCAAATTTGACCTACATTTTTGGATACCTGAAGTCCATCCGATTCCAGTAATATAAGTTTCATTCAGAGTTATCGCCCTTTATTTTCCGATTTTTTTCGAATTTTCTTCCCATTTTGCGAGCTCGGGTTTCGTTTTATGGTAGAATTGACGTTTATGAAACTTCTGGAACATGAAGTTATAGTCCAATACCAACTGATAAAGCAATTTCGACACGGATCTTCAAACCGGAAGTGGTCGAAATAATGTTCAATATTTTGAAAAAAATGCAAAAAATGGATATTTTGGGGAAAAACGCTATTTCTCTGTCCGATATCAATGGATTAAACGAATGAAGGTACCGTTTGATGGCACGATTGTTGGACTATCATATGATACCCCATTCATACGGATACTATGAACAGACAGCAAAATATGGCACGCTGAAAATCAAGTATTTTCTGATTTGGAGCGTTTTTGGACGCCTGTATCTCGTAAACTTAACCTGCAATATTTTTTAAATTTTTTCTATCGAGAGTCCTTTGGGAGGTATTTGACATGAAGCCATCCAATAGGACTTTGAAATGTCTGGAATAGGATAAAAAAAGGGACTGAAAATCGAAAAAAGTCGAAAAATCGTGAAATTTTGGAAAATGCTCTTACTATTTTTTTATGTTAAGAGATTTTTAAAAAAAGGTTGTATATTCAGATAGCTGACCTAATTACGATTCTAACGATGTATAATATGTATGTAATTATTAAAATTTAATTTTCTATATTTTAATTTTTTTGCATTTTGGCACTTTTGAACATAGGATTTCTCAGGGGCATTTTATCTGATCAGATAATGTAATATATCATTACAGAGCCCTGTGGCTATTTTAGTGCCCAAACCGGCTATTAGAACTATTCCGACAATAATAACCATACCGGAAGTATTCAAAAAATGAAAAAAAAGAGTAAAAACATTGTCGCACTTGCGAAAAACTTGATTTCTCCCTTACGTAATAGCGGACCAAAAGAACTAAAGTGTCGCTGGATAGCCCTATTAATGGACCATCATATGGTATCTAAATAATACGATTTCGATGGTAAGGAAATAAATTATTGTATGCCAAAAATCTAGTATTTTCCAATTTTTTAACATTCTGAGACGCCCTTTTCTCGAAAACGACGCCTACGATTTTTCTTAAACGTTTCTTACTCAAAGTCCTGTCAGTTGTCTATATAGGGAATCCAAAATGAAAAGCATTGAAATAATATAAGTGGTCGAAAGATGGCCTCAAACTTTGAAAAAAATTGAAAAATCGTTAAATTTTTTGAAACGCTCTTTAATTTATCTTTTTTTCCAAAACTACTCAATGGATGTTTCTGACACTTCTGGTACGTACAGTTAAGTATCCAAAGGACTTCGTAAAGCTATAACAACAACGATCGTAAAACCGGAAGTAGTCGAAAAAATGTCCGATATTTCGAAAAAAATTAATTTTTTTAAGAAAACCTTTTTTATTTATGAATATTTTTTGATGATATTTTACACAGGGTTAAAATATCATCGTACTTGAGCAGAAATGAGAAAAAAAATTGTCTCGGTAATTTGCGTTAGCCACCATCGGCTAATTTAGTTTTTCGTACCCAGAAAAATTATTTATTGTTCGATTTGTATAAAACAAAGTTCATATGCACCATGGTCCCAATTGTAATTTTTTTTGTTACGGTGAAATTTTTCTGTCGGCAACGGAAGTGACGTAATATTAACAAAAACTACAATTTTGACAGTTCGGTACCACTTTTTGAAAGCAAATATTATTTTTTTTCAAAACTGATATGACTAAAAGGATGCACCCTGCAAAGGTGCACAAAAACCTTAGCTCATATTTTTTAATTTCAACTTCATTTTCGGGCAATTTCGAATAAAATGTAAAATAAAGTGTAAAATTCAGTTATTTACAATTCATTCAGCGTCTTCATATTTTGAAATATTTATTTGTAATTTTCATAAACTCGTAGCAATAATCCAGACGAAGAGAATGTATGCGAAAATTAGTTTGTAATATGAGCAGTTGCCGAGAAATATGCAATTTTGCATGCATCACTTTTCACGTTATTTTGCCTATAAAAGAGTTAATTATTATTCGATTTGCAATATTTTTTTTCCATTTGATGCCTAATGCCAATTTGGACTAGGTCAAGCCAATTTTACATTTTCACTGTGACCGGAAATGACGTCATTTGGGCAAAAACTGTATTTTTAACCTAAAAAATAAATATTTTATTCAAATGAGTCTGCCTTATAATATTTTTAAAATTATGATATTTGATTCCCATCAACGAATAAAATGAAGCCATACGACCATACAGATACCACAAAATGGTTTCTAACTTGTACGGTTACAGAGAAATAGGCGATCTTCTATAAGTCACTTTTCAAGGTTTTTGGTCTGTAAAACTGTCAATTATTATTCGATTTTTACAATTTATTTACCATTTCATGCCTTATGCTATTTATGACTTCTATGAACCAAGTTAAAATTTTCAATATCACCGGAAGTAATGTAATTTTTGCAAAAAACGTATTTTTAGCCTTTAAAACAAACATTTTTTTGAAGGGATTTATATTTATTATTCGTTTAACTTTATAACGTCTGACTCTAATGGGCAGTAAGACTGAATCAATACCATCATATTGATATCAAGAAAAATCTTCTAGCATGTTCCCTTGTCGAATAATAACCAATTTTCCGAGGGTCACTTTTCAGTTTTTTACCTTCTTAATTTCAGTTTATGGGTTATAGGTTAATTATTTATTGTCCGATATTTATAAAAAAAAGTTTGTATTTTGTATGTTGCGAATTTGCGACTTATTTTTCATCTATAAAAATTTCTTTCGGCACCGGAAGTGACATACTTTTGCCATAATTTACAATTTTGACCGGTCTTTTAGCCAGCAAATATTACTTTTAGATATGATAGAGGGTGTCACTGAAGCAAAACAACTAAAGTATAGTTTGGTAGCTCAATGGATCGGCTATGGTATAATAAACTTCCTGTATGATTCCTGAAAGCCGGTTCAGTGCTGCTTGCAGGTCTAGTTATTATTATTATTATTATTATTTACCGCGAGGGCCTAGATCTCCATGATCGAAAACAGATATCGATCTGGAATTAGCTTTTCTATCGGGAAACCATGTGGTGGCTACTTGATAAAATATTTTTGAAATTTCTGCGCATACCGGAAGTGACCGAACTTTGTACTTTCTCTAAAAATTGAAAATCGGCCATAGTTTCGTCAATTCTTTATCCATTTTCAAACAAATTACATTTTTGGAATCCCTGAATCTTTTCTGAGACAATGGCTATCTCACATTTTTCAATTTCGAACATTCGTCTATGACTTTTATCGTTCGAAAATTGAAAACATGTTGTTTACGAGACAATTTTTGTTATTTTTCAAAATTTTCAAATTTGACCTACATTTTTGGATACCTGAAGTCCATCCGATTCCAGTAATATAAGTTTCATTCAGAGTTATCGCCCTTTATTTTCCGATTTTTTTCGAATTTTCTTCCCATTTTGCGAGCTCGGGTTTCGTTTTATGGTAGAATTGACGTTTATGAAACTTCTGGAACATGAAGTTATAGTCCAATACCAACTGATAAAGCAATTTCGACACGGATCTTCAAACCGGAAGTGGTCGAAATAATGTTCAATATTTTGAAAAAAATGCAAAAAATGGATATTTTGGGGGAAAACGCTATTTCTCTGTCCGATATCAATGGATTAAACGAATGAAGGTACCGTTTGATGGCACGATTGTTGGACTATCATATGATACCCCATTCATACGGATACTATGAACAGACAGCAAAATATGGCACGCTGAAAATCAAGTATTTTCTGATTTGGAGCGTTTTTGGACGCCTGTATCTCGAAAACTTAACCTGCAATATTTTTTAAATTTTTTCTATCGAGAGTCCTTTGGGAGGTATTTGACATGAAGCCATCCAATAGGACTTTGAAATGTCTGGAATAGGATAAAAAAGGGACTGAAAATCGAAAAAAGTCGAAAAATCGTGAAATTTTGGAAAATGCTCTACTATTTTTTTATTTTAAGAGATTTTTAAAAAAAGGTTGTATATTCAGATAGCTGACCTAATTACGATTCTAACGATGTATAATATGTATGTAATTATTAAAATTTAATTTTCTATATTTTAATTTTTTTGCATTTTTGGCACTTTTGAACATAGGATTTCTCAGGGGCATTTTATCTGATCAGATAATGTAATATATCATTACAGAGCCCTGTGGCTATTTTAGTGCCCAAACCGGCTATTAGAACTATTCCGACAATAATAACCATACCGGAAGTATTCAAAAAATGAAAAAAAAAGGTTAAAAACATTGTCGCACTTGCGAAAAACTTGATTTCTCCCTTAGGTAATAGCGGACCAAAAGAACTAAAGTGTCGCTGGATAGCCCTATTAATGGACCATCATATGGTATCTAAATAATACGATTTCGATGGTAAGGAAATAAATTATTGTATGCCAAAAATCTAGTATTTTCCAATTTTTTAACATTCTGAGACGCCCTTTTCTCGAAAACGACGCCTACGATTTTTCTTAAACGTTTCTTACTCAAAGTCCTGTCAGTTGTCTATATAGGGAATCCAAAATGAAAAGCATTGAAATAATATAGGTGGTCCAAAAATGGCATCAAACTTTGAAAAAAATTGAAAAATCGTTAAATTTTTGTAAACGCTCTTTAATTTATCTTTTTTTCCAAAACTACTCAATGGATGTTTCTGACACTTCTGGTACGTACAGTTAAGTATCCAAAGGACTTCGTAAAGCTATCACAACAACGATCGTAAAACCGGAAGTAGTCGAAAAAATGTCCGATATTTCGAAAAAAATTAATTTTTTTACGAAAACCTTTTTTATTTATGAATATTTTTTGATGATATTTTACACAGGGTTAAAATATCATCGTACTTGAGCAGAAATGAGAAAAAAAATTGTCTCGGTAATTTGCGTTAGCCACCATCGGCTAATTTAGTTTTTCGTACCCAGAAAAAATATTTATTGTTCGATTTGTATAAAACAAAGTTCATATGCACCATGGTCCCAATTGTAATTAGGGTTTCACACTGCGTAGCTTGTGTGAAACACTATTGTTTTTGTTAAAATTATTATTCTTATTATTATTCTTATTATTATTCCAATTCCACTTTGACTATATCTCAGCAACTACTTGTCGCATCGTTACGATTTCTTCGGTTTTACTGGGAAAGTGGGTGTGACTTAGAGGATAAAGCTATTTTGAACGTTCTGCGACAATGCGAAATGTCCGAAATCACCGAAGTTATCGTTTTTGAAAATATTGCAGTAATTTTAACAATAATCATTGGATTTTAACTTTCGATACATTTTGGCATAGTCGGAGACAGGGCACATAGCTACGCTACTTTCGATTTTTGATTTTCGGCATATCTTCGAAGATATTAGGCGCCAAATTTCGAAAATTTAAAATTTTACAAAAAACTTTTTTATTTATGAATATTTTTTAGTCGTGTTGTGCACAGAATTAAAGAGTCATCTGACTAGCGCAAAAATAGTAAAAAAAATTGTCTCAGTAATTTTCCTTGGCCGCCATTGGCTAATTCAGTTTTTCAGTCCCAGATTAATTTTTTATTGTTCGATTTGTATAAAACAAAGTTCATATGCTTCGTTGTCTCAATTGTCATTTTTTTTATTACCAAAAGTGTTATCTGTCGGCACCGGAAGTGGCATAATTTTACCAAAAACTACAATTTTGACAGTTATTTTCTTATATCGAAAACAAATATTATTTTTTGGAAAAATTATTTGACTCAAAGAGTGTGCCCTTTCAAGGCGCAAAAAATGTAGGAAGCAGTTTTTTTAATTTCGATTTCATTTTCGAGCAAATTCGATTAAGAGGCTAAAATGGTGTAAAATTGACCTATTTACAACCTATTCAGGCTTTTCAAATTTTAAAATATTTCTTTGTAACTTTTATAAACTTGTAGCTATCATCCATACGAAGAGAATATGCGTGAAAATTAGTTTGTAATATAAGCAGTTGCCGAGAAATAGGCAATTTTGCATGAGTCACTTTTCACGTAATTTTGGCTGTAAAAGAATCAATTATTATTCGATTTTCAATTTTCTTTCGCCATTGGATGCCTAATGCCATAGTGGACTATTTCAAACCATTTTACCTCTTCCGCCGCCACCGGAAATGACGTCATTTGCTCAAAACTTAAATTTTAGCCTTTAAAAACAATATTTTATTCAAATGAGTCGTACTTGTTATTTTTTTCAAATTATGATATTTGATTCTATTGATCAAATAGATTGAACCCATACCATCATACAGATACCACAAAATGGTTTCTAACTTGTACGGTTGCAGAGAAATGGACAATTTTCCCTAAGTCACTTTTCAAGGTTTTTGGTCTATAAAAGTGTCAGTTATTATTCGATTTTCATAAAATTTTCATTATATGATATCTTATGTCATTGATGATTTCATAGAACTAATTTAAGATTTTCGTTATCACCGGAAGTAACGTCATTTTGGCAAAAACTGTATTTTTAGCCTTCAAAACAGATATTTTATTCAAATGAGTCTGTTCTGAAATCTTTTTCCAATTATGATATTTGATGCCAATCAACAAATAGAATAAACCCATACAATCATACAGATACCGCTAAATAGTTCCTAACTTGTACGGTTGCCGAGAAATAGCCGATTTTCTACAAGTCACTTTTCAAGTTTTTTGGTCTTTAAAAGTGGCAATTATTATTCATTTTACAAATTTTTTTTTTCACTGTATGATATCTATGCCATTTCTGATTTCATAAAACTAATTGAATATTTTCATTAACACCGGAAGTAATGTAATTTTGTCAAGATCATTTACAAGTAATAAATGTATAAAATGAATTGACATTGATGGATTTGGTTGATGCTGCGTCCATATTATTTGATGTGAGCAATGTTTATTTGGAAACCTGTTTAGAGGTTTCGTTGGTACTGGAAGTGAAATATGTTCAAGGGTAACTTGGCACCGGAAGTGACATGTTCAAGGGTAACGTGGCACCAGTGAAACCCGTCATTCCTGCATGCAGGTCTAGTTTTTTTTGTTACGGTGAAATTTTTCTGTCGGCAACGGAAGTGACGTAATATTAACAAAAACTACAATTTTGACAGTTCGGTACCACTTTTTGAAAGCAAATATTATTTTTTTTCAAAACTGATATGACTAAAAGGATGCACCCTGCAAAGGTGCACAAAAACCTTAGATCATATTTTTTAATTTCAACTTCATTTTCGGGCAATTTCGAATAAAATGTAAAATAAAGTGTAAAATTCAGTTATTTACAATTCATTCAGCGTCTTCATATTTTGAAATATTTATTTGTAATTTTCATAAACTCGTAGCAATAATCCAGACGAAGAGAATGTATGCGAAAATTAGTTTGTAATATGAGCAGTTGCCGAGAAATATGCAATTTTGCATGCATCACTTTTCACGTTATTTTGCCTATAAAAGAGTTAATTATTATTCGATTTGCAATATTTTTTTTCCATTTGATGCCTAATGCCAATTTGGACTAGGTCAAGCCAATTTTACATTTTCACTGTGACCGGAAATGACGTCATTTGGGCAAAAACTGTATTTTTAACCTAAAAAATAAATATTTTATTCAAATGAGTCTGCCTTATAATATTTTTAAAATTATGATATTTGATTCCCATCAACGAATAAAATGAAGCCATACGACCATACAGATACCACAAAATGGTTTCTAACTTGTACGGTTACAGAGAAATAGGCGATCTTCTATAAGTCACTTTTCAAGGTTTTTGGTCTGTAAAACTGTCAATTATTATTCGATTTTTACAATTTATTTACCATTTCATGCCTTATGCTATTTATGACTTCTATGAACCAAGTTTAAATTTTCAATATCACCGGAAGTAATGTAATTTTTGCAAAAAACGTATTTTTAGCCTTTAAAACAAACATTTTTTTGAAGAGATTTATATTTATTATTCGTTTAACTTTATAACGTCTGACTCTAATGGGCAGTAAGACTGAATCAATACCATCATATTGATATCAAGAAAAATCTTCTAGCATGTTCCCTTGTCGAATAATAACCAATTTTCCGAGGGTCACTTTTCAGTTTTTTACCTTCTTAATTTCAGTTTATGGGTTATAGGTTAATTATTTATTGTCCGATATTTATAAAAAAAAGTTTGTATTTTGTATGTTGCGAATTTTCGACTTATTTTTCATCTATAAAAATTTCTTTCGGCACCGGAAGTGACATACTTTTGCCATAATTTACAATTTTGACCGGTCTTTTAGCCAGCAAATATTACTTTTAGATATGATAGAGGGTGTCACTGAAGCAAAACAACTAAAGTATAGTTTGGTAGCTCAATGGATCGGCTATGGTATAATAAACTTCCTGTATGATTCCTGAAAGCCGGTTCAGTGCTGCTTGCAGGTCTAGTTATTCTTATTATTATTATTCTTCTTTTGTTTTGAGTAGATCTCAGCAACTGCTTGTCTCATCGTTACGATTTCTTCGGTTTTACTGGGAAAGTGGGTGTGACTTAGAGGATAAAGCTATTTTGAACGTTCTGCGACAATGCGAAATGTCCGAAATCACCAAATTATCGTTTTTTTAAAATATTGCAGTAATTTTAACAATAATCATTGAATTTTAACTTTCGATACATTTTGGCATAGCCGGAGACAGGGCACATAGCTACACTACTTTCGATTTTTGATTTTCGGTAAATCTTCAAAGATATAAGGCGCCAAATTTTGAAAATTTAAAATTTTACAAAAAACTTTTTTATTTATGAATATTTTTTAGTCGTATTATGCACAGAATCAAAGGGTCATCTGACTAGTGCAAAAATGTTAAAGAACTTTGTCTCAGTAATTTACCTTGGCCGCCATTGGCTAATTTTTAAGTCCTAGATTAATTTTTTATTGTTCGATTTGTATAAAACAAAGTTCATATGCTTCGTTGTATCAATTGTCATTTTTTTTATTACCAAAAGTTTTATCTGTCGGCACCGGAAGTGGCCAAATTTTACCAAAAACTACAATTTTGACAGTTATTTTTCTTCTTCGAAAACAAATATTATTTTTTGGAAAAATTATTTGACTCAAAGAGTGTGCCCTTTCAAGGCGCAAAAAATGTAGGAAGCAGTTTTTTTAATTTCGATTTCATTTTCGAGCAAATTCGATTAAGAGGCTAAAAATGGTGTAAAATTGGCCTATTTACAACCTATTCAGGCTTTTCAGATTTTAAAATATTTCTTCGTAACTTTTATAAACTTGTAGCTATAATCCATACGAAGAAAATGTATGTTAAAATTCGTTTGTACTATAAGCAGTTACCAAGAAATGGGCAGTTCTGTACAAGTCACTGTTTTGGTTATTTTGCCTGTAAAATAGACAATTATGATTGGATTTTTATAAAAGTGACATCATTTGATTCCAAAAGCATGTAGCGTCATATCAAGTTGATTAGAATTTAAAATTGACACCGGAAGTGACATCATTTGGTCAAAAAATGCATTTTTTACTTTTTAAATCAATGTTTTATTCAACCAAGAATAACGTAATATGTATTAATAATTTTAACATTTGGTTTAAATTCACATATAAACAAAACTCATATGGTCATATAGATATCATAAAATGGTTTCTAACTTGTTCGGTTGCCGAGAAATAGACGGTTTTCTACAGGTCACTTTTGAAGGTTTCGGGGCCATAAAAGGGTCAATTATTATTCGATTTTCATAAACGTCACACCATGTTATACCTAATGCCATTTGGGATTTCATACAAATAATTTAAGATTTTCATTATCACCGGAAGTAACGTCATTTTGGCAAAAACTGTATTTTTAGCCTCTAAAACATATATTTTATTCAAATGAGTCTGTTTTGAAATCTTTTTCAAAGTATGGTATTTGATGCCAATCAACAAATAGAATGAACCCATACGATCATACAGATACCACAAAATGGTTTCTAACTTGTACGGTTGCAGAGAAATAGCCGATTTTCTACAAGTCACTTTTCAAGTTTTTTGGTCTTTAAAAGTGGCTATTATTATTCGATTTACATAAAATTTTCACTATATGATATCGTATGCCATTTCTGATTTCATAAGACTAATTGAACATTTGCATTAACACCGGGAGTAATTTAATTTTGTCAAGATCATTTACAAGTAACAAATGTATAAAATGAATTGATATTGCTGGATTTTGTTGATTCTGCGTCCATTTTATTTGTGTGCAATGTTAATTTGGAAACCTGTTTAGTGGTTTCGCTGGTACCGGAAGTGACATATGTTCAAGGGTAACTTGGCACCGGAAGTGACATGTTTAAGGGTAACGTGGCACCAGTGAAACCCGTCATTCCTGCATGCAGGTCTAGTTTTTTTTATTATTATTCTTTTCCGCCGGAGCCTATTTCTCTATGATCGAAAAGAGATACCGATTTGCGATCCATATTTCTATCAGGAAACCAGGTAGTGGCTACCCAATAAAGCAATTTTCAAACTTCTGCGCAGACCGGAAGTAGCCGAATTTTGAACGTTGTTAAAAAATTAAAAATCGGCCGTGGTTTCGTCAATTCTCTACCTATATTCAAACAAATCACATTTTTGGAAAGCCTGAGACTTTTCCAAGACAATAGCAATCTCACATTTTGCGATTTCGAAACTTCGTCGCTAACTTCTATCGTTCGAAAATTCAAAACACGTCGCCTACGAGACAATTTTTGTTATTTTTCAAAATTTGGAAATTTGACCTAGATTTTCGGATATCTGACGTCAATCCGATTCCAGTAATATAAGTTTCATTCAGAGTTACCGCCCTTTATTTTTCGATTTTTTTCGAATTTTCTACCCATTTTGTGAGCTGTGATGTCGTTTTACAGCCAAAATGATGTTTCTGAAACTTATGGAACATGAAGTTATAGTCCAATACCAACTGATAAAGCAATTTCGACACGGATCTTTAAACCGGAAGTGGTCGAAACCATGTGCAATATTTTGAAAAAAATGCAAAAAATGGATGTTTTCGGGGAAAACGTGATGTCTCCGTCCGATATCAACGGATTAATCAAATTAAGGTACCATTGGGTGGCACGAGGATTGTACTATCGTATGATACCCAATTCATACGGATACTATGATCAAGCAGCAAAATATGGCACGCTGAAAATCAAGTATTTTCTGATTTTTACCATTTTTGGACGCCTGTAACTCGAAAACTTAAACGCAACTTTTTTTTTAATTTTTTCTATCGAGAGTCCTTTCAGAGGTATTTTGCATGAAGCCATCCAATAAGACTTTGAAATATCTGGAATAGGTGAAATAACGGACTGAAAATCGAAAAAAGTCGAAAAATCGTGAAATTTTGGAAAATGCTCTACTATTTTTTTATTTTAAGAGATTTTCAAAAAAAGATTGTATATTCAGATAGCTGACCTAATTACGATTCTAACTATGTATAATATGTATGTAGTTATTGAAATTTAATTTTCGATATTTTAAATTTTTTGCATTTTTGGCACTTTTGAACATAGGATTTCTCAGGGGCATTTTATCTGATCAGATAATGTAATATATCATTACAGAGCCCTGTGGCTATTTTAGTGCCCAAACCGGCTATTAAAACTATTCCGACAACAATAACCATACCGGAAGTATTCAAAAAATGAAAAAAAAGGGTTAAAAACATTGTCGCACTTGCGAAAAACTTGATTTCTCCCTTAGGTAATAGCGGACCAAAAAAACTAAAGTGTCGTTGGATAGCCCTATTAATGGACCATCATATGTTATCTAAATAATACGATTTCGATGGTAAGGAAATAAATTATTGTATGCCAAAAATCTAGTATTTTCCGATTTTTTAACATTCTGAGACGCCCTTTTCTCGAAAACGACACCGCATATTTTTCTTAATCTTTTCTTACTCAAAGTCCTATCGGTTGTCTATATAGTGAATCCAAAATGAAAAGCATTGAAATAATATAGGTGGTCCAAAAATGGCATCAAACTTTGAAAAATATTGAAAAATCGTTAAATTTTTGGAAACGCTCTTTAATTTATCTTTTTTTCCAAAACTACTCAATGGATGTTTCTGACACTTCTGGTACAGAAAGTTAAGTATCCAAATAACTTCGTAAAGCTATCGCGACAATGATCGTAAACCGGAAGTAGTCGAAAAATGTCCGATATTTTGAAAAAAATTAATTTTTTTACGAATACTTTTTTTATTTATGAATATTTTTTGATGATATTTTACACAGGGTTAAAATATCATCGCACTTGAGCAGAAATGAGAAAAAATTGTCTCGGTAATTTGCGTTAGCCGCCATCGGCTAATTTAGTTTTTCGTACCCAGAAAAATTATTTATTGTTCGATTTGTGTAAAACAAAGTTCATATGCTCCGTGGTCCAAATTTTTTTTTTTTTTTTTTTTTGTTACGGTGAAATTTTTCTGTCGGCAACGGAAGTGACGTAATATTAACAAAAACTACAATTTTGACAGTTAGGTACCACTTTTTGAAAGCAAATATTATTTTTTTTCAAAACTGATATAACTAAAAGGATGCACCCTGCAAAGGTGCACAAAATCCTTAGCTCAGATTTTTTAATTTCAATTTCATTTTCGTGCAATTTCGAATAAAATGTAAAATAAAGTGTAAAATTCAGTTATTTACAATTCATTCAGCGTCTTCTTATTTTGAAACATTTATTTGTAATTTTCATAAACTCGTAGCAATAATCCAGACGAAGAGAATGTATGCGAAAATAAGTTTGTAATATGAGCAGTTGCCGAGAAATATGCAATTTTGCATGCATCACTTTTCACGTTATTTTGCCTATAAAGGAGTGAATTATTATTCGATTTGCAATATTTTTTCCCATTTGATGCATAATGCCAATTTGGATTAGGTCAAGCCAATTTTACATTTTCACTGTGACCGGAAATGACGTCATTTGGGCAAAAACTGTATTTTTAACCTAAAAAACAAATATTTTATTCAAATGGGTCTGCCTTATCATATTTTTAAAATTATGATATTTGATTCCCATCAACGAATAGAATGAAGCCATACGACCATACAGATACCACAAAATGGTTTCTAACTTGTACGGTTATAGAGAAATAGGCGATCTTCTATAAGTCACTTTTCAAGGTTTTTGGTCTATAAAAGTGTCAATTATTATTCGATTTTTATAATTTTTTTACCATTTGATGCCTTATGCCATTTATGACTTCTATGAACCAAGTTAACATTTTCAATATCACCGGCAGTAATGTAATTTTTGCAAAAAACGTATTTTAAGGGATTTATATTTATTATTCGTTTAACTTTATAACGTCTGGCTCTAATGGGCAGTAAGATTAAATCAATACCGTCATATTGATATCAAGAAAAGGCTTCTAGCATGTTCCCTTGTCGAATAATAGCCAATTTTCCCAGGGTCACTTTTAAGTTTTTTACCTTCTTAATTTCAGTTTATGGGTTATAGGTTAATTATTTATTGCCCGATATGTATAAAACAAAGTTTGTATTTTGTATGTTGCGAATTTTCGACTTATTTTTCACCTATAAAAATTTCTTTCGGTACCGGAAGTGACGTAATTTTGCCATAATTTACAATTTTGACCGGTCTTTTAGCCAGCAAATATTACTTTTACATATGATAGAGGGTGTCACTGAAGCAAAACAACTAAAGTATAGTTTGGTAGCTCAATGGATCGGCTATGGTATAATAAACTTCCTGTATGATTCCTGAAAGCCGGTTCAGTGCTGCTTGTTCTTATTATTATTATTATTCAGATTCCAATTTGAATAGATCTCAGCAACTACGTGTCGCATCGTTACGATTTCTTCGGTTTTATTGGGAAAGTGGGTGTGACTTTTGAACGTTCTGCGACAATGCGAAATGTCCGAAATCACCAAATGATCGTTTTTGAAAATATTGCAGTAATTTTAACATTAATCATTGGATTTGAACTTTCGATATATTTTGGCATAGCCGGAGACAGGGCACATAGCTACGCTACTTTCGATTTTTGATTTTCGGCAAATCTTCGAAGATATTTGGCGCCAAATTTCGAAAATTTAAAATTTTACAAAAACCTTTTTTATTTATGAATATTTTTTAGTCGTGTTGTGCACAGAATTAAAGAGTCACCTGACTAGCGCAAAAATGTTAACATTTTTTGCCTCGGTAATTTTCCTTGGCCGCCATGGGCTAATTCAGTTTTTCAGTCCTATATTGATTTTTTATTGTTCGATTTGTATAAAACAAAGTTAATATGCTTCGTTGTCTCAATTATCATTTTTTTTATGACCAAAAGTGTTATCTATCGGCACCGGAAGTGGCATAATTTTACCAAAAACTACAATTTTGACAGTTAGGTACCATTTTTCGAAAACAAATATTATTTTTTTGAAAAATTATATGACCCAAAGAGTGTGCCCATTCAAGGCGCAAAAAATGTCGGAAGCAGTTTTTTTAATTTCGATTTCATTTTCGAGCAAATTCAATTAAAAGGCTAAAAATGGTGTAAAATTGACCTATTTACAACCTATTCAGGCTTTTCAGATTTTAAAATATTTCTTCGTAACTTTTAAAAACTTGTAGCTATAATCCATACGAAGAAAATGTATGTTAAAATTAGTTTGTAATATAAGCAGTTGCCAAGAAATGGGCAGTTGTGCATAAGTCACTATTTTCGTTATTTTGCCTGTAAAATAGTCAATTATTATTGGATTTTTATAAAAGTGACATCATTTGATTCTAAAAGCATGTAGCGTCATATCGAGTTGATTACAATTTAAAATTGACACCGGAAGTGACATCATTTGGTCAAAAAATGCATTTTAAACTTTTTAAATCAATGTTTTATTCAACCAAGAATAACTTAATATGTATTAATAATTTTAACTTTTGGTTTAAATTCACATATAAACAAAACCCATATGGTCATAAAGATATCATAAAATGGTTTCTAACTTATTCGGTTGCCGAGAAATAGACGGTTTTCTACAGGTCACTTTTGAAGGTTTCGGGGCCATAAAAGGGTCAATTATTATTCGATTTTCATAAACGTCACACCATGTTATACCTAATGCCATTTGGGATTTCATACAGGTAATTTAAGATTTTCATTATCACCGGAAGTAACGTCATTTTGGCAAAAACTGTATTTTTAGCCTCCAAAACAGATATTTTATTCAAATGAGTCTGTTTTGAAATCTTTTTCAAATTATGGTATTTGATGCCAATCAACAAATAGAATGAACCCATACGATCATACAGATACCACAAAATGGTTTCTAACTTGTACGGTTGCAGAGAAATAGCCGATTTTCTACAAGTCACTTTTCAAGTTTTTTGGTCTTTAAAAGTGGCAATTATTATTCGATTTACATAAAATTTTCACTATATGATATCGTATGCCATTTCTGATTTCATAAGACTAATTGAACATTTGCATTAACACCGGGAGTAATTTAATTTTGTCAAGATCATTTACAAGTAACAAATGTATAAAATGAATTGATATTGCTGGATTTTGTTGATTCTGCGTCCATTTTATTTGTGTGCAATGTTAATTTGGAAACCTGTTTAGTGGTTTCGCTGGTACCGGAAGTGACATATGTTCAAGGGTAACTTGGCACCGGAAGTGACATGTTTAAGGGTAACATGGCACCAGTGAAACCCGTCATTCCTGCAAGCAGGTCTAGTTAGGCTTTCAGACTTTCGTCTGAAAGCCTATTGAGATTACTAAAATTATTATTTTTTTTTTTATTATTATTATTTACCGCCGGAGCCTATTTCTCTATGATCGAAAAGACATACCGATCTGCGGTTCATCTTTCTATCGGGAAACCATGTGGTGGCTACTCAATAAAGCAATTTTTGAACTTCTGCGCAGACCGGAAGTGGTCGAATTTTGAACGTTTGTAAAAAATAAAAAATCGGTCGTGGTTTCGTCAATTCTCTACCTATATTCAAACAAATCACATTTTTGGAAAGTCTGAGACATTTACAAGACAATAGCAATCTCACATTTCGCAATTTCGAAACTTCGTCGCTGACTTCTATCGTTCGAAAATTCAAAACACGTCGCCTACGAGACATTTTTTGTTATTTTTCAAAATTTGCAAATTTGACCTATATTTTTGGATACCTGACGTCAATCCGATTCCAGTAATATAAGTTTCATTCAGAGTTATCGCCCTTTATTTTTCGATTTTTTTCGAATTTTCTTCCCATTTTGTGGGCTGTGGTGTCGTTTTACAGCCAAAATGATGTTTCTGAAACTTACGGAACATGAAGTTATAGTCCAATACCAACTGATAAAGCAATTTCGACAAGAATCCTTTCACCGGAAGTGGTCGAAATAATGTGCAATATTTTGAAAAAAATGCAAAAAATGGATATTTTGGGGAAAAACGCGATTTCTCCGCCCGATATCAATGGATTAAAGAAATTAGGGTACCATTGAATTGCACTAGGATTGTACTATCGTATGATACCCAATTCATACGGATACTATGACCAGGCAGCAAAATATGGCACGCTGAAAATCAAGTATTTTCTGATTTGGAGCGTATTTGGACGCCTATATCTCGAAAACTTAACCGCAACTTTTTTTTAAATTTTTTCTATCGAGAGTCCTTTCGGAGTTAATTTGCATGAAACCACCCAATAAGCCTTTGAAATATCTGGAATAGGTGAAATAACGGACTGAAAATCGAAAAAAGTCGAAAAATCGTGAAATTTTGGAAAATGCTCTACTATTTTTTTATTTGAAGAGATTTTTTAAAAAAGGCTGTATATTCAGATAGCTGACCTAATTACGATTCTAACGATGTATAATATGTATGTAATTATTGAAATTTAATTTTCGATATTTTAATTTTTTTTCATTTTTGGCACTTTTGAACACAGGATTTCTCAGGGGCATTTTATCTGATCAGATAATGTAATATATCATTACAGAGCCCTCTGGCTATTTTAGTGCTCAAACCGGCTATAAAACAATTCCGACAATAATAACCATGCCGGAAGTATTCAAAAAATGAAAAAAAAAAGGTTAAAAACATTGTCTCACTTGCGAAAAACTTGATTGCTCCCTTAGGTAATAGCGGACCAAAAGAACTAAAGTGTCGTTGGATAGCCCTATTAATGGACCATCATATGGTATCTAAATAATACGATTTCGATGGTAAGGAAATACATTATTGTATGCCAAAAATCTAGTATTTTCCGATTTTTTAACATTCTGAGACGCCCTTTTCTCGAAAACGACGCCGCAGATTTTTCTGAAACTTTTCTTACTCAAAGTCCTATCGGTTGTCTATATAGTGAATCCAAAATGAAAAGCATTGAAATAATATAGGTGGTCCAAAAATGGCATCAAACTTTAAAAAAAGTTGAAAAATCGTTAAATTTTTGTAAACGCTCTTTAATTTATCTTTTTATACGTCCACATTCATAATGTGAACGTATTATGCCGTCGCCCCTGTGTGTGTGTGTGTGTGTGTGTGTGTGTGTGTGTGTGTGTGTGTGTGTGTGTGTGTCTGTGGTTCGCCTACAGGCGGCAATTCTTCATGGATTTTCTTCAAACTTGGTATACTTATTCCTTATACCCCCAGGGGCCGAGCCACGCCCATTTCTAGTATTTGTTTGTTGTCTACAGGCCACATTTCTTAACTTATAATTTTGAAACTTAGCATACACATTCTTGGTACCCTAAGGAACATCCCTATCGTTTGGGGTGTATGCCCCACCCCCAGGGGCAGAGCCACGCCCATTTTCTTTTCGTGTGTCTTTGTGTCGCCTACAGGGCGCAATTCTTACTGGATTTTCTTCAAACTTGGTATACGTATTCCTTATACCCTTAGGAAGATCTCTATTGTTTTTGGTGCATGCCCGACCCCCAGGGACAGAGCCACGCCCATTTCTAGTATGTATTTGTTTGTCATCTACAGGCCACATTTCTTAACTTATAATTTTGAAACTTAGCATACACATTCTTTGTACCCTAAGGAACATCCCTATCATTTGGGGTGCATGCCCAACCCCCTGGGGCAGAGCCACACCCATTTTCTTATCGTGTATCTTTGTGTCGCCTACAGGCCGCAATTCTTATTGGATTTTCTTTAAAACTTTGTATACTTACTCTAAGGATGATCCCTATCGTTTGGGGTACATGCCCAACCCCCCAGGGGCAGAGCCACGCTCATTTTCTTTTTGTGTGTCTCTGTGTCGCCTAGAAGCCGCAATTCTAACTGTATTTTCTAAAAACTTTGTATACTTACCCTAAGGATGATCCGTATTGTTTTTTGGTGCATGCCCGACCCCCAAAGGCAGAGCCACGCCCATTCCTTGTATTTATTTGTTTGTCGTCTACAAGCCACATTTCTTAACGTATCATCTTGAAACTTTGAATGAGTATGCTTTGTACCCTAAGGAACATTTCTATCATTTGGGGTGCATGCCCAACCCCCAGGGGCAGAGTCACGCCCATTTTCTTTTTGTGTGTCGCCTACAGGCCACAATTCTTAATCGGTCATCTTGAAACTTAAAATACTTATTCCTTATACCTTAAGGATGACCCCTTTTGTTTTGGGTGCATGCCCGACCCCCATGGGACAGCAACACCCATTTGGTTTATGTATTCCTTATAGCCTGAGGGCGTCCACTATTGATTTTGATGAATGTCCCGACCCCCAGGGGCAGAGCCACGCCCACTTTTTGCCTTTAGTGTTAGGAAGGCACAATTCTGAATGGATTATCTTGGTATAGTTATTCCTTATACTCTAAGGACGGCAACTATTAATGCTGGTGCACGACCCTCAATGCTAAACAAACCAAACGCCTAGCCTTCTTGACAAAGTACCATATCAATCAAAGTAGGAATGTGGACGTATATTGTAGCGTTAGCGTTATGTTTTGTATAGAAACCATCTTGAGAAAATCATGTTGGCAAAGATTCCTAACCCTTCATTTCTGTTAAAATGAATTGGGAATGAAATGCTATTTTATTTACGCATGTTGAAGAGTTTTGAACCTTGTTATCGCCGTGTAAATGTAGAAATAACTATTTAACTACCTTGTAACATGTGTGGCAATTTGGTGTATAAACTGTTTGACTAAGATTAACTTCATTTCGTTTCTGACATTACAATATAGTCATCGGTTTCTCATACTTTAATGCCGAGTTTACATCAATATTTTTTTAAACCCAAGCTGGACTATCTTTATTTCATGTAGATGTACCTACAAGATTTCGCTCAAAGTACACTGTGATTTTGAATTCGAACCAGATACTGTAATTGTTGAGCTGGTAAACCCTTATAACTTATAACCTTTCTCAGGACCATACATGTACCACAATCAAACCTGCGGGACCACCTGGTCACAATGGCTCCCCAAATAACATGGACTGTGGGTCAGTCCCATTGCCAGTTTGAATTATTTTACTGCGACTGAAAGATTTATTCAGATTACCGTGATATTAAACATACATTATGCAAGAGCAAAATCATATTCCTGAAGCAATGGCCCGAGAAATCCCTCTCTGACCATTGCTGGAATAGCGTCTGTTTCTTGAACTTATGTGGGAGTGTGTCTATTCTTTCCGTTCAATGAAAGCTATCACTTAAGTACAGCAACATGACAGTCCTTCGTTTAATCTGGGTCTTCCCTTAAACTTTGGACAGTGATTTAAGGTATTAAACACGGTGAAAGTATGTTCGTTTCCAAACAGTATTGTTTACATTTCATTCGACTTGATAGCCTCGTTTGTCACGCAATTAGTTTTACTGCAGTATTCTGCTATGGACGGGTTAATTAGGCATAATAAAATCGTGAGTCATGACGTAACGTTATGTAAACATATTTGGTCCAGTATTGGCAGCTAGTGATTGGTTGGTAGATGGACTACTGATCAATCAAAATTTAACACAACAATATCCACTCATAATAGCAGTGTGTAGTTGGATTACCTCTAATCAGACGCAACACTGCACGGAGTATGGAACAAAATCTGCCTCAGGTCTTTCTTTTGGCCTGAAATGTTATATAAACTATTAATTAGTCATTAATTAACTTATCCACACCATAATCAACTCTCAATGTCAAGGCCAGCCTGCGATATTTGATGGATTGTAGTCTGATTCGCTGAAACACTTTTCTTAGTTTGTTAACCATTAAATGAATAATCAAGACTATTAGTTTTGTCTTAACGACTTCAGTAATGAAGATCAAGACTAAGGGGAACTTTCATCCGCTTAGTTCTCAGTTCATAGTGGATCAATATGACTGAAATTTTCAGCAAATCGCTTTTACATTCTGTAATTTTTATACGTCCACATTCATAATGTGAACGTATTATGCCGTCGCCCCTGTCTGTGTGTATGTGTGTGTGTGTGTCTGTGGTTCGCCTACAGGGCGCAATTCTTCATGGATTTTCTTCAAACTTGGTATACTTATTCCTCATACTCCAAGGAAGATCCCTATTGTTTTTGGTGCATGCCCGACCCCCAGGGGCAGAGCCACGCACATTTCTAGTATTTGTTTGTTTGTCATCTACAGGCCACATTTCTTAACTTATAAACTTGAAACTTTGCATACACATTCTTTGTACCCCAAGGAACATCCCTATCGCTTGGGGTGCATGCCCGACCCCCAGGGGCAGAGCCACGCCCATTTTCTTTTCGTGTGTCTTTGTGTCGCCTACAGGGCGCAATTCTTACTGGATTTTCTTCAAACTTGGTATACGTATTCCTTATACCCCAAGGAAGATCTCTATTGTTCTTGGTGCATGCGCGACCCCCAGGGGCAGAGCCACGCCCATTTCTAGTATGTGTTTGTATGTCGTCTACAGGTCACATTTCTTAACTTATAATTTTGAAACTTTGCATACACATTCTTTGTACCCTAAGTAACATCCCTATCGTTGGGGTGCATGCCCAATCCCCAGGGTCAGAGCCACGCCCATTTTCTTTTCGTGTGTATTTGTGTCGCCTACAGGTCTCAATTCTTATTGGATTTTCTACAAACTTTGTATACTTACCCTTTTTACTTTAAGGATGATCCCTATCGTGTGGGGTGCATGCCCAACCCCCAGGGGCAGAGCCACGCCCATTTTCTTTTTGTGTGTCGGTGTGTCGCCCACAGGCAGCAATTCTAACTGGATTTTCTTAAAACTTTGTATACTTACTCTTTACACCCTAAGGATGATCCGTATTGTTTTTTGGTGCATGCCCGACCCCCAATGGCAGAGCCACGCCCATTCCTTGTATTTATTTGTTTGTCGTCTACAAGCCACATTTCTTAACGTATCATCTTGAAACTTTTAAAGCTTATTCTTTGTACCCTATGGAACATTCCTATCATTTGGGGTGCATGCCCAACCCCCAGGGGCAGAGTCACGCCCATTTTCTTTTTGTGTGTCGTCTACAGGCCACAATTCTTAATCGGTCATCTTGAAACTTAAAATACTTATTCCTTATACCCTAAGGATGATCCCTTTTGTTTTGGGTGCATGCCCGACCCCCGTGGGACAGCAACACCCATTTCTTGTATTTGTTTGTCTGTCGTCTACAGGCTGCATTTCTTAATGTATCATCTTGAAACGTTGAATACTTATTCTTGGTACCTTAAGGAAGATCCCTATTGTTTTTGGTGCATGCCCGACCCCAAGGGACAGTGCCACGCCCATTTTTTTTTTGTCTGTCTGTGTGTCACCTACAGGCCACAATTTTTTTTATACTTATTCCTTATACCCTAAGGCTGACCACTATTATTTTCGGTGCATGCCGAACCCCCTGGGACAGAGCCACGCCCAATGATTTTGTGTCTTGTGTTCGCCTACAGGATGCAATTCTTAACAGATCCTTTTAAAACTTTACAAACCTATTCCTTATACCCTAAAGATGACCCCTATTGTTTTTGGTGATTTCCTAACCCCCAGGGGCAGAGCCATGTCCATTTTTACTTCGTGTCTGTGTGTATTGTCTACAGGCCACGATTCTTAATGGATCATCTTTAAACTTGGGATACATGTATGTATTCCATATAGCCTAAGGACGTCAACTGCATGTCCTGACTCACACAGGCAAGACACGCCCAATTTTTGTGTTTGTCGTTTACTTGGCTTATGTATTCCTTATAGCCCGAGGGCGTCTACTATTGATTTTGATGAATGTCCCGACCCCCAGGGGCAGAGCCACGCCCACTTTTTGCCTTTAGCGTTAGAAAGGCACAATTCTGAATGGATTATCTTGGTATACTTATTCCTTATACTCTAAGGACGGCAACTATTGATGTTGGTGCACGACCCTCAACGCTAAACAAACCAAACGCCTAGCCTTCTTGACAAAGTACCATATCAATCAAAGCAGGAATGTGGACGTATATTGTAGCGTTAGCGTTATGTTTTTCCAAAACTACTCAATGGATGTTTCTGACACTTCTGGTATAGAAAGTTAAGTATCCAAAGAACTTCGTAAAGCTATCACAACAACGATCGTAAAGACGGAAGTAGTCGAAAAAATGTCCGATATTTTGAAAAAAAAAAATTTCTTTTACGAAAACCTTTTTTATTTATGAATATTTTTTGATGATATTTTACACAGGGTTAAAATATCATCGTACTTGAGCAGAAATGAGAAAAAAAATTGTCTCGGTAATTTGCGTTAGCTGCTATCGGCTAATTTAATTTTTCGTATCCAGAAAAATTATTTATTGTTCGATTTGTATAAAACAAAGTTCATATATGCTCCGTGGTCCCAATTGTAATTTTTTTGGTTACGGTGAAATTTTTCTGTTGGCAACGGAAGTGACCTAATATTAACAAAAACTACAATTTTGACAGTTCGGTACCACTTTTTGAAAGCAAATATTATTTTTTTTCAAAAATGATATAACTAAAAGGATGCACCCTGCAAAGGTGCATAAAATCCTTAGCTCCTATTTTTTAATTTCAATTTCATTTTCGGGCAATTTCGAATAAAATGTAAAATAAAGTGTAAAATTCAGTTATTTACAATTCATTCAGCGTCTTCATATTTTGAAATATTGATTTGTAATTTTCATAAACTCGTAGCAATAATCCAGATGAAGAGAATGTTTGCGAAAATCAGTTTGTAATATGAGCAGTTACCGAGAAATGTGCAATTTTGCATGCATCACTTTTCACGTTATTTTGCCTATAAAAGAGTGAATTATTATTCGATTTGCAATATTTTTTTCCATTTGATGCCAAATGCCAATTTGGACTTGGTTAAGCCAATTTTACATTTTCACTGTGAACGGAAATGACGTCATTTGGGCAAAAACTGTATTTTTAACCTAAAAAACTAATATTTTATTCAAATGAGTCTGTCTTATAATATTTTCAAAATTATGATATTTGATTCCCATCAAAGAATAGAATGAAGCCATACGACCATACAGATACCACAAAATGGTTTCTAACTTGTACGGTTACAGAGAAATAGGCGATCTTCTATAAGTCACTTTTCAAGGTTTTTGGTCTATAAAAGTGTCAATTATTATTCGATTTTTATAATATTTTTACCATTTGTTGCCTTATGCCATCTATGACTTCTATGAACCAAGTTAACATTTTCAATATCACCGGAAGTAATGTAATTTTTGCAAAAAACGTATTTTTAGCCTTCAAAACAAACATTTTTTTTGAAGGGATTTATATTTATTATTCGTTTAACTTTATAGCGTCTGACTCTAATGGGCAGTAAGATTGGATCAATACCATCATATTGATATCAAGAAAGGGCTTCTAGCATGTTCCCTTGTCGAATAATAACCAATTTTCCCAGGGTCACTTTTAAGTTTTTTACCTTCTTAATTTCAGCTTATGGGTTATAGGTTAATTATTTATTGCCCGATATGTATAAAACAAAGTTTGTATTTTGTATGTTGCGAATTTTCGACTTATCCTTCACCTATAAAAATTTCTTTCGGCACCGGAAGTGACGTAATTTTGCCATAATTTACAATTTTGAACGGTCTTTTCGCCACCAAATATTACTTTTACATATGATAGAGGGTGTCACTGAAGCAAAACAACTAGAGTATAGTTTGGTAACTCAATGGGTCGGCTATGATATAATAAACTTCCGGTATGATTCCTGAAAGCCGGTTCAGTGCTGCTTGCAGGTCTAGTTATTATTATTATTATTATTCTTTTGTTTTGAGTAGATCTCAGCAACTACGTGTCGCATCGTTACGATTTCTTTGGTTTTACTGGGAAAGTGGGTGTGACTTAGAGGATAAAGCTATTTTGAACGTTCTGCGACAATGCGAAATGTCCGAAATCACCGAAGTTATCGTTTTTACAAATATTGCGGTAATTTTAACAATAATCATGGGATTTTACCTTTCGATACATTTTGGCATAGCTGGAGACAGGGCACATAGCTGCGCTACTTTCGATTTTTGATTTTCGGCAAATCTTCGAAGATATTAGGCGCCAAATTTCGGAAATTTAAAATTTTACAAAAAACTTTTTTATTTATGAATATTTTTTAGTCGTGTTGTGCACAGCATTAAAGAGTCATCTGACTTGCGCAAAAATGTTAAAAAAATTTGTCTCAGTAATTTTCCTTGGCCTCCATTGGCTAATTCAGTTTTTCAGTCCTAGATTAATTTTTTATCGTTCGATTTGTATAAAACAAAGTTCATATGCTTCGTTGTCTCAATTGTCATTTTTTTTATTACCAAAAGTGTTATCTGTCGGCACCGGAAGTGGCATAATTTTACCAAAAACTACAATTTTGACAGTTAGGTACATTTTTTGAAAACAAATATTATTTTTTTGAAAAATTATATGACTCAAAGAGTGTGTCCTTTAAAGGCGCAAAAAATGTCGGAAGCAGTTTTTTTAATTTCTTTTTCATTTTCTAGCAAATTGGATTAAGAGGTAAAAAAAGGCGTAAAATTGACCTATTTACAACTCATTCAGGCTTTTCAGATTTTAAAATATTTTTACGTAACTTTTATAAACTTGTAGCTATAATCCATACGAAGAGAATGTATGTGAAAATTAGTTTGTAATATAAGCAGTTGCCGAGAAATAGGCAATTTCGCATGAGTCACTTTTCACGTAATTTTGGCTGTAAAAGAATCAATTATTATTCGATTTTCAATTTTCTTTCGCCATTGGATGCCTAATGTCATAGTGGACTATGTCAAACCATTTTACCCCTTGCGCTGCCACCGGAAATGACGTCATTTGCTCAAAACTTAAATTTTAGCCTTCAAAAAACAATATTTTATTCAAATGAGTCGTATTTGTTATTTTTTTCAAATTGTGATATTTGATTCTATTGATCAAATAGATTGAACCCATACGATCATACAGATACCACAAAATGGTTTCTAACTTGTACGGTTGCAGAGAAATGGGCGATTTTCCTTAAGTCACTTTTCAAGGTTTTTGGTCTATAAAAGTGTCAGTTATTATTCGATTTTCATAAAATTTTCACCATATGATATCTTGTGTCATTTATGATTTCATAGATCTAATTTAACATTTTCAGTATCACCGGAAGTAATGTCATTTTGGCAAAAACTGTATTTTTAGCCTTCAAAACAGACATTTTTTTCAAATGAGTCTGATTTGTAATATATTTCAAATTATGATATTTGATTCCAATCAACAAATGGATTGAACCCATACGATCATATAGATACCAAAAGATAGTTTTTATCGTGTACGGTTGCCGAGAAATAGACGATTTTCTACAAGTCACTTTTCAAGGTTTTTGGTCTATAAAAGTGGCAATTCTCATTCGATTTACATACAATTTTCGCCATTATGCTGCCTTATGCCATTTCTGATTTCATAAAACTAATTGAACATTTTCATTATCACCGGAAGTAATGAAATTTTGCCAGGATCACTTACAAGTAACATATATATAAAATGAATTGATATTGCTGGATTTGGTTGATTCTTCGTCCATTTTATTTGATGTTTACAATGCTTATGTGGAAACCTGTTTGATGGTTTCATTGGTATCGGAAGTGACATATGTTTAAGGGTAACGTGGCACCGAAAGTGACGTGGCACCAGTGAAACCCGTCATTCCTGCATGCAGGTCTAGTTAAGCTTTCATATTTCATATGAAAGCTTATTGTTTCTGTTAAGATTATTATTATTATTAAGCTTTCATATTACATATGAAAGCTTATTGTTTCTGTTAAAGTTATTATTATTATTATTTTTTTTTTTGTGTGTTTTCTGCAAATCGGATTTCTCAGAATCTATCCATAGGATCTTTCTGAAATTTTGACCTACCGCCCCAAAAATGGGGTGCGAACCTTGATTAAATATATTTTCGAAACGTTTTACGAATCCGAAATCACCGAATTTTACGAACGAAAAAAATGACAATGCATAGTCGTAACTTTGTTATTTTTTGACCGATTTTACTAATTCTTTTTTCTTTGAATACCTTTAAAAAAACCATTTTCATCTGCAGTTTCACATTTTCGAATTTCGAAAATTCGTCGCTGTGATTTCGAACCGGAAGATTAGACCAATTTGACAACTTCTTTAATAGTTGTACGATTTTCATGAAATTTAGTATCTAAGTAGATCCTACCGATGTGACTTCAAAAATATAATTAGAAATTTTCTAAATTATCTCCCCTTGACGAAATTAAGGATCAAAATTTTCAAAAAAATCATCGAAATATAGGTCAGAATGACCTGATTTTTTTTTTGGATACTAGATAAGTAATTACTGATTTGTACACAAAATATGGAGTTTGTCGATCGAACCGGAAGTGCCGCCATATTTAAAAGTGAAAAATCAATAAGGCTTTTTTGCTATTTTACTTACAGACTCGGGAGTTATATTTTCTGAATCCTTGTAGGAAGGCCTAAAAAATGTCGCGAATAGAATTTTGATTTCGGTCACGTGATGGTCACCATTTTGAATTGAAAATGAAAAATAGAAGCAATTTGAAGGGTCGGGACTTTGGAACACAATTACTCTCCTTCTAATTAAGCTAGAATGTTCAAACTTGGTGTAGACGTTCACTAGGTCAATGTTATGATTGAGTTCAAAGATGAGCATTTTCTGCTTAGGGTAAGCAGAGATAAACAAGCTAATTTGTTGATTCTTTAGGGCACGATAACTTCGGTTATAATGAAGGGAGGGCGGTGAAACTTTTGTCAATAGAGAGTCTAATAGCTAGCCTGTTGTGTGAAATCATTGTATTATTTTTTCTAAATATCAGGGATAGCCGAAAAAAAGAGATTGAAAACCCAAAAAGTCGTATTTTTACAATTTGGAGCATGTTTAGAGGTCTTTCTCGTAAAGTCAACATAATATTTTTTGGGAACTTCTTGTACAAAGAGTCTTATTGGTAGTCTTTTATATGAAACCATCGATCAACAGTCCAACATATCAGGAGTAGAAGAACAAAAGGATCGAACATTGAAAACGGCACCCTTTCATTGTTAAGCGAAACATGCAGTGTGGGTGACTACAATCTACACATTTAGTCATCGTATAGAGCTTATTCAACAGTATCGAATTCCAACTGCTTAGGGATATTTTACGTGCACTCCAATGTGTACACGGGACCTTGGTTTTTCGTCCCATCCGAATGACTAGACAGCTGTGCTTGTCAGGCCCTCCGTTCTGCCTCACTGACAAGGGGAACCACGCCGGGAAATCGAGATGAACTTTCTCCGTGCAGAACTTTCAATTCAGGCGAAAACGTTTATTGCATACGATTAAGCTGGTCAGTTGGAGCTTATTTTCAAAAGTTTTGTAATAATCGGTTGGTAATTAAAGTACCGTGCACATTAAACTGTTAAAACAGAAAATTTCGCCCGGTTGAAATGTTTCTTGCTATAAGTCAGCAATTTTCTGAATTCAGGGAGGCTGAATGGCTGAATGGTTAGCATGTGCGCACTGTATCGTAACGTCTGTCATTGAGTCAACGGGCGTCGTTTCGATCTCCAGGTTGCACGTGACATGAAGTATGATGTCCAACCTTGTGGGTTTTCTCCGTGTTCTTCGGTTTCCTCCCAACGGCTAAAGACCTGTAAGCGCAGGGGGAGTTTTTAAATAAAATTAAAAAACATATGTTAGTCCCGAAATGACCTAGTTTGTGTCGAATGGACATTAGGCCGCATTTCTCTCTTTCTCTTTTATTTTTAAAGTTTTGTAATAATCGGTTGGTAATCAAAGGTACTGTAAAAGTGATAAAACAGAAAATAATCGGTTGGTAATCAAAGGTACTGTAAAAGTCATAAAACAGAAAATTTCGCCCGGTTGTAATGTTTCTCACTTTAAAGTCAGCAATTTCCCGATTTTAAGTGGCAAACGTTTATTGCGAACGCTTAAGCTGGTCAGGGGGGAGCTTATTTTTAAAAGTTTTGTAATATTCGGTTGATAACTAAAGGTACCGTGCAAATTAAACTGTTACAATAGAAAATTTGGCCCGGTTGAAATGTTTCTCGCTGTAGGTCAGCAATTTGCCGATTTTAGGGAGGTTGCGTGGCTGAATGGTTAGCACGTGCGCTCTGTATCATAACGTCTGTCATTGAGTCAACTGCCGTTGTTTCGATTTTTTGGTTGTACGTGACAAGGAGTATGGTTGCCTGTCCAACCTCGTAGGCCGTAACCGCCGCTGCCCGGGTAAAATTTCCCTCATTGCACACATTATGGCATATGCCCGTCTTCATTAGCCCATTTTAGGAGCAGAACAGTCGGACGTTAAACCCCATTCAATTTCATTTCATTTTCTCTATGTTGCTTATTTATTATAGTGGATAAATATTTTTCTGGTTCTAGCAATTATTTAATTTCTGCATAGAAATCTTGCTTTGGCCAGTTTTTTTTATTGCAGAGTGCCATTCTTGTTTAAACAAACATGATCCTTTGTTTAAAACATGCTTAAGAAGTCGTCACGATTTCCTACTTATAACCAAACATATTGGAAATATTAGTCTGGCATTATTAAATCCTAATTTTATTGGTCTTATTTAAAATTAAACTTTCATTTAACTATGAACAACCCTTAACGTGTCTCTTTAAAACTATTAAGTACTCTAAAACAGTAGCTCAACCTTTTGACCTAAACTCATTAATTTACCATTTTGTTGTGAGCGACTTCTTATTCTTCCTATATGACATATTGCACGTGTCTGATTTCAAAGGGGGGTTGAGTGGCTGAATGGTAAGCACGCGCGCCTGTCATTGAGTAAACTAGCGTGTTTTCGAATGCCCGGTTGTACGTGACAAGGAGTAAGGTCGCCTGTCCAACCTGCCATTTTTAATTTTTTTTTCCCGCCATTTTCATTTCATTTTCTCATCCGTCTCATTACAGTAATACAAGTTTCAGTTATTTCCCTTTAGTTTTCAGATTATTGTTATGCCTGGGTGCAATGTTTCATACTATATTTAGACTTGTAACTTCGCGAGTTTTTGACCAATTTTAATAATTTTTTCTTCGTATCCTTTTATTTAGGTTACTTGATACAATCAATGACACGTGACGATGAATATGAAAGCTTTCATATCTGCATGGGACAGTAGCAGATCTAGTTAAGCTTTCATATTACATATGAAAGCTTATTGTTTCTGTTAAAGTTATTATTATTATTATTTTTTTTTTTGTGTGTTTTCTGCAAATCGGATTTCTCAGAATCTATCCATAGGATCTTTCTGAAATTTTGACCTACCCCCCCAAAAATGGGGTGCGAACCTTGATTAAATATATTTTCGAAACGTTTTACGAATCCGAAATCACCGAATTTTACGAACGAAAAAAATGACAATGCATAGTCGTAACTTTGTTATTTTTTGACCGATTTTACTAATTCTTTTTTCTTTGAATACCTTTAAAAAAACCATTTTCATCTGCAGTTTCACATTTTCGAATTTCGAAAATTCGTCGCTGTGATTTCGAACCGGAAGATTAGACCAATTTGACAACTTCTTTAATAGTTGTACGATTTTCATGAAATTTAGTATCTAAGTAGATCCTACCGATGTGACTTCAAAAATATAATTAGAAATTTTCTAAATTATCTCCCCTTGACGAAATTAAGGATCAAAATTTTCAAAAAAATCATCGAAATATAGGTCAGAATGACCTGATTTTTTTTTTGGATACTAGATAAGTAATTACTGATTTGTACACAAAATATGGAGTTTGTCGATCGAACCGGAAGTGCCGCCATATTTAAAAGTGAAAAATCAATAAGGCTTTTTTGCTATTTTACTTACAGACTCGGGAGTTATATTTTCTGAATCCTTGTAGGAAGGCCTAAAAAATGTCGCGAATAGAATTTTGATTTCGGTCACGTGATGGTCACCATTTTGAATTGAAAATGAAAAATAGAAGCAATTTGAAGGGTCGGGACTTTGGAACACAATTACTCTCCTTCTAATTAAGCTAGAATGTTCAAACTTGGTGTAGACGTTCACTAGGTCAATGTTATGATTGAGTTCAAAGATGAGCATTTTCTGCTTAGGGTAAGCAGAGATAAACAAGCTAATTTGTTGATTCTTTAGGGCACGATAACTTCGGTTATAATGAAGGGAGGGCGGTGAAACTTTTGTCAATAGAGAGTCTAATAGCTAGCCTGTTGTGTGAAATCATTGTATTATTTTTTCTAAATATCAGGGATAGCCGAAAAAAAGAGATTGAAAACCCAAAAAGTCGTATTTTTACAATTTGGAGCATGTTTAGAGGTCTTTCTCGTAAAGTCAACATAATATTTTTTGGGAACTTCTTGTACAAAGAGTCTTATTGGTAGTCTTTTATATGAAACCATCGATCAACAGTCCAACATATCAGGAGTAGAAGAACAAAAGGATCGAACATTGAAAACGGCACCCTTTCATTGTTAAGCGAAACATGCAGTGTGGGTGACTACAATCTACACATTTAGTCATCGTATAGAGCTTATTCAACAGTATCGAATTCCAACTGCTTAGGGATATTTTACGTGCACTCCAATGTGTACACGGGACCTTGGTTTTTCGTCCCATCCGAATGACTAGACAGCTGTGCTTGTCAGGCCCTCCGTTCTGCCTCACTGACAAGGGGAACCACGCCGGGAAATCGAGATGAACTTTCTCCGTGCAGAACTTTCAATTCAGGCGAAAACGTTTATTGCATACGATTAAGCTGGTCAGTTGGAGCTTATTTTCAAAAGTTTTGTAATAATCGGTTGGTAATTAAAGTACCGTGCACATTAAACTGTTAAAACAGAAAATTTCGCCCGGTTGAAATGTTTCTTGCTATAAGTCAGCAATTTTCTGAATTCAGGGAGGCTGAATGGCTGAATGGTTAGCATGTGCGCACTGTATCGTAACGTCTGTCATTGAGTCAACGGGCGTCGTTTCGATCTCCAGGTTGCACGTGACATGAAGTATGATGTCCAACCTTGTGGGTTTTCTCCGTGTTCTTCGTTTTCCTCCCAACGGCTAAAGACCTGTAAGCGCAGGGGGAGTTTTTAAATAAAATTAAAAAACATATGTTAGTCCCGAAATGACCTAGTTTGTGTCGAATGGACATTAGGCCGCATTTCTCTCTTTCTCTTTTATTTTTAAAGTTTTGTAATAATCGGTTGGTAATCAAAGGTACTGTAAAAGTGATAAAACAGAAAATAATCGGTTGGTAATCAAAGGTACTGTAAAAGTGATAAAACAGAAAATTTCGCCCGGTTGTAATGTTTCTCACTTTAAAGTCAGCAATTTCCCGATTTTAAGTGGCAAACGTTTATTGCGAACGCTTAAGCTGGTCAGGGGGGAGCTTATTTTTAAAAGTTTTGTAATATTCGGTTGATAACTAAAGGTACCGTGCAAATTAAACTGTTACAATAGAAAATTTGGCCCGGTTGAAATGTTTCTCGCTGTAGGTCAGCAATTTGCCGATTTTAGGGAGGTTGCGTGGCTGAATGGTTAGCACGTGCGCTCTGTATCATAACGTCTGTCATTGAGTCAACTGCCGTTGTTTCGATTTTTTGGTTGTACGTGACAAGGAGTATGGTTGCCTGTCCAACCTCGTAGGCCGTAACCGCCGCTGCCCGGGTAAAATTTCCCTCATTGCACACATTATGGCATATGCCCGTCTTCATTAGCCCATTTTAGGAGCAGAACAGTCGGACGTTAAACCCCATTCAATTTCATTTCATTTTCTCTATGTTGCTTATTTATTATAGTGGATAAATATTTTTCTGGTTCTAGCAATTATTTAATTTCTGCATAGAAATCTTGCTTTGGCCAGTTTTTTTTTATTGCAGAGTGCCATTCTTGTTTAAACAAACATGATCCTTTGTTTAAAACATGCTTAAGAAGTCGTCACGATTTCCTACTTATAACCAAACATATTGGAAATATTAGTCTGGCATTATTAAATCCTAATTTTATTGGTCTTATTTAAAATTAAACTTTCATTTAACTATGAACAACCCTTAACGTGTCTCTTTAAAACTATTAAGTACTCTAAAACAGTAGCTCAACCTTTTGACCTAAACTCATTAATTTACCATTTTGTTGTGAGCGACTTCTTATTCTTCCTATATGACATATTGCACGTGTCTGATTTCAAAGGGGGGTTGAGTGGCTGAATGGTAAGCACGCGCGCCTGTCATTGAGTTAACTAGCGTGTTTTCGAATGCCCGGTTGTACGTGACAAGGAGTAAGGTCGCCTGTCCAACCTGCCATTTTTAATTTTTTTTTCCCGCCATTTTCATTTCAGTTATTTCCCTTTAGTTTTCAGATTATTGTTATGCCTGGGTGCAATGTTTCATACTATATTTAGACTTGTAACTTCGCGAGTTTTTGACCAATTTTAATAATTTTTTCTTCGTATCCTTTTATTTAGGTTACTTGATACAATCAATGACACGTGACGATGAATATGAAAGCTTTCATATCTGCATGGGACAGTAGCAGATCTAGTTTTTTTTGTGTTTCTCCTGCAAATCGGATTTCACAGAATCTAACCATAGGATGTTTCTGAAACTTTGACCTACCCCCCCAAAAATGGGTGGTGGCTGTTGATTAAATATATTTTCGAAACGTTTTGCGAATTCGAAATCACCGAATTTTACGAACGGAAAAATTAACAATGCATAGTCGTAACTTTGCTATTTTTTGACCGATTTTACTAATTTTTTTTTCTTTGAATACCTTGAAAAAAATCATTTTCATCTGCAGTTTCACATTTTCGAATTTCGAAAATTCGTCGCTGTGATTTCGAACCGGAAGTTTAGACCAATTTTACAACTTCTTTAATAGTTGTACGATTTTCATGAAATTGAGTATTTAAGTAGATCTTACCAATGTGACTTCAAAATTATAATGAGAAATTTTCTAAATTATCTCCCCTTGGTGAAATTAAGGATCAAAGTTTTAAAAAAAATCGTCGAAATATAGGTCAGAATGACCTGAATTTTTTTTTCGATACTCGACAAGTAATTACTGATTCCTACACAAAATATGGAGTTTGTCGATCAAACCGGAAATGTCACCATCTTGAAACATGAAAAATCCCTAAGGCTTTTTTGCTATCTTACTTACAGACACGGGAGTTATATTTTCTGAATCCTTGAAGGATGGCCCAAAAATCGCAGGGAGCAGAATTTTGATTTAGGTCAACTGATGGTTGCCATTTTTAAGTGAATATGAAAAGTAGTAGCAATTTGAAGAGCCGAGACTTTGAAACACAATAACTCTCTTTCTAATTGAGCTAGAATGTTCAATCTTGGTGTAGACATTCATCAGGTCAATGTCATGATTGAGTGCAAAGATGAACATTTTCGGCTTAGGGTAAGCAGAGATAAGCATGCTGATTTGTTGATTCTTTAGGGCACAATAACTTCGGTTATAATGAAGGGAGGGTGATGAAACTCTTGTCAATCGAGAGTCTAATAGCTAGCCTGTTGTGTGAAATCATTGTATCATTTTTTTTTAAATATCAGGGGTAGCAGAAAAAAGAGATCGAAAATCCAAAAAGTCGTATTTTTACGATTTGGAGCATTTTTAAAGGCCCTTTTCTCTAAAGTCAACATAATATTTTGGGGGAACTTCTTCTACAAAGAGTCTTATCGGTAGTCTTTTATATGAAACCATAGATCAACAGTCCAAAATATCAGGATTAGTAGAATAAAAGGATCGAAAATTGAAAATCGCACCCTTTCATTGTTAAGCAAAACATGCAGTGTCGGTGGCTACAATCTGCACATTTAGTCATCGTATAGAGCTTATTCAACAATATAGAATTCCAACTGCTAAGGGATCTTTTACGTGCAATCCAATGTGTACACGGCGGATGGGTGGACACGCCAGAATATCGAGATGAACTTTCTCGGCCAATGCAGGGATCGAACACCCGACCTCCTGGCTAGCAGGCCAACGCCTTAGCCACATAGTGTGGACACCCATCGTACATTTCATCCGTCAAATCAAAGCATTTCATTGCATTAGACCAATAATTAATTATTCTTAATTTAAAACTTTATTTAATATTAGTCTGGCATTATTAAATCCTAATTTTATTGGTCTTATTTAAAATTAAACTTTAATTTAACTATGAACAACCCTTAACGTGTCTCTTTAAGGCGTCTACAGCACCCGGTGTTCCCAGGCGGTCACCCATCCATGTACTGACGGGGCCCGACATTGCTTAACTTCAGTGATCGGACGAGAACTGGTGTTTTCAACGTGGTGTGGCCGTAGACGAGAGAACGTGGACAGAACCCGTAGTTATACTTACGAGAGAAGGTGGACAGAACCCGTAGTTATACTTACCTGAATTGACCCGCTTATTGATTTTTTGTTTTGTTTTTTGTTTTAGAGTATTTAATTGTTTTAATCACTGCATTGGCCGAGAAAGTTCATCTCGATATTCTGGCGTGTCCACCCATCCGCCGTGTACACATTGGATTGCACGTAAAAGATCCCTTAGCAGTTGGAATTCTATATTGTTGAATAAGCTCTATACGATGACTAAATGTGCAGATTGTAGCCACCCACACTGCATGTTTTGCTTAACAATGAAAGGGTGCGATTTTCAATTTTCGATCCTTTTATTCTACTACTCCTGTTATTTTGGACTGTTGATCTATGGTTTCATATAAAAGACTACCGATAAGACTCTTTGTAGAAGAAGTTCCCCCAAAATATTATGTTGACTTTAGAGAAAAGGGCCTTTAAAAATGCTCCAAATCGTAAAAATACGACTTTTTGGATTTTCGATCTCTTTTTTCTGCTACCCCTGATATTTAAAAAAAAAAATGATACAATGATTTCACACAACAGGCTAGCTATTAGACTCTCGATTTCTTAACTACGGGTTCTGTCCACGTTCTCTCGTCTACGGCCACACCACGTTGAAAACACCAGTTCTCGTCCGATCACTGAAGTTAAGCAATGTCGGGCCCCGTCAGTACTTGGATGGGTGACCGCCTGGGAACACCGGGTGCTGTAGACGCCTTTTTAAAACCGCCCCTCCCCCTTAAAAAAAAAATCAATAAGCGGGTCAATTCAGGTAAGTATAACTACGGGTTCTGTCCACCTTCTCTCGTCTACGGCCACACCACGTTGAAAACACCAGTTCTTGTCCGATCACTGAAGTTAAGCAACGTCGGGCCCGGTTAGTACTTGGATGGGTGACCGCCTGGGAACACCGGGTGCTATAGGCGCCTTTTTAACACCGACAAAAACCGCTTCAACAATCAATAAGCGGGTCAATTCCGGTAAGTATAACTACGGGTTCTGTCCACCCCCTCTCGTCTACGGCCATACCACGTTGAAAACACCAGTTCTCGTCCGATCACTGAAGTTAAGCAACGTCTGGCCCGGTCTGTACTTGGATGGGTGACCGCCTGGGAAAAAAAATCAATAAGCGGGTCAATTCAGGTAAGTATAACTACGGGTTCTGTCCACCTGCTCTCGTCTACGGCCACACCACATTGAGAACACCAGTTCTCGTCCGATCACTGAAGTTAAGCAACGTCGGGCCCGGTCAGTACTTGGATGGGTGACCGCCTGGGAACACCGGGTGCTGTAGACGCCTTTTTAAAACCGACAACCCCCCCCCCCCAAAAAAAATCAATAAGCGGGTCAATTCAAGTATGTATAACTACGGGTTGTGATTTAAAAGTATTTATTCAGAATTCTTATATACAACGATGGAGGGAATAATATGAATAAATTGGATACAGTATCAAGCAACTAAATGCTTATATAAAAATGCTTCCAGAATAGTATGTATTGAATATAAATTTTAAATGATCAGCTGGCAGTGTAATAAAATAAAAATTATTATCTAGATTAGGGTTTCATAGTTAACGGTGGAAAGAAGAAAATGTGTTGAGTAAAAAAAAAATAAGGAAAATCGAATAAAATAAGAGAAAGAAAAAATTGTAGCGAAGGATAGGGACATTGATGTAGGGGGGGGGGGGGGGGTGAATAGAGATTTGAATTAGAAAGTAGTTTGGGACGCAACGCCAGAAAACCCAAAAAGCAAAACACGCACCAAAAGCTTGTAAGAATACTTTTATTTTAGCAGTTTCAGTGTTATTGATTACACATTTCTCCCGTGACCCTGGGTTACCTATGGATTGTGCAAAGGAGATTAGGAGGTGATCAAACTAGTAATAACCATTTTTCGCATATACAAGTTGTAATGGTGATTTGCAGAGCGGAGGCACATTCATTTCCGAGATTTGAAGCGTTTGGTTAGAGCTATATATTGGTGAACTACTGAAAGTACAGACACATTTTTAATTTTAGGAAGATTGTCAATCCCAAACAAAAGTGAATTAATATTCTTGAAATGGTCATCCAATGTATCGATAGTGAGTCTGCGTTGGTCTTAAAAAGGCGACACTGAAAGAAATAATGTTCACTAGATTCACATCTGTTTCCGCATAAACAGAATGGATCGTCAGATACATACATGAGGTATTTATGATGATTTAGGTCAGATTTAGAGTTGCGTAATTTAGAAAGAATAATTTGTAACGACCTGTCACCAAAATTGAAGAGATCATTGTATTTAGGTTTGCCATATGTTTTTCTAATTTGAAATTTGAATGAAGAGATTGAATTTGAAGCTTTGACGTTTTCATCAAGACGATTCCATTCTTGTACTGATGATGGGAAAAACGAGTTTTGATAAAGATTAGATTTACAGTTAATACTCATTAGATTATTGGAGTTTCTGAGTTGATATGGTTTACTGGACGCTATAGATTGGGGGACTAAATCGAATAGATACGAGGGTGTTTGAAGATTGATAATTTTGAAAAATAAAACCATTTTATGTTCGTAGCGTCTTTTAAAAGAGAGGAGAATCCAGATTCATTATAAAGTAAATTATGAGAAGTACCAAGAGGAAGGCCTGTAATAGTTCGAATAGCGTCTAAATGTAGCGATTCTAGTTGGTCACTTTTTTCTTTAGTACAGTTGTTCCAGACACAATCAGCAACTACGGGTTCTGTCCACGGGTTCGTCCGATCACTGAAGTTAAGCAACGTCGGGCCCGGGTAGTACTAGGATGGGTGAACGCCTGGGAACACCGGGTGCTGTAGACGCCTTTTTGCCCTAAACTCATTAATTTACCATTTTGTTGTGAGCGGCTTGTTATTCTTCCTATATGACATATTGCACGTGTCTGATTTCAAAGGGCGGCTGAATGGTTAGCACGCGCGCCTGTCATTGAGTTAACTTGCGTGTTTTCGAATGCCCGGTTGTATGTGACAAGGAGTAAGGTCGCCTGTCCAACCTGCCATTTTTAATTTTTTTCCGGCAATTTTCATTTCATTTTCTCATCCGTCTCATTACAGTAATACAAGTTTCGGTTATTTCCCTTTAGTTTTCAGATTATTGTTATGCCTGGGTGCAATGTTTCATACTATATTTAGACTTGTAATTTTGCGAGTTTTTGACCAATTTTGATAATTTTTTCTTCTTATCCTTTTATTTAGGATACTTGATACAATCAATGACACGTGACGATGAATATGAAAGCTTTCATATCTGCATGGGACAGTAGCAAAGCTAGTTATTATTAAGCTTTCATATTACATATGAAAGCTTATTGTTTCTGTTAAGATTATTATTAAGCTTTCATATTACATATGAAAGCTTATTGTTTCTGTTAAGATTATTATTATTTTTTTTTTGTGTTTTATCCACAAATCGGATTTCTCAGAATCTAACCACAGTATCTTTATGAAACTTTTACCTACCCCCCCAAAAATGGGTGGTAGCTGTTGATTAAATATATTTTCAAAACGTTTTACGAATCCGAAATCACCGAAATTTACGAACGACAAAATGGACATTGCATAGTCGTAACTTTATTGTTTTTTGACCGATTTTACTAAATCTTTTTTCTTTGAATACCTTGAAAAAAATCATTTTCATCAGCAGTTTCACATTTTCGAATTTCGAAAATTCGTCGCTGTGATTTCGAACCGGAAGTTTAGACCAATTTGACAACTTCTTTAATAGTTGTGCGATTTTCATTCAATTTAGTATATAAGTAGATCCTACCAATGTGACTTCAAAAATATAATTAGAAATTTTCTAAATTATCTCCCCTTGGTGAAATTAAGGATCAAAATTTTCAAAAAAATCGGCGAAATATAGGTCAGAATGACCTAAAAAAATTTTTTGATACTAGACAAGGAATTACTGATTCGTACACAAAATATGGAGTTTGTCGATCGAACCGGAAGTGCCACCATCTTTAAACGTGAAAAATCACTAAGGCTTTTTTGCTATCTTACTTACAGACACGGGAGTTATATTTTCTGAATCCTTGAAGGATGGCCCAAAAATCGTAGGGAGCAGAATTTTGATTTCGGTCATGTGATGGTCACAATTTTGAATTGAAAATGAAAAATAGAAGCAATTTGAAAGGCCCGGACTTCGGAACACAATAACTCTCCTTCTAATTAAGCTAGAATGTTCAAACTTGGTGTAGATGTTCACTAGGTCAATGTTATGATTGAGTTCAAAGATGAGCATTTTAAGCTTAGGGTAAGCCGAGATAAGCATGCTGATTTGTTGATTCTTTAGGGCACGATAACTTCGGTTATAATGAAGGGAGGGCGGTGAAACTTTTGTCAATAGAGAGTCTAATGGGTAGCCTGTTGTGTGAAATGATTGTATCATTTTTTTTAAATATCAGGGATAGCCGAGATTGAAAATCCAAAAAGTCGTATTTTTACAATTTGGAGCATGTTTAGAGGTCTTTCTCGTAAAGTCAACATACTATTTTTTGGGAACTTCTTCTACAAAGAGTCTTATTGGTAGTCTTTTATATGAAACCATCGATCAACAGTCCAACATATCAGGAGTAGAAGAACAAAAGGATCGAACACTGAAAACGGCACCCTTTCATTGTTGAGCGAAACATGAAGTGTGGGTGACTACAATCTACGCATTTAGTCATCGTATAGAGCTTATTCAACAGTATCGAATTCCAACCGCTTAGGGATATTTTACGTGCACTCCAATGTGTACACGGGACCTTGGTTTTTCGTCCCATCCGAAGGACTAGTTATTATTATTATTATTTTTTTTTGTGTGTATTTTCTGCAAACCGGATTTCTCAGAATCTAACCATAGGATCTTTCTGAAACTTTGACCTACCCCCCCAAAAATGGGGTGCGAACCTTGATTAAATATATTTTCAAAACGTTTTTCGAATCCGAAATCACCGAATTTTACGAACGAATGCCTTTGACCTACAATGCTGTAACTTTGTGACTATTTGACCTATTCAATTAATTCTTTTTTGTATGAGTACTTTGAGACATTTACTTCAAATCTGCAATTTCGGATTTTCGAATTTCGAAAATTCGTCGCTCTGATTTCGAACCGGAAGTTTAGACCAACTCGACAACTTCTTTAGTAGTTGTACGATTTTCATGAAATTTAATATGTAAGTAAACCTTAATGATGCGACTTGAAAAAATACTTTAGAAATTTTCTAAATTATCTCCCCTTGGAGAAATTGAGGATCGAAATTTTCAAAAAAATCGACGAAATATAGGTCAAATCATCTTGAATTTGTTTTTTAGGTACTCGCTACGAAACCACTGATTCGTACACAAAAAATGGAGTTTGTAGCTCAATCCGGAAGTGCCACCATCTTGAAATGTAAAAACCTCAAACGCCATTTTGCTATTTTACATACAGACACGGGGGTTATATTTTCTGAATCCTTGAAGGGATGGCTATAAAATGTTGGCAGTAGAATTTTGATTTAAGTCAATGGATAGTCACCATATTGAATTGAATATCAGAAATAGTGAAAAATGGACATTAACGGGCATGTAAATTATCAGAACAGACCGTAGTTTGTTGAATTCGTTTCTTATCTTTGAAATTAATACATTTGGGGATAGCCTGGCTCATTGTCGAATTTTTGGTATTTGCAAATTTCAAAATTTCAAATTTCGCCTTTGATGTTTTCCGTGCCGACAAATTTGTTTTCGTGTGAATAACTCCGATTAACAGCTTGAAAATAATCAAATGGATCGCAGTTTCGCGATTTCGTCTCAAATCTGGGAAATCAATACATTTCTGGTTAGCCTCCTTTGAAAAATGGGTGGTGGCCTTGGAATCAATATATTTTCAAAACGTTTTGCGAATCCAAAATCACCGAAAACAACTGATGATAAAATTGACCTTGACAGCTGTGTTACTTCGTGATTTTGTGATCTATTTTACTTTTCTGGTTAGCCTCCTTTCAAAAATGGGTGGTGGCCTTGGAATCAATATATTTTCAAAACGTTTTGCGAATCCAAAATCACCGTAAATAACTGATGAAAAAATTGAGCTTTGATGGAAACTATATAGAAAAATAAAAGGAAACATCAACAATATATAGGTCTTGCACACATAGGCTTAGAACTTTGCAGCCAGTCCTCATATTAATTGAAATTGAATAGGTTTGATTTGATATAATTATTTGTTTTCTATTTTAAAACTATCTAAAAAAATATTTGTAATCATTTAAGTTATTGATTTAGATTAATACTGTTTATATTGTGTACATTTTAACACCTTCATCGATTAATAATGGTTTGCATAGTCATCGTATAGAGATTATTCAACAGTATCGAATTCCAACTGCTTAGGGATATTTTACGTGCACTCCAATGTGTACACCGGACCTTGGTTTTTCGTCCCATCTATATGTTAGTTTGTGTCGAATGGACGTTAAGCCGCATTTATCTCTTTCTCTTTTATTTTTAAAGTTTTGTAATAATCGGTTGTACTGTACTGTACTGTAAAAGTTATAAAACAGAAAATTTCGCCCGGTAGTAATGTTTCTCACTTTAAAGTCACCAATTTGCTCATTTTAGGGGGCAAACGTTTATTGCGAACGATTAAGCTGGTCAAGGGGAGCTTATTTTTAAAAGTTTTGTAATATTCGGTTGATAATTAAAGGTACCGTGCAAATTAAACTGTTAAAATAGAAAATTTCGCCCGGTTGAAATGTTTCTCCTTGTAGGTCAGCAATTTGCCAAATTTAGGGAGGTTGCGTGGCTAAATGGTTAGCACCTGCGCACTGTATCGTAACGTCTGTCATTGAGTCAACTGGCGTTGTTTCGATTGAAATGCCCGGTTGAAATGTTTCTTGCTATAAGACAGCAATTTATCGATTTTAGGGAGCCTGAATGGCTGTATGGTTAGCATGTGCGCGCTGTATCGTAACGTCTGTCATTGAGTCAACCGGCATCGTTTCGATTTCCAGGTTGCACGTGACATGGAGTATGGTGTCCAACCTCGTGGGTTTTCTCCGTGTCCTTCGGTTTCCTCCCATGGCTGATTTCAGATTATTGTTATAACTGGGTGCAATGTTTCATACTATATTTAGATTTGTAACTTCGCGAGTTTTTGACCAATTTTGATAATTTTTTCTTCTTATCCTTTTATTTAGGATACTTGATACAATCAATGACACGTGACGATGAATATGAAAGCTTTCATATCTGCATGGGACAGTAGCAGATCTAGTTGTTATTTTTTTTTTTGTGTTTTATCCACAAATCGGATTTCTCAGAATCTAACCACAGTATCTTTATGAAACTTTTACCTACCCCCCCAAAAATGGGTGGTAGCTGTTGATTAAATATATTTTCAAAACGTTTTACGAATCCGAAATCACCGAAATTTACGAACGACAAAATGGACAATGCATAGTCGTAACTTTATTGTTTTTTGACCGATTTTACTAAATCTTTTTACTTTGAATACCTTGAAAAAAATCATTTTCATCAGCAGTTTCACATTTTCGAATTTCGAAAATTCGTCGCTGTGATTTCGAACCGGAAGTTTAGACCAATTTGACAACTTCTTTAATAGTTGTGCGATTTTCATTCAATTTAGTATATAAGTAGATCCTACCGATGTGACTTCAAAAATATAATTAGAAATTTTCTAAATTATCTCCCCTTGGTGAAATTAAGGATCAAAGTTTTCAAAAAAATCGTCGAAATATAGGTCCGAATGACCTAATTTTTTTTTTCGATACTAGACAAGGAATTACTGATTCGTACACAAAATATGGAGTTTGTCGATCGAACCGGAAGTGCCACCATCTTGAAACGTGAAAAATCAATAAGGCTTTTTTGCTATTTTACTTACAGACTCGGGAGTTATATTTTCTGAATCCTTGTAGGAAGGCCTAAAAAATGTCGCCAACAGAATTTTGATTTAGGTCAACCGGGAGTCACCATTTTGAATTGAAAATCAAAAATAGAAGCAATTTGAAGGGCCGAGACTTTTGAGCACAATAACTCTCATTCTAATTAAGCTAGAATGTTCTAACTTGGTGTAGACGTTCACTAGGTCAATGTTATGATGAAGTTCAAAGATGAGCATTTTCTGCTTAGGGTAAGCAGAGATAAGCATATTGATTTGTTGATTCTTTAGGGCACGATAACTTCGGTTATAATGAAGGGAGGGCGGTGAAACTTTTGTCAATAGAGAGTCTAATAGCTAGCCTGTTGTGTGAAATCATTGTATCATTTTTTTTAAATATCAGGGATAGCCGAAAAAAAGAGATTGAAAATCCAAAAAGTCGTATTTTTACAACCTGGAGTATGTTTAGAGGTCTTTCTCGTAAAGTCAACATAATATTTGTTGGGAACTTCTTCTACAAAGAGTCTTATTGGTAGTCTTTTATATGAAGCCATCGATCAACAGTCCAACATACCAGGAGTAGAAGAACAAAGGGATCGAACATTGAAAACGGCACCCTTTCATTGTTAAGCGAAACATGCAGTGTGGGTGACTACAATCTACACATTTAGTCATCGTATAGAGCTTATTCAACACTATCGAATTCCAACTGCTTAGGGATATTTTACGTGCACTCCAATGTGTACACGGGACCGTGGTTTTCGTCCCATCCGAACTAGACAGCCGTTCTGCCTCACTGACAAGGGGGAACCACGCCGGGAAATCGAGATGAACTTTCTCCGTGCAGAACTTTCAATTCAAGCCAAACTTTTATTGCATACGATTACGCTGGTCAGTTGGAGCTTATTTTCAAAAGTTTTGTAATAATCGGTTGGTAATTAAAGTACCATGCACATTAAACTGTTAAAACAGAAAATTTCGCCCGGTTCAAATGTTTCTTGCTATAAGTCAGCAATTTTCCGAATTCAGGGAGGCTGAATGGCTGAATGGTTAGCATGTGCGCGCTGTATCGTAACGTCTGTCATTGAGTCAACGGGCGTCGTTTCGATCGCCAGGTTGCACGTGACATGGAATATGATGTCCAACCCCGTTTATTGCGAACGATTAAGCTGTTCAGGGGGAGCTTATTTTTAAAAGTTTTGTAATATTCGGTTGATAACTAAAGGTACCGTGCAAATTAAACTGTTAAAATAGAAAATTTGGCCCGGTTGAAATGTTTCTCGCTGTAGGTCAACTAGAATGTTCAAACTTGATCGAGTTCACAGCAGAAATAACAGTGAAACGATCAACGAACTCATAGCAGAAATAACAGTGCAAAACTTAACGAATTCATAGCAGAAATGAAATGGGGTTTTACGTCCTACTCTTCTGCACCTGACCTGGGCTAATGGAAGACGGCCATACGCCACACAGTGTGCTATGAGGGAATTTTTGCCCGGGCAAGGGATATTTTACGTGCACTCCAATGTGTACACGGGACCTCGGTTTTTCGTCCCATCCGAACGACTAGGCAGCTGTCCTTATCAGGCCCTCCTTCTGAATCACTGACAAGAGGAAACCACGCCGGAAAATCGAGATGAGCTTTATCGGCCAATGCAGGGATCGAACACCCGACCTCCAGGCTAACGAGCCAGCGCCTTGCCCACTTAGCCACCGTGATTCCCATAACTAGCAATGAAACGATCAACGAATTTATAGCAGTAATAACACTTCAACAATTAACGAATTCGTAGCAGAAATAACGATGAAACAATTAACGAATTCGTAGCAGAAATAACAATGAAACGTTCAACGAAATCATAGCCGAAATAAGAGTGGAACAATGAACGAATTAATAGTAGACGAGTTCATAGTAGAAAAAACAGCGAAACAATGAACGAATCATAGCAGAAACCAGAAGGCTATCAATACACTGTGAAATTTGAAACCTAAATGGCCCGGCTAGGAACAATATCTACATGCCCGTAAAAGACTACTTAACAGTCGGAATTCGAAAGAAAAGACCGTAACGACGCTGTCCGATCAAACTTTAGTTAATTCAGTCGGCGCAAAAAGATAGGTCGATAAAACCATTTCTGTTCAGTTCATTCCATTTCCTTAAATCTATGAAAGTTGTGTGAATTGGGAATCGCGTATTACTCAACAGTTTCAGGGGAGATAAGCCGTCTTTGAGATTGGAAATCAATTTTTGATATCGACTGTGTATGATTGCTACTAGATCGATTGTGATTCAGGTTCTAATCAGTTTGGATTGAAGAATCGGGGTGGTATATGTGTGTGTGATGGGGTGGGGGTGGTGGCACAAGACGCTATATCCCATTCGCAACCACACACCTAACAAATGCAGGGTATAGGTTGCGATCAGTTCTTTCAAGATTTTCATATATTTAAGCCACTTTATTACACGCCTCATCTGAAAATGTCTGTGTTAGTGTAGATAAATGTTGACCAAATAACATCTTTCACCATTTTGACTTTCAGTTACAGAACTAGCATAGGGGCGTTTTAAGGTTTATCATGGCGGAGGCTGTACTATTTTGAGGGCCCTCTGTCGCGAGGGGAGGTTCTTGATTGATGATTGTCACCCCAATGCAATGGCTGCATTCCCATTCAGTAGTGGATTCGACAGTAACAGTGTATAGAAAACGATTGAGTTGGACTCGGGGGCCCTTTCCCTTGGCACTAGGGACCCTTTTGTCATTCGTCGGACCCTTTTGTCTGTCTTTAGAGCCCTCCCTAACTAGGGCACATTTTCATTTTTCGCATCGGTTTTAGCATTTTTCTCCCGTTTTATTTTTTCAACTGCTTTGATTTTTTTCGCGGGGAGGCTGGCGCCTCCAGCGCCTCAGCTATAAAACGCTTTTGAACTAACAGTACTATTGACATAATACCGTTTTTTTCAGTAATGGTAACTCACTCGTTTCTTCAAGAATCATTCGGCCTTCCAGGTATGCTACATTCTATTCGCTGTCTTCCATAGGAGCGGTAAGATGAGACCTGTTTGTGGGAAAATCCCTAAACAATATGCGAGGGTGGAATAATCGTACATTACTTTAAGGTTTGTGTGAAGTAATTGACATATCGAAATTACAGTTATATGCACTGAATAACCATGACACGGAGAGAGAGAGAGAGAGAGAGAGAGAGAGAGAGAGAGAAATGGGGTTTAACGTCCACTCGACGCAAACTAGGTCATTTTGGGACTAACATATGGTTTAATTTTATTTCAATAATCTGCTTGCGCATATTAACAGTGGGAGGGAACCGCAGGTCCCGGGATAAACCCAGGAGAATTGACAGGCGAGATTGTAGGTTAGGGTTAGGGTAAGCGCTAAGGTTAGGTCTTGGGTTAGGATTAGGATTAGCGATATCCCTATTTACATCTCGTGACCTTTGATCAAACGTAATGAAGACAGGATGTGACGTATATATGCACATTGAGGTTATCAAGCTATAGACCGGACTAGTAGTAAGCTATAAACGGATAAATAACAAGAGTTTATATGTATATTATTTTATTAAATTTATATATATCTTAACTCCCTGATTTACGTATATACATTATGCATGAACAATAGAAACTATATACTAGTATTTATAAGTATTAAAGCTATGGTAATATTATGCTATCAAATAGCCGTATTGTCTTAATATTTGTTGTAACCGCAACCTTGATAGTTATTGTAAGAAGGATAACGGTTGTAGTTGTTGTATCCGTTACCGTATCCGTTGTTATTGTAGTTGTTATATCCCTTCCCATTTTCGTTGTTATTGTGGCCATTGTTGTAACCGTTGTTGTAATTGTAGGGGCCGTTGTGACTATTGTATCCTTTATTATTGTATTGGTTGTACTTGTATAGTCCGTTGTTGTATCGGTTGTATGGCCCCTTGTTGTACCCGTTGTAGTTGTATGATTGTTTATAAGCTCCAATCTTTCCATGTCCAACAAATCCGTTTCCAATTATACCGTGTCCGATACCGTTACCAGCGATACCATGACCAATTCCGTGTCCAACAGTACCGTGTCCGATACCGTTACCAACGATGTCATGCCCAATGCCGTTACCAATTTTTCCATGTCCAATAAGTCCGTGTCCGATTCCGTTTCCAATGATACCATGTCCGATACCGTTACCAACGATACCATGACCAATTCCGTTTCCAACAATACCGTGTCCGATACCGTTACCAACGATGCCATGCCCAATGCCGTTACCAATCTCTCCATGTCCAATAAGTCCGTGTCCGATTCCGTTTCCAATGATACCATGTCCGATACCGTTACCAACGATACCATGACCAATTCCGTTTCTAACAATACCGTGTCCAATACCGTTACCAACAATACCATGACCAATTCCGTTACCAATAACACCGACTTTGCCAACAGCTACTATTCCGTGTCTGAGTCGGTTTCCTTGGATACCATGTCCAATACCATGGTTGAGTCCGTTGCCAATAGCTCCTACACTAACAAGACCATGTCCAACACCGGCATGTCCTCTTCCATATCCTTTACCAATTCCGTTTGCAAAGACACCAACACCATGTCCGAAACCGTGTCCGATTTTAGCATCGATGTATTGGGAAGCAGCTACTGTCAAACAGACAGCGAAAGCGACGAAAGCCTGAAAAAGAAAAAAAAACATGTGTTTTACAGAAATAGCCGTAGATTTGATTCCATACTAAAAATAAAATCGCGAGGGTTTATTTATAACCAAAAACTTGACAATCAAGAAATTTTACTGTGCCGCCATTATTTAGTACATGATCGAGTTTTGGCGTTACCAGGCAAAATCACAAGTAATGTTCAACTCTGGGTAATAATTTACACTTTTTATAATTTACCGTTCTGGCCCTATGAATATAAAACTGCCTTTAATACAATGTCAAGGGCGATAAGCAATAATACAACAGTGACGATGCAATACCATGTTCAACCCTCGGTAATTTCTACCAGTTTTAAATTTAAAGATGGACCTATGGGTATGCATGCCAAGTGCGATAAGCAATCATATAAAAATTTAGTATGTAATGAAACTTATTAGTGCTATACCAAATTAGATATCAGGTTTCTTGTCTAGAAAGTTCAAGTATATCCCATCTGGGTCACGATCCTTGTCACTACATACCGCTAATTAGAAGTATTGAAGATTATTTAGTCAACAAGTTAAATTTACTTTCTGTAGATTGTTACAATGTTTTACTGTATTAGCCCAGTCTGTACAGAACAGAGGGCGAAAAAGCAAGTCCCATTTAAGATTTCAGGGACCGGGTATGCTTATCTTAAAACTTCAAAGATTTGAAATCTTATACGGAGTAGGGCAAAAGTCCTACTTTATACACCGACTGGACCATTGAAGACAAACAGGTAGGTTTTGCCCGGACATCTGTATCACGATATACTCTATCAAGGAATCTTTTACGTGCACGCCAATGTGCACACTGAACATTGCTTTTCGTCCCATCCTGACAATTAGACACTATTCCCTGTCAGACCGGGCAGACCTTATGTCCTGTACAGCTAACAAGGGCAGTCAAGCCTGTACAATTGACTTTCTGGTCAAACCCCGGGAGAGAGCCCAAGACCTACTGGTTAGTTAATCAGTGTCTCTTATCACTGAGCCACCATGATCCCCATACATTAAAAACGCGGAGTTCGTAGATGAGCATATTATGCTTAGGGTAAGCAGAGATAAGCAATTAGATTGGTTGATGATTTTGGACACTTTCACTTCAGTCAGAGTGATGAAACTTGGTGTATAGTTTCATTACATCAATACCTTGAATACGTTCGACAATGAGCATTGTCTGCCCTGGATAAGCAGAGCGATGAGCAATTTGATTGGTCGAGAATTTGAAACAAAATAACTCTCCTTCTAATTGGGGCAGAATGTTCAATCTTGGTGAAGGCGTTCATTAGGTCAGTGCCATAAAGGAGTGCGAAGATGAGCATTGTCTGCTTACAGTAAGCAGAGATAAGCAATCTGATTGGTTGATTCTTTGGGGCACGATAACTTTGGTTATAATGAAGTGAGAGTGACAAAATTCCAAATATAGATTCATTATGTCATTACCTTGACTAAGTTTGAGAATTTCTGCGTAGATTTAGGAGCAATAAGCAATTTGACAGATCACATTGGAACATAACACCTCTGTTTCTAATTAAGGTAGAATTTGAACCGGTTGAATTGATTCTCGTTATAACTCGGTGAGTTTTTGGCGGATTTCATTAATTCTTTTTCCTTTTTAAGATTCTTTATATAACTCTTGAGATGCGACAGAAACTGACCGTGAATATGAAAGCTTTAATATCTGCTTAGCAGATCTAGTTATTATTTATTTTTTTTGTGTATTTTCTGCAAATCGGATTTCTCAGAATCTAACCATGGGATCTTTCTGAAACTTTGACCTACCCCCCCAAAAATGGGGTGCGAACGTTGTTTAAATATATTTTCAAAACGTTTTACGAATCCGAAATCACCGAATTTTACGAACGTAAAAACTGAGAATGCATAGTCGTAACTTTGTTATTTTTTGACCGATTTTACTAATTCTTTTTTCTTTGAATACCTTGAAAAAAATCGTTTTCATCTGCAGTTTCACATTTTCGAATTTCGAAAATTCGTCGCTGTGATTTCGAACCGGAAGTTTAGACCAATTTGACAACTTCTTTAATAGTTGTACGATTTTCATGAAATTTAGTATACAAGTAGATCTTACCGATGTGACTTCAAAAATATAATTAGAAATTTTCTAAATTATCTCCCCTTGGTGAAATTAAGGATCAAAATTTTCAAAAAAATCGTCGAAATATAGGTCAGAATGACCTAAAAAAAAATTTCGATACTCGACAAGTAATTACTGATTCCTACATAAAATATGGAGTTTGTCGATCGAACCGGAAGTGTCACCATCTTGAAACATGAAAAATCCCTAAGGCTTTTTTGCTATTTTACTTACAGACACTGGAGTTATATTTTCTGAATCCTTGAAGGATGGCCCAAAAATCGTAGGGAGCAGAATTTTGATTTCGGTCACGTGATGGTCACCATTTTGAATTGAAAATGAAAAGTAGTAGCAATTTGAAGGGCCGAGACTTTGAAACACAATAACTCTCCTTCTAATTGAGCTAGAATGTTCAAACTTGGTGTAGACGTTCACTAGGTCAATGTCATGAATGAGTTCAAAGATGAGCATTTTCTGTCTAGGGTAAGCAGAGATAGGCATGCTGATTTGTTGATTCTTTAGGGCACGATAACTTCGGTTATAATGAAGGGAGGGCTGTGAAACTTTTGTCAATAGAGAGTCCAATAGCTAGCCTGTTGTGTGAAATCATTGTATCATTTATTTTAAATATCAGGGATAGGCGAAAAAAAGAGATTGAAAATCCAAAAAGTCGTATTTTTACAATTTGGAGCATGTTTAGAGGTCTTTCTCGTAAAGTCAACTTAATATTTTTGGGGAACTTCTTCTACAAAGAGTCTTATTGGTAGTCTTTTATATAAAACCATCGATCAACAATCCAACATATCAGGAGTAGAAGAACAAAAGGATCGAACATTGAAAACGGCATCCTTTCATTGTTAAGCGAAACATGCAGTGTGGGTGACTACAATCTACACATTTAGTCATCGTATACAGCTTATTCAACAGTATCGAATTCCAACTGCTTAAGGATATTTTTTTTTTCGTCCCATCCGAACGACTAGATAGTTGTGCTTGTCAGGCCCTCCGTTCTGCCTCAATGACAACGGGGAACCACGCCGGGAAATCAAGATGAACTTTTTCCGTGCAGAACTTTCAATTCAGGCCAAACGTTTATTGCATACGATTAAGCTGGTCAGTTGGAGCATATTTTCAAAAGTTTAGTAATAATCGGTTGGTAATTAAAGTACCGTGCACATTAAACTGTTAAAACAGAAAATTTCGCTCGGTTGAAATGTTTCTTGCCATAAGTCAGCAATTTTCCGAATTAAGGGAGGCTGAATGGCTGAATGGTTAGCATGTGCGCGCTGTATCGTAACGTCTGTCATTGAGTCAACGGGCGTCGTTTCGATCTCCAGGTTGCACGTGACATGGAGTATGATGTCCAACCTCGTGGGTTTTCTCCGTGTCCTTCGGTTTCCTCCCAACGGCTAAAGACCAGTTAGCGCAAGGGGAGTTTTTAAATAAAATTAAAAAACATATGTTAGTCACGAAATGACCTAGTTTGTGTCTAATGGACATTAGGCCGCATTTCTCTCTTTGTCTTTTATTTTTAAAGTTTTGTAATAAACGGTTGGTAATAAAAGGTACTGTAAAAGTGATAAAACAGAAAATTTCGCCCGGTTGTAATGTTTCACACTTTAAAGTCAGCAATTTGCCGATTTTAAGGGGCAAACGTTTATTGCGAACGATTAAGCTGGTCAAGGGGAGCTTATTTTTAAAAGTTTTGTAATATTCGGTTGATAACTAAAGGTACCGTGCAAATTAAACTGTTAAAATAGAAAATTTGGCCCGGTTGAACTGTTTCTCGCTGCAGGTCAGCAATTTGCCGATTTTAGGGAGGTTGCGTGGCTGAATAACGTCTGTCTTTGAGTCAACTGGCGTTGTTTCGATTTCTTGGTTGTACGTGACAAGGAGTATGTTCGCCTGTCCAACTTCGTAGGCCGTAACGCCGCTGCCCAGGTAAAATTTCCCTCATTGCACACTTTATGGCATATGACCGTCTTCATTAGCCCATTTTAGGAGCAGAACAGTAGGACGTTAAACCCCATTCAATTTCATTTCATTTTCTCTATGTTGCTTATTTATTATAGTGGATAAATATTTTTCTGGTTCTAGCAATTATTTAATTTCTGCATAGAAATCTTGCTTTGGCCAGTTTTTTTATTGCAGAGTGCCATTCTTGTATAATTCAGTCTATGATCCTTTGTTTAAAACATGCTTAAGAAGTCGTCACGATTTCCTACTTATAACCAAACATATTGGAAATATTAGTCTGGCATTATTAAATCCTAATTTTATTGGTCTTATTTAAAATTAAACTTTCATTTAACTATGAACAACCCTTAACGTGTCTCTTTAAAACTATTAAATACTCTAAAACAGTAGCTCAACCTTTTGACCTAAACTCATTAATTTACCATTTTCTTGTGAGCGACTTCTTATTCTTCCTATATGACATATTGCACGTGTCTGATTTCAAAGGGGGGTTGGGTGGCTGAATGGTTAGCACGCGCGCCTGTCATTGAGTTAACTAGCGTGTTTTCAAATGCCCGGTTGTACGTGACAAGGAGTAAGGTCGCCTGTCCAACCTGCCATTTTTAATTTGTTTTTCCCGCCATTTTCATTTCATTTTCTCATCCGTCTCATTACAGTAATACAAGTTTCAGTTATTTCCCTTTAGTTTTCAGATTATTGTTAAGCCTGGGTGCAATGTTTCATACTATATTTAGACTTGTAACTTCGAGAGTTTTTGACCAATTTTGATAATTTTTTCTTCTTATCCTTTTATTTAGGATACTTGATACAATCAATGACACGTGACGATGAATATGAAAGCTTTCATATCTGCATGGGACAGTAGCAGATCTAGTTATTTTTTTTTTTTTGTGTTTTTCCTGCAAATCGGATTTCACAGAATCTATCCATAGGATGTTTCTGAAACTTTGACCTACCCCCCAAAAATGGGTAGTGGCTGTTGATTAAATATATTTTCAAAACGTTTTGCGAATTCGAAATCACCGAATTTTACGAACGAAAAAACTGACAATGCATAGTCGTAACTTTGTTATTTTTTGACCGATTTTACTAATTCTTTTTTCTTTGAATACCCTTTAAAAAATCATTTTCATCTGCAGTTTCACATTTTCGAATTTCGAAAATTCGTCGCTGTGATTTCGAACCGGAAGTTTAGACCAATTTGACAACTTCTTTAATAGTTGTACGATTTTCATGAAATTTAGAATATAAGTAGATCTTACCAATGTGACTTCAAAAATATAATGAGAAATTTTCTAAATTATCTCCCCTTGGTGAAATTAAGGATCAAACTTTTCAAAAAAATCGTCGAAATATAGGTCAGAATGATCTGAAATTCTTTTCCGATACTCGACAAGTAATTACTGATTCCTACACAAAATATGGAGTTTGTCGATCTAACCGGAAATGCCACCATCTTGAAACATGAGAATTCCCTAAGGCTTTTTTGCTATCTTACTTACAGACACGGGAGTTATATTTCCTGAATCCTTGAAGGATGGCCCAAAAATCGCAGGGAGCAGAATTTTGATTTAGGTCAACTGATGGTTGCCATTTTGAAGTGAATATGAAAAGTAGTAGCAATTTGAAGGGCCGAGACTTTGAAACACAATAACTCTCCTTCTAATTGAACTAGAATGTTCAATCTTGGTGTAGACGTTCACAAGGTCAATGTCATGATTGAGTGCAAAGATGAGCATTTTCTGCCTAGGGTAAGCAGAGATAAGCATGCTGATTTGTTGATTCTTTAGGGCACAATAACTTCGGTTATAATGAAGGGAGGGTGATGAAACTCTTGTCAATCGAGAGCCTAATAGCTAGCCTGTTGTGTGAAATCATTGTATCATTTTTTTTAAATATCAGGGGTAGCAGAAAAAAGAGATCTAAAATCCAAAAAGTCGTATTTTTACGATTTGGAGCATTTTATAAGGTCCTTTTCTCTAAAGTCAACATAATATTTTGGGAAACTTCTTCTACAAAGAGTCTTATTGGTAGTCTTTTATATGAAACCATCGATCAACAGTCCAAAATATCAGGAGTAGTAGAATAAAAGGATCGAAAATTGAAAACCGCACCCTTTCATTGTTAAGCAAAACATGCAGTGTCGGTGGCTACAATCTGCACATTTAGTCATCGTATAGAGCTTATTCAACAATATCGAATTCCAACTGCTAAGGAATCTTTTACGTGCACTCCAATGTGTACACGGCGGATGGGGGGACGCGCCAGAATATCGAGATGAACTTTCTCGTCCAATGCAGGGAACCAACACCCGACCTCCTGGCTAGCAGGCCAACGCCTTAGCCACATAGTGTGGACACCCATTGTACATTTCATCCGTCAAATCAAATCATTTCATTGCATTAGACCAATAATTAATTATTCTTAATTTAAAACTTTATTTTAAAATTAGTCTGGCATTATTAAATCTCTTTAAAACAATTAAATACAAAAAACAAAACAAAAATCAATAAGCAGGTCAATTCAGGTAAGTATAACTACGGGTTCTGTCTACCTTCTCTCGTCTGCGGCCATACCACATTGAAAACACCAGTTCTCGTCCGATCACTGAAGTTAAGCAACGTCGGGCCCGGTTAGTACTTGGATGGGTGACCGCCTGGGAACACCGGGTCCTGTAGACGCCTTTTTGCCCTGATTTCTCGTGAAAAAATCACTTTTCCGTCAATCAGACCACAGCGCTTACTCTTTTGCACCACTCCAGCTATCCGCTCGGCCCGTCTCCCCAGGGAAAAAGACACAAAAAGAATTTGAGTAAGCACAAGTATGTGTTCTGTCCACCTTCTCTCGTCTACGGCCACACCACGTTGAAAACACCAGTACTCGTCCGATCACTGAAGTTAAGCAACGTCGGGCCCGGTCAGTACTTGGATGGGTGACCGCCTGGGAACACCGGGTGCTGTAGACGCCTTTTTAAAACCGACAACTCCCCCAAAAAAATCAATAAGCGGGTCAATTCAAGTAAGTATAACTACGGGTTCTGTCCACCTTCTCTCGTCTACGGCCACACCACGTTGAAACCACCAGTTCTCGTCCGATCACTGAAGTTAAACAGCGTCGGGCCCGGTCAGTACTTGGATGGGTGACCGTCTGGGAACACCGGGTGGAGTAGACGCCTTTTTAAAACCGACAACCCCCCCCCCCCCAAAAAAAATAAAAATCAATAAGCGGGTCAATTCAGGTAAGTATAACTAAAGGGTTCTGTCCACCTTCTCTCGTCTACGACCACATCACGTTGAAAACACCAGTTCGCGTCCGATCACTGAAGTTAAGCAACGTCGCGCCCGGTCAGTACTTGGATGGGTGACCGCCTGGGAACACCGGGTGCTGTAGAGGCCTTTTTAAAACCGACAAAAACAAAAAAAAATCAATAAGCGGGTCAATTCAGGAAGTATAACTACGGGTTCTGTACACCTTCTCTCGTCTACGGCCACACCACGTTGAAAACACCAGTTCTCGTCCGATCACTGAAGTTAAGCAACGTCGGGCCCAGTTAGTATTTGGATGGGTGAACACCGGTCGCTGTAGACGTCTTTTTGCCCTAAACTCATTAATTTACCATTTTGTTGTGAGCGTCTTGTTATTCTTCCTATATGACATATTGCACGTTTCTGATTTCAAACGGGTGTTGGGCGGCTGAATGGTTAGCACGCGCGCCTGTACGTGACAAGGAGTAAGGTCGCCTGTCCATCCTGCCATTTTTAATTTTTTTCCGGCAATTTTCATTTCATTTTCTCATCCGTCTCATTACAGCAATACAAATTTCGGTTATTTCCCTTTAGTTTTCAGATTATTGTTATGCCTGGGTGCAATGTTTCATACTATATTTAGACTTGTAATTTTGCGAGTTTTTGACCAATTTTGATAATTTTTTCCTCTTATTTAGGATACTTGATACAATCAATGACACGTGACGATGAATATGAAAGCTTTCATATCTGCATGGGACAGTAGCAGATCTAGTTAAGCTTTCATATTTCATATGAAAGCTTATTGTTTCTGTTAAGATTATTAAGCTTTCATATTACATATGAAAGCTTACTGTTTCTGTTAAGATTATTATTATTAAGCTTTCATATTACATATGAAAGCTTATTGTTTCTGTTAAGATTATTATTAAGCTTTCATATTACATATGAAAGCTTATTGTTTCTGTTAAGATTATTATTATTATTTTTTTTTTGTGTGTGTTTTCTGCAAATCGGATTTCTCAGAATCTATCCGTAGGATCTTTCTGAAATTTTGACCTACCCCCCCAAAAATGGGGTGCGAACCTTGATTAAATATATTTTCAAAACGTTTTACGAATCCGAAATCACCGAAATTTACGAACGACGAAATGGACAAAGCATAGTCGTAACTTTGTTATTTTTTGACCGATTTTACTAATTCTTTTTTCTTTGAATACCTTGAAAAAAATCATTTTCATCTGCAGTTTCACATTTTCGAATTTCGAAAATTTGTCGCTGTGATTTCGAACCGGAAGTTTAGACCAATTTGACATCTTCTTTAATAGTTGTACGATTGTCATGAAATTTAGTATATATGTAGACCTTACCGATGTGACTTCAAAAATATAATTAGAAATTTTCTAAATTATCTCCCCTTGACGAAATTAAAGATCAAAATTTTCAAAAAAATCATCGAAATATAGGTCAGAATGACCTGATTTTTTTTTGGATACTAGACAAGTAATTACTGATTTGTACACAAAATATAAAGTTTGTTGATCTAACCGGAAGTGCCACCATCTTGAAACGTGAAAAATCCCTAAGGCTTTTTTGCTATTTTACTTACAGACACGGGAGTTATTTTTTCTGAATCCTTGAAAGATGGTCTAAAAATTGTTCAGAGAAGAATTTTGATTTAGGTCAATTGATGGTTGCCATTTTGAAGTGAATATGAAAAGTAGTAGCAGTTTGAAGGGCCGAAACTTTGAAACACAATAACTCTCCTTCTAATTGAGCTAGAATGTTCAATCTTGGTGTAGACGTTCACTATGTCAATGTCATGATTGAGTTCAAAGATGAGCATTTTCTGCCTAGGGTAAGCAGAAATAAGCATGCTGATTTGTTGATTCTTTAGGGCAAGATAACTTCAGTTATAATGAAGGGAGGGCGGTGAAACTCTTGTTAATCGAGAGTGTAATAGCTGGCCTGTTGTATGAAATCGTTGTATCTTTTTTTTAAATATCAGGGATAGCTGAAAAAAAGAGATCGAAAATCCAAAAAGTCGTATGTTTACGATTTTGAGCATCTTTAAAGGTTCTTTTCTCTTAAAGTCAACATAATAATTTTTGGGAACTTCTTCTACAAAGAGTCTTATCGGTAGTCTTTTATATGAAACCATCGATCAACAGTCCAAAATATCAGGAGTAGTAGAATAAAAGGATCGAAAATTGAAAACCGCACCCTTTCATTGTTAAGCAAAACATGCAGTGTCGGTGGCTACAATCTGCACATTTAGTCATCGTATAGAGCTTATTCAACAATATCGAATTCCAACTGCTAAGGAATCTTTTACGTGCACTCCAATGTGTACACGGCGGATGGGGGGACGCGCCAGAATATCGAGATGAACTTTCTCGGCCAATGCAGGGAACCAACACCCGACCTCCTGGCTAGCAGGCCAACGCCTTAGCCACATAGTGTGGACACCCATTGTACATTTCATCCGTCAAATCAAATCATTTCATTGCATTAGACCAATAATTAATTATTCTTAATTTAAAACTTTATTTTAAAATTAGTCTGGCATTATTAAATCTCTTTAAAACAATTAAATACAAAAAACAAAACAAAAATCAATAAGCAGGTCAATTCAGGTAAGTATAACTACGGGTTCTGTCTACCTTCTCTCGTCTGCGGCCATACCACATTGAAAACACCAGTTCTCGTCCGATCACTGAAGTTAAGCAACGTCGGGCCCGGTTAGTACTTGGATGGGTGACCGCCTGGGAACACCGGGTCCTGTAGACGCCTTTTTGCCCTGATTCCTCGTGAAAAAATCACTTTTCCATCAATCAGACCACAGCGCTTACTCTTTTGCACCACTCCAGCTATCCGCTCGGCCCGTCTCCCCAGGGAAAAAGACACAAAAAGAATTTGAGTAAGCACAAGTATGTGTTCTGTCCACCTTCTCTCGTCTACGGCCACACCACGTTGAAAACACCAGTACTCGTCCGATCACTGAAGTTAAGCAACGTCGGGCCCGGTCAGTACTTGGATGGGTGACCGCCTGGGAACACCGGGTGCTGTAGACGCCTTTTTAAAACCGACAACTCCCCCAAAAAAATCAATAAGCGGGTCAATTCAAGTAAGTATAACTACGGGTTCTGTCCACCTTCTCTCGTCTACGGCCACACCACGTTGAAACCACCAGTTCTCGTCCGATCACTGAAGTTAAACAGCGTCGGGCCCGGTCAGTACTTGGATGGGTGACCGTCTGGGAACACCGGGTGGAGTAGACGCCTTTTTAAAACCGACACCCCCCCCCCCCAAAAAAAAAATAAAAATCAATAAGCGGGTCAATTCAGGTAAGTATAACTAAAGGGTTCTGTCCACCTTCTCTCGTCTACGGCCACATCACGTTGAAAACACCAGTTCGCGTCCGATCACTGAAGTTAAGCAACGTCGCGCCTGGTCAGTACTTGGATGGGTGACCGCCTGGGAACACCGGGTGCTGTAGAGGCCTTTTTAAAACCGACAAAAACAAAAAAAAATCAATAAGCGGGTCAATTCAGGTAAGTATAACTACGGGTTCTGTCCACCTTCTCTCGTCTACGGCCACACCACGTTGAAAACACCAGTTCTCGTCCGATCACTGAAGTTAAGCAACGTCGGGCCCAGTTAGTATTTGGATGGGTGAACACCGGTCGCTGTAGACGTCTTTTTGCCCTAAACTCATTAATTTACCATTTTGTTGTGAGCGTCTTGTTATTCTTCCTATATGACATATTGCACGTTTCTGATTTCAAACGGGTGTTGGGCGGCTGAATGGTTAGCACGCGCGCCTGTACGTGACAAGGAGTAAGGTCGCCTGTCCATCCTGCCATTTTTAATTTTTTTCCGGCAATTTTCATTTCATTTTCTCATCCGTCTCATTACAGCAATACAAATTTCGGTTATTTCCCTTTAGTTTTCAGATTATTGTTATGCCTGGGTGCAATGTTTCATACTATATTTAGACTTGTAATTTTGCGAGTTTTTGACCAATTTTGATAATTTTTTCCTCTTATTTAGGATACTTGATACAATCAATGACACGTGACGATGAATATGAAAGCTTTCATATCTGCATGGGACAGTAGCAGATCTAGTTAAGCTTTCATATTTCATATGAAAGCTTATTGTTTCTGTTAAGATTATTAAGCTTTCATATTACATATGAAAGCTTACTGTTTCTGTTAAGATTATTATTATTAAGCTTTCATATTACATATGAAAGCTTATTGTTTCTGTTAAGATTATTATTAAGCTTTCATATTACATATGAAAGCTTATTGTTTCTGTTAAGATTATTATTATTATTATTTTTTTTTGTGTGTTTTCTGCAAATCGGATTTCTCAGAATCTATCCGTAGGATCTTTCTGAAATTTTGACCTACCCCCCCAAAAATGGGGTGCGAACCTTGATTAAATATATTTTCAAAACGTTTTACGAATCCGAAATCACCGAAATTTACGAACGACGAAATGGACAAAGCATAGTCGTAACTTTGTTATTTTTTGACCGATTTTACTAATTCTTTTTTCTTTGAATACCTTGAAAAAAATCATTTTCATCTGCAGTTTCACATTTTCGAATTTCGAAAATTTGTCGCTGTAATTTCGAACCGGAAGTTTAGACCAATTTGACATCTTCTTTAATAGTTGTACGATTGTCATGAAATTTAGTATATATGTAGACCTTACCGATGTGACTTCAAAAATATAATTAGAAATTTTCTAAATTATCTCCCCTTGACGAAATTAAAGATCAAAATTTTCAAAAAAATCATCGAAATATAGGTCAGAATGACCTGATTTTTTTTTGGATACTAGACAAGTAATTACTGATTTGTACACAAAATATAAAGTTTGTTGATCTAACCGGAAGTGCCACCATCTTGAAACGTGAAAAATCCCTAAGGCTTTTTTGCTATTTTACTTACAGACACGGGAGTTATTTTTTCTGAATCCTTGAAAGATGGTCTAAAAATTGTTCAGAGAAGAATTTTGATTTAGGTCAATTGATGGTTGCCATTTTGAAGTGAATATGAAAAGTAGTAGCAATTTGAAGGGCCGAAACTTTGAAACACAATAACTCTCCTTCTAATTGAGCTAGAATGTTCAATCTTGGTGTAGACGTTCACTATGTCAATGTCATGATTGAGTTCAAAGATGAGCATTTTCTGCCTAGGGTAAGCAGAAATAAGCATGCTGATTTGTTGATTCTTTAGGGCAAGATAACTTCAGTTATAATGAAGGGAGGGCGGTGAAACTCTTGTTAATCGAGAGTGTAATAGCTGGCCTGTTGTATGAAATCGTTGTATCTTTTTTTTAAATATCAGGGATAGCTGAAAAAAAGAGATCGAAAATCCAAAAAGTCGTATGTTTACGATTTTGAGCATCTTTAAAGGTTCTTTTCTCTTAAAGTCAACATAATAATTTTTGGGAACTTCTTCTACAAAGAGTCTTATCGGTAGTCTTTTATATGAAAACTTCGATCAACAGTCCAAAATATCTGGAGTAGAAGAATAAAAGGATCGAACATTGAAAACGGCACCCTTTCATTGTTAAGCGAAACATATAGTGTGTGTGACTACAATCTGCACATTTAGTCATTGTATAGAGCTTATTCAACAATATCGAATTCCAACTGCTTAGGGATATTTTACGTGCACTCCAATGTGTACACGCGACCTTGGTTTTTCGTCCCACCCGAACGACTAGACAGCTGTCCTTGTCAGGCCCTCCGTTCTGCCTCACTGACAAGGGGGGACCACGCCGGAAAATCGAGATGATCTTCCTCGTTGCAGAACTTTCAATTCAGGCCAAACGTTTATTGCATACGATTAAGCTGGTCAGTTGGAGCTTATTTTCAAAAGTTTTGTAATAATCGGTTGGTAATTAAAATACCGTGCGAATTAAACTGTTGAAACAGAAAATTTCGCCCGGTTAAAATGTTTCTTGCTATAAGTCAGCAATTTCCCGATTTTAGGGAGGCTGAATGGTTAGCATACGCGCGCTGTATCGTAACGTCTGTCATTGAGTCAACCGGCGTCGTTTCGATTTCCAAGTTGCACGTGACATGGAGTATGGTGTCCAACCTCGTGGGTTTTCTCCGTGTCCTTCGGTTTCCTCCCACGGCTAAAGACCCGTACGTGCAAGGGAAGTTTATAAATACAATTAAAAAACATATGTTGGTCCCGAAATGACCTAGTTTGTGTCGAATGGAGGTTGAGCCGCATTTCTCTCTTTCTCTTTTATTTTTAAAGTTTTGTAATAATCGGTTGGTAATCAAAGGTACTGTAAACAAAAAGTCGTATGTTTACGATTTGGAGCATCTTTAAAGGTTCTTTTCTCTTAAAGTCAACATAATACTTTTTGGGAACTTCTTCTACAAAGAGTCTTATCGGTAGTCTTTTATATGAAAACTTCGATCAACAGTCCAAAATATCTGGAGTAGAAGAATAAAAGGATCGAACATTGAAAACGGCACCCTTTCATTGTTAAGCGAAACATGCAGTGTGTGTGACTACAATCTGCACATTTAGTCATTGTATAGAGCTTATTCAACAGTATCGAATTCCAACTGCTTAGGGATATTTTACGTGCACTCCAATGTGTACACGCGACCTTGGTTTTTCGTCCCACCCGAACGACTAGACAGCTGTCCTTGTCAGGCCCTCCGTTCTGCCTCACTGACAAGGGGGGACCACGCCGGAAAATCGAGATGATCTTCCTCGTTGCAGAACTTTCAATTCAGGCCAAACGTTTATTGCATACGATTAAGCTGGTCAGTTGGAGCTTATTTTCAAAAGTTTTGTAATAATCGGTTGGTAATTAAAATACCGTGCGAATTAAACTGTTAAAACAGAAAATTTCGCCCGGTTAAAATGTTTCTTGCTATAAGTCAGCAATTTCCAGATTTTAGGGAGGCTGAATGGTTAGCATACGCGCGCTGTATCGTAACGTCTGTCATTGAGTCAACCGGCGTCGTTTCGATTTCCAAGTTGCACGTGACATGGAGTATGGTGTCCAACCTCGTGGGTTTTCTCCGTGTCCTTCGGTTTCCTCCCACGGCTAAAGACCCGTACGCGCAAGGGAAGTTTATAAATACAATTAAAAAACATATGTTGGTCCCGAAATGACCTAGTTTGTGTCGAATGGACGTTGAGCCGCATTTCTCTCTTCCTCTTTTATTTTTAAAGTTTTGTAATAATCGGTTGGTAATCAAAGGTACTGTAATCAAAAAGTCGTATGTTTACGATTTGGAGCATCTTTAAAGGTTCTTTTCTCTTAAAGTCAACATAATACTTTTTGGGAACTTCTTCTACAAAGAGTCTTATCGGTAGTCTTTTATATGAAAACTTCGATCAACAGTCCAAAATATCTGGAGTAGAAGAATAAAAGGATCGAACATTGAAAACGGCACCCTTTCATTGTTAAGCGAAACATGCAGTGTGTGTGACTACAATCTGCACATTTAGTCATTGTATAGAGCTTATTCAACAGTATCGAATTCCAACTGTTTAGGGATATTTTACGTGCACTCCAATGTGTACACGCGACCTTGGTTTTTCGTCCCACCCGAGCGACTAGACAGCTGTCCTTGTCAGGCCCTCCGTTCTGCCTCACTGACAAGGGGGGACCACGCCGGAAAATCGAGATGATCTTCCTCGTTGCAGAACTTTCAATTCAGGCCAAACGTTTATTGCATACGATTAAGCTGGTCAGTTGGAGCTTATTTTCAAAAGTTTTGTAATAATCGGTTGGTAATTAAAATACCGTGCGAATTAAACTGTTAAAACATAAAATTTCGCCCGGTTATAATGTTTCTCACTTTAAAGTCAGCAATTTGCCGATTTTAGAGGGCAAATGTTTATTGCGAACAATTAAGCTGGTCAGGGGGAGCTTATTTTTAAGGGAGGCTGAATGGCTGAATGGTTAGCATGTGCACGCTGTATCGTAACGTCTGTCATTGAGTCAACGGGCGTCGTTTCGATTTCGAGATTGCACGTGACATGGAGTATGGTGTCCAACCTTGTGGGTTTTCTCCGTGCCATTCGGTTTCCTCCCAACAGCTAAAGACCAGTACGCGCAAGGGGAGTTTTTAAATAAAATTAAAAAACATATGTTAGTCCCGAAATGACGTAGTTTGTGTCGAATGGACGTTAAGCCGCATTTCTCTCTTTTTTTTTATTTTTAAAGTTTTGTAATAATCGGTTGGTAATCAAAGATACTGTAAAAGTGATAAAACAGAAAAATTCACCCGGTTGTAATGTTTCTCACTTTAAAGTCAGCAATTTGCCGATTTTAAGGGGAAAACGTTTAAACTAATAAAATAGAAGATTTCGCCCGGTTGAAATGTTTCTATCTGTAGGTCAGCAATTTGCAGATTTTAGGGAGGTTGCGTGACTGAATGGTTAGCACGTGCGCTCTGTATCATAACGTCTGTCATTGAGTCAACTGGCGTTGTTTCGATTTCTTGGTTGTACGTGACAAGGAGTATGGTCGCCCTTCCAACCTCGTAGGCCGTAACGCCGCTGCCCGGGTAAAATTTCCCTCATTGCACACTTTATGGCGTATGCCCGTCTTCATTAGCCCATTTTAGGAGCAAAACAGTAGGACGTTAAACAACCATTCAATTTGATTTCATTTTCTCTATGTTGCTTATTTATTATAGTGGATAAATGTTTTTCTGGTTCTATTAATTATTTCATTTCTGCATAGAAATCTTGCTTTGAACAGTTTTTTTTTATTGCAAAGTGCCATTCTTGTATATTGCAGTCTATGACCCTTTGTTTAAAACATGCTTAAGAAGTTGTCACGATTTCCTACTTATAACCAAACATATTGGAAACCATAATTATATAACATATCTATAATTTTGGAAGCCCGATTACAGCTATACAAGTTTGGGTTATTTCACCTTAGTTTAAAGATTATTTTTTTGCCGAGGGTGCAATGTTTCTCACTACATTTAAATTTGTAACTTTGTGAGTTTTGACCGATTTTGATAATTATGTCTTTATAATTTTCCAAATTTACATATTTAACGTAAATATTCAAACAATTGGAATCAACCTGATTCAAAAGTTTTTAGTTTTGTTCAAAGCTTTCTCATTTAATTTTTCGATGTTTTCTTACCATTTTCATTTCATTTTTCTGAAAGTTTTGAAGTGGGAAGTCATCCCGATTACAGCAACACAAGTATCAGTTATTTCCCTTTAGTTTTCAGATTATGCAATGTTTCATACTATATTTAGACTTGTAACTTCGCGAGTTTTTGACCAATTTTGATAGTTTGTTATTCTTATCTTTTTATTTGAGATACTTGATATAATCTATGACACGTGACGATGAATATGAAAGCTTTCATATCTGCATGGGACAGTAGCAGATCTAGTTATTATTATTTTTTTTGTGTGTTTTCTGCAAATCGGATTTCTCAGAATCTATCCGTAGGATCTTTCTGAAATTTTGACCTACCCCCCCCCAAAAGTGGGGTGCGAACCTTGATTAAATATATTTTCAAAACGTTTTACGAATCCGAAATCACCGAAATTTACGAACGACGAAATGGACAAAGCATAGTCGTAACTTTGTTATTTTTTGACCGATTTTACTAATTCTTTTTTCTTTGAATACCTTGAAAAAAATCATTTTCATCTGCAGTTTCAAATTTTCGAATTTCGAAAATTCGTCGCTGTGATTTCGAACCGGAAGTTTAGACCAATTTGACAACTTCTTTAATAGTTGTACGATTGTCATGAAATTTAGTATATATGTAGACCTTACCGATGTGACTTCAAAAATATAATTAGAAATTTTCTAAATTATCTCCCCTTGACGAAATTAAAGATCAAAATTTTCAAAAAAATCATCGAAATATAGGTCAGAATGACCTGATTTTTTTTTTGGATACTAGACAAGTAATTACTGATTTGTACACAAAATATAAAGTTTGTTGATCGAACCGGAAGTGCCACCATCTTGAAACGTGAAAAATCCCTAAGGCTTTTTTGCTATTTTACTTACAGACACGGGAGTTATATTTTCTGAATCCTTGAAAGATGGTCTAAAAATTGTTCAGAGAAGAATTTTGATTTAGGTCAATTGATGGTTGCCATTTTGAAGTGAATATGAAAAGTAGTAGCAATTTGAAGGGCCGAAACTTTGAAACACAATAACTCTCCTTCTAATTAAGCTAGAATGTTCAATCTTGGTGTAGACGTTCACTATGTCAATGTCATGATTGAGTTCAAAGATGAGCATTTTCTGCCTAGGGTAAGCAGAAATAAGCATGCTGATTTGTTGATTCTTTAGGGCAAGATAACTTCGGTTATAATGAAGGGAGGGCGGTGAAACTCTTGTTAATCGAGAGTGTAATAGCTGGCCTGTTGTGTGAAATCGTTGTATCTTTTTTTTAAATATCAGGGATAGCTGAAAAAAGGAGATCGAAAATCCAAAAAGTCGTATGTTTACGATTTGGAGCATCTTTAAAGGTTCTTTTCTCTTAAAGTCAACATAATACTTTTTGGGAACTTCTTCTACAAAGAGTCTTATCGGTAGTCTTTTATATGAAAACTTCGATCAACAGTCCAAAATATCTGGAGTAGAAGAATAAAAGGATCGAACATTGAAAACGGCACCCTTTCATTGTTAAGCGAAACATGCAGTGTGTGTGACTACAATCTGCACATTTAGTCATTGTATAGAGCTTATTCAACAGTATCGAATTCCAACTGCTAAGGGATATTTTACGTGCACTCCAATGTGTACACGCGACCTTGGTTTTTCGTCCCACCCGAACGACTAGACAGCTGTCCTTGTCAGGCCCTCCGTTCTGCCTCACTGACAAGTAGGGACCACGCCGGAAAATCGAGATGATCTTCCTCGTTGCAGAACTTTCAATTCAGGCCAAACGTTTATTGCATACGATTAAGCTGGTCAGTTGGAGCTTATTTTCAAAAGTTTTGTAATAATCGGTTGGTAATTAAAATACCGTGCGAATTAAACTGTTAAAACAGAAAATTTCGCCCGGTTAAAATGTTTCTTGCTATAAGTCAGCAATTTCCAGATTTTAGGGAGGCTGAATGGTTAGCATACGCGCGCTGTATCGTAACGTCTGTCATTGAGTCAACCGGCGTCGTTTCGATTTCCAAGTTGCACGTGACATGGAGTATGATGTCCAACCTCGTGGGTTTTCTCCGTGTCCTTCGGTTTCCTCCCACGGCTAAAGACCCGTACGCGCAAGGGAAGTTTATAAATACAATTAAAAAACATATGTTGGTCCCGAAATGACCTAGTTTGTGTCGAATGGACGTTGAGCCGCATTTCTCTCTTTCTCTTTTATTTTTAAAGTTTTGTAATAATCGGTTGGTAATCAAAGGTTCTGTAAACAAAAAGTCGTATGTTTACGATTTGGAGCATCTTTAAAGGTTCTTTTCTCTTAAAGTCAACATAATACTTTTTGGGAACTTCTTCTACAAAGAGTCTTATCGGTAGTCTTTTAAATGAAAACTTCGATCAACAGTCCAAAATATCTGGAGTAGAAGAATAAAAGGATCGAACATTGAAAACGGCACCCTTTCATTGTTAAGCGAAACATGCAGTGTGTGTGACTACAATCTGCACATTTAGTCATTGTATAGAGCTTATTCAACAGTATCGAATTCCAACTGCTTAGGGATATTTTACGTGCACTCCAATGTGTACACGCGACCTTGGTTTTTCGTCCCACCCGAACGACTAGACAGCTGTCCTTGTCAGGCCCTCCGTTCTGCCTCACTGACAAGGGGGGACCACGCCGGAAAATCGAGATGATCTTCCTCGTTGCAGAACTTTCAATTCAGGCCAAACGTTTATTGCATACGATTAAGCTGGTCAGTTGGAGCTTATTTTCAAAAGTTTTGTAATAATCGGTTGGTAATTAAAATACCGTGCGAATTAAACTGTTAAAACAGAAAATTTCGCCCGGTTAAAATGTTTCTTGCTATAAGTCAGCAATTTCCAGATTTTAGGGAGGCTGAATGGTTAGCATACGCGCGCTGTATCGTAACGTCTGTCATTGAGTCAACCGGCGTCGTTTCGATTTCCAAGTTGCACGTGACATGGAGTATGATGTCCAACCTCGTGGGTTTTCTCCGTGTCCTTCGGTTTCCTCCCACGGCTAAAGACCCGTACGCGCAAGGGGAGGTTTATAAATACAATTAAAAAACATATGTTGGTCCCGAAATGACCTAGTTTGTGTCGAATGGACGTTGAGCCGCATTTCTCTCTTTCTCTTTTATTTTTAAAGTTTTGTAATAATCGGTTGGTAATCAAAGGTACTGTAAACAAAAAGTCGTATGTTTACGATTTGGAGCATCTTTAAAGGTTCTTTTCTCTTAAAGTCAACATAATACTTTTTGGGAACTTCTTCTACAAAGAGTCTTATCGGTAGTCTTTTAAATGAAAACTTCGATCAACAGTCCAAAATATCTGGAGTAGAAGAATAAAAGGATCGAACATTGAAAACGGCACCCTTTCATTGTTAAGCGAAACATGCAGTGTGTGTGACTACAATCTGCACATTTAGTCATTGTATAGAGCTTATTCAACAGTATCGAATTCCAACTGCTTAGGGATATTTTACGTGCACTCCAATGTGTACACGCGACCTTGGTTTTTCGTCCCACCCGAACGACTAGACAGCTGTCCTTGTCAGGCCCTCCGTTCTGCCTCACTGACAAGTAGGGACCACGCCGGAAAATCAGGATGATCTTCCTCGTTGCAGAACTTTCAATTCAGGCCAAACGTTTATTGCATACGATTAAGCTGGTCAGTTGGAGCTTATTTTCAAAAGTTTTGTAATAATCGGTTGGTAATTAAAATACCGTGCGAATTAAACTGTTAAAACAGAAAATTTCGCCCGGTTAAAATGTTTCTTGCTATAAGTCAGCAATTTCCAGATTTTAGGGAGGCTGAATGGTTAGCATACGCGCGCTGTATCGTAACGTCTGTCATTGAGTCAACCGGCGTCGTTTCGATTTCCAAGTTGCACGTGACATGGAGTATGATGTCCAACCTCGTGGGTTTTCTCCGTGTCCTTCGCTTTCCTCCCACGGCTAAAGACCCGTACGCGCAAGGGAAGTTTATAAATACAATTAAAAAACATATGTTGGTCCCGAAATGACCTAGTTTGTGTCGAATGGACGTTGAGCCGCATTTCTCTCTTTCTCTTTTATTTTTAAAGTTTTGTAATAATCGGTTGGTAATCAAAGGTACTGTAAACAAAAAGTCGTATGTTTACGATTTGGAGCATCTTTAAAGGTTCTTTTCTCTTAAAGTCAACATAATACTTTTTGGGAACTTCTTCTACAAAGAGTCTTATCGGTAGTCTTTTAAATGAAAACTTCGATCAACAGTCCAAAATATCTGGAGTAGAAGAATAAAAGGATCGAACATTGAAAACGGCACCCTTTCATTGTTAAGCGAAACATGCAGTGTGTGTGACTACAATCTGCACATTTAGTCATTGTATAGAGCTTATTCAACAGTATCGAATTCCAACTGCTTAGGGATATTTTACGTGCACTCCAATGTGTACACGCGACCTTGGTTTTTCGTCCCACCCGAACGACTAGACAGCTGTCCTTGTCAGGCCCTCCGTTCTGCCTCACTGACAAGGGGGGACCACGCCGGAAAATCGAGATGATCTTCCTCGTTGCAGAACTTTCAATTCAGGTCAAACGTTTATTGCATACGATTAAGCTGGTCAGTTGGAGCTTATTTTCAAAAGTTTTGTAATAATCGGTTGATAATTAAAATACCGTGCGAATTAAACTGTTAAAACAGAAAATTTCGACGGGTTAAAATGTTTCTTGCTATAAGTCAGCAATTTCCAGATTTTAGGGAGGCTGAATGGTTAGCATACGCGCGCTGTATCGTAACGTCTGTCATTGAGTCAACCGGCGTCGTTTCGATTTCCAAGTTGCACGTGACATGGAGTATGATGTCCAACCTCGTGGGTTTTCTCCGTGTCCTTCTGTTTCCTCCCGCGGCTAAAGACCCGTACGCGCAAGGGAAGTTTATAAATTCAATTAAAAAACATATGTTGGTCCCGAAATGACCTAGTTTGTGTCGAATGGACGTTGAGCCGCATTTCTCTCTTTCTCTTTTATTTTTAAAGTTTTGTAATAATCGGTTGGTAATCAAAGGTACTGTAAACAAAAAGTCGTATGTTTACGATTTGGAGCATCTTTAAAGGTTCTTTTCTCTTAAAGTCAACATAACACTTTTTGGGAACTTCTTCTACAAAGAGTCTTATCGGTAGTCTTTTATATGAAAACTTCGATCAACAGTCCAAAATATCTGGAGTAGAAGAATAAAAGGATCGAACATTGAAAACGGCACCCTTTCATTGTTAAGCGAAACATGCAGTGTGTGTGACTACAATCTGCACATTTAGTCATTGTATAGAGCTTATTCAACAGTATCGAATTCCAACTGCTTAGGGATATTTTACGTGCACTCCAATGTGTACACGCGACCTTGGTTTTTCGTCCCACCCGAACGACCAGACAGCTGTCCTTGTCAGGCCCTCCGTTCTGCCTCACTGACAAGGGGGGACCACGCCGGAAAATCGAGATGATCTTCCTCGTTGCAGAACTTTCAATTCAGGTCAAACGTTTATTGCATACGATTAAGCTGGTCAGTTGGAGCTTATTTTCAAAAGTTTTGTAATAATCGGTTGGTAATTAAAATACTGTGCGAATTAAACTGTTAAAACATAAAATTTCGCCCGGTTATAATGTTTCCCACTTTAAAGTCAGCAATTTGCCGATTTTAGAGGGCAAATGTTTATTGCGAACAATTAAGCTGGTCAGGGGGAGCTTATTTTTGAGGGAGGCTGAATGGCTGAATGGTTAGCATGTGCACGCTGTATCGTAACGTCTGTCATTGAGTCAACGGGCGTCGTTTCGATTTCGAGATTGCACGTGACATGGAGTATGGTGTCCAACCTCGTGGGTTTTCTCCGTGCCATTCGGTTTCCTCCCAACAGCTAAAGACCAGTACGCGCAAGGGGAGTTTTTAAATAAAATTAAAAAACATATGTTAGTCCCGAAATGACCTAGTTTGTGTCGAATGGACGTTAAGCCGCATTTCTCTCTTTTTTTTATTTTTAAAGTTTTGTAATAATCGGTTGGTAATCAAAGATACTCTAAAAGTGATAAAACAGAAAAATTCACCCGGTTGTAATTTTTCTCACTTTAAAGTCAGCAATTTGCCGATTTTAAGGGGAAAACGTTTATTGCGGACGATTTAGCTGGTCAGGGGGAGCTTATTTTTAAAAGTTTTGTAATATTCGGTTGATAACTAAAGGTACCGTGCAAGTTAAACTAATAAAATAGAAGATTTCGCCCGGTTGAAATGTTTCTATCTGTAGGTCAGCAATTTGCAGATTTTAGGGAGGTTGCGTGACTGAATGGTTAGCACGTGCGCTCTGTATCATAACGTCTGTCATTGAGTCAACTGGCGTTGTTTCGATTTCTTGGTTGTACGTGACAAGGAGTATGGTCGCCTGTCCAGCCTCGTAGGCCATAACGCCGCTGCCCGGGTAAAATTTCCCTCATTGCACACTTTATGGCGTATGCCCGTCTTCATTAGCCCATTTTAGGAACAAAACAGTAGGACGTTAAACAACCATTCAATTTGATTTCATTTTCTCTATGTTGCTTATTTATTATAGTGGATAAATGTTTTTCTGGTTCTATTACTTATTTCATTTCTGCATAGAAATCTTGCTTTGAGCAGTTTTTTTTTATTGCAAAGCGCCATTCTTGTATATTGCAGTCTATGGCCCTTTGTTTAAAACATGCTTAAGAAGTTGTCACGATTTCCTACTTATAACCAAACATATTGGAAACCATAATTATATAACATATCTCTAATTTTGGAAGCCCGATTACAGCTATACAAGTTTGGGTTATTTCCCTTTAGTTTAAAGATTATTTTTTTGCCGAGGGTGCAATGTTTCTCACTACATTTAAATTTGTAACTTTGTGAGTTTTGACCGATTTTGATAATTATGTCTTTATAATTTTCCAAATTTACATATTTAACGTAAATATTCAAACAATTGGAATCAACCTGATTCAAAAGTTTTTAGTTTTGTTCAAAGTTTTCTCATTTAATTTTTCGATGTTTTCTTACCATTTTCATTTCATTTTTCTGAAAGTTTTGAAGTGGGAAGTCATCCCGATTACAGCAACACAAGTATCAGTTATTTCCCTTTAGTTTTCAGATTACTCAATGTTTCATACTATATTTAGACTTGTAACTTCGCGAGTTTTTGACCAATTTTGATAGTTTGTTATTCTTATCCTTTTATTTGAGATACTTGATATAATCGATGACACGTGACGATGAATATGAAAGCTTTCATATCTGCATGGGACAGTAGCAGATCTAGTTATTATTTTTTTTTTTGTGTATTTTCTGCAAATCGGATTTCTCAGAATCTAACCATAGGATCTTTCTGAAACTTTGACCTACCCCCCTATAAATGGGGTGCGAACCTTGATTAAATATATTTTCAAAACGTTTTACGAATCCGAAATCACCGAATTTTACGAACGAATGCATTTGACCTACAATGCTGTAACTTTGTGACTATTTGACCTATTTAATTAATTCTTTTTTCTATGAGTACCTTGAGACATTTACTTCAAATCTGCAATTTCGGATTTTCGAATTTCGAAAATTCGTCGCTGTGATTTCGAACCGGAAGTTTAGACCAACTCGACAACTTCTTTAGTAGTTGTACGATTTTCATGAAATTTAATATGTAAGTAAACCTTAATGATGCGACTTGAAAAATGACTTTAGAAATTTTCTAAATTATCTCCCCTTGGAGAAATTGAGGATCGAAATTTTCAAAAAAATCGACGAAATATAGGTCAAATCATCTTGATTTTTTTTTTTTTGGTTACTAGCTGCGAGACCACTGATTCGTACACAAAAAATGGAGTTTGTAGCTCAACCCGGAAGTGCCACCATCTTGAAATGTAAAAACCTCAAACGCCATTTTGCTATTTTACTTACAGACACGGGAATTATATTTTCTGAATCCTTGGAGGAAGGCCTAAAAAACGTCGGGAGTAGAATTTTCATTTAGGTCAACTGGAAGTCACCATTTTGAATTGAAAATGAAAAATGGAAGCAATTTGAAGGGCCGAGTTTTTGGAACACGATAACTCTCCTTCTAATTAAGCTAGAATGTTTAAACTTGGGGTAGACGTTCACTAGGTCAATGTCATGATTGAGTGTAAAGATGAGCATTTTCTGCCTGGGGTAAGCTGAGATACGCATGCTGATTTGTTGATTCTTTAGGGCACAATAACTTCGGTTATAATGACGGGAGGGTGGTGAAACTCTTGTCAATCGAGAGTCTAATAGCTAGCCTGTTGTGTGAAATCATTGTATCATTTTTTTTAAATATCAGGGATAGCAGAAAAAAGAGATCGAAAATCCAAAAAGTAGTATTTTTACGATTTAGAGCATTTTTAAAGGTCCTTTTCTCTTAAAGTCAACATAATATTTTTGGGGAACTTCTTGTACAAAGAGTCTTATCGGTAGTCTTTTATATGAAACCATCGATCAACAGTCCAAAATATCAGGAGTAGAAGAATAAAAGGATCGAAAATTGAAAACGGCACCCTTTCATTGTTAAGCAAAACATGCAGTGTGGGTGGCTACAATTTGCACATTTAGTCATCGTATAGAGCTTATTCAACATTATCGAATTCCAACTGCTAAGGAATCTTTTACGTGCACTCCAATGTGTACCCGCCGGTGGGAGGACACGCCAAAAAATCGAGATGAACTTTCTCGGCCAATGCAGGGATCGAACACCCGACCTCCTGGCTAGCAGGTCAACGCCTTCGCCACATAGTGTGTACACCCATCGTACATTTCATCTGTCAAATCAAAGCATTTCATTGCATTAGACCAATAATTAATTATTCTTAATTTGAAACTTTATTTTAATATTATTAAATCCTCATTTTATTGGTAGACGTTCGTCTTATTTAAAGTTAAACTTTCATTTAACTATGAACATCCCTTAACGTGTCTCTTAACAAAACAATTAAATACTCTAAAACAGTAGCTCAACCTTTTGACCTAAGCTCATTAATTTACCATTTTGTATGTGAGCGACTTGTTATTCTTCTTATATGACATATTGCACGTGTCCGATTTCAAAGGGGAGTTTGGTGGCTGAATGGTTAGCACGCGCGCGCTGTATCATAAAGCCTGTCATTGAGTCAGCTAGCGTGTTTTCGAATCTCCGGTCGTACCTGACAAAGGAGTAAGGTCGCCTGTCCATCTTGGTGGGTTTTCTTCATTTCCTCCGGTTTCCTTCCACTGCTAAAGACCTCTACGCACAAGCGAAATATTGAAATAAAATCGAACTATATATGTTAGTCCCGAAATGAACTAGTTTGGGACACAATAACTCTCTTTCTAATTCAGCTAGACTTGGTGTGGGTGTATATTAGGTCAATACCTTGATGACTCTGGAACACAATAACTCTTTTTCTAATTGGGGTACAATGTTCAAACTTGGTATAGGCATTCACTAAGTCAATGTCTTGATGAAGTTCGAAGTAGAATTTTGATTTAGGTCAACTGGTAGTCACCATTTTGAAGTGAATATGAAACATAGTGAAAAGTCGACATTTACGGACTTGTAAACAAACACAATAGAGCATAGTATGTTCAATGCGTCTCCTATGTCTGAAATTAATACATTTCAGGATAGTCGGGATACGGTATTTGAATATTTCAAAAATTCGATTTTTGCCTTTGATGTTTTTCGTGCTGACAAAATTCTTTACGAGTGAAAACTTCACTAGATTGTGACCGATTTTAATGATTTTTTTTTCCTTGTTCGGATTATTCATACGACACATGACATGTGACAGGAAGTGACTGTGAATATGAAAGCTTTCATATCTGCATGGGACAGTAGCAGATCTAGTTGTTATTTTTTTTTTGTGTTTTATCCACAAATCGGATTTCTCAGAATCTAACCACAGTATCTTTATGAAACTTTTACCTACCCCCCCAAAAATGGGTAGTAGCTGTTGATTAAATATATTTTCAAAACGTTTTACGAATCCGAAATCACCGAAATTTACGAACGACAAAATGGACAATGCATAGTCGTAACTTTATTGTTTTTTGACCGATTTTACTAAATCTTTTTTCTTTGAATACCTTGAAAAAAATCATTTTCATCAGCCGTTTCACATTTTCGAATTTCGAAAATTCGTCGCTGTGATTTCGAACCGGAAGTTTAGACCAATTTGACAACTTCTTTAATAGTTGTGCGATTTTCATTCAATTTAGTATATAAGTAGATCCTACCGATGTGACTTCAAAAATATAATTAGAAATTTTCTAAATTATCTCCCCTTGGTGAAATTAAGGATCAAAGTTTTCAAAAAAATCGTCGAAATATAGGTCAGAATGACCTAATTTTTTTTTTCGATACTAGACAAGGAATTACTGATTCGTACACAAAATATGGAGTTTGTCGATCGAACCGGAAGTGCCACCATCTTGAAACGTGAAAAATCAATAAGGCTTTTTTGCTATTTTACTTACAGACTCGGGGGTTATATTTTCTGAATCCTTGTAGGAAGGCCTAAAAAATGTCGCGAACAGAATTTTGATTTAGGTCAACCGGGAGTCACCATTTTGAATTGAAAATCAAAAATAGAAGCAATTTGAAGGGCCGAGACCTTTGAGCACAATAACTCTCATTCTAATTAAGCTAGAATGTTCTAACTTGGTGTAGACGTTCACTAGGTCAATGTTATGATGAAGTTCAAAGATGAGCATTTTCTGCTTAGGGTAAGCAGAGATAAGCATATTGATTTGTTGATTCTTTAGGGCACGATAACTTCAGTTATAATGAAGGGAGGGCGGTGAAACTTTTGTCAATAGAGAGTCTAATAGCTAGCCTGTTGTGTGAAATCATTGTATCATTTTTTTTAAATATCAGGGATAGCCGAAAAAAGGAGATTGAAAATCCAAAAAGTCGTATTTTTACAACTTGGAGTATGTTTAGAGGTCTTTCTCGTAAAGTCAACATAATATTTGTTGGGAACTTCTTCTACAAAGAGTCTTATTGGTAGTCTTTTATATGAAACCATCGATCAACAGTCCAACATATCAGGAGTAGAAGAACAAAAGGATCGAACATTGAAAACGGCACCCTTTCATTGTTAAGCGAAACATGCAGTGTGGGTGACTACAATCTACACATTTAGTCATCGTATAGAGCTTATTCAACAGTATCGAATTCCAACTGCTTAGGGATATTTTACGTGCACTCCAATGTGTAGACGGGACCGTGGTTTTCGTCCCATCCGAACTAGACAGCCGTTCTGCCTCACTGACAAGGGAGAACCACGCTGGGAAATCGAGATGAACTTTCTCCGTGCAGAACTTTCAATTCAAGCCAAACTTTTATTGCATACGATTACGCTGGTCAGTTGGAGCTTATTTTCAAAAGTTTTGTATAATCGGTTGGTAATTAAAGTACCAAGCACATTAAACTGTTAAAACAGAAAATTTCGCCCGGTTCAAATGTTTCTTGCTATAAGTCAGCAATTTTCCGAATTCAGGGAGGCTGAATGGCTGAATGGTTAGCATTTGCGCGCTGTATCGTAACGTCTGTCATTGAGTCAACGGGCGTCGTTTCGATCGCCAGGTTGCACGTGACATGGAATATGATGTCCAACCCCGTTTATTGCGAACGATTAAGCTGTTCAGGGGGAGCTTATTTTTAAAAGTTTTGTAATATTCGGTTGATAACTAAAGGTACCGTGCAAATTAAACTGTTAAAATAGAAAATTTGGTCCGGTTGAAATGTTTCTCGCTGTAGGTCAGCTAGAATGTTTAAACTTGATCGAGTTCACAGCAGAAATAACAGTGAAACGATCAACGAACTCATAGCAGAAATAACAGTGCAAAACTTAACGAATTCATAGCAGAAATGAAATGGGGTTTTACGTCCTACTCTTCTGCACCTGACCTGGGCTAATGGAAGACGGTCATACGCCACACAGTGTGCTATGAGGGAATTTTTGCCCGGGCAAGGGATCTTTTACGTGCACTCCAATGTGTACACGGGACCTCGGTTTTTCGTCCCATCCGAACGACTAGGCAGCTGTCCTTATCAGGCCCTCCTTCTGCATCACTGACAAGAGGAAACCACGCCGGAAAATCGAGATGAGCTTTCTCGGCCAATGCAAGGATCGAACACCCGACCTCCATTCTAACGAGCCAGCGCCTTGCCCACTTAGCCACCGTGATTCCCATAAATAGCAATGAAACGATCAACGAATTTATAGCAGAAATAACACTTCAACAATTAACGAATTCGTGGCAGAAATAACGATGAAACAATTAACGAATTCGTAGCAGAAATAACAATGAAACGTTCAACGAAATAATAGCCGAAATAAGAGTGGAACAATGAACGAATTAATAGTAGACGAGTTCATAGTAGAAAAAACAGCGAAACAATTAACGAATCATAGCAGAAACCAGAAGGCTATCAATACACTGTGAAATTTGAAACCTAAATGGCCCGGCTAGGAACAATATCTACATGCCCGTAAAAGACTACTTAACAGTTGGAATTCGAAAGAAAAGACCGTAACGACGCTGTCCGATCAAACTTTAGTTAATTCAGTCGGCGCAAAAAGATAGGTCGTTAAAACCATTTCTGTTCAGTTCATTCCATTTCCTTAAATCTATGAAAGTTGTGTGAATTGGGAATCGCGTATTACTCAACAGTTTCAGGGGAGATAAGCCGTCTTTGAGATTGGAAATCAATTTTTGATATCGACTGTGTATGATTGCTACTAGATCGATTGTGATTCAGGTTCTAATCAGTTTGGATTGAAGAATCGGGGTGGTATATGTGTGTGTGCTGGGGTGGGGGTGGTGTCACAAGACGCTATATCCCATTCGCAACCACACACCTAACAAATGCAGGGTATAGGTTGCGATCAGTTCTTTCAAGATTTTCATATATTTAAGCCACTTTATTACACGCCTCATCTGAAAATGTCTGTGTTAGTGTAGATAAATGTTGACAAAATAACATCTTTCACCATTTTGACTTTCAGTTACAGAACTAGCATAGGGGCGTTTTAAGGTTTATCATGGCGGAGGCTGTACTATTTTGAGGGCCCTCTGTCGCGAGGGGAGGTTCTTGATTGATGATTGTCACCCCAATGCAATGGCTGCATTCTCATTCAGTAGTGGATTCGACAGTAACAGTGTATAGAAAACGATTGAGTTGGACTCGGGGGCCCTTTCCCTTGGCACTAGGGACCCTTTTGTCATTCGTCGGACCCTTTTGTCTGTCTTTAGAGCCCTCCCTAACTAGGGCACTTTTTCATTTTTCGCATCGGTTTTAGCATTTTTCTCCCGTTTTATTTTTTCAACTGCTTTGATTTTTTTCGCGGGGAGGCTGGCGCCTCCAGCGCCTCAGCTATAAAACGCTTTTGAACTAACAGTACTATTGACATAATACCGTTTTTTCCAGTAATGGTAACTCACTCGTTTCTTCAAGAATCATTCGGCATTCCAGGTATGCTACATTCTATTCGCTGTCTTCCATAGGAGCGGTAAGATGAGACCTGTTTGTGGGAAAATCCCTAAACAATATGCGAGGGTGGAATAATCGTACATTACTTTAAGGTTTGCGTGAAGTAATTGACATATCGAAATTACAGTTATATGCACTGAATAACCATGACACGGAGAGAGAGAGAGAGAGAGAGAGAGAGAGAGAAATGGGGTTTAACGTCCACTCGACGCAAACTAGGTCATTTTGGGACTAACATATGGTTTAATTTTATTTCAATAATCTGCTTGCGCATATTAACAGTGGGAGCAAACCGCAGGTCCCGGGATAAACCCATGAGATTGGACAGGCGAGATTGTAGGTTAGGGTTAGGGTAAGCGCTAAGGTTAGGTCTTGGGTTAGGATTAGCGATATCCCTATTTACATCTCGTGACCTTTGACCAAACGTAATGAAGACAGGATGTGACGTATATATGCACATTGAGGTTATCAAGCTAGAGACCGGACTAGTAGTAAGCTATAAACGGATAAATAACAAGAGTTTATATGTATATTATTTTATTAAATTTATATATATCTTAACTCCCTGATTTACGTATATACATTATGCATGAACAATAGAAACTATATACTAGTATTTATAAGTATTAAAGCTATGGTAATATTATGCTATCAAATAGCCGTATTGTCTTAATATTTGTTGTAACTGCAACCTTGATAGTTATTGTAAGAAGGATAACGGTTGTAGTTGTTGTATCCGTTACCGTATCCGTTGTTATTGTAGTTGTTATATCCCTTCCCATATTCGTTGTTATTGTGGCCATTGTTGTAACCGTTGTTGTAATTGTAGGGGCCGTTGTAACTATTGTATCCTTTATTATTGTATTGGTTGTACTTGTATAGTCCGTTGTTGTATCGTTACCAACGATACCATGACCAATTCCGTGTCCAACAATACCGTGTCCGATACCGTTACCAACGACGTCATGCCCAATGCCGTTACCAATCTTTCCATGTCCAATAAGTCCGTGTCCGATTCCGTTTCCAATGATACCATGTCCGATACCGTTACCAACGATACCATGACCAATTCCGTTTCCAACAATACCGTGTCCGATACCGTTACCAACGATGCCATGCCCAATGCCGTTACCAATCTCTCCATGTCCAATAAGTCCGTGTCCGATTCCGTTTCCAATGATACCATGTCCGATACCGTTACCAACGATACCATGACCAATTCCGTTTCTAACAATACCGTGTCCAATACCGTTACCGATACCGTTACCAACAATACCATGACCAATTCCGTTACCAATAACACCGACTTTGCCAACAGCTACTATTCCGTGTCTGAGTCGGTTTCCTTGGATACCATGTCCAATACCATGGTTGAGTCCGTTGCCAATAGCTCCTACACCAACAAGACCATGTCCAACACCGGCATGTCCTCTTCCATATCCTTTACCAATTCCGTTTGCAAAGACACCAACACCATGTCCGAAACCGTGTCCGATTTTAGCATCGATGTATTGGGAAGCAGCTACTGTCAAACAGACAGCGAAAGCGACGAAAGCCTGAAAAAGAAAAAAAAACATGTGTTTTACAGAAATAGCCGTAGATTTGATTCCATACTAAAAAAAAAATCGCGAGGGTTTATTTATAACCAAAAACTTGACAATCAAGAAATTTTACTGTGCCGCCATTATTTAGTACATGATCGAGTTTTGGCGTTACCAGGCAAAATCACAAGTAATGTTCAACTCTGGGTAATAATTTACACTTTTTATAATTTACCGTTCTGGCCCTATGAATATAAAACTGCCTTTAATACAATGTCAAGGGCGATAAGCAATAATACAACAGTGACGATGCAATACCATGTTCAACCCTCGGTAATTTCTACCAGTTTTAAATTTAAAGATGGACCTATGGGTATGCATGCCAAGTGCGATAAGCAATCATATAAAAATTTAGTATGTAATGAAACTTATTAGTGCTATACCAAATTAGATATCAGGTTTCTTGTCTAGAAAGTTCAAGTATATCCCATCTGGGTCACGATCCTTGTCACTACATACCGCTAATTAGAAGTATTGAAGATTATTTAGTCAACAAGTTAAATTTACTCTCTGTAGATTGTTACAATGTTTTACTGTATTATTCCAGTCTGTACAGAACAGAGGGCGAAAAAGCAAGTCCCATTTAGGATTTCAGGGACCGGGTATGCTTATCTTAAAACTTCAAAGATTTGAAATCTTATACGGAGTAGGGCAAAAGTCCTACTTTATACACCGACTGGACCATTGAAGACAAACAGGTAGATTTTGCCCGGACATCTGTATCACGATATACTCTATCAAAGAATCTTTTACGTGCACGCCAATGAGCACACTGAACATTGCTTTTCGTCCCATCCTGACAATTAGACACTATTCCCTGTCAGACCGGGCAAACCTACTGTCCTGTACAGCTAACAAGGGCAGTCAAGCCTGTACAATTGACTTTCTGGTCAAACCCCGGGAGAGAGCCCAAGACCTACTGGTTAGTTAATCAGTGTCTCTTATCACTGAGCCACCATGATCCCCATACATTAAAAACGCGGAGTTCGTAGATGAGCATATTATGCTTAGGGTAAGCAGAGATAAGCAATTAGATTGGTTGATGATTTTGGACACTTTCACTTCAGTCAGAGTGATGAAACTTGGTGTATAGTTTCATTACATCAATATCTTGAATACGTTCGACAATGAGCATTGTCTGCCCTGGATAAGCAGAGCGATGAGCAATTTGATTGGTCGAGAATTTGAAACAAAATAACTCTCCTTCTAATTGGGGCAGAATGTTCAATCTTGGTGAAGGCGTTCATTAGGTCAGTGCCATAAAGGAGTGCGAAGATGAGCATTGTCTGCTTACAGTAAGCAGAGATAAGCAATCTGATTGGTTGATTCTTTGGGGCACGATAACTTTGGTTATAATGAAGTGAGAGTGACAAAATTCCAAATATAGATTCATTATGTCATTACCTTGACTAAGTTTGATGTTGAGAATTTCTGCGTAGATTTAGGAGCAATAAGCAATTTGACACATCACATTGGAACATAACACCTCTGTTTCTAATTAAGGTAGAATTTGAACCGGTTGAATTGTTTCTCGTTATAACTCGGTGAGTTTTTGGCGGATTTCATTAATTCTTTTTCCTTTTTAAGATTCTTTATATAACTCTTGAGATGCGACAGAAACTGACCGTGAATATGAAAGCTTTAATATCTGCTTAGCAGATCTAGTTAAGCTTTCATATTACATATGAAAGCTTATTGTTTCTGTTAAGATTATTATTAAGCTTTCATATTACATATGAAAGCTTATTGTTTCTGTTAAGATTATTAAGCTTTCATATTACATATGAAAGCTTATTGTTTCTGTTAAGATTATTATTATTTTTTTTTTGTGTATTTTCTGCAAATCGGATTTCTCAGAATCTAACCATGGGATCTTTCTAAAACCTTGACCTACCCCCCCAAAAATGGGGTGCGAACGTTGTTTAAATATATTTTCAAAACGTTTTACGAATCCGAAATCACCGAATTTTACGAACGAAAAAACTGACAATGCATAGTCGTAACTTTGTTATTTTTTGACCGATTTTACTAATTCTTTTTTCTTTGAATACCTTGAAAAAAATCATTTTCATCTGCAGTTTCACATTTTCGAATTTCGAAAATTCGTCGCTGTGATTTCGAACCGGAAGTTTAGACCAATTTGGCAACTTCTTTAATAGTTGTACGATTTTCATGAAATTTAGTATACAAGTAGATCTTACCGATGTGACTTCAAAAATATAATTAGAAATTTTCTAAATTATCTCCCCTTGGTGAAATTAAGGATCAAAGTTTTCAAAAAAATCGTCGAAATATAGGTCAGAATGACCTAATTTTTTTTTTCGATACTAGACAAGGAATTAATGATTCGTACACAAAATATGGAGTTTGTCGATCGAACCGGAAGTGCCACCATCTTTAAACGTGAAAAATCAAAAAGGCTTTTTTGCTATTTTACTTACAGACTCGGGAGTTATATTTTCGGAATCCTTGAAGGAATGCCTAAAAATCTATCGGATCAGAATTTTGATTTCGGTCATGTGATCTTCACAATTTTGAATTGAAAATGAAAAATAGAAGCAATTTGAAAGGCCCGGACTTCGGAACACAATAACTCTCCTTCTAATTGAGCTAGAATGTTCAAACTTGGTGTAGACGTTCACTAGGTCACTATCTTGATTGAGTTCAAAGATGAGCATTTTCTGCTTAGGGTAAGCAGAGATAAGCATGCTGATTTGTTGATTCTTTAGGGCACGATAACTTCGGTTATAATGAAGGGAGGGCGGTGAAACTTTTGTCAATAGAGAGTCTAATAGCTAGCCTGTTGTGTGAAATGATTGTATCTTTTTTTTAAATATCAGGGATAGCCGAAAAAAAGAGATTGAAAATCCAAAAAGTCGTATTTTTACAATTTGGAGCATGTTTAGAGGTTTTTCTCGTTAAGTCAACATACTATTTTTTTGGAACTTCTTCTACAAAGAGTCTTATTGGAAGTCTTTTATATGAATCCATCGATCAACAGTCCAACATATCAGGAGTAGAAGAACAAAAGGATCGAACATTGAAAACGGCACCCTTTCATTGTTGAGCGAAACATGAAGTGTGGGTGACTACAATCTACGCATTTAGTCATCGTATAGAGCTTATTCAACAGTATCGAATTCCAACTGCTTAGGGATATTTTACGTGCACTCCAATGTGTACACTGGACCTTGGTTTTTCGTACCATCCGAAGGACTAGCTAGACAGCTGTGCTTGTCTGGCCCTCCGTTCTGCCTTACTGACAAGGGAACCACGCCGGGAAATCGAGATGAACTTTCTCTGTGCAGAACTTTCAATTCAGGCAAAACATTTATTGCATACGATTAAGCTGGTCAGTTGGAGCTTATTTTCAAAAGTTTTGTAATAATCGGTTGGTAATTAATGTACCGTGCACATTAAACTGTTAAAACAGAAAATTTCGCCCGGTTGAAATGTTTCTTGCTATAAGTCAGCAATTTTCCGAATTCAGGGAGGCTGGATGGCTGAATGGTTAGCATGTGCTCGCTGTATTGTCATTGAGTCAACGGGCGTCGTTTCGATCTCCAGGTTGCACGTGACATGGTGTATGATGTCCAACCTCGTGGGTTTTCTCCGTGTTCTTCGGTTTCCTCCCAACGGCTAAAGACCAGTACGTGCAAGGGGAGTTTTTAAATAAAATTAAAAAACATGTTAGTCCCGAAATGACCTAGTTTGTGTCGAATGGACGTTAGGCCGCATTTCTCTCTTTCTCTTTTTAAAGTTTTGTAATAATCGGTTGGTAATCAAAGGTACTGTAAAAGTGATAAAACAGAAAATTTGGCCCGGTTGTAATGTTTCTCACTTTAAATTCAGCAATTTGTCGATTTTAAGGGGCAAACGTTTATTGCGAACGATTAAGCTGGTCAGGGGGAGCTTATTTTTAAAAGTTTCGTAATATTCGGTTGATAACTAAAGGTACCGTGCAAATTAAACTGTTAAAATAGAAAATTTGGCCCGGTTGAAATGTTTCTCGCTGTAGGTCAGCAATTTGCCGATTTTAGGGAGGTTGCGTGGCTGAATGGTTAGCACGTGCGCTCTGTATCATAACGTCTGTCATTGAGTCAACTGTCCTTGTTTCGATTTCTTGGTTGTACGTGATAAGGAGTATGGTCGCCTTACCAACCTCGTAGGCCGTAACGGCGCTGCCCGGGTAAAATTTCCCTCATTGCACACTTTATGGCGTATGCCCGTCTTCATTAGCCCATTGTAGGAGCAGAACAGTAGGACGTTAAACCCCATTCAATTTCATTTCATTTTCTCTATGTTGCTTATTTATTATAGTGGATAAATATTTTTCTGGTTCTAGCAATTATTTAATTTCTGCATAGAAATCTCTGGCCAGTTTTTTTATTGCAGAGTGCCATTCTTGTATATTGCAGTCTATGCAGTCACGATTTCCTACTTATAACCAAACATATTGGAAACCATAATTATATAACATATCTCTAATTTTGGAAGCTATACAAGTTTAGGTTATTTCCCTTTACTTTAAAGATTATTTTTTTGCCCGGGTGCAATGTTTCTCACTACATTTAAATTTGTAACTTTGTGAGTTTTTGAACGATTTTGATATTATGTCTTTATAATTTTCCAAATCTACATATTTAACGTACATATTCAAACAGTTGAGTTCAACCTGATTCAAAAAGTTTTAGTTTTGTTCAAAGTTATCTCATTCATCCCGATTACAGCAACACACGTATCAGTTATTTCCCTTTAGTTTTCAGATTACTCAATGTTTCATACTATATTTAGACTTGTAACTTCGCGAGTTTTTGACCAATTTTGATAGTTTGTTATTCTTATCCTTTTATTTGAGATACTTGATATAATCGATGACACGTGACGATGAATATGAAAGCTTTCATATCTGCATGGGACAGTAGCAGATCTAGTTATTATTTTTTTTTTTGTGTATTTTCTGCAAATCGGATTTCTCAGAATCTAACCATGGGATCTTTCTGAAACTTTGACCTACCCCCCCAAAAATGGGGAGCGAACGTTGTTTAAATATATTTTCAAAACGTTTTACGAATCCGAAATCACCGAATTTTACGAACGAAAAAACTGACAATGCATAGTCGTAACTTTGTTATTTTTTGACCGATTTTACTAATTCTTTTTTCTTTGAATACCTTGAAAAAAATCATTTTCATCTGCAGTTTCACATTTTCGAATTTTGAAAATTCGACGCTGTGATTTCGAACCGGAAGTTTAGACCAATTTGACAACTTCTTTAATAGTTGTACGATTTTCATGAAATTTAGTATATGAATAGATCTTACCGATGTGACTTCAAAAATATAATTAGAAATTTTCTAAATTATCTCCCCTTGACGAAATTAAGGATCAAATTTTTCAAAAAAATCAAAGAAATATAGGTCAGAATGACCTAATTTTTTTCTTGGATACTAGACAAGTTAGTACTGATTCGTACACAAAATATGTAGTTTGTCGATCGAACCGGAAGTGCAACCATCTTTAAAAGTGAAAAATCAAAAAGGCTTTTTTGCTATTTTACTTACAGACTCGGGAATTATATTTTCGGAATCCTCGAAGGAATGCCTAAATATCTGTCGGATCAGAATTTCGATTTCGGTCACGTGATGGTCACCATTTTGAATTGAAAATGAAAAATAGAAGCAATTTAAAGGGTCGGGATTTTGGAACACAATTACTCTCCTTCTAATTAAGCTAGAATGTTCAAACTTGGTGTAGACGTTCACTAGGTCAATGTTATGATTGAGTTCAAAGATAAGCATTTTCTGCTTAGGGTAAGCAGAGATAAGCATGCTGATTTGTTGATTCTTTAGGGCACGATAACTTCAGTTATTATGAAGGGAGGGCGGTGAAACTTTTGTCAATAGAGAGTGTAATAGCTGGCCTGTTGTGTGAAATCGTTGTATCTTTTTTTTAAATATCAGGGATAGCTGAAAAAAGGAGATCGAAAATCCAAAAAGTCGTATGTTTACGATTTGGAGCATCTTTAAAGGTTCTTTTCTCTTAAAGTCAACATAATACTTTTTGGGAACTTCTTCTACAAAGAGTCTTATCGGTAGTCTTTTATATGAAAACTTCGATCAACAGTCCAAAATATCTGGAGTAGAAGAATAAAAGGATCGAACATTGAAAACGGCACCCTTTCATTGCTAGCCTGTTGTGTGATATCATTGTATCATTTTTTTTAAATATCAGGCATAGCCGAGAAAAAGAGATTGAAAATCCAAAAAGTCGTATTTTTACAATTTGGAGCATGTTTAGAGAGGTCTTTCTCGTAAAGTCAACATAATATTTTTTTGGGAACTTCTTCTACAAAGAGTCTTATTGGTAGTCTTTTTATGAAACCATCGATCAACAGTTCAACATATCAGGAGTAGAAGAACAAAAGGATCGAACATTGAAAACGGCACCCTTTCATTGTTAAGCGAAACATGCAGTGTGGGTGACTACAATCTACACATTTAGTCATCGTATAGAGCTTATTCAACAGTATCGAATTCCAACTGCTTAGGGATATTTTACGTGCACTCCAATGTGTACACGGGACCTTGGTATTTCGTCCCATCCGAACGACTAGACAGCTGTGCTTGTCAGACCCTCCGTTCTGCCTCACTGACAAGGGGAACCACGCCGGGAAATCGAGATGAACTTTCTCCGTGCAGAACTTTCAATTCAGGCAAAACGTTTATTGCATACGATTAAGCTGGTCAGCTGGAGCTTATTTTCAAAAGTTTTGTAATAATCGGTTGGTAATTAAAGTACAGTGCACATTAAACTGTTAAAACAGAAAATTTCGCACGGTTGAAATGTTTCTTGCTATAAGTCAGCAATTTTCCGAATTCAGGGAGGCTGAATGACTGAATGGTTAGTATGTGCGCGCTGTATCGTAACGTCTGTCATTAAGTCAACGGGCGTCGTTTCGATCTCCAGGTTGCACGTGACATGGTGTATGATGTCCAACCTAGTGGGTTTTCTCCGTGTTCTTCGGTTTCCTCCCAACGGCTAAAGACCAGTACGCGCAGGGGGAGTTTTTAAATATAATTAAAAAACATATGTTAGTCCGGAAATGACCTAGTTTGTGTCGAATGGACGTTAGGCCGCATTTCTCTCTTTCTCTTTTATTTTTAAAGTTTTGTTATAATCGGTTGGTAATCAAAGGTACTGTAAAAGTGATAAAACAGAAAATTTCGCCCGGTTGTAATGTTTCTCACTTTAAAGTCAGCAATTTGCCGATTTTAAAGGGCAAACGTTTATTGCGAACGATTAAGCTGTCAGGGGGAGCTTATTTTTAAAAGTTTTGTAATATTCGTTTGATAACTAAAGGTACCGTGCAAATTAAACTGTTAAAATAGAAAATTTGGCCCGGTTGAAATGTTTCTCGCTGTAGGTCAGCAATTTGCCGATTTTAGGGAGGTTGCGTGGCTGAATGGTTAGCAAGTGCACTCTGTATCATAACGTCTGTCATTGAGTCAACTGGCGTTGTTTCGATTTCTTGGTTGTACGTGACAAGGAGTATGGTCGCCTGTCCAATCTCGTAGGCCGTAACGCCGCTGCCCGGGTAAAATTTCCTTCATTGCACACTTTATGGCGTATGCCCGTCTTCATTAGCCCATTGTAGGAGCAGAACAGTAGGACGTTAAACCCCATTCAATTTCATTTCATTTTCTCTATGTTGCTTATTTATCATAGTGGATAAATATTTTTCTGGTTCTAGCAATTATTTAATTTCTGCATAGAAATCTTGCTTTGGCCAGTTTTTTTATTGCAGAGTGCCATTCTTGTATATTGCAGTCTATGACCCTTTGTTTAAAACATGCTTAAGAAGTCGTCACGATTTCCTACTTATAACCGAACATATTGGAAACCATAATTATATAACATATCTTGGAAGCCCGATTACAGCTATGCAAATTTCAGTTATTTCCCTTTAGATTAAAGATTATTTTTTTGCCCGGGTGCAATGTTTCTCACTACATTTAAATTTTTAACTTTGTGAGTTTTTGACCGATTTTGATATTATGTCTTTATAATTTTCCAAATCTACATATTTAACGTACATATTCAAACAGTTGAGTTCAGTTTTGTTCAAAGTTATCTCATTTAATTTTTCGATGTTTTCTTACCATTTTCATTTCATTTTTCTGAAAGTTTTGAAGTGGGAAGTCATCCCGATTACAGCAACACAAGTTTCAGTTATTTCCCTTTAGTTTTCAGATTACTCAATGTTTCATACTATATTTAGACTTGTAACTTCGCGAGTTTTAGACCAATTTTAATAGTTTGTTATTTTTATCCTTTTATTTGAGATACTTGATATAATCGATGACACGTGACGATGAATATGAAAGCTTTCATATCTGCATGGGACAGTAGCAGATCTAGTTATTTTTTTTTTGTGTATTTTCTGCAAATCGGATTTCTCAGAATCTAACCATGGGATCTTTCTAAAACTTTGACCTACCCCGCCAAAAATGGGGTGCGAACGTTGTTTAAATATATTTTCAAAACGTTTTACGAATCCGAAATCACCGAATTTTACGAACGAAAAAATTGACAATGCATAGTCGTAACTTTGTTATTTTTTGACCGATTTTACTAATTCTTTTTTCTTTGAATACCCTGAAAAAAATCATTTTCATCTGCAGTTTCACATTTTCGAATTTCGAAAATTCGTCGCTGTGATTTCGAACCGGAAGTTTAGACCAATTTGACAACTTCTTTAATAGTTGTACGATTTTCATGAAATTTAGTATACAAGTAGATCTTACCGATGTGACTTCAAAAATATAATTAGAAATTTTCTAAATTATCTCCCCTTGGTGAAATTAAGGATCAAAATTTTCAAAAAAATCGTCGAAATATAGGTCAGAATGACCTAATTTTTATTTTCGATACTAGACAAGGAATTGCTGATTCGTACACAAAATATGGAGTTTGTCGATCGAACCGGAAGTGCCACCATCTTTAAACGTGAAAAATCAAAAAGGCTTTTTTGCTATTTTACTTACAGACTCGGGAGTTATATTTTCGGAATCCTTGAAGGAATGCCTAAAAATCTATCGGATCAGAATTTTGATTTCGGTCATGTGATGGTCACAATTTTGAATTGAAAATGAAAAATAGAAGCAATTTGAAAGGCCCGGACTTCGGAACACAATAACTCTCCTTCTAATTAAGCTAGAATGTTCAAACTTGGTGTAGACGTTCACTAGGTCAATGTTATGATTGAGTTCAAAGATGAGCATTTTCTGCTTACGGTGAGCAGAGATAAGCATGCTGATTAGTTGATTATTTAGGGCACGATAACTTCGGTTATAATGAAGGGAGGGCGGTGAAACTTTTGTCAATAGAGAGTCTAATGGGTAGCCTGTTGTGTGAAATGATTGTATCATTTTTTTTAAATATCAGGGATAGCCGAAAAAAAGAGATTGAAAATCCAAAAAGTCGTATTTTTACAATTTGGAGCATGTTTAGAGGTCTTTCTCGTAAAGTCAACATACTATTTTTTGGGAACTTCTTCTACAAAGAGTCTTATTGGTAGTCTTTTATATGAAACCATCGATCAACAGTCCAACATATCAGGAGTAGAAGAACAAAAGGATCGAACATTGAAAACGGCATCCTTTCATTGTTGAGCGAAACATGAAGTGTGGGTGACTACAATCTACGCATTTAGTCATCGTATAGAGCTTATTCAACAGTATCGAATTCCAACTGCTTAGGGATATTTTACATTCACTCCAATGTGTACACGGGACCTTGGTTTTTCGTCCCATCCGAAGGACTAGACAGCTGTGCTTGTCGGGCCCTCCGTTCTGCCTTACTGACAAGGGAACCACGCCGGGAAATCGAGATGAACTTTCTCTGTGCAGAACTTTCAATTCAGGCAAAACGTTTATTGCATACGATTAAGGTGGTCAGTTGGAGCTTATTTTCAAAAGTTTTGTAATAATCGGTTGGTAATTAAAGTACCGTGCACATTAAACTGTTAAAACAGAAAATTTCGCCCGGTTGAAATGTTTCTTGCTATAAGTCAGCAATTTTCCGAATTCAGAGAGGCTGGATGGCTGAATGGTTAGCATGTGCTCGCTGTATCGTAACCTTTGTCATTGAGTCAACGGGCGTCGTTTGGATCTCCAGGTTGCACGTGACATGGTGTATGATGTCCAACCTCGTGGGTTTTCTCCGTGTTCTTCGGTTTCCTCCCAACGGCTAAAGACCAGTACGTGCAAGGGGAGTTTTTAAATAAAATTAAAAAACATATGTTAGTCCCGAAATGACCTAGTTTGTGTCGAATGGACGTTAGGCCGCATTTCTCTCTTTCTCTTTTTAAAGTTTTGTAATAATCGGTTGGTAATCAAAGGTACTGTTAAAGTGATAAAACAGAAAATTTGGCCCGGTTGTAATGTTTCTCACTTTAAATTCAGCAATTTGTCGATTTTAAGGGGCAAACGTTTATTGCGAACGATTAAGCTGGTCAGGGGGAGCTTATTTTTAAAAGTTTTGTAATATTCGGTTGATAACTAAAGGTACCGTGCAAATTAAACTGTTAAGATAGAAAATTTGGCCCGGTTGAAATGTTTCTCGCTGTAGGTCAGCAATTTGCCGATTTTAGGGAGGTTGCGTGGCTGAATGGTTAGCACATGCGCTCTGTATCATAACGTCTGTCATTGAGTCAACTGGCCTTGTTTCGATTTCTTGGTTGTACGTGACAAGGAGTATGGTCGTCTTACCAACCTCGTAGGCCGTAACGCCGCTGCCCGGGTAAAATTTCCCTCATTGCACACTTTATGGCGTATGCCCGTCTTCATTAGCCCATTGTAGGAGCAGAACAGTAGGACGTTAAACCCCATTCAATTTCATTTCATTTTCTCTATGTTGCTTATTTATTATAGTGGATAAATATTTTTCTGGTTCTAGCCATTATTATACGCCCACATTTTCATGTGGACGTATTATGTCGTCGCCCCTGTCCGTCCGGACGTCCGTCCGTCCACAATTTGATTGTGGACTCTCTACAGGTCACAATTCTTATCCGATTTTGACGAAACTTGAAATATAGGTTTATCCCCAAAAGATCTCGGTTCCTTTCGATATTGGCATGTATCGGATCAAAACTTCATGGATTATGGCCCCTGATTGTACGAAAAATCACGTTTTTATACGCCCACATTTTCATGTGGACGTATTATGTCGTCGCCCCTGTCCGTCCGGACGTCCGTCCGTCCGTCCGTCCGTCCGGACGTCCGTCCGGACGTCCGTCCGTCCACAATTTGTTTGTGGACTCTCTACAGGTCACAATTCTTATCCGATTTTGACGAAACTTGAAATATAGGTTTATCCCCAAAAGATCTCGGTTCCTTTCGATATTGGCATGTATCGGATCAAAACTTCATGGATTATGGCCCCTGATTGTACGAAAAATCACGTTTTTAGCTTGTGGACCCTATAGAGGTCACAATTTTGAACCGATTTTGATGAAACTTGACATGCATGTTTGTAACCCAAAGATCTTGGTTCCTTTCGATATTTGCGGCTATCGGAATGTAATTTCCTGAATTATGGCCCCTGATTGTCCGAAAAATCACCCTTTTTAGCTTGTGGTCCCTCTGGAGGTCACAATTATTATTGGATTTAAAAAACCGTTTGATTATATCACCGTTACACCCTAAGGAAGGTTGAGTTCGAATTTCGGGAAAATCGGACGAAAATTGCCATACAAAATGGCCGCCGTTAGTACGCGAATACTGTTAAAAAAATGGTATATCAAGGTTGTGGACCCTGTGGAGGTCACAATTTTGATTCGATTTTGATGAAACTTGAAATTCATGGTTATAACCCAAAGATCTTGCTTCCTTTCGATATTTGCGCATATCGGATCGTAACTTCCTGAATTATGGCCCCTGATTATACGCAAAATCGCCTTTTTTTTAGCTTGGAGGTCACAATTATTATTCGATTTAAAAAAACGTTTGATTATATCACCGTTACACCCTAAGGAAGGTTGAGTTCGAATTTCGGGAAAATCGGACGAAAATTGCCATACAAAATGGCCGCCGTTTGTACGCGAATACTGTTAAAAAATGGTATATCAAGGTTGTGGACCCTGTGGAGGTCACAATTTTGATTCGATTTTGATGAAACTTGAAATTCATGGTTATAACCCAAAGATCTTGCTTCCTTTCGATATTTGCGCATATCGCATCGTAACTTCCTGAATTATGGCCCCTGATTATACGCAAAATCGCCTTTTTTTTAGCTTGGAGGTCACAATTATTATTCGATTTAAAAAAACGTTTGATTATATCACCGTTACACCCTAAGGAAGGTTGAGTTCGAATTTCGGGAAAATCGGACGAAAATTGCCATACAAAATGGCCGCCGTTTGTACGCGAATACTGTTAAAAAATGGTATATCAAGGTTGTGGAGGTCACAATTTTGATTCGATTGTGATGAAACTTGGAATTCAAGGTTATAACCCAAAGATCTTGCTTCTTTTCGATATTTGCGCATGTCGGATCGTAACTTCCTGAATTATGGCCCCTGATTATACGCAAAATCGCCTTTTTTTTTAGCTTGGAGGTCACAATTATTATCCGATTTAAAAAAACGTTTGATTATATTACCGTTACACCGTAAGGAAGGTTGAGTTCGAATTTCGGGAAAATCAGACCAAAATTGCCATACAAAATGGCCACCGTTTGTACGTGAATACTGTTAAAAAATGGTATATCAAGGTTGTGGACCCTGTAAAGGTCACAATTTTAATTCGATTTTGATGAAACTTGAAATGCATGGTTATAACCCAAAGATCTCGGTTCCTTTCGGTATTTGCGCATATTGGATCGTAACTTCCTGAATTATTCGAATTTCGTGAAAATGGTACCAAAATTGCCGGACGAAATGGTCGCCGTTTGTACGCGAATAGTGTAAAGATATGGTATATCATGGTTGTTGACTCTGTACAGGTCACAATTCTTATCCGATTTTGACGAAAAGTCACATTTCTAGGTTGTGTACCGTCACACCATAATCATTGTCGACTTCGAATTTCATGAATATCAGACTGGAACTGACCAACAAAATGGCTGCTCCCAATACAGTATGAAATACAGGACTTAATGATGTAGGAAAAATCACTTTCCGTATTGTTTGTTCTCTATCCATCTCTCGAAAATGTGGGCGTATCCTGCCTGGCAGTGCCAGCCTATCTTTAGCTTGTGGACCCTATAGAGGTCACAATTTTGAACCGATTTTGATGAAACTTGACATGCATGTTTGTAACCCAAAGATCTTGGTTCCTTTCGATATTTGCGGCTACCGGAATGTAATTTCCTGAATTATGGCCCCTGATTGTCCGAAAAATCACCCTTTTTAGCTTGTGGTCCCTCTGGAGGTCACAATTATTATTCGATTTAAAAAACCGTTTGATTATATCACCGTTACACCCTAAGGAAGGTTGAGTTCGAATTTCGGGAAAATCGGACGAAAATTGCCATACAAAATGGCCGCCGTTAGTACGCGAATACTGTTAAAAAATGGTATATCAAGGTTGTGGACCCTGTGGAGGTCACAATTTTGATTCGATTTTGATGAAACTTGAAATTCATGGTTATAACCCAAAGATCTTGCTTCCTTTCGATATTTGCGCATATCGGATCGTAACTTCCTGAATTATGGCCCCTGATTATACGCAAAATCGCCTTTTTTTTAGCTTGGAGGTCACAATTATTATTCGATTTAAAAAAACGTTTGATTATATCACCGTTACACCCTAAGGAAGGTTGAGTTCGAATTTCGGGAAAATCGGACGAAAATTGCCATACAAAATGGCCGCCGTTTGTACGCGAATACTGTTAAAAAATGGTATATCAAGGTTGTGGACCCTGTGGAGGTCACAATTTTGATTCGATTGTGATGAAACTTGAAATTCAAGGTTATAACCCAAAGATCTTGTTTCTTTTCGATATTTGCGCATATTGGATCGTAACTTCCTGAATTATGGCCCCTGATTATACGCAAAATCGCCTGTTTTTTTAGCTTGGAGGTCACAATTATTATCCGATTTAAAAAAACGTTTGATTATATTACCGTTACACCGTAAGGAAAATTGAGTTCGAATTTCGGGAAAATCAGACCAAAATTGCCATACAAAATGGCCACCGTTTGTACGTGAATACTGTTAAAAAATGGTATATCAAGGTTGTGGACCCTGTAAAGGTCACAATTTTAATTCGATTTTGATGAAACTTGAAATGCATGGTTATAACCCAAAGATCTTGGTTCCTTTCGGTATTTGCGCATATCGGATCGTAACTTCCTGAATTATTCGAATTTCGTGAAAATGGTACCAAAATTGCCGGAAGAAATGGTCGCCGTTTGTACGCGAATAGTGTAAAGATATGGTATATCATGGTTGTTGACTCTGTACAGGTCACAATTCTTATCCGATTTTGACGAAAAGTCACATTTCTAGGTTGTGTACCGTCACACCATAATCATTGTCGACTTCGAATTTCATGAATATCAGACTGGAACTGACCAACAAAATGGCTGCTCCCAATACAGTATGAAATACAGGACTTAATGATGTAGGAAAAGTCACTTTCCGTATTGTTTGTTCTCTATCCATCTCTCGAAAATGTGGGCGTATCCTGCCTGGCAGTGCCAGCCTATCTTTTAATTTCTGCATAGAAATCTCTGGCCAGTTTTTTTTTTTATTGCAGAGTGCCATTCTTGTATATTGCAGTCTATGACCCTTTGTTTAAAACATGCTTAAGAAGTCGTCACGATTTCCTTCTTATAACCGAACATATTGGAAACCATAATTATATAACATATCTTGGAAGCCCGATTACAGCTATACAAGTTTCAGTTATTTCCCTTTAGTTTAAAGATTATTTTTTTGCCCGGGTGCAATGTTTCTCACTACATTTAAATTTGTAACTTTGTGAGTTTTTGACCGATTTTGATATTATATCTTTATAATTTTCCAAATCTGCATATTTAACGTACATATTCAAACAGTTGAGTTCAACCTGATTCAAAAAGTTTTAGTTTTGTTCAAAGTTATCTCATTTAATTTTTCGATGTTTTCTTACCATTTTCATTTAATTTTTCTGAAAGTTTTGAAGTCGGGAGTCATCCCTATTACAGCAACACAAGTATCAGTTATTTCCCTTTAGTTTTCAGATTACTCAATGTTTCATACTATATTTAGACTTGTAACTTCGCGAGTTTTTGACCAATTTTGATAGTTTGATATTCTTATCCTTTTATTTGAGATACTTGATATAATCGATGACACGTGACGATGAATATGAAAGCTTTCATATCTGCATGGGACAGTAGCAGATCTAGTTATTATTTTTTTTTTGTGTGTGTTTTCTGCAAATCGGATTTCTCAGAATCTATCCATAGGATCTTTCTGAAATTTTGACCTACCCCCCAAAAAATGGGGTGCGAACCTTGATTAAATATATTTTCGAAACGTTTTACGAATCCGAAATCACCGAATTTTACGAACGAAAAAAATGACAATGCATAGTCGTAACTTTGTTATTTTTTGACCGATTTTACTAATTCTTTTTTCTTTGAATACCTTTAAAAAAATCATTTTCATCTGCAGTTTCACAGTTTCGAATTTCGAAAATTCGTCGCTGTGATTTCGAACCGGAAGTTTAGACCAATTTGACAACTTCTTTAATAGTTGTACGATTTTCATGAAATTTAGTATCTAAGTAGATCTTACCGATGTGACTTCAAAAATATAATTAGAAATTTTCTAAATTATCTCCCCTTGACGAAATTAAGGATCAAAATTTTCAAAAAAATCATCGAAATATAGGTCAGAATGACCTGTTTTTTTTTTTGGTTACTAGATAAGTAATTACTGATTTGTACACAAAATATGGAGTTTGTCGATCGAACCGGAAGTGCCGCCATATTTAAAAGTGAAAAATCAATAAGGCTTTTTTGCTATTTTACTTACAGACTCGGGAGTTATATTTTCTGAATCCTTGTAGGAAGGCCTAAAAAATGTCGCGAATAGAATTTTGATTTCGGTCATGTGATGGTCACCATTTTGAATTGAAAATCAAAAATAGAAGCAATTTGAAGGGTCGGGACTTTGGAACACAATTACTCTCCTTCTAATTAAGCTAGAATGTTCAAACTTGGTGTAGCCGTTCACTAGGTCAATGTTATGATTGAGTTTAAAGATGAGCATCTTCTGCTTAGGGTAAGCAGAGATAAGCATGCTAATTTGTTGATTCTTTTGGGCACGATAACTTCGGTTATAATGAAGGGAGGGCGGTGAAACTTTTGTCAAGAGAGAGTCTAATAGCTAGCCTGTTGTGTGAAATCATTGTATTATTTTTTCTAAATATCAGGGATAGCCGAAGAAAAGAGATTGAAAATCCAAAAAGTCGTATTTTTACAATTTGGAGCATGTTTAGAGGTCTTTCTCGTAAAGTCAACATAATATTTTTTGGGAACTTCTTCTACAAAGAGTCTTATTGGTAGTCTTTTATATGAAACCATCGATCAACAGTCCAACATATCAGGAGTAGAAGAACAAAAGGATCGAACATTGAAAACGGCACCCTTTCATTGTTAAGCGAAACATGCAGTGTGGGTGACTACAATCTACACATTTAGTCATCGTATAGAGCTTATTCAACAGTATCGAATTCCAACTGCTTAGGGATATTTTACGTGCACTCCAATGTGTACACGGGACCTTGGTTTTTCGTCCCATCCGAATGACTAGACAGCTGTGCTTGTCAGGCCCTCCGTTCTGCCTCACTGACAAGGGGAACCACGCCGGGAAATCGAGATGAACTTTCTCCGTGCAGAACTTTCAATTCAGGCGAAAACGTTTATTGCATACGATTAAGCTGGTCAGTTGGAGCTTATTTTCAAAAGTTTTGTAATAATCGGCTGGTAATTAAAGTACCGTGCACATTAAACTGTTAAAACAGAAAATTTCGCCCGGTTGAAATGTTTCTTGCTATAAGTCAGCAATTTTCTGAATTCAGGGAGGCTGAATGGTTAGCATGTGCGCACTGTATCGTAACGTCTGTCATTGAGTCAACGGGCGTCGTTTCGATCTCCAGGTTGGACGTGACATGAAGTATGATGTCCAACCTCGTGGGTTTTCTCCGTGTCCTTCGGTTTCCTCCCAACGGCTAAAGACCTGTAAGCGCAAGGGGAGTTTTTAAATAAAATTAAAAAACATATGTTAGTCCCGAAATGACCTAGTTTGTGTCGAATGGACATTAGGCCGCATTTCTCTCTTTCTCTTTTATTTTTAAAGTTTTGTAATAATCGGTTGGTAATCAAAGGTACTGTAAAAGTGATAAAACAGAAAATTTGGCCCGGTTGTAATGTTTCTCACTTTAAAGTCAGCAATTTGCCGATTTTTAGGGGCAAACGTTTATTGCGAACGCTTAAGCTGGTCAGGGGGAGCTTATTTTTAAAAGTTTTGTAATATTCGGTTGATAACTAAAGGTACCGTGCAAATTAAACTGTTACAATAGAAAATTTGGCCCGGTTGAAATGTTTCTCGCTGTAGGTCAGCAATTTGCCGATTTTAGGGAGGTTGCGTAGCTGAATGGTTAGCACGTGCGCTCTGTATCATAACGTCTGTCATTGAGTCAACTGGCGTTGTTTCGATTTCTTGGTTGTACGTGACAAGGAGTATGGTCGCCTGTCCAACCTCGTAGGCCGTAACCGCCGCTGCCCGGGTAAAATTTCCCTCATTGCACACTTTATGGCATATGCCCGTCTTCATTAGCCCATTTTAGGAGCAGAACAGTCGGACGTTAAACCCCATTCAATTTCATTTCATTTTCTCTATGTTGCTTATTTATTATAGTGGATACATATTTTTCTGGTTCTAGCAATTATTTAATTTCTGCATAGAAATCTTGCTTTGGCCAGTTTTTTTTATTGCAGAGTGCCATTCTTGTTTAAACAAACATGATCTTTTGTTTAAAACATGCTTAAGAAGTCGTCACGATTTCCTACTTATAACCAAACATATTGTAAATATTAGTCTGGCATTATTAAATCCTAATTTTATTGGTCTTATTTAAAATTAAACTTTCATTTAACTATGAACAACCCTTAACGTGTCTCTTTAAAACTATTAAGTACTCTAAAACAGTAGCTCAACCTTTTGACCTAAACTCATCAATTTACCATTTTGTTGTGAGCGACTTCTTATTCTTCCTATATGACATATTGCACGTGTCTGATTTCAAAGGGGGGTTGGGTGCCTGAATGGTTAGCACGCGCGCCTGTCATTGAGTTAATTAGCGTGTTTTCGAATGCCCGGTTGTACGTGACAAGGAGTAAGGTCGCCTGTGCAACCTGCCATTTTTAATTTTTTTTTCCGCCATTTTCATTTCATTTTCTCATCCGTCTCATTAGAGTAATACAAGTTTCAGTTATTTCCCTTTAGTTTTGGGTGCAATGTTTCATACCCTATTTAGACTTGTAACTTCGCGAGTTTTTGACCAATTTTAATAATTTTTTCTTCTTATCCTTTTATTTAGGATACTTGATACAATCAATGACACGTGACGATGAATATGAAAGCTTTCATATCTGCATGGGACAGTAGCAGATCTAGTTAAGCTTTCATATTACATATGAAAGCTTATTGTTTCTGTTAAAGTTATTAAGCTTTCATATTACATATGAAAGCTTATTGTTTCTGTTAAGATTATTAAGCTTTCATATTACATATGAAAGCTTATTGTTTCTGTTGAGATTATTAAGCTTTCATATTTCATATGAAAGCTTATTGTTTCCGTTAAGATTATTATTATTTTTTTTTTGTGTTTTTCCTGCAAATCGGATTTCACAGAATCTATCCATAGGATGTTTCTGAAACTTTGACCTACCCCCCCCCCAAAAAAAAATGGGTGGTGGCTGTTGATTAAATATATTTTCAAAACGTTTTGCGAATTCGAAATCACCGAATTTTACGAACAAAAAAACTGACAATGCATAGTCGTAACTTTGCTATTTTTTGACCGATTTTACTAATTCTTTTTTCTTTGAATACCTTTTAAAAAATCACTTTCATCTGTTGTTTCACATTTTCGAATTTCGAAAATTCGTCGCTGTGATTTCGAACCGGAACTTTAGACCAATTTGACAACTTCTTTAATAGTTGTACGATTTTCATGAAATTTAGAATATAAGTAGATCTTACCAATGTGACTTCAAAAATATAATGAGAAATTTTCTAAATTATCTCCCCTTGGTGAAATTAAGGATCAAAATTTTCAAAAAAATCGTCGAAATATAGGTCAGAATGATCTGAATTTTTTTTCCGATACTCGACAAGGAATTACTGATTCCTACACAAAATATGGAGTTTGTCGATCTAACCGGAAATGCCACCATCTTGAAACATGAGAATTCCCTAAGGCTTTTTTGCTATCTTACTTACAGACACGGGAGTTATATTTTCTGAATCCTTGAAGGATGGCCCAAAAATCGCAGGGAGCAGAATTTTGATTTAGGTCAACTGATGGTTGCCATTTTGAAGTGAATATGAAAAGTAGTAGCAATTTGAAGGGCCGAGACTTTGAAACACAATAACTCTCCTTCTAATTGAGCTAGAATGTTCAATCTTGGTGTAGACGTTCACGAGGTCAATGCCATGATTGAGTGCAAAGATGATCATTTTCTGCCTAGGGTAAGCAGAGATAAGTATGCTGATTTGTTGATTCTTTAGGGCACAATAACTTCGGTTATAATGAAGGGAGGGTGATGAAACTTTTGTCAATCGAGAGCCTAATAGCTAGCCTGTTGTGTGAAATCATTGTATCATTTTTTTTTTACATATCAGGGGTAGCAGAAAAAAGAGATCTAAAATCCAAAAAGTCGTATTTTTACGATTTGGAGCATTTTAAAAGGTCCTTTTCTCTAAAGTCAACATAATATTTTGGGAAACTTCTTCTACAAAGAGTCTTATTGGTAGTCTTTTATATGAAACCATCGATCAACAGTCCAAAATATCAGGAGTAGTAGAATAAAAGGATCGAAAATTGAAAACCGCACCCTTTCATTGTTAAGCAAAACATGCAGTGTGGGTGGCTACAATCTGCACATTTAGTCATCGTATAGAGCTTATTCAACAATATCGAATTCCAACTGCTAAGGAATCTTTAACGTGTACTCCAATGTGCACTCGGCGGATGGGGGGACGCGCCAGAATATCGAGATGAACTTTCTCGGCCAATGCAGGGATCCAACACCCGACCTCCTGGCTAGCAGGCCAACGCCTTAGCCACATAGTGTGGACACCCATTGTACATTTCATCCGTCAAATCAAATCATTTCATTGCATTAGACCAATAATTAATTATTCTTAATTTAAAACTTTATTTTAAAATTAGTCTGGCATTATTAAATCTCTTTAAAACAATTAAATACAAAAAACAAAAAAAAAATCAATAAGCAGGTCAATTCAGGTAAGTATAACTACGGGTTCTGTCTACCTTCTCTCGTCTGCAGCCATACCACATTCAAAACACCAGTTCTCGTCCGATCACTGAAGTTAAGCAACGTCGGGCCCGGTTAGTACTTGGATGGGTGACCGCCTGGGAACACCGGGTCCTGTAGACGGCTTTTTGCCCTGATTCTTCGTGAAAAAAATCACTTTTCCGCCAATCAGACCACAGCGCTTACTCTTTTGCACCACTCCAGCTATCCGGTCGGCCCGTCTCCCCAGGGAAAAAGACACAAAAAGAATTTGAGTAAGCACAAGTATGGGTTCTGTCCACCTTCTCTCGTCTACGTTGAAAACACCAGTACTCGTCCGATCACTGAAGTTAAGCAACGTCGGCCCCGGTCAGTACTTGGATGGGTGACCGCCTGGGAACACCGGGTGCTGTAGACGCCTTTTTAAAACCGACAACCCCCCAAAAAAATCAATAAGCGGGTCAATTCAAGTAAGTATAACTACGGGTTCTGTCCACCTTCTCTCGTCTACGGCCACACCACGTTGAAACCACCAGTTCTCGTTCGATCACTGAAGTTAAACAGGGTCGGGCCCGGTCAGTACTTGGATGGGTGACCGCCTGGGAACACCGGGTGCTGTAGACGCCTTTTTAAAACCGCCCCCCCCCCGAAAAAAAGATCAATAAGCAGGTCAATTTAGGAAAAGTATAACTACGGGTTCTGTCCACCTTCTCTCGTCTACGGCCACACCACGTTGAAAACACCAGTTCTCGTCAGATCACTGAAGTTAAGCAACGTCGGGACCGGTTAGTACTTGGATGGGTGACCGCCTGGGAACACCGGGTGCTGTAGACGCCTTTTTAAAACCGACAACCCCCCCCAAAAAAAAAATAAAAATCAATAAGCGGGTCAATTCAGGTTAGTATAACTACGGGTTCTGTCCACCTTCTCTCGTCTACGGCCATACCTCGTTGAAAACACCAGTTCTCGTCCGATCACTGAAGTTAAGCAACGTCGAGCCAGGTCAGTACTTGGATGGGTGACCGCCTGGGAACACCGGGTGCTGTAGAGGCCTTTTTAAAACCGACAAAAAACAAAAAAAAAAATCAATAAGCGGGTCAATTCAGGTAAGTATAACTACGGGTTCTGTCCACCTTCTCTCGTCTACGACCATACCACGTTGAAAACACCAGTTCTCGTCCGATCACTGAAGTTAAGCAACGTCGGGCCCGGTTAGTACTTGGATGGGTGACCGCCTGGGAACACCGGGTGCTGTAGACGCCTCTTTGCCCTGATTCTTCGTGAAAAAATCAATTTTCCGCCAATCAGGCCACAGCGCGCACTCTTTTGCACCACTCCAGCTCTCCGATCGGCCTGTCTCCTCAGGGAAAAAGACACAAAAAGAATTTGAGTAAGCACAAGTATCGGTTCTGTCCACCTTCTCTCTTCTACGGCCAAACCACGTTGAAAACACCAGTTCTCGTCCGATCACTGAAGTTAAGCAACGTTGGGCCCGGTCAGTACTTGGATGGGTGAGCGCCTGGGAACACCGGGTGCTGTAGACGCCTTTTTAAAACCGACAAAATCCTCCCAAAAAATCAATAATCGGGTCAATTCAGGTAAGTATAACTACGGGTTCTGTCCACCTTCTCTCGTCTAAGGCCACACCACGTTGAAAACACCAGTTCTCGTCCGATCACTGAAGTTAAGCAACGTCGGGCCCGGTTAGTACTTGGATGGGTGACCGCCTGGGCACAGGGTGCTGTAGACGCCTTTTAAAAACCGACAAAATCGGCCCCAAAAATCAATAAGCGGGTCAATTCCGGTAAGTATAACTACGGGTTCTGTCCACCTTCTCTCGTCTACGGCCACATCACGTTAAAAACACCAGTTCTCATACGATCACTGAAGTTAAGCAACGTCGGGCCCAGTTAGTATTTGGATGGGTGAACACCGGGTGCTGTAGACGTCTTTTTGCCCTAAACTCATTAATTTACCATTTTGTTGTGAGCGTCTTGTTATTCTTCCTATATGACATATTGCACGTTTCTGATTTCAAACGGGGGTTGGGCCGCTGAATGGTTAGCACGCGCGCCTGTACGTGACAAGGAGTAAGGTCGCCTGTCCAACCTGCCATTTTTAGTTTTTTTCCGGCAATTTTCATTTCATTTTCTCATCCGTCTCATTACAGCAATACAAATTTCGGTTATTTCCCTTTAGTTTTCAGATTATTGTTATGCCTGGGTGCAATGTTTCATACTATATTTACACTTGTAATTTTGCGAGTTTTTGACCAATTTTAATAATTTTTTCCTCTTATCCTTTTATTTAGGATACTTGATACAATCAATGACACGTGACGATGAATATGAAAGCTTTCATATCTGCATGGGACAGTAGCAGATCTAGTTATTATTTTTTTTTTTTGTGTTTTATCCACAAATCGGATTTCTCAGAATCTAACCATAGGATCGTTCTGAAACTTTTACCTATTCCCCCAAAAATGGGTGGTGGCTGTTGATTAAATATATTTTCAAAACGTTTTACGTATCCGAAATCACCGAATTTTACGAACGAATGCATTTGACCTACAATGCTGTAACTTTGTGACTATTTGACCTATTTTACTAAATCTTTTTTCTTTGAGTACCTTGAGACAATTACTATAAATCTGCAGTTTCAGATTTTCGAATTTCGAAAATTCGTCGCTGTGATTTCGAACCGGAAGTTTAGACCAATTTGACAACTTCTTTAATAGTTGTACGATTTTCATGAAATTTAGTATCCAAGTAGATCTTACCGATGTGACTTCAAAAATATAATTAGAAATTTTCTAAATTATCTCCCCTTGACGAAATTAAGGATCAAAATTTTCAAAAAAATCGTCGAAATATCGGTCAGAATGATGGAAGGCCTAAAAAATGTCGCGAATAGAATTTTGATTTCGGTCACGTGATGGTCACCATTTTGAATTGAAAATGAAAAATAGAAGCAATTTGAAGGGTCGGGACTTTGGAACACAATTATTCTCCTTCTAATTAAGCTAGAATATTCAAACTTGGTGTAGACGTTCACTAGGTCAATGTTATGATTGAGTTTAAAGATGAGCATTTTCTGCTTAGGGTAAGCAGAGATAAGCATGCTGATTTGTTGATTCTTTAGGGCACGATAACTTCGGTTATAATGAAGCGAGGGCGGTGAAACTTTTGTCAATACAGAGTCTAATAGCTAGCCTGTTGTGTGAAATCATTGTATTATTTTTTCTCAATATCAGGGATAGCCGAAAAAAAGAGATTGAAAATCCAAAAAGTCGTATTTTTACAATTTAGAGCATGTTTAGAGGTCTTTCTCGTAAAGTCAACATAATATTTTTTGGGAACTTCTTCTACAAAGAGTCTTATTGGTAGTCTTTTATATGAAACCAACGATCAACAGTCCAACATATCAGGAGTAGAAGAACAAAAGGATCGAACATTGAAAACGGCACCCTTTCATTGTTAAGCGAAACATGCAGTGTGGGTGACTACAATCTACACATTTAGTCATCGTATAGAGCTTATTCAACAGTATCGAATTCCAGCTGCTTAGGGATATTTTACGTGCACTCCAATGTGTACACGAGACCTTGGTTTTTCGTCCCATCCGAATGACTAGACAGCTGTGCTTGTCAGACCCTCCGTTCTGCCTCACTGACAAGGGGAACCACGCCGGGAAATCGAGATGAACTTTCTCCGTGCAGAACTTTCAATTCAGGTGAAAACGTTTATTGCATACGATTAAGCTGGTCAGTTGGAGCTTATTTTCAAAAGTTTTGTAATAATCGGTTGGTAATTAAAGTACCGTGCACATTAAACTGTTAAAACAGAAAATTTCGCCCGGTTGAAATGTTTCTTGCTATAAGTCAGCAATTTTCTGAATTCAGGGAGGCTGGATGGCTGAATGGTTAGCATGTGCTCGCTGTATCGTAACCTTTGTGATTGAGTCAACCGGCGTCGTTTCGATCTCCAGGTTGCACGTGACATGGTGTATGATGTCCAACCTCGTGGGTTTTCTCCGTGTTCTTCGGTTTCCTCCCAACGGCTAAAGACCAGTACGCGCAAGGGGAGTTTTTAAATAAAATTAAAAAACATATGTTAGTCCCGAAATGACCTAGTTTGTGTCGAATGGACGTTAGGCCGCATTTCTCTCTTTCTCTTTTATTTTTAAAGTTTTCTAATAATCGGTTGGTAATCAAAGGTACTGTAAAAGTGATAAAACAGAAAATTTCGCCCGGTTGTAATGTTTCTCACTTTAAAGTCAGCAATTTGCCGATTTTAAGGGGCAAACGTTTATTGCGAACGCTTAAGCTGGTCAGGGGGAGCTTATTTTTAAAAGTTTTGTAATATTCGGTTGATAACTAAAGGTACCGTGCAAATTAAACTGTTACAATAGAAAATTTGGCCCGGTTGAAATGTTTCTCGCTGTAGGTCAGCAATTTGCCGATTTTAGGGAGGTTGCGTGGCTGAATGGTTAGCACGTGCGCTCTGTATCATAACGTCTGTCATTGAGTCAACTGGCGTTGTTTCGATTTCTTGGTTGTACGCGACAAGGAGTATGGTCGCCTGTCCAACCTCGTAGGCCGTAACCGCCGCTGCCCGGGTAAAATTTCCCTCATTGCACACTTTATGGCATATGCCCGTCTTCATTAGCCCATTTTAGGAGCAGAACAGTCGGACGTTAAACCCCATTCAATTTCATTTCATTTTCTCTATGTTGCTTATTTATTATAGTGGATAAATATTTTTCTGGTTCTAGCAATTATTTAATTTCTGCATAGAAATCTTGCTTTGGCCAGTTGTTTTATTGCAGAGTGCCATTCTTGTTTAAACAAACATGATCCTTTGTTTAAAACATGCTTAAGAAGTCGTCACGATTTCCTACTTATAACCAAACATATTGGAAATATTAGTCTGGCATTATTAAATCCTAATTTTATTGGTCTTATTTAAAATTAAACTTTCATTTAACTATGAACAACCCTTAACGTGTCTCTTTAAAACTATTAAGTACTCTAAAACAGTAGCTCAACCTTTTGACCTAAACTCATTAATTTACCATTTTGTTGTGAGCTACTTCTTATTCTTCCTATATGACATATTGCACGTGTCTGATTTCAAAGGGGGGTTGGGTGGCTGAATGGTTAGCACGCGCTCCTGTCATTGAGTTAACTAGCGTGTTTTCGAATGCCCGGTTGTACGTGACAAGGAGTAAGGTCGCCTGTCCAACCTGCCATTTTTATTTTTTTTCCCGCCATTTTCATTTCATTTTCTCATCCGTCTCATTACAGTAATACAAGTTTCAGTTATTTCCCTTTAGTTTTCAGATTATTGTTATGCCTGGATGGAATGTTTCATACTATATTTAGACTTGTAACTTCGCGAGTTTTTGACCAATTTTAATAATTTTTTCTTCTTATCCTTTTATTTAGGATACTTGATACAATCAATGACACGTGACGATGAATATGAAAGCTTTCATATCTGCATGGGACAGTAGCAGATCTAGTTAAGCTTTCATATTACATATGAAAGCTTATTGTTTCTGTTAAGATTATTATTATTTTTTTTTTGTGTTTTATCCACAAATCGGATTTCTCAGAATCTAACCACAGTATCTTTATGAAACTTTACCTACCCCCCCCCCCCCAAAAAAAAAATGGGTGGTAGCTGTTGATTAAATATATTTTCAAAACGTTTTACGAATACGAAATCACTGAAATTTACGAACGACAAAATGGACATTGCATAGTCGTAACTTTATTGTTTTTTGACCGATTTTACTAAATCTTTTTTCTTTGAATACCTTGAAAAAAATCATTTTCATCAGCAGTTTCACATTTTCGAATTTCGAAAATTCGTCGCTGTGATTTCGAACCGGAAGTTTAGACCAATTTGACAACTTCTTTAATAGTTGTGCGATTTTCATTCAATTTAGTATATAAGTAGATCCTACCGATGTGACTTCAAAAATATAATTAGAAATTTTCTAAATTATCTCCCCTTGGTGAAATTAAGGATCAAAATTTTCAAAAAAATCGCCGAAATATAGGTCAGAATGACCTAATTTTTCATTTTGATACTAGACAAGGAATTACTGATTCGTACACAAAATATGGAGTTTGTCGATCGAACCGGAAGTGCCACCATCTTTAAACGTGAAAAATCACTAAGGCTTTTTTGCTGTTTTACTTACAGACTCGGGAGTTATATTTTCTGAATCCTTGTAGGAAGGCCTAAAAAATGTCGCGAATAGAATTTTGATTTAGGTCAACCGGGAGTCACCGTTTTGAATTGAAAATGAAAAATAGAAGCAATTTGAAGGGCCGAGACTTTGGAGCACAATAACTCTCATTCTAATTAAGCTAGAATGTTCAAACTTGGTGTAAACTTTTACTAGGTCAATGTTATGATGGAGTTCAAAGATGAGCATTTTCTGCTTAGGGTAAGCAGAGATAAGCATGTTGATTTGTTGATTCTTTAGGGCACGATAACTTCGGTTATAATGAAGGGAGAGCGGTGAAACTTTTGTCAATAGAGAGTCTAATAGCTAGCCTGTTGTGTGAAATCATTGTATCATTTTTTTTTAAATATCAGGGATAGCCGAAAAAAAGAGATTGAAAATCCAAAAAGTCGTATTTTTACAATTTGGAGCATGTTTAGAGGTCTTTCTCGTAAAGTCAACATAATATTGGTTGGGAACTTCTTCTACAAAGAGTCTTATTGGTAGTCTTTTATATGAAACCATCGATCAACAGTCCAACATATCAGGAGTAGAAGAACAAAAGGATCGAACATTGAAAACGGCACCCTTTCATTGTTAAGCGAAACATGCAGTGTGGGTGACTACAATCTACACATTTAGTCATCGTATAGAGCTTATTCAACAGTATCGAATTCCAACTGCTTAGGGATATTTTACGTGCACTCCAATATGTACACGGGACCGTGCTTTTCGTCCCATCCGAACTAGACAGCCGTTCTGCCTCACTGACAAGGGGGAACCACGCCGGGAAATCGAGATGTACTTTCTCCGTGCAGAACTTTCAATTCAAGCCAAACTTTTATTGCATACGATTACGCTGGTCAGTTGGAGCTTATTTTCAAAAGTTTTGTAATAATCGGTTGGTAATTAAAGTACCATGCACATTAAACTGTTAAAACAGAAAATTTCGCCCGGTTCAAATGTTTCTTGCTATAAGTCAGCAATTTTCCGAATTCAGGGAGGCTGAATGGCTGAATGGTTAGCATGTGCGCGCTGTATCGTAACGTCTGTCATTGAGTCAACGGGCGTCGTTTCGATCGCCAGGTTGCACGTGACATGGAATATGATGTCCAACCCCGTTTATTGCGAACGATTAAGCTGTTCAGGGGGAGCTTATTTTTAAAAGTTTTGTAATATTCGGTTGATAACTAAAGGTACCGTGCAAATTAAACTGTTAAAATAGAAAATTTGGCCCGGTTGAAATGTTTCTTTCTGTAGGTCAGCTAGAATGTTCAAACTTGATCGAGTTCACAGCAGAAATAACAGTGAAACGATCAACCAAATCATAGCAGAAATAACAGTGCAAAACTTAACGAATTCATAGCAGAAATGAAATGGGGTTTTACGTCCTACTCTTCTGCACCTGACCTGGGCTAATGGAAGACGGCCATACACCACACAGTGTGCTATGAGGGAATTTTTGCCCGGGCAAGGGATCTTTTACGTGCACTCCAATGTGTACACGGGACCTCGGTTTTTCGTCCCATCCGAACGACTAGGCAGCTGTCCTTATCAGGCCCTCCTTCTGCATCACTGACAAGAGGAAACAACGCCGGAAAATCGAGATGAGCTTTCTCGGCCAATGCAAGGATCGAACACCCGACCTCCAGGCTAACGAGCCAGCGCCTTGCCCACTTAGCCACCGTGATTCCCATAAATAGCAATGAAACGATCAACGAATTTATAGCAGTAATAACACTTCAACAATTAACGAATTCGTAGCAGAAATAACGATGAAACAATTAACGAATTCGTAGCAGAAATAACAATGAAACGTTCAACGAAATCATAGCCGAAATAAGAGTGGAACAATGAACGAATTAATAGTAGACGAGTTCATAGTAGAAAAAACAGCGAAACAATGAACGAATCATAGCAGAAACCAGAAGGCTATCAATACACTGTGAAATTTGAAACCTAAATGGCCCGGCTAGGAACAATATCTACATGCCCGTAAAAGACTACTTAACAGTTGGAATTCGAAAGAAAAGACCGTAACGACGCTGTCCGATCAAACTTTAGTTAATTCAGTCGGCGCAAAAAGATAGGTCGTTAAAACCATTTCTGTTCAGTTCATTCCATTTCCTTAAATCTATGAAAGTTGTGTGAATTGGGAATCGCGTATTACTCAACAGTTTCAGGGGAGATAAGCCGTCTTTGAGATTGGAAATCAATTTTTGATATCGACTGTGTATGATTGCTACTAGATCGATTGTGATTCGGGTTCTAATCAGTTTGGATTGAAGAATCGGGGTGGTATATGTGTGTGTGATGGGGTGGGGGTGGTGGCACAAGACGCTATATCCCATTCGCAACCACACACCTAACAAATGCAGGGTATAGGTTGCGATCAGTTCTTTCAAGATTTTCATATATTTAAGCCACTTTATTACACGCCTCATCTGAAAATGTCTGTGTTAGTGTAGATAAATGTTGACCAAATAACATCTTTCACCATTATGACTTTCAGTTACGGAACTAGCATAGGGGCGTTTTAAGGTTTATCATGGCGGAGGCTGTACTATTTTGAGGGCCCTCTGTCGCGAGGGGAGGTTCTTGATTGATGATTGTCACCCCAATGCAATGGCTGCATTCTCATTCAGTAGTGGATTCGACAGTAACAGTGTATAGAAAACGATTGAGTTGGACTCGGGGGCCCTTTCCCTTGGCACTAGGGACCCTTTTGTCATTCGTCGGACCCTTTTGTCTGTCTTTAGAGCCCTCCCTAACTAGGGCACATTTTCATTTTTCGCATCGGTTTTAGCATTTTTCTCCCGTTTTATTTTTTCAACTGCTTTGATTTTAATCGAGGGGAGGCTGGCGCCTCCAGCGCCTCAGCTATAAAACGCTTTTGAACTAACAGTACTATTGACATAATACCGTTTTTTCCAGTAATGGTAACTCACTCGTTTCTTCAAGAATCATTCGGCATTCCAGGTATGCTACATTCTATTCGCTGTCTTCCATAGGAGCGGTAAGATGAGACCTGTTTGTGGGAAAATCCCTAAACAATATGCGAGGGTGGAATAATCGTACATTACTTTAAGGTTTGCGTGAAGTAATTGACATATCGAAATTACAGTTATATGCACTGAATAACCATGACACGGAGAGAGAGAGAGAGAGAGAGAGAGAGAGAGAGAGAAATGGGGTTTAACGTCCACTCGACGCAAACTAGGTCATTTTGGGACTAACATATGGTTTAATTTTATTTCAATAATCTGCTTGCGCATATTAACAGTGGGAGGGAACCGCAAGTCCCGGGATAAACCCAGGAGATTGGACAGGCGAGATTGTAGGTTAGGGTTAGGGTAAGCGCTAAGGTTAGGTCTTGGGTTAGAATTAGGATTAGCGATATCCCTATTTACATCTCGTGACCTTTGACCAAACGTAATGAAGACAGGATGTGACGTATATATGCACATTGAGGTTATCAAGCTATAGACCGGACTAGTAGTAAGCTATAAACGGATAAATAACAAGAGTTTATATGTATATTATTTTATTAAATTTATATATATCTTAACTCCCTGATTTACGTATATACATTATGCATGAACAATAGAAACTATATACTAGTATTTATAAGTATTAAAGCTATGGTAATATTATGCTATCAAATAGCCGTATTGTCTTAATATTTGTTGTAACCGCAACCTTGATAGTTATTGTAAGAAGGATAACGGTTGTAGTTGTTGTATCCGTTACCGTATCCGTTGTTATTGTAGTTGTTATATCCCTTCCCATATTCGTTGTTATTGTGGCCATTGTTGTAACCGTTGTTGTAATTGTAGGGGCCGTTGTAACTATTGTATCCTTTATTATTGTATTGGTTGTACTTGTATAGTCCGTTGTTGTATCGGTTGTATGGCCCGTTGTTGTACCCGTTGTAGTTGTATGATTGTTTGTAAGTTCCAATCTTTCCATGTCCAACAAATCCGTTTCCAATTATACCGTGTCCGATACCGTTACCAACGATACCATGACCAATTCCGTGTCCAACAATACCGTGTCCGATACCGTTACCAACGATGTCATGCCCAATGCCGTTACCAATCTTTCCATGTCCAATAAGTCCGTGTCCGATTCCGTTTCCAATGATACCATGTCCGATACCGTTACCAACGATACCATGACCAATTCCGTTTCCAACAATACCGTGTCCGATACCGTTACCAATCTCTCCATGCCCAATGCCGTTACCAATCTCTCCATGTCCAATAAGTCCGTGTCCGATTCCGTTTCCAATGATACCATGTCCGATACCGTTACCAACGATACCATGACCAATTCCGTTTCTAACAATACCGTGTCCGATACCGTTACCAACAATACCATGACCAATTCCGTTACCAATAACACCGACTTTGCAAACAGCTACTATTCCGTGTCTGAGTCGGTTTCCTTGGATACCATGTCCAATACCATGGTTGAGTTCGTTGCCAATAGCTCCTACACTAACAAGACCATGTCCAACACCGGCATGTCCTCTTCCATATCCTTTACCAATTCCGTTTGCAAAGACACCAACACCATGTCCGAAACGGTGTCCGATTTTAGCATCGAAGTATTGGGAAGCAGCTACTGTCAAACAGACAGCGAAAGCGACGAAAGCCTGAAAAAGAAAAAAAAAACATGTGTTTTACAGAAATAGCCGTAGATTTGATTCCATACTAAAAAAAAAAATCGCGAGGGTTTATTTATAACCAAAAACTTGACAATCAAGAAATTTTACTGTGCCGCCATTATTTAGTACATGATCGAGTTTTGGCGTTACCAGGCAAAATCACAAGTAATATTCAACTCTGGGTAATAATTTACACTTTTTATAATTTACCGTTCTGGCCCTATGAATATAAAACTGCCTTTAATACAATGTCAAGGGCGATAAGCAATAATACAACAGTGACGATGCAATACCATGTTCAACCCTCAGTAATTTCTACCAGTTTTAAATTTAAAGATGGACCTATGGGTATGCATGCCAAGTGCGATAAGCAATCATATAAAAATTTAGTATGTAATGAAACTTATTAGTGCTATACCAAATTAGATATCAGGTTTCTTGTCTAGAAAGTTCAAGTATATCCCATCTGGGTCACGATCCTTGTCACTACATACCGCTAATTAGAAGTATTGAAGATTATTTAGTCAACAAGTTAAATTTACTTTCTGTAGATTGTTACAATGTTTTACTGTATTAGCCCAGTCTGTACAGAACAGAGGGCGAAAAAGCAAGTCCCATTTAAGATTTCAGGGACCGGATATGCTTATCTTAAAACTTCAAAGATTTGAAATCTTATACGGAGTAGGGCAAAAGTCCTACTTTATACACCGACTGGACCATTGAAGACAAACAGGTAGATTTTGCCCGGACATCTGTATCACGATATACTCTATCAAGGAATCTTTTACGTGCACGCCAATGTGCACACTGAACATTGCTTTTCGTCCCATCCTGACAATTAGACACTATTCCCTGTCAGACCGGGCAAACCTACTGTCCTGTACAGCTAACAAGGGCAGTCAAGCCTGTACAATTGACTTTCTGGTCAAACCCCGGGAGAGAGCCCAAGACCTACTGGTTAGTTAATCAGTGTCTCTTATCACTGAGCCACCATGATCCCCATACATTAAAAACGCGGAGTTCGTAGATGAGCATATTATGCTTAGGGTAAGCAGAGATAAGCAATTAGATTGGTTGATGATTTTGGACACTTTCACTTCAGTCAGTGTGATGAAACTTGGTGTATAGTTTCATTACATCAATACCTTGAATACGTTCGACAATGAACATTGTCTGCCCTGGATAAGCAGAGCGATGAGCAATTTGATTGGTCGAGAATTTGAAACAAAATAACTCTCCTTCTAATTGGGGCAGAATGTTCAATCTTCGTGAAGGCGTTCATTAGGTCAGTGCCATAAAGGAGTGCGAAGATGAGCATTGTCTGCTTACAGTAAGCAGAGATAAGCAATCTGATTGGTTGATTCTTTGGGGCACGATAACTTTGGTTATAATGCAGTGAGAGTGACAAAATTCCAAATATAGATTCATTATGTCATTACCTTGACTAAGTTTGATGTTGAGAATTTCTGCGTAGATTTAGGAGCAATAAGCAATTTGACAGATCACATTGGAACATAACACCTCTGTTTCTAATTAAGGTAGAATTTGAACCGGTTGAATTGTTTCTCGTTATAACTCGGTGAGTTTTTGGCGGATTTCATTAATTCTTTTTCCTTTTTAAGATTCTTTATATAACTCTTGAGATGCGAAAGAAACTGACCGTGAATATGAAAGCTTTAATATCTGCTTAGCAGATCTAGTTATTATTTTTTTTTTGTGTATTTTCTGCAAATCGGATTTCTCAGAATCTAACCATGGGATCTTTTTGAAACTTTGACCTACCCCCCCCCCCCCCAAAAATGGGGTGCGAACGTTGTTTGAATATATTTTCAAAACGTTTTACGAATCCGAAATCACCGAATTTTACGAACGAAAAAACTGACAATGCATAGTCGTTACTTTGTTATTTTTTGACCGATTTTACTAATTCTTTTTTCTTTGAATACCTTCAAAAAAATCATTTTCATCTGCAGTTTCACATTTTCGAATTTTGAAAATTCGTCGCTGTGATTTCGAACCGGAAGTTTAGACCAAATTGACAACTTCTTTAATAGTTGTACGATTTTCATGAAATTTAGTATATAAATAGATCTTACCGATGTGACTTCAAAAATATAATTAGAAATTTTCTAAATTATCTCCCCTTAACGAAATTAAGGATCAAATTTTTCAAAAAAATCAAAGAAATATATGTCAGAATGACCTAATTTTTTTCTTGGATACTAGAGAAGTAAGTACTGATTCGAACACAAAATATGGAGTTTGTCGATCGAACCGGAAGTGCCACCATCTTTAAAAGTGAAAAATCAAAAAGGCTTTTTTGCTATTTTACTTACAGACTCGGGAATTATATTTTCGGAATCCTTGAAGGAATGCCTAAATATCTGTCGGATCCGAATTTCGATTTCGGTCACGTGATGGTCACCATTTTGAATTGAAAATGAAAAATAGAAGCAATTTAAAGGGTCGGGACTTTGGAACACAATTACTCTCCTTCTAATTAAGCTAGAATGTTCAAACTTGGTGTAGACGTTCACTAGGTCAATGTTATGATTGAGTTCAAAGATGAGCATTTTCTGCTTAGGGTAAGCAGAGATAAGCATGCTGATTTGTTGATTCTTTAGGGCACGATAACTTCGGTTATAATGAAGGGAGGGCGGTGAAACTTTTGTCAATAGAAAGTCTAATAGCTAGCCTGTTGTGTGAAATCATTGTATCATTTTTTTTAAATATCAGGCATAGCGGAAAAAAAGAAATTGAAAATCCAGAAAGTCGTATTTTTACAATTTGGAGCATGTTTAGAGAGGTCTTTCTCGTAAAGTCAACATTATATTTTTGGGGAACTTCTTCTACAAAGAGTCTTATTGGTAGTCTTTTATATGAAACCATCGATCAACAGTTCAACATATCAGGAGTAGAAGAACAAAAGGATCGAACATTGAAAACGGCACCCTTTCATTGTTAAGCGAAACATGCAGTGTGGGTGACTACAATCTACACATTTAGTCATCGTATAGAGCTTATTCAACAGTATCGAATTCCAACTGCATAGGGATATTTTACGTGCACTCCAATGTGTACACGGGACCTTGGTTTTTCGTCCCATCCGAACGACTAGACAGCTGTGCTATTCAGGCCCTCCGTTCTGCCTCACTGACAAGGGGAACCTCGCCGGGAAATCGAGATGAACTTTCTCCGTGCAGAACTTTCAATTCAGGCAAAGCGTTTATTGCATACGATTAAGCTGGTCAGTTGGAGCTTATTTTCAAAAGTTTTGTAATAATCGGTTGGTAATTAAAGTACAGTGCACATTAAACTGTTAAAACAGAAACTTTCGCCCGGTTGAAATGTTTCTTGCTATAAGTCAGCAATTTTCCGAATTCAGGGAGGCTGAATGACTGAATGGTTAGTATGTGCGCGCTGTATCTTAACGTCTGTCATTGAGTCAACGGGCGTCGTTTCGATCTCCAGGTTGCACGTGACATGGTGTATGATGTCCAACCTCGTGGGTTTTCTCCGTGTTCTTCGGTTTCCTCCCAACGGCTAAAGACCAGTACGCGCAAGGGGAGTTTTTAAATAAAATTAAAAAACATATGTTAGTCCGGAAATGACCTAGTTTGTGTCGAATGGACGTTAGGCCGCATTTCTCTCTTTCTCTTTTATTTTTAAAGTTTTGTTATAATCGGTTGGTAATCAAAGGTACTGTAAAAGTGATAAAACAGAAAATTTCGCCCGGTTGTAATGTTTCTCACTTTAAAGTCAGCAATTTGCCCATTTGAAGGGGCAAACGTTTATTGCGAACGATTAAGCTGGTCAGGGGAAGCTTATTTTTAAAAGTTTTGTAATATTCGGTTGATAACTAAAGGTACCGTGCAAATTAAACTGTTAAAATAGAAAATTTGTCCCGGTTGAAATGTTTCTCGCTGTAGGTCAACAATTTGCCGATTTTAGGGAGGTTGCGTGGCTGAATGGTTAGCACGTGCGCTCTGTATCATAACGTTTGTCATTGAGTCAACTGGCGTTGTTTCGATTTCTTGGTTGTACGTGACAAGGAGTATGGTCGCCTGTCCAATCTCGTAGGTCGTAACGCCGCTGCCCGGGTAAAATTTCCCTCATCGCACACTTTATGGCGTATGCCCGTCTTCATTAGCCCATTGTAGGAGCAGAACAGTAGGACGTTAAACCCCATTCAATTTCATTTCATTTTCTCTATGTTGCTTATTTATTATAGTGGATAAATATTTTTCTGGTTCTAGCAATTATTTAATTTCTGCATAGAAATCTTGCTTTGGCCAGTTTTTTTTTATTGCAGAGTGCCATTCTTGTATATTGCAGTCTATGACCCTTTGTTTAAAACATGCTTAACAAGTTGTCACGATTTCCTACTTATAACCGAACATATTGGAAACCATAATTATATAACATATCTTGGAAGCCCGATTACAGCTATGCAAGTTTCAGTTATTTCCCTTTAGCTTAAAGATTATTTTTTGCCCGGGTGCAATGTTTCTCACTACATTTAAATTTGTAGCTTTGTGAGTTTTTGACCGATTTTGATATTATGTCTTTATAATTTTCCAAATCTACATATTTAACGTACATATTCAAACAGTCGAGTTCAACCTGTTTTAGTTTTGTTCAAAGTTATCTCATTTAATTTTCGATGTTTTCTTACCATTTTCATTTTATTTTTCTGAAAGTTTTGAAGTGGGAAGTCATCCCGATTACAGCAACACAAGTATCAGTTATTTCCCTTTAGTTTTCAGATTACTCAATGTTTCATACTATATTTAGACTTGTAACTTCGCGAGTTTTAGACCAATTTTAATAGTTTGTTATTTTTATCCTTTTATTTGAGATACTTGATTTAATCGATGACACGTGACGATGAATATGAAAGTTTTCATATCTGCATGGGACAGTAGCAGATCTAGTTAAGCTTTCATATTACATATGAAAGCTTATTGTTTCTGTTAAGATTATTAAGCTTTCATATTACATATGAAAGCTTATTGTTTCTGTTAAAGTTATTATTAAGCTTTCATATTACATATGAAAGCTTATTGTTTCTGTTAAAGTTATTATTATTATTATTTTTTTTTTTTTTGTGTATTTTCTGCAAATCGGATTTCTCAGAATCTAACCATAGGATCTTTCTGAAACTTTGACCTACCCCCCTATAAATGGGGTGCGAACCTTGATTAAATATATTTTCAAAACATTTTACGAATCCGAAATCACCGAATTTTACGAACGAATGCATTTGACCTACAATCCTGTAACTTTGTGACTATTTGACCTATTTAATTAATTCTTTTTTCTATGAGTACCTTGAGACATTTACTTCAAATCTGCAATTTCGGATTTTCGAATTTCGAAAATTCGTCGCTGTGATTTCGAACCGGAAGTTTAGACCAACTCGACAACTTCTTTAGTAGTTGTACGATTTTCATGAAATTTAATATGTAAGTAAACCTTAATGATGCAACTTGAAAAATGACTTTAGAAATTTTCTAAATTATCTCCCCTTGGAGAAATTGAGGATCGAAATTTTCAAAAAAATCGACGAAATATAGGTCAAATCATCTTGATTTTTTTTTGGTTACTAGCTGCGAGACCACTGATTCGTACACAAAAAATGGAGTTTGTAGCTCAACCCGGAAGTGCCACCATCTTGAAATGTAAAAACCTCAAACGCCATTTTGCTATTTTACTTACAGACACGGGAATTATATTTTCTGAATCCTTGGAGGAAGGCCTAAAAAACGTCCGGAGTAGAATTTTCATTTAGGTCAACTGGAAGTCACCATTTTGAATTGAAAATGAAAACTGGAAGCAATTTAAAGGGCCGAGTTTTTGGAACACAATAACTCTCCTTCTAATTAAGCTAGAATGTTTAAACTTGGGGTAGACGTTCACTAGGTCAATGTCATGATTGAGTGTAAAGATGAGCATTTTCTGCCAGGGGTAAGCAGAGATACGCATGCTGATTTGTTGATTCTTTAGGGCACAATAACTTCGGTTATAATGAAGGGAGGGTGGTGAAACTCTTGTCAATCTAGAGTCTCATAGCTAGCCTGTTGTGTGAAATCATTGTATCATTTTTTTTTAAATATCAGGCATAGCAGAAAAAAGAGATCGAAAATCAAAAAAATCGTATTTTTACGATTTAGAGCATTTTTAAAGGTCCTTTTCTCTTAAAGTCAACATAATATTTTTGGGGAACTTCTTGTACAAAAAGTCTTATCGGTAGTCTTTTATATGAAACCATCGATCAACAGTCCAAAATATCAGGAGTAGAAGAATAAAAGGATCGAAAATTGAAAACGGCACCCTTTCATTGTTAAGCAAAACATGCAGTGTGGGTGGCTACAATTTGCACATTTAGTCATCGTATAGAGCTTATTCAACATTATCGAATTCCAACTGCTAAGGAATCTTTTACGTGCACTCCAATGTGTACACGCCGGTGGGAGGACACGCCAAAAAATCGAGATGAACTTTCTCGGCCAATGCAGGGATCGAACACCCGACCTCCTGGCTAGCAGGTCAACGCCTTCGCCACATAGTGTGTACACCCATCGGACATTTCATCTGTCAAATCAAAGCATTTCATTGCATTAGACCAATAATTAATTATTCTTAATTTGAAACTTTATTTTAGTATTATTAAATCCTCATTTTATTGGTAGACGTTCGTCTTATTTAAAGTTAAACTTTCATTTAACTATGAACATCCCTTAACGTGTCTCTTTAAAACAATTAAATACTCTAAAACAGTAGCTCAACCTTTTGACCTAAGCTCATTAATTTACCATTTTGTATGTGAGCGACTTGTTATTCTTCTTATATGACATATTGCACGTGTCCGATTTCAAAGGGGAGTTTGGTGGCTGAATGGTTAGCACGCGCGCGCTGTATCATAAAGCCTGTCATTGAGTCAGCTAGCGTGTTTTCGAATCTCCGGTCGTACCTGACAAGGAGTAAGGTCGCCTGTCCATCTTGGTGGGTTTTCTTCATTTCCTCCGGTTTCCTTCCACTGCTAAAGACCTCTACGCACAAGCGAAATATTGAAATAAAATCGAACTATATGTTAGTCCCGAAATGATCTAGTTTGGGATACAATAACACTCTTTCTTATTCAGCTAGACTTGGTGTGGGTGTTTATTAGGCCAATACCTTGATGACTCTGGAACACAATAACTCTTTTTCTAATTGGGGTACAATGTTCAAACTTGGTATAGGCATTCACTAAGTCAATGTCTTGATGAAGTTCGAAGTAGAATTTTGATTTAGGTCAACTGGTAGTCACCATTTTGAAGTGAATATGAAACATAGTGAAAAGTCGACATTTACGGACTTGTAAACAAACACAATAGAGCATAGTATGTTCAATGCGTCTCCTATGTCTGAAATTATTACATTTCAGGATAGTCGGGATACGGTATTTGAATATTTCAAAAATTCGATTTTTGCCTTTGATGTTTTTCGTGATGACAAAATTCTTTACGAGTGAAAAATCACATTAACTTCACTAGATTGTAACCGATTTTAATGATTTTTTTTCTTTTTCCTTGTTCGGATTATTCATACGACCCATGACATGTGACAGGAAGTGACTGTGAATATGAAAGCTTTCATATCTGCATGGGACAGTAGCAGATCTAGTTAAGCTTTCATATTACATATGAAAGCTTATTGTTTCTGTTAAAGTTATTATTATTAAGCTTTCATATTACATATGAAAGCTTATTGTTTCTGTTAAGATTATTAAGCTTTCATATTACATATGAAAGCTTATTGTTTCTGTTAAGATTATTATTATTATTTTTTTTTTGTGTGTGTTTTCTGCAAATCGGATTTCTCAGAATCTATCCGTAGGATCTTTCTGAAATTTTGACCTACCCCCCAAAAAATGGGGTGCGAACCTTGATTAAATATATTTTCAAAACGTTTTACGAATCCGAAATCACCGAAATTTACGAACGACGAAATGGACAAAGCATAGTCGTAACTTTGTTATTTTTTGACCGATTTTACTAATTCTTTTTTCTTTGAATACCTTGAAAAAAATCATTTTCATCTGCAGTGATTTCGAACCGGAAGTTTAGACCAATTTGACAACTTCTTTAATAGTTGTACGATTGTCATGAAATTTAGTATATATGTAGACCTTACCGATGTGACTTCAAAAATATAATTAGAAATTTTCTAAATTATCTCCCCTTGACGAAATTAAAGATCAAAATTTTCAAAAAAATCATCGAAATATAGGTCAGAATGACCTGATTTTTTTTTTTTGGATACTAGACAAGTAATTACTGATTTGTACACAAAATATAAAGTTTGTTGATCGAACCGGAAGTGCCACCATCTTGAAACGTGAAAAATCCCTAAGGCTTTTTTGCTATTTTACTTACAGACACGGGAGTTATATTTTCTGAATCCTTGAAAGATGGTCTAAAAATTGTTCAGAGAAGAATTTTGATTTAGGTCAATTGATGGTTGCCATTTTGAAGTGAATATGAAAAGTAGTAGCAATTTGAAGGGCCGAAACTTTGAAACACAATAACTCTCCTTCTAATTAAGCTAGAATGTTCAATCTTGGTGTAGACGTTCACTATGTCAATGTCATGATTGAGTTCAAAGATGAGCATTTTCTGCCTAGGGTAAGCAGAAATAAGCATGCTGATTTGTTGATTCTTTAGGGCAAGATAACTTCGGTTATAATGAAGGGAGGGCGGTGAAACTCTTGTTAATCGAGAGTGTAATAGCTGGCCTGTTGTGTGAAATCGTTGTATCTTTTTTTTAAATATCAGGGATAGCTGAAAAAAGGAGATCGAAAATCCAAAAAGTCGTATGTTTACGATTTGGAGCATCTTTAAAGGTTCTTTTCTCTTAAAGTCAACATAATACTTTTTGGGAACTTCTTCTACAGAGAGTCTTATCGGTAGTCTTTTATATGAAAACTTCGATCAACAGTCCAAAATATCTGGAGTAGAAGAATAAAAGGATCGAACATTGAAAACGGCACCCTTTCATTGTTAAGCGAAACATGCAGTGTGTGTGACTACAATCTGCACATTTAGTCATTGTATAGAGCTTATTCAACAGTATCGAATTCCAACTGCTTAGGGATATTTTACGTGCACTCCAATGTGTACACGCGACCTTGGTTTTTCGTCCCACCCGAACGACTAGACAGCTGTCCTTGTCAGGCCCTCCGTTCTGCCTCACTGACAAGGGGGGACCACGCCGGAAAATCGAGATGATCTTCCTCGTTGCAGAACTTTCAATTCAGGCCAAACGTTTATTGCATACGATTAAGCTGGTCAGTTGGAGCTTATTTTCAAAAGTTTTGTAATAATCGGTTGGTAATTAAAATACCGTGCGAATTAAACTGTTAAAACAGAAAATTTCGCCCGGTTAAAATGTTTCTTGCTATAAGTCAGCAATTTCCAGATTTTAGGGAGGCTGAATGGTTAGCATACGCGCGCTGTATCGTAACGTCTGTCATTGAGTCAACCGGCGTCGTTTCGATTTCCAAGTTGCACGTGACATGGAGTATGATGTCCAACCTCGTGGGTTTTCTCCGTGTCCTTCGGTTTCCTCCCACGGCTAAAGACCCGTACGCGCAAGGGAAGTTTATAAATACAATTAAAAAACATATGTTGGTCCCGAAATGACCTAGTTTGTGTCGAATGGACGTTGAGCCGCATTTCTCTCTTTCTCTTTTATTTTTAAAGTTTTGTAATAATCGGTTGGTAATCAAAGGTACTGTAAACAAAAAGTCGTATGTTTACGATTTGGAGCATCTTTAAAGGTTCTTTTCTCTTAAAGTCAACATAATACTTTTTGGGAACTTCTTCTACAAAGAGTCTTATCGGTAGTCTTTTAAATGAAAACTTCGATCAACAGTCCAAAATATCTGTAGTAGAAGAATAAAAGGATCGAACATTGAAAACGGCACCCTTTCATTGTTAAGCGAAACATGCAGTGTGTGTGACTACAATCTGCACATTTAGTCATTGTATAGAGCTTATTCAACAGTATCGAATTCCAACTGCTTAGGGATATTTTACGTGCACTCCAATGTGTACACGCGACCTTGGTTTTTCGTCCCACCCGAACGACTAGACAGCTGTCCTTGTCAGGCCCTCCGTTCTGCCTCACTGACAAGGGGGGACCACGCCGGAAAATCGAGATGATCTTCCTCGTTGCAGAACTTTCAATTCAGGTCAAACGTTTATTGCATACGATTAAGCTGGTCAGTTGGAGCTTATTTTCAAAAGTTTTGTAATAATCGGTTGGTAATTAAAATACCGTGCGAATTAAACTGTTAAAACAGAAAATTTCGCCCGGTTAAAATGTTTCTTGCTATTAGTCAGCAATTTCCAGATTTTAGGGAGGCTGAATGGTTAGCATACGCGCGCTGTATCGTAACGTCTGTCATTGAGTCAACCGGCGTCGTTTCGATTTCCAAGTTGCACGTGACATGGAGTATGATGTCCAACCTCGTGGGTTTTCTCCGTGTCCTTCTGTTTCCTCCCACGGCTAAAGACCCGTACGCGCAAGGGAAGTTTATAAATACAATTAAAAAACATATGTTGGTCCCGAAATGACCTAGTTTGTGTCGAATGGACGTTGAGCCGCATTTCTCTCTTTCTCTTTTATTTTTAAAGTTTTGTAATAATCGGTTGGTAATCAAAGGTACTGTAAACAAAAAGTCGTATGTTTACGATTTGGAGCATCTTTAAAGGTTCTTTTCTCTTAAAGTCAACATAATACTTTTTGGGAACTTCTTCTGCAAAGAGTCTTATCGGTAGTCTTTTATATGAAAACTTCGATCAACAGTCCAAAATATCTGGAGTAGAAGAATAAAAGGATCGAACATTGAAAACGGCACCCTTTCATTGTTAAGCAAAACATGCAGTGTGTGTGACTACAATCTGCACATTTAGTCATTGTATAGAGCTTATTCAACAGTATCGAATTCCAACTGTTTAGGGATATTTTACGTGCACTCCAATGTGTACACGCGACCTTGGTTTTTCGTCCCACCCGAACGACCAGACAGCTGTCCTTGTCAGGCCCTCCGTTCTGCCTCACTGACAAGTGGGGACCACGCCGGAAAATCGAGATGATCTTCATCGTTGCAGAACTTTCAATTCAGGTCAAACGTTTATTGCATACGATTAAGCTGGTCAGTTGGAGCTTATTTTCAAAAGTTTTGTAATAATCGGTTGGTAATTAAAATACTGTGCGAATTAAACTGTTAAAACATAAAATTTCGCCCGGTTATAATGTTTCCCACTTTAAAGTCAGCAATTTGCCGATTTTAGAGGGCAAATGTTTATTGCGAACAATTAAGCTGGTCAGGGGGAGCTTATTTTTAAGGGAGGCTGAATGGCTGAATGGTTAGCATGTGCACGCTGTATCGTAACGTCTGTCATTGAGTCAACGGGCGTCGTTTCGATTTCGAGATTGCACGTGACATGGAGTATGGTGTCCAACCTCGTGGGTTTTCTCCGTGCCATTCGGTTTCCTCCCAACAGCTAAAGACCAGTACGCGCAAGGGGAGTTTTTAAATAAAATTAAAAAACATATGTTAGTCCCGAAATGACCTAGTTTGTGTCGAATGGACGTTAAGCCGCATTTCTCTCTCTTTTTTTATTTTTAAAGTTTTGTAATAATCGGTTGGTAATCAAAGATACTGTAAAAGTGATCAAACAGAAAAATTCACCCGGTTGTAATGTTTCTCACTTTAAAGTCAGCAATTTGCCGATTTTAAGGGGAAAACGTTTATTGCGAACGATTTAGCTGGTCAGGGGGAGCTTATTTTTAAAAGTTTTGTAATATTCGGTTGATAACTAAAGGTACCGTGCAAGTTAAACTAATAAAATAGAAGATTTCGCCCGGTTGAAATGTTTCTATCTGTAGGTCAGCAATTTGCAGATTTTAGGGAGGTTGCGTGACTGAATGGTTAGCACGTGCGCTCTGTATCATAACGTCTGTCATTGAGTCAACTGGCGTTGTTTCGATTTCTTGGTTGTACGTGACAAGGAGTATGGTCGCCTGTCCAACCTCGTAGGCCATAACGCCGCTGCCCGGGTAAAATTTCCCTCATTGCACACTTTATGGCGTATGCCCGTCTTCATTAGCCCATTTTAGGAACAAAACAGTAGGACGTTAAACAACCATTCAATTTGATTTCATTTTCTCTATGTTGCTTATTTATTATAGTGGATAAATGTTTTTCTGGTTCTATTACTTATTTCATTTCTGCATAGAAATCTTGCTTTGAGCAGTTTTTTTTTATTGCAAAGCGCCATTCTTGTATATTGCAGTCTATGACCCTTTGTTTAAAACATGCTTAAGAAGTTGTCACGATTTCCTACTTATAACCAAACATATTGGAAACCATAATTATATAACATATCTCTAATTTTGGAAGCCCGATTACAGCTATACAAGTTTGGGTTATTTCCCTTTAGTTTAAAGATTATTTTTTTGCCGAGGGTGCAATGTTTCTCACTACATTTAAATTTGTAACTTTGTGAGTTTTGACCGATTTTGATAATTATGTCTTTATAATTTTCCAAATTTACATATTTAACGTAAATATTCAAACAATTGGAATCAACCTGATTCAAAAGTTATTAGTTTTGTTCAAAGTTTTCTCATTTAATTTTTCGATGTTTTCTTACCATTTTCATTTCATTTTTCTGAAAGTTTTGAAGTGGGAAGTCATCCCGATTACAGCAACACAAGTATCAGTTATTTCCCTTTAGTTTTCAGATTATGCAATGTTTCATACTATATTTAGACTTGTAACTTCGCGAGTTTTTGACCAATTTTGATAGTTTGTTATTCTTATCCTTTTATTTGAGATACTTGATATAATCTATGACACGTGACGATGAATATGAAAGCTTTCATATCTGCATGGGACAGTAGCAGATCTAGTTAAGCTTTCATATTACATATGACAGCTTATTGTTTCTGTTAAGATTATTAAGCTTTCATATTACATATGAAAGCTTATTGTTTCTGTTAAGATTATTATTATTTTTTTTTTGTGTATTTTCTGCAAATCGGATTTCTAAGAATCTAACCATGGGATCTTTCTGAATCTTTGACCTACCCCCCCAAAAATGGGGTGCGAACGTTGTTTAAATATATTTTCAAAACGTTTTACGAATCCGAAATCACCGAATTTTACGAACGAAAAACTGACAATGCATAGTCGTAACTTTGTTATTTTTTGACCGATTTTACTAATTCTTTTTTCTTTGAATACCTTGAAAAAAATCATTTTCATCTGCAGTTTCACATTTTCGAATTTCGAAAATTCGTCGCTGTGATTTCGAGCCGAAAGTTTAGACCAATTTGACAACTTCTTTAATAGTTGTACGATTTTCATGAAATTTAGTATATAAGTAGATCTTACCAATGTGACTTCAAAAATATAATTAGAAATTTTCTAAATTATCTCCCCTTGGTGAAATTAAGGATCAAAGTTTTCAAAAAAATCGTCGAAATATAGGTCAGAATGACCTAATTTTTTTTTTCGATACTAGACAAGTAATTACTGATTCGTACACAAAATGTAGAGTTTGTCGATCGAACCGGAAGTGCCACCATCTTTAAACGTGAAAAATTAAAAAGGCTTTTTTGCTATTTTATTTACAGACTCGGGAGTTATATTTTCAGAATCCTTGAACGAATGCCTAAAAATCTATCGGATCCGAATTTTGATTTCGGTCACGTGATGGTTACCATTTTGAATTGAAAATGAAAAATAGAAGCAATTTGAAGGGCCGGGACTTTGGAATACAATAACTCTCCTTCTAATTAAGCTAGAATGTTCGAATTTGTTGTAGACGTTCACTGGTCAATGTTATGATTGAGTTCAAAGATGAGCATTTTCTGCTTAGGGTAAGCAGAGATAAGCATGCTGATTTGTTGATTCTTTAGGGCACGATAACTTCGGTTATAATGAAGGGAGGGCGGTGAAACTTCTGTCAATAGAGAGTCTAATAGCTAGCCTGTTGTGTGAAATCATTGTATCATTTTTTTTTAAATATCAGGGATAGCCGAAAAAAAGAGATTGAAAATCCAAAAAGTCGTATTTTTACAATTTGGAGCATGTTTAGAGGTCTTTCTCGTAAAGTCAACATAATATTTTTGGGGAACTTCTTCTACAAAGAGTCTTATTGGTAGTCTTTTATATGAAACCATCGATCAACAGTCCAACATATCAGGAGTAGAAGAACAAAAGGATCGAACATTGAAAACGGCACCCTTTCATTGTTAAGCGAAACATGCAGTGTGGGTGACTACAATCTACGCATTTAGTCATCGTATAGAGTTTATTCAACAGTATCGAATTCCAACTGCTTAGGGATATTTTACGTGCACTCCAATGTGTACACGGGACCTTGGTTTTTCGTCCCACCCGAACGACTAGACAGCTGTCCTTGTCAGGCCCTCCGTTCTGCTCACTGACAAGGGGAACCACGCCGGAAAATCGAGATGAACTTTCTCGTTGCAGAACTTTCAATTCAGGCCAAACGTTTATTGCATACGATTAAGCTGGTCAGTTGGGGCGTATTTTCAAAAGTTTTGTAATAATCGGTTGGTAATTAAAATACCGTGCGAAGTAAACTGTTAAAACAGAAAATTTCGCACGGTTAAAATGTTTCTTGCTATAAGTCAGCAATTTCCAGATTTTAGGGAGGCTGAATGGTTAGCATACGCGCGCTGTATCGTAACGTCTGTCATTGAGTCAACCGGCGTCGTTTCGATTTCCAAGTTGCACGTGACATGGAGTATGGTGTCCAACCTCGTGGGTTTTCTCCGTGTCCTACGGTTTCCTACCACGGCTAAAGACCCGTACGCGCAAGGGAAGTTTATAAATAAAATTAAAAAACATATGTTAGTCCCGAAATGACCTAGTTTGTGTCGAATGGACGTTGAGCCGCATTTCTCTCTTTCTCTTTTATTTTTAAAGTTTTGTAATAATCGGTTGGTAATCAAAGGTACTGTAAAAGTGATAAAACATAAAATTTCGCCCGGTTGTAATGTTTCTCACTTTAAAGTCAGCAATTTGCCGATTTTAGAGGGCAAATGTTTATTGCGAACAATTAAGCTGGTCAGGGGGAGCTTATTTTTAAGGGAGGCTGAATGGCTGAATGGTTAGCATGTGCGCGCTGTATCGTAACGTCTGTCATTGAGTCAACGGGCGTCGTTTCGATTTCGAGATTGTACGTGACATGGACATGCATACGATTAAGCTGGTCAGTTGGTGTTTATTTTCAAAAGTTTTGTAATAATCGGTTGGTAATTAAAATACCGTGCGAATTAAACTGTTAAAACAGAAAATTTCGCCCGGTTAAAATGTTTCTTGCTATAAGTCAGCAATTTCTAGATTTTAGGGAGGCTGAATGGTTAGCATACGCGCGCTGTATCGTAACGTCTGTCATTGAGTCAACCGGCATCGTTTCGATTTCCGAGTTGCACGTGACATGGAGTATGGTGTCCAACCTCGTGGGTTTTCTCCGTGTCCTTCGGTTTCCTCTCAACAGCTAAAGACCAGTACGCGCAAGGGGAGTTTTTAAATAAAATTAAAAAACATATGTTAGTCCCGAAATGACCTAGTTTGTGTCGAATGGACGTTTAGCCGCATTTCTCTCTTTCTTTTTTTTATTTTTAAAGTTTTGTAATAATCGGTTGGTAATCAAAGATACTGTAAAAGTGATAAAACAGAAAATTTCGCCCGGTTGTAATGTTTCTCACTTTAAAGTCAGTAATTTGCCGATTTTAAGGGGAAAACGTTTATTGCGAACGATTTAGCTGGTCAGGGGGAGCTTATTTTTAAAAGTTTTGTAATATTCGGTTGATAACTAAAGGTACCGTGCAAATTAAACTAATAAAATAGAAGATTTCGCCCGGTTGAAATGTTTCTATCTGTAGGTCAGCAATTTGCCGATTTTAGGGAGGTTGCGTGACTGAATGGTTAGCACGTGCGCTGTGTATCATAACGTCCGTCATTGAGTCAACTGGCGTTGTTTCGATTTCTTGGTTGTACGTGACAAGTAGTATGGTCGCCTGTCCAACCTCGTAGGCCGTAACGCCGCTGCCCGGGTAAAATTTCCCTCATTGCACACTTTATGACGTATGCCCGTCTTCATTAGCCCATTTTAGGAGTAGGACGTTAAACCCCATTCAATTTGATTTCATTTTCTCTATGTTGCTTATTTATTATAGTGGATAAATGTTTTTCTGGTTCTATTAATTATTTCATTTCTGCATAGAAATCTTGCTTTGACCAGTTTTTTTTTATTGCAAAGTGCCATTCTTGTATATTGCAGTCTATGACCCTTTGTTTAAAACATGCTTAAGAAGTTGTCACGATTTCCTACTTATAACCAAACATATTGGAAACCATAATTATATAACATATCTCTAATTTTGGAAGCCCGATTACAGCTATACAAGTTTAGGTTATTTCCCTTTAGTTTAAAGATTATTTTTTCGCCCGGGTGCAATGTTTCTCACTACATTTAAATTTGTAACTTTGTGAGTTTTGACCGATTTTGATAATTATGTCTTTATAATTTTCCAAATTTACATATTTAACGTAAATATTCAAACAATTGGGATCAACCTGATTCGAATTTTTTTTAGTTTTGTTCAAAGTTACCTCATTTAATTTTTCAATGTTTTCTTACCATTTTCATTTCATTTTTCTGAAAGTTTTGAAGTGGGAAGTCATCCCGATTACAGCAACACAAGTATCAGTTATTTCCCTTTAGTTTTCAGATTATGCAATGTTTCATACTATATTTAGACTTGTAACTTCGCGAGTTTTTGACCAATTTTGATAGTTTGTTATTCTTATCCTTTCATTTGAGATACTTGATATAATCGATGACACGTGACGATGAATATGAAAGCTTTCATATCTGCATGGGACAGTAGCAGATCTAGTTAAGCTTTCATATTACATATGAAAGCTTATTGTTTCTGTTAAGATTATTATTAATTTTTTTTTGTGTATTTTCTGCAAATCGGATTTCTCAGAATCTAACCATGGGATCTTTCTAAAACTTTGACCTACCCCCCCCAAAAATGGGGTGCGAACGTTGTTTAAATATATTTTCAAAACGTTTTACGAATCCGAAATCACCGAATTTTACGAACGAAAAAATTGACAATGCATAGTCGTAACTTTGTTATTTTTTGACCGATTTTACTAATTCTTTTTTCTTTGAATACCTTGAAAAAAATCATTTTCATCTGCAGTTTCACATTTTCGAATTTCGAAAATTCGTTGCTGTGATTTCGAACCGGAAGTTTAAACCAATTTGACAACTTCTTTAATAGTTGTACGATTTTCATGAAATTTAGTATACAAGTAGATCTTACCGATGTGACTTCAAAAATATAATTAGAAATTTTCTAAATTATCTCCCCTTGGTGAAATTAAGGATCAAAGTTTTCAAAAAAATCGTCGAAATATAGGTCAGAATGACCTAATTTTTTTTTTCGATACTAGACAAGGAATTGCTGATTCGTACACAAAATATGGAGTTTGTCGATCGAACCGGAAGTGCCACCATCTTTAAACGTGAAAAATCAAAAAGGCTTTTTTGCTATTTTACTTACAGACTCGGGAGTTATATTTTCGGAATCCTTGAAGGAATGCCTAAAAATCTATCGGATCAGAATTTTGATTTCGGTCATGTGATGGTCACAATTTTGAATTGAAAATGAAAAATAGAAGCAATTTGAAAGGCCCGGATTTCGGACCACAATAACTCTCCTTCTAATTAAGCTAGAATGTTCAAACTTGGTGTAGACGTTCACTAGGTCAATGTTATGATTGAGTTCAAAGATGAGCATTTTCTGCTTAGGGTGAGCAGAGATAAGCATGCTGATTTGTTGATTCTTTAGGGCACGATAACTTCGGTTATAATGAACGGAGGGCGGTGAAACTTTTGTCAATAGAGAGTCTAATGGGTAGCCTGTTGTGTGAAATGATTGTATCATTTTTTTTAAATATCAGGGATAGCCGAAAAAAAGAGATTGAAAATCCAAAAAGTCGTATTTTTACAATTTGGAGCATGTTTAGAGGTCTTTCTCGTAAAGTCAACATACTATTTTTTGGGAACTTCTTCTACAAAGAGTCTTATTGGTAGTCTTTTATATGAAACCATCGATCAACAGTCCAACATATCAGGAGTAGAAGAACAAAAGGATCGAACATTGAAAACGGCATCCTTTCATTGTTGAGCGAAACATGAAGTGTGGGTGACTACAATCTACGCATTTAGTCATCGTATAGAGCTTATTCAACAGTATCGAATTCCAACTGCTTAGGGATATTTTACATGCACTCCAATGTGTACACGGGACCTTGGTTTTTCGTCCCATCCGAAGGACTAGACAGCTGTGCTTGTCAGGCCCTCCGTTCTGCCTTACTGACAAGGGAACCACGCCGGGAAATCGAGATGAACTTTCTCTGTGCAGAACTTTCAATTCAGGCAAAACGTTTATTGCATACGATTAAGCTGGTCAGTTGGAGCTTATTTTCAAAAGTTTTGTAATAATCGGTTGGTAATTAAAGTACCGTGCACATTAAACTGTTAAAACAGAAAATTTCGCCCGGTTGAAATGGTCCTTGCTATAAGTCAGCAATTTTCCGAATTCAGAGAGGCTGGATGGCTGAATGGTTAGCATGTGCTCGCTGTATCGTAACCTTTGTCATTGAGTCAACGGGCGTCGTTTGGATCTCCAGGTTGCACGTGACATGGTGTATGATGTCCAACCTCGTGGGTTTTCTCCGTGTCCTTCGGTTTCCTCCCAACGGCTAAAGACCAGTACGTGCAAGGGGAGTTTTTAAATAAAATTAAAAAACATATGTTAGTCCCGAAATGACCTAGTTTGTGTCGAATGGACGTTAGGCCGCATTTCTCTCTTTCTCTTTTTAAAGTTTTGTAATAATCGGTTGGTAATCAAAGGTACTGTTAAAGTGATAAAACAGAAAATTTGGCCCGGTTGTAATGTTTCTCACTTTAAATTCAGCAATTTGTCGATATTAAGGGGCAAACGTTTATTGCGAACGATTAAGCTGGTCAGGGGGAGCTTATTTTTAAAAGTTTTGTAATATTCGGTTGATAACTAAAGGTACCGTGCAAATTAAACTGTTAAAATAGAAAATTTGGCCCGGTTGAAATGTTTCTCGCTGTAGGTCAGCAATTTGCCGATTTTAGGGAGGTTGCGTGGCTGAATGGTTAGCACATGCGCTCTGTATCATAACGTCTGTCATTGAGTCAACTGGCCTTGTTTCGATTTCTTGGTTGTACGTGACAAGGAGTATGGTCGCCTTACCAACCTCGTAGGCCGTAACGCCGCTGCCCGGGTAAAATTTCCCTCATTGCACACTTTATGGCGTATACCCGTCTTCATTAGCCCATTGTAGGAGCAGAACAGTAGGACGTTAAACCCCATTCAATTTCATTTCATTTTCTGTATGTTGCTTATTTATTATAGTGGATAAATATTTTTCTGGTTCTAGCAATTATTATACGCCCACATTTTCATGTGGACGTATTATGTCGTCGCCCCTGTCCGTCCGGACGTCCGTCCGTCCACAATTTGATTGTGGACTCTCTACAGGTCACAATTCTTATCCGATTTTGACGAAACTTGAAATATAGGTTTATCCCCAAAAGATCTCGGTTCCTTTCGATATTGGCATGTATCGGATCAAAACTTCATGGATTATGGCCCCTGATTGTACGAAAAATCACGTTTTTAGCTTGTGGACCCTATAGAGGTCACAATTTTGAACCGATTTTGATGAAACTTGACATGCATGTTTGTAACCCAAAGATCTTGGTTCCTTTCGATATTTGCGGCTATCGGAATGTAATTTCCTGAATTATGGCCCCTGATTGTCCGAAAAATCACCCTTTTTAGCTTGTGGTCCCTCTGGAGGTCACAATTATTATTCGATTTAAAAAACCGTTTGATTATATCACCGTTACACCCTTCGGTTTCCTCCCAACGGCTAAAGACCAGTACGTGCAAGGGGAGTTTTTAAATAAAATTAAAAAACATGTTCGTCCCGAAATGACCTAGTTTGTGTCGAATGGACGTTAGGCCGCATTTCTCTCTTTCTCTTTTTAAAGTTTTGTAATAATCGGTTGGTAATCAAAGGTACTGTAAAAGTGATAAAATAGAAAATTTGGCCCGGTTGTAATGTTTCTCACTTTAAATTCAGCAATTTGTCGATTTTAAGGGGCAAACGTTTATTGCGAACGATTAAGCTGGTCAGGGGGAGCTTATTTTTAAAAGTTTCGTAATATTCGGTTGATAACTAAAGGTACCGTGCAAATTAAACTGTTAAAATAGAAAATTTGGCCCGGTTGAAATGTTTCTCGCTGTAGGTCAGCAATTTGCCGATTTTAGGGAGGTTGCGTGGCTGAATGGTTAGCACGTGCGCTCTGTATCATAACGTCTGTCATTGAGTCAACTGTCCTTGTTTCGATTTCTTGGTTGTACGTGATAAGGAGTATGGTCGCCTTACCAACCTCGTAGGCCGTAACGGCGCTGCCCGGGTAAAATTTCCCTCATTGCACACTTTATGGCGTATGCCCGTCTTCATTAGCCCATTGTAGGAGCAGAACAGTAGGACGTTAAACCCCATTCAATTTCATTTCATTTTCTCTATGTTGCTTATTTATTATAGTGGATAAATATTTTTCTGGTTCTAGCAATTATTTAATTTCTGCATAGAAATCTCTGGCCAGTTTTTTTTATTGCAGAGTGCCATTCTTGTATATTGCAGTCTATGACCCTTTGTTTGAAACATGCTTAAGAAGTTGTCACGATTTCCTACTTATAACCAAACATATTGGAAACCATAATTATATAACATATCTCTAATTTTGGAAGCTATACAAGTTTAGGTTATTTCCCTTTACTTTAAAGATTATTTTTTTGCCCGGGTGCAATGTTTCTCACTACATTTAAATTTGTAACTTTGTGAGTTTTTGAACGATTTTGATATTATGTCTTTATAATTTTCCAAATCTACATATTTAACGTACATATTCAAACAGTTGAGTTCAACCTGATTCAAAAAGTTTTAGTTTTGTTCAAAGTTATCTCATTCATCCCGATTACAGCAACACACGTATCAGTTATTTCCCTTTAGTTTTCAGATTACTCAATGTTTCATACTATATTTAGACTTGTAACTTCGCGAGTTTTTGACCAATTTTGATAGTTTGTTATTCTTATCCTTTTATTTGAGATACTTGATATAATCGATGACACGTGACGATGAATATGAAAGCTTTCATATCTGCATGGGACAGTAGCAGATCTAGTTATTATTTTTTTTTTTGTGTATTTTCTGCAAATCGGATTTCTAAGAATCTAACCATGGGATCTTTCTGAATCTTTGACCTACCCCCCCAAAAATGGGGTGCGAACGTTGTTTAAATATATTTTCAAAACGTTTTACGAATCCGAAATCACCGAATTTTACGAACGAAAAACTGACAATGCATAGTCGTAACTTTGTTATTTTTTGACCGATTTTACTAATTCTTTTTTCTTTGAATACCTTGAAAAAAATCATTTTCATCTGCAGTTTCACATTTTCGAATTTCGAAAATTCGTCGCTGTGATTTCGAGCCGAAAGTTTAGACCAATTTGACAACTTCTTTAATAGTTGTACGATTTTCATGAAATTTAGTATATAAGTAGATCTTACCAATGTGACTTCAAAAATATAATTAGAAATTTTCTAAATTATCTCCCCTTGGTGAAATTAAGGATCAAAGTTTTCAAAAAAATCGTCGAAATATAGGTCAGAATGACCTAATTTTTTTTTTCGATACTAGACAAGTAATTACTGATTCGTACACAAAATGTGGAGTTTGTCGATCGATCCGGAAGTGCCACCATCTTTAAACGTGAAAAATTAAAAAGGCTTTTTTGCTATTTTATTTACAGACTCGGGAGTTATATTTTCAGAATCCTTGAACGAATGCCTAAAAATCTATCGGATCCGAATTTTGATTTCGGTCACGTGATGGTTACCATTTTGAATTGAAAATGAAAAATAGAAGCAATTTGAAGGGCCGGGACTTTGGAATACAATAACTCTCCTTCTAATTAAGCTAGAATGTTCAAACTTGGTGTAGACGTTCACTAGGTCAATGTTATGATTGAGTTCAAAGATGAGCATTTTCTGCTTAGGGTAAGCAGAGATAAGCATGCTGATTTGTTGATTCTTTAGGGCACGATAACTTCGGTTATAATGAAGGGAGGGCGGTGAAACTTTTGTCAATAGAGAGTCTAATAGCTAGCCTGTTGTTTGAAATCATTGTATCATTTTTTTTAAATATCAGGGATAGCCGAAAAAAAAGAGATTGAAAATCCAAAAAGTCGTATTTTTACAATTTGGAGCATGTTTAGAGGTCTTTCTCGTAAAGTCAACATAATATTTTTGGGGAACTTCTTCTACAAAGAGTCTTATTGGTAGTCTTTTATATGAATCCATCGATCAACAGTCCAACATATCAGGAGTAGAAGAACAAAAGGATCGAACATTGAAAACGGCACCCGTTCATTGTTAAGCGAAACATGCAGTGTGGGTGACTACAATCTACACATTTAGTCATCCGTGCAGAACTTTCAATTCAGGCCAAACGTTTATTGCATACGATTAAGCTGGTCAGTCGGAGCTTATTTTCAAAAGTTTTATAGTAATCGGTTGGTAATTAAAGTACCGTGCACATTAAACTGTTAAAACAGAAAATTTCGCCCGGTTGAAATGTTTCTTGCTATAAGTCAGCAATTTTCCGAATTCAGGGAGGCTCAATGGCTGAATGGTTAGCATGTGCGCGCTGTATCGTAAGGTCTGTCATTGAGTCAACGGGCGTTGTTTCGATCTCCAGGCTGACGTGACATGGAGTATGATGTCCAACCTCGTGGGTTTTCTCCGTGTCCTTCGGTTTCCTCCCAACGGCTAAAGACCAGTAAGCGCAAGGGGAGTTTTTAAATAAAATTAAAAAACGTATATTAGTCCCGAAATGACCTAGTTTCGGTCGAATGGACATTAGGCCGCATTTCTCTCTTTCTCTTTTATTTTTAAAGTTTTGTAATAATCGGTTGGTAATCAAAGGTACTGTAAAAGTGATAAAACAGAAAATTTCGCCCGGTTGTAATGTTTCTCACTTTAAAGTCAGCAATTTGCCGATTTAAAGGGGCAAACGTTTATTGCGAACGATTAAGATAGTCAGAGGGAGCTTATTTTTAAAAGTTTTGTAATATTCGGTTGATAACTAAAGGTACCGTGCAAATTAAACTGTTAAAATAGAAAATTTGGCCCGGTTGAAATGTTTCTTGCTGTAGGTCAGCCATTTGCCGATGTTATTTTCAGAATCCTTGAACGAATGCCTAAAAATCTATCGGATCCGAATTTTGATTTCGGTCACGTGATGGTTACCATTTTGAATTGAAAATGAAAAATAGAAGCAATTTGAAGGGCCGGGACTTTGGAATACAATAACTCTCCTTCTAATTAAGCTAGAATGTTCAAACTTGGTGTAGACGTTCACTAGGTCAATGTTATGATTGAGTTCAAAGATGAGCATTTTCTGCTTAGGGTAACCAGAGATAAGCATGCTGATTTGTTGATTCTTTAGGGCACGATAACTTCGGTTATAATGAAGGGAGGGCGGTGAAACTTTTGTCAATAGAGAGTCTAATAGCTAGCCTGTTGTTTGAAATCATTGTATCATTTTTTTTAAATATCAGGGATAGCCGAAAAAAAGAGATTGAAAATCCAAAAAGTCGTATTTTTACAATTTGGAGCATGTTTAGAGGTCTTTCTCGTAAAGTCAACATAATATTTTTGGGGAACTTCTTCTACAAAGAGTCTTATTGGTAGTCTTTTATATGAAACCATCGATCAACAGTCCAACATATCAGGAGTAGAAGAACAAAAGGATCGAACATTGAAAACGGCACCCTTTCATTGTTAAGCGAAACATGCAGTGTGGGTGACTACAATCTACACATTTAGTCATCCGTGCAGAACTTTCAATTCAGGCCAAACGTTTATTGCATACGATTAAGCTGGTCAGTCGGAGCTTATTTTCAAAAGTTTTATAGTAATCGGTTGGTAATTAAAGTACCGTGCACATTAAACTGTTAAAACAGAAAATTTCGCCCGGTTGAAATGTTTCTTGCTATAAGTCAGCAATTTTCCGAATTCAGGGAGGCTCAATGGCTGAATGGTTAGCATGTGCGCGCTGTATCGTAAGGTCTGTCATTGAGTCAACGGGCGTTGTTTCGATCTCCAGGCTGACGTGACATGGAGTATGATGTCCAACCTCGTGGGTTTTCTCCGTGTCCTTCGGTTTCCTCCCAACGGCTAAAGACCAGTAAGCGCAAGGGGAGTTTTTAAATAAAATTAAAAAACGTATATTAGTCCCGAAATGACCTAGTTTCGGTCGAATGGACATTAGGCCGCATTTCTCTCTTTCTCTTTTATTTTTAAAGTTTTGTAATAATCGGTTGGTAATCAAAGGTACTGTAAAAGTGATAAAACAGAAAATTTCGCCCGGTTGTAATGTTTCTCACTTTAAAGTCAGCAATTTGCCGATTTAAAGGGGCAAACGTTTATTGCGAACGATTAAGATAGTCAGAGGGAGCTTATTTTTAAAAGTTTTGTAATATTCGGTTGATAACTAAAGGTACCGTGCAAATTAAACTGTTAAAATAGAAAATTTGGCCCGGTTGAAATGTTTCTTGCTGTAGGTCAGCCATTTGCCGATGTTATTTTCAGAATCCTTGAACGAATGCCTAAAAATCTATCGGATCCGAATTTTGATTTCGGTCACGTGATGGTTACCATTTTGAATTGAAAATGAAAAATAGAAGCAATTTGAAGGGCCGGGACTTTGGAATACAATAACTCTCCTTCTAATTAAGCTAGAATGTTCAAACTTGGTGTAGACGTTCACTAGGTCAATGTTATGATTGAGTTCAAAGATGAGCATTTTCTGCTTAGGGTAACCAGAGATAAGCATGCTGATTTGTTGATTCTTTAGGGCACGATAACTTCGGTTATAATGAAGGGAGGGCGGTGAAACTTTTGTCAATAGAGAGTCTAATAGCTAGCCTGTTGTTTGAAATCATTGTATCATTTTTTTTAAATATCAGGGATAGCCGAAAAAAAGAGATTGAAAATCCAAAAAGTCGTATTTTTACAATTTGGAGCATGTTTAGAGGTCTTTCTCGTAAAGTCAACATAATATTTTTGGGGAACTTCTTCTACAAAGAGTCTTATTGGTAGTCTTTTATATGAAACCATCGATCAACAGTCCAACATATCAGGAGTAGAAGAACAAAAGGATCGAACATTGAAAACGGCACCCTTTCATTGTTAAGCGAAACATGCAGTGTGGGTGACTACAATCTACACATTTAGTCATCCGTGCAGAACTTTCAATTCAGGCCAAACGTTTATTGCATACGATTAAGCTGGTCAGTCGGAGCTTATTTTCAAAAGTTTTATAGTAATCGGTTGGTAATTAAAGTACCGTGCACATTAAACTGTTAAAACAGAAAATTTCGCCCGGTTGAAATGTTTCTTGCTATAAGTCAGCAATTTTCCGAATTCAGGGAGGCTCAATGGCTGAATGGTTAGCATGTGCGCGCTGTATCGTAAGGTCTGTCATTGAGTCAACGGGCGTTGTTTCGATCTCCAGGCTGACGTGACATGGAGTATGATGTCCAACCTCGTGGGTTTTCTCCGTGTCCTTCGGTTTCCTCCCAACGGCTAAAGACCAGTAAGCGCAAGGGGAGTTTTTAAATAAAATTAAAAAACGTATATTAGTCCCGAAATGACCTAGTTTCGGTCGAATGGACATTAGGCCGCATTTCTCTCTTTCTCTTTTATTTTTAAAGTTTTGTAATAATCGGTTGGTAATCAAAGGTACTGTAAAAGTGATAAAACAGAAAATTTCGCCCGGTTGTAATGTTTCTCACTTTAAAGTCAGCAATTTGCCGATTTAAAGGGGCAAACGTTTATTGCGAACGATTAAGATAGTCAGAGGGAGCTTATTTTTAAAAGTTTTGTAATATTCGGTTGATAACTAAAGGTACCGTGCAAATTAAACTGTTAAAATAGAAAATTTGGCCCGGTTGAAATGTTTCTTGCTGTAGGTCAGCCATTTGCCGATGTTATTTTCAGAATCCTTGAACGAATGCCTAAAAATCTATCGGATCCGAATTTTGATTTCGGTCACGTGATGGTTACCATTTTGAATTGAAAATGAAAAATAGAAGCAATTTGAAGGGCCGGGACTTTGGAATACAATAACTCTCCTTCTAATTAAGCTAGAATGTTCGAATTTGTTGTAGACGTTCACTGGTCAATGTTATGATTGAGTTCAAAGATGAGCATTTTCTGCTTAGGGTAAGCAGAGATAAGCATGCTGATTTGTTGATTCTTTAGGGCACGATAACTTCGGTTATAATGAAGGGAGGGCGGTGAAACTTTTGTCAATAGAGAGTCTAATAGCTAGCCTGTTGTGTGAAATCATTGTATCATTTTTTTTTAAATATCAGGGATAGCCGAAAAAAAGAGATTGAAAATCCAAAAAGTCGTATTTTTACAATTTGGAGCATGTTTAGAGGTCTTTCTCGTAAAGTCAACATACTATTTTTTGGGAACTTCTTCTACAAAGAGTCTTATTGGTAGTCTTTTATATGAAACCATCGATCAACAGTCCAACATATCAGGAGTAGAAGAACAAAAGGATCAAACATTGAAAACGGCACCCTTTCATTGTTAAGCGAAACATGCAGTGTGGGTGACTACAATCTACGCATTTAGTCATCGTATAGAGTTTATTCAACAGTATCGAATTCCAACTGCTTAGGGATATTTTACGTGCACTCCAATGTGTACACCGGACCTTGGTTTTTCGTCCCATCCGAACGACTAGACAGCTGTCCTTGTCAGGCCCTCCGTTCTGCTCACTGACAAGGGGAACCACGCCGGAAAATCGAGATGAACTTTCTCGTTGCAGAACTTTCAATTCAGGCCAAACGTTTATTGCATACGATTAAGCTGGTCAGTTGGGGCTTATTTTCAAAAGTTTTGTAATAATCGGTTGGTAATTAAAATACCGTGCGAAGTAAACTGTTAAAACAGAAAATTTCGCACGGTTAAAATGTTTCTTGCTATAAGTCAGCAATTTCCAGATTTTAGGGAGGCTGAATGGTTAGCATACGCGCGCTGTATCGTAACGTCTGTCATTGAGTCAACCGGCGTCGTTTCGATTTCCAAGTTGCACGTGACATGGAGTATGGTGTCCAACCTCGTGGGTTTTCTCCGTGTCCTACGGTTTCCTACCACGGCTAAAGACCCGTACGCGCAAGGGAAGTTTATAAATAAAATTAAAAAACATATGTTAGTCCCGAAATGACCTAGTTTGTGTCGAATGGACGTTGAGCCGCATTTCTCTCTTTCTCTTTTATTTTTAAAGTTTTGTAATAATCGGTTGGTAATCAAAGGTACTGTAAAAGTGATAAAACATAAAATTTCGCCCGGTTGTAATGTTTCTCACTTTAAAGTCAGCAATTTGCCGATTTTAGAGGGCAAATGTTTATTGCGAACAATTAAGCTGGTCAGGGGGGAGCTTATTTTTAAGGGAGGCTGAATGGCTGAATGGTTAGCATGTGCGCGCTGTATCGTAACGTCTATCATTGAGTCAACGGGCGTCGTTTCGATTTCGAGATTGTACGTGACATGGACATGCATACGATTAAGCTGGTCAGTTGGTGTTTATTTTCAAAAGTTTTGTAATAATCGGTTGGTAATTAAAATACCGTGCGAATTAAACTGTTAAAACAGAAAATTTCGCCCGGTTAAAATGTTTCTTGCTATAAGTCAGCAATTTCTAGATTTTAGGGAGGCTGAATGGTTAGCATACGCGCGCTGTATCGTAACGTCTGTCATTGAGTCAACCGGCATCGTTTCGATTTCCAAGTTGCACGTGACATGGAGTATGGTGTCCAACCTCGTGGGTTTTCTCCGTGTCCTTCGGTTTCCTCTCAACAGCTAAAGACCAGTACGCGCAAGGGGAGTTTTTAAATAAAATTAAAAAACATATGTTAGTCCCGAAATGACCTAGTTTGTGTCGAATGGACGTTTAGCCGCATTTCTCTCTTTCTTTTTTTTATTTTTAAAGTTTTGTAATAATCGGTTGGTAATCAAAGATACTGTAAAAGTGGTAAAACAGAAAATTTCGCCCGGTTGTAATGTTTCTCACTTTAAAGTCAGTAATTTGCCGATTTTAAGGGGAAAACGTTTATTGCGAACGATTTAGCTGGTCAGGGGGAGCTTATTTTTAAAAGTTTTGTAATATTCGGTTGATAACTAAAGGTACCGTGCAAATTAAACTAATAAAATAGAAGATTTCGCCCGGTTGAAATGTTTCTATCTGTAGGTCAGCAATTTGCCGATTTTAGGGAGGTTGCGTGACTGAATGGTTAGCACGTGCGCTGTGCATCATAACGTCCGTCATTGAGTCAACTGGCGTTGTTTCGATTTCTTGGTTGTACGTGACAAGTAGTATGGTCGCCTGTCCAACCTCGTAGGCCGTAACGCCGCTGCCCGGGTAAAATTTCCCTCATTGCACACTTTATGACGTATGCCCGTCTTCATTAGCCCATTTTAGGAGTAGGACGTTAAACCCCATTCAATTTGATTTCATTTTCTCTATGTTGCTTATTTATTATAGTGGATAAATGTTTTTCTGGTTCTATTAATTATTTCATTTCTGCATAGAAATCTTGCTTTGACCAGTTTTTTTTTATTGCAAAGTGCCATTCTTGTATATTGCAGTCTATGACCCTTTGTTTAAAACATGCTTAAGAAGTTGTCACGATTTCCTACTTATAACCAAACATATTTGAAACCATAATTATATAACATATCTCTAATTTTGGAAGCCCGATTACAGCTATACAAGTTTAGGTTATTTCCCTTTAGTTTAAAGATTATTTTTTCGCCCGGGTGCAATGTTTCTCACTACATTTAAATTTGTAACTTTGTGAGTTTTGACCGATTTTGATAATTATGTCTTTATAATTTTCCAAATTTACATATTTAACGTAAATATTCAAACAATTGGGATCAACCTGATTCGAATTTTTTTTAGTTTTGTTCAAAGTTATCTCATTTAATTTTTCTATGTTTTCTTACCATTTTCATTTCATTTTTCTGAAAGTTTTGAAGTGGGAAGTCATCCCGATTACAGCAACACAAGTATCAGTTATTTCCCTTTAGTTTTCAGATTATGCAATGTTTCATACTATATTTAGACTTGTAACTTCGCGAGTTTTTGACCAATTTTGATAGTTTGTTATTCTTATCCTTTCATTTGAGATACTTGATATAATCGATGACACGTGACGATGAATATGAAAGCTTTCATATCTACATGGGACAGTAGCAGATCTAGTTAAGCTTTCATATTACATATGAAAGCTTATTGTTTCTGTTAAGATTATTAAGCTTTCATATGTATTACATATGAAAGCTTATTGTTTCTGTTAAGATTAATATTATTAAGCTTTCATATTACATATGAAAGCTTATTGTTTCTGTTAAGATTATTATTATTTTTTTTTTGTGTATTTTCTGCAAATCGGATTTCTCAGAATCTAACCATGGGATCTTTCTGAAATTTTGACCTACCCCCCCAAAAATGGGGTGCGAACGTTGTTTAAATATATTTTCAAAACGTTTTACGAATCCGAAATCACCGAATTTTACGAACGAAAAAATTGACAATGCATAGTCGTAACTTTGTTATTTTTGACCGATTTTACTAATTCTTTTTTCTTTGAATACCTTGAAAAAAATCATTTTCATCTGCAGTTTCACATTTTCGAATTTCGAAAATTCGTCGCTGTGATTTCGAACCGGAAGTTTAGACCAATTTGACAACTTCTTTAATAGTTGTACGATTTTCATGAAATTTAGTATACAAGTAGATCTTACCGATGTGACTTCAAAAATATAATTAGAAATTTTCTAAATTATCTCCCCTTGGTGAAATTAAGGATCAAAGTTTTCAAAAAAATCGTCGAAATATAGGTCAGAATGACCTAATTTTTTTTTTCGATACTAGACAAGGAATTGCTGATTCGTACACAAAATATGGAGTTTGTCGATCGAACCGGAAGTGCCACCATCTTTAAACGTGAAAAATCAAAAAGGCTTTTTTGCTATTTTACTTACAGACTCGGGAGTTATATTTTCGGAATCCTTGAAGGAATGCCTAAAAATCTATCGGATCAGAATTTTGATTTCGGTCATGTGATGGTCACAATTTTGAATTGAAAATGAAAAATAGAAGCAATTTGAAAGGCCCGGACTTCGGAACACAATAACTCTCCTTCTAATTAAGCTAGAATGTTCAAACTTGGTGTAGACGTTCACTAGGTCAATGTTATGATTGAGTTCAAAGATGAGCATTTTCTGCTTAGGGTGAGCAGAGATAAGCATGCTGATTTGTTGATTCTTTAGGGCACGATAACTTCGGTTATAATGAAGGGAGGGCGGTGAAACTTTTGTCAATAGAGAGTCTAATGGGTAGCCTGTTGTGTGAAATGATTGTATCATTTTTTTTAAATATCAGGGATAGCCGAAAAAAAGAGATTGAAAATCCAAAAAGTCGTATTTTTACAATTTGGAGCATGTTTAGAGGTCTTTCTCGTAAAGTCAACATACTATTTTTTGGGAACTTCTTCTACAAAGACTCTTATTGGTAGTTTTTTTATATGAAACCATCGATCAACAGTCCAACATATCAGGAGTAGAAGAACAAAAGGATCGAACATTGAAAACGGCATCCTTTCATTGTTGAGCGAAACATGAAGTGTGGGTGACTACAATCTACGCATTTAGTCATCGTATAGAGCTTATTCAACAGTATCGAATTCCAACTGCTTAGGGATATTTTACGTGCACTCCAATGTGTACACGGGACCTTGGTTTTTCGTCCCATCCGAAGGACTAGACAGCTGTGCTTGTCAGGCCCTCCGTTCTGCCTTACTGACAAGGGAACCACGCCGGGAAATGGAGATGAACTTTCTCTGTGCAGAACTTTCAATTCAGGCAAAACGTTTATTGCATACGATTAAGCTGGTCAGTTGGAGCTTATTTTCAAAAGTTTTGTAATAATCGGTTGGTAATTAAAGTACCGTGCACATTAAACTGTTAAAACAGAAAATTTCGCCCGGTTGAAATGTTTCTTGCTATAAGTCAGCAATTTTCCGAATTCAGAGAGGCTGGATGGCTGAATGGTTAGCATGTGCTCGCTGTATCGTAACCTTTGTCATTGAGTCAACGGGCGTCGTTTGGATCTCCAGGTTGCACGTGACATGGTGTATGATGTCCAACCTCGTGGGTTTTCTCCGTGTTCTTCGGTTTCCTCCCAACGGCTAAAGACCAGTACGTGCAAGGGGAGTTTTTAAATAAAATTAAAAAACATATGTTAGTCCCGAAATGACCTAGTTTGTGTCGAATGGACGTTAGGCCGCATTTCTCTCTTTCTCTTTTTAAAGTTTTGTAATAATCGGTTGGTAATCAAAGGTACTGTTAAAGTGATAAAACAGAAAATTTGGCCCGGTTGTAATGTTTCTCACTTTAAATTCAGCAATTTGTCGATTTTAAGGGGCAAACGTTTATTGCGAACGATTAAGCTGGTCAGGGGGAGCTTATTTTTAAAAGTTTTGTAATATTCGGTTGATAACTAAAGGTACCGTGCAAATTAAACTGTTAAAATAGAAAATTTGGCCCGGTTGAAATGTTTCTCGCTGTAGGTCAGCAATTTGCCGATTTTAGGGAGGTTGCGTGGCTGAATGGTTAGCACATGCGCTCTGTATCATAACGTCTGTCATTGAGTCAACTGGCCTTGTTTCGATTTCTTGGTTGTACGTGACAAGGAGTATGGTCGCCTTACCAACCTCGTAGGCCGTAACGCCGCTGCCCGGGTAAAATTTCCCTCATTGCACACTTTATGCGTATGCCCGTCTTCATTAGCCCATTGTAGGAGCAGAACAGTAGGACGTTAAACCCCATTCAATTTCATTTCATTTTCTCTATGTTGCTTATTTATTATAGTGGATAAATATTTTTCTGGTTCTAGCAATTATTATACGCCCACATTTTCATGTGGACGTATTATGTCGTCGCCCCTGTCCGTCCGGACGTCCGTCCGTCCACAATTTGTTTGTGGACTCTCTACAGGTCACAATTCTTATCCGATTTTGACGAAACTTGAAATATAGGTTTATCCCCAAAAGATCTCCGTTCCTTTCGATATTGGCATGTATCGGATCAAAACTTCATGGATTATGGCCCCTGATTGTACGAAAAATCACGTTTTTAGCTTGTGGACCCTATAGAGGTCACAATTTTGAACCGATTTTGATGAAACTTGACATGCATGTTTGTAACCCAAAGATCTTGGTTCCTTTCGATATTTGCGGCTATCGGAATGTAATTTCCTGAATTATGGCCCCTTTTTAGCTTGTGGTCCCTCTGGAGGTCACAATTATTATTCGATTTAAAAAACCGTTTGATTATATCACCGTTACACCCTAAGGAAGGTTGAGTTTGAATTTCGGGAAAATCGGACGAAAATTGCCATACAAAATGGCCGCCGTTAGTACGCGAATACTGTTAAAAAATGGTATATCAAGGTTGTGGACCCTGTGGAGGTCACAATTTTGATTCGATTTTGATGAAACTTGAAATTCATGGTTATAACCCAAAGATCTTGCTTCCTTTCGATATTTGCGCATATCGGATCTTAACTTCCTGAATTATGGCCCCTGATTATACGCAAAATCGCCTTTTTTTAGCTTGGAGGTCACAATTATTATTCGATTTAAAAAAACGTTTGATTATATCACCGTTACACCCTAAGGAAGGTTGAGTTCGAATTTCGGGAAAATCGGACGAAAATTGCCATACAAAATGGCCGCCGTTTGTACGCGAATACTGTTAAAAAATGGTATATCAAGGTTGTGGACCCTGTGGAGGTCACAATTTTGATTCGATTGTGATGAAACTTGAAATTCAAGGTTATAACCCAAAGATCTTGCTTCTTTTCGATATTTGCGCATATCGGATCGTAACTTCCTGAATTATGGCCCCTGATTATACGCAAAATCGCCTTTTTTTTTAGCTTGGAGGTCACAATTATTATCCGATTTAAAAAAACGTTTGATTATATTACCGTTACACCGTAAGGAAGGTTGAGTTCGAATTTCGGGAAAATCAGACCAAAATTGCCATACAAAATGGCCACCGTTTGTACATGAATACTGTTAAAAAATGGTATATCAAGGTTGTGGACCCTGTAAAGGTCACAATTTTAATTCGATTTTGATGAAACTTGAAATGCATGGTTATAACCCAAAGATCTTGGTTCCTTTCGGTATTTGCGCATATCGGATCGTAACTTCCTGAATTATTCGAATTTCGTGAAAATGGTACCAAAATTGCCGGAAGAAATGGTCGCCGTTTGTACGCGAATAGTGTAAAGATATGGTATATCATGGTTGTTGACTCTGTACAGGTCACAATTCTTATCCGATTTTGACGAAAAGTCACATTTCTAGGTTGTGTACCGTCACACCATAATCATTGTCGACTTCGAATTTCATGAATATCAGACTGGAACTGACCAACAAAATGGCTGCTCCCAATACAGTATGAAATACAGGACTTAATGATGTAGGAAAAATCACTTTCCGTATTGTTTGTTCTCTATCCATCTCTCGAAAATGTGGGCGTATCCTGCCTGGCAGTGCCAGCCTATCTTTTAATTTCTGCATAGAAATCTCTGGCCAGTTTTTTTTTTATTGCAGAGTGCCATTCTTGTATATTGCAGTCTATGACCCTTTGTTTAAAACATGCTTAAGAAGTCGTCACGATTTCCTACTTATAACCAAACATATTGGAAACCATAATTATATAACATATCTTGGAAGCCCGATTACAGCTATACAAGTTTCAGTTATTTCCCTTTAGTTTAAAGATTATTTTTTTGCCCGGGTGCAATGTTTCTCACTACATTTAAATTTGTAACTTTGTGAGTTTTTGACCGATTTTGATATTATGTCTTTATAATTTTTCAAATCTACATATTTAACGTACATATTCAAACAGTTGAGTTCAACCTGATTCAAAAAGTATTAATTTTGTTCAAAGTTATCTCATTTAATTTTTCGATGTTTTCTTACCATGTTCATTTCATTTTTCTGAAAGTTTTGAAATCAGAAGTCATCCCGATTACAGCAACACAAGTATCAGTTATTTATTTCCCTTTAGTTTTCAGATTACTCAATGTTTCATACTATATTTAGACTTGTAACTTCGCGAGTTTTTGACCAATTTTGATAGTTTGTTATTCTTATCCTTTTATTTGAGATACTTGATATAATCGATGACACGTGACGATGAATATGAAAGCTTTCATATCTGCATGCGACAGTAGCAGATCTAGTTATTATTTTTTTTTTTTGTGTTTTATCCACAAATCGGATTTCTCAGAATCTAACCATAGGATCGTTCTGAAACTTTTACCTATCCCCCTAAAAATGGGTGGTGGCTGTTGATTAAATATATTTTCAAAACGTTTTACGTATCCGAAATCACCGAATTTTACGAACGAATGCATTTGACCTACAATGCTGTAACTTTGTGACTATTTGACCTATTTTACCAAATCTTTTTTCTTTGAGTACCTTGAGACAATTACTATAAATCTGCAGTTTCAGATTTTCGAATTTCGAAAATTCGTCGCTGTGATTTCGAACCGGAAGATTAGACCAATTTGACAACTTCTTTAATAGTTGTACGATTTTCATGAAATTTAGTATATAAGTAGATCTTACCGATGTGACTTCAAAAATATTATTAGAAATTTTCTAAATTATCTCCCCTTAACGAAATTAAGGATCAAATTTTTCAAAAAAATCGTCGAAATATAGGTCAGAATGACCTAATTTTTTTTTTGGATACTAGACAAGTAATTACTGATTCGTACACAAAATATGGAGTTTGTCGATCGAACCGGAAGTGCCACCATCTTTAAAAGTGAAAAATCAATAAGGCTTTTTTGCTATTTTACTTACAGACTCGGGAGTTATATTTTCTGAATCCTTGTAGGAAGGCCTAAAAAATGTCGCGAATAGAATTTTGATTTCGGTCACGTGATGGTCACCATTTTGAATTGAAAATGAAAAATAGAAGCAATTTGAAGGGTCGGGACTTTGGAACACAATTACTCTCCTTCTAATTAAGCTAGAATGTTCAAACTTGGTGTAGACGTTCACTAGGTCAAGGTTATGATTGAGTTTAAAGATGAACATTTTCTGCTTAGGGTAAGCAGAGATAAGCATGCTAATTTGTTGATTCTTTAGGGCACGATAACTTCGGTTATAATGAAGGGAGGGCGGTGAAACTTTTGTCAATAGAGAGTCTAATAGTTAGCCTGTTGTGTGAAATCATTGTATTATTTTTTCTAAATATCAGGGATAGCCGAAAAAAAGAGATTGAAAATCCAAAAAGTCGTATTTTTACAATTTGGAGCATGTTTGGAGGTCTTTCTCGTAAAGTCAACATAATATTTTTGGGAACTTCTTCTACAAAGAGTCTTATTGGTAGTCTTTTATATGAAACCATCGATCAACAGTCCAACATATCAGGAGTAGAAGAACAAAAGGATCGAACATTGAAAACGGCACCCTTTCATTGTTAAGCGAAACATGCAGTGTGGGTGACTACAATCTGCACATTTAGTCATCGTATAGAGCTTATTCAACAGTATCGAATTCCAACTGCTTAGGGATATTTTACGTGCACTCCAATGTGTACACGGGACCTTGGTTTTTCGTCCCATCCGAATGACTAGACAGCTGTGCTTGTCAGGCCCTCCGTTCTGCCTCACTGACAAGGGGAACCACGCCGGGAAATCGAGATGAACTTTCTCCGTGCAGAACTTTCAATTCAGGCGAAAACGTTTATTGCATACGATTAAGCTGGTCAGTTGGAGCTTATTTTCAAAAGTTTTGTAATAATCGGTTGGTAATTAAAGTACCGTGCACATTAAACTGTTTAAACAGAAAATTTCGCCCGGTTGAAATGTTTCTTGCTATAAGTCAGCAATTTTCTGAATTCAGGGAGGCTGAATGGCTGAATGGTTAGCATGTGCGCACTGTATCGTAACGTCAGTCATTGAGTCAACGGGCGTCGTTTCGATCTCCAGGTTGCACGTGACATGGTGTATGATGTCCGTCATCGTGGGTTTTCTCCGTGTTCTTCGGTTTCCTCACAACGGCTAAAGACCAGTACGCGCAAGGGGGGGGGGGGGGTAAATAAAATTTAAAAACATATGTTAGTCCCGAAATGACCTAGTTTGTGTCGAATGGACGTTAGGCCGCATTTCTCTTTTTCTCTTTACCGATGTGACTTCAAAAATATAATTAGAAATTTTCTAAATTATCTCCCCTTGGTGAAATTAAGGATCAAAGTTTTCAAAAAAATCGTCGAAATATAGGTCAGAATGACCTAATTTTTTTTTTCGATACTAGACAAGGAATTACTGATTCGTACACAAAATATGGAGTTTGTCGATCGAACCGGAAGTGCCACCATCTTTAAACGTGAAAAATCAAAAAGGCTTTTTTGCTATTTTACTTACAGACTCGGGAGTTATATTTTCGGAATCCTTGAAGGAATGCCTAAAAATCTATCGGATCAGAATTTTGATTTCGGTCATGTGATGGTCACAATTTTGAATTGAAAATGAAAAATAGAAGCAATTTGAAAGGCCCGGACTTCGGAACACAATAACTCTCCTTCTAATTAAGCTAGAATGTTCAAACTTGGTGTAGACGTTTACTAGGTCAATGTCATGATTGAGTTCAAAGATGAGCATTTTCTGCTTAGGGTAAGCAGAGATAAGCATGCTGATTTGTTGATTCTTTAGGGCACGACAACTTCGGTTATAATGAAGGGAGGGCGGTGAAACTTTTGTCAATAGAGAGTCTAATAGGTAGCCTGTTGTGTGAAATCATTGTATCATTTTTTTAAATATCAGGGATAGCCGAAAAAAAGAGATTGAAAATCCCAAAAGTCGTATTTTTACAATTTGGAGCATGTTTAGACGTCTTTCTCGTAAAGTCAACATACTATTTTTTGGGAACTTCTTCTACAAAGAGTCTTATTGGTAGTCTTTTATATGAAACCATCGATCAACAGTCCAACATATCAGGAGTAGAAGAACAAAAGGATCGAACATTGAAAACGGCACCCTTTCATTGTTGAGCGAAACATGAAGTGTGGGTGACTACAATCTACGCATTTAGTCATCGTATAGAGCTTATTCAACAGTATCGAATTCCAACTGCTTAGGGATATTTTACGTGCACTCCAATGTGTACACGGGACCTTGGTTTTTCGTCCCATCCGAAGGATTAGACAGCTGTGCTTGTCAGGCCCTCCGTTCTGCCTTACTGACAAGGGAACCACGCCGGGAAATCGAGATGAACTTTCTCTGTGCAGAACTTTCAATTCAGGCAAAACGTTTATTGCATACGATTAAGCTGCTCAGTTGGAGCTTATTTTCAAAAGTTTTGTAATAATCGGTTGGTAATTAAAGTACCGTGCACATTAAACTGTTAAAACAGAAAATTTCGCCCGGTTGAAATGTTTCTTGCTATAAGTCAGCAATTTTCCGAATTCAGGGAGGCTGGATGGCTGAATGGTTAGCATGTGCTCGCTGTATCGTAACCTTTGTCATTGAGTCAACGGGCGTCGTTTCGATCTCCATGTTGCACGTGACATGGTGTATGATGTCCAACCTCGTGGGTTTTCTCCGTGTTCTTCGGTTTCCTCCCAACGGCTAAAGACCAGTACGTGCAAGGGGAGTTTTTAAATAAAATTAAAAAACATATGTTAGTCCCAAAATGACCTAGTTTGTGTCGAATGGACGTTAGGCCGCATTTCTCTCTTTCTCTTTTTAAAGTTTTGTAATAATCGGTTGGTAATCAAAGGTACTGTTAAAGTGATAAAACCGAAAATTTGGCCCGGTTGTAATGTTTCTCACTTTAAAGTCAGCAATTTGTCGATTTTAAGGGGCAAACGTTTATTGCGAACAATTAAGCTGGTCAGGGGGAGCTTATTTTTAAAAGTTTTGTAATATTCGGTTGATAACTAAAGGTACCGTGCAAATTAAACTGTTAAAATAGAAAATTTGGCCCGGTTGAAATGTTTCTCGCTGTAGGTCAGCAATTTGCCGATTTTAGGGAGGTTGCGTGGCTGAATGGTTAGCACGTGCGCTCTGTATCATAACGTCTGTCATTGAGTCAACTGGCCTTGTTTCGATTTCTTGGTTGTACGTGACAAGGAGTATGGTCGCCTTACCAACCTCGTAGGCCGTAACGCCGCTGCCCGGGTAAAATTTCCCTCATTGCACACTTTATGGCGTATGCCCGTCTTCATTAGCCCATTGTAGGAGCAGAACAGTAAGACGTTAAACCCCATTCAATTTCATTTCATTTTCTCTATGTTGCTTATTTATTATACTGGATAAATATTTTTCTGGTTCTAGCAATTATTTAATTTCTGCATAGAAATCTCAGGCCAGTTTTTTTTATTGCAGAGTGCCATTCTTGTATATTGCAGTCTATGACCCTTTGTTTAAAACATGCTTAAGAAGTCGTCACGATTTCCTACTTATAACCAAACATATTGGAAACCATAATTATATAACATATCTTGGAAGCCCGATTACAGCTATACAAGTTTCAGTTATTTCCCTTTAGTTTAAAGATTATTTTTTTGCCCGGGTGCAATGTTTCTCACTACATTTAAATTTGTAACTTTGTGAGTTTTTGACCGATTTTGATATTATGTCTTTATAATTTTCCAAATCTACATATTTAACGTACATATTCAAACAGTTGAGTTGAACCTGATTCAAAAAGTTTTAGTTTTGTTCAAAGTTATCTCATTTAATTTTTCGATGTTTTCTTACCATTTTCATTTCATTTTTCTGAAAGTTTTGAAATCGGAAGTCATCCCGATTACAGCAACACAAGTACCAGTTATTTCCCTTTAGTTTTCAGATTACTCAATGTTTCATACTATATTTAGACTTGTAACTTCGCGAGTTTTTGACCAATTTTGATAGTTTGTTATTCTTATCCTTTTATTTGAGATACTTGATATAATCGATGACACGTGACGATGAATATGAAAGCTTTCATATCTGCATGGGACAGTAGCAGATCTAGTTGTTATTTTTTTTGTGTGTTTTATCCACAAATCGGATTTCTCAGAATCTAACCACAGTATCTTTATGAAACTTTTACCTACCCCCCCAAAAATGGGTGGTAGCTGTTGATTAAATATATTTTCAAAACGTTTTACGAATCCGAAATCACCGAAATTTACGAACGACAAAATGGACAATGCATAGTCGTAACTTTATTGTTTTTTGACCGATTTTACTAAATCTTTTTTCTTTGAATACCTTGAAAAAAATCATTTTCATCAGCAGTTTCACATTTTCGAATTTCGAAAATTCGTCGCTGTGATTTCGAACCGGAATTTTAGACCAATTTGACAACTTCTTTAATAGTTGTGCGATTTTCATTCAATTTAGTATATAAGTAGATCCTACCGATGTGACTTCAAAAATGTAATTAGAAATTTTCTAAATTATCTCCCCTTGGTGAAATTAAGGATCAAAGTTTTCAAAAAAATCGTCGAAATATAGGTCAAAATGACCTAATTTTTTTTTTCGATACTAGACAAGGAATTACTGATTCGTACACAAAATATGGAGTTTGTCGATCGAACCGGAAGTGCCACCATCTTGAAACGTGAAAAATCAATAAGGCTTTTTTGCTATTTTACTTACAGACTCGGGAGTTATATTTTCTGAATCCTTGTAGGAAGGCCTAAAAAATGTCGCGAACAGAATTTTTTGATTTAGGTCAACCGGGAGTCACCATTTTGAATTGAAAATCAAAAATAGAAGCAATTTGAAGGGCCGAGACTTTTGAGCACAATAACTCTCATTCTAATTAAGCTAGAATGTTCTAACTTGGTGTAGACGTTCACTAGGTCAATGTTATGATGAAGTTCAAAGATGAGCATTTTCTGCTTAGGGTAAGCAGAGATAAGCATATTGATTTGTTGATTCTTTAGGGCACGATAACTTCGGTTATAATGAAGGGAGGGCGGTGAAACTTTTGTCAATAGAGAGTCTAATAGCTAGCCTGTTGTGTGAAATCATTGTATCATTTTTTTTAAATATCAGGGATAGCCGAAAAAAAGAGATTGAAAATCCAAAAAGTCGTATTTTTACAACTTGGAGTATGTTTAGAGGTCTTTCTCGTAAAGTAAACATAATATTTGTTGGGAACTTCTTCTACAAAGAGTCTTATTGGTAGTCTTTTATATGAAACCATCGATCAACAGTCCAACATATCAGGAGTAGAAGAACAAAAGGATCGAACATTGAAAACGGCACCCTTTCATTGTTAAGCGAAACATGCAGTGTGGGTGACTACAATCTACACATTTAGTCATCGTATAGAGCTTATTCAACAGTATCGAATTCCAACTGCTTAGGGATATTTTACGTGCACTCCAATGTGTACACGGGACCGTGGTTTTCGTCCCATCCGAACTAGACAGCCGTTCTGCCTCACTGACAAGGGGGAACCACGCCGGGAAATCGAGATGAACTTTCTCCGTGCAGAACTTTCAATTCAAGCCAAACTTTTATTGCATACGATTACGCTGGTCAGTTGGAGCTTATTTTCAAAAGTTTTGTAATAATCGGTTGGTAATTAAAGTACCATGCACATTAAACTGTTAAAACAGAAAATTTCGTCCGGTTCAAATGTTTCTTGCTATAAGTCAGCAATTTTCCGAATTCAGGGAGGCTGAATGGCTGAATGGTTAGCATGTGCGCGCTGTATCGTAACGTCTGTCATTGAGTCAACGGGCGTCGTTTCGATCGCCAGGTTGCACGTGACATGGAATATGATGTCCAACCCCGTTTATTGCGAACGATTAAGCTGTTCAGGGGGAGCTTATTTTTAAAAGTTTTGTAATATTCGGTTGATAACTAAAGGTACCGTGCAAATTAAACTGTTAAAATAGAAAATTTGGCCCGGTTGAAATGTTTCTTTCTGTAGGTCAGCTAGAATGTTCAAACTTGATCGAGTTCACAGCAGAAATAACAGTGAAACGATCAACGAACTCATAGCAGAAATAACAGTGCAAAACTTAACGAATTCATAGCAGAAATGAAATGGGGTTTTACGTCCTACTCTTCTGCACCTGACCTGGGCTAATGGAAGACGGCCATACGCCACACAGTGTGCTATGAGGGAATTTTTGCCCGGGCAAGGGATCTTTTACGTGCACTCCAATGTGTACACGGGACCTCGGTTTTTCGTCCCATCCGAACGACTAGGCAGCTGTCCTTATCAGGCCCTCCTTCTGCATCACTGACAAGAGGAAACAACGCCGGAAAATCGAGATGAGCTTTCTCGGCCAATGCAAGGATCGAACACCCGACCTCCAGGCTAACGAGCCAGCGCCTTGCCCACTTAGCCACCGTGATTCCCATAAATAGCAATGAAACGATCAACGAATTTATAGCAGTAATAACACTTCAACAATTAACGAATTCGTAGCAGAAATAACGATGAAACAATTAACGAATTCGTAGCAGAAATAACAATGAAACGTTCAACGAAATCATAGCCGAAATAAGAGTGGAACAATGAACGAATTAATAGTAGACGAGTTCATAGTAGAAAAAACAGCGAAACAATGAACGAATCATAGCAGAAACCAGAAGGCTATCAATACACTGTGAAATTTGAAACCTAAATGGCCCGGCTAGGAACAATATCTACATGCCCGTAAAAGACTACTTAACAGTTGGAATTCGAAAGAAAAGACCGTAACGACGCTGTCCGATCAAACTTTAGTTAATTCAGTCGGCGCAAAAAGATAGGTCGTTAAAACCATTTCTGTTCAGTTCATTCCATTTCCTTAAATCTATGAAAGTTGTGTGAATTGGGAATCGCGTATTACTCAACAGTTTCAGGGGAGATAAGCCGTCTTTGAGATTGGAAATCAATTTTTGATATCGACTGTGTATGATTGCTACTAGATCGATTGTGATTCAGGTTCTAATCAGTTTGGATTGAAGAATCGGGGTGGTATATGTGTGTGTGATGGGGTGGGGGTGGTGGCACAAGACGCTATATCCCATTCGCAACCACACACCTAACAAATGCAGGGTATAGGTTGCGATCAGTTCTTTCAAGATTTTCATATATTTAAGCCACTTTATTACACGCCTCATCTGAAAATGTCTGTGTTAGTGTAGATAAATGTTGACCAAATAACATCTTTCACCATTTTGACTTTCAGTTACGGAACTAGCATAGGGGCGTTTTAAGGTTTATCATGGCGGAGGCTGTACTATTTTGAGGGCCCTCTGTCGCGAGGGGAGGTTCTTGATTGATGATTGTCACCCCAATGCAATGGCTGCATTCTCATTCAGTAGTGGATTCGACAGTAACAGTGTATAGAAAACGATTGAGTTGGACTCGGGGGCCCTTTCCCTTGGCACTAGGGACCCTTTTGTCATTCGTCGGACCCTTTTGTCTGTCTTTAGAGCCCTCCCTAACTAGGGCACATTTTCATTTTTCGCATCGGTTTTAGCATTTTTCTCCCGTTTTATTTTTTCAACTGCTTTGATTTTTTTCGCGGGAAGGCTGGCGCCTCCAGCGCCTCAGCTATAAAACGCTTTTGAACTAACAGTACTATTGACAGAATACCGTTTTTTCCAGTAATGGTAACTCACTCGTTTCTTCAAGAATCATTCGGCATTCCAGGTATGCTACATTCTATTCGCTGTCTTCCATAGGAGCGGTAAGATGAGACCTGTTTGTGGGAAAATCCCTAAACAATATGCGAGGGTGGAATAATCGTACATTACTTTAAGGTTTGCGTGAAGTAATTGACATATCGAAATTACAGTTATATGCACTGAATAACCATGACACGGGAGAGAGAGAGAGAGAGAGAGAGAGAGAGAGAGAGAGAGAGAAATGGGGTTTAACGTCCACTCGACGCAAACTAGGTCATTTTGGGACTAACATATGGTTTAATTTTATTTCAATAATCTGCTTGCGCATATTAACAGTGGGAGGGAACCGCAGGTCCCGGGATAAACCCAGGAGATTGGACAGGCGAGATTGTAGGTTAGGGTTAGGGTAAGCGCTAAGGTTAGGTCTTGGGTTAGAATTAGGATTAGCGATATCCCTATTTACATCTCGTGACCTTTGACCAAACGTAATGAAGACAGGATGTGACGTATATATGCACATTGAGGTTATCAAGCTATAGACCGGACTAGTAGTAAGCTATAAACGGATAAATAACAAGAGTTTATATGTATATTATTTTATTAAATTTATATATATCGTAACTCCCTGATTTACGTATATACATTATGCATGAACAATAGAAACTATATACTAGTATTTATAAGTATTAAAGCTATGGTAATATTATGCTATCAAATAGCCGTATTGTCTTAATATTTGTTGTAACCGCAACCTTGATAGTTATTGTAAGAAGGATAACGGTTGTAGTTGTTGTATCCGTTACCGTATCCGTTGTTATTGTAGTTGTTATATCCCTTCCCATATTCGTTGTTATTGTGGCCATTGTTGTAACCGTTGTTGTAATTGTAGGGGCCGTTGTAACTATTGTATCCTTTATTATTGTATTGGTTGTACTTGTATAGTCCGTTGTTGTATCGGTTGTATGGCCCGTTGTTGTACCCGTTGTAGTTGTATGATTGTTTGTAAGTTCCAATCTTTCCATGTCCAACAAATCCGTTTCCAATTATACCGTGTCCGATACCGTTACCAACGATACCATGACCAATTCCGTGTCCAACAATACCGTGTCCGATACCGTTACCAACGATGTCATGCCCAATGCCGTTACCAATCTTTCCATGTCCAATAAGTCCGTGTCCGATTCCGTTTCCAATGATACCATGTCCGATACCGTTACCAACGATACCATGACCAATTCCGTTTCCAACAATACCGTGTCCGATACCGTTACCAATCTCTCCATGCCCAATGCCGTTACCAATCTTTCCATGTCCAATAAGTCCGTGTCCGATTCCGTTTCCAATGATACCATGTCCGATACCGTTACCAACGATACCATGACCAATTCCGTTTCTAACAATACCGTGTCCGATACCGTTACCAACAATACCATGACCAATTCCGTTACCAATAACACCGACTTTGCAAACAGCTACTATTCCGTGTCTGAGTCGGTTTCCTTGGATACCATGTCCAATACCATGGTTGAGTTCGTTGCCAATAGCTCCTACACTAACAAGACCATGTCCAACACCGGCATGTCCTCTTCCATATCCTTTACCAATTCCGTTTGCAAAGACACCAACACCATGTCCGAAACCGTGTCCGATTTTAGCATCGAAGTATTGGGAAGCAGCTACTGTCAAACAGACAGCGAAAGCGACGAAAGCCTGAAAAAGAAAAAAAAAACATGTGTTTTACAGAAATAGCCGTAGATTTGATTCGATACTAAAAAAAAAAATCGCGAGGGTTTATTTATAACCAAAAACTTGACAATCAAGAAATTTTACTGTGCCGCCATTATTTAGTACATGATCGAGTTTTGGCGTTACCAGGCAAAATCACAAGTAATATTCAACTCTGGGTAATAATTTACACTTTTTATAATTTACCGTTCTGGCCCTATGAATATAAAACTGCCTTTAATACAATGTCAAGGGCGATAAGCAATAATATAACAGTGACGATGCAATACCATGTTCAACCCTCGGTAATTTTTACCAGTTTTAAATTTAAAGATGGACCTATGGGTATGCATGCCAAGTGCGATAAGCAATCATATAAAAATTTAGTATGTAATGAAACTTATTAGTGCTATACCAAATTAGATATCAGGTTTCTTGTCTAGAAAGTTCAAGTATATCCCATCTGGGTCACGATCCTTGTCACTACATACCGCTAATTAGAAGTATTGAAGATTATTTAGTCAACAAGTTAAATTTACTTTCTGTAGATTGTTACAATGTTTTACTGTATTAGCCCAGTCTGTACAGAACAGAGGGCGAAAAAGCAAGTCCCATTTAAGATTTCAGGGACCGGATATGCTTATCTTAAAACTTCAAAGATTTGAAATCTTATACGGAGTAGGGCAAAAGTCCTACTTTATACACCGACTGGACCATTGAAGACAAACAGGTAGATTTTGCCCGGACATCTGTATCACGATATACTCTATCAAGGAATCTTTTACGTGCACGCCAATGTGCACACTGAACATTGCTTTTCGTCCCATCCTGACAATTAGACACTATTCCCTGTCAGACCGGGCAGACCTACTGTCCTGTACAGCTAACAAGGGCAGTCAAGTCTGTACAATTGACTTTCTGGTCAAACCCCGGGAGAGAGCCCAAGACCTACTGGTTAGTTAATCAGTGTCTCTTATCACTGAGCCACCATGATCCCCATACATTAAAAACGCGGAGTTCGTAGATGAGCATATTATGCTTAGGGTAAGCAGAGATAAGCAATTAGATTGGTTGATGATTTTGGACACTTTCACTTCAGTCAGAGTGATGAAACTTGGTGTATAGTTTCATTACATCAATACCTTGTATACGTTCGACAATGAGCATTGTCTGCCCTGGATAAGCAGAGCGATGAGCAATTTGATTGGTCGAGAATTTGAAACAAAATAACTCTCCTTCTAATTGGGGCAGAATGTTCAATCTTCGTGAAGGCGTTCATTAGGTCAGTGCCATAAAGGAGTGCGAAGATGAGCATTGTCTGCTTACAGTAAGCAGAGATAAGCAATCTGATTGGTTGATTCTTTGGGGCACGATAACTTTGGTTATAATGAAGTGAGAGTGACAAAATTCCAAATATAGATTCATTATGTCATTACCTTGACTAAGTTTGATGTTGAGAATTTCTGCGTAGATTTAGGAGCAATAAGCAATTTGACAGATCACATTGGAACATAACACCTCTGTTTCTAATTAAGGTAGAATTTGAACCGGTTGAATTGTTTCTCGTTATAACTCGGTGAGTTTTTGGCGGATTTCATTAATTCTTTTTCCTTTTTAAGATTCTTTATACAACTCTTGAGATGCGACAGAAACTGACCGTGAATATGAAAGCTTTAATATCTGCTTAGCAGATCTAGTTATTATTTTTTTTTTTTGTGTATTTTCTGCAAATCGGATTTCTCAGAATCTAACCATGGGATCTTTCTGAAACTTTGACCTACCCCCCCAAAAATGGGGTGCGAACGTTGTTTAAATATATTTTCAAAACGTTTTACGAATCCGAAATCACCGAATTTTACGAACGAAAAAACTGACAATGCATAGTCGTAACTTTGTTATTTTTTGACCGATTTTACTAATTCTTTTTTCTTTGAATACCTTGAAAAAAATCGTTTTGATCTGCAGTTTCACATTTTCGAATTTCGAAAATTCGTCGCTGTGATTTCGAACCGGAAGTTTAGACCAATTTGACAACTTCTTTAATAGTTGTACGATTTTCATGAAATTTAGTATACAAGTAGATCTTACCGATGTGACTTCAAAAATATAAAAATAGGTTGCCAGGCAACGAAACATACGCCCACACAGCAGCCAAATCGTCCGGGCAGTCAACAAGACTTGTCGCATATTATGGAATTATCAGAAAATCATTAGAATTTGTTTGGTTTTTATAATCAAACGTTTTTTTTTTAAATCAGATAATAATTGTGACCTCCAGAGGCACAACAAGCTAAAAAGGGTGATTTTTCGTACAATCAGGGGACATAATTCAGGAAGTAATGACCCGATGGGCGCAAATATCGAAAGGAACCAAGATCTTTGGGTTATAAACATACATGTCAAGTTTCATCAAAAACGATTCAAAATTGTGACCTCTATAGGGTCCACAACCTTGATATAACATATTTTCACACTACTCGTGTACAAACGGCGGCCATTTTGTCTGTCAATTCTAGTCCGATTTTCACGTAATTCAAACTCTCTCTTCAATACCATGTAATGGTGATATACTCAAACGTTTTTTTAAATCGGATAATAATTTTGACCTCCAGAGGGACCAAAAGCGAACAAAAGCGATTTTTCGGACAATCCAGGGACATAATTCAGGAAGTTATGATCCAATGGGCGCAAATATCTAAAGGAACCAAGATCTTTGGATTATAAACATACATGTCAAGTTTCATCAAAATTGGTTCAAAATTGTAAACCTCTATAAGGTCCACAACCTTGATATAACATATTTTCACACTATTCGCATACAAACAGCGGCCATTTTGTCCGTCAATTTTGGTCCGATTTTCACGAAATTCGACTTCAACCTTCATAACCATGTAACGGTGATATAATCAAACGTTTTTTTAAATCGAATAACAATTTTGACCTCCAGAGGGACCACAAGCTAAAAAGGGCGATTTTTTGGACAATCAGGGGCCATAATTCAGGAAGTTACGATCCGATGGGCGCAAATATCGAAAGGAACCAAGATCTTTGGGTTATAAACATACATGTCAAGTTTCATCAAAATTGGTTCAAAATTGTGACCTCTATAAGGTCCACAACCTTGATATAACATATTTTCACACTATTCGCGTACAAACGGCGGCCATTTTGTCTGTCAATTTTGGTCCGATTTTCACGAAATTCGAATTCAACCTTCATAACCATGGAACGGTGATATAATCAAACGTTTTTTTAAATCCGATAACAATTTTGACCTCCAGAGCTAAAAAGGGCAATTTTTCGGAAAATCAGGGGCCATAATTCAGGAAGTTACGATCCGATGGGCGCAAATATCGAAAGGAACCAACATCTTTCGGTTATAAACATACATGTCACGTTTCATCCAAATCGGTTCAAAATTGTGACCTCTAAAAGGTCCACAACCTTGATATAACATATTTTCACACTATTCGCGCACAAATGGCGGCCATTTTGTCCGTCAATTTTGGTCCGATTTTCACGAAATTCGAACTCAACCTTCATAATCATGGAACGGTGATATAATCAAACGTTTTTTTAAATCGGATAACAATTTTGACCTCCAGAGGGACCACAAGCTAAAAAGGGCGATTTTTCGGACAATCAGGGGCCATAATTCAGGAAGTTACGATCTTATTGGCGCAAATATCGAAAGGAACCAAGATCTTTGGGTTATAAACATGCATTTCAAGTTTCATCCAAATCGATTCAAAATTGTGACCTCTACACTGTTCACAACCTTGATATAACATATTTTCACACTATTCGCGTACAAATGGCGGCCATTTTGTCCGTCAATTTTGGTCCGATTTTCACGAAATTCGAACTCAACCTTCATAACCATGTAACGGCGATATAATCAGACGGTTTTTTAAATCGGATAACAATTTTGAACTCCAGAGGGACCACAAGCTAAAAAGGGTGATTTTTCGGACAATCAGGGGCCATAATTCAGGAAGTTACGATCCAATTGGCGCAAATATCGAAAGGAACCAAGATCTTTGGTTTATAAACATGCATTTCAAGTTTCATCCAAATCGGTTCAAAATTGTGACCTCTACACTGTTCACAAGCTAAAAAACGTGATTTTTCACACAATCAGGGGCCATAACCCATGAAGTTACGGTCCGATACATGCCAATATCGAAAGGAACCGAGATCTTAGGGTGATAAACCTATATTTTAAGTTTCATTGAAATCGGATAAAAATTGTGACCTGTAGACTGTTCACAAACAATTGTGGACGGACGGACGGACGGACGTCCGGACGTCCGGACGGACGGACGAACAGGGGCGACGACAATATACGTCCACATGAAAATGTGGGCGTATAATTAGAAATTTTCTAAATTATCTCCCCTTGGTGAAATTAAGGATCAAAATTTTCAAAAAAATCGTCGAAATATAGGTCAGAATGACCTAAAAAATTTTTTCGATACTCGACAAGTAATTACTGATTCCTACACAAAATATGGAGTTTGTCGATCGAACCGGAAGTGCCACCATCTTGAAACGTGAAAAAACAATAGAACTTTTGCGATATTGCACTTACAGACACGGGAGTTATATTTTCTGAATCCTTGAAGGATGGCCCAAAAATCGTAGGGAGCAGAATTTTGATTTCGGTCACGTGATGGTCACCATTTTGAATTGAAAATGAAAAGTAGTAGCAATTTGAAGGGCCGAGACTTTGAAACACAATAAATCTCCTTCTAATTGAGCTAGAATGTTCAAACTTGGTGTAGACGTTCACTAGGTCAATGTCATGATTGAGTTCAAAGATGAGCATCTTCTGTCTAGGGTAAGCAGAGATAGGCATGCTGATTTGTTGATTCTTTAGGGCACGATAACTTCGGTTATAATGAAGGGAGGGCTGTGAAACTTTTGTCAATAGAGAGTCCAATAGCTAGCCTGTTGTGTGAAATCATTGTATCATTTATTTTAAATATCAGGGATAGGCGAAAAAAAGAGATTGAAAATCCAAAAAGTCGTATTTTTACAATTTGGAGCATGTTTAGAGGTCTTTCTCGTAAAGTCAACTTAATATTTTTTGGGAACTTCTTCTACAAAGAGTCTTATTGGTAGTCTTTTATATAAAACCATCGATCAACAATCCAACATATCAGGAGTAGAAGAACAAAAGGATCGAACATTGAAAACGGCACACTTTCATTGTTAAGCAAAACATGCAGTGTGGGTGGCTACAATCTGCACATTTAGTCATCGTATAGAGCTTATTCAACAGTATCGAATTCCAACTGCTAAGGGATCTTTTACGTGCACTCCAATGTGTACACGGCGGGTGGGGGGACACGCCAGAAAATCGAGATGAACTTTCTCGGACAATGCAGGGATCGAACACCCGACCTCCTGGCTAGCAGGCCAACGCCTTAGCCACATAGTGTGGACATCCATCGTACATTTCATCCGTCAAATCAAAGCATTTCATTGCATTAGACCAATAATTAATTATTCTTAATTGAAAACTTTATTTTAATATTAATCTGGCATTATTAAATCTTAATTTTATTGGTCTTATTTAAAATTAAACTTTCATTTAAGTATGAACAACCCTTAACGTGTCTCTTTAAAACATAAAAAAAATACTCTAAAACAGTAGCTCAACCTTTTGACCTAAACTCATTAATTTACCATTTTTTGTGAGCCACTTGTTATTTTTCCTATGACATATTACACGTGTCTGATTTTAAAGGGGGGTTTGGTGGCTGAATGGTTAGCACGCGCGCCTGTCATTGAGTTAACTAGCGTGTTTTCGAATGCCCGGTTGTACGTGACAAGGAGTAAGGTCGCCTGTCCAATCGGTCATTTTTAATTTTTTTCCCGCCATTTTCATTTCATTTTCTCATCCGTCTCATTACAGTAATACAAGTTTGAGGTATTTCCCTTTAGTTTTCAGATTATTGTTATGCCTGGGTGCAATGTTTCATACTATATTTAGACTTGTAACTTCGCGAGTTTTTGACCAATTTTGATAATTTTTTCTTCTTATCCTTTTATTTAGGATACTTGATACAATCAACGACACATGACGATGAATATGAAAGCTTTCATATCTGCATGGGACAGTAGCAGATCTAGTTAGGCTTTCAGACTTTCGTCTGAAAGCCTATTGTGATTACTAAAATTATTATTATTTTTTTTTTTATTATTATTATTATTTACCGCGGGAGCCTATTTCTCTATGATCGAAAAGAGATGCCGATTTGCGGTTCATCTTACTATTGGGAAATCAGGTGGTGGCTACTCAATAAAGCAATTTTCAAACTTCTGCGCAGACCGGAAGTGACCGAACTTTGTACGTTGTCACAAAATTGAAAATTGGCTATAGTTTCATCAATTCTTTTCCCATTTTTAAACAAATCACATTTTTGGAATCCCTGAATCTTTTCTGAGACAATAGCTATCTCACATTTTTCAATTTCGAACATTCGTCTATGACTTTTATCGTTCGAAAATTGAAAACATGTTGTTTACGAGACAATTTTTGTTATTTTTCAAAATTTTCAAATTTGACCTACATTTTTGGATACCTGAAGTCCACTCGATTCTAGAAATATAAGTTTCATTCAGAGTTATCGCCCTTTATTTTTCGATTTTTTTCGAATTTTCTTCCTATTTTGTGAGCTGTGGTTTCGTTTTACGGTCGAATTGATGTTTCTGAAAGTTATGGAACATGAAGTTGTAGTCCAATACCAACTGATAAAGCAATTTCGACAAGGATCCTTAAACCGGAAGTGGTCGAAATAGTGTGCAATATTTTGAAAAAAATGCAAAAAATTGATGTTTTGGTGGAAAACGTGATTTCTCTGTCCGAAATCAACAGATGAAACTAATTAAGGTACCGTTGGATGCCCAGAGGAATGCACTATCGTATGATACCCAAATCACACGGATACGATGAGCAAGAAGCAAAATATGGCACGCTGAAAATCATGTATTTTCTGATTTGGAGCGTTTTTGGACGCCTGTATCTCGAAAACTTAACCGCAACTTTTTTTTTAACTTTCTCTATCGAGAGTCAATTCGATAGTCTTGTGAATTATGCCATCCAATAAGACTTTGAAATGTCTGGAATACGATAAAAAAGGGACTGAAAATCAAAAAAAGTCGAAAAATCGTGAAATTTTGGAAAATGCTCTACTATATTTTTATTTTAAGAGATTTTCAAAAAAAGGTTGTATATTCAGATAGCTGACCTAATTACAATTCTAACGATGTATAATATGTATGTAGTTATTGTAATTTAATTTTCGATATTTTAATTTTTTTGCATTTTTGGCACTTTTGAACATAGGATTTCTCAGGGGCATTTTATCTAATCAGAAAATTTAATATATCATTACAGAGCCCTGTGGCCATTTTAGTGCCCAAACCGGCTATTAAAACTATTCCGACAATAATAACCATACCGGAAGTATTCAAAAAATGAAAAAAAAAGTAAAAACATTGTCGCACTTGCGAAAAACATGATTTCTCCCTTAGGTAATAGTGGACCAAAAGAACTAAAGTGTCGCTGGATAGCCCTATTAATGGACCATCATATGGTATCTAAATAATGTGATTTCAATGGTAAGGAAATAAATTATTGTATGCCAAAAATCTAGTATTTTCCGATTTTTTAACATTCTGAGACGCCCTTTTCTCGAAAACGACGCCGCAGATTTTTCTCAAACTTTTCTTACTCAAAGTCCTATCGGTTGTCTATATAGTGAATCCAAAATGAAATGCATTGAAATAATATAAATGGTCCAAAAATGGCCTCAAACTTTGAAAAAAATTGAAAAATCGTTAAATTTTTGTAAACGCTCTTTAATTTATCTTTTTTCCCAAAACTATTCAATGGATGTTTCTGACACTTCTGGTACAGAAAGTTAATTATCCAAAGAACTTCGTAAAGCTATCACTACAACGATCGTAAAACCGGAAGTAGTCGAAAAAATGTCCGATATTTTGAAAAAAAATAATTTTTTTACGAAAACATTTTTTATTTATGAATATGTTTTGATGATATTTTACACAGGGTTAAAAATATCATCCTACTTGAGCAGAAATGAGAAAAAAAATTGTCTCGGTAATTTGCGTTAGCCGCCATCGGCTAATTTAGTTTTTCGTAGACAGAAAAATTATTTATTATTCGATTTGTATAAAACAAAGTTCATACGCTCCGTGGTCCCAATTGTAATTTTTTTTGTTACGGTGAAACTTTTCTGTCGGCAACGGAAGTGACGTAATATTAACAAAAACTACAATTTTGATCGTTCAGTACCACTTTTTAAAAGCAAATATTATTTTTTTTCAAAACTGATATAACTAAAAGGATGCACCCTGCAAAGGTGCACAAAATCCTTAGCTCAGATTTTTTAATTTCAATTTCATTTTCGGGCAATTTCGAATAAAATGTAAAATAAAGTGTAAAATTCAGTTATTTACAATTCATTCAGCGTCTTCATATTTTGAAATATTTATTTGTAATTTTCATAAACTCGTAGCAATAATCCAGACGAAGAGAATGTATGCGCAAATTAGTTTGTAATATGAGCAGTTGCCGAGAAATATGCAATTTTGCATGCATCACTTTTCACGTTATTTTGCCTATAAAAGAGTGAATTATTATTCGATTTGCAATATTTTTTTTCCATTTGATGCTTAATGCCAATTTGGACTAGGTCAAGCCAATTTTACATTTACACTGTGACCGGAAATGACGTCATTTGGGCAAAAACTGTATTTTTAACTTAAAAAAAATATATTTTATTCAAATGAGTCTGCCTTATAATATTTTTAAAATTATGATATTTGATTCCCATCAACGAATAGAATTAAGCCATACGACCATACGGATACCACAAAATGGTTTCTAACTTGTACGGTTACAGAGATATAGGCGATCTTTTATAAGTCACTTTTCAAGGTTTTTGTTCTATAAAAGTGTCAATTATTATTCGATTTTTATCATTGTTTTACCATTTGATGCCTTATGCCATTTATGACTTCTATGAACTAAATTAACATTTTCAATATCTCCGAAAGTAATGTAATTTTTGCAAAAAACGTATTTTTAGCCTTCAAAACAAACATTTTTTTGAAGGGATTTATATTTATTATTCGTTTAACTTTATAACGTCTGACTCTAATGGGCAGTAAGATTGAATCAATACCATCATATTGATATCAAGAAAAGGCTTCTAGCATGTTCCCTTGTCGAATAATAGCCAATTTTCCCAGGGTCACTTTTAAGTTTTATACCTTCTTAATTTCAGTTTAAGGGTTATAGGTTGATTATTTATTGCCCGATATGTATAAAACAAAGTTTGTATTTTGTATGTTGCGAATTTTCGACTTATTTTTCACCTATAAAAATTTCTTTCGGCACCGGAAGTGACGTAATTTTGCCATAATTTACAATTTTGACCGGTCTTTTCGCCAGCAAATATTACTTTTACATATGATAGAAGGTGTCACTGAAGCAAAACAATTAAAGTAAAGTTTGGTAGCTCAATGGATCGGCTATGGTATAATGAACTTCCTGTATGATTCCTGAAAGCCGGTTCAGTGCTGCTTGCAGGTCTAGTTATTATTATTATTATTATTTACCGCGAGGGCCTAGATCTCCATGATCGAAAACAGATATCGATCTGGAACTAGCTTTTCTATCGGGAAACCATGTGGTGGCTACTTGATAAAATATTTTTGAAATTTCTGCGCATACCGGAAGTGACCGAACTTTGTACTTTCTCTAAAAATTGAAAATCGGCCATAGTTTCGTCAATTCTTTATCCATTTTCAAACAAATTACATTTTTAGGATCCCTGAATCTTTTCTGAGACAATGGCTATCTCACATTTTTCAATTTCGAACATTCGTCTATGATTTTTATCGTTCGAAAATTGAAAACATGTTGTTTACGAGACAATTTTTGTTATTTTTCAAAATTTTCAAATTTGACCTACATTTTTGGATACCTGAAGTCCATCCGATTCCAGTAATATAAGTTTCATTCAGAGTTATCGCCCTTTATTTTTCGATTTTTTTCGAATTTTCTTCCCATTTTGTGAGCTCGGGTTTCGTTTTATGGCAGAATTGACGTTTCTGAAACTTCTGGAACATGAAGTTATAGTCCAATACCAACTTATAAAGCAATTTCGATAAGAATCCTTCAACCGGAAGTGGTCGAAATAATGTGCAATATTTTGAAAAAAATGCAAAAAATGGATATTTTGGGGGAAAACGCTATTTCTCCGTCTGATATCAATGGATTAAACGAATGAAGGTACCGTTTGATGGCACGATTGCTGGACTATCATATGATACCCCATTCATACGGATACTATGAACAGACAGCAAAATATGGCACGCTGAAAATCAAGTATTTTCTGATTTGGATCGTTTTTGGACGCCTGTATCTCGAAAACTTAACCTGCAATTTTTTTTTAATTTTTTCTATCGAGAGTCCTTTTGGGGGTATTTTTCATGAAGCCATCCAATAAGACTTTGAAATGTCTGGAATAGGATAAAAAAGGGACTGAAAATCGAAAAAAGTCGAAAAATCGTGAAATTTTGGAAAATGCTCTACTATTTTTTTATTTTAAGAGATTTTTAAAAAAAGGTTGCATATTCAGATAGCTGACCTAATTACGATTCTAACGATGTATAATATGTATGTAATTATTAAAATTTAATTTTCGATATTTTAAATTTTTTGCATTTTTGGCACTTTTGAACATAGGATTTCTCAGGGGCATTTTATCTGATCAGATTATGTAATATATCAATACAGAGCCCTGTGGCTATTTTAATGCCCAAACCGGATATTAAAACTATTCCGACAATAATGACCATACCAGAAGTATTCAAAAAATGAAAAAAAAGAGTAAAAACATTGTCGCACTTGCGAAAAACTTGATTTCTCTCTTAGGTAATAGCGGACCAAAAGAACTAAAGTGTCGTTGGATAGCCCTATTAATGGACCATCATATGGTATCTAAATAATACGATTTCGATGGTAAGGAAATAAATTATTGTATGCCAAAAATCTAGTATTTTCCAATTTTTTAACATTCTGAGACGCCCTTTTCCAGAAAAGGACGCCTACGATTTTTCTTAAACTTTTCTTACTCAAAGTCCTATCGGTTGTCTATATAGGGAATCCAAAATGAAAAGCATTGAAATAATATAAGTGGTCGAAAAATGGCCTCAAACTTTGAAAAAAATTGAAAAATCGTTAACTTTTTGGAAACCCTCTTTAATTTATCTTTTTTTCCAAAACTACTCAATGGATGTTTCTGAAACTTCTGGTTCAGAAAGTTAAGTATCCAAAGAACTTCGTAAAGCTATCACAACAACGATCGTAAAATCGGAAGTAGTCGAAAAAATGTCCGATATTTTGAAAAAAAATAATTTTTTTACGAAAACCTTTTTTATTTATGAATATTTTTTGATGGTATTTTACACAGGGTTAAAATATCATCCTACTTGAGCAGAAATGAGAAAAAAAATTGTCTCGGTAATTTGCGTTAGCCGCCATCGGCTAATTTAGTTTTTCGTACCCAGAAAAATTATTTATTGTTCGATTTGTGTAAAACAAAGTGCATATGGTCCGTGGTCTCAATTGTAATTTTTTTTCTTACCGTGAAATTTTTCTGCACGCAACGGAAGTGGCGTAATATTAACAAAAACTACGATTTTGACAGTTCGGTACCACTTTTTGAAAGCAAATATTATTTTTTTCGAAATCTGATATAGCAAAAAGTATGCGCGCTGTAAAGGGGCACAAATGGTTAGCTCAGATTTTTTAATTTCAATTTCATTTTCGGGCAATTTCGAATAATTGTAAAAAAAAGTGTAACAATCAGTTATTTACAACCTATTCAACGTCTTCATAATTTGAACTATTTATTCGTAACTTTCATAAACCCGTAGTAATAATCCAGACGAGGAGAATGTATGCAAAATATAGTTCGTAATATGAGCAATTGCCGAGAAATATGCAATTTTGCATGCATCACTTTTCACGTTATTTTGTCTATAATAGAGTAAATTATTATCCGATTTTCAATATTTTTTTTCATTCGATGACTACTGCCAATTTGGACTAGGTTAAGCCAATTTCACAGTTTCACTGTTACCGGAAATGACGTCATTTTGGAAAAAACTATACTTTTAACCTAAAAAACAAATATTTTATTCAATTGAGTCTTTTTTATAATATTTTAAAAAATATGATATTTTGAATCCCATCAACGAATAGCATGAACCCATACGATCATACAGATACCACAAAAAAGTTTCTAACTTGTACGGTTGCCGAGAAATAGACGATTTTCTACAAGTCACTTTTCAAGCTTTTTGGTCTATAATAGTGTCAATTATTATTTAATTTTCATACAATTTTCACCATGTGTTGCCTTATGCACTTTAGGATTGCAATGATCCGATTTAACATTTCCATTATCACCGGAAGTAATGTCATATTTTCAAAAACCGTATTTTTAGACTTCAAAACAAATATTTTATTCAAATGAGTCTGATTTGTAATGTTTATACAATTATGATATTTGATTCCAATCAACAAATAGATTAAACCCATACGGTCATATAAATACCAAAAAATGGTTTCTAACTTGTACGGTTGCCGAGAAATAGACGATTTTCTACACGTCACTTTTCAAGGTTTTTAGTCTATGAAAGTGGCAATTATTATTCGATTTACATAAAATTTTCACCATGTGATGCCTTATGCCATTTATGATTGCAATGATCTGATTTAACATTTCCGTTATCACCGGAAGTAATGTCATATTTGCAAAAACCGTATTTTTAGACTTACAAACAAAATTTTACTCCAAAATTAGATTTTGCGCGATCCGACTCAAGATGGCGTGTTCAATGACAAATATTACGGGACGCTGAAGATCTAGTATTTTCCTTTTTGGACTTTTATATGATATCAGAATGATACAAATTCGATGGTTAGGCAATAGATTATGAGATGCCGAAAATGTAGTATTTTCCTCTTTTTTTCGGGCCTTTTCGGACTCGTTTATCTCGAAAACTACTTCTATTTCACTTCTTAAACTTCTGTTACCCCGAGTCCTATCGGTCGTTTATAGTATAAAGGTAAATTTAAAAGCATGGCAATGATATAAAGGACCCTGAAAGCCGATTCAGCACTGCTATGCAGGTCTAGTTAAGCTTTCATATTACATATGAAAGCTTATTGTTTCTGTTAAAATTATTATTATTAAGCTTTCATATTACATATGAAAGCTTATTGTTTCTGTTAAAGTTATTATTAAGCTTTCATATTACATATGAAAGCTTATTGTTTCTGTTAAGATTATTAAGCTTTCATATTACATATGAAAGCTTATTGTTTCTGTTAAGATTATTATTATTAAGCTTTCATATTACATATGAAAGCTTATTGTTTCTGTTAAGATTATTATTGTTATTTTTTTTTTGTGTTTTGTCCACAAATCGGATTTCTCAGAATCTAACGATAGGATCGTTCTGAAACTTTTACCTATCCCCCCAAAAATGGGTGGTGGCTGTTGATTAAATATATTTTCAAAACGTTTTACGAATCCGAAATCACCGAATTTTACGAACGAAAAAACTGACAATGCATAGTCGTAACTTTGTTATTTTTTGACCGATTTTACTAATTCTTTTTTCTTTGAATACCTTGAAAAAAATCATTTTCATCTGCAGTTTCGCATTTTCCAATTTCGAAAATTCGTCGCTGTGATTTCGAACCGGAAGTTTAGACCAATTTGAGAACTTCTTTAATAGTTGTACGATTTTCATGAAATTTAGTGTGTAAGTAGATGTTACCGATGTGACTTCAAAAATATAATTATAAATGTTCTAAATTATCTCCCCTTGACGAAATTAAGGATCAAAGTTTTCAAAAAAATCGTCGAAATATAGGTCAGAATGACCTAATTTTTTTTTTTTGATACTAGACAAGTAATTACTGATTCGTACACAAAATATGGAGTTTGTCGATCGAACCGGAAGTGCCACCATCTTTAAACGTGAAAAATCAAAAAGGCTTTTTTGCTATTTTACTTACAGACTCGGGAGTTATATTTTCAGAATCCTTGAAGGAATGCCTAAAAATCTATCGGATCCGAATTTTGATTTCGGTCACGTGATGGTCACCATTTTGAATTGAAAATGAAAAATAGAAGCAATTTGAAGGGCCGGGACTTTGGAACACAATAACTCTCCTTCTAATTAAGCTAAAATGTTTAAACTTGGTGTAGACGTTCACTAGGACAATGTCATGATTGAGTTCAAAGATGAGCATTTTCTGCTTAGGGTAAGCAGAGATAAGGATGCTGATTTGTTGATTCTTTAGGGCACGATAACTTCGGTTATAATGAAGGGAGGGCGATGAAACTTTTGTCAATAGAGAGTCTAATAGCTAGCCTGTTGTTTGAAATCATTGTATCATTTTTTTTAAATATCAGGGATAGCCGAAAAAAAGAGATTGAAAATCCAAAAAGTCGTATTTTTACAATTTGGAGCATGTTTAGAGGTCTTTCTCGTAAAGTCAACATAATATTTTTTGGGAACTTCTTCTACAAAGAGTCTTATTGGTAGTCTTTTATATGAAACCATCGATCAACAGTCCAACATATCTGGAGTAGAAGAACAAAAGGATCGAAAATTGAAAACGGCACCCTTTCATTGTTAAGCGAAACATGCAGTGTGGGTGACTACAATCTACACATTTAGTCATCGTATAGAGCTTATTCAACAGTATCGAATTCCAACTGCTTAGGGATATTTTACGTGCACTCCAATGTGTACACGGGACCTTGGTGTTTCATCCCATCCGAACGACTAGACAGCTGTGCTTGTCAGGCCCTCCGTTCTGCCTCACTGACAACGGGGAACCACGCCGGGAAATCAAGATGAACTTTCTCCGTGCAGAACTTTCAATTCAGGCCAAACGTTTATTGCACACGATTAAGCTGGTCAGTTGTAATAATCGGTTGGCAATTAAAGTACCGTGCACATTAAACTGTTAAAACAGAAAATTTCGCCCGGTTGAAATGTTTCTTGCTATAAGTCAGCAATTTTCCGAATTCAGGGAGGCTGAATGGTTAGCATCTGCGCGCTGTATCGTAACGTCTGTCATTGAGTCAACGAGCGTCGTTTCGATCTCCAGGTTGCACGTGACATGAAGTATGATGTCCAACCTCGTGGGTTTTCTCCGTGTCCTTCGGTTTCCTCCCAAAGGCTAAAGACCAGTAAGCGCAAGGGGAGTTTTTAAATAAAATTAAAAAACATATGTTAGTCACAAAATGACCTAGTTTGTGTCGAATGGACATTAGGCCGCATTTCTCTCTTTCTCTTTTATTTTTAAAGTTTTGTAATAATCGGTTGTTAATCAAAGGTACTGTAAAAGTGATAAAACAGAAAATTTCGCCCGGTTGTAATGTTTCTCACTTTAAGGTCAGCAGTTTGCAGATTTTAAGGGGCAAACGTTTATTGCGAACGCTTAAGCTGGTCAGGGGGAGCTTATTTTTAAAAGTTTTGTAATATTCGGTTGATAACTAAAGGTACCATGCAAATTAAACTGTTCAAATAGAAAATTTGGGCCGGTTGAAATGTTTCTCGCTGTAGGTCAGCAATTTGCCGATTTTGGGGAGGTTGCGTGGCTGAATGGTTAGCACGTGCGCTCTGTATCAAAACGTCTGTCATTGAGTCAACTGGCGTTGTTTCGATTTCTTGGTTGTACGTGACAAGGAGTATGGTCGCCTGTCCAACCTCGTAGGCCGTAACGCCGCTGCCCGGGTAAAATTTCCCTCATTGCACACTTTATGGCATATGCCAGTCTTCATTAGCCCATTTTAGGAACAGAACAGTAGGACGTTAAACCCCATTCAATTTCATTTCATTTTCTCTATGTTGCTTATTTATTGTAGTGGATAAATATTTTTCTGGTTCTAGCAATTATTTAATTTCTGCATAGAAATCTTGCTTTGGCCAGTTTTTTTTATTGCAGAGTGCCATTCTTGTATAATTCAGTCTATGATCCTTTGTTTAAAACATGCTTAAGAAGTCGTCATGATTTCCTACTTATAACCAAACATATTGGAAATATTTGTCGGGCATTATTAAATCCTAATTTTATTGGTCTTATTTAAAATTAAACTTTCATTTAACTATGAACAACCCTTAACGTGTCTCTTTAAAACTATAAAGTACTCTAAAATAGTAGCTCAACCTTTTGACCTAAACTCATTAATTTACCATTTTGTTGTGAGCGACTTCTTATTCTTCCTATATGACATATTGCACGTGTCGGATTTCAAAGGGGGGTTGGATGGCTGAATGGCTAGCACGCGCGCCTGTCATTGAGTTAACTAGCGTGTTTTCGAATGCCCGGTTGTACGTGACAAGGAGTAAGGTCGCCTGTCCAACCTGACATTTTTATTTTTTTTTCCCGCCATTTTCATTTCATTTTCTCATCCGTCTCATTACAGTAATACAAGTTTCAGTTATTTCCCTTTAGTTTTCAGATTATTGTTATGCCTGGGTGCAATGTTTCATACTATATTTAGACTTGTAACTTCGCGAGTTTTTGACCAATTTTGATAATTTTTTCTTCTTATCCTTTTATTTAGGATACTTGATACAATCAATGATACGTGACGATGAATATGAAAGCTTTCATATCTGCATGGGACAGTAGCAGATCTAGTTATTTTTTTTTTTGTGTGTGTTTTCTGCAAATCGGATTTCTCAGAATCTATCCGTAGGATCTTTCTGAAATTTTGACCTACCCCCCCAAAAATGGGGTGCGAACCTTGATTAAATATATTTTCAAAACGTTTTACGAATCCGAAATCACCGAAATTTACGAACGACGAAATGGACAAAGCATAGTCGTAACTTTGTTATTTTTTGACCGATTTTACTAATTCTTTTTTCTTTGAATACCTTGAAAAAAATCATTTTCATCTGCAGTTTCACATTTTCGAATTTCGAAAATTCGTCGCTGTGATTTCGAACCGGAAGTTTAGACCAATTTGACAACTTCTTTAATAGTTGTACGATTTTCATGAAATTTAGTATACAAGTAGATCTTACCGATGTGACTTCAAAAATATAATTAGAAATTTTCTAAATTATCTCCCCTTGGTGAAATTAAGGATCAAAGTTTTCAAAAAAATCGTCGAAATATAGGTCAGAATGACCTAATTTTTTTTTTAGATACTAGACAAGGAATTAATGATTCGTACACAAAATATGGAGTTTGTCGATCGAACCGGAAGTGCCACCATCTTTAAACGTGAAAAATCAAAAAGGCTTTTTTGCTATTTTACTTACAGACTCGGGAGTTATATTTTCGGAATCCTTGAAGGAATGCCTAAAAATCTATCGGATCAGAATTTTGATTTCGGTCATGTGATGGTCACAATTTTGAATTGAAAATGAAAAATAGAAGCAATTTGAAAGGCCCGGACTTCGGAACACAATAACTCTCCTTCTAATTGAGCTAGAATGTTCAAACTTGGTGTAGACGTTCACTAGGTCACTATCTTGATTGAGTTCAAAGATGAGCATTTTCTGCTTAGGGTAAGCAGAGATAAGCATGCTGATTTGTTGATTCTTTAGGGCACGATAACTTCGGTTATAATGAAGGGAGGGCGGTGAAACTTTTGTCAATAGAGAGTCTAATAGGTAGCCTGTTGTGTGAAATGATTGTATCATTTTTTTTAAATATCAGGGATAGCCGAAAAAAAGAGATTGAAAATCCAAAAAGTCGTATTTTTACAATTTGGAGCATGTTTAGAGGTTTTTCTCGTTAAGTCAACATACTATTTTTTTGGAACTTCTTCTACAAAGAGTCTTATTGGAAGTCTTTTATATGAATCCATCGATCAACAGTCCAACATATCAGGAGTAGAAGAACAAAAGGATCGAACATTGAAAACGGCACCCTTTCATTGTTGAGCGAAACATGAAGTGTGGGTGACTACAATCTACGCATTTAGTCATCGTATAGAGCTTATTCAACAGTATCGAATTCCAACTGCTTAGGGATATTTTACGTGCACTCCAATGTGTACACGGGACCTTGGTTTTTCGTACCATCCGAAGGACTAGCTAGACAGCTGTGCTTGTCTGGCCCTCCGTTCTGCCTTACTGACAAGGGAACCACGCCGGGAAATCGAGATGAACTTTCTCTGTGCAGAACTTTCAATTCAGGCAAAACATTTATTGCATACGATTAAGCTGATCAGTTGGAGCTTATTTTCAAAAGTTTTGTAATAATCGGTTGGTAATTAAAGTACCGTGCACATTAAACTGTTAAAACAGAAAATTTCGCCCGGTTGAAATGTTTCTTGCTATAAGTCAGCAATTTTCCGAATTCAGGGAGGCTGGATGGCTGAATGGTTAGCATGTGCTCGCTGTATTGTCATTGAGTCAACGGGCGTCGTTTCGATCTCCAGGTTGCACGTGACATGGTGTATGATGTCCAACCTCGTGGGTTTTCTCCGTGTTCTTCGGTTTCCTCCCAACGGCTAAAGACCAGTACGTGCAAGGGGAGTTTTTAAATAAAATTAAAAAACATGTTAGTCCCGAAATGACCTAGTTTGTGTCGAATGGACGTTAGGCCGCATTTCTCTCTTTCTCTTTTTAAAGTTTTGTAATAATCGGTTGGTAATCAAAGGTACTGTAAAAGTGATAAAACAGAAAATTTGGCCCGGTTGTAATGTTTCTCACTTTAAATTCAGCAATTTGTCGATTTTAAGGGGCAAACGTTTATTGCGAACGATTAAGCTGGTCAGGGGGAGCTTATTTTTAAAAGTTTCGTAATATTCGGTTGATAACTAAAGGTACCGTGCAAATTAAACTGTTAAAATAGAAAATTTGGCCCGGTTGAAATGTTTCTCGCTGTAGGTCAGCAATTTGCCGATTTTAGGGAGGTTGCGTGGCTGAATGGTTAGCACGTGCGCTCTGTATCATAACGTCTGTCATTGAGTCAACTGTCCTTGTTTCGATTTCTTGGTTGTACGTGATAAGGAGTATGGTCGCCTTACCAACCTCGTAGGCCGTAACGGCGCTGCCCGGGTAAAATTTCCCTCATTGCACACTTTATGGCGTATGCCCGTCTTCATTAGCCCATTGTAGGAGCAGAACAGTAGGACGTTAAACCCCATTCAATTTCATTTCATTTTCTCTATGTTGCTTATTTATTATAGTGGATAAATATTTTTCTGGTTCTAGCAATTATTTAATTTCTGCATAGAAATCTCTGGCCAGTTTTTTTTATTGCAGAGTGCCATTCTTGTATATTGCAGTCTATGACCCTTTGTTTGAAACATGCTTAAGAAGTTGTCACGATTTCCTACTTATAACCAAACATATTGGAAACCATAATTATATAACATATCTCTAATTTTGGAAGCCCGATTACAGCTATACAAGTTTAGGTTATTTCCCTTTACTTTAAAGATTATTTTTTTGCCCGGGTGCAATGTTTCTCACTACATTTAAATTTGTAACTTTGTGAGTTTTTGAACGATTTTGATATTATGTCTTTATAATTTTCCAAATCTACATATTTAACGTACATATTCAAACAGTTGAGTTCAACCTGATTCAAAAAGTTTTAGTTTTGTTCAAAGTTATCTCATTCATCCCGATTACAGCAACACACGTATCAGTTATTTCCCTTTAGTTTTCAGATTACTCAATGTTTCATACTATATTTAGACTTGTAACTTCGCGAGTTTTTGACCAATTTTGATAGTTTGTTATTCTTATCCTTTTATTTGAGATACTTGATATAATCGATGACACGTGACGATGAATATGAAAGCTTTCATATCTGCATGGGACAGTAGCAGATCTAGTTAAGCTTTCATATTACATATGAAAGCTTATTGTTTCTGTTAAGATTATTATTATTTTTTTTTTGTGTATTTTCTGCAAATCGGATTTCTCAGAATCTAACCATGGGATCTTTCTAAAACTTTGACCTACCCCCCCAAAAATGGGGTGCGAACGTTGTTTAAATATATTTTCAAAACGTTTTACGAATCCGAAATCACCGAATTTTACGAACGAAAAAACTGACAATGCATAGTCGTAACTTAGTTATTTTTTGACCGATTTTACTAATTCTTTTTTCTTTGAATACCTTGAAAAAAATCATTTTCATCTGCAGTTTCACATTTTCGAATTTCGAAAATTCGTCGCTGTGATTTCGAACCGGAAGTTTAGACCAATTTGACAACTTCTTTAATAGTTGTACGATTTTCATGAAATTTAGTATACAAGTAGATCTTACCGATGTGACTTCAAAAATATAATTAGAAATTTTCTAAATTATCTCCCCTTGGTGAAATTAAGGATCAAAGTTTTCAAAAAAATCGTCGAAATATAGGTCAGAATGACCTAATTTTTTTTTTCGATACTAGACAAGGAATTACTGATTCGTACACAAAATATGGAGTTTGTCGATCGAACCGGAAGTGCCACCATCTTTAAACGTGAAAACTCAAAAAGGCTTTTTTGCTATTTTACTTACAGACTCGGGAGTTATATTTTCGGAATCCTTGAAGGAATGCCTAAAAATCTATCGGATCAGAATTTTGATTTCGGTCATGTGATGGTCACAATTTTGAATTGAAAATGAAAAATAGAAAAAATTTGAAAGGCCCGGAATTCGGAACATAATGACTGTCCTTCTAATTAAGCTAGAATGTTCAAACTTGGTGTAGACATTTACTAGGTCAATGTTATGATTGACTTCAAAGATGAGCATTTTCTGCTGAGGGTAAGCAGAGATAAGCATGCTGATTTGTTGATTCTTTAGGGCACGATAACTTCGGTTATAATGAAGGAAGGGCGGTGAAACTTTTGTCAATAGAGAGTCTAATAGGTAGCCTGTTGTGTGAAATGATTGTATCATTTTTTTTAAATATCAGGGATAGCCGAAAAAAAGAGATTGAAAATCCAAAAAGTCGTATTTTTACAATTTGGAGCATGTTTAGAGGTCTTTCTCGTAAAGTCAACATACTATTTTTTGGGAACTTCTTCTACAAAGAGTCTTATTGGTAGTCTTTTATATGAAACCATCGATCAACAGTCCAACATATCAGGAGTAGAAGAACAAAAGGATCGAACATTGAAAACGGCACCCTTTAATTGTTGAGCGAAACATGAAGTGTGGGTGACTACAATCTACGCATTTAGTCATCGTATAGAGCTTATTCAACAGTATCGAATTCCAACTGCTTAGGGATATTTTACGTGCACTCCAATGTGTACACGGGACCTTGGTTTTTCGTCCCATCCGAAGGACTAGACAGCTGTGCTTGTCAGGCCCTCCGTTCTGCCTTACTGACAAGGGAACCACGCCGGGAAATCGAGATGAACTTTCTCTGTGCAGAACTTTCAATTCAGGCAAAACGTTTATTGCATACGATTAAGCTGGTCAGTTGGAGCTCATTTTCCAAAGTTTTGTAATAATCGGTTGGTAATTAAAGTACCGTGCACATTTAACTGTTAAAACAGAAAATTTCGCCCGGTTGAAATGTTTCTTGCTATAAGTCAGCAATTTTCCGAATTCAGGGAGGCTGAATGGCTGAATGGTTAGCATGTGCGCACTGTATCGTAACGTCTGTCATTGAGTCAATGGGCGTCGTTTCGATCTCCAGGTTGGACGTGACATGAAGTATGATGTCCAACCTCGTGGGTTTTCTCCGTGTCCTTCGGTTTCCTCCCAAGGGCGCAAGGGGAGTTTTTAAATAAAATTAAAAAACATATGTTAGTCCCGAAATGACCTAGTTTGTGTCGAATGGACATTAGGCCGCATTTCTCTCTTTCTCTTTTATTTTTAAAGTTTTGTAATAATCGGTTGGTAATCAAAGGTACTGTAAAAGTGATAAAACAGAAAATTTCGCCCGGTTGTAATGTTTCTCACTTTAAAGTCAGCAATTTGCCGATTTTAAGGGGCACACGTTTATTGCGAACGCTTAAGCTGGTCAGGGGGAGCTTATTTTTTAAAGTTTTGTAATATTCGGTTGATAACTAAAGGTACCGTGCAAATTAAACTGTTACAATAGAAAATTTGGCCCGGTTGAAATGTTTCTCGCTGTAGGTCAGCAATTTGCTGATTTTAGGGAGGTTGCGTGGCTGAATGGTTAGCACGTGCGCTCTGTATCATAACGTCTGTCATTGAGTCAACTGGCGTTGTTTCGATTTCTTGGTTGTACGTGACAAGGAGTATGGTCGCCTGTCCAACCTCGTAGGCCGTAACCGCCGCTGCCCGGGTAAAATTTCCCTCATTGCACACTTTATGGCATATGCCCGTCTTCATTAGCCCATTTTAGGAGCAGAACAGTCGGACGTTAAACCCCATTCAATTTCATTTCATTTTCTCTATGTTGCTTATTTATTATAGTGGATAAATATTTTTCTGGTTCTGGCAATTATTTAATTAGAAATCTTGCTTTGGCCAGTTTTTTTATTGCAGAGTGCCATTCTTGTTTAAACAAACATGATCCTTTGTTTAAAACATGCTTAAGAAGTCGTCACGATTTCCTACTTATAACCAAACATATTGAAAATATTAGTCTCGCATTATTAAATCCTAATTTTATTGGTCTTATTTAAAATTAAACTTTCATTTAACTATGAACAACCCTTAACGTATCTCTTTAAAACTATTAAGTACTCTAAAACAGTAGCTCAACCTTTTGGCCTAAACTCATTAATTTACCATTTTGTTGTGAGCGACTTCTTATTCTTCTTATATGACATATTGCACGTGTCTGATTTCAAAGGGGGGTTGGGTGCCTGAATGGTTAGCACGCGCGCCTGTCATTGAGTTAACTAGCGTGTTTTCGAATGCCCGGTTGTACGTGACAAGGAGTAAGGTCGCCTGTCCAACCTGCCATTTTTAATTTTTTTTCCCCGCCATTTTCATTTCATTTTCTCATCCGTCTCATTACAGTAATACAAGTTTCAGTTATTTCCCTTTAGTTTTCAGATTATTGTTATGCCTGGGTGCAATGTTTCATACTATATTTAGACTTGTAACTTCGCGAGTTTTTGACCAATTTTAATAATTTTTTCTTCTTATCCTTTTATTTAGGATACTTGATACAATCAATGACACGTGACGATGAATATGAAAGCTTTCATATCTGCATGGGACAGTAGCAGATCTAGTTATTATTTTTTTTTTTGTGTATTTTCTGCAAATCGGATTTCTCAGAATCTAACCATGGGATCCTTCTAAAACCTTGACCTACCCCCCCAAAAATGGGGTGCGAACGTTGTTTAAATATATTTTCAAAACGTTTTACGAATCCGAAATCACCGAATTTTACGAACGAAAAAACTGACAATGCATAGTCGTAACTTTGTTATTTTTTGACCGATTTTACTAATTCTTTTTTCTTTGAATACCTTGAAAAAAATCATTTTCATCTGCAGTTTCACATTTTCGAATTTCGAAAATTCGTCGCTGTGATTTCGAACCGGAAGTTTAGACCAATTTGACAACTTCTTTAATAGTTGTACGATTTTCATGAAATTTAGTATACAAGTAGATCTTACCGATGTGACTTCAAAAATATAATTAGAAATTTTCTAAATTATCTCCCCTTGGTGAAATTAAGGATCAAAGTTTTCAAAAAAATCGTCGAAATATAGGTCAGAATGACGTAATTTTTTTTTTCGATACTAGACAAGGAATTAATGATTCGTACACAAAATATGGAGTTTGTCGATCGAACCGGAAGTGCCACCATCTTTAAACGTGAAAAATCAAAAAGGCTTTTTTGCTATTTTACTTACAGACTCGGGAGTTATATTTTCGGAATCCTTGAAGGAATGCCTAAAAATCTATCGGATCAGAATTTTGATTTCGGTCATGTGATGGTCACAATTTTGAATTGAAAATGAAAAATAGAAGCAATTTGAAAGGCCCGGACTTCGGAACACAATAACTCTCCTTCTATTTGAGCTAGAATGTTCAAACTTGGTGTAGACGTTCACTAGGTCACTATCTTGATTGAGTTCAAAGATGAGCATTTTCTGCTTAGGGTAAGCAGAGATAAGCATGCTGATTTGTTGATTCTTTAGGGCACGATAACTTCGGTTATAATGAAGGGAGGGCGGTGAAACTTTTGTCAATAGAGAGCCTAATAGGTAGCCTGTTGTGTGAAATGATTGTATCATTTTTTTTAAATATCAGGGATAGCCGAAAAAAAGAGATTGAAAATCCAAAAAGTCGTATTTTTACAATTTGGAGCATGTTTAGAGGTTTTTCTCGTTAAGTCAACATACTATTTTTTTGGAACTTCTTCTACAAAGAGTCTTATTGGAAGTCTTTTATATGAATCCATCGATCAACAGTCCAACATATCAGGAGTAGAAGAACAAAAGGATCGAACATTGAAAACGGCACCCTTTCATTGTTGAGCGAAACATGAAGTGTGGGTGACTACAATCTACGCATTTAGTCATCGTATAGAGCTTATTCAACAGTATCGAATTCCAACTGCTTAGGGATATTTTACGTGCACTCCAATGTGTACACGGGACCTTGGTTTTTCGTACCATCCGAAGGACTAGCTAGACAGCTGTGCTTGTCTGGCCCTCCGTTCTGCCTTACTGACAAGGGAACCACGCCGGGAAATCGAGATGAACTTTATCTGTGCAGAACTTTCAATTCAGGCAAAACATTTATTGCATACGATTAAGCTGGTCAGTTGGAGCTTATTTTCAAAAGTTTTGTAATAATCGGTTGGTAATTAAAGTACCGTGCACATTAAACTGTTAAAACAGAAAATTTCGCCCGGTTGAAATGTTTCTTGCTATAAGTCAGCAATTTTCCGAATTCAGGGAGGCTGGATGGCTGAATGGTTAGCATGTGCTCGCTGTATTGTCATTGAGTCAACGGGCGTCGTTTCGATCTCCAGGTTGCACGTGACATGGTGTATGATGTCCAACCTCGTGGGTTTTCTCCGTGTTCTTCGGTTTCCTCCCAACGGCTAAAGACCAGTACGTGCAAGGGGAGTTTTTAAATAAAATTAAAAAACATGTTAGTCCCGAAATGACCTAGTTTGTGTCGAATGGACGTTAGGCCGCATTTCTCTCTTTCTCTTTTTAAAGTTTTGTAATAATCGGTTGGTAATCAAAGGTACTGTAAAAGTGATAAAACAGAAAATTTGGCCCGGTTGTAAGGTTTCTCACTTTAAATTCAGCAATTTGTCGATTTTAAGGGGCAAACGTTTATTGCGAACGATTAAGCTGGTCAGGGTGAGCTTATTTTTAAAAGTTTCGTAATATTCGGTTGATAACTAAAGGTACCGTGCAAATTAAACTGTTAAAATAGAAAATTTGGCCCGGTTGAAATGTTTCTCGCTGTAGGTCAGCAATTTGCCGATTTTAGGGAGGTTGCGTGGCTGAATGGTTAGCACGTGCGCTCTGTATCATAACGTCTGTCATTGAGTCAACTGTCCTTGTTTCGATTTCTTGGTTGTACGTGATAAGGAGTATGGTCGCCGTACCAACCTCGTAGGCCGTAACGGCGCTGCCCGGGTAAAATTTCCCTTATTGCACACTTTATGGCGTATGCCCGTCTTCATTAGCCCATTGTAGGAGCAGAACAGGTGCCGTTAAACCCCATTCAATTTCATTTCATTTTCTCTATGTTGCTTATTTATTATAGTGGATAAATATTTTTCTGGTTCTAGCAATTATTTAATTTCTGCATAGAAATCTCTGGCCAGTTTTTTTTTATTGCAGAGTGCCATTCTTGTATATTGCAGTCTATGACCCTTTGTTTGAAACATGCTTAAGAAGTTGTCACGATTTCCTACTTATAACCAAACATATTGGAAACCATAATTATATAACATATCTCTAATTTTGGAAGCCCGATTACAGCTATACAAGTTTAGGTTATTTCCCTTTACTTTAAAGATTATTTTTTTGCCCGGGTGCAATGTTTCTCACTACATTTAAATTTGTAACTTTGTGAGTTTTTGAACGATTTTGATATTATGTCTTTATAATTTTCCAAATCTACATATTTAACGTACATATTCAAACAGTTGAGTTCAACCTGATTCAAAAAGTTTTAGTTTTGTTCAAAGTTATCTCATTCATCCCGATTACAGCAACACACGTATCAGTTATTTCCCTTTAGTTTTCAGATTACTCAATGTTTCATACTATATTTAGACTTGTAACTTCGCGAGTTTTTGACCAATTTTGATAGTTTGTTATTCTTATCCTTTTATTTGAGATACTTGATATAATCGATGACACGTGACGATGAATATGAAAGCTTTCATATCTGCATGGGACAGTAGCAGATCTAGTTATCATTTTTTTTTTGTGTATTTTCTGCAAATCGGATTTCTCAGAATCTAACCATAGGATCTTTCTGAAACTTTGACCTACCTACCCCCCCATAAATGGGATGCGAACCTTGATTAAATATATTTTCAAAACGTTTTACGAATCCGAAATCACCGAATTTTACGAACGAATGCATTTGACCTACAATGCTGTAACTTTGGGACTATTTGACCTATTTAATTAATTCTTTTTTCTATGAGTACCTTGAGACATTTACTTCAAATCTGTCATTTCGGATTTTCGAATTTCTAAAATTCGTCGCTGTGATATCGAACCGGAAGTTTAGACCAACTCGACAACTTATTTAGTAGTTGTACGATTTTCATGAAATTTAATACGTAAGTAAACCTTAATGATGCGACTTGAAAGATGACTTCAGAAATTTTCTAAATTATCTCCCCTTGGAGAAATTGAGGATCGAAATTTTCAAAAAATCGACGAAATATAGGTCAAATCATCTTGAATTTTTTTTTTGGTTACTAGTTCCGAGACCACTGATTCGTACACAAAAAATGGAGTTTGTAGCTCAACCCGGAAGTGCCACCATCTTGAAATGTAAAAACCTCAAACGCCATTTTGCTATTTTACTTACAGACACGGGAATTATATTTTCTGAATCCTTGGAGGAAGGCCTAAAAAACGTCGGGATTAGAATTTTCATTTAGGTCAACTGGGAGTCACCATTTTGAATTGAAAATGAAAAATAGAAGCAATTTGAAGGGCCGAGTTTTTGGAACACAATAACTCTCCTTCTAATTAAGCTAGAATGTTTAAACTTGGGGTAGACGTTCACTAGGTCAATGTCATGATTGAGTGTAAAGATGAGCATTTTCTGCCCGGGGTAAGCAGAGATAAGCATGCTGATTTGTTGATTCTTTAGGGCACAATAACTTCGGTTATAATGAAGGGGGGGGGGGGTGAAACTCTTGTCAATCGAGAGTCTAATAGCTAGCCTGTTGTGTGAAATCATTGTATCATTTTTTTTAAATATCAGGGATAGCAGAAAAAAGAGATCGAAAATCCAAAAAGTGGTATTTTTACGATTTAGAGCATATTTAAAGGTCCTTTTCTCTTAAAGTGAACATAATATTTTGGGGGAACTTCTTGTACAAAGAGTCTTATCGGTAGTCTTTTATATGAAACCATCGATCAACAGTCCAAAATATCAGGAGTAGAAGAATAAAAGGATCGAAAATTGAAAACGGCACCCTTTCATTGTTAAGCAAAACATGCAGTGTGGGTGGCTACAATCTGCACATTTAGTCATCGTATAGAGCTTATTCAACAGTATCGAATTCCAACTGCTTAGGGATATTTTACGTGCACTCCAATGTGTACACGGGACCTTGGTTTTTCGTCCCATCCGAATGACAAGACAGCTGTGCTTGTCAGGCCCTCCGTTCTGCCTCACTGACAAGGGGAACCACGCCGGGAAATCGAGATGAACTTTTTCCATGCAGAACTTTCAATTCAGGCAAAACGTCTATTGCATACGATTAAGCTGGTCAGTTGGAGCTTATTTTCAAAAGTTTTGTAATAATCGGTTGGTAATTAAAGTACCGTGCACATTAAACTGTTAAAACAGAAAATTTCGCCCGGTTGAAATGTTTCTTGCTAGAAGTCAGCAATTTTCCGAATTCAGGGAGGCTGGATGGCTGAATGGTTAGCATGTGCTCGCTGTATCGTAACGTTTGTCATTGAGTCAACGGGCGTCGTTTCGATCTCCAGGTTGCACGTGACATGGTGTATGATGTCCAACCTCGTGGGTTTTCTCTGTGTTCTTCGGTTTCCTCCCAACGGCTAAAGACCAGTACGTGCAAGGGGAGTTTTGAAATAAAATTAAAAAACATATGTTAGTCCCGAAATGACCTAGTTTGTGTCGAATGGACGTTAGGCCGCATTTCTCTCTTGTCATTGAGTCAATGGGCGTCGTTTCGATCTCCAGGTTGGACGTGACATGAAGTATGATGTCCAACCTCGTGGGTTTTCTCCGTGTCCTTCGGTTTCCTCCCAAGGGCGCAAGGGGAGTTTTTAAATAAAATTAAAAAACATATGTTAGTCCCGAAATGACCTAGTTTGTGTCGAATGGACATTAGGCCGCATTTCTCTCTTTCTCTTTTATTTTTAAAGTTTTGTAATAATCGGTTGGTAATCAAAGGTACTGTAAAAGTGATAAAACAGAAAATTTGGCCCGGTTGTAATGTTTCTCACTTTAAAGTCAGCAATTTGTCGATTTTAAGGGGCAAACATTTATTGCGAACGATTAAGCTGGTCAGGGGGAGCTTATTTTTAAAAGTTTTGTAATATTCGGTTGATAACTAAAGGTACCGTGCAAATTAAACTGTTAAAATAGAAAATTTGGGCCGGTTGAAATGTTTCTCGCTGTAGGTCAGCAATTTGCCGATTTTAGGGAGGTTGCGTGGCTGAATGGTTAGCACGTACGCTCTGTATCATAACGTCTGTCATTGAGTCAACTGGCCTTGTTTCGATTTCTTGGTTGTACGTGACAAGGACTATGGTCGCCTTACCAACCTCGTAGGCCGTAACGCCGCTGCCCGGGTAAAATTTCCCTCATTGCACACTTTATGGCGTATGCCCGTCTTCATTAGCCCATTGTAGGAGCAGAACAGTAGGACGTTAAACCCCATTCAATTTCATTTCATTTTCTCTATGTTGCTTATTTATTATAGTGGATAAATATTTTTCTGGTTCTAGCAATTATTTAATTTCTGCATAGAAATCTTGCTTTGGCCAGTTTTTTTTATTGCAGAGTGCCATTCTTGTTTAAACAAACATGATCCTTTGTTTAAAACATGCTTAAGAAGTCGTCACGATTTCCTACTTATAGCCAAACATATTGGAAATATTAGTCTGGCATTATTAAATCCTAATTTTATTGGTCTTATTTAAAATTAAACTTTCATTTAACTATGAACAACCCTTAACGTGTCTCTTTAAAACTATTAAGTACTCTAAAACAGTAGCTCAACCTTTTGACCTAAACTCATTAATTTACCATTTTGTTGTGAGCGACTTCTTATTCTTCCTATATGACATATTGCACGTTTCTGATTTCAAAGGGGGTTTGGGTGGCTGAATGGTTAACACGCGCGCCTGTCATTGAGTTAACTAGCGTGTTTTCGAATGTCCGGTTGTACGTGACAAGGAGTAAGGTCGCCTGTCCAACCTGCCATTTTTAATTTTTTTTTCCCGCCATTTTCATTTCATTTTCTCATCCGTCTCATTACAGTAATACAAGTTTCAGTTATTTCCCTTTAGTTTTCAGATTATTGTTATGCCTGGGTGCAATGTTTCATACTATATTTAGACTTGTAACTTCGCGAGTTTTTGACCAATTTTAATAATTTTTTCTTCTTATCCTTTTATTTAGGATACTTGATACAATCAATGACACGTGACGATGAATATGAAAGCTTTCATATCTGCATGGGACAGTAGCAGATCTAGTTATTTATTATTATTTTTTTTTTCGCCGGAGCCTATTTCTCAGTGCCTGTAACAGATACCGATCTGGGACCTAATTCTCTATTGAGAAACCATGTATGGCTACTTGATAAACTATTTTTGAAACTTCTGCGCAGACCGGAAGTGGTCGAATTTTGTGCTGTGTCAAAAAATTAAAAAACGGCTACCAAACGATACTGTAGTTGTTATGATTCAGTGACACCCTCTATCAGATTTTTAAGTAATATTTGCTTGCGAATACACCGGTCAAAATTGTATAATCTGGCAAAATTACTTCACTCCCGGTGCCAAAAGAAATCATTATCGGTAACAAATAAGTTGAGAATTTGCAATTGAGAATTGTTTTATACACACCAGGCAATAAATAATAAACTTGGAACCCATAAACTGAAATTAAAAAAGGTAAAAAACTTAACGGGAGACAAAATATATCTCAAATTAACCGGCACTACCGAGATGAGAGAAATGGGGTTTAACGTCGAATAGACACAAATTATGTCATTTCTGGACTAGCATGGTTTAATTTTATATCAATAATTCCTGTGTAAAATATCATCAAAAAGTATTCATAAATAAAAAAAGGTTTTCGTAAAGGAATTAATTTTTTTCAAAATATCGGACATTTTTTCGACTTCTTCCGGTTTTACGATCGTTGTTGTGATAGCTTTTCGAAGTTCTTTGGATACTTAACTTTACGTACCAGAAGTGTCAGAAACATCCATTGAGTAGTTTGGGAAAAAAAGATAAATTAAAGAGCGTTTCCAAAAATTTAACGATTTTTCAAATTTTTTCAAAGTTTGAGGCCATTTTTGGACCACTTATATTATTTCAACGCTTTTTATTTTGGATTCACTATATAGACAACCGATAGGACTTTGAGTAAGAAAAGTTTAAGAAAAATCTGTGGCGTCGTTTTCGAGAAAAGGGCGTCTCAGAATGTTAAAAAATCAGAAAATACTAGATTTTTGGCATACAATAATTTATTTCCTTACCATCGAAATCGTATTATTTAGATACCATATGATGGTCCATTAATAGGGCTATCCAGTGACACTTTAGTTCTTTTGGTCAGCTATTACCTAAGGGAGAAATCAAGTTTTTCGCAAGTGCGACAATGTTTTTAACCTTTTTTTTTTCATTTTTTGAATACTTCCGGTATGGTTATTATTGTCGGAATAGTTTTAATAGCCGGTTTGGGCACTAAAATAGACACAGGGCTCTGTCATGATATATTACATTATCTGATCAGATAATATGCCCCTGAGAAATACTATGTTCAAAAAATCCAAAAACGCAAAAAATTTAAGATATCGAAAATTAAATTTCAATAACTACATGCATATTATATATCGTTAGAATCGTAATTAGGTCACCTTTCTGAATATACAACCTTTTTTTGAAAATCTCTAGTAGAGAAATAGTAGAGCATTTTCCAAAATTTCACGATTTTTCGACTTTTTTTGATTTTCAGTCCGTTATTTCACCTATTCCAGATATTTCAAAGTCGTAATGGGATGTTTCGTACACAAGACCACCGCAAGGTCTCTGATAAAGAAAGTTTCATAAAAATCTGTGGCGCAGTTTTCGAGATACAGGCATCCAAAAACGCTCCAAATCAGAAAATACTTGATTTTCAGCGTGCCATATTTTGCTGCCTGCTCATCGTATCCGTACGAATTGGGTATCATACGATAGCACAATCCTAGTGCAATCCAATGGTACCCTAATTCGTCTAATCCATTGATATCGGACGGAGAAATCGGTTTTTTCCCGAAAATACCCATTTTTTGCATTTTTTTTCAAAATATCGGACATTATTTCGACCACTTCCGGTGTACAGATTATTGTTGAAATTGCTTTATTCCTTGCAATGGTCATTTGGCTTCATGCCTCTGAAGTTTCAGAAACGTCACTTCTGCCATAAAACGAAACCCGAGCTCACAAAATGGGTAGAAAATTCGAAAAAAATCGAAAAATAAAGGGCGATAACTCGGAATGAAACTTATATTTCTGGAATCGGATGGTTTTCAGGTATCCAAAAATGTAGGTCAAATTTGAAAATTTTGAAAAATAACAAAAATTGTCTCTCAAACCACATTTTTCATTTTTCGATCGCAAGAAGTCAGCGATGAAGTTTCGAAACATCGAAATTTTCAACTGCTATCGCCCGAGAAAAGACTCAGGGTTTCCGAAAATGTCATTTGTATGAAAATAGGTATAGAATTGACGAATCTAGACGGCCGTTTTTTAATTTTTTGACACAGCACAAAATTCGACCACTTCCGGTCTGCGCAGAAGTTTCAAAAATAGTTTATCAAGTAGCCAATACATGGTTTCCCAATAGAGAATTAGGTCTCAGATCGGTATCTGTTACAGGCACTGAGAAATAGGCTCCGGCGAAAAAAAAAAATAATCATAACTAGACCTGCATAGCAGTGCTGAATCGGCTTTCAGGGTCCTTCATATCATTGCCATGCTTTTAAATTTACCTTTATACTCTAAACGACCAATAGGACTCGGGGTAACAGAAGTTTATGAAGAGAAATAGTAGTAGTTTTCGGCATCTCATAATCTATTGCCTAACCATCGAATTTGTATTCTGATATCATATAAAAGCCCAAAAAGGAAAATACTAGATCTTCAGCGTGCCGTAATATTTGTGATTGAGCACGCCATCCTGAGTTGGATTGCAAAATAAGTGAAAATATTGATGAGATTTTCTCAAAATACCGTCTTCTTAAATCTGTCCTTTTCTTAAAATTCTCGGCGAAATTAGTTATGTTCCTTCGCTCGCTATGGAACGACATGTCATTCCTCTTGCATAATAATTGGCATCGTTGTAAAACGGAGAATCTCCAGATATCAAATATTATCAAAATATTATCGCTGAATTGATTTTGAACGGACAAGCTCGAGTTTTAAAACCCCTAGAAAATATAAACAAACTCCATGTGGCCATGCTGTCTACACAACTCGTTTGCTGATTGGCCCAGACATCGCGTGGAAAGCATTATGGTTACGAGGATGGCTGAGCGGGCGATAAATATTTTGTTTAGGCAATTATGTTTCTGGGTTACCTGCATGAGATTCACTCTGATAAGTGACAGAAAAAAATTAATTCTGATCGTATATAGATTGCCGTTGAGTGTTAATCAAAACCATGTAGCTGATTATGCAAATTAATCGGCAAGCGGTGTGTCGTTGAGTAATACTAATCAACTGTCACGGGTCAATGATAAAGCCGTCGACAAATACGAATAATATCTCATACCATCTTTAAAAAATAATTTATAGGCCTTAAATGGACATAAAAATGGCCAATAATTTTCTTTTTGAAGGGAATTTTATCGATGGCTGAATTCTGTTAACTGTCGCTTCTTCATACGGCATGTAAAATAAGGAATACGTATTGGATATCATTGTGTTCTTATCACCATGGGTCGAAAAAATGAGAACGACCAACGAGCGGAAATGCGACGATTCTCGAACCTGCCATTGCTTAATTACATCAAAGCCAAAATGCACGAAAGTGAACGTAAGCTTTATTTGACTATTAAATTGGCAGCTATCTATAGGGACTCATATTTTGATAACGTTACGTAAGAAGTGGCTATAGTGTTATTTGTACGTATAGAGTATATAAATCGACCAACTTGGTTTAATTTTGACGAAACTGGGTAAAATTCTAATTATGGCAATATATCTAATAGAAAGAGGTTAAACTCTGTAGATACGGTGTGTTAATTAACAGGGGTGAGAAATTGAGTAAGGATGATTTAATTATCGCAAGGAGTGAAAATCTCAGCGACGGTGTGTTTTCTGTACCGGGTGTGTTAATTAACGGACGGGTTAAAAACAACTGACACGGTGTGTATTCTACGTTTGGTGAGTTTTCTCGAAAGCGTGTTATAACTGCAGCAAAGTGTCTTATCAAGGACGAGCAGGCTAAATCTGACGCGTAGGTGTCAAATCTAATTTACCGTGCGATTTCTTAATCGACCGTGTGTTTTACGCAGATCGGTCTTTGTTAAGGGTAGGTCTTTATACATGGATTTATACGTGCTGTAATTACATGTCTGCCGTCTTTAGTCTATTAGTATTTCATTTGTTGATGAAAACTACGTTTCTTATACTGCATACCATTGTCTTGCTACAGTTATTTATTTATCTTGTCTTTTTGTGTGTTTCATTTGTTAACATCATCGTTGTACTACTGAACTATAAATGCATGTGTCTTAAAATCGGTCGCACTCAATATCGTTATTTACTGATATCCGGTCCAACCTCAATTTGATTATACGATGGATTGTAATCTCTATTGATATCAGATGCTCTGGGGCCTATTTCACGAAATTTTAACTAAGATAAGATCCCAATTTTAGTAATTTGATTGGATAATATTAGATTGATTTTAGTGCTTAGCCAATCAAAATTGAAGTATCTACTAAAATTGGATTTTATCTTAAGTTAAAATTTCGTGAAACAGGGCCCTGATCTGTTTCCACATATATAACAAACGATAATTTACATATCAAATAACACCAATGCAAACAGGGACACAGGCCTGTGGTGATATTGCATTGTCGAACTCGGTGTAATCAGATTGTCGTTGTGTAAAAATACCGTGCTATGTATGAACATATATCTTTGACACGTGTCCATATAGCCGCTTGTGATTCAATAAACGTTGTGTCACAAAGTCGTCTTTGCGTGCAAAATAGAGACCATTAACTTAATATGGAAATAGGGGCTTAATTTAATAACAACTAAATTTAAACATGTGTTAATATTTCTATTGTTTACGATTGTATGGCATAGCTTTATTATTTTTCTCCCGGTACTAATAAACTACGAGGCGAGTGGATCCAATTGTAATTTAGCATGTATAGAAATACGTGATGACAGATCGAGAGGCACGGGCTGCAATAGTCGCCAACTTGTTCTATTTATAAAAGCATGCAATCACCTTTGGAAATCAGTATCCAGTCTAAAACGACTTGATAATTTCTTTTGTTATTTCGGTCGCTTTATTTGAAAAGAATTAAATAATGTGCCATAGTAATTTGTGATTTTGTTTTTATGGTTAATTCGGTTTAATTGTGAACATTTCTAAATCTAAATATTAGACGAAAAACATTAATCATGGATAAACGTTCAGAATAGTGTTATAGAATGATTTATTTGTTAAAAGTCTTTTAGTAACTTAGTACCATATAATATGAACATCTGACATGAAAAATTGTGTTAAAGAATTAGACTATAACTGTCTCTATAGGGACCGATTTCTGCAACAACTATATATTGATGTAGTGATCAATTGCAACTTTTTCACTATACGTGTATCTTAAAGTCATAGTTTTAAACTTATATAGCTTCATTTGCGATATTTAGAACCGTGCATAGACCACATTTTGTCCAGAATTTGACGGTAACAGCTTACTAATAAATTTAATAAAAGAAAACTATTTCAGAACAACGATAATTTCTAATACACCTTTGGTGTAATTAAAATATCTCTAGAGGTGGTGTTTGTTCGTTTGACAAATTAAGGTTTTAAAATAGGATACACAACACAAGTATATTAACTTACAGGGTCATATTGTGAATTTTAATAAACCATGTTAATTCAAGAAAATTATTGTTGTCTTCTGATTAAGATAAAATCGTGAAACAGGTCCCAGGTTTATAATACAGGTATTCTCACTGTGCCACCCGCTATTGTTCTCATGGGGGGATTAACCAAACAAGGGGATTATCGAATACAATTGTGTTAAAAGTATAGTCTGTTTTTTTTTAAACTACTAGGTTTAAACTAATTAACAACTTTATTCACAATAAATAACATAAACGTAACAACAAATACAAGTATTAAACATAAATCATAACCCTACTAAATGTGATATGGCGTCCGTATATTCATTTGCACTTTTTACCCCATTTAATAAGTCGATCGTTAATAGTTTCTTCTACTCTTTTATATTTTCGCCTTTTGGGGGACAATCGTCCACCGTTATCCAACAGAACTATGGTATTTTCAACACAATGTAAATTTAAATATATTTGGGTGGCTTGTTCCGGTCTTCTTCATTTTACTGTGCCATCCCTCAACGTCATTGGTTGTCCGTGAACCATCTGTGTTAAAGTGATTCCACAAAGCCCTTCCATCGCTTTCTACCCATTTTTCTGTAACATAATCTGCAAACTTTAAAATATTTTCATCTTCCAAATCCGCTTCTTCTAAGGCATTCAACCAAACGTCTATGTCGCATAATCTCACAAATGGAAGGGCGGAACAGTACTAATAAGGATACAGTCTATAATCCTTTGTTTATTTAACTTTTCACAACACTACCCCATAACACCAGTTGATTGGGTGGCACAGTGAGATTAAACCTATAATACACATTCACTAAAATTGTTGAGCTGCGGTGATCAATTTTATTACCCTAATCAAGTCTGGCAATTAACAGTTGTTATATAACATCTATGTCAACGTTGATCCAAATGGTGTTCAGCGAAGCGTAATTCCTGTTCTGATGGCAGTTTGTGACTTGAAAATACGTTTAATAATTTAAAAAATTCAAGAAGAAGAACAACCAATAGCATGAAAATTTTCGCATATTTTCGATACAACAATTCTTTTTGTTTTGAAATATACTGTAGAAAAATAACTTAGTTAATAAAGTAAGTAAAATATCAAGCTTTATTTAAATGAGATGATAGAAACATACATTTATGTCATTACAATAACACCAACGCTGAATAGACCACAGTATGCACACACATGATATAATTGTTCTTTTTGTGGTACTTTGTCATCCAGTGAATAAACTGGTACAGGTAAAAAAAAAAAATCACACTCTGACCAATCATGGTCTCTAATCCATTAGAACAGTGTCGCCTCTCCGTCTGAGATCAAAGAGCAAATAAATAGGTCGGACTTGAAAGAATAATTTCGTGTGAAAAGCGTGCTCTCTAGATAGAATAAATTATACAATAAGGATGAGACTGAAGCCGTGGAGTATCAGTGCTGTGGCGTATTATAGTTGTTGTTGGAGTATTATAAGAAATAGCTAGAGGCGTTGCAACGCAAAATCGTTTTAATTAAAAATGAAAATCCATGTTGATAACTTGACAAATAAAAAATATTTCTAAAATTTTACAAAAATTTCAACCCCTGACTTATTGGGATAAATTGTAACAAATGCCAAATTTCAACCAACTATATCAGCTAATCCATTAGTACACGAGCTAATTAACTGGCCTCATCGTCAACATCAGAGAGCTGAACTCACTGTGTTTCATCTCTCAACATCAAAGAACAACTCCGTGTGAAAAGCGTGCATGAATTGACAGTATGAATTGTAAAATAATGACTGGGTCGTTTGGGAGCGGTTTCGTAATATATGTCGGCATGATTTACTTTATTTATTCACGAACGGGCCGCTCAAGCTTGTGGACGACTTTATCATCGTATTATTATATGTCTAAAGGTATATGATTTATCTATTAGTGATGCAATTCTGTTTCCTTAGAAAGCCCTATTTACGACCCAGGTAAGAAATAATCTTATAAAATATAACAGCGACGAAACTTACAGGTTATCATTAGTTGCGAGATTGTTTGTTTATAATTGTGTTTTCGAAATAGATTAGAGCATCTGATATCAATAGAGATTAAAATACGTCGGATAATCAAAATGAGGTTGGACCCGGATATCGGTAAATAACGATATTGCGTGCAACCGATTTTAAGACACATGCATTTATAGTTCAGTAGTACCACGGTAATGCTAACAAATGAAATACACAAAAAGACAAGAAATATAAATAACTGTTGCAAGACAATGGTATGCAGTATAAGAAACGTAGTATTCATCAACAAATGAAATACGCATAGACTAAAGACGGCAGACATGTAACTACAGCACGTATAAATCCATGTATAAAGACCTACCCTTAACAAAGACCGATCTGCGTAAAACACACGGTCGATTAAGAAATCGCACGGTAAATTAGATTTGACACCTACGCGTCAGATTTAGCCTGCTAGTCCTTGATAAGACACTTTGGTGCAGTTATAACACGCTTTCGAGAAAACTCACCAAACGTAGAATACACACCGTGTCAGTTGTTTTTAACCCGTCCGTTAATTAACACACCCAGTACAGAAAACACACCGTCGCTGAGATTTTCACTCCTAGCGATAATTAAATCACCCTTAGTCAATTTCTCACCCCTGTTAATTAACACACCGTATCTACAGAGTTTAACCTCTTTCTATTAGATATATTGCCATAATTAGAATTTTACCAAGTTTCATCAAAATTAAACCAAGTTGGTCGATTTATATGCTCTATACGTACAAATAACACTATAGCCACTTCTTAGTACACGCAAAATCTTAGTTTAATCCACGTGTTAACTGAAAACACGTACAATTGTGGCAGCTGCTTTGATGATTACCTAATCAACAATAATCTTAATCTCCTGTCCACTAGCTGGCACTAAGGTGCTAATTAATTGATGAAATTAACTTCAGTTAATCCTACCAAAGTTATAATATACAAATTACTACTAATGTATAGATTGTTCTTCAGTATAACACTATGACGTTGTGGATTTTTCGTTACGAAAAGAGTGCATTTACAACGATTTTCGTCTTCAGCACCCTTGCAATTCTAAATAAAAAAATATCAATTGACAAAATAGCAAATAAATGTTTGATATCGTCTGATCAAATTTTTACTACGATTTAAGTCTTTAGCACCCCTGAAAACGCCTGAAAAGATATGTTCAACGGCAAAAAAAGAAAATAAATGGCCTGTTTGCTATGGCAACTGTCCAGAAAAGATCGCCCAAAATTGTTAAATCTGGCAAAATTACGCCACATCCGGTGCCAAAAGAAATCATTATCGGCAGCAAATAAGTTGAGAATTTGCAACATGAAACATACAAACTTTGTTTTATACGGTTTTTGCAAATATGACATTACTTCCGGTGATAATGGAAATGTTAAATCAGATCATTGCAATCATAAATGGCATAAGGCATCACATGGTGAAAATTGTATGAAAATTGAATAATAATTGACACTTTTATAGACCAAAAAGCTTGAAAAATGACTTGTAGAAACTCGTCTATTTCTCGACAACCGTACAAGTTAGAAACTTGTTTGTGGTATCTGTATGATCGTATGGGTTCATGCTATTCGTTGATGGGATTCAAATATCATAATTTTAAAAATATTATAGAAAAGACTCATTTGAATAAAATATTTGTTTTTTATGTTAAAAATACAGTTTTTGCCAAAATGACGTCATTTCCGGTCACAGTTAAACAGCAAAATTGGCTTAACCTAGTCCAAATTGGCATTAGGCATCGAATGAAAAAAAAAATTTGAAAATCGGATAATAGTTTACTCTTTTATAGGCAAAATAACGTAAAAAGTATTGCATGAAAAACTGCATATTCCTCGGCAACTGCTCATATTATGAACTATTTTTTTGCATACATTCTCCTTGTCTGGTTTATTACTACGAGTTTATGAAAGTTACGATAAATAGTTCAAAATATGAAGACGTTGAATGGGTTGTAAATAACTGATTGTTACATTTTTTTTTACATTTATTCGAAATTGCCCGAAAATGAAATTGAAATTACAAAATCGGAGCTAACGATTTGTGCCCCTTTACAGCGCGCATCCCTTCTGCTATATCAGATTTCGAAATAAAATAATATTTGCTTTGAAAAAGTGGTATTGAACTGTCAAAATTGTATTACGCCACTCCCGTTGCGTGCAGAAAAATTTCACGGTAACAAGAAAAATTCCAATTGAGACCACGGAGCATATGCACTTTGTTTTATACAAATCGAACAATAAATAATTAATCTAGGTACGAAAACTAAATTAGCCAATGGCGACTAAAGAAAATTACTGAGACAAAATTCTTTCTCACTTCTGCTCAAGTAGGGTGATACGTTAACTATGTGTAAACTACCATCAAAAAATATTCTTAAATAAAAAAGTTTCTGTAAAAATTAAAAAAAAAAAATAAAATATCGGAGATTTTTTCGACTACTTCCGGTTTTTCGATCATTGTCGGAATAGCATAAACAAGTTGATTAGATACTTAACTTCCTGTACCAGAAATATGAGAAACATTAATTGAGTAATTTTCGAAAGAAAGATACATAAAAGATCATTTTCAATAATTTAATGATTTTTCAACTTTTTTATACGTCCACATTCATAATGTGAACGTATTATGCCGTCGCCCCTGTGTGTGTGTGTGTGTGTGTGTATGTATGTATGTGTGTGTGTCTGTGGTTCGCCTACAGGGCGCAATTCTTGATGGATTTTCTTCAAACTTGGTATACTTATTCCTTATACCCCAAGGAAGATCCCTATTGTTTTTAGGGCATGCCCGACCCCCAGGGGCCGAGCCACGCCCATTTCTAGTATTTCTTTGTTTGTCGTCTACAGGCCACATTTCTTAACTTATAATCTTGAAACTTTGCATACACATTCTTTGTATCCTAAGGAACATCCCTATCGTTTGGGGTGTATGCCCCACCCCCAGGGGCAGAGCCACGCCCATTTTCTTTTCGTGTGTCTTTGTGTGGCCTACAGGGCGCAATTCTTACTGGATTTTCTTCAAACTTGGTATACGTATTCCTTATACCCTAAGGAAGATCTCTATTGTTTTTGGTGCATGCCCGACCCCCAGGGACAGAGCCACGCCCATTTCTAGTATGTATTTGTTTGTCGTCTACAAGCCACATTTCTTAACGTATCATCTTGAAACTTTGAATGATTATTCTTTGTACCCTAAGGAACATTTCTATCATTTGGGGTGCATGCCCAAGCCCAACCCCCAGGGGCAGAGTCACGCCCATTTTCTTTTTGTGTGTCGCCTACAGGCCATAATTCTTAATCGGTCATCTTGAAACTTAAAATACTTATTCCTTATACCCTAAGGATGACCCCTTTTGTTTTGGGTGCATGCCCGACCCCCATGGGACAGCAACACCCATTTCGTGTATTTGTTTGTCTGTCGCCTACAGGCTGCATAAAGATGATCCCTATTGTTTTTGGTGATTTCCTAACCCCCAGGGGCAGAGTCATGCCCATTTTTACTTCGTGTCTATGTGTGTTGTCTACAGGCCACGATTCTGAATGGATCGTCTTTAAACTTGGGATATGTATTCCATATAGCCTAAGGACGTCAACTGCATGTCCCGACTCACACAGGCAAGACACGACCAATTTTTGTGTTTGTCGTTTACAGGCCGCCATTCTGAATATATCAGCTTGGTACTTGGTTTATGTATTCCTTATAGCCTGAGGGCGTCCACTATTGATTTTGATGAATGTCCCGACCCCCAGGGGCACAGCCGCGCCCACTTTTTGCCTTTAGTGTTAGGAAGGCACAATTCTGAATGGATTATCTTGGTATAGTTATTCCTTATACTCTAAGGACGGCAACTATTAATGTTGGTGCACGACCCTCAACGCTAAACAAACCAAACGCCTAGCCTTCTTGACAAAGTACCATATCAATCAAAGCAGGAATGTGGACGTATATTGTAGCGTTAGCGTTATGTTTCAAAGTTTAAGGTCATTTTTGAACTTCCTATAATATTGCAACGCTTTTATTATTAGATGCACACGCTAGGCCACCGATAGGACTCTGAGTAAAAAATGTTTAAGAAAAATGGTAGGCATCGTTTTCGAGAAAAAGGCGTCTCAGAATGCTCCAAAACGGAAAATACTTAGTTTTCGGCGTACCATAATTTATTTCCTAAGAATCAAATTCGTGTTATTTAGATGTTATACGATCGTCTATTAATGGAACTATCCAACGACACTTTAATTATTCTGGTCCGCTAATATGTGACGGAGAATTCGAATTTTTGGCAAGAGCTCCAATTTTTTTTTATCTTTTTTACATTTTTCTTCGTTTTTTGAACTACTTCCGGTATACGAATCATTGTCGAGTAGTTTTCACATCCAGTTTTGGAGTTTGCATGGGAACAGGGCTCTCTAATGATATACTACACTATACGATTAAATAATGTTCAAAAGTGTTAGAAATGTAAAAATGTAAAAATTTTGAAAATTAAATTTCAATAACTACATACATATTATACATCGTTAGAACCGTAATTAGGTCAGCTATCTGAATTTATATCCTTTTTTTTGAAAATCTCTTCAAATAAAAAAGATAGGCTGGCACTGCCAGGCAGGATACGCCCACATTTTCGAGAGATGGATAGAGAACAAGCAATACCGAAAGTGATTTTTCCTATGTGCAAATATCGAAATGAATTAAGATCTTTGGGTTATAAAGGTTCATTTCCGTAGGCTTCAAATTCGACTGGGGATCATGTTGCTAAGTGGGTAAGATGCTGGCTCGGTAGCCTTGAGGTTAGGTGTTTGATCCCTGCATTGGGTGACAAAGTTCATCTAGATTTTCTGGCGTGGTTTCCTCCTGTTAGTGATGAAGGATGGATGGCCTGACAAGAACAGCTGTCAATTTTGGTCCGATTTTCACGAAATTCGACCTCAACCTTCATTACGATGTAACGGTGACATAATCAAACGTTTTTTTTTTAAAATGGGATAATAATTCTGACCCCAGAGGAGCCAAAAGCTAAAAAAAAGGTCATTTTTCGTACAATCAGGGGCCATAATTCAGGAAGTTACAATCCGATATGCACAAATATCGAAAGGAACCAAGATCTTTGGGTTATAAACATGCATGTCAAGTTTCGTCAAAATCGGTTCAAAATTGTGACCTCTATAGGGTCCACAACCTTAATATAACATATTTTCACACTAATCGCGTACAAACGGCGGCCATTTTGTCTGTCAATTTTGGTCCGATTTTCACAAAATTTTACGTCAATCTTCATTACCATGTAACGGTGATATAATCAAACGTTTTTTTTAAATCGGATAATAATTTTGACCTCCAGTGGGACCACAAGCTAAAAAGGGTGATTTTTCGTACAATCAGGGGCCATAATTCAGGAAGTCACGAATCAATGAGCGCAAATATCGAAAGGAACCAAGATCTTCGGGTTATAAACATGCATGTCAAGTTTCATCAAAATCGGTTCAAAATTGTGACCTCTATAGGGTCCACAACCTTGATATAACATATTTTCACACTATTCGCGTACAAACGGCGGCCATTTTGTCCGTCAATTTTGGTTTGATTTTCACGAAATTCGAACAGAGCCTTCATTACCATGTAACGGTGATATAAACAAACGGTTTTTTTAAATCGGATAATAATTTTGACCTCCAGAGGGACCACAAGCTAAAAAGGGCAATTTTTCGGACAATCAGGGGCCATAATTCAGGAAGTTACGATCCGATGGGTGCAAATATCAAAAGGAACCAAGATCTTTGGGTTATAAACATACATGTCAAGTTTCATCAAAATCGGTTCAAAATTGTGACCTCTATAGGGTCCACAACCTTGATATAACATATTTTCACACTATTCGCGTACAAACGGCGGCCATTTTGTTTGTCAATTTTGGTCCGATTTTCACGAAATTTGAACTCAACCTTCATTACCATGTAACGGTGATATAAACGAACGGTTTTTTAAATCGGATAATAATTTTGACCTCCAGAGGGACCACAAGCTAAAAAGGGCTATTTTTCGGACAATCAGGGGCCATAATTCAGGAAGTTACGATCCGATTGGTGCAAATATCGAAAGGAACCAAGATCTTTGGGTTATAAACATACATGTCAAGTTTCATCAAAATTGGTTCAAAATTGTGACCTCTATAGGGTCCACAACTTGATATAACATATTTTCACACTATTCGCGTACAAACGGCGGCCATTTTGTTTGTCAATTTTGGTCCGATTTTCACGAAATTTGAACTCAACCTTCATTACCATGTAACGGTGATATAATCGAACGGTTTTTTAAATCGGGTAATAATTTTGACCTCCAGAGGAACCACAAGCTAAAAAGGGCTATTTTTCGGACAATCAGGGGCCATAATTCAGGAAGTTACGATCCGATGGTCGCAAATATCGAAAGGAACCAAGATTTTGGGGTTATAAACATGCCTGTCAAGTTTCATCATAATCGGTTCAAAATTGTGACCTCTATAGGGTCCACAAGCTAAAAACATGATATTTCGTACAATCAGGGGCCATAATCCATGAAGTTCCGATCCGATACATGCCAATATCGAAAGGAACCGAGATCTTATGGGGATAAACCTATATTTCGAGTTTCGTCAAAATCAGATAAGAATTGTGACCTGTAGAGAGTCCACAAAAAAATTGTGGACGTCCGAACGGACGGACGTCCGGACGGACAGGGGCGACGACATAATACGTCCACATGAAAATGTGGGCGTATAAAAATAGAGCATTTCCCCAAATTTCACGATTTTTCGACTTTTTTCGATTTTCAGTCCCTTTTTTGTCCTATTCCAAATATTTGAAGGTCTTAACGGATGGATCCATGCTAAAGACTACCGGAAGGACCATCGATAGATAAAGTTTAAGAAAAATCGCTGGAGCAGTTTTCGAGATAAAGGCGCCCCAAAACGCTCCAAATTAAAATATACTTGATTTTCAGCGTGCCATATTTTGCTTCCGGGTCATCGTATTTATGAAATGGGTACCATACGATACTTCAAATCCCTAGCAACCCAACGACACCTTAATCTCTTTAATCCATTGATATCGGACGAAATAATCACGTTTTTCCCCAAAGCACCCATTTTTTGCATTTTCTTCTAAACATCCGAAATTAAATCGACTACTTCCGGTTTACGGATCGTTCCTGAAATTGCTTTATCCAACTGTCTGACTATATGGCTTTATGTTCCAGAGGTTTCAGAAATATCGATTTATCCTTTCCAAAAAATATAAGGGTTTGAAAATGGGTTGAAAATTCGAAAAAAATCGAAAAATAAAGGGAGATAACTCTGAATGAAACTTATATTACTGGAATCGGTTGGACTTAAAGATAAACTTGAGACCAGAATATTTTTCTTTAAACAAATGGCAATAATTCTAAAACCCCTAAATAAAAAAAAAATTACGAAAATAGGTCATTCCGTTATCGATATATTTAGATTGGAAAACCCCCTTTGCACCTGCCTGGTGAAATCCAATCAGCGTACGAGTCAACTTCCGGTAATTCCCTGAAATGTGTTATGACGTCATAAGTGTGAGACGAATGTAAACAAAATGGCGACAACATGTGTTCGTTCGGATAGGGCATCAATTAAAAAGGAATTCTAGGCGAGTTAAATTTGTCATATATAAATAATCGTCGTTTGAGGATTCCGAAAGAGGTGTCAATGAGGACGACGGCAGAGTAAATACACAACAATTTGAGCCTTATGCAAACTGGTATCAGTCAGACAAACACGACCGTATCAACGGCTTGAACAACCACGGATGTCGGAACTACGATCGTCTGGATTCCACGGCAATGAATGGTCAGTTTTATTATTATCTACATTACAATTTATATTTTAACCATCCTGAATTATTTATTAGTAATATTGTGTTTGTATCAAATTGAAATTCAAACGTTCTTTTTTAAAACAATCATTAACCAAACACGAGTATAGACACAGTCAATAGATTATTTAGTAGGCCGCTAGTTAGTACTAGTTTAAAAAGTTAGTATCGATCTATTCTGTGAGTAGAGCTAGGCCTAGTAAATGGTATCTAAGACAAAGGATTTCTTTTCAAATTCATAAAAGAAAATTATAAAGTAAACCTATCTAGGCCTAATTGTTAAATTGTATGCATTATATATTTTTAGATCAATTATTACTTAGGCCTAGGCCTATATTCTTCTTATTGACATTATTGTCAAAGTAAATATTTTTTTATTATTATCTGTCTAATTGTTAAATTGTATGCATAGCACACAATTATTATATTATATATTTTTTTAGATCAATTGTTATTGACATTATTGTCAAAATAAATATTTTTTATTATTATCTTTGGAGTTAGCCAGTCATGTTTTTTTTTTTATAATAACATTTTTAAAATTGAATCAAATTTTTTCCAATAAAATTATTTAATTAACATTGTACCATATTAGGTTATAAATTCATAAAATTTCCCGATTTGTGTTGTTGACCCTCAAAGATACATTATCAACCGAAAATTAAGCAATTGCAATTTTTCGCCTAGCCTCGACCATCATAACTGTAATCGATATGGAAAAAAGCATAGTCTTGATTATCAATTTAATAATCAGTAAATCAGATAATAATCCACCAAAGATCGGAGGCTAGCGATGCTATCGAGAGTTGATTATGGTCTGGATGTGTTAATTAATGTTTAATTAATAAGAAAAGATTTCAGGCCTAAAGAAAGACCCACAATAAGAGGATCTAGAAAAGACAATTAAACAATGTATAAAATACCTAGTTTAATGTAACACACAAATACACAATTATATTTCAGATTTTCCGGTGTGGTACCCCCTTGTCAGTGATGCAGGATGGAAGGCCTTGACAAGGATAGCTGTCTAGGTGTCCATTAGCCCAGTTTGGAGCAGAACAGTAGGATATTAAACCCCCATTTCATTTTATTTCTGTAGATCGTATACGATTGTCAATTATTTTTAGGCTTAGTCCTGTATGATTATTGTCAAAATTTGGCAAATTATATTAGGTGGAAGCTGGGTTGGGAAAAAATCTGATTTCTATTATTTTGGGTAAACATCAGTTGTAACATGTCCAGAGGGATATAATATTGTGATTATTGTACTAACAAATAAGAAATGAAATGGGGTTTAACTTCCTACTGTTCTGCTCCGACTTGGCTAATGAAGACGGACTTACACCATACAGTATGCTATGAGGGAAATTTTGGGTCGGTGGATGTTTTAGGTGCTTGTGAATGTGTAATCTCAGTTTTTCGTCCCATCCTGCATTACTGACAAAAGGAAACCAACCCGGAAAAACCTGGTGAACTTTTTCGGCAAACACCAGGATCTAACTAGCTATGTCCAAGCTAGCAAGCTAGCATCTTACACACTTGTCAACCTTGTTCGGTTCCTAAAAAAAAATGAGCAACGAAAATCTTGGAGATATACATGTACATTTGATCACACACTTCAACGTGCCTATCCTTATAGGTTTGCATTACCATTTGGCATAGGTGTATGTTATTCCTAAATTTGTGCAGTGGATATCAAACATAATAATGTGTATATTAATTATATTTTCAGGAGACATTAATATGGAACATGGCTTAATAACAGTTTGTCAGGAGTTATTGGAGCTGGTTGGGAAGACAAAATGCTGACATTGTACCAATGGTAAAAATTTATCAGAGAGGCCTTTGTATAAGAAGAAGCCATGTAGGATTTATGTGGAAATAAAACAATATGTATTCAGACAATTTTTTTATTATTTTTCTGTGAGATTCCTACATGATAACTACATCAATCAACCACATGCAAGTACTACTTAGTACCATATTGAGCTAAATGTTTTTTTATGTCAATGATGGACTGATACAAATGTGGCACTTTGAACAGAGGCTCAGCAAATGTTCTTTCTTCACTACTATTCCTGCAAATGAATTTGACAGTTATGCATTAAAATATTATAAGTTTAATCTAGCTATAGAAGAGAACAAAATGAATCATAGTCAAGTCACGACTCACAAAAATCCACAATATAATTTATGACCTTCACTGGGAATAATATAAATCTATGACTGGCAATGAAAATCGAAATGTACGTAAACTGTAAATCAAATGGGGTTTAACGTCCTATTTTCCTGGGGGGGTTGGGATGGCCTAGTGGTCTAGAGTGCTGCGCTTCGACCTCTAGCTGGTCCGGTCACCTATGGCTTGCGGCTGTGAGCCCTGGTGTGAAGCGTATGTGGCATGGAGATAGGGGCGCCTTCTCAACCTCGTGGGTTTCCTCCGAGCACTCCGGTTTCCTCCCACTGCTAAAGACCCCTACGCGCAAGCGAATTATTGAAATAAAATGAAACCATTTGTTAGTCCCAAAATGACCTAGTTTGTGTCGAGTGGACGTTAAATCCCATATTTCTCACTCCCCCCTATTTTCCTGCTCCATCCAGACTAATGAAGACAGCCAAATGTCATGCAAAGAGCTACTATGAAACTTTTGCCCGGGTAGTGGCGCAATGTCATACATGTAATCTTATTTTTTAACTCAAACTGTCAAGGGATCTTTAACATGCACACCAATTTGTACACAGTACCTAGACATTATATCTTGAAATGGGGTTTAACGTCCTACTTTTCTGCACCTAACCTGGGCTAATCAAGACAGGTCCTACATCGTGCACCATTGACATGGATGATGGAAACCACACAGGAAAACCTTGGTTATAATTATGTATTTTATGTACCTTGCATCATCACTAAGGATAGGCCTACTTTCTGAATCTGTATGAAGGCCTCGAATACTGGAAAATCAAAATGTTCATCAGCACTGTCATAACATTGTCTTCAATAGTGTCTGGTGACTGGAGTTTTATTACTCTTCACTGGCATTTAAAAATGGTCTGCAAAAGAAAATATATTTTTTTTCTTTTAACATTTTTTATAATACAAGTCTCTTCAATTATTACTCACTGCTTGTACCTATAATTTTGAGTATAATCCCGGGGCTGGATACCAAACTAAACCAAAAGAGCCTAATAAAATTACATAAATATCTTTTCTACAAAAGAAATAGGAGAGATATCAATATAAAAAGAATTTGACTCACCCTAATATTTTCTCTCGTTGCTGAGTCTCTTGTGTTAGTCAGACTCAGTACTACTTTTGTAGTTAGTTGTACCTTGTCTAGTAGTACAGTAGGCCTATAAACCATCTCGGGTGGCTTGCTTGGGTTTCTACGACCGAATCACAAATAAAATCCACAGTAAGAACATTTGATAATACACGTGTGACTGGCGATTGTCCCGTTGCTTCCAAAATTAAATGGTTGAAAGGGGTAGTCGTCTAGTATTCGTATGTAAAAAAAAAAAAAAAAAAAAAAAAAAAATGCGACGAACAAAACACGTGTCGCCTCGGAGATCATGTCCATTCGTCTCGATTTGTCGCCACAAAACTAGCCTATCGTTTTAAAATAACTTATTTTCAAACGGAATTTAATTGAGTGAAACGTTATTGAGTTTGCATTATCATAGCCATAAGCAATACACCTCTTATACGATCTTTTGTTGTCATTAATATTGGTCCCGTCAACAGCGTCCGCCATTGTTTCCGGGATTCCCTTGTTTACGTCTTTCACACTTGTGACGTCAATCGGTCAAAGGTCACGAGAGGTTCCACTCGGCTTATCGCTTCAGGTGAGAATTTTAGTTTTCCGTCTATAACGTGAGAACGAGTAATTGGATTTCGTTAAAACTTTCAGGAACGTTTTATGGAGGCATTTCAGATATAATGATCATAAAATATGAGAGGTCTCAAGTTGATCTTTAAGGAAACCAAAAATGTAGGTCAAATTTGAAAATTTTGAAAAATAACAAAAAATGTCTTGTAAACAACATATTTTCAATTTTCGAACGATAAAAGTCAGCGACGAATGTTCGAAATTGAAAAATGTGAGATTGCTATTGTCTCGGAAAAGATTCAGGGATTCCAAAAATGTAATTTGTTTGAAAATGGATAAAGAATTGACGAAACTATGGCCGATTTTTAATTTCAGACCCGCGTACAAAGTTCGACACTTCCGGTATGCGCAGACGTTTCAAAAATAGTTTATCAAGTAGCCACCACATGGTTTTACGATAGAAAATTTGGTGTCAGATCGATATCTGTTTTCGATCATGGAGAAATAGGCTCCGGTAGTAAAGAATAATAATAACTAGACCTGCAGACCTGCAGTGCTAAATCGGCTTTCAGGAATCAGACAGGAAGTGCGTCATACAATAGCCGATCCATCGAGCTACCAAACGATACTGTAGTTGTTATGATTCAGTGACACCCTCTATCAGATTTGTAAAAGTAATATTTGCTTGCAAATACACCGGTCAAAATTGTAAAATCTGGCAAAATTACTTCACTTCCGGTGCCAAAAGAAATCATTAACGGTAACAAATAAGTTGAGAATTCGCAATTGAGAATTGTTTTATACATATCAGGGAATAAATAATAAACTTAGAACCCATAAACTGAAATTAAAAAGGTAAAAAACTTAAAAAGTGATCCTTATAAAATTGGTTATTTCTCGACAAGCGAATAAGCTAGAAGCAATTTTTTGATATCAGTATGATTATATTGATACAATCTAAATGGCCATTAGAAACAAACGTTATAACGTTAAACGAATATTAAATATAACTCACTTCAAAAAAATTTGTTTTGAAGTCTAAAAATACGGTTTTTGCAAATATGAAATTACTTCCGGTGATAAAAGAAATGTTAAATCAGATCATTGCAATCATAAATGGCATAAGGCATCACATGGTGAAAATTGTATGAAAATTGAATAATAATTGACACTTTTATTGACCAAAAAGCTTGAAAAGTGACTTGTAGAAAATCGTCTATTTCTCGGCAACCGTACAATTTAGAAACTTTTTTGTGGTATCTGTATGATCGTATGGGTTCATGCTATTCGTTGGTGGGATTCAAATATCATAATTTTAAAAATATTTTAAAAAAGACTCTTTTGAATAAAATATACAGTTTTTGCCAAAATGACGTCATTTCCGGTGACAGTGAAACTGTAAAATTGGCTTAACCTAGTCCAATTTGGCATTAGGCATCGAATGAAAAAAAAAATATTGAAAATCGGATTATAATTTACTCTTTTATAGGGAAAATAACGTGAAAAGTGATGCATTCAAAATTGCTTATTTCTCGGCAATTGCTCATATTACGAACTATTTTTTGCACACATTCTCCTCGTCTGGGTTATTACTACTAATTTATGAAAGTTACGAATAAATAGTTCAAAATATGAAGACATTGAATGGGTTGTAAATAACTGATTAGGGTTTCACACTGCGTAGCTTGTGTGAAACACTATTGTTTTTGTTAAAATTATTATTCTTATTAGGGTTTCACACTGCGAAGCTTGTGTGAAACACTATTGTTTTTGTTAAAATTATTATTAGGGTTTCACACTGCGTAGCTTGTGTGAAACACTATTGTTTTTGTTAAAATTATTTAGGGTTTCACACTGCGAAGCTTGTGTGAAACACTATTGTTTTTGTTAAAATTATTATTAGGGTTTCACACTGCGTAGCTTGTGTTTTTGTTAAAATTATTATTCTTCTTATTATTATTATTATTCAGATTCCAATTTGAATAGATCTCAGCAACTACGTGTCGCATCGTTACGATTTCTTCGGTTTCATTGGGAAAGTGGGTGTGACTTAGAGGATAAAGCTATTTTGAACGTTCTGCGACAATGCCAAATGCCCGAAATCAACGAAGTTGTCGTTTTTAAAAATATTGCAGTAATTTTAACAATATTCATTGGATTTTAACTTTCGATACATTTTGGCATAGCCGGAGACATGGCACATAGCTACGCTACTTTCCATTTTTGGCAAATCTTCGAAGATATTAGGCGCCAAATTTTGAAAATTTAAAATTTTACCAAAAAACTTTTTTATTTATGAATATTTTTTAGTCGTGTTGTACACAGAATTAAAGAGTCATCTGACTTGCGCAAAAATGTTAAAAATTTTTGTCTCACTAATTTTCCTTGGCCGCCATTGGCTAATTCAGTTTTTCAGTCCTAGATTAATTTTTTATTGTTCGATTTGTATAAAACAAAGTTCATGTGGTTCGTTGTCTCCATTGTCATTTTTTTTATTACCGAAAGTGTTATCTGTCGGCACCAGAAGTGGCATAATTTTACCAAAAACTACAATTTTGACAGTTATTTTCCTTCTTCGAAAACAAATATTATTTTTTTTGAAAAATTATATGACTCAAAGAGTGTGCCCTTTCAAGGCGCAAAAAAATGTCGGAAGCAGTTTTTTTAATTTCAATTTCATTTTCGAGCAAATTCGATTAAGAGGCTAAAGATAGGTTGCCAGGCAACGAAACATACGCCCACAGCAGCTAAATCGTCCGGGCAGTCAACAAGGGTTGTCGCATATTTTTACTTTTTTTGGGAATGAAACATTTGTTATACACTAAAATCTGATTAAGAGTAACAACTCATTTTGTAATTATCTGAAAATCATTAGAATTTGTTTGCTTTTTATAAAGTTTTGCCCCACGCTAACAATTAGTATAGGAAACATTTAACATCATGGATTTAGCTGTTCAGTTATCAAAATTCATTGAAAATCAAAATACTTGTTCGTTTCAACACCTTAAACTCTGTATATCAATCTGAAGTCAATCGGATGATAAGTTTGGCATCTATAGCGTCACAAGGTTTTTTGAAGTGATCAAGGGAGATAACTCTGGAAGTAATTATTTAAAATCGCTGAAAATCAGTAGGCTTCTTCGTCTCATGACCTTAAACACTGTGTATAAATTTGATGTCAATCGGACAGCATCCACAAGATTTTTTGAAGTGATCAAGGGCCATAACTCTGGCATTAATTATCGGAAATCCGTGAAAATCAATAGGCTTCTTCGTATTATGACCTTGAACACTGTGTTTAAATTTAAAGTCAATCCAATATTAACTTTAACCTCTAGAGCGTTCACAAGATTTTTCAAAGTGATCAAGGGTCATAACTCTGGCAGTAATTATCGGATATCGCTGAAAATCATGACCTTAAACACTGTGTATAAATTTAAGGTCAATCGGATATTATCTTTAGCCTCTAGAGCGTTCACAAGATTTTTCCAAGTGATCAAGTGTCATAACTCTGGCAGTAATTATCGGATATTGCTGAAAATCAATAGGCTTCTTCATCTCATGACCTTAAACACTGTGTATAAATTTAAGGTCAATCGGATATTAACTTTAGCCTCTAGAGCGTTCACAAGATTTTTCAAAGTGATCAAGGGTCATAACTCTGGCAGTAATTATTGGATATTGCTGAAAATCAATAGGCTTCTTCGTCTCATGACCTTAAACACTGTGTATAAATTTAAAGTCAATCGGATATTAACCCTGGCCTCTAGTGCGTTCACAAGAAATTGTGGACGATGGACGGACGGACGGACCGACAGACGGACGGACGGGGGCGACGGCAATATACGTCCACATTTCTATGTGGGCGTATAAAAATGGTGTAAAATTGACCTATTTACAACCTATTCAGGCTTTTCAAATTTGAAAATATTTCTTTGTAACTTTTATAAACTTGTAGCTATCATCCATACGAAGAGAATATACGTGAAAATTAGTTTGTAATATAAGCAGTTACCGAGAAATGGGCAGTTCTGTACAAGTCACTGTTTTCGTTATTTTGCCTGTAAAATAGTCAATTATTATTGGATTTTCAATTTTCTTTCGCCATTGGATGCCTAATGCCATAGTGGACTATTTCAAACCATTTTACCTCTTACGCTGTCACCGGAAATGACGTCATTTGCTCAAAACTTAAATTTTAGCCTTTCAAAACAATATTTTATTCAAATGAGTCGTACTTATTATTTTTTTTCAAATTATGATATTTGATTCTATTGATCAAATAGATTGAACCCATACGATTATACAGATACCACAAAATGGTTTCTAACTTGTACGGTTGCAGAGAAATGGGCGATTTTCCTTAAGTCACTTTTCAAGGTTTTTGGTATATAAAAGTGTCAGTTATCATTCGATTTTCATAAAATTTTCACCATATGATATCTTATGTCATTGGTGATTTCATAGAACTAATTTAACATTTTCAGTATCACCGGAAGTAATGTCATTTTGGCAAAAACTGTATTTTTAGCCTTCAAAACAGATATTTTTTTCAAATGAGTCTGATTTGTAATATATTTCAAATTATGATATCTGATTCCAATCAACAAATGGAATGAACCCATACGATCATATAGATACCAAAAAATAGTTTTTATCATGTACGGTTGCCGAGAAATAGACGATTTTCTACAAGTCACTTTTCAAGGTTTTTGGTCTATAAAAGTGGCAATTCTTATTCGATCTACATACAATTTTCGCCATATGATATGATGCCTTATGCCATTTCTGATTTCATAAAACTAATTGAACATTTTCATTATCACCGGAAGTAATGAAATTTTTCCAGGATCACTTACAAGTAACATATATATATATATAATGAATTGATATTGCTGGATTTGGTTGATTCTTCGTCCATTTTATTTGATGTTTACAATGCTTATGTGGAAACCTGTTCGATGGTTTCATTGGTATCGGAAGTGACATATGTTCAAGGGTAACGTGGCACCGAAAGTGACGTGGCACCAGTGAAACCCGTGATTCCTGCATGCAGGTCTAGTTCTAGTTGTAACTGGGGCGTTCTTTTTCAACACCACGATCCTCATACATTTGCCGATAATATATCCAAATCAATTTTTTCTGAACTTAGGCTTTTCATACCAAAAGATAGGCTGGCACTGCCAGGCAGGATACGCCCACATTTTCGAGAGATGGACAGAGAACAAGCAATACCGAAAGTGATTTTTCCTACATCTTTAAGTCCTGTATTTCATACTGTATTGGGAGCAGCCATTTAGTTGGTCAGTTCCAGTCTTATATTAAGGAAACTCGAAACCGACAATGATTATGGTGTGACGGTACACAACCTAGAAATGTGACTTTTCATCAAAATCGGATAAGAATTGTGACCTGTAGCGAGTCCACAACCATGATATACCATATTTTTATACTATTCGCGTACAAACGGCGACCATTTCGTTCGGCAATTTTGGTCCGATTTTCCCGAAATTCAAACTCAACCTTCCTTACAGTGTAACGGTGATATAATCAAACGTTTTTTTTAAATTGGATAATAATTGTGACCTCCAGAGGGACCACAAGCTAAAGAAAGGGGGATTTTGCGTATAACCAGGGGCCATAATTCAGGAAGTTACGATCCGATATGTGCAAATATTGAAAAGAACCAAGATCTGTGGGTTATAACGATGAATTTCAAGTTTCATCAAAATCGAATTAAAATTGTGACCATTACAGGGTCCACAACCTTGATATACCATTTTTTAACAGTATTCGCGTACAAACGGCGGCCATTTTGTATGGCAATTTTCGTCCGATTTTCCCGAAATTCGAACTCAACCTTCCTTAGGGTGTGACGGTAATATAATCAAACGGTTTTTTAAATCGGATAATAATTGTGACCTCCAAGCTAAAAAAAAGGCGATTTTGCGTATAATCAGGGGCCGTAATTCAGGAAGTTACGATCCTATATGCGCAAATATCGAAAGGAAGCAAGATCTTTGGGTTATAACCATGAATTTCAAATTTCATTAAAATCGAATCAAAATTGTGACCTCCACAGGGTCCACAACCTTGATATACCATTTTTTAACAGTATTCGCGTACAAACGGCGGCCATTTTGTATGGCAATTTTCGTCCGATTTTCCCGAAATTCGAACTCAACCTGCCTTAGGGTGTGACGGTAATATAATCAAACGGTTTTTTAAATCGAATAATAATTGTGACCTCCAAGCTAAAAAAAAGGCGATTTTGCGTATAATTAGGGGCCATAATTCAGGAAGTTACGATCCTATTTGCGCAAATATCGAAAGGAAGCAAGATCTTTGGGTTATAACCATGAATTTCAAGTTTCACCAAAATCGAATCAAAATTGTGACCTCCACAGGGTCCACAACCTTAATATACCATTTTTTAACAGTATTCGCGTACAAACGGCGGCCATTTTGTATGGCAATTTTCGTCCGATTTTCCCGAAATTCGAACTCAACCTTCCTTAGGGTGTAACGGTGATATAATCAAACGGTTTTTTAAATCGAATAATAATTGTGACCTCCAGAGGGACCACAAGCTAAAAAGGGTGATTTTTCGGACAATCAGGGGCCATAATTCAGGAAATTACATTCCGATAGCCGCAAATATCGAAAGGAACCAAGATCTTTGGGTTACAAACATGCATGTCAAGTTTCATCAAAATCGGTTCAAAATTGTGACCTCTATAGGGTCCACAAGCTAAAAACGTGATTTTTCGTACAATCAGGGGCCATAATCCATGAAGTTTTGATCCGATACATGCCAATATCGAAAGCAGTCGAGATCTTTTGGGGATAAACCTATATTTCAAGTTTCGTCAAAATCGGATAAGAATTGTGACCTGTACAGAGTCCACAAACAAATTGTGGACGGACGGACGTCCGGACGGACAGGGGCGACGACATAATACGTCCACATGAAAATGTGGGCGTATAATAAAATCGTTACAATCAGACCAAATGACCCTAAATGGATGAATGAAAAAATCAGACTTCTTATTCGCAAACGAAATAGACTTCATAAAAAAAGCGAAAAAGACTAATGTACGACTGGCAAAATTTTAGAAAATCTCGAAACGTTGTCATTTCCGAAATACGAAAATCTAAATCTTCTCACTATTCAAAAATAGACTCTAAAATTAATAATAACGACTTTAGCGAATCTCGATCGTGGTCTTTGGTTAAACAAATCTCTCTAAAGAAAGGCTGTTCAGGCCCGGAAATTCCACCTCTTAAATATAATCATAAGATATTCTTTGAACACAGTGACAAAGCTAACGCCCTCAACGTTTTTTTTTATCTCACAGGCAGGGGCGTAAATGTGGGGGGGGGGGTACCCCCCCCCCCAGCAAAACAAATATAGTCGGTCGCAAAATCAGTTCAGTCGGTCGCAAAGTAGAAGTAGTCGGTATCAAAATAAGTACTCACGTGTCACGCTACTCACGCAAAACTTTAGTATAAGAATAGTCGGTCGCAAAATTAGTGCAGTCGGTCGTAATATTGGAGCAGTCTTAGTATAAAATAACCTTGTCAACTTATCATGTTTGAGAAGATGGTGTGTTTCACTCTCATTCTGTTGTGAGTATAATGTTGGTCTTACAACAAAATTCCACCCAGGGAGAAAAATAATCGGTCCCAAAATAAGTGCAGTCGGTCTCAAACACAATACTATATTATTATATTTGCGTGAATCCGTGAGCCTAAATTGCATACGTCACTCTTATTCTGTTGTGAGTATGTTGGTCTAACAACAAAATTTCACTAAGGGAGAAAAATAGTCGGTCACTGCAGTCGGTCTCAAAAACAATACTAGAATAGATCCCAAATACTATGTATTTGCGTGAATCCTCACACAAAACTGTCGTATAAAATAACCATGTCTGCTTGTCACTCGTATTCTGTTGTGAGTATGTTGTTCTATGAAATGTTTTCTACCATGGCAAAAAATAGTCTGTCTCAAAAAAAGTACTCACCGCAGTCGGTCTCCGACTAAATGAATTAATGAGATAAACATACAATCATAAAACAGGCGAAAGTGACAGATAAGCCTCAGATTCTGTCCCATTTCTTATCAACCCCACGCCCCCAAATTTAAAAGGCGCAATTCCATTATAACATCATTCTTCTACTCGGTTACATATCAGAAATTTTTGGTCGCCACTGTCAGATTTCACTTTGCCCAATTCTGTAATAAACGTCTTGTTAACTCCTTGTAGCTCATCTTTCATATATTCAAATTTTCTGTCAAAATCATTTTTCTAGTCCCTTACTTCGGCTAATATGTCTTCTAAAGTGATTGTAGATTGATTCTCTGTATCATCCATGATACACATTCAACGTAAGTATAATATAAGATCAAGATTATAATCGCCAGGTATAAAGTACAAGTGTAAAATATGCACGTGCAACGAATGTGAACCGAACTTGGTGGCGGCTTCGACCTGAATGACGAAACCTGTACAAACACGCACATGCGTGTATTCATACGCCCCAGATGAGAAAATATTTTCCTTCTTATTCACTCAATCCGCTCAAACGAAGGAAAATACATTTACCATGTACAAACTATTTAAAGATATATTTGGACTAAAAACCAAATTTAAAATAATTTATTTACCAAAAGTTTGCTTCAATTCACTATCAAATCATTTGAATTGCAAGAAACTATCTCAAACCATAAAAATATATTTTAAGCAGTGTTGTTTATCATGTGACTTGATTGAGGGATTGTCCATTTCCAACTTGTATTAATTATAATGTTACTTGCTGAATCTGTTGTACAGATAAGTCTCTCACCACTAGCCATTCGACCAACACATACCAAACGCCCCATATGTCACTCGAGAAGACTACAAGCAGACAGCCTTCCAGTGTGTGACACGCTTACAGTTTTGTTCCGTGTCCTGTGATAACTTTATAAATGCATTTGTAGGAATGCATCTTTAATTCGCCAATAGGTTGAACTTAGGTTTTTGACTGAGATATTTACCCAACCCTGGTAGAAAATGAACCTGTCCGTTGGTTTAATTTTAGAATAATATCAAATATCAACAGAATAACAATATATACAAATTTTGATGAAAATAGTACTAGGTAACATTTAATGTGGACTGATGAGCCCATGAGGTATCTATTTTTAAGACCTCTCGTAATGCCATTGTGGCATAAGCTGATGTTGGTAGTGAAAATTCTAATTTCAACGCCTTCATTTTACCACCTGTAAATAAAAATGGAATGAGGTTAACATGTTGATGGCACAATTATTTTCTTTACCTTGGATACTGTAAAACAAGAAATTAATGTTTCCTGAAATTATTGTGACCTTAAGCAGGTCACCATACAAGGGCTGACTGAAAAGTTCTAAATCTGAAAGCGATAGGTCATTTGGGTTGAAACAATCTTTTGCCACCAATATGTACAATCATTGAATGAATCATAGACATGGAGCTGCAACTGTAGTATTATTACTGTCTTCGTATCACACCATGAAATCACCAGAAATGGGACAAAACTCGCTATAGTTTAAGTTTATAAAATTTGGTATAGCGCTCGTTACTGTAGACCATCATTCAAAGGCGCTCTACAAAACACATGAATAAATATAGTATACAATATTTGACTGTGACATTTAAATCAACTATAACAGAGTTTTTTTTTATTCTGGAAAAATACGCTTAAAATGATGTGTTTTCAATGATTGTTTAAATGTTCCTAATGTTGAAGAAGACTTTACAGAATCTGGGAGATCATTCCATAGTTTAGGACCAGCCACACTGAAGGCCCTGCATGCGAATGTTCGTTTTTTAGTAAATGGCACATGGACGAATTCAGAAGTAGCTAAACGTGTTGAACGTCGATTTACATTATATGAAATTAACTTTTTTAAATAGTCCCAGGACCAGATTGTTCAGGCACTTGTAGACCATGACGAGGATCTTGAATTGAGCTCTTACTTTTACTGGTAGTATGTGGAGCTCTTTCAGTGCAGCAGTTGAGCTTGGGTATTTAGATAAACCAAGCATCATTTGGGCGGCCATGTCTTGGACTCTTTGAAGTGGAAGTAAGGTAGAGGCAGGGAGATTGATATATAGACAGTTACAATAGTCCATATGCGAAAACACAAGAGCATTTACTAGTTTGAGGCAGGTTGACTTGTTCAGAAACGGTTTTAATTTTCTGAGATTAAATTAAGCTAGGGCTGCATGTCGTGATTTGAGGGAGATATGAGATTTAAGGGATAGGTTTTGATCAAGAGTAACACCTAGCACTTTAACGCTATTGGAACGGCTCGCCATGATTATCACCGACTTTTACATCGGTTGCTAGGCAATTCGACAGTAGGCGAGTGCTTCCTAACATTATAAATTCCGATTTGTCATCATTCATCTTCAAGCGATTTTGGTGCATCCAACTCTTGACATTGTCCATGGTGGATGTAAGACGAGATAGAGTTGTGAGTTCAGCGGAGGAATCGGAAGCTTTCCAACTGGCGTACACGTTATGATCATCAGCATATCCTATTAGGTTAATGCCGTCACCAGTGGAGTATTGTAGAGTACTAGCATAGCAGGTAAACAGAACGGGACCGTTGCATCAGAGCAGGAGTCATGAACATGGACTTAAAAGTTTCTGTCAGTGAGATACGAAGTTATCCATTGTTTGGCCTTGCTGCGAATACCAAAGGATGTTTCAAGAACGTCCAGGAGAAGCTGATGATGAACCGTGTCGAATGCGGCGCTTAAATCAACTGCGATAAACGCAGTTAACTGTTGATGTTCCATACCCCACAGGATATCATTACACAGCTTTAATGTTAGGGTTTCAGTGCTGTAGTGTTTCCGATAAGCACTTTGGTATACTGGTAAGAGTGATTGTGAGTCAATGTGTTGAGCAAAACTAACTAAAGACGGCTTTTCCACTAGTTTTGAGATAAAAGAAAGGTTACTTACAGGTCGATAGTTTTTCTATAGGGCAGTTATCAAGTACCTGCAACTGAAAGGACTAACCCCTAACACAAATACATGCCAACATGGTGGGCTGCGGATTAGTAGGGTGAAAGCAGGGAACTTGATCGACTGTTTTTGTTGGCTTTAGCAGATTGATCTTTAATCTACCGATTGGTAAAACAATGAATCGGCCACTATGGTATTGTATATCAATCTACTTTCGGTCCATTTACAAAAAGTTAATTATCATGCCGATTGATAAACAATGAACTGGTCACTATCATGTCATATATCAATCTATTTCCGGCCCATTACAAAGAGGTAATTATTACTCGTCGATTAATTAACCCATCAAAGAGTGTGTCAATGCAATGAAAACCTTCGGTGTCAATCCTTATCGGCTCATTTCATAAATAAACAACTTACTGTCTGTTCAAGGTGATACTCGAAAAATGCTTGCCAAGCCTTCAACTTTTAATAAAAATGTCTAAAACTTTGTGACATACCTTGAATTGTCATTCCTTTGATTTCTCCCCTTAGAATAAATGACTAGAAGTGCGATAAAATCCAGTATCCTCTTGTAAATTTCATATATTATTCATTCGTCGATATCATGATAGACAAACGGTACAATGATCATATGGCAACCATGAAATTGCTAAGATAGGTTGCCAGGCAACGAAACATACGCTCACAGAAGCTAAATCGTCCTGGCAGTCAACAAGAATTGTCGCATATTATTATTTTTTTCAGAAATGAACATTATACTACACTACAATCTGATTACGACTGTCAACTCATTAAGTTATAATCAGAAAATCATTAGAATTTGTTTGCTTTTTATAAAGTTCTGTCCCATTCTAAACTTTAGTATACGAAACATTTAATATCATGGATTTAGCTGTTCAGTTATCAAAATTCACCGAAAATCAGTATACTTGTTCGTCTCAAGACCTTAAACCCTGTGTATCAATATGAAGTCAATTGGCTGATGATAAATTTGGCTTCCAGAGCGTCACAAGATTTTTCAAAGTGATCATGGGATATAACTTTGGCAGCAGTAATAATCAGAAATCAATAAAAATCAGTAGGTAACTTTCACTCACTATGTTATGCACTGTGTATAAATTCGAAGTCAATCAGATATTAACTTTGGCCTCGAGAGCGTCCACAAGATTTTTTAAAGTGATCAAGGGGCATAACTTTGGCAGCAATAATCGGAAATCGCTGAAAATCAATAGGCTTCTTCGTCTCATGACCTTAAACGCTGTGTATTAATTCGAAGTCAATCGGATATTAACTTTGGCCTCTAGAGCTTCCACAAGATTTTTTGAAGTGGTCAAGTAATTATTAGACATCGCTGAAAACCAATAGGCGTCTTCGTCTCATGACCCTAAACACTGTGTATAAATTTAAACTTAATAGGATATTAACTTTGGTCTCTACAGTGCCCGCAAGATTTTTTGAAGTGTTCAAGGGACATAATTCTGGAAGTAATTATCGGATATCGTTGAAAATCAATAGAATTCTTTGTCTCATTTAAAGTCAATCGGATATTAACTTTAGCTGCTAGAGTGTTCACAAGATTTTTCAAAGTGATCAAGGGTCATAGCGCTGGCAATAATTATCAGATATCGATGAAAATCAATAGGCTCCTTCATCTCACGACCTTAAACACTGTGTATAATCGAATATTAACTTGTGGACGGCGGACGGACAGGGGAAACGGCAATATACAACCACATTTCCTTGTGGGCGTATAATAAAATGAAATTCAGTACGACTAGGATATAGGCTTCAATAATATTTTAAAAATCAAGCCTCTGTCAGCATGTGTATAAAATAAAATAATCATAACGATATTTAGAACTGGTTTATTTACCTAATTCAAACCAATGTCAGGTGTCTTTGGAATTCGGCATCGATATTCTTTCGGGGAAATATGCATTGTTTATCTCTCAGTGAATTCGGTGTTCTATCAAGGGATTATATTCAATGAAGATTTAAATTTACCTAACAACTGGTCAGGGAATCAATCCAGTGATAGGATTTCAAAATTGTTCTTGTCGGACATTTTTACCAAAAATAAAGGGACATAACTCTTATCATTATTTAAGAAGACAGTTTTTAGACCACACCCAAAAATCACGTGTCAACAAAATTATCAAATTCGCACGTAATAAAAAAATAGATGCACTTATATTTCATATTTAATTCCCGTACTGTATTCACAATTATGCCAGTAATATTTCTACAAAATTACGTGATGTCGTAATATGACAGAACAAAAGCGTGCCGGCTACTGCCGTTCCGTACTGTTTAAAATTCTGCCAAAACTATGGTATTTTACGGGTCATAAGTCGATACATTTTTCAGCTGATGTCTTATAATCCGTTTCAACTTTGACAGTAATCTATTTATATAGATCGTTTTATTTCTGCTTTCGTAGAGCTTTCTAAAAATATTCGTATTTTAAAAAATACGACAACCTATAATTACAGCCTGGTAATTAAACGCCCTAGTGGGAAATTCCAGGCGTTTAGTAGGCCTAAGCTTTACATGTAGTAACAACTGACAATTTATTGTCGACTAAAAACAAAGTAAAAGTAACGCATACACGAGGGTAGGACGAATTACTCAAATCCACCCAAATCCACGCAATAATTTATGTTGATGTTTGATAATATACCGTTCTTTATGCCGTATTGTCATTTTTAATTTAAAATCACAGCTTTTTAGTGTCAAAATGACCCTCAAAATGCGATTTCCAAGCAAGTTTTGAAGTCATAACTAAGCGACGTAGCACGTGTAATACACAAATCTACCCAAAACCACCATTATTTCAACATATACATGTATCACAATCATGCATGTATATTGTTTTTTTTAGAGTAATTATTATGCCATAATTAGCAAAAGGAATGGTAGTATATTAAAATCACAGTCTTCTTGTGTCAAAATCCAACAATTCATGCCTGTTTGGTCGTCGTATGGAAGGGACATAACTTGTATATAAACCCAAATCTTTTGTTTTTAAAAAAAACTCCCAAATACACAAAAACGCAATAAGTTAAATGACAATTTGGCAAAAGGAATCATGGGTGATCAAAAATCGATATAAATTATCGTGACTATATGACTCGTTGAAATAATGGTTGTTTAGTTTAGATTTGTGTATTAGGGGAGCTATGCCCCTTGGTGACTGAAAATCAAATTCTGACACAAAAAGGCTACCATTTTAAATTAAGAATTACAATTTGACAGAAAGATCCGTATATCATCAAATATCGATTTAAATTACTGCAATATCAGTTTTGCCCATCACATTAGGCACGTAACTTGCAAACGTTTTTATTCATTCATCGATATCATGATAGACAAAGGGTACAATGATCACGTGAAACCATAACTGAAATTGCTAAGATAGGTTGCCAGGCAACGAAACATTCTCCCACAGCAGCTAAATCGTCCGTACAGTCAACATGAAATGAACACAACTCATTAAGTAATAATCAGATAATCAAAGTGAAGTATACGAAACATTTAACATCATGGATTTAGCTGTTCAAGGGCCATAACTTTGGCAGCAATAATCGGAAATCGCTTAAAATCAATAGGCTTTTTCGTCTCATGACCTTAAACAATCGGATATTAACTCTAGCTGCTAGAGAGTTCACAAGATTGTCAAAGTGATCTGGCAGTAATTGGGTATCACTAAAAATCAACAGGCTTCTTCGTCTCATGACCTTAAACACTGTATATAAAGTTAAAGACAATCCGATATTAACTCTAGCTGCTAGAGTGTTCACAAAATTTTCAAAGTGTTCAAGGGTCATAACTCTGGCAGTAATTATCAGATATCGCTGAATATCAATAGGCTTCCTCGTCTCGTGACCTTAAACACAATCATATATTAACTTTAGCCTCTAGAGCGTTAACAAGACAGTTTTTAGACCACACCCAAAAATCACGTATCAACAAAATAATCAAATTCGTACGTAATAAAAAGATAGGTTGCCAGGCAATGAAACATACGCCCACAGCAGCTAAATCGCCCGGGCAGTCAAATCTCTGAAAATCAATAGGCTTCTTCGTCTATTGTGGACGCCGGACCGACGGATGGACGGACGGGGGCGACGACAATATACGATCACGTTTCAATGTGGGTGCATAAACATAGGTGCACTGATTTTTCATATTGAATTCCCGCACGGTATTCATATTTATGTCAGTAATATTCCTACAAAATTACGTGAGGTCGTAATACTATAGAACACACGCGTGCCGGCTAGTTCCGATCCGTACTGTTTAAAATTCCGCCAAAATCATTGTATTTTACATGTCATAAGTCGATACATTTTTCAGCTTAAGTCTTATACTTCGTTTCGACTTTACGGAAGGTAAAAAAAATAAGGATATCCCAAAATGTATTTGGCAGTAAACGGGGTCAGGTACAAAACTCGGAAATCTCGGACAACTCGGAAAATATTTTCCGACTTTTCTCCTCTCCGAGTTTTATGATTTGACTCGATTGAAAATACAAAACTCGGAAAACTCGGAAAAAATTGTCCGACTTTTTTGTTTGAATAGAAAACTCGGAAAATATTTTCCGACTTTTCAGTTTGAGTCAAATCATAAAACTCGGAAAAAGAAAAAGTTGGAATACTATCAAAAATATTATTTTTTTTAAATTGGCGAAAGTAGTTGTAGTAATACATCTATTTAATAAGTTGGACATAATCTGTAACTTTACAGTTAAATTTTAACCAAAATAATGCAATATGGCAGTTATAATCGAATATCCGAGTTTTCCGAGTTTTGAATTTTGGCCTATACGAAAATATAAAACTTGGAAAACTCGGAAAGTGGCAAAAAGATATCAAAATAAACTAGTTTTCATTGGATAATTATAATTATGACAGTAACACATCTATTTAGTAAGTTGGACATGATCTATAACCATTTCAGTTAGATTTTAACCAAAATAATGCAAGATAGCAGTTATAATTAAATTTCCGAGTTTTCCGAGTTTTGTATTTTCGCCTATACGAAAATACAAAACTCGGAAAGTGGCAAAAAGATATCAAAATAAACTATTTTGCATTGGATAATTATGATTATGACAGTAACACATCTATTTAATAGGTTGGGCATGATCTATAACGAAGTTTCGAAGAAATTCAACCATTTTTAAAAAAAAAAAATTCTTCTTTAGGCCTTTTCAGCTGGATTTTCCTTCGCGCATGCGTAGCGCCGGAACCAAAGGCACGATGCCTACCAAATTTCGGCCAGCAACTTGTCTCCCTGGTACCCTGAAAATTTCAAGGCTCTACCTGCATTCCTTCTAGGCACCCCACTTTTTCGCCGAAAATATTGTTTTTTCCGCACTCCATCAGGGGAAAAAAGTCGTTTGTGCCCGTGAAAGCGGCCCAAATTGTCCGAGGAACCTGAAATTTAGACACAACACGTACATTTACACTAACCACACCTGGGTACCTCTCTGATTTCGATCCGATGAAAATATGGCAGTTATAATTAAATATCCGAGTTTTCCGAGTTATGTATTTTCGCCTATACGAAAATACAAAACTCGGAAAACTCGGAAAGTGTCAAAAAGATATCAAAATAAATAAGTTTTCATTGAATAATTATAATTATGACAGTAACACATCTATTTAATAAGTTGGACATGATCTATAACCTTTTCAGTTAGATTTTAACCAAATAATGCAATATAGCAGTTATAATTAAATTTCCGAGTTTTGTATTTTCGCCTATACGAAAATACAAAACTCGGAAAACTCGGATAGTGGCAAAAAGATATCAAAATAAACTATTTTTCTTTGGATAATTATGATTATGACAGGAACACATCTATTTTAAAAAAAAAACTTCTTTAGGCCTCTTTAGCTGGATTTTCCTTCGCGCATGCGTAGCGCCGGAACCAAAGGCACGATGCCTACCAAATTTCGGCCAGCAACTTGTCTCCCTGGTACCCAGGGGAAAAAAGTCGTTTATGCCCGCGAAAGCGGCCCAAATTGTCCGAGGAAGATTAAATTTAGACAACACATACATTTACACTAGCCACACCTGGGGACCCCAAATTTAATACCGTGGAGCGGGTTGCCCAGGCTATCTATCACGTCCTAAACCCGACCCTCCCCCCTAACCCTGGCCCGAGATATAGGGCCGCAAACATGGCCCCTCGTGTCAAAACAGAAAATTTTTCGGCCCCAAAACACCCAATCCTGTTCTGTAAACACCCTGATGTACCCATGGGGGGGGGGGGGGTCTGCGATTGGTTATTCTTGAACTAAAGTTGACCCGAGAAGTCGCTGGGACCCCTCAGATTTCACTTCCAGTGACCAGAAGTGGGTGAAATCGCAATTGTTTTCATAAAAAGGCCTATAAGGCTCTCTGGGCGTGACGGGAAGTGAATTCTGAGGGCATTTCCTGATTCGCCGTGTCCGATTACGTCTTCGGGGGCAAACTCCTGGTGCCCCGGGGGCTTTCCGGAAATTTGACCTGGAAAAAGCAGTTGCAGACACACCCCTCTTGGGGTTTTTTGGCTCTCATTTCCTAACCGGAAGTCGGAGAGGTCTGAAATTTGGGGGCGTGGCATAGACTGATGCCACACGCCTGGATCCGGAGTCAAAATCCGGGCCCCAACGGATGGTCGCAGGACCACGGGACCTTGACCTGTCGACCTGGCTTGGATGCCCGCGTAACCCCACTGGGTCAAAGTCATCTTAAGGGGTCAAGGTCACCGAAATTTTCGCCAACCTCGGTGTTCCAGGGCCTTTTTTTGGGGCCCTAAGGTCATTTGGGGGGTCAAAAGATCACGACCCTAGATAGAGAATTTATCGACCTTTGACACCCATACCTTGACCTTTGGTCTGACCTTTGTCGCGCATCCGGATCCATCGTCAAAATCCGGAACTTCCGGTTTCTTGGGGCTCCAATGTCAAAAAACCGTTTTCGGCACCATTTTTGGGGTTTTTTGGCTCTCTTTCCTAACCGGAAGTCAAAGAGGCCCTAAATCTGGGGGCCAGACGAAGATCGATGTCGCGCATCAAGATCCATCGTCAAAATCCGGAAATTTCGGTTTCTTGGGGATCTCCTCTCAAGAACGACCCCGGGCGCCCGCGCTAGGGAAGGGAGGTCAAGGTCAAGTTCACGGTCACCACCCGCAAGGTCGGTTACGGAGCTGTCTCTGACGTAAAGGTCATGACCTAGAATGCCCAACCCTGCCCACAAAGGGAACTCGAGTAAAATGTCGCCTTTATGGTTAACGGCCTTCCCGTTTCCCAGCCTTGAAATTTTTACAGCACCTGCGCATGACCCACGAGGGGTTTGTATTAAAATTTCAGACCGATCGGACAAAAATTGAGCAAGTGAGAGCAAAGCCGATTTTTTTGTGCACATTTTTGATTTCCCCATTTCGTATTTGTAATTAATGGCCTTCCCGAAGGAAGTTTGACTTGAAATTTTTACAGCAGCTTCGTATGACGTACCAGAAGGCTGTATCAAAATGTGAGACTGATAGGTGCAAAATTAAGCGTTTTAGGCTTCGGTTGCATCCGGTGAATTTCGGTGAATTACGCATGTCAAATGCGAAATTTTTCGGTGAATTTTGTTGTCCGTCGGATTTCAGCCAGTAGGGATCTTTAACGTACACGGTTTGGACTGAAATTTGCACCAAAATGTAGCCTGACATTCTGGCTACCACATATCCAAAGGGGAAGTGGTTTCGATACCGGGAACAGGGTAAAAAAATTCGAGTTCCGACCCTACCCCTCAACGATTTTTTTAATTAAAAAAAATGCTGTTTTTCGTCGAATTTTCATTGAATTTAATATTTTATCTTTTGAGCTTTTAATATGTGATAGATATCATCATTGCGCAGCCAGTGCACGAAATTTCGAGAGAATTAGTCCTTCTGAAGGATGCCTCAGCAGTCAAAATCTGAAAAAATGACCGATTTTGGTTTTTTGGCCCGTAAACATGGTTCCCGTTAATTAAAAATTTTTAAATTTAACTATAATGTGGTCAGGACATGTACCTATCACATACGTAAGAGGCGATAAAATCCGTTGAGACTAACAATTTTAAAAAAAAATAAAACCGCAAGTGGCTAGTGTAAATGTACGTGTTGTGTCTAAATTTCATGTTCCTCGGACAATTTGGGCCGCTTTCGCGGGCATAAACGACTTTTTTCCCCCTTATGGAGTGCGTAAAAAACTGAATATTTTCGGCGAAAAAGTTGGGTGCCAAGAACAAACGCCTAGAAGGAATACAGGTAGAGCCTTGAAATTTGGTAGGCATTGTGCCTTTGGTTCCGGAGGTACGCATGCGCGAAGGAAAATCCAGCTAAAAAGGCCTAAAGAAGAATGTTTTTTAAAAAATGGTCGAATTTCTTCGAAACTTCGTTATAGATTATGTGCAACTTATTAAATAGATGTGTTACTGTCATAATCATAATTATCCAATGCAAAATAGTTTATTTTGATATCTTTTTGCCACTTTCCGAGTTTTGTATTTTCGTATAGGCCAAAATACAAAACTCGGAAAACTCGGATATTTAATTATAACTGCCATATTTTCATTGGATCGAAATCGGAGTGGTACCCAGGTGTGGCTAGTGTAAATGTACGTGTTGTGTCTAAATTTCAGGTTCCTCGGACAATTTGGGCCGCTTATTGCGGGCATAAACGACTTTTTTCCCCTTATGGAGTGCGTAAAAAAATGAATATTTTCGGCGAAAAAGTGGGGTGCCAAGAACAAACGCCTAGAAGGAATGCAGGTAGAGCCTTGAAATTTTCAGGGTACCTGGGTACCAGGGAGACAAGTTGCTGGCCGAAATTTGGTAGGCATCGTGCCTTTGGTTCCGGCGCTACGCATGCGCGAAGGAAAATCCAGCTAAAAAGGCCTAAAGAAGAATTTTTTTTTAAAAATGGTCGAATGAAAATATGGCAGTTATAATTAAATATCTGAGTTTTGTATTTTCGCCTATACGAAAATACAAAACTTAGAAAACTCGGAAAGTGGCAAAAAGATATCAAAATAAACAAGTTTTCATTGGATAATTATAATTATGACAGTAACACATCTATTTAATAAGTTGGACATGATCTATAACCTTTTCAGTTAGATTTTAACCAAATAATGCAATATAGCAGTTATAATTAAATTTCCGAGTTTAAAAAGATATCAAAATAAACTATTTTGCATTGGATAATTATGATTATGACAGTAACACATCTATTTAATAAGTTGGACATGATTTATAACGAAGTTTCGAAGAAATTCGACCATTTTTTAAAAAAAAATCTTCTTTAGGCCTTTTTAGCTGGATTTTCCTTCGCGCATGCGTAGCGCCGGAACACGATGCCTACCAAATTTCAAGGCTCTACCTGCATTCCTTCTAGGCGTTTGTTTTTGGCACCCCACTTTTTCGCCGAAAATATTCAGTTTTTTTACGCACTCCATAAGGGGAAACAAGCCAACAGTGAGGCTGATGTCCCCCGCCGAAATCCCAAAATAAATAGATGACACATATTAATTAATCGCACATTTATTTTTTTCAAGTAACAAGCAATCAAACTGTACACGAAGTGTCATCCAAAAATGTGTTATATAAAGAAAGATAGGCTGGCACTGCCAGGCAGGATACGCCCACATTTTCGAGAGATGGATAGAGAACAAGCAATACCGAAAATGATTTTTCCTACATCATTAATTTTGGTACGATTTTCACGAAATTAGAACTCAACCTTCCTTACGGTGTAACGGTAATATAATCAAACGTTTTTTTTAAATTGGATAATAATTGTGACCTCCGAGCTAAAAAAAAAGGCGATTTTGCGTATAATCAGGGGCCATAATTCAGGAAATTACGATCCGATATGCGCAAATATCGAAAGGAAACAAGATCTTTGGGTTATAACCATGAATTTCAAGTTTCATCAAAATCGAATCAAAATTGTGACCCCCACAGTGTCAACAACCTTGATATAACATTTTTTAACCGTATTCGCGTACAAACGGCGGCCATTTTGTATGGCAATTTTCGACCGATTTTCCCGAAATTCGAACTCAACCTTCCTTAGTGTCTAACGGTGATATAATCAAACGGTTTTTTAAATCGAATAATAATTGTGACCTCCAAGCTAAAAAAAAAAGGCGATTTTGCGTATATCAGGGGCCATAATTCAGGAAGTTACGATCCGATATGCGCAAATATCGAAAGGAAGCAAGATCTTTGGGTTATAACCATGAATTTCAAGTTTCATCAAAATCGAATCAAAATTGTTACCTCCACAGGGTCCACAACCTTGATATACCATTTTTTAACAGTATTCGCGTACAAACGGCGGCCATTTTGTATGGCAATTTTCGTCCAATTTTCCCGAAATTCGAACTCAACCTTCCTTAGGGTGTAACGGTGATATAATCAACCGTTTTTTTTTAAATCGAATAATAATTGTGACCTCCAGAGGGACCACAAGCTAAAAAGGGTGATTTTTCGGACAATCAGGGGCCATAATTCAGGAAATTACATTCCGATAGCCGCAAATATCGAAAGGAACCAAGATCTTTGGGTTATAAACATGCATGTCAAGTTTCATAAAAATTGGTTCAAAATTGTGACCTCTATAGGGTCCACAAGCTAAAAACGTGATTTTTCGTACAATCAGGGGCCATAATCCATGAAGTTTTGATCTGATACATGCCAATATCGAAAGCAGCCGAGATCTTTTGGGGACCCAGTAAACATGGATGGTTAGATGGATCGATAATCCTATATTTCAAGTTTCGTCAAAATCAGATAAGAATTGTGACCTGTAGAGAGTCCACAAACAAATTGTGGACGTACGGACGGGCAGGGGCGACGACATAATACGTCCACATGAAAATGTGGGCGTATAAAAATGGCGATTTTGCGTATAATCAGGGGCCATAATTCAGGAAGTTACGATCCGATATGCGCAAATATCGAAAGGAACCAAGATCTTTGGGTTATAACCATGAATTTCAAGTTTCATCAAAATCGAATTAAAATTGTGACCTCCACAGGGTCCACAACCTTGATATACCATTTTTTAACAGTATTCGCGTACAAACGGCGGCCATATTTTATGGCAATTTTCGTCCAATTTTCCCGAAATTCGAACTCAACCTTCCTTAGGGTGTAACGGTGATATAATCAACCGTTTTTTTTTAAATCGAATAATAATTGTGACCTCCAGAGGGACCACAAGCTAAAAAGGGTGATTTTTCGGACAATCAGGGGCCATAATTCAGGAAATTACATTCCGATAGCCGCAAATATCGAAAGGAACCAAGATCTTTGGGTTATAAACATGCATGTCAAGTTTCATAAAAATTGGTTCAAAATTGTGACCTCTATAGGGTCCACAAGCTAAAAACGTGATTTTTCGTACAATCAGGGGCCATAATCCATGAAGTTTTGATCTGATACATGCCAATATCGAAAGCAGCCGAGAACTTTTGGGGACCCAGTAAACATGGATGGTTAGATGGATCGATAATCCTATATTTCAAGTTTCGTCAAAATCAGATAAGAATTGTGACCTGTAGAGAGTCCACAAACAAATTGTGGACGTACGGACGGGCAGGGGCGACGACATAATACGTCCACATGAAAATGTAAGCGTATAAAAATGGCGATTTTGCGTATAATCAGGGGCCATAATTCAGGAAGTTACGATCCGATATGCGCAAATATCGAAAGGAACCAAGATCTTTGGGTTATAACCATGAATTTCAAGTTTCATCAAAATCGAATTAAAATTGTGACCTCCACAGGGTCCACAACCTTGATATACCATTTTTTAACAGTATTCGCGTACAAACGGCGGCCATATTTTATGGCAATTTTCGTCCAATTTTCCCGAAATTCGAACTCAACCTTCCTTAGGGTGTAACGGTGATATAATCAAACATTTTTTTTTAAATCGAATAATAATTGTGACCTCCAGAGGGACCACAAGCTAAAAAGGGTGATTTTTCTGACAATCAGGGGCCATAATTCAGGAAATTACATTCCGATAGCCGCAAATATCGAAAGGAACCAAGATCTTTGGGTTATAAACATGCATGTCAAGTTTCATAAAAATCGGTTCAAAATTGTGACCTCTATAGGGTCCACAAGCTAAAAACGTGATTTTTCGTACAATCAGGGGCCATAATCCATGAAGTTTTGATCTGATACATGCCAATATCGAAAGCAGCCGAGATCTTTTGGGGACCCAGTAAACATGGATGGTTAGATGGATCGATAATCCTATATTTCAAGTTTCGTCAAAATCAGATAAGAATTGTGACCTGTAGAGAGTCCACAAACAAATTGTGGACGTACGGACGGGCAGGGGCGACGACATAATACGTCCACATGAAAATGTGGGCGTATAAAAATGGCGATTTTGCGTATAATCAGGGGCCATAATTCAGGAAGTTACGATCCGATATGCGCAAATATTGAAAGGAACCAAGATCTTTGGGTTATAACCATGAATTTCAAGTTTCATCAAAATCGAATTAAAATTGTGACCTCCACAGGGTCCACAACCTTGATATACCATTTTTTAACAGTATTCGCGTACAAACGGCGGCCATATTTTATGGCAATTTTCGTCCAATTTTCCCGAAATTCGAACTCAACCTTCCTTAGGGTGTAACGGTGATATAATCAAACGTTTTTTTTTTAAATCGAATAATAATTGTGACCTCCAGAGGGACCACAAGCTAAAAAGGGTGATTTTTCTGACAATCAGGGGCCATAATTCAGGAAATTACATTCCGATAGCCGCAAATATCGAAAGGAACCAAGATCTTTGGGTTATAAACATGCATGTCAAGTTTCATAAAAATCGGTTCAAAATTGTGACCTCTATAGGGTCCACAAGCTAAAAACGTGATTTTTCGTACAATCAGGGGCCATAATCCATGAAGTTTTGATCCGATACATGCCAATATCGAAAGCAGCCGAGATCTTTTGGGGACCCAGTAAACATGGATGGTTAGATGGATCGATAATCCTATATTTCAAGTTTCGTCAAAATCAGATAAGAATTGTGACCTGTAGAGAGTCCACAAACAAATTGTGGACCGGACGGACAGGGGCGACGACATAAAACGTCCACATGAAAATGTGGGCGTATAAAAATGCTAAAACCGACGAGAAAAATGAAAATGTACCCTAGTTAGGGGGACCCTAAAGGCAGACCAAAGGGCCCCCACGCTTGACAAAAGGGCTCGTCTGGCCAAGGGAAAGGGCCCTCGTGTCCGAATCAATCGTTTCGATACACTGTTACTGTCGAATCCATTACTGAATGAGAATGCAGTCATTGTATTGGCATAAAAATCATCAATCAAGATGAACCTAAGATGAAATTGCTTATCTCTGCCTACCCTAAGAAGAAAATGCTCATCTTCGAACTCCATCAAGGCATTGACCTAATAAGCATACACACCAATTTTGAACATTTTAACTCAATTCGAAGGAGAGTTACTGCGTTCCAAAGTCTCGGCAAATCAAATTGCTTATCGCTCTGCTTACCCTGAGCAGAAAATGCTCATTATCGATCTTAGTCAAGGTATTACTGTAATGAAACTATACACCAAGTTTCATCACTCTCACTTAATTAGAACTAAAGTTATCGTGTCCCAAAGCATCAACCAATCAAATTGCTTATCCCTGCTTACCCTAAGCGGAAAATGCTCATCTTCGAACTCCATCAAGGCATTGACCTAATAAGCATATACACCAAGTTTGAACATTTTAACTCAATTAGAAGGAGAGTTATTGTGTTCCAAAGTCTTCGCCAATCAAATTGCGTATCGCTCTGCTTACCCTGAGCAGAAAATGCTCATTATTGAACTTAGTCAAGGTATTACTGTAATGAAACTATACACCCAAGTTTCATCACTCTCACTAAATTGGAACTAAAGCTATCGTGTCCCAAATCATCAACCAATCAAATTGCTTATCTCTGCTTACCCTAAGCGGAAAATGCTCATCTTCGAACTCCATCAAGGCATTGACCTAATAAGCATATACACCAAGTTTGAACATTTTAACTCAATTAGAAGGAGAGTTATTGTGTTCCAAAGTCTTCGCCAATCAAATTGCGTATCGCTCTTCTTACCCTGAGCAGAAAATGCTCATTATTGAACTTAGTCAAGGTATTACTGTAATGAAACTATACACCCAAGTTTCATCACTCTCACTAAATTAGAACTAAAGCTATCGTGTCCCAAATCATCAACCAATCAAATTGCTTATCTCTGCTTACCCTAAGCGGAAAATGCTCATCTTCGAACTCCATCAAGGCATTGACCTAATAAGCACATACACCAAGTTTGAACATTCTAGCTCAATTAGGAAGAGAGTTATTGCGTCCCAAAAAGTGTGACGGACAGACAGACAGACAGACAGACGGACGAACCCATTTTAAAAGTCCCCCAACTTTCTTCGAAAGGCGGGGGACAAAAAGTCGTTTATGCATGCGAAAGAGGCCCAAATTGTCCGAGGAACCTGAAATTTAGACACAACACGTACATTTACACTAGCCACACCTGGGTTCCAACTTCGATTTCGATCCAATGAAAATATGGCAGTTATAATTAAATATCCGAGTTTTCAGAGTTTTGTATTTTGGCCTATACGAAAATACAAAACTCGGAAAGTGGCAAAAAGATATCAAAATAAACTATTTTGCATTGGATAATTATGATTATGACAGTAACACATCTATTTAATAAGTTGCACATGATCTGTAACGAAGTTTCGAAGAAATTCGACCATTTTTTAAAAAAAATTCTTCTTTAGGCCTTTTTAGCTGGATTTTCCTTCGCGCATGCGTAGCTCCGGAACCAAAGGCACAATGCCTACCAAATTTCAAGGCTCTACCTGTATTCCTTCTAGGCGTTTGTTCTCGGCACCCCACTTTTTCGCCGAAAATATTCAGTTTTTTACGCACTCCATAAGGGGGAAAAATAGTTTATGCTCTTGAAAGCGGCCCAAATTGTCCGAGGAACATGAAATTTAGACACAACACGTACATTTACACTAGCCACTTGCGGTTTTATTTTTTTTTAAAATTGTTAGTCTCAACGGATTTTATCGCCTCTTACGTATGTGATAGGTACATGTCCTGGCCACATTAATAGTTAAATTTAAAAATTTTTAATTAACAGGAACCATGTTTACGGGCCAAAAAACCAAAATCGGTCATTTTTTCAGATTTTGACTGCTGAGGCATCCTTCCGAAGGGCTAATTCACTCGAAATTTTGTGCACTGGCTGCGCAATGATGGTATCTATCATATATTAAAAGCTCAAAAGATAAAATATTAAATTCAATGAAAATTCGACGAAAAACGGCATTTTTTTTAATTAAAAAAATCGTTAAGTTTTATATTTTCGCATAGGCCAAAATACTAGTGCTCCTACGGTTAGGACTTTTTCTTATTCGAATAACCGTGGCTATCAACCGGTTAGTAACAATTAACCGTTTGGTTTCTAGTTTCAACATTAAATAACCACTCACATCGCCGTATATTACAAGCAAGTTTTTAATACATCATTCACGGTACACGTCTGTTAATATCAAGTAATAATCTTACCTACAAATATTAGCATAGCTTTGGCCCTCTCCGAAATCCTGTGTTTTTCCTCTTTTTAAGTATTTGAAAGTACTAAATATAAAGAAAACAAATGTCGATCGCAGACTTCAGAGACTATCATGGCGGAAGTGTGAGAGTTGTGCCCCTGTACGGCTTTAGATTTGTACTATTTGGTGATCCCTTTATTTCACCAATTCCACAACTCCAATCTCCACCCTTATAATCGGGCAACTAGAATTATCTACAGCTTGTGTGTGATCAAGATGTAATGTAACTCAACTCATAACAGTCGAACCGTATCACACGCCACGGCATGAAAACTGTCACTGACTGACTGAGCGAACACGTGACTGTAAATGCAAATTCTCTTCGGCTTCTTAAATTGGCAGATTTTTAACAGTAATGATGTCGTATTAATACAGGATGACAATTTTGTAATTGTTCTTGCCTTGCCTTCTCCCGATTATCGAGATTTTAAGACGTGGGTTGTTTTCCACCAGTCCAACAGCAACACGTACCCCTCGACTGCTCGTCGAAATATTCAAGATAAATTTAAAATACTAAAATACATCGTGGAATGAAAATGGAATAGTTATAAAGAAGAAAGAGCCTGATCCCAGAAACTAACTTCCTGTAACTTTTAAACAATAATATTTAAAACCCGAGAATAACATTTTTTATTAGATTCCTCAAAATTTCTCAAAATAATGAAAACGTAACTTTTGACAGGTGAAGCTAAATCTTTTATTTAACAACAATATTAAAAACCCAGAATTGTCACTATTACTAGATCAACCTATACATGATCTTAATTATTTTACGTAGAAGTTTGGCTATAATACAACCTCTCGTCATACTCATACCATTGTTAAATACTCAAAACCAGGACATAGGGGACATCTCAAAGTAATAATTGAAAAAATAAAATCATTTTCAATGTTTAACCTTTTAAAGATTTTGAATGATGACTACAACTTACTTTTTTATTAGATTTACTGTCTCACAAACATGGACTTATTGTAAAATAATCTCAAATGGCTATAATCTCTGCCAGAAAGACACATTTAACAAATCACAGAAACTAGAACTTGCAAACTTGCAGAAGTCACATGTTATATCAACCTAACACTTGGTCAAGGGCTGCCCTCTTTTTACTAACAATATTTCCGGTGGCAGAGAAAATTCTCTCTGATGCTACAGAAGTTCCTGGAATATTGAGATATATTTTGGCAAGTTGGGCAAGATTTGGATAACGGGGTTCATTTGACTTCCACCATTTAAGCGAATTACTGCACTCCTTTAAAACCTTTTCCATTTTGAACATTTCAATAGTGTTTTCAGCATTAAGTCTATTTGTATTTGGTGACCCGTGTTTTGATTCTCCACCTCTATCATAATAATCACCCATTAGGAATTCCAGTGGTTTTGATTTTTTAGCTGCTGGTACATCAACATCATCAAATGTTGTCTCTTCAACTTGGGTAGGTTCAGTATCTGTATGACATAAAGGATTATGACTCTGTTTATCAATCACCTCATTTAGCAAAGTGAGCAAATGATCCCAGATTCCAATTCTCTGTCCTTCATCCAAAAACTTTAAGTGTTTATAACTAGGGTGCAATGCACTGGCTATGATAGCTGGATGAGTGGCTATGTCGTTGTCATTGGTCGAGAAAAAACGAGAGGATAGATCAGATGCTATGGCCAGTTTTACCTTCTTTATCTCTGGGCTGTCATCAGTTGATTCTTTCAAGTGAATATTAAGTAGTCCAGCAACTACTGGGTAAATCATTGCAGCTGTTGGATACTGTTCTCCACTTAAAATTGTTGTAGCCATTTGTAGTGGTTCTAAAATAAGAACAGACGATTCCATAAGTGACCAATCTTTATCAGATAATTCATATGACCTTGCATCACTAGGTTTCATCAGTCCTGGTTCATGAATTACTGCAAATATGGCCAATCGTTGTTCCAGCAATCTGTGTATCATAAAATATGCTGAATTCCATCGTGTAGCACAATCTTGTATGAGTTTGTGTTGAGGTAAGTTTATAGCTGTTTTTGTTTCTCCTTGAAACAGTTATTAGCTACTGTGGACCTGTTAAAGAAAGTTACTATTCTTCTGGCAGATCCAAGCATTTTATCCATAAAACCAAGTTTAAATCCTGCTTTTACAGCTAACTGTAATGAATGGCCAAAGCATCTTATTCGTTTTACACCTATTTCTCTAATACAAACATCCATGTTTGCAGCATTGTCTGCGGTAATTGAAATAACGGATTCTTTCTTTATTCCAAAATTTGTCAACACTTCAAGAAAATCTGTAGCTAAATTAAGTCCAGTGTGTCTCTCAGTTACCTCATGTGTGTTCAGCACTCTGTGGTGATCATTCCATTCAGAATCAATATAATGAATTGTAATGGTAGTATATCCCTCGTTTGCAAGGCTGGTCCATGCATCAGTAGTGAAACTGTACTTGTAATTTTTGGTCTGATCAAAATCTAAAGTCTTAATAAGTTCTGACTTTGAATTGTCATAGTAATACTGTAAATGATTTTTAATAGTTTGTGGACATGGTACTTTAAAAGCAGGATTTAGTTTCTCGCAGAATCTACGAAAGCCATCGCCACTCACAATACTTATAGGGCGCATGTCTTGTGCACAGAATTCTACTAAAGTTTTGACTAAACTTTTCCAGTTGTCAGAGCCAACTGTGATTTTTCTTGAAAATGACAATTTAGACTGACCCTGTGCTATTGTGGTATCGTGAATTAAATTCTCATTCTTGTCCGAAGAATTGTCGATCGTATTCACTGATGTACCGGTACTCGTCGTGGCGGACATTGTTGTAGCGGTAGGAGTCGGCCGCAATAAAGAAACTGATGGGTGCTTGTATGCTAAATGGTTTCTAAGAGACGATGTGGTGTTTTTACAAACAAGTATTGTACTACACAAATTGCACTTGGCCTTATCTTCCTTCGGAAGTTTATCGAAATAATGCCAAACGGTGCTTGCTTTTCGAGTTGACATATTGTTAATTTTCAAAATGGCGCCCCGTCGTCATGGCGACGTTTATAATGGGAGATAACTTTATTTAATAGGGACATCTCCAATTAACCGTACTGCTCAATTCGAACCGTTTAACCGTCCAATTCTAACCGTTTGCGGTTATTCGTCTAACCGTAGGAGCACTACAAAATACAAAACTCGGATTTTCGATTATAACTGCCATATTGCATTATTTTGGTTAAAATATAACTGAAAAGTTACAGATTATGTCCAACTTATTAAATAGATGAATGACTACAACTACTTTCGCCAATTTAAAAAAAATAATATTTTTGATAGTTTTCAAACTTTTTCTTTTTCCAGGTTTTATGATTTGACTCGATTGAAAATACAAAACTCTGAAAACTCGGAAAAAATTGTCTGACTTTTTGTTTCAAACTGAAAAGTCGGAAAATATTTTCCGAGTTGTCTATTCAAACAAAAAAGTCGGAAAATTTTATCCGAGTTTTCGGAGTTTTGTATTTTCAATCGAGTCAAATCATAAAACTCAGAGGAGAAAAGTCGGAAAATATTTTCCGAGTTTTCCGAGATTTGTACCTGACCAGTAAAGGGCGCTCTACTACAACGAGCTAGTGACACTACTTGCTAAATAATCGCATTCCACTCTAGCACGCGCTATCGTCTATAATAAACATAACGCTAACGCTACAATATACGTCCACATTCCTGCTTTGATTGATATGGTACTTTGTCAAGAAGGCTAGGCGTTTGGTTTGTTTAGCGTTGAGGGTCGTGCACCAACATTAATAGTTGTCGTCCTTAGAGTATAAGGAATAACTATACCAAGATAATCCATTCAGAATTGTGCCTTCCTAACACTAAAGGCTCTGCCCCTGGGGGTCGGGACATTCATCAAAATCAATAGTGGACGCCCTCAGGCTATAAGGAATACATAAACCAAGTACCACGCTGATTTTAAGAAAATCCAGTTAGAATTGCGGCTTCTAAACGACACAGAGACACACAAAAAGAACATGGGCGTGGCTCTGCCCCTGGGGGTTGGGCATGCACCCCAAACAATAGGGATCATCCTTAGAGTATAAAGAGTAAGTATACAAAGTTTTAAAGAAAATACAATAAGAATTGCGGCCTGTAGGCGACACAAAGACACACGATAAGAAAATGGGTGTGGCTCTGCCCCAGGGGATTGGGCATGCATCCCAAATGATAGGGATGTTCCTTAGGGTACAAAGAATGTGTATGCTAAGTTTCAAAATTATAAGTTAAGAAATGTGGCCTGTAGACGACAAACAAATACATACTAGAAATGGGCGTGGCTCTGTCCCTGGGGGTCGGGCATGCACCAAAAACAATAGAGATCTTCCTTAGGGTATAAGGAATACGTATACCAAGTTTGAAGAAAATCCAGTAAGAATTGCGCCCTGTTGGCGACATAAAGACTCATGAAAAGAAAATGGGCGTGGCTCTGCCCCTGGGGGTGGGGCATACACCCCAAACGATAGGGATCATCCTTAGAGTATAAAGAGTAAGTATACAAAGTTTTAAAGAAAATCCAATAAGAATTGCGGCCTGTAGGCGACACAAAGACACACGATAAGAAAATGGGTGTGGCTCTGCCCCAGGGGGTTGGGCATGCACCCCAAATGATAGGGATGTTCCTTAGGGTACAAAGAATGTGTATGCTAAGTTTCAAAATTATAAGTTACGAAATGTGGCCTGTAGACGACAAACAAATACATACTTGAAATGGGCGTGGCTCTGTCCCTGGGGGTCGGGCATGCACCAAAAACAATAGAGATCTTCCTTAGGGTATAAGGAATACGTGTACCAAGTTTGAAGAAAATCCAGTAAGAATTGCGCCCTGTAGGCGACACAAAGACACACGAAAAAAAAATGGGCGTGGCTCTGCCCCTGGGGGTGGGGCATACACCCCAAACGATAGGGATGTTCCTTAGGGTACATAGAATATGTATGCAAACTTTCAAGATTATAAGTTAAGAAATGTGGCCTGTAGACGACAAACAAACAAATACTAGAAATGGGCGTGGCTCGGCCCCTGGGGGTCGGGCATGCCCCAAAAACAATAGGGATCTTCCTTGGGGTATAAGGAATAAGTATACCAAGTTTGAAGAAAATCCATGAAGAATTGCGCCCTGTAGGCGAACCACAGACACACACACACACACACACACACACACACACACACACAGACAGGGGCGACGGCATAATACGTTCACATTATGAATGTGGACGTATAATAAAGTAATTATACTATTCCAACCGACATATTCGTCAACATTGCTTGCGTACTTATTTCTTTATTTATAAATATAAACCCATTCAAAATATGATCATTAATCCGAGAATATGCCATCGAAATAGAAGCATGATATTTTTCACGGCAGCAGCTAAATACCACGCTTCAAAATACCACGCTTCAAAATACCACGCTCGCCTTACTGCTTCTATACACACGAAACGTGGTACGCTTTTTTGGTACCACTTTCTATTTAATTATAGGGATTTTACATTATATAAAGCTAATTTTGCAAATTATATTGATCATTTAATTAATTTTGATGTTTTTATTGGTGATATTTACACTTAATCCTAAAATAAATTACAATACAGATAGCCGATTGGTCGGTTATTGCATCGAGCCGTACCTAGACTATACGATTTATAATACGGTTTATAATACGGTGTAACCGTTATTATATCCTATCCAAAAAGACCCTACGTGGTATATTGGAATATTATGTATGCGACTATGCATAGATTTGAAACAAAAACCGGAAGGTAAAAACTAACGTGGTATAATCCTGTATAGGGGCGATAAGAAAGGGCGATAAGTTGACAGTAAAAAAAAAGTGGTATTCCGGGGCCAAGATAACCATACCACGTTCGCCTTGCTAGTGCTATACAAACGGAACGTGGTACGCGACTTCGGTACCACGTCCTTTTTATTTATAGGGATTTTACATATTTGTAGTAAATTTTTCAAATTATGTTGATTATTTAATCCATTTTGAAGTTTTTATAGGCCATATTTACACTTTATGTTAAAATTAATTACAATACAGATAACCGATCGGTAATAACACTGTGTAAATTTAAAAAGACCCAACGTCGTATATTGGAAATGAAATGAAATGGGGTTTAACGTCCTACAGTACTGTTCTGCTCCAACCGGGCTAATGAAACCGAGCATATCAGTACCTCGCTCGACTTTCTCCATCTACAAAAACGAAGCATGGTACGCGACTTTGGCTTATTTTTCAAATTGGATTATATTTAATCCACTCTTGCTGGATCTACACAACCGAAACGTGGTACCCGACTTCGGTAAAAAAGAATCGTGGTAAAATAGAATCCAAGACTGAGACAACCGTACCACGCTGGCCTCACTGGTTCTATACAAACGGAACGTTGTAATAGTCTCTCGTTCTAGCTATTATACCACGTTTTTAGAACCGAAGTTGCGCACCATGTTCCGTTTGTATAGAACCAGTACGATTATCTCAGTCTTAGATTATACCATGTTCCGTATGTATAGAACCAGTACGATTATCTCAGTCTCGGATTCTATTATACCAAGTTTTTGAACCGAAGCCGCGTACCACGTTCCATTGGTATAGAACCAATAAGGCGAGCGTGGTACGATTATCTCAGTCTCGGGTTCTATTATACCACGTTTTTTGAACCGAAGTCACGTACCACGTTCCGTTTGTATAGAACCAGTAAGGCGAGTGTGGTACGATTATCGCAGTCTCGGATTCTATTATACCACCATTTTTGAACCGAAGTGACGTACCACGTTCCGATTCTACATAACCAGTAAGGTGAGCGTGGTACGATTATCTCAGTCTCCGATTCTATTATACCACGTTTTTTGAACCGAAGTCGCGCACCATGTTCCGTTTGTATAGAACCAGTACGATTATCTCAGTCTCAGATTCTATTATAGCACGTTTTTGAACCGAAGCCGCGTACCACGTTCCGTTTGTATATCACCAGTATGGCGAGTGTGGTACGATTATCTCAGTCTCGGATTCTATTATACCACGTTTTTTGAACCGAAGTCACGTACCACGTTCCGGTTGTATATAACCAGTAAGGCGAGCATGGTACGATTATCTCAGTCTCTCGTTCTATTATACCACGTTTTTTTAACCGAAGTCGCGCACCAGGTTCCGTTTGTATGGAGCCAGTACGATTATCTCAGCCTCAGATTCTATTATACCACGTTTTTGGACCGAAGTCGCGTACCACGTTATGTTTGTATAGAACCAGTAAGGCGAGCGTGGTACGATTATCTCAGTATCTGATACTATTATACCACGTTTTTTGAACCGAAGTCTCGTACCACGTTCCGTTTGTATAGAACCAGTATGGCGAGCGTGGTATGATTATCTCAGTCTCAGATTCTATTATATCACGTTTTTGAACCAAAGTCGCGTACAACGTTCCTTTTGTATAGAACCAGTAAGGCGGGGATGGTACGACTATCTCAGTCTCTGATTCTATTATACCACATTTTTTGAACAGAAGTCGCGTACCATGTTCCGTTTGTATAGAACCAGTATGATTATCTCAGTCTCAGATTCTATTATACCACGTTTTTGTACTGAAGTCGCGAACCACGTTGTTATCTCTGTCTCAGTCGCGTGGTACGATTATCCCAGTCTCTTATTCTATTATACCACGTTTTAGAACCGAAGTTACCTACCGCGTTTGTATAGAAACAGTACGGTGAGTGTGGTACGATTATCTCATTCTCGAATTCTTTTATACCACGTTTTTTGTATCGAAGTTGCGCACGTTCCGTTTGTATGGAACCGGTAGGATGAGCGTTGTACGGTTATCTCAGTCTCTGATTCTATTATACCATGTTTTTTTTTGTACCAAAGCCGCGCACCATGTTCCGTTTGTGTAGAACCAGTAAGGCGAGCGTGGTACGGTTATCCCAGTTCCGTTTGTATAGAACCAGTAAGGCGAGCTTGGTACGATTATCTCAGTTTCGGATTCTATTATACCACGTTTTTTGTACCAAAGTCGCGCACCACGTTCCGTTTGTAAACAACACGTAAGACGAGCGTGGTATAATTATCACAGTCTCGGATTCTAGTATATCACGTTTTTGTACCGAAGTCGCGTACCATGTGTTGATATCTCTGTCTCAGTGGCGTGGTACGATTATCTCAGTCTCGGATTCTATTATAAAACATTTTTTGTACCCACGTCGAGTACCACGTCCCGTTTGTATAGAACCAGTACGGTGAGTGTGGTACAGTTATCTCATTCTGGGATTCTTTTATTCCACGCTTTTTTGTACCGAAGTCGCGCACCATGTTCCGTTTGTATAGAACCAGTATAAGGCTCGCGTGCAACGTTCCGTTTGTATAGAACCAGTTGGATGAGCGTTGTCCCAGTCTGGGATTCTATTATACCACGTTTTTGAACCGAAATTTCGTACCATGTTCCGTTTTTATAGAACCAGTAAGGCCAGCGTGGTACGATTATCCCAGTTTTGGATTCTATTATACCACGTTTTTTGCACCGAAGTCACGCACCATGTTCCATTTGTATAGAACATGTTGTCTCAGTACATTTCATATTAACCGTATGGTCACTAACCGAACAATCGACTATCTTTAATATAATTTATTTGAATATAAAGTGTAAATGTGGCCTATAAAACATAAAGATAGGTTGCCAGGCAACGAAACATACGCCAAAAACAGCTAAGTCGTCAGGGCAGTCAACAAGGGTTGTCGCATATTGTTTCTTTTATCAGTAAGGAGAACATTTACAACACATGATAATCTTATTATGAGTAATAGCCCATTAAATAATTATCAGAAATGATTAGAATAGTTTTGATGGTTTGTCTCAAGGCCTTTGTCCACAAGATATTTCAAAGTGATCAAGTGCCAGAAATTATCAGATATCACTGACAATCAAATAGGATTCTTCGTCTCTTGACCCTAAACACTGTGTACAAATTTAAAGTCAATCGGATATTAACTTTAACCTTTAGAGCATTCACAGGGTTTTTCAAAGTGATCAAGGGTCATAACTCTGGCAGTAATTATCGGATATCGCTGAAAATAAATAGGCTATTTTGTATCATGACCGTAATTGTGTGTATAAATATAAAGTCAATGGGATATTAACTTTAGCCTCTAAAGCGTACACAAGATTTTTCAAAGTGATCAAGGGTCATAACTCTGGCAGTAATTATTGGATATTGCTGAAATCAATAGGCTTCTTTGTATCATGACTTTAAACACCGTGTATAAATTTAAATTCAATCGGATATTAACTTTAGCCTCTAGAGTGTTCACAAGATTTTTCAAAGTGATCAAGGGTCATAACTCGGGCAGGAATTATCAGATATTGCTGAAAATCAACAGGCTTCTTCGTATCATGACCTTAAACACTGTGTATAAATCTAAAGTCAATCGGATATTAACTTTAGCCTCTAGAGAGTTCACAAGATTTTTCAAAGTGATCAAGGGTCATAACTCTGGTAGTAATTATCGGATATCACCGGAAATCGATAGGCTTCTTCGTCTCATGCCCTTAAACACTGTGTATAAATTTAAAGTCAATCGGATATTAACTTTAGCCTCTAAAGCGTACACAAGATTTTTCAAAGTGATCAAGGGTCATAACTCTGGCAGTAATTATCAGATATCACCGAAAATCAATAGGCTTCTTCGTCTCATGACCTTAAACACTGTGTATAAATTTAAAGTCAATCGGATATTAACTATAGCCTCTGGAGCGTTCACAAGATTTTTCAAAGTGATCAAGGGTCATAACTCTGGTAGTAATTATTGGATATCGCTGAAAATCAATAGGCTTCTTCGTCTCACGACCTTAAACAACGTGTATAAATTTCAAGTCAATCGGATATTAAGTGACCAAGGGCCATAACTCTGGCACTAATTATCGGAAATTGCTGAAAATCAATAGGAATCTTAGTCTTATGACCTTAAACACTTGAAACATTTGTAATACACTAAAATCTAACAACTCATTATGTAATTATCTGAAAATCATTAGAATTTGTTTGCTTTTTATAAAGTTTTGCCCTACGCTAACAACTAGTATAGGAAACATTTAACATCATGGATTTAGCTGTTCAATTATTAAAATTCATTGAAAATCAAAATACTTGTTCGTTTCAACACCTTAAACTCTGTGTATCAATCTGAAGTCAATCGGATGATAAGTTTGGCATCTATAGCGTCACAAGGTTTTTTGAAATGATCAAGGGAGATAACTCTGGAAGTAATTATTTGAAATCACTGAAAATCAGTAGGCTTCTTCTTCTCATTTTTTTTTTTTATAGAAATGGGGTTTAACGTCCAGTCAACACAAACTAGGTCATTTCGGGACTAACATATGGTTTAATTTTATGTCAATTCCCATGCGCGTAGGGGTTTTTAGCAGTGGGAGGAAACCAGAGTGCCCGGAGGAAACCCACGAGGTTGAGAAGGCGCCCCTATCTCCATGCCACATACGCTCACACCAGGGCTCGAAACAACAGCCGTAAGCCAGAGGTGACCGGCCAGCTAGAGGTCGAAGCGCGACACTCTAGACCACTAGGCCATCCCAACCCCCCTCTTCGTCTCATGACCTTAAACAGTGTGTGTAAATTTAAAGTCAATCAGATATTAACTTTGGCCTCTAGTTCGTTCACAAGATGTTTTTGAAGTGATCAAGGGCCATAACTCTGGCACTAATTATCAGAAATTGCTGAAAATCAAAAGGAATCTTCGTCTTATGACCTTAAACACTGTGTATAAATTTAAAGTCAATCGGTTATTAACTTTGGCTTTTAGAGCGTCCACAAGATTTTTTGAAGTGATCAAGGGCCATAACCCTAGCACTAATTATCGGAAAATCACTGAAAATCAATAGGCTTCTTCGTCTCATGACTTTAAACACTGTGTATAAATTTAAAGTCAATCGGATATTAACTTTGGCTTTTAGAGCGTCCACAATATTTTTTTAAGTGATCAAGGGCGATAACTCTGGCACTAATTATCAGAAATCGCTGAAAATCAATAGGCTTCTTCATCTTATAAACTTAAACACTGTGTATAAATTTAAAGTCAGTCGGATATCAACTTTGGCTTTTAGAGCGTCCACAAGATTTTTTGAAGTGATCGAGGACCATAAGTCTTGCATCTGGCACTAATTATCGGAAATCACTGAAAATCGATAGGCTTCTTCGTCTTATGACCTTTAACACTGTGTATAAATTTAAAGCCAATCGGATATTAACTTTGGCCTCTAGAGCATCCACAAGGTTTTTTTTGGCCTCTAGAGCATCCACAAATTTTTTTTAAGTAATCAAGGGCCATAACTCTGGTAGTTATTATCGGAAATCGCTGAAAAACAATAGGCTTCTTCGTCTCATGACCTTAAACACTGTGTATAAATTTAAAGTCAATCAGATATTAACTTTAGTCTCTAGAGCGTCCACAAGCAATTATAGACGCCGGCCGGCTTGGCCAGCCGGTCGGACAGGGGCGACGACAAAAGGAACTAGCCGTTCGTCATATTCCTAGTAATGATGACTTCATCCAGGACTTGCAACATTGCTGGCAAAATTGTGCACACCACAAAGGGGACTACGCAGAAAAAATAAATGGAAACCATCGACTTAGTGCAGGTCTTTCACAGATAAGCTTGGAACTTTTCAGCCAACCATCGTAAATGCATTTTGAAATGAATGCGACTGCTGATAGGTTACATTTAATGTATGTATTTCTTGGTTTACAATGCTTTACAATAATTGTGCAATTTGCAACTATCGAGGAATGTTTTAATCTGCACTATCAATTTAAATATTGGAACTTGGTTTATTGTACAATATTAATACATAGACATCATTTTCAAATTGCCCCATATGTGCCATGTATTGGATGTTAGGAATGAATTATTTTTCGCCATGACAAATGGAACTCCTGACAGGTGGAAACTTGGCATTAATTATCTTGACATTTCTTGACAATCAAAATTGATTCCAGAACAGTCTGAATATTTTTTACCTTCTATAGACTTTGGTTCCTCTACACCATTTAAAATATCTAAATCACTCCGTGCTAAAGACATGGTATGATCATTATAATATATAATTCTTTTATTTACACGTGTTGGTTTAACCACCATCTTTCTATATGTACCAGGTACCGAAAAATCTCTGAAATAAATGATATGTATCATTTCTAATTTCTAATCCACTCTTCTTGCTCCGTCAACATCCACAATGCAGTTATATAACTGTTGGCTTAGTCTCGTAATACAAAATACTAAGGATATAAATGATCACTTGTTTCAAAAATTACTAACAGGTATTCATGTTCATATCATACCTGACCTTCAAACCCAGGAATGGTAGCCACAACATTGTTTTCTTTCACTAAGACTGAAGGCCAGATAAAATCCTCAAATAGCACTTATCATTGGTAATGAATCCTGGGAAATTGACATCTTTAACTGAAGTTTTGGACTGAAGTTTTGTATAGGCCTACGTAAAGCACTTGCTGCCAAGAATTAAAGTAGCTAAGTCTTTAACCCAATATCAGCCAAAGTCTTTGACATTCAAAACACAAATTATTTGTCAATTTAAATAAACACTGATGTTGTCATTTTCCCGTGAAAAGATGGGCTTTTGATATCAAATATTTAAGACAAAATAAAGAGAGAGAGAGAGAGAAATGGGGTTTAACGTCCACAAACTAGGTCATTTCAGGACTAACATATGGTTTTAATTTTTTTTCAATAATTCACTTGCACGAATGAGTCTTTAGCAGTGAGCAGCCCAAAATTGTTAGGGGGCAAAGGCTTCCGGGGGCGCCGACGGTGCTTCTAGGGGCGCCGATGTACCTACACCGCGGAAGGTTTTATAGAGTGCTCTCCATAGGTTTTAAGGGGTTCCGGGTTAAACTTTCAGATGCCTAGTGGGGAAATTTGACGACCTCAAACACGTTTTCTTGCTATTCCAGTCCCTGAAACAGTAGGTGGTCTGATATAGCCTAACTTAGATGGCCGAGTCGAATTCTAATCAATCGTTTATATTCCACGGAGACGGGGCCTTCGGTACCAAATTTTGACTGCCGCAAAAGTGTTTTCCTTCTATTCGAGCCCGTGAATACAGTAAGTTAATTGTGGTCCAATATAGTCTACCTTCGGTGGCGTACCATACTCCTCGCAGTGTTTCGTTTGATTTCAGCTAATCACACTTAACACTGCTGTAATGGAAGCAAATCTCTGTTCAAAATTATGACTGTCAATAGTCTGATTAACAACCAATAGCTAACTGCGTAACAATGACACTACGCTTTAAAAATAGATCCAAACAAGCCAACAGTGAGGCTGATGTCCCCCGCCGAAATCTCAAAATAAATAGATGACACATATTAATCATTCGCACATTTATTTTTTTCAAACGTATCGAGCAATCAAACTGTACACGAAGTGTCATCCAAAAGAGTTTTTAAAAAGAAAAATGCTAAAACCGACAAGAAAGAAAAGTTGCCAGGCAACGAAACATACGCCCACAGCAGCTAAATCGTCCGGGCAGTCAACAAGGGTTGTCGCATATTTTTACTTTTTTCCGTAATGAAACATTTGTAATACACTAAAAACTAATTAAGAGTAACAACTCATTATGTAATTATCAGAAAATCATTAGAATTTGATTGCTTTTTATAAAGTTTTACCCCACGCTAACAATTAGTATATACATGAAACATTTAATATCATGGATTTAGCTGTTCAGTTATCTAAATTCATTGAAAATCAAAATACTTGTTCGTTTCAACACCTTAAACTCTATGTATCAATCTGAAGTCAATCGGATGGTAACTTTGGCCTCTATAGCGTCACAAGAATTTTTGAAGTTATCAAGGGAGATAACTCTGGCAGTAATTATTTGAAATCGCTGAAAATCAATAGGCTTCTTCGTCTCATGACCTTAAACACTGTGTTGTATAAATCTAAAGTCAATCGGATATTAACTTTGGCCTCCAGAGCGTCAAAAAGATTTTTTGAGGTGATCAAGGGCCATAACTCTGGCACTAATTAACGGAAATCGCTGAAAATCAATAGGCGTCTTTGTTTTATGACCTTAAACACTGTGTATAAATTTGAAGTCAATCGGATATTAACTTTGGCCTCTAGAGCGTCCACAAGATTTTTTGAAGTGATCAAGGGCCATAACTCTGGCACTAATTATCGGAAATCGTTGAAAATCAATAGGCTTCTTCGTCTTATGACCTTAAACACTGTATAAATTTAAAGTCAATCGGATATTAACTTTGACCTTTAGAGCATCCACATGATTTTTTAAAGAGATCAAGGGCCATAACTCTGGCACTAATTATCGGAAATCGCCGAAAATCAATAGGCTTCTTCGTCTCATGACCTTAAACACTGTGTATAAATCTAAAGTCAATCGGATATTAACTTTGGCCTCTAGAGCGTCCACAAGATTTTTTGAGGTGATCAAGGGCCATAACTATGGCACTAATTATCGGAAATCCCCGAAAATCAATAGGCGTCTTCGTCTTATGACCTTAAACACTGTGTATAAATATAAAGTCAATCGGATATTAACTTTAGCCTGTAGAGCGTCCACAAGCAATTGTGGATGCCAGACGGACGGACAGGGGCGACGACAATATATGACCACATTTCAATGTGGGCGTATAAAAATGAAAATGTACTCTAGTTAGGGGGACCCAAAAGGCAGACAAAAGGGCCTCCACGCTTGACAAAAGGGCCCGTCTGGCCAAGGGAAAGGGCCCTTGTGTCCAAGTCAATCGTTTCTATACACTGTTACTGTCGAATCCATTACTGAATGAGAATGCAGTCATTGTATTGGCATAAAAAATCATCAATCAAGATGAACCTAAGTTATCTTGTCCCAACATATCAACCAATCAAATTGCTTATCTCTGCTTACCCTAGACGGAAAATGCTCATCTTCGAACTCCATCAAGGCATTGACCTAATAAGCATATACACCAAGTTTGAACATTTTAACTCAATTAGAAGGAGAGTTATTGTGTTCCAAAGTCTCGACCAATCAAATTACGTATCACTCTGCTTACCCTGAGCAGAAAATGCTCATTATCAAACTTAGTCAAGGTATTACTGTAATGAAACTATACACCAAGTTTCATCATTTTCACTTAATTAGAACTAAAGTTATCGTGTTCCAAAGCATCAACCAATCAAATTGCTTATCTCTGCTAACCCTAAGCGGAAAATGCTCATCTTCGAAGTCCGTCAAGGCATTGACCTAATAAGCATATACACCAAGTTTGAACATTTTAACTCAATTAGAAGGAGATTTATTGTGTTCCAAAGCCTCGATCAATCAAATTGCGTATCGCTCTGCTTACCCTGAGCAGAAAATGCTCATTATCGATCTTAGTCAAGGTATTACTGTAATGAAACTATACACCAAGTTTCATCACTCTCACTTAATTAGAACTAAAGTTATCGTGTCCCAAAGCATCAACCAATCAAATTGCTTATCTCTGCTTACACTAAGCGGAAAATGCTCATCTTCGAACTCCATCAAGGCATTGACCTAATAAACACATACACCAAGTTTGAACATTCTAGCTCGATTAGGAAGAGAGTTATTGTTTCCCAAAAAGTGTGACGGACAGACAGACAGACAGACGGACGGACGGACGGACGGACCCATTTTAATAGTCCCCCAACTTTCTTCGAAAGGCGGGGGACAATTAGACCAAATATTGTTAAATAACGTTACACAATGGCAGAATGTTGTAGAAAAAGTAATTGCGTGACAAACGAGGATATCTAAATGGATACAATTGCGTGACAAACGAGGATATCTAAATGGATACAGTACCTTAAAGTAGCTAAGTCTCTAACTCGATATCATCCAAAATCTTCGATAATGAAAACACAAATTATTTGTCAATTTAATTCAACATTGATGTTGTGATATTACCGGGAAAATATGGGCTTCTGATATCCAATATTTAAGACAAAATAAAAAAATTATCATTGCGACACGAGGGACTTAGCTAGACAGTGACGCATGGAGAGCACACATATACAATAATGTAGACTGGATTAACCAGACTCTAAAGATTGGCATCCTATTGGGACTTCAGGCGTATTTCGCCGAACATAACTGATTTGAAATTAGTGTAAAGACAGAAATGAATGAATGTAATTCAGTTTATATACATTCAATATTAGATTAGTTTATGCGTTGCGTCCCATTTGGGTAAATTTCTAGGTCCCAATATTAGCGATTTAGCTCCTGTAAATCACTGCCCAAAATTTTTAGAGAAGACCCCAGATTAAACGAAGGGCTGTTATGTCACTGGCCAGAGAGGGATTTTCACGGGCCATTGTTGTAGTTGAATTCACAAAAAATAATCAATGCCCGAAAAATGTGGCATAATGTAGGGTGGTTCCAGACAAAATGTTCTAATCTTATAGTCAATTTAGAACAAATTCGCGGTATTCAAGTCTGCCTGTAAAAGAGTCAAGTCATAAAAGTGACACCATTTGAGGTATAATGTCAATTTTAACTAGGTCAAACCAATTTAACATTTTCAATGTCTCCAGAAATGATGTAAATCGTAACAAATATTTTTTTCAAATGTGTCACATTTATTATTTGTTTACATTTTTGATATTTGATTCAAATCAACTAATAGAATGAACCCTTACGACCATATTGATATCACAAAATGGTTTTCAACTTGTTCAGTTGCAGAAAAATAAACCGATTTTGAGCAGGTCAGTTTTCAAGGTTTATTGACCACAAAAGTGTCAATTATTATTCGATTTTCATAAAACTTCCACTGTGTGATACCTAATGCCATTTACGATTGCATAAAAGTAATTTAAGATTTTCATTTTCACCGGATGTAATTCATTTTTCAAAGATAGGTTGCCAGGCAATGAAACATACGACCACAGCAACTAAATCGTCCGAACAGTCAACAAGGGTTGTCACATGTTTTTACTTTTTTCTGTAATGAAATATTTGTAATACACTAAAATCTGATAAAGAGTAAGAACGCATTATGTAATTATCAGCAAATCATAAGAATTTGTTTGCTTTTTATAAAGTTTTGCCCCACTCTAACAATTAGTATACGGAACATTTAATATCATGGATTTAGCTGTTCAGTAATCAAAATTCATTGAAAATCAAAATACTTGTTCGTTTCAACACTTTAAACTCTGTGTATCAATCTGAAGTCAATCTGATGATAAGTTTGGCCTCTATAGCGTCACATGTTGAAGTTATCAAATAGCTGAAAATCAATAGACTGTGTGTAAATTTAAAGTCAATCGGATATTAAATTTGGCCTCTAGAGCGTCCACAGGATTTTTTGAAGTGATCAAGGGCCATAACTCTAGCAGTAAGTATTGGAAATCGTTGAAAATCAATACACGTCTTCGTCTCATGACTGTAAACAATGTGTATTAATTTGAAGTCAATTGGATATTAACTTTGGCCGCTGGAGCATCCACAAGATTTTTGAAATGATCAAGGGCCATAACTCTGGCAGTAATTATCAAAAATCGCTGAAAAATCAATAGGATTCTTCGTCTCATCACCTCAAACAATAGATGTCTTCCTCTCATGTACGGTTGCACAGAAATAGTCGATTTTCTACAAGTCATCACTTTTCAAGGTTTTTGGTCTATTATTCGATTTACATAAATCTTTCACCATGTGATTCATTATACCGTTAGTACCGAAAGTAGTGTAATTTTGTCAGGATCATTTACAAATGTATACAATGAATTGATATTGCTCTATTTAGTTGATTCTGCTTCTATTTTATTTGATATGTGCAATGTTTATGTGGAAATCTGTTTCATTGGTTCTGGAAGTGATATGAATTCAAGGGTAATTTGGCTCCAAAAGTGACATAAGTTCAAAGGTAATATGGCACCAGTGAAACCCGCCATAATTATGATCCGATTCTCTCGAAATTCGAACTCAACCTTCCGTAAATCGGATATTAATTGTGACCTCCAGAGGGACCATAGGCGATTTTTCGGACAATCAGGGGCCATAATTTAGGAAGTTACGATCCGATATGCGCAAATAACAAAAGGAACCAAGATCTTTGGGTTATAACCATGCATTTCAAGTTTCATCAAAATCGAATTAAAATTGTGACCTCTACAGGGTCCACAACCATGATATACAATTTTATAACAGTATTCGCGTACAAACAGCTGCCATTTTGTATGGCAATTTTGGTCCGATTTTCCCGAATTTGAACTGAACCTTCCTTGTACGGTGTAAGGGTAATATAATCAAACGTTTTTTTTTTCAATCGGAGAATAATTGTGACCTCCAGAGGACAATAAGCTAAAAAGATAGGCTGGCACTGCCAGGCAGGATACGCCCACATTTTTGAGAAATGGATAGAGAACAAGCAATACTGAAAGTGATTTTTCCTCATTAAGTCCTGTATTTCATACTGTATTGGGAGCAGCCATTTTGTTGGTCAGTTCCAGTCTGATATGAATGAAATTCGAAGTCGAAAATGATCATGGTGTGACGGTACACTACCTTGAAATGTTACTTTTCGTCAAAATCGGATAAGAATTGTGACCTGTAGAGAGTCCACAACCATGATATACCATATTTTTACACTATTCGCGTACAAACAGTGACCATTTCGTCCGGCAATTTTGGTACGATTTTCACGAAATTCGAACTCAACCTTCCTTACGGTGCAACAGTAATATAATCAGTTTTTTGTTAAATCAGATAATAATTGTTCGAGAGATAGAGAACAAGCAATAACGAAAGTGATTTTTCCTACAATCAAAGGCCATAATTCATTAAGATACAATTTGATATGCGCAAATATCGAAAAGAATAAAGATTTTTGGGTTATAAACAAGCATTTCAGGTTTCATCAAAATCAAATTAAAATTGTGACCTCTACATGGTCCACAACTTTGATATACCATACTTTTACACTGTTCGCGTACAAACGGCGGCCATTTTTTCTGGCAATTATGGTCCGATTTTCTCAAAATTCGAACTCAACCTTCCGTAGGGTGTAACGGTGATAGAGCCAAACGTTCTTTTAAATCAGATAATAATTGTGACCTCCAGATTTTTCGGACAATCAGAGGCCATAATTCAGGAAGTTACGATCGGATATGTGCAAATAACGAAAGGAACCAAGATCTTTGGGTTATAACCATGCATTTCAAGTTTCATCAAAATCGAATTAAAATTGTAACATCTACAGGGTCCACAACTATGATATACAATTTTTTAACAGTATTCGCGTAAAATTGGCGGCCATTTTGTATGGCAATTTTGGTCCGATTTTCCCGAAATTCGAACTCAACCTTCCTTACGGTGTAACGGTAATACTATCAACCGTTTTATTAAATCGAATAATAATTGTGACCACCAGAGGGACCACAAGCTAAAATAAGGCGATTTTGCATGTAATCAGGGGCCATAATTCAGGAAGTTACGTTCAGATATGCGCAAATATCGAAAGGAACCAAGATCTTTGGGTTATTACCATGAATTTCATGTTTCATCAAAATCAAATTAAAAATGTGACTTCTACAGGGTCCACAACCTTGATTTTCCCGAAATTCAAACTAAGGGTGTAACGGTGATATAATCAAACGTTTTTTTAAATCGGATAATAATTGTGACCTCCAGAGGGACCACACGCTAAAAAGGGTGATTTTTCGGACAATCAGGGGCCATAATTCAGGAAATTACATTCCGCTTTTCGCAAATATCGAAAGGAACCAAGATCTTTGGGTTATAAACATGCATGTCCAGTTTCATCAAAATCGGTTCAAAATTGTGACCTCTATAAGGTCCACAAGCTAAAAACGTAATTTTTCGTACAATCAGGGGCCATAATCCATGAAGTTTTCATCCGATACATGCCAATATCGAAAGCAGCCGAGATCTTTTGGGGATAAACCTATATTTCAAGTTTCGTCAAAATCGGATAAGAATTGTGACCTGTAGCGAGTCAACAAACAAATTGTGGACGGACGGATGTCCGGACGGACAGGGACGACGACAATATTCGTCCACATAAAAATGTGGGCGTATAAAAAGGCGATTTTGCGTATAATCAGGGGCCATAATTCAGGAAGTTACGATCCGATATGCGCAAATATCGAAAGGAGCCAAGATCTTTTGGGGATAAACCTATATTTCAAGTTTCGTTAAAATCAGATAAGAATTGTGACGGACGGACATCCAGACGGACAGGGGCGACGACAATATATGTGGACGTATAAAAATTAGTTTTATCTAACTTTTTACTCACAATCGAAGGGCGATCCTCAGACGTTAACGGTAGCTTCACAGGCTAGGGCGATCTGGTATAGAGAATAAATGCCGTTCCCCGCGTTGAGAAACGAAAATGAGCCGTGTGCAGTTTCGGCTCACTTCCCGAAAGGAACAAGCCTGAACGTAGACTTCCATGGCTTAAGCTTTGAGACAAGCATATGATCACTGGCAGGATCAACCATATAGCCTTCACGAGTTCGAGAGAGAACCACGAGTAAACGCCCCCAGTCGCAGGCACCCGTCTCCCTTTGCCCTACTCCCCCGTAAGGAAGGTGAGCGAGATGGGAGGGGGGCGAAAGAGTGGGAGGACAGCAGCCAGGACTGAACATCGCCGGCCTCGTTCGCTGAGCAACCCCAGACGAAGAGGGAGACCAGAAGACCGCAATTCGCTCGCTAGAGCCTGTTGAGACGAGACAACCTTGAATCTTACGAAGACGGGACGAGAGATGGGGGGGGCAAAGAGCGGGAGGACAGTAGCCAGGACTGAACATCACAGGCCTCGTTCGCTGAGCAACCCCAGACGAAGAGGGAGACCAGAAGACCGCATATTCGTCCGGCGATTCGCTCGCGCGAGCTAGGTTGAGACGAGACTACGGGACGGGCGAGAGACCATCTCGAGCACGCCGCGGGCCGAGAATCAGGGGTAGGTGTAAGCGAACACCGGGACGTTTCGGGTCTGCCGGGAGGAAGGGAGAAATCAATCTCCGCCGACTGCCGCGAGCTGTGACCGGGCGCCGAGGGGTCATCGTCCCCGGGTCGGCCTCGCCGACTGTCTCCTTACAACCTTGATTCGTACGAGGACGGGACGAGAGATCGGGCTAAACGATCCCCGCCTTCCGACCGCTTCGCTGCTTGCGAGAGGGAACCGGGTATATTTCAATGTATAAGGTTGACATTTGAAATTTTCAAATGTCAACTTGACTTTTCAAATGTCAACTTGACTTTTCAAATGTCAACTTGGCTTTTCAAATGTCGACTTGACTTTTCAAGAAAAATTAGTTTTACCTAACCTTTTACCCGAAGGGCGATCCTCAGACGTAAAGTGTTTTTTACAAATCAAGTTAGTGCCTTTGAAATTCATGGTCATATCTTGAAAATTCACATTTATGTCTTTAAAAGTAAGTAACAGCTTGTTGATAATTAAATGAGGACCCGTTTTGGGATTATCGTTTGTTGTAATATTACATTATACAACAAAGGAGCATTAGAGAGTTTGTACACACCGCATTGGTATACACTTCTAAAGTCCTCGGATGTGAGTGTGTGTACTCGGTTGTTAGTTTTCACCATACACAAAGTCCCCATTTGTCGGTATTAAAACATAATGTGCGTCCTCGGTTGGTCACATTAATAAATAACTGTTATATCGCGGTATTATGCACCAAACATCAATTATAAAAGGTTAATTTGTCTTGTTATCCCATGGGTGGTCAAAGGGGGGACAAAAATTTAGTTATTTAAAGGTTTAAGACCACAGTGAGTTTCACGTCCAGAGGTCCTCGATTGGTTACATACACTCTGTAAGACCTCAGTCAGATTAGTTTAGAAAATTGCAAGTTTTAAATGGCTGAATCAATAAAAACTGTTTTTTCATTGGGCTGCTCCTGTGGTCAAAGGGGGCCTGTTCTCTGATTGTAGAGTGTTGAACCAACTCAATTTATATTATTGGCATACACCTGTAACGTCATCGGATGTAAGTGTGTACGTACTCGGTTGCTGGTGTTCACCATACACAAAGTCCCCATTTGACGGTATTAAAACATAATGTGCGTCCTCGGTTGATCACATTGATAAATAAATGACTGTTCTACCGCGATATTGTGCCATACATCAAGTTTTAACAGTTATATTGAATTTCTCCCATGTGTGGTCAAAGGGGAGACAAAAATGTAGTTATTTACAGGTGAAAGACCACAATAAGTGTCAAGTCCACAGTATGGTAGTATAGAGCAAAATGACCTCGTTTGGCGACCTTCCCAACACACACCATGTGTGTCCTCGATTAGGTGTATCTAGCATAGGGACTCGTTCGGCCGTATTTCCCCAAATATTCCCAAACTCCCGTGTGTCCGCATTTCTTCCGTAAAAAGTCAAATTCAAAAAATATATGAATTTATGTATAATTTATACCTTTTCATAATCCTTTGATGTAATAGAGTTCAGAAATAATGGTCTTTTTCAGCTACATGCAGTATTTATCAAGACCTCGATTAGGAGGATCCAGTCAAAGTCCTCGATTTACACCATATACATGTATGGGTGTGTATGTGTGTGTGTGTCTGTGGTTCGCCTACAGGGCGCAATTCTTCATGGATTTTCTTCAAACTTGGTATACTTATTCCTTATACCCCAAGGAAGATCCCTATTGTTTTTGGTGCATACCCGACCCCCAGGGGCAGAGCCACGCCCATTTCTAGTATTTGTTTGTTTGTCGTCTACAGGCCATATTTCTTAACTTATAATCTTGAAACTTTGCATACACATTCTTTGTACCCTAAGGAACATCCCTATCGTTTGGGGTGCATGCCCAATCCCCATGGGCAGAGCCACGCCCATTTTCTTTTCGCGTGTCTTTGTGTCGCCTACAGGGCGCAATTCCTACTGGATTTTCTTCAAACTTGGTATAAGAATTCCTTATACCCCAAGGAAGATCTCTATTGTTTTTGGTGCATGCCCGACCCCCACGGGCAGAGCCACGCCCATTTCTAGTATGTGTTTGTTTGTCGCCTACAGGGCACAATTCTTACTGGATTTTCTTCAAACTTTTAATACTTACTCTTTATACTCTAAGGATGGTCCCTATCGTTTGCCCCCAGGGGCAGAGCCACACTCATTTTCTTTTTGTGTGTCTGTGTGTCGCCTACTGGCCGCAATTCTAACTGGATACTTACTCTTTACACCCTAAGGATGATCCGTAGTGTTTTTTGGTGCATGCCCGACCCCAATGTCAGAGCCACGCCCATTCCTTGTATTTATTTGTTTGTCGTCTACAAACCACATTTCTTAACGTATCACCTTGAAACTTTGAATGCTTATTCTTTGTACCCCAAGGAACATTCCTATCATTTGGGGTGCATGCCCAACCCCCAGGGGCAGAGTCACACCCATTTTCTTTTTGTGTGTCGCCTACAGGCCACAATTCTTAATCGGTCATCTTGAAACTTAAAATACTTATTCCTTATACCCTAAGAATGATCCCTTTTGTTTTGGGTGCATGCCCGACCCCCGTGGGACAGCAACACCCATTTCTTGTATTTGTTTGTCTGTCGTCTACAGGCTGCATTTCTTAATGTATCATCTTGAAACTTTGAATACTTATTCTTGGTACCTTAAGGAAGTTCCCTATTGTTTTTGGTGCATGCCCGACCCCAAGGGACAGTGCCACACCCATTTTCTTTTTGTCTGTGTGTCACCTACAGGCCACAATTCTTAATCGATCGTCTTAAAAACTTTTTTTATACTTATTCCTTATACCCTAAGGCTGACCACTATTATTTTTGGTGCATGCCGGACCCCCTGGGACAGAGCCATGCCCAATGCTTTTGTGTCTTGTGTTCGCCTACAGGATGCAATTCTTAACAGATCCTTTTAAAACTTTCCATACCTATTCCTTATACCCTAAAGATCACCCCTATTGTTTTTGGTGATTTCCTAACCCCCAGGGGCAGAGCCATGCCCATTTTTACTTCGTGTCTGTGTGTGTTGTCTACGGGCAACGATTCTTAATGTATTCCTTATAGCCTAAGGACGTCAATTGCATGTCCCGACTCACACAGGCAAGACACGCCCAATTTTTGCGTTTGTCGTTTACAGGCCGCAATTCTGAATTGCCTTCTTGGCAAAGTACCATATCAATCAAAGCAGGAATGTGAACGTATATTGTAGCATTAACGTTATGTTTTAATAGGGGCAGTACTTGAGCTATGTGAAAAAATTAGACAAGTTGCAAACAAACTACATAGAAAACACTAATAATTTGGAATTTTTATCAAAAATATATTTTTTTACTGCCATGTCATGAAACATGTACAAAATTTACATGTAGCATCTTTAAAAAAAACCCAATAATTTTCCACTTTTGTAGATAGCCAGACTGGCAAGTAAAATATTTTGGGAAACCCTGGACAATATGCAAAAGGAAAAATCACAAATCAATTGCATTGATTGTAATTATAGAGGTCTGTACTAAAACATGTAACCCCACCCCCAAAAAATGTCAATGACTGAATCAATCTTATCTTTGGTTGCAGAGCTAACATTACCAAAGGAATCTGTCTAACAGATATGTTTTACCATCCCTGGCTAATATATGTACATAGAAGCTAAAATAGGTGCAATTAATATGAATTATGGTTAAAATAGGCCTTGCTGGAAGAATAAAATAGGTATATTCGGCCTATGTCCACCCCTCTCTAACAAAAGGGTCACAGAATACACAATTTTCACAAATTTGGAAATAGTTTAATGTTTTCAACATCTCAAACCTCAGAGGCATTATACAAATCTTTATTGCAATTATTGTACTGAAGCAAGATGTCTGGACCTTTACATCAATTGCCTTAAAAAATGAAGTCAAAAAGGTAGTTATGACATAGTTGACAACATAAAAGAGGCCTGAAAAGGAGCAAAATTAACATATTACTGTTCTATAAGTGACATAAATGCAACAAACACCACAAATCCTAGATTTTGTTAAGAAAATATTGACCATTAAGCTGACATTTACACATCTACACCAGTTCTGTATCAGGGTGTGGTCTTACTGGCCTGACATGTCTCAAGGTTCTAAGTTTGACTATGAACAAAAAAGGTCAGAAATGTACAAAATGACCATTTATTGGCAAAAAATAACATTCCCATCTGTAATTCAACAACAAATTCCAATTATTATCATTTAATTGTCAACACAGGTGCAATTAAATCTCTCAAAACACATTAATAAAAATGGGTGGGGTGGGCGTTTATAGCCCCTCTAAACAGAAAGATGGGGTGAAAAATGTCTATAAAGGCTGGGATATTGCTTCCTAAATGAAGAAAATGCAAGAATTTAATGCTTCAAAGAAGAAAAAAAATGCTTGTTCTGGGTAAAATAGTGGCCAAATTGAGCCTACCCCTGTTTTGAACATTTTGTACAAACCCATCTGCTGTATATTATTAACTCAGTGTTGCCAATTTTCCATTTTCTGTAGGAAAGCTGGAGCTATTTCTAAACTTGACAAACTTATAGATCCCATCTAAGTTACATAAGCAACGAAAATAAGGGCATTTTAAGAAATTTTGAGTCATTTGAGTAGGTATGAAAGCATTAATTTTTACATCGAAATGGGAGAATCTGGAGATTTTCTGTGAATATTCCTGATTTTTAGACAAAATTTGGTGAAATTACAATGTTGTTCACTTTATCTGTGCTTTCTGAGGCTGAATACACCAAAATTGGACATTGAAATATATTTCTTACTGTTAGAAATTAAATAAAAACTGAAAATTGGAAAGAAAATTTGCAGTAAAATCACAATTTTTCCCAAAACTTTGATAAAATTTTGTTTAAATTTAATTTTTTTTGTAGTTTTTCTGTAGTCAAGGTATTTTATACATATTTTCTGACAAATTAGTCATCATATTTTCAAAACTAAGGCATATCATGATCAGTCACAGCCTTTTGTCATACACAGACAGGCCACAGATCACTAATTATTGCCCCATTGACTTTAATGTTAATTCTCGTCTCTTAGACCGATTGTAACTTTTTCCCAAATATTTGTTGGGTAAAACGCTTTCTGCCACAGATATCGATGGAGCAACATGTGGCATACTCTTGCCCAAAAGCATGTATTAGGTTCTTCATGAAAAACTTGAGATAGACAAGCTGGAAGTAGAGACAGCTAACCTTGCAATTTTTGGCCCTCCCTTTCAACGTAACCAACCTCACAACTCCTGTATCCTTCCGCCTCAAAATCATGAATATTCACCAAAACCTGGCAGAAAGTGTATTTTCAAACCCTTTTCTTTGATTCTACACATACCTTATGATACAACATGCACATGCTAGCCATTTAGCCATCCAACCCCCAGCCAGTGTGCTACCATGAAGTTTGTCCGGACAGTAGTGCTAAGGGCTACTCTTATATTGAATTCCAACTGTCATGGGATGCCTTGTACATGGGACCTCAGTTTTCCATCCCATCCGAAAGACTACACAACTGTCCTTGTCAGACTCTAGAACCTGCACCACTGGCAAGCAGAAACCACGTCCGAAAATCTTTGACGAACATTCTCAGGCAACACTGGGAGCAAACCCTTGACCTCCAAGCTAGCTAGCCAGTGTTTGACTCACTTAGCCACTGCGTCTCCGGAGTCATAAATGTAATGCCAAAAAAAAACTTTACAGTTCATAAACACATTTTTCTTACTATTTGAGTCTGTGACTACAGAAATTTAAAAGTGGTCCAATAAATAGCCTTTTTATGTAGCTTTCCAACCGAAATCAAGATAAGAGAGAGAACAAAATGGGGTTTAACGTCCACTCGACACAAACTAGGTCATTTCAGGACTAACACGTGGCTTATTTTTTTTCAATAATTCGCTAGTCTGTAGGGGTCTTTAGCAGTGGGAGGGGAGGAAATGAAATGAAATGGGGTTTAACATGCTACTTTTATGTACTAAACTGGGCTAATGAAGACAGGCAAATTTTGTCCAGACAGCGGCACAATGGCCTCCTCTTATATCGAATTGCAACTGTCAAGGGATCTTTTACGTGCACGCCAATGTATACACAGGACTTTGTTTTTTCGTACCATCCGCACGACTAGACAGCTGTCCTTGTCAGGTCCTCCATCCTGTATCACTGACAAGGGGGAACCAACACCGGGAAATCTGGATGAACTTTCTCAGGCAATGCAGGGATTGAACACAGGACCTCCAGGCTAGCGAGTCAGCACCTAACCAATTTAGCCACATTGAGAGAAAATCCATGAAAGTTGGACAGACGACCCTACTCCTTGTCACATAAAACCAGGGAAATGAAACCACACCAGTTGACTCAATGACATACCTTATGGTAAAACTCGCACGTGTTATCCATTTGGCTATCCAATTCCTTGTCAATGCGTTACTAGGGAGTTTTGTCTGGACAGCAGTGTTATATTGAATCCCAACTGTCAGGGGATCCTTAAGTGCATGCCAATGTGTACATGGGATCTCAGTTTTTTGTTCCATCCAAATAACTAAACAACTGTTCTTGTCAGGCCCTCCGTCCTGCACCACTGACAAGAGGAAACAATGACGGATGTATTCCTGATGAACTCTCTCGGCCAACACTGGGAGCGAACCAGACCTTCAAGCTAGCCAAACATTATTTACAATCAGCACACTAAGAATTTTAAAAAGTGCTCAATAAACGACTTTTTCTTCCGTGAGTGGAACCATGTATATCGAAACCAGGGCCAGGTTCCTAGGAAATTCTAAGGGATTTTCTCTTCCTTTCAATTGTCTCTTGACTCTTAGGTATCAAAAGATGTAGTAAATGCTTTGGGATAACTGTCAGCCATAAGCAGAAACAGGCTTAAGGTTGGTAAGCAAGCCGTATACCTTGCTTGGAACGTGTGCTTAGATAAGAATGAAGTTTCGCTAAAGTTTTTTCTTGGAACACATAACGTGCTTGTGATTCTACTTCAAATCTAAGCACACGAATATTCTGAAGAATTTTCAGGGAACACAAAACTCAAATCGAAGTTTACTTAAAATCTAAGCACAAGAACGTGCTTAAGAATTTTCTAGGAATCGAGACCCGGCCTAATGATTAAAGCAGCGTGACTACTTAAGAAAGGGCTTAGCGCTATATACATTTCTAGCCACTGTTTATTACTGGTACACTTAGTTTAAATTCTAATCCATTAATTATACGTCAAGCCCCGAAATTAACTGTTTTTAGTCGAGTGGATGTTAAACCCTATTTCTCTGTCTATCAATTTCGATACCCCCAAATTTGATAAAACAAGCCAACAGTTAGGCTGATGTCATCCGCCAAAATCCCAAAATAAATAGATGACATATATTAATTAATCGCACATTTATTCTTTTCAAATGTATCGAGCAATCAAACTGTACACGAAGTGTCATACAAAAGTGTTTTATAAAGAAAAATGCTAAAACCGACGGGAAAAATGAAAATGTACCCTAGTTAGGTAGGGGGACCCTACAGGCAGACAAAAGGGCCCCCACGCTTGACAAAAGGGCCCCTCTGGCCAAATGAAAGGGCCCTCGTATCCGAGTCAATCGTTTCTATACACTGTTACTGTCGAATCCATTACTGAATGAGAATGCAGTCATTGTATTGGCATAAAAATCATCAATCAAGATGAACTTAAGTTATCTTGTCCCAAAGTATCAACCAATCAAATTGCTTATCTCTGCCTACCCTATGAAGAAAATGCTCATCTTCGAACTCCATCAAGGCATTGACCTTATAAGCATACACACCAATGTTGAACATTTTAATTCAATTCGAAGGAGAGTTATTGTGTTCCAAAGTCTCGGCAAATCAAATTGCTTATCGCTCTGCTTACCCTGAGCAGAAAATGCTCATTATCGATCTTAGTCAAGGTATTACTGTAATGAAACTATACACCAAGTTTCATCACTCTCACTTAATTAGAACTAAAGTTATCGTGTCCCAAAGCAACAACCAATCAAATTGCTTATCTCTGCTTACCCTAAGCGGAAAATGCTCATCTTCGAACTCCATCAAGGCATTGACCTAATAAGCATATACACCAAGTTTGAACATTTTAACTCAATTAGAAGGAGAGTTATTGTGTTGCAAACTCTTGACCAATCAAATTGCGTATCGCTCTGGTTACCCTGAGCAGAAAATGCTCATTATCGATCTTAGTCAAGGTATTACTGTAATGAAACTATACACCAAGTTTTAGCACTCTCACTTAATAAGAACTAAAGTTATCGTGTCCCAAAGCATCGACCAATAAAATTGCTTATCTCTGCTTACCCTAAGCGGAAAATGCTCATCTTCGAAGTCCATCAAGGCATTGCCCTAATAAGCATACACACCAATTTTGAACTTTTTAACTCAATTTGAAGGAGAGTTACTGTGTTCCAAAGTCTCAGCAAATCAAATTGCTTATCGCTCTGCTTACCCTGAGCAGAAAATGCTCATTATTGATCTTAGTCAAGATATTACTGTAATGAAACTATACACTAAGTTTCATCACTCTCACTTAATTAGAACTAAAGTTATCGTGTCCCAAAGCATCAACCAATCAAATTGCTTACCCAGAGCAGAAAATGCTCATTATCGAACTTAGTCAAGGTATTACTGTAATGAAACTATACACCAAGTTTCATCAATCTCACTTAATTAGAACTAAAGTTATCGTGTCCCAAAGCATCAACCAATCAAATTGCTTATCTCTGCTTACCCTAAGAGGAAAATGCTCATCTTCAAACTCCATCAAGGCATTGACATAATAAACACATACACCAAGTTTGAACATTCTAGCTCAATTAGGAAGAGAGTTATTGTGTCCCAAAAAGTGTGATGGACCGACGGACAGACAGATGACAGACAGAAGGACGAACCCATTTTAATAGTCCCCCAACTTTCTTCGAAAGGCGGGGGGGGGGGGGGGGGGCAACAAATAAAGTTTGATTGGATGGACGCAACGCATATAATACTGTGATATGAATGTATATAAACTGATTTACATTCAATGATTTCCGTTTTTACTCTAATTTCAAATCAGTTATATTCGGCGAAATAAGCGAGCATTGTCACAAGAAAGTAAATTTCAAGCGTCTGGTTTTTCCGGTCTATATACGCTGTTTGATTTGGTACAATGTATCTAGCCTCATTCCTCGAGTCTCGTGTTAAAGGGCCAATCCCGATAACTTTTTGGGGAATAAAACTGCTTAATTTTGTGTTAAAATCCCTTAAAACCCATTACCTAAGGCCGACAAAATACCCCGATATTCGTGATACGCTTGTAAATAACCTAAACCTGACAGTCTTCATCTGGAAATGGAGACCTTTGTATAATACAGTATCTGGATAAAACCAGACTTTTTTCTATAAAAATAATATGTAGGTGAAATTTACCTTTTGTTATCAAGTACAGTACGTGGGTCATTCACTGTATAGACCTCTCAAGAAACGGGAATCGATTATCAGATTACCCAATGAAAAAATTGACCCGAAATCTTAAAAGGGTTACGTGTCCGGATAAGCAGTGTTGACATTCACGTCCAAACGACTCAATATTTTGAGCTGACATTTTGAGACAAGGTAAATACACCATGCATTTATATTTTGGTCCATAAATTTCATAAATACTAGGACTTTAATTTTTGAGACACGGTTCTTATCGGGATGGTCCCTTTAAAACTGGGGCTGAAACTCATTATGGTACACGATTCGTGTACCAATATTTCTTTTTATTTTGTCTTAAATATTGGATATCAGGCGCCCATCATTGTCCGCTAAGATCACAACAGCAATGTTGATTTAAATTGACAAATAATTTGTGTTTACAATGTTGAAGATTTTGAATGTTAGAGACTTTGCTACTTGAAATGCACTGCATAGTAACTTTCATCATTAGTAAATATAAAATTAACGATTATTATTTAAGATCTACATGTATCTTTTTACTAGTGTACATTCTTGTAATAAGGAGACAAATTAAAATAACATTTTTGGCAATTCAGCTCTTAATATGATTTAGAGTTCAATAAAGCTAGATGTATTTCACATATATACGATTTGAAGTTTTGCTAAGTAAAGTTGAAGGTAAGTTCCTCTTTTATTTGAACATCCATCGAATGCATACAGATAGATCTACTGTTGACAGCACGAATGGCACGATTACATTGTACGTAAAGCGTACAATTTACACATAGTCGAGTCAAACTAGCATTTGACGTAGAACAAATTGCAACAAAGGGTTTTTTGTTTTATATTGACTCATTATGATGCCCTAAGTAAGGAAACGAAAGTTTACCAAAATCGGAGTCCAAATAAGAACAGGGGGCGTGGCCAAATCCAAGATGGCGACTGTCGATCAAAACTAGCGAATATCTGTAAAACTATTGGATTTAGACACCAAAAATGTATTGCGGACAGATAGGAAGTCGGTACCAGCGACTCCAAAAATGGCGACGTTATGTCTCTATGATGTCATCGTGACACCACAGCGGCATATCAGATGTCATATTTTTTCCAAAATTAGTCCATTCACGCATGTTAACAACAGAAACGAATGCTGATGCAGAGAAGAGTATATGCCCATTATGGTTCATAAAGAAGACGTTACAATTATGTAAAAGGAGGTTAAAAGTAAATACATATGGCTGCATTGTCGGTAGGTGGTACTATTAGAGAAGTTGCAACAACACCAATTCATTTCAATTGTTGAAGAAATGAAATGAGATGGGGTTATGCATCCTATTGTTCTGCCCCGACTAGGCCCTATGTGTGTGCTATGAGGATAAATTTGCCCTGCAATGGCGCAACGGGCTACTCCTATATCGAATTCCATCTGCCAAATGGTCTTTCACTGTAGAAGTGTGTCAAAGGGTGAATCGGCGGGGCTGACACTGTGAAACTGACATCGTTTAAGATGGGGTTTTTTGACTTTAAAAAATGCTATAGAGTTTGATTTCAAAACATCGTTTGATAATTGACAATAATCGTTTGAAAACTACAAAAATGGTTTAATTAGAACCATAGTTTAATTATGGGACAGCGTTTGATATCTCCGAGTGGGGGTTAAAAATGGACGAACCGTCGAATTATGTAATGCGTTTGATTACTAGACATCGCTTTAATTTCCGAGCTGCCGATTAATTTATCAAGTGTTTAAATATTAGACGAAAAATTTATTTGCTCGCGAGTCGTTTATCCGATCGGTTCATTTTGATTACGATTATTTACATATGAAATGAAGTACGAATAAAAAGGGTGGATATAAAAAAATGCACACGAAGATATGCTAAACTTACCGTGGTCGTAGTATTATTATCCATTAAAAATAATGATTCACGGTACCATTGACAAATACATCAAAAATCGGTACGTCCATTGTTATTATACCATCGGAATTCGGTAGAGCACATTCCCGGTGATGTATTTTTCTTTAAATCTCAAATGATGAAAATAGATTTCCACGTGTACACGTGACTAGAAGACCTGGCAATGATTCCACCATTGACAAATACATCAACAATCGGTAAATCACGTCCAATGTTATTATATCATTGGAAATCGGTAAAGCACATTCCAGGTAAAGTATTTTCTTTAAATCACTAATGGATGAACACAACTTTTCATCTGCACATGTGGTCGTGTGATAATCTCGCGAGACTTGTATACTGGCGCCAAACGTCGCTATTCGTCGATCGCCATAGACGAGCTGTCGCTCAGGGTGGTGCGGGTCTGTTCATCCCACGATCTTTTCACCCTGGGCTGTTTCATCCCAATGTTGTTGTATATTACAGATTTAACGTAAAATACATTTAATATGATATTAAGTTGATTAAATTAAATTATTTACACTGCGTGGGTTGGATGTTGGTAAAAACATACAATTGGTTAACACAAAAAAATAAAAAGTCCTTGTTTGTTAAAAAATCAATTTAAATCGCACTTATAAGACCGTTCCCTTTGTCGTAACAAAAACATGTTTCACCTCAACGCAGACAGGTAAATACAAGTGGGAATTGATAAAACAATAGCATTTGACCAATCAAATAATGAATGTAAATAAAAAAAAAACACATTAAAAAGGACATTTATGACTCAAATGTATATTCAAAGACATGATTTAGTGTGGCACCCAGACAGGTGAGCACAGGTGATAATTAATAAAACAACATCTTTCGACCAATCTCAGGATTAACCCATACTGTACTAACATACATGTATATTGAAAATATGCATTTCATATGGCACCCAGGATTTGAAAAACCTAAGCATTCGGCCAAACAGATAATCAATCTACACTTATAACGGACATTTATGACTCCACCGTATATTCACCTGGCCAAAAGGTGACTAGCTCAGCATACCGTGTATACACAGACCATTTCTGTAATTAATGTACATGGGGATATATATTAAGAGGTTTGCATGCCGCTAGTTCTTCCAAACGTTATTCATATGTATAAACCATGATATTCCAATGTTCGATTTCTTTTTAATGTGCATGATGCAAATAAATGTCTTTAAAACGTTCTTTATAATAATATGTATAAACTAGTGATTGCATGCAGCATTTATTTTTTTTGAATCGTTCTTTATATGTGATTGTTTTCCAATTTTATATCTGTGAACCAGTCTCTTCCAGTATTTTAAGAGTTCATGTTATTTTTTAGTGTTTATTTTTTAGTGTTTATGTTATTTTTTAGTGACATGGATTCCACTAAGTAAAAACACGTGTCCCAAATCATGCTTTATATTTATTGTATAAGTCTATGACACTGCCGTTCAGGCGTCGAATTCGGATTCTAATATATCGGTATAAAAATGAATATCAAACACGACGTCGCGCCTGTACATGACACTATTCTAATCACGTGCAGAGGACAGCTGATCGTTCCCCCTGGAATTCCTTTCTCGCATTCCGACTAATTTGCGATAAAAATTATATGTGAAAGAATGATATTACAGAAGAGCAATGAAGACATAGATCAGTAATTAATTTTAATTGTTAGGTTATCTGGCTTCTTACTTAAATGTGTGAATACAACTCAACCCTCGCCGCATGTTTTTATTACTAATCCAAAACAAACAATTACTTGTTATTAAATAATAAATAAAAAAAAGTACACGTTTGTTTAACTATAAGTAAGTGCTTAACAGTTTATTTAACAATAAGTACAGCTTAGTTAATTAACTGCTATTCTAATAACCAACATTCAACCTATGAAGTGTAAATAATTTAATTTAATTAACCTGTCCATAATATCATATTAAATGTATTCGATGTTAAATCTATAATAAACAACAATAACAAGGACGGTGGTGGTGGTGGGGGGGGGGTGAAACAGCCCGGAATGAATAGATTATTTGTCATTTCGATCCTGCGTCATTTCTGACTCAAGAATAAAACCTCGACGTTTCAGACTCAGGTATGTGACATTTCTGACTTGGGTAGGTGACGCTTCTGACTCGGGGAATAAGTTTAAAGGAAAGGTTTAACACAACTGTCAAATCAATTTATAATAAGCCCCCCCCCCCTCCCCCACGCACAAATAACATGCAGGCTAAATTATATAATTTACACCTCGCCATCAAGTACAGCACCTGGAGTTGTGCATAACGAACCTACGGCAAAATTTCAAATGTTGAATGTTTACGAAAAGAGCGTTTTATTTTTTTTTTTATATCTGTACTATCTATATAAAAATGTTGTTGATGAATTTATTTGAAATAGGCCAATTCAAAACACGAAAGAAAATATTTATTAACACGAAACACGTGATTAGTAAAAAGGCTCCACCAAACGTTAAATCATTAGTGAATAGTTGCACTTGCGGTTCTTTGATAATCATCGTTTCCCGTAAAAAGTAATGCATTTGTTTAAAACGAATAATATGCTGATGAATTGATTTGAAAATGACCTACACAAAAATTAAAATAAATATTTACACGACATGCACTCTTTTTACAAGTATCTAGAAATTGTTAAAGATAATCCGCGAGCTGCACGTTGACATGCATTATTCCTCGACAACCTTGCCAATACCAATCGATAAATTTGTGCGTACAAAGCAATGTTTTTCTATGGAAAATATTAGAAATAGCAACGATCAAAGCGGAATAATTAAAGCTGATTAGCCGATAATCCCCATGTTATTGTTGTGGCTGTGCAAAGAAATCTTACGGTTGTTTGGTGGATGAGGAAAAACGTGAGTTGTCAATCATCGATAATGGCGGCCGTGTGTTGATTGCAATTATTCCGTTTCACAAAAAAACCCAATAGCAGTGATTGGTCAATCAAGGTCGTTTACTATTTGATAAAAGAAAAACAATGAAGTATTACTAAATATACACAAATTTTCAACAATATTTTATTACCTAGTTTATTACTCGCCGATGAAACAAAACAAAAGAGAACTAGCAATGTTAATCGCGATCTCAACAGTCGCCGATCAACTGAATAAGGCAACTATCAGCCTCCCATAAAACGAAAAGATAAATGTCTGTACTGTCACATAAATTTTCCACAGTCTTTTAATTATTAATCCGAAACGTCGCTAGCCGAATCCGAAATGAAACAGCCCGGGATGAACAGTCCGATAAAAAATAAGGTTGAGATGAAACAGCCCAGGGTGAAAAGATCGTGGGATGAACAGACCCGCACCACCCTGAGCGATAGCTCGTCTATGGCGATCGACGAATAGCGACGTTTGGCGCCAGTATACAAGTCTCGCGAGATTATCACACGACCACATGTGCAGATGAAAAGTTGTGTTCATCCATTAGTGATTTAAAGAAAATACTTTACCTGGAATGTGCTTTACCGATTTCCAATGATATAATAACATTGGACGTGATTTACCGATTGTTGATGTATTTGTCAATGGTGGAATCATTGCCAGGTCTTCTAGTCACGTGTACACGTGGAAATCTATTTTCATCATTTGTGATTTAAAGAAAAAATACATCACCGGGAATGTGCTCTACCGATTTCCGATGGTATAATAACAATGGACGTACCGATTTTTGATGTATTTGTCAATGGTACCGTGAATCATTATTTTTAATGGATAATAATACTACGACCACGGTAAGTTTAGCATATCTTCGTGTGCATTTTTTTATATCCACCCTTTTTATTCGTACTTCATTTCATATGTAAATAATCGTAATCAAAATGAACCGATCGGATAAACGACTCGCGAGCAAATAAATTTTTCGTCTAATATTTAAACACTTGATAAATTAATCGGCAGCTCAGAAATTAAAGCGATGTCTAGTAATCAAACGCATTACATAATTCGACGGTTCGTCCATTTTTAACCCCCACTCGGAGATATCAAACGCTGTACCATTAAATTAAACTATGGTTCTAATTAAACCATTTTTGTAGTTTTCAAACGATTATTGTCAATTATCAAACGATGTTTTGAAATCAAACTCTATAGCATTTTTTAAAGTCAAAAAACCCCATCTTAAACGATGTCAGTTTCACAGTGTGACCAGCTTTGACATTTGGCCCAAAAATCATCAGAAAGGTTTATATATTGACAAAGGTTTCTTGGATGTGTTACAAAACCAATTTTGGCGGTAATATACTCAAAAGTGTTTTGGGGTCTAGATCATATGTGCACCACTATATACTGCAGATTGCCTCGTTCGGCATTTCTGTCCAAACGAGGTAAAAAAAATGCCTCGCTGTCTGGAGTTCCAAAACGAGGTTTTTTAAATTGCCGCGTTTTTGGAACGAGGTATTTTGTTCAGAACGAGGCTTGGTAAAAATGCCTCGTTTACTAAACATGGTTTTTTCAAGATAGTTATTAGCAGTATTTCCTATCAGCGAATTTGTAAAAATTAAAATTTATGTCATTTAATACGAAAATAAAACCAGTCCAAACTATGATATTATAATCAGAGAAATAGACAAGACAAGAATACAATACACGCCATAGATGTAGGGGTAAAGCAACATCAGCTACCTTGATTGATTTATTGGCCCAATCAGTTATAGGTGTTAAGAAATAACTGTGGTGTTGTGACAATTTATTGGGGCCAATAAATTAATCAAGGTAGCTATGTGTCTGCAATAGTTTTACACCTAAACCTAACTGATATCGCAGACAACGAATTAGTGTTTATCTGGTCTAAATACAACAAATAATCCACATGACTAGAAGACCTGAATGATTCCACCATTGACAAATACATCAACAATCAGTAAATCACGTCCAATGTTATTATATCATTGGAAATCGGTAAAGCGCATTCCAGGTAAAGTATTTTCTTTAAATCACAAATGAATGAACACAGCTTTTCATCTGCACATGTGGTCGTGTGATAATCTCGCAAGACTTGTATTTTGGCGCCAAACGTTGCTATTCGTTGATCTCCGTAGACAAGCTGTCGCTCGGGGGGGGGGGGTGCGGGTCAGTTCATCCCATGACCCTGGGCTGTTTTATCTCAACCTAATTTTTTATCGGACTGTTCATCTCGGGCTGTTTCATTTCGGATTCGGCTAGCGACGTTTCGGATTAATAATTAAAAGACTGTGGAAAATTTATGTGACAGTACAGCCATTTATTTTTTCGTTTTATGGGAGGCTGATAGTTGCCTTATTCAGTTGATCGGCGACTGTTGAGTAATAAACTAGGTAATAAAATATTGTTGAAAATGTGTGTATATTTAGTAATACTTCATTGTTTTTCTTTTATCAAATAGTAAACGAGCTTGATTGACCAATCACTGCTATTGTTTTGTTTTTTTTTTGTGAAACGGAATAATTGCAATCAACACACGGCCGCCATTATCGATGATTGACAATTCACGTTTTTCCTCATCCACCAAAGAACCGTAAGATTACTTTGCACAGCAACAACCATAACATCGGGATTATCGGCTAATCAGCTTTAATTATTCCGCTTTGATCGTTGCTATTTCTAATATTTTCCATAGAAAAACATTGCTTTGTACGCACAAATTTATCTATTGGTATTGCCAAGCTTGTCGAGAAATAATGCATGTCAACGTGCAGCTTGTGGATTATCGATAACAATTTCTAGAAACTTGTAAAAAGAGTGCATGTCGTGTAAATATTTATTTTAATTTTTGTGTAGGTCATTTTCAAATAAATTCATCAGCATATTATTCGTTTTAAACAAATGCATTACTTTTACGGGAAACGATGATTATCAAAGAACCGTAAGTGCAACTATTCATTAATGATTTAACGTTTGGGGGAGCCTATTACTAACCACGTGTTTCGTGTTAATAGTTTCTTTCGTGTTTTGAATTGGCCTATTTCAAATAAATTCATCAACAACATTTTTATAGTACAGATATAAAAAAAAATAAAACGCTTTTTCGTAAACATTCAACATTTGAAATTTTGCTGTAGGTTCGTTATGCACAACTCCAGGTACTGTACTTGATGGCGAGGTGTAAATTATATAATTTAACCTGCATGTTATTTGGGCGGGGGGTTTGGCTTATTAGGGTTTCACACTGCGTAGCTTGTGTGAAACACTATTGTTTTTGTTAAAATTATTAGGGTTTCACACTGCGAAGCTTGTGTGAAACACTATTGTTTTTGTTAAAATTATTATTAGGGTTTCACACTGCGTAGCTTGTGTGAAACACTATTGTTTTTGTTAAAATTATTATTCTTATTATTATTATTATTATTATTATTATTATTCAGATTCCAATTTGAATAGATCTCAGCAACTACGTGTCGCATCTTTACGATTTCTTCGGTTTTACTGGGAAAGTGGGTGTGACTTAGAGGATAAAGCTATTTTGAACATTCTGCGCCAATGCGAAATGTCCGAAATCACCGAAGTTATCGTTTTTGAAAATATTGCAGTAATTTTAACAATAATCATTGGATTTTAACTTTCGATACATTTTGGCATAGCCCGAGACAGGGCACATAGCTACGCTACTTTCGATTTTTGATTTTCGGCAAATCTTCGAAGATATTAGGCGCCAAATTTCGAAAATTTAAAATTTTACTAAAATTTTTTTTATTTATGAATATTTTTTAGTCGTATTGTGCACAGAATTAAAGAGTCATCTGACTAGTGCAAAAATGTTAAAAATTTTTGTCTCAGTAATTTTTCTTGGCCGCCATTGGCTAATTCAGTTTTTCAGTCCTAGATTAATTTTTTATAGTTCGATTTGTATAAAACAAAGTTCATATGCTTCGTTGTCTCAATTGTCATTTTTTTTGTTACCAATAATGTTATCTGCCGGCACCGGAAGTGGCATAATTTTACCAAAAACTACAATTTTGACAGTTATTTTCTTATTTCGAAAACAAATATTATTTTTTTGAAAAATTATATGACTCAAAGAGTGTGTCTTTTCAAGGCGCAAAAAATGTAGGAAGCAGTTTTTTTAATTTCGATTTCATTTTCGAGCAAATTCGATTAAGAGGTTAAAAATGGTGTAAAATTGGCCTATTTACAACCTATTCAGGCTTTTCAGATTTTAAAATATTTCTTCGTAACTTCTATAAACTTGTAGCTATAATCCATACGAAGAAAATGTATGTTAAAATTAGTTTGTAATATAAGCAGTTACCAAGAAATTGGCAGTTCTGTACAAGTCACTGTTTTCGTTATTTTGCCTGTAAAATAGTCAATTATGATTGGATTTTTATAAAAGTGACATCATTTGATTCAAAAAGCATGTAGCGTCATATCAAGTTGATTACAATTTAAAATTGACACCGGAAGTGACATCATTTGGTCAAAAAATGCATTTTAAACTTTTTAAATCAATGTTTTATTCAACCAAGAATAACTTAATATGTATTAATAATTTTAACTTTTGGTTTAAATTCACATATAAACAAAACTCATGTGGTCATATAGATATCATAAAATGGTTTCTAACTTATTCGGTTGCCGAGAAATAGACGGTTTTCTACAGGTCACTTTTGAAGGTTTCGGGGCCATAAAAGGGTCAATTATTATTCGATTTTCATAAACGTCACACCATGTTATACCTAATGCCATTTGGGATTTCATACAAGTAATTTAAGATTTTCATTATCACCGGAAGTAACGTCATTTTGGCAAAAACTGTATTTTTAGCCTCCAAAACAGATATTTTATTCAAATAAGTCTGTTTTGAAATCTTTTTCAAATTATGGTATTTGATGCCAATCAACAAATAGAATGAACCCATACGATCATACAGATACCACAAAATGGTTTCTAACTTGTACGGTTGCAGAGAAATAGCTGATTTTCTACAAGTCACTTTTCAAGTTTTTTGGTCTTTAAAAGTGGCAATTATTATTCGATTTACATAAAATTTTTACTATATGATATCGTTTGCCATTTCTGATTTCATAAGACTAATTGAACATTTGCATTAACACCGGGAGTAATTTAATTTTGTCAAGATCATTTACAAGTAACAAATGTATAAAATGAATTGATATTGCTGGATTTTGTTGATTCTGCGTCCATTTTATTTGTGTGCAATGTTAATTTGGAAACCTGTTTAGTGGTTTCGCTGGTACCGGAAGTTACATATGTTCAAGGGTAACTTGACACCGGAAGTGACATGTTTAAGGGTAACATGGCACCAGTGAAACCCGTCATTCCTGCATGCAGGTCTAGTTCTTATTATTATTATTCTTCTTTTGTTTTGAGTAGATCTCAGCAACTGCTTCTCGCATCGTTACGATTTCTTCGGTTTTACTGGGAAAGTGGGTGTGACTTAGAGGATAAAGCTATTTTGAACGTTCTGCGACAATGCGAAATGTCCGAAATTACCAAATTATCGTTTTTTAAAATATTGCAGTAATTTTAACAATAATCATTGAATTTTAACTTTCGATACATTTTGGCATAGCCGGAGACAGGGCACATAGCTACACTACTTTCGATTTTTGATTTTCGGTAAATCTTCAAAGATATTAGGCGCCAAATTTTGAAAATTTAAAATTTTACAAAAAACTTTTTTATTTATTAATATTTTTTAGTCGTATTATGCACAGAATTAAAGGGTCATCTGACTAGTGCAAAAATGTTAAAGAATTTTGTCTCAGTAATTTACCTTGGCCGCCATTGGCTAATTCAGTTTTTAAGTCCTAGATTAATTTTTTATTGTTCGATTTGTATAAAACAAAGTTCATATGCTTCGTTGTCTCAATTGTCATTTTTTTTATTACCAAAAGTTTTATCTGTCGGCACCGGAAGTGGCATAATTTTACCAAAAACTACAATTTTGACAGTTATTTTCCTTCTTCGAAAACAAATATTATTTTTTGGAAAAATTATTTGACTCAAAGAGTGTGCCCTTTCAAGGCGCAAAAAATGTAGGAAGCAGTTTTTTTAATTTCGATTTCATTTTCGAGCAAATTCGATTAAGAGGCTAAAAATGGTGTAAAATTGGCCTATTTACAACCTATTCAGGCTTTTCAGATTTTAAAATATTTCTTCGTAACTTTTATAAACTTGTAGCTATAATCCAGACGAAGAAAATGTATGTTAAAATTCGTTTGTACTATAAGCAGTTACCAAGAAATGGGCAGTTCTGTACAAGTCACTGTTTTCGTTATTTTGCCTGTAAAATAGTCAATTATGATTGGATTTTTATAAAAGTGACATCATTTGATTCACAAAGCACGTAGCGTCATATCAAGTTGATTACAATTTAAAATTGACACCGGAAGTGACATCATTTGGTCAAAAAATGCATTTTAAACTTTTTAAATCAATGTTTTATTCAACCAAGAATAACTTAATATGTATTAATAATTTTAACTTTTGGTTTAAATTCACATATAAACAAAACCCATATGGTCATATAGATATCGTAAAATGGTTTCTAACTTGTTCGGTTGCCGAGAAATAGACGGTTTTCTACAGGTCACTTTTGAAGGTTTCGGGGCCATAAAAGGGTCAATTATTATTCGATTTTCATAAACGTCACACCATGTTATACCTAATGCCATTTGGGATTTCATACAAGTAATTTAAGATTTTCATTATCACCGGAAGTAACGTCATTTTGGCAAAAACTGTATTTTTAGCCTCTAAAACAGATATTTTATTCAAATGAGTCTGTTTTGAAATCTTTTTCAAAGTATGGTATTTGATGTCAATCAACAAATAGAATGAACCCATACGATCATACAGATACCACAAAATGGTTTCTAACTTGTACGGTTGCAGAGAAATAGCCGATTTCCTACAAGTCACTTTTCAAGTTTTTTGGTCTTTAAAAGTGGCAATTATTATTCGATTTACATAAAATTTTCACTATATGATATCGTATGCCATTTCTGATTTCATAAGACTAATTGAACATTTGCATTAACACCGTGAGTAATTTAATTTTGTCAAGATCATTTACAAGTAACAAATGTATAAAATGAATTGATATTGCTGGATTTTGTTGATTCTGCGTCCATTTTATTTGTGTGCAATGTTAATTTGGAAACCTGTTTAGTGGTTTCGCTGGTACCGGAAGTGACATATGTTCAAGGGTAGCTTGGCACCGGAAGTGACATGTTTAAGGGTAACGTGGCACCAGTGAAACCCGTCATTCCTGCATGCAGGTCTAGTTATTCTTATTAGGCTTTCAGACTTTCGTCTGAAAGCCTATTGAGATTACTAAAATTATTATTATTATTAAGCTTTCATATTACATATGAAAGCTTATTGTTTCTGTTAAGATTATTATTATTTTTTTTTTTTGTGTATTTTCTGCAAATCGGATTTCTCAGAATCTAACCATGGGATCTTTCTGAAACTTTGACCTACCCCCCCAAAAATGGGGTGCGAACGTTGTTTAAATATATTTTCAAAACGTTTTACGAATCCGAAATCACCGAATTTTACGAACGAAAAAACTGACAATGCATAGTCGTAACTTTGTTATTTTTTGACCGATTTTACTAATTCTTTTTTCTTCGAATACCTTGAAAAAAATCGTTTTCATCTGCAGTTTCACATTTTCGAATTTCGAAAATTCGTCGCTGTGATTTCGAACCGGAAGTTTAGACCAATTTGACAACTTCTTTAATAGCAGTACGATATTCATGAAATTTAGTATACAAGTAGATCTTACCGATGTGACATCAAAAATATAATTAGAAATTTTCTAAATTATCTCCCCTTGGTGAAATTAAGGATCAAAATTTTCAAAAAAATCGTCGAAATATAGGTCAGAATGACCTAAAAAATTTTTTCGATACTCGACAAGTAATTACTGATTCCTACACAAAATATGGAGTTTGTCGATCGAACCGGAAGTGCCACCATCTTGAAACGTGAAAAAACAATGAACTTTTGCGATATTGCTCTTACAGACACGGGAGTTATATTTTCTGAATCCTTGAAGGATGGCCCAAAAATCGTAGGGAGCAGAATTTTGATTTCGGTCACGTGATGGTCACCATTTTGAATTGAAAATGAAAAGTAGTAGCAATTTGAAGGGCCGAGACTTTGAAACACAATAACTCTCCTTCTAATTGAGCTAGAATGTTCAAACTTGGTGTAGACGTTCACTAGGTCAATGTCATGATTGAGTTCAAAGATGAGCATTTTCTGCCTAGGGTAAGCAGAGATAGGCATGCTGATTTGTTGATTCTTTAGGGCACGATAACTTCTGTTATAATGAAGGGAGGGCTGTGAAACTTTTGTCAATAGAGAGTCCAATAGCTAGCCTGTTGTGTGAAATCATTGTATCATTTATTTTAAATATCAGGGATAGGCGAAAAAAAGAGATTGAAAATCCAAAAAGTCGTATTTTTACAATTTGGAGGATGTTTAGAGGTCTTTCTCGTAAAGTCAACTTAATATTTTTGGGGAACTTCTTCTACAAAGAGTCTTATTGGTAGTCTTTTATATAAAACCATCGATCAACAATCCAACATATCAGGAGTAGAAGAACAAAAGGATCGAACATTGAAAACGGCACCCTTTCATTGTTAAGCAAAACATGCAGTGTGGGTGGCTACAATCTGCACATTTAGTCATCGTATAGAGCTTATTCAACAGTATCGAATTCCAACTGCTAAGGGATCTTTTACGTGCACTCCAATGTGTACACGGCGGGTGGGGGGACACGCCAGAAAATCGAGATGAACTTTCTCGGACAATGCAGGGATCGAACACCCGACCTCCTGGCTAGCAGGCCAACGCCTTAGCCACATAGTGTGGACACCCATCGTACATTTCATCCGTCAAATCAAAGCATTTCATTACATTAGACCAATAATTAATTATTCTTAATTGAAAACTTTATTTTAATATTAGTCTGGCATTATTAAATCCTAATTTTATTGGTCTTATTTAAAATTAAACTTTCATTTAAGTATGAACAACCCTTAACGTGTCTCTTTAAAACATAAAAAAATACTCTAAAACAGTAGCTCAACCTTTTGACCTAAACTCATTAATTTACCATTTTTTGTGAGCCACTTGTTATTTTTCCTATGACATATTACACGTGTCTGATTTTAAAGGGGGGTTGGGTGGCTGAATGGTTAGCACGCGCGCCTGTCATTGAGTTAACTATCGTGTTTTCGAATGCCCGGTTGTACGTGACAAGGAGTAAGGTCGCCTGTCCAACCGGTCATTTTTAATTTTTTTTCCCGCCATTTTCATTTCATTTTCTCATCCGTCTCATTACAGTAATACAAGTTTGAGGTATTTCCCTTTAGTTTTCAGATTATTGTTATGCCTGGGTGCAATGTTTCATACTATATTTAGACTTGTAACTTCGCGAGTTTTTGACCAATTTTGATAATTTTTTCTTCTTATCCTTTTATTTAGGATACTTGATACAATCAATGACACATGACGATGAATATGAAAGCTTTCATATCTGCATGGGACAGTAGCAGATCTAGTTAAGCTTTCATATTACATATGAAAGCTTATTGTTTCTGTTAAAGTTATTATTAAGCTTTCATATTACATATGAAAGCTTATTGTTTCTGTTAAAGTTATTATTATTATTATTTTTTTTTTTGTGTGTTTTCTGCAAATCGGATTTCTCAGAATCTATCCATAGGATCTTTCTGAAATTTTGACCTACCCCCCCAAAAATGGGGTGCGAACCTTGATTAAATATATTTTCGAAACGTTTTACGAATCCGAAATCACCGAATTTTACGAACGAAAAAAATGACAATGCATAGTCGTAACTTTGTTATTTTTTGACCGATTTTACTAATTCTTTTTTCTTTGAATACCTTTAAAAAAACCATTTTCATCTGCAGTTTCACATTTTCGAATTTCGAAAATTCGTCGCTGTGATTTCGAACCGGAAGATTAGACCAATTTGACAACTTCTTTAATAGTTGTACGATTTTCATGAAATTTAGTATCTAAGTAGATCCTACCGATGTGACTTCAAAAATATAATTAGAAATTTTCTAAATTATCTCCCCTTGACGAAATTAAGGATCAAAATTTTCAAAAAAATCATCGAAATATAGGTCAGAATGACCTGATTTTTTTTTTGGATACTAGATAAGTAATTACTGATTTGTACACAAAATATGGAGTTTGTCGATCGAACCGGAAGTGCCGCCATATTTAAAAGTGAAAAATCAATAAGGCTTTTTTGCTATTTTACTTACAGACTCGGGAGTTATATTTTCTGAATCCTTGTAGGAAGGCCTAAAAAATGTCGCGAATAGAATTTTGATTTCGGTCACGTGATGGTCACCATTTTGAATTGAAAATGAAAAATAGAAGCAATTTGAAGGGTCGGGACTTTGGAACACAATTACTCTCCTTCTAATTAAGCTAGAATGTTCAAACTTGGTGTAGACGTTCACTAGGTCAATGTTATGATTGAGTTCAAAGATGAGCATTTTCTGCTTAGGGTAAGCAGAGATAAACAAGCTAATTTGTTGATTCTTTAGGGCACGATAACTTCGGTTATAATGAAGGGAGGGCGGTGAAACTTTTGTCAATAGAGAGTCTAATAGCTAGCCTGTTGTGTGAAATCATTGTATTATTTTTTCTAAATATCAGGGATAGCCGAAAAAAAGAGATTGAAAACCCAAAAAGTCGTATTTTTACAATTTGGAGCATGTTTAGAGGTCTTTCTCGTAAAGTCAACATAATATTTTTTGGGAACTTCTTGTACAAAGAGTCTTATTGGTAGTCTTTTATATGAAACCATCGATCAACAGTCCAACATATCAGGAGTAGAAGAACAAAAGGATCGAACATTGAAAACGGCACCCTTTCATTGTTAAGCGAAACATGCAGTGTGGGTGACTACAATCTACACATTTAGTCATCGTATAGAGCTTATTCAACAGTATCGAATTCCAACTGCTTAGGGATATTTAACGTGCACTCCAATGTGTACACGGGACCTTGGTTTTTCGTCCCATCCGAATGACTAGACAGCTGTGCTTGTCAGGCCCTCCGTTCTGCCTCACTGACAAGGGGAACCACGCCGGGAAATCGAGATGAACTTTCTCCGTGCAGAACTTTCAATTCAGGCGAAAACGTTTATTGCATACGATTAAGCTGGTCAGTTGGAGCTTATTTTCAAAAGTTTTGTAATAATCGGTTGGTAATTAAAGTACCGTGCACATTAAACTGTTAAAACAGAAAATTTCGCCCGGTTGAAATGTTTCCGAATTCAGGGAGGCTGAATGGCTGAATGGTTAGCATGTGCGCGCTGTATCGTAACGTCTGTCATTGAGTCAACGGGCGTCGTTTCGATCGCCAGGTTGGACGTGACATGGAATATGATGTCCAACCCCGTTTATTGCGAACGATTAAGCTGTTCAGGGGGAGTTTATTTTTAAAAGTTTTGTAATATTCGGTTGATAACTAAAGGTACCGTGCAAATTAAACTGTTACAATAGAAAATTTGGCCCGGTTGAAATGTTTCTCGCTGTAGGTCAGCAATTTGCCGATTTTAGGGAGGTTGCGTGGCTGAATGGTTAGCACGTGCGCTCTGTATCATAACGTCTGTCATTGAGTCAACTGCCGTTGTTTCGATTTTTTGGTTGTACGTGACAAGGAGTATGGTTGCCTGTCCAACCTCGTAGGCCGTAACCGCCGCTGCCCGGGTAAAATTTCCCTCATTGCACACATTATGGCATATGCCCGTCTTCATTAGCCCATTTTAGGAGCAGAACAGTCGGACGTTAAACCCCATTCAATTTCATTTCATTTTCTCTATGTTGCTTATTTATTATAGTGGATAAATATTTTTCTGGTTCTAGCAATTATTTAATTTCTGCATAGAAATCTTGCTTTGGCCAGTTTTTTTTATTGCAGAGTGCCATTCTTGTTTAAACAAACATGATCCTTTGTTTAAAACATGCTTAAGAAGTCGTCACGATTTCCTACTTATAACCAAACATATTGGAAATATTAGTCTGGCATTATTAAATCCTAATTTTATTGGTCTTATTTAAAATTAAACTTTCATTTAACTATGAACAACCCTTAACGTGTCTCTTTAAAACTATTAAGTACTCTAAAACAGTAGCTCAACCTTTTGACCTAAACTCATTAATTTACCATTTTGTTGTGAGCGACTTCTTATTCTTCCTATATGACATATTGCACGTGTCTGATTTCAAAGGGGGGTTGAGTGGCTGAATGGTAAGCACGCGCGCCTGTCATTGAGTAAACTAGCGTGTTTTCGAATGCCCGGTTGTACGTGACAAGGAGTAAGGTCGCCTGTCCAACCTGCCATTTTTAATTTTTTTTTCCCGCCATTTTCATTTCATTTTCTCATCCGTCTCATTACAGTAATACAAGTTTCAGTTATTTCCCTTTAGTTTTCAGATTATTGTTATGCCTGGGTGCAATGTTTCATACTATATTTAGACTTGTAACTTCGCGAGTTTTTGACCAATTTTAATAATTTTTTCTTCGTATCCTTTTATTTAGGTTACTTGATACAATCAATGACACGTGACGATGAATATGAAAGCTTTCATATCTGCATGGGACAGTAGCAGATCTAGTTATTATTATTTTTTTTTTTGTGTGTTTTCTGCAAATCGGATTTCTCAGAATCTATCCATAGGATCTTTCTGAAATTTTGACCTACCCCCCAAAAAATGGGGTGCGAACCTTGATTAAATATATTTTCGAAACGTTTTACGAATCCGAAATCACCGAATTTTACGAACGAAAAAAATGACAATGCATAGTCGTAACTTTGTTATTTTTTGACCGATTTTACTAATTCTTTTTTCTTTGAATACCTTTAAAAAAACCATTTTCATCTGCAGTTTCACATTTTCGAATTTCGAAAATTCGTCGCTGTGATTTCGAACCGGAAGATTAGACCAATTTGACAACTTCTTTAATAGTTGTACGATTTTCATGAAATTTAGTATCTAAGTAGATCCTACCGATGTGACTTCAAAAATATAATTAGAAATTTTCTAAATTATCTCCCCTTGACGAAATTAAGGATCAAAATTTTCAAAAAAATCATCGAAATATAGGTCAGAATGACCTGATTTTTTTTTTGGATACTAGATAAGTAATTACTGATTTGTACACAAAATATGGAGTTTGTCGATCGAACCGGAAGTGCCGCCATATTTAAAAGTGAAAAATCAATAAGGCTTTTTTGCTATTTTACTTACAGACTCGGGAGTTATATTTTCTGAATCCTTGTAGGAAGGCCTAAAAAATGTCGCGAATAGAATTTTGATTTCGGTCACGTGATGGTCACCATTTTGAATTGAAAATGAAAAATAGAAGCAATTTGAAGGGTCGGGACTTTGGAACACAATTACTCTCCTTCTAATTAAGCTAGAATGTTCAAACTTGGTGTAGACGTTCACTAGGTCAATGTTATGATTGAGTTCAAAGATGAGCATTTTCTGCTTAGGGTAAGCAGAGATAAACAAGCTAATTTGTTGATTCTTTAGGGCACGATAACTTCGGTTATAATGAAGGGAGGGCGGTGAAACTTTTGTCAATAGAGAGTCTAATAGCTAGCCTGTTGTGTGAAATCATTGTATTATTTTTTCTAAATATCAGGGATAGCCGAAAAAAAGAGATTGAAAACCCAAAAAGTCGTATTTTTACAATTTGGAGCATGTTTAGAGGTCTTTCTCGTAAAGTCAACATAATATTTTTTGGGAACTTCTTGTACAAAGAGTCTTATTGGTAGTCTTTTATATGAAACCATCGATCAACAGTCCAACATATCAGGAGTAGAAGAACAAAAGGATCGAACATTGAAAACGGCACCCTTTCATTGTTAAGCGAAACATGCAGTGTGGGTGACTACAATCTACACATTTAGTCATCGTATAGAGCTTATTCAACAGTATCGAATTCCAACTGCTTAGGGATATTTTACGTGCACTCCAATGTGTACACGGAACCTTGGTTTTTCGTCCCATCCGAATGACTAGACAGCTGTGCTTGTCAGGCCCTCCGTTCTGCCTCACTGACAAGGGGAACCACGCCGGGAAATCGAGATGAACTTTCTCCGTGCAGAACTTTCAATTCAGGCGAAAACGTTTATTGCATACGATTAAGCTGGTCAGTTGGAGCTTATTTTCAAAAGTTTTGTAATAATCGGTTGGTAATTAAAGTACCGTGCACATCAAACTGTTAAAACAGAAAATTTCGCCCGGTTGAAATGTTTCTTGCTATAAGTCAGCAATTTTCTGAATTCAGGGAGGCTGAATGGCTGAATGGTTAGCATGTGCGCACTGTATCGTAACGTCTGTCATTGAGTCAACGGGCGTCGTTTCGATCTCCAGGTTGCACGTGACATGAAGTATGATGTCCAACCTTGTGGGTTTTCTCCGTGTTCTTCGGTTTCCTCCCAACGGCTAAAGACCTGTAAGCGCAGGGGGAGTTTTTAAATAAAATTAAAAAACATATGTTAGTCCCGAAATGACCTAGTTTGTGTCGAATGGACATTAGGCCGCATTTCTCTCTTTCTCTTTTATTTTTAAAGTTTTGTAATAATCGGTTGGTAATCAAAGGTACTGTAAAAGTGATAAAACAGAAAATAATCGGTTGGTAATCAAAGTTACTGTAAAAGTCATAAAACAGAAAATTTCGCCCGGTTGTAATGTTTCTCACTTTAAAGTCAGCAATTTCCCGATTTTAAGTGGCAAACGTTTATTGCGAACGCTTAAGCTGGTCAGGGGGGAGCTTATTTTTAAAAGTTTTGTAATATTCGGTTGATAACTAAAGGTACCGTGCAAATTAAACTGTTACAATAGAAAATTTGGCCCGGTTGAAATGTTTCTCGCTGTAGGTCAGCAATTTGCCGATTTTAGGGAGGTTGCGTGGCTGAATGGTTAGCACGTGCGCTCTGTATCATAACGTCTGTCATTGAGTCAACTGCCGTTGTTTCGATTTTTTGGTTGTACGTGACAAGGAGTATGGTTGCCTGTCCAACCTCGTAGGCCGTAACCGCCGCTGCCCGGGTAAAATTTCCCTCATTGCACACATTATGGCATATGCCCGTCTTCATTAGCCCATTTTAGGAGCAGAACAGTCGGACGTTAAACCCCATTCAATTTCATTTCATTTTCTCTATGTTGCTTATTTATTATAGTGGATAAATATTTTTCTGGTTCTAGCAATTATTTAATTTCTGCATAGAAATCTTGCTTTGGCCAGTTTTTTTTATTGCAGAGTGCCATTCTTGTTTAAACAAACATGATCCTTTGTTTAAAACATGCTTAAGAAGTCGTCACGATTTCCTACTTATAACCAAACATATTGGAAATATTAGTCTGGCATTATTAAATCCTAATTTTATTGGTCTTATTTAAAATTAAACTTTCATTTAACTATGAACAACCCTTAACGTGTCTCTTTAAAACTATTAAGTACTCTAAAACAGTAGCTCAACCTTTTGACCTAAACTCATTAATTTACCATTTTGTTGTGAGCGACTTCTTATTCTTCCTATATGACATATTGCACGTGTCTGATTTCAAAGGGGGGTTGAGTGGCTGAATGGTAAGCACGCGCGCCTGTCATTGAGTAAACTAGCGTGTTTTCGAATGCCCGGTTGTACGTGACAAGGAGTAAGGTCGCCTGTCCAACCTGCCATTTTTAATTTTTTTTTCCCGCCATTTTCATTTCATTTTCTCATCCGTCTCATTACAGTAATACAAGTTTCAGTTATTTCCCTTTAGTTTTCAGATTATTGTTATGCCTGGGTGCAATGTTTCATACTATATTTAGACTTGTAACTTCGCGAGTTTTTGACCAATTTTAATAATTTTTTCTTCGTATCCTTTTATTTAGGTTACTTGATACAATCAATGACACGTGACGATGAATATGAAAGCTTTCATATCTGCATGGGACAGTAGCAGATCTAGTTATTATTATTTTTTTTTTTGTGTGTTTTCTGCAAATCGGATTTCTCAGAATCTATCCATAGGATCTTTCTGAAATTTTGACCTACCCCCCCAAAAATGGGGTGCGAACCTTGATTAAATATATTTTCGAAACGTTTTACGAATCCGAAATCACCGAATTTTACGAACGAAAAAAATGACAATGCATAGTCGTAACTTTGTTATTTTTTGACCGATTTTACTAATTCTTTTTTCTTTGAATACCTTTAAAAAAACCATTTTCATCTGCAGTTTCACATTTTCGAATTTCGAAAATTCGTCGCTGTGATTTCGAACCGGAAGATTAGACCAATTTGACAACTTCTTTAATAGTTGTACGATTTTCATGAAATTTAGTATCTAAGTAGATCCTACCGATGTGACTTCAAAAATATAATTAGAAATTTTCTAAATTATCTCCCCTTGACGAAATTAAGGATCAAAATTTTCAAAAAAATCATCGAAATATAGGTCAGAATGACCTGATTTTTTTTTTGGATACTAGATAAGTAATTACTGATTTGTACACAAAATATGGAGTTTGTCGATCGAACCGGAAGTGCCGCCATATTTAAAAGTGAAAAATCAATAAGGCTTTTTTGCTATTTTACTTACAGACTCGGGAGTTATATTTTCTGAATCCTTGTAGGAAGGCCTAAAAAATGTCGCGAATAGAATTTTGATTTCGGTCACGTGATGGTCACCATTTTGAATTGAAAATGAAAAATAGAAGCAATTTGAAGGGTCGGGACTTTGGAACACAATTACTCTCCTTCTAATTAAGCTAGAATGTTCAAACTTGGTGTAGACGTTCACTAGGTCAATGTTATGATTGAGTTCAAAGATGAGCATTTTCTGCTTAGGGTAAGCAGAGATAAACAAGCTAATTTGTTGATTCTTTAGGGCACGATAACTTCGGTTATAATGAAGGGAGGGCGGTGAAACTTTTGTCAATAGAGAGTCTAATAGCTAGCCTGTTGTGTGAAATCATTGTATTATTTTTTCTAAATATCAGGGATAGCCGAAAAAAAGAGATTGAAAACCCAAAAAGTCGTATTTTTACAATTTGGAGCATGTTTAGAGGTCTTTCTCGTAAAGTCAACATAATATTTTTTGGGAACTTCTTGTACAAAGAGTCTTATTGGTAGTCTTTTATATGAAACCATCGATCAACAGTCCAACATATCAGGAGTAGAAGAACAAAAGGATCGAACATTGAAAACGGCACCCTTTCATTGTTAAGCGAAACATGCAGTGTGGGTGACTACAATCTACACATTTAGTCATCGTATAGAGCTTATTCAACAGTATCGAATTCCAACTGCTTAGGGATATTTTACGTGCACTCCAATGTGTACACGGAACCTTGGTTTTTCGTCCCATCCGAATGACTAGACAGCTGTGCTTGTCAGGCCCTCCGTTCTGCCTCACTGACAAGGGGAACCACGCCGGGAAATCGAGATGAACTTTCTCCGTGCAGAACTTTCAATTCAGGCGAAAACGTTTATTGCATACGATTAAGCTGGTCAGTTGGAGCTTATTTTCAAAAGTTTTGTAATAATCGGTTGGTAATTAAAGTACCGTGCACATCAAACTGTTAAAACAGAAAATTTCGCCCGGTTGAAATGTTTCTTGCTATAAGTCAGCAATTTTCTGAATTCAGGGAGGCTGAATGGCTGAATGGTTAGCATGTGCGCACTGTATCGTAACGTCTGTCATTGAGTCAACGGGCGTCGTTTCGATCTCCAGGTTGCACGTGACATGAAGTATGATGTCCAACCTTGTGGGTTTTCTCCGTGTTCTTCGGTTTCCTCCCAACGGCTAAAGACCTGTAAGCGCAGGGGGAGTTTTTAAATAAAATTAAAAAACATATGTTAGTCCCGAAATGACCTAGTTTGTGTCGAATGGACATTAGGCCGCATTTCTCTCTTTCTCTTTTATTTTTAAAGTTTTGTAATAATCGGTTGGTAATCAAAGGTACTGTAAAAGTGATAAAACAGAAAATAATCGGTTGGTAATCAAAGTTACTGTAAAAGTCATAAAACAGAAAATTTCGCCCGGTTGTAATGTTTCTCACTTTAAAGTCAGCAATTTCCCGATTTTAAGTGGCAAACGTTTATTGCGAACGCTTAAGCTGGTCAGGGGGGAGCTTATTTTTAAAAGTTTTGTAATATTCGGTTGATAACTAAAGGTACCGTGCAAATTAAACTGTTACAATAGAAAATTTGGCCCGGTTGAAATGTTTCTCGCTGTAGGTCAGCAATTTGCCGATTTTAGGGAGGTTGCGTGGCTGAATGGTTAGCACGCGCGCTCTGTATCATAACGTCTGTCATTGAGTCAACTGCCGTTGTTTCGATTTTTTGGTTGTACGTGACAAGGAGTATGGTTGCCTGTCCAACCTCGTAGGCCGTAACCGCCGCTGCCCGGGTAAAATTTCCCTCATTGCACACATTATGGCATATGCCCGTCTTCATTAGCCCATTTTAGGAGCAGAACAGTCGGACGTTAAACCCCATTCAATTTCATTTCATTTTCTCTATGTTGCTTATTTATTATAGTGGATAAATATTTTTCTGGTTCTAGCAATTATTTAATTTCTGCATAGAAATCTTGCTTTGGCCAGTTTTTTTTATTGCAGAGTGCCATTCTTGTTTAAACAAACATGATCCTTTGTTTAAAACATGCTTAAGAAGTCGTCACGATTTCCTACTTATAACCAAACATATTGGAAATATTAGTCTGGCATTATTAAATCCTAATTTTATTGGTCTTATTTAAAATTAAACTTTCATTTAACTATGAACAACCCTTAACGTGTCTCTTTAAAACTATTAAGTACTCTAAAACAGTAGCTCAACCTTTTGACCTAAACTCATTAATTTACCATTTTGTTGTGAGCGACTTCTTATTCTTCCTATATGACATATTGCACGTGTCTGATTTCAAAGGGGGGTTGAGTGGCTGAATGGTAAGCACGCGCGCCTGTCATTGAGTAAACTAGCGTGTTTTCGAATGCCCGGTTGTACGTGACAAGGAGTAAGGTCGCCTGTCCAACCTGCCATTTTTAATTTTTTTTTCCCGCCATTTTCATTTCATTTTCTCATCCGTCTCATTACAGTAATACAAGTTTCAGTTATTTCCCTTTAGTTTTCAGATTATTGTTATGCCTGGGTGCAATGTTTCATACTATATTTAGACTTGTAACTTCGCGAGTTTTTGACCAATTTTAATAATTTTTTCTTCGTATCCTTTTATTTAGGTTACTTGATACAATCAATGACACGTGACGATGAATATGAAAGCTTTCATATCTGCATGGGACAGTAGCAGATCTAGTTATTATTATTATTATTATTTACCGCGAGGGCCTAGATCTCCATGACCGAAAACAGATATCGATCTGGAATTAGCTTTTCTATCGGGAAACCATGTGGTGGCTACTTGATAAAATATTTTTGAAATTTCTGCGCATACCGGAAGTGACCGAACTTTGTACTTTCCCTAAAAATTGAAAATCGGCCATAGTTTCGTCAATTCTTTATCCATTTTCAAACAAATTACATTTTTGGAATCCCTGAATCTTTTCTGAGACAATGGCTATCTCACATTTTTCAATTTCGAACATTCGTCTGTGATTTTTATCGTTCGAAAATTGAAAACATGTTGTTTACGAGACAATTTTTGTTATTTTTCAAAATTTTCAAATTTGACCTACATTTTTGGATACCTGAAGTCCATCCGATTCCAGTAATATAAGTTTCATTCAGAGTTATCGCCCTTTATTTTTCGATTTTTTTCGAATTTTCTTCCCATTTTGTGAGCTCGGGTTTCGTTTTATGGCAGAATTGACGTTTCTGGAACTTCTGGAACATGAAGTTATAGTCCAATACCAACTTATAAAGCAATTTCGACAAGAATCCTTAAACCGGAAGTGGTCGAAATAATGTGCAATATTTTGAAAAAAATGCAAAAAATGGATATTTTTGGGGAAAACGCTATTTCTCCGTCCGATATCAATGGATTAAACGAATGAAGGTATCGTTTGATGGCACGATTGCTGGACTATCATATGATACCCCATTCATATGGATACTATGAACAGACAGCAAAATATGGCACGCTGAAAATCAAGTATTTTCTGATTTGGAGCGTTTTTGGACGCCTGTATCTCGAAAACTTAACCTGCAATTTTTTTTTAATTTTTTCTATCGAGAGTCCTTTTGGAGGTATTTTGCATAAAGCCATCCAATAAGACTTTGAAATGTCTGGAATAGGATAAAAAAGGGACTGAAAATCGAAAAAAGTCGAAAAATCGTGAAATTTTGGAAAATGCTCTACTATTTTTTTATTTTAAGAGATTTTTAAAAAGACGTTGTATATTCAGATAGCTGACCTAATTACGATTCTAACGATGCATAATATGTATGTAATTATTAAAATTTAATTTTCGATATTTTAAATTTTTTGCATTTTTGGCACTTTTGAACATAGGATTTCTCAGGGGCATTTTATCTGATCAGATAATGTAATATATCATTACAGAGCCCTGTGGCTATTCTAGTGCCCAAACCGGCCATTAAAACTATTTCGACAATAATAACCATACCGGAAGTATTCAAAAAACTTGATTTCTCTCTTAGGTAATAGCGGACCAAAAGAACTAAAGTGTCGCTGGATAGCCCTATTAATGGACCATCATATGGTATCTAAATAATACGATTTCGATGGTAAGGAAATAAACTATTGTATGCCAAAAATGTAGTATTTTCCAATTTTTTAACATTCTGAGACGCCTTTTTCTCGAAATCGACGCCTACGATTTTTCTTAAACTTTTCTTACTCAAAGTCCTATCGGTTATCTATATAGGGAATCCAAAATGAAAAGCATTGAAATAATATAAGTGGTCGAAAAATGGTCTCAAACTTTGAAAAAAATTGAAAAATCGTTAAATTTTTGGAAACGCTCTTTAATTTATCTTTTTTTCCAAAACTACTCAATGGATGTTTCTGACACTTCTGGTACAGAAAGTTAAGTATCCAAAGAACTTCGTAAAGCTATCACAACAACGATCGTAAAATCGGAAGTAGTCGAAAAAATGTCCGATATTTTGAAAAAAAATATTTTTTTTACGAAAACCTTTTTTATTTATGAATATTTTTTGATGATCTTTCACACAGGGTTAAAATATCATCGTACTTGAGCAGAAATAAGAAAAAAAATTGTCTCGGTAATTTGCGTTAGCCGCCATCGGCTAATTTAGTTTTTCGTACCCAGAAAAATTATTTATTGTTCGATTTGTATAAAACAAAGTTCATATGCACCGTGGTCCCAATTGTAATTTTTTTTGTTACGGTAAAGTTTTTCTGTCGGCAACGGAAGTGACGTAATATTAACAAAAACTACAATTTTGACAGTTCGGTACCACATTTTGAAAGCAAATATTATTTTTTTTCAAAACTGATATAACTAAAAGGATGCACCCTGCAAAGGTGCACAAAATCCTTAGCTCATATTTTTTAATTTCAATTTCATTTTCGGGCAATTTCGAATAAAATGTAAAATAAAGTGTAAAATTCAGTTATTTACAATTCATTCAGCGTCTTCATATTTTGAAATATTTATTTGTAATTTTCATAAACTCGTAGCAATAATCCAGACGAAGAGAATGTATGCGAAAATTAGTTTGTAATATGAGCAGTTGCCGAGAAATATGCAATTGTGCATGCATCACTTTTCACGTTATTTTGCCTATAAAAGAGTGAATTATTATTCGATTTGCAATATTATTTTTCCATTTGATGCCTAATGCCAATTTGGACTAGGTCAAGTCAATTTTACATTTTCACTGTGACCTGAAATGACGTCTTTTGGGCAAAAACTGTATTTCTAACCTAAAAAACAAATATTTTATTGAAATGAGTCTGCCTTATAATGTTTTCAAAATTATGATATTTGATTCCCATCAACGAATAGAATGAAGCCATACGACCATACAGATACCACAAAATGGTTTCTAACTTGTACGGTTACAGAGAAATAGGCGATCTTCTATACGTCACTTTTCAAGGTTGTTGGTCTATAAAAGTGTCAATTATTATTCGATTTTTATAATTTTTTTAACATTTGATGCCTTATGCCATTTATGACTTCTATGAACCAAGCTAACATTTTCAATATCACCGGAAGTAATGTAATTTTTGCAAAAAACGTATTTTTAGCCTTCAAAACAAACATTTTTTTGAAGTGATTTATATTCTTTATTCGTTTAACTTTATAACGTCTGACTCTAATGGGCAGTAAGATTGAATCAATACCATCATATTGATATCAAGAAAAGGCTTCTAGCATGTTCCCTTGTCGAATAATAACCAATTTTCCCAGGGTCACTTTTAAGTTTTTTACCTTCTTAATTTCAGTTTATGGGTTATAGGTTAATTATTTATTGCCCGATATGTATAAAACAAAGTTTGTATTTTGTATGTTGCAAATTTTCGACTTATTTTTCACCTATAAAAATTTCTTTCGGCACCGGAAGTGACGTAATTTTGCCATAATTTACAATTTTGACCGGTCTTTTCGCCAGCAAATATTACTTATACATATGATAGAGGGTGTCACTGAAGCAGAACAACTAAAGTATAGTTCGGTAGCTCAATGGATCGGCTATGGTATAATAAACTTCCTGTATGATTCCTGAAAGCCGGTTCAGTGCTGCTTGCAGGTCTAGTTATTATTAGGGTTTCACACTGCGAAGCTTGTGTGAAACACTATTGTTTTTGTTAAAATTATTATTCTTATTATTATTATTCTTCTTTTGTTTTGAGTAGATCTCAGCAACTGCTTGTCGCATCGTTACGATTTCTTCGGTTTTACTGGGTAAGTGGGTGTGACTTAGAGGATAAAGCTATTTTGAACGTTCTGCGACAATGCGAAATGTCCGAAATCACGGAAGTTATCGTTTTTGAAAATATTGCAGTAATTTTAACAATAATCATTGGATTTTAACTTTCGATACATTTTGGCATAGCCTGAGACAGGGCACATAGCTACGCTTCTTTCGATTTTTGATTTTCGGCAAATCTTCGAAGATATTAGGCGCCAAATTTCGTAAATTTAAAATTTTACAAAAAACATTTTTATTTATGAATATTTTTTAGTCGTTTTGTGCACAGAATTAAAGAGTCATCTGCCTAGTGCAAAAATGTTAAAAAATTTTGTCTCAGTAATTTTCCTTGGCCGCCATTGGCTAATTCAGTTTTTCAGTCCTAGATTAATTTTTTATTGTTCGATTTGTATAAAACAAAGTTCATATGCTTCGTTGTCTCAATTGTCATTTTTTTTATTACCGGAAGTGTTATCTGTCGGCACCGGAAGTGGCATAATTTTACCAAAAACTACAATTTTGACAGTTAGGTACCATTTTTCGAAAACAAATATTGTTTTTTGGAAAAATTATTTGACTCAAAGAGTGTGCCCTTTCAAGGCGCAAAAAATGTCGGAAGCAGTTTTTTTAATTTCGATTTCATTTTCGAGCAAATTCGATTAAATGGCTAAAAATGGTGTAAAATTGACCTATTTACAACCCATTCAGGCTTTTCAGATTTTAAAATATTTCTTCGTAACTTTTATAAACTTGTAGCTATAATCCATACGAAGAAAATGTATGTTAAAATTAGTTTGTAATATAAGCAGTTCCCAAGAAATGGGCAGTTCTGTACAAGTCACTGTTTTCGTTATTTTGCCTGTAAAATAGTCAATTATTATTGGATTTTTATAAAAGTGACACCATTTGATTCAAAAAGCATGTAGCGTCATATCAAGTTGATTACAATTTAAAATTGACACCGGAAGTGACATCATTTGGTCAAAAACTGCATTTTAAACTTTTTAAATCAATGTTTTATTCAACCATGAATAACTTAATATGTATTAATAATTTTAACTTTTGGTTTAAATTCACATATAAATACACCTCATATGGTCATATAGATATCATAAAATTGTTTCTAACTTGTTCGGTTGCCGAGAAATAGACGGTTTTCTACCGGTCACTTTTGAAGGTTTCGGGGCCATAAAAGTGTCAATTATTATTCGATTTTCATAAACGTTACACCATGTTATACCTAATGCCATTTGTGATTTCATACAAGTAATTTAAGATTTTCATTATCACCGGAAGTAACGTCATTTTGGCAAAAACTGAATTTTTAGCCTTCAAAACAGATATTTTATTCAAATGAGTCTGTTTTGAAATCTGTTTCAAATTATGGTATTTGATGCCAATCAACAAATAGAATGAACCCATACGATCATACAGATACCACAAAATGGTTTCTAACTTGTACGGTTGCAGAGAAATAGCAGATTTTCTACAAGTCACTTTTCAAGTTTTTTGGTCTTTAAAAGTGGCAATTATTATTCGATTTACATAAAATTGTCACTATTTGATATCGTATGCCATTTCTGATTTCATAAGACTAATTGAACATTTTCATTAACACCGGAAGTAATTTAATTTTGTCAAGATCATTTACAAGTAACAAATGTATAAAATGACTTGATATTGCTGGATTGATTGGTTGATTCTACGTCCATTTTATTTGTGTGCAATGTTAATTTGGAAACCTGTTTAGTGGTTTCGTTGGTACCGGAAGTGACATATGTTCAAGTGTAACTTGGCACCGAAAGTGACATGTTTAAGAGTAACTTGGCACCAGTGAAACCCGTCATTCCTGCATGCAGGTCTAGTTATTATTATTATTATTCAGATTCCAATTTGAATAGATCTCAGCAACTAATTGTCGCATCGTTACGATTTCTTCGGTTTTACTGGGAAAGTGGGTGTGACTTAGAGGATAAAGCTATTTTGAACGTTCTTCGACAATGCGAAATGTCCGAAATCACCGAAGTTAGCGTTTTTAAAAATATTGCAATAATTTTAACAATAATCATGGGATTTTAACTTTCGATACATTTTGGCACAGCCGGAGACATGGCACATAGCTACGCTACTTTCGATTTTTGACTTTTGGCAAATCTTCGAAGATATTGAGCGCCAAATTTCGAAAATTTAAAATTTTACAAAAAACTTTTTTATTTATAAATATTTTTTAGTCGTGTTGTGCACAGAATTAAAGAGTCATCTGACTAGCGCAAAAATGTTAAAAAAAATTGTCTCGGTAATTTTCCTTGGCCGCCATTGGCTAATTCAGTTTTTCAGTCCTAGATTAATTTTTTATTGTTCGATTTGTATAAAAAAAAGTTCATATGCTTCGTTGTCTCAATTGTCATTTTTTTTATTACCGAAAGTGTTATCTGTCGGCACCGGAAGTGGCATAATTTTACCAAAAACTACAATTTTGACAGTTAGTTTCCTTCTTCTTAAACAAATATTATTTTTTGGAAAAATTATATGACTCGAAGAGTGTGTCCTTTCAAGGCGCAAAAAATGGCGGAAGCAGTTTTTTTAATTTCTATTTCATTTTCTAGCAAATTGGATTAAGAGGTGAAAAAAGGCGTAAAATTGACCTATTTACAACCCATTCAGGCTTTTCAGATTTTAAAATATTTTTACTTAACTTTTATAAACCTGTAACTATAATCCATACGAAGAGAATGTATGTTAAAATTAGTTTCTAAAATAAGCAGTTGCCGAGAAATGGGCAGTTTTGCATAAGTCACTGTTTTCGTAATTTTGCCTGTAAAATAGTCAATTATTAATGGATATTCACAAAAGTGACATCATTTGATTCAAAAAGCAAGTCTGCGTCATATCATGTTGATTACTATTTAAAATTGACACCGGAAGTGACGTCATTTAGTCAAAAACTCAATTTTTAACTTTTAAAATCGATATTTTTTTCAACCAAGAATTATGTCACATATAATAATAAAATTAATTTTTGGTTTAAATTCACATATTAACAAAACTCATACGGTCAAAAAGATATCATAAAATTGTTTCTAACTTGTTCGGTTGCCGAGATATAGGCGATTTTCTAAAAGTCACTTTTGAAGGTTTTTGGCCCATAAAAGTGTCAATTATTATTCGATTTTCATAAAATGTTCACCCTTTGAAGCCTAATGTCATAGACGATGTTAAAAAACTAATTTAAAGTTTTCATTATCACCGGAAGTAACGTCATTTTGGCAAAAACTGTATTTTAAGCCTTCAAAGCCGATATTTTATTCAAATGAGTCTGATTTGTAATGTTTATACAATTATGATATTTGATTCCAATCAACAAATAGATTAAACCCATACGGTCATATAAATACCAAAAAATGGTTTCTAACTTGTACGGTTGCCGAGAAATAGACGATTTTCTACACGTCACTTTTCAAGGTTTTTGGTCTATAAAAGTGGCAATTATTATTCGATTTACATAAAATTTTCACCATGTGATGCCTTATGCCATTTCTGATTTCATAAAACTAATGGAACATTTACATTATCACCGGAAGTACTGTAATTTTGTCAGGATCAATTACATGTAACAAATGTATAAAATGAAATGATATTGCTGGATTTGTTTGATTCTGTTTCCATTTTATTTGATGTGTGCAATGCTTATGTGGAAACCTGTATATTGGTTTCATTGGTACCGGAAGTGACATATGTTCAAGGGTAACGTGGCACCGAAAGTGACATAAGTTCAAGTTCAAAGGTAACATGGCACCAGTGAAACCCGTCATTCCTGCATGCAGGTCTAGTTATAAATTGATTTGACAGTTGTGTTAAACCTTTCCTTTAAACTTATTCCCCGAGTCAGAAGCGTCACCTACCCAAGTCAGAAATGTCACTTACCCGATTCTGAAACGTTGAGGTTTTATTCTTGAGTCCGAAATGACGCGGGATCGAAATGACAAGTAATCTATTCATCCCGGGATGTTTCACACACCCCCCCACACCGCCCTTGTTATTGTTGTTTATTATAGATTTAACATCGAATACATTTAATATGATATTATGGACAGGTTGATTAAATTAAATTATTTACACTTCATGGGTTGAATGTTGGTTATTAGAATAGCAGTTAATTAACTCAGCTGTACTTATTGTTAAATAAACTGTTAAGCACTTACTTATAGTTTAACAAACATGTATTTTTTTTATTTATTATTTAATAACACGTAATTATTTGTTTTGGATTAGTAATAAAAACATGCGGCGAGGGTTGAGTTGTATTCACACATTTAAGTAAGAAGCCAGATAACCTAACATTTAAAATTAATTACTGATCTATGTCTTCATTGCTCTTCTATAAATATCATTCTTTCACATATAATTTTTATCGCAAATTAGTCGGAATGGGAGAAACGAATTCCAGGGGGAACGACCAGCTGTCCTCTGCACGTGATTAGAATAATGTCATGTACAGGCGCGACGTCGTGTTGATATTCAATTTTATACCGATATATTAGAATCCGAATTCTACGCCTTTCCTGAACGGCAGTGTCATAGACTTATACATTAAATTTAAAGCATGATTTAGGACACATGTTTTTACTTAGTGGAATCCATGTCACTAAAAAATAACATAAATACTAAAAAATAAACACTAAGAAATAACATGAACTCTTAAAATACTGGAAAAGACTGGTTCACTGATATAAAATTGGAAAACAATCACATATAAAGAACGATTCAAAAAAATAATTGCTGCATGCAATCACTAGTTTATACATATTATTATAAAGAACGTTTTAAAGACATTTTTTTTGCAGCATGCACATTAAAAAGAAATCGAACATTGGAAAATCATGGTTTATACATATGAATAACAGTTGCAAGAACTAGCATGCAAACCTCTTAATATATATCCCCATGTACATTAATTACAGAAATGGTCTGTGTATACACGGTATGCTGAGCTAGTCACCTTTTGGCCAGCTGAAAATACGGTGGAGTCATAAATGTCCGTTATAAGTGTAGATTGATTATCTGTTTGGCCGAATGCTTAGGTTTTTCAAATCCTGGGTGCCATATGAAACGCTTATTTTCAATATACATGTATGTTAGTACAGTATGGAATAATCCTGAGATTGGTCGAAAGCTATTGTTTTATTAATTATCACCTGTGCTCACCTGTCTGGGTGCCATACAAAATCATGCCTTTGAATATACAGTTGAGTCATAAATGTCCTTTTTAATGTGTTTTTTTTATTATTTACATTCATTATTTGATTGGTCAAATGCTATTGTTTTATCAATTCCCACTTGTAGTTACCTGTCTGCGTTGGGGTGAAACATGTTTTTATTATGACAAAGGGAGCGGTCTTATAAGTGTGAATTAAATTGATTTTTTAACATACAAGGACTTTTTATTTTTTTGTGTTAACCAATTGTATGTTTTTACCAACTTCCAACCCACGCAGTGTAAATAATTTAATTTAATCAACTTAATATCATATACTATTCAAAAAAAGTAGGGGATATTTGATTTTGGGGGCATAATACTAAAATATGCAAATGACTACGAAAAAAGTCACTATAGAACCTAACAGAAGAAACATTTCCAGTTACATGTGACGCCCAAACGCACCAATAGCTACCGCATGGAATGCAGGTGATACTTGGGATCATCATGGGGGTCCAACCCAAGATTTGCACGACTCTGACTTTGAATGTTACAGTCATTGTGGCATTGAATTCCAGGGTGGAAACATCAGTTTAATTGTTTTAGTGACCAGAAAACAAATTTTGATATGCGTCGTCTTACCCAAAATGAAAGGTTACATGCCCTTGGCATGCTACAGATCAGCACAACACAGGCGGTTGTGGCGCGGACGATGAATGTTTCTCAGTCTGTCATAAGCAGGCTATGGTCCAGATACCGTGATACACAATCTGTACAGGACAGACCATGCTCAGGTCGACCAAGGGCGACAACTCAAGCCCAGGATCTATTTATCCGTACCTTGGCCTTGAGAAATCGTGTCATCACAGCAAATCAGATCAGCGCTCGTCTTCAAACAGACATTGGTGTGAGAGTGAGTTGCCAGACGATTTGGAATCGACTGCATAGGGGTCACCTTCGCGCCCGACGTCCTCGCGTGATCCCTTGTTTGAGAGATCATTACATTCAGGCAAGACGTCGTTGGTGTAGGGATCGTCAACACTGGGATAATCGACGCTGAAGCAATGTGATGTTTTCAGATGAGTCAAGGTTCAGTTGATTTTTTGGACAGACGTAGGAGGTTGTGGCGTCGTCGAAACGAGCGCTTCCAAGACGTTAACGTCATCAGACATGATCGATTTAGGGGTGGTTCTGTTATGGTGTGGGGAAGCATCACTGTTGCTGGAAGAACGGCTTTACATGTTGTTGCAGGGCGTGTTACAGGCCATTACTACCGGGACAACATCTTGGCAGTCCATGTTGTGCCGTTCGCATGACGTCATGGCCGCCGTTTCATCTTCCAGGATGACAATGCAAGATGTCACAGGGCCAGGATCGTTACAGGTTACCTCCAACAACAGAACATCACCACATTACCTTGCCCAGCACTGAGTCCCGACCTCTCCCCCATCGAGCATGTCTAGGACATGCTTGGACAGAGGTAACGTCAACGTCAACAACGTCCTGCCAAAGTCCAAGAACTTGCTGCTGCGTTGCAACAGGAATGGGACAATCTGGACCAAAATGACCTTAGACGTCTCATTAGGAGTATGTCACGTCGGATCAATGCTTGTTTGGCAAACAGAGGAGGATTTACCCGTTACTGACTTTGTTGTGATGCTTTGGTAACTTTGCTGTTTGACCCCGGGTATCATTTTACCCTTATGATGGTCAGTCTGTGCCTTACTTAGTCTAACGATCATTTGGAATAAATCGATAAATGTGAACTTCATTTCATTTTGTCATTTGTTTCTTCGTCAGTTTCATTAGGTGACTTTAATAACACTTAAAAATCAAATATCCCCTACTTTTTTTTGAATAGTATATTAAATGTATTGGACGTTAAATCTGTAATATACAACAACGTTGGGATGAAACAGCCCAGGGTGAAAAGATCGTGGGATGAACAGACCTGCACTCCCCTGAGCGACAGCTCGTCTATGGAGATCGACGAATAGCGTCGTTTGGCGCCAGTATACAAGTCTCGCGAGATTATCACACGACCACATGTGCAGATGAAAAGCTGTGTTCATTCATTTGTGATTTAAAGAAAATACTTTACCTGGAATGTGTTTTACTGATTTCCAATGATATAATAACATTGGACGTGATTTACCGATTGTTGATGTATTCGTCAATGGTGGAATCATTGCCAGGTCTTCTAGTCACGTGTACACATGGAAAGCTATGTTCATTCATTTGTGATTTAAAGAAAAATACATTATCGGGGATGTGCTCTACCGATTTCCGATGGTATAATAACAATGGACGTACCAATTTTTGATGTATTTGTCAATGGTACTGTGGAATCATTATTTTTAATGGATAATAATACTACGACCACGGGAAGTTTAGCATATCTTTGTGTGCATTTTTTTATATTCACCCTTTTTATTCGTACTTCATTTCATATGTAAATAATCGTAATCAAAATGAACCGATCGGATAAACGACTCGCGAGCAAATAAATTTTTCGTCTAATATTTAAACACTTGATAAATTAATCGGCAGTTCGGAAATTAAAGCAATGTCTAGTAATCAAACGCATTACATAATTCGACGGTTCGTCCATTTTTAGACCCCCCTCGGAGATATCAAACACTGTACAATTAAATTAAACTATGGTTCTAATTTAACCATTTTTGTAATTTTCAAAAGATTATTGTCAATTATCAAACGATGTTTTGAAATCAAACTCTATAGCATTTTTTAAAATCGAAAAACCCCATCTTAAACGATGCCAGTTTCCCAGTGATAGTAGTGTGATGATTTACTACGTTAAATTAGAGGCTTGGAGGTCGCCAAAGTTATATCTGAACCGCTAAATGATAATGGTGTTTTTTCAAGTCATGGTACACTTAACGGTTGTTAAATTAATTTGCCCCATCCCGAAAACCTACTATTTGAAGTATTTTACCATCACGACATTGCTAACACCGATATTTCCTGCAAAATGTCGCCATATTTTGAATAAAGTCGTCATATTGGATTACTAATTTGTATTGGCATTAACCGGATTCTGAATCGACACCTATTAGAGATATATAATCCATCAAAAACATTAGGTGGACTTTATTTCATGGCCCTGGGACAAGCTACTAAGCGAATCGTTTTGAAAGACACATAGTCTCTAGCGACACTTGGCAATATATCTGGGGTAACTGGAAATCACTTTACTAAAGCACAATGGTCGGGAAAAGGGCTGAAATTGGCAAAAAATATCGAAAAACATTGTGGTTTTTAGCGCCAAATGAAATGGAGGTGAAAGTAAAAGTTTCACTTCAAGTTTCGAATACCATCAAGCGGAACGAGAAAAGGTGTATTGATATTGCTAGAATTTTTGCTCTTATAATTAATGGTTGCCTAGATAGCAACTTGATTCCTGGAAGGAAATGATGTAACAATTTCTATCAGCGAGTCTGGCTGGCTGGCTAAAGTTTGAAAATGACTTTAGTATTATAACTTTTGTATTAATGTATCCGGCTATCATATATAAAATGTTAAAACGAACTGTTGCATTCTTATTCCTGGTAAAACAAACGTCTTAAGAAAACTGTAAGAAGTAAATACACAAATTGACAGCTCCCCCCGCCCCCCTTTATTGGCCCTGCTTTATTTTTCGTCGCAGGGCTTAACCTGGTGTTTGACTATCGGATTAGTATCGATCATTGTAGTGGCAAAACGTAAAAATAGTGTAGACCAATTTTCACCTCTTTGAACTCTGTGGTTTTGTCTGTCAACATGAACGGGCCTCCAAAACTTAACTCTTTAAGTGATGCTTTCAGAAAAAAAAATACCAGTTCGCTGTACAGTCAAAATTGGTTTTGTAACCCATCTGGAGTAAACATGTGTCAAAATATTACTCCTTCTGATGATTTTGGGGATTAACCTACTTCTGAGTGGGCCAAATGTCAAAACTGGTCAGCTCGGTCCATACAACCTTAAGAGTGCTGTTGTGCCACAGCAGAAAAGTGGGACGTACATGTATGACCCTACATGTATTTCATTTCATTTCTTCTTATTGACGTAGACTATTTTTGTCAACAATTGAAATGAATCCGTGTCCCTATGCCTACTTAATAGTATCACCTTACGGCAATGCAACCATATTTACATCCTGTTAGACCCCTTCTACGTTATTTTAACACATTGTTCTTGTTTATCAGCCCGTAATGGGCATACACGCTTCTCTGCATCAGCAATTAAACATGCGTGAATTAATGGACTAATTTTGGAAGAAATGCGACGTCTGATATGCCGGTGTGACGTCACGGTAACGTCATAGAGACATAACGTCGCCATGTTTGGACTCGCTAGTACCAACTTCCTATCTGTCCGCAATACATTTATGGTGTCTAAATCCAGTAGTTTTAGAGATATTCGCGAGTTTTGATCGACAGCCGCCATCTTGGATTTGACTCCGATTTTGGTAAACTTTCTTTTCCTTACTTAGGGCATCATAATGAGTCAATAGAAAACAATAAACCTTTTGTTGCAATTTGTTCTACGTTCGACATCATTTTGCCGTAGTTTGACCCGCCTAACAATCAACACTGCTTTAATCGAAAGCAATACTGGTTCAAAAATTCGGTAAAAAAAACCTGTGATCCAAATATTATTCCATCACACAATGTACTGATCGTAGGCCCAACTTCTAAATTACAGGTTATGCTAATTATAATGATTTAAAGGGCTCGAAATTCGTCATTTTTTGCGAGAATCTACATGGATTCTCATATATATATGCATTCTGCGCGAATCTTAATTAATACACCTATGATAAAGATAGGTTGCCAGGCAACGAAACATACGCCCACAGCAGCTAAATCGTCCGGGCAGTCAACAAGGGTTATCGCATATTTTTACTTTTTTTGGTAATGAAACAACTCATTATGTAATTATCTGAAAATCATTAGAATTTGTTTGCTTTTTATAAAGTTTTGCCCCACGCTATCAATTAGGATAGGAAACATTTAACATCATGGATTTAGCTGTTCAGTTATCAAAATTCATTGAAAATCAAAATACTTGTTCGTTTCATCACCTTAAACTCTTTGTATCAATCTGAAGTCAATCGGATGATAAGTTTGGCATCTGTAGCATCACAAGGTTTTTTGAAGTGATCAAGGGAGATAACTCTGGAAGTAATTATTTGAAATCAATGAAAATCAATAGGCTTCTTCATCTTACGACCTTAAACACTGTGGTCAATCGGATATTAACTTTGGCTTTTAGAGCGTCCAAAAGATTTTTTGAAGTGATCAAGGGCCATAACTCTGGCACTAATTATCGGAAATCACTGAAAATCGATAGGCTTCTTCATCTTATGACTTTAAACACTGTGTATAAATTTAAAGCCAATCGAATATTAACTTTGGCCTCTAGAGCGTCCACAAGATTTTTTGAAGTGATCAAGGGCCATAACTCTGGTAGTTATTATCGGAAATCGCTGAAAAACAATAGGCTTCTTCGTCTCATGACCTTAAACACTGTGTATAAATTTAAAGTCAATCGGATATTAACTTTAGCCTCTAGAGCGTCCACAAGCAGACCGACGGACGGACGGGGGCGACGGCAATATACGACCACATTTCAATGTGGGCGTATAAAAATAAAACAATCAGATGGAATTTTGAGTAAACACTTTAATAGTGTAAAGATGGGTTGCCAGGCAACGAAACATACGCCCACAGCAGCTAAATCGTCCGGGCAGTCAACAATGGTTGTCGCATATTTTTCCTTTTTTTTGGTTATGAAACATTTGTAATACACTAAAATCTGATTAAGAGTAACAACTCATTATGTAATCATCTGAATATCATTAGAATTTGTTTGCTTTTTATAAAAGTTTTGCTCCACGCTAACAATTAGTATAGGAAACATTTAATATCATGGATTTAGCAGTTTAGTTATCAAAATTCATTGAAAATCAAAATACTTGTTCGTTTCAACACCTTAAACTCTGTGTATCAATCTGAAGTCAATCAGATGATAAGTTTGGACTCTATAGCATCACAAGGTTTTTTGAAGTGATCAAGGGAGACAACTCTGGAAGTAGTTATTTGAAATCGCTCAAAATCAGTAGGCTTCTTCGTCTCATGACCTTAAACAGTGTGTGTGTATTTAAAGTCAATCGGGTCTAAACTTTGGCCTCTACAGCGTCCACAGGATTTTTTGATGTGATCAAGGGCCATAACTCTGGCAGTAATTATCATAAATCACTGAAAATCAATAGGCTCTTTCGTCTCATGAACTTAAATACTGTGTATAAATTTAAAGTCAATCGGATATTAACTTTGGCCTCTAGAGCGTACACAGGATTTTTTGAAGTGGTCAAGGGCCATAACTCTGGTAGTTAATATCGGAAATCGCTGAAAAACAATAGGCTTCTTCGTCTCATGACCTTAAACACTGTGTATAAATTTAAAGTCAATCGGATATTAACTTTAGCCTCTAGAGCATCCACAAGCAATTGTGGACGACGGACGTACGGCCGGACGGATGGGGGCGACGACAATATACGACCACATTTCAATGTGGGCATATAAAAACAAATATCCACAGATTTGACATGATGCAAAATCAAAACAAGCATGAGTCTGGATTTCCTATGCTCCTACAAATCGCCGTAAAATGCACATAACTGGCAGTTTGGTGGGATCAAATTTAACTTTTGTAGTGACTTAAACAAAAATTTGTCCAATATTCTGTCTAAATTCAGACAGTCTGATTTGCTGAAGAGCGATTCTAGTCCGGTAGACCCATGGAGAAATGTTTCTAAGAAATTGTCTCACTTATGTATAGCCTTGGGGTTGTCTAGTATTATTTATTTATATACTATTCAAAAAAAGTAGGGGATATTTGATTTTTAAGTGTTATTAAAGTCACCTAATGAAACTGACGAAGAAACAAATGACAAAATGAAATGAAGTTCACATTCATCGATTTATTCCAAATGATCGTTAGACTAAGTAAGGCACAGACTGACCATTATAAGGGTAAAATGATACCCGGGGTCAAACAGCAAAGTTACCACAGCATCACAACAAAGTCAGTAACGGGTAAATCCTCCTCTGTTTGCCAAACAAGCAGTGATCCGACGTTGCATACTCCTAATGAGATGTCTAAGGTCATTTTGGTCCAGATTGTCCCATTCCTAATGCAACGCAGCAGCAAGTTCTTGGACATTGGCAGGACGTTGTTGACGTTGACGTGACCTCTGTCCAAGCATGTCCCAGACATGCTCGATGGGGGAGAGGTCGGGACTCAGTGCTGGCCAAGGTAATGTGGTGATGTTCTGTTGTTGGAGGTAACCTGTAACGATCCTGGCCCTGTGGCATCTTGCGTTGTCATCCTGGAAGATGAAACGGCGGCCATGATGTCGTGCAAACGGCACAACATGGACTGCCAAGATGTTGTCCCGGTAGTACTGGCCTGTAACACGTCCTGCAACAACATGTAAAGCCGTTCTTCCAGCAACAGTGGTGCCTCTCCACACCATAACAGAACCACCCACAAATCGATCATGTCTGATGACGTTAGCGTCTCCAAAGGGCTCGTTTCGACGACGCCACACCCTCCTACGTCTGTCCAAAAAATCAACAGTGAACCTTGACTCATCTGAAAACATCACATTGCTCCAGCGTTGATTATCCCAGTGTTGACGATCCCTACACCAACGACGTCTTGCCTGAATGTGATGATCTCTCAAACAAGGGATCACCCGAGGACGTCGGCCGCGAAGGTGACCCCTATGCAGTCGATTCCGAATCGTCTGGCCACTCACTCTCACACCAGTGTCTGTTTGAAGGAGAGCGCTGATCTGATTTGCTGTGATGACACGATTTCTCAAGGCCAAGGTACGGATAAATCGATCCTGGGCTTGAGTTGTCGCCCTTGATCGACCTGAGCGTGGTCTGTCCTGTACAGATTGTGTATCACGGTATCTGGACCATAGCCTGCTTATGACAGACTGAGAAACATTCATCGTCCGCGCCACAGCTGCCTGTGTTGTGCCGATCTGTAGCATGCCAAGGGCACGTAAACTTTCATTTTGGGTAAACCGATGCACATCAAAATTTGTTTTCTGGTCACTAAAACAATTAAACTGATGTTTCCACCCTGGAATTCAATGCCACAATGACTGTAACATTCAAAGTCAGAGTCGTGCAAATCTTGGGTTGGACCCCAATGATGATCCCAAGCATCACCTGCATTCCATGTGGTAGCTATTGGTGCGTTTGGGCATCAACTGTAACTGGAAATGTTTCTTCTGTTAGGTTCTATAGTGACTTTTTTCGTAGTCATTTGCATATTTTAGTATTATGCCCCCAAAATCAAATATCCCCTACTTTTTTTGAATAGTATATATCCATGGCGGTTCAATGTACCCCGGTTTCCCCTACCTTATAAAAACATGGTAATGCACATACTCCGCGCAGTGTTGCGTTTGATTAGAGGTAATCCTACAACACACTACTATTATGAGTGGATATTGTTGTTTTAAATTTTGATTGGTCAGTAGTCCGTCTACCAACCAATCACTAGCTGCCCTACAAAAGCTTTACTTTTAAAACGAGTGCCAATATTGGACCAAATATGTTTACATAACGTTACGTCATGGTTCACGATTTTATTATGCCTAATTAACCCATGCATAGCAGAATACTGCCGTAAAACTAATTGCGTGACAAACGAGGCTATCAAGTCGAATGAAATGTAAATAATACTGTTTGGAAACGAACATACTTTCACCGTTTTTAATACCTTAAATCACTGTCCAAAGTTTTAGGGAAGACCCAGATTGAACGGAAAGAATAGACACACTCCTGCATAAGTTCAAGAAACAGACGCTATTCCAGCAATAGCCAGAGAGGGATTTCTCGGGCCATTGCTTCAGGAATATGTGTAATGCACGGACTTTTAATCTGTTTTTCTTTCGTGTTCTCTTATCTAGTGACAGTCAATTCTTTTTATGAATTGTCAGATATCCTCTCACAGTGTTTGTTACACAACAACTTTTGATCTTCGTCACTTCCGATTCATGAAACTTTTATTACTCCTCTATCGTAGCAATGATCTCTGTGTTAAAATTGTATTTGGAATGTGTTTAATCAGTTCTATCACATATATGATAATGACTGACACCAATATTATCCTTTAATTCCATGCTATGTCACTGTCAGTGTGCTACTGACATCTGTGTCATACTTTTGGTTTTGACCCCTCTGACTTTGTACCGTTGATTACAGATTAAACATCCATAAGTGTACAAATGTGTTGTTATTGATGTGTTCCCATTTGAATATTGTTCACAAAAAGAAACAAAATAAATAAGATATGCTTACAGGATCATTTTGTTATACGAAAAGCTAAGTGATGTGTTTTCCATGGCGCTCCGTATATTTTCAAAGGCAAAGGAAAAGCCATAGTTCATTCTAAATTTTGACATGTCCGGGAAGTAAGACATTTTGTGGTACAGTAGAATCTGCATTAAGCAGCCACCCACGGGAAATTTTAGGATTGACCGCTGAACGGGAGTGGCCTCTTAATAAAATCTCGAGTTTTTTGTGCCGACATCAATTAATATTACGCTTGGGTGCACTTGCATCGGTAAATTTGGCCGTCGCTGAACCTCGGACATAACTTCCGTAAACATGTCATTTTGTCCCAACCTTCAATACTACTGTCTATCATTGTCATGCATTCGATAATATTTATCCATTTTTGTAAAATCTCATGTTTTTTTTGTGCTGACATCAATTAATATTACGCTTGAATGCATTGGAAGCAAACACCAATGCAATACTTCACTTGCATCGGTAAATTTGGCTGTCGCTGAATCGCCGACATAACTTCTGTAAACTTGTCATTTTGTACCAACCTTCAATACTACTGTCTATCATAGTGATATATTCGATAATATTTATCCATTTTTGTGAAGAAAATCGATGAATTAATTTTATTTTATCAAAGAAGCACACGAACCAAAAAACATCGCTGATTTAGCTACCGAATCACAGGGGGTGTAACTCTGTATGTAATATTACAGGTGGCGCTAAAAACGTCTATTTAACAACATAGCGGCTTTTAGTCAGTACTTTCAGTTTATTCAATCAGTATCAAATAATGTCCCGTTACATGTGAAAACAATGATCAGGTTTGTCGTTTAATAATCCCGGGTTAATTGGTATTTTCACATTTCTTTTTATCTGATTTGCGGGAGTCCAGTTAATTGATTACTACTCACGGGATTAGCGGGGGTGTTACGAAGAACGACAAGATGGTATCATTCAACAATGGCCGTTGAACGGGCGATGTTTTGTTAAATTCATTTGCAAAAGAGTGACCGCTGGCCGCGTTAGAGGAGTAACCGTTGAATAAGGAGATGAAACAATAGAATTTTTACGGGGGGAATTTATTGTGACCGCTTACAAGGAGATGTCGCTGAATAGGAGTGGCTGCTCATACGGATTCTACTGTAATCATTTTTCAACTTTTTATGTCCATTAAAATTGCAGCAATCTGTGAATATCCCTTTGATGTAACCAATTGGTCCCTAAAAATGACATCATTCTGACAAAAATTATATTTTCGCTAACATATATATATCAACAGATTTTAATATTCCCCACTGTCCATTATCGGGGCTCTACAAAACCGGATAGCAAATTAAGGACGGTTAAAAACTGTTTACCAAAATTAGATACATTTGCCCCGACCAGTTAGTGACCATCCACAATCTACATAGTAATGACTAGTATGTAAGTGAATTTCTTTTCAAGATGCATTATGTAAGAGCTACATTTGCCTATTGCAAGTCTTCATTTTTAGGCCCTAAATATTATTAAATTATTTATTAGATACTTATTCTCATGACCAGTAGGACTACATAATCAACTCTTTAGAGTATCTGATGGCAGTGTTTTTCAATGGAGTGAAATGGATAATAGAGAATATTCTTATTATCGTAAAAATGGCAACAATGGAAATCGAGACAGCGCTTTTCTTAACAAAACTCCCATCATTTATCTATTTTTCAACTGGCTTATATCCATAAAAAAAAAGTACAACCCTCCAACAAAGGGCAATTAAATATTCAAGTTAGTGGGACAAAGAACCGTGGTCTGGGATTCAGTAAATAACTCTTTCAAAAGAGTTATATATTCTACTGGACTGAAAAAACCCCACCTACACATCCAGGTAGGGAGAAACAACTTAGAGCAAACCCAAAACCCCTTGTCCACTTAGGCTCGTCCAGATAACTAGGCCAAACATGGCTGTTTCCAGTAGTAAGATATCAACAAACCAAGATTTTTCATGGGAGAAAGGCTATAAAGGTTGACCTGAACTTAGTTCACACAAGACAGAAAGCAATGGGATTACCATTCCAGGTATTTCACGAAGTTTTAGTGATTTTAATTAAATTTTGAAGAAATGACAAGCAATTTTCGAGTTGTAGTATTACCTGGACAGACAAACAGAAATGGGGTTAACGTCCACTCGACACACACTAGGTAATTTCGGGACTAACAAATGGTCCAATTTTATTTCAATAATTCGCTTGCCCGTAGGGGTCTTTAGCAGTGGGAGGAAACCCGAGTGCCCGGAGGAAACCCACGTGGTTGAGAAGGAGCCCCTATCTCCATGCTAGATAGCCTACGCTCGCACAGGTATCGAAACCACAGCCGCGCAAGCCAGCGGTGACCGGCCAGCTAGAGTTCAAAGCGTGGCACTCTAGACCACTCGACTCCCAACCCCCTGTATTACCTGGAACAGACAGTAGTAGCACAGTAGTGTTGAAACCCTTATCTCCATGCCACATAACCTACCCTCGCACCAGGTATCGAAACCAGCTAGAGTTCGCATCGCGGCACTCTAGACCACTCGACCGTCCCAACCCCCTGTATTACCTGGAACAGACAGTAGTAGCACAGTAGTGTTGAAACTACTATTCGTATTACCGTTAACGGATACAAAATAAGGGTTATCCAAATCATTATACTATTTGTTTTAATATATTTTCTGACATTCTGTATGCTCTATATTAAGCCATTTTTACATCTGATTACTTTGAAATTGCCCCCAATGCAATTGATCACGTACACAGCTCTGAGCATAAATATCAAAATGCGTATTATTTAGAGCTAGTTAGTAAAATTATTAATGCAGTGTAACGAAAACAGTAGTCTAACTAAAAAAAAAATATTCAGTTATTCCCTGGGCTGGTTTACAGAACGTGTTTTGACTTCCCGCAATGCAATTTATTCATAACGACCTAAGTCACGTATATTCTCAATTATTGATTGGTTCAATAGTACTAAATTATCAGAATGAGGCGAACGACCTTGGTGGAATAAATCACTGGCAGATTCTGGTAATCTACATCTAGGAATCTGACAATGTTTGCCATGACATGTATTTATATGACTTTTGTTATTCGTGCTGATGGAGCAAAATAAGTAGAAGGGCTGCGGATTACGAGAGTATAGACAAATTTCTACAACTCACAGATTTTTTTTGGGTATCACGGATAGTTTTAATAATTGCGGCTTACGGTAGGCACATTTTCTTCTTTGTGGCTCAAACAATTTGAAAATCTAAAGTACGATTTCATTCTCGGCATACAGACACTCATAAACATTGAAAAAAGTAGAACATTGTGAGTATATGAACTTTTGATGTAATTTTTTTCAAGAATTTATCCGGATAGCAAACAAAAGTTTTACGATCGCAAATCTCGATCCGATTTTCAACACTATAGCACAGAAGTGCATTAATGTATGGGCTGGCATTGTAAGGTTACATATTGGCACACTTTAACCATAGCAGCAACTTTACAGCAATGACCAACGATTATCTTCAAACGACTATTGATTATCACCATTATGGTACTTCTAATATTTCGGTTTTGAATGTGCCTCGTGTCAAATGGATATTGCTTAAAATCATATTATTTGTGACAAAATCTGACTCTGATGCTCACTTGATAGCCAAAGGGAAAGGTCTTAAGTCATGTATAATTTTGCAGGGATTAGACCACGGTTATTGAAATCTGTATTCAAGAACAGATCATCGTATAGATTTATTGACTGACATGACTATCATATACTTGATGTATCTATGAATTTGTACACCTGCTCATGTAAAGAAGAACCACAAGAAGAAACATTCAGAAATGTTTATGCAGGGACATTTAATATTTGGTGTTGAAATCTCTGAAGAAGAAAATGAAATAGATCAGAACAGGATTTATAGCACTCCAGGATAATTTTGACTGCATGTGCCAACCTCCTAGCTACATGTCTACGTTCGACCAGAAGTGCTTGCTTACTTAGTTTTCTATGTTTTAGTGTAAATGCTCTCTGCCTTCCTAAATGAAATGAAATGGGGTTTAACGTCCTACTCTTTTGCACCTAACCTGGGCTAATTGAAGACGGGCATACCCAATACAGTGTGCTATGAGGGAAATTTTGCCCGGGCAGCGGCACTACGACCTTCTCTTATATCGAATTCCAACTGTCAAGGAATCTTTTACGTGCACTCCAATGTGTACACGGGACCTCGGTTTTCCGTCCCATCTGAACGACTAGGCAGCTGTCCTTGTCAGGCCCTCCATCTGTATCACTGACAAGGGGAAATCACGTTGGAAAATCGAGATGAACTTTCTCGGCTTATGCAGGGATCGAACACCCGACCTCCAGGCTAGCGAACCAGCGCCTTATCAACTTAGCAACCGTGACCCTGACCCAAGAGTAAATGTTTTATTTTGTTATAATGTTTTTGGTTTATGTCCCCTTCTCCTTCAGGGATTTCATCATGGAACTATCATAGCCTCCCGCTCTCCAATGCCTCTCTGTGAAAATTTCCAAATTTTTCTATACAATGATCGGTTCCTAAATGCAGATGCGAATAAGCTAGTGTGACCAAAATAACCTATTTGGCACCAGTAACGGTGGTAGAAAAGGTGATACTGAGCGGGTGACTGGGCTGGTGAACTGACTAATCCTAAGCTTGTTGTGTTGTTCTCCTGCTGACTACGACTTAATGTCTCTGGATCATGTACAATCTCTTGTCCTTACAACCTGTTACAAGAGCAAACATGTACCTACCTCAGAAACACTTCAAGTCTTCAAGCCACGGATGACTAACAGTTTGTGATCACGGACTTAGCTGATATCGTTCTTTACCTCTCAAGAACTATTGCGTTTCGGTTGTCCAGTTCTCCACAAAACATTTCCAACTACGAGAATGTACTGAAGATGCTAATGCGAACCTTCCACAGCTATTGGCAGCGTAGTGATCTTTTACCCAAGAGCTGAAATATGCTTACTCTGAATCGTGTATCATATTTCACCCTTCTTTACCATATCATGTTCATATAAAACAAATTATTCTGTGTAAATTGCATCAGACATTCATGAAACTTGTCCGTAATCTAACACATGGGCTTTAGATCATAAGGTCAGTCACTGAGTCCCTTAGTGAGACAGCATGGAGGTGACATGGTCTGGTGTTGTTTGTCCAACCTCTGGATTTTCTATTTTTGCATAAGCGATCATTGAAGTAAAACTGTAACATATGTTAAGTCCCAAAATGACCTAGTTTGTGTCAAGTGTATCTTAAACCCCATTTCTCTTTCTTAAGTCAAATTCACGCTTGCTAACGACTGAATGGAATATACTATCTTTGTAATGATGAACTTAAATATGCATCACTATATGTTAGTCCCAAAATGACCTAGTGTGTGTTCTCGCATGTCTAAATCATCCTTGCTAATGACTAAATGGAATACATTAAATTTGTAAACATGTCCATGGGTCATTCCATGTCAGTTGGCCAGTGGTGGGAAACTGACACCCTCAAAAAAATCTGGAAAAAATATATGTTAAAGTACATGGTCTAAAACTACCAATTTTCAGCTATCACCATTTGAAAAAGGGTTGCCAATTGGCAATAAAAATTCTCTTATTTCTGTTAGGTTTTCAGCTCCGTTGTTTATATACTTCTAAAGTATCTAGAACCGCCTAACTTGGCAATATAATAGAACTGCAAACGTAGATTACGATTCTTTGAAAAAGGTTGCCATCAAAGTTGGAAAAAAATAAGCAGGTATTTTATTGTTCACGACTTTGGCGTGCTCTAGAAAAGTCATCGTTGTGTCTAGAGGTCTAAAAATTGCTATATACACTCCCAGATGGTGGAATTTTGATATGGAATTGAATATAGGACCATATGATGTTATATCCCAAAGACATCAGGCCTCAAAGTTGGTTTCCCACCAAAATCTCGTGAAAATGCCTAATTTTGGTTGCCATTTTGGTTATGTGGGACAAGTGGCAAAATTTTAAAAGGGACAGGAAATGAATCTTCTGTTACCCTTCTACAACATATAAAAAATCCAAAGTTGGCCCGTGTTCATTGATATTTTTAATTTTCATCCGAAGTTTGTAAATATACATGTGTTTTTGCCGATTTTCGCATTCAGTTAGACATTTTCATGAAAAATTGCCTTATTATGATCTAGGTTAGACATACCAAATCCACCATTCTAGATGAATTTTGTGCATAGATCACAAAATGCAACATTTCGTTATCACAGGTACAATGAAGGAAAATTAATGAAAAGTTTGGTTTTCAAGACCAGTTTTTAATTACTACTGGATGATGTACTGTAGTCAAATTGACCAATCTACGCGAACTTTTTACGTAGATTACGAATATGACATCAGTTCAGGCATAGGCTATGTTGTTTTCATTTTATTCCCTCTTCAAAATCGGAAAAAAATAAGAAAAATTCTTTTTTTACAACTATTCATGAGAAATATTACAGTTTGAAGACCAGGGGCCTGTTTAACGAAATTTTAACTAAGATAAAATCCAAATTTTAGTAATTTGATTGGATAATATTAGATTGATTTTAGTGCTTAGTCAATCAAAATTGAAGTATCTACTAAAATTTGGATTTTATCTTAAGTTAAGATTTTGTGAAACTGGGCCCAGTTTTTATACGCCCACATTGAAATGTGGTCGTATATTGTCGTCGCCCCTGTCCGTCCGGCGTCCACATTTGCTTGTGGACACTCTAGAGGCTAAAGTTAATATGAGATTGACTTTAAATTTATACACAGTGTTTAAGGTCATGAGACGAAGAAGCCTATTGTTTTAAAGCGATTTCCGATAATAACTACCAGAGTTATGGCCCTTGATCACTTCAAAAATTCTTGTGGACGCTCTAGAGGCCAAAGTTAATATCTGGTTGGGTTTAAATTTATACACATTGTTTAAGGTCATGAGACGAAAAAGCCTATTGATTTTCAGCGATTTCTGATAATTAGTGCCAGAGTTGTGACCCTTGATCCCTTCACAAAATCTTGTGGATGCTGTAGAGGCCAAAGTTAATATCTGATTGACTTGAAATTTATACACAGCGTTTAAGTTCATAAGACGAAGAAGCCTATTGATTCTCAGCGATTTCCGATAATTAGTGCCAGAGTTATGGCCCTTGATCACTTCAAAAAATTCTTGTGGACGCTCTAGAGGCCAAAGTTAATATCTGATTAACATGAAATTTATACACACTGTTTAAGGTCGTGAGACGAAGAAGCCTATTGATTTTGAGCAATTTCAAATAATTACTTCCAGAGTTGTCTCCCTTGATCACTTCAAAAAACCTTGTGATGCTATAGAGACCGAACTTATCATCCAATTGACTTCAGATTGATACACGGAGTTTAAGGTGTTGAAACAAACAAGTATTTTGATTTTCAATGAAATTTTAATAACTGAACTGCTAAATCCATAATATTAAATGTTTCCTATACTAATTGTTAGCATGGGGCAAAACTTTTATAAAAAGCAAACAAATTCTAATGATTTTCAGATAATTACATAATGAGTTGTTACCCTTAAGCAGATTTTAGTGTATTACAAATGTTTCATTTACCCCAAAAAATAAAAATATGCGACAACACTTGTTGACTGCCCGGACGATTTAGCTGGTGTGGGCGTATGTTTCGTTGCCTGGCAATCTATCTTTAATTTCTTAGAAATGTTAGTAAAGTATTAGACCGATCTTTCCAAGAGAACTTTTTTCGTAGATTACGAATATAACAACAAACAAACCATATAGGATATTATATACAATTCTATTATTCTATTTGAATTCACTTAGAAATACATGCATACGTAGATGAACTCCATATTTCTGTGTCTAGCAAATTGGACGTTGAAACCACACATTTTCAAATGTGCTTACAATGTATGTAAGTTTAAGAGCGAACATTTTTAGGGAGAAGGTTTATTATCTTTTTATGATCGTTTTCACTCAAGATGTACTGTCTACCACTACGACCAGATGCATCGGGTGTGGAAATTATTCAGATAACACGTTAAATTTTCTTTATTTCGTTTCATAAATTTGACTAGAACATCGATGTTTTCTTCTAGTACACTCCCAACGAACCAATGTTCATCATAAGTACATGCTATGTATTTTCCTGGTTGCAAATTTTCCTTTATAATGTCTGCCTCTCTATCATTTTCTTTCATGACAATACTGGTGCAATTGCGACCAAGCGAATAGTCATGATATTCTAAACATTTTTAAGTAAGGTGAGTTGTGGGAGCGCCAAATACAAACAGTACAAACAAACGTATTCTTCATCTATTTGGAAGCTAAAATAAAATAGTACGGTATTCCAAACGGTTAGTTTGTTGCTATATTTGTAATCTACGTAAATAGTTCTCTTGGAATGGTCAGTTTGATACCTTATTAACATTTCGAAGTAAAAACCGGTCTTCAAACTATAACATTTCTCATCAATAAAAGAAGAAAAAGTAATTTTCCTTATTTTTTCCTTTTTTGAAGAGAGAATAAAATTAAAACAACATATCCTATGCCTGAACTGATGTCATATTCGTAATCTACGTAAAAAGTTCTCCTTGATTGGTAAAGTTGACTACAGTACATCATCGAGTAGTAATTAAAAACTGGTTTTGAAAACCAAACTTTTCATTAATTTTCCTTCTTACTGTACCTGTAATAACGAAAAGTTGCATTTTGAAGGTGAAATTAAAGCTCACTGATACATCCTACGTCCAAACTGATGTTATATTCGTGATCTATGCACAAAACTCATCTAGAATGGTGGATTTGGTAGGTGTAACCTATTTAGAAGCTCCCACTGCTAAAGACCCCTACACACAAGCGAATTATTGAAATAAAATTAAAACCATGTTAGTCCCGAAATGACATAGTTTGTGTCGAGTGGACGTTAAACTCCATTTCTCTCTCTCTATTTAGAAGCTTTTTTTCAGAGATCATAATAAGGCAATTTTTCATGAAAATGTCTAACTGAATGCGAAATCGGCAAAAACACATGTATATTTACAAACTTCGGATGAAAATTAAAAATATCAACGAACACGGGCCAACTTTGGATTTTTGATATGTTGTAGAAGGGTAACAGAAGATTCATTTCCTGTCCCTTTTAAAATTTTGCCAATTGTCCAACATAACCAAAATGGCAACCAAAATTAGGCATTTTTGCGAGATTTTGGCGGAAAACCAACTTTGAGGCCTGATATCTTTGCGATATAACATCATATGGTCCTATATTCAATTCCATATCGAAATTCCACCGCCTGGGAGTGTATACAGCAATTTTTAGACCTCTAGACACAACAATGGCTTTTCTAGAGGACTCCAAAGTCGTGAAAAATAAATTATTTGCTTATTTTTTTCCAACTTTGATGGCAACCCTTACAGTAGGGATACCCCCTATCCCAAATTTTTTCAAAGAATTGTAATCTAAGTTGCAGTTCTATTATATTGCCAAGTTAGGGGGATCTAGATACTTTAGAAGTATATAAACAACGGAGCTGAAAACCTAACAGAAATAAGAGAATTTTTATTACCAATTGGCAACTTTTTTTCAAATGGTGATATCTCCGCCAATATTTGACCTAAGAAGCTGAAAATTGTATTTGGTAGTTTTAGGTCATGTACTTTAACATATATTTTTTCCAGATTTTTTTGAGGGGTGAATTTCCCAATTTCCCCAAAATTGGTCCACTTGATATGGAATGACCCCCATACATACACTTCATCTGGGGTATTGATAAACGGACCATTTTATTCTAATTTTTGGTGTTTTTAATTTATTTCTCCTGTATTCATTATACCCATTCCGATTACTTTTATTATTTATTTTGTTAGTGGGAAGGTTGCTACTTGTAGGTAGCATTCAACTTTGGTCCTAGTCCCTGCAAAGAACGAGCTATAGCATCTAAAACATTGGTTTTCATTAAATTCAAATTTCAGACAGAGCTGGGTATCCGACCAGTACCATGGGAAAATTAGCAGTAGAAACTTTAAACTCAGTGTATAAGAAGAACTTGAGTGGTCCTACTAATGGCCAAAATTTTGTCTGACTAAATCAATGATTGTCCGATAAGCAGATCATCCGAATATGGTTCCAAAATTACCTTTTTTTTTGCTTATTTTTCTATCAAAAAATATATTTCCAATTTTCCATTTTGGTATCAATTGAATCAAACTAATATTTTGTGGGGATGTATCTGGGTACTAACCCATCTCGGAGAAAAAAATTGGGTACAATTCCCTGACCTGACCCAAGGGTTATCACCCCCTTCATGGTGCTCTTGCAGACACGCTATTAACCCTATATTCAATATTAATCACTAACTTGTGTTTAGTCTTCATGTTTGTGATATCAATACCATCTTCAGCTAATAGTTCTTTATATAATTCACCAACTAAAATAATAATCAAGAGTTTAGATATACTATACTATTCTTCATAGGTAATTTTTTTTTATATGTCTGACTATCAAACTTGAAATTACAGACCTGGGGGCAGTTTCACAAAACAAATTTGTGTAAGTTTATCATAACGTAAATATACGAAAAAATTGCATTTCACTAAAATTCTTATGTTACGGAATTCGTAACTCTCACCCTGTAGTAAGTTGGAATTTTTTTACGTATCTTTGACAAAATGTCTGCCTTGTTACTTTATGCGGATCAGCAACTTCGCCTAGAGAGAAAATATTTAGGGACAGATTAAACCCCCTCGACACCACGGACGAGGAGTCAGTTTCACGGTACAGACTACATCTGGCCAGTATATTACATGTTATTAACTGTAATAATGATGATATCGAAACCGCAACTTACTGATCGAAATCCTTGTCATCACCCGTAGGCTTACAAGTCCTGATTGCATTACGGTAGGCCTACTATGCCACAGGTAGCATCCGAAAACTCATTGCTGATGCACATGGGGTTTTTAGTGTACCATCAGTGTCTACACTAGAGTAATTTATCGTTTATCACGAGCAATAACAACCTGTGTTGATGATAAATTATCAATAAATTTCCCCTTATTCCATGGCAAAGGAAGGTTTTCGTCAAATAGCAGACTGACAAGACGACGTGCTACTATGTCACGCGTATGACATAGCAAACAAAAACAAGTAAACAAAGGGCATGAAAATAGCTTTTTATTCATAAATACGCAGCTACATCTACGTCGTCTATGTTTCAAAAGGTTGGGATAAAACGGGCTATAATGCCGAATTTGTCAACATTCAGACTATCACAAACATTTGTAACGTATTTACGAAAAAATATACGAGAAAAAGTTAAGGAAAAACTTACGCGCGCCTTTTTGAAACCAGCGTAAATAATTTGTATCTTTTTCGTTAGTTTTTCTTAACGTAACGTTTTTCTTAAAGTTATGAACTTTTGTGAAACTGCCCCTACGTTTGAGACCGAAAGGCAAATTTATACAATGAGGAACAAGCAGGATACTGAATGATACAAGCAGGATTATTCAACGATACATCAGATATTTGTTCTAAATACATATATTTATAAGCAACTTTTTCTCGGGAGCAATAAGCTCAAATAACAAGGGGAAGTTAATCAGAGTTACAATATTATTGGACGTCCCGTTTTTTAGCATTTGACAGAAGTTATAAATGATCAGTCCTTATAAAATCTATTGCTACAATAGCCACAATTTTTATCTGAATATTAAAGGTATTTTATATATTATTCTTTACCATTATTAGTAGGATATATCATCTCATAACCAGGTAAAGGTAATACAACATCTAATATGCTATAATCTTTTATATTATCTTTATCTATGACAACAGGTTTTATATCCACTTTACTTTCACCTATAATACAATAATATACACAATTTAATATATTACTTTCACCTATATAATACAATAATATACACAATTTAATACATTATTTTCACCTATATCATACAATAATAAACACAAACTTTTATTTTTCTTTCTCAACATCAGTGATTGGTTAATGAATTCTACAATCAGGCAATGTATTCGGTTAACCAGACGGGTGCAGGCTGTTTTGTAACCTGGCTGTTTCGTACTTAATTCATTCGTACCTCAGATTGACTCGCACCTTTTCCTACATGTTGTTGAAATAAAGTTGAAACATGATTCGTACCTTTTGATACATGTTGTTGAAATAAAGTTGTAATATGATTTGTCCCTTTTCCTACAAGTTGAAAGAATGTTGAAACACGACGACTTAATAATATCCAACCACTACAAGAATTTTATAAAGATAGGTTGCCAGGCAACGAAACATACGCCCACCGCAGCTAAATCATCGGGGCAGTCAGCAAGGGTTGTCGCATATTTTTACATTTATTGGTAATGAAACATTTGTAATACACTAAAATCTGATTAAGAGTAACAACTCATTATGTAATTATCTGAAAATCATTAGAATTTGTTTGCTCTTTATAAAAGTTTTGCCCCGCGCTAACAATTAGTATAGGTAACATTTAATATCATAGATTTAGCTGTTAGGTTATCAAAATTCATTGAAAATCAAAATACTTGTTCGTTTCAAAACCTTAAACTCTGTGTATCAATCTGAAGTCAATCGGATGATTAGTTTGTCCTCTATAGCGTCACAAGGTTTTTTGAAGTGATCAAGGGAGATAACTCTGGAAGTAATTATTTGAAATCGCTTAAAATCAATAGGCTTCTTCGTCTCATGACCTTAAACAGTGTGTGTAAATTTAAAGTCAATCGGATATTAACTTTGGCCACTAGAGCGTCCACAGGATTTTTTGATGTGATCAAGGGCAATAAATCTGGCAGTAATTATCAGAAATTGCTGAAAATCAATGGGCTTCTTCGGCTCAGGACCTTAAACAAAGTACAGATTATCGCCAACAATCCCTCGATCGATAATCGATAATATCGGCCAATTATTTTGAAAACTAAGCATAATTTGTACACGAATAACGAATTATATGTGAGTTTATGTTGTGATATCATTCTGTATTATGTAGATTTTTTTTTCATTTATTTGACATTTGCCAATCAAATAATAGCATTCCATATCAAAACCAAGGTGTAGAAAGAAACTCAATTTCGTTTCTAATAGTAAGTGCAGGGGGACTGCACCAAACACAATGCTACACCAACCAAATATATGGACAAGACAACGTACTCAGAGAAAAACAAGCCAACGGCGAGGCTGATGACACATATATAGATAAATAGATGACACATATTAATCAATCTCACATTTACTTTTTTCAAAAGTAAGGAGCAATCAAACTATACACAGCTAAGTTTCATCACTCTTCCAGGAGATAGAATCAAGATTATCTTGTCTCAAAGCACCGACCAATGAATTTGATTAACTCTGTTTAGCTTCAGCTCGAAATGTTAATCATTGAACTCATTCACCTAATGAACATCTATATCAAGTTTAAACATTCTACCTCAATGAAAAGTTATTATGTTCTCACTATCAAACTTAGTCAAGGTAATGATGTAATAATATGAATCTATATTCTGAGTTTCATCGCTCTCACTTCATATAACCAAAGTTACCATGCCCCAAAGCATCAACCAATCAGATTGCTTATATCTGCATCAAACTCCATCAAGGCATTCACCTAATGAACGCCTACACCAAGTTTGAACACTGTAAATCAGTTAGACGGAGAGTTATTGTGTTCCAAAGTTTCGACCAATCAAATTGCTTATCGCTCGCTTACCCTGAGCAGAAAATGTTCATTATCGAAATTTGTCAGGGTATTGATGTAATGAAACTATACACCAAGTTTCATCATCCTCACTTGACTAGAACTAAAGTTGTCGTGTCCCAAAGCATCAACCAATCAAAATGCTTATCTTTACTTACCCTGAGTGGAAAATGCTCATCTTCGAACTCCATCCAGGCACAGAACTAATAAACGCACACACCAAGTTTGAACATTTTAACTCAGACGGAGAGTTATTGTGTTCCAAAGTTTCGGCAAATCAAATTGCTTATCGTTCTACTTTCCCTGAGCAGAAAGTGTTCATTATCGAACTTAGTCAGGGTATTGATGTAATGAAACTATACACCAAGTTTCATCACCCTCACTTAACTAGAACTAAAGTTATCGTGTCCCAAAGCATCAACCAATCAAAATGCTTATCTTTACTTACCCTGAGCAGAAAATGCTCATCTTCGAACTCCATCCACGCATTGAACTAATAAACGCATACGCCAAGTTTGAACATTTTAAATCAGTTAGACTGAGGGTTATTGTGTTCCAAAGTTTTGGCCAATCAAATTGCTTATCGGTCTACTTACCCTGAGCAGAAAATGTTCATTATCAAACTTAGACAAGGTAATGATATAATGAAACTATACACCAAGTTTCATCACTTTCACTTAATTAGAACTAAAGTTATCGTGTCCAAAGCATCAACCAATCAAATTGCTTATCTATGCTTACCCTTAGCACAAAATGTTCATCTTCGAACTCCATCAACACCTAATAAACACCTACACTGAGTTTGAACATTCTAGCTCGAGTAGGAGGAGAGTTATTGTGTCCCAAAGAGTGTGACGGACAGACGGACGGACAGACAGACAGACGGATAAACAGACAGACGTACGGGCGGACGAACGGATCCATTTTAATAGTCCCCCAACTTTCATCGAAAGGCGGGGGACAACAAACAACACAATTCAAAAAGAGTGAATGGATCCGGGGGCTAGCCGTAAGCGTCACTTGCGCTGTACAGTCCCGGGCCTGTGGTGACGCAAGACTTCACTCATATTTGAAAACAATTTGGAATACTACCCAAAGAAATAATTATATAATGTCAGCATGAGTCATGATCTGTCATATGTTGCAAGAAATACGAATACAAGCATATTGTATTAATTTTGCTATACACCGTTAAATGTATCAGAGAAGTAGTTCACAAAACTAAAATGCAATAAATCAATAAAGAAGAGGATTGAAGTATGTTGAATGCATTTAGTGCACACATTCCAACCGTCACAGACACAAACAAAACTGAATACAAGGATGCAAAGGAATGAAGACTGGATAGCTGATGACCCATCTACAAATGACGTAGCTTGAAGCCACCGCCCGGCATCTTACTACTCCCAGAAGCACTCGTAGTCCTTTATTTCCACTATCCGAAAGCACCTTGTTTTTTTTAAAGTGCACATTATCATTAAAATATATCGGCTGATGCCAGAAAATGTTTTGAAGTGCACCATACATTTGCCGTAAATCAGATTATAACATAACGTTGAATTTATCAATTTGAAAATAATAAATACTAAATGATTGATGGGCTTTTATCAGTCATTGTTTGAAAAAAAAAAAGAAAAGAAAATCATGTGACGAGAAAGAAAAAGATAGGCTGGCACTGCCAGGCAGGATACGCCCACATTTTTGAGAGATGGATAGAGAACAAGCAATACCGAAAGTGATTTTTCCTACATCATTAAGTCCTGAATTTCATACTGTATTGGGAGCAGCCATTTGGTTGGTCAGTTCCAGTCTGATATTCATGAAATTCGAAGCCGACAATGATTATGGTGTGACAGTACACAACCTAGAAATGTTACTTTTCGTCAAAATTGGATAAGAATTGTGACCTGTAGAGAGTCCACAACCATGATATACCATATTTTTACACTATTTGCGTACAAACAGTGACCATTTCGGCCGGCAATTTTGGTACGATTTTCACAAAATTCAAACTCAACCTTCCTTACGGTGCAACATTAATATAATCAGAGTTTTTTTATAAATCAGATAATAATTGTTCGAGAGATAGACAGAGAACAAGCAATACCAAAAGTGATTTTTCCTACAATCAAAGGCCATAATTCATTAAGTTACAATTTGATATGCGCAAATAGAATTGTGACCTCTACAGTTTACACAACTTTGATATACCATATTTTCACACTGTTCGCACACAAACGGCGGCCATGATTTTTTCTGGCAATTATGGTCCGATTTTCTCGAAATGCGAACTCTACCTTCCGTAGGGTGTAACGGTGATATAATCAAACGGTTTTTTGAATCGGATAATAATTGTGACCTCCAGAGGGACCATAGGTGATTTTTCAGACAATCAGGGGCCATAATTCAGGAAGTTACGATCCGATATGTGCAAATAACGAAAGGAACCAAGATCTTTGGGTTATAACCATGCATTTCAAGTTTCATCAAAATCGAATTAAAATTGTGACCTCTACAGGGTCCACAACCATGATGTACAATTTTTCAACAGTATTCGCGTACAAACGGCGGCCATTTTGTATGGCAATTTTGGTCAGATTTTCCCGAAATTCGAACTCAACCTTCCTTACGGTGTATCGGTAATATTATCAACCGTTTTATTAAATCGGATAATAATTGTGACCACCAGAGGGACCACAAGCTAAAATAAGGCGATTTTGCGTATAATCAGGGGCCATAATTCAGGAAGTTACGTTCCGATATGCGCAAATATCGAATGGAACCAAGATCTTTGGGTTATAACCATGAATTTCAAGTTTCATCAAAATCAAATTAAAAATGTGACTTCTACAGGGTCCACAACCTTGATATACTATTTTTTAACAAACGGCGGCCATTTTGTATGGCAATTTTCGTCCGATTTTCACGAAATTCGAACTCAACCTTCCTTAGGGTGTAACAGTGATATAATCAAACGTTTTTTTAAATCGGATAATAATTGTGACCTCCAGAGGGACCACAAGCTAAAAAGGGTGATTTTTCGGACAATCAGGGGCCATAATTCAGGAAATTACATTCTGATAGGTGCAAATATCGAAAGGAACCAAGATCTTTGGGTGATAAACATGCATCTCAAGTTTCATCAATATCGGTTCAAAATTGTGACCTCTATAGGGTCCACAAGCTAAAAACTTGATTTTTCGTACAGTCAGGGGACATAATCCATGAAGTTTTCATCCCATACATGCCAATATCGATTGCAGCCGAGATCTTTTGAGGATAAACCTATATTTCAAGTTTCGTCAAAATCGGATAAGAATTGTGACCTGTAGAGAGTCCACAAACAAATTGTGGACGGACGGACGAATGGACGGACGGATGGACAGGGGCGACGACAATATACGTCCACATAAAAATGTGGGCGTATAAAAAGTAAGATGTCACCCCTTGTTTTTTAAAATTATAGTTTTTGATTTTAGATTTTAAAAATGTTTGGAAATCAGCCTGTTGTATTTGTCCAGAATTTTCTACTATATTTGTTAAATGTTTATGACTACCAAAATTGTATCATGTCCTTTGGTAAATTTAAATACTGTTCAGCTAATTATTTTGTGTGCTCATCTTTATCCTTATTCCTTATAATAATATATGCAATTTTATAACCCTTTCCCACATATATACATACATCTAAACCTATAATCTATTTTGGATGGGGGGGGGTATGGCCTAGTGGTCTAGAGTGCCTCGCTTCGACCTCTAGCTGGCCGGTCACCTCTGGCTTGCGGCTGTGGTTTCGAGCCCTGGTGTGAGCGTATGTGGCATGGAGATAGGGGCGCCTTCTCAACCTCGTGGGTTTCCTCCGGGCACTCCGGTTTCCTCCCATTGCTAAAGACCCCTACGCGCAAGCGAATTATTGAAATAAATTTAAACCACTTGTTAGTCCCAAAATGACCTAGTTTGTGTTGAGTGGACGTTAAACCCCATTTCTCCCCCCCCCCCATATTCTATCTTTATACGCCCACATTTTTATGTGGACGTATATTGTCGTCGCCCCTGTCCGTCCGGACATCCGTCCGTCCACAATTTGTTTGTGGACTCTCTACAGATCACAATTCTTATCCGATTTTGACGAAACTTGAAATATAGGTTTATCCCCAAAAGATCTCGGCTGCTTTCGATATTGGCATGTATCGGATAAAAACTTCATGGATTATGGCCCCTGATTGTACGAAAAATCATGTTTTTAGCTTGTGGACCCTATAGAGGTCACAATTTTGAACCGATTTTGATGAAACTTGACATGCATGTTTATAACCCAGAGATCTTGTTCCTTTCGATATTTGCGCCACTAATGTGGTCCCTCTGGAGGTCACAATTATTATCCGATTTAAAAAAACGTTTGATTATATCACCGTTACACCCTAAGGAAGGCTGACTTTGAATTTCGGGAAAATCGGACTAAAATTGCCATACAAAATGGCCGTCGTTTGTATGCGAATACTGTTAAAAAATGGTATATCAAAGTTGTGGACTCTGTAGAAGTCACATTTTTAATTTGATTTTGCTGAAACTTGAAATTCATGGTTATAACCCAAAGATCTTGGTGCCTTTCGATATTTGCACATATCGGAACGTAACTTCCTGAATTATGGCCCCTGATTGTATGCAAAATCGCACTTATTTTAGCTTGTGGTCCCTCTGGTGGTCACAATTATTATCCGATTTAATAAAATGGTTGATTATATTACCGTTACACCGTAAGGAAGGTTTAGTTCGAGTTTCGGGAAAATCGGACCAAAATTGCCATACAAAATGGCCGCCGTTTGTACGTGAATACTGTTAAAAATTGTATATCATGGTTGTGGACCCTGTAGAGGTCACAATTTTAATTCGATTTTGATGAAACTTGAAATGCATGATTATAACCCAAAGATCTTGGTTCCTTTCATTATTTGCGCATATCGGATCGTAACTTCCTGAATTATGGCCCCTGATTGTCCGAAAAATCGCCTATGGTCCCTCTGGAGGTCACAATTATTATCCGATTTAAAAAAACGTTTGACTCTATCACCGTTACACCCTATAATGGAAGGTTGAGTTAGAATTTCGAGAAAATCGGACCATAATTGCCAGAAAAAATGGCCGCCGTTTGTACGCGAACAGTGTAAAAAAATGGTATATCAAAGTTGTGGACCCCGTAGAGGTGACAATTAATTTTAATTCGATTTTGATAAATCCTGAAATGCTTGTTTATAACCTAAAGATCTTTATTCTTTTCGATATTTGCGCATATCAAATTGTAACTTAATGAATTATGGCCTTTGATTGTAGTAAAAATCACTTTCGGTATTGCTTGTTCTCTGTCTATCTCTCGAACAATTATTATCTGATTTAAAAAAAAACTCTGATTATATTACTGTTGCACCGTAAGGAAGGTTGAGTTCGAATTTCGTGAAAATCGTACCAAAATTGCGGACGAAATGGTCGCCGTTTGTACGCAAATAGTGTAAAAATATGGTATATCATGGTTGTGGACTCTCTACAGGTCACAATTCTTATCCGATTTTGACGAAAAGTAACATTTCTAGGTTGTGTACCATGACACCATAATCATTGTCGGCTTCGAATTTCATGAATATCAGACTGGAACTGACCAACAAAATGGCTGCTCCCAATACAGTATGAAATACAGGACTTAATACTTAATGAGGAAAAATCACTTTCGGTATTGCTTCTTCTCTATCCATCTCTCAAAAATGCGGGCGTATCCTGCCTGGCAGTGCCAGCCTATCTTTTAAATATAGAATTACATTATAACTATATTTTACAAGGCTGTATCCCATATTCTTCTATACAATTTAAAATTCTATATTTCAATGTTTATTAAATGCAAAACAGTCCAAATTTATTCTTTCAAAATATATAGGCCTTACACCATTTTCTTCTTCTACTTTACTGCAATTTCACAGGAAACAAACTCATGTATTGTCCAGTTACTTTTTTTTCTTTTGTCTTGTGGTCACTGTAATCTGTAATTTTTGAGTCTGTATTTTTTGTTTAGTTTTTTTTTTTCCAAAAAATGGTTATTCACATATAAAGGCCTATATTTGTGTCTGATTTCTAGTAATTTTAGAAAAGTTCAAAGAAATACTATAGGCCTATAATAAGTTATTTTTCTTTATTTGTCCTAGGCCTGTACCTTTTTTTCTTTAAAAATAAATTACTTTATTATCGGCCTATGTCATTTTTATATAAATTACTTATATTATAGGCCTATGTTATTTTTTTTTCTTATTTACTATTTATAATTTTGTTTTTCAATGGTAATTTCAGAGAACATAAATGCACAAATTTATTTGTAATAAAGTATAGGATTACATTATATAACTTTATTCTATGTGGCTATATCCCAATATCTCATTCAGTATTTTCACTGTTTATTAAATTCAAAATTTATTTTTTCATCAATATACAGGCCTACATTATATACCATTTTCGTCTTTAATTTTCTGTATTTCACAGTTAAGTTTAGAGGGGGTGGGGTAAAATTTGATGTTTGTTAGTTATTTCTTTGGTTTTTTGGAAAGAATAATCTGCAATTTAAAAAAACATATAGGCTATTCACATAATAACAGAATAATAGGTCTATTGGTATATGATATGTGGCTAGCTTCTTTTATTACTTCTTTTTTCACTGATGTTTAAACAAACAAAAAGGGAAAAAAAAATTAAAATGAGCAAAATATAATCAATACGCAAGTAACAAGAAAGATTTTTTTTTTTCTATTCTGTATTCCATCGCTTAGGCAGGCCTTCATCTTTTTTTCTTCTTAAAAGACCCTTACTCATTTCAGTCCTGCCTATATCCCATGTTCACACTTTATAATTCTGTATTTTAACTGTTTATTTACTGTCCATTGTCTATATTATTATAAACTATTCTGTAATTTCACAGTTAATGCTTGAGGAAAAAAGCCCAGCTCGAATGTACTATGTAGTGATTTTTTTATTATTATTTCTTTTTAAAGGCTATTCACAATATAGGCCTAAATATGTGCCCAATTTCATTTTTTTTTTTCCTTTAAAAAATATTAATAGCAAATAAATAAATATAAAAGCAGAAATAAATATAACAAAAACAGAAAAAAAAAGAAAAGAAAACTTAAAGAACTGGAACTATATTAAAATGAATAAAAATATGACTGTTGTAGTTAGCCTTATGTTAGGCCTATAAATAGCTGCATGTAACATCTTTTGCTTTTAATGCTTAATTGATCAAGCCGATCTGTATTTATTTGTTTTTATTTTCAACAGTGAATTCATTTCTCCTCCCTTCCTCAATGATGTGAAAAGTTTCATTAAAATAATAGGCCTGATTTACGTCTATGAATGAAAAGAAAGCCAAGGCATACCTACGAAAAAACGTAATTTTCACGTTATATTTTATTTAATTTTCATAAAATGTCGCACATTTCATTCAGGACAATTTGTTATCAATTTTGAAAATTTATGATTATTATAAAAACTTATAACTGTATTAATATTATCGAAGTTTACTTGAGGTAAATACCATACGTCAACGGTACAAACCAATGTTTTGAGAGTTCTGACATGGCGGAATCCGTACTTACGGTGACTTCACACTTCTCAGCCAATGAAATGAAATGGGGTTTAACGTCATACTCTTTTGCACCTAACTTGGGCTAATGGAAGACGGGCATATGCCATACAGTGTGCTATGAGGGAAATTTTGCCCGGGCAGCGGCGCTACATCCTACTCTTATATCGAATTCCAACTGCCAAGGGATCTTTTACGTGCACTCCAATGTGATCACGGGACCTCCGTGGTTTTTCACCTCATCCGAACGACTAGACAGCTGTTCTTGTCAGGCCCTCCCGATGCATCACTGACAAGGGGAAATTACGCCGGAAAATCGAGATGAACTTTCTCGGCCAATGCAGGGGTCGAACACCCGACCTCCAGGCTAGCGAACCAGCGCCTTATCCACTTAGCCACCGTGACCCCCTCTCAGCCAATGAGGTATCCAGTTATTTATAATATAGATCAGTGCTGCTGACTGAATGGCGCGACGTAAATTTGCAATTATAGCGGTAATGACGTCGTAGCTTAGATGGTGCAAAGTTTCTGTATAAAAAAGGGCAATAATCCAGACGAAACAACGTTAAAACCTAAAAAACAAAAAAACTATAAGTTTTTGCGACCAACTGGAATAATTAATTTATGTAATTGTACAAACCATATTATAATCATCATATAATACACCATGCAAGAAATGCAAAACAGGAATGCTGAAGAAATCGTAGGTCATGAGTGTACATATAAAAAGGCATAATAAATAAGGGCGATAATCCAGACAGCATTAGACAACTACAGACGAAATTAAATAAATGTTATATTGAATCATTATCCAATATGTAGTCAGTAATATATTTAGAAAAAATGTCAAACTTAGTATGTTGATGAAATGGAAGTTTCGAACTTTCTTTAAAAATGCGTAATTGTGTACCTCCTTTGGCAGTGAGTTTTTATTCGGAAAAGAAATAGTTCTTTATTGTTGCATATCTTTAAAAATCGCAATGCCTGTGAATAGAAAACATTATATAGTGTAGTATCTGGTATGTTACTGTAAGTTGATAGGTACTTTACTACTTCAAAACCAATTTTGTCTGTTTTATCGAATATACTTATTGTTAATAATATTGATGTCCAGGTCCAGAACAGATGCATCTATATAGCCTAGTGCCCAAATTTTCTTTATTCAATATAAGTTCAGGAGGATATTTCACCTTTATATTTATTGAAATCACAATTATCATTGATGGGTGTTATGTCATCAATGTAACGGAAGGTATAATTTAGACTTTTTGCTACCTTATAATCTGTTTTTCTTTTATGGTCTTGAAAGCAGAATTCGTATTTATATAAATGTGCATTAGGCATAAATGGGGCGGGGTCAGTTCCCACTGGTAAAACCAACAGTTTGTTGTATTATCTGATTCCCAACCTCAAATATGGCATTGTCAATAAGAAAATGTATGATATTTTGAAATTTTTCTTTATCAAAAACTACGGTGTTGGCATTGCGCCGTTTTATGATCCATCTCGCATCTTAACAGAACCCGCCACCACTCGTCATACCTTTGTCGCTTATGAGCTGAACAATAATGAGTAATATGTACTTATTTCCCTTTGATCACGTCAAACGAATTCTTTATCCAGTTCACTGTAACAGTTTATTTCTTGTAGTGATTTCTCATGCGCACTGAACACTTTGTATCTTAATTCTTAATTCGTGTTTTTGACTCCTGGTAACTGCAATATTCCAGAAATGAAGATATAAGGGGCACAACTGAATGTGACGTGAAATCAGTGGCTCTCATCATGACAGAAGTGGCCAAGATTTCTCAGCGTTGGCATCTCACGTGAAAAAAAAAATGCATGTGTTTCATTATGACTATTCTGTTTAATTACAGTTCTAAGCCAAAGCATGTGTTGCAAAGAATAAGTGATAATGATTATTTTTAAGGTCTTCTTTTTACGAGTGAAGTACCTATAATTGCCGACGATTATCAGCAATATCAATATTTTCCGCCAACCCTACCAGACACACTAGGGGAATACAAACGAGGAGAATAAAAATTATATGCCGTATGCATTGCCACAGAAAGAGGTGGGGAAATAGGACTGACTGAGTCAAACCTGGATCCACACAAGATCTTTTTTAATAATCTCGTTCAAGAAGTGGCCGAGGAAGAAGTTGGCTGTTATCAAGCCGTGATAGACACCATTTTTATGGAGGTCAATTGTATTCAGAATTAGATGTTATGTACTTATGTCTAATACTGCTTTTGCAATACAAAATACCTCTATTACTTATGTCATGATACCGCTAATTCAAAATACAAATGTTACTTTACATAAAACAATCGACACAATACCTAAAATGATAAGTGCAATGTCTTTTCACTTTAACATTGAACATTGAACAAAACATAATTGTCTTAGCATCTTCTACATTTCACTAACTAAATTTCATCTTCATCTTAGTAACTTCTACATTGCATTAGCGAACGTGTTTTATCTCGACTGCATTATTCAGTATCACAATTCTGGAGTGTGGACACACTTGGCAAATTTTGGCGGCCATTGATTTGGCCAAATGATTCACCTAGTGTGTCTCCCGCTCAACCAATAGCACTATGATATATCATTCAAAAGTCAGTTTTAACAACTTAATTACTACTGCCTGATTACTATAAAGTTTAACTATCTAATAAAGTTAATGTATATAAAATGACGACTTAGATCTGTCTTTTTATGTCATATATTTTCGTATGTAAAAGTTATTTTTTCATATGTGAACGATATCAAATTTACAGTGAAACTTTGTCAACTACTAATGTAAAGATAGGTTGCCAGGCAACAAAACATACGCCCACAGCAGCTAAATCGTCCGGGCAGTCAACAAGGGTTGTCGCATATTTTTACTTTTTTGGGGAATGAAACATTTGTAATACACTAAAATCTGATTAAGAGTAACAACTCATTATGTAATTATCTGAAAATCATTAGAATTTGTTAGCTTTTTATAAAGCTTTGCCCCACGCTAACAATTAGTATAGGAAACATTTAATGTCATGGATTTAGCTGTTCAGTTATCAAAATTCATTGAAAATCAAAATACTTGTTCGTTTCAACACCTTAAACTCTGTGTATCAGTCTGAAGTCAATCGGATGATAAGTTTGGCATCTATAGTGTCACAAGGTTTTTTGAAGTGATCAAGGGAGATAACTCTGGAAGTAATTATTTGAAATCGCTGAAAATCAGTAGATTTCTTCGTATCATGACCTTAAACAGTGTGTGTAAATTTAAAGTCAATCGCATATTAACTTTGGCCTCTAGAGCGTCCACAGGATTTTTTGATATGATGAAGGGCCATAACTCTGACAATAATTATCAGAGATCGCTGAAAATCAATAGGCTTCTTCGTATCACGACCTTAAACACTGTGTATAAATTTAAAGTCAATCAGATATTAACTTTGGCCTCTAGAGCATCCACAAGATTTTTTTGAAGTGATCAAGGGACACAACTCTGGCACTAATTATCCGAAATCGCTGAAAATCAATAGGCTTCTTCGTCTCATGACCTTAAACACTGTGTATAAATTTGAAGTCAATCGGACGTCATCTTTGTCCTCTAGAGCATCCACAAGACTTTTTGAAGTGATCAAAGGCCATAACTCTGGCACTAATTATCGGAAATCCGTGAAAATCAATAGGCTTCTTCGTCTTATGACCTTAAACACTGTGTATAAATTTAAAGTCAATCGGATATTAACTTTAGCCTCTCGATCATTCACAAGATTTTTCAAAGTGATCAAGGGTCATAACTCTGGCAGTAATTATCGGATATAGCTGAAAATCAATAGGCTTCTTCGTCTCATGACCTTAAACACCGTGTATAAATTTCAAGTCAATCGGATATTAACTTTAGCCTCTAGAGCGTTCACAAGATTTTTCAAAGTGATCAAGGGTCATAACTCTGCCAGTAATTATCGGATATTGCTGAAAATCAATAGGCTTCTTCGTCTCATGACCTTAAACACTGTGTATAAATTTAAAGTCAATCGGCTATTAACTTTAGCCTCTAGAGCGTTCACAAGAAATTGTGGACGATGGACGGACGGACCGACGGACGGACCGACCGACAGACGGACGGAAGGGGGCGACGGCAATATACGTCCACATTTCTATGTGGGCGTATAATAAAACTATTTACCAAGATTCACCAAGCTCCCACTCAATTAAATCAAAGTTATCATGCCCCAAAGCATCAGCCAGTCAAGGTATTCAGCTAATAAATACCAACACAAGTTTGAACATATTTCTTGGAAAGGCAGGGGACAAATAGTGTGAAAGATATATAAAGCAATAATATACTGTTACCATTACAATTATTATCTGTATTTAAAACAAGATCTCCTTCTACTAACTTAAAACCATATAACTGTATTCTTCTAGATACCATACTATTCCATATATAACTCTGATAACTATGTACATATAATAAACGCGAATTTCTTGGAAGCTGCAAAACATGATTTATTTGTTTATGATGATTTCATTATAGATGTATACTAAATAAGTAATTAAAGGAAGATTACACAAAACATGATTAATATGTTTTTTTACTTCAACGATAATAATACATGAGAATGATGTTTTCAGTATGGGTAAATGCACCACGGATCAATCTGTTGTTGTTCATTTTCTTGCTAAAATCACACTTAAGTTGGATTATGTCACTCAGCACTTCCAGTCAAATCAACTCATAGTCGAGTTTCCATTGAGTCTCAGTATATTTGCGCAAACATGTATGGTAATCAAAACAGATGGAATATATATGCTATACTTACTGCTTGTAAAGCATTATAGTACATATTACTGCCTTGTTTAGATAATACATATAACACTGATTTCTCTATATTATGATACGGTGGCAATTTATCTAACATTTTCTTAGCATCTTTTGTTTCACTCCAAATTTCACGACATCCAATCATACTCTCATCATCTAGAGATAAACAATATATAGGTAAGTTACATCTAAATTAAGTTATATTTATAGCACGGCTTTCATCGAGTTACAGGGTTTAACTTGAAACACCGGTCAATAATGAGAAGAGTGCTGGAGAAACATCATACTCCTATGCAGTGTTTCGTTTGATTAGAACTAATCCACTTCACACTGCTATCTTGAGTGAACATTGTTGTGCTAAATTATTATTGGTCAGTAGTGCCATTACCAGCCAATGACCTACATTGTAACAAACAATATCGGGGTTAACCAGACCTCAAAATATGTTACCGCAATGTATCTAGTGACAATCGCGACTTGTTTACGCCATAACCAGCGAAATTTATTATGCTCGATTATCCAGTGCCAACATGTTTTCTTCGTCAGCCAATTTGAAAATTATGCCGAATGCGAGAAGAGAGGAGGGATTTGATTGGACGTTAAAAAGAGACACGCCCCGCCCAATTTCAAGAATATGACTTCTATCCAGCAATGGTAAGAGAGGGATTTCTTGCGCCATTGCTTCAGGAATATGGAGAAACATGGGTCTCATCAACCACAATTAGATGAATGCACATGCAGCATTCACCATCTCTTGTATTATTAAAAGCTTTTTCCCAGGACTTCCACTTCAAAATTTTCAACGTTATTCATTTTTGATAATACACAAAAACATTGCAAATTAAATTCATATTTCAGGTTTTTTATTTATGGTAGGGTATTGTGAATTCACGTGTCTAAACCATTTTGTGTACATAAAAAAACAATTGGACTATGGAAAAAAAGTGGCTGCCAGGCAGGATACGCCCACATTCTTCAAGAGATGGATAGAGTACAAACACGATTTTTTGTACAATCATGGGCAATAATCCAGAAAGTTATGGCCTGAAATGTTCAAATATCAAAAGAGACTGAGATTTTGGGGATATAAAGATATGTTTTAAGTTTCATCAAAATCAGATAAAAATATTGACCTCTACCGGGTCCACAACCTTCGTATTACAAACTTCTACACAATTTGCGTACAAAGAGTGGTCATTTTGTAGAGCAGTTTAATTTTGATTTTCCCGAAATTCGAATTCAACCTTCATTGTGGTGGATTGTTGATGCAATTAAATGGTTTTTAAAATCAGAAAAAAAGAGGTTGCCAGGCAACGAAACAACGCCCAAACAGCAGCTAAATCGTCCGGGCAGTCAACAAGAGTTGTTGCATTTTAAGTAATCATCAGAAAATCATTAGAATTTGTTTGGTTTTTATAAAGTTCTGCCCCATGCTAACGTTTAGTATACGAAACATTTAATATTATCGGATAATAATTGAGACCTCTAGATGGACCACAAGTTAAAGAAGTCGATTTTGCGTACAATCAGAGGCTATAATTCAGGAAGTTACAATCCAATATGAGCAAATATCAAAAAGAGACAAGATCTTTAAGTTATAAACATGCATTAAAAGTTTCATCAAAATCAGATAAAAATTGTGACCTCTAGGGTCTACAACCTTGATATACCATATTCTCATAGTATTCGCGTACAAGCCGCGGCCATTTTGTCATTCAGTTTTGGTTTGATTTTCACGAAATTCGAACTCAACATTCATTACATTGTAATGGGGATATAATCAAACGTTTTTTTTAATCGATTAATAATTTTGACTTCCAGAGGGACCACAATCTAATAAAGGCGATTTTTCGTGCAATCATGGGCCATAATTCAGTAAGTTATGATCCGATATGCGAAAATATCAAAAGGAACCAAGGTCTTTAGGTTATAAACATGTATTTCAAGTTTCATCAACATTGATTTAAAATTGTGACCTCTACAGGTTCCAAAACCTTGATATACCATATTTTTACACTTTTTGGGTACAAGCGGCGACCATTTTGTCCATCAATTTTGCTCCGATTTTCACCAAATCCCATCTCATCCATCACTACAGTGTAACGGTGATATAATCATGCATTTTTTTTTAAAAATCAGATAATAATTGTGACCTCCAGAGGGACCACAAGCTAAAAAGGGTGATTTTTCGTACAATCAGGGGCCATAATTCAGAAAGTTACGATCCGAATAGCTCAAATATGCAATGGAACCAAGATCTCTAGGTTATAAACATGTATTTCAAGTTTCATCAAAATCGGTTCAAAATTGTGACCTGTACATATTTTCACACTATTCGCATACAAACGCCGCCATTTTATCCGTCAATTCTGGTCCGATTTTCACGACATTCACATTCTTTCTTCATTACCATGTAACGGTGATATAATCGAACGTTTTTTTAAATCAAATAATAATTTTGATCTCCAGAGGGACCACAAGCTAACAAAAGCGATTTTTCGGACAATCAGGGGACATAATTCAGGAAGTTACGATCCGATGGGCGCAAATATCGAAAGGAACCTCGATCTTTGGGTTATAAACATACTTGTCAAGTTTCATCAAAATCGGTTAAAATTTGTGACCTCTATAGGGTCCACAACCTTGATAAAACATATTTTCACACTATTCGCGTACAAACGGTGGCCATTTTGGCCGTCGATTTGTGTCAGATTTTCACGAAATTCGAACTCAACCTCCATAGCCATGTAACGGTGATATAATCAAACGTTTTTTTTTTAAATCGGATAACAATTTTGACCTCCTGAAGGACCACAAGCTAAAAAGGGCGATTTTTTTGACAATCAGGGGCCATAATTGAGGAATTTACGAAATGATTGGCGCAAATATTGAGAGGAACCAAGATCTTTGGGTTCTAAACGTGCATTTCAAGTTTCATCCAAATCGGTTCAAAATTTTGACCTCTACACTGTTTACAAGCTAAGAACGTGATTTTTCGTACAATTGCCAGAAAAAATCGCCACCATTTGTACGCGAACAGTGTAAAAATATGGTATATCATAGTTGTGGACCCTGTAGAGGTCACAATTTTAATTCGATTTTGATGAAACCTGAAATGCTTGTTTATAACCTAAAGATCTTTATTCTTTTCGATATTTGCGTGTTCTCTGTCTATCTCTCGAACAATTATTATCTAATTTAAAAAAAAAAAACTCTGATTATATTACTGTTGCACCGTAAGGTAGGTTGAGTTCGAATTTCGTGAAAATCGTACCAAAATTGCCGGACGAAATGGTCGCCGTTTGTACGCGAATAGTGTAAAAATATGGTATATCATGGTTGTGGACTCTCTACAGACGAAATGGTCGCCGTGTGTACGCAAATAGTGTAAAGATAGGTTGCCAGGCAACGAAACATACGCCCACAACAGCTAAGTCGTCCGGGCAATCAACAAGGGTTGTCGCATATTGTTTCTTTTATCAGTAAGGAGAACATTTACAACACATGATAATCTTATTACGAGTAATGGCCCATTAAATAATTATCAGAAATGATTAGAATAGTTTTGATGGTTTGTCTCAAGGCCTTTGTCCACAAGATATTTCAAAGTGATCAAGTGCCAGATATCACTGAAAATCAAATAGGATTCTTCGTCTCATGACCCTAAACACTGTGTACAAATTTAAAGTCAATCGGATATTAACTTTAGCCTTTAGAGCGTTCACAAGATTTTTCAAAGTGATCAAGGGTCATAACTCTGGTAGTAATTATCTCATATCACCGAAAATCAATCGGCTTCTTCGTCTCATGCCCTTAAACTCTGTGTATAAATTTAAAGTCAATCGGATAATAACTTTAGCCTCTAAAGCGTTCACAAGATTTTTCAAAGTGATCAAGGGTCATAACTCTGGCAGTAATTATCAGATATCAACGAAAATCAATAGGATTCTTCCTCTCATGACCTTAAACACTGTGTATAAATTTAAAGTCAATCGGATATTAACTATAGCCTCTAGAGCGTTCACAAGATTTTTCAAAGTGATCAAGGGTCATAACTCTGGTAGTAATTATCGGATATCACTGAAAATCAATAGGCTTCTTCGTCTCACGACCTTAAACACCGTGTATAAATTTAAAGTCAATCAGATATTAACTTTAGCCTCTAAAGCGTTCAGAAGATTTTTCGAAGTGATCAAGAGTCATAACTCTGGCAGTAATTATCAGATATCATCGAAAAATCAATAGGCTTCTTCGTCTCATGACCTTAAACACTGTGTATAAATTTAAAGTCAATCGGATATTAACTATAGCCTCTAGAGCGTTCACAAGATTTTTCAAAGTGATCAAGGGTCATAACTCTGGTAGTAATTATCGTATATCGCTGAAAATCAAGGGCTTCTTCTTCTCACGACCTTAAACACCGTGTATAAATTTCAAGTCAATCGGCTATTAACTTTAGCCTCTAGAGCGTTCACAAGAAATTGTGGACGATGGACGGACGGACGGACCGACAGATTGACGGACGGGGGCGACGGCAATATACGACCACATTTCCATGTGGGCGTATAAAAATATGGTATATCATGGTTGTGGACTCTCTACAGGTCACAATTCTTATCCAATTTTGACGAAAAGTCACATTTCTAGGTTGTGTACCGTCACACCATAATCATTGTCGGCTTTGAATTTCATGACTGGAACTGACCAACAAAATGGCTGCTCCCAATACAGTTTGAAATGCAGGACTTAATGATGTAGGAAAAATTACTTTCGGTATTCCTTGTTCTCTATCCATCTCTCAAAAATGTGGGCGTATCCTGCCTGGCAGTTCCAGCCTATCTTTTGTACAATCAGTGGCCATAATTCAGGAAGTTACTGTTCAATATGTGCGAATATCAAAAGAAACCGAGGTCTGTGGGTTATCAACATACAGTTCAAGTTTAAACCAAATTGGATAACAATTGTGACCTCTACAGTATTCACAAGCTAAAACGTTATTTTTCATACAAGGGCCATAATCCATGATTGAAAGGAACGGAGATCTTAAGGTGACAAACCTATATTTTAAAGTTTCATTGAAATCGGATAAAAATTGTGACCTGAAGAGTGTTGTCTTGTCTATTTCTCTGATTATAATTTCATAGTTTCGGCTGGTTTTATTTTCTTTTAAATGACATAAATTTTAATTTTTACAAATTTGCTGATAGCAAATACCGCTAATAACTATCTCGAAAAAAACACGTTTACTAAACGTGGCATTTTTACCAAGCCTCGTTCTGAACAAAATACCTCGTTCCAAACACAGGGCAATTTAAAAAACCTTGTTTTGGAACTCCAGACAAACGGGACATTTTATTTACCTCGTTTGGACAGAAATGCCGAACGAGGCATTCTGAGGTTTATAGTGAAATATGATAGAAAATGTGCTCACATCATTGCTCCTTAAAACTTGGTTCAAGATGCCTTGAATGATATTTACTGATTAAAATATTATACAAAGAAAAATCTTGTCCCAATCAGCCAAGAATGTGAAGCATCTTCTCCATGATTTAGCTCATTGGTATTGAAGAAATTACACCATTTATTGTCTTCTTTGTCTTATTTTCAAATATATGCAACTGTATGCTCCTATTTTAAATATGCAATCATATTTTAAATACTCTCGTCATTTAAATGATGGTCCGAATTAGCCTCATCGTGATCCGAATCAGCCAAAAATCTGGTCCCAATCAGCCAATAATGTGGTCCGAATCAGCCATGGTCCCAATCAGCCGATTACCCCTTCATTATGGCGGAAACCGTTTTTAGAGAATCCACAAGGGCCAAAACCCAGGATGTTATGATCCGATCTGAGATCTGAGCAAATATCACAATCTGTACAAAATTTGTACTTCTAGAGTGTCCACATCCTTTGTATCATAAGTACATACTTTTATGCCAAAGGGTCCAGAACCTTGATATACCAGATGTTTACATTGTTTGTGTATGAGGGGCAGCCATTTTGTCTGGCAGTTTTGGTTCCGATTTTTACGAAATTCAAACTCAACCTTCAAAACGGTGTAACAGTGATATAATCAAAGGTTTTTTTTTAAATCGATAATAATTGTGACCTCCAGAGGGACCACAAGCTAAAAAGGGTGATTTGTGCTGCACAGCGTGCATAAGCGCCAGTGAAGGACACACGCGCTACTGACAATTAACCATCTTTGTCGTACTTTTGGTTTTGACCCCCCTGACTTTGTACAAATGTGTTGTTATTGCCAAAAGTCTCTTAATAACTACTGTGAGCTATGACAGTTCTCTCAACTGCAGCTTATAATGAGATCTGTACATATCAAGAGATTTAAGAGTGAAATATTGCGAATCTTAGCAAATTTTCACTTCCAGTTGCAGTAAGAGTTGTCATACAAACATTATGTTGCGAAAACATAGCAGCTGTGAAGGAGTCTGTATTATACTACATTTGTTTGAATATCAGTTTGATAATATTGTTGATAAAGCTTCGTAAAATTGTCGAATTTATCTGATTTTTGTCAAAATTACCCACTATTTTTGAGAGTGTAGTTATAGACAATGTTATCAATAAAACATGCTCAGTCTCTTTAAGATATACCGTGAAAATGCCGCATTTTAAAGTAGAAAACTGCGAAAAACTACATACGGCAGCCGCCATCTTGAATGGCTGGACTATCCAACCTGGATACCAGAACTGATAATTTTGACAGAGCGGGTTCTACGACAGTCTGAGCGGGTTCTACGACAGTCTGAGCAGTTTTGAAACGCTAGTCTGTCAATTGCCAATGGTATCGAGTCATTTATCATCCATATTTTGTCACTATATTGATTAGAACATATCAATATCACATGATCCAATATCAAAATTGTCATAACTTAGACAATGTTATCGCGCATGCGTATGAAGATATATGGAATTTTATTTTTATAATCGATAGACCTGATACCCAGTTACTAACAACCACAAAACAAAATCATGGGACCCCGCCGCGGTGGAGATATCGGGCCATAAAGTTGGGGTACTTGATAGGGTTCGATTTATACCCTTCAGGAAAAACCAAATGGCACCCCTCAGTGGAAAGATAGATTTTTTTTTTTTTTTTTTTTTTTTGAAACATTACTACCTAGCCTAATATATCGAATCATCATTTGTTTCATAAGTACTTTGGAAAATGCTCTACTATTTTTTTATTTTAAGAGATTTTCAAAAAAAGATATATATACTATTCAAAAATAAGTAGGGGATATTTGATTTTTAAGTGTTATTAAAGTCACCTAATGAAACTGACGAAGAAACAAATGACAAAATGAATTGAAGTTCACATTCATCGATTTATTCCAAATGATCGTTAGACTAAGTAAGGCACAGACTGACCATTATAAGGGTAAAACGGTACCCAGGGTCAAACAGCAAAGTTACCACAGCATCACAACAAAGTCAGTAACGGTTAAATCCTCCTCTGTTTGCCAAACAAGCATTGATCCGACGTGGCATACTCCTAATGAGACGTCTAAGGGCATTTTGGTCCAGATTGTCCCATTCCTGTAGCAACGCAGCAGCAAGTTCTTGGACATTGGCAGGACGTTGTTGACATTGACGTAACCTCTGTCCAAGCATGTCCCAGACATGCTCGATGGGCGAGAGGTCGGGACTCAGTGCTGGCCAAGGTAATGTGGTGATGTTCTGTTGTAGGAGGTAACTTGTAACGATCCTGGCCCTGTGACATCTTGCGTTGTCATCCTGGAAGATGAAACGGCGGCCATGACGACGTGCGAACGGCACAACATGGACTGCCACGATGTTGTCCTGGTAGTACTGGCCTGTAACACGGCCTGCAACAACATGTAAAGCCGTTCTTCCAGCAACAGTGATGCCTCCCCACACCATAACAGAACCACCCCCAAATCTGATGACTTTAACGTCTTGGAAGCGCTCGTTTCGACGACGCCACACTCCTACGTCTGTCAAAAAATCAACAGTGAACCTTGACTCATCTGAAAACATCACATTGCTCCAGCGTCGATTATCTCAGTGTTGACGATCCCTACACCAACGACGTCTTGCCTGAATGTGATGATCTCTCAAACAAGGGATCACGCGAGGACGTCGGGCGCGAAGGTGACCCCTATGCAGTCGATTCCGAATCGTCTGGCCACTCACTCTCACACCAGTGTCTGTTTGAAGACGAGCGCTGATCTGATTTGCTGTGATGACACGATTTCTCAAGGCCAAGGTACGGATAAATCGATCCAGGGCTTGAGTTGTTGCCCTTGGTCGAACTGAGCGTGGTCTGTCCTGTACAGATTGTGTATCATGGTATCTGGACCATAGCCTGCTTATGACAGACTGAGAAACATTCATCGTCCGCGCCACAACCGCATGTGTTGTGCCGATCTGTAGCATGCCAAGGGCACGTAACCTTTCATTTTGGGTAAGCCGACGCATATCAAAATTTATTTTCTGGTCACGAAAACAATTAAACTGATTTTTCCACCCTGGAATTCAATGCCACAATGACTTTAACATTCAAAGTCAGAGTCGTGCAAATCTTGGGTTGGACCCCCATGATGATCCCAAGCATCACCTGCATTCCATGCCGTAGCTATTGGTGCGTTTGGGCGTCACATGTAACTGGAAATGTTTCTTCTGTTAGGTTCTATAGTGACTTTTTTCGTAGTCATTTGCATATTTTAGTATTATGCCCCCAAAATCAAATATCCCCTACTTTTTTTGAATAGTATATTTAAAAAGCTGACCTAATTACGATTCTAATGATGTATAATATGTATGCAGTTATTGAAATTTAATTTTCAAAATTTTGACATTTTGACATTTTGAACACTTTTGAACATAGGATTTCTCAGAAGTATTTTATTTGATCGTATAGTGTAGTATATCATTAGAGAGCCCTGTTCCCATGCAAACTCAAAAACTGGATGTGAAAACCACTCGACAAGGATTCATATACCGGAAGTAGTTCTTAAAACGACGAAGAATGTAATAAAAAAAAAAAAAAATTGGAGCTCTTGCCAAAAAAACGAATTCTCCGTCACATATTAGCGGACCAAAACAATTAAAGTGCCGTTGGATAGTTCCATTAATAGGTGATCGCATAACATCTAAATAACACGAATTTGATTCTTAGGAAATAAATTATGGTACGCCGAAAACTAAGTATTTTCCGTTTTGGAGCATTCTGAGACGCCTTTTTCTCGAAAACGACGCCTACGATTTTTCTTAAACATTCTTTACTTAGAGTCCTATCAGTGGCCTAGGGTGTGCATCTAATAATAAAACCGTTGCAATATTATAGGTGGTCCAAAAATGACCTCAATCTTGGAAAAAAGTTGAAAAATCATTAAATTATTGAAAATGCTCTATTATTTATCTTTTTTTCGAAAATTACTCAATGAATTTTTCTGATATTTCTGGTAGAGGAAGTTAAGTATCTAATCAACTTGTTAAAGCTATTCCGACAATGATCGAAAAACCGAAAGTAGTCGAAAAAGTCTGTGATATTTTGAATTATTTTTACATTTTTACAGATAACTTTTTTATTTATAAATATTTATTGATGGTAGTTTACACAGAGTTAAAGTATCACCCTACTTGAGCAGAAGTGAGAAAGAATTTTGTCTCAGTAATTTTCTTTAGTCGCCATTGGCTAATTTAGTTTTTCGTACCTAGATTAATTATTTAGTGGTCTCAATTGTATTTTTTTTTGTTACCGTAAAATTTAACTGCACGCAACGGAAGTGGCGTAATATTAACAAAAACTACAATTTTGACAGTTCAGTACCACTTTTTGAAAGCAAATATTGTTATTTTCGAAATCTGATATAACAAATAGGGTGCGCGCTGTAAAGAGGCACAAATCGTTAGCTCAGATTTTTTAATTTCAATTTCATTTTCGGGCAATTTCGAATAAATGTAAAAAAATAGGTTGCCAGGCATCGAAACAGCCAAATCGTCCGGACAGTCAACAAGAGTTGTTGCATTTTAAGTAATCATTAGAAAATCATAATTCAAACTCACCCATAACTACGGTGTTACTGTGATATAATCAAACAAGCTAAAAAGGGTGATTTTTCGTACAATCAGGGGCCATAATTCAGGAAGTTACAATCCGCTATGGGCAAATATGCAATGGAACCAATATTATCAGGTTATAAACATGTATTACAAGTTTCATCAAAATCAGTTCAAAATTATGACCTCTATAGGGTCCACAACCTTGATTTATTTTCACACTTTTCGCGTACAAACGGCGGCCATTTTGTCCGTCAATTTTGGTCCAATTTTCACGAAATTCGAACTCAACCTTCATAACCATGGAACGGTGATATAATCAAACGGTTTTTAAAATCGGATAACAATTTTGATCTCCAGAGGGACCACAAGCTAACAAAAGCGATTTTTCAGAAAATCAGGGGACATAATTCAGGAAGTTATGATCCGATGGGCGCAAATATTGAAAGGAACCAAGATCTTTGGGTTATAAACATACATGTCAAGTTTCATCAAAATCAGTTCAAAATTGTGATCTCTACAGGGTCCACAACCTTGATATAACATATTTTCACACTATTCATGTACAAACAGCAGCCATTTTGTCCGTCAATTTTGGTCCGATTTTCACGAAATTTGAACTCAACCTTCATAACCATGGAACAGTGATTTAATCAAACGGTTTTTAAAATCGGATAACAAATTTGACCTCCATAGGGACCACAAGCTAAAAAGGGAGATTTTTCGGACAATCAGGGGCCATAATTCAGGAAGTTACGCTCCGATAGGCGCAAATATCGAAAGGAACCAAGATCTTTGGGTTATGAACATACATGTCAAGTTTCATCAAAATCGGTTCAAAATTGTGACCTCTATAAGGTCCACAACCTTGATATAACATATTTTCACACTATTCGCGTACAAACGGCGGCCATTTTGTCCGTCAATTTTGGTCCGATTTTCACGAAATTCGAATTCTAGCTTCATAACCATGGAAGGGTGATATAATCAAACGTTTTTTTAAATCGAATAACAATTTTGACCTCCAGAGGGACCACAAGCTAGAAAGGGCGATTTTTCGGACAATCAGGGGCCATAATTCAGGAAGTTACGATCCGATTGGCGCACATATCGAAAGGAAACAAGATCTTTGGGTTATAAACATGCATTTTAAGTTTCATCCAAATCGGTTCAAAATTGTGACCTCGACACTGTTCACAAGCTAACGTGATTTTTCGTACATTCAGGGCCCATAACCCATGAAGCTACAGTCCGGTACGTGCCAATATCGAAAGGAACCAAGATCTTAGGGTAATAAACCTATATTTTAAGTTTCATTGAAATCGGATAAAAATTGTGACCTGAAGACTGTTCACAAACAATTGTGGATGGACGAACAGGGGCGACGACAATATACGCCCACATGAAAATGTGGGCGTATAAAAAAAGTGTAACAATCAGTTATTTACAACCTATTCAACGTCTTCATATTTTGAACTATTTATTTGTAACTTTCATAAACTCGTAGTAATAATCCAGACGAGGAGAATATATGCAAAAAAAAGTTCGTAATATGAGCAATTGCCGAGAAATATGCAATTTAGTGATACATCACTTTTCACGTTATTTTGCCTATAAAAGAGTAAATTATTATCCGATTTTCAATATTTTTTTTTCATTTGATGCCTAATGCCAATTTGGACTAGGTTAAGCCAATTTTACAGTTTCACTGTTACCGGAAATGATGTCATTTTGGCAAAAACTATATTTTTACCTAAAAAACAATTTTTTTTATTCAAATGAGTCTTTTTTATAATATTTTTAAAATTATGATATTTGAATCCCATCAACGAATAGCATGAACCCATACGACCATACAGATACCACAAAAAAGTTTCTAACTTGTACGGTTGCCGAGGAATAGACGATTTTCTACAAGTCACTTTTCAAGCTTTTTGGTCTATAAAAGTGTCAATTTTCATACAATTTTCACCATGAGATGCCTTATGCCATTTATGATTGCAATGATCTGATTTAACATTTCCATTATCACCGGAAGTAATGTCATATTTGCAAAAAACGTATTTTTAGACTTCAAAACAAATATTTGTTTGAAGTGAGTTATACCCACATAACAACATGACGTTACTTTTACGTAAAATTTACGTAAAAATGGTCAGTCAGTTTACCATCAGTTTGCTCATCTTCTTAATGAAAATGTAACGTCAGGAAATGATGTTAATTTAACGTAAAATTTACGTCATTTTTACGTTATATTTACGACATTTCCTGACGCAAATCTAACGTTAAGTTTACGTCATATTTTGACATAAATCTAACGTAAAGTTTACGTTAGATCTACGTCAAAAAATGGCGTAAATTTTACGTTAGATTTGCGTCAGAAAATGATGTAAAAATAAGGTAAAAATGACGTAAACTTTACGTTAGATTAACGTCATTTCATGACATTACATTATCGTTAAGAAGATGAGCAAAATGATTGTAGTCTGACCAACCATTTTGACGTAAATCTGACGTAAATATAACTTCAATTTTTGACGTTAATCTAACATTATTAAATCCTCAGAGTAAAATGTCGGCTCAACTAACCTGCAGACCCGGGATTGGTACATGCATTGACTGAGAATCAGGATTTCAGAACAGTAGGACTTTAAACCCCATTTCATTTCATTATATATCTAACATTAATTTTAAAATTTACATCACTTTCTTTTGTAAATCTTTAATGAGTATGTAGAAATATAACCCTTGAAATCGCAAATTCATATAAATACAACAAAAAGTCAACATAATATCTAAATTTTATTTTTAAAAAATTTAAAAAATACAATTGTTAACAGTAATCATACATCGTAAAATGGTGATAATTGACAAGAATACAAACAGGTGACCATACACAAACCATAACTATAAACATTTTTCTCGACAGCAGGGCTACGGCATACTCTTATATCTTATATAAAATTCCATCAAACTGCCAAGAAATGTTTCACACGCACACATCAAAGTGTTCAATGTTCAAGAAAAGGGTCTAAATTAGTCTTGTGAAAGTGTGGATATGCATATCAGAAAGGAAAACTAGGATATTGACCAAATTTGGCCAAAACCTTTACGTGTAGCCTCCATCTTGTTTGCTCAAGGCATTGATGGAATGAAATGAAATGAAATGGGGTTAAACGACCTATTCCGACGTGGCTAATGAAAATCGACATACTCTATACAGTGTGCCATCAGGGAATTTTGTCCAGGCAGTGGCTAAGGCCTACTCCTATATCGCATTCGAACTGCCTGGTGATCTTTTACATAAACACCAATGTGTTCACAAACGCACATTCATTCACACCATCCAAACGACTAGACAGCTAAGGCCTACTCCTATTCGAACTGCCTAGTGATCTTTTACATGCACACCAATGTGTACACAGACGCTCGGTCATTCATACCATCCAAACGACTAGACAGCTTTCCTAGTCAGGCCCTCTGTCTTGAAGTTGGACACTAGATCCCTGCATTGGCTGAGAAAGTTAATCCAGATTTTCCAGTGTGGTTTCCCCTTGTCAGTGAAGTAGGATTGAGGGCCTAACAAGGACAACTGTCTAGTCATTCAGATGGGACAAAAAAACTAAGGTCCTGTGTACACATTGGTGTGCGCGTAAAAGATCCTGGGCATCACGGTGGCTAAGTGCATACGGCACTGGTTCGCTACCCTGGAGGTCGGGTGTTTGATCCCTGCATTGGCCGAGAGAGTTCATCTAGATTTTCCGGCGTGATTTCCCCTTGTCAGTGATGCAGAAGGAGGGCCTGACAAGGACAGCTGCCTAGTCGTTCGGATGGTACGAAAAACCGGAATTAGCCACGGAATAGGACGTTAAACCCCAATTCATTTCATTTCACTCCATCGATGCCTTGAGCAAACGAGATAGAGGCTACATGTATAGGTTTTGGCTAAATATGTCCAATATCCCAGTTTCCCTTTCTTATATGCATATCCACACTTCCACAAGACTAATGTAGACCTTTTTCTTGAACATTTTCAATTGACAGTGATGCAGGGCAGAGGACCTGACATGGATAGGTGACTAGTCGTAAGAATGGGACAAAAACCCAAGGAAATTATGTGTACACTTTGATGTGTGTGTGTGACGCATTTCTTGTCAGTTGGATGGAATTTAATATATAAGATATAAGAGTATGCCGTAGCCCTGCTGTCGAGACAAAATTTCCCTCATAGCACACTGGGTAGTATATGCTTGTCTTCATTCTTCATTTCTCAAACAGGTGTGAAATGAAATGCTATGGGGTAATGAAGACGGGCATACGCTATACAGTGTGCTATGAGTGAAATTTTGTCTGGATGACAGGGCTACTGCCTACTCTTATAATCGAATTCCAACTACCAAATGAAATGAAATGAAATGGGGTTTAACGTCATACTCTTTTGCACCTAACCTGGGCTAATGGAAGACGGGCATACGCCATACAGTGTACTATGAGGGAAATTTTACCCCGGCAGTGGCGCTAAGGCCTACTCTTATACCAAATTCCAACTGCCAAGGGGTCGTATAAAAAGGGTCCCAATCTTTGAAAAAAGTCGAAAAAGTAGTAAACATAATGGCATCAGACTAGCAATTATTTGCTAATTATCTTTATCTGTTAACGATCTTCTAATTTTCCTTTCTTTCTGAAACTTCTGGTACAGGAAATTAAGTTCCCATGCCACTTGTGAAATATATCCTGATAATAATCTCTAAATCAGAAATAGTTGAAAAAATATCCAATATTTTGAGAAAAATAAAACAGTAAAAAAAATGGTACTCTTTGGAAAATCGTGATTTGTCCGTCGGGGTTTCGCTGAATCAAAACAACTAAAGTATCTTTTGGTAGCTCGATGAATGGACTATTGTATGACGCTCTTCCTATTTGATTCCCGAAAGCCGGTTCAGTGCTGCTTGCAGGTCTAGTTATTATTATTACACATGATTTGTTAACAAAAGTAACAAAATAATGACATTTCAAAATTGTCTTAACTTTAAGATAAAACGTACCTCCATCTCTAGGCCTGAGTATTAAATCTACTGCTAGTTTATAGTTTTCATGAAGAATGGCTTTTCCTACAGAATGAGTTGATACTGTTGTTGTTCCAAACCTCTGCATACCAAAATAATTGATAAAACCATGTGATTGTAATGATGATACAGCTAATTCTATATGGTCATCAGAACCCTCCACATTTCTGTAAAACAAATTAATCTGTACAATAAAAGGGGGATTTCAAGAAGTATGTATTTTCAAAGCAGATGTGGAGAAAAACTGATTTGATTTTAATACAAGTAGTTAATGGCAGAACATATATGACATAAGCTATCTAAGCCCACGTCCCTAAAAGCTATTGTTTTGGGTTTTTTTTTACTAAAAAGAGAACCCAAGCATAAAAATATAGTTTGCCCAGCAACGAAACATACGCCCAGGGCAGATAAACCGTCCGGGAAGTCAACAAGAGTTGTCGCATATTTTTACTTTTTTCGTTAATGAAACATTTATAATACACTAAAATCTGATTAAGAGTAACAACTCATTAAGTAATTATCAGAAAATCATTAGAATGCTAAAGTTTAGTATACAAAACATTGAATATATTACGGATTTAGCTGTTCAGTTATCAAAATTCATTGAAAGTCAATACCCTTGTTCGTCTCAAGACCTTAAACTCTGTGTATAAATCTAAAGTCCTTCAGATATTAAGTTTAGCCTCTAAAGTGTCCACGAGATTTTTCAAAATGATCACAGGGCAATAGCTCTGGCAGTAATAACAAGAGTTTGCTGAAAATCATTAGGCTTCTTCGTCTCATGGCCTTAAACACTGTGTATAAATCTAAAGTCAATTTCATTTAAACATATTTTATTACTTTAAAGTAAACGGATCGGACAAAAGCCACTAAAACTTACAAAAGAGTGCTCTCCAATACAATATAATTGTTGTAGGTGGTCAGTGAAGCAAAGTCAATACGTATCAGATACTAATAAACAATAAATTAACAAAACAAACATATTTACATAAGTTTAGTGTATTTAAAATATGGACAAGGGAGAATACCACGGTATAACATACCTTACAACAACGAAATATACGAAAGCGTGTAAGGTTTATTTGGTGAGGTTCAAATATTAAATCAATTTATATTTAAAATCAAAAAATATTTGGCGGGCGGTATCATGTATTCCATTCTGGAACTAAGTCATAATTTAAAACGCTCTGTGTTTTGTATGTATTTCTGTACTTGCTTAACTTAATACGTATTCTGAATTGTCATTAATTCCGGGTCACCTGAAAGCAATGTCGTCATTTCATGGCCACAGCGACATTTTTGTTCGTGTTAGTTAATAATTTGGTGGAGGTTTCGGTTGATCAAATTGAATTATTTTTGTTCTGAATACTGCTCTATTAGCGGAAGCTTTTGTTGGCGAGTCTAACGAATTCCAAGCGCGAATTGTGCTAAGGAAAAACAAATTTTCAAACCGTGACGTTCGACAACGGGGTGTCAATAGATCGTAAAGAATACGATGTGTTATTGTTTATATATTGTTGTAAGATATTTGTAAGAAACGCAGGACAATTATTGTTTTATATATCGTAAAAAAGTATTAGTTTCTGCCTGAAATGTCTGGTTGACAGTTTGTCCCACCCCGTTTCTTGATAAAGGACCTCTTTACTCGCACGAATCATTTGTATTTAAGTTTTCAAATTGGCCATTCCAATCATAACTTTTGATAAGATTATTTAATTCATCAAAATTACCGTGATTATAGAGTACACCCTCCCTAACACGGTAAATGTAATTATAAATTGACGTTAAATGGCGATCCACTCGATGTTGTTAAAGAATATGTTTACTTAGGTATCTTATTGTATGATAACGGCAAATTCACAAAAACAGAAACTAGAATAGCAACACAAAGTAGGAAATCTCTGGGTGCCTTATTAAATATAACGAGTAAATTTGTGCTTACTACATCAGTCAAATGTAAACTTTTCCATTCATTGGTTTCATCTACTTTAACGTATGTTTGCAAGGTTTGGGTGTTTCATATTGGTAAACCCTTAGAGCAGGTTTTAAATGATTTTTAAAGATATGTATTAAGGCTGGTCAGAAACACCCCAATTATGGCCATGCTCGGAGAAGTTGGGTTATTTCCCCTGATAGTTGTTAGGAAAATAAGAATGCTGAAATACTGGTTGAACATTATTCGTTCACCAAATTCATTAATTTTTCAAATTTACAATTTATTGTGTACTGACAATGAGAATGGAAAAAAAAACGCATCCAAGACCAATTTAAACAAGAGTGGTTATCTCCCTTGGAAAATTCGAGCAAGTTGCGTTTTTATACGGCAACATTTTTATGTGGACGTATATTGTCGTCGCCCCTGTCCGTCCCGGACGTCCGTCCGTCCGTCCACAATTTGTTTGTGGAATCTCTACAGGTCACAATTCTTATCCGATTTTGACGAAACTTGAAATATAGGTTTATCCCCAAAAGATCTCAGCTGCTTTCGATATTGGCATGTATCGGATGAAAACTTCATGGATTATGGCCCCTGATTGTACGAAAAATCATGTTTTTAGATTGTGGACCCTATAGAGGTCACAATTTTGAACCGATTTTGATGAAACTTGACATGCATGTTTATAACCGAAAGATCTTGGTTCCTTTCGATATTTGCACCTATCGGAATGTAATTTCCTGAATTATGGCCCCTGATTGTCCGAAAAATCACCCTTTTTAGCTTGTGGTCCATCTGGAGGTCACAATTATTATCCGATTTAAATAACCGTTTGATTATATCACCGTTACACCCTAAGGAAGGTTGAGTTCGAATTTCGGGAAAATCGGACCAAAATTGCCATACAAAATGGCCGCCGTTTGTACGCGAATACTGTTAAAAAATGGTATATCAAGGTTGTGGACCCTGTAGAAGTCACATTTTTTATTCGATTTTGATGAAACTTGAAATTCATGGTTATAACCCAAAGATCTTGGTTCCTTTCGATATTTGCGCATATCGGAAAACTGTTAAAAAATGGTATATCAAGGTTCCTTTCGATATTTGCGCATATCGGAATGTAACTTCCTGAATTATGGCCCCTGATTATAAGCAAAATCGCCTTATTTTAGCTTGTGGTCCCTCTGGTGGTTACAATTATTATCCTATTTAATAAAACGGTTGAGTTCGAATTTCGGGAAAATCGCACCAAAATTGCCATACAAAATGGCCGCCGTTTGTATGCGAATACTGTTAAAAAATTGTATATCATGGTTGTGGACCCTGTAGAGGTCACAATTTTAATTCGATTTTGATGAAACTTGAAATTTATGGTTATAACCCAAAGATCTTGGTTCCTATCGTTATTTGCGCATATCCGATCGTAACTTCCTGAATTATGGCCCCTGATTGTCCGAAAAATTGCCTATGGTCCCTCTGGTGGTCACAATTATTATCCGATTTGAAAACACGTTTGACTCTATCACCGTTACACACTACGGAAGGTTGAGTTCGAATTTCGAGAAAATTGGACCATAATTGCCAGAAAAAATGGCTGCCGTTTGAACGCGAACAGTGTAAGAATATGGTATGTCAAAGTTGTGGACCCTGTAGAGGTGACAATTTTAATTCGATTTTGATGAACCTGAAATGCTTGTTTATAACCTAAAGATCTTTATTCTTTTCGATATTTGCGCATATCAAATTGTAACTTAATGAATTATGGCCTTTGATTGTAGGAAAAATCACTTTCGGTATTGCTCCTTCTCTGTTTATCTCTCAAACAATTATTATCTGATTTAAAAAAAAACTCTGATTATATTACTGTTGCACCGTAAGGAAGGTTGAGTTCGAATTTCGTGAAAATCGTACCAAAATTGCCGGAAGAAATGGTCACCGTTTGTACGCGAATAGTGTAAAAATATGGTATATCATGGTTGTGGACTCCCTACAGGTCACAATTCTTATCCGATTTTGACGAAAAGTAACATTTCTAGGTTGTGTACCGTCACACCATAATCATTGTCGGCTTCAAATTTCAGGAATATCAGACTGGAACTGACCAACAAAATGGCTGCTCCCAATACAGTATGAAATACAGGACTTAATGATGTAGGAAAAATCACTTTCGGTATTGCTTGTCCATCTCTCAAAAATGTGGGCGTATCCTGCCTGACAGTGCCAGCCTATCTTTTTAAATTGTTCAAAACTGTGCATGAACATGAAATTTACCTAAATTCATATATTGAACATAAATATCAAAATATAATATGTCGGTTTCATTGTAGCATGCTTAAATTGAATGTTGAAACTGGACGATACAAAAACAGACCGTGAAAATAGAATTTGCACATGTTGCAAATCGAACGCTGTAGAAGACGAATACCACTTTCTCCTCTGTTGCACAGCATATATGAATTTACGTCGCCAGTTCTTTCCGCGCAGATTTTGGTCCTTTCCTTCCATACATAAATTCAAAAATATTTTAACTAACACCAAGCCTGAACATATAATCTATTTAGGTAAATATCTCTATCAAAGTATAAAATTACGAAATAACACACACACACACACACATTTGTACTACTTTTGTGTCATGTATATATACTATTCAAAAAAATTAGGGGATATTTGATTTTTAAGTGTTATTAAAGTCACCTAATGAAACTGACGAAGAAACAAATGACAAAATGAAATGAAGTTCACATTCATCGATTTATTCCAAATGATCGTTAGACTAAGTAAGGCACAGACTGTCCATTATAAGGGTAAAATGATACCCGGGGTCAAACAGCAAAGTTACCACAGCATCACAACAAAGTCAGTAACGGGTAAATCCTCCTCTGTTTGCCAAACAAGCATTGATCCGACGTGGCATACTCCTACTGAGATGTCTAAGGTCATTTTGGTCCAGATTGTCCCATTCGTGTTGCAACGCAGCAGCAAGTTCTTGGACATTGCCAGGACGTTGTTGACGTTGACGTAACCTCTGTCCAAGCATGTCCCAGACATGCTCGATGGGGCAGAGGTCGGGACTCAGTGCTGGCCAAGGTAATGTGGTGATGTTATGTTGTTGGAGGTAACCTGTAATGATCCTGGCCCTGTGACATCTTGCTTTGTCATCCTGGAAGATGAAACGGCGGCCATGACGTCGTGCGAACGGCACAACATGGACTGCCAAGATGTTGTCCCGGTAGTACTGGCCTGTAACACGCCCTGCATCAACATGTAAAGCCGTTCTTCCAGCAACAGTGATGCCTCCCAACACCATAACAGAACCACCCCCAAATCTGATGACGTTAACGTCTTGGAAGCGCTTGTTTCGACGACGCCACACCCTCCTAAGTCTGTCCAAAAAATCAACAGTGAACCTTGACTTATCTGGAAACATCACATTGCTCCAGCGTCGATTATCCCAGTGTTGACGATCCCTACACCAACGACGTCTTGCCTGAATGTGATGATCTCTCAAACAAGGGATCACGTGAGGACGTCAGGCGCGAAGGTGAACCCTATGCAGTCGATTCAGAATCGTCTGGCCACTCACTCTCACACCAGTGTCTGTTTGAAGACGAGCGCTGATCTGATTTGCTGTGATGACACGATTTCTCAAGGCCAAGGTACGGAAAAATCGATCCTGGGCTTGAGTTGTCGCCCTTGGTCGACCTGAGCGTCGTTATCTGTCCTGTGCAGATTGTGTATCACGGTATCTGGACCATAGCCTGCTTATGACAGACTGAGAAACATTCATCGTACGGATAAATAGATCCAGGGCTTGAGTTGTTGCCCTTGGTCGACCTGAGCGTGGTCTGTCCTGTACAGATTGTGTATCACGGTATCTGGACCATAGCCTGCTTATGACAGACTGAGAAACATTCATCGTCCGCACCACAACCGCCTGTGTTGTGCCGATCTATAGCATCCCAAGGGCACGTAACCTTTCATTTTGGGTAAGCCGACGCATATCAAAATTTATTTTCTGGTCACGAAAACAGTTAAACTGATGTTTCCACCCTGGAATTCAATGCCACAATGACTGTAACATTCAAAGTCAGAGTCGTGCAAATCTTGGGTTGGACCCCCATGATGATCCCAAGCATCACCTGCATTCCATGCAGTAGCTATTGGTGCGTTTGGGCGTCACATGTAACTGGAAATCTTTCTTCTGTTAGGTTCTAAAGTGACTTTTTTCGTAGTCATTTGCACATTTTACTATTATTCTCCCAAAATCAAATATCCCCTACTTTATTTGAATAGTATATATATATATATATATTGAAATTATTGAAAGTACTTTTTTTTACATATTTATTATATTTAATATTTTTGTTTTATATACTTTTGTACTATTTTTGTGACATGTATATATATATTGAAATTGCTTTATTTACATATATATTATATTTAATATTATATTTATTTTTTTATTTATTTATTTGGGTTTGTTTTCTTTTTTGTTAGTTGTTTTTTCATTTATTTTTTTTAAAATTATCATTTTTCTTCTATTATAATTATCTTCTTTATATTCCTCATTTGTTGTGCAATATTCACTCAATATATTCTATGTATTTATGTTGGCTTTAGCAAGTGATTTGCTTTGCTTTGTAATAAAGTAAAGTAAAGTAAACATAGTTAACTTTTGCAGTGACCTGTAAGTCAATTTCCCTGACTACACCCTTGTGGTCAGAAATATGAGAATCGAATTCAATTGTCTCGCCAAAAAGTACCTGTAAATCTGATTGGACAAGGATAACATCAAGTAGTGAGGAGCAAGTGGGTGTAACCCGCGTTGATTCGTTGATTATATTAGCAAGGCAGTTTGTAATGATAATTTCGTTTAATTTGCTATTCCAGTTTTTAGATAAGTCTATGTTAAGGTCTCCAGCAACAAAGACATTAAAGGATTTCACACAAGTGACGGGTTGCGATATGTCCCGCCCAGATGAGTCTGAAAAACAAACTATATGGACTTCATTGACTATTTCGTATATCTCATCGATTTTGTTCCTAATGCTGCGGGCATTGAGATGAAATACCGTAAAATTCTCAGTGTTTAGTATTGGGCCCGGATTTTGTTCAACGTCGTTAGATAGAAGTATTTGAATAGTAGAATAATACTTCACAGACAATTCGTTCCTTACATGAAAAGATGTAAGCAAGTACCAATTAGTTGTATGATAACTAAGTAATTTTGTCATGATCTGGATGGCCTTTTCTAGTCATGGACATCGCTACATTTAAGATTTGTTCCCGCAACCTAATCTCATTTTAAATACACTGAGGTACACTGGCAAATGTGTGGATAAACATATACAGCTATTAACACAACAATACAAAACATTTAACAAGAAAACAAACATTTTTGATTTAGAATAAAGCAGTATAGGCCAAGAGATATTTATATACTCAGCCAAATTAAAAACTTGACACTCGGGATTTTTGGGAATAGATTTTTAATATTTGGTTTAAGGCAACTATCTTAGTATCATGTTGTGCACAGACGACCTTGACATCAACAGAAAGCAAGAATACGTCTCGCCAAAAGTCCTTGACATTGATAACGTTCGTGATGTCACAGTACCCCATAAAATGAAATTCACAGACGTGGAGAACAATCGAAATAAAGTGCTTAGCAACGACTGTGGCCTCCTCTAGCGTCTCGTACTGCTACACGTCTTCACATGGATCTCAGAACATTAGCAAACACTACCATTGCTCAGCAAGAGCATGTGGAAGGTCCTGCAACATCAGTGGTGGATTAACTTGCTGACGAACACGTTAGTCCGGGAGCCCAGTGAGGTTTAATCAAAATATTGAGTCCAAAAGGTTTGAGGTTTGCAACACATGCTGGATCATTATGGAAAGGCAAGTCTTAAGTTTTGTAACCTGTGCGTTTACCTGGGAGGGCTCCCCCTAACCTCCTTAAATTTAATGTGAGTTAAAATTCAATGTCCATCCACAATTTTCTTGCAAGGATTTCATACTTAGCACTTTGAAACAGAATATGACTTAAGATCATAAAGTGTTGTGCTAATGCTACTTAAGAGCTTAATTAATTAGCATTAATTAGTGGCCGTAATTAAAATTTAGAGTCCATGACTGCAACAAAGCCTAAAAGCTAGCTAACCAAGTCATGAAACCAAAAATATCACTTAAGAGCAACAAAAGTTGAACAAACCTTGCTTAAGACTGGTTCAAATGTGACAAAGGTCCAAGGTCACTAATTAGTGACTGTAATCAAAATTTAGAGACCATAACTGAAACAAAGCCTAAAAACTAGCTTACCAAGCCAGGAAACCAAAAATATAACTTGCTTAAAGATGCGTCAAAGGTCAATTTTTGGGGTCTCGTAATAGGGTTTGAGTGGATTTGATTAAATTGTCTTGTCCCAGATTTTTTTTGTTTGGAAAACATTTCTATGAGTTTCACTTCACAAAACTCACGACTTAAGAGTATAAAATGTTGTACTAATGTTACTTAAGAGCTAATTAATTAACACTAATTTGTGACTGTAATTAGAATTTAGAGTCTATACCTGAAACAAATCCTAAAAACTAGCTTACTGAGTCAGGAAACCAAAGATATAACTTAAGAGCGACAAAGGTTGAACAAACCCTGCTTAAGACTGTTTCAAAATTGACAAAGGTCAATTATTTGGTCTCGTAATGGGGATTGAGTCTATAGCTGAAGCAAAGCCTAAAAACTAGCTAACCAGACCAGAAAGCCACAAATATCACTTAATAGTGCCAAAAATGGAACAAACTTGGCTTAAGACTGGTTCAAAGGTCACAAACTGGTGACGAGGGTCATATTTTGTTTCACACTATGACCAATCAACCATTCAAATTGCTTATCTCTGCTTGGCTTGAAGAGACGACGAATGACCTTGCGATGAATTATTCCTTATAGGAAATGAAAAGAAAAAAACTGTTAAGTTTTTCCAATTATTCTAAATATTGAAAATAGGTTGCCAGGCAACGAAACATACGCCCACACAGCAGCCAAATCGTTCGGGCAGTCAACAAGAGTTGTTGCATTTTAAGTAGTCATCAGAAAATCATAATTCAAACTCTAATAACTACGGTGTAACTGTGATATAATCAAATATTTTTTTGAATCAGATAATCATTGTGACCTCCAGAGGGACCACAAGCTAAAAAGGGTGATTTTTCGTACAATCAGGGGACATAATTCAGGAAGTAATGATCCGATGGGCGCAAATATCGAAAGGAACCAAGATCTTTGGGTTATAAACATACATGTCAAGTTTCATCAAAATCGATTCAAAATTGTGACGTCTATAGGGTCCACAACCTTGATTTAACATATTTTCACACTATTCGTGTACAAATGGCGGCCATTTTGTCCATCAATTCTAGTCCGATTTTCACGAAATTCAAACTCTCTCTTCACTACCATGTAACGGTGATATAGTCAAGTGTTTTTAAATCGGATAATAATTTTGACCTCCAGAGGCACCAAAAGCTAACCAAAGCGATTTTTCGGACAATCAGGGGCCATAATTCAGGAAGTTACAATCCGATGGGCGCAAATATCGAAAGGAACCAAGATCTTTGGGTTATAAACATACATGTAAAGTTTCATCCAAATCGGTTCAAAATTGTGACCTCTACACTGTTCACAAGCTAAAAAACGTGATTTTTCGTACAATCAGGGGCCATAACCCATGAAGTTACAGTCCGATACGTGCCAATATCGAAAGGAACCGAGATCTTAGGGTGATAAACCTACATATTAAGTTTCATTGAAATCGGATAAAAATTGTGACCTGTAGACTGTTCACAAACAAATGTGGACGGACGGACGGACGGACGGACGGACAGGGGCAACGACAATATACGTCCACATGAAAATGTGGGCGTATAAAAATGGAAGTATAAAACTGGATGACTCTCTGGAACGCAGACAATTAGATAATAAATTAGTCCATATGAAGATATAATAATATATGATTCAAAACATTTATGTGTTCTCCTTATGCACCGGTCAATAGGAATCTTGAACTACCCCCCCTCAAGCATCGACGGCTATTCGACGCCATGTTGGCGTCGAATCTTGACATCTAAATGTGAAAGAGATGTGAATCTTTGGCGAGAACAAAATTTGCCAAAGGTGAATCTTGAACAAAATAAAATATTGCTGAACACAAATAGACGTCGAATCTTCAACCAACACATTTTTCAGTAAATATTTTATTTTTGAAAATGTGTTTTTTTTTCTGAAAACGGACGAACCTCCGTCTGTTTTCGTTGGCTGTCATACGGAAATTCCACCTGTATAATTGTAGACGCGATTGTCTTTATGATGTTTTCGTGGTAATCTGGATAATCGTAACTACAAAATGGTGTATGATTTGGCGGTAAGCTAATTTATTTGTACATAAATTTGCTGATTCGTTTGATTGTGTGTCCGGTTGATATAGACTCCATTGGCCAGGTCTGAGCTTGCACGTATGTCTAGTATAATGAATGACAAGATAATCTGGTCTCAACTTACGTCTTACGGACCATGCTCAATCAGTCAATGTAAGTTAGTTCAAGCCGTTGATGTACCGTTTTGTCGTTTTTATGAAATTTGCAAATAAAAGTTAAAATAAAAATATATTATTAAAATAAGTACTTTTACAGTAAGGTGTACAGTCACGTGACTTTAAATGTGTCTAAAACAGCCTAAACCTGCATACCCTTGCACGCTTTCCTCATTTAATGATCTTTCTGTTTAAAATAAACACAAATTTTACATAGTTAAAAGCAGAATTGGATAAGGAGATGTCCTAAATTGATAATACATGTATTTCGAGTTGAACACAAATTTACGGCTCTCCGTGACGTCATGTTCGCTTCGAAGAAAACGGCCCGTTTTTTTTGGGGGGGGGGGGGGAGGGGGGCGTGGCTTTTTTTTATGTGTTTTTAAAAGTGCCATATTCATATGATCTTTTATAGATATCAACACAATTTATTTTAATCTACAGATAAATAATTGAACTAAAAAATGTCTTTGCCCGAATGGCGAAAAAGATCGGTTCGTAAAAAATATTTTTAAAATGCTGGTTAAAAAGGACGATAAATTTTCAAAGGTAAAAAATACCATCAAGGGTGAATGCTTGGGGTAGGTAGTTCAAGATGACTATTGCGTGAATCTTGAACTAATTTTTATTTTTGGACCTGCGTTAGAAAGTGAATCTTCAGTGAATGTGTATTGGCTTCAAGTACATTGCGGGGTGAATCTTGACCCTAAAATATTGAGCTAAATGACAATCCGGGGTGAACGCTTGAGGGGGGGTAGTTCAAGATTCCTATTGACCGGTGCATTAACATGGATATTTACAGGAATGTCTTCCAAAATCGGTCGAAAATTTTCTGAGTTAAGACTAATGCGACCTTGGTGAAAAAAGGGGTTGAAATCCGAAAGTTATTTGCAGTATAATGCTATCAAGACTTATATTGTACTAGATAAGATGTTAATTGCATCAAAACGTTCATTTGGGACACCATGAACACATACATATTTAGACATAGTTGTATACTACAAATAATACATGCAGTATAGAAAACATTTATGTACACACGAGGAATACATTCATACAGATATAGGATACTTTTGTTAGCTGTTAGTCTTGTTTTATCAATTTTCATTCTACTACATGGTTTATCATTCCTAAATTTTTCCAATTGTAAATTAGACTTACTGTGGACTATATGGCACGGAGTTCTGAATGTAATGCTGTTTTGGGGGATTTCATTGCGGTCGACCCAGAACAATTCAAAGTTATCAAAAGTAGTTCAGAGCTGTCTATGTGTTTAATTACAAAAGTCAATATGTGTATTTCACCAATGCTACATCAATTTATTTATGCAAAGTGTATATTTTTGAAACAATGGGTTTTTCGGATTAACCCAGTGATTGTTTCCCATATAAAAAAAATAGGTTGCCAGGCAACAGCAGCCAGATCGTCTGGGCAGTCACGAAATTCGAACTCAACCTTCCTTACGGTGCAACAGTAATATAATCAGCTTTCGTAGGGTGTAACGGTGATAGAGTCAAACGTTTTTTCAAATCGGATAATAATTGTGACCTCCAGAGGGACCATAGGCGATTTTTCGGACAATCAGGGGCCATAATTCAGGAAGTTACGATCCGATATGCCCAAATAACGAAAGGAACCAAGATCTTTCGGTTATAAACATGCATTTCAAGTTTCATCAAAATCGAATTAAAATTGTGACCTCTACAAAAATCCCCCTTTTTAACTTGTGGTCCCTCTGGAGGTCACAATTGTTATCCGATTTAAAAAATCGTTTGATTATATCACCGTTGCATGGTTATGAAGGTTGAGTTCGAATTTCGTGAAAATCGGACCAAAATTGACGGACAAAACGGCCGCCGTTTGTACGCGAATAGTGTGAAAATATGTTATATCAAGGTTGTGGACCTTATAGAGGTCACAATTTTGAACCGATTTTGATGAAACTTGACATGTATGTTTATAACCCAAAGATCTTGGTTCCTTTCGATATTTGCGCCCATCGGATCGTAACTTCCTGAACCAAGATCTTTGGGTTATAAACAAACATGTCAAGTTTCATCCAAATCGGTTCAAAATTGTGACCTCTACGCTGTTCACAAGCTAAAAGATAGGCTGGCACTGCCAGGTAGGATACGCCCACATTTTCGAGAGATGGACAGAGAACAAGCAATACCGAAAGTGATTTTTCCTACATCTTTAAGTCCTGTATTTCATACTGTATTGGGAGCAGCCATTTAGTTGGTCAGTTCCAGTCTGATATTAATGAAATTCGAAACCGACAATGATTATGGTGTGACGGTACACAACCTAGAAATGTGACTTTTCATCAAACTCGGATAAGAATTGTGACCTATAGAGAGTCCACAACCATGATATACCATATTTTTACACTATTCGCGTACAAACGGCGACCATTTCGTCCGGCAATTTTGGTACGATTTTCACGAAATTAGAACTCAACCTTCCTCATCAAAATCGAATTAAAATTGTGACCTATACAGGCTCCGCAACCATGATATATCATTTTTTTAACAGTATTCGCGTACAAACGGCGGCCATTTTGTCTGTCAATTTTGGTCCGATTTCCCCGAAATTCAAACTCAACCTTCCTTACTGTGTAACGGTGATATAATCAAACGTTTTTTTAAATTGGATAATAATTGTGACCTCCAGAGGGACCACAAGCTAAAGAAAGGGGGATTTTGCGTATAACCAGGGGCCATAATTCAGGAAGTTACGATCCGATATGCGCAAATATCGAAAAGAACCAAGATCTTTGGGTTATAACCATGAATTTCAAGTTTCATCAAAATCAAATTAAAATTGTGACCTTTACAGGGTCCACAACCTTTATATACCATTTTTAACAGTATTCGCGTACAAACAGTGGCCATTTTGTATGGCAATTTTGGTCTGATTTTCCCGAAATTTGCACTCAACCTTCCTTACGGTGTAACGGTAATATAATCAAACGTTTTTTTTAGTCAGATAATAATTGTGACCTCCAAGCTAAAAAAAAGGCGATTCTGCGTATAATCAGGGGCCATAATTCAGGAAGTTACGATCCGATATGCGCAAATATCGAAAGGAAGCAAGATCTTTGGGTTATAACCATGAATTTCAAGTTTCATCAAAATCGAATCAAAATTGTGACCTCCACAGGGTCCACAACCTTGATAAACCATTTTTTAACAGTATTCGCGTACAACAACGGCCATTTTGTATGGCAATTTTCGTCCGATTTTCCCAAAATTCGAACTCAACCTTCCTTAGGGTGTAACGGTAATACAGTCAAACGTTTTTTTAAATCGCATAATATTTGTGACCTCCAAGCTAAAAAAAAGGCGATTTTGCGTATAATCAGAGTCCATAATTCAGGAAGTTACGATCCGATATGCGCAAATATCGAAAGGATGCAAGATCTTTGGGTTATAACCATGAATTTCAAGTTTCATCAAAATCGAATCAAAATTGTGACCTCCACAGGGTCCACAACCTTGATATACCATTTTTTAACAGTATTCGTGTACAAACGGCGGCCATTTTGTATGGCAATTTTCGTCCGATTTTCCCGAAATTCGAACTCAGCCTTCCTTAGGGTGTAACGGTGATATAATCAAACGTTTTTTTAAATCAAATAATAATTGTGACCTCCAGAGGGACCACAAGCTAAAACGGGTGATTTTTCGGACAATCAGGGGCCATAATTCAGGAAATTACATTCCGATAGCCGCAAATATCGAAAGGAACCAAGATCTTTGGGTTACAAACATGCGTGTCAAGTTTCATCAAAATCGGTTCAAAATTGTGACCTCTATAGGGTCCACAAGCTAAAAACGTGATTTTTCGTACAATCAGGGGCCATAATCCATGAAGTTTTGATCCGATACATGCCAATATCGAAAGGAACCGAGATCTTTTGGGGATAAACCTATATTTCAAGTTTCGTCAAAATCGGATAAGAATTGTGACCTGTAGAGAGTCCACAAACAAATTGTGGACGGACGGACGTCCGGACGGACAGGGGCGACGACATAATACGTCAACATGAAAATGTGGGCGTATAAAAACGTGATTTTTCGTACAATCAGGGGCCATAACCCATGAAGTTACAGTCCGATACATGCCAATATCGAAAGGAACCGAGATCTTATGGTGATAAACCTATATTTTAAGTTTAATTGAAATCGGATAAAAATTGTGACCTGTAGACTGTTCACAAAAAAAATGTGGACGGACGGACGGACGGACAGGGGCGACGACAATATACGTCCACATAAAAATGTGGGCGTATAAAAATGTGACTTCTACAGGGTCCACAACCTTGATATATCATTTTTTAACAGTATTCACGTACAAACGGCGGCCATTTTGTATGGCAATTTTCGTCCGATTTTCCCGAAATTCTAACTCAACCTTCCTTAGGGTGTAACGGTGATATAATCGAACGTTTTTTTTAAATTGGATAATAATTGTGACCTCCAGAGGGACCACAAGCTAAAAAGCGTGATTTTTCGGACAATCAGGGGCCATAATTCAGGAAATTACATTCTGATAGGCGCAAATATCGAAAAGAACCAAGATCTTTGGGTTATAAACATGCATGTCAAGTTTCATCAAAATCGGTTCAAAATTGTGACCTCTATAGGGTCCACAAGCTAAAAACGTGATTTTTCGTACAATCAGGGGCCATAATCCATGAAGTTTTCATCCGATACATGCCAATATCGAAAGCAGCCGAGATCTTTTGGGGATAAACCTATATTTCAAGTTTCGGCAAAATCGGATAAGAATTGTGACCTGTAGAGAGTCCACAAACAAATTGTGGACGGACGGACGGACCGACGTCCGGACGGACAGGGGCGACGACAATATACGTCCACATAAAAATGTGGGCATATAAAAACTGTGTTATGTACATGTTTTTTTCCCCGATTGTTAATACCTCTTAAAGATCATGTACCCATGTTCTGTTGTCTTATTTAATCCTTCTTCAACTGCAGTGCCGGATTAACCTTGTGCGGGCCCGGGACAAACCAATTGTGCCGGGCCCAATTAATATTTGTTCAAATTGTTCGAATCATACTAGTATGTACTCCGCCCCCACGAGTGCCTGCGGTGTGTTCTGCCAGTCCCAGGGCATGTAATATCCCTTACTGCCAAGGGCCCCAATCCTCGCCCATTCAGCCCAGGAACTGGTTGGCTCAGTCCGGGATAAAATATTAGTATGACATAGAATTGTGGGGGCCCCTAAATGTGGGCGGCCCGGGACATTTGTCCCACTTTGCCCCCCTTAGATATGGCACTGCTCAGCTGTGACTCAATAATAAAATTTTAGGCATAACATTTTCAAAAGTTTGTTCCTTATAAAAAGCAATCTATAAAAGATAGGCTGGCACTGCCAGGCAGGATACGCCCACATTTTTGAGAGATGGATAGAGAACAAGCAATACCGAAAGTGATTTTTCCTACATCATTAAGTCCTGTATTTCATACTGTATTGGGAGCAGCCATTTTGTTGGTCAGTTCCAGTCTGATATTCATGAAATTCGAAGCCGACAATGATTATGGTTTGATGGTACACAACCTAGAAATGTTACTTTTCGTCAAAATCGGATAAGAATTGTGACCTGTAGGAGTCCACAACCATGATATACCATATTTTTTCACTATTCGCGTACAAACGGTGACCATTTCGTCCTGCAATTTTGGTACGATTTTCACAAAATTCGAACTCAACCTTCCTTACGGTGCAACAGTAATATAAGCAGAGTTTTTTTTAAAATCAGATAATAATTGTTCGAGAGATAGACAGAGAACAAGCAATACCGAAAGTGATTTTTCCTACAATCAAAGGCCATAATTCATTAAGTTACAATTTGATATGCGCAAATATCGAAAAGAATAAAGATCTTTAGGTTATAAACAAGCATTTCAGGTTTCATCAAAATCGAATTAAAATTGTCACCTCTACAGGGTCCACAACTTTGACATACCATATTTTTACACTGTTCGCGTACAAACGGCGTCCATTTTTTCTGGCAATTATGGTCCAATTTTCTCGAAATTCAAACTCAACCTTCCGTAGGGTGTAACGGTGATACAGTCAAACGTTTTTTCAAATCGGATAATAATTGTGACCTCCAGAGGGACCATAGGCGATTTTTCGGACAATCAGGGGCCATAATTCAGGAAGTTACGATCTGATATGCGCAAATATCGAAAGGAACCAAGATCTTTGGGTTATAACCATGCATTTCAAGTTTCATCAAAATCGAATTAAAATTGTGACCTCTACAGGGTCCACAACCATGACATACAATTTCTTAACAGTATTCGCATACAAACGGCGGCCAATTTGTATGGCAATTTTGGTCCGATTTTCCCGAAATTCGAACTCAACCTTCCTTACGGTGTAACGGTAATATAATCAACCGTTTTATTAAATCGGATAATAATTGTTACCACCAGAGGTACCACAAGCTAAAATAAGGCAATTTTGCGTATAATCAGGGGCCATAATTCAGGAAGTTACGTTCCGAAATGCGCAAATATCGAAAGGAACCAAGATCTTTGGGTTATAACTATGAATTTCAAGTTTCATCAAAATCGAATAAAAAATGTGACTTCTACAGGGTCCACAACCTTGATATACCATTTTTTAACAGTATTCGCGTACAAACGGCGGCCATTTTGTATGGCAATTTTGGTCCGATTTTCCCGAAATTCGAACTCAACCTTCCTTAGGGTGTAACGGTGATATAATCAAACGGTTTTTTAAATCGGATAATAATTGTGACCTCCAGAGGGACCACAAGCTAAAAAGGGTGATTTTTCGGACAATCAGGGGCCATAATTCAGGAAATTACATTCCGATAGGCGCAAATATCGAAAGGAACCAAGATCTTTGGGTTATAAACATGCATGTCAAGTTTCATCAAAATCGGTTCAAAATTGTGACCTCTATAGGGTCCTCAAGCTAAAAACGTGATTTTTCGTACAATCAGGGGCCATAATCCATGAAGTTTTCATCCGATACATGCCAATATCGAAAGCAGCCGAGATCTTTTGGGGATAAACCTATATTTCAAGTTTCGTCAAAATCAGATAAGAATTGTGACCTGTAGAGGGTCCACAAACAAATTGTGGACGGACGGACGGACGGACGTCCGGACGGACAGGGGCGACTACAATATACGTCCACATAAAAATGTGGGCGTATAAAAAGATATTGGTACAATTCTTAGCCAAAAAATCTGACTTGGATATATGAAATACAAATATTATTTTGCATGGAAAAGGAATTGTTGAGGCTGTAAAAGATAGGTTGCCAGGCAACGAAACATATGCCCACAACAGCTAAGTTGTCCGGGCAGACAACAAGGATTGCCGCATATTGTTTCTTTTGTCAGTAAGGAGAACATTTACAACACATGATAATCTTATTACAAGTAATAGCCCATTAAGTAATTATCAGAAATGATTAGAATAGTTTTGATGGTTTGTCTCAAGGCCTTCGTCCACAAGATATTTGAAAGTGATCAAGTGCCATAACTCTGGCAGAAATTATCAGATATCACTGAAAATCAAATAGGATTATTCGTCTCATGACCCTAAACGCTGTGTACAAATTTAAAGTCAATCGGATATCAACTTTAGCCTTTAGAGCGTTCACAGGGTTTTTCAAAGGGAACAGGGTCATAACTCTGGCAGTAATTATCGGATATCGCTGAAAATACATAGGCTATTTTGTATCATGACCGTAAATAGTGTGTATAAATTTGAAGTCAATCGGATATTAACTTTAGATTTTTCAAAGTGATCAAGGGCCATAACTCTGGTAGTAATTATCGGATATTGCTGAAAATCAATAGGCTTCTTCGTATCATGACCTTAAAAACCGTGTTAAAATTTCAAGTCAATCGGATATTAACTTTAGCCTCTAAAGCGTTCCCAAGATTTTTCAAAGTGATCAAGGGTTATAACTCTGGTAGTAATTATCGGATATCACCGAAAATCAATAGGCTTCTTCGTCTCATGACCTTAAACACTGTGTATAAATTTAAAATCAATCGGATGTTAACTATAGCCTCAAGAGCGTTCACAAGATTTTTCATAGTGATCAAGGGTCATAACTCTGGTAGTAATTATCGGATATCGATGAAAATCAATAGGCTTCTTCATCTCAAGACCTTAAACACCGTGTATAAATTTCAAGTCAATCGGATATTAACTTTAGCCTCTAAAGCGTTCACAAGATTTTTCAAAGTGATCAAGGGTTATAACTCTGGTAGTAATTATCGGATATCACCGAAAATCAATAGGCTTCTTCGTCTCATGACCTTAAACACTGTGTATAAATCTAAAATGAATCGGATATTAACTATAGCCTCTAGAGCGTTCACAAGATTTTTCATAGTGATCAAGGGTCATAACTCTGGTAGTAATTATCGGATATCGCTGTAAATCAATAGGCTTCTTCATCTCAAGACCTTAAACACCGTGTATAAATTTAAAGTCAATCGGATATTAACTTTAGCCTCTAGAGCGTTCACAAGATTTTTCAAAGTGATCAAGGGTCATAACTCTGGTAGTAATTATCGGATATCGCTGAAAATCAATAGGCTTCTTCCTCTCAAGACCTTAAACACCGTGTATAAATTCAAAGTCAATCGGATATTAACTTTAGCCTCTAGAGCGTTCACAAGAAATTGTGGATGATGGACTGACGGACCGACCGACAGACGGACGGACGGGGGCGACGGCAATATACGACCACATTTGCATGTGGGCGTATAAAAACGTATAATGTATCATATAATTCTATTACATAGAAAAACTGAGAGTCGAATGAAACATCTACCTCAATTTTAAATTTTTTTTTTACTTTATATATATTTGTAAAACTGATATAAATTTGGAATTATAATTAACATATTAAAAACATCCACTTTGCATATAGAAAGTAGCATCGATTGAAAATATAGATGGACTTCTGTAATTAATGACATAGACAGCTATATTTCTAGTATGCGACTAGGTCTAAATATATAATGTATACGTCGTCCTGAATGGATGTTCTGGTGCAATGAACATCTTATCTAGCAGTAACATCTTGTAAGTAAACGGTATAAGCCACTCTTGATAGCATTATACTGAAAATAACTTTCGGATATCAACCCTTTTTTCACCAAGGTAAATATCGATGTTAAGGAGAACACATAAATGTTTTGAATCATATAAATATATATCTTTATTAATATTATCGAATTGTCTGCATTTTTCAAAACCAGATAGTTATCCAGTTCAATAATTCCATTTATTTCCTATAAGGAATGATTCGTCGCATAGTTTTTCGTTGTCTCTTTAGGCAAGCAAGAAATTTGAATGTTTGATTGGTCATAATGTGGCCCAAAATATGACCTTTGAACAGGGGCGGATCCAGGAATTTTAAGCTTTGTTTCAGTTATGGACTCTAAATTTTAATTACAGTCACTAATTAGTGCTAATTAATTAGCTCTTAAGTAACATTAATACAACATTTTATGCTCTTAAGTCATGAATTTGGTGCAGTGAAACTCATAGAAATATGTTTTCCAAACAAAAATAATTTTGGACAAGACAATTTAAACAAATCCACTCAATCCCTATTACGAGACCCAAAAATTGACCATTGACCTTTATCACCTTTGAACCAGTCTTAAGCAAGGTTTGTTCAACTTTTGTTGCTCTAAAGTTATAATTTTGGTTTACTGGCTTGGTTAGCTAGCTTTTAGGCTTTGTTTCAGTCATGGACTCTCAATTTTAATTACGGCCATTAATTAATGCTAATTAATTAAGCTCTTAAGTAGCATTAGCACAACATTTTATGATTTTAAGTCATACATTCTGTTTCAAAGTGCCAAGTATGAAATCCTTGCAAGAAAATTGTGGATGGACATTGAATTTTAACTCCCATTAAATTCAAGGGGGTTAGGGGGAGCGCTCCCAGGTATACGCACAGGTTACAAAACTTAAGACTTTCACCTCGTCTGTGGTACACTCGGACCCTGCCATCGGCAAGTCTCAAAGTGAATCGAGATTCGTCACTAAAGACAACCGAATTCCACTGTCTTGGAGTAAATCTTATGTGTCTTGTGGGCCCACACAAGTCGGTTACGGCGATGAGGATCTGTCAATATTGGTCCAGCAGCCTGTAAGCGATTTCGAACAGTTTGTGCAGTTACCCTTCCACCAAACATCTCTCTACTTGTGGAGGTTGCAGTGACATGTATTTCTAAGATGACGTAATTGTATTGCTTTATCTTCCTGGAGTGACTTCACACGTGGCACTCCCGCCCTTAGGTGGTTGGCAATAGTTCTAGTTTGAAGCAATCTCATTCTAAGATTAATTATTGTCTGGCGTGAACAATTAAAGGCTCTTGCAACAGTGACCACAGACTGACCAGCATAGAGCCTACCTATAGCACGTCAACGTTCTACATTTGAAAGGCACGGCATTTTATAACAAAGATGAAAATAACGATTTTAATTTATTTTTCCAGTTCAAGTAACGTGTGCGTGTTCAGTTTAAACAAACTTGCGTCGATTGACATCACGAGTTTGTGTTTGCACGTGTTTTTCCAATCTGTTTCACAGAGAATTACTTACGAATTATCTCTGTAACGGATGCCTGTCCAAAACATGTGCGTTGACTGCACGCCTCGTAGTCATAGGCTCAACGGCTCGTGCAATGTTTACTTAACACCTAACTGCTTCGGGCAAAATGATGCATTTTACTCATTTTAATACCCATTTACACTAAATAGGAAATAATTTTTAATTACAAATACTTCAAACGTCTTTATTTATTTTTCTTTTACCTCAAAAAAATGTTTGAGAATTCAATTTGTCGGAGTAAAAAAGTTAATATGCCGTACTCATTAAGCCTCATCGATGTCATGCTTATCAGTGATTGTAGCAGCCAAGTGAATATTCACTGCAGGATCAGTTTGGTGTTTTTCACGTTTTTCATCTTTATATGCTCAAAAGTCACGTGATCCACGTGACTTTACAATTTTATGAAATTAAAGGCTTCTTACTACTTACTATCGTTAGAAACACTTTAAAATTTATTTGACTTACCAGAAAAAAAAAATTGTTGAAATTCATCAGTGGCAAGTTTTTAATTTGGCTGAGTATATTTATTCTAGGGGATTAGACACTTATTAGGAGTTTGGGAGGGATTTGGTTGAGGTATTAAAAGTGTACCAAATACAGAATAGTTCTTCAATCCAACAAGAAAGATATATCATTTCGAAAATTTTCAAATCTACCCACACTTGTCTTGGCGAGTGCGATGATTTACAAAAATATTAGTCCCACTTTCTCGAAGCATATTATTTATATGTACAATTATATATATTTATAGAGATTACAACTCAACACAAGAATAATTGACAAGCTGTGTAAGGGTCAGTCTCCTTCTCCGAAGACCTGCCTAATGTAATTAGTATAGACTAGCACTCAGTAGAAAATTTTGGACTTCGACGAATTCAGATTTTAATTAAATGGTATTTGGTGGGTGGGCGGGTGGGGGGCTATTTCGTTTCAGTGACCCACGCAGTATCTCCTAACCTTTCTATCATAATAAGCCATGATAAACTGAAGTCAGAGCAACGGTGAAACCAGTAACTTCAGTAATCACGTATTACACGAGTGCGGTACACATATTTATGGTCGATATTTCAATATGACGAAATATGTCTATTCACAGGGACCTTTTACATTTCGATATGCTAAGACTCTGACTTGACATCGGCTATTCCTACAATATATTGATACCGGTATTGGCTGAATTTACTGTTAATGTTACCGTTATTATGCTGTTAATTGACAATATTACATGTTCACAGAGTCAGTAAAGATACACAATAAATTGGACATATTTTACTAAACAAAACATTTATTGTTCGGATTCAGTATAAACAGAGACAGATTAACGATATAGAATTGCAGAAACATAAATGACAGACTACAGTTATTTGTTGTCTGCACATGCTTTTATGGTGGCAGTTATTAAAGCTGACATTAGATTTTAATTAGTGTGCATTTACCTTCAACAATTCCTCGTCGATGCTCATATGTTTCGTGAGTCTGAACTTTACATTGTTGTAGCCTACTACGTATATTTTCCCGTTTGAAAACCAAGCAGATTTTACGTTAGGGTTAGCAGTTGCTGATTCCATTAGTTTAACGGTTTCGCGGGTCATATCTTCAGAGATTACGATCCTGCTACCTTTTAGCTGTTTTCTTCTCAATATTATTTTGTACCTGTCATCTCGTCGTAATATTCTTACTATAATGCCACGATGTCTAATCTTGGTAGTTTTAATACCACTCTGTGTGCTGCGTCTATTATTTCTTCATCTATGTGTAGTTTTTCACGAAAGAGTTTCTTAGCTATTTCTATGCAATTTTCATTTTCTGTTTCCTTTATTCCGAATATCCTAATATGAGATTTTCTAGAACACTGTTCAAGATCGTTGAACTTACTTTCAAGTTCTTTAAGTTGTTGATCTTTATTTGTATTATACTTTCTAGTTTTGTCACCCTTTCTTCTATATGGTCCTGGTCCAAATTAAGATATTCCGTAGCATTTTCTAGTTCAAATAATCGATTTGCGTGATCAAGGCCCATAATTCTGACAGTTATTATCGGAAATCGCTGAAAAACAAAAGGCTTCTTCGTCTCATGACCTAAAATACTGTGTAAAAATTTAAAGTCAATCGGATATTAACTTTAGCCTCTAGATCCACAAGCAATCTGAACGCCGGACCAACAGATAGATGGATGGACGGACGGAGGCGACGACAATATACGACCACATGAGTGTACAATTAAGAATTTTAAATGTCAATCTGATTAATTTTACAAAACTCAAATACTGTCTTCAATAAGAAAGAATTTTTATATTTTAGCACAAAAGGCCCAGGGACTCGAGATGCAACGCTGTACATAAAGCGGCATGTATACTTAAAGGGCCATCATTTTTGCAGTTATTCCTTGATTTTCATTTTCTTTCACCGGTGTGTTGCCAGAACATATGGGAAGCATATTAAAAGGGCCTTTTGGTGATACCTGAAGTTTCTCTTCTATATAGGACACAGGTCACTAAATATTTCTATGCCGGGACCCACAAATTGTAGGTCACAGTTATTTTTAGTCTTTCTCTCCTTTCCCTTTCCCCCCTTTTGCATGGCCATTTTTGTCAATTTTTTGGTGTAGAATGGATGAAAAGGGTTTGAAAATACATTTTCTGCCAGGTTTTGGTGAATATTCATGATTTTGAGGAGGAAGGATACAAGAGTTGTGAGGTTGGTTACGTTGAAGGGGAGGGCCTAAAATTGCTTGTTTAGTTGTCTCTACTTCCAGCTTGTGTATCTCAAGTTTTTCATGGTGAACCTCATACATGCTTTTGGGCAAGAGTTTGCCACATGTTGCTCCATCTGCAGTAGAAAGCGTCTGCCCTACGAATATTTGGGAAAAAGTTACAGCCGGTCTAAGAGACGAGAATTAACATTAAAGTCAATGGGGAAATAATTAGTGATCTGTGACCTTATGGTCCAATGTGCCCGAATAACGAAAGGAACTGTGATCTTTGTGCTATAAACTTATATTTAAAATTTCATCAAAATCGGATTAAAATTGTGACCTCTACAGGGTCCACAACCTTGATATATCATATTTTGACATCTTTCGCGTATTAGCGGCAGTCATTTTGTCCAACAGTTTAGGTCCTATTTTTACAAAATTATTCCTCAATAGACTTCTTCGTCTCATGACCTTAAACACTGTGTATACGACCACATTTAAATGTGGGCGCATAAAAATCGGTTCAAAATTGTGACCTCTATAGGGTCCACAAGCTGAAAACGTAATTTTTCGTACAATCAGGGGCCGTAATCCATCAAGTTTCGATCCGATACATGTTAATATCGACAGCAGCTGAGATCTTATGGGGATAAACCTATATTATAAGTTTCGTTAAAATCAAATAAGAATGGTGACCTGTAGAGAGTACACAAACAAATAGTGGACGGACAGGGGCGACGGGATAATACGGCCACATGAAAATGGGGGCGTATAAAAATAGGTCCACCTCGTTATTTTTCATGTTTAATTCCCGTACAGTATTCAAATTCATGTCAATAATATTCCTAAGTTGATACATTTTTCAGCAAAGTCCGGCAATCGTCTTATACTTCGTTTCGATTTATACACGGAAGGTAACAAAAGATTACATCCCGAATTTTATTTGGCAGTAAACCGTAACAAACGTCGCTCTAATACAAAGGGCGAGTGATACCAACTGCTACCGGTAAATAATTGTATTCGACACTAGCACGCGCTATCGTCTAAAACAATTAACTACTTGCATTATTAAAATTGAAATATTCGTGAACATTTCTTAGCGTGTTTATTTATTTATCTAAAAACATAAACCCATTCAAAATCCGACAATACTCCATCAAAATATAATCTTTTTTCTGACATCATGTGTATTGGATTAGACAGTATACATCTCTTAATTTTACGACATTACTTTCATTTTAATTACTGAACTATAAGCGCCATGTGGGGGTACCGCCATGCGTTTGTCTGGAATAGCTTAAATTAACTTTGGCAACGACCGTAAAAAATATCACAGATAAGTTATCGATACAATGTATGTTGATTTCAGGTGTTATATACTATCAGGAGATGTTAACTTGACTTATTAGGGTTTCACACTGCGAAGCTTGTGTGAAACACTATTGTTTTTGTTAAAATTATTATTAGGGTTTCACACTGCGTAGCTTGTGTGAAACACTATTGTTTTTGTTAAAATTATTATTAGGGTTTCACACTGCGTAGCTTGTGTGAAACACTATTGTTTTTGTTAAAATTCTTCTTATTATTATTCTTACTATTATTATTTTTTTTTTTTCCAATTTGCTTATATAATAATAATAATGAGTACATTTATAATGCGCTATATCCATAAACCAAGTTCATGCTCAAAGCGCTACACAATTATTATCCCGGTCTCTAGGATACAGGTAAAGCCTGATTACCTCCCTTTACCCCTGAACTCTCAGAAAGAGCCCCAACAGATGCTGCCCCAAGGAGCGCAACAGTTTTTTGTGTAATACATACACCATCCTACCGGTACCCATTTACAGCTGGGTAGACTGGAATACAGGGATAAAGTGTCTTATTCAAGGACACAAGAACTCGACGCACAATTCGGGTCTCGAACCTGCAACCATTGGGTCACAAATCCTACTCTCTAACCATTGCGCCAAATCCCTCCGGAATATATCAGGAATATTGTCGGATCGATGCAATGTTTTGAGTTTGACTGCGAAAGTGGGTGTGACTTAGAGATTAAAGCTATTTCCGGCATTCTGCGACAATGCAAAATGTCCGAAATCACCGAAATTGTCGTTTTTTGAAATATTGCAGTAATATTAACAACAATTGTTGGATTTTATCGTTTGATAGTTTTTGACATAGCCAGAGACATGGCACATAGCTACGGGTCTTTAGATTTTTAAATTTCGCAGAATCTTCGGAACAATAAGGCGCCAAATTTTGAAAATTTAAATTTTGACAAAAAACTTTTTTATTAATGAATATTTTTTTTTTAATGACCTTTCACCAAGGGTTAAAGGGTCGTCTGATTTGGGCAAAAATGTGAACATTTTTTTTCTGGATAATTTTCCTTGGTCGCTATTGGCTAATTCAGTTTATCAGTCCTATATAAATTATTATTTGTCCGATTTGTATAAAACAAAGTTTGTATGCTCCATGGTCCAAAATGTCATTTTTTTTTGTTACCGGCAAAGTTTCCTGTCGGCACCGTAAGTGACGTAAATTTAGCAAAAACTACAATTTTAACACTTTTTGAAAGCAAAAAATTATTTTTTTCAAAATCTAATATGACTGAAAAGATGTGCCATATAAAGGCGCACAAAACATCGGGCTCAGTTTTTTTAATTTCGATTTCGTTTTCGGGCAATTTGGATTAAAGAGTGAGAAAAGGTGTCAAAATAAGATATTTACAACCCATCCAGCGTCTTCATATTAGAAAATATATCTTCGTAACATTCATAATCTCGTAGCAATAACCCATACAAAGAGAATGTATGTGAAAATTAATTTGTAATATGCGCAGTTGCCGAGAAAAAGTCAATTTTGCATGAGTCATTTTTCACGTTATTTTGGCTGTATAAGAATCAATTATTATGTGATTTTCAATTTTCTTTCACCATTGGATGCCTGGTGCCATAGTGGAGCAGGTCAAACCATTCTACCTCATATGCGGCCACCGGAAATGACGTCATTTTCTCAAAACATAATATTTAGCATTAAAAAACAATATTTTATTCAAATGGGTCGTACTTGTTATTTTTTTCAAATTATAATATTTGATTCTATTCATCAAATAGACTGAACCCATACGATCATACAGATATCACAAAACGGTTTCTAACTCGTACGGTTGCAGAGAAATGGGCGATTTTCCACAAGTCACTTTTCGAGGATTTTGGTCTATAAAAGTGTCGGTTATTATTCGATTTTCATAAAATTTTCACCATGTGATATCTTATGTCATTTCTGATTTCATAGAACTAATTTAACATTTTCAGTATCACCGGAAGTAATTATATTTTGGCAAAAACTGTATTTTTAGCTTTCAAAACAGATATTTTTTTTCAAATGAGTCTAATTTGTAATATATTTAAAATTATGATATTTAGTTCGCATCAACTAATAGAATGAACCCATGCGATCATACAGATACCACAAAATGGTTTCTAACTTGTACAGTTTTCAACAAATCACTTTTCAAGTTTTTTGGTCAATAAAAGTGGCAATTATTATTCGATTTACATAAAATTTCACTATATGATATCTTATGCCATTTCTGATTTCATGAAACTAACTGAACATTTTCATTATCACCGGAAGTACTGTAATTTTATCAGGATCAATTACATGTTACAAATGTATAAAATGAATTGATATTGCTGGATTTTTGTAGATTCTGTTTCCCTTTTATTTGATGTGTGCAATGTTTATGTGTAAATCTGTTTATCGGTGCCATTGGCAAGGGCAACATGAGAGCGAAAGTGACATAAGTTTAAAGTTAACGTGGCACCAGTGAAACCCGTCATTCCTGCATGCAGGTCTAGTTCTTATTATTATTATCATTATTATTCAGATTCCAATTTGAATAGATCTAAGCAACTGCTTGTCGCATCGTTACCATTTCTTCGGTTTTACTGGGAAAGTGGGTGTGACTTAGAGGATAAAGCTATTTTGAACGTTCTTCGACTATGCGAAATGTCCGAAATCACCGAAGTTATCGTTTTAAAAAATATTGCAGTAATTTTAAGAATAATCATTGGATTTTAACTTTCGATACATTTCGGCATAGCCGGAGACAGGGCACATAGCTACGCTACTTTCGATTTTTGATTTTCGGTAAATCTTCGAAGATATTAGGCGCCAACTTTTTTATTTATGAATATTTTTTAGTCGTGTTGTACACAGAATTAAAGAGTCATCTGTCTTGCGCAAAAATGTTAAAATTTTTTGTCTCAGTAATTTTCCTTGGCCGCCATTGGCTAATTCAGTTTTTCAGTCCTAGATTATTTTTTTATTGTTCGATTTGTTTAAAACAAAGTTCATATGCTTCGTTGTCTCAATTGTCATTTTTTTTGTTACCGATAGTGTTAACTGTCGGCACCGGAAGTGGCATAATTTTACCAAAAACTACAATTTTGACAGTTAGTTACCTACTTCGTAAAAACAAATATTTTTTTTTTGAAAAATTATATGACTCAAAGAGTGTGTCCTTTCAAGGCGCAAAAAATGGCGGAAGCATTTTTTTAAATTTCTATTTCATTTTCTAGCAAATTGGATTAAGAGGTGAAAAAAGGCGTAAAATTGACCTATTTACAACCCATTCAGGCTTTTCAGATTTTAAAATATTTTTACATAACTCTTATAGCTATAATCCATACGAAGAGAATGTATGTGAAAATTAGGTTGTAATATAAGCAGTTGCCAAGAAATAGGCAGTTCTGCATAAGTCACTTTTTTCGTTATTTTGCGTGTAATATAGTCAATTATTATTGAATTTTTATAAAAGTGACATCATTTGATTCAAAAAGCATGTAGCCTCATATCAAGTTGATTACAATTTAAAATTGACACCGGAATTGACGTCATTTTGTCAAAAACTGCATTTTAAACTTTTTAGATCAATGTTTTATTCAACCAAGAATTACTTAATATGTATTAATAATTTTAACTTTTGGTTTAATTTTACATATAAACACAACTCATATGGTCATATAGATATCATAAAATTGTTTCGAACTTGTTCGGTTGCCGAGAAATAGACGGTTTTCTACATGTCACTTTTGAAGGTTTTGGAGCCATAAAAGTGTCAATTATTATTCGATTTTCATAAACGTTACACCATGTTATACCTAATGCCATTTAGGATTTCATACAAGCAATTTAAGATTTTCATTATCACCGGAAGTAACGTCATTTTGGCAAAAACTGTATTTTTAGCCTTCAAAACAAATATTTTATTCAAATGAGTCTGTTTTGAAATCTTTTTCAAATTATGGTATTTGATGCCAATCAACAAATAGAATAAACCCATACGATCATACAGATACCGCAAAATGGTTTCTAACTTGTATGGTTGCCGAGAAATAGCCGATTTTCTACAAGTCACTTTTCAAGTTTTTTTGGTCTTTAAAATTGGCAATTATTATACGATTTACATAAAATTTTCACTATATGATATCGTATGCCGTTTCTGATTTCATAAGACTAATTGAACATTTTCATTAACACCGGAAGTAATTTAATTTTGTCAAGATCATTTACAAGTAGCAAATGTATAAAATGACTTGATATTGCTGGATTGATTGATTGATTCTGCGTCCATTTTATTTGTGTGCAATGTTAATTTGGAAACCTGTTTAGTGGTTTCATTGGTACCGGAAGTGACATATGTTCAAGGGTAACTTGGCACCGGAGTGACATGTTTAAGGGTAACGTGGCACCAATGAAACCCGATATTCCTGCATGCAAGTCTAGTTTCTATGTGTTATTGTCCGACACCAAGGAGATTAAAAATAGGTTGCCAGGCAACAAAACATACGCCCACAGTAGCTAAATCGTCTGGGCAGTCAACTTTTTTCAGTAATGAAACATTTATAATATTTTGAAATCTGATTAACAAATTATTAGAATTTGTTTAGTTTTTTACAAAGTTCTGCCCTATGCCAACGCTTAGTATTCAAACAATAAATATCATGGATTTGGTTGTCTGGTTATCAAATTTCTTTGAAAATCAATATACTCGTTCAGCTCAAGACCTTAAACTCTGTGTACCAATCCGAAGTCAATTGGAAGATAAGTATGGCCTCTAGAGCATTACAAAAGAATTTTCAAAGTGATCAAAGGAGATAACTCTGGATGTAATTATCAGAATTCGCCGAAAATCAATAGGATTCTTCGTCTCATGACCTTAAACAGTCTGTATAAATTTAAAGTCAATCGGATATTAACTTTGGCCTCTAGAACGTCCAAAGGATATTTTGAACTGATCAAGGCCCATAACTCTGGCAGTAGTTGGCCTCTAGAGCGTTACAAAAGATTTTTCAAAGTGATCAAGGGACATAAGTTATCGATATATGAATACTAGTATGGAATAACAACACAGGCTTTGTTTATTAGAAGTTTCAGCTAATATTATAATATATACGGAATACGTTATATAATTATTGGCGTGAATAAAGTTTGCATAAACCAACATGTCTGTTGTTGAAAAGACGACTAGGAATAGGAAAACCTGTGGCCGGTTCATTTCAAAATGGATTAAGAACCCTGGAGATAACTCTGGCAGTAATTATCAGAACTCGCTGAAAATCCATAGGATACTTCGTCTCATGACCTTAAACACTGTGTATAAATTTAAGGTCAACCGGATGTCAACTTTGGCCTCTAGAGCGTCCACACGATCTTTTGAAGTGATCAAGGGCTATAACTCTGGAAGTAATTATCGGAAATCGCTGATAATCAATCGACTTATTCGTCTCATGACCTTAAACACTGTGTGTAAATTTAAAGTCAATCGGATATTAACTTAGGTCTCTAGAGCGTCCACAAGATTTTCTGACATGACCAACGGCCATAACTCTGGCAGTTATCGGAAATAACTGAAAATCAATAGGATTCTTCGTCTCATAATCTTAAAACACTGTGTGTAAATTTAAGGTCAATCGGATAACTTTGGCCTCTAGAGTGCCCAGAAGATTTTTTGATGTGATCAAATTATGTGGGAAAGACTGCTTCAAATGGACATACATATACATGTTTTATGATTGTGGACGAAACATTGTGTGCATCATATCAAGAAATGTTCTGGAAATGTCGTCTGACAGCAAATAAAACTAGCTGTCGCTTGCGACAGATGAACTAAATTTGATTTGATGTTCAGCAAATTGACCACAATACTCAGGTCCATGTCACGTACATATAGTGCTAATTATTTGTTTCTAAATAAATGAAATGCAAGAACTGAGCACGGAAATACCGTTAAAAGCCGCCATTTGCACATTTCGCTCTGTCGCAGGCTACACTTACGCACACATTTTGGAAGTAGGCAATTTCATAACAATGAATTTCACACCATCTACGGTTATTTTCGCCTGTTTCATACTAGTTTGTAGCATTAAAGAGTATTAGATCTAAATAAATGAATACGTCACCTGAAATAATTCTACCGTAACGACACCACAGTAAATAAAGATAGGTTGCCAGGCGAAGAAACATTTCAATGTGGACATATAATAAAAAGTGTCTGGAATGGAAATGCACATGGCTCGGTCGTTGCTTCGTAAGCAGTTATATTCTCCAAAATATTATCTATCAGGATTGGCCATTTAATCATTTAAAAAGTTTAAAACAATTTCCATAAATATAAAGGCTATGAATAATTTGACAAAAGCAAATAATCAAGTCGGAAAAATATCTCGCATATATAAATATAATTTGTAGCATAAATAGTCCCTGGCCCGGTTCCTAGAAAATTCTTAAAGTAAGCACAAAGTCATGCTTCACCTTTTCTTAAGTAAAAATTTTAATAACAAGCCAACAGTGAGGCTGATGTCCCCTGCTGAAATCCCAAAATAAATAGCTGACACATATTAATTAATCACACATTTATTTTTTTCAAACGTATCGAGCAATCAAACTGTACACGAAGTGTCATCCAAAAGTGTTTTATAAAGAAAAATGCTAAAACCGACGAGAAAAATGAAAATGTACCCTAATTAGGGGGACCCTAAAGGCAGACAAAAGGGCCCCCACGCTTGACAAAAGGGCCCTTGTGTCCGAGTCAATCGTTTCTATACACTGTTACTGTCGAATCCATTACTGAATGAGAATGAAGTCATTGTATTGGCATAAAAATCACCAATCAAGATGAACCTAAGTTATCTAAAGTTATCTTGTCCTAAGGTATCAACCAATCAAATTGCTTATCTGTGCCTACCCTACCAAGAAAATGCTCATCTTCGAACTCCATCAAGGCATTGACCTAATAATATACACACCAATTTTGAACATTTTAACTCAATTCGAAGGAGAGTTATTGTGTTCCAAAGTCTCGGCAAATCAAATTGCTTATAGCTCTGCTTACCCTGAGCAGAAAATGCTCATTATAGATCTTAGTCAAGGTATTACTGTACCGTAATGAAACTATACACCAAGTTTCATCAATCTCACTTAATTAGAACTAAAGTTATCGTGTCCCAAAGCATCAACCAATCAAATTGCTTATCTCTGCTTACCCTGAGCGGAAAATGCTCATCTTCGAACTCCATCACAGCATTGACCTAATAAGCATATACACCAAGTTTGAACATTTTAACCCAATTAGAAGGGGAGTTATTGTGTTCCAAAGTCTCGACCAATCAAATTGCGTATCGCCTTGCTTACCCTGAGCAGAAAATGCTCATTATCGAACTCAGTCAAGATATTACTGTAATGAAAATATACACCAAGTTTCATCACTCTCACTTAATTAGAACTAAAGTTATCGTGTCCCAAAGCATCAACCAATCAAATTGCTTATCTCTGCTTACCCTAAGCGGAAAATGCTCATCTTCGAAGTCCATCAAGGCATTGCCCTAATAAGCATATACACCAAGTTTGAACATTTTAACTCAATTAGAAGGAGAGTTATTGTGTTCCAAAGTCTCGACCAATCAAATTGCGTATCGCTCTGCTTACCCTGAGCAGAAAATGCTCATTATTAAACTTAGTCAAGGTATTACTGTAATGAAACTGTACACCAAGTTTCATCAATCTCACCTAATTAGAACTAAAGTTATCGTGTCCCAAAGCATCAACCAATCAAATTGCTTATCTCTTAACTAGGAAAGCGGAAAATGCTCATCTTCGAAGTCCATCAAGGCATTGACCTAATAAACACATACACCAAGTTTGAACATTCTAGCTCAATTAGGAAGAGAGTTATTGTGTCCCAAAAAGTGTGACGGACAGACTGACAGACAGACAGACGGACGAACCCATTTTAATAGTCCCCCAACTTTCTTCGAAAGGCGGGGGGACAAAAAACATCTCTAGAAAGAGAACGTCTGATCTTAAAGTAGCCTGTGTATTTGAGTTGTTTACTAATTGGTAAATAAATAAAATGGTATCAGGGCAGAAGCAAAATTTTCTATAGCATAGGCCTACTTCTCGAGAATATATTTCTAAGGGATTTTCTCTGTCTTAAATTGTCTCTTACGTATCAAAAGGTGTAGGAAATGCTGTCTGCCATCTTGTTTGAAGCAGAAACAGACTTAAGTTTGGTAAGCAAGCCCTATTAGTCCGGGGGCTAGGTGTGTTTTATTCAACATGAAAGGTGCGGAAGGTTTGGGATGCTAGTTGCACCAGTGGTGGGTGTGGTAGGTGTAGCCACACATAGTACCCCCTAAAATCGGTTTGTTCAACATGGAAGGTGCAGGTTCCACTTCAGTGGCATTTGATAGAGGATTGTGTCCTGAACCAGGAAATATAACTTAAGAATGGAATTTTTGGTGGAAAGGTCACTTAAGAAGAGGTCAAAGGTCACCAATTTGTAATTTTTCGATTTTACTCTTAACTATTTTTTCATTATGTGATCTATTTCGGGTATTTAACACAAAACTGCGTGGACATGTTTTATACTGCTAGGAGCAAAAATATGACGTATAAAATTAATGAGGTTATAGCTATAAGTATCACATAATCTCAAAGATAATGAAAATATCATTTTTTTTCAAACATTTCGTGGCCTGCCTGACAATGACAGGCATACAGATACCTGCCATCGTATGAATCCTGAAAAATATTTCAACATATTGCAACAGTTAGTACTAAAATTAAAATTTATTACAGTATTTAAAGATACGTTATGTAAGATTTATATAAAGAACTGTTCATTTTTGCTATAATAGTTTGAAAGTAGATAATGTAAAATGAATAGCTTGAAAATTTCATTCAAAGTACTCTATTGCAAGCGAAGATATTAGCGTTTGTAGTTTGGACAGACATGCGCAATAATTTCAACCACCGTACTGGTTGATCGAAGCCAAGTCTTGGTCCTCCATATTTGACTAAATCAAAGTATCGCTGAACCGTTCTAATCTATTTAATATCGGAGAAATCTGATGCCACCAAGAGTTGATTAAGGCCTGGATCACTTAATTAATGTCTAATTAATACTTTAGAAAACATTTCAGACCTAAAGAAAGACCTGCAATAGACAGATTTAGCTCTTGCATAATGCATGTTTAAATACATAAGAAAATGTTAATTATCAAACTTAATCAAGCTGTTGATGTAATAAAACTATACACCAAGTGTTCTCACTCCCACTTAATTGGAACTAAAGTTATCGTGTCCCAAACATCAACCAATCAAATTGCTTATCTCTGCTTTACCTTAGCAGAAAATTCTCATGTTCAACCTCCATCAAAGCATTTACCTAATCAACACCTTAGACATGTGTGAACATTATAGCTCAATTAGAATGAGATTTATTGTGTTCCACATGTTCAACCTCCATCAAGGCATTTACCTAATAAACACCTTAGCCAAGTGTGAACATTATAGCTCAATTAGAATGAGATTTATTGTGTTCCAAAGTCTCTGTCAATCAGATTGCTTATAGCAGAAAATGTTCATTATCGAACTAAGTCAAGGTATTGATGTGATAAAACTAAACACCAAGTTTCATCACCCTCACTTAATTAGAACTAAAGTGTATGATGTGATAAAACTATACACAAAGTTTCATCACCCTTCCTCACTTGATTAGAACTATAGTTATTGTGTCCCAACGTTATCAACCAATCAAATTGGTTACCTCTGCTTACCCTAAGCAGAAAATGCTCATCTTCAAACTACATCAATGCACTGACCTAATAAACACCTACGTCACGTATTTGAATACCGTTCACCAAATCTAACATAATGCGGTAAAATAGAAATTTGGCGGAACAAATGAACGTGATGATCCTCAACTAAACACACCGTAATATCTGAACATCGCACCTGAAATTGGATGTTTGACAACAACATTGAAAACCTTGTGTAATTGAACACCTTGACTAATTTTAATCACGGCCTAAGTGGAACAGTTTTGATAATTAAGCGGGATGCCTATTTTTTTTACATGAAGACAAACTAAACGCCAGTTAATTAGAGGCTTGGTCATCAAAATTAAACACCAAGGTTTAAATTGGATACAAGTACAAATTGAACACTATTAGCCGAAATTCAGCTACAGTTATGAATATTTCAACACATAACAGAAATATGTGGTATTTACATGTAGGATAAAGCACGAGACTGAGGTTATGCTGGGGAAAGAAAGACTGAAGAAAACAACCCGAGAAAAAGAAAAAACGAGGCCGATAGGCCGAGGTTTTTCTTTTGAGGGTTTTTTTCTGAAGTCTTTCTGCCCCAGCATAACCGAAGTCGAGGGCTTTATCTTGCTTATAAACCGTTTATGTTTACATGTAAAATGAAAATATAAGTAAAATACAAGTATAATGTGGAAAATTAAAATACATATGTTCGGTTATACTTAACCACCAATATTTTATTGGTATAAATATGTTGGCGGTATAAATATATTTTTTGTTTTGTTTATGAAATGTAATAAAGATTTTATTAAGCGTAGAAAGGCAATAATAACACCAATAATAAATCTAAATAGAATATTCCCTGTCTCATATCGTCTGCAGTGACTGATGTTGAATATAGATCAAGAAACAAGTTTTTGATTGGTTCAAAGTTGCATGTGCAAATCACGATCACCGTTTCATTAGTTTGGCTGGCGTGGACACTGTTCACGAGACTTTACCAAGTTGACAAGTAGGAGTAGACAAACAGCAGATATGTGAACAAACAGGTAAATTATTTTTTATTTATCTATATACATGTATATAAAATATTGACTAGTAATACAAACATTAATTTATGTGAGCACAACCTGTATCATATCATATGAAAGATAATCCAGTCGGGTTTACTCAGGGGCTGTGGTGACTTCAATCATAAGTTAGATTGTTGCCTACCGTGCTGGGGGTTGGGATTGTCTAGTGGTCTAGAGCGCCGCGCTTCGAAGTCTAGCTGGTTGGTCAACCCTGGCTTGCGGCTGTGGTTTCGAGCCCTGCTGTGAGTGTATGTGGCATGGAGATAGGGGCGCCTTCTCAACCTCGTGGGTTTCCTCCGGTTTCCTCCCACGGCTAAAAACCCCTACGCGCAAGCGAATTTTTGAAATAAAATTAAAAACCATGTTAGTCCCGAAATGACCTAGTTGAGTCGAGTGGACGTTAAACCCCATTTTTCTCTCTCTATCTCTCTGCCTCTCTCTGCCTATCGTGCTGGAGGACCCGGGCTCGAATTCAGGAGATCGTAGTATCGAAATCGTACTCTTCACAGCGCCCCCCCCCCCCCCCCCCCCCCCCCGTTAATAGCTTTATTCTTATTTTGAAAGTATATGTAATAGTATATTCAAATACTCGTATAATATACATGTAAATTTTTTTGTCTATTTTTAATAGGTCATAAAAGTGAAGTTATTCGTATTTACAAATGAACGTCAAATATACAGATCCGTTGTTTCTAATTATTTGTATGGGGAAGTAAAGAAACTAGGCGACCAAACGTTATCGGCCAAAATAGTAAAATTATCGGCCTAAATAAACGACCAACCACAAACATGCATATTCGACGACTCGCCGCAGAACGCCTCACTCGACGACCGACTTCAGGTGAAACTTGACCAACCCATGGAAGTCAAAAATGCAAGAAATACTATAACCTTCAATATAAATATGAAATAAAGCATATAATTTGTGTTGATTATTTCCCCGTGTTGCAACTGAATTGTTTCGATTCCCCAGATGTACGTGACAGGACTTGGGATCGCCTGTCAAACCTCGTGGGTTTTCTCCGGATTCCTCCAACTTCCTAAGACCCTACGCGCAAGGAAATTATTGAAATAAAATTGAACGATGTGTTAGTCCCGAAATGACCTGGTTTGTGTCGATTGGGCGTTAAACCCCATCTACCCCACACAGTAGGACAGAACAGCGGCGCTAGTAAGACGTTAAACCTCCATTTAATTTCTAATTGAAAGTAGGGTACCTTTAATGTCATACACGGAAGTGTTATTTTGGCAAGCACGTCGTCAACAGATTGTTAAAATTAAAAACTCAAATTTTACCCGCTATATTGATCATGAGTATATCCCAGAATCCCCACAAGAAAAACCCTGTTCCATGTTTTCTTATGGGGAAATAAAAAACTGCAGTGAAAGAATAACCCGGTATGGGTTAAAAGAAAAACCTCAGAAGAATAACCCCAAATTCCCCTATATATATTCAAAGCCGCCCCCGACTTTAAGATCGCAAGTTATTCCGAGCATAGAATTTACCCCAAAGATCAAAGAGATTTACCGTTATACGTTTATAAGCACGATTAAACCATACCAATTTACCAGTAATGCAGCTTTCTGTTGATTTTTTTATAAACATAACGCTAACGCTACAATATACGTCCACATTCCTGCTTTGATTGATATGGTACTTTGTCAAGAAGGCTAGGTGTTTGGTTTGTTTAGCGTTGAGGGTCGTGCACCAACATCAATAGTTGCCGTCCTTAGAGTATAAGGAATAAGTATACCAAGATAATCCATTCAGAATTGTGCCTTCCTAACGCTAAAGGCAAAAAGTGGGTGTGGCATTGCCCCTGGGGGTCGGGACATTCATCAAAATCAGGCTATAAGGAATACATAAGCCAAGTACCAAGCTGATTCATTCAGAATTGCGGCCTGTAAACGACAAACACAACAATTGGGCATGTCTTTCCTGTGTGAGTCGGGACATGCAGTTGACGTCCTTAGGCTATATGGAATACATATCCCAAGTTTAAAGACGATCCATTAAGAATCGTGGCCTGTAGACAACACACACACACACGAAGTAAAAATGGGCATGGCTCTGCCCCTGGGGGTTAGGAAATCACCAAAAACAATAGGGGTCATCTTTAGGGTATAAGGAATAGGTTTGTAAAGTTTTAAAAGGATCTGTTAAGAATTGCATCCTGTAGGCAAACACAAGACACAAAAGCATTGGGCGTGGCTCTGTCCCAGGGGGTCCGGCATGCACCAAAAATAATAGTGGTCAGCCTTAGGCTATAAGGAATAAGTATAAAACAAGTTTTCAAGACAATCGATTAAGAATTGTGGCCTGTAGGTAACAATCTTCCTTAAGGTACCAAGAATAAGTATTCAAAGTTGTAAGATGATACATTAAGAAATGCAGCCTGTAGACGACAGACAAACAAATATAAGAAATGGATATTGTTGTCCCACGGGGGTCGGGCATGCACCCAAAACAAAAGGGATCATCATTAGGGTATAAGGAATAAGTATTTTAAGTTTCAAGATGACCGATTAAGAATTGTGGTGTGTAGGCGACACACAAAAAGAAAATGGGCGTGACTCTGCCCCTGGGGGTTGGGCATGCACCCCAAATGATAGGAATGTTCCTTAGGGTACAAAGAATAAGCCTTCAAAGTTTCAAGATGATACGTTAAGAAATGTGGCTTGTAGACAACAAACAAATAAATACAAGGAATGGGCGTGGCTCTGCCATTGGGGGTCGGGCATGCACCAAAAAACAATACGGATCATCCTTAGGGTGTAAAGAGTAAGTATACAAAGTTTTAAGAAAATCCAGTTAGAATTGCTGCCTGTAGGCGACACACAGACACACAAAAAGAAAATGGGCGTGGCTCTGCCCCTGGGGGGTGGGCATGCACCCCAAACGATAGGTATCATCCTTAGAGTATAAAGAGTAAGTATACAAAGTTTGAAGAAACCCACTAAGAATTGCGCCCTGTAGACACAGGAAAAGAACATGGGCGTGGCTCTGACCCGGGGGGTTGGGCATGCACCCCAAACGATAGGGATGTTCCTTAGGGTAAAAAGAATGTGTATGCAAAGTTTCAAAATTATAAGTTAAGAAATGTGGCCTGTAGATGACAAACAAACACATACTAGAAATGGGCGTGGCTCTGCCCCTGGGGGCCGGGCATGCACCAAAAACAATAGGGATCTTCCTTGGAGTATAAGGAATAAGTATACCAAGTTTGAAGAAAATCCATGAAGAATTGCGCCCTGTAGGCGAACCACAGACACACACACACACACACACACACACAGACAGGGGTGACGGCATAATACGTTCACATTATGAATGTGGACGTATAAAAAGTAAACTTGGTAAAGTGAACATGGAAAGTGATACAACTTTTACTGTTGCAATCTCCTTCAAAACATCATAAAGAAACTGACCTTAAAACTAGAGTAAAATGATTACCAGATGACTGACCTAATTTTAATGGTGAACTCACATATCTGTAATAAAATTCATACACTTTTATTACCAATGCAAAATCACAACAAAAATTTGAAAGATCCTAAAGTATTTAAACAAGTTGTTGTCATGCAAGATACATCCACATTTTGCAAGAGATGGACGGATAACAGGGAAACAAGCCAACAGTGAGGCTGATATCTCCCGCCGAAATCCAAAAATAAATAGATGACAGATTAATTAACAGCACATATGTGACCCCCTCCCCCTCTCAAGGCATAATGGGTCACAATGAAGAAATTTTTGAAAATCGAATTATTGTCATTTTCACATTGTCCAATTCATTACCTTCCATTTGATGTGTACTTTGTTTGAATTAGGCAAAAATTTACTGTGTTGTATCCATTAGAATTTACCCAACTCACAAAAAAAGTTTTGAGAAAAAGCAAGTCAGATTTGGTATGTTCCAAAACAAAATCACATAAGCAGACCATTTATTTGCTGTGTTGTCATCGAATATATCTTTCTGTGGGTTTTCCGAGGTGCTGAAGAGGAAAATCGTAGTAAAAATTTGATCCGACATTTCTGCCATTTATTGGCTATTTTGATGTTGAATATTTATTTATTTAGGATTTCAAGGGTGCTGACGACAAAAATCGTAGTAAATGCACACCTTTCGTAACGAAACATCCACAACCCATGCGTCATATTCACATGATAGTGTTACTGAAGAACAAGCTATACATTAGTAGTCTGCTTTGTAACTTTGTGAGATTAACTTAATCTCATCAATTAATTAGCACCATAGTGCCAGCTAGTTGCCGGCAGATTAAGATTGTTGATTGGATAATCATCAAAGAAGCCGCCACAGCAGTACGCGTGTTCATTTAAAATGTAAATTCGAATAAGGTTTTGCGCGTACTATAGGTCTATTATTATTTTCAGGTACCGTAACGTTATCAAAATACGAGTCCCTATAGAAATGTCAATTTCATAGTCACGAAATACCTACATTCACTTTCGTGCATTTTGGCTTTGATGTAATTAAACAACGCCAGACTCAAGAACCGTCACATTTTGGCTCGTTGGTTGTTCTCATTTTTTCGACCTATAGTAATAAGAAAATTCTAAGCTATAATATCCAAGATGCATTCTTTACTTCACATACCGTATGAAGAAGCGACAGTAAACGGAATTCAGCTATCAATAAAACTCTCTTATGGCCATATTGTTTATTTCCATTTGAGGCCTATAGATTTTTTTCCTTATGAGATATCAAATAATCACCGCTTGGATTAATTATTCGGAGTAAATGAGTTGTCGACAGCTTTATCATTCACCCATTATAGTTGATTAGTATTACTCAATGAAACACACACACACTTGTCCATTAATTCAAATAATCAGCCACATGGTTATGATTACCACTCAACGGCAATCTATATAGAATCAGAATAATTTTTTTCTGCCAACCACGTATTATGTCATCTATGAATGATTTAATTTGTTTTGTTTGTTCTGTGTTGCCGCTGGTTCTTCTTTCTCTTTTCAGGTAACGTTTATCTGGAGAAAGCCAAGCGCAAAGGAAAAACCCCTTTATTGTTTTAAATTGATATCACCCCCGGTGGAAGTAGACGCGGAACTCCAGAAACGAACGAACGACGGTGTGCGTGAACCGTATTACCGGACTTTTAACCATATTGGACGAACAGTTTTTAAAATGTAAATAATCAAAGGGGTCCAGCTATGTGGTTATTACGGCGAGCACTTCGCTTTTCCACATAACGCAAACGGATGCTTTTTTCCCTACAGGTTTTTTTCTATCCGCACCAATGGCGCCAAACATCTGTCAGCTGGACCTACTGTTTTAACTACTTTTTTAACATGTTCTTATTATGACAAGGGAGAAGATGACTCACTCTCACGACAGCAGTTCTATAAGTGTGATTTAAATTGACTTTTTAATATACAAGGACTTTGCAACATGTTTTTATTATAACAAAGGGAGAAGATGGCCCCCCCTCTCTTCTCACGACAGCGATTTTGTAAGTGTTATTTAAACTGACTTTCTAATATACAAGGACTTTTTATTTTGTCTGTCAACCAACTGTATGTTTTTACAAACTTTCAACCCATGGAGTAGAAACAACTTAATTTAATCAACCTGTCCATAATATCATATTTATTACATGTACTGGCGGTTAAATCTGTAATAAACAACAAACAACATTTTTCTGCAACTTATCAGAGTAAATCGCATGTTGGTATCCAAAAATTAGTTTATAAATATAATATCTATCAACACAAAAGATCACATTAAATTTTTTTAGAACACCTGTATTTGAACGTTTTGTCCTATTTCTTAAAATTCTCGGCAGAATTAGTTATTTTTCTTCGCTCACATCGGGACAACCAACCATTCCTCTTCAACAATGTGATCAAAATATTGTCGATGATTTGATTTTGAACGGATACAATTGAGTTTTAGAACCCCTTAAAAATATTAACAAACTCCGCCTGTTGTTTGCTGATTGACCCAGGCACCGTATGCAAAGCATTATGGTTATTGATTTTGATCGAAAATGAGATTTTCGCAAAAATGAGTTTATAAATAGAATATCAATTGACCAGGGCTTCCATTTGAATATTTTCATTACCGGTCTTTTAAATCAATGTTTTATTCAACCAAGAATTACTTAATATGTATTAATAATTTTAATGTTTGGTTTAAATTCACATATAAATACAACTCATATGGTCATATAGATATCATAAAATTGTTTCTAACTTGTTCGGTTGCCGAGAAATAGACGTTTTTCTACAGGTCACTTTTGAAGGTTTTGGGGCCAAAAGTGTCAATTATTATTTGATTTTCATAAACGTTATACCATGTTATACCTAATGCCATTTGGGATTTCATACAAGTAATGTAAGATTTTCATTATCACCGGAAGTAACGTCATTTAGGCAAAAACTGTATTTTAAGCCTTTAAAACAGATATTTTATTCAAATGAGTCTGTTTTGAAATCTTTTTCAAATTATGGTATTTGATGCCAATCAACAAATAGAATGAAGCCATACGATCATACAGATACCACAAAATGGTTTCTAACTTGTACGGTTGCCGAGAAATAGCCGATTTTCTACAAGTCACTTTTCAAGTTTTTTGGTCTTTAAAAGTGGCAATTATTATTCGATTTACATAAAATTTTCACTATTTGATATCGTATGCCATTTCTGATTTCATAAGACTAATTGAACATTTTCATTAACACCGGGAGTAATTTAATTTTGTCAAGATCATTTACAAGTAACAAATGTATAAAATGAAATGATATTGCTGGATTTGGTAGATTCTGCGTCCATTTTATTTGTGTGCAATGTTAATTTGGAAACCTGTTTAGTGGTTTCGTTCGTACCAGAAGCGACATATGTTCAAGGGTAACTTGGCACTGGAAGTGACATGTTTGAGGGTAACGTGGCACCAATGAAACCCGTCATTCCTGCATGCAGGTCTAGTTATTTATTATTATTATTCTTTACTACCGGAGCCTATTTCTCCATGATCGAAAACAGATATCAATCTGAAACCAAATTTTCTATCGGGAAACCATGTGGTGGCTACTTGATAAACTATTTTTGAAACGTCTGCGCATACCGGAAGTTGTCGAACTTTGTACGCTGGACTGAAATTGAAAATCGGCCATAGTTTCGTCCATTCTTTATCCATTTTCAAACAAATTAAATTTTTGGAATCCCTGCATCTTTTCCAACATAATGACTATCTCACATTTTTCAATTTCGAACATTCGTCGCTGACTTTTATCGTTCGAAAATTGAAAACATGTTGTTTACGAGACATTTTGTGTTATTTTTCAAAATTTTCAAATTTGACCTACATTTTTGGATTCCTGAAGTCCATCCGATTCCAGTAATATAAGTTTCATTCAGAGTTATCTCCCTTTATTTTTCGATTTTTTTTCGAATTTTCTACCCATTTTCAAACCCTTATATTTTTGGGAAAAAATATATTGATATTTCTGAAACCTCTGGAACATAAAGCCATATAGTCAGACAGTTGGATAAAGCAATTTCAGGAACGATCCGTAAACTGGAAGTAGTCGAAATAATTTCTGATGTTTGGAAAAAAATGCAAAAGATAGGTTGGCAGGCAACGAAACATACGCCCACAGCAGCTAAATCATCCGGGCAGTCAACAAGGGTTGTCGCATATTTTTACTTTTTTCGCTAATGAAACATTTGTAATACACTAAAAACTGATTAAGAGTAACAGTTCATTATGTAATTATCAGAAAATCATTAGAATTTGATTGTAAAGTGTTACCCCACGCTAACAATTAGTATATATATGAAACATTTAATATCATGGATTTAGCTGTTCAGTTATCAAAATTCATTGAAAATCAAAATATTTTCAACACCTTAAACTCTGTGTATCAATCTAAAGTCAATTGGATGATAAGTTTGGCCTCTATAGCGTAACAAGATTTTTTAAAGTTATCAAGGGAGATAACTCTGGCAATAATTATTTGAAATCTCTGAAAATCAATAGGCTTCTTCGTCTCATGACTGTAAACACTATGTATAAATTTGAAGTCAATCGGATATTAACTTTGGCCTCTAGAGCATCCACAAGATTTTTTGAAGTGATCAAGGGCCATAACTCTGGCAGTAATTATCGGAAATCGCTGAAAATCAAAAGGCTTCTTCGTCTCATGACCTTAGACACTGTGTATAAATTTAAAGTCAATCGGATATTAACTTTGGCCTCTAGAGCGTCCGCAGGATTTTTTGAAGTGATCAAGGGCACTAATTATCGGAAATCGCTGAAAATCAATAGGCTTCTTCGACTCATGACCTTAAACACTGTGTATAAATTTAAAGTCAATCGGATATGAACTTTGGCCTCTAGAGCGTCCACAAGATTTTTTGATGTGATCAAGGGCCATAACTCTGGTAGTTATTATCGGAAATCGCTGAAAAACAATAGGCTCCTTCGTCTCATGACCTTAAACACTGTGTATAAATTTAAAGTCAATCGGATATTAACTTTAGCCTGTAAAGCGTCCACAAGCAATTGTGGATGCCGGCCGGACGGACCGACGGACGGGGGCAACGACAATATACGACCACATTTCAATGTGGGCGTATAAAAATGGATGCTTTGGGGAAAAACGTGATTATTTAGTCCGATACCAACGGATTAAAGAGATTATGATTTCGTTGGGTTGCAAGGGATTTGAAGTATCGTATGGTACCCATTTCATAAAGATACGATGACCCGGAGGTAAAATATGGCACGCTGAAAATCAAGTATTTTTTAATTTGGAGCATTTTGGGACGCCTTTATCTCGAAAACTGCTCCAGCGATTTTTCTTAAACTTTATCTATCGATGGTCATTCGGGTAGTCTTTAGCATGGATCCATCCGTTAAGACCTTCAAATATTTGGAATAGGACAAAAAAGGGACTGAAAATCGAAAAAAGTCGAAAAATCGTGAAATTTTGGAAAATGCTCTACTATTTTTTTATTTGAAGAGATTTTCAAAAAAGGATATAAATTCAGATAGCTGACCTAATTACAGTTCTAACGATGTATAATATGTATGTAGTTATTGAAATTTAATTTTCAATATTTTGACATTTTTACATTTTTAACACTTTTGAACATAGGATTTCTCAAAAGTGTTTTATCTAATCGTATAGTGTATTATATCATTAGAGAGCCCTGTTCCCATGCAAACTCCAAAACTGGATGTGAAAACTACTCGACAATGATTCGTATACCGGAAGTAGTTCAAAAAACGACGAAAAATGTAAAAGATAGGTTGCCAGGCAACGAAACATACGCCCACAACAGCTAAGTCGTCCGGACAGTCAACAAAGGTTGTCGCATATTGTTTCTTTTATCAGTAAGGAGAACATTTACAACACATGATAATCTTATTACGAGTAATAGCCCATTAAATAATTATCAGAAATGATTAGAATAGTTTTGATGGTTTGTCTCAAGGCCTTTGTCAAAGTGATCAACTGCCAGAAATTATCACTGAAAATCAAATAGGATTCTTCGTATCATGACCGTAAATAGTGTGTATAAATTTAAAGTCAATCGGATATTAACTTTAGATTTTTCAAAGTGATCAAGGGTCATAACTCTGGCAGTAATTATCGGATATTGCTTCTTTGTATCATGACTTTAAACACCGTGTATAAATTTAAATTCAATCGGTTATTAACTGTAGCCTCTAGTGCATTCACAAGATTTTTGAAAGTGATCAAGGGTCATAACTCGGGCAGGAATTATCGGATATTGCTGAAAATCAACAGGCTTCTTCTTATCATGACCTTACACACTGTGTATAAATTTAAAGTCAATCGGATATTCACTTTTGCCTCTAGAGCGTTCACAAGATTTTTCAAAGTGATCAAGGGTCATAACTCTGGTAGTAATTATCGGATATCACCGACAATCAAGAGGCTTCTTCGTCTCATGACCTTAAACACTGTGTATAAATTTCAAGTCAATCCGATATTAACTTTAGCCTCTAAAACGTTCACAAGATTTTTCAAAGTGATCAAGGGTCATAACTCTGGCATTAATTATCAGATATCACCGAAAATCAAAAGTCTTCTTCGTCTCATGACCTTAAACACTGTGTATAAATTTAAAGTCAATCGGATATTAACTATAGCCTCTAGAGTGTTCACAAGATTTTTCATGACCTTATGACCTTAAACACTGTGTATAAATTTAAAGTCAATCGGATATTAACTTTAGCCTCTAAAGCGTTCACAAGATTTTTCAAAGTGATCAAGGGTCATAACTCTGGTAGTAATTATCGGATATCACCGAAAATCAATAGGCTTCTTCGTCTCATGACCTTAAACACTGTGTATAAATTTAAAGTCAATCGGATATTAACTTTAGCCTCTAAAGCGTTCACAAGATTTTTCAAAGTGATCAAGGGTCATAACTCTGGCAGTAATTATCAGATATCACCGAAAATCAATAGGCTTCTTCGTCTCCTGACCTTAAACACTGTGTATAAATTTAAAGTCAATCGGATATTAACTATAGCCTCTAGAGCGTTCACAAGATTTTTCAAAGTGATCAAGGGTCATAACTCTGGTAGTAATTATCGGATATCACCGAAAATCAATAGGCTTCTTCGTCTTATGACCTTAAACACTGTGTATAAATTTAAAGTCAATCGGATATTAACTTTAGCCTCTAAAGCGTTCACAAGATTTTTCAAAGTGATCAAGGGTCATAACTCTGGTAGTAATTATCGGATATCGCTGAAAATCAATAGGCTTCTTCGTCTCACGACCTTAAACGCCGTGTATAAATTTCAAGTCAATCGGATATTAACTTTAGCCTCTAGAGCGTTCACAAGAATTTGTGGACGATGGGCGGACGGACAGACGGACGGACGGACGGACGGACGGGGGCGACGGCAATATACGACCACATTTCCATGTGGGCGTATAAAAAGATAAAAAAAAATTGGAGCTCTTGCCAAAAGTTCGAATTCTCCGTCACATATTAGCGGACCAGAACAATTAAAGTGTCGTTGGATAGTTCCATTAATAGACGATCGTATAACATCTAAATAACACGAATTTGACTCTTAGGAAAAAAATTATGGTACGCCGTATTTTCCGATTTGGAGCAATCTGAGACGCCTTTTTCTCAAAAACGACACCTACGATTTTTCTTAAACATTTTTTACTCAGAGTCCTATCGGTGGCCTAGCGTGTGCATCTAATAATAAAAGCGTTGCAATATTATAGGTAGTTCAAAAATGACTTCAAACTTTGATTATCCGATTTTCAATATATTTTTTTCATTCGATGCCTAATGCCAATTTGGACTAGGTTAAGCCAATTTTACTGTTTCACTGTGACCGGAAATGACGTCATTTTGGCAAAAACTGTATTTTTAACCTAAAAAACAAATATTTTATTCAAATGAGTCTTTTCTATAATATTTTTAAAATTATGATATTTGAATCCCATCAACGAATAGCATGAACCCATATGATCATACAGATACCACAAACAAGTTTCTAACTTGTATGGTTGCCAAGAAATAGACGATTTTCTACAAGTCCCTTTTCAAGCTTTTTGGTCTATTAAAGTGTCAATTATTATTCAATTTTCATACAATTTACACCATGTGATGCCTTATGCCATTTATGATTGCAATGATCTGATTTAACATTTCCATTATCACCGGAAGTAATGTCATATTTGCAAAAACCGTATAAAACAAAGTTTGTATGTTTCATGTTGCAAATTCTCAACTTATTTGCTGCCGATAATGATTTCTTTTGGCACCGGATGTGACGTAATTTTGACAGATTTTACAATTTTGGCCGATCTCTTCGCAAGCAAATATTACTTTTACAAGTCTGATAGAGGGTGTCACTGAATTAAAAAAAATACAGTATCGTTTGGTAGCTGGATAGATCGGCTATTGTATGATAGCCGATTTAGTGCTGTGGAGGACATGCAGCAGGTTGGACTGGCATGTACATTTGGACATCCCCTCCTTAAACATGTGACTGGCACCCGGGGTGTTTTACGTGCAAGCAAATGTGTACACAGGACCTCGGTTTCGCATGTACTCTGATCTATTATTTTCGAACACCACCCCTACACCTTTGACAAGGGAGGAGGAACTGTGCTGACAAATCTGAATATTTCTCGATAAATGCAGGGATTGGACATGGGACCTACAAGTTAGTGACTTACAAGCAGGGCTACGAAAAGGAATGCCTACCAAGAATAACCTGGCTAATGAAAAGTGGAATATGTCATGCAGTTTGTTACAAGGGATTATCTGTCTGGACAGCTGCCATAGCAAACAGGCCATTTATTTTCTTTTTTGCCGTTGAACATATCTTTTCAGGCGTTTTCAGGGGTGCTAAAGACTTAAATCGTAGTAAAAATTTGATCAGACGATATCAAACATTTATTTGCTATTTTGTCAATTGATATTTTTTTATTTAGAATTGCAAGGGTGCTGGAGACGAAAATCGTTGTAAATGCACTCTTTTCGTAACGAAAAATCCACAATGAAGAACAATCTATACATTAGTAGTAATTTGAATTTGTATTTTATAACTTTGGTAGGATTAACTGAAGTTAATTTCATCAATTAATTAGCACCTTAGTGCCAGCTAGTGGACAGGAGATTAAGATTATTGTTGATTAGGTAATCATCAAAGCAGCCGCCACAATTGTACATGTTTTCAGTTAACATGTGGATTAAACTAAGATTTTGCGTGTACGTAACGTTATCAAAATATGAGTCCCTATAGATAGCTGCCAATTTAATAGTCAAATAAAGCTTACGTTCACTTTCGTGCATTTTGGCTTTGATGTAATTAAGCAATGGCAGGTTCGAGAATCGTCGCATTTCGGCTCGTTGGTCGTTCTCATTTTTTCGACCCATGGTGATAAGAACATTTTAAACAATGATATCCAATACATATTCCTTATTTTACATGCCGTATGAAGAAGCGACAGTTAACATAATTCAGCCATCGATAAAATTCCCTTTCCATTTAAGGCCTATAAATTATTTTTTAAAGATGTTATGAGATATTATTCGCAGTAAATAATGAGTTGTCGACGGCTTTATCATTGACCCATGACAGTTGATTAGTATTACTCAACGATACACCGCTTGCCGATTAATTTGCATAATCAGCTACATGGTTTTGATTAACACTCAACAGCAATCTATATACGATCAGTATTAATTTTTTTCTGTCACTTATCAGAGTGAATCTCAAGCAGGTAACCCCAAAACATAATTGCCTAAACCAAATATTTATCGCCCGCTCAGCCATCCTCGTAACCATAATGCTTTGCACGCGATGTCTGGGCCAATCAGCAAACGAGTTGTGTAGACAAGCATGGCCACATGGTCTTTGTTTATATTTTCTAGGGGTTTTAAAACTCGAGCTTGTTCGTTCAAAATCAATTCAGCGATAATATTTTGATAATATTTGATATCTGGAGATTCTCCGTTTTACAACGATGCCAATTATTATGCAAAAGGAATGACATGTCGTTCCATAGCGAGCGAAGGAACATAACTAATTTCGCTGAGAATTCTAAGAAAAGGACAGATTTAAGAATACGGTACTCATACAAAACGTTCAAATAAAGGTGTTCTAAAATCTTTTATTGCTATTTTGATCTTTTGTGTTGATAGATAGAATATTTATAGACTCATTTTTGAGAAAATCTCATAAATATTTTCACTCATTTTGCAATCTGACTCAGGATGGCGTGTTCAATCACAAATATTACGGCACGCTGAAGATCTAGTATTTTCCTTTTTGGGCTTTTATATGATATCAAAATACAAATTCGATGGTTAGGCAATAGATTATGAGATGCCGAAAATGTAGTATTTCCTCCTTTTTTTTTGGAGCCCATTCAGACTCGTTTATCTCGAAAACTACTACTATTTCTCTTCATAAACTTCTGTTACCCTGAGTCCTATCGGTCGCTAAGAGTATAAAGGTAAATTTAAAAGCATGGCAATGATATGAAGGACCCTGAAAGCCGATTCAGCACTGCTATGCAGGTCTAGTTAGGCTTTCAGACTATTGTTTATACTAAAATTATTATTATTATTAGTATTAGGCTTTCAGACTTTCGTCTGAAAGCCTATTGAGATTACTAAAATTATTATTAGGCTTTCGTCTGAAAGCCTATTGTGATTACTAAAATTATTATTTATTATTATTATTTTTTTTTCGCCGGAGACTATTTCTCAGTGCCTGTAACAGATACCGATCTGGGACCTAATTCTCTATTGGGAAACCATGTGTTGGCTACTTGATAAACTATTTTTGAAACTTCTGCGCAGACCGGAAGTGGTCGAATTTAGTGCTGTGTCAAAAAATTAAAAAACGGCCGTAGATTTGTCAATTCTGTACCTATTTTCATACAAATGACATTTTCGGAAACCCTGAGTCTTTTCTCGGACGATAGCAGTTGGAAATTTCGATATTTCGAAACTTCATCGCTGACTTCTTGCGATCGAAAAATGAAACATGTGGTTTGAGAGACAATTTTTGTTATTTTTCAAAATTTTCCAAGTTATCGCCCTTTATTTTTCGATTTTTTTCAAATTTTCTACCCATTTGTGAGCTCGGGTTTCGTTTTATGGCAGAATTGACGTTTCTGAAACTTCTGAGGCATGAAGCCAAATGACCATTGCAAGGAATAAAGCAATTTCAACAATAATCTGTACACCGGAAGTGGTCGAAATAATGTCCAATATTTTGAAAAAAATGCAAAAAATGGGTATTTTGGGGAAGAACGCGATTTCTCCGTCCGATATCAATGGATTAGACAAATTAGGGTACCATTGGATTGCACTAGGATTGTGCTATCGTATGATACCCAATTCGTACGGATACGATGAGCAGGCAGCAAAATATGGCACGCTGAAAATCAAGTATTTTCTGACTTGGAGCGTTTTTGGATGCCTGTAGCTTAACCGCAACTTTTTTTAAAATTTTTTCTATCGAGAGTCCTTTCGGAGTTGTTTTGCATGAAACTTTGAAATATCTGGAATAGGTGAAATAACGGACTGAAAATCGAAAAAAGTCGAAAAATTGTTAAATTTTGGAAAATGCTCTGCTATTTTTTCATTTTAAGAGATTTTCAAAAAAAGATTGCATATTCAGATAGCTGACCTAATTACGATTCTAACGATGTATAATATGTATGTAGTTATTGAAATTTAATTTTCGATATTTTAATTTTTTTGCATTTTTGGCCCTTTTGAAAATAGGATTTCTCAGGGGAATTTTATCTGATCAGATAATGTAATATATCATTACAAAGCCCTGTGGCTATTTTAGTGCCCAAACCGGCTATTAAAACTATTCCGACAATAATAATCCTACCGGAAGTATTCAAAAAATGAAAAAAAATGGTTAAAAACATTGTCGCACTTGCGAAAAACTTGATTTCTCCTTTAGGTAATAGCGGACCAAAAGAACTAAAGTGTCGCTGGATAGCCCTATTAATGGACCACCATATGGTATTTAAATAATACGATTTCGATGGTAAGGAAATAAATTATTGTATGCCAAAAATCTAGTATTTTCCGATTTTTTAACATTCTGAGACGCCCTTTTCACGAAAACGACGCCACAGATTTTTCTTAAATTTTTCTTACTCAAAGTCCTATCGGTTGTCTATATAGTGAATCCAAAATGAAAAGCGTTGAAATAATATAAGTGGTCCAAAAATGGCCTCAAACTCTGAAAAAAATTGAAAAATCGTTAAATTTTTGGAAACGCTCTTTAATTTATCTTTTTTTCCAAAACTACTCAATGGATGTTTCTGATACTTCTGGTACGTAAAGTTAAGTATCCAAAGAACTTCGTAAAGCTATCACAACAACAATCGTAAAACCGAAAGTAGTCGTAAATATGTCCGATATTTTGAAAAAAATTAATTCTTTTACAAAAACCTTTTTTATTTATGAATATTTTTTGATGATATTTTACACAGGAATTATTGATATAAAATTAAACCATGCTAGTCCCGAAATGACATAGTTTGTGTCTAGTCGACGTTAAACCCCATTTCTCTCATCTCGGTAGTGCCAGTTAATTTGAGATATAGTTTGTCTCCCTTTAAGTTTTTTACCTTTTTAATTTCAGTTTATGGGTTCCAAGTTCATTATTTATTGCCTGGTGTGTATAAAACAATTCTCAATTGTGAATTCTCAACTTATTTGTTACCGATAATGATTTCTTTTGGCACCGGAAGTGAAGTAATTTTGCCAGATTTTACAATTTTGACCGGTGTATTCGCAAGCAAATATTACTTACAAATCTGATAGAGGGTGTCACTGAATCATAACAACTACAGTATCGTTTGGTAGCTCGATGGATCGGCTATTTTATGACGCACTTCCTGTCTGATTCCTGAAAGCCGATTCAGCACTGCAGGTCTGCAGGTCTAGTTATTATTATTTTTTTGCACAGACAATATAGCCAATAAACTGATAGATCAAAGGAATACCTAGTACGCCTTGTGAGCATTCTGGTGTGATTTTAACAATTGACTCCAAACACGTTGACAAGAAAATGGGTAAAACTCTTATTCAATGTAATTTGTTTATAAAATCAACGTAATATATAGGTTACATAAATTTTGTCTGCGATATCACCTCGGTGGAAGCGGACATTAAATAAAGCGATTTCACACGCAAACATTTACCATTAACAGCGTGCTGAAATGTTTTTTGAGCGGTGATATAATGGTCACCACAGAGTATACAAGACCGCAGGTTTGTAAATATTTATATATATATATATATATATATTTATTTTAGCATCGATATCAATTCATTAAAATCACTAATAACACTAAGGCCGTGATTCACGGTAAATATCGATTAAGATTAAGCGGATTATCGTCGCAGTAATTCACTTCGAGCGAGATCGGAACTTAGACGGAGTTTGGCGCATGCGCGGAGAAAATCTGTTATTTACAATGGCGGGGACAGTGAGAAAAATTTCGTCATGTTATTGTTTATGTCTAATTTTTTCTGAAATCTTGCTTAATTAACATTAGTTGTTCGGCGCTAGGATGTTACAGAATCATATTAAACCAGAAACGGCTCGACTTGAGCCAGTAGGTAAGAATCTGTTTTAAAATTATTCCTGAATGGGCGGCCATCTTGATTCATTGAGATTACTAAAATTATTAGGGAAAGTGGGTGTGACTTAGAGGATAAAGCTATTTTGAACGTTCTGCGACAATGCAAAATGTCCGAAATCACCGAAGTTATCGTTTTTGAAAATATTGCAGTAATTTTAACAATAATCATTGTATTTTAACTTTCGATACATTTTGGCATAGCTGGAGACATGGCACATAGCTACACTACTTTCGATTTTTGATTTTCGGCAAATCTTCGAAGATATTAGGCGCCAAATTTCGAAAATTTAAAATTTTACAAAAAACTTTTTTATTTATGAATATTTTTTAGTCATGTTGTGCACAGAATTAAAGAGTCATCTGACTAGCGCAAAAATGTTAAATTTTTTTGTCTCAGTAATTTTCTTTGGCCGCCATTGGCTAATTCAGTTTTTCAGTCCTAGATTAATTTTTTATTTTATTTTGTATAAAACAAAGTTCATATGCTTCGTTGTCTCAATTGTCATCTTTTTTATTACCGAAAGTGTTATCTGTCGGCACCAGAAGTGGCATAATTTTACCAAAAACTACAATTTTGACAGTTATTTTCCTTCTTCGAAAACAAATATTATTTTTTTGAAAAATTATGACTCAAAGAGTGTGCCATTTCAAGGCGCAAAAAATGTCGGAAGCAGTTTTTTTAATTTCTATTTCATTTTCGAGCAAATTCGATTAAGAGGCTAAAAATGGTGTAAAATTGACCTATTTACAACCTATTCAGGCTTTTCAAATTTTAAAATACTTCTTTGTATCTTTATAAACTTGTCACTATTATCCATACGAAGAGAATATATGTGAAAATTAGTTTGTAATATAAGCAATCGCCGAGATATAGGCAATTTTGCATGAGTCACTTTTCACGTAATTTTGGCTGTAAAAGAATCAATTATTATTCGATTTTCAATTTTCTTTCGCCATTGGATGCCTAATGCCATAGTGGACTATTTCAAACCATTTTACCTCTTATGCTGCCACCGGAAATAACGTCATTTGCTCAAAACTTAAATTTTAGCCTTTAAAAACAATATTTTATTCAAATGAGTCGTACTTGTTATTTTTTTTCAAATTATGATATTTGATTCTATTGATCAAATAGATTGAACCCATACGATCATACAGATCTTGTACGGTTGCAGAGAAATTGGAGATTTTCCTTAAGTCACTTTTCAAGGTTTTTGGTCTATAAAAGTGTCAGTTATTATTGGATTTTCATAAAATTTTCACCATATGATATCTTATGTCATTGATGATTTCATAGAACTAATTTAACATTTTCAGTATCACCAGAAGTAATGTCATTTTGGCAAAAACTGTATTTTTAGTCTTCAAAACAGATATTTTTTTCAAATGAGTCTGATTTGTAATATATTTCAAATTATGATATTTGATTCCAATCAACAAATGGATTGAACCCATACGATCATATAGATACCAAAAAATAGTTTTTATCATGTACGGTTGCCGAGAAATAGACGATTTTCTACAAGTTACTTTTCAAGGTTTTTGGTCTATAAAAGTGGCAATTCTTATTCGATCTACATACAATTTTCACCATATGATGCCTTATGCCATTTCTGATTTCATAAAACATTTTCATTATCACCGGAAGTAATGAAATTTTTCCAGGATCACTTACAAGTAACACATATATATATAAAATGAATTGATTTTGCTGGATTTGGTTGATTCTTCGTCCATTTTATTTGATGTTTACAATGCTTATGTGGAAACCTGTTCGATGGTTTCATTGGTATCGGAAGTGACATATGTTCAAGGGTAACGTGGCACCGAAAGTGACTTGGCACCAGTGAAACCCGTGATTCCTGCATGCAGGTCTAGTTTTATATATATTTTTTACCAATGGTGCTACAATTATAAATGTATGTAAGGGTTATCAACTGAGACAGAGGGGTTCAAGTTAGATGAACACCCGAGCTCGTGCAAAGTTGTACACTGAGAACGCGCAGCGTTCGAAGTGTTCAATGCACGGGCGCGGGTGTTTATCTAACTTGACCCCGAGGTCAAAGTTGATAACTGACTTACACACTGGATTCTTTGTATAAGAAGTTGAACGAGTGAATGAAAATGGACGAATACGAGAGAGACGCATTATTATCACAGACCCTTTATCACACACAATTGTTTTACCAATTCGTCTATAACAGGTACCAATATGCTTTATTTTGCACGTCATATATTGTTGTTTACTCAGCAAATTGGGTAGTGCTAAATAACTGAATATGTGTATACCGGTTTATTTACGATGCATACAAATCAGATTATTCAAATGTCAGGTTTTTGAAAAAAAATTTTTTTTTTAAGAAAGTTGGATTGGTATATGGATAAATGTTCGAATGGTTAGCGCTTGCGCGTTGGTCTGCCATTCAGTCAACTGGTGTGGTTTCGATTCCTCGGTGGTACGTGACAAGGTGTAGGCCCTCAGGTTTCCTCCGGCTGCTAAAGACCGCTACGTCGAGTGAACGTTAAATCCCATTTCTCTCTCTCCTTATCGACAAAAGAAAAAATATGCAACACCCTTATTCACTGTAATATTTCATTTGTGCGAATGGGGTATGCTGCATTGACTGGAATACGTTTTACATTCGCGAATTGTCAGCCACAAACTATCCATGTGCGAAAAAAAAAAATCATGTGTGATGATATAGGATTGGTATTTTACAAGCTGACAATTATGTAAAAAAATAGGTTGCCAGGCAACGAAACATACGCCCACACAGCAGCCAAATCGTCCGGGCAGTCAACAAGAGTTGTCGCATATTAAGGAATTATCAGAAAATCATTAGAATTTGTTTGGTTTTTATAATCAAACGTTTTTTTTTTTAAATCAGATAATAATTGTGACCTCCAGAGGCACAACAAGCTAAAAAGGGTGATTTTTCGTACAATCAGGGGACATAATTCAGGAAGTAATGACCCGATGGGCGCAAATATCGAAAGGAACCAAGATCTTAGGGTTATAAACATACATGTCAAGTTTCATCAAAATCGATTCAAAATTGTGACCTCTATAGGGTCCACAACCTTGATATAACATATTTTCACACTACTCGTGTACATATGGCGGCCATTTTGTCTGTCAATTCTAGTCCGATTTTCACGTAATTCAAACTCTCTCTTCATTACCATGTAACGGTGATATAGTCAAACGTTTTTTTTAAATCGGATAATAATTTTGACCTCCAGAGAGACAAAAAGCGAACAAAAGCGATTTTTCGGACAATCAGGGGCCATAATTCAGGAAGTTACGATCCGATGGGCGCAAATATCGAAAGGAACCAAGATCTTTGGGTTATAAACATACATGTCAAGTTTCATCAAAATCGGTTCAAAATTGTGACCTCTATAAGGTCCACAACCTTGATATAACATATTTTCACACTATTCGCGTACAAACGGCAGCCATTTTGTCCGTCAATTTTGGTCCGATTTTCACGAAATTCGAATTCAACCTTCATAACCATGTAACGGGGATATAATCAAACGTTTTTTTAAATCGGATAACAATTTTGACCTCCAGAGAGACCACAAGCTAAAAAGGGCGATTTTTTGGACAATCAGGGGCCATAATTCAGGAAGTTACGATCCGATGGGTGCAAATATCGAAAGGAACCAAGATCTTTGGGTTATAATAAACATACATGTCAAGTTTCATCAAAATTGGTTCAAAATTGTGACCTCTATAAAGTCCACAACCTTGATATAACATATTTTCACACTATTCGCGTACAAATGGCGGCCATTTTGTCCGTCAATTTTGGTCCGATTTTCACGAAATTCGAATTCAGCCTTCATAACCATGGAACGGTGATAAAATCAAACGTTTTTTTAAATCGGATAACAATTTTGACCTCCAGAGGAACCACAAGCTAAAAAGGGCAATTTTTCGGACAATCAGGGGCCATAATTCAGGAAGTTACGATCCGATTGGCGCAAATATCGAAAGGAACCAAGATCTTTGGGTTATAAACATGCATTTCAAGTTTCATCCAAATCGGTTCAAAATTGTGACCTTTACACTGTTCACAACCTTAATATAACATATTTTCACACTATTCGCGTACAAATGGCGGCCATTTTGTCCGTCAATTTTGGTCCGATTTTCACGAAATTCGAACTCAAACTTCATAACCATGTAACGGTGATATAATCAGACGGTTTTTTAAAACGGATAACAATTTTGACCTCCAGAGGGACCACAAGCTAAAAAGGGCGATTTTTCGGACAATCAGGGGCCATAATTCAGGAAGTTACGATCCAATTGGCGCAAATATAGAAAGGAACCAAGATCTTTGGTTTATAAACATGCATTTCAAGTCTCATTCAAATCGGTTCAAAATTGTGACCTCTACACTGTTCACAAGCTAAAAAACGTGATTTTTCGTACAATCAGGGGCCATAACCCATGAAGTTACGGTCCGATACATGCCAATATCGAAAGGAACCGAGATCTTAGGGTGATAAACCTATATTTTAAGTTTCATTGAAATCGGATAAAAATTGTGACCTGTAGACTGTTCACAAACAATTGTGGACGGACGGACGTCCGGACGGACAGACGAACAGGGGCGACGACAATATACGTCCACATGAAAATGTGGGCGTATAAAACAATGTTCAAACAGAAATTCATCCCAATTCGCTAGGTTTCGCGCACTTGTTTCTTATAATGTTGGTTGCGTTTTCTAGCTAATGATATTATTTCACAATCTACTGTGAAAAAATATTTATTTATCGTTTTAACTACATGTACATGTATTATTTATCTTTTTAAAATTAACACGGTGTTTCTTGTTATTGCTAATACACAGTGCACGCACGAAAATGCGCGGTTGTCTGTTTTGACAATCACCGGGTTAGTATGTTGGGGTGTTCATTTATATGAACACCCACTTTTCCTCAAATGATCACCTGTGTACGTGCTAAAACAACACACGTTGGTCAGTAACTTGAACACCCGAGTGGGAACAAAGGGTCCAGTGTGTAAGTGAAGATACAAATCCACATTAAGTATTTATATGGCACTTATGTGCAACAGAGAGAGAGGGAAATGACATAAACAAGGCCTTATATGTACCTGTTTTTGCTGAATCAATTTGTCCAAGTTGCGCATATTATATTATGCTATGTCCTACTCCTACATGCATAAGTTACCGGTAATCAACTACGACTTCCGTTTTCACTCTCTCCCCATATTCTGTCTCATTCTACATGTATCAAAATTGGGTTATTGTGCAATATTAATTCTGCATGAACCTAGAATTGTTGTAGGACGGGTCTCTATCTACTTATTGGCTTTAGGTCGTTTTGGGACTAAGGTAGTGTTAAATCTAATAAGAATAATTCACTTGCGTGTTGGGTATTTAGCAAAAAGAGGAAACCCGAGAACCCACAGAAAATTCAAGATGTTGGACAGACGATAGCACAATATTTTGGTCCAGCGCCATTTCGGACTCGACACAGACAATCTGTTGGACTCGGTATGATGACTTTTCGGATTTACTTGCCAAATGTTCGGACTCAGTCTAAAGACTGTTTTGAATTGCCCTATTTCTGATTTTTTAAAAATTGTTTTTGGCTTATTATAAATTGATTTGACTGTCATGTTCAACCTTTCCTTTCAACTTATTCCCGAGTCCAAAATGTCGGACACCTGATTCCGAAACGCTGAGGCCAATGACACGGATCGAAATGACATGTAATTGGACAGACGACCCGAGTCCTTGGCATCCAAAACATGCCACTCGTCAGAATGACTGACTGTGTGATTTCATGTTCATGTATTAAACCACTAGTAGACCATTCATCCCCCCCCCCCCCAAAAAAAAATATGGCTTATGAAGATATTTGCATAAAAAGTAGAGACTTCAATCTTAGTCTTACTAGCAAAATACTGGGTTGCCTGAAATGAAATGGGGGTTTAAAGTCCTACTGTTCAGCTCCGACTGGTCTAATTCAGTGTGCTAAGTAAACACATTGCCCGGGTAGTGGCACTATGGCCTATTCTAATATTAAATTGCAACTGCCAATGGAACTTTTACGTGTACACCAATGTGTACATTGAATGTTGGGGAAAACCATGCTACAAAATACGGATGAGATTTCTCGGTCAACGCCAAGAGGCTAGTGTGCAAGCAAGCACCTAACTCACTCAGTCACCAGGTGACAAAGATTATTAAAATAGTAGTTCCTTGAGATTTCAACTTTTGATATATAGGTACATTAGTTTCAATTCCATATCACACAGTTTGTGAAATGAAATGAAATGAAACCGGGTTTAACGTCCTACTGTTCTGCTCCTAACCCTAAACTGGGCTAATAAAGACGGGCATATGCCATACAGTGTGCTATGAGGGAAATTTTGTCTAGGAGCAAAACAGTTGAAACCAAATAGAGACCCCACATGTGGCAAAATGAGTTGTTTATTTAAACATTCTGAATCATAGAAAGTATATTTATTGCCTACTACAAATAATGTATTATAATATTTTTTTTCAGGCTAGAGGTCATTTGATTTATGATACCAGCAACAAGAGAACTCAATCAGATACTTTTTTAATAAATAATAATCTTTATGAACAAAATTATTGTCATGTCATTTATCAAACATTACAATTAAAACAGAATAAAAGGAGGGTCTGTTGGTGGTTATACACAAGTTTGTATAAACTAACACAAGTTTCAGAAATTTCAACACAAGTTTCAGAAATTTCAACACAAGTTACAGAAATTCCAACACAAGTTTTAGAAATTTTAACACAAGTTACAAAAAAATTCCAACACAAATTTAGAAATTTTAACACAAGTATTGTGTAGATTTTCACACAAGTTTCAACACAAGGTTGTGTTGTTCGATCAATTTTAACACAAGTTCTGTGTTGTTTAAATAGTAACACCCAACTTGTGTTGAAAACAACACAAGTTTATGTTGTTTCAACACAAGATTTTTTTCAATTTACATACTCGTAGTACAGAGAATAAAGCTTTCCTGCCTTGATCGGCTACATGTTTCTGGGTTTTCAAAAATTTACCATTATAGTTTAAGATAGGTTGCCACGCAACGAAACATACGCCAACAGCAGCAAAATCGTCCGAGCAGTCAACAAGAGTTGTCGCATATTTTTACTATTTTTGGAAATTTATAATAAACTAAAATCTGATTAAAAGTAACAACTCATTAAGTAATAATCAGAAAATCGTTAGAATTTGTTTGGTTTTTATAAAGTTCTGCCCCATGCAAACGTTTAATTAGTATATGAAACATTTAATATCATGGATTTGGCTATTCACTCTTTCAAATTCATTGACAATCAATAGGATTCTTCGTCTGATGACCTTAAACACTGTGTATAAATTTAAAGTCAATCGGATATTAACTTTGGCTTTTAAAGCGTCCACAAGTTTTTTGATGTCATCAAGGGCCATAACTCTGGCACTAATTATCGGAAATCACCGAAAATCAATAGGCTTCTTCGTCTGATGACGAAAGTCAATCGGATGTTGATTTTGGCCTCTAGAGCGTCCACGAAATTTTTTGAAGTCATCAAGGGCCATAACTCTAACAGTAATTATCGGAATTCACTGAAAATCAATAGGATTCTTCATCTCATGACCTTAAACACTATCTATAAACCTAAAGGCAATCGGATATTAACTTTGGCCTCCACAGCGTCCACAAGATTTTTTGAAGTGATCAAGGGCCATAACTCTGGCAGTAATTATCAGAATTCGATGAAAATCAATAGAATTTTTCGTCTCAAAGTGATCAAGGGAGATAACTCTGGATGTAATTATCTGAATTCGTCGAAACCATTTTTTATTTTCTGCTAATTTCCCGCCATTTCTAAAAACAACAATTTTAATTTTTTTTCGCATTTACAGTGAGGTTCAATTTACAAGTATAATTTACATAATGAGTCAAGCAACTGTTGTAAACCCTCGGGAGTTTCCGAGAATACTGCCTTGTTGTCCGCATACATTAAAAGGAAAAGGTTCATGGTATCTAGATGAATGGATGGACAATTTTCCGAGTACAAATGTTTTTCAACATGATTAATGTAAAATGAATATAATATGGGACTTAAAATCTCGCCTTGAAAGAGACCAGAATTACAATTAAAAAAGTTCGACAAATCACCATGTAGTTTAACGCAACATTTTACCTGATCATATAGAGAACGTATCAATTTTAAAATGTTTCCTTTCATACCTTCCTGAATTAGTTTATACCATAGATTTACTCGCGTAATTAAGTTAAAAGCTTTTGAATAGTCAACAAAACAGCAATAAAGACGTTTTTTATGTTTTAAAATTCGGTTGATCAACGTAGTTAAAATAAAAATAGGTTGCCAGGCAACGAAACATACGCCCACACAGCAGCCAAATCGTCCGGGCAGTCAACAAGAGTTGTCGCATATTAAGGAATTATCAGAAAATCATTAGAATTTGTTTGGTTTTTATAATCAAACGTTTTTTTTTTTAAATCAGATAATAATTGTGACCTCCAGAGGCACAACAAGCTAAAAGGGTGATTTTTCGTACAATCAGGGGATATAATTCAGGAAGTAATGACCCGATGGGCGCAAATATCGAAAGGGACCAAGATCTTTGGGTTATAAACATACATGTCAAGTTTCATCAAAATCGATTCAAAATTGTGACCTTTATAGGGTCCACAACCTTGATATAACATATTTTCACACTATTCGTGTACAAACGGCGGCCATTTTGTCCGTCAATTCTAGTCCGATTTTCACGTAATTCACACTCTCTCTTCATTACCATGTAACGGTGATATAGTCAAACGGTTTTTTAAATCAGATAATAATTTTGACCTCCAGAGGGACCAAAAGCTATAAGGTCCACAACCTTGATATAACATATTTTCACACTATTCGCGTACAAATGGCGGCCATTTTGTCCGTCAATTTTGGTCCGATTTTCACGAAATTCGAACTCAATCTTCATAACCATGAAACGGTGATATAATCAAACGTTTTTTTAAATCGGATAACAATTTTGACCTCCAGAGGGACCACAAGCTAAAAAGGGCGATTTTTCGGACAATCAGGGGCCATAATTCAGGAAGTTACGATCCGATTGGCGCAAATATTGAAAGGAACCAAGATCTTTGGGTTATAAACATGCATTTCAAGTTTCATCTAAAGCGGTTCAAAATTGTGACCTCTACACTGTTCACAACCTTGATATAACATATTTTCACACTATTCGCGTACAAATGGCGGCCATTTTGTCAGTCAATTTTGGTCCGATTTTCACGAAATTCGAACTCAACCTTCATAACCATGGCACGGTGATATAATCAAACGGTTTTTTAAATCGGATAACAATTTTGACCTCCAGAGGGACCACAAGCTAAAAAGGGCGATTTTTCGAACAATCAGGGGCCATAATTCAGGAAGTTACGATCCAATTGGCGCAAATATCGAAAGGAACCAAGATCTTTGGTTTATAAACATGCATTTCAAGTTTCATCCAAATCGGTTCAAAATTGTGACCTCTACACTGTTCACAAGCTAAAAGATAGGCTGGCACTGCCAGGCAGGATACGCCCACATTTTTGAGAGATGGATAGAGAACAAGCAATACCGAAAGTGATTTTTCCTACATCATTAAGTCCTGTATTTCATACTGTATTGGGAGCAGCCATTTTGTTGGTCAGTTCCAGTCTGATATTCATGAAATTCGAAGCCGACAATGATTATGGTTTGATGGTACACAACCTAGAAATGTTACTTTTCGTCAAAATCGGATAAGAATTGTGACCTGTAGAGAGTCCACAACCATGATATACCATATTTTTACACTATTCGCGTACAAACGGTGACTATTTCGTCCTGCAATTTTGGTACGATTTTCACGAAATTCAAACTCAACCTTCCTTACGGTGCAACAGTAATATAATCAGAGTTTTTTTTAAAATCAGATAATAATTGTTCGAGAGATAGACAGAGAACAAGCAATACCGAAAGTGATTTTTCCTACAATCAAAGGCCATAATTCATTAAGTTACAATTTGATATGCGCAAATATCGAAAAGAATAAAGATCTTTAGGTTATAAACAAGCATTTCAGGTTTCATCAAAATCGAATTAAAATTGTCACCTCTACAGGGTCCACAACTTTGACATACCATATTTTTACACTGTTCGCGTACAAACGACAGCCATTTTTTCTGGGAATTATGGTCCAATTTTCTCGAAATTCAAACTAAACCTTCCGTAGGGTGTAATGGTGATAGAGTCAAACGTTTTTTCAAATCGGATAATAATTGTGACCTCCAGAGGGACCATAGGCGATTTTTCGGACAATCAGGGGCCATAATTCAGGAAGTTACGATCTGATATGCGCAAATATCGAAAAGAACCAAGATCTTTGGGTTATAACCATGCATTTCAAGTTTCATCAAAATCGAATTAAAATTGTGACCTCTACAGGGTCCACAACCATGATATACAATTTTTTAACAGTATTCGCGTACAAACGGCGGCCATTTTGTATGGCAATTTTGGTCCGATTTTCCCGAAATTCGAACTCAAATTTCCTTACGGTGTAACGGTAATATAATCAACCGTTTTATTAAATCGGATAATAATTGTTACCACCAGAGGGACCACAAGCTAAATAAGGCGATTTTGCGTATAATCAGGGGCCATAATTCAGGAAGTCACGTTCCAATATGCGCAAATATCCAAAGGAACCAAGATCTTTGGGTTATAACCATGAATTTCAAGTTTCATCAAAATCGAATAAAAAATATGACTTCTACAGGGTCCACAACCTTGATATACCATTTTTTAACAGTATTCGCGTACAAACGGCGGCCATTTTGTATGGCAATTTTGGTCCGATTTTCCCGAAATTCGAACTCACCCTTCCTTAGGGTGTAACGGTGATAAAATCAAACGTTTTTTTTAATCAGATAATAATTGTGACCTCCAGAGGGACCACAAGCTAAAAAGGGTGATTTTTCGGACAATCAGGGGCCATAATTCAGGAAATTACATTCCGATAGGTGCAAATATCGAAAGGAACCAAGATCTTTGGGTTATAAACATGCATGTCAAGTTTCATCAAAATCGGTTCAAAATTGTGACCTCTATAGGGTCCACAAGCTAAAAACGTGATTTTTCGTACAATCAGGGGCCATAATCCATGAAGTTTTCATCCGATACATGCCAATATCGAAAGCAGCCGAGATCTTTTGGGGATAAACCTATATTTCAAGTTTCGTCAAAATCGGATAAGAATTGTGACCTGTAGAGGGTCCACAAACAAATTGTGGACGGACGGACGGACGTCCGGACAGACAGGGGCGACTACAATATACGTCCACATAAAAATGTGGGCGTATAAAAAGGCAATTTTTCGTACAATCAGGGGCCATAATTCAGGAAGTTATGATCCGATATGCGCAAATATCGAAAGGAATTAAGATCTTTGGGTTATAAACATGCATGTCAAGTTTCATCAAAATCGGTTCAATATTGTGACCTCTACAGTGTTCACAAGCTAAAAACGTGATTTTTCGTACAATCAGGGGGCATAATCCATGAAGTTACAGTCCGATACATGCCAATATCGAAAAGAACCGAGATCTTGGGGTGATAAACCTATATTTCAAGTTTCATTGAAATCGGATAAAGATAGGCTGGCACTGCCAGGCAGGATACGCCCACATTTTCGAGAGATGGATAGAGAACAAGCAATACCGAAAGTGATTTTTCCTACATCTTTAGGGGCCATAATTCAGGAAGTTACGATCCGATATGCGCAAATATCGAAAAGAACCAAGATCGTTGGGTTATAACCATGAATTTCAAGTTTCATCAAAATCGAATTAAAATTGTGACCTTTACAAGGTCCACAACCTTGATATACCATTTTTTAACAGTATTCGCGTACAAACGGCGGCCATTTTGTATGGCAATTTTGGTCTGATTTTCCCGAAATTCGAACTCAACCTTCCTTACGGTGTAACGGTAATATAATCAAACGTTTTTTTAAATCAGATAATAATTGTGACCTCCAAGCTAAAAAAAAGGTGATTTTGCGTATAATCAGGGGCCATAATTCAGGAAGTTACAATCCGATATGTGCAAATATCGAAAGGAAGCAAGATCTTTGGGTTATAACCATGAATTCCAAGTTTCATTAAAATCGAATCAAAATTGTGACCTCCACAGGGTCCACAACCTTGATATACCATTTTTTAACAGTATTCGCGTACAAACGGCGGCCATTTTGTATGGCAATTTTCGTCCGATTTTCCCGAAATTCGAACTCAACCTTCCTTAGGGTGTAATGGTGATATAATCAAACGTTTTTTTAAATCGAATAATAATTGTGACCTCCAAGCTAAAAAAAAGGCAATTTTTCGTATAATCAGGGGCCATAATTCAGGAAGTTACGATCCGATATGCACAAATATCGAAAGGAAGCAAGATCTTTGGGTTATAACCATGAATTTCAAGTTTCATCAAAATCGAATCAAAATTGTGACCTCCACAGGGTCCACAACCTTGATATACCATTTTTTAACTGTCTTCGCGTACAAACGGCGGCCATTTTGTATGGCAATTTTCGTCCGATTTTCCCGAAATTCGAACTCAACCTTCCTTAGGGTGTAACGGTGATATAATCAAACGGTTTTTTAAATCGAATAATAATTGTGACCTCCAGAGGGACCACAAGCTAAAAAGGGTGATTTTTAAGACAATCAGGGGCCATAATCCAGGAAATTACATTCCGATAGCCGCAAATATCGAAAGGAACCAAGATCTTTAGGTTACAAACATGCATGTCAAGTTTCATCAAAATCGGTTCAAAATTGTGACCTCTATAGGGTCCACAAGCTAAAAACGTGATTTTTCGTACAATCAGGGGCCATAATCCATGAAGTTTTGATCCGATACATGCCAATATCGAAAGCAGCCGAGATCTTTTGGGGATAAACCTATATTTCAAGTTTCGTTAAAATCGGATAAGAATTGTGACCTGTAGAGAGTCCACAAACAAATTGTGGACGGACGGACGGACGGACGTCCGGACGGACGGACGGACGGACGGACGTCCGGACGGACAGGGGCGACGACATAATACGTCCACATGAAAATGTGGGCGTATAAAAACGTGATTTTTCGTACAATCAGGGGCCATAACCCATGAAGTTACGGTCCGATACATGCCAATATCGAAAGGAACCGAGATCTTAGGGTGATAAACTTATATTTTAAGTTTCATTGAAATCGGATAAAAATTGTGACCTGTAGACTGTTCACAAACAATTGTGGACGTCCGGACGGACGGACGGACGGACGAACAGGGGCGACGACAATATACGTCCACATGAAAATGTGGGCGTATAAAAATAGCATCTGTAGTTGAGAAACCTTTTCTAACACCAAACTGGGAATGGGTAATACTACAATGTGATTTGTCATATTCTTATAATCTATTGTTTAATGTTCCAGTGAATAATTTGCTCAAACGCTAACAACGGTAATTCCTCTACAATTGTCAGGATTACTGGAATCGCCGTTTTTGAAAACGGGCACAATTACACCAACAACCAGATTCTAAAATATTATTGAATAAAATGTTTAAAACGGGTACAAGTTGTTGTGAACAATAAAAAAAAAATTCATTAATAATTCCATCAATTCCACAAGATATGTTATTATTTTAATTCTTGGCGGCTTTATAAATTTTGTGATAAGTAATTCGCCCATTCAGGTCAACATCGGGGTTATCCTTTACTTCATTTTCAGAAAATGTCTGATTATCATATTGAGATAAGAATTCGTTTACATCATTATCAATAGTATCTGTTATATCTATAAAATGTTTATAGAAGTTACCTATAGTACATATTTCATTGATCCAAGGTCGTGCTTTCCGTTTATTACACCTAGTTTTATTTAAATATGTTGAACCTTCTATTTTATTTATACAGAAGGGTGATATTTTTTCCATGAGGGTCTGGGTGAATCGGTCAACACTATTATCTATTGAAGTTTTCGACCTGTCATTTAGCGTATAACGATCAATTAAAACAGGTTGATAATTACACAACTCATTTATTAGTTCATAAGTTTCACAAGTTTATTACCCTTGAGTCACGGACTCATCGGGGACAACAAATATATAGACAATACAAATATACACAATACAAATAACCATATTCCCTTTAATCGCTTTATCTCTTACTTTATTAGAAAATATTAAAATTTACCAAGTTTTACACAGAGAGAGATGGAGAAATGGGGTTTAAAGTCGACTCAACACAACTAAGTAATTTCAGGACTAACATATGGTTAATTTTATTTCAATAATTTGCCTGCGCATAGGGGTCTTTAGCAGTGTGAGGAAACCGGAGTGCCCAGAGGAAACCCACGAGGTTGAGAAGGCGCCCCTATCTCCATGCCACATACGCTCACACCAGGGCTAGAAACCACAGCCACAAGTCAGAGGTGACTGGCCAGCTAGAGGTCGAAGCACGATTCGACACTCTAGACCACTAGGCCATCCCAACCCTCTGATAAGTTGGACCTCTAGAGCGTCCACAAGATTTTTTGAAATGATCAAGGGCCATAACTCTGGTGATAATTATCGGAAATCTATGAAAATCAATAGGCTTTTTCTTCTCATGACCTTAACCACTGTGTATAAATTTAAGGTCAATCGGATATTAACTTTGGCCTCTAGAGCGTCCACAAGATTTTTTGAAGTGATCAAGGGTCATAACTCTGGCAGTAATTATCGGAAATCGTTGAAAATCAATTGAATTCTTTGTCTCATGACCTTTAACACCGTGTATAAATTTAAGGTCAATCGGATATTAACGTTGGCCTCTAGAGCGTCCACAAGATTTTTTGAAGTGATCAAGGGCCATATCTCTGGCAGTAATTATCGGAAATCGTTGGAAATCAATAGGATTCTTTGTCTCATGACCCTAAACACTGTGTATAAATTTAATGTCTATCGGATATTAACTTTGTCTTCTAGAGAGTCCACAAGAGTTTTTGAAGTGATCAAGGGCCATAACTCTGGCAGTAATTATCGAAAATCGCTGAAAATCAATAGGCTTCTTCGTCTCATGATCTTAAACACTGTGTATAAATTTTAAAATCAATCAGATATTAACTTTAGCCTGTAGAGCGTGCACAAGCAATTGTGGACGCCAGATGGACGGACGGACGGGGGCGACAATATGCGACCACATTTCAATGTGGGCGTATAAATCTTGGTATGATATTACTACTTGCCCAAGCTGACGGGAAGTAGCCAGAGTTGAAGACATTATTGAAAATACGAAGGAGACACGGCATGGGTTCATTCTGGCCATATTTTAGAATTTCATTCTGAATATTGTCATTTGCAGAAGCCTTATTTAGTTGTAGGCGTTTAATACACTCTTTAATTTCATGTTCAGTTATCGCTTTATCAAAAATCTCATTGGTGGTATTTTTATCAGGTTCGTTATCGTATGATGAAATTCGATAATTCCTTCATTAACAGTCGGCAGGTTTGAAGACAAATTATTGAAATGAGTATAGAAATCATATATAGTTAAATTGGGGTCCGTTTTGGTTTTGCGTTTATTGTATAGCATATAAAATATTTTTGGATTCGACTTACGCAAAAAATCATATAAATTACCAAGCTTATTTTCATAATCGTATTTGAGTTTTAATTCATTTTTTTTTTTTTTTTGTAATTAGTTATAGATTGTATTAAATTCAACCTATTTTTAATAGTCCTATTGTGATTATATACAAATAAAGCTGATTTGTATTCATGGTATTTACTTTTACAGTTGTCTGTAAACCATGGCTTATCAAGTTTATTTTTTATAGGGCCTTTTTCTATGTGAAGTGTTTACAGTGTGTACTGATATCAAATCAGATAGACATCTGGAAAAATCTTCTACACAGTTGCCAACGCTGTCTTATATAGTGTTGTCCGCAAAGCAAGAGCTCGTTAACACGTCTTGGTTATTACCCCAGTTAATTTTACTCCTTGTTTACTTTCCTTATTGTTATCATGTACTGTTTCCCTTTTATTTGTTGGAATAAATACGTTAAATATAATGGGTGAATGGTAAGATAATTCGTTGAAATAGCCAGATTGGAAGTATTTAATAAGTGATAAATGATTGGCATGAAGTAATAGATAATCAATAAGACAACTGCCTTTATTTGAGCAAAATGTAAAACTACCATTAATGTCATTCCTATGCCTACCATTCACAATTCTTAATCCGGTAGCTTTACAAAGAGAGATCAGTTGTCTACTAAACTGGTTAATAGAACTATCCATATTGCACCGGGTTAGTAATTCAACATCTGGGGTATAACTACATACAGTAGAATCCGTATGAGCAGCCACTCCTATTCAGCGACATCTCCTTGTAAGCGGTCACAATAAATTCCCCCCGTAAAAGTTCTATTGTTTCATCTCCTTATTCAGCGGTCACTCCTCTAACGCGGCCAGCGGTCACTATTTTGCAAATGAATTTAACAAAACATCGCCCATTCAACGGCCATTGTTGAATGATACCATCTTGTCGTTCTTCGTAACACCCCCGCTAATCCCGTGAGTAGTAATCAATTAACTGTGGACTCCCGCAAATCAGATAAAAAGAAATGTGAAAATACCAATTAACCCGGGATTATCTGTTAATTAATCTTTTGTTTTATTAAACGACAAACCTGATCATTGTTTTCACACGTAACGGGACATTATTTGATATTGATTGAATAAACTGAAAGTACCGACTAAAAGCCGCTATGTTGTTAAATAGACGTTTTTAGCGTCACCTGTAATATTACATACAGAGTTACACCCCCTGTAATTCGGTAGCTAAATCAGCGATGTTTTTTGGTTCGTGTGCTTCTTTGATAAAATAAAATTAATTCATCGATTTTCTTCACAAAAATGGATAAATATTATTGAATACATCACTATGATAGACAGTAGTATTGAAGGTTGGTACAAAATGACAAGTTTACAGAAGTTATGTCGGCAATCCAGCGACGGCCAAATTTACCGATGCAAGTGAAGTATTGCATTGGTGTTTGCTTCCAATGCATTCAAGCGTAATATTAATTGATGTCAGCACAAAAAAACATGAGATTTTACAAAAATGGATAAATATTATCGAATGCATGACAATGATAGACAGTAGTATTGAAAGTTGGGACAAAATGACATGTTTACGGAAGTTATGTCCGAGATTCAGCGACGGCAAAATTTACCGATGCAAGTGCACCCAAGCGTAATATTAATTGATGTCGGCACAAAAAACTCGAGATTTTATTAAGAGGCCACTCCCGTTAAGCGGTCAATCCTAAAATTTCCCGTGGGTGGCTGCTTCATGCAGATTCTACTGTATATGGGATATTTTACTGGATACAGAGTCTGAAAATATATCATTCTCGATAAACTCATCTAATGTACCTATAGCCTAGAATTAAAATCACCAGTTACAATAACCACGCCCCTATCATCATACTTAGCTACAAAGTATCATACAAATTTTCAACTATGGTACATTTATGTATTATCACATTTTTAATAAGAACGACTAATCGCCCACCCTTAGCCCACTCTCTTGCAAAAGCGAAAGCCGTTTAATTTTTGAGCCCAATCTCGTCGTGTACAGAATTCCAGCACTCGTACAACATTATTATATCATATTCAACAAGAAGATCAACAAAACCATCCTCTTTTAATTTTCCACATAATCCTTTACCGATATTCCACGATAAAAAAGATAACTCAGATCTACTCTCCAGAATTTCCTACGCGATGGGATTGTTTTCCGTAAAAGCATACTCCATGCCATTGCTATCAGAAGGAGATCCACTACTCAAACATCGCCTCTTACTTCTTCTGTCTGCTGGGGATCTTTCTATGGTCGGTACACAGGCGCAGTTTTGGGCAAAGTATTTTCATTATCCTCAGCATGGACAGACTGTTCATACAATTTCCCGCCTATAAATAATTTATCTCTTACCATCCGAGTTTTCATGACACGGTAAAGTATTTTTCGCTTCTCTTCGATAATGGCTGGGAATTGTTGGTTGATACCATACGGCTAATCTCTGAGTCTGTTAGAGATACTGAATATATTGTAGTGATTTTGTAACTTGACGAGTTTCTAACGTTCAGAGTAGGTTTGGCCCTCCCAAACTCAACCTCATTTGATGGGCTTCCTTGACTCGACTACCTATATGGTTTGCCCAAACTCCTGTATAAACTTGGAGTGCACGTCCTGTTGGCCTATGTATAAGGCTGTTGGCCTATATATGAAGTGGGGTGTGTTTTTATTGCAGTTTAGAAATAGTCGACTGTTGAGCAGACCAGTTGATTATATGGTTATCTTGGGTCGCTTCTTTAGCAGACCTGGTTATTTTATATTGTATTTTAGTGTTCTGATGGAGTTGTCGATTCGTAAATCTCGCTAGCCTTTATCTAACATTCCTTCATTTGGCAAATCACTTCAATATAATCTAGGTCTCTGTGGTAAATAAATCTGGCTACAATTGGGCGATTATGTCCCGTGTCATGTCGACCAAACCGATGGACATTACCAAATTCAAAATAGTAATCAACACCTAGTTCACGCTCATTAATAAACAGTCTTAGTAGCTCTTCTGTATTTTCACCCGTATTTTCTTTTAGACCTTGAAATATAAGATTATTTTTCATAGAGCGACATTGCAGCTCAATGACAGTTTGGATAAGTTTATCGTGCTCACTCTCAATAGTACTCACTTGATTTACGACTGACTTAGAATGATCATTAATACTTTTTACGTCTGTAGAGAGTTTCTCAATCCTTGCATAATTTTCTTCAGTTTTCTTACTAACCTTACCACATAAATTACTTATCTTCATCAGACTAACATCTCAGTCTTTGTCTTTCTATTTCATAATTTTCAGATCACTATCTATCTCCGATATTTGGCCCTTCATTCCAGCTAACAGTGTCTCAATATTTCCAACCATAAACATTACATGTTCTTACCTTTTCATTCCTAAATCCATATTAGTTAACAGTTGAACAATTTGATTCATAATAGGTCCATCATCTAATACTGGTAAATTCATAGAACTATCGACAACATGAAGTAAACTTTCGAAGAACATCTTATATTTTCACTTGGCTGATTAAACATACAAGTCCAAATATATACGCTTGACTGACTCCTGGACAACAGACCAACACGTCCTCTCTCTACACCAGCGATGATCCCATTTCTGAACAACTTTAGTTTTGAGTTTAACACTATGATGATTAATTTTCATTGAACCAGGGTCAGGCTTTCCGTTTACTCAACTCATTTTTTAGTTCACTACACCAGCGATGATCCCATTTCTGAACAACTTTAGTTTTCAGTTTAACACTATGACGAGTAATTTTCATTGAACCAGGGTCGTACTTTCCGTTTACTCAACTCATTTTTTAGTTCACTACACCAGCAATGATCCCATTTCTGAACAACTTTAGTTTTCAGTTTAACACTATGATGATTAATACTACTAACTTCCGCGCTATTCAGATTGACGTTCAGTTTTTTACAAAGTGGTGAGTGGTCTGAAAACTAAGACTTGACCCTTTAACAGGGTGGACGCCCCCCCCCCCCCCCCGCCTCGTACGCCTATGACAACTCTATATCACCAATCATGTGATTATGTGGCTTCTTTTATCTTTGCACACGCATTATTCTAATTGACGGTACAATGTTATAGTTACATAGTGGATGTCGATCGTAGCCATGTTTGAAAATTGGGTCACATCTAAGTAAGGTCATTTTCCATAGCCCTCAGTCTGGACCGGCATATACGACCAAAGAGAACCCATGCTATCGACACAAAAGGTCACACTAAAAGATTTCAGAACACCTGTTTTTGAATGTTTTGTAAGAGTACTGTATTCTTAAATCTGTCCTATTCTTAAAATTTTTTGGCAGAATTAGTTATTTTTTTTCACTGCACAACCGCTTATTCCTCTTGCATAATAATTGGCATCGCTGTTCGAAATATAAAGATAGGCTGGCACTGCCAGGCAGGATACGTCCACATTTTCGAGAGATGGATAGAGAACAAGCAATACCTCAAGTGATTTTTCCTACATCATTAAGTCCTGTATTTCATACTGTATTGGGAGCAGCCATTTTGTTGGTCAGTTCCAATCTGATATTCATTAAATTCGAAGCCGACAATGATTATGGTGTGACGGTACACAACCTAGAAATGTGACTTTTCGGCAAAATCGGATAAGAATTGTGACCTGTAGAGAGTCCACAACCATGATATTTCATATCTTTACACTATTCGATTACAAACGGCGACCATTTTGTCCGGCAATTTTGGTACGATTTTCACGAAATTCGAATAATTCATCCGATATGCGCAAATAACGAAAGGAACCAAGTTCTTTGGGTTATAACCATGCATTTCAAGTTTCATCAAAATCAAATTAAAATTGTGACCTATACAGGGTCCACAACCATGATATACAATTTTTTAACAGTATTCGCGTACAAACGGCGGCCATTTTGTCTGGCAATTTTGGTCTGATTTTCCCGAAATTTGATCTCAAGCCTTCCTTCAGGTGAAATGGTGATATAATCAAACGTTTTTTTAGATCGGAAAATAATTGTGACTTCAAGAGGGACCACAAGTTAAAAAGGGTGATTTTTCGTACAATCAGGGGCCATAATTCAGAAAGTTATGAATTAATGAGCGCAAATATCGAAAGGAACCAAGATCTTCAGGTTATAAACATGCATGTCAAGTTTCATCAAAATCGGTTCAAAATTGTGACCTATATAGGGGTCCACAACCTTGATATAACATATTTTCACACTATTCGCGTACAAACAGTGGCCATTTTGTTCGTCAATTTTGGTTCGATTTTCACAAAATTCGAAGTCAGCCTTCATTACCATGTAACAGAGATATAATCAAACGTTTTTGTAAATCGGATAATAATTTTGACCTCCAGAGGGACCACAAGCTAAAAAGGGCAATTTTTCGGACAATCAGGGGCCATAATTCAGGAAGTTACGATCCGATTTGTGCAAATATCGAAAGGAACCAAGATCTTTGGGTTATAAACATACATGTCAAGTTTCATCAAAATCAATTCAAAATTGTGACCTCTTTAGGGTCCACAAGCTAAAAACATGATATTTCGCACAATCAGGGGCCATAATCCATGATCCGATACATGCCAATATCCAAAGGAACCGAGATCTTATGGGGATAAACCTATATTTCAAGTTTCGTCAAAATCGGATAGGAATTGTGACCTGTAGAGGGTCCACAAACAAATTGTGGACGGACGGGTCCACAACCTTGATATAACATATTTTCACACTATTCGCGTACAAACGGCGGCCATTTTGTCCGTCAAATTTGGTCCGATTTTCACAAAATTTGAACTCAGCCTTCATTACCATGTAACGGTGATATAATCAAACGGTTTTTTAATATCGGATTATAATTTTGACCTCCAGAGGGACCACAAGCTAAAAAGGGCGATTTTTCGGACATTCAGGGGCCGTAATTCTGGAAGTTACGATCCGATAGGCGCAAATATCGAAAGGAACCAAGATTTTGGGGTTATAGACATGCATGTCAAGTTTCATCACAATCGGTTCAAAATTGTTACCTCTATAGGGTCCACAAGCTAAAAACATGATATTTCGCACAATCAGGGGCCATAATCCATGAAGTTCCGATCCGATACATGCCAATATCGAAAGGAACCGATCGAGATCTTATGGGGATAAACCTATATTTCAAGTTTCGTCAAAATCGGATAGGAATTGTGACCTGTAGAGGGTCCATAAACAAATTGTGGACGGACGGACGGGACAGGGGCGACGACATAATACGTCCACATGAAAATGTGGGCGTATAATAAAAATATTGTTGATGAATTGATTTGGAATGGATACAATCGAGTTTAAAAATCAATCAAAAAATATAAACAAGCTTTGCTTGTTGCCATGCTGTCGACACAACTCGTTTGTTGATTGACCCAGTCACCATATGCAAAGCATTGTGGTTAAGTGGCTGGCTCAGGAAGACGATAAATATCCGGTATTGGTGATAATGTTTTTGGGTATCTACATGCGATTCAGTCTGATAAGTGGCAAAAAAATCAATTCCGATTATGTATACATAGCCTTTGAATGTTAACCAAACCCATGTGGATGATTACGTAAATTAATCGATTAGTTTGAGTGTGTCATTGAGTAATACTAATCGACTGTCACAGGTCAATGATAAAGCGGTCGACTTTTATTTGTAGCTGAATTCCATTTACTGTCGCTTCTTTATGCGGCATGCAAAGCAGGTAATGCATATTGGATATTATTGACATTTCCATAGGAACTCATATTTTGATACCGTTACAGTACCTGAAACCAGCGACTGCCACATTTTCGAGAGATAGAGATCAATCTAAACAGAAAGTAATTTTTCCTACAATCAAGGGCCATAATTCATGAAGTTACAATCCCAGATGCACAAATATTGAGATGAACCAAGATCTTTGGGATATAAACATGCATTTCAAGTTACATCAAAATCAGATTAAAATTGTTACCTTTACATGCAGAGTAAACAACCTTGATATATTTACACTATTCCAGGGTTCCCGCGGCTTCGTCAAACATTTTTTCAAGGATATTCAAGGATAATTATACGTCAAATTCCAGGATTTTCAAGGATATTTTTAGCCTAAATTTACAATTTTTCATCTTAAAAACAACCAAAACATTACCAACTATCGTTATAATAGAAGACATAAACTGTTTTTTATTATTACAGATCGACTTTTGGCACACCGGGGAAAACTCCCGCCATTTTTAAAACAGAGTTATTCCCCTTTTCCTTATTATGCATTGTTTAATGTAATTACTAATACCGATTTTGATTAGTCAGTGTAGTGGCTTCTAGTATGTTAATTGGAGAATGGAGTCACGTGAGAGTATTTGGTTGCCTAACGGTAAATGTCATTGGCTTGGCTTGTTATTACGTGACAAAACACAGCTGTTTATTTAGATCAGTTGATTGACAGGTATACGTCAAGAGTTATTGGTTAGTATAACCAGCATTCTTATAATCTAAACGCGTTTTTTTAAGATCAACTTACCAGTATTACCATCAAAATTAAGGATCTCAACTGAAATTCAAGGATATTTTCTTATTTCCACGAAATTCAAGGATATTCAAGACCTTGAAAATTAAATTTTAAATTTAAGGATATTCAAGGATTTTCAAGGACCGCGGGAACCCTGTATTCGCGTACAAGAGGCGGTCATTTCGTCTGCCAATATTATTTATACAAAATTCTAACTCAACCTTCATTACTGTGTAATGGTGATATAACCAGACAGGTTTCTAAATCGGATAATAATTGTGACCTCCAGGGGGACCACAAGCTCAAAGATAGGTTGCCAGACAATGAAACATACGCCCACAGCAGCTAAATCAACCGGGCAGTCAACAAGAGTTGTCGCATATTTTTACTTTTTTCATTTGGTCGTAAAATACGTAATAAATAAACTTGACCAAAATAAGATTCTTCACCCCCCCCCCCCGACACACACATACGCACAATGGCCTATGCTGATGGCCTTATTCGTAGACTGAAACCCATCATAGGCCATTGTGTGTTTTTCTTTTGGTTTGTTTTTTGTGAAAATACTGTCGCACAGCAAGCTTCTTACATAAAATGGAATCGAACGCCATCTTGTAAGGTACGTGTAAGGTTGACCGACCGATGCCAGAAATCGATATATTTACAAAATGGAATCGAACGCCATCTTGTAAGGTACGTGTAAGGTTGACCGACCGATGCCAGAAATCGATATATTTACAAAAACTTTGACAACTTATTACCAGACCAGTAATTGGCCGTACACAATTGAGGAAAACAAGTGGATAAGTGATCCGTGCTCATGTCCCGAACTTGAATTTTATTTTGGTCAAGTTTATTACGTATTTTACGACCAAACGAATATTATATATTACTTACAGCATAATACGTGCGAGGCTAACATCTTCTTTAGCGCTGCATGCTATCCTACACAAACCGCAATACTATAAATAGTATGTATGCAATATGCAAATAAGGTTGTTTTGGGGTGCTGTTAGCCAATAGCTGCTGTAAATTTACCCGCGTTTCTAGAGAGTCCTAACCAATGAAAAATTATCGTTGCTTGATGCACGTAGTAATACTTCAGCCATTTTAATACAATTTCCTCTTGATGGAATATGAATAACAGAAATAATAACCACATTAATTGTAACCACATAGACCGCTCTCGGTAAAGTGGTAATTTGGCGTAAAATCTAAATGGTAATGTTCATTTTTAAAAACATCCCGAGAAACTGGACGGTCGTAAAGTAGACGAGCGAGGTCAAAACTTAACGGCGTTTCTAAATCTACACGGTAGCACAAACTGTTTTTGTTTTTTTTTTAACACATTCTAGACGGCGATCTATTGACTGGATATGTTTTAGATTCTAGACGGTAAGCGTAGTTTCTTTCCTTTTTCATAAAATCTGGACGATACCCAGTCCCCAGTGTTAAGAAATAATCAGAAAACCATTAGAATTTGTTTGGTTCTGCCCCCTAGTATACGAAGTATTCAATATCATGGATTTAGCTGTTCAGTTATCGATATTCATTGAAAATCAATAGGATTCTTCGTCTCACGACCTTAAACACTGTGTATAAATTTGAAGTCAATCGAATATTAACTTTGGCCTCTACAGCGTCCACAAGATTTATTGAAGTGATCAAGGGCCATAACTCTGGCAGTAATTATTGGAATTCGCTGAAAATCAATAGGCTTCATAGAATCAATCGGATATTAACTTTGGCCTCTAGAGCGTCCACAAGATTATTTGAAGTGATCAAGGGCCATTACTCTGGCAATAATTCAGAAAGTTACGATCCGATATCAAAAGGAACCCAAATCCGTTTCAAGTCATACATTTCAAGTTTCATCAAAATCTATTCAAAATCTACATTGATTTTTCGTACAATCATAGGCCTTAGTTCAAGAAGTTACAATCCGATACATGCCAATATCTAAAGGAACCGATATCTTAGGATGATAAACATATAATTCAAGTTTCATTGAAATCGGATAAAAATTGTGACCCGTAGAGAGTTCACAAACAATTGTGGATGGACGGACAGACGAACTGGGGCAAAGACAATATACGTCCCCATGAAAATGTGGGCGTAGAAAAATAAAAGAACTATTGTACATGTAAAACCTTATTGTAATTCACATGTTAAAAGAACACATGAACAGTTGTGGCGGCTTTTTTGTTGATTACCCAAGCAGCAACCGTAATCGCCTGGGTCCGGTTGCTCAAAACTAAGTTAAGAGTTTAACGGATCGTTATCTTTGTAACGTGTCGTTTGTTAACGATCCGTTAAATTTCGGTTGCTGGAAAGTCAATTTCATTATCCATTAGCTAAAGGATTCATTAAAGTTAATCCAAGAGAAGACTGTTCATTGGCTGAATTTAAGATTTTTAATTTCAATGAACATGTATAACAACTTCATAGAAGTTACTATTAACAAGAAACTGAAGACAGCGAGACAACTGTGCAGTCTGTTCACAAAACTAGATTAAAGACAAAAAGATGACTGTAGAATTTACAACAAAAAAACCCCAAAAGTGAGGCTGATGTCCCCCGCCTAAATCCCCAAATAAATAGATGACACATATTAATTAATCGCACATTTATTTTTTTTCAAACATATCGAACAATCAAACTGTACACGAAGTGACATCCAAAAGTGTTTTATAAAGAAAAATGCTATAACCGACGAGAAAAATGAAAATGGACCCTAGTTAGGGGGACCCTAAAGGCAGACAAAAGGGCCACCACGCTTGACAAAAGGGCCCCTCTGGCCAAGGGAAAGGGCCTTCGTGTCCGAGTCAATCGTTTCTATACACTGTTACTGTCGAATCCATTACGGAATGAGAATGCAGTCATTGTATTGGCATAAAAATCATCAATCAAGATGAACCTTAGTTATCTTGTCCCAAAGTATCAACCAATCAAATTGCTTATCTCTGCTTACCCTAAGCGGAAAATGCTCATCTTCGAACTCCATCAAGGCATTGACCTAATAAGCATCAAGTTTGAACATTTTAACTCAATAAGAAGGCGAGTTATTGCGTTCCAAAGTCTCGACCAATCAAATTGCATATCGCTCTGCTTACCCTGAGGCAGGAAATGCTCATTATCGAACTTAGTCAAGGTATTACTGTAATGAAACTATACACCAAGTTTCATCACTCTCACTTAATTAGAACTAAAGTTATTGTGTCCCAAAGCATCAACCAATCAAATTGCTTATCTCTGCTTACCCTAAGCGGAAAATGCTCATCTTCGAACTCCATCAAGGCATTGACCTAATAAGCATATACACCAAGTTTGAACATTTTAACTCAATTAGAAGGCGAGATATTGTGTTCCAATATCTCGACCAATCAAATTGCGTATCGTTCTGCTTACCCTGAGCAGAAAATGCTCATTATCGAACTTATTCAAGGTATTACTGTAATGAAACTATACACCAAGTTTCATCAATCTCACTTAATTAGAACTAAAGTTATCGTGTCAAAAGGATCAACCAATCAAATTGCTTATCTCTGCTTACCCTAAGCGGAAAATGCTCATCTTCGAACTCCATCAAAGCATTGACCTAATAAACACATACACCAAGTTTGAACATTCTAGCTCAATTAGGAAGAGAGTTATTGTGTCCCAATAAGTGTGACGGACAGACCGACAGACAGACAGACAGACAGAAGGACGAACCCCTTTTAATAGTCCCCCAACTTTCGGGGGACAAAAACTATAGAATACTTTATTTTTTCCTTTAGGAATTTTAGCGTAAATCTGTAGGAAAAATTATGGGATTTGCACTACAGAATTATGGGGACATTATTTCCTATAGTCCACCAAAATTCTGTAGAATAGAATAGAATTTCATCCTATAGAAAACCGAAGAGGCCTGCATCACCCAACCCTCTAGAATGTTCTATAGAAAACTACATTGGTAATCTATGACTTTTTGCTACAGCCAGCTAATGCCATCATTAAACAGATAACAGAGCCCCAAACATCCGTTAAATATAACGCCAAGTTAACGACACATTAAAGTTAACGGGACTTCCAGCAACAGTCTTTCTCTCTGTTAAAGTTAACAATCCGTTAAAAGATAACAGAGCTTTGACCAATAGCGGGCACTAATGTGCTTATTAATTGATTAGAATAACTTAAGTTAATCCCACTAAAGTAATAATATACAAAACACTGACTACTAATGTATAGATTGTTCTTCAGTATAACACTATCAAGTGAATATGCCAGATTTGTTAAGCATGTTTCGTTACAAAAGGAGTGCATTTAATACGATTTTCGTTGTCAGCATTTTCAAAGATAGGTTGCCAGGCAACGAAACATACGCCCACAGCAGCTAAATAGTCCGGGCAGTCAACAAGCGTTGTCGCATATTTTTACTTTTTTTCGGTAATGAAACATTTGTAATACACTAAAAACTGATTAAGAGTAACAACTCATTATGTAATTATCAGAAAATCATTAGAATTTGATTGCTTTTTATAAAGTTTTACCCCACGCTAACAATTAGTATATACATGAAACATCTAATATCATGGATTTAGCTGTTTGTTTCAACACCTTAAACTCTGTGTATCAATCTGAAGTCAATCGGATGATAAGTTTGGCCTCTATAGCGTCACAAGATTTTTTGAAGATGCCAAGGGAGATAACTCTGGCAGTAATTATTTGAAATCTCTGAAAATCAATAGGCTTATTCGTCTCATGCCCTTAAACATTGTGTGTAAATTTAAAGTCGATCGGATATTAACTTTGGCCTCTAGAGCTTCCACAGGATTTTTTCGAAGTGATCAAGGGCCATAACTCTGGCAGTAATTATTGAAAATCACTGAAAATCGATAGACGACTTCGTCTCATGACTTGAACACTATGTATAAATTTGAAGTCAATCGGATATTAACTTTGGCCTCTATAGAGCGTCCACAAGATTTTTTTGAAGTGATCAAGGGCCATAACTCTGGTAGATATTATCGGAAATGGCTGAAAAACAATAAGCTTCTTCGTCTCATGACCTTAAACACTGTGTATGAATTTAAAGTCAATCGGATATTAACTTCAGCCTCTAGAGCTTCCACAGGATTTTTTGAAGTGATCAAGGGCCATAACTCTGGCACTAATTATCGGAAATCGCTGAAAATCAATAGGACTCTTCGTCTCATGACCTTAAACACTGTGTATAAATTTAAAGTAAATCGGATATTAACTTTGGCCTCTAGAGCGTACACAAGATTTTTTGAAGTGATCAAGGGCCATAACTCTGGCACTAATTATCGGAAATCGCTGAAAATCAATAGGCTTCTTGGTCTCATGACCTTAAACACTGTGTATAAATTTGAAGTATTAATAATCTGATATTAATTTTGGCCTCTAGAGCTTTCACAAGATTTTTTTTAAGTGATCAAGGGATATAACTCTGGCACTAATTATCGGAAATTGCTGAAAATCAATAGGCTTTTTTGTCTCATTACCTTAAACACTGTGTATAAATTAAAAGTCAATCGGATATTAACTTTGGCCTCTAGAGCGTCAACAAGATTTAGCAAAATAGCAAATAAATGGCGGAAATCTTTTGATCAAATTTTTACCATGATTTTTGTCTTCAGCACCCCCGAAAACCCCTGGAAAGATATATTCAACGACAATGTAGGCCGCATTCTCGGGTCGACAAACCTGTCGCCTTCGCTCCCGTTAAACGGGTCTAGAAATCGGATTATTAATAATCGTGTCAACAAAGTTCTCCAATATATTTTGTTAATTTAATAGTTTAAGCTCAAAATTGGCCAGAAATCTATGACCTATTTCTTCATAGTGCGGAGCCATATTTGATTTGCGTATATGTGAGTTGGATGATGTGCAGGTATTTCAAATTTGACCAATCACGGGTCGTGCTTGAGGTCAAAAGTTATGGGGTCAAGTGGCAGGTCATAGCATTTGTAAACAAAGCCATGTGCACGATTTACATTGAGAATTGCTCGCGGTCGGTCCTAACAAAGATCCAGTGAACCAAATAAAAGTCCCATCCGTAGTAGGGAAGTGGTGTAAGAGAGCCATTGAAATATATTTTGAATCAACATGGATTAATTTCGATTCATCAAAATGATTAATTCGTTTAAACGAATAATTAATTCGTTTAAACAAAATAATTAATTCGTTTAAACAAAATAATTCGTTTAAACAAAATAATTGATTCGTAGTTCCAATTTCACTTTTTCTAAGAAAGTCAAAATATAATTATTTCTATGTTTTTTGCTCAAAAGGTTGTCAACTCACTATTATATGATCATGGACAAAATTTTGGGGGGGTTAGAAAGGGTGACAATGGTTGATTGAGGAAATAGTTACTCAATTACCTCCCTTGTTTTCCCATTCTTCTCCATGGACAGCAATCTTCAAACGTTTGAATTTGAAGTTGAAAATGATATTTTTGCCAATTTCTCAACTGGCAATAGTGAATTATAGGATTAATAGGATTATTCTTTAACAAGGTAGGACTGTTTATAGGTTCAATCTATTTTGGGGCTTTATTTTAATAAATTTTAAAATTATAACTTAAAGATAGGCTGGCACTGCCAGGCAGGATACGCCCACATTTTTGAGAGATGGATAGAGAACAAGCAATACCGAAAGTGATTTTTCCTACATGTACATCATTAAGTCCTGTATTTCATACTGTATTGGGAGCAGCCATTTTGTTGGTCAGTTCCAGTCTGATATTCATGAAATTCGAAGCCGACAATGATTATGGTGTGACGGTACACAACCTAGAAATGTTACTTTTCGTCAAAATCGGATAAGAATTGTGACCTGTAGAGAGTGCACAACCATGATATACCATATTTTTACACTATTCGCGTACAAACGGTGACCATTTCGTGTGGCAATTTTGGTACGATTTTCACGAAATTCGAACTCAACCTTCCTTACGTATGTACGGTGCAACAATAATATAATCAGAATTTTTTTTATAAATCAGATAATAATTGTTCGAGAGATAGACAGAGAACAAGCAATACCGAAAGTGATTTTTCCTACAATCAAAGGCCATAATTTATTAAGTTATAATTTGATATGTGCAAATATCGAAAAGAATAAAGATCTTTAGGTTATAAGCAAGCATTTCAGGTTTCATCAAAATCGAATTAAAAATTGTGACCTCTACAGGGTCCACAACTTTGATATACCATATACTGTTCGCGTACAAACGGCGGCCATTTTTTCTGGCAATTATGGTCCGATTTTCTCGAAATTCGAACTGAACCTTCCGTAGGGTGTAACGGTGATAGAGTCAAATGTTTTTTTAAATCGGATAATAATTGTGACCTCCAGAGGGACCACAAGCTAAAAAGGGTGATTTTTCGGACAATCAGGGGCCATAATTCAGGAAATTACATTCCGATAGGTGCAAATATTGAAATTCAAACTCAACCTTCCGTAGGGTGTAACGGTGATAGAGTCAAATGTTTTTTTAAATCGGATAATAATTGTGACCTCCAGAGGGACCATAGGTGATTTTTCGGACAATCAGGGGCCATAATTCAGGAAGTTACGATCCGATATGGGCAAATAAAGAAAGGAACCAAGATCTTTGGGTTATAACCATGCATTTCAAGTTTCATCAAAATCAAATTAACATTGTGACCTCTACAGGGTCCACAACCATATACAATTTTTTAACAGTATTCACGTACAAACGGCGGCCATTTTTTCTGTCAATTATGGTCCGATTTTCTCGAAATTCAAACTCAACCTTCCGTAGGGTGTAACGGTGATAGAGTCAAACGTTTTTTTAAATCGGATAATAATTGTGACCACCAGAGGGACCACAAGCTAAAATAAGGCGATTTTGCGTATAATCAGGGGCCATAATTCAGGAAGTTACAATCCGATATGCGCAAATATCGAAAGGAACCAAGATCTTTGGGTTATAACCATGAATTTCAAGTTTCATCAAAATCGATTTAAAAATGTGACTTTTACAAGGTCCACAAACCATGATATACAATTTTTTAACAGTATTCGCGTACAAACGGCGGCCATTTTGTATGGCAATTTTCGTCCGATTTTCCCGAAATTCGAACTCAACCTTCCTTAGGGTGTAACGGTGATATAATCAAACGTTTTTTTAAATCGGATAATAATTGTAACCTCCAGAGGGACCACAAGCTAAAAAGGGTGATTTTTCGGACAATCAGGGGCCATAATTCAGGAAATTACATTCCGATAGGTGCAAATATCGAAAGGAACCAAGATCTTTGGGTTATAAACATACATGTCAAGTTTCATCAAAATCGGTTCAAAATTGTGACCTCTATAGGGTCCACAAGCTAAAAACGTGATTTTTCATGCAATCAGGGGCCATAATCCATGAAGTTTTCATCCGATACATGCCAATATCGAAAGGAACCGAGATCATTTGGGGATAAACCTATATTTCAAGTTTCGTCAAAATCGGATAAGAATTGTGACCTGTAGAGAGTCCACAAACAAATTGTGGACGGACGGACGGACAGGGGCGACGACAATATACGTCCACATAAAAATGTGGGCGTATAAAAAAATGCTATTGGAACTTTAAACAAAATATTAATTCGTTTAGACGAAATATTAATTCGTTATAACGAAATATTAAAATGTTATAACGAATTAATAATATTTCGTTATAACGAATTAATAATATTTATATAATATTTCGTTATAACGAATTAATAATATATCGTTATAATATTTCGTTATTACGAATTAATAACATTGCTTTATAATGCATTAATAATATTTCGTTATAACGAATAAATATTATTTCGTTATAACGAATTAATAACATTTCCTTATAACGAATTAACAATTTTTCGTTATAATATTTCGTTATAACGAATAAATAATATTTCGTTATAACGAATTAATAACATTTCCTTATAACGAATTAATAATTTTTTGTTATAATATTTCGTTATAACGAATTAATAATATTTTGTTAATAATATTATTATGACTACATCCCAGTAGTACAATGCAGTGGCAGTTGCTGAATTGTAAATTTAGTTGGACTGGATGTAGATGTTGCCTTCTCACTCTCTAGTTTGGATTTCTTTCTCGCATCGTTTAACTGATTTTGAGGGGCTCATTTTGTCCATAAAACATCTATAACACGTTGGGTGAAATCAAACACCACTGTCGACTTTATCTTCAATATAAATAATATAATATCCTTCGTTATCAATCCATTTGTATCGACAAACACTACAAGTATGGTATCGTCTAAAATGGTAGTTTTACCGATACATTCTATTCATACCGTGTAATTTCAAAACATCGTTCAATAAATGATAAAACTCGTTGAAAATAACAAAAATGGTTTAATTAGTACCATGGTTTAGATTAATAGCAACGGGTTTAGTTTCACCGAGATGCGTTTAAAAATGGACGATCCGTGCACTTATTTATGGCGATCATTTATTGGCCGAGCGGTTGAGTTTCCCCGAGATGGGTTTAAAAATGGACTTCCCGTTCACTTATCTATGATGTTCAGTTATTAGACGAGGCGTCGAATTTCCCGAGATACGTCGAATTTCCCGAGATACGTATATACATCAACATACGAATAATTTATCTATGGTGTTTTATTATAAGATAATTTCCCGCGTGCCGTTTATCCGATCAATTCATTTTCATTACGATTATTTACATACGAAGTACGAATAAAAATTTGAGTGTAAAAAAATGCGCACACATAGATATTCACCTTACCGTGTCGTACTACTGTATATATTATAGGGTTCACGCGGCTTCGTCAAACATTTTTTCAAGGATAAATATACGTCAAATTCCAGGATTTTCAAGGACATTTTTAGCCTAAAGTTACAATTTTTAATCTTAAATACAACCAAAACAATACCAACTATCGTTATAATCTCATAATTAAAAGGAATTGAAGACATAAACTGTTTTTTATTATTACAGATAGACTGGGGGAAACTCCCTGCCATTTTTAACCCAGAGTTAATTCCCTTTTCGTTATTATGCATTGTTTAATGTAATTACTTATACCGATTTTGATTAGTCAGTTTAGTGGCTTCTAGTATGTTAATTGGACAATGGAGTCAGGTGAGAGTATTTGGTTATCTAACGGTAAATGACATTGGCTTATCTTGTTATTACGTGACAAAACACAGAAGCTGTTTATTTAGATCAGTTGATTGACAGGTATACGTCAGAGTTATTGTTTAGTATAGCCAGCATACTTATAATCTAAACGGAATTTTCAGATCAACTTGCTGGTATTACCAACAAAATTAAGGATCTAAACTGAAATTCAAGGATATTTTCCTATTTCCGCGGAAATCAAGGATATTCAAGACCTTGAAAATAAAATTTTAAATTTAAGAATATTCAAAGATTTTCAAAGACCGCGGGAACCCTGTATTATCCATTAGCCTATAAAAATAGTATTCCACCATTGACAAATACGTCAAAAATCGGTAAATCACGATATTCACCTTACCGTGGCCGTACTATATATTATCCATTATCCTATTAAAAATAGTATTCCACCATTGGTAATTGGTAAATCTCGTCCCGGGTAATTATACAATCAGAACTCGGTAAATCACATAGGTAATGCATCTTCATTAAATCACAAATTAATTAACGTGTACATGTGGCCAGAAGTCAAGCCCACAATGGCAGTGCGATAGACCTGCGAGACAGTTAGACATGTACTGGCGCCAAAAGAAGTCACTCAGGAAATACGCTTCAATGATTGGTGCCTTGATGTTACGTAATCACAGGATTTGGGTCAATAAAATGTTGACTTTAGTACAACGGTTTTTGTTACACCTAAATCAAACCATATTGCATTATATCACAGGTGCATTTATCACAAATAATGCAGGTAGAAGTTATAAAACAAAAGCATTCCAGCAATCAAACAATTAATCCATACTGTAATAACGGCGTGCGTATTCAAAAACGTGGTTCCATATGGCACCACATATACCTGAAGCAATGGCGCGAGAAATCCCTCTCTTACTAATCAAACGAAACACTGCACAGGAGTATGATGACACCCAGACACGTGATCACAGGTGGGAATTAATAAAACAATAGTATTCGTCCAATCAAATATTAATCTATATTGTAATAACTGACATTTATGACTTCTCTTTATATTTAAAATAACACCAATGACAGAAATTAAATAAATTTAAAACATCAACGTATAAACGGCATATTTGAACACTGATATAGTGTAATTAATTGATCTTACGTGGCGTTACGTACATATAATATTACATATAATAAGATGGTAAGCTAAGATTTCTATCCTGCAGAGAAAAGGCGTAAGTGTCATTTCAGATACGAAATTCTATGTGGATTCTTAAAATGAGACTGACAAGACTTGGGCGTATTAACCAAGTTGCACTTATTGTTAAATAAAGTGTTAAACGCTTACTTATTGTTAAATAGACAATAATGTATGATGTATGAAATAAATAAGTTTTACACTTTGATTTTTGTTGATTACCGATCACGAACGAGATTAGTTCAGGGCTGTATATTAGTATTTTTGAATTGGCGTTTTAATTTAAATTTTTAGGTCAGTTCACCGATGTTTTAGTAATAATAAAGTATATCGCATTGTTTAATTAGTTCCCCGAAATTGAATTGGCTACGATGATGTAATAACAAAAAGTGAATTGTATACATTGATAATTACATGAACATGAATCATTCAAAATATAACACAATCTGTTAAAATATTAAGAATAATAGAAAGAGCGTCACGTGGAATTTCACTAAATTTACATGAATTACTATCCGAAGTCATTGTTTTTTAGTGTAGTAACTTTTTGTCAGGTATCACAGCTGTTTAACCATTTAATGATTTGTGTCTATATGAACTTTAAGCTAATTTGAGAAAACCATTTGTTTTTAAAGAATTGTTTCATACAACCCACTCAGTTAATCACGTTGTTATTGCCAATCCATAACAATTAATTGAACTTTTATTACAGGCGAAGCAAAAAGTTTGCTATTGCTCAATATTATATACAGATATAAATATTATGCATTGTAATATAAATATACCTACAGATAACAATAACAGTATAAAATATACAATCCCCCTCTCACCCTTGTAAACTGAAATATAGAAAGATATATACATAACCCAACCCCAAACCATTTGCCATTAGGTATGGGTTTTCTCTTATTTTTTATTGAGTGGTACAAATATTTTCCAAGATTTAGCAGTTTTATATTATTATCACTGTGATTCGTGAGATTTTTTTTTTAATTTTTGAAGTGATCGAAAAGACCCAAAATATTTTCTACGGGTGAATATATAAGCCGGACAGCACAGCAGAAAGTGATATTCATCTTCAACATTTCCATAATCTTTTATTTCTATCGATTTTATTATATCGAGCGGTTTCAGTGTTTAGTTGGAGAAGACCAAAACGAAAATGACCTTAGAGTTTTATATTTAAGTGTTTGAATTTTTATTTAAAAATGAATAATGTATGTAAATACAACCCAACTTTCACGTAGCTAATAAATTGAAGCAATGGCAAACAATGCGATTATTACATGAGATTTTTTTTTTATATATTTTGGTTTTGGAATTTTCATGCAATTGGGAATTACATTCACGCATGGTGTATTTATAATTACATGACATTTCAGTCATTTCTTAAATATAGCCACGTCATCCCTTTTACAAAATATTTTTTGACTTACAAATTCAAAATACAAACTGCTTACCGTATTCATACAAAAGACGATACGTATTCCAATTAAACCCCGTTCAGTTTCCAGTAATTATTACAGCCACAAATACTAATTGTCATTGTTTTATGTATCAATTCTTTAAATGACATCTAGAAGCACGGATCACTATTCATAATAAAACACAACACAAGGTATATATGGATATAACTACTTCTCTAAAATTTAATAACGACGTTTCGTAACACATACAGGTCACGTTTTCAAGTTAATGATAAATCTCCATCTAGTCAGCCTATATATACATAATTTTAGCTTGCAACAATTTAATAATAATCAGAAGAAACCATAAAAATTAGAAGTACATACAATAACAATACATGATCCAAACAATAATAATAACAACTACCTCTTAGTCGGTTAATCACAGGTTAATCAGTACTCAAGATCAAGGGCCATCCTCAATAGGGTTTCATCATAACATCTATAATCAGACCAATTAATAATCATAATCAGACGAAGCCATAAAGATAGTTAGAAGTACATACAATAACAACATATAATCCAAGTGATAATAATAATAACGAACTCTTAGTAGGAAATCACAGGTTAATCAGTACTCAAGATCAAAGGGCAAACTCAATAGGGTTTCATCATAACATCTATAATCAGAATAATTTAATAATAATAATCAAAATAAACGATAAACATAATTGGAAGTGCATGCAATGGCAAAACATAGTCCACGTAATAATAATAATAACTAACTCTTGGTGGGATAGTCCTAGGTTAGTCAGTACTCAAGATCAAAAAAGTCAAACTTAATAGGGTTTCATTATAACATTTTGGATGAGTCCAATATTAATAAGCACACCTCACATGAAGTAATTCCCATATTCTAATGTATAACTTAGCACATACAGTAGTTGATAAAAGTAACAAGTATTGTTAATATATGACTGACAGGTTGACCGTTATTAAAGTGGATAGTTCCAACAACACACAGAATTATACTATCAAGTCATCCCAGGCATTGGATATAAACCCTATTGAGGATGGCCCTTGATCTTGAGTACTGATTAACCTGTGATTAACCGACTAAGAGGTAGTTGTTATTATTATTGTTTGGATCATGTATTGTTATTGTATGTACTTCTAATTTTTATGGTTTCTTCTGATTATTATTAAATTGTTGCAAGCTAAAATTATGTACAAATAGGCTGACTAGATGGAGATTTATCATTAACTTGAAAACGTGACCTGTATGTGTTACGAAACGTCGTTATTAAATTTTAGAGAAGTAGTTATATCCATATATACCTTGTGTTGTGTTTTATTATGAATTGTTTTATGTGTCATCACTCCGAAGACTTTACCAAAGAAATATCAAACACGATCTTAGGAATTCCAACCTATCTCACAGATAAACAGATTATTAATAGTAACATTTGGATTATCGAGGCGACAATTTGTCAGGAGAACTATGCATGACAGGGTACAAAGACTCTTTGCCTCACAAAAAAGCATGCAATTCTTTGTTAAAGCGGAATGGCGCTATTTAAGGAATGGTGCATGTGCCGATATAAAATGGCTTGGAAGCGGGTGTAAAATAAAGTCATTTCACACATGCCCAATATAATAAAGTAATCGTGCTAAATACTTGACTCGTACATACACCAATTGTATTGAATAAATATGTTTTACATGTTTAGGTTTTTTTTAATTCACCCATCTTCAATCATAATAAAAAGCATATTATAGAATAATAGTACAGTATAGCACAGCCAGAATACACCAAAGTACATACATAGATCAATTTCACAATACGAGTAGCATGGTTGATCACCTTATGTATCAGTGTTCAAATTACTAAATCCGTTAAAATCACAAATCCATTCAGTGTGCCGTTTTAAATTTATTTAATTTCTGTCATTGGTGTTATTTTAAATATATAAAGAGAAGTCACAAATGTCAGTTATTACAATATAGATATAGATTTGATTGGACGAATACTATTGTTTTATTAATTCCCACTTGTGCTCTCATGTCTGGGTGCCATATGAAACCATGTTTTTGAATACGCATGCCGTTATTACAGTATGGATTAATTGTTGATTGCTGGGATACTTTTGTTTTATCACTGCTACCTGCATTATTTGTGATAAATGTACCTCTGATATAATGCAATATGGTTTGATTTAGGTGCAATAAAAATCGTTGTACTAAAGTCAACATTTTATTGAGCCAAATCCCGCGATTACGTAACATCAAGGCACCAATCATTGAAGCGTATTTCCTGGGTGACTTCTTTTGGCGCCAGTACATATCTAACTATCTCGCGGGTCTATCGCACTGCCATTGTGGGGTTGACTTCTGGCCACATGTACACGATAATTCATTTGTGATTTACTGAAAATGCATTACCTGTGTGATTTACTGAGTTCTGATTGTATAATTTCCCGGGACGAGATTTACCAATTTTTGACGTATTTGTCAATGGTGGAATACTAATTTTTATAGGATAATCATGGATAATATATAGTACGGCCACGGTAAGGTGAATATCGTGATTTACCGATTTTTGACGTATTTGTCAATGGTGGAATACTATTTTTATAGGCTAATGGATAATATATAGTACGGTAAGGTGAAAATCTATGTGTGCGCATTTTTTTACACTCAAATTTTTATTCGTACTTCGTCAAACTGATCCCGCAGTGAATATTCGCTTGGCCCCTACAATCACTGATAAGCATGACATCGACGAGGCTTAATGAGTACGGCATATTCACTTTTTTACTCCGACAAATTAAATTCTCAAACATTTTTTTGAGGTAAAAGAAAAATAAATAAAGACGTTTGAAGTATTTGTAGTTAAAAAAGTATTTCCTATTTAGTGTAAATTGGCATTAAAATGAGTAAAATGCATCATTTTGCCCGAAGCAGTTAGGTGTTAAGTAAACATTGCACGAGCCGTTGAGCCAATGACTACGAGGCGTGCAAGTCAACGCACGTGTTTTAGATAGCCATCTGTTACAGGGATAATTCGTTAGTAATTCTCTGTGAAACAGGTTGGTACTTCGTATGTAAATAATCGTAATCAAAATGAATTGATCGGATAAACAGCATGCGGGGAAATTACAAGTTTTAACCTATAATAAAACACCATAGATAAATTATTCGCATGTTGATTTATATACGTATCTCGGGAAATTCGACGCCTCATCTAATAACTGAACATGATAGATAAGTGAACGGGAAGTCCATTTTTAAACCCATCTCGGGGAAACTCAACCGCTCGTCCAATAAATGATCGCCATAAATAAGTGCATGGATCGTCCATTTTTAAACGCATCTCGGAGAAACTAAACCCGTTGCTATTAATCTAAACCATGGTACTAATTAAACCATTTTTGTTATTTTCAACGAGTTTTATCATTTATTGAACGATGTTTTGAAATTACACGGTATGAATAGAATCTATCGGTAAAACTACCATTTTAGACGATACCATACTTGTAGTGAAATAGACTGGCCATTTCCAGCCAGTTGAAACCAGTCTACCAGACACTTGTCCCATTTTGTCTTTGTAAAGTATATTTGGGCTTTGTCGCCATTTCGTGTAGATTCTACAACTGGAATGTGCTCCTCGTTGAGCAGGCTATTTTGTGTTTACCAATAACACACGCAAATGTAGGCAATAACGTGATTGGTCGATTGTGGGAAAAGCGATCACGTGACGCGGCGAATAACTTTGAATCTTGTCCAGTGACCCAGCGCACAATGAAATTTACTATCAATAAATAATCCGGATTTCAAAGACGAATATCATCGAAGAACTATTAAATATTTTGTGGAACATTTCAGCAAAAGCTAATTACTATATTAACTATTCACCGATAAAATTTTTCCTAGACCCAATTTGAAGGAACGAAAATATTTTTCTAGCGAGAATTTGTGTCCATAGAATGCGGCCTAAATGGGGGTGAATGGCCGTATGGTTAATATGTGCGTGCTGTATTATAATGCCAGCCATTCAGTCTACTGGCGTGGTTTCGAATCCCCGGTTGTATGTGGCAATGAGCCTGTCCAACCATCGTAGATTTTCTCCGGGTCTCCTGGTTTCCTTCTAAAGACCTCTAAGCGTAAGGGAATTATTGAAATAAAATTAAACCATATGTTAGTCCCGAAATTTGTCGAGTGAAATTAATCCCCATTTCTCTCTCTTTAAGTCCACGAGCCAAAACTGTGATTTTTTCGCACAATCAGTGGCCATAATACAGTAAGTTACAGTCGAAACAAGCTAAGATCTTTAGGATATTAAAATGTGACCCCTTGACCTAGTTCGACGTGATCTCGCAGAGTGACCCCTATGACCTAGTATATCGTGACCTAGTTCTTCGTGACCTTGTACTGAGTGACCCTACAACCTAGATCGTCGTGACCTTACAGGTGCGTGACCTTTTTCAGGTGGTGATCGACAAAGAGGGACCCACGCACGGGGAAGAGAGAGAGAGAGAGAGAAAGAGAGAGAGAGAGGCAAAATAGGGCGGGGAAAAAAACGCTTTTATACATTTAAATTTGGTGCCCAGAAAAGGGCCGTTGTCCTCACTAGAATGCGAGGGTACGTCTAATGGCTTCCACTAATTCGGGAGGAGGTCTTTTCGTGGGAGGTGTTTTTAATACCTCGTCTGGTAAGACAAAGATATCGTCAGGGGTAATCACGGCAAGAGTATTACCCCTGACATATTTGAGAGTATCCGCATTGCGGTTTTCTTCGATGCATACGACCGCGGCAGCCATTCTGACAATGAAAGACAAAATGTGTGCCGTTTTATAATCATAAGGACGAATCCATTTGAGAATGGGGGAATCATGTGACGTCACATACAAGGGTGTGTGAAAAATGTATTGCACAACATGTGTGAAGTGTTATGCTATCATAACTACGTGTTAAAAACAATTCAAGTATTGCACAACACTATGTAACATTTTATGCTGACGTTATGTATTGTCCAGTGGTAATGACATAGATATGACGTCATAGCGTAGTGTAATAAAAGGAAGGGGCGCGATAGGTTTGCACAGACCATCAGCGCAAAGCAAGATGAGTTTTAGGAAAGGTCCCGTAGACAGAAGGTACAGCAGATTGTTAAGGACTGAATCACTGTGTGTGGAAATAGATTTTCTTGAAGATTGGACTTGCGTTCCAGCCATAGATGTGCACAACGACTACACAACACCTTTGAGGCTATCATTGAGGAAATTTGTCAAACCTTGGACGCCAGAGAAAGTGACTACGTTAGAATTGCCATCAGTCACCCAGGACTCAAATCACCGATCTGGTTACCCTTTCATGAGCATCGTTTGTTAAAAGCCGAAGACGTGTAACAGAAAGTGCCTGCCGTGTTACAGAGTAATGAAGTATGAGTATTTGTCACGTGTCCCCTCCCGATGGTAAAGGTAGCGGAAGAATAAACGTGAAGAGACACTGCGCTAATTTCGACGAGTATTTAAAGAAAAAGAGATGCCTCGTCACCATCAAAGACAGTGACGAATTATACTATTCCAAAAAAGTAGGGGATATTTGATTTTGGGGGCATAATACTAAAATATGCAAATGACTACGAAAAAAGTCACTATAGAACCTAACAGAAGAAACATTTCCAGTTACATGTGACGCCCAAACGCACCAATAGCTACCGCATGGAATGCAGGTGATGCTTGGGATAATCATGGGGGTCCAACCCAAGATTTGCACAACTCTGACTTTGAATGTTACAGTTTTTGTGGCATTGAATTCCAGTTTGGAAACATCAGTTTAATTGTTTTAGTGACCAGAAAACAAATTTTGATATGCGTCGCCTTACCCAAAATGAAAGGTTATGTGCCCTTGGCATGCTACAGATCGGCACAACACAGGCGGTTGTGGCGTGGACGATGAATGTTTCTCAGTCTGTCATAAGCAGGCTATGGTCCAGATACCGTGATACACAATCTGTACAGGACAGACCACGCTCAGGTCGACCAAGGGCGACAACTCAAGCCCAGGATCGATTTATCCGTACCTTGGCCTTGAGAAATCGTGTCATCACAGCAAATCAGATCAGCGCTCGTCTTCAAACAGACACTGGTGTGAGAGTGGGTGGCCAGACGATTCGGAATCGACTGCATAGGGGTCACCTTCGCGCCCGACGTCCTGGCGTGATCCCTTGTTTGAGAGATCATCACATTCAGGCAAGACGTCGTTTGTGTAGGGATCGTCAACACTGGGATAATCGACGCTGGAGCAATGTGATGTTTTCAGATGAGTCAAGGTTCACTGTTGATTTTTTGGACAGACGTAGGAGGGTGTGGCATCGTTGAAACGAGCGCTTCCAAGACGTTAACGTCATCAGACATGACGGATTTGGAGGTGGTTCTGTTATGGTGTGGGGAGGCATCACTGTTGCTGGAAGAACGGCTTTACATGTTGTTGCAGGGCATGTTACAGGCCAGTACTACCGGGACAACATCTTGGCAGTCCATGTTGTGCCGTTCGCACAACGTCATGGCCGCCGTTTCATCTTCCAGGATGACAAGGCAAGATGTCACAGGGCCAGGATCATTACAGGTTACCTCCAACAACAGAACATCACCACATTACCTTGGCCAGCACTGAGTCCCGACCTCTGCCCCATCGAGCATGTCTGGGACATGCTTGGACAGAGGTTACGTCAACAACGTCCTGCCAATGTCCAAGAACTTGCTGCTGCGTTGCAACAGGAATGGGACAATCTGGACCAAAATGACCTTAGACGTCTCATTAGGAGTATGTCACGTCGGATCAATGCTTGTTTGGCAAACAGAGGCGGGTTTACTCGTTACAGACTTTGTTGTGATGCTGTGGTAACTTTGCTGTTTGACCCCAGGTACCATTTAACCCTTATAATGGTCAGTCTGTGCCTTACTTAGTCTAACGATCATTTGGAATAAATCGATGAATGTGAACTTCATTTCATTTTGTCATTTGTTTCTTCGTCAGTTTCATTAGGTGACTTAAATAACATTTAAAAATCAAATATCCCCTACTTTTTTTGAATAGTATATGTTTCCAGCGAGTCATTGAAGTCACCCGTCACTTTGCCAACAAACAAGACACACCTGAATGGGAAAGAGAGAAGAAAAGACTACAGAGAACAGGACCCCATTAGTGGCAGACCAGAAAAATAGGTTGCCAGGCAACGAAACATACGCCAACAGCAGGGTTGTCGCATATTTTTACTTTTATTGGTAATGAAACATTTGTAATACACTAAAATCTGATTAGTAACAACTCATTATGTAATAATCTGAAAATCACTAGAATTTGTTTGCTTTTTTTAAAAGTTTTGCCCCAGCTAACAATTAGTATAGGAAACATTTAATATCACGGGTTTAGCTGATCAGTTATCAAAATTCATTGAAAATCAAAATACTTGTTCGTTTCAACTTCTTAAACTCTGTGTATCAATCTAAAGTCAATCGGATGATAAGTTTGGCCCATGTAGGTGTATATATATTGACCAGAGTGCATGGTGGTCACGTGATCACTTGCCGACTATGGAGGTTGGCAGCCATTTTACAACCGGGAAGATTTAGCCTGCGTTGGCATATACCAATATGTCGGAAAGTTGTTATTGTTTTGGTAAATTCAATATCAGGTGAAAGGGGAGTGGATTATATAGGTAGGTATGATAAGTTATAAGTGAAATAGTGAATTAATAGATATAGTCGAACACTCGAAGCTTGAGGCCGAAAACCCGGCGGGTCCATTCACTTAATTAGTACTGATACTTTTATTATGTAATGATTCCAAGGTCCATCTGTTTAGCGAACCTCCAAATTAATGTTTTATTTAATTATTAGATAATTGCGCAAATTATATATTATACACATATGCGGCTTTGTACGAAATATATCGCGGGGAGTAAGTTTGCTTATTGGAGTGGAGTAGTTGCTTTGTTATCTGTTAGTTTCACTCCCTCGGATTTAATTAATTAGGACGACATTGTGTTCACAGATGTACAGCAAAAGTTTCTTGCAATATCAGTTTATGCTTCTTTTTTTATTTAGAAAACCCGCCTAAAAAAAGTTTAATTATATTAAGGACAAATAAGTGAAAGTCTTGAAAACTTCTTTCCCCATACAAATTTGGTAAAAAATAAATTATATAAATTAGGCCTAATATTTTTTTTAATCGCTGCTGCTACTACGAAAATCTCATCAAGAGGTTTGTCTTTTTGGGGGTAAAATTTAATATACCGCCGTATTTTTCAAGCAAAGAAAAATCAGACACCAGTTCATGGAAATTGAAAACCATACAGGCCAGCTAAGGCCTTGTTAGCCCTGTTTATATTTTCCTTTCAAAAAAAGAAAAAAAAAAAAATCCTATCGGCATCAGATATTATTCTACTGGTAAATGATAAAAGTGCTAAATTATTTTGAAAATCTATTTTATTTTTTTATTTATCACCTGGATGACCCTATTATACTATAGTATAGCCAGAAATCTCTGTCAATCAAGCAGAAAATTCATTTCAAATCGTCCAACAAATTATTTAGATCTATCCAAAATAAGTTTTATGTGAACTGCGAGGAGCAATGTTCAAAATTTTGGTGAACATTCTATAGATATCTGGACATTCGAGGACGTTCACTTAGCTCAATTTATAAAATAAACATGATTTCCTAGTTCTGCGCACAATTTACTCATTGCCACGGTGACGGTATTCATCATGATGATGATTATGATAAGAGTTACTCTTAATAATAAAGGCCAAAAAAATATGCCAGTTGACCAAAGCGATTTTGTTTTTAGGACTGTAAGGTAAGACCTTTCAATTATCATTTTTTTTTCCGTTGATATTGTTGAATTAGAACTGCTTTTTAATGGACTTATCCACCCGTCGTCATTCTATTTCCCTTTGTTTACATAGCATTCATCTATGCACTTCCGTCATGGCAGTCGGTCTCCAGTGTCCGCCCACGGCGTTAACGTTACGTCAGTGGGGATCGCGTGATCACAATACACTCAAGTCAATATATATTTCTCTATGGTTTGGCCTCTATAGCGTCACAAGGTTTTTAAAGTGATCAAGAGAGATAACCCTGAAAGTAATTATTTGAATGTCAAAATCAATATGCTTCTTCGTCCCATGACAGTGTGTGTAAATTTAAAATCAATCGGATATTACCTTTGGCCTCTAGAGCGTCCATAGGATTATTTGATGTGATCAAGGGCCATAACTCTGGCAGTAATTATCAGAAATCGTTGAAAATCAATGGGCGTCTTCGTCTCATAACCTTAAACACTGTGTATAAATTTAAAGCCCATCGGATATTAACTTTGGCCTCTAGAGCATCCACAAGACTTTTTGAAGTGGTCAATGGCCATAACTGTGGTAGTTATTATCGGAAATCGCTGAAAAACAATAGGCTTCATCGTCTCATGACCTTAAACCCTGTGTAAAAAATTAAAGTCAATCGGATATTAACTAGAGCGTCCACAAGCAATTGTGGACGCCAGACGGACGGACGGACTGACCGACAAGGGCGACGACAATATACGACCACATTTCAATGTAGGCGTATAAAAACGGAAGCACTCATCTATGCCGTCGGTGGAGGCAGGTAAGCCTGCATGCCGTGCACGGGGATGAAACCTGAGAACTGTACGCCAGGTATTTGGGAGAACAAGGATACCAACTCAACGTTTTCTCTCGCGCCATCTTTGGTAAGGCGATCTATCGGGGAACAAAATACGACACCGGCACACCAAAACATCTGAACCTGTATTTACACGACAGATATTACAACGTCATTACTCCCATGCCTGCCTTTGTGGATACCATAGTGCCGAGACACATTTGTGTCACGTCATGTGTCAAAGATGCAAGACAGTGGGTTCCACCCTGTCCACCCAATCCCAATACAAAGACTTGTTATCGATGACATCGCGTCTCTATGAGCCGTCAGTGTTTCGACAATCACCGGAGCCAAGTGCAGTGTGTGTTATCGGTGGAAGAAATGCAAAAAGTGTCAGAAGGAGTGGGACGTCATCAAAGTCAAGCAAAATTTGGAAGAACACTGATGCGGAGAATACGAGTGTTCCATCTGCCGGGAGTGGCACACGGCCGAAAAGCAGTTTTGTTACATCCAACCATTAAAATCACTCATCTACATGAATGGAGACAGGAAGGCACAAATCGACAAACTACAGAAAACAACATTGACCCGCTTCGTTTTCTCTGACTTTGAATGCCAGCAAGATTTCGGTGAACACATTATCAACCTATGTGTCTCGCAAACCGTCACTTTTGTATCGACAACCAAGAACCCTGCGACCACTGCGATATGTACTGGAATCACCAACGGGAAATTGTGTTTAAAGTTCAAGACACGCTGGATGATGTAGGAAAATGGTTTTTACATCTCGCTGACACAGTACGGTGATAGATGGTCGAAAACATCGGTTACCAGGCAACAAAACATACGCCCACAGCAGCTAAATCGTCCGGGCAGTCAACAAGGGTTGTCTCATATTTTTACTTTTTTGGGTAATGATACATTTGTAATACACTAAAATCTGATTAAGAGTAACAACTCATTATGTAATTATCTGAAATTCATTAAAATTCATTGAAAATCAAAATACTTCTTCGTTTCAACACCTTAAACTCGGAAGTCAATCGGATGATAATTTTGACTCAGCGTCATATCTCGAGCCCTAATGCAAGAGCCGAAACCGGGTAAGGACTGGCACTGCTTCCAGCCTCGGCAACAGTCCAACAAAGCCCTTCGATGGTTGAAAGGGGAACAACACCGACATACCATAACTGCATTCCGAAACAAGACCCCACTACCAAACATTCGACATGCCCGTAAAGGTAGTGAATGTCGAGTTGGCCCTTATAGATGGCATGGACATGACGACTGGAACGGTGTACGAATTTCACGGTTGTGCCTTTCACGGTTGTCCCAAATGTTTTCCGGGTCCCGTCCAAGACATTCAACAGAAACATCCCTACGAATTATCCCGTAGTATGCGAGGCTTGTACCAGAAGACACAATAACGTCACCGTCAAATCCAGGAGCAGTACGGTATGCAGACTATCCGCGTCATGTGGGACTGTGAGATGGAGGAAGAGCGACGCCATGATCCTGAGATTTTTGAGAGGATTGGAAGATCAGCAATGGCCCGCTCCCGAACCTCTCATGTTCGCAACGCTTTCTTCGGCGGGAGAACCAATGCTATCCAACTGGTTGGTCAATGAGTCATTCGAGGACATGCGCTACATCGACGTGGTGTCCCTGTACCCTTACATTTGCAAATACGGTACGTTTCCCATCAAAGAATCCACGATCGCCACACAGCCCGATCAAGACCAGTGGCAGCAGTATGAAGGATTGATCCAGTGTTCCGTCTTGCTGACTCTTGGTCTGAACCACCCGATGCTCCCTTTTCAGTGCAAACAAAAATTGGTGTTTGCGCTGTGTCGAAGCTGCGTCGATGAACGCATGCAACAAGAGGAGAGTGGCCGAATACCAAAGTTGTGATCCCACCGACGAACAGCGATCCTGGAACTGAAGAAAGCGGCAAACCCTGGGATACCGTGTACCGAAGTCTGGCACTGGATAAAAATCAGCACCTACGATCCCGAGGCCAAAACGGGAGGTCTGTCCTGGGTACATTAACCACTACCTGAAGAAGAAAATGGAAAGTAGCGATTATCCCGTACGACGTGTACGACACCGAAGGTATTTGTCTGGATCCCGCGTCAATAAAACCCAGCAAGGGGATGCGGGCGTTTAGTAAGCTCCAACTTAACACAGCATGGGGGAAATTCGGACAGAGAGACAACTTTCCCAAGACCGAGTAGATCACGGAAGACAGCATCTACTTTGAAAAAATGTTGGACGTGACCCAGACCGTGCGAGATGTACAGTTAGTCAACGATAACATGGTATTGGTGGAAGCGCTGGAGAAAAAAGAAACATGTCGCACCTTGTCCCATCACCAACGTGGTTATCGTCGCTTTTGTCACTGCCCAGGCCTCTTTGAAACTGTATTCCGTTTTGGAAAAGTTAAGGGAGCGTGTATGTTATTTTGACACCGATAGCATCATCTACCAATATCACTCCACGTCATGGAATCCCCGGAAGGTTTCAGCTTGGGTCAATGGAAGAACGAGTTGCCCGAAGATGTCACCATTCGGGAATTTGTTAGCGGAGGACCGAAGAATTACACATAGCGCCAGAGCGATGGAAAAAAAGTCTGTAAAGTCGGGGGATTCACACTGAATTATCGTGCCTCCCAACAATTCAATTACGTCACCATGAAGGAGAACGTACGACACGTAAATCAAAACGAACCTCTTGTCATCGCCAATCTGTTCAAGATATCAAGATCATGTGACCTGGACACGCCCTGAGAATAAGAAATATAAAATCGTGTATGACAAACGTTTCGTTCAATTCAATGACGATCGTCAGCCAAACAACACTTACCCATACGGATACTAACTTTCGAGTCTCAGGAACATGACGAACGAACAGAGGATAAACCAGCAGCAGCAACGCATGCAGATTTTGTCAAAAAGCTAAGACTATGATGGCTAAACTTTCGTGTCAGCCAATGCTACCGACCCATCAATAGAAGAAAGTCAGCACGAGGAATGTATCGGTTGCAGGTACAATCACCCCAGTCAGAGATACCATTCGTGTTTGGGGCTAGGCGGGGGGTTGGGATGGCCAAGTGGTCTAGAGTGCCGCGCTTCGAGCTCTAGCTGGCCGGTCACCTCTGGCTTGCGGCTGTGGTTTCGAGCCCTTGTGTGAGCATATGTGGCATGAAGATAGGGCCGCCTTCTCAACCTCGTGGGTTTTCTCCGGGCACTCCAGTTTCCTCCCACTGCTAAAACCCCCTACTCGCAATCAAATTATTGAAATAAAATTAAAAAATATGTTAGTCCCAAAATGACCTAGTTTGTGTTGAGTGGACGTTAAACCCCATTTCTCTCTCTCTCTTGGGGCTAGGCGTCTCTTCCATAACGGGTTAACCCTCGCATCACGTGGACGATTACAGTCACTATCTCTGGGCGGACGAGCCGAAAGCAAAAGACATCGGCAGTGTGCTAGGCAGCATGGTGGAAAATCCACAGGGTCAAGTCAAGACGTGGGAAGCCGAACAACGATGGCAGGAAGACGTCATCCAAACCTTGAGAAAGTACTGGGAGATCGTTCCTGGCTTTAAGACACCTATGCTCAAACGCAAAGATGGGGTGGATCCCATACGACTATGGATGGAATGAATGAATGAAATGGAGTTTAATGGCACGTCAGCTCCAAATGGTAATATTGACGAGACAAATAAAATAAATATCACATAAATATATTTATATACATATAAATAAAAACAAATATCATAGTAAATATCAAATAAAAATAAATATAAACTTTATATATATATTTAAAACATGAAAGGAAAAATCAGATATATACAAATAAAATTTACGATAAAAATTTGTCTCCTTTAAAAAGTCTAGCGCTTTACAATACAGACCCGGTTGGGCAAACAACTGATGCAATGATTGGCAACGGTAATGCTGTAATCTTGTTTCATTGAGATGCTTGTACTCAATCAAAATGTGCTTATCTGTCAAAGGGACATGCCAGTGTTCACATTCTGGTTGAGGCTTTCGCTTTAAAATGAAAATATGTGTTAAAAAAGTACGAACTATGTGAGAGCGACACACAAGACAACTTCATCTTTCCTGCTCGTGCGATAGAAGCTTGGCCAGTCTCCTAAGAGAGGCTTGATGTGATGAAGTTACTTTGTGTCTGCAAGATCCCAAGCCCGTTGCCAACGGTCAAATATACATTTATTTATGGATGATTTAAAATCTTTATACGGCGTTAAAAGTTTGGACAAGGGAAGATCTAAAGCAGACTTGGCAGCCGAGTCAGCTTGATCATTCCCTTTTATAACCATATGAATGGGGAGCCAGCAAAGGACAATGTCCTTGCTGATGAACTCATATTTTGATAGTAGCAGACCATAAATGTTGCTACAAATGGGTGTTCAAGCTGTTTATTGTGAATTGCTTGAAGTGAGGACAAAGAATCAGAAAAGATAATATATTTAGAATCAGCATATGATTGAATAAACTCCAAAGCCCGAAGAATGGCCTGGAGTTCAGCTGTAAAGATGGAAGCAGCAGGTGGAAGGCGGAAAGAAATAATCTTTGATGGTGTCACGGTAGCCGAAGCTACCCGATCACCATCTTTCGAACCATCTGTATATTGGAGAATAATCACCATATTTAAACCTTACCTCTCGAAAGAGAGACTGGAACACCGTAGAGCTAGTATCTCTCTTTTCATGTTGAGTAAGATCATAATCGATCTTTGGGAGAGATACAGCCCACGGTGAAGTCCTAAAGACGGGGGTATTCGCAATACTGTCAAGGTTGATACCAACCTCTGACAAAAGGGGTTGTATGCGAATACCGAATGACAAAACAACATTAGTCTTTACCAGATACAAATGCTCATGACGAGGTTTAAATATGGTGTTAAATGATTCGGAAGTGATACCATTTTCGTAGCATACTGCAGGGACAGTTTATCACGTCTGTTATGCAGCGAGAGCTTATGCACCTCGACGTATAAACTGTCCACTGGAGATATACGAAATGCTCCTAAACTGATTCTAAGTCCCTGATTGTGTATGGTGTCGAGCTCTTTGAGATAAGACTAGCAGGCAGACCCATACACAATACACCCATAATCAAGTTTTGATCGAATTAATGCTCGATATGATCGGAGCAAGACCTTATGGTCTGCTCCCAAGTCAGTATTTGATAAGACTCTCAATATGTTGAGGGCTTTTATACATTTTTTCTTTAGGTTTTTAATTTTGGGGGATAAATGATAATTTCTTATCAAATATCAGCCCAGAAATTTGGTTTCATCCACAACCGGAAGGCGATTGCCATCCAAATAAAGTTCTGGATCTGGATGCAAACCTTGTTTCTGACAGAAATGCATGCAGACAGTCTTTGATTGTTGAAGTGAATTCAAACAAAGCTGCAACTTACGTTCGATTATCCGCATGTCTGTAGAACCAGAGCATATCTGAAAGTCATAAAGAGCGCCCTTTGTACCTGGTTTAAGGCACGCTAGGATAGTGTTAATTTTTATTGCAAATAATGTTGGAGATGAAATAGTTCCCTGGGGAACTCCAATTTCCTGAGGAAATGGGTCAGAGAATATTGATCCCAGTTGTACCTTAAATGACCTATCTTCCCGGAAATCTTTTAATGAAGATAGGTAAGCGACCTCGTAGGCCGAGGTTATGAAAGTCGCGCATGATACCATGTTTCCACGTGGTATCATATGCTTTCTCCAGATCGAAAAAAATTGCAATTAAATGTTGCTTCTGGATGAAAGCGTCCCTGACGAACGTTTCAAATCGAACGAGATGACCAGAGTGCTCCTTTGGGACCGAAATCCACATTGGAGGTCGGTAATGAGGTTGTTGGACTCAAGGTACCAAACAAGCCTTCGATTGATGGATCAATCACTCCATGGTTTTGCAAATACAGCTAGTTAAAGTGATCGGTCGATAATTGATAGGATTCGTATGATCTTTACCCGGTTTAGGGATGGGGATTATTGTGGCTTCATGCCACGAAGGAGGGAACTTCCCATCAACCCAAATCCGGTTATAAAGATCCAATAAAATTAAGAGAGATGGAAAAGGTAAATGTTTTAGAATTTGGTATTGTATTTCATCTGGATCAGTTGCAGTATCCCGAGCTCGCTTTAGCGAATCCCGAAATTCTGCAATGGAAAAAGTATCATTGTAGCATTCATCATTATGGGTCTTAAAATTAATTCGCCTTTTCTCCTGTTGTTGTCTAATGCCTCGAAAGGCATCGGAGGAGAAAATGGATGATGAATTGAATGAAAAGGTACTGGCCAGAGAATTTGCAATATCAGGAAATGTTGTTAGGGTGGCATTGTCAACATTGAGATGGTTAACTGATAAAGCACTACCTTTACCTTTAATCCTACGAATCCTATCTCATACCGACTTAGATGTGGTACGGGAATTGATCCTGGAGACATAACCTTGCCATGAAGATTTCTTTGCTTGGCGTATGGTTCTACGGGCCTTCACCCGGACCATTTGGAATGCCGCAATATTCTCCATGGAAGGATGGTTCATTAATCGTCTCAGGATACGATCACGCTCTTTAAGAGCGGATTTGCAATCATCTTTACTTTACTTTATTCAAAGGCAAAGCAAATCACTTGCTATAGCCAACATAAATACATAGAATATATTGAGTGAATATTGCACAACAAATGAGGAATATAAAGAACAGAATTATTATAGAAGATAAATAATAATTTAAAAAAAAAAAAACAAAACAAAAAAAAACTATATATTAAATATAATATATGTAAAGAAAGCAGTTTCAATATACGTACATGTCAAGAAAATAGTACAAAAGTATATAAAACAAAAATATTAAATATAATATATATGTAAATAAAGTAGTTTCAATAGTTTCAGTATATTTATATACATGACACGAAAATAGTACAAATGTGTGAGAGAAAAAAAAACAAAAAAAAACGTATGTGTGAGAGAGAGAGAGAGAAATATCCCAATAGGTATTTAGTTTCATTTTTGGCTGTTTAATATTTGATTTCGTAATTTCATACTTTGATAGAGATATTTACCTAAATAGATTATATGTTCACGTTTGGTGTTAGTTAAAATATTTTTAAATTTATATAAGGAAGGAAAAGACCAAAATCTGCGCGGAAAGAACTTGCGACGTATATTCATATATGCTGTGCATCAGAGGAGAAAGTGGTATTCGTCTTCTACGGCGTTCAATATGCAACATGTGCAAATTCTATTTTCACGGTCTGTTTTTGTATATCGCCCAGTTTCAACATTCAATTTAAGCATGTCACAACGAAACTGACATATTATATTTTGATATTTACGTTCAATATATGAATTTAGGTAAATTTCATGTTCGTGCACAGTTTTGAACAATTTAAAAAAACCCAACTTGCTCGAATTTTCCAAGGAAGATAACCACTCTTGTTTAAATTGGTCTTGGATGCGGGTTTTAATTAGAGGTAGACTCGTTTGGTTTATGGAAGAAGGGTTCTGCCCAAATTCAGGAAATCCAAGAGTATTCAATAAGTGTCTAATCCTCCCCACCCAATTATTTTTTCCATTCTCGTTGTCAGTACACAATAAATTGTAAATTTGAAAAATAAATTAATCGTTAAACCATGGTTTATTGAAACGTTTTGGTTCAGTCAGGGTTTTTGGAATCGCCTGCTCAGATACATCTTGAAGAATTGAAGTGTATAAGGCCATGTGCTCTTCTGCATCTTCTAACTCTTTTGTGTCAAAAGAAAAGAGACACAAAGATTCAAACAGAGCCCAATCAGCCTTATGCAACTTCCACCTCTGGTGTCTTTCGACCGGAGAGGGACCATTATTGTCAATCAAGATAGGAAAGTGGTCACTACCCCAAAGATCTTCATTTACCTTCAATGTAAAAATCCAGAAACAGGACCGGAGAGCAAATGATGAGATCCAGGGAAGAAAAATAAGCTGTGGCAGGATGTAGATAAGTAGGCGAGTCATCATTTAATAAACACAAACTATTAATGTTAATGAAGTCCGCTATGTTTACCTCTGTTGTTATCATGTGGAGTACCCCAGAGTGAATGATGACCATTGAAATCTCCCGTAATAATAAATGGGAGAGGAAGTTGTGCAACAAGGTCAAGAACTCTCGGATTAAGATGTGAACTTGGTAGAAGATGGACAGAGCAGAGTGTTATAGGAATATGCAAAGTCACCCGAACTGCAACTGCCTGTAAAGGCGAGTTGAGAGTGACTTTACTCTGAGGGATATCTCCATTAAGAATAATAGAAACACCCCCATGAGCCCTACCTCACCAATTGCATGATGATGGTAACCAACAAAATGTCTAAAAGACAAAGTGTCAGAATTCCGTACAAAAGTTTCCTGTAAACAAATAGCTAAAGGATTATATTTTTGAATTAAAAGTTGGACTTCATTAAAATTTGGTTTTAAACCACGACAATTCCATTGAATAATGGAATTTACCATTGTCAAGGATAATTTATTTTTGGCGGTTTACCGCCGACAGGGTCATAATTAGCCCCCTCTACGGTAATACCGTCCATCAGATCAACCCCATATTTCGTGAAATGGACAATAGGGTCTTGCGAACCCTTTTTACCCTTCTCAATCAACTTTGCCAATTTACATTGTCTTGAGGATATATACTTTTTCCTGTGAGGATGGGTTAGCCGTTGACTGCGAACCCGACCCAGTGGGATCAGATGTTGCAGCTTTCGACTTTTCCAATTAAGGCGGTTCCTTACCATTTTGGGCAGAAGAATTGGGATTGGTCCAAATAACTTCTATTTGCGGCAAGGAAGATGAACCCTCACCAGGCAAGGACAAAGTTGTTTGAATCAAGCTCTCCCATAATGAGAAGAGCCCCTTTAATTTGATCTGATGTCGTCAAAGTCTCAAGTTCCTGCTTATCAGGCCAGGTTAAATCTGTCTGAACGGATATTGATTTGGTAGAAACTTTAACTGCACATGCAAAAGATTTCCCCTGTGGTGCAATGGGGAAAGGTGCAGTCAAATTTACATGTTTTCGTGCAAACGCTTCATTAATATCATGGTGTAGTTACTAAATTTAATATATTGCCTTTCAAGCTAGTAGTGGAACAGTCTTTAACTATATGTAGAAAAATTACTAAAACAAAATTGTATATATATTGTTTGTTTTAAAATGCGTCATGTTGTTTTTAAAAGATTATGAATTATAATTGTTTGTTTTTGAACACATATTTTGGCTTTTAAAAGTTAGTAGTAGCTCAGTATTATCGGGCTAATAACAGCGAAGTGAAGTGTTTTATGATTGTTTAATTATCTTGAATAGAGTTAAGCTTATCCTAATTGAGAGATATAACTCTTAAACATTCACACGGTATTAACGGTTTTATTGCTTATAATTCTTATGTTGTTGTTGTTGTTTTGTCTATATATATTTATGCCCCGAGGTTTACGAGATGCCCGATATTTACAGGAGGGATCATTATTTGTGATGTAACGTAGTGCCCCAAATATTAATGGGAGGACCCGCTATTTACAGGAGATATTTTATTTGTGTTTTCACATAGTACCCCAGACATTAATGAGATGCCCCGAAAGTTCGGGAGAGATTTTATTTATATTCGTCAAGAGAAATTGAGTGACTTTATATGCCGGCGCTTAAAGTGTTTAAAAAAAATTATAGAGATAATCCGTTATTAATTTTGATAAGTTCTTTCAAAAATATCTTATTTAAAGAGCACATAAAATAAGTAAACTAAATTCATTGAGCTTATAAACATTGGTTACTATATGCATTTTACGGCAGTTTAACGTCGATCTGATGAAAATTAATTCAGATATCGTCACTCAAAGTCTCAAATATAGACCTCCCGTAAAAACGACTTGGCCAATTATTGAAAACACTCTTAATCCCCTCAGACGCCAGTGACGTCACAGTGACCGAATGCATATTCGGGATGTTTATTCCTTAATTACCTATATACACCCGGCGTGTATTCGTTAACGCCTGACTGATTCCTTAATCCCCCTAATTAAATAACAATTTACTACGGAATAATTTGTTTTGTAATTTAGAATTTGTTTTATAAAGACAGTTGTTGTAGCCATATTCCCCATGTGTTTTTTTTTTATCAGAATAAGCCGACCGTAAGCCAACAATAATTGGCTTCTGATTGAAACAAGAATGGTGTGAAATTGTTATAGCCGGCGATACGGACATCTTTTAAGCCGATAGAAATAATCAATTGTCGGCTTTTAAGAAACGAAATGGTTTCAAATAATAATCATTAGGGGTGTAACGATACATCGAACAATAGATGCATCGGGATAGTTTGACTGTCGATAGTGTGTATCGATAGTAAAAAGAAACTATCGATAAAAATTGCGATAGTCAAACAAACTATCGATAGCTTCGATAGTTTGTAGTAGCGACAGTAACATGGCTCAAATTCGAATAATTACTCTGTATTTATAACAAAAAGCTCCATTATCACTAAAATAGCGTTACACGATCTCAATGTCATATGGAAATCTTCGTCTACCATATTAGGCATGGCTTACTAAGAAATGTGTAAAATGGTTGATTTTGGCGCGAAAAAGCTGAAAATGGTCACGTACGCCAATGTCGCATATATGGCAGGAAAGTTGGCTATGCCTTTTTATTACAAATTACTAAACTACCAATGAAATATTAATAATATACAATTTTATATAATATAAAGGAAAAGAAAAACAATTTACTTTATTATTTAATTCACAATCAGAATGAGATGTTACCGCGTACCTGAGATACCAGCTTAGGAGGCTCTTCTATTCGCCCCCTCCCCTTTTGCCGCACCTTTAGAAGACACATGTTGTTTTTATCTGCATCGTCTTGTGTCGTTTCAATCTGTCGGTTTATTTGTCGATATGACTACCGGTAACCGTGTTAAAATATTACGTACTGATTTACGGGCTGGAGATGTTGATCAACTAGTGAATTGTAATCTATTCTAGTCACAAATATATAATTTATTACAACTTAAGACGAGAAAGGTCGGCTTTTGAAAATGCTTTGACTTATATAGTATAGTGATATGTAGCTTAGTGTAAAATTACGAGTTAATGATTACACCAGTCAAATGTTAATTGGACCAACAAATACACACGTGTTAACTGGCGGTGTGTATACAGTGATATATCGTACAGATAGTGATATGTTGTATAGATAATGTGTATAGATTATGTGTAGTGCCTGTGACATCACCAGCCAATCAACCAGATAAAGGTTGTAATTGAAAATTTGAAAACCGTTTTTGGCTGTCTGATGTTTAAACGTTAATATCTCAATTAATTTTAATCAGATTGGAGTGAACTTGACGTCAAATGAATGTAGTAACCCTTAGCTATCAATATAAGCAATCAAAAATTATTATTTTATGTGGTCTTTAAGATTGGTGAAATATGTTCAAATCATTCATTATTCTTTATCTTGAGATAAAACAATATGACTCCCTAATTTCAATTGCATCCATGTAAATCATAATGTAAACATCATTAGATCATTATCTAAAGTCAAGTCTGTTCCACTTGCTAATTTGATTAACTGTTAATTAAGTTCACTCCATGAAATGATAAGCAGATGACAAAACTTCGACACGGGTGGCAGTTAATACTTTTCATAGCACATCATAACACACTGTTCGGCCAGACGGTGTGGAAAAAGAAAAGACTCTCTGACAACTATAATGAATGCTAAGTGATCCTCCCCATTGATAAAAAATAAAGCAAAAAGAAGAAAACGAAGACCATTACGGGAAACTCAAACGCAGGAATAAAAGAAGAAGGCGACAGAACAAAAGAAAACAAATATTAATTTGTATCCCCGTACAGTTGACCACAACGATGTTTGGAAGAAGAAAATGGAAATAGTTTGTATTATAATAATACGTGATTTCAACAATTCGTGTGATTAAAAAAAAGAAATAATTGTATTGTTTGTGTGATTCCAGTAACTCGCTCGCGTGTTTGATTATTAGAGTAAGGTGTATTAGATATGCGAATTCCATGACTCGCGAGATAAAAAAAGAAGAAAAGAATTTGTATTATGTTGTGTGAGACCTTTGTGTATATATAACTCTTAAATTAGTGTTTTGTTCTCTTGATTTGTGAATAGTATGACATTTAATCAGTGTTGTTCTTTTTTGTGTCTTTTCGTTATTACTATTGTTGTTTATATCTTAATCAGAGTAGTTATTATTGACTCAATTTGTATTTAATTAGAGTAGTTATTATTGACTCCATTTGTATTTAATTTTGTAATAGTCTTCAAAAGTTATTTCATATAATTCATAATTAAAATATGTTTAAGTGATTGTAACATCAACCTGTTGCTATCAACACCCGACTGGAGATCTTGGTAGCATTTCTTATGTCATTGTGTAACTTTAACTTGTTGTTGGCATGTCTTATCTAACTTCCTTTGTCTGATAAACTGTACTGAATGTTAAACCTGATATGATGCATGATACATTAGACAGGTGTCTAATGAGCTCCTTTGTCTAGAACAGGTTTTATAAACTCAGAACAAAAACGAATCTTGAGTTAGGTCCAGTCAAGTCTAGGAGGCCATGCTAGGCGGGCGCCTAGATTAAGGTACCTAATGGATACTAGTCAGGTCTAGGGGTCGGAGACGAGATGAGAGCTTCTTGAGTTAGCACACTCGTGCTAAGCTAAGCCAAGCTAAGATATGATTCCCTTCATATAAGTTTGTTCTACAGTCTTTTACATTACAATGTTTGTACCTAATATTTTAAGAAGCAGAATCAAAGTATTATTAGAAGTCATACCAGTGTTGTCATAAAGAACCTGATTAAAGAACCAATAGTGTCACACCTGGATCGCCTAGACATGGATCCCTCGTACTGTTTCAAAGGTGTAAAGAACGATGAGATCAAGGGATCGATCGAAATGAAAACGCACATCAAGAGCGACAACTACGAGACGGCTGAGCACATCATGGATGTCCTGAACACTCAATTAGACGGTTTGTGGAAACTGTTCCCCATTCGCAAGCACCTCGCCAATCAACCTGTCCGCTTAGATCCCAACAACAAGGAAATGACTGACCACGAGAAGAAACAGCAAAGAAATTACGAAACTCGAGAGATGATGCAGCAAGGGGCCGAACCAACAGGTCCCTTCGTTTCTTTCAAGAAAGACCGCGCCAGAGACAGGGTGTATCTGCAGATCAATCACATGGAAGCGCTTTATTACTTTGATGTGTTGCCGAAAATCGAACTCAGCCTCTATGGACCCGTCGTGTCCATATTAGGTTGGCGTGGAAGCGAACTGTTGATTTCCCTGCAGTCAATAGCTTTGACCGGCATGGATGACCAACTACACCCCCCCCCCCCACACACACACACTTACAAGTAAAGTACGATCTGTTTTACCTGTACACGGACATTATTGAAAACCAGATTGTGGGTGACATGACGGCACCATTGATAGATGAGATTCTCTGTATCATCGTCCTTCCAGTATTCATTACTATCCCCAGCAGTACAATCTACTAAACTCCATTGGGCTCTATATAAGGAATGGAATGGGTGAAGCCGTGCCATTTATCGATGGTAAAGTGGTACTCCAACTTCATTTCCGTCGACGATGATTCGGGTGTACAAAAGCGGTACGCTCAGGCATCGAGGGTCCGGCGGTAGTACATTGGTGTACAGGGGAGGAATTCTGCGACAACGGTGTGCCGGGAGATGGTCCGGATTGTTGAATGCCGTTAAATCGGTCGGAAAGACCCTGTTGTCGGCCGGCAAAGCGGCCGTGAAGAAAATGCAGCCCAAGTGCTACCCAAAGTGGGACAGAGCGCACTCGACGCCATCAGTGTCAAACACAATGTCCAAAAGCGGTGTACAAAAGCGGTACGCTCAGGCATCGAGGGTCCGGCGGTAGTACATTGGTGTACAGGGGAGGAATTCTGCGACAACGGTGTGCCGGGAGATGGTCCGGATTGTTGAATGCCGTTAAATCAGTCGGAAAGACCCTGTTGTCGGCCGGCAAAGCGGCCGTGAAGAAAATGCAGCCCAAGTGCTACCCAAAGTGGGACAGAGCGCACTCGACGCCATCAGTGTCAAACACAATGTCCAACACACTGAAGAACGTGGTCGCCAACCTGGAACCTATAAAAGAACCCCCGCGATACCCGTCCACTTCACATCACCCACAGAGGAAGAAGAAGACACAGGTCACCTCTCACAAACTACGCAAACCAGATATCTTCGACCATTGCTACGCAGGTAATGTGCAATGATTCCTGTCCCTGCGCGCAAAACTAATTGCAGAATTTGTTCAGCGTATCCGACACTCAGACGGCCATACACAAAGTGACTCAAATCAAAAAGTATCCTATGACGCCCGATCTGAACCACGACGGACCCATCAAATTTTACATTTCCAATGCTACCACGGATTTCATCGATCTGGCCAACATGACACTGCACTTGACCCTGGAGGTGATCATGAATGATGGGAGTGACCTGGATGAGGGTAGTCATGTCACACCCGCACCGGTCAACAATCTGTTTCATTCGTTTTTCAAAGACGTTAAATTACGCCTAGGAAAAGATGCCGAAACTTTGGTCACCGCGTCTATGCCCAACTATCCCTACCGGGCTTACTTGGAGAATTTGCTGAGCTTCCGGTAAAGGAGCCACGAACAATCACCTGTCGAAACCAGTCCTGTTGGAAAAAGATACCGCTGGGCAGTTAACTTTCCACGAAATCCGTTGGCATCGGTGCGGACGGTGCACAACAGGGCCCGGTTAACGAAGGATTGGAACAACGCCAGAAAACCTCCGCTACCAGTCGCACCTTTGAACTGCAGTCACGTCTACACTTGGACATGTACCTACAGGATCGGTATCTGCTGGACGGTGTGGACCTGCAATTGAAATTGGAAACGCAATCCCCGAAATTTTTTTTTGATCTACGGCGAAGGTAACGATGCAGAAGACTACAAAGTCGAGTTCACCAAAGCCTTCCTGAACATCCCGTTTGTCCCCCTGGCTCCCAGCACCTGCACACGCGTGGCCGTTCAACTTCAATCCTCCAACGCCAAATATCCCCTGAAGCGTGTGGTCGTCCGAGACATGGTGATTCCCGACAATCGCACTAGTCACGCGCTAGACAATCTGTTCGTCAACAAAGGCCTGCCCAAGAGACTGATCGTGGGTATGATACGCAACTTGTCCTACGACGGAAGAAAATACGGAAATCCCTTCCAATTCGAACACAATCAATTGGAAAACATCAAACTGACCAAGAAGAGTGAAATTGTGGACGAATACGACGTCAACTTTCCCCAGCGACAAACCATCGCACCTTACCTGGATTTGATGAAAAGTGTGGCCGTCTTAAACACCCGAGAAGACCTGGACCTCCCTTTCAACGAAAATATCAATGGGTACACCTTGTATTGTTTCCATTTGACCAACGACCATGGAGCTGACGGGAACTACTTTCATCCGAAAGCGGCTGGTAACCTGTCTTTGGAACTCAAATACTATGCGGCCCCGACAAATCACCCCAGTCTTGTTCTGTTTGCCGAATACGACAATGTCTTCGAAATCGACACTAACCCACAAATCATCACCGATTGGTGAAGATTCTCCAATCAACGTTTCGTCCAAGATCTACAGCTCTACTACCAACCCCGATGGATTCGAGGACTCGACAGTGTCGTCGCGCCCTTTCTGTTTTCGGTCATGTGTACCGTGTGAACGATATACTCGTCGAACAATGGACTAGGGATCATGTTCCCGATTTGCAACCGGAACAGAAGAAAGGAAAAAGGTGCCAATGTTTTTTTTGCTTTGTAAATTTGCTTATTTTAATGCTATTTTTTCCCCTTCAATTTTAAGATTTCTTTTGTAGTTTTATGGAAACCATTTCATATAATCCAACTCTCTGTAACTTTAGTTCAATAAAATGCTTTGTCAGCAACATATCGCATGTCTGTTGTTTTTTCCTACCACGTCTCGCCCTCTGATTGGTGTAAAATGGTATCGTCCTAGTCCCAGTCACCCAGAACCCCCTAGTCTTCAACGCATGGAGGGTCTGGGTCGGTTCTCAATCATTGACGAAAATTACTGGATAATCTACCACATAAAAAACCAAACTCCTGGCTACGCATGGGCAATGGAACCTTTAGGCTAAAGTCTCGGTAAGTGATAGATATTATGGAGCCGGGCCGATTTTGATTCTATAAGCGACGAACGATAAAATATATCCCACAATTCACTTGGCACATCTATTATTAGAAACAAAAAAGAGACGATACAACAGCATGAATCGCGATTAAGGAGATTGTGAGAAGCCATACGTTTGATTCGTGACGAGAGAAAATTACCATTTCAATTAAAACCTCTAAAACAAAATTTTAGAGAGTGTCATTGTTGACAAGCGAGATGTTTTGATAGATTCAGTAAGTGGTAACTTAAAAGACTGGATAATCCAGACATTGACCGACTTTCTGTCATATTTTGAGGACCCATCCTGACTAATATTCGTAGAATATTTGTTTGGATGATAAGAGACTAGTATCATCCCAGCACATTAGACTCGTTCTGAGGCCCAAATTGCAGCATAGAAGCCAAAAGAAGTCACAATCGAAATGGATCAAGTACGGAAAGATTACAGATTTTGTCAAACTTGTGGAGGTTACTACAATATATTTAGGGGAAATCGATCGGGTGCTGATTACCTGATATGTTTCTGGTGTGGGATAGAAATTAGGAACATCTGTCATAGACAACACAAACATCTTGCCCAAAGAGATCCATAACACTGTGGCCAAGATGTTCCTGTTAGTGCAACATGAAGACCAACGGCCCTTTTCAGGGCCCCAAATTAAATGTATAAAAGAGTTTTTCCCTCTCTCTCTCTCTCTCCTGCGCGCGCGTCACTCTTTGTCGGTCACGCACCTGAAAAGTTCACGCACATGTACGGTCACGACGAACTAGGTCACCCCCAGATCACAGTGAACTAGGTCAAGGGGTCACTCAGTGCAAGTGTAGGCATACCCTCCCCCAACTATATATTTATAGTTTCATCAAAATCGGATACAAATTGCGACCTGTAGAGGATCCACAAATAAATACACACTGACGGATGGAAGATGGATACACGGACGGACACAGACGACAACACAATACATGTACAGAAAATGTGGACATATTTAAAACTGAGTGCAGTTTCATTTCCCTAATTTATTTACTTTTATCTTTATACATATTTATTTAATCAAACACATTTAAAGCTGGAAAGGAAAAGCAAAGGTTGACTCAATACTCAGTTCTGCTTTAATTTCTTCCTTGTACATTATGCATGTTTACCATTTTTTATCACAAAAATGTCAAGAATAACGTCCTTTTTTTATAGTCACTAAAACAAATAAGTACCAAGTCAAACCAGGTACAAAGTCAAATTGCAGCATTTAAAGTGGCTGAACATTGTTTTCAATAAAATATACACATTAGCTTTAATCAATTACAGTAAATCTATAAATCATAACTCATTAAAGAAAGATAGGTTGCCAGGCAACGAAACATACGCCCACAACAGCTAAGTCGTCCGGGCAGTCAACAAGGGTTGTCGCATATTGTTTCTTTTATCAGTAAGGAGAACATTTACAACACATGATAATCTTATTACGAGTAATAGCCCATTAAATAATTATCAGAAATGATTAGAATAGTTTTGATGGTTTGTCTCAGGGCCTTTGTCCACAAGATATTTCAAAGTGATCAAGTGCCAGATATCACTGAAAATCAAATAGGATTCTTCGTCTCATGACCCTAAACACTGTGTACAAATTTAAAGTCAATCGGATATTAACTTTAGCCTTTAGAGCGTTCACAAGATTTTTCAAAGTGATCAAGGGTCATAACTCTGGTAGTAATTATCTCATATCACCGAAAATCAATAGGCTTCTTCGTCTCATGCCCTTAAACACTGTGTATAAATTTAAAGTCAATCGGATAATAACTTTAGCCTCTAAAGCGTTCACAAGATTTTTCAAAGTGATCAAGGGTCATAACTCTGGCAGTAATTATCAGATATCAACGAAAATCAATAGGATTCTTCCTCTCATGACCTTAAACACTGTGTATAAATTTAAAGTCAATCGGATATTAAATATAGCCTCTAGAGCGTTCACAAGATTTTTCAACGTGATCAAGGGCCATAACTCTGGTAGTAATTATCGGATATCGCTGAAAATCAATAGGCTTCTTCGTCTCACGACCTTAAACACCGTGTATAAACTTAAAGTCAATCAGATATTAACTTTAGCCTCTAAAGCGTTCACAAGATTTTTCAAAGTGATCAAGGGTCATAACTCTGGCAGTAATTATCAGATATCACCGAAAATCAATAGGCTTCTTCGTCTCATGACCTTAAACACTGTGTATAAATTTAAAGTCAATCGGATATTAACTATAGCCTCTAGAGCGTTCACAAGATTTTTCAAAGTGATCAAGGGTCATAACTCTGGTAATAATTATCGGATATCGCTGAAAATCAATAGGCTTCTTCGTCTCACGACCTTAAACACCGTGTATAAATTTCAAGTCAATCGGCTATTAACTTTAACCTCTAGAGCGTTCACAAGAAATTGTGGACGATGGACGGACGGACGGACGGACCGACGGATGGACGGACGGACCGACAGACGGACGGACGGGGGCGACGGCAATATACGACCACATTTCCATGTGGGCGTATAAAAATTAGTATTAGTTAAGTCTTGCTATATTATTACAACATCCAATCGAACAATATTGTACACTGTTCACTAAACTACCTTCTATATTGATGAACGTTAACAGTTTATTGATTAGACAATTACCTGAAATTGCCAAGACCCATATTTCTCATAATATCATTTAGATTCTTTAATCTTTCGGCATCAACTCTAAATAATACAAAACAAGTCTTAAAAGTTATATTTAAACATGGTATACAGATTACTAATGCAACAAGCCAACATTGAGGCTGATGTCCCCCGACAAAATCCCAAAATAAATAGATGACACATATTAATTAATCACACTTTTTTTTCAAAAGTATAGAGCAATCAAACTTTACACTAAGATTCATCACTCTCTATCAGATTGAATCAAGATTATCTTGTCCCAAAGCATCGACCAATGAAATTGGTCATCTCTGCTCAGCTTTAGTTAATCATTGAACTCAGTCAAGACATTCACCTAATGAACATCTACAACAAGTATAAACATTCTACCTAAATTAAAAGCAAAGTTGTTATGTTCCAATGTCTTGACCAATCAAATTGTTTATCGCTCCTTAGCCTTAGGAGGAAATTCACACCATCGAACTTAGTCAAGGTAATGATATAATTATAATGAATCTATATTCGGATTTTCGTCCCTCTCACTTCAGCATAACAAACGTTACCATGCCCCAAAGCAAGAACGAATCAGATTGTTTATCTCTGCCCACCGTAAGGAGACAATGTTCATCATCAAACTCCATCAAGGTATTCACCTAATGAAAACCTTCCCCAAGTTTGAACGTTTTACATCAGTTAGAAGGACAGTTATTGTGTTCCAAAGCCTCAACCAACCCAATTGCTTATCGCTCCACTTATCCTCCGCAGAAAATGTTCATTATGGAAGTTAGTCAAGATATTGATGTAATGAAGCTATACACCAAGTGGCCTCACTCTCACTTAACTAGAACAAACCAATAGTGACACTGATGTCCCCCGCCGAAAATCCCAAATAAATAGATGACACATATTAATCAACCGCACAATTTTTTTTTTCAAAAATATCGAGCAATCAAACTATATACACTATTCTATCAGATAGAATCAGGATTATCTTGCCCCAAAGCATCGACAAATGAAATTGATTAGATCTGCTTAGCTTTAGCTCGAAATGTTATCATTGAACTCAGTCAAGACATTAGCCTAATGAACATCTACATCAAGTTTAAACATTCTACTTCCATTAAATGAAGAATTGTTACGTTACAAAGTCTTGACCAATCAAGTTGCTTATCGCTCCTTAGCCTAATCTGAAAATTACTATTGAAATTAGTCAAGGTAATGATATAATGAATCTATATTCAGAGTTTCGTTGCTCTAACTTTATAACCAAAGTTATCGTGCTCCAAAGCATCAACCAATCAGATTGCTTATCTCTGCTTACTGTAAGCAAAAAATGTTCATTATCGAACACAGTTAAAAAAAAAAATGATACAATGATTTCACACAACAGACTAGCTATTAGACTCTCGATTGACAAGAGTTTCATCGCCCTCCCTTCATTATAACCAAAGTTATCGTGCCCTAAAGAATCAACAAATCAGCTTGCTTATCTCTGCTTACCCTAGGCAGAAAATGCTCATCTTAGAACTCACACAAGACAGTGACCTAGTGAACCTCTACACCAAGTTTGAACATTCTAGCTCAATTAGGAGAGTTATTGTGTTCCAAAGTCTCGGCCCTTCAAATTGCTTCTATTTTTCATTTTCAATTCAAAATGGTGACTCCCAGTTGACCGAAATCAAAATTCTACTCCCAACGTTTTTTAGGCCTTTCTCCAAGGATTCCGAAATATAACTCCCGAGTCTGTAAATAAAAAAGCAAAAAAGCCTTAGGGATTTTTCACGTTTAAAAATGGTGGGACTTCCGGTTCGATCGACAAACTCCATATTTTGTGTACAAATTAGTAATTACTTGCCTAGTATCGAAATTTTTTTTTAGGTCATTCTGACCTATATTTCTACTATTTTTTTGAAAACTTTGATCCTTAATTTCACCCCAAGGGGAGATAATTTAGAAAATTTCTAATTATATTTTTGAAGTCACATCGGTAAAATCGAACAACTATTAAAGAAGTTGTCAAATTGGTCTAAACTTCCGGTTCGAAATCACAGCGACGAATTTTCGAAATTCACAAATGTGAAACAGCAGATGAAAATGATTTTTTTCAAGGTATTCAAAGAAAAAAGAATTAGTAAAAAAGAATTAGTCAAAAAATAACAAAGTTACGACTATGCCTTGTCAGTTTTTTCGTTCGTAAAATTCGGTGATTTCGGATTCGTAAAACGTTTTGAAAAGATATTAAAACAACATTCGCACCCCATTTCTTTTAGTATTTTTTTGGGGGGGTGGGGTATGTCAAAGTTTCAGAAAGATCCCAAGGTTAGATTTTGCAGAAAATACACACAAAAACCCCCCAATAATAACTAGATTGGCAAAGCAGATATTAAAGCTTTCATATTCACAGTCACTTCCTGTCACATGTCATAGGTCATGTAAATAATCTCATCAAGAAAAAAAAATCATTAAAATCGGTCAAAATATAGCGAAGTTTTTATAATTTTTCACTCGTAGACAACTTTATCGGCACGAAAAACATCAAAGACAAAATTATATAATATGTGACATTTTCAAATAACAATATTTCGACCCTGATCCTGGCTATCCAGAAATGTATTCATTTTGGAAATAGGAGACATATTCTCTAAACTATGACCTATTGCTTTCATTTACGTGCTCGTTAATACCGATTTTTCACCTTTTCTCATATTCAGTTCGAAATGGTGACCATCACGTGACCGAAATCAAAATTCTGATCCGATAGATTTTTAGGCATTCCTTAAAGGATTCCGAAATTGTAACTCCCATGTCTGTAAGTAAAATATCGCAAAAGCCTTAATGATTTTTCACGTTGCACGATGGCGGAACTTCCGGTTCAAGTCACAAACTCAATATTTTGTGTACAACTATTAAAGAAGTTGTCAAGTTGGTCTCAACTTCCTGGTTCGAAATCACAGCGACGAATTTTCGAAATTTGAAAATCTGAAAATCTGAAAGTGCAGTTGAAAATGATTTTTCAGAAGGTACCCAAAGAAAAAAGAATTAGTAAAATAGGTTAAAAAGTCACAGAGTTACAGTAATGCAGGTCAAATTCATTCGTTCGTAAAATTCGGTGATTTCGAATACTTAAAACGTTTTGAAAATATATTTAATCAATACTCACCACCCATTTTTTTTTTTTTTTTTGGGGGGGGGGGGGAGTAGGTCAAAGTTTCAGAAACATCCTATGGTTAGATTCTGAGAAATTCGATTTGCAGGAAACACATGTTGACTTTAAAAGAAAGACCTCTAAACATGCTCCAAATTGTAAAAATACCACTTTTTGGATTTTCAATCTCTTTTTTTTTCGGCTACCCCGGACATTTAAAAAAAAAATGATACAATGATTTCACACAACAGGCTAGCTATTAGACTCTCGACTAACAGGAGTTTCATCGAGCTCCCTTCATTATAACCAAAGTTATCTTGCCCTAATGAATCAATAAATCAGCGTGCTTATCTCTGCTTACCCTAAGCACAAAATGCTCATCTTTGAACACAATCAAGACAGAGACCTAGTGAACGTCTACATCAAGTTTGAACATTCTAGCTCAATTAGAAGGAGAGTTATTGTGTTCCAAATTCTCGGCCCTTCAAATTGCTTCTATTTTATTTTTCACTTTCACTTCAAAATGGCGACCATCAATTGACCTTAATCAAAATTCTACTCCCCAACGTTTTTTAGGCCATCCTTCAAGGATTCAGAAAATATAACTCCCGTGTCTGTAATTAAAATAGCAAGGCTTTTTTCATGTTACAAGATGGTGGCCCTTCCGGTTCGATCTACAAACTTCATATTTTGTTCACGAATCAGTAATTACTTGTCTAGTATCGAAAACAGAATTAGTAAAATCGGTCAAAAAATAGCAAAGTTACGACTTTCGGATTCGTAAAACGTTTTGAAAATATATTTAATCAAGGTTCACACCCCACTTTTTGGGGGGTAGGTCAAAATTTCAGAAAGATCCTATGGATAGATTCTGAGAAATCCGATTTGCAGAAAAGACACCAAAAAAAAAAAAAAAAAAAAAAAATAATAACTAGACCTGCATGCAGGAATGAAGGGTTTCACTGGTACCACGTTACCTTTGAACTTGTGTCACTTTCGGTGTCACGTTACCCTTGAACTCATTTCACTTCCAGTACAAATGGAACCAATAACAGATTTCCACATAAACATTGCACACATCAAATAAAATGGAAGCAGAATCAACCAAATCCAGCAATATCAATTCATTTGATACATTTGTTGCAAGTAAGTGTACAGTACTTCCAGTGATAATAAAAATGTTCTATTACTTTTATGAAATCAGAAATGGCATAAGGAATCACATGGTGAAAATTTTATGCAAATCGAATAATATATGCCACTTTTATAGACCCAAAACCTTGAAAAGTGACTTGTAGAAAATCGGCTATTTCCCGGTAACGGTACAAGTTAGAAACGATTTTGTGGCATCTGTATGATCGTATGGGTCCATTCTATTTGTTGATTGGCATCAAATATCATAATTTTAAAAACATTACAAATCAGACTCATTTGAATAAAATATCTGTTTTGAAGGCTAAAAATACATTGACACTTTTATGGGCCAAAAACCTTCAAAAGTGACATTTAGAAAACCACCTATATGTCGGCAACCAAACAAGTTAGAAACAATTTTATGATATCTAAATGACCGTATGAGTTTCGTTAATATGTGAATTTAAACCAAAAGTTAACTTTATTATTACATATTAAACAATTTTTGGTTGAAAAAAATATCGATTTTAAAAGTTAAAGATAGGCTGGCACTGCCAGGCAGGATACGCCCACATTTTCGAGAGATGGATAGAGAACAAGCAATACCGAAAGTGATTTTTCCTAAATCATTAAGTCCTGTATTTCATACTGTATTGGAGCAGCCATTTTGTTGGTCAGTTCCAGTCTGATATTCATGAAATTCGAAGCCGACAATGATTATGGTGTGACGGTACACAACCTAGAAATGTGACTTTTCGGCAAAATCGGATAAGAATTGTGACCTGTAGAGAGTCCACAACCATGATATACCATATCTTTACACTATTCGCGTACAAACGGCGACCATTTCGTCCAGCAATTTTGATACGATTTTCACGAAATTTGAATAATTCAGGAAGTTACGATCCGATACGCCCAAATACCGAAAGGACCCAAGATCTTTGGGTTATAACCATGCATTTCAAGTTTCATCAAAATCAAATTAAAATTGTGAACTATACAGGGTCCACAACCATGATATACCATTTTTTAACAGTATTCGCGCACAAATTTTGGTCCGATTTTCCCGAAATTTGAACTCATACCTTCCTTAAGGTGAAACAGTGATATAATCAAACGTTTTTTTAAATCGGAAAATAATTGTGACTTCCAGAGGGACCACAAGCTAAAAAGGGTGATTTTTCGTACAATCAGGGGCCATAATTCAGGAAGTTATGAATCAATAAGCGCAAGATCTTCGGTTTATAAACATGCATGTCAAGTTTCATCAAAATCGGTTCAAAATTGTGACCTATATAGGGTCCACAACCTTGATATAACATATACTATTTCAAAAGAAGTAGGGGATATTTGATTTGGGGGGCATAATACTTAAATATGCAAATGACTACGAAAAAAGTCACTATAGAACCTAACAGAAGAAACATTTCCAGTTACATGTGACGCCCAAACGCACCAATAGCTACAGCATGGAATGCAGGTGATGCTTGGGATCATCATGGGGGTCCAACCCAAGATTTGCACGACTCTCACTTTGAACACAAGGTACAATTTTATGGATACACAATTACTGAGTTTGATACTAAGCGACGTTTCGACGAGGATGCTCTCGTCTTTATCAAGCAATGATGAATGTTACACACTGTGAAACTGACATCGTTTAAGATGGTGTTTTTTGACTTTAAAAAATGCTATAGAGTTTGATTTCAAAACATCGTTTGATAATTGACAATAATCGTTTGAAAACTACAAAAATGGTTTAATTAGAACCATAGTTTAATTTAATGGTACAGCGTTTGATATCTCCGAGTGGGGGTTAAAAATGGACGAACCGTCGAATTATGTAATGCGTTTGATTACTAGACATCGCTTTAATTTCTGAGCTGCCGATTAATTTATCAGTGTTTAAATATTAGACGAAAAATTTATTTGCTCGCGAGTCGTTTATCCGATCGGTTCATTTTGATTACGATTATTTACATATGAAATGAAGTACGAATAAAAAGGGTGGATATAAAAAAATGCACACGAAGATATATGCTAAACTTACCGTGGTCGTAGTATTATTATCCATTAAAAATAATGATTCACGGTACCATTGACAAATACATCAAAAATCGGTACGTCCATTGTTATTATACCATCGGAAATCTGTAGAGCACATTCCCGGTGATGTATTTTTCTTTAAATCACAAATGATGAAAATAGATTTCCACGTGTACACGTGACTAGAAGACCTGGCAATGATTCCACCATTGACAAATACATCAACAATCGGTAAATCACGTCCAATGTTATTATATCATTGGAAATCGGTAAAGCACATTCCAGGTAAAGTATTTTCTTTAAATCACTAATGGATGAACACAACTTTTCATCTGCACATGTGGTCGTGTGATAATCTCGCGAGACTTGTATACTGGCGCCAAACGTCGCTATTCGTCGATCGCCATAGACGAGCTATCGCTCAGGGTGGTGCGGGTCTGTTCATCCCACGATCTTTTCACCCTGGGCTGTTTCATCTCAACCTTATTTTTTATCGGACTGTCCATCCCGGGCTGTTTCATTTCGGATTCGGCTAGCGACGTTTCGGATTAATAATTAAAAGACTGTGGAAAATTTATGTGACAGTACAGCCATTTATCTTTTCGTTTTATGGGAGGCTGATAGTTGCCTTATTCAGTTGATCGGCGACTGTTGAGATCGCGATTAACATTGCTAGTTCTCTTTTGTTTTGTTTCATCGGCGAGTAATAAACTAGGTAATAAAATATTGTTGAAAATTTGTGTATATTTAGTAATACTTCATTGTTTTTCTTTTATCAAATAGTAAACGACCTTGATTGACCAATCACTGCTATTGGGTTTTTTTGTGAAACGGAATAATTGCAATCAACACACGGCCGCCATTATCGATGATTGACAACTCACGTTTTTCCTCATCCACCAAACAACCGTAAGATTTCTTTGCACAGCCACAACAATAACATGGGGATTATCGGCTAATCAGCTTTAATTATTCCGCTTTGATCGTTGCTATTTCTAATATTTTCCATAGAAAAACATTGCTTTGTACGCACAAATTTATCGATTGGTATTGCCAAGCTTGTCGAGGAATAATGCATGTCAACGTGCAGCTCGCGGATTATCGTTAACAATTTCTAGATACTTGTAAAAAGAGTGCATGTCGTGTAAATATTTATTTTAATTTTTGTGTAAGTCATTTTCAAATCAATTCATCAGCATATTATTCGTTTTAAACAAATGCATTACTTTTTACGGGAAACGATGATTATCAAAGAACCGCAAGTGCAACTATTCACTAATGATTTAACGTTTGGTGGAGCCTTTTTACTAATCACGTGTTTCGTGTTAATAAATATTTTCTTTCGTGTTTTGAATTGGTCTATTTCAAATAAATTCATCAACAACATTTTTATATAGATAGTACAGATATAAAAAAAAATAAAACGCTCTTTTCGTAAACATTCAACATTTGAAATTTTGCCGTAGGTTTGTTATGCACAACTCCAGGTGCTGTACTTGATGGCGAGGTGTAAATTATATAATTTAGCCTGCATGTTATTTGTGCGGGGGGGGGGGGCTTATTATAAATTGATTTGACAGTTGTGTTAAACCTTTCCTTTAAACTTATTCCCCGACTCAGAAGCGTCACCTACCCAAGTCAGAAATGTCACATACCTGAGTCTGAAACGTCGAGGTTTTATTCTTGAGTCCGAAATGACGCGGGATCGAAATGACAAGTAATCTATTCATTCCGGGCTGTTTCACCCCCCCCCCCCACCACCGTCCTTGTTATTGTTGTTTATTATAGATTTAACATCGAATACATTTAATATGATATTATGGACAGGTTAATTAAATTAAATTATTTACACTTCATAGGTTGAATGTTGGTTATTAGAATAGCAGTTAATTAACTAAGCTGTACTTATTGTTAAATAAACTGTTAAGCACTTACTTATAGTTAAACAAACGTGTACTTTTTTTTATTTATTATTTAATAACAAGTAATTATTTGTTTTGGATTAGTAATAAAAACATGCCGCGAGGGTTGAGTTGTATTCACACATTAAAGTAAGAAGCCAGATAACCTAACAATTAAAATTAATTACTGATCTATGTCTTCATTGCTCTTCTGTAATATCATTCTTTCGCATATAATTTTTATCGCAAATTAGTCGGAATGCGAGAAAGGAATTCCAGGGGGAACGATCAGCTGTCCTCTGCACGTGATTAGAATAGTGTCATGTACAGGCGCGACGTCGTGTTTGATATTCATTTTTATACCGATATATTAGAATCCGAATTCGACGCCTGAACGGCAGTGTCATAGACTTATACAATAAATATAAAGCATGATTTGGGACACGTGTTTTTACTTAGTGGAATCCATGTCAATAAAAAATAACATAAACACTAAAAAATAAACACTAAAAAATAACATGAACTCTTAAAATACTGGAAGAGACTGGTTCACAGATATAAAATTGGAAAACAATCACATATAAAGAACGATTCAAAAAAAATAATTGCTGCATGCAATCACTAGTTTATACATATTATTATAAAGAACGTTTTAAAGACATTTATTTGCAGCATGCACATTAAAAAGAAATCGAACATTGGAATATCATGGTTTATACATATGAATAACGTTTGCAAGAACTAGCGGCATGCAAACCTCTTAATATATATCCCCATGTACATTAATTACAGAAATGGTCTGTGTATACACGGTATGCTGAGCTAGTCACCTTTTGGCCAGGTGAATATACGGTGGAGTCATAAATGTCCGTTATAAGTGTAGATTGATTATCTGTTTGGCCGAATGCTTTGGTTTTTCAAATCCTGGGTGCCATATGAAATGCATATTTTCAATATACATGTATGTTAGTACAGTATGGGTTAATCCTGAGATTGGTCGAAAGATGTTGTTTTATTAATTATCACCTGTGCTCACCTGTCTGGGTGCCACACAAAATCATGTCTTTGAATATACAGTTGAGTCATAAATGTCCTTTTTAATGTGTTTTTTTTATTTACATTCATTATTTGATTGGTCAAATGCTATTGTTTTATCAATTCCCACTTGTATTTACCTGTCTGCGTTGAGGTGAAACATGTTTTTGTTACGACAAAGGGAGCGGTCTTATAAGTGTGATTTAAATTGATTTTTTAACAAACAAGGACTTTTTATTTTTTTGTGTTAACCAATTGTATGTTTTTACCAACTTCCAACCCACGCAGTGTAAATAATTTAATTTAATCAACTTAATATCATATTAAATGTATTTTACGTTAAATCTGTAATAAACAACAACATTGGGATGAAACAGCCCAGGGTGAAAAGATCGTGGGATGAACAGACCCGCACCACCCTGAGCGATAGCTCGTCTATGGCGATCGACGAATAGCGACGTTTGGCGCCAGTATACAAGTCTCGCGAGATTATCACAAGACCACATGTGCAGATGAAAAGTTGTGTTCATCCATTAGTGATTTAAAGAAAATACTTTACCTGGAATGTGCTTTACCGATTTCCAATGATATAATAACATTGGACGTGATTTACCGATTGTTGATGTATTTGTCAATGGTGAAATCATTGCCAGGTCTTCTAGTCACGTGTACACGGGAAATCTATTTTCATCATTTGTGATATTAAAGAAAAATACATCACCGGGAATGTGCTCTACAGATTTCCGATGGTATAATAACAATGGACGTACCGATTTTTGATGTATTTGTCAATGGTACCGTGAATCATTATTTTTAATGGATAATAATACTATGACCACGGTAAGTTTAGCATATCTTCGTGTGCATTTTTTTATATCCACCCTTTTTATTCGTACTTTATTTCATATGTAAATAATCGTAATCAAAATGAACCGATCGGATAAACGACTCGCGAGCAAATAAATTTTTCGTCTAATATTTAAACACTTGATAAATTAATCGCCAGCTCGGAAATTAAAGCGATGTCTAGTAATCAAACGCATTACATAATTCGACGGTTCGTCCATTTTTAACCCCCACTCGGAGATATCAAACGCTGTACCATTAAATTAAACTATGGTTCTAATTAAACCATTTTTGTAGTTTTCAAACGATTATTGTCAATTATCAAACGATGTTTTGAAATCAAACTCTATAGCATTTTTTAAAGTCAAAAAACCCCATCTTAAACGATGTCAGATTCACAGTGACAGTCATTGTGGCATTGAATTCCAGGGTGGAAACATCAGTTTAATTGTTTTAGTGACCAGAAAACAGATTTTGATATGCATCGGCTTACCCAAAATGAAAGGTTACGTGCCTTTGGCATGCTACAGATCGGCACAACACAGACGGTTGTGGCGCGGACGATGAATGTTTCTCAGTCTGTCATAAGCAGGCTATGGTCCAGATACCGTGATACACAATCTATACAGGACAGACCACGCTCAGGTCGACCAAGGGCGACAACTCAAGCCCAGGATCGATTTATCCGTACCTTGGCCTTGAGAAATCGTGTCATCACAGCAAATCAGATCAGCACTCGTCTTCAAACAGACACTGGTGTGAGAGTGGGTGGCCAGACGATTTGGAATCGACTGCATAGGGGTCACCTTCGCGCCCGACTTCCTCGCGTGATCCCTTGTTGGAGAGATCGTCACATTCAGGCAAGACGTCGTTGGTGTAGGGATCGTCAAAACTGGGATAATCGACGCTGGAGCAATGTGATGTTTTCAGATGAGTTAAGGTTCACTGTTGATTTTTTGGACAGACGTAGAAGGGTGTGGCGTCGTCGAAACGAGCGCTTCCAAGACGTTAACGTCATCAGACATGATCGATTTGGGGGTGGTTCTGTTATGGTGTGGGGAGGCATCACTGTTGCTGGAAGAACGGCTTTACATGTTGTTGCAGGGCGTGTTACAGGCCAGTACTACTGGGACAACATCTTGGCCTTCCATGTTGTGTCGTTCGCACGACGTCATGGCCGCCGTTTCATCTTCCAGGATGACAACGCAAGACGTCACAGGGCCAGGATCGTTACAGGTTACCTCCAACAACAGAACATCACCACATTACTTTGGCCAGCACTAAGTCCCACCTCTCCCCCATCGAGCATGTCTGGGATATGCTTGGACAGAGGTTACGTCAACGTCAACAACGTCCTGCCAATGTCCAAGAACTTGCTGCTGCGTTGCAACAGGAATGGGACAATCTGGACCAAAATGACCTTAGACGTCTCATTAGGAGTATGCCACGTCGGATCAATGCTTGTTTGGCAAACAGAGGAGGATTTACCCGTTACTGACTTTGTTGTGATGCTGTGGTAACTTTGCTGTTTGACCCCGGGTATCATTTTACCCTTATAATGGTCAGTCTGTGCCTTACTTAGTCTAACGATCATTTGGAATAAATCGATGAATGTGAACTTCATTACATTTTGTCATTTGTTTCTTCGTCATTTAAATTAGGTGACTTTAATAACACTTAAAAATCAAATATCCCCTCCTTTTTTTGAATAGTATATATTAACGATGTAATAAATGATATTGAATCTAGTATACGTCTGTTTGCTGATGATACGTCGTTATACATGGCCATAGAAGATAACTCTGAATGCAGTAAAACTCTTAATACGGATTTGGACTCGATTAAAACTTGGGCAGCCAAGTGGAAAGTAAATTTCAACCCTACAAAAACAACTTCCATGACTTTCTCCCGAAAACATACGCCAACTAATATTGAACTGAATTTTAACGGGACCGAACTTAAAGACGTTGACGAACATAAACATCTCGGAATAATATTTCATAAAAGCTGTAAATGGTCTTCCCATGTAAATTATGTTATTACTAAAGCCAGTAAGATGATCGAATGTTTTCGCAGTTTCAAATACAGCATCTCGCGTAAATCACTTGAAGTTATTTACAAAAGTTTTATTCTGCCAATATTTGACTACGCTGACGTGGTCTGGAATAATTGTAGTCAGGACTACGCCGCTAAACTCGAAAAACTACACTTAGACGCATTACGTACTATTACAGGCACCTTAGAGGCACCTCGCACAAACAACTCTATGCCGAATCGGGTCTACCATCTCTTAAAGATAGAAGGTATATGCATAAGCTTGTCTTATTTTATAAAATGTCCAAACATCAAACCCCCGGATATTTAAGTAACCTTGTACCCCCAAAAGTTACTGATTTAAATCCCTATCCAGTGCGAAATCAAAACCAATATAGAAAAATTCCTGCTAAAAGTTTGTTATACGAAAACTCTTTTCTTCCGTCAGTAATTGACGAATGGAATATTTTGCCTGAAAAAATTAAAGACGCCCAAAATATTTCTACCTTTAAGCGGGAGCTGTATAACATTACCGGCCAATTTAAAATCCCAAGATATTACTACTTTGGCGAACGTCAATACCAGCTTATTCATTGCAGGATTCGTAACAACAAAAGTAATCTAAACTTCCATAAATTCCTTATGCATATCGGTGAAAACCCAGCGTGCTCATGTGGCCATCAAATAGAGAATCCAGAACATTATTTTCTCTACTGTAATAATAATTTAGCTATCCGCAATGTAACTATAAATAAACTGCCATATGACCAACAGTCTATCACTTGTTTGCTTAAAGGTAACAATGATCTTGGTGATGATGTAAACGAAAATATATTCCAGATAGTTCATGATTACTTAAAACTAACAAAACGTTTTGAGACCTAGAAAATCATTTTTGCGAACAACTGGAATACGTCTTTGGACAAATAATCAATAATTACTCAACTTTAACTGAATATCTAATAATGCAATTAAGTTAGTTGGCGTGGTGGTTGCTCATTTATTTATTTTTATTAATAAGTACATTATCAAATTCTTGAAATATCAAAAGTAAGTAACATACACATATATGAGGCAAATTTATATAAGCTTTTAGCTTGTTTTTGTATCATATCTTTATAACTGTAATGTATTATATGATATTTTTATGAATAAATATTGTTTAAACCAACAATGGAATTTAATAGTGAGCTAGAAAAATAGGTTGCCAGGCAACGAAACATACGCCCACACAGCAGCCAAATCATCCGGGCAGTCAACAAGAATTGTCGCATATTAAGGAATTATCAGAAAATCATTAGAATTTGTTTGGTTTTTATAATCAAACGTTTTTTTTTAATCATATAATAATTGTGACCTCCAGAGGCACCACAAGCTAAAAAGGGTGATTTTTCGTACAATCAGGGGACATAATTCAGGAAGTAATGACCTGATGGGCGCAAATATCGAAAGGAACCAAGATCTTTGGGTTTAAAACATACCTGTCAAGTTTCATCAAAATCGATTCAAAATTGTGACCTCTATAGGGTCCACAACCTTGATATAACATATTTTCACACTATTCGTGTACAAACGGCGGCCATTTTGTCCGTCAATTCTAGTCCGGTTTTCACGTAATTCAAACTCTCTCTTCATTACCATGTAACGGTGATATAGTCAAAGGTTTTTTTAAATCGGATAATAATTTTGACCTCCAGAGGGACCAAAAGCGAACAAAAGCGATTTTTCTGACAATCCGGGGACATAATTCAGGAAGTTATGATCCAATGGGCGCAAATATCTAAAGGAACCACGATCTTTGGGTTATAAACATACATGTCAAGTTTCATCAAAATCGGTTCAAAATTGTGACCTCTATAAGGTCCACAACCTTTATGAAACATATTTTCACAATATTCGCGTACAAACGGTGGCCATTTTGTCCGTCAATTTTGGTCCGATTTTCACGAAATTCGAACTCAACCTTCATAACCATGGAACGGTGATATAATCAAACGTTTTTTTAAATCGGATAACAATTTTGACCTCCAGAGGGACCACAAGCTAAAAAGGGCGATTTTTCTGACAATCAGGGGCCATAATTCAGGAAGTTACGATCCGATTGGCACAAATATCGAAAGGAACCAAGGTCTTTGGGTTATAAACATGCATTTCAAGTTTCGTCCAAATCAGTTCAAAATTGTGACCTCGAAACTGTTCACAAGCTAAAAAACGTGATTTTTCGTACAATCAGGGGCCATAACCCATGAAGTTACAGTCCGATACATGCCAGTATCGAAAGGAACCGAGATCTTAGGGTGATAAACCTATGTTTTAAGTTTCATTGAAATCGGATAAAAATTGTGACCTGTAGACTGTTCACAAACAATTGTGAACGGACGGACGGACAACGTCCGGACGGATGTCCGGACGGACGGACGAACAGGGGCGACGACAATATACGTCCACATGAAAATGTAGGCGTATAAAAACGAGGTAAAATTGAAATGGAGAGATGGAGGGCTTTCCCTTTGCCTATATATGCCGATATTATCATGGCGTCCTAAAGTTATAGGACTAAGTTATTTTTCTACAGTATATTTCAAAACAAAAAGAATTGTTGTATCGGAAATATGCGAAAATTTGATGCCATTGGTTGTTCTTCTTCTTGAATTTTTTAAATTATTAAACGTATTTCCAAGTCACATATTACCACACAAACTGCCATCTGAGCAGGAACTACGCTTCGCTGAACACCATTTGGATCAACGTTGACCTAGATGTTATATAACAACTGTTAATTGCCAGACTTTATTAGGGTAATAAAATTGATCACCGCAGCTCAACAATTTTAGTGAATGTGTATTATAAACCTGGGACCTGTTTCACGATTTTATCTTAAAGGAATAATCCCAGTTAGATTTTTGGGGTTAAAACGGCTTAATTTTGTATGAAAGCCCTTAATAACTTCTAACTTAGCCCCTAGCAACTTCCGCAAACGTTGTCATACGTTTTCAAAAAATTTCCAATCGTCGGTATTTCTCTGTGTTTGAAGACCGGCGTCTTGGTTGCATCCTAAAACATAACGCTAACGCTACAATATACGTCCACATTCCTGCTTTGATTGATATGGTACTTTGTCAAGAAGGCTTGGCGTTTGGTTTGTTTAGCGTTGAGGGTCGTGCACCAACATTGATTCATTCAGAATTGCGGCCTGTAAACGACAAACACAAAATTGATCGTGTCTTGCCTGTGTGAGTCGGGACATGCAGTTGACGTCCTTAGGCTATATGGAATACATATCCCAAGTTTAAAGACGATCCATTAAGAATCGTGGCCTGTAGACAACACACACAGACACGAAGTAAAAATGGGCATGGCTCTGCCCCTGGGGGTTAGGAAATCACCAAAAACAATAGGGGTCATCTTTAGGGTATAAGGAATAGGTTTGTAAAGTTTTAAAAGGATCTGTTAAGAATTGCATCCTGTAGGCGAACACAAGACACAAAAGCATTGGGCGTGGCTCTGTCCCAGGGGGTCCGTCATGCACCAAAAATAATAGTGGTCAGCCTTAGGGTATAAGGAATAAGTATAAAAAAAGTTTTCAGGACGATCGATTAAGAATTGTGGGCTGTAGGTGACACACAGACAGACAAAAAAAAATGGGCGTGGCACTGTCCCTTGGGGTTGGGCATGCACCAAAAACAATAGGGATCTTCCTTAAGGTACCAAGAATAAGTATTCAAAGTTTCAAGATGATACATTAAGAAATGCAGCCTGTAGACGACAGACAAACAAATACAAGAAATGGGTGTTGCTGTCCCACGGGGGTCGGGCATGCACCCAAAACAAAAGGGGTCATCCTTAGGGTATAAGGAATAAGTATTTTAAGTTTCAAGATGGCCGATTAAGAATTGTGGCCTGTAGGCGACACACAAAAAGAAAATGGGCGTGACTCTGCCCCTGGGGGTTGGGCATGCACCCCAAATGACAGAAATGTTCCTTAGGGTACAAAGAATAATCATTCCTTAAGGTACCAAGAATAAGTATTCAAAGTTTCAAGATGATACATTAAGAAATGCAGCCTGTAGACGACAGACAAACAAATACAAGAAATGGGTGTTGCTGTCCCACGGGGGTCGGGCATGCACCCAAAACAAAAGGGGTCATCCTTAGGGTATAAGGAATAAGTATTTTAAGTTTCAAGATGACCGATTTGGGCATGCACCCCAAATGACAGAAATGTTCCTTAGGGTACAAAGAATAATCATTCAAAGTTTCAAGATGATACGTTAAGAAATGTGGCTTGTAGACGACAAACAAATAAATACAAGGAATGGGCGTGGCTTTGCCATTGGGGGTCGGGCATGCACCAAAAAACAATACGGATCATCCTTAGGGTAAGTATACAAAGTTTTATGAAAATCCAGTTAGAATTGTGGCTTCTAGGCGACACAGAGACACACAAAAAGAAAATGGGCGTGGCTCTGCCCCTGGGGGTTGGGTATGCACCCCAAACGATAGGGATCATCCTTAGAGTATAAAGAGTAAGTATACAACGTTTTAAAGAAAATCCAATAAGAATTGCGGCCTGTAGGCGAAACAAAGACACACAATAAGAAAATGGGTGTGGCTCTGCCCCAGGGGGTTCCTTAGGGTACAAAGAATGTGTATGCTAAGTTTTAAATTATAAGTTAAGAAATGTGGCCTGTAGACGACAAACAAATACATACTAGAAATGGGCGTGGCTCTGTCCCAAATGATAGGGATGTTCCTTAGTGTACAAAGAATGTGTATGCTAAGTTTTAAATTATAAGTTAAGAAATGTGGCCTGTAGACGACAAACAAATACATACTAGAAATGGGCGTGGCTCTGTCCCTGGGGGTCGGGCATGCACCAAAAACAATAGAGATCTTCCTTAGGGTATAAGGAATACGTATACCAAGTTTGAAGAAAATCCAGTAAGAATTGCGCCGTGTAGGTGACACAAAGACACACGAAAAGAAAATGGGCGTGGCTGACCCTGGGGGTGGGGCATACACCCCAAACGATAGGGATGTTGAATGTGTGTGCAAAGTTTCAAGATTATAAGTTAAGAAATGTGGCCTGTAGATGACAAACAAACAAATACTAGAAATGGGCGTGGCTCGGCCCCTGGAGGTCGGGCATGCCCCAAAAACAATAGGGATCTTCCTTGGGGTATAAGGAATAAGTATACCAAGTTTGAAGAAAATCCATGAAGAATTGCGCCCTGTAGGCGAACCACAGACACACACACACACATACATACATACACACACACAGACAGGGGCGACGGCATAATACGTTCACATTATGAATGTGGACGTATAAAAAGTGACTGGATAATACGCGACTATATGCTGAGTATGCGCAGTGGCATTTCCGCATTAATTTCAATTTGTTTTTTTCTAATCAGGTGTTGAATGAGTTTTAGCCTTTCATGGCTGGTTTGATTACGTTTCATAGTTTTTTTGTTACTATATTCGTCATTTCTGTGTTAGATATGGATATAATAGACATAACCACAACTAAACATCATATGAATATGGCGTGGAATTATAAGAGATCAGGTTTCATGTCTCCTGAAATATTTCACTTTTATTTTCTAAGTTTCGGCGTCACGTTATGACAAACGTCAATCAATTTGCTACAACAACCATGATGACGGATTCCTTGTGGGTGATTCTTTGATCAAGCTTAACAATGGGCTGCTGTTTCTATTTTTTCGTTTAATCAAATAGATGCTAAATGGCTTCTTTGTAATTTGGAAGAGATAATTGCAGGGGATGGCTTCTAGTGATTAGCTGGTAGCCCCAATAAAAGGAATGGCTGATAATTTTTGTCAGTTGAAAAATTGTCATTTAAAATGGTTGAGAAGTATGTAAAGTGTAGTAAGAGAGTGAAGAATTGTCATTTAAAATGGTTGAGAAGTGTGCAAAGTGTAGTAAGGCAGTGAAGAAGAACCAACAGGCAATTTCATTCAACAAGTGTGATCAGTGGACACACAGGACTTGTAGTACAAGTAGGTATCCTTTTTATGTGTAATTTTTAGAACAATCCAAAAACTATCAATGAATAAAGATCTCGAGTAGCTGTATATTAGATTTAAATTCAAAGAAAACAATGACTAATTTATAAACCAAACGACAATATCCTTCAATTATTTTTATTGATGTTTTCATGAGGTTTGAATCTTCGTTTTCATCAGAATTGTCTAGAAAAAGCTATGTAGAGGCAGCTAAAGGATGAAAAGCTATTGATTTTTTCTGCATCATATGCAGAGTCAGCGAGACATCAAGAAATTAACCCACACCACTATCAAGTTCTGATGATATTGAAAGCTTGCCGGATTTGCCAACACCAGAACAAGCTTACCACTGATCCATCAACAGACCCTTCTCCCCCACCAAAGCGTAGGAAAACTGGGCACAAACGTGTTGTGAGGCGTCCAAGAGATACTACAGGGGTTACAGAGACCACAGAAGAAAGGGTGACAAGGTTGAGATCTGAGAGAATTGATGGACTGGAGGTATAAATAACTGTTATTTACAACCCCTTTGCTGTATTATGCTTACTGTAGATAACCATTGTTTATTTACTACCCTTATGCTGTATTATGCTTACTGTATGACAGGGTTGTGTAGCTCGGGTTACAAACCAGGAATGATTTCTTTAGAGTGTCAAATGATGACAAGTCATATAATTTACATGGCATGTAACTATCGCATAAAAACAAAATCAAGCAATTTTTTGACTGTCATGTGAGCTTATTTATTGCAAAACTACAAAAAATTAAGGCATTACATCATGATTATTTTTAATATTTACAGATGTTAATATCACAATTGGATGATAAAAGGAGAATGTAATTGCTGGTTGGCTTAACAGAAAGGCAACCAGGCTTGATTTTTGATGTTTGCGATAGATTGGCTATTCCAGCTAGAGACACACCAGTCACATCACCACCACCACCGACAACAAATCCTGACTGGTGTACCTGTAATAATTACCAGGAAATGCCAAAAGACAGGGAGAAACTATGTTGTAGACCTTTGGCTCAAAATTGCCTATCTCTAAGACCTGTAAGTGATTTATAAAATCTTACATTTCATGCATGTAAAGTTGAAATATCAGTGAATGAAGTATTTCCTTATGTTGTGAGTTTATGACTACCAAATAATTATGACATCAACAACTGGTTAGTTAATGAGGTACTTTTAAATATTTACATTCAGGACAAACTGTTTACAAAATACAAAAATAACATTTGACAATAAACAACTAATAGTTCTAATAAAACTATAAGATATTTTTACATATTTACATTTTACATGTACTTTCAGGAAATTGATCAGTATTGTTTAGACGAGGGAGTACTGCAGATCACATTATAAACAAGAAATGACATTTTTTTAGGATGCCAGATGCCGATGAACAGAAAAGTTTTCATCATGCTGCCTATCGTCAGTTAATTTACTGGAGGCATGGTCGACTTGGAAGAAATAACCGACAAGTAATACCCAGCTGCATAGTCTGTAAAGTAAGGAGGAGGTATCCTGACATAAATGGCCAAATACAGGGTACAAGGCAGACAAATGGACATAATCATATTAGTCAATAAACACTGGTGTAATTAAAAACATTCCTGTTTTGATATTGTTTCCTTAATTTTGGTCTGATATTCTTAAAATCGTGTGGTCTGTGTCGGTTCTACGAATTATCCTGGGATCAGATGGGGCTATATCCACTCAGACAGGAATTTCTGTTCCAGATTGAGTGTGGCTTAAGACTATCTGTTTAATTAATGTGGTAATATACTCGTATGTCTTTGCATGGTGGCATTATAGGCACTGCTGTTGCTATATCTGAAACATAAATTAAAAAAATTACAGGAGATGGGGCCTTCACTTTTGGCGTATGGAAATTTCATACAGTGTTATATATGGGAAATTTTGATTATCTGTAATTCCCCCCCCCCATCCTGTATGGCTGATATGAGAAAACCCAGGACGTTTTTCTTATACTTTATAAACACATTTGATCAATGGTACTAACAGACCAATTAATTTCTTACATGTCTGTGGGGTGGGTCATTTATTAGATATTATTGAATGCTATTACATAATTAAGGGGAAAACTAACCTTATGTTTCTGTCGCCTCCTTTTTGGGGTTCTCGATTTGCATGGGAATTAAAATCTACAGCTGCCAACAAACATCTTGCACGGTATAAAGGTGGACTGCAAAATAATGTCAAGTAAATTATTATTGCTATTGAACATCGTTCATTAATTTTAAAACAGTACATTTTGTAGTAGGAATGTGAAAAAGGGGGGAATGGAATTGGGGTTTAACGTCTACTCAACACAAACAAGATCATTTCGGGACTAACATATGGTTAAATGTTAATTCAATGATTTGCTTGTGCGTAGGGGTCTTGTAGTAAACTGGAGGACCCGGAAAAACTTCACAAGGTTGGACAGACAACCCTACTCACAAACTGATCCCGCAGTGAATATGTGCTTGGCCGCTACAATCACTGATAAGCATGACATCGACGAGGCTTAATGAGTACGGCATATTAACTTTTTTACTCCGACAAATTAAATTCTCAAACATTTTTTTGAGGTAAAAGAAAAATAAAGAAGTTTGAAGTATTTGTAGTTAAAAATTATTTCCTATTTTGTGTAAATGGTTATTAAAATGAGTAAAATCCATCATTTTGCCCGAAGCAGTTAGGTGCTAAGTAAACATTGCACGACCCGTTGAGCCAATGACTACTGCCGCGTGCAAGCCGTAAGTAATTCTCTGTGAAACAGATTGCCCTACTCAGTGTCACCTACAACTGCAGAATCTAAAGAATGCCATTTGGCTCAATGGTAGACCACAAACCCCGAACTTGAAAAGAAAGTGAAAATCATAAATAAATACTGGTTTGAAATACAAAGGACTTATGTGGGTCTGTACTGGTTGTAATTACCTGTAACTTTGTCTTTTACCGATCAATCGTGTGGAAGAGATACTGGTGCTAGCTTTGGGCTGCATTGGGACTGACACCAAACTCACTAGGTCTGTGAAAGCGTCTGGAATAATTAAAAATGGAATCATTGAAACAACCACACATCAGAATAATAAATCGAAAATAATCTTGGCCCTTTTTAGTCCCAACAACAAAGAAAATAGGTTGCCAGGCAACGAAACATACGCCCACACAGCAGCCAAATCGTCCGAGCAGTCAACAAGAGTTGTCGCATATTAAGGAATTATCAGAAAATCATTAGAATTTGTTTGGTTTTTATAATCAAACGTTTTTTTTTTTTAAATCAGATAATAATTGTGACCTCCAGAGGCACAACAAGCTAAAAAGGGTGATTTTTCGTACAATCAGGGGACATAATTCAGGAAGTAATGACCTGATGGGCGCAAATATCGAAAGGAACCAAGATCTTTGGGTTATAAACATACATGTCAAGTTTCATCAAAATCGATTCAAAATTGTGACCTCTATAAGGTCCACAACCTTTATATAACATATTTTCACACTATTCGCGTACAAACGGCGGCCATTTTGTCCGTCAATTTTGGTTCGATTTTCACAAAATTCATACAAAACCTTTATAACCATGAAATGGAGATATAATCAAACGTTTTTTTAAATCGGATAACAATTTTGACCTCCAGAGGGACCACAAACTAAAAAGGGCAATTTTTCGGACAATCAGGGGCCATAATTCAGGAAGTTACGATCCGATTGGCGCAAATATCGAAAGGAACCAAGATCTTTGGGTTATAAACATGCATGTCAAGTTTCATCAAAATTGGTTCAAAATTGTGACCTCTATAAGGTCCACAACCTTGATATAACATATTTTCACACTATTCGCGTACAAACGGCGGCCATTTTGTCCGTCAATTTTGGTCCGATTTTCACGAAATTCGAATTCAACCTTCATAACCATGTAACGGTGATATAACCAAACGTTTTTTTAAATCGGATAACAATTTTGACCTCCAGAGGGACCACAAGCTAAAAAGAGCGATTTTTCGGACAATCAGGGGCCATAATTCAGGAAGTTACGATCCGATTGGCGCAAATATCGAAAGGAACCAAGATCTTTGGGTTATAAACATGCATTTCAAGTTTCATCCAAATCGGTTCACAATTGTGACCTCTACACTGTTCACAACCTTGATATAACATATTTTCACACTATTCGCGTACAAATGGCGGCCATTCTGTCCGTCAATTTTGGTCCGATTTTCACGAAATTTGAACTCAACCTTCATAACCATGTAACGGTGATATAATCAGACGGTTTTTTAAATCGGATAACAATTTTGACCTCCAGAGCTAAAAAGGGCAATTTTTCGGACAATCAGGGGCCATAATTCAGGAAGTTACGATTCAATTGGCGCAAATATCGAAAGGAACCAAGATCTTTGGTTTATAAACATGCATTTCAAGTTTCATCCAAATCGGTTCAAAATTGTGACCTCTACACTGTTCACAAGCTAAAAGATAGGCTGGCACTGCCAGGCAGGATACGGCCACATTTTTGGGAGATGGATAGAGAACAAGCAATACCGAAAGTGATTTTTCCTACATCATTAAGTCCTGTATTTCATACTGTATTGGGAGCAGCCATTTTGTTGGTCAGTTCCAGTCTGATATTCATGAAATTCGAAGCCGACACAACGTAGAAATGTTACTTTTCGTCAAAATCGGATAAGAATTGTGACCTGTAGAGAGTCCACAACCATGATATACCATATTTTTACACTATACGCGTACAAACGGTTACCATTTCATCCGGCAATTTTGGTACGATTTTCACGAAATTCGAACTCAACCTTCCTTACGGAGCAACAGTAATATAATTAGAGGTTTTTTTTTAAATCAGATAATCAACCTTCCTTATGATGCAACAGTAATATAATCAGAGTTTTTTTTTAAATCAGATAATAATTGTTCGAGAGATAGACAGAGAACAAGCAATACCGAAAGTGATTTTTCCAACAATCAAAGGCCATAATTCATTAACTTACAATTTGATATGCACAAATATCAAAAAGAATAAAGATCTTTAGGTTATAAACAAGCATTTCAGGTTTCATCAAAATCCAATTAAAATTGTCACCTCTACAGGGTCCACAACTTTGATATACCATATTTTTACACTGTTCGCGTACAAACGGCGGCCATTTTTTCTGGCAATTATAGTCCGATTTTCTCGAAATTCGAACTGAACCTTCCGTAGGGTGTAACGGTGATAGAGTAAAATGTTTTTTTAAATTGGATAATAATTGTGACCTCCAGAGGGACCATAGTCGATTTTTCGGACAATCAGGGGCCATAATTCAGGAAGTTATGATCTGATACGCGCAAATAACGAAAGGAACCAAGATCTTTGGGTTATAACCATGCATTTCAAGTTTCATCAAAATCGAATTAAAATTGTGACCTCTACAGGGTCCACAACCATGATATACAATTTTTTAACAGTATTTGCGTACAAACGGCGGCCATTTTGTATGGCAATTTTGGTCCGATTTTCCCGAAATTCGAACTCAACCTTCCTTACGGTGTAACGGTAATATTTTAAACCGTTTTATTAAATCGGATAATAATTGTGACCACCAGAGGGACCACAAGCTAAAATAAGGCGATTTTGCGTATAATCAGGGGCCATAATTCAGGAAGTTACGTTCTAATATGCGCAAATATCGAAAGGAACCAAGATCTTTGGGTTATAACCATGAATTTCAAGTTTCATCAAAATCGATTTAAAAATGTGACTTTTACAAGGTCCACAACCCATGATATACAATTTTTTAACAGTATTCGCGTACAAACGGCGGCCATTTTGTATGGCAATTTTCGTCCGATTTTCCCGAAATTCAAACTCAACCTTCCTTAGGGTGTAACGGTGATATAATCAAACGGTTTTTTAAATCGGATAATAATTGTGACCTCCAGAGGGACCACCACAAGCTAAAAAGGGTGATTTTTCGGACAATCAGGGGCCATAATTCAGGAAATTACATTCCGATAGGTGCAAATATCGAAAGAAACCAAGATCTTTGGATTATAAACATGCATGTCAAGTTTCATCAAAATCGGTTCAAAATTGTGACCTCTATAGGGTCCACAAGCTAAAAACGTGAAGTTTTCATCCGATACATGCCAATATCGAAAGGAACCAAGATCTTTTGGGGATAAACCTATATTTCAAGTTTCGTCAAAATCGGATAAGAATTGTGACCTGTAGAGAGTCCACAAACAAATTGTGGACGGACGGACGGACGTCCGGACGGACGGATGTCCGGACGGACAGGGGCGACGACAATATACGTCCACATAAAAATGTGGGCGTATAAAAACGTGATTTTTCGTACAATCAGGGGCCATAACCCATGAAGTTACCGTACGATACATGCCAATATCGAAAGGAACCGAGATCTTAGGGTGATAAACCTATATTTTAAGTTTCATTGAAATCGGATAAAAATTGTGACCTGTAGACTGTTCACAAACAATTGAGGACGGACGGACGGACGAACAGGGGCGACGACAATATACGTCCACATGAAAATGTGGGCGTATAATAAAACTAATTGACAATTACTAGCCCACACGTAATATTACTAATAAAATAAAATAAATAAATCGTTCAAAACAAAAGCTGTGAGGTATTACATCCGTCTCTGACAAAAATAGAAGATCCGAAGATAGAGTATTTTTGTTTTTTGTTATTTATGATCAGTAGGCCTACTACAATTTACTAATAATTCCTCCAATTAACATTTCATACTTCAGATATATTATTGGATGTAGGCGATCTTGACTGTCAGAAGGCCTGTTCCTCTCTGATTGGATTTTTTGTTAATAGGCCTACTTTTGAAAATAAATTGATCCAGATAAATAAAAAATAGGTTGCCAGGCAACGAAACATACGCCCACACAGCAGCCAAATCGTCCGGGCAGTCAACAAGAATTGTCGCATATTAAGGAATTATCAGAAAATCATTAGAATTTGTTTGGTTTTTATAATCAAACGGTTTTTTTTAAATCATATAATAATTGTGACCTCCAGAGGCACCACAAGCTAAAAAGGGTGATTTTTCGTACAATCAGGGGACATAATTCAGGAAGTAATGACCCGATCGGCGCAAATATCGAAAGGAACCAAGATCTTTGGGTTTAAAACATACCTGTCAAGTTTCATCAAAATCGATTCAAAATTGTGACCTCTATAGGGTCCACAACCTTGATATAACATATTTTCACACTATTCGTGTACAAACGGCGGCCATTTTGTCCGTCAATTCTAGTCCGGTTTTCACGTAATTCAAACTCTCTCTTCATTACCATGTAACGGTGATATAGTCAAACGTTTTTTTAAATCGGATAATAATTTTGACCTCCAGAGGGACCAAAAGCGAACAAAAGCGATTTTTCTGACAATCCGGGGACATAATTCAGGAAGTTATGATCCAATGGGCGCAAATATCTAAAGGAACCACGATCTTTGGGTTATAAACATACATGTCAAGTTTCATCAAAATCGGTTCAAAATTGTGACCTCTATAAGGTCCACAACCTTTATATAACATATTTTCACAATATTCGCGTACAAACGGCGGCCATTTTGTCCGTCAATTTTGGTCCGATTTTCACACAATTCATACTCAACCTTCATAACCATGGAACGGTGATATAATCAAACGTTTTTTTAAATCGGATAACAATTTTGACCTCCAGAGGGACCACAAGCTAAAAAGGGCATTTTTTCGGACAATCAGGGGCCATAATTCAGGAAGTTAAGATCCAATTGGCGCAAATATCGAAAGGAACAAAGATCTTTGGGTTATAACCATGAATTTCAAGTTTCATCAAAATCGAATTAAAATTGTGACCTCCACAGGGTCCACGACCTTGATATACCATTTTTTAACAGTATTCGCGTACAAATGGCAGCCATTTTGTCCGTCAATTTTGGTCCGATTTTCACGAAATTCAAACTCGACCTTCATAACCATGGAACAATGACATAATCAAACGGTTTTTTAAATCGGATAACAATTTTGACCTCCAGAGGGACCACAAGCTAAAAAGGGCAATTTTTCGGACAATCAGGGGCCATAATTCAGGAAGTTACAATCCGATTGGCGCAAATATCGAAAGGAACCAAGATCTTTGGGTTATAAACATGCATTTCAAGTTTCATCCAAATCGGTTCAAAATTGTGTCCCCTACACTGTTCACAACCTTGATTTAACATATTTTCACACTATTCGCGTACAAATGGCGGCCATTTTGTCCGTCAATTTTGGTCCGATTTTCACGAAATTCGAACTCAACCTTCATAACCATGGAACGGTGATATAATCAAACGGTTTTTTAAATCGGATAACAATTTTGACCTCCAGAGGGACCACAAGCTAAAAAGGGCGATTTTTCGGACAATCAGGGGCCATAATTCAGGAAGTTACGATCCGATTGGCGCAAATATCGAAAGGAACCAAGGTCTTTGGGTTATAAACATGCATTTCAAGTTTCGTCCAAATCGGTTCAAAATTGTGACCTCTAAACTGTTCACAAGCTAAAAAACGTGATTTTTCGTACAATCAGGGGCCATAACCCATGAAGTTACAGTCCGATACATGCCAATATCGAAAGGCACCGAGATCTTAGGGTGATAAACCTATGTTTTAAGTTTCATTGAAATCGGATAAAAATTGTGACCTGTAGACTGTTCACAAACAACGGTGATATAATCAAACGTTTTTTGTTTGTTTTTTTTAAATCGGATAACAATTTTGACCTCCAGAGTGACCACAAGCGAAGAAGGGCGATTTTTCGGACAATCAGGGGCCATAATTCAGGAAGTTACGATCCGACGGGCGCAAATATCGAAATGAAGCAAGATCTTTGGGCTATAAACATGCATTTCAAGCTTCATCCAAATCAGTCCAAAATTGTGACCTCTACACTGTTCACAAGCTAAAAATGTGATTTTTCGGACAATCAGGGGCCATAACCCATGACGTTGCAGTCCGATACATGCCAATATCGAAAGGAACCGAGATCTTAGGGTGATAAACCTATATTTTAAGTTTCATTGAAATCGGATAAAAATTGTGACCTGTAGAGTGTTCACAAACAATTGTGGACGGACGAACAGGGGCGACGACAATATACGTCCACATGAAAATGTGGGCGTATAAAAATATTTGCTTACCGGTCAAAAAATGAAGTAACATTTTGGCAACTTCTTCGTCATCATTGATCATTCATTCATTGCAGTCAACAAAACTGGTTTTGTTGAAATCATTCCATCTGGTTATCTCGCTGCATATTTACACATTCGTCTTTTTTCTGTTCTCTTTCACGTTGCATATACTCTCTCTTTCTTCTTTTCTTTGCAGAATCTGTCACCGTTCGCTCTCTTTTTATGCTTTGGATGGTTATCCATGATGGATTGAACAATATGAAACTCGCAACTTCATTTCAACCCGATTGATTCACATTTTTGCCGGATGTACCAGTAAACTATAACTGCTAACTGCTAACAATCAGACTAAATCCAAGCTCTCTATTTATTTTATGAAGTGTACAATAGGTATCGAATGTAGTCGCTTTTATAAAGTGGAACGACCCAAACTATTTAAAAATGCTAATATCCGGATAAGCGATTTTGATGCGATTTTGACCTTCACGTCCAAACAACTCAATATTTTGAACTGAACTTTTCAGACAAGGTAAATACACAATTCCTCTGTATTTTGGCGTTTAAATTTCACACGTACACGAACTTGTAATTTTCAGATTCTATGAAATTCGGGATTGGGGCTTTAATCAGAAGACAACAATAATTTTCTTGAATTAACATGGTTTATTAAAATTCAAAATATGACCCTGTAAGATAATAGAGATTACAATAGAGATTACAATACATCGTATAATCAAATTGAGGTTGGACCGGATATCGGTAAATAACGATATTGAGTGCGACCGATTTTAAGACACATGCATTTATAGTTCAGTAGTACCACTATAATGTTAACAAATGAAACACACAAAAAAACAAGAAATATCAATAACGGTAGCAAGACAATGGTATGCAGTATAAGAAACGTAGTATTCATCAACAAATGAAATACGCATAGACTAAAGAGGACAGACATGTAACTACAGCACGCATAAATCCATGTATAAAGACCTACCCTTAACAAAGACCGATCTGCCTAAAACACACGGTCGATTGAGAAATCGCACGGTAAATTAGATTTGACACCTACGTGTCAGATTTAGCCTGTTAGTCCTTGATAAGACACTTTTGGTGCAGTTATAACACGCTTTCGAGAAAACTCACCAAACATAGAATACACACCGTGTCAGTTGTTTTTAACCTGTCCGTTAATTAACACACCCAGTACAGAAAACACACCGTCGCTGAGATTTTCACTCCTAGCGATAATTAAATCATCGTTAGTCAATTTCTCACCCCTGTTAATTAACACACCGTATCTACAGAGTTTAACTTCTGTCTATTAGAAATATTGCCATAATTAGAATTTTACCGAGTTTCGTCCAAATTAAACCAAGTTGGTCGTTTTATATACTCTATACCAGGGCTTCCACTTCAAAATTTTCCCAACCGGTCATTTTTCTCACGGAGAAAGTGGTGCTATTTTAAGCACATAATAAGAAGCCAAAAACTACATGCTATCGGAATTTCGATCGACTTTAATTGGGTCAAGGACAGTCACACAAAAATTCAACCTCACATCGACATTTATATACCCACCCACCTATCCCCCTAATAAATAAAAGAACACATGTAATCAATTATTATCATTTAGTTATTTATACATTCATAAAGTATAACAATAACAAGATGCATTCATTTATCGAAAGTACAGTATTTTCTTTATTTGTTTACGACATCACCCGTATATACTCGTCGGTTTCTACAGGATTTCCATTTCTGTAAAGCACGTGTCGGTTGAAATTCTCATTAATTCGTCAAGATTTTTCATGCTCAAGGAACATCGTAACTTGGTTTTAATTATGTTTTGGTGTTAGAATCCCGGTTCTCAGTGGCGTACGTGACATTATTCGGCGGTTGACTATTTTCTCCATACACGGGGGAAAAAATAGTTCCGAATGATTAGCACACGTAAATAATTCAAAGTGATACACATGTACAATAATTAACATAATTCTTAAACTTATCAATTTATTAACTCGTATTGATATTTTAAGAGCTCAAATAATATCGTGCTCGTATTTTAACTTTATAACATGTAAAGATATTTGCACATATTTCAATATGGCGGCGATCGTAAAAGCTCATTGTTTTAACCAAATGACGTCTACCGATTGTTATATAAACGGAATAAATGGATTAAAAACACCTGGGAATACATATTTTTGTGTGGGAATATCATATCTTAACCACGAGAATATTTGTAACCATTTAGTAGAGAATTTACGGCTGACTCTTTTTTTCGGGGCGGAACTGTCATCCTCGTGGTTCGATGTTGAAGAAGGGGAATCGGATTCATTGACAGCAATATCATCATCTCGCTTTCTTTTGTTATTCTGGGAGGTGAGGAATTTCAACATTTTGAAATGATATATAGAATGCTAACATTCTTGTATATATATATATATCATTTGCAAGATTGACATGATTAACTCTTCTGATCAAGTGAAGACATCAAAGAAAAGTTTTTAATTTGTTTGATGTTCAAACAGTGAATTGCCGCACGAATAATGAAAGTCGGTAAATATGCTGTAACAACAACTCAAGAATGATCACGCTCACAGTACTACTAATTATAAAACAAAACAAAACTAAGTAAATTGATTAAATGTTGAGCTTTTAATCTGTTTGATGTAGCGCCTTTGTTAATTGTGATTAGAGCAATATACACAAGGATAATTGATTGGCAGTGGTTTCCATTCGTGGGCTACTGAACACTGTTAATTTTATTATACCCGATAGTTTACATCACGCAACGCACGGAGTTTCGTCGTCTCCCGGATTTTATGATTTAGCACAAAATATGCTATTTTTCCGGCGTGCAAAATGACCTACGGGTCTGATCCAGATTCGGTCATTTTCCAAAGCCGTAGGTCCCGACCGGCATATACGGCCGAAATGGAACCCATGCTCTATACATACAAATCACACTATACTATTGTGACACTAAGTAGCTATAGTGACTATAGCTACTTAGTGTCACAATACTAAGAAAAAAGAATTAGTAAAATAGGTCAAATATTCACAAAGTTACAGCATTGTAGGTCAAATGTATTCATTTGTAAAATTCAGTGATTTCGGATTCGTATAACGTTTTGAAAATATATTTAATCAAGGTCCGTACAATATACAAGAAGGTCACTCTGCAATAAAAAAAAACTGTTCAAAGCGAGATTTCTATGCAGAAATTAAATAATTGCTAGAACCAGAAAAATATTTATCCACTATAATAATTAAATAACATAGAGAAAATGAAATGAAATGGGGTTTAACGTCCTTCTTTTCTGCTCCTAATGAACTAATGAAGACGGACCTACGGAAATTTTACCCGGGCAGCGGCGTTACGGCCTACTCTTATATCGAATTTCAACTGACAGGGGATCTTTTACGTCCAAACCAATAAGTACACGGGAACTCGGTTTTTCGTCCCATCAGAACGACTAGACAGCTGTCCTTCTCAGGTCCCCCGCCTTGCATCACTGACAAGGAGAAACCACGCTAGAAAATCAGTATGAACTTTTTGTTCAGTGCAGGGATCAAACACCCAATCTCCAGGCTAGCAAACCTGCATTTTACGCAGTTAGCCAGAACAACACAGAGTAGCTTGAAGCAGATTAGACTAATTAGTCATTTCGGGACTAACACATAGTTGAATTTTTTTCAATAATTTGCTTGCGCATAGGTGTCTTAAGCCATGGGAGTAGTGATGTGCGGTTTTTCGGTTTAACCGTACGGTATCGGTTTTTACAAATAAACCGAAAACCGAACCGTTAAAAAAAAAATAACCGTGCGTTTCGGTTTTTTTTCCAAATTCCTAATTTTTATGTAACCGTATTTCGTTTACTTAATAATTCCAAAATTTTAATGTAGCCACCACTTCCGTTTTTATTTTCGATCAACCAGAGCCCGTATGTATAGAATAATAGAGTGTTTAATCAGTCTGGTTGGCCTAGACTATTTATTTTCTCAATTCGGTTCGGTTTACAATCCAAAATTTTATGCAACCCGAAGCCGGTTGTCAATATCGAACGATGGCTTCCTCTAAAAAGTAAAATGCCTCCATGGCTTGCTCAATAACTATGAAAGATTAGATGACACAAAATGTAGATTTAATCTTTGTAAAAAATCTATTTCTGCTGCATAAATTATAAGAATATAATTTAACAATTTTGAGTCAGGTTTAGAACAACATTTGAACAACACCCGAAAACGGCAATTGCGTAAGCTTTGTTTTTAAGACGTTTATAAACGAGAAATAAAAGACCACATGTTTCGATTTGTTGGATTGGTATTATTTTGTTATGCAAATTTATTTTAGTATTTTTTTTTTACAGTAGAATCTAACTTTACTGTTACTGATATTATGTCGTTATATTAATCTATTATTATGCCTATGGCGCTGTGTGTGTCAGATCTTTTTTTACAGTAACTTTGTTATTACACCAGTCATAATTAAAGTCATATAACAGTAAAAAAAACCCTGGTTGTTTACTATTTACATCAATATTTTTGTTATTTTTTCTGGCTTTCAAGTATTCCTATAAAATAAGCATAAATCAGTACATACATTACACAGTGTTTAAATGAATAAAAAAACCGAAAACCGAAACCGAGGTTTTTTGCCTCAGAAAAACCGAAAACCGAAACCGAAAGAAAATTTAAAAACCGCACATCACTACATGGGAGGAATACGGAGGACACATGGTTTGACAGCCGACCATACTCCTTGTCACGAACAACCGAGAAATCGAAACCACGCCAGTTGACTCAATGACAAGACGTTACGATACAGCGCGCACGTGCTAACCATTCAACCTCTCTAAAATCGGCAAATTTCTGAATTAAAGCGAGAAACATTTCAAGCAGGCGAAATTTTCTATTTTAACAGTTTAATTTGCACAGTACCTTTAATTATCAACCAATTATTACAAAACTTTTAAAAATAAGCTCCCACTGACCAGCTTAATCGTTTGCAATAAAAGTTTGGCCTGAATTGAAAGTTCTGCGCCATTCAGCCATCCAACACCACATAAATATCCAAATAGATGTTATGAGATCCGCCCTGCATCACTGACGAGGAGAAACCCTGACGGAAAATCTGGATGACCTTTCTCGGCCAATACAGGGATCGAACACCCGACCCACAGGCTAGCAAACCAGCGTCTTACCCACTTAGCCACAACAACACAGAGTAGATTTAATCAGATTACGACTAATAAGTCATTTCGGGACTAACACACGGTTGAATTTTTTTCAATAATTCGCTTGCGCATAGGGGTCTTTAGCCATGAGAGGAATACACAGGACACAGAGAAAATCCACGAGGTTTGACAGATGAACATACTCCTTAGTCCATATCACATACAACCGAGAAATCGAAACCACGCCAGTTCACTCAATGACAGACGTTACCATAAAGCGCGCACGTGCTAACCATTCAACCATCCATCCTCCCTAAAATCGGCAAATTGCTGACTTATAGGGAGAAACATTTCAACTGTTTAAATAAATCACAAAAAAACAAAGTCATGTTTTGAAAATATATTGATTCCAAGGCCACCACCCATTCTTTGAAGGCGGCTTTCCCAAACTTGAGACAAAATTGCGAAACTGCCATCTAAATGCTGAAAGCACAGAACTCCTAATTCATTCATTCATTACAAATAAACTAGACTATCATAATGCTTTATTTTTTGGCCTTCCGAATTATCAAATTCAACACCTTCAACAAATTCAAAATGCTGCCGCCAGAGTTTTGACAAGGACAAAAAAATCTGACCACATCACCCTGATTCTGAAAAATCTACACTGGCTCCCAGTTCAACAACGTATCAAGTTCAAAATATTACTACTGTTGACTTTCAAGGCGTTACATGATCAATCACCAAAATATATCAAAGACCTGATTACACCATATAAATCCACAAGAAACCTTTGATCCACAGATAAACAATTTCTGTATCAACCATCAGTGAATCTTGAAATAGCAAAAAGATCTTTCTCGTTCTCTGCTCCTGTGTTATGGAATTCCCTGCCTTACAACATTAGAACCATTAACTCCCTAGATACATTTAAATCCCAGCTAAAGACGTTCCCTTTATAGAGGTGTTTTCGTAGTTCAATTGAGAAAACTTGAAAAGCGCAATAGAAACTTTAATTTTAGTATTATCGCGCTATATCAATTGAGGATTATTATTATTATTATCTATTTGATTATTTTCAAGCCAAAACAACTTTGTCGGCACGAAAAAACATCAAAGGCGAAATTTGAAATTTTCAAATACCAAAAATTTGACAATGAGCCAGGCTATCCCCAAATGTCGATTTTTCACTATTTCTCATATTCAATTCAAAATGGTGACTATCAATTGACTTAAATCAAAATTCTAACGAGAACGTTTTATAGTCATTCCTTCAAGGATTCAGAAAATATAACTCCAATGTCTTTAAGTAAAATAGCAAAAGATAGGCTGGCACTGCCAGGCAGGATACGCCCACATTTTTGAGAGATGGATAGAAAGTGATTTTTCCTACATCATTAAGTCCTGTATTTCATACTGTATTGGGAGCAGCCATTTTGTTGGTCAGTTCCAGTCTGATATTCATGAAATTCGAAGCCGACAATGATTATGGTGTGACGGTACACAACCTAGAAATGTTACTTTTCGTCAAAATCGGATAAGAATTGTGACCTGTAGAGAGTGCACAACCATGATATACCATATTTTTACACTATTCGCGTACAAACGGTGACAATTTCGTCTGGCAATTTTGGTACGATTTTCACGAAATTCGAACTCAACCTTCCTTACGGTGCAACAGTAATATAATCAGAGTTTTTTTATAAATCAGATAATAATTGTTCGAGAGATAGACAAAGAACAACCAATACCGAAAGTGATTTTTTCTACAATCAAAGGCCATAGTTCATTAATTACAATTTGATATGCGCAAATATCGAAAAGAATAAAGATTTTTAGGTTATAAACAAGCATTTCCGGTTTCATCAAAATCAAATTAAAATTGTGACCTCTACAGGGTCGACAACTTTGATATACCATATTTTCACACTGTTCGCGTACGGCAGCCATTTTTTCTGGCAATTATGGTCCGATTTTCTCGAAATTCGAACTCAACCTTCTTTACGGTGTAACGGTGATAGAGTCAAACGTTTTTTTAAATCGGATAATAATTGTGACCTCCAGGTGATTTTTCGGACAATCAGGAGCCATGATTCAGGAAGTTACGATCCAATATGCGCAAATAACGAAAGGAACCAAGATCTTTGGGTTATAACCATGCATTTCAAGTTTCATCAAAATCAAATTAACATTGTGACCTCTACAGGGTCCACAACCATGATATATACAATTTTTTAACAGTATTCGCGTACAAACGGCGGCCATTTTGTATGGCAATTTTGGTCCGATTTTCCCGAAATTCGAACTCAACCTTCCTTACGATGTAACGGTAATATCATCAACCGTTTTATTAAATCGGATAATAATTGTGACCACCAGAGGGACCACAAGCTAAAATAAGGCGATTTTGCGTATAATCAGGGGCCATAATTCAGGAAGTTACGTTCCGATAAGCGCAAATATCGAAAGGAACCAAGATCTTTGGGTTATAACCATGAATTTCAAGTTTCATCAAAATCGAATTAAAAATTGTGACTTCTACAGGGTCCACAACCTTGATATACCATTTTTGAAAAGTATTCGCATACAAACGGCGGCCATTTTGTATGGCAATTTTCGTCCCATTTTCCCGAAATTCGAACTCAACCTTCCTTAGGGTGTAAAGGTGATATAATCAAATGTTTTTTTAAATCGGATAATAATTGTGACCTCCAGAGGGACCACAAGCTAAAAAGGGTCATTTTTCGGACAATCAGGGGCCATAATTCAGGAAGATACGATCCGATATGCGCAAATAACGAAAGGAACCAAGATCTTTGGGTTATAAACATGCATGTCAAGTTTCATCAAAATCGGTTCAAAATTGTAACCTCTATAGGGTCCACAAGCTAAAAACGTGATTTTTCGTACAATCAGGGGCCATAATCCATGAAGTTTTCATCCGATACATGCCAATATCGAAAGCAGCCGAGATCTTTTGGGGATAAACCTATCTTTCAAGTTTCGTCAAAATCAGATAAGAATTGTGACCTGTAGAGAGTCCACAAACAAATTGTGGACGGACGGACAGACAGGGGCGATGACAATATACGTGCACATAAAAATGTGGGCGTATAAAAAGCCTTTTGGATTTTTCACATTTCAAGATGGTGGCACTTTCGGATTGAGCTACAAACTCATTTTTTGTGTACGAATCAGTAGTGTTGTAGCTAGTATCTACAAAACAATTCAAGGTGATCTGACCTATATTTTGTCGATTTTTTCGAATATTTCGATCCGTAATTTCTCCAAGGGGAGATAATTTAGAAAATTTTCAAGTCATTTTTCAAGTCAAATCGGTAGGATCTACTTACATTCCAAATTTCATAAAAATCGTGCATCTATTAAAAAAATTGTCAAATTGGTCATAACTTCCGGAACGAAATCACAGCGACGAATTTTTCAAATTTGAAATTGCAGGTGAAATTGGCTTTCGTCAAGGTTTTCAAAGAAAAAATAATAAAATAAGTCTATCAATAACAAAGTTACAACTATGCATTGTTAGTTTTTCGTTCGTAAAATTCGGTGATTTCAAATTCGTAAAACGTTTTGAAATTATAGCCACCACCAATTTTTTTTTTTTTTTTTTTTTTTTTGGGGGGGGGGGAGGTCAAAGTTTCAGAAACATCCTATGGTTAGATTCTGTGAAATCCGATAATCTTAACAGAAACAATAAGCTTTCATATCAAATATGAAAGCTTAATAATAACTTTCACTTCCTGTCACATGTCATGGGTCATACAAATAATCTGAACAAGAAAAAAATCTATCTTCACTCCTAAACAGCTTTGTCGACACGAAAAAAAGCCAGAGACGATATTCGAATTTTTGAAAAATTTGAATACCAAAAACTCGAAATGAGCCAGGCTATCCTGAAATGTATTAATTTCAGAAATAGGAGACATATTGAACATACTAAACATAATATGGCCTATTGTGTTTGTTTACAAGCCTGTAAATGTCGATTTTTCAAAATTTCTCATATTCAATTCAAAATGGCAACCATCAGTTGACCTAAATCAAAATTCTGCTCTAAACATTTTTTAGGCATTCCTTCAAGGATTCAGAAAATATAACTCCTTTGTCTGTAAGTTAAATAGCAAAAAAGCCTTAGGGATTTTTCACGTTTCAAGATGGAGGCACTTCTGGTTTGATTGATAGACTTCATATTTTGTGTACGTATCAAAAATACCTCAGCTAGTACACAAAAAAAAAAATTCAAGGTGGTCAGGCCTATATTTCGTCGACTGTTTTCAAAACTTTGATCCTAAATTTCTCCAAGGGGAGATAATTCATGACACATCTAATGGTATCGTTGAAGTTGGGTACATAATAGCTACATACATTCCAAATATCATGAAAATCTGAAATAGCAGAGTTGACGTAAATATGTCAAGCTACTCAAAGAAAAAAAGATAGGCTGGCACTGCCTAGCAGGATACGCCCACATTTTTGAGAGATGGATAGAGAACAAGCAATACCGAAAGTGATTTTTCCTCATTACGTCTTGTATTTCATACTGTATTAGGAGCAGCCATTTTGTTGGTCAGTTCCAGTCTGATATTAATGAAATTCGAAGCCGACAATGATTATGGTGCGACGGTACACAGCCTAGAAATGTTACTTTTTGTCAAAATCGGATAAGAATTGTGACCTGTAGAGAGTCCACAACCATGATATACCATATTTTTACACTATTCTCATACGAACGGCGACCATTTCGTACGGCAATTTTGGTACAATTTTCACGAAATTCGAACTCAACCTTCCTTACGGTGCAACAGTAATATAATCAGAGTTTTTTTTTAAATCAGATAATAATTGTTCGAGAGATAACAGAGAACAAGCAATACCGAAAGTGATTTTTCCTACAATCAAAGGCCATAATTCATTAAGTTACAATTTGATATGTGCAAATATCGAAAAGAATAAAGATCTTTAGGTTATAAACAAGCATTTCAGGTTTCATCAAAATCGAATTAAAATTGTGAACTCTACATGGTCCACAACTTTGATATACCATACTTTTACACTGTCCACGTACAAACGGCGGCCATTTTTTCTGGCAATTATGGTCCAATTTTCTCGAAATTCGAACTCAACCTTCCGTAGGGTGTAACGGTGATAGAGTCAAACATTTTTTTTAAATCGGATTATAATTGTGACCTCCAGAGGGACCATAGGCGATTTTTCTGACAATCAGGGGCCATAATTCAGGAAGTTACGATCGGATGTGCAAATAACGAAAGGAACCAAGATCTTTGGGTTATAACCATGCATTTCAAGTTTGATCAAAATCGAATTAAAATTGTAACCTCTACAGGGTCCAAACCCATGATATACAATTTTTTAACAGTATTCGCGTACAAACGGCGGCCATTTTGTATGGCAATTTTGGTCCGATTTTCACGAAATTCGAACTCAACCTTCCTTACCGTGTCACGGTAATACTATCAACTGTTTTATTAAATCGGATAATAATTGTGACCACCAGAGGGACCACAAGCTAAAAAAAAGGCGATTTTGCGTATAATCTGGGGCCATAATTCAGGAAGTTACGATCCGATATGCGCAAATATCGAAAGGAACAAAGATCTTTGGGTTATAACCATGAATTTCAAGTTTCATCAAAATCGAATTAAAATTGTGACCTCCACAGGGTCCACGACCTTGATATACCATTTTTTAACAGTATTCGCGTACAAACGGCGGCCATTTTGTATGGCAATTTTGATCCGATTTTCCTGAAATTCGTACTCAACCTTCCTTAGGGTGAAACGGTGATATAAACAAACGGTTTTTTAAATCGAATAATAATTGTGACCTCCAGAGGGACCACAAGCTAAAAAGGGTGATTTTTCGGACAATCAGGGGCCATAATTCAGGAAATTACATTCCGATAGCCGCAAATATCGAAAGGAACCAAGATCTTTGGGTTACAAACAGGCATGTCAAGTTTCATAAAAATCGGTTCAAAATTGTGACCTCTATAGGGTCAAAAAGCTAAAAACGTGATTTTTCGTACAATCAGGGGCCATAATCCATGAAGTTTTGATCCGATACATGCCAATATCGAAAGCAGCCGAGATCTTTTGGGGATAAACCTATATTTCAAGTTTCGTCAAAATCGGATAAGAATTGTGACTTGTAGAGAGTCCACAAACAAATTGTGGACGGACGGACGGACGTCCGGACGGACAGGGGTGACGACATAATACGTCCACATGAAAATGTGGGCGTATAAAAAGGCGATTTTCCGTATAATCAAGGGCCATAATTCATGAAGTTACGATCCGATATGCGCAAATATCAAAAGGAACCAAGATCTTTGGGTTATAACCATGAATTTCAAGTTTCATCAAAATCAAATTAAAATTGTGACCTCTATACTGATATACCATTTTTTAACAGTATTCGCGTACAAACGGCGGCCATTTTGTATGTCAATTTTGGTCCGATTTTCCCGAAATTCGAACTCAACCTTCCTTAGGGTGTAATGGTGATATATTCGAACGTTTTTTTAAATCGGATAATAATTGTGACCTCCAGAGGTACCACAAGCTAAAAACGGTGATTTTTTGGAAAATCATGGGCCATAATTCAGGAAATTACGTTCCGATAGGCACAAATATTGAAAGGAACCAAGATCTTTGGGTTATTAACATGCATGTCAAGTTTCATCAAAATCGGTTCAAAATTGTGACCTCTATAGGGTCCACAAGCTAAAAATGTGATTTTTCGTACAATCAGGGGCCATAATCCATGAAGTTTTGATCCGATACATGCCAATATCGAAAGCAGCCGAGATCTTTTGGGGATAAAGCTATATTTCAAGTTTCGTTAAAATCAGGTAAGAATTGTGACCTGTAGAGAGTCCACAAACAATTGTGTCCGGACGGACGGACAAGGGTGACGACATACTACGTCCACATGAAAATGTGGGCGTATAAAAATGGGCGTGGCTCTGCCCCTGGGGGTTGGGCATGCACCCCAAATGATTGGGATGTTCCTTAGGGTACAAAGAATAAGTATTCAAAGTTAAGAAATGTGGCTTGTAGACGACAAACAAATAAACACAAGGAATGGGCGTGGCTCTGCCCCTGGGGTAGGGCATGCACCAAAAAACAATACGGATCATCCTTAGGATGTAAAAGGTAAGTATACACAGTTTTAAGAAAATCCAGTACGAATTGCCCCCTGTAGGCAACACCCCGGTAAACAAAAAGAAAATGGGCGTGGCTCTGCGCCTGGGAGTTGGGCATGCACCCCAAACGATAGGGATCATCCCTAGGGTGTAAAGAGTAAAAATACAAAGTTTGAAGGTTATAAGTTAAGAAATGTGACCTGTAGACGACAAACAAACAAATACTAGAGATAGGCGTGGCTCAGCCCCTGGGGGTCGGGCATGTACCAAAAACAAAAGGGATCTTCCTTAGGGTATAAGGAATAAGTATACAAAGTTTTGAAGAAAATCCATGAAGAATTGCCCCTAACTTCTATCCAGATTGTCTCGAGTTATTTAACTGAAAAATCCGGTCATACTTTAAAAAATAAATTGTTTTTTTATGTAGACTGCAACCCCGCCTCCCCTACCATCTTCGCGATTACGCAAGAAAGGTCTTTAGTAGCCTTCAATACTTGGTCAAAGTATTGATGTAATGAAACTATATACTAAGTTTCATCACTCTTACTTAATTAGAACTAAAGTTATCATGCCTCAAAGCATCAACCAATCAAATTGCTTATCTCTGCTTACCCTAAGGAGAAAAAGTTCATCTTCAAACTCCATCAAGGTATTGACCTAATAAACACCTACAATAAGTTTGAACATTTTAACTCAATTAGAAAAAGAGTAATTGTGTCCCAAAACATGTGATGGACGGACAGATTGGCAGACAGACAATTTGATAGTCCCCTGCTTTGAACTACATCAAGGTACTGACCTAATAAACACCTACACCAAGTTTGAACATTCTAACTTAATTAGAACATAACGCTAACGCTACAATATACGTCCACATTCATGCTTTGATTGATATGGTACTTTGTCAAGAAGGCTAGGCGTTTGGTTTGTTTAGCGTTGAGGGTCGTGCATCAACATCAATAGTTGCTGTCCTCAAGAGTATAAGGAATAAGTATACCAAGATAATCCATTCAGAATTGTGGCTTTCAGACGCTAAAGGCAAAAAGTGGGCGTGGCTCTGCCCCTAGGGGTCGGAACATTCACCAAAATCAATAGTTGATGCCCTCAGGCTATAAGGAATACATATGCCAAGTACCAAGCTGATTCATTTAGAATTGCGGCCTGTAAACGACAAACACAAAAATTGGGAGTCGCGACATGCAGTTGTCGTCCTTACGCTATAAGGAATACATATCCCAAGTTTAAATACGATCCATTAAGAATCGTGACCTGTAGACAACACACACAGACACGAACTAAAAATAGGTTGCCAGGCAACGAAACATACGCCCACACAGCAGCTAAATCGTCCGGACAAGAGTAAGTAATCATCAGAAAACCATTACAATTTGTTTGGTTTTTATAAAAGTTCTGCACCATGCTAACATTTAGTATATGAAACATTTAATATTATGGATTTAGCTGTTCAATTATCCATTTTCAAGAAATTCAATCTCAACCATCATTAATGTGTAATGACACTTTTGGTCCGATTTTTACGAAATTCGACCTCAACCTTCATTACAGTGAAACGGTGTTATAATCAAACGTTTTTTAAAATCTGATACAGTTGTAACCTCCAGAGGGACCACAAGCTAAAAAGGCAATTTTTAGTACAATCAGGGGCCATAATTCAGGAAGTTACAATTCTATATACGCAAATATCGAAAGGAATCAAGATCTTTGGGGAAAGAGAGAGAGAAAATGGGGTTTAACGTCCACTCCACACAACTTATTTCAATAATTCGCTTGCGCGTATGGGCCTTAAGAAGGCGCCCCTATCTCCATGCCACATACGCTTACACCATGGCTTGAAACCACAGCCGCAAGCCAGAGGTGACCGGCCAGCTAGAGGTCGCGCGGCACTCTAGACCACCAGGCCACACCCCCCACCCAGATCTTTGGATTATAAACATGCATTTAAAGTTTCATAAAAATCAGATTAAAATTGTGACCTCTACAGGGTCCACAACCATGTTATACCATATTCTTATAGTATTCGCCTACAAGCGGCGGCCATTTTGTCAATCAGTTTTGGTCCCTTTTTCATGAATTTCAAACTCATTCTTCATTACCATGTAAAGATGATATAATCAAACATTTTTTTAAATCGTATAATAATTTTGACCTCCAGAGGACCACAAGCCCAAAAAAGTGATTTTTCGGACAATCAGGGGACATAATTCTGGGAGTTACGATCCAATGGGCGCAAATATCGAAAGGAATTAAGATTTTTTGTGTTATAAACATACATGTCAAGTTTCATCAAAATCGATTCAAAATTGTGACCTCTATACGGTCCACAACCTTGATATAACATATTTTCACACCATTCGCATACAAACGGCGGCCATTTTGTCTGTCAATATTGGTCTGATTTTCACAAAATTTGAACTCGACCTCCATAACCATGTAACGGTGATAATAATCAAACGTTTTTTTAAATCGGATAACAATTTTGACACCCAGAGGGACCACAAGCTAAAAAGGGCGATTTTTCAGACAATCAGGGGCCATAATTCAGGAAGTTACGATCTGATGGGTACAAAAATCGAAAGGAACCAAGATCTTTGGGTTATAAACATGCATTTCAAGTTTCACCCAAATCGGTTCAAAATTGTGACCTCTACACTGTTCGTACAATCAGGGGTCATAACCCATGAAGTTACAGTCCGATACATGGCAATATCGAAAGGAACAGCTAGAGACCTTTGGGTGATAAAACTATATTTTAAGTTCCATTAAAATCCGATAAAAAATTGTGAGCTGTCTAAGATAGGTTGCCAGGCAACGAAACATACGCCCACAGCAGCTAAATCGTTCGGGCAGTCAACAAGGGTTGTCGCATATATTTACTTTTTTTGGTAATGAAACATTTGTAATACACTCAAGAGCGTCCACAGGATTTTTGATGTGACCAGGGCCATAACTCTGGCAGTAATTATCAGAAATCGCTGAAAATCAATAGCCTTTTTCGTCTCTTGACCTTAAACAATGTGTACAAATTTAAAGTTTAAAGTCAATCGGATATTAACTTTGGCCTGTAGAGCATCCATAAGATTTTTTGAAGTACTGAAGGGCCACAACTCTCCATAGGTTTCTGTGTCTCATTATAGTATAAACATCAGAATGCCTCGTTGGGCATTTCTGTCCAAACGAGGTTACATAAATGCCTCGTTGTCTGCAGTTCCAAAACGAGGTTTTATAAAATTGCCCTGTTTTTCGAATGAGGTATTTTGTTCAGAACGAGGCTGGGTAAAATGCCTCGTTGATTAAACATGTTTTTTTTCAAGATAGTTATTAGCAGTATTCGCTATCAGCGAAATTGTTAAAATAAAAATTTATGTTATTTAATACGAAAATAAAACCAGCCCAAACTATGATATTATAATCAGAGAAATAGACAAGACAAGAATACACGTCATACCATAAATTATTTTATCATTATCAATACCCATCTGTCTTCATAATAAAACGTTTTAATTAAATTTCAATGTGTGGGGTGTGCTTTATTTCCCATTTAATTGACAATCGGTATAAAGTCGACAAATTTATTGCTGTGCATTTATATAACTTTGCTCCAATAATATTTTGTGCAATGTTATGGGGTTTTAACAGAAACCTTCAATGCTATGGTCAAGTTAATTTTTTTTTTTTACAATAAATATAAAAAAATAAACTGGCGTATTGGAAATATGAGATGAAATTTAATGCTTTTTTTGATTAATAATGGATTATTTGTTGTATTTAGATCAGATAAACACTAATTTGTTGTCTGCGATATCAGTTAGGTGGAGGTGTAAAGCAGATTTGGGATTTCAAAATGTTTCGTGTCGGACATTTTACCGGAAATAAAGGGGCATAAGTCTTATCGTTATTTAAGCAGACGAATTCATACCACAATTAAAAGTCACTTGTCAAAATATTCAAATCACGTACATAACAAAATTAGGTGAACCTCGCTATTTTTCATATTTAATTCCCGTACGGTATTCAATTCATACCACAATTAAAAATCACATGTCAACAAGATATTCAAATCCCGTACGTAATAAAAATTGGTGAACCTCGCTATTTTTCACACCTAATTCCCGTACGGCATTCAAATTTATGTCAGTAAATGCCGTACAAAATTAAGCATTTTCGTAATACATAGAATGAAAGCTTGCCGATCCTGCTTCGGCATAAAATTCACAACCGTAATATTCCTTTAGATTTACGTGGCAGCAAATGAAATAAAAATAGTTTGTGATGTCAGAACATTTTTTTTCTTTATAAAATGTCAACAAAATATTCAAATCCATGCGTAATAGAAATAAGAACACGGCAGCAAATTAAATAAAAGCGTTCGAAATAATACTTGTGGTGATGACAAAAGGCATAGCTGACTTCAGGGTATTGCCGCTATGGCGTATGTGACTTACAGCACACAGCTTCATAGTAAGCACTGCCTAACATGTTAAGCAATATTCGTGCGGCGCTCGAGATCACGGGAAAGTGCCACTGTGGATGAGAATTTATATATGAATTCTTAAAAGACGTAAAGGATATCGTAGACAAAATGAATTAGGGTGTTATAAAATAATATACTCATACGATATGTGACATCTATGATTAGTTGATAGATGCTGTCGGCTCACATCAATGCGATTAAGATGCCCGACAATTGAAGACCACGAGGAAAACATGTGGATTAAAATTATAATCACTCTTATTGGATTTTCGAATAGTCCGACAAAGGGAAAGCGATGACTTCTGTTTAAGATTAGATTGATGAATTGTCCGACAAAGGATTAAGTCAATCAATCAAGGCAGATTAAGTAGTTAATCAAGGTAGGTTTATTGACGGTATAACACGATAAATACGTTGATCACTTAATTACCTGATCAATCCTGCCTATTGTCAACGATAATCGGGTTGAGTGGTAGTTATACTCACAGTACACTATATTAATTTTGGAATTTTGAATATCATTCAGTATGTCTTGATGTCCGATTGGGCATATTCCCTGTCGGACAATATTGTGCAATTGGAAAAAAAATTCGGACAAGTCCGGAATATACGGGCGAAATCCCAACTCTGGTGTAAAGCTACATTGATTGATTTACAACCCCAATTTAATTTTCACAACACCTCAGTTGTTACTTAACACCTATACCTGATTGGGCAATAAATCAATCAAGGTATGTAGCTGTGTGTCTGCAATAGTTTTACACCTCCACCTATGGTGTGTATTCTTGTCTTGTCCATTTCTCTGATTATAATATCATAGTTTGGACTGGTTTATTTTCATATTAAGAATTGTGGCCTGTAGGTGACACACAGACACACAAAAGAAAATGGGAGTGGTACTGTCCCTGTGGGTTTGGCATGCACCAAAAACAATAGGGATCTTCCTTAAGGTACCAAGAATAAGTATGCAAAATTTCAAGATGATACGTTAAGAAATACAAGAAATGGGCGTTGCTGTCCCAGGCGGTCGGGCATGCAGCCAAAACAAAAGAGATCATCCTTAGGGTATAAGGAATAAGTATTTTAAGTTTCAAGATGATCGATTAAAAATTGTGACCTGTAGGCAACACACAAAAAGAAAATGGGCGTAGCTCTGCCCCTGGGGGCTGGGCATCCACTCCAAATGATAGGGATGTTCCTTAGGGTACAAAGAATAAGTATTCAAAGTTTCAAGATGATACGTTAAGAAATGTGATAATAAATACAAACAATGGGTGTGGCTCTGCCCCTAGGGGTTGGCCATGCACCCCAAATGATAGGGACGTTCCTTAGGGTACAAAGAATAAGTATTCAAGATGGTACGTTATGTGGCTTGTAGACGACAAATAAATACGAAGAATGGGCGTGGCTCTGCCCCTAGGGGTTGGGCATGCACCCCAAATGATAGGGATGTTCCTTAGGGTACAAAGAATAAGTATTCAAAGTTTTAAGATGGTACGTTAAGAAATGTGGGTTGTGGACAACAAACAAATAAACACGAAGAATGAGCGTGGCTCTGCTCCTTGGGTAGGGCATGCACCAAAAAACAATACAGATCATCCTTAGAGTGTAAAGAGTAAGTATACAAAGTTTTAAGAAAATCCAGTAAGAACTGCCCCCTGAAGGCGACACCCAGATAGACAAATTCATACATACATACATACATACACATACACACTGGGGCGACTGCATTATACGTCCACATTATAAATGTCGACGTATAAAAAAAGATTTATTGTGTCCCAAAAAGTGTGATGCACAGATGGATTGGCAGACAGACATTTTAATAGGGGGGGGGGGAATATTCATATCGAACAATTAATATGCAAACAAGTTAGTCAGAAACACATGTGGAAAATTGAAAACAAATATGTGGAGCTGAATCATTGTTATATTAAGAGAAAATATCATGGTTAAAATTGCAAAATTATCAGTCGTTTTCAAGATTTTTCACTTATATATATCACTTAACACAAAACCACTATTTAGTATCAAAAATAGGTTTTTGTAAATGAGAATGTACATTGTCTGATATCACATTTTTCCACCTTTTAGGGAGAGATGTTATCAATCCGTTATAGTGAAGAAATGTGCCTTTCAGTCCAAATTCACTTTTCATGTTGTCAAATGTTTTGAGCTTACCTCTATCATTTACGAGGTCATTAATAGTTCTGACTCCCTTTTGGAACCAGTCCTTTATAAACCTAAATCTGAATATTTTATTGTACCAGATGGGTTGTAATAAAATATTTTCCATGTTCATATCTTTGTTATCCTTTTCAAGTACATTCTCAACAAACTCAACCCATGCTGTATAGGTGTCCCTCCAAAATGGGTTTTCTATCACCCCAAGTATTTTGGAATTTAAATCAGAACCTACTGCTGAGATTTCAAAGGGGAGTATTTTCAAATAATGGTCCACAAATGGACTCCAATTACTGTTTTGACCATGTAATCTTCTGATCCAAGATATTTTCATACTCTTATTAAATGCATTGATATCAGTAAAATTTAGACCACCATTTTCAATTGATTTTATGACTCTTGAGCGTTTAATTCGGTCATTCCCATGGTTCCATATAAATCTGAAACATATTTGTTCAAGCCTTTTGAGGTCAGAACATTCTGGGTTGGGTAGTGCCGAGAACAAGTGATTGATTTTAGGTAAGATTAAACTCTTAAGAATGGTGACTCTTCCAATTAGAGTCAGTTTACGTTTACTCCAGATATATGTTAATTTCTCAAGATCATCCAATTTCGCATTAAAGTTGAGATCTATAATTTCGTCTAAATTTGTACTGAAATTAATGCCAAGAGATGTAAACTGATTTTCAGGCCAATTAAATTTAAATTCATTACAAATTTTTGTTTTTGAACCTGCATATCGGCCCATCCAGATAGCGTTTGTTTTATCTATATTCACTCTTAATCCGGACATTTTAAAGAATAATTCCAGAGTATTCATAGTTTCTCGCAGTGATTCCTCTGAACCATCCAAGAAAAGTGATGTGTCATCCGCATATTGTGCTATTTTAAATTGCCTATCAAATATATATACACCTTTAATTCTATCGTTTTTCCTAATCATTGACCCAAGAACATCTGCGCATAGTAGAAATATATACGGCGAGAGCGGGTCGCCTTGTCTACAGCCTCTTTCCAGCTTAAAGAAATTCGACAGATGACCATTTTGTGTAACACATGACTGCGCATTTTTGTAAAGTATTTTTATCCAGTTTTGCATGGAGGGCCCGAAATTGAATGCGCGGACAACATTTTCGATAAATTTCCATGACACACTGTCAAACGCTTTTTCAAAGTCTATAAGTAGTAGCATGGCCGGGACATCCTGTCTCTTTGTTTCAAACAGGATGTCGTAGGTCAACCTTGTACATTCGCCTATGTATCTGCCAGAAAGGAACCCTTTCTGGTCCTCATGAATTAATTTGGGTAAAACAGATTTAACACGATTGGCAATGCAGCCTGATATGGCTTTATAGCAAGAATTCAACAGCGTAATGGGCCTCCAGTTTTTTAGAAGTGTTTGATTTTTTCCCGTTTTCGGGATACATGTAATCACGCCTTGTTTTTGGGTCAGTGATAGTTCACCTTTATGTAGTGCATTGTTAATAGATCTCAGCATAATCTTAGATAAATCTCGCCAAAAGAACTGGAAAAATTCTGAGGTATAGCCGTCGATGCCTGGACTTTTGTTTCGTTTCTGATTTTTCACAATAGTAGACAATTCACTTATAGAGATTGGGCCTTCAAGTGACTCACTAATTTCTTTTGATAATTTTTTTTCTAAGACGTTTTCCAAATTTATGTTAGTTTTTTCTAAATCAACATTTGGATTACTTTTGTATAATTGTTCATAGAAGAGTTTAACTTGTTTCAATATTTCGCTCTGGTCCGAAACTTTGCCTAATAGTTCAGTATCAATTTCTTGGATATTTTTGTTTATATAATTTCTCTTTTCTAGATTGAGGAAATATGAGGTGTTTCTCTCCCCTTCCTCAGTCCATTTGGCCCTAGATCTAACAATGATTCCTTCAATTTTCTTTTTCCTATGTTCCTCTAATTTTGAATTCAAGTTTTGCAATTGTTCATAAAATTCACCGTGGTTAGGATATATTTCAGTTTTGTTTTCAATTTCTTGTATTTCTAGCATCAATTTTTTTTCAATCTCAGAACTCTTCCTTTTCTTATATGAGGCAAATGATATGATTTTCCCTCTTAAATATAAAAGTAACATTTCAAATAGCAATTGGTCATCAATTGTATATTCAATGTCATTAATTGTGGAGGCTTCAACAAATTCGAGACTGTATGGCGACGCTGCATAGAACTCTTTGATGTAGTTGATATTTTCTTTGATCATTGTAACAAACAGCTCGTCATACAGTAAGGAATTGTTGAATTTCCAATAGCCTTTTGCTCTTTCATGTTTATTAATAGTCAAGGCAATGGAGATGGCAGAATGATCGGTTCTATATCCATGTAGGATATCGGCTTTCGTAATATGTGTCAGGAGATTTTCTGAAGTCAAGAAAAAGTCTAGCCGCGCTCTTTTAATTGGATTACACCTACTCCATGTATATTTTTTTTCGTTTTTGTGGAATGAGCGCCAGACATCGATTAATTCAAATTTCTGACACATATCTGTCAGCTCCATTTTTGCCTTAGGGTTATTTACATGTTTATAGTTATATGTATCCATACATTGATTTAAAGTTAAATTCCAATCCCCACAGAGGATGTATCTATCATTGTCAAACAGCTTTAAATTCGTATTGAGTTCTTGGTAAAAGCCAGGACTATCAGAATTAGGCCCATAAATATTGCCAAGTATAAATTTTATGTCATTTATTTCTAATTCTACAAAAATGTAGTTGCTATTGGTCCAGTCTTTTCTGACTTTATGTTTTTTGTATTCTAATTTATTTCCGAACAATATTGTCACTCCTCTCTGTTTAGACGAATTACCACACATTTCGATATCAGAATTTCCCCATTCCGCTGCTATATATTTTTCTAATTTTTGCTCCAAATGCGTATCTTGTAAACAAATAATGTCTGCATTCTGCTGTTTGAGCATGTTAAATACATCGCGCCTCTTCCTACTATCTCCAAGTCCCTGACAGTTAACCGAGAGTATTCTTAAATTGTTAGCCATAGTCCGTTTTACTTAGATAAGGGCTCTTTTGTGAAAACTCTCGATGAAGTGCAGAGTCCGAAGGGGAAAGCATGAAGGGGGGCTCATGAATTGCATAGCATAATGTAACAGATATATAAACAATTGTATGGAACAAAGATAAATAACAAAAATACAATACAATAAAATAAAAAGGTACATTTCCTTTTCCTATCGTTGACATCTGGGACACTTTAATGTCCAAGATTACGAAACTGCAAAGGATTATAATAAAAATAGTATTTCCAACTTCCTATTCAGACACATTTTCTGGCTACTTATTAAGTTAGTGCCGTGGGACATTATCTGCCATATCAAATATAAGAATTATTTTGCTCTACCTCTAAGATTGCCGGTGCCTCCCAACGCCCATTATTTTTATCAGATTGGCCCGTACTGCACTACTGGTCTATAGTTTATATAACCTTAATGCGCATTACATAGCGTAACACAAGCAATATTGTTCTTTGGTTTGATATCAAATCTATACTTTCCTATGTTATTAATTTATAAGGATAAGTATCCTGGTTACCGACTGCAGCCTCAATCCATTGAGATACTTGACCACTGAAGGCGATACTTAAGATATATAGAGTAGGCCTATAAATAATACTGATTATGTCATACATAAGTTTGGTATATACAGAAAGTACGGGTGTTGAATATTTATACTTAATTTTTTTTTTTTTTTTTTTAAATATTATTATTGCATATTTTAATATTTCACATGGTGCTATTGCTACTTCTGCAGTGCAAAGTTGTGTTTGGAGCACTGCCTATTGTCCGATCTGCTGTCAGTAGCATCCTTGTTTGCCATTTTCTTATCAATTTATTGAAGCTAGCCTTAAGCCTATTGTTAACTACTATTATGGACAACCAGGCCTCTCCAGAAAAACATAAAGCAACCAGAAATTCTCTAACTAGCCATTAACCCATCAAATCCTGCAGACTATCAAGCCTCTAAAGAGAGCATAAATTACATATTCATTTGCTTACTGGTATGGGGCATAGTGGAGATGTAGACCTTCATAAACGTTACAATAGCAGCAATTTTTTTTTTTTTACCATATCAAATTTTCAACATGAGTATTGTTACAAAAGGGAGTTGTTACATGTATAATGTTTACAAACTTTAAGATGTTGTTACATGTATACTGTTTATGAACTTTAGAAATAGTCTATGTAGAACTTCTTTTTGGGATTTCAGGGTTTATCGAGGAAAACATCATTTTAAGTAAATCTTATCCACGTCGGATTATGCTTCTAATTATATCGTCTATTCCAGTCTATGTCGGATTTGCCTTTCACCTCTAGCCACACGTCAGCTTTAACCACTCTTATTCTTGTTTTTAAATGTTCATTTTTTCTGATTTCGAATGCTTTCTGTACTAACTGTGCTCTTTTCTTTTTCAGGGTAGCTGGTAGGTCACTTCTTACAGACATTTTACTTCTACCGTTAAGTTTCTCCTGGGCCACATTTAATATGCGGTCTCTGTGGCATTGTTCTATCAACACAATAATGATAGCCCTTGGGGCATTTTCTGTTCTTGGGTTTTGATAGGCTGGTTTTCTCAGCCTATGACTGGTTTTCTCAGCCTATGAGCGGCACATAGTTTTATTTTCATCACTTCCTCCTTTGAGAGTTCTAAGCTGGTTAGTAAGAAATGTGTGACCACTTCTTGGATATTTTCTTCTTTTTCTTCTTTAACTCCATAAATTAGCAGATTTCTCTTTCTATCATGAATTTCTTTCACCAATATTTCTTCTTCTAATAACTTTATTTTCTTTAGTAGATTATTTTGATTTTGTGGTAGGGTTTCTTCGATACATTTTATTTTTTCTTCATTTCCAATGATTTTCTTCTCATTTTCTTTCACAGTTTCTTTTATCTGTAATATTTCGTTTTGAATACCTCTAATTTCTACTTTCATTTCAGTTTTAAGTTCTTCAATTTTCGAGCAAACTCTATTTTCTATGAGGTCTTCTACGTTTTTGAATTTGCTTAGAATAGTTTCTGTGATTTGTCCCATTTCTGTTGAAGTTACGTAAGTTTTACTGTCGTTTCTGTTTTCATTTTCCGACACAGACATGTCGTCTTCTTTTTCTTTAGTCTGACTCTGACTGTTCTTTTCAACAATGACCTTTTTCGTCGCAGAGCTTCTTGTCATGTACGATTTAATTGATTCTGCATTGGTTTTTTTAAGACGAGGAGGCATGAGTCACTTTTGGTAGGCTTTTTTATTGTCTCTCAAAGATCGACTATGACAGCTCATTAGTGCCATGCAATGCCCAGCAGGCCAGTTTCTTCTCCGACCCGAGATAAGATGGCGTCTTCGTCTGCCAGCGCACGTGGGAAAAAACTTCACTCACCCCCGTTTCTTCACGGATAGAATAGATCCAAGTTTGTTTGTTTTCTTCTTTTGCGCTATTTATTCATCCATACCTATGTTTATAATTCCCATTTAAATCTTTAAATCTTTACAAATCAGTCCATTCTATTATCTCGATTTTTCATTTTTCACCAGTGTGTCTTGAGACGCTTTTAAGCGTTGCCAGGTTGCCAGGCAATGAAACATACACCCACACAGCAGCTAAATCGTCCGGGCAGTCAATAAGAGTTGTCGCATACACTAAGTAATTATCAGAAAATCATCAGAATTTGTTTGGTTTTTAAAAAGTTCTGCCCCATGCTAACGTTAAGTATACAAAACATTCAATATCATGGATTTAGCTGTTCAATTATCGACTTTTAAGAAATTCACACTCAACCATCATTAATGTGTACCGGGGATGTAGTCAAACGTTTTTTTTAATTCGGATTTAAATTGTGACCTCCATAGGGTCCACAAGGTAAAAAACATGATTTTTCGTACATCGAATATCAGGGTCCACAATCTTGATATATTATATTTTTACACTATTCGCGTGTCAGCGGCAGCCATTTTGTCCGACAGTTTGGGCCCGATTTTTACGAAATTCGACCTCAACTTTCATTACAGTGAAATGGTGATATAATCAAACACTTTTTAAAATCGGATAATAATTGTGACCTCCGAGAGGGACCGCAACCTAATAAGGTGATTTTTAGTAAATCAGGGGCCATAATTCAGGAAGTTACAGTTCGATATGCGCAAATATCGAAAGGAACCAATATCTTTGGATTATAAACATGCATTTAAAATTTCATCAAAATCAGATTAAAATTGTGACCTCTACAGGCTCTACAACCTTGACATACCATATTCTTATAGTATTCACGTAGAAGCAGCGGCCATTTTGTCCATCAGTTTTGGTCCGATTTTCGCAAAATTAATCCTCACCCTTAATTACGGTGAAACAGTGATATAATCAAATGTTATTTCAAATCCATTAATTGTGAGCTCCAAAGGAACCACAAGCTAAAAAATGGTGACTTTTCGTAAAATCTGGGACTATAATTCAGGAAGTTACGATCAGATATGTGCAAATATGCAATGGAACCAAGATCTTTATGTTATAAACATGTATTTTAAGTTTCATCAAAATTGTGACCTCTATACACTGCAACTACGGTATCGTCTAAAATGGTAGTTTTAACGATAGTTTCTATTCATATCGTGTAATTTCAAAACATCGTTCAATAAATGATAAAACTCGTTGAAAATAACAAAAATGGTTTAATTAGTACCATGGTTTAGATTAATAGCAACGGGTTTAGTTTCTCCGAGATGCGTTTAAAAATGGACGATCCGTGCACTTATTTACGGCGATCATTTATTGGCCGAACGGTTGAGTTTCCCCGAGATGGGTTTAAAAATGGACTTCCCGTTCACTTATCTATGATGTCCAGTTATTAGACGATACGTCGAATTTCCGGAGATGCGTCGAATTTCCCGAGAAATCAACATACGAATAATTTATCTATGGTGTTTTATTATAAGATAAAACTTTGCTATCCCGCGTGCCGTTTATCCGATCAATTCATTTTGATTACGAGTATTTACATACGAAGTACGAATAAAAATTTGAGTGTAAAAAAATGCGCACACATAGATATTCACCTTACCGTGTCGTACTATATATTATCCATTAGCCTATAAAAATAGTAATCCACCATTGAGAAATACGTCAAAAATCGGTAAATCACGATATTCACCTTACCGTGGCCGTACTATATATTATCCATTATCCTATTAAAAATAGTATTCCACCATTGACAAATACGTCAAAAATTGGTAAATCTCGTCCTGGGTAATTATACGATCAGAACTCGGTAAATCACAAAGGTAATGCATCTTCATCAAATCACAAATGAATTATAATAATATGCCCAATATAATAAAGTAATCGTGCTAAATACTTGACTCGTACATACACCAATTGTATTGAATAAACATGTTTTACATGTTTAGGTTTTTTTTAATTCACCCATCTTCAATTATAATAATATACATATTATAGAACAATAGTACAGTATAGCACAGCCAGAATACACCAAAGTACATACATAGATCAAGTCCACAATACGAGCGGCATGGTTGATCACCTTATGTATCAGTGTTCAAATTACTAAATCCGTTAAAATCACAAAGCTGTTTTAAATTTATTTAATTTCTGTCATTTGTGTTATTTTAAATATAAAGAGAAGTCACAAATGTCAGTTATTACAATATAGATATAGATTTGATTGGACGAGTACTATTGTTTTATTAATTCCCACCTGTGCTCTCATGTCTGGGTGCCATATGAAACCATGTTTTTGAATACGCACGCCGTTATTACAGTATGGATTACACTGGGAAACTGACATTGTTTAAGATGGGGTTTTTTGACTTTAAAAAATGCTATAGAGTTTGATTTCAAAACATCGTTTGATAATTGACAATAATCGTTTGAAAACTACAAAAATGGTTTAATTAGAACCATAGTTTAATTTAATGGTACAGCGTTTGATATCTCCGAGTGGGGGTTAAAAATGGACGAACCGTCGAATTATGTAATGCGTTTGATTACTAGACATCGCTTTAATTTCCGAGCTGCCGATTAATTTATCAAGTGTTTAAATATTAGACGAAAAATTTATTTGCTCGCGAGTCGTTTATCCGATCCGTTCATTTTGATTACGATTATTTACATATGAAATGAAGTACGAATAAAAAGGGTGGATATAAAAAAATGCACACGAAGATATGCTAAACTTACCGTGGTCGTAGTATTATTATCCATTAAAAATAATGATTCACGGTACCATTGACAAATACATCAAAAATCGGTATGTCCATTGTTATTATACCATCGGAAATCGGTAGAGCACATCCCCGGTGATGTATTTTTCTTTAAATCACAAATGAATGAACATAACTTTCCACGTGTACACGTGACTAGAAGACCTGGCAATGATTCCACCATTGACAAATACATCAACAATCGGTAAATCACGTCCAATGTTATTATATCATTGGAAATCGGTAAAGCACATTCCAGGTAAAGTATTTTCTTTAAATCACTAATGAATGAACACAACTTTTCATCTGCACATGTGGTCGTGTGATAATCTCGCGAGACTTGTATACTGGCGCCAAACGTTGTTATTCGTCGATCGCCATAGACGAGCTATCGCTCAGGGTGGTGCGGGTCTGTTCATCCCACGATCTTTTCACCCTGGGCTGTTTCATCCCAATGTTGTTGTATATTACAGATTTAACGTAAAATACATTTAATATGATATTAAGCTGATTAAATTAAATTATTTAAACTGCGTGGGTTTGAAGTTGGTAAAAACATACAATTGGTTAACACAAAAAAATAAAAAGTCCTTGTATACTTGAGTCCGAAATGACGCGGGATCGAAATGACAAGTAATCTATACATTCCGGGCTGTTTCTCCAACCCCCACACCCGTCCTTGTTATTGTTGTTTATTATAGATTTAACATCGAATACATTTAATATGATATTATGGACAGGTTAATTAAATTAAATTATTTACACTTCATAGGTTGAAAGTTGGTTATTAGAATAGCAGTTAATTAACTAAGCTGTACTTATTGTTAAATAAACTGTTAAGCACTTACTTATAGTTAAACAAACGTGTACTTTTTTTATTTATTATTTAATAACAAGTAATTATTTGTTTTGGATTAGTAATAAAAACATGCGGCGAGGGTTGAGTTGTATTCACACATTTAAGTAAGAAGCCAGATAACCTAACAATTAAAATTAATTACTGATCTATGTCTTCATTGCTCTTCTGTAATATCATTCTTTCACATATAATTTTTATCGCAAATTAGTCGGAATGCGAGAAAGGAATTCCAGGGGGAACGATCAGCTGTCCTCTGCACGTGATTAGAATAGTGTCATGTACAGGCGCGACGTCGTTTTTGATATTCATTTTTTTACCGATATATCAGAATCCGGATTCGACGACTGAACGGGAGTGTCATAGACTTATACAATAAATTTAAAGCATGATTTGGGACACGTGTTTTTACTTAGTGGAATCCATGTCACTAAAAAATAACATAAACACTAAAAAATAAACACTAACAATAGGTTGCCAGGCAACGAAACATACGCCCACACAGCAGCCAAATCGTCCGGGCAGTCAACAAGAGTTGTCGCATATTAAGGAATTATCAGAAAATCATTAGAATTTGTTTGGTTTTTATAATCAAACATTTTTTTAAATCAGATAATAGTTGTGACCTCCAGAGGGACCATAAGCTAAAAAGGGTGATTTTTCATACAATCAGGGAACATAATTCAGGAAGTAATGACCCGATGGGCACAAATATCGAAAGGAACCAAGATCTTTGGCTTATAAACATACATGTCAAGTTTCATCAAAATCGATTCAAAATTGTGACCTCTATAGGGTCCACAACCTTGATATAACATATTTTCACACTATTCGTGTACAAACGGCGGCCATTTTGTCCGGCAATTCTAGTCCGATTTTCACGTAATTCACACTCTCTCTTCATTACCATGTAACGGTGATATAGTCAAACGTTTTTATAAATCGGATAATAATTTTGACCTCCAGAGGGACCAAAAGCTAACAAAAGCGATTTTTCGGACAATCCGGGGACATAATTCAGGAAGTTATGATCCAATGGGCGCAAATATCGAAAGGAACCAAGATCTTTGGGTTATAAACATACATGTCAAGTTTCATCAAAATCGGTTCAAAATTGTGACCTCTATAAGGTTCACAACCTTTATATAACATATTTTCACACTATTCGCGTACAAACGGCGGCCATTTTGTCCGTCAATTTCGGTCCGATTTTCACGAAATTCAAACTCAACCTTCATAACCATAGAATGGCGATATAATCAAACGTTTTTTTTTAAATGGGATAACAATTTTGACCTCCAGAGGGACCACAAGCTAAAAAGGGCGATTTTTTGGACAATCAGGGGCCATAATTCAGGAAGTTACGATCCGATGGGCACAAATATCGACAGGAACCAGGATCTTTGGGTTATAAACATACATGTCAAGTTTCATCAAAATTGGTTCAAAATTGTGACCTCTATAAGGTCCGCAACCTTGATATAACATATTTTCACACTATTCGCGTACAAACGGCGGCCATTTTGTCCGTCAATTTTGGTCCGATTTTCACGAAATTCGAACTCAACCTTCATAAACATAGAACGATGATATAATCAAACGTTTTTTTTAAATCCGATAACAATTTTGACCTCCAGAGGGTAAAAAGGGCAATTTTTCGGACAATCAGGGACCATAATTCAGGAAGTTACGATCCGATGAACGCAAATATCGCAAGGAACCAAGATCTTTGGGTTATAAACATACATGTCAAGTTTCATCAAAATTGGTTCAAAATTGTGACCTCTATAAGGTCCACAACCTTGATATAACATATTTTCACACTATTTGCGTACAAACGGCGGCCATTTTGTCCGTCAATTTTGGTCCGATTTTCACGAAATTCGAACACAACCTTCATAACCATGGAACGGTGATATAATCAAACGTTTTTTTAAATCGGATAACAATTTTGACCTCCAGAGGGACCACAAGTTAAAAAGGGCGATTTTTCGGACAATCAGGGGCCATAATTCAGGAAGTTACGATCCGTTTGGCGCAAATATCGAAAGGAACCAAGATCTTTTCAAGTTTCATGCATTTCAAGTTTCATCCAAATCGGTTCAAAATTGTGACCTCTACACTGTTCACAAGCTAAAAAACATGATTTTTCGTACAATCAGGGGCCATAACCCATGAAGTTACAGTCCGATACATGCCAATATCGAAAGGAACCGAGATCTTAGGGTGATAAACCTATATTTTAAGTTTCATTGAAATCGGATAAAAATTGTGACCTGTAGACTGTTCACAAACAATTGTGGACTGACGGACGTCCGGACGGACGGACGAACAGGGGCGACGACAATATACGTCCACATAAAAATGTGGGCGTATAAAAAATAACATGAACTCTTAAAATACTGGAAGAGACTGGTTCACAGATATAAAATTGGAAAACAATCACATATAAAGAACGATTCGAAAAAAATAATTGCTGCATGCAATCACTAGTTTATACATATTATTATAAAGAACGTTTTAAAGACATTTATTTGCAGCATGCAGATTAAAAAGAAATCGAACATTGGAATATCATGGTTTATACATATGAATAACGTTTGCAAGAACTAGCGGTACTACTACTACTACCTGGTGTTTTAACGTCCGCTTCCACAGAAGTGATATCGCAGACAAGACATAGGAGAGCTGAGGCTTCTTCCTGTTTTTAGAATATGGTTTTGCAATCTTTCCATTTGCGGCCTCGAGCCATGGAGTAGGTTTAGTGAGAAGTTCTTCCCTTTATTTAATAAAATACATATTGTTTGGTAGTTGATCTGTAGAGACAGCATTTATGCAGACATATATGCGTCTCGTCTCTGGATTGGTAGAAGTCATCTTTCGGGGTTTAGTGTTTAGGTGCCAGGCCCGTCTTATCGTGGCCTCCCCTTACTCCACTTATCCCACTTTGCAGGTTTGGTGTCTTTGTAGTGGATTAGTGTTTAGATGCCGAGCCCGTCTAACCGTGACCCTCCCTTATTAGCGGCATGCAAACCTCTTAATATATATCCCCATGTACATTAATTACAGAAATGGTCTGTGTATACACAGTATGCTGAGCTGGTCACCTTTTGGCCAGCTGAATATACGGTGGAGTCATAAATGTCCGTTATAAGTGTAGATTGATTATCTGTTTGGCCGAATGCTTAGGTTTTTCAAATCCTGGGTGCCATATGAAACGCATATTTTCAATATACATGTATGTTAGTACAGTATGGGTTAATCCTGAGATTGGTCGAAAGCTGTTGTTTTATTAATTATCACCTGTGCTCACCTGTCTGGGTGCCACACAGAATCATGTCTTTGAATATACAGTTGAGTCATAAATGTCCTTTTTAATGTGTTTTTTTTTTCATTTACATTCATTATTTGATTGGTCAAATGCTATTGTTTTATCAATTCCCACTTGTAGTTGTCTGCGTTGAGGTGAAACATGTTTTTGTTATGACAAAGGGAGCGGTCTTATAAGTGTGATTTAAATTGATTTTTTAACACACAAGGACTTTTTATTTTTTTGTGTTAACCAATTGTATGTTTTTACCAACTTCCAACCCACGCAGTGTAAATAATTTAATTTAATCAACTTAATATCATATTAAATGTATTGGACGTTAAATCTGTAATATACAACAACATTGGGATGAACAGCCCAGGGTGAAAAGATCGTGGGATGAACAGACCCGCACCACCCTGAGCGATAGCTCGTCTATGGAGATCGACGAATAGCGACGTTTGGCGCCAGTATACAAGTCTCACAAGATTATCACACGACCACATGTGCAGATGAAAAGCTGTGTTCATTCATTAGTGATTTAAAGAAAATACTTTATACCTGGAATGTGCTTTACCGATTTCCAATGATATAATAACATTGGACGTGATTTACCGATTGTTGATGTATTTGTCAATGGTGGAATCATTGCCAGGTCTTCTAGTCACGTGTACACGTGGAAAGCTATTTTCATTCATTTGTGATTTAAAGAAAAATACATCACCGGGGATGTGCTCTACCGATTTCCGATGGTATAATAACAATGGACGTACCGATTTTTGATGTATTTGTCAATGGTACCGTGAATCATTATTTTTAATGCATAATAATGCTACGACCACGGTAAGTTTAGCATATCTTCGTGTGCATTTTTTTATATCCACCCTTTTTATTCGTACTTCATTTCATATGTAAATAATCGTAATCAAAATGAACGGATCGGATAAACGACTCGCGAGCAAATAAATTTTTCGTCTAATATTTAAACACTTGATAAATTAATCGGCAGCTCAGAAATTAAAGCGATGTCTAGTAATCAAACGCATTACATAATTCGACGGTTCGTCCATTTTTAACCCCCACTTGGAGATATCAAACGCTGTACCATTAAATTAAACTATGGTTCTAATTAAACCAGTTTTGTGGTTTTCAAACGATTATTGTCAATTATCAAACGATGTTTTGAAATCAAACTCTATAGCATTTTTTAAAGTCAAAAAACCCCATCTTAAACGATGTCAGTTTCCCAGTGTTAATTGTTTGATTGCTGGAATGCTTTTGTTTTATAACTTCTACCTGCATTATTTGTGATAAATGCACCTGTGCTATAATGCAATATGGTTTGATTTAGGTGTAACAAAAACCGTTGTACTAAAGTCAACATTTTATTGACCCAAATCCCGCGATTACATAACATCAAGGCACCAATCATTGAAGCGTATTTCCTGGGTGACTTCTCTCGCAGGTCTATCGCACTGCCATTGTGGGGTTGACTTCTGGCCACATTTACACGTTAATTCATTTGTGATTTAATGAAGATGCATTATCTATATGATTTACCGAGTTCTGATTGTATAATTACCCAGGACGAGATTTACCAATTTTTGACGTATTTGTCAATGGTGGAATACTATTTTTAATAGGATAATGGATAATATATAGTACGGCCACGGTAAGGTGAATATCATGATTTACCGGTTTTTGACGTATTTCTCAATGGTGGAATACTATTTTTATAGGCTAATGGATAATATATAGTACGACACGGTAAGGTGAATATCTATGTGTGCGCATTTTTTTACACTCAAATTTTTATTCGTACTTCGTATGTAAATAATCGTAATCAAAATGAATTGATCGGATAAACGGCACGCGGGATAGCAAAGTTTTATCTTATAATAAAACACCATAGATAAATTATTTGTATGTTGATTTATATACGTATCTCGGGAAATTCGACGTATCTCCGGAAATTCGACGTATCGTCTAATAACTGGACATCATAGATAAGTGAACGGGAAATCCATTTTTAAACCCATCTCGGGGAAACTCAACCGTTCGGCCAATAAATGATCGCCATTTTTAAACGCATCTCGGTGAAACTAAACCCGTTGCTATTAATCTAAACCATGGTACTAATTTTTGTTATTTTCAACGAGTTTTATCATTTATTGAACGATGTTTAAAAATTACACGATATGAATAGAAACTATCGGTAAAACTACCATTTTAGACAATACCGTAGTTGCAGTGATAGGGTCCACTACCTTCTTATAACGTATTTTCACACCATTCGCGTACAAACGTCGGCCATTTTGTCTGTCAATTTTGGTCCGATTTTGACGAAATTTGAACTCAACCTCCATAACCATGTAACGGTGATATAATCAAACATTTTTTTTAAATCGGAAAACAATTTTGACCTCCAGAGAGACCACAAGCTAAAAAGGGCAATTTTTCGGACAATCAGGGGCCATAATTCAGGAAGTTACGATCCAATGGGCGCAAATATCAAAAGGAACCAAGATCTTTGGGTTATAAAAATGCATTTTAAGTTTCATCCAAATCGGTTCAAAATTGTGACCTCTACAGGGTTCACAAGCTAAAAACGTGATTTTTCGTACAATCAGGGGCCATAACTCAGGAAGATACAGTCCGATACATGCCAATATCGAATGGAAAGGAACCGAGATCCTAAGGTGATAAAGCTATATTTCAAGTTTCATTGAAATCGGATAAAATTCGTGACCTGTAGACTGTTCACAAACAATTGCATTTTCAACTATCAGAATTTCTGATGTATTTTCATGCATCAACCACCAAATTTTCTCCAATCGAACGGACAGAGGGCTAAAACGATTCAGCTCCATACAAATATAGCAAAGTTATTCTGTTTTCAAACCACAGCTTTTTTATATGTTTTATTGTAAAATACATAAACATTGTGTTCAACATAATATAAGTTGAATACTGAATGTTACTTTTTCTTTATCTGAACTTACTTAAATGCTGTAACCTCTTGTGTTGTTTTAGCTCTTTTATCTTTAGTACCTGCATACTGAAATAAGTTAGTATTTACCCTTAAAGAAAAAAAAAAGTTCTTATCATCTGTACATATATATCACCTATATAAACAACAACAATAATTCTTAAGTCCTTTGCCTTAATAAATCCAAAACTAAATAGAACGCACTCATTACTTACTAGCACATTTTTCTTTCTATGAGGCACAGAGCAATCAGATTCATTATCATTCTGCTTAACCTGAGCAGAGCAGAATATGCTCATTATGATTTTTACCAAGGCATTTGTCATGGCACACTATATATAGTGTTTACTGGTATTCATTAGCCTTGTTGGTGTAGAAAGTTTTGAAAATAAATATTGAATATTCTTTGATTGGCGTATGGTAATTTAACAAATTAACAAAAGGTTCATTTTTTTGGATACACAATTGTTGGGTTTAATACTAAGCAATGTTACGACAAGGATACACTTGTCTTTATCAAGTAAATGATACAGGTATGTAAATAGTAGACAAATATATACAGAATATGCAACAAAGATAAGAGTTAAAGATAGGTTGCCAAGCAACGAAACATACGCCCACAGCAGCTAAATCGTCCGGCGGTCAACAAGGGTTGTCGCATATTTTTACTTCTTTTCGGTAATGAAACATTTGTAATACACTAAAATCTGATTAAGAATAACAACTCATTATGTAATTATCAGAAAATCATTAGAATTTGTTTGCTTTTTACAAAGTTTTGCCCCACACTAACAATTAGTATACGAAACATTTAATATCACGGATTTAGCTGTTCAGCTATCAAAATTCATTGAAAATCAAAATACTTGTTCGTTTTAACACCTTAAACTCTGTCTATCAATCTGAAGTCAATTGGATGATAAGTTTGGCTTCTAGAGCTTCCACAAGATTTTTTGAAGTGATCAAGGGCCATAACTCTGGCAGTAATTATTTGAAATCGCTGAAAATCAATAGGTTTCTTCGTCTCATGACCTTAAACACTGTGTATAAATTGAAAGTCGATCGGATATTAACTTTGGCCTGTAGAGCATCCACAGGATTTTTTGAACTGATCAAGTGCCATAACTCTGGTAGTAATTATTGGAAATCAATAGACGTCTTCCTCGCATGACTGTAAACACTGTGTATAAATTTGAAGTCAATCGGATATTAACTTTGGCCTCTAGAGTGCCCACAACATTTTTTGAAGTAATCAAGGGCCATAACTCAGGCAGTAATTATCGGATATCGCTGAAAACCAATAGGATTCTTCGTCGTGTGACCTTAAACACTATGTATAAATTCAAAGTCAATCGTACATTAACTTTAGCCCCTAGAACGTTCACAAGAAATTCTGGACGACGGACCGACAGACAGACGGAAAGGGCGTCGGCGTACAAAAACAAATTATCATGACTACATTATATGTTTAAGAAAACAATATGGACATACCTCAAATTTTTAGAAATAAGACTTATTGTATCCATAGTATCTTTATTTTCCTTATATAATACAAATTTACAATATTTAGGTCTATTGGCTGCCCACCTTGAATCACGGTTTGCTGAAAATATAGTCAGTTCATGCTTTGATTGATATGGTACTTTTAATATGAAGAGAATGAAATATGCGTTTGTTTTGCCAAATTTACACACAAAATATTAACCAGCAGCTGCCAGGCAGGATACACCCAGATTTTCCAAGAGATGGATAAAGAACAAATTAAATCAAAAGCCATAATCCAGATAATTATGGTCTGAAGTGCGAAAATTGGCTGCCCACATTAAATCATGGTTTGCTGAAAATACAGTCAGTTCATGCTTTGATTGATACGGTACTTTTAATATGAAAAGAATGAAATATAGTAATATGAAGAAATGTCTGTAAAATGACAAGAGGCGAAGAAGAAGGCTAGGCGTTTGTTTTGCCAAATTTACAGACAAAATATTAACCAGCAGCTGCCAGGCAGGATATACCCCCAAATTTTCCAAAAGATGGATAAAGAACAAATTAAATCAAAGGCCATAATTCCAGGTAATTATAGTCTGAAGTGCGAAAATATAGGAAACGACTGAGACATAAACGACATTCGGGACATAAACATATAGGTATATAAGGATATAACAACTTCTCTATAATCTAATAACGACGTTTCGTAACACATACAGGTCACGTTTTTAAGTTAACTTTGTGTTTTGTTATGAATAGTTATCCATGCCTCTAGATGTCATTTAAAGAATTGATATATTTTAAATTCCATCAAAATGAATAAAAATAGGTTGCCAGGCAACGAAACATACGCCAAATCGTCCGGGCAGTCAACAAGAGTTGTCGCATATTAAGGAATTATCAGAAAATCATTAGAATTTGTTTGGTTTATATAATCAACGTTTTTTTTAAAATCAGATAATAATAATGACCTCCAGAGGCACAACAAGCTAAAAAGGGTGATTTTTCGTACAATCAGGGGACATAATTCAGGAAGTAATGACCCGATGGACGCAAATATCGAAAGGAACCAAGATCTTTGGGTTATAAACATACATGTCAAGTTTCATCAAAATCGATTCAAAATTGTGACCTCTATAGGGTCCACAACCTTGATATAACATATTTTCACACTACTCGTGTACAAACGGCGGCCATTTTGTCCGTCAATTCTAGTCCGATTTTCACGTAATTCAAACTCTCTCTTCATTACTGTGTAACGGTGATATAGTCAAACGTTTTTTTAAATCGGATAATAATTTTGACCTCCAGAAGCGAACAATCGGACAATCCGGGGACATAATTCAGGAAGTTATGATCCAATGGGCGCAAATATCGAAAGGAACCAAGATCTTTGGGTTATAAACATACATGTCAAGTTTCATCAAAATCGGTTCAAAATTGTGACCTCTATAAGGTCCACAACCTTTATATAACATATTTTCACACTATTCGCGTACAAACGGCGGCCATTTTGTCCGTCAATTTTGGTCCGATTTTCACAAAATTCATCCTCAATCTTCATAACCATGAAATGGTGATATAATCAAACGTTTTTTTAAATCGGATAACAATTTTGACCTCCAGAGGGACCACAAACTAAAAAGGGCGATTTTTTGGGACAATCAGGGGCCATAATTCAGGAAGTTACGATCCGATGGGCGCAAATATCGAAAGGAACCAAGATCTTTGGGTTATAAACATGCATGTCAAGTTTCATCAAAATTGGTTCAAAATTGTGACCTCTATAAGGTCCACAACATATTTTCACACTATTCGCGTACAAACGGCGGCCATTTTGTCCGTCAATTTTAGTCCGATTTTCACGAAATTCGAATTCAACCTTCATAACCATGTAACTGTGATATAATCAAACGTTTTTTTAAATCGGATAACAATTTTGACCTCCAGAGGGACCACAAGCTAAAAAGGGCGATTTTTTGGACAATCAGGGGCCATAATTCAGGAAGTTATGATCCGATGGGCGCATATATCGAAAGGAACCAAGATCTTTGGGTTATAAACATACATGTCAAGTTTCATCAAAATTGGTTCAAAATTGTGACCTCTATAAGGTCCACAACCTTGATATAAATATAACATATTTTCACACTATTCGCGTACAAACGGCGGCCATTTTGTCCGTCAATTTTGGTCCGATTTTCACGAAATTCGAATCCAACCTTCATAACCATGGAACGGTGATATAATCAAACGCTTTTTTAAATCGGATAACAATTTTGACCTCCAGAGGGACCACAAGCTAAAAAGGGCGATTTTTCGGACAATCAGGGGCCATAATTCAGGAAGTTACGATCCGATTGGCGCAAATATTGAAAGGAACCAAGATCTTTGGGTTATAAACATGCATTTCAAGTTTCATCCAAATCGGTTCACAATTGTGACCTCTACACTGTTCACAACCCTGATATAACATATTTTCACACTATTCGCGTACAAATGGCGGCCATGTTGTCCGTCAATTTTGGTCCGATTTTCACGAAATTTGAACTCAACCTTCATAACCATGTAACGGTGATATAATCAGACGTTTTTTTAAATCGGATAACAATTTTGACCTCCAGAGGGACCACAAGCTAAAAAGGGCGATTTTTCGGACAATAAGGGGCCATAATTCAGGAAGTTACGATTCAATTGGCGCAAATATCGAAAGGAACCAAGATCTTTGGTTTATAAACATGCATTTCAAGTTTCATCCAAATCGGTTCAAAATTGTAACCTCTACACTGTTCACAAGCTAAAAAACGTGATTTTTCGTACAATCAGGGGCCATAACCCATGAAGTTACGGTCCGATACATGCCAATATCGAAAGGAACCGAGATCTTAGGGTGATAAACCTATATTTTAAGTTTCATTGAAATCGGATAAAAATTGTGACCTGTAGACTGTTCACAAACAATTGTGGACGGACGGACGAACAGGGGCGACGACAATATACGTCCACATGAAAATGTGGGTGTATAAAAATTGTGACCTCTAGAGGGCTCAAATTATTATTATTATTACAGCATATTTATAGTGCACCCTTTCATATAACATGTCCAGGGGCACTTTACAAAGTGAAAATGAAAATGTAATCATAAATAAACAACAAGATTGTTAAACACTTCGGCTGCTCCCACTGATTGTTTTTTTTCGTGCATATGACTGCATGCTTGGACCGCCTATGACAGGTGTTGCCAATCTCTGTCCCACGCCAGAAGCAGATTAGATAATCGGCATCAGGCCGATTCCCCCTAAACATGGGGTAATACCAGTGTTTCCTCTAGCTTCAAAATTTATCGGTACACCGTACCGGCAGAGGTCAAAACTATCGGTACACTCGTTTTTTTACCAGTCCAGTGAAAATAATTTTTTTTTCCACTAGTTAATAATGTAAATGATTCAAATAAATAAACACTTCATTCAAACATATCGTGAAAATGAAACATATTGTGAAAATAAGCCAGGCGGATCTCGTCATGGATGGTGTTGTGAATCTCGAGATTCGCGCATCTTTGATTCACGCTCCCATATGAATTCCAGGTAGATGGTAAAATAATAATTGGATCATACATTTGATGGTTTCACAGACCAGTTTCTAGTTCAATTTAAATCTTCATTGAATATAATCCACTGACAGAACACCGAAAATACTCTGAGAAACAGTCATTAAATATATAATTTTCTGATGAAATCTCGGAATACCGATGACACGTGACATCGCTAGAATTAGGTCAATGAATCAGTGACGTAAGCGTAAGTTTTATTAAATACTGTTTTACTTTACTACATGCTGGCAAAAGCTTTATTTAATAAATTTTGTCAATATTATTTAAGGCAATGACAAAACACTTTTATTTTAAAGCAATTTCAATTGTGGCGGTCACGTGATCATTGTGTCGATCGTTTGTCTACCATCGTCGAATGAATAAAAACTAAAAGGTGACAGACAAAAACAACGGTGCTGTGATAAACGATTATGCATAGCACACACGTCTTTCCTCCGCTAGTACACTACTCACAGGAACTACCAAAGATATAAAGATGTTTCGATTGCGCTTGATACATGTATCACCACCCTCGTAAAGTAAAAGTACGAAAGATTTGTCTGCTTTGGCGCCACATTGTGAAGATCATGTCGACTTTGATTGCTCAGCGACCTTCACGATGGAAGACAACGTCATACTCATGTTACTATAAATAGCACCACGTTTCGGCAGCCATCGTCGGCACGAAACGTTAGACACAAGTTACGAATCGAAAAATAAAGTAGCAGTTGATTTTGGTGAAGTTTATGATTTTCCATTATCATTGTTTACCGGTCAATGGACCGCCGGGAAGATAATTTACCGGTACACGTTGAAATTTACCGGTATAAAACCGGAAAATACCGGTTATCGGAAACTCTGGTAATACCCCCCCGACAAGTGGCACAATATCTAAAATCTTTTCGATCCATGGTGTTTGAGACTTCTTTTGGCTCCGTCACTCCTATTTATGGCTGGAGTCGGGATGAGTTTAAGGTGTTGGGACGAGACTATTTTCCAACCATTCAGAATAGCATGACGTCACATGTCATCACAAAACATGACGTCACAAAAAACAGACACGTGATATGTTGCTTAAAAAGCATTTTATTGAACTTGAACATATTTACAAAGCATTTTATTCAACACAAAATTGAACTTGAACACAAAGGCATTGAACAAAAAGCAAACAGATTTACAGCGCAAAAAAGCATTGACATCGTTGTCCCTTCTTCTGATCTTTTTGCAAGTTGGGAAAATGATCCCTAGCCCATTGTTCGACAAGTATATCGTTCAGATGATACACGTGCCCAAACATTGAAGGGAACGTGAAACCAATGACACAGATAATACAAACAATAATGTCCGTGAAACCGATGACACAGATAATACAAAAAATAATGTCCGCAGACGACCCTCTCGAGTCCCTGAATCCATCGGGGTTGATAGTGGAGTTGTAGATCTTGGACGAAACGTCAAAAGGCTTCTCCGTAGACATCAGGGGGACACCCGTAGGAATCGAAGAAGGTAATGTGATCTGGTCCTTCGCACACAAACACGGTCCAGTGTCTACCGGGTTAGTCTTCGTTGTCTGTGTTGATGACGTGGGCTTTAGGGTACAAGGTCTGGCGCAGTATATCCAGATGATTACGAGCCCACACACCCCCGAACACGTTAGAGGGGAGGTGTTTTTCTAAAGCCAGTGTCAGTTGTCGATTGGAGAGAGCCTCACCAATCTGTGATGACTTGTCGGTTGGCGTCGATTTCCAAGACATTGTCGTATTCGGCAAACAGAACTGAGGTGATTGGTTGGGGCCGCACCGAACTCGAGTTCCAAAGACAGGTTACCCGCTGCTTTGGGATGAAAGTAATTACCGCCGGCTCCGTGGTTGTTGGTCAAATTGAAACAATACAAAGTGTACCCATTGATATAGTCGTTGAAAGAAAGATCCATGTCTTCTCGGGTGTTTAAGACGGCCACTCTTTTCATCAAATCCAGGTATGGTGCGATGGCTTGTCGCTCGGAAAAGTCGACATCGTATCCGTCCACAATTTCCCCGTTCTTGGTCAATTTGATGTTTTGCAATTGATTGTGTTTGAATTGGAAGGGGTTTCTGTTTTTTCTTCTGTCGTAGGCCGTGTTATGTACCATACCCACGATTAATCTCTTCGGCAGGCTTTCGATGACAAACAGATTGTCTAGGACGTGACTGGCATGATTGTCGGGAATGACCATGTCGCAGACCACTACGCGCTTCAAGGGATACTTGCCGTTGGACGATTGAAGTTGCGTGGCCACCCGAACGGGATATCTAGGTAAACTTTGTTGAACTCGACTTTGTAGTCTTCTGTATCATTGCCTTCGCCGTAGATCAGAAAAGATAAGTTGCCATTTTGTCGGTCAATTTTGGTCCGATTTTCACGAAGTTCGATCTCAACCTCCATTACCATGTAACGGTGGTATAATCAAACGTTTTTTTTAAATTGGATAACAATTTTGACCTCCAGAGGGACCACAAGCTAAAAAGGGTGATATTTTGGACAATCAGGGGCCATAATTCAGGAAGTTACGATCCAATGGGCGCAAATATTGAAAGAAACCAAGACCTTTGGGTTATAAACATACATGTCAAGTTTCATGAAAATCGGTTCAAAATTGTGACCTCTATAGGGTCCACAACCTTGATATAACATTTTTTCACACTATTCGCGTACAAACGGTGGCCATTTTGTCCGTCAATTTTGGTCCGATTTTCACGAAATTCGAACTCAACCCCCAAAACTATGTAACGGTGATATAATCAAACGTTTTTTTGAATCGGATAACAATTTTGACCTCCACAGGGAACACAAGCTAAAAAGTGTGACTTTTCGTACAATCAAGGGCCATAATTCAGGAAGTTACGATCAGATATGTCCAAATATCGAAAGGAACCAAGATCTTTATGTTATAAACATATATTTCAAGTTTCATCAAAATCAGTTCAAAATTGTGACCTCTATAAGGACCACAACCTTGATATAACATTTTTTCACACTATTCGCGTACAAACGGCGGCCATTTTGTCTGGCCATTTTGGTCCGATTTTCACGAAATTCGAACTCAACCCCCATAACTATGTAACAGTGATATAATCAAACGTTTTTTTGAATCAGATAGCAATTTTGACCTCCACAGGGAACACAAGCTAAAAAGTGTGATTTTTCGGACAATCAGGGGCCATAATTCAGGAAGTTACGATCCGATATGCGCAAATATCGAAAGGAACCAAAATCTTTCGGTTATAAACATGCATTTCAAGTTTCATCGAAATCGGATCAAAATTGTGACCTCTACACTGTTCACAAGCTAAAAACGTGATGTCGTTTATTCGCGTACAAACGGCGGCCATTTTGTCTGGCCATTTTCACGAAATTGGAACTCAACCCCCATAACTATGTAACGGTGATACAATCAAACGTTTTTTTGAATCGGATAGCAATTTTGACCTCCACAGGGAACACAAGCTAAAAAGTGTGATTTTTCGGACAATCAGGGGCCATAATTCCGGAAGTTACGATCCGATATGCGCAAATATCGAAAGGAACCAAGATCTTTCGGTTATAAACATGCATTTCAAGTTTCATCGAAATCGGATCAAAATTGTGACCTCTACACTGTTCACAAGCTAAAAACGTGATTTTTTGCACAATCAGGGGACATAACCCATGAAGTTACAGTCCGATACATGCCAATATCGAAAGGAACCGAGATCTTAGAGTGATAAACCTATATTTTAAGTTTCATTGAAATCGGATAAAAATTGTGACCTGTAGACTGTTCACAAACAATTGTGGACGGACGGACGGACGGACAGGGGCGACGACAATATACGTCCACATAAAAATGTGGGCGTATAAAAATCTCGGCTATTGCTTTTCCAATTTCAACCGCAGGTCCACACCATTCAGCAGATACCGATCTTGTAAACACATGTCCAAGTGTAGACGCGACTGCAATTCAAAGGTGCTACTGGCAGCGATGGTTTTCTGGCGTTGTTTCAATCCTTTGTTATTCGGGGCCTGTCGTCCACCATCCCTAGCGGTGGCGATAGATTTCGTGGAATTGGAACTGGACGGCGGTGTCTTTTTCCCACAGGACTTGTTTCGACAGGTGATCGTTCTTGGCTCCCTTACCGAAACTCAGCAAATTCTCCAAAGGTGGGCAGAGAGGTTGTGACCAAAGTTTCGGCATCCTTTCCCAGGCGTAATTTGACATCTTTGAAACAAGTTGTTAACCGGTGCGACTTGACTATCCGCATCCAGGTCATCCCCGTTGTTCTTGGTTACCTTTGATGGGTCCGTCGTGGTTCAAGTCGGGCGTCAGTAGATACTTTCTGATTTTGGTCACCTTGTTTATGGCCGTCTGCGTGTCGGGTACACTAAAATAAATCCTGCAATTCGTCTCGCGTGCAGGGACTGGAATCATTGCGCATTACCTGCGCAGCCATGGTCGAAGATATCTAGTTTAGGTCATTTGTGAGAGGTGACCTGTGTCTTCTTCTTCCTCTTCGGACGATGTGAAGTGGAACGGGTTCGTGCGGGGTCTTTTAAAGGTGGTTCCAGGTGGGCGACCACGTTCTTGAGTGTGTTCGACATCGTGTTTGACACCGCTGGGGGACTTTCTTCCAGTTCCAATTTTCACGACCACTGACGGCGTTGAGCACGCTTTGTCATGCTTTGTCACGCTTTGTCCCACTTTGGGAAACACTTGGGCCACATACTTTTTCATGGCAGCTTTTCCGGCCGACCACAAGGCCTTCCCGACCGATTTGACGGCATTCAATAACCCCGACCATTGACCCGCACCCTGTTGTCTCAGAATTCCTCCCTTGTACACCACCAGACCACTACCGGTCCCTCGCTGTCTGAGCACTCCACCTTTGTACACTCGAATCATCATTGGCGGCGAAAATGAAGTTGGACCACCACCTTACCGTCGAGAAATGGCACGGCTTTCCCCATTCCATTCCTTATATAGAGACCAACTATATTAGCCGACTGTATTTCAGAGGTAAGTAGTGAATCCTGGCTGGACGGTGATACAATCATCGACTTGGAATCACGTCCAACAAGGTAGCCTTCATGTCGCCCACGATCTGGGGTTCGATAATTTCTGTGTATATGTAAAATAGATCGTACTGGATTTGAAGATTTGGGATGTGGTGGACGTAGAAATGTCTTGTTTGTGAGGGACAACGCCCAAGCATAGTTGGAAAACACGTTGATGACGCACAGCAAATACCTGTATCCCTCATTCTGTTTGGCCAAGGCTGACATATCGCTCAAGTCAGCTTGCCACTGATATCTATGCTGGCCACCACCGTGGGCGACCGCGAGAATTTCTTTTTCAATGGTTTGTGCAAGGTGTACCCCCTATGTTGTTTCAACCATGCCTTGACTTTGTTCAAGGACACACTGGTAGCTTTGTGAAGACCCAGAGCGCCACCGAAAGCGGACAGGTGGTTCCGGTCGTAATACACTTTCTTCAGCTTTCGTTCCATGTTTCAGCAGATGTCCCTATCAACAAGCTATTTATAGTTTTTGCAGAGTGATCCATCTGGCACTTCTGGTAAATGTACTAGGGGTATCCGCACTGGAGATTAGTTTTTGCAAGGAGTGCCATCTGGTACTTTGGGTAAGTGTACTAGGGATATCCACACTGGAGATTCTATTCTTTCTCAGTGTCACGTTCTTTATTCCCGATGGCTTCGGGCGGTACGTTCGTAGCCTTCAAACTTTGCATCACGCCAAACCATCCCACAGGAGCCTGGGTATTCTTTCGTCGACGAACCAAATCGTTCACAATGTCAATGGCATTGGTGTCGGGTACAGGTACCCCATTCCGAACCAATTCCAAGGTGACTTCTCTTTCATGTGTTTCAACAAAAGACAAGCTCGGCGTTGATAGGGTCGAGGGACCTACTCTAGGATGGGTGCCTCCGAAATTTCTTCTTCTTTTTGATCGGGTTTGTTTTTGTCTAACAAGGGAACAACCTATTTTCATTTCCTTTGCATCGTTTGATAACAATGTAACAACTGTCCGTACCGTTGCTTTTTATTTTCGTAGGTTAGGGTAGGATCATTTAGCACGTGTTGCATGTTTTGGTGGACATTCTCGACGGCCTGCTGCAGTGGATCTCGATCGTACACAGGTTCAACTTGCCTGACTTCGACGGGTTTGACGTCGGGTGAGTCCGTCGAAGGGTACCAGTTTCATTTTCTTGGCGAATTTCATCTTTCGGAAAGGACCGAAACAATCGGGTGAAGAAACCTCCTTTCTGTTGTTTCAGAAGTCGCCAACGGGTCTATCAAGGTGTTTTAGACATGCCCATACATCGTAACAAGGGGGCGTCTTTTTTCAAGCCCTTGACGTCACAGGAACAGTGCTGCGAATCAGGTTTCCAATACACTCACACACACCGTTGACGATGGGTTGGGTCTCGAGTAAAAGGGGACGGTCTTTCGGTACAGTGTTCAATAGATTTAGCAGTGTCTTCATGACTGAGCTCGGAGTCGTTCTCCGGTCCCCTGTTTATACCTTTCTGTTCCCTGGGTTATCAACCAAATAGTTTAGATAGCTCGGCAGCCAAAGTGTTCGCTTTATCGTGCCTTCTAAGGAAGGGATGTTTACGACCCTGTTATCCTCCGAATAGTTTAGATACCAAGGGGAGCAATGCACCGATGGCACCACCCTCTTGAACGACAAGTCGCCGTTAGACGTCGGGTGATGTTCATGGATTACTCAGTTTGCGAAGCAACACTCGATGTTTGTTAAATTCTTCAGTACTCAGTCCCTTTCCGCGCTGTGCAGTCCGTCGAACGAATTGATTTCGTTTCTTGTTTCTTTCCTCTTGCAGTCTTTCCTTCCATTGCAGCAAGATACGAATCAACACCCCCCAAAAAAATCCACGTCCCCCAGGTTTCATGATCAGGGAGAGTTTTTCAGCAAATGGTTGGCCACCAACTTGAAGCACTGCAACAATCCAATACGTGCCCGGCCTGTATTCTTGACCAACTGCCCATAACCCATTTCATAGAACTCTTCTTTTCTCTTCGGGGTCTGCGAAAGATCGGAGAGAGAGACCGGCAGGGGAAGGTGGTGACGTGGGGCGTGGAGGTGTGACTTCGTACCATGGGATCACGAGGGTCCGGTGCCAGCGTCGGGAACGTCGCCCTGGGAAGGGTTGGAGGTGGGTGTTTCCTCTGTGTATTCTTCGTTCGAGCCATCGTGACAAACAAGAGTCAATTCGAGGTACAGGTGCCCCTTTTATACTTTTTGGACGTAGACGATGGGTGGTTCCTCTTAGGGTAAAATGTTGGATCTCAGTCGCAAAGCTTCGGGTGTCAGGCTTCAAGTCAACGAGTAAGTAACTGTGAGGGGTACTCATTGCATCTTCATAAGCTTCTTGCATATACTTGGAATGGGAAGGGTACATCTGACAGGCTAACACACCAATTTGTGAGGCATCACAGGGATTTTTGAACAAGACCAGGTAATGGGCATTCAGACTGATGGTACGCTGTTGCTTGTCAAACAAGTTCTGCACAATGTAAATGACACTCGTGTTGTGGTGATGACTCTTTTTCGTGAACCACTTTTGCAATATCTCCGTGTCTTCTCCCATCAAATCGTCCACGACTAAGACTTGTGGATCCTTCACTTGACCCATCACGTCGTCAATATCCGTCAAACCCTTGACATAAGTGTAGGGAAAGCGATCGTAGCTCTCTTGCCATTCGCCATCAGCCCACACGATGCGTTGGGGTGGGACGTCAAGCAGGAATGCTTGAAGAAAATTCTGCACAAAGACAGGCTTTCCAACACCCGTTGGACCACTGACTAACATGGTAAAGCAATGTTTGAACGTCACATCCATCTTGCACTGTTTCCCCCCATTCCCTTTTCCCCTGCCTTTTACACCTTACATGGAGTGAAATTAGAACACAATTTATTTTACAAAAAATACAAAAAGAGCATTCAATACAAAAAACATATCATACAAAGGAAGTCGTCAATATCCGTCAAACCCTTGACATAAGTGTAGGGAAAGCGATCGTAGCTCTCTTGCCATTCGCCATCAGCCCACACGATGTGTTGGGGTGGGACGTCAAGCAGGGATGCTTGAAGAAAATTCTGCACAAAGACAGGCTTTCCAACACCCGTTGGACCACTGACTAACATGGTAAAGCAATGTTTGAACGTCACATCCATCTTGCACTGTTTCCCCCCATTCCCTTTTCCCCTGCCTTTTACACCTTACATGGAGTGAAATTAGAACACAATTTATTTTACAAAAAATACAAAAAGAGCATTCAATACAAAAAACATATCATACAAAGGAAGAGAAATAACTGTTAGTTATCGCATTCTCTGTTCAGGATCTCTTGTCTCACCCAGGGTACATTTCTCAGGACGTGAGGAATCTAATACACATGTTCCAAAAGCTTCTGCATCATGTCGTGTGGGTGCCACTTCAGCAAAGGTGACGACGACGGGTATCCATTCACTCATATCGAAACAAGGGGGATACTACAAGACTTTGGTCATAATATCTCTCGGACCCGCATATTGTATGAGTCCTCGGGAAAAACTTTCTGCTTCCTTCTCTGCCAACAAGAGGACAGCCAGCTTCGGGATTTCCCCGTTTCACTGGTAGTCGCGAGAATAGTAGGTAGAATGGAAAGCTTCGTCGACTGTTTTCTTTTTTTCTTTGTATCGTCTGTAGAGCTCGAACGCTTCTCCGCACCAGTACCAGTATCGCTGACTGCGGGGTGTTGTCTCTGGGCATGTCAATGTTGTTGTCAAACATGCGACTGGCAACGGCTTCAAAGTTGTTTTCTGTTTGGATTTCTTCATGGCACTCGAGCAGGCCGCGTCCGAGCTGTCCACAGTTGAGGCACTTGTGATTTTCGTCGGTGGGTCTCTTGATTCCGTAATAACACTTTCTTTTGACAGTTTCTTTTCTTTCTTCATCACTCTTCGCCTTTTGGGCTTCAGCTCGTTTTCCACACTGGGGTACCCAGTGTCCTGGTTCTCCGCAGAGGTAACAACTTCCATAGGAACCATAGGCTGGTCTGTCTTGTCTTGGTTTTCGTTGCTGTGGGAACGAGCAGGGCAATCTCTATACCAGTGTCTGACATTGTTACAGGAGAAACAAGCTTGACTAGCCATCGAGAGCAGAATGAAATTTCAGTCTGACACTTCGCTTCTTATAGTCTTGGTCGTGATGTCACACGCTTTTGATTGGTTCTTTGTTTAGTCTATGATTTCCAGACTGTCCACGTACTTTTTCACTTCGTCCCAATCGACCAAGGTTTCACTTGTGTGACAGGCTTTCAACAACGTCATCAGGTCGGCTCGATTACCATGTTTTTGTCGCCAATGGTTAAACATGGTGAAAATTTGCATGCGTGCGTTGTTAGGATGACTCATCTTGGCTTGACTGATTTGCGCTTCTCTGATCCCCAGATGTCTGCCAATACATTCCCAGCCTTCTCCCAGGTTGCCAGACATGACATTGATATCCATTTGATACAGAGACCATCGTTTCTTTTTCTTCGGCAAGTCGTCCATCCACTGGCATATGGGTCTTCTTTCTGTTCGACAAACTCGTCTTTGCGTTTGATCAACACCGTCCTAAAGCCCGGTACCACCGTCCAGTACTTTTTCAAGACTTTGTCGACGTCTTCTCACCATCGTTGTTCATCCTCCCACATCTTGACTTGATCCCGTCGATCATCTATCATACTGCCTAGCACGCTATCGATGTCTTGCAGTTTCGGCTCATCCACCCTGAGGAAGTGATTGTAATCATCCACAGGGTTGTGAGGGTTGACCCGTTATGGAACACACGCCTAGTCCCTGACACGAGTGGTATTTCTGACTGGGATGTTCGTACTTGCAGCCAATACACTCTTCGTGTTGCCTTTCTTCTATGATGAGGAGTAAACAGTTTAACACTCGAAAGTTGAGCCATCATTGTCTAAGTTTCTTCGCCATCGTCCTGAGTTCCGAAAGTCAGAATCCATAGGGGTAAGTGTTGCTCGGTTGGCCATCGTCATTGAATTGAACAAACCGCTTGTCATACACGAATTTATATCTTTTGTTCTCATGCATGACCAAAGACGGCGGTCATGTGACCTGGTAATCTTGAACGGATTGGCTATGACGAGAGGCTCGATTTGATTTTACTGCCAAACATAATCGCCATACTTGTTTTCAATTTGCAGAAGAAGTATGGCCGCTGTACGGTGTACGAAAACAGAGGCAGGCCACGCCCACATCCAGTATACACTTTGGCCACCACACTGTCCGCAATATTTCAACTACTAATTACCAGCTACTGATTGGGCGGTTTTTCTCTATAAATTGACTGAAAATATTATTGCTACACAATTATTATGTCTGATCAGGTACATATTATTTTACTAATTGTACGAAATAAGTAATCTACGGTATATTTTTGCTCTAAAAGTATGGAAAAATTGTCTTACCCCAAACAAACAATAAAATTTTCAGTAAACTTATAGAGAAAAAACGGCTCACTCAGTAGGTAATTGTTAGTTGAAATATTGCTAGCCGGATGTGGACAGTGTGTTGGCCAAAGTGTATACTGGATGTGGGCGTGGTCTGCCTCTGTTTTTGTACACCGTACAGCGGCCATACTTCTTCTGCAAATTGAAAACAAGTATGGCGATTATGTTTGGCAGTAATTTTTTTTATTTGATCATTTCTGTAGTTTTGTAATCAGAGTTCAGCTTTAATGGTGACCAGACATTTCTTTTTCTTCAAATACTCTTCGAAATTAGCACTGTGTCTCTTCTTTACGTTTGTTCCGCTACCTCTACTATCGGGAGGGGACACATGACAAATACTCATGGACATACATTGATCTAGTTGAAATTATTCATTACTCTGTGATATGGCAGCCACTTTCTGAAACACGTCTTCGGCCTCTAACAAACGATGCTCGCGGAACGGTAACCAGATCGGTGTTTTGAGTCTTGGGTGACTGATGGCGATTCCAACGTAGTCCCTTTCTCTGGCGTCCAAGGTTCGGCAAAAATCTATCTCCACACACAGTGATTCCGTTCTAAAAAATCGGCTGTACCTTATATCAACGGGTCGTAATGTAAAACTCATCTTGATTTGCTCGCTGATCGCATGAAAGTGCCAGAACCTGTTTCGTCGCGGTCTTTTATCCCCTGTATTTCGTGACGTCATCAAATGTTCAATATCGTACACCCTACGCTGTATAAAGTTGCACATGCGCTGTATAACGTTACATCGCATCTATATTTAGCCTCCAACGTACGCATAACGTCTATTTTTAGCCCCCAACGTTCAACCTACGATGCATACGTTATTGTGACATCACTCAATGAATGGACTTGTCCGTGACGTCATACCCCTCTTATGGATTCATCCATACGATTATTAAACAGCACAACACCCGCCTCTCTCAGTATCAGAATGGCTGCTCCGGTTGTACGCATTGAAGACAACCGCAGCACGGATACTCTCATGTATCTCAGGGGTCATACTCTTGCCTTGATTACCCCAGACGATATCTTTGTCTTACCTGACGAGGTATTAAAAACACCTTCTAGGAAAAGACCTCCTCCTGAATTAGTGGAGACCATTACGCATGCACGTGCAAGGGGTCACACACGTGCTAAAGGTCATATACTATACTATAATTATATATGTAATTCAAATGTAGGTAAAATTGTACGATGTATAGCTATTAGTTACGAATATATGGATATGGGAAATATTATATTTTCAGGACAAAATTGTCGAGCATAAATGTATTTTGTGTTCTAGTTATGTGTAATACCAACAGAAATGGTGTTTAATTCAGAATAAAATTGTGACCTCCATAAGGTCCACAAGGTAAAAAACATGATTTTTGGTATAATCTGGGGCCATAATTCAGGAAGTTTTTGTCCAATGGGCGCGAATATCGAAAGGAACCACGATCTTTGGGTTATAAACTTACATTTCAAATTTCATTAAAATCAGATTTAAAATGTGACCTCTACAGGGTCCACAACCTTGATAATATATCAAATTTTTACACTGTCCAGCAGTTTCAATCAGATTTTTACGAAATTCAACCTCAACCGTCATTACAGTTTAACAGTGATATAATCATACGTTTTTTAAAGATAGGTTGCCAGGCAACGAAACATACGCCCACAACAGCTAAGTCGTCCGGGCAGTCAACAAGGGTTGTCGCATATTGTTTCTTTTATCAGTAAGGAGAACATTAAGTAATTATCAGAATTGATTAGAATAGTTTTGATGGTTTGTCTGAAGGCCTTTGTCCACAAGATATTTCAAAGTGATCAAGCGTCAGAAATTATCAGATATCACTGAAAATCAAATAGGATTCTTCGTCTCATGACCCTAACCAAAGTGTACAAATTTAAAGTCAATCTGATATTAACTTTAGCCTTTAGAGCATTCATAGGGTTTTTCAAAGTGATCAAGGGTCATAACTCTGGTAGTAATTATCGGATATCGCTGAAAATAAATAGGCTATTTTTATCATGACCGTAAATAGTGTGTATAAATTTAAAGTCAATTGGATATTAACTTTAGATTTTTCAAAGTGATCAAGGGTCATAACTCTGGCAGTAATTATCTGATATTGCTGAAAATCAATCATGACTTTAAACACCGTGTATAAATTTAAATTCAATCGGATATTAACTCTAGCCTCTAGAGCGTTCACAAGATTTTTCAAAGTGATCAAGGGTCATAACTCGGGCAGGAATTATCCGATATTGCTGACAATCAACAGGCTTCTTCGTATCATGACCTTAAACACTGTGTATAAATCTAAAGTCAATCGGATATTAACTTTAGCCTCTAGAGCGTTCACAAGATTTTTCAAAGTGATCAAGGGTCATAACTCTGGTAGTAATTATCGGATATTGCTGAAAATCAATAGGCTTCTTCGTCTCATGACCTTAAACACTGTGTATGAATTTAAAGTCAATCGGATATTAACTTTAGCCTTTAAAGCGTTCACAAGATTTTTCAAAGTGATCAAGGGTCATAACTCTGGTAGTAATTATCGGATATCACTGAAAATCAATAGGCTTCTTTGCATCATGACTTTAAACACCGTGTATAAATTTAAATTCAATCGGATATTAACTTTAGCCTCTAGAGCGTTCACAAGATTTTTCAAAGTGATCAAGGGTCATAACTCGGGCAGGAATTATTGGATATTGCTGAAAATCAACAGGCTTCTTCGTATCATGACCTTACACACTGCGTATAAATTTAAAGTCAATTGGATATTAACTTTAGCCTCTAGAGCGATCACAAGATTTTTCAAAGTGATCAAGGGTCATAACTCTGGCAGTAATTATCAGATATCACCGAAAATCAATAGGCTTCTTCGTCTCATGACCTTAAACACTGTGTATAAATTTAAAGTCAATCGGATATTAACTATAGCCTCTAGAGCGTTCACAAGATTTTTCAAAGTGATCAAGGGTCATAACTCTGGTAGTAATTATCGGATATCGCTGAAAATCAATAGGCTTCTTTGCATCATGACTTTAAACACCATGTATAAATTTAAATTCAATCGAATATTAACTTTAGCCTCTAGAGCGTTCACAAGATTTTTCAAAGTGATCAAGGGTCATAACTCGGGCAGGAATTATTGGATATTGCTGAAAATCAACAGGCTTCTTCGTATCATGACCTTACACACTGTGTATAAATTTAAAGTCAATTGGATATTAACTTTAGCCTCTAGAGAGATCACAAGATTTTTCAAAGTGATCAAGGGTCATAACTCTGGTAGTAATTATCGGATATCACCGAAAATCAATAGGATTCTTCGTCTCATGACCTTAAACACTGTGTATAGATTTAAAGTCAATCGGATATTAACTTTAGCCTCTAAAGTGTTCACAAGATTTATCAAAGCGATCAAGGGTCATAACTCTGGCAGTAATTATCAGATATCACCGAAAATCAATAGGATTCTTCGTCTCATGACCTTAAACACTGTGTATAAATTTAAAGTCAATCGGATATTAACTATAGCCTCTAGAGCGTTCACAAGATTTTTCAAAGTGATCAAGGGTCATAACTCTGGTACTAATCATCGGATATCGCTGAAAATCAATAGGCTTCTTCGTCTAATGCCCTTAAACACTGTGTATAAATTTAAAGTTAATCGGATATTAACTTTAGCCTCTAGAGCGTTCACAAGATTTTTCAAAGTGATCAAGGGTCATAACTCTGGTAGTAATTATCGGATATCACCGAAAATCAATAGGCTTCTTCGTCTCATGACCTTAAACACTGTGTATAAATTTAAAGTCAATCGGATATTAACTTTAGCCTCTAGAGCGTTCACAAGAAATTGTGGACGATGGACGGACGGACAGACAGACGGACGGACCGACGGACGGACGGACCGACAGACGGACGGACGGGGGCGACGGCAATATACGACCACATTTCCATGTGGGCGTATAAAAACGGATAATAATTGAGACCTTTAGAGGGACCACAAGCTAAAAGATAGGCTTGGCACTGCCAGGCAGGATACGCCCACATTTTTGAGAGATGGATAGAGAACAAGCAATACCGAAAGTGATTTTTCCTACATCATTAAGTCCTGTATTTCATACTGTATTGGGAGCAGCCATTTTGTTGGTCAGTTCCAGTCTGATATTCATGAAATTCGAAGCCGACACAACGTAGAAATGTTACTTTTTGTCAAAATCGGATAAGAATTGTGACCTGTAGAGAGTCCACAACCATGATATACCGTATTTTTACACTATACGCGTACAAACGGTGACCATTTCGTCCGGCAATTTTGGTACGATTTTCACGAAATTCGAACTCAACCTTCCTTACGGTGCAACAGTAATATAATTAGAGTTTTTTTTTAAATCAGATAATAATTGTTCGAGAGATAGACAGAGAACAAGCAATACCGAAAGTGATTTTTCCAACAATCAAAGGCCATAATTCATTAAGTTACAATTTGATATGCGCAAATATCAAAAAGAATAAAGATCTTTAGGTTATAACTTTGATATACCATATTTTTACACTGTTCGCGTACAAACGGCGGCCATTTTTTCTGGCAATTATAGTCTGATTTTCTCGAAATTTGAACTGAACCTTCCGTAGGGTGTAACGGTGATAGAGTCAAATGTTTTTTTAAATTGGATAATAATTGTGACCTCCAGAGGGACCATAGTCGATTTTTCGGACAATCAGGGGCCATAATTCAGGAAGTTACGATCCGATATGCGCAAATAACGAAAGGAACCAAGATCTTTGGGTTATAACCATGCATTTCAAGTTTCATCAAAATCGAATTAAAATTGTGACCTCTACAGGGTCCACAACATGGGTTCCATTTCGGCCATATATGCCGGTCGGGACCTACGGCTTTGGAAAATGAACAAATCTGGATCAGACCGGTAGGTCATTTTGCACGCCGGAAAAATAGCATATTTTGTGCTAAATCATAAAATCCGAGAGACGACGAAACTCTGCGCGTGGCGTGATGTAAACTATCGGGTATAATAAAATTAACAGTGTTCAGTAGCCCACGAATGGAAACCACTGCCAATCAATTATTCTTGTGTATATTGCTCTAATCACAATTAACAAACACTGGGAAACTGACATCGTTTAAGATGAGGTTTTTTGACTTTAAAAAATGCTATAGAGTTTGATTTCAAAACATCGTTTGATAATTGACAATAATCGTTTGAAAACTACAAAAATGGTTTAATTAGAACCATAGTTTAATTTAATGGTACAGCGTTTGATATCTCCGAGTGGGGGTTAAAAATGGACGAACCGTCGAATTATGTAATTTCGCTTTAATTTCCAAGCTGCCGATTAATTTATCAAGTGTTTAAATATTAGACGAAAAATTTATTTGCTCGCGAGTCGTTTAACCGATCGGTTCATTTTGATTACGATTATTTACAAATGAAATGAAGTACGAATAAAAAGGGTGGATATAAAAAAATGCACACGAAGATATGCTAAACTTACCGTGGTCGTAGTATTATTATCCATTAAAAATAATGATTCACGGTACCATTGACAAATACATCAAAAATCGGTACGTCCATTGTTATTATACCATCGGAAATCTGTAGAGCACATCCCCGGTGATGTATTTTTCTTTAAATCACAAATGAATGAAAATAGCTTTCCACATGTACCCGTGACAAGAAGACCTGGCAATGATTCCACCATTGACAAATACATCAACAATCGGTAAATTATGTCCAATGTTATTATATCATTGGAAATCGGTAAAGCACATTCCAGGTAAAGTATTTTCTTTAAATCACTAATGAATGAACACAACTTTTCATCTGCACATGTGGTCGTGTGATAATCTCGCGAGACTTGTATACTGGCGCCAAACGTCGCTATTCGTCGATCTCCATAGACGAGCTATCGCTCAGGGCGGTGCGGATCGGTTCATCCCACGATCTTTTCACCCTGGGCTGTTTCATCCCAATGTTGTTGTATATTACAGATTTAACGTCCAATACATTTAATATGATATTAAGTTGATTAAATTAAATTATTTACACTGCGTGGGTTGGAAGTTGGTAAAAACATACAATTGGTTAACACAAAAAAAATAAAAAGTCCTTGTTTGTTAAAAAATCAATTTAAATCACACTTATAAGACCGCTCCCTTTGTCATAACAAAAACATGTTTCACCTCAACGCAGACAGGTAACTACAAGTGGGAATTGATAAAACAATAGCATTTGACCAATCAAATAATGAATGTAAATAAAAAAAAACACATTAAAAAGGACATTTATGACTCAACTGTATATTCAAAGACATGATTTTGTGTGGCACCCAGACAGGTGAGCACAGGTGATAATTAATAAAACAACAGCTTTCGACCAATCTCAGGATTAACCCATACTGTACTAACATACATGTATATTGAAAATATGCATTTCATATGGCACCCAGGATTTGAAAAACCTAAGCATTCGGCCAAACAGATAATCAATCTACACTTATAACGGACATTTATGACTCCACCGTATATTCACCTGGCCAAAAGGTGACTAGCTCAGCATACCGTGTATACACAGACCATTTCTGTAATTAATGTACATGTGGATATATATTAAGAGGTTTGCATGCCGCTAGTTCTTGCAAACGTTATTCATATGTATAAACCATGATATTCCAATGTTCAATTTCTTTTTAATGTGCATGCTGCAAATAAATGTCTTTAAAACGTTCTTTATAATAATATGTATAAACTAGTGATTGCATGCAGCAATTATTTTTTTTGAATCGTTCTTTATATGTGATTGTTTTCCAATTTTATATCTGTGAACCAGTCTCTTCCAGTATTTTAAGAGTTCATGTTATTTTTTAGTGTTTATGTTATTTTTTAGTGACATGGATTCCACTAAGTAAAAACACGTGTCCCAAATCATGCTTTATATTTATTGTATAAGTCTATGACACTGCCGTTCAGGCGTCGAATTCGGATTCTAATATATCGGTATAAAAATGAATATCAAACACGACGTCGCGCCTGTACATGACACTATTCTAATCACGTGCAGAGGACAGCTGATCGTTCCCCTCGTTGTTAGGTTATCTGGCTTCTTACTTAAATGTGTGAATACAACTCAACCCTCGCCGCATGTTTTTATTACTAATCCAAAACAAATAATTACTTGTTATTAAATAATAAATAAAAAAAAGTACACGTTTGTTTAACTATAAGTAAGTGCTTAACAGTTTATTTAACAATAAGTACAGCTTAGTTAATTAACTGCTATTCTAATAACCAACTTTCAACCTATGAAGTGTAAATAATTTAATTTAATTAACCTGTCCATAATATCATATTAAATGTATTCGATGTTAAATCTATAATAAACAACAATAACAAGGACGGTGGGGGGGGGGTGGTGGTGAAACAGCCCGGAATGAATAGATTACTTGTCATTTCGACCCCGCGTCATTTCGGACTCAAGAATAAAACCTCGACGTTTCAGACTCAGGTATGTGACATTTCTGACTTGGGTAGGTGACGCTTCTGACTCTGGGAATAAGTTTAAAGGAAAGGTTTAACACAACTGTCAAATCAATTTATAATAAGCCCAGGGTGAAAAGATCGTGGGATGAACAGACCCGCACCACCCTGAGCGACAGCTCGTCTATGGAGATCGATGAATAGCGACGTTTGGCGCCAGTATACAAGTCTCGCGAGATTATCACACGACCACATGTGCAGATGAAAAGTTGTGTTCATTCATTAGTGATTTAAAGAAAATACTTTACCTGGAATGTGCTTTACCGATTTCCAATGATATAATAACATTGGACCTGATTTACCGATTGTTGATGTATTTGTCAATGGTGGAATCATTGTCAGGTCTTCTAGTCACGTGTACACGTGGAAAGCTATTTTCATTCATTTGTGATTTAAAGAAAAATACATCACCGGGGATGTGCTCTACCGATTTCCGATGGTATAATAACAATGGACGTACCGATTTTTGATGTATTTGTCAATGGTACCGTGAATCATTATTTTTAATGGATAATAATACTACGACCACGGTAAGTTTAGCATAACTTCGTGTGCATTTTTTTATATCCACCCTTTTTATTCGTACTTCATTTCATATGTAAATAATCGTAATCAAAATGAACCGATCGGATAAACGACTCGCGAGCAAATAAATTTTTCGTCTAATATTTAAACACTTGATAAATTAATCGTCAGCTCAGAAATTAAAGCGATGTCTAGTAATCAAACGCATTACATAATTCGACGGTTCGTCCATTTTTAACCCCCACTCGGAGATATCAAACGCTGTACCATTAAATTAAACTATGGTTCTAATTAAACCATTTTTGTAGTTTTCAAACGATTATTGTCAATTATCAAACGATGTTTTGAAATCAAACTCTATAGCATTTTTTAAAGTCAAAAAACCCCATCTTAAACGATGTCAGTTTCACAATGAAAGGGGCTACAACAAACAGATTAAAAGCTCAACATTTAATCAATTTACTTAGTTTTGTTTTGTTTTATAATTAGTAATACTGTGAGCGTGATTATTCTTGAGTTGTTGTTACAGCATATTTCGTGCGGCAATTCAATGTTTGAACATCAAACAAATTAAAAACTTTTCTTTGATGTCTTCACTAAGGTTGCAACGATATCAAATTCTGATATCGCCATTAATCATGATAACTGCTTTTGGAATTATCGCGATAAATAAAAGTCTACGATTATCAATTTTATCACGATAATTCTCTTTATCATGATATTTCTCTTTATCACGATAGTTATTTATAATCGTGATAATTGTAATTATCATGCACCATAATAAAGGATTGGTTAGAGGATAGGATTTCTAGTGAAAAATAGGGGGTAATAGCCATCTGTAATTTCTCCTCAGTTTGCAGGTGGGTTCTGTTGTCACTTAATAAGACACTATTTATGTTAATCAATCAGTCCACTACCCACCCATATACAAATTTATTAGTTTGTAAATATCTCATTAATTAAAGTTTAGTCGTATGGTTTTAAATATATGTTCTAATTACTTCTAATATATTAAAAACCACCCAAAGTATGTTTTAAAAGATAGGCTGGCACTGCCAGGCAGGATACGCCCACATTTTTGAGAGATGGACAGAGAACAAGCAATACCGAAAGTGATTTTTCCTACATCTTTAAGTCCTGTATTTCATACTGTATTGGGAGCAGCCATTTAGTTGGTCAGTTCCAGTCTGATATTAATGAAATTCGAAACCGACAATGATTATGGTGTGACGGTACACAACCTAGAAATGTGACTTTTCATCAAAATCGGATAAGAATTGTGACCTGTAGAGAGTTCACAACCATGATATACCATATTTTTACACTATTCGCGTACAAACGGCGACCATTTCGTCCGGCAATTTTGGTACGATTTTCACGAAATTAGAACTCAACCTTCCTCATCAAAATCGAATTAAAATTGTGACCTATACAGGGTCCACAACCATGATATATCATTTTTTTAACAGTATTTGCGTACAAATGGCGGCCATTTTGTCTGTCAATTTTGGTCCGATTTTCCCGAAATTCAAACTCAACCTTCCTTACAGTGTAACGGTGATATAATCAAACGTGTTTTTAAATTGGATAATAATTGTGACCTCCAGAGGGACCACAAGCTAAAGAAAGGGGGATTTTGCGTATAACCAGGGGCCATAATTCAGGAAGTTACGATCCGATATGCGCAAATATCGAAAAGAACCAAGATCTTTGGGTTATAACCATGAATTTCAAGTTTCATCAAAATCGAATTAAAATTGTGACCTTTACAGGGTCCACAACCTTGATATACCATTTTTTAACAGTATTCGCGTACAAACGGTGGCCATTTTGTATGGCAATTTTGGTCTGATTTTCCCGAAATTCGAACTCAACCTTCCTTACGGTGTAACGGTAATATAATCAAACGTTTTTTTAAATTGGATAATAATTGTGACCTCCAGAGGGACCACAAGCTAAAGAAAGGGGGATTTTGCGTATAACCAGGGGCCATAATTCAGGAAGTTACGATCCGATATGCGCAAATATTGAAAAGAACCAAGATCTTTGGGTTATAACCATGAATTTCGAGTTTCATCAAAATCGAATTAAAATTGTGACCTTTACAGGGTCCACAACCTTGATATACCATTTTTTAACAGTATTCGCGTACAAACGGCAGCCATTTTGGATGACAATTTTGGTCTGATTTTCTCGAAATTCGAACTCAACCTTCCTTACGGTGTAACAGTAATATAATCAAACGTTTTTTTAAATCGGATAATAATTGTGACCTCCAAGCTAAAAAAAAAGGCGATTTTGCGTATAATCAGGGGCCATAATTCAGGAAGTTACGATCCGATATGCGCAAATATCGAAAGGAAGCAAGATCTTTGGGTTATAACCATGAATTTCAAATTTCATCAAAATCGAATCAAAATTGTGACCTACACAGGGTCCACAACCTTGATATACCATTTTTTAACAGTATTCGCATACAAACGGCAGCCATTTTGGATGACAATTTTGGTCTGATTTTCTCGAAATTCGAACTCAACCTTCCTTACGGTGTAACAGTAATATAATCAAACATTTTTTTAAATCGGATAATAATTGTGACCTCCAAGCTAAAAAAAAAGGCGATTTTGCGTATAATCAGGGGCCATAATTCAGGAAGTTATGATCCGATATGCGCAAATATCGAAAGGAAGCAAGATCTTTGGGTTATAACCATGAATTTCAAATTTCATCAAAATCGAATCAAAATTGTGACCTACACAGGGTCCACAATCTTGATATACCATTTTTTAACAGTATTCGCGTACAAACGGCGGCCATTTTGTATGGCAATTTTCGTCCGATTTTCCCGAAATTCGAACTCAACCTTCTTTAGGGTGTGACGGTAATATAATCAAACGGTTTTTTAAATCGAATAATAATTGTGACCTCCGAGCTAAAAAAAAGGCGATTTTGCGTATAATCAGGGGCCATAATTCAGGAAGTTACGATCCGATATGCGCAAATATCGAAAGGAAGCAAGATCTTTGGGTTATAACCATGAATTTCAAGTTTCATCAAAATCGAATCAAAATTGTGACCTCCACAGGGTCCACAACCTTGATATACCAGTATTCGCGTACAAACGGCGGCCATTTTGTATGGCAATTTTCGTCCGATTTTCCCGAAATTTGAACTCTCCCTTCCTTAGGGTGTAACGGTGATATAATCAAACGTTTTTTTAAATCGAATAATAATTGTGACCTCCAGAGGGACCACAAGCTAAAAAGGGTGATTTTTCGGACAATCAGGGGCCATAATTCAGGAAATTACATTCCGTAAGCCGCAAATATCGAAAGGAACCAAGATCTTTGGGTTACAAACATGCATGTCAAGTTTCATCAAAATCGGTTCAAAATTGTGACCTCTATAGGGTCCACAAGCTAAAAACGTGATTTTTCATACAATCAGGGGCCATAATCCATGAAGTTTTGATCCGATACATGCCAATATCGAAAGCAGCCGAGAACTTTTGGGGATAAACCTATATTTCAAATTTCGTCAAAATCGGATAAGAATTGTGACCTGTAGAGAGTCCACAAACAAATTGTGGACGGACGGACGTCCGGACGGACAGGGGCGACGACATAATACGTCCACATGAAAATGTGGGCGTATAAAAATCCAATAATAATTGACTATTTTACAGGCAAAATAACGAAAACAGTGACTTGTACAGAACTGCCCATTTCTTGGTAACTGCTTATATTACAAACGAATTTTAACATACATTTTCTTCGTATGGATTATAGCTACAAGTTTATAAAAGTTACGAAGAAATATTTTAAAATCTGAAAAGCCTGAATAGGTTGTAAATAGGTAAATTTTACACCATTTTTAGCCTCTTAATCGAATTTGCTCGAAAGTGAAATCGAAATTAAAAAAACTGCTTCCTACATTTTTTGGGCCTTGAAAGGGCACACTCTTTGAGTCAAATAATTTTTCCAAAAAATAATATTTGTTTTCGAAGTAGGAAAATAACTGTCAAAATTGTAGTTTTTGGTAAAATTATGCCACTTCCGGTGCCGACAGATAACACTTTTGGTAATAAAAAAAAATGACAATTGATACAACGAAGCATATGAATTTTGTTTTATACAAATCGGTCAATAAAAAATTAATCTAGGACTGAAAAACTGAATTAGCCAATGGCGGCCAAGGAAAATTACTGAGACAAATTTTTTTAACATTTTTGCACTAGTCAGATGACTCTTTAATTCTGTGCACAATACGACTAAAAAATATTCATAAATAAAAAAAATTTTTGTAAAATTTTAAATTTTCGAAATTTGGCGCCTAATATCTTCGAAGATTTGCCGAAAATCAAAAATCGAAAGTAGCGTAGCTATGTGCCATGTCTCAGGCTATGCCAAAATGTATCGAAAGTTAAAATCCAATGATTATTGTTAAAATTACTGCAATATTTTCAAAAACGATAACTTCGGTGATTTCGGACATTTCGCATTGTCGCAGAACGTTCAAAATAGCTTTATCCTCTAAGTCACACCCACTTTCCCAGTAAAACCGAAGAGATCGTAACGATGCGACACGTAGTTGCTGAGATCTATTCAAATTGGAATCTGAATAATAATAATAATAATAACTAGACCTGCAAGCAGCACTGAACCGGCTTTCAGGAATCATACAGGAAGTTCATTATACCATAGCCGATCCATTGAGCTACCAAACTATACTTTAATTGTTTTGCTTCAGTGACACCTTCTATCAGATGTAAAAGTAATATTTGCTGGCGAAAAGACCGGTCAAAATTGTAAATTATGGCAAAATTACGTCACTTCCGGTGCCGAAAGAAATTTTTATAGGTGAAAAATAAGTCGAAAATTCGCAACATACAAAATACAAACTTTTTTTTATAAATATCGGACAATAAATAATTAACCTATAACCCATAAACTGAAATTAACAAGGTAAAAAACTGAAAAGTGACCCTCGGAAAATTGGTTATTATTCGACAAGGGAACATGCTAGAAGATTTTTCTTGATATCAATATGATGGTATTGATTCAGTCTTACTGCCCATTAGAGTCAGACGTTATAAAGTTAAACGAATAATAAATATAAATCCCTTCAAAAAAATGTTTGTTTTAAAGGCTAAAAATACGTTTTTTGCAAAAATTACATCACTTCCGGTGATATTGAAAATTTTAACTTGGTTCATAGAAGTCATAAATAGCATAAGGCATGAAATGGTAAATAAATTGTAAAAATCGAATAATAATTGACAGTTTTACAGACCAAAAACCTTGAAAAGTGACTTATAGAAGATCGCCTATTTCTCTGTAACCGTACAAGTTAGAAACCATTTTGTGGTATCTGTATGGTCGTATGGCTTCATTTTATTCGTTGATGGGAATCAAATATCATAATTTTAAAAATATTATAAGGCAGACTCATTTGAATAAAATATTTATTTTTTAGAATAAAAATACAGTTTTTGCCCAAATGACGTCATTTCCGGTCACAGTGAAAATGTAAAATTGGCTTGACCTAGTCCAAATTGGCATTAGGCATCAAATGGAAAAAAAATATTGCAAATCGAATAATAATTAACTCTTTTATAGGCAAAATAACGTGAAAAGTGATGCATGCAAAATTGCATATTTCTCGGCAACTGCTCATATTACAAACTAATTTTCGCATACATTCTCTTCGTCTGGATTATTGCTACGAGTTTATGAAAATTACAAATAAATATTTCAAAATATGAAGACGCTGAATGAATTGTAAATAACTGAATTTTACACTTTATTTTACATTTTATTCGAAATTGCCCGAAAATGAAGTTGAAATTAAAAAATATGAGCTAAGGTTTTTGTGCACCTTTGCAGGGTGCATCCTTTTAGTCATATCAGTTTTGAAAAAAAGTAATATTTGCTTTCAAAAAGTGGTACCGAACTGTCAAAATTGTAGTTTTTGTTAAAATACGTCACTTCCGTTGCCGACAGAAAAATTTCACCGTAACAAAAAGAATTACAATTGGGACCATGGTGCATATGAACTTTGTTTTATACAAATCGAACAATAAATAATTTTTCTGGGTACGAAAAACTAAATTAGCCGATGGTGGCTAACGCAAATTACCGAGACAATTTTTTTTCTCTTCTGCTCAAGTACGATGATATTTTAACCCTGTGTAAAATATCATCAAAAAATATTCATAAATAAAAAAGGTTTTCGTAAAAAAATTAATTTTTTTCGAAATATCGGACATTTTTTCGACTACTTCCGGTTTTACGATCGTTGTTGTGATAGCTTTACGAAGTCCTTTGGATACTTAACTGTACGTACCAGAAGTGTCAGAAACATCCATTGAGTAGTTTTGGAAAAAAAGATAAATTAAAGAGCGTTTCAAAAAATTTAACGATTTTTCAATTTTTTTCAAAGTTTGAGGCCATTTTTCGACCACTTATATTATTTCAATGCTTTTCATTTTGGATTCCCTATATAGACAACTGACAGGACTTTGAGTAAGAAACGTTTAAGAAAAATCGTAGGCGTCGTTTTCGAGAAAAGGGCGTCTCAGAATGTTAAAAAATTGGAAAATACTAGATTTTTGGCATACAATAATTTATTTCCTTACCATCGAAATCGTATTATTTAGATACCATATGATGGTCCATTAATAGGGCTATCCAGCGACACTTTAGTTCTTTTGGTCCGCTATTACCTAAGGGAGAAATCAAGTTTTTCGCAAGTGCGACAATGTTTTTACTCTTTTTTTTCATTTTTTGAATACTTCCGGTATGGTTATTATTGCCGGAATAGTTCTAATAGCCGGTTTGGGCACTAAAATAGCCACAGGGCTCTGTAATGATATATTACATTATCTGATCAGATAAAATGCCCCTGAGAAATCCTATGTTCAAAAGTGCCAAAAATGCAAAAAATTTAAAATATAGAAAATTAAATTTTAATAATTACATACATATTATACATCGTTAGAATCGTAATTAGGTCAGCTATCTGAATATACAACCTTTTTTTAAAAATCTCTTAAAATAAAAAAATAGTAGAGCATTTTCCAAAATTTCACGATTTTTCGACTTTTTTCGATTTTCAGTCCCTTTTTTATCCTATTCCAGACATTTCAAAGTCCTATTGGATGGCTTCATGTCAAATACCTCCCAAAGGACTCTCGATAGAAAAAATTTAAAAAATATTGCAGGTTAAGTTTTCGAGATACAGGCGTCCAAAAACGCTCCAAATCAGAAAATACTTGATTTTCAGCGTGCCATATTTTGCTGTCTGTTCATAGTATCCGTATGAATGGGGTATCATATGATAGTCCAACAATCGTGCCATCAAACGGTACCTTCATTCGTTTAATCCATTGATATCGGACAGAGAAATAGCGTTTTCCCCCAAAATATCCATTTTTTGCATTTTTTTCAAAATATTGAACATTATTTCGACCACTTCCGGTTTGAAGATCCGTGTCGAAATTGCTTTATCAGTTGGTATTGGACTATAACTTCATGTTCCAGAAGTTTCATAAACGTCAATTCTACCATAAAACGAAACCCGAGCTCGCAAAATGGGAAGAAAATTCGAAAAAATTCGGAAAATAAAGGGCGATAACTCTGAATGAAACTTATATTACTGGAATCGGATGGACTTCAGGTATCCAAAAATGTAGGTCAAATTTGAAAATTTTGAAAAATAACAAAAATTGTCTCGTAAACAACATGTTTTCAATTTTCGAACAATAAAAGTCATAGACGAATGTTCGAAATTGAAAAATGTGAGATAGCCATTGTCTCGGAAAAGATTCAGGGATTCCAAAAATGTAATTTGTTTGAAAATGGATAAAGAATTGACGAAACTATGGCCGATTTTCAATTTTTAGAGAAAGTACAAAGTTCGGTCACTTCCGGTATGCGCAGAAATTTCAAAAATATTTTATCAAGTAGCCACCACATGGTTTCCCGATAGAAAAGCTAATTCCAGATCGATATCTGTTTTCGATCATGGAGATCTAGGCCCTCGCGGTAAATAATAATAATAATAATAATAATAATAATAATTTTAGTAATCTCAATAGGCTTTCAGACGAAAGTCTGAAAGCCTAATAAGAATAATAATTTTAACAAAAACAATAGTGTTTCACACAAGCTACGCAGTGTGAAACCCTAATTATGACATAAAACTAATGTTACATTAAAGGGACAATAACATTCTTGCTGGCTTGGTAGCTCAAGAAAATAAATAATACCCTTATTCTAAGTAGTAGATGTTTAAGTGTCCTACCTGTTGTGTAAATTATCCATTACAACCTATTTTACTTGTCAAGAGGGTTCGAAAATATTTTAAAATCCAAGTCACATTTGAAAAGGTTTACATTAGACTTTTCAAATCAATTGGTTGAATTTTTCCAATTTTTCAAAATAGGTGTGTTGCTCTGGCAAAAACAGGCTTTTCTTGGAAAATTTCAAAATTGAGATTCTGGTAGATTTGGAATCCCCACACCAAGAGCTTTCTAAACTTGAATAAATTTTTGAAATTGGATGAAAATTCGATAAATTATACCCTTTTCTGCGTTAGAACTCAGCAGAATGAGAAATTAAGAAAATGGCCGCCAAAAATAAAGATTGAAGAAAGTATTTATCTCATTCAAAAGTCCATAGCAACCAAGCTTATAAATCCATCAAATGACTTGGAAACTGCCACAGTCATAGCTCCGATCATTTCCCTTCGTTAAATTCATATGATAGTCCTATACCTAAGAAAAATATTTGATAAAACATCCAAAAATAATTACTCAAACAATGATCAAGTGTTCTCAAATCACAAATATGGGTTAAAGTTTGAAATACAGTTCCAACACCTGCAAAAATAAATATTACACAGCATTGTTACTAATAAAATTTATTTAAATAAAATAACACAGCTTTGGCATAAATGAGCATCACCCACTGTTACCATAGCAACCGAACAACCATCTTGGATTTCAATTTCAAAATGAAGCCAATCCCACCAAATCTGTCCTAATGTACAATGAGGTTTTTTTATCAAGTTAAAACCAATTCAATAACACGCAAGGGTTTTTTTTTTTACCAACCGATTCATTTTCCTTCTTTCGTGTGTATGTGTAGGACAGCCCACTAGCCCAAGTTCCAGAGAAGGGTGTTTAGGAAATCTGACTATAGGCCTGGTGACAAGGCGGGATCAGTCATCCATAGGCCTTATATACTCCAAATTTATAATGTCACCAATGAGTAGGCCTATGAACTATATCTAAACAACCATGCATAGGACCTCTATAGAATGCATATTTCATGCAAGTAGGTCAACGAACAGACGATCTTTGCCGTGCTAGAGTAGTGCAATAGGCCTACAGCACCGGCCCGAGATTTTTATTTATTTTATTAATTTAGTAATAATTGACTGCATATGAACTAACGAAGCCGAAAAGTAATCTTCAAACAACTTCTCCGTCACCGAAGCCAAATTCACGGGCGGAATTTAGCACACGAGCTATTCTTGTGGTAGAATTGGCGGCAGACATTATTTTTCACACGTATATAGTTCGAAGTAAGTCAAGCAATGTTATGACACTGGTTTAATTGTAGAACTGTACACGATCTATGGTTTAGTGACTGCTTCCGTTTCTCTTGTGCCGTAAAGCGCAAGTACATCTTAGCGCATGCGCAAGAGAAGATTGACCAATCAGCGTGTTTGAAAGAGCCACGACCTAGCAACAAAACGTCATTGTTTACAGCTCTTAATAGATTGCAAGCTTTGATACTACTGTCCATTACACAACTAGATCTCATTGAATCTGCATAAATTTACCATATTTGGAAAGTTGACGCCAGGGGGCGGAGTTTGATAGAAGTACTGTCGCAATAGAGCCAGGAGAAATACTTCAAAACAATGTCTGATTTTTGTTATTTTTTTTAACTTTTAATTGGATAATAACATAACTTCTGAATGGATACCTTGACAAATCTCTTAAAAAAATACAACTTTAGAGTTTAATTCCACTTTCTCTTTTTCAGGGATGAAAGATAAATATATTTTCGATCTATTTTTGGCCGAAACACATTTTAGACAAAAATTTTATTTTGAAACGTATATTGGCCGTAGCTTAAAATAAGCACCAGCGAGAACCGCCTGTTTTCGCCAGAGGCAATCACATATGGGTACTTAATCAAGAAGTATTTAAAGCGACAAAAATTGGTAAGAAAACCGTCATAAAGTTTACGTTAGTAACTATAATCATTATGACGTAAAAGTAAATTTTACCATTATTGGACGCTAACCATAATCTAACCATAATGACTTAAAAGTAACGTAAATCTAACCATCCATGTTTACTGGGTTTAATGCCATATTTTTACACTATCCACGTTCAAGCGGCGGCCATTTTGTCTGGCTCAACCTTCATTACAGTGTAACAGTGATATAATCAGACAGTCTTATAAATCGAATGATAATTAAGACCTCTAGAGATCACAAGCTAAAAAAGGCGATTTTTTCGTACAATCAGGGGCCATAATTCAGGAAGTTACGATCCGATATGCGCAAATATCGAAAGAAACCAAGATCTTTGGGTTATGATTGGAATTATTATTTGCAGAACCCAATCCAGCCTACTACTATTGCTTCTATCATCTCTGCAATTATTATTGATGGAATAAAAGGCCATATCCCCTCAAAAAATGTTATTATAAGAAGTCATGATACCCCATGGATGAAAGGCTATATCTGTCGCTTAGTAAGAAAACGTACCCGTATTTACAGGAAAGCTAAAAAAGATAATAATCCATCTTCAAGGTTCGAATTCGGACAATTTCGTAATGACATTGTGAGTGAAATCAGGAAATGTAAGTTAGAATATTTTTAAAACAATTGATGATAAGATCTAATAAATTAAATGGTGGAATTTAGAAAAATCAAACCTAGTTAAATCTGGACATACTAAAACAGAACTCACCCCAATAAAATATACAATATATTTTTTGGTAATCGCGAGGAAGCTAATGCTCTTAATACGTTTTTCGCTATCAAGAGCCAAATAGAAAAATAGGTTGCCAGGCAACAAAACATACGCCCACACAGCAGCTAAATCGTCCAGGCAGTCAACAAGAGTTGTCGCATATTAAGTAATTATCAGAAAATCATTAGAATTTGTTTGGTTTTTATAAAGTTCTGCTCCATGCTAATGTAAAGTATACGAATCATTTAATATTATGGAATAAGCTGTCACCTCCACTGGATACGAAACATTTAATATTATGGCGACTTTTCGTACAATCAGGGGCCATAATTCAGGAAGTTACGATCAGATATGTCCAAATATCAACAGGAACCAAGATCTTTCAGTTTGACCAAAATCGAACTAAAATTGTGACCTCTACAGGGTACACAACCTTGATATACCATATTTTTACACTATTTGTGTAAAAATGGCGGCCATTTTGTTCATCAATTTTGGTCCGATGTTCACAAAATTCAAACTGAAAATTCATTACAGTGTAACGGTGATATAATCAAATGTTTTTGAACTCCAGACCGATCACAAGATAATAAAGGCAATTTTCTGTATAATCAGAGGCCATAATTCTGGAAATTACAATCCGATATGCGCAAACATCGCAAGGAACCAAGATCTTTAGGTTATAAAAATTTATTTCAAGTTTCATAAAAAAACGAATTAAAATTGTGACCCCTATAGGGTTCACAAACCTTGATATTTATGTTTACACCATTCGCGTGCAAACGGCGGTCATTTTTTTGTCAATTTTGGTCCGATTTTCATGAAATTCAAACTCAACCTAGATTACCCTGTAACGGTGATATAATCAAACGTTTTTTTAAATCAGGTAATAATTGTTACCTCCAGAGGGACCATAAGGTGATAAAGGCCATAATTCAGGAAGTTACAATGCAATATTCGCAAATATCGAAGTTACGATCAGATGGGCGCAAATATAGAAAGGACCTAAGATCGGTTCAAAATTGTGACCTCTATAGCTTGATATAACATTTTTTCACACTATTCGCGTACAAACGGCGGCCATATTGTCTGTCAATTTTGGTCCGATTTTCACGAAATTCGAACTCAACCTCCATTACCATGTAACGGCGGCAATTTGGTCTGTCAATTTTGGTCCGATTTTCACGAAATTCGAATTCAACCCCCATAACTATGTAACGGTAATATAATCAAACGGTTTTTTGAATCGGATAACAATTTTGACCTCAAGCTAAAAAGTGTGATTTTTCGGACAATCAGGATAATTCAGAAAGTTACAATCCGATATGCGCAAATATCGAAAGGAACCAAGATCTTTCGGTTATAAACATGCATTTCAAGTTTCATGGAAATCGGATCAAAATTGTGACCTCTACACTGTTCACAAGCTAAAAACGTGATTTTTCGTACAATCAGGGGCCATAACCCATGAAGTTACAGTATGACGTATTTATCGAAGATCTAATTTTTTCCATTAAAAAAGTTAGTAACGTTTTATTATCCATAAATATTAACAAGGCTACAAGTCTCGATCATGTGAACAATCAAATCATGTTTTAATATATTCTGTTTAATATATTATTCCTATTCTGTACCTTTCCAAATATTTGGAAACTTGCCAATGTTGTTCCCATTTATAAGAAAGGTGATATACATAACGCGTGCAATTATAGACCAATTTCACTTTTAAGTTGTCTTGGCAAAGTTTTTGAAAAATGTCTTCATAAATACTTAAAATAACTTTTTTACTGGAATATGAAACTATTTCCCCTTTTCAGTCGGGATTTAAACAAAACGATTCTACTATATATCAATTAATTGAAATCAATGATTATATTGCTAAGGCTATGGACAAGGACAAGAAATTAATGCTGTAGTCTGTGACGTAAGTCGCGCATTTGACTGAGTCTGGCAAAAAGGCTTACTAAATAAATTATAAATTATACGCTGTAGGAATTAGGGACAATTTTTTACTCTTAAGAGAATTATCTCTCAGACAGACAACAAGTTGTAGTTATCAAAAAACGAAACATCTAAAATGAAAACAGTGGAAGCAGGTGTTCCCAAGGGCTCTGTCCTAGGCCCAATATTGTTTCTCATTTACATTAACGACGTCATAAAGAACATAAACTCCTCTATCAGACTGTTTGCGGACAATACGTCCCTGTATGTCACTATTGAGGGCCCCGTTTTATGCCAAACCAGTCTTAATGATGACCTCTCTAAGATATCCACTGGTCAATTGATTGGAAAGCCAACTTTAACGCAAATAAAACAGAAAGCATGACTTTTTCACGGAGAAAAATCTCCTTTTTCGTTTCATGTGAACTTTAGCAATACCGACATAATAGATACAGCTGACCATAAACATCTTTGGCTAATATTCAATTCCTCAGGGCAGTGGACCGTTCATATCAATTCTATAATTACTAAAGTAGGTAAACTTGTGGATGTTTTCTCACAAGTTTCGAATATAAATTGTCAAGGAAATCATTAGAAATTATATACAAATCCTTCATTCTCCCTATATTTGATTATGCTGATGTAATTTATGATAACTATAGTAAAACTGACAGTGAAAAACTTGAAAATATCTACCTTAATGCCCTTAGAGCTATAACGGGTGTGGCTAGAGGTACATCCCACAAAATTCTATACACGGATTCAGGACTCACTTGTTTGAAACCACGAAGATATAGACATAGGTTAAGCATATTTTACAAACTAGTAAACAAACTGGCACTCCCAAACTTAAGTCTTCTTGTCTCACCTAAAATATCCTACATTAATCCATATTTTTTGCGCGACACCAACTCTCTAAGATCTGTTCATTGTTACACAGAAACCTATAAATCTTCCTTTGTCCCACTAACAGTTCGCGATTGGAATGACCTACCTGCTAATGTTAAAGATTCCTCTACACTTAAAATATTTAAACAACATCTTTCCAAACATGATAAACAAGCCACCACATATTTCTACTTTGGCAATCGCTCAGTAAATGTCGTTCATAGACAACTTAGACATGGTAAAAGCACACTAAATTATCATAAATTTCTAATGCATGTCTACGAAAATACAGACATGGAAAATACAGAACATTCTTTCTTCTTCTGTCCATTGTACAAGGAAGAACGAACCCGTACCATTGATAATCTCCCCTACCATTTCACAATATTTCAGCAATTCTTGACGGAAACCCGAACGTGAATGAGTGTGAGAACCAAGCCTGTTTTGAAATTGTTAATTCGTATATAAGTGCTACAAAACGATTTAAACTGATAAAGTACTGATCAAATTGACTTAAACGCTTACTCTACCCAGATCCCAACTCTGCCCTGCCCCGATTATGAGGATGTTGACACACGATGTACATTACATTGCCAGTAATGACACAATATTATACACGTAGATGTACTTATTTTCACGCAATGTATTATAATTTCTATGTAATTTAGACATGCCATGCTTTGTTTTATTATTTTGGAGACGGATTAATATAAGCTTTATAGCTTGTTTCCAAATCCATATAATTTAATATGTATTGTTAATATGTCATTATACATTAAATAAATACTGTTTAAACCAATTTTTCCATTTTTAAAAATAGGTTGATGAAAAATATAGCACCAATAAACTGAAATGTCTTATAATACTACAGGTTACTAATCAGAACGAAGATTTGGACATATTTGGGGGCTACACCAGAGTGGGATTGTCACTTTAGGTTAACATTATATATAATACTAAAACATGTTAGTGGACAGGGATGAGAATGGATAAAATCAATTTATCAAGGCTAAACATTGACAATTTAAAAGATAGGTTGCCAAGCAACGAAACATACACCCACAGCAGCTAAATCAACAAGGGTTGTCGCATATTTTTACTTTTTTTGGTAATGAAACATTTGTAATACACTAAAATCTGATTAAGAATAACAACTCATTATGTAATTATCTGAAAATCATTAGAATTTGTTTGCTTTTTATAAAAGTTTTGCCCCAGGCTAACAATTAGTATAGGAAACATTTAATATCATGGATTTAGCTGTTTAGTTATCAAAATTCATTGAAAATCAAAATACTTGTTCATTTCAACACCTTAAACTCTGTGTATCAATCTGAAGTCAATCGGATGATAAGTTTGGCCTCTAGAGCGTCCACAAGATTTTTTTTGAAGCGATCAAGGGCCATAACTCTGGCAGTAATTATCAGAAATCGCTGAAAATCGAAAAGCTTCTTCGTCTCATAACCTTAAACAATGCGTTTAAATTTAAATATTAACTTTGGCCTCTAGAGAGTCCACAAGATTTTTTTTTAGGTGATCAACGGCCATAACTCTGGCACCACTAATTATCGGAAATCGCTGAAAATCAAAATGCGTCTTTGTCTTATGACCTTAAACACTGTGTATAAATTTGAAGTCAATCGGATATTAACTTTGGCCTCTAGAGCGTCCACAAGATTTTTTGAAGTGATCAAGGGCCATAACTCTGTACAAATAACGAAAGGAACCAAGATCTTTGGGTTATAACCATGCATTTCAAGTTTCATCAAAATCGAATTAAAATTGTGACCTCTACAGTGTGCACAACCATGATATACAATTTTTTTACAGTATTCGCGTACAAACGGCGGCCATTTTGTATGGCAATTTTGGTCCGATTTTCCTGAAATTCGAACTCAACCTTCCTTACGGTGTAACGGTAATATAATCAACCGTTTTATTAAATCGGATAATAATTGTGACATGTTAATCACGTGATTTGTAAAAATGGCAGCAATTTTGAGATCATGTGATATCAATTATGTCGATGATTGGCTTATAAAAATGAATCGCCCGACAATATACGCTTGACACTGACACACGAGCAAATTTAATCGCCGGCGAAAAATATTCGGCCAAAAATATCTAACATGCTAGATACGAGCGATTCATCGGGCGAACGGTTCGCCGATCAGAATCGTCGTCGCCCTTGAGGGGCACACGGGCGTATTTTTCGAGCGATTGGGCGAAAAAATACGCTCGTCTGTCCCCCACTTTAACACTAGATGAAAGTAAAAAAGTTATTTTGCTCATGGACTTACTTACCCATTTAAAGGAATATTGGTTCATTTTTGTGAAAATTTTATTTGGATAACCAATCACGATACGGATATTGATTGTGTTGTGCATCGTAGATTTTTAAAACCTCGCGATTCATCGATGAATCGTTGAAGCCCTAATAGGAACATTTGTCTAGAATGTAGTTTGTTTGTGTAAGCAAACATTCGCCATTTTCTTGTATTAAATAAAATTTATATACTTTAGCTGCTTATCTATTTTTATACGACTGCAAAAGAATTGCCAATAGGCATAGCATTTGACCAGCAATGTATATAGTGAGCTCGTATCCATTTCAAAATGCAAATATATTAAATCATTTTAGTTACGGAATATCTTAAGTACTGAGTATACACAAGTATGAAGCACACTTTGTGGGGTTACGGATGCTCTTAGACTGTGACAACATTGTGGGTTCAATGGAACTACTGTATTAATATTATGACAACATTGTGGGGTTAATGGCACTGTAAATACTGTGATGGGGTTATGGATGTTTTTTAGACTGTGACAGCATTGTGGGGTTATAGATACTATTAGACGGACAACATTGTGGGGTTATGGATACTATTAGACTGTGACAACAGATCATTTGTGACAAGATGGTTAAAAGAGGGACAACTTAATATTGTAAATGTTTGGGCAGTCCATGTCTTGCTAATGATTCGTCTGTCATTCAGTGAAATTATATTTCAAGATTGGGTTCTTAAAATGGAAAAACTGCATTGAATAAAGTTTTCTCTGCGCTTATCTTAATAAATTACAACTGAAAATAACAACTGAGGAAGGATTGACAATGTTTTCAAGATAAATTGATTTTCAAAAAGAAGTTTCTAATGTCAAACCAAAGCTTAATTCATGTCATATTCACATTGTAAACAAAGCAATTAAAATTTGTTTTATTTGAATGTTAATTCTATTGTTGATGAAATCCCTATTATAATCAATTTATCATACATGAGAAGTGGAATTATCAGTAACTTCATAAGCTGGTAAAAATAGTCTGCACAATAGCATTATTTCTTAATTTATGCACACATTTGTAATTTTTAGCCGGACAAGATCTGTTTGAAGATCTTTATCACATGTATCCAATATCCATAACTTTTGAGGTTATTGATGACAAGCCCACAGCTAATTACAATAACCCCAGTTGTACGAATTATTAATGTGTACCTCAAAACAAACGAATACACAATTACATAACCCCACAATGAACAAGCCAACAGTGAGGCTGATGTCCCCCGCCGAAATCCCAAAATAAATAGATGACACATATTAATTAATCGCACATTTATTTTTTTCAAATGTATCGAGCGATCAAACTGTACAATTTGATTGTAAGCGCCTTAGTGGCTGGTTGTGTTTTGTTGAGCTCTGTGTTTTATGTGTTTTTCATGTGGATTAACTGATGTGTTAACTATGATTTTTGGCTTGGAACTTCTTAAAGGCATTGCAGACAGGAATACCTAAAAACCTTTCAAATTTTTTATTACTTTTGGAAAGATATGCATTTAAGATATTGATAATATTCTATGGATTTATGCAGTGTGGTATGGTTGCCACTAATTGGCTTAATCCCAACAGTGATGTCACACCTGTACAAACCATCTTCAGTGATCCATTACTAAACCTTAGCTGGTTTAGGAAGAGAGGTGTTAGAGCAGGTTAACAATGGGACAGAAAAATTAAGACAGTAAAATTATCTCATAGTAGGGAAGATCAACAACATAACACTAGAGGTGTTAATGCAAATAACTTGATTGCAATCAAAACAGTGCCAATCAGTGACAACAAATACTCTCAGTCAAACCCAAAAGAAAGAACAAAAGATCTGAACTTTTGCCATCTAAACTGTCGATCAGCCAGGAACAAACCACATCAGCTGTACAGTTATATTCTGGATCAAGAACTAGACATTTTTTGTGTGACTGAAACCTGGTTAAAATCAACAGACTCGATCGTACTAAATAATCTTATTCCGAACAATTACAATATAGTACAGGAAAATCGCGAAAACAGAACAGGTGGAGGTGTTGCCATCATATGTAAGCAATCAATAGGAGTTAAGCAAGTCAAATCGTCAAAGTTTAGGACTTTTGAACACATCTGTGTGTCTGCATCGTGCAAAAACACAACCATACTTATTGTATGTCTCTACAGACCTCCTTCTTCTGGGAAAACTGATTTTTTGAATGAGTTCAGTGATCTTCTCCATGAAGTTAACAGCAGCAAAGATATTTTCATATGCGGTGATTTCAACATTCACCTTAACAAATCTGATGACCCGATTACAGAACAGTTCAATGAAGTGTTAAAATCATTTGGACTTAAACAGCATGTTTCTGACCCCACTCACAAGAGTGGCCACATCCTTGATCTAATAATAACCAGAGAAGATTATGAAAAGTTAAGCAGTCTTAGTGTCACAAATCATTTAATATCTGATCACTACAGCATTCTGGGAACACTATCAATAGAGAAACCACCAAACCCCACTAAAACTATCATAAACCGAAACCTGAAGAAAATTGATATTACCGAATTCAAGAAAGACATCATCAATTACGGACTCTTAGAAAAAGTATTAAAGACAGAAGATGTGAATGATAAAACTAAACTCTACAATGATACTCTTACCGCCATTCTTGATAAACATGCACCTTTACGCGCCAAGACCGTTACAATTAGACCCAACACACAGTGGTTTACTGAAGATGTCAGGTCAATGAAGAAGCTTGAACGGAAAGCTGAGCAGGTATGGAGGACTACCAAGTTAGAGATACATCGCCAATTGTATGTTAAAGCGAAATTTCAAACAACCAGATGTATTAGGGAAGCTAAACAAACTTATATCCTTAACAAATTGCAAGACGCATCCACTAATCCTAAACAGATTTACCAGATTATCAACAGTTTAACTAAACCTAAATCCAGCAACATCTTACCAGATACAAATAACCCCACAGTACTTGCTGACAATTTCTCCGAATTTTTCCAGAACAAAGTTGAAAAGATAATGCAAAATCTTGACTCTAACAACACTACGGATTTAACTCCATTTGCTGGTAAGCCATTAAATCAATTCTCAACTGACACTACCGAACAGATTGCAAAACTTATCTCGTCGTCAGCCCCAAAGTCATGCAGTTTAGATCCAATACCGACGAACATTACTAAGTCATGTATATCTGAACTTGCCCCGGTCATAACAGACATTGTGAACAGCTGCATTGAAATGGGTATAGTTCCAGATCAAATGAAACTAGCATTAGTAAATCCGCTTCTAAAGAAACCATCATTAGATCCAGATGAACTTAAAAACTATAGACCAGTGTCCAATCTCTCATTCATATCCAAAATTATGGAAAAGGTTGTTGCCGAACAAATGATCTGTCATCTACGTTGCAACAATTTGATAGAGCCTTACCAATCTGCCTACAAGTCCAAACACAGTACTGAGACAGCTTTAATGAGAGTACAAAATGATATCCTTAAGGAAATGGACGCCAATAAAACTGTATTTCTTGTTTTACTGGATCTTAGTGCAGCATTCGACACTCTTGAGCATCAAAGTGTACTAAGGCGACTTTCAGCAGAATTCGGCATCACAGAAACAGCTCTATCGTGGTTTACATCTTACCTATGTGGACGCTTCCAAACTGTGGTAGTTAACGGACATAGCTCGAAACCAGGTGCCGTGAAGTATGGGGTACCACAAGGCTCGGTCTTAGGTCCTCTGCTATTCACGACCTACACATCATCTCTTGGTACTATCATACGCCGCAATAACCAAAAGTATCAGCTGTATGCTGATGACACTCAGCTCTACATAGGCTTTGAGCATTCCAATGAACAAGACGAGATTGGTAAACTGGAAAAGTGTTTGTCGGAAATTCGTTACTGGATGAAGGCTAATAAGCTGAAGCTTAATGATGACAAGACTGAATTACTTAAAATTGGAAGTAAATACCATGTCAGCAAAACAAAAAGCAATTCTTTGAAAATTGGTGACACTGTAGTTGAAGCGAACACTAAGTCTGTGCGAAATTTAGGCGTGCATTTCAATTCTCTGTGCGATATGTCTGATAACATTACGTCTGTGTGCAAGTCTGTCAACTTTCATCTTCACAACATCGGTAAAATACGCAATTTTATTGACCAGCCAACAGCAAAGATGCTAGTTAACTCGCTTGTAACATCCAGAATTGACTACTGCAACTCACTCCTATACAATTCTCCCAAATATCAAATTGGCCGGTTGCAGAAACTACAAAATAAAGCTGCCAGGATAGTTACTAGGTCGAAGACATCTGAGAATATCAGTCCAATTTTGAAAGAACTTCACTGGCTCCCAATCAAGTACAGAATCGAATTCAAGATTTTATCCATGACCTATGCAACTCTAAACTGTGAATTTGTCCCAGAATACCTTAAAGATCTCCTGACCCCATATACTCCATCCAGAACTCTGCGCTCATCTTCAAGTAATCTGCTTGTTAAACCAAAAAATAAGACAATTGCCGGAACAAGAACATTCAGCGATGCTGCTCCTGAATTATGGAATGGTTTAAATGAATCCATGAAAAATGCATCATCAATAACCACATTTCGGAAAAACCTTAAAACCGTCCTTTTCCAGAGAGCTTTCAAGTGTTGATATTTTGAGTGTCTTACATGTGCTGTAATCGCTTGCCTCTGTTTGTAAAATGTCCTATGTTTATTTTATTATTTTGATTTTCCGTTTTTACAAATTGTGTTTGTAAAGCGCCACTGAGCAATACTTGTGTTGGATACTCGGCGCTATATAAATGATAAAATTATAATTATAATTATTACACGAAGTGTCATTCAAAAGTGTTTTATAAAGAAAAATGCTAGAACCGACGAGAAAAATGAAAATGTACCCTAGTTAGGGGGACCCTAAAGGTAGACAAAAGGGCGCCCACGCTTGACAAAAGGGCCCCTCTGGCCAAGGGAAATGGCCCTCGTGTCAGAGTCAATCGTTTCTATACACTGTTACTGTCGAATCCATTACTGCATGAGAATGCAGTCATTGTATTGGCATAAAAATCATCAATCAAGATGAACCTGAGTTATCTTGTCCCAAAGTATCAACCAATCAAATTGCTTATCTCTGCCTACCCTAAGAAGAAAATGCTCATCTTCGAACTCCATCAAGGCATTGACCTAATAAGCATACACACCAAGTTTGAACATTTTAATTCAATTCGAAGGAGAGTTATTGTGTTCCAAAGTCACGGCAAATCAAATTGCTTATCGCTCTGCTTACCCTGAGCAGAAAATGCTCATTATCGATCTTAGTCAAGGTATTACTCTAATGAAACTATACACCAAGTTTCATCACTCTCACTTAATTAGAACTAAAGTTATGGTGTCCCAAAGCATCAACCAATCAAATTGCTTATCTCTGCTTACCCTAAGCGGAAAATGCTCATCTTCGAACTCCATCAAGGCATTGACCTAATAAGCATATACACCAAGTTTGAACATTTTAACTCAATTAGAAGGAGAGTTATTGTGTTCCAAAGTCTTGGTAAATCAAATTGCTTATCGCTCTGCTTACCCTGAGCAGAAAATGCTCATTATCGATCTTAGTCAAGGCATTACTGTAATGAAACTATACACCAAGTTTCATCACTCTCACTTTATTAGAACTAAAGTTATCGTGTCCCAAAGCATCAACCAATCAAATTGCTTATCTCTGCTTACCCTAAGCGGAAAGTGCTCATCTTCGAACTCCATCAAGGCATTGGCCTAATAAGCATATACACCAAGTTTGAACATTTTAACTCAATTAGAAGGAGAGTTATTGTGTTCCAAAGTCTCGACCAATCAAATTTGTGTATCGCTCTGCTTACCCTGAGCAGAAAATGCTCATTATCGAACTTAGTCAAGGTATTACTGCAATGAAATTATACACACTTAATTAGAACTAAAGTTATCGTGTCCCAAAGCATCAACCAATCAAATTGCTTATCTCTGCTTACCCTAAGCGGAAAATGCTCATCTTCGAACTCCATCAAGGCATTGGCCTAATAAGCATATACACCAAGTTTGAACATTTTAACTCAATTAGAAGGAGAGTTATTGTGTTCCAAAGTCTCGACCAATCAAATTTGCGTATCGCTCTGCTTACCCTGAGCAGAAAATGCTCATTATCGAACTTAGTCAAGGTATTACTGTAATGAAACTATACACCAAGTTTCATCACTCTCACTTAATTAGAACTAAAGTTATCGTGTCCCAAAGCATCAACCAATCAAATTGCTTATCTCTGCTTACCCTAAGCGGAAAATGCTCATCTTCGAACTCCATCAAGGCATTTACCTAATAAGCATATACACCAAGTTTGAACATTTTAACTCAATTACAGACATGAGAGTGGTGAGAAGTGAAATTGGCTGAAAATTTTCAATGCTGCCAATGCCCCCCCCCCCAAGGAAAATTTTGAAATTAAGGCATGGCTTTAATTTAAGCCATTTCAAGTGTTAGGAATTTTTGAGAAATAGAACTGCCACTGGTAATAAGGGTTAAGATTTTTACTGTAACATTTAATATGAAAAGTGGCAAGAATGAATCATTTATTTATGGCACTTAGGTACTGACTACGGGGAAGTCAAGTTGCCGACAATAGCTAATAGTTAGTCAAACGGCACAGTGCAGCCTTCGTGTGTTTTGAACTTTGACAATGACGAACGAAGCTCGTGAATCCCCTTCCTCTGTACGACCGTAGTTAATTTCTTCATTACACCAAAGGCAACGAGCTTTCCCCGGCAGTTCAATTTTACGCAGAAATTCATTCCCGCAACCTTTTTTCCCCCCACTATCCTTCATCAAATCGACTTCTCTTTCAAGTCAGTACCATCACCATTTATTTTTAGATCCGCTATCTATCTCTCCCGCACGTGTTTCGTCAGTTCTGTTAATTATTGACAACGTACTTCATTTACATAATTATGAATAGAGAAAAGCGATGACCTCGTAGCAAGAATAACCGACACGTTTTAACCAATCAGAATGCCGTTTATCTGATTACGGAAACTGACGACTTTAACCGAATCAAGCCAAATGTGAAGGGAAAGCCAATCAGATCATCGAAAAAATTTTCCGTCAGAAGTCGTCATGAGCGTGGCGTAGATAACTGAAGGGTGTCCGATTGAAGCGAAAGCTATCTGCGTGCTGGAGTTACGTTCGTTTTCATGTTTTCATACGCCGATAATTTTTGTTTGGATAATTTTCAACTGGCTTTTTTTGGTTTGTAGTCGAATTTATAAAAATTGCTTTAGGTCGATTGGCGGAAATCCGCCAATTGGCGGAAAAATCTCATGTCTGCAATTAGAAGGAGAGTTATTGTGTTCCAAAGTCTCGACCAATCAAATTTGAGTATCGCTCTGCTTACCCTGAGCAGAAAATGCTCATTGTCGAACTTAGTCAAGGTATTACTGTAATGAAACTATACACCAAGTTTCATCACTCTCACTTAATTAGAACTAAAGTTATCGTGTCCCAAAGCATCAACCAATCAAATTGCTTATCTCTGCTTACCCTAAGCGGAAAATGCTCATCTTCGAACTCCATCAAGGCATTGACCTAATAAACACATACACCAAGTTTGAACATTCTAGCTCAATTAGGAAGAGAGTTATTGTGTCCCAAAAAGTGTGACGGACAGACAGACGGACGAACCCATTTTAATAGTCCCCCAACTTTCTTCGAAAGGCGGGGGACAAAAATTTGCCAAATGTAGTCTACGTCTGTACATCAGTCCAGACAAGGGTGACGGCATAATATGTGGGCGTATAAAAAACATATGTGGCCAAGAACATTTTGTATAAAATGGGAATAAGTCTGAAAATTCATACAGCTACAGGTCAATTGAGAAATATATAATTATTGTAGCTTCTATTGCGCTAATAAGAAATGTGAACTACTAGTACGTATAAATGCAAAGTGCGACCACGTTAAAATGTGTGCACATAAAAATGTCAAAATAATAAATGCATGTCAAGTTTCATCACAATCGGTTCAAAATTGTGACCTATATAGGGTCCACAAGCTAAAAACATGATATTTCGTACAATCAGGGGCCATAATCCATGAAGTTCTGATCCGATACATGCCAATATCCAAAGGAACCGAGATCTTACGGGGATAAACCCATATTTCAAGTTTTGTCAAAATCAGATAAGAATTGTGACCTGTAGAGAGTCCACATACAAATTGTGGACGGACGGACTGGGGCAACGACATAATACGTCAACATGAAAAAGTGGGCGTATAAAAATGTACGAACCTTTTGACTTTGGATAAACAACTTTAATGTGTTTTTGTTGACCATTGTCCACGTCTATTGTCGAACTTTCTAGAGCAGAAAAATGATCTCTTATTGCAAGATGAATCCTTGTTCTTGCTTCCTTACTATCTTCGACCTATAATTAATAACACCAGGAAATCGAACTTAAAATAACACAGTTCACAAGAATTCTGAAGCAATACATTCTTGCTACAAACCTTGACAAATCTTATATTTTAACTTCTAAGAGGCTAATAAACACAAAAACATATTATGGAACACAATTACTATTTTAATTAAAAGGAAGTTTCGTTGAGGGTTCTCTCAACGTTTTAAAGCAAATGATAATGAAACTCTGTTGTTCTTAGCATTTAACGTCTGCTTCCACAAGTCTTATTTTACATTTTTATTATCTTAGCAGGAGTCTTTCCTGTGGGAGAAAACTGGAGTGCCCGGAAGAAACCCATGAGGTTGAGAGAGAGAGAGAGAAATGGGGTTTAACGTCCACTCAACACAAACTAGGTCATTTCGGGACTACATGATTTAATTTTATTTCAATAATTTGCTTGCGCGTAGGGGTCTTTAGCAGTGGGAGGAAACCAGAGTGCCCGGACGAAACCCACGAGGTTGAGAAAGCGCCCCTATCTCCATGCCAAAAACGCTCACACCAGGGCTCAAAACCACAGCCACAAGCCAGAGGTGACCGGCCAGCTAAGGGTTGAATCGCGGCACTCTAGACCACTAGGCCATCCCACCCCCTCCCCCCACTAGGTTGAGAAGGCGACCCTATCTCAATGCTACCTTAAACACCCCCTACTAATACTAGTAAACCCAAATGAGTCCTACTATTAGTCCAGAATCTACTTCCGAGAGCGAGGTGTCATCTTTGACGCCAGTCCTTCGTTGACTTCATCATAGCCCGGACGTCAAATGCCAAATTTTCACTGAACCCACCTTACCGTGTGGATTATTGTTGGGTAGGATCCCCTTGATTTTTTCCCTGGGGGGTGTGGTCGTGTCACAATTGTGGAAAATTAAATATTTAAGGTGGCGCCCAAAAAGTGGCAGGAAAATACAAAGTGGTCTAGAGGTCGAAGCGCAGCATTCTAGACCACTAGGCCATCCCAACCACCCTCCCCCCCCCCCCCCACGAGGTTGAGAAGGCGACCCTATCTCAATGCTACCTTAAACACCTACTAATATTAGTAAACCCAAATAAGTCCTACTATTAGTCCAGAATCTACTTCCGAGAGTGGGGTGTCATCTCTTTCAATGTGGGTGTATAAAAATCATTTTTCACCATCATAGGTCGCGTAATATGCCATTTTGTAAGTTTTCAGGGTCGCTGAACATACTATATAAAACCCAAACAGTTAATTATTCATGGTTAGATAATATTGGAAGTATTTAAAATATAACGAGTGCAAAACGTACGTCCGTTACCGTGGAATTGCCCATCAAACGAAGATAGGTTTCCAGGCAACGAAACATACGCCCACAGCAGCTAAATCATCCGGGCAGTCAACAAGGGTTGTCGCATATTTTTACTATTTTTGGTAATGAAACATTTGTAATAAACTAAAATCTGATTACCGTAAGAGTAACAACTCATTATGTAATTATCAGAAAATCATTAAAATTGGTTTGCTTTTTATAAGTCCCACTCTAACAATTATTAAAACATAGTTATGACGTCACCCTTTGATGTTTTTGTCCAGTATATAGGAGAATGTACGCTTTTCTTAAACAATCGTCTATTATTTATAAAACTGTCCATTATTTATTGAAAATAATGGACAGTTTTATTAATATTATACGATTGAAAATAATGGACAGTTTTATTAATAATAGACACTTATCTGAAAAATGAACATGTATTTTGGGATACTTTATTCCCTGAACAAATTAAATTACAGTATATGAAATTACTTAAAAACCTCATAGTTATCGAAATGTCACATGATCGAATATTGATTTCACATGTTTGTCTACATAAAAAATTCCACTTAAATCCATCCGTTATAATTATGTCACTTGCCCGTTTAATAGTACACTCAGCACTAGAGCATACGTTTTTATACGTCCACTGTCGTCCACCCTTTGTGGATACTCTACAGCTTATCACTTGAAATATAGGTATATATCCGAAAGATCTTGGTTCCTTTGGGATTACTGTGGCTAAGTGGTTAAGACGCCAACTCACTTGCCTGCGGGTCGGGTGTTCGATCCTTGGCATTGGCCGAGAAAGTTCTTCCAGACATTCCAATGTGGTTTCCCCTTGTCAGTGATGCTGGGGGAAGGGCCTGGCAAGGACAGCTGTTTAGTCTTTCGGATGGGACAAAAAAACAAGGTCCCTTGTACGCTTTGGCATGACACGTAAAAGATCCCTTGGCAATTGGAATTCGATATAAGAGTAAGTAGTAGCGCCGCTGCCCGGGCAAAATTTCCACACTGTACGGCATATGCCTGTCTTCATTAGACCAGTTTAGGAGCAGAACAGTAGGATGTTTAAACTCAATTTCATTTCATTTCTGGGTTCCTTTCGATACTAGCATTTATGGGACTGTAACTTCATCGATTATGACCCCTGAGTGTACACACTAGAGGTCACAATTTTCAGCTCATTTTGATGAAACTGTACATGTGTGTTTATAACCCAAAGATCTCGATTCCTTGCGATATCACCGTACATCGGATCGTAGCTTCCTGGGTTATTGCCCCTGATTGAACAAAAAAGGTGTTTTGAGCCTGTGTAACCTATACAGGCCACAATTTTATCCGATTTAAAAAACCACCATTACACCATAATCAGTTCGAATTTCGTGAATTGGTTTGTGCCTTTGATCCTGTGTCCTATCACCTTTACCAGAAAATATATTCAATTTGAAATCAAGATTTGGACGGCTAGTTCCCTCCATATCAACCACAGTACTAAAAATATTAACAATATCTAAATCATTTTCGTAATCATCCTTTCCATCACAATTTTGACTACTATTATCCCTCATATCAAGACCAATAGACCATCACAATTTTTACCGCTATTATCTTCCATATCCAGGGCATCACCAAATGTAATCAGTATCCACATGCTCAGCACATTTATTCACATTATTAATATTTGTTTTCGACTGTGTTATAAACATGTTGTCTCCATGTCGAATAATTTGGACGGTCTGTGTTACCTTGGTTTGTGCCTTTGATCCTGTGTCCTATCACCTTTACCAGAAAATATATTCAATTTGAAATCAAGATTTGGACGGCTAGTTCCCTCCATATTAACCACAGTACTAAAAATATTAACAATATCTAAATCATTATCGTAATCATCCTTTCCATCACAATTTTGACTACTATTATCCCTCATATCAAGACCAATAGACCATCACAATTTTTACCGCTATTATCTTCCATATCCAGGGCATCACCAAATGTAATCAATATCCACATGCTCAGCACATTTATTCACATTATTAATATTTGTTTTCGACTGTGTTATAAACATGTTGTCTCCATGTCGAATAATTTGGACGGTCTGTGTTACCTTGGTTTGTGCCTTTGATCCTGTGTCCTATCACCTTTACCAGAAAATATATTCAATTTGAAATCAAGATTTGGACGGCTAGTTCCCTCCATATTAACCACAGTACTAAAAATATTAACAATATCTAAATCATTATCGTAATCATCCTTTCCATCACAATTTTGACTACTATTATCCCTCATATCAAGACCAATAGACCATCACAATTTTTACCGCTATTATCTTCCATATCCAGGGCATCACCAAATGTAATCAATATCCACATGCTCAGCACATTTATTCACATTATTAATATTTGTTTTCGACTGTGTTATAAACATGTTGTCTCCATGTCGAATAATTTGGACGGTCTGTGTTACCTTGGTTTGTGCCTTTGATCCTGTGTCCTATCACCTTTACCAGAAAATATATTCAATTTGAAATCAAGATTTGGACGGCTAGTTCCCTCCATATTAACCACAGTACTAAAAATATTAACAATATCTAAATCATTTTCGTATTCATCCTTTCCATCACAATTTTGACTACTATTATCCCTCATATCAAGACCAATAGACCATCACAATTTTTACCGCTATTATCTTCCATATCCAGGGCATCACCAAATGTAATCAGTATCCACATGCTCAGCACATTTATTCACATTATTAGGGTTTCACACTGCGTAGCTTGTGTGAAACACTATTGTTTTTGTTAAAATTATTATTCTTATTATTATTATTATTATTCAGATTCCAATTTGAATAGATCTCAGCAACTACGTGTCGCATCGTTACGATTTCTTCGGTTTTACTGGGAAAGTGGGTGTGACTTAGAGGATAAAGCTATTTTGAACGTTCTGCGACAATGCGAAATGTCCGAAATCACCGAAGTTACCGTTTTTGAAAATATTGCAGTAATTTTAACAATAATCATTGGATTTTAACTTTCGATACATTTTGGCATAGCCTGAGACGGGGCACATAGCTACGCTACTTTCGATTTTTGGTTTTCGGCAAATCTTCGAAGATATTAGGCGCCAAATTTCGAAAATTTAAAATTTTACAAAAAACTTTTTTATTTATGAATATTTTTTAGTCGTATTGTGCACAGAATTAAAGAGTCATCTGACTAGTGCAAAAATGTTAAAAAATTTTGTCTCAGTAATTTTCCTTGGCCGCCATTGGCTAATTCAGTTTTTCAGTCCTAGATTAATTTTTTTTTGTTCGATTTGTATCAAACAAAGTTCATATGCTTCGTTGTCTCAATTGTCATTTTTTTTGTTACCAATAATGTTATCTGTCGGCACCGGAAGTGGCATAATTTTACCAAAAACTACAATTTTGACAGTTATTTTCTTATTTCGAAAACAAATATTATTTTTTTGAAAAATTATATGACTCAAAGAGTGTGTCTTTTCATGGCGCAAAAAATGTAGGAAGCAGTTTTTTTAATTTCGATTCCATTTTCGAGCAAATTCGATTAAGAGGCTAAAAATGGTGTAAAATTGGCATATTTACAACCTATTCAGGCTTTTCAGATTTTAAGATATTTCTTCGTAACTTTTATAAACTTGTAGCTATAATCCATACGAAGAAAATGTATGTTAAAATTCGTTTGTAATATAAGCAGTTACCAAGAAATGGGCAGTTCTGTACAAGTCACTGTTTTCGTTATTTTGCCTGTAAAATAGTCAATTATGATTGGATTTTTATAAAAGTGACACCATTTGATTCAAAAAGCACGTAGCGTCATATCAAGTTGATTACAATTTAAAATTGACACCGGAAGTGACATCATTTAGTCAAAAAATACATTTTAAACTTTTTAAATCAATGTTTTATTCAACTGAGAATAACTTAATATGTATTAATAATTTTAACTTTTGGTTTAAATTCACATATAAACAAAACTCATATGGTCATATAGATATCATAAAATGGTTTCTAACTTATTCGGTTGCCGAGAAATAGACGGTTTTCTACAGGTCACTTTTGAAGGTTTCGGGGCCATAAAAGGGTCAATTATTATTCGATTTTCATAAACGTCACACCATGTTATACCTAATGCCATTTGGGATTTCATACAAGTAATTTAAGATTTTCATTATCACCGGAAGTAACGTCATTTTGGCAAAAACTGTATTTTTAGCCTCCAAAACAGATATTTTATTCAAATGAGTCTGTTTTGAAATCTTTTTCAAATTATGGTATTTGATGCCAATCAACAAATAGAATGAACCCATACGATCATACAGATACCACAAAATGGTTTCTAACTTGTACAGTTGAAGAGAAATAGCCAATTTTCTACAAGTCACTTTTCAAGTTTTTTGGTCTTTAAAAGTGGCAATTATTATTCGATTTACATAAAATTTTCACTAAATGATATCGTATGCCATTTCTGATTTCATAAGACTAATTGAACATTTGCATTAACACCGGGAGTAATTTAATTTTGTCAAGATCATTTACAAGTAACAAATGTATAAAATGAATTGATATTGCTGGATTTTGTTGATTCTGCGTCCATTTTATTTGTGTGCAATGTTAATTTGGAAACCTGTTTAGTGGTGTCGCTGGTACCGGAAGTGACATATGTTCAAGGGTAACTTGGCACCGGAAGTGACATGTTTAAGGGTAACATGGCACCAGTGAAACCCGTCATTCCTGCATGCAGGTCTAGTTAATATTTGTTTTCGACTGTGTTATAAACGTGTTGTCTCCATGTCGAATAATTTGGACGATCTGTGTTACCTTGCATTGTTTGACTTGAGTGTTTCTCACATGCGTTCCTAAGCATGTGCATGTTGTTTTAAGAATATGTCCATTATTTTGTGGTTTGATCTTTCAGAAAACTATCCATTATTTGTATCGCTATGGTACTACGTTTTAAGTTTGATAATAGCCTCAGACTGTCCATCATGTAAATAGAAAGAAAGACTTCGGGGCTAATGCCCCTCAGTTGTTCTTTCTTTTTACATAATGGACAGTCTTCGGCCTTTATCCATCACGTATACGAAACATTTAATATCACGGATTTAGCTGTTCAGTTATCAAAATTCATTGAAAATTAAAATACTTGTTCGTTTCAACACCTTGAACTCTGTGTATCAATCTGAAGTCAATCGGATGATAAGTTTGGTCTCTAGAGCGTCAAAAGATTTTTTTAAAGTGATCAAGGGAGATAAGTCTGGCAGTAATTATTTGAAATCGCTGAAAATCAATAGGCTTCTTCATCTCATGACCTTAAACACTGTGTATAAATTTAAAGTCAATCGGATATTAACTTTGGCCTCTAGAGCGTCCACAGGATTTTTTGAAGTGATCAAGGACCGTAACTCTATAGGCTTCTTCGTCTCGTGACCTTAAACTCTGTGTAGAAATTTAACTTTGGCCTCTAGAGCATTCACAAGATTTTTTGAAGTGATCAAGGGCCATAACTCTGGCAGTAATTATCAGAAATTGCTGAAAAACAATGGGCTTCTTCGCCTTATGACCTTAAACACTGTGTATAAATTTAAAGTAAATCGGATATTAACTTTGGCCTTTAGAGCTTCAACAAGATTTTTTTTTAAGTGATCAAGGGCCATAACTTCGGTAGTTATCGGACTCGGAAATCGCTGAAAAACAATGGGCTTCTTCATCTCATGCCCTTAAACACTGTGTTTAAATTAAAAGTCAATCGTATATTAACTTTAGCCTCTAGAGCGTCCACAAGCAATTGTGGACACCGGACCGACTGACAGACGGCCGGCCGGACGGGGTGACGACTATATACGACCACTTTTCAATGTGGGCGTATAAAAATGTTGTTGGCCTTCTATGTCAAATATGGCCGCCAACACTTCCAAATGACCGTAAGTCCATAACCACTGACCCAAATTTGATGATCTTGATTCCTATCCCCCCTGGGAACACATTAAGACAACTTTGGATGTCACTAAGCTGTTCAATCATTAAGAAATTGAAGTCATGACTTCAGCTGTCCACTATCACCTAATGCACAAACACACGTCTATTGTCACAATTTTCCGTTTGACAGGGGCCACATACAGTGTAGAGGGGTCCATAGCGTCTGCAGCTGCATCGAGAGGACTTGCATCCTCCCCTCCCCTTCTGAACAGTTGCAATGGGCAATTTTCAAGAGTTCGGAGTTCGCCAGGCACAGCATTGTTTTGGGTCATAATTGAAATTAATTGATCATTTCCCTGTTTCCATCCCTATTCAGTTAGGTCACTTTCATTTGCCATCCCCTTCTATACCATAATTTGAAAGTACACACGTTGGCTATGAAATTTTGTTGCAGGTGATGTTGGGGGAATCCGCTTAGGAATGACAGATGCTTCAGCAGATGCCACTTCCTTGGTGATAATGACATGGCACAATGATGACAATGCATCATTCGATTTTCCACCAAATAGATCAACCATCAGGTCTTTGCCAAGATCTGTTATGTCCTCTTGAGATTTGTTTTGAAGGGTGAATGCACTAGCACAGGACTTCATGACAGGATCAGATTTCAATAATATCCGGTAGGCAGACTTTTTTCCTATGCCTAAAATTCTTGGAAGTTGAATCACAGCCCGAGTAGATGTGTACAAAGGGCAATTTATTCTTTTGGCTGCTCGTTTGAACGGAAGTAGACGATCTCATCGTCTGATCTGGAGTAATGAAGAAGCAAGATCAGCAAATCTATGACAATTTAAACATCACTCAAGAGGTCGATACTGAGAAGGAGGATGACACTCAAAGCTGAACGCTCTGAAACTTATTCTATGATAATGGACAGCTGAAGATCGTGAATTCAATTTCCTAATGATTCAACAGCTCAGTGATATCCAAAGTTCTCTTAATGTGTTCATTGTCCCCTAAAACCAGGGGATAGACATCAAGATCATCAAATCTGAGTCAATAATTATTATGGACTTGCGGTCATTTGGAGGTGCGAGCGGCCATTTTTGACATAATAGGCCAACATCATTTTTAATGATCTTAATGTGTTCTTTACCCCCCAAAACCTAGGGAAAGACCCCAAGATCATCAGATTTGAGTTGATAGTTCCATAGGTATGATCATTTTAAGATTTTTGGTTGCCATTTTGACGCGATCTTGAAAAGATAGGCTGGCACTGCCAGGCAGGATACGCCCACATTTTCGAGAGATGGATAGAGAACAAGCAATACCGAAAGTGATTTTTCCTACATCATTAAGTCCTGTATTTCATACTGTGTTGGGAGCAGCCATTTAGTTGGTCAGGGCCAGTCTGATATTCATGAAATTCGAAACCGACAATGATTATGGTGTGACGGTACACAACCTAGAAATGTGACTTTTCATCAAAATCGGATAAGAATTGTGACCTGTAGGTAGAGAGTCCACAACCATGAAATACCATATTTTTTCCCTATTCGCGTACAAACAGCGACCATTTCGTCCGGCAATTTTGGTACGATTTTCACGAAATTAGAACTCAACCTTCCTCATCAAAATCAAATTAAAATTGTGACCTATACAGGGTCCACAACCATGATATACCATTTTTTTAACAGTATTCGCAGCCATTTTCTCTGTCAATTTTGGTCCGATTTTTCCGAAATTCAAACTCAACCTTCCTTACGGTGTAATAATCAAACGTTTTTTTAAATCGTATAATAATTGTGACCTCCAGAGGGACCACAAGCTAAAGAAAGGGGGATTTTGTGTATAACCAGGGGCCATAATTCAGGAAGTTACGATCCGATATGCGCAAATATCGAAAAGAACCAAGATCTTTGGGTTATAACCATGAATTTCAAGTTTCATCAAAATCAAATTAAAATTGTGACCTTTACAGGGTCCATAACCTTGATATACCATTTTTTAACAGTATTCGCGTACAAACGGCGGCCATTTTGTATGGCAATTTTGGTCCGATTTTCCCGAAATTCGAAACTCAACCTTCCTTAAGGTGTAATGGTAATATAATCAAACGTTTTTTTAAATCGGATAATAATTGTGACCTCCAGAGAAACCACAAGCTAAAAAAAAGGCGATTTTGCGTATAATCAGGGGCCATAATTCAGGAAGTTACGATCCGATATGCGCAAATATTGAAAGATCTTTGGGTTATAACCATGAATTTCAAGTTTTATCAAAATCGAATTAAAATTGTGACCTTCACAGGGTCCACAACCTTGATATACCATTTTTTAACAGTATTCGCGTACAAACGATTTTCCCAAAATTCACCCTCGACCTTCCTTAGGGTGTAACGGTGATATAATCAAACGGTTTTTTAAATCGGTTAATAATTGTGACCTCCACAGGGACCACAAGCTAAAAAGGGTGATTTTTGGACAGGGACCACAAGCTAAAAAGGGTGATTTTTGGACAATCAGGGGCCATAATTCAGGAAGTTACAATCCGATGGGCGCAAATATCGAAAGGAACCCAGATTTTGGGGTTATAGACAAGCATGTCAAGTTTCATCACAATTGTGACCTCTATAGGGTCCACAAGCTAAAAACATTCCGATAGCCGCAAATATCGAAAGGAACCAAGATCTTTGGGTTACAAACATGCATGTCAAGTTTCATCAAAATCGGTTCAAAATTGTGACCTCTATAGGGTCCACAAGCTAAAAACGTGATTTTTCGTACAATCAGGGGCCATAATCCATGAAGTTTTGATCCGATACATGCCAATATCAAAAGCAGCCGAGATCTTTTGGGGATAAACCTATATTTCAAGTTTCGTCAAGTTTCGTGTGACCTGTAGAGAAGTCCACAAACAAATTGTGGACGGACGTCCGTACGGAGAGAGAGAGAAATGGGGTTTAAAGTCCACTCAACACAACTAGGTCATTTCGGGACTAACATATGGTTAATTTTATTTCAATAATTTGCTTGCGCGTAGGGGTCTTTAGCAGTGGGAGGAAACCGGAGTGCCCGGAGGAAAACGTCCGTACGGACAGGGGCGACGACATAATACGTCCACATGAAAATGTGGGCGTATAAAAACACTTTTCCTGTTGTCATACTTTGGTAAACATTTAGTATGTTATGAAGTACACTAAACCCTGCCAGAATCAGTTGAGAAACCTTTTGTTGCAATTTTTGGAGGGATTGAAGGGGTATTTTCCATATATTGATCTGACTAAACTGTCTGATGGTCTGCCAATCTTCAAATGTTATTATACATTATAAAATATTCACCTCTATTACAACTTGTCTTTCATGATCTTTATTTTCTACCATTTCTTTTAATTTATCCCTATCAATTTCATTTATTACTTCACAGTTAATATTTGTCTAAAAAAAATAAATTTAACAAACATTTAAACAATTAAACTTTAACTCTCATGCACAGAAAAAACACAACACACGCTAAAGCTAAAATTACTATAAACGAATCCAATAGATGAAGTTTCAAATAGATTGAGAGAAATGGAATTTAACATCCACTAGACACAAACTAGGTCATTTCGGGAAATAACACATGGTTAAATTTTATTTCAATAATTTGCTTGAGCGTAGGGGTCTATAGCTATAGGAGGAAACCGGAGGACCTGGACAAAACCGACAAGGTTGGACAGACGACCTTACTCCTTGCCAGGGTCAACCAGGGAATTAAAACCATGCCAGTTGACTCAATGACAGACCTTATGATATAGCGTGCATGTGCTTACAGTGTTAACCATTCGGTCAGATAAGTAAATATATCACAATTGATGAAACACAAATCTTTAATCAATTCGTCTCCATGCCAAGTAAAAACTTTGCATGGATACATGTCCTTCACAAGTGGGCAAACGTCTGACCGGCAATAAGACCAACCGGGACATCAATGCAGATATTGTTAATCATATTCAAAAATCTACAAATTTTTTTAATGTACTAAGTGAAAGTTGAGACTATATATTATGAGCAGGTTAATAATGGCGTATAAAAACAATAAATGCTTAGATATGTTGTAAAAAAACATTAAAAACATACCTTTTTAATTGCAGGTATATCAAATGAGGTTAGTCTTACTATATCACCTTCCATATTTATCTCATTAACTATAAAATCAGAATATCTACAATAAAAAGCATTTATTAGATTTAAAAACATTAATAATACTGTTGATTACGTCCACAGGGCTGTTTGAGTAATTTTTTACTAATATAAAGATAGGTTGCCAGGCAATGAAACATACGCCCACAACAGCTAAATTGTTAGGGCGGTATACAAGGGTTGTCGCTTATTTATTCCTTTGTAGGTAATTGGGACACTTTAACAAGACAGTTCCAAACAGATCAGATTATAATTTTTGTCATTGGAGGGTTCATATAAGGTTCTACAAACTGAAACAAGCCAACAGTGAGGCTGATGTCCCCCGCCGAAATCCCAAAATAAATAAATGACACATTTATTTTTTTCAATTGTATCGAGCAATCAAACTGTACACGAAGTGTCATCCAAAAGTGTTTTATAAAGAAAAATGCTAAAACCGACGAGAAAAATGAAAATGTACCCTAGTTAGGGGACACTAAAGGCAGACAAAAGGCCCCCCACGCTTGACAAAAAGGGCCCCTCTGGCCAAGGGAAAGGGCCCTAGTGTCCGAGTCAATCATTTCTATACACTGTTACTGTCGAATCCATTACTGAATGAGAATGCAGTAATTGTATTGGCATAAAAATCATCAATTAAGATGAACCTAAGTTATCTTGTCCCAAAGTATCAACCAATCAAATTGCTTATCTCTGCTTACCCTAAGCGGAAAATGCTCATTTCCGAACTGCATCAAGGAATTGACCTAATAAGCATATACACTAAGTTTGAACATTTTAACTCAATTAGAAGGAGAGTTATTGTTTTCCAAAGTCTCGGCAAATCAAACTGCTTATCGCTCTGCTTACCCTGAGCAGAAAATGCTCATTATCGATCTTAGTCAAGGCATTACTGTAATGAAACTATACACCAAGTTTCATCAATCTCCCTTAATTAGAACTAAAGTTATCGTGTCCCAAAGCATCAACCAATCAAATTGCTTATCTCTGCTTACCCTAAGCGGAAAATGCTCATTTCCGAACTCCATCAAGGAATTGACCTAATAAGCATATACACCAAGTTTGAACATTTTAACTCAATTAGAAGGAGAGTTATTGTGTTCCAAAGTCTCGACTAATCAAATTGCGTATCGCTCTGCTTACCCTGAGCAGAAAATGCTCATTATCGAACTTAGTCAAGGTATTACTGTAATGAAAATATACACCAAGTTTCATCACTCTCACTTAATTAGAACTAATCGGAAACTGCTCACCTTCGAACTCTATCAAGAAATTGACCTAATAAACACATACACCAAGTTTTAACATTCTAGCTTAATTAGGAAGAGAGTTATTTTTTCCCAAAAAGTGTGACGGACAGACAGGCGGACAAACCCATTTTAATAGTCCCCCAACTTTCTTCGAAAGGCGGGGGACAAAAAAGGCCTCAACTCTAGAAGTAGTTTACAGAAATTGCTGAAATTCAATAGGCTTCTTCATTTCACTAATTTAAATAATGCATATATTTCAGAAAGATTGAATAATAACTTTCAGCGTTCAAAATGATTCATAAAGTAAAAGAAGGGCCTAACTCTAGACGTAATGAACGGAAATTGATGAAATCCAATATGCTTCTTCATTTCACTAATTTAAATTATACATATCAATTTCATAAAGATCGGGTGATAACTTTCGGTGTTAAAGCATTCACAAGGTTTAACAAAGTGAAACAAGGGCAATAACTCTTGAAGTAATAAACTGAAAATGCCGAAAATTCAAAAGGCTTTTTCGATCCACTAATACAGATAATTCATATAAATTTCAGAAAGATCGGATGATAACTTTTAGCGTTCACAAGGTTCAATAAAGTGAAACAAGGGCCATAACTCTAGACGTAAAAAACAGAAATTGCTGAAATTCAATAGGATTCTTCATTTTACTAATTAAATAATGCATATAAATTTCAGACCCAATCAGATAATAACTTTTGGCTTTTGAGCGTTCACAATATTTAATCAAGTGAAACAAGGGCCATATCTCTAGACGTAATAAACAGAAGGCTTCTTTGTTTCAATAATTTAAATGATGCATATAAATTTCACAACGATCGGATGACAATTTTTAGCGTTATAGCATTTACAGGGCTCAACACAGTGAAAGAAGGCTTCTTTGTTCCACTAATTTAAATAATGTACATAATTTTAACAAAGATTGGGTGATAATTTTTGACGTAACATAGCGGTCACAGGGTTCAACAAAGTGAAACAATGGCCATTACTCTAAACGTAATAAACAGAATTATTGAAATAAAATAGGGTTCTTCATCTCACTAATGTCCACATATATCAATTTTAAAACAATCGGATAATAACTTTTGGAGTTAGAGCGTTTGCAAGAAATTGTGGACGACGGATGGACGGGCGGACGGGCTACGGTAATATACGTCCACATCTCCACGTGGGCTAATAAAAATAAGATTTTAAGTAATTTTGATTGAATAATATTAGATTGATTTTAGTGCTTAGCCAATCACAATTGAAGAATCTACTAAAATTTGGATTATCTTTAGTCAAAATTTTGAGAAACAGGGACCAGAGATCACCAGTTTATATTATTTATTACATTTTAACTGAAAGCATTTTGTTTCGATGTTTGCCTATTCAAACCCCCAAGTCCATGATATACTTTGATAGACCCATACTAATGTGAACCCAAATAAAAAGTGAGAGCGAGGAATCCCAAACTGTTTGAATAACATAAACTTTGATGGGGTCCAAAAAAGTTATATAGGATTGTTTCGATATACCCATGACTTTGCTTTCAACCACATTTATTGTGAACGTAAATTGTCGTCTTCTTTTTCTGTCATCACTCACTGTCTTGTGACCACTCAGTAGGTCAGAGTTATTTTTATTTTTTTCAAAATTTGAACAGATTACTGATTGAGTGATAAGGAAGGTTCCTAGCAAAAATCACAATTTGTTGGATATTAAGTCATATATCCTTGATTTATTTACCCAGATCAGAGCTCTTCATCAAAACAAACCATATAAATATAATAAAGACTTGATTTCATTTATTAATTTTCTGAAATCATAAATTGAAAAAAATGCAAAAATGTATCATACCTTTGTTTGATAATAGCATTAAAACCATTATGTTTACTGATATATTCGATGATACCCACATCCTTTTCACGCATACATTTCTTCTCATTTCTACTTGTATTAGTTTCTGTATAAATACAAACCAATGAGGCTGATCTGATGTCCATCGCCGAAATCACAAAATAGATAGATGACACATATTAATTAATTGCATATTTTTTATTTTTCAAAAATATCAAGCAATAAAACTGATTATTAACTATGCACTAGGTTGCATCACTCTGCTTAGCATCAACATCAAGTTTAAACATTCTACCTCTATCAAAAGCAGAGTTGTTATGTTCTAAAAACATGACCAATCAAATTGCTTATCACTCCTTAGCCTAAGCAGAAAATTCTCATCAAACTTAGTCATGGTAATGATATAATGAATCTATACTCGGGAGTTTCATAGCTATCACTTAATTATAACCAAAGTTATTGTGCCCAAACGTATCAACCAATTAAATTGCTTATCTCTTCTTAACGTAGGCAGACGATATCCATCATCGAACTCCATCCAGGCATTCGCCTAATGTCACATCCCACTTCTACTCATTGCCACTGTTCATTTCAAACATGTATGAAAGTAGCCGTGTATCAGAAATGAACAGTACACTTTCGAAAAAGTGTATCAGAAATGAACAGTATACACATTGGAAAAAGTGTACTGTTCATTCCTGATACACGGATACTTTTATACTGTTTAAGAGACTTATCAAGCATTATAAGAAGCGGACGTTTAATCCGACCCAGATCGCTCGTTTCATACTGCACTAGACTAAGGTACATGAGAAAACTAGTCGAAATCATAGTAACAAAACAAACAGGTAGGAACTACATGACAGTGCAAAAATATGTACAATGACATTAAATCAACATAACAACATATTACGAAAATCAATTATTACATATATCAATTGGCATCTATTCCATAATTTGGTTTGATTTATTATGCAAAACATATAAATTAGAATATTGAATAATTATTTTAACTAATTGTGATTCTCTTGCTGGACACTTCACAAACCTTGAAAATAAGCAGGATATAAAAAAGATAGGTTGCCAGGCAACGAAACATACGCCCACAGCAGCTAAATCGTCCGGGCAGTCAGCAAGGGTTGTCGCATATTTTTACTTTTTATGGTAATGAATCATTTGTAATACACTAAAATCTGATTAAGAGTAACAACTCATTATGTAATTATCTGAAAATCATTAAAATTTGTTGCTTTTTATAAAAGTTTTGCCCCACACTAACAATAAGTATAGGAAACATTTAATATCATGGATTTAGCAGTTCAGTTATCAAAATTCATTGAAAATCAAAATACTTGTTCATTTCAACACCTTAAACTCTGTGTATCAATCTGAAATCAATCGGATGATAAGTTTGGCCTCTATAGCTTCACAAGGTTTTTTGAAGTGATCAAGGGAGACAACTCTGGAAGTAATTATTTGAAATCGCTCAAAATCAATAGGCTTCTTCGTCTCATGACCTTAAACAGTGTGTGTGTATTTAAAGTCAATCGGTTATTAACTTTGGGCTCTAGAGCGTCCACAGGATTTTTTGATGTGATCAAGGGCCATAACTCTGGTAGTAATTATCTGAAATCGCTGAAAATCAATAGGATTTTTCGTCTCATGACCTTAAACAATGTGCATAAATTTAAAGTCAATCGGATATTAACTTTGGCCTCTAGAGCATCCACAAGATTTTTTGAAGTAATCAAGGCCCACAACTCTGGCACTAATTATTGGAAATCGCTGAAAATCAATAGGATTCTTCGTCTCACGACCTTAAACACTGTATATAAATTTAAAGTCAATCGGATATTAACTTTGGCCTCTAGAGCGTCCACAAGATTTTTTTGAAGTGATCAAGTGCCATAACTCTGGCACTAATTATCGGAAATTGCTGAAAATCATTAGGTTTCTTCGTCTTATGGCCTTAAAAACTGTGTATAAATTTAAAGTCAATCGGATATTAACTTTGGCCTTTGGAGCGTCCACAAGATTTTTTGAAGTGATCAAGGGCCATAACTCTGGCACTAATTAACAGAAATCGCTGAAAATCAATAGGTTTCTTTGTCTTATGACCTTAAACACTGTGTAAAGCCAATCGGATATTAACTTTGGCCTCTAAGAGCGTCCACAAGATTTTTTGAAGGGATCAAGGGCCACAACTCTGGAACTAATTATCAGAAATCGCTGAAAATCAATAGGTTTCTTCGTCTTATGACCTTAAACACTTTGTATAAATTTAAAGCCAATCGGATATTAACTTTGGCCTCTAGAGCGTCCACAAGATTTTTTGAAGTGATCAAGGGCCATAACTCAGGTAGTTATTATCCGAAATCGCTGAAAAACAATAGGCTTCTTCTTCTCATGACCTTAAACACTGTGTATAAATCTAACGTCAATCGGATATTAACTTTAGCCTCTAGAATGTCCACAAGCAATTGTGGACGCCGGACTGACAGACGGACCGCCGGACGGACGGGGGCTACGACAATATACGACCACATTTCAAAGTCATAAATTAATCAACAATCAAAGTTTGGCCATATTTGATTTTTGAAGATGTAACTATTTTGGCATGTTTAAAAAATTGGGTCCAGAGCACACTATCAAGACAAAATGAGTTATGGATCATGGTCACACTAAATATAGAATTATGAAATGAAAATTCACAGTCTGGAAACATCTTCTTGCCGTGAAGTGAAGGAATACACCCTATGAGACCATCAAATTTTCCACATCTGTAAAAACGCGCAGACGCCTATTTTTGGGGGGTTTAAGATATGCCGACGTCTTCAAATGTCTTAACTAGTTATAATCCTACAGTGGCAATTAAAATACACGTTTAGCTAGGTATCAAAAGATCGACGTTTGATCTGAATTGTAGATTCTAATGCAGTGTAAATTAGATTTTAATCCCACGACAGCCAAACATGCGGTTATAAACACTGATCTTTTATCATGCGAACTGTTCAGATTTTTAAGTTCCATTACCAAATTGTGGCATTCTGGGGTATATCATTGATTTTCGACATTTCTATATCTGCAAATTGTTTTCTTTAATTGCCATTATTAGCCTACATGCGAAACATTTCTTTTTTAGTCTTCCTAAGTTGATTTTTTAACTGGGCCATTGTTTTGTTTTTTTTACAACACTTTGACAATCGCAGCAAACACCCTTTTCCTTACATAAATCAATCAAGTTGCATCGGCAGATGCCCGAGTCGCAATTTATGAAATAAATTTTACGAGTATCAGACGATGGAGTCTTGGGGTGTCAAGAACATCGTCTCATGATCTTATAGACTTATTACAGTCATCGTGTAAATCAGTTATGATTAACAATGCCTAGTATAAGCCTATTTGCGATTTTTGCCAAGCTGGATAATAACGACGTTTCGTAACACATACAGGTCACGTTTTCAAGTTAATGAGAGTAACAACGCATTATGTAATTATCTTAAAATCATTAGAATTTGTTTGCTTTTTATAAAGTTTTGCCCCACCCTAACAATTAGTATAGGAAACATTTAACATCATGGATTTAGCATTTCAGTTATCAAAATTCATTGAAAATCAAAATACTTGTTCGTTTCAAGACCTTAAACACTGTGTATCAATCTGAGGTCAATCGGATGATAAGTTTGGCATCTATAGCGTCACAAGGTTTTTTGAAGTGATCAAGGGAGGTAACTCTGGAAGTAATTATTTGAAATCGCTGAAAATCAGTAGGCTTCTTCGTCTCATGGCCTTAAACAGTGTTTGTAAATTTAAAGTCAATAGGATATTAACTTCGGCCTCTAGAGCGTCCACAGGATTTTTTGATGTGATCAAGGGCCATAACTCTGGCAATAATTATCAGAGATCGCTGAAAATCAACAGGCTTCTTTGTCTCATGACCTTAAACACTGTGTATAAATTTTAAGTCAATCGGATATTAACTTTGGCCTCTTGAGCATCCACAAGATTTTTTGAAGTGATCAAGGGCCATAACTCTGGCACTAATTATCGGAAATCGCTGAAAATCAATAGGATTCTTCGTCTTATGACCTTGAACACTGTGTATAAATTTGAAGTCAATCAGATATTAACTTTGGCCTCTAGAGCATCCACAAGATTTTTAGAAGTGATCAAGGGGCATAACTCTGGCACTAATTATAGGACATCGCTAAAAATCAATAGGCTTCTTCGTCTCATGACCTTAAACACTGTGTATAAATTTAAAGTCAATTGGTTATTAACTTTGGCCTCTAGAGCGTCCCCAAGATTTTTTGAAGTGATCAAGGGCGATAACTCTGGTAGTTATTATCGGAAATTGCTGAAAATCAATAGGCTTCTTCGTTTTATGACCTTAAACACTGTGTATTAATTTAAAGTCAATTGGATATTAACTTTGGCCTCTAGAGCGTCCACAAGATTTTTTGAAGTGATCAAGGGCGATAACTCTGGTAGTTATTATCGGAAATTGCTGAAAATCAATAGGCTTCTTCGTTTTATGACCTTAAACACTGTGTATAAATTTAAAGTCAATCGGATATTAACTTTGGCCTCTAGACCATCCACAAGATTTTTTTAAGTGATCAAGGGCCATAACTCCGGTAGTTATTATCGGAAATTGCTGAAAAACAATAGGCTTCTTCGTCTCATGACCTTAAACACTGTGTATAAATTTAAAGTCAATCGGACATTAACTTTAGCCTCTAGAGCTTCCACAAGCAATTGTGGACGCCGGACCGACGGACGGACGGACGGAGGCGACGACAATATACGACCACATTTCAATGTGGGGGTATAAAAATGGACCAGCAAGACTTAGCATCAAACAACCAGGACGGTAGTTGCAATTATCGCACACGTCTTGTCAAACCTTCTAAGGCTCACAATAGAGTAATTTGGATGAAATTTGCAAATTATTAATTTTACATTGTCTATTTTCAAACTATTATAACAAAAATGGCCAACTCTTTATTAAATGTATCTTTTAACTGTAAGGCCACAAAATACTTAAAAGATAGGCTGGCACTGCCAGGCAGGATACGCCCACATTTTTGAGAGATGGATAGAGAACAAGCAATACCGAAAGTGATTTTTCCTACATCATTAAGTCCTGTATTTCATACTGTATTGGGAGCAGCCATTTTGTTGGTCAGTTCCAGTCTGATATTCATGAAATTCGAAGCCGACAATGATTATGGTGTGACGGTACACAACCTAGAAATGTTACTTTTCGTCAAAATTGGATAAGAATGGTGACCTGTAGAGAGTGCACAACCATGATATACCATATTTTTACACTATTGTGACCATTTCGTGTGGCAATTTTGGTACGATTTTCACGAAATTTGAACTCAACATTAATATAATCAGAGTTTTTTTTATAAATCAGATAATAATTGTTCAAGAGATAGACAGAGAACAAGCAATACCAAAAGTGATTTTTCCTACAATCAAAGGCCATAGTTCATTAAGTTACAATTTGATATGCGCAAATATCGAAAAGAATAAAGATCTTTAGGTTATAAACAAGCATTTCAGGTTTCATCAAAATCGAATTAAAAATTGTGACCTCTACAGGGTCCACAACTTTGATATACCATATTTTCACACTGTTCGCGTACAAACGGCGGCCATTTTTTCTGGCAATTATGGTCCGATTTTCTTGAAATTCAAACTCAACCTTCCGTAGGGTGTAACGGTGATAGAGTCAAACGTTTTTTTAAATCGGATAATAATTGTGACATCCAGAGGGACCATAGGTGATTTTTCGGACAATCAGGGGCCATCATTCAGGAAGTTACGATCCGATATGGGCAAATAACGAAAGGAACCAAGATGTTTGGGTAATAACCATGCATTTCAAGTTTCATCAAAATCAAATTAGCATTGTGACCTCTACAGGGTCCACAACCATGATATACAATTTTTTAACAGTATTTGCGTACAAACGGCGGCCATTTTGTATGGCAATTTTGGTCCGATTTTCCCGAAATTCGAACTCAGCCTTTCTTTCGGTGTAACGGTAATATTATCAACCGTTTTATTCAATCGGATAATAATTGTGACCACCAGAGGGACCACAAGCTAAAATAAGGCGATTTTGCGTATAATCAGGGGCCATAATTCAGGAAGTTACGTTCCGATATGCGCAAATATCGAAAGGAACCAAGATCTTTGGGTTATAACCATGAATTTCAAGTTTCATCAAAATCGATTTAAAAATGTGACTTTTACAAGGTCCACAAACCATGATATACAATTTTTTAACAGTATTCGTGTACAAACGGCGGCCATTTTGTATGGCAATTTTCATCCGATTTTCGCGAAATTCGAACTCAACCTTCCTTAGGTTTAATGGTGATATAATCAAACGGTTTTTTAAACTGGATAATAATTGTGACCTCCAGAGGGACCACAAGCTAAAAAGGGTGATTTATCGGACAATCAGGGGCCATAATTCAGGAAATTACATTCCCATAGGTGCAAATATCAAAAGGAACCAAGATCTTTGGGTTATAAATATGCATGTCAAGTTTCATCAAAATCGGTTCAAAATTGTGACATCTATAGGGTCCACAAGCTAAAAACGTGATTTTTCGTACAATCAGGGGCCATAATCCATGAAGTTTTCATCCGATACATGCCAATATCGAAAGGAAACGAGATCTTATGGGGATAAACCTATATTTCAAGTTTCGTCAAAATCGAATAAGAATTGTGACCTGTAGAGAGTCCACAAACAAATTGTGGACGGACGGACGTCCAGACGGACGTCCGGACGGACAGGGGCGACGACAATATACGTCCACATAAAAATGTGGGCGTATAATAATATGCTGTAAAGATAGGCTGGAACTGCCAGGCAGTATACGCTCACATTTTCAAGAGATAGATAGAGAACAAGCAATACCGAAAGTGATTTTTCCTACATCATTAAGTCCTGTATTTCATACTGTATTGGGAGCAGCCATTTTGTTGGTCAGTTCCAGTCTGATATTCATGAAATTCGAAGCCGACAATGATTATGGTGTGACGGTACACAACCTAGAAATGTGACTTTTCGGCAAAATCGGACAAGAATTGTGACCTGTAGAGAGTCCACAACCATGATATACCATATCTTTACACTATTTGCGTACAAAGGGCGATCATTTCGTCCAGCAATTTTGGTACGATTTTCACGAAATTCGAATAATTCAGGAAGTTATTATCCGATATGCGCAAAAACCGAAAGGAACCAAGATCTTTGGGTTATAACCATGCATTTCAAGTTTCATCAAAATCAAATAAAATTGTGACATATACAGGGTCCACAACCATAATATACCATTTTTTAACAGTATTCCCGTACAAACGGCGGCCATTTTGTCTGTCAATTTTGGTCCGATTTTCCTGAAATTTGAACTTAAGGTGAAACGGTGATATAATCAAACGTTTTTTTTAAATCGGAAAATAATTGTGACTTTCAGAGGGACCACAAGCTAAAAAGGGTGATTTTTCGAACAAACAGGAGCCATAATTCAGGAAGTTACGAATCAATGAGCGCAAATATCAAAAGGAACCACGATCTTCGGGTTATAAACATGCATGTCAAGTTTCATCAAAATCGGTTCAAAATTGTGACCTATATAGGGTCCACAACCTTGATATAACATATTTTCACACTATTCGCATACAAACGGGGGCCGGACACGGACAATTGCCTTTCGTCCGGACATAAATGTCCGACCAATTTGGGGTAAAACAGTAAGCCAAAAATAGTAATTTCATTCGCGAATTCGAGTCGATCGCTAATTATTACTAGACTCGAAAATCCAGACACAAAAATATCAACGATCCGAGTCATAGTGAAAATGTTACTATTTATATCTCGGCAGCGTGCAGATAAAATAATCAATAATTTTTAGAATCGGCTTTTTTACGCTTGTTATATCAACAACCCGAGTCCTAGTAAAAATATTGCTATTTTCTTTTTATAGAATCGACTCAAAATCCAGGCCAAAAAATATCAGCGACCCGAGTCATAGTGAAAATGTTACTATTTATATCTCTGCCGCGCGCGGATAAAATAATCAATAATTATTAGATTCAGCTTTCTTTCGCTGGTTATATCAACGAACCAAGTCATAATAAAATATTACTATTTTTTTAGAATAGGCTCTTTTTAGCTGGTTATATCAACGACCCGAGTCATAGTTAAAATATCACTATTTACATACATGTATCGTGGCCGCGTGAAGATAAAATAATGAATAATATTGAGAATCGTCTCTTTTCCGCTGGTTATTCGAGTCTACGTGTAGTAGCTAGCTTTGCGTTACTTTCGTATATGATTAGCTCCAAATCACACATAACATGACATGTAATTATACAAATTATTAGTAATAAAAGTAATGATATTTAAAATGTTACAAGAAAATGTTCAAGTTGACTATGGGTGTAATTAGGGAGAGACTTTTTATACAAAAATTAAAATATCTCACTTTGTTGGATACTTCCGATCATCGATGTGAATGTAAATAGACGAGCTTTGAAAACATGTCGAATAAAATAACTTCTTATTTTCCCCAACCCGCGGGCACGGGATATCCCGGCTAGTGGGACCGTTCCAGAATATTTTAAAACTGGTACTGTGTTTAATGTCTCTCAAAATGACACTTCTAAAAGGGGGCCATCGCCGTCACTAGTTCGAAAATTACATACAATAAGAACCGTAGAAAAGTGGATCAAACCTGACGTAGCAAAATGCAATGCTGACGCGTGGTTAACATACGAAGAAGACGATGGTTTTGTGACTACATTAAATTGTGAACTCTATATATAAAGTATTTTAAAAATATGAAGTATATGAGGGAATTTTCCACTGCATGGAATAATGGTATTTGTCAGGCTGAAAATCTGAAATGTCCGGCCGAAAATCAGTTATTTCCACACAACGATAATTTTTCATTGGTTAGAGTCGTACAAATGCGGTAAAATTTACAGTAGCTATTGGCAAAAAGCATGCATAAACAAACTTATTTGCATATTGCATACTATTTATAGTATTATTAGCTGCCCCCCTAACTTTTGGCCAAGCCGACTTTTCGGGCCGACAGGTAAAGTGAGAAAACAAGCCAACAGTGAGGCTGACGTCCCCCGCCGAAATCCCCAAATAAATAGATGACACATATTAAATAATCGCACATTTATTTTTTTCAAACGTATCAACCGATCAAACTGTACATGAAGTGTCATCCAAAAGTGTTTTATAAAGAAAAATGCTAAAACCGATGAGAAAAATGAAAATGTACCCTAGTTAGGGGGAACCCTAAAGGCAGACAAAAAGCCCCCTCTGGCCAAGGGAAAGGGCCCTTGTGTCTGAGTCAATCGTTTCTATACACTGTTACTGTCGAATCCATTACTGAATGAGAATGCAGTCATTGTATTAGCATAAAAATCATCAATCAAGATGAACCTAAGTTATCTTGTCCCAAAGTATCAACCCATCAAATTGCTTATCTCTGCCTACCCTAAGAATAAAATGCTCATCTTCGAACTCCATCAAGGCATTGACCTAATAAGCATATACACCAAGTTTGAACATTTTAACTCAATTAGAAGGAGAGTTATTGTGTTCCAAAGTCTCGACCAATCAAATTGCGTATCACTCTGCTTACCCTGAGCAGAAAATGCTCATTATCGAACTTAGTCAAGGTATTACTGTAATGAAACTATACACTAAGTTTCATCAATCTCACTTAATTAGAACTAAAGTTATCGTGTCCCAAAGCATCAACCAATCAAATTGCTTATCTCTGCTTACCCTAAGCGGAAAATGCTCATCTTCGAACTCCATCAAGGCAATGACCTAATAAACACATACACCAAGTTTGAACATTCTAGCTCAATTAGGAAGAGAGTTATTGTGTCCCAAAAAGTGTGACGGACAGACGGACAGACAGACAGAAGGACGGACGAACCCATTTTAATAGTCCCCCAACTTTCTTCGAAAGGCAGGGGACAAAAAAATATTTCATCTACTTGGCAAAATAAAGTACCCGATATCTAATAAAACATACAGGCTGGAATAGCAGTAAAACGCATTTGCGGCCTTCAAATATTCCGAATTTTTCTTGTTTTTTTTTACAAGATCAGCTCCGCTTCTTCGCCTCTCGAAGAAAACTTGCGCCGCTATGTGTAAACCTGAAATTTTTTCAGGCTTTTCTAGTTTTGCTTCCCCTAACTTCCCTAATAAAACACTAATTTTACTCTTTTTTTAATTGAATACCACAAATTTGTACTGAGTTGACTGTGGATTAAAACATTTTGTCTGGAGTCACTCTACTTTGTGCGACATTTTTCAGGCATCGATTAGTATTTGTGAATGCAGCTGCAATAGTCTGATTGGATGGTTGGAATTCGGAGTGGGACTTCAGTTACAAAATCATTGGATACTTTTGGAGTTACTTACACAGGCTAGAAACCGCATTTGCGGTGGTTAAATTTTCAAAATTTTATCCGGGAGGGTGAGGCTCCCATACCCGCGACGGTTGATTGGTTGTTTGGAATTCAAGTCAGCAGGTAGGCTGTATTGGACCAAATTGAAGCTGCTTTATTCACAGGCTGGAATAGCAGGAAGGCACGTTTGCTGAGGCAGTTAAATTTTCAAAAATTTTCCCCATCTTCATGAAGTGTAAATGATTCATTGAAATTCGAGCTAGCCAACTTAATTCAGGGGAGGGGGGTTAGAGTGGGGGGGGGGGATCTGTAAGTCGAAATTTTTTCGGGCAATTCAGGTTCTGCCGCTCTAACTGTCATCGAGCCCGTACGCCAATGGTACTTAGTTCATTCGTACCTCACTTTCGTACTTCACTTCGTACCTCAAATAACAAACAATTACCTGTGAGCAGTGACTATTGACGATGATTGATTGGTGATTGTTAAAGCAATTTTAAAAAACGATCGAAAAATATTTTATCTGGTGGTGATTATTGAACCATTCTGCTGTGTGAGTTGTAGTTTGTGATCTGTTATATGGGTCATTCCATGTCAGATCAACCCAAAAAATTAAAAATTTTAACCCCCCCTCCTTGGATTTTCACGAAATGTAATGTACATGTTTATGTAGGGTGGCAAAGCTGATTTTCCCAATTTTAACGAAATTGGATGAATGGGTTAAAATGAGTGATCCTCCTAATCTTTAAAGTCCCATATCTCGACTACTAATGGATCAATCACAATAAAATTGGTACCAATAAACAGGGAATTGTTTGGCGATTCCAAAGATAGGCAACAGCAGCTAAATCGTCTGGGCAGTCAACAAGGGTTGTCGCATATTTTTACTTTTTTGGGTAATGAAACATTTGTAATACACTAAAATCTGATTAAGAGTAACAACTCATTATGTAAATATCAGAAAATCATTAGAATTTGTTTGCTTTTTATAAAGTTTTGCCCCACGCTAACAATTAGTATAGGAAACATTTAATATGATGGATTTAGCTTTGAAAATCAAAATACTTTTTCATTTCAACACCTTAAACTCTGTGTATCAATCTGAAGTCAATCGCATATTAAGTTTGGCCTCTAGAGCATCCACAAGATCTTTTGAAGTGATCAAGGACTACTGGCACTAATTATTTAAGTGATCAAGGGCCATAACTCTGGCACTAATTATCGGAAATCGCTGAAAATCAATAGACTTCTTCGTTTCATGACCTTAAAAACTGTGTATAAATTTGAAGTCAATCGGATATTAACTTTGGCCTCTTGAGCATCCACAAGATTTTTTGAAGTGATCTGGCATTAATTATCGGAAATCGCTGAAAATCAAAAGGCTTCTTCGTAGTATGACCTTAAACAGTGTGTATAAATTTAAAGTCAATCGGATATTAACTTTGGCCTCTATAGAGCGTCCACAAGATTTTTTTGAAGTGATCAAGGGCCATAACTCTAACACTAATTATCGGAAATTGCTGAAAATAAATAGGCTTCTTCGTCTCATGACCTTAAACACTGTGTATAAATTTAAAGTCAATTGGATATTTACTTTGGCCTGTGGAGCGTCCACACGATTTTTTGAAGTGATCAAGGGCCATAAATCTGGTAGTTATTATCGGAAATCGCTGAAAAACAATAGATGGACGGACGGGTCTGACGATAAGATACGACCACATTTCAATGTGTGAATCCGAATGATAAAGTGAGAGGAATCCAAAACCATTTAAATAACATAAACATAGACAGGATCAAAGTCATAATAAACTTGATACAGTGACACCAGTAGTAGGATTGGTTAAAAACAAAGTCAAAGGTATCACAAAACCATCTTTTAAATTTAAAATATGTAGCTTATATTCTCTGAAGAAGTAGGTTTTTACTTAAAAGATAGGCTGGCACTGCCAGGCAGGATACGCCCACATTTTCAAGAGATGGACAGAGAACAAGCAATACCGAAAGTGATTTTTCCTACATCTTTACGTCCTGTATTTCATACTGTGTTGGGAGCAGCCATTTAGTTGGTCAGTTCCAGTCTGATATTAATGAAACTCGAAACCGACAATGATTATGGTGTGACGGTACACAACCTAGAAATGTGACTTTTCATCAAAATCGGATAAGAATTGTGACCTGTAGCGAGTCCACAACCATGATATACCATATTTTTACATGATATACCATATTTTTACACTATTCGCGTACAAATGGCGACCATTTCGTCCGGCAATTTTGGTACGATTTTCACGAAATTAGAACTCAACCTTCCTCATCAAAATCGAATTAAAATTGTGACCTATACAGGGTCCACAACCATGATATATCATTTTTTTAACAGTATTCGCGTACAAACGGCGGCCATTTTGTCTGTCAATTTTGGTCCGATTTTCCTGAAATTCAAACTCAACCTTCCTTACAGTGCAACGGTGATATAATCAAACGTTTTTTTAAATTGGATAATAATTGTGACCTCCAGAGGGACCACAAGCTAAAGAAAGGGGGATTTTGCGTATAACCAGGGGCCATAATTCAGGAAGTTACGATCCGATATGCGCAAATATTGAAAAGAACCAAGATCTTTGGGTTATAACCATGAATTTCAAGTTTCATCAAAATCGAATTAAAATTGTGACCTTTACAGGGTCCACAACCTTGATATACCATTTTTTAACAGTATTCGCGTACAAACGGCAGCCATTTTGTATGACAATTTTGGTCTGATTTTCCCGAAATTCGAACTCAACCTTCCTTACAGTGTAACGGTAATATAATCAAACGTTTTTTTAAATCGGATAATAATTGTGACCTCCAAGCTAAAAAAAAGGCGATTTTGCGTATAATCAGGGGCCATAATTCAGGAAGTTACAATCCGATATGCGCAAATATCGAAAGGAAGCAAGATCTTTGGGTTATAACCATGAATTTCAAATTTCATCAAAATCGAATCAAAATTGTGACCTCCACAGGGTCCACAACCTTGATATACCATTTTTTAACAGTATTCGCGTACAAACGGCGGCCATTTTGTATGGCAATTTTTGTCCGATTTTCCCGAAATTCGAACTCAACCTTCTTTAGGGTGTGACGGTAATATAATCAAACGGTTTTTTAAATCGAATAATAATTGTGACCTCCAAGCTAAAAAAAAGGCGATTTTGCGTATTTTCCCGAAATTCGAACTCAACCTTCCTTAGGGTGTAACGGTGATATAATCAAACGGTTTTTTAAATCGAATAATAATTGTGACCTCCAGAGGGACCACAAGCTAAAAAGGGTGATTTTTCGGACAATCAGGGGCCATAATTCAGGAAATTACATTCCGTAAGCCGCAAATATCGAAAGGAACCAAGATCTTTGGGTTACAAACATGCATGTCAAGTTTCATCAAAATCTGTTCAAAATTGTGACCTCTATAGGGTCCACAAGCTAAAAACGTGATTTTTCGTACAATCAGGGGCCATAATCCATGAAGTTTTGATCCGATACATGCCAATATCGAAAGCAGCCGAGAACTTTTGGGGATAAACCTATATTTCAAGTTTCGTCAAAATCGGATAAGAATTGTGACCTGTAGAGAGTCCACAAACAAATTGTGGACGGACGGACGGACGGACGTCCGGACGGACAGGGGCGACGACATAATACGTCCACATGAAAATGTGGGCGTATAAAAACGTTAGATACTTTAAATCTAAAAGATGGTTTTGTGATACCTTTGACTTTGTTTTTAACCACATTTCAATGTGGGCATATAAAAATGATTTCATTGTGCATATAGTAGTATATTTAAGTATCATGACCTTTTGGTTTGACCTTTAACCTTTCATCTGACCTTGTTGCTCTTCGATGCCAGAAGCTCGGCATCATGTCCTTCATATATGAAAATATTGGAGATGCAAAAAAATTTTGTTTTTCCATAAATGTTAGATAAGCATACATACCATATACTATTTTGAAGTGTTTTGTATTAGAGAGAGAGAGAGAAATGGAGTTTAACGACTCGACACAAACTAGGTCGTTTTGGGACTAACATACGGTTTCAATTTTATTTCAATAATTTGCTTGCACGTAAGGGTCTTTAGCGTGGGAGGAAACCAGAGTGCCCGGAGGAAACCCATGAGGTTTTGAAGGCGCCCCTATCCCCATGCCACTTACGCTCACACCAAGCCTGAGGTGCCTTGCCAGCTAGAGGTCGTAGCGCGACACTCTAGACCACTAGGCCATCCCAACCCCCCGTTTTGTATTAGATACTCAAATGATGATATTGAAGATAAAAAATTCAAATTTGGATTTTTTCCCCAGTCAGTTATAATTGGATAAGGTTTAACATTGTAGATAAGAAAGTTTTAGCTGTCACGTAAACCTACATTATGCAAGAGTTAAATGTGCCTTTGTAGGTCTTTCTTTAACCTGAAACTATTAATTTGACATTTATTAACAAAACAAGATCATAATCAACTCTTGATGCCATTGTTAGCCCAGGGGCAGATCTAAAAATTTTGAAAAGGGGGGCACTGGCCGTGGCGATCGGGTACGCTGCTGAGGGGGCTTGGGGATTGGGGGGGGGATGAGGTCCCTCTAGGAAAATTATCCTTCATTTCCTGGCATCTGTAGCCATTCCAAAAGCCATTTGGCTGATATTTTCGTCTAAGTAAACATTTGAAACAAACATATTTGGGTCTGAGAAAAGGCACTTTCAACAGTAAAGATAGGTTGCCAGGCAACGAAACATACGCCCACAACAGCTAAGTCGTCCGGGCAGTCAACAAGGGTTGACGCATATTGTTTCTTTTATCAGTAAGGAGAACATTCACAACAAATGATAATCTTATTACGAGTAATAGCCCATTAAATAATTATCAGAAATGATTAGAATAGTTTTGATGGTTTGTCTCAAGGCCTTTGTCCACAAGATATTTCAAAGTGATCAAGTGCCAGATATCACTGAAAATCAAATAGGATTCTTCGTCTCATGACCCTAAACACTGTGTACAAATTTAAAGTCAATCGGATATTAACTTTAGCCTTTAGAGCGTTCACAAGATTTTTCAAAGTGATCAAGGGTCATAACTCTGGTAGTAATTATCTCATATAACCGAAAATCAATAGGCTTCGTCGTCTCATGCCCTTAAACACTGTGTATAAATTTAAAGTCAATCGGATATTAACTCTGGCAGTAATTATCAGATATCAACGAAAATCAATAGGATTCTTCCTCTCATGACCTTAAACACTGTGTATAAATTTAAAGTCAATCGGATATTAACTATAGCCTCTAGAGCGTTCACAAGATTTTTCAAAGTGATCAAGGGCCATAACTCTGGTAGTAATTATCGGATATCGCTGAAAATCAATAGGCTTCTTCGTCTCACGACCTTAAACACCGTGTATAAATTTAAAGTCAATCAGATATTAACTATAGCCTCTAAAGCGTTCACAAGATTTTTCAAAGTGATCAAGGGTCATAACTCTGGCAGTAATTATCAGATATCACCGAAAATCAATAGGCTTCTTCGTCTCATGACCTTAAACATTGTGTATAAATTTAAAGTCAATCGGATATTAACTATAGCCTCTAGAGCGTTCACAAGATTTTTCAAAGTGATCAAGGGTCATAACTCTGGTATTAATTATCGGATATCGCTGAAAATCAATAGGCTTCTTCGTCTCACGACCTTAAACACTGTGTATAAATTTCAAGTCAATCAGATATTAACTTTAGCCTCTAAAGCGTTCACAAGATTTTTCAAAGTGATCAAGGGTCATAACTCTGGCAGTAATTATCAGATATCACCCAAAATCAATAGGCTTCTTCGTCTCATGACCTTAAACACTGTGTATAAATTTAAAGTCAATCGGATATTAACTATAGCCTCTAGAGCGTTCACAAGATTTTTCAAAGTGATCAAGGGTCATAACTCTGGTAGTAATTATCGGATATCGCTGAAAATCAATAGGCTTCTTCGTCTCACGACCTTAAACACCGTGTATAAATTTCAAGTCAATCGGCTATTAACTTTAGCCTCTAGAGCGTTCACAAGAAATTGTGGACGATGGACGGACGGACGGACCGACGGACGGACGGACGGACGGACGGACCGACAGACAGCCGGACGGGGGCGACGGCAATATACGACCACATTTCCATGTGGGCGTATAAAAAGGGCACTGTTATCCTGCAATATTTAGTGGATTTGAATACATTATCTTTCTTCCTACCAGCCTTAGTAATGACGACTTAGGGTAGCTGTAAATTGAATCACTAATATCTCAGTTCAGAGTGAAGCAATTTGACTGATCTTTTCAGGATATTTTGTTTTCATTATCTATTTGTTAACTATAGAAGTGAGAACAGCCAGCCTAATTTTCACACCTTACGTACATGTATCTTTAAATATTGTAGGTCATAATCTCTACTTGTCACAAACTTCTACAGTTTTGTTTGCATCATTTATAATTTATATCAATTATGTATCCTCTGGAATAAGATGATATTTTCAGGGGGTACATCCAGCAAAAGTCTTCTTTCTGTGGCAAGTGAAGTTGTTTTGTAGGTCTATGTAGATGCATAAATTGTGTATGATAGTCCCCAAATTCCTCTGAAATGTCATCCACAATGCCTATTTAAAGTTCATCAGCATACAGACAGCGAAACAAATGTCTGTTGCTATGACAAGTGGAGACAATAATTTATTTGTCATTTTAAAGAACTCAAACTCCACCTTATATTAGTTAATAATCTAAGCAAACAGCATCATCCATGAAGCTCGAATAGCAGTATCAGATATAATGCAACAGACTATATCAGTATAAAGTTAATTGAAAATCATTTCTGCTTGAGAATATTTAAAGACACATTATGTAAGATTCAGATACAGATGAGCTGACCATAAATAGATAATGTAAAATGAAAATATTGAAAATTTCATTCAAATTTTTTCTTTCTGAGCCATGTTATTAGTTATCACTGTTGTTGGTTTTAACTGGTATGGGCCAGACTTCCAATGTTAAACCTTATCCAATCATAACTGGCGGTGAAAAAATATTTTTTCATATATGAAGGACATGATGCCGAGCTTTGATTCTAGATGACCTTGACCTCTAGCATCGGAGGGCAACAAGGTCAGATGAAAGGTTAAAGGTCATGATACTTTACTATACTACTATATACACAATGAAATCATTTTTGGAATCCCCAGAGTCCAGGGCTTCCACTTCAAAATTTCCCCAACTGGTCATTTTTCTCACGGAGAAAGTGGTGCTATTTTAAGCACATAATAAGAAGCCAAAAACTACATGCTATCGGAATGTCGATCGACATTAATTGGGTCAAGGACAATCACACGAAAAATCGACCTCACATTGACATTTGTATACCCACCCACCTATATATCCCCCTAATAAATATGAGAACACATGTAATCAATTATTATCATTTAGTTATTTATACATTCATAAAGTATAACAATAACAAGATGCATTCATTTATCGAGAGTACAGTATTTTCTTAATTTGTTTACGACATCACCCGTATATACTCGTCGGTTTCTACAGGATTTCCATTTCTGTAAAGCACGTGCTGTTGAAATTCTCATTAATTCGTCAAGATTTTTCATGCTTAAGGAACATCGTAACTTGGTTTTAATTATGTTTTGGTGCTAGAATCCCGGTTCTCAGTGGCGTACGTGACATTATTCGGCGGCTGACTATTTTCTCCATACACGGGGAAAAAGTAGTTCCAAATGATTAGCACACGTAAATAATTCAAAGTGATATATACACATGTACAATAATTAACATAATTCTTAAACTTATCAATTTATTAACTCGTATTGATATTTTGAGAGCCTGGGAATACATATTTTTGTGTGGGAATATCATATCTTAACCGCGGGAATATTTGTAACCATTTAGTAGAGACTTTACGGCTGACTTTGTTTTTCGGGGCGGAACTGTCATCCTCGTGGTTCGATGTTGAAGAAGGGGAAACAGATTCATTGACAGCAATATCATCATCTCGCTTTCTTTTGTTATTCTGGGAGGTGAGGAATTTCAACATTTTGAAATCATATGTAGAATGCTAACATTCTTGTATATATATATCATTTGCAAGATTGACATGATTAACTCTTGTGATCAAGTGAACACATCAAAGAAAAGTTTTTAATTTGTTTGATGTTCAAACAGTGAATTGTCGCACGAATGATGAAAGTAAATATGCTGTAACAACAACTCAAGAATGATCACGCTCACAGTATTACTAATTATAAAACAAAACAAAACTAAGTAAATTGATTAAATGTTGAGCTTTTAATCTGTTTGATGTACACCAATCCTCAGCACGTCAATTCCTCCAGCTTCCAGAAGTATTAAATCTGAATGCAAGAGGATCAACACAGCTTAAATAAAACAACCGTAGGTGGGATTGGGTGGGGAAAACGTTTATGACGAGGGACAGTGTGGATACCTCATGTCCACCTGTACAGCGGACTACCCCTCTCGCTGTCTTAATGAAGAATGATAATTGAATACATCATACTACGTCATCACCGGAAATGTCACGTGAGGATCTACACCAATCCTCAGCATGTCAATTCCTCCAGCTTCCAGAAGTATTAAGTATTGGGGAGCAATATTGCGATAAAATATCCTACCTCCGGAACCCCCTCAAAAGCATTACCACCAGCATATCCATTACCCTCTATTCCCAATACTCAAAACAAAAGATAACCAAACATCACAAGATTTATTCCATTAAATATAAATTATAAATACAAAAATAATCTCAAAGTAAATAAATTCCATTTCATTTCCTGAATTAAATAACGGCAGAAACATTCTAATTCTAGTCCCGGGATTTTAATTTCATCCAAACATTAAACGAAGGCATCTTTTAAAAGATCAAACTCCGCATTTTTGACATATTCCTTTTCAATATCCTGAGCTTTAGCTGCAGAATGCGCCAATTTTTGAGCAACAACAGCCGAATCCGCGAGAGTACATAAACGGCTATAATATTCTGCACTCTTTTCCCCAAACCACCCTATATGTCTCATCATCTGTTTTGTATTTTTTACCGACCCCGAAAGAGCCATAGTAACGGCACAGCCTGACCGAAAGCTGTGTGGCGTTTCTCCTTCATATATCCCCAAAATAGAAAGATAATACCTCAACCTTTCTTAAATTACAGAATAGTTTACTGGCTTTAGCTGCAGAATGCGCCAATTTTTGAGCAACAACAGCCGAATCCGCGAGAGTACATAAACGGCTATAATATTCTGCACTCTTTTCCCCAAACCACCCTATATGTCTCATCATCTGTTTTGTATTTTTTACCGACCCCGAAAGAGCCATAGTAACGGCACAGCCTGACCGAAAGCTGTGTGGCGTTTCTCCTTCATATATCCCCAAAATAGAAAGATAATACCTCAACCTTTCGTAAATTACAGAATAGTTTACTGCCTTATCAAGAACACGACCTTTCCCCGAAACAATGCGGAAAATGTAGCCCCGTGTTAAGTTAATCCCATGCTGCCTGGCAAATTCCATAAAATCAACAAGACCCTTTACCGGGCAAATCAAATCTTCATCACACCGTTTTATAACAAATGAATTACTCTTAGCCTTATCTCCGCGTAGAGTTTTGCCAAATGTATGCTGAAAAACTAACCCGGAAGCATCACTGAGAATCTTCACCTCTTGTGCCACAACGACCGCCAAATCGCTAGCACGATCCCCTGCAAAGAACTGTAATTTCAACCAAGCCTGATCTCTACTCAGTACATAAAATTCGCGTATATTCAATTCATTCCTATGCAACTCTCTCTGAATAAACAAAGATATAGATCGCAATTTTGTCAAGAATATCGGCTTCGCCTGTTTAGGGAGTATATGCGCTCTTGCCTGTTCCTCCCTTACTAATTTTAAATATTCCTTTACGCGAACAGACGCGGCTGGATTACTCATATGTGAGAAATCATCCCAGCATTGTTTATCATGGGCCACCATATTGGAAGTGGTCTTATCTGAGGAACAACCACTGTACATTCAACATGCTGTTGTTCCAAAAAGCACAGTATAGGGAAGATCATTCCATAAGGGGGAAAAACATACGGATTAGACTCTGATTCCAGCGTCTGACAGAACACATTTACTCCACTAGATAATGGACTAAAGGTTGGCGTGAAATGTCTCAATGGCGTACCATCTGATAATGTCATGGTATTAGAATCCAGAGCCATGAGGTCAACCGAATGAGGTCCATATATACTCTCAACTTCTAGCCAACTCTTACTGCTTAACATGGTATCACTAGCATTTAAAATCCTAGATTCACCATCGGCAAGATTCAAACTAGAAGGAACAAATTTCATATGCAAATCCATATTTAAAGTAACCACACAATTAAAGATTTCCTTAATAATTGAATTCAAACGTGTATCCCTACCACCATGATTCCCCCAAACCGATATTACCGCCATATTATCCACTGACACATCCACCCTAGAGTTTCTTAATGACACATCCAAAGACTGCAACGACTTTAAGACCGCATCCGCCTCTTTAAGATGAATCGGACGATTGTCACCCTCAGGCCAATAATCGCCCAGGTTTATTTCTGAATTCCCTAGTTTCACAACAGCCCCATATCTAAATTGTGAAGAATCCGTTGCCATATCAATGGTCTTATGAAACTCTGGACGCCATAACAAAGCCCCTTGCCATGAATCTATAAACTTCCAATGTTCTAATTCTTTCCTAAGATCACTATCAACATCAACCATACGGCTATGTTTACTACATCGAGAAATGGCCCTGTTAACCTCTCGGGTGAACAATCTACATCCCGGAACTGCCAACGCCATCGAAATGCACTTACCAGAAAATCTCTGAAGGGTCTTTATATCAACATTCTTACGAGACAAAACATAATCCCTTAGCTCAATAAATTTCACCTTCTTGTCATCAGGGAGAATATACGCCTGTTTAACCGAATCAATATATAGTCCTAAATATTTCAGACAAGTCGTCGGCTCGAGGGTGCATTTATTCAAAGATAATGTGTACCCTAATCTAGTCAGCAAGCTTAACATAACGTAAGCCAATCTTTTTGCTTGATCATAACTCTGTCCTGCGGAAGTAAAATTAGATGATGAAAGAAACCGGTCATCAATATATAATGAATTAGTAATAGAGTATTCTCTTAAATATGAAGTTACGGATAAACCAATAGACTGGTATATAAACGGCGAGGCTTTCCAACCAAATGGAAGAGTAGTACAAGTCATTACATAACCCCCAAATTGAATACCAGAGTAGGTCTGTGACGCGTCACTTAACCTAACATGGTCATAACCAGATTTTTCGTCACACGCCACCATAAAAGCATCTACATCGACCATTCTATGAATATCTCTCAAGGTTTCCAGACGAAAAGGCGAATCCTTAATCCAAAGATTTAAAAAAACGTTCATCATGGCATAGTCGGGGTTTACTCGGTTCAACGGTCAGTGGCATTATAACTTTTGGAAGTTCACACTCACTCGCCTTACCTAACAACCTTACCGCCCCTGTGGCAATACGATTACGGAGCTCACTACATACAAATTCAAGATGCTCTCTACAAGAGGCCGAATTTTGAAAATATTGCTTCGGAGGTATATCGCTATCATAACATCTCCCTTTAAAGTTACCCTTAAATGACTTAAAGAAGCTAGAAACATCAACACCATATCTTAACCAATTCAAGACGTTATCGGAATTAGAGTTTTTTAAAATATGCTGCCATTCGCTTAAATGCTCATGAATTTGACCAGATACAAAGCATTTTGGATCACGCAATGGAAGTAAATCAATGTCATACAAAACATCTTTGTTACATAACACTTCCTCAGCTACCAGATAGGTGTCAGATGATGAGGGATCGCGGCCCCCCAGTGTTATCCATTCTGGTTTAGTTCTAACTGATATCAACGAAGGGTCGAAAACACAACTTCTTTCCCATTCTGGTATAGATAAACATGGTAAATAATTGAACAATCTCTAAAAACATGACTTTTACCGTAAAACAGTATAATCACAATTCCTCGTTACATATTTGTATTACATGTAGGGAATGGGTGGGGTGTCCAGCCAAATACAAACCCCGTAGTTAGTCATATTGTAAGTGTTGCGTGGTTTTCTTTAATTTGACATTCTGCTAATTGAGAAAATATTTCAGTAATACGGTTTATTTTACAAGATATTTCTTTTCAAAATTTCCCGTTTACTTTAATTTTAACCAAAACGCCCAAAATAATTGAGATGCAAAGAACAAACCATTGTGACCCCTCTTGAATGCCAACCATTTGCATATATATCAGAATCAATTTAACAATTGTGATTGTTTTTTTAAAATAAAGATTCAAACCTTTTTGGGTAGTTTTTACTACTGACAATTTACAATACAAGTCGTACTGTCAAGATGACTACAACAGGATAATAATTTGTTGTACAATTGGCGTGCAATTTTCTGTCAGTTGGTTTCTTTTGATGTCACGTGCCAATTTACTTGATCAAATTTTGATTGACAGTATGCATTCACTAGACTCTTTGGTGTGGAAATGAAAAAGTCAGCATTATATTATCGCCTTTATCGGACTGATACGTGTCCACGTCCATTCAGCAAAATGTGCTTCGTCTCAGGTGACGAAGGCTTTTAATTCATTTGTGATTTAAACCAGAAAAGATATATTAGTTGAGGTGTGATTTACCAATACTGTATGCACCGCGTAGCTTATTTGTCAGTATGTGAATTACTATTTGAATGGATAAAACAGTTTAAACTACACCCCGGTAAGACCAGAATTGATTTGTGCGCATTTATTTTTTCCCGTAATATGAATGGATTTGTAATAGTCGATTGGCGAAAGTATTAAAAATATGGAACATATTATGAAGTAATAACGTATTGGTTTCTTTAAGCATATTCTTTTTAGAAAAGGAATGAATAGTATCCGGGGTTTACCGAAAATTGTGTTTATTCCTTTTCCGATTTCGAACAAGCCATCACATATTCGTGATTAATGGGAAAATGCCAACGTAGTAACTGAACTATAATAATAAATGTGCTACTGTATTTCACCTGAAATAAACCACGATACGTGTTCGGAACTGAACTCGTGAAGATACCATGAGTATCATTAATTATCCTGATTCTGTCCATTCATTCATTAATTAACCTTTATCTTTTTTATTGTTGCTGGTCATATATCAAGAAGGGGGATGGGTTCAGAATTAATGTCCACTGTGTAGTTTTTTTATCTAAAGAAAGTTGGTTGATATCTTTTTCACGTGACGGTGTCATGGTAACGGCCAGGGAAACGGCAGGGGTGACCATTTTTTAACTGTATGGAACCAGAGAGCGCTTTAGTTATTTAGAAGGATAGGGTCGTATTTTGTTCGCTGTTAAAATCGTATAATATATATAGATAGAAAAGTATAGTTGTGTACTGTTTTGTGTTCATATTCGGAACATTTACTGTTTTGTGTTCATATTCGGAACAATACGCATGTTTTAATTAAAACACCGAGTCACACGGTGTTTTTAACACCGAGGCACTGCTATCGTGTCCCTCGATATTCACTCGGTAAATCATGAAATTCCACGATAGAAAACACGGTAATATCGTGTTTGATCAAACCTTCGCGATGCGTGTTCTGTAGAAAAGGCTGCGAGATGTGGGGCATATTGCCAGGTGGATACATATAGGATGGTGACTGAAAAGGAGGATAGCAGTTTGATAATGGAGAGAGAGAGAGAGAGAGAGAAATGGGCTTTAACGTCCACTCAACACAACCAGGTCATTTCGGGACTAACATATGGTTTCAATTTTATTTCAATAATTCGCTTGCGCGTAGGGGTCTTTAGCCGTGGGAGGAAACCAGAGTACCCGGAGGAAACCCACGAGGTTGAGAAGGCGCCCCTATCTCCATGCCACATACGCTCACACCAGGGCTCGAAACCACAGCCGCAAGCCAGAGGTGACCGGCCAGCTAGAGGTCGAAGCGCGGCACTCTAGACCACTAGGCCATCCCAACCCCCCTGTTTGATAATGGAGACAATGCATTTAAGTCACGCTTGGCATCTAACGGAGCAGATTTCTCATCAACTTTTGTAAATTCAGCCTTCATACATTTCGTTATAGCCTTGGTTACAATATTAGCAGCTTTGCCTCCAAGAACTGACAAACAAAGGGAAGATATACTAAGTTTTGATTGTAAACGATTAGCCTGCCTATATAATTCTTCAAACGTATTTTCATCTTCATGGCTGCACTTTGCTGAAACTTTAGCTAGTTCGTCTAATGTTAAAAGAATCAATGCTGTACTCGGCTCGTCCTGCAGGCACAAACACCTCACCTTCTCTTTAAGATCATTGACGTTATCAAACTTTGACTTTTTCTCTAAACTTTGAATGCGTTCTTCTAATTCCCGCTTCCTTTTACCCTCAACTTTGTCTTTACCAGCACATCTGGCTTCATTATTCTGCTAAATACAAAGGAAAATAATAAAGAACTGGTATACTCTAACTATCCGCCAAAATAACTGTTTCATTACATCAAGTCCCATATAATATTGCAAATCCTCACAAATATACAAACATTCAACTTACCTCCAGTGACGTTAACTCCTGCCCTGACGGTTGACCACATTCATTGGCGTAGACAATTGCGTAATGAAGAACAAGCCTTGCATTTTCTACAGTGATATCTTTGTTAGCCATCTCCATCAGGTCTATAAGTAATTCTCCGGTTAGCTGTTTTACTTGTTCATCTATCTCGTCCATTATCATATCTTCCGTCTTTCTATCCTTATGTATTCTGGCGTAATCTTTCGGAAACGTGCCCCCTTTAATCCGCTTGATAAGCGGAATTAAATTGACCCCCTTTAAATTATTCCTCTTTCTCAAAACCACTGGTAAAACCATCTGAAAAATATTCAAAAACATACAAATCAATACGCCCATCATGCAAATAATACACGAATGAATATAATAAACGCAATCGAACTAAGTAATCACTCTACCTTGCCACAACCCAATTGTGAACTCAGACTAACAACTGTATCAACACACCTGTTTAAACCTTCGATCATGACCGATGACTCGCAAGTGCGTTGACCTACTTATCCTCAATTAAGCAGGTAAATAATCTATACACATATCAAACACTGAATCAGTCTGCGGTAAATTTACTTTTTTCTTAATCATTCACGCCAATTACATCCATTCAGGATAATAGTACTACAGTCTAAAAAAACATCCCCCTATAAATTTACTCGAAAAATTTACTATCTACCCCACAAATAATTTCAGGCCACCAAGGCTTTCCTATTTCCATCATGATTTAAAAGATTTAATACTACCAATGCACAGTCTGAAACCACCACGACTATTGACTACCAAAGCCAAATCAACAAGCCACCAAGGCAATCGGCTACCAAAGCCAAAATCAACAAGCCACCAAGGCAATCGGCTACCTAAGCCAAAATCAATATGCCACCAAGGCTATGGCTACCTAAGCCAAAATCAATATACCACCAAGGTATCTTTAATAAAATAAATGTTATTACCTTTAAATGAAGCAAGAACACGTCTTCACACCTGGATGTCTTAATGAAGAATGATTATTGAATACATCATACTACGTCATCACCGGAAATGTCACGTGAGGATCTAGCCCCTTTGTTAATTGTGATTAGAGCAATATACACAAGGATAATTGATTGGAAGTGGTTTCCATTCATGGGCTACTGAACACTGTTAATTTTATTATACCCGATAGTTTACATCACGCCACGCACAGAGTTTCGTCATCTCCCGGATTTTATGATTTAGCACAAAATATGCTATTTTTCCGGCGTGCAAAAGGTCTGATCCAGATTCAGTCATTTTCCAAAGCCGTAGGTCCCTACTGGCATATACGTCCGAAATGGAACCCATGCCCCAGACCATTCCCTGTTTATTGGTACCAGTTTTATTGTGATTGGTCCATTAGTAGTCTAGATATGGGACTTAAAAGATTAGGAGGATCGCTCATTTTAACCCATTTGCCCATAGCAACCACACCGTTCATTCGATTTCATTGAAATTTGGACAACCAGCTTTGCCACCCCACATCAACATGTACATAAAATTTCATGAAAATCCATGAAGATCGAGTTAAACCCATTGGGTGATTTGACATGGAATGACCCATATCATGGTCAGTATATATTGTATATCACAGGGTAATCCTGTTATTGAAACCAAACTGTATGAAAATGGCTTTCGATTGTAACCAATATAAATTTAGTGAAATGCTGAAGAAAATTAATTTTAAATATCCTTTGTGTGTAAATTACTACTATTGCGCAGGCTGTACCGTATTATCAATATATAAATTCATACTTGCATCGTGACACATTTTTTCTTTCATTTTAAAATTTTATTTGTGATCTATATTTTAAATGTTTCATATTAATGTAATAACCAATCCAGACAATAGGAAAATTCGCTTTTTGGTGTTAAATCATCGGAGCCAATTCTCATTGAACAGCCACTGTTATAAAAAAAAATGTTCTTTTTAATTTTTAACAGACTGTGTATATGATTTAAATGTTTCATATTCATGTAATAACCAATGCAGACAATTGGAGAATTCGCTTTTCGGTGTTAAATCATCGGAGCAAATTCTCATTGAACAGCCACTGTTATAAAAAAAAATGTTCTTTTTAATTTTTAACAGACTGTGTATATGATTAAATGTTTCATATTCATGTAATTATCAATTCATTAAGATTCGCAGATTATTTCCGCGCGGCAGCCATTTTTAGAAATTTAGCGCAGCCTTTGGATTTGATTAAATTGTTAAACTATGTTTCACTGTTATTAAAATTTCTTTCAACCAAATTTAAGAACGATAGGTTGCCGGGCAACGAAACATACGCCCACAGCAGCTAAATCGCCAGGGCAGTCAACAAGGGTTGTCGCATATTCTTACTTTCTTTTGGTAATAAAACATTTGTAATACACTAAAATCTGATTACCGTAAGAGTAACAACTTATTATGTAATTAACAGAAAATCATTAAAATTGGTTTGCTTTTTATAAAGTTTTGTCCCACTCTAACAGTTAGTATATGAAACATTTAATATCATGGATTTAGCTGTTCAGTTATCAAAATTCATTGAAAATCAAACTACCTGTTCGTTTCAACACTTTAAACTCTGTGTATCAATCTGAAGTCAATAGGATGATAAGTTTGGCCTCTGTAGCATCATAAGATTTTTTGAAGTTATCAAGGGAGATAACTCTGGCAGTAATTATTTGAAATCGCTGAAAATCAATAGGCTTCTTCAACTCATGACCTTAAACACTGTGTGTAAATTTAAAGTCAATCGGATATTAACTTTGGCCTCTAGTGGGTCCAAAGGATTTTTTGAAGTGATAACGGGCCATAACTCTGGCAGTAATAATCGATGAAAATCAATAGACGTCTTCATCTCATGACTGTAATAAACACTGTGTGTAAATTTGAAGTTTTAACTTGGATATTAACTTTGGCCTCTAGAGCATCCACAAGATTTTTTGAAGTGATCAAGGGCCATAACTCTGGCAGTAATTATTTGAAATCGCTGAAAATCAATAGACGTCTTCGTCACATGACTGTACACAGTGTGTATAAATTTGAAGTCAATCGGATATTAACTTTGGCCTCTAGAGCATCCACAAGATTTTTTGAAAATGATCAAGGGCCATAACTCTAGCAGTAATTATCAGAAATCGCTGAAAATCAATAGGATTCTTCGTCTTATGACCTTAAACACTGTGTATGAATTTAAAGTCAATCAGATATTGACTTTGGCCTCTAGAGCGTCCACAAGATTTTTTGAAGTGATCAAGGGACATAACTCTAGCACTAATTATCCGAAATTGCTGAAAACAATAGGCTTCTTCGTCTCACAACCTTAAACACTGTGTATAAATTTAAAGCCAATCGGTTATTAACTTTGGCCTCTATAGCGTCCACAAGATTTTTTGAAGTGATCAAGGGCCATAACTCTGGTAGTTACTATAGGAAATTGTTGAAAAACAATAGGCTTCATCGTCTCATGAGCTTAAACACTGTGTATAAATTTAAAGTCAATTGGATATTAACTTTAGCCTCTAGAGCGTCCACAAGCAATTTTGGACGCCGGCCGTCCTGACGGATGGACGGATGGGGGCGACGATAATATACGACCAAATTTCAATGTGGGCGTATAAAAACTAATCAATTTATTTGCGGTACAAATCTTGTGCATATTCCAATTCTGGTTCGACATTTTTATAAAGTTAGTGTAGCCGTTTGATTTGATCAAATCGTTTCACATTTATTTCAATTTATTTTAACTGATTTCAAGAACACAGGAAAGGGTACAATTCAATTTGTGGTACGAAGTGAAGTACGAAAGTGAGGTCAAATGAACTAAGTACGAAACAACTAGGTCACGAAACAGCCGATATCCTGCAGATCATTTTATTTACCATCCTTTTTATATCAACCGGGAAGGTGTTGTTTCGGATGGAACCCAGACATGTGTAGAGTGGTTCAGAGACACAATATTTGTCCTTATAAAAACTGACCCACTTATCTGTGTGATTGCTCTGTCGAGAAATCTTCTGAAGTGAGCAGAAGTTAGCGCCGCGCACGTGGTTTAGGATGTTGCAGCAAATATACGTCACACAAGGTATTTTTACAAACATGTATTGGTATATAACGCCGAGTAAAAAATACACTCATTATGGGCCTTGACTTACGTGTTTATTTAATAGCGAACGTGAGCAAAAATTTCGATTTCACTCCTTGATTTGATTTTTGATTTTGGAGATTTTGGTGATTTAAATACAGAGCTAGCTGTAATAGTTTCGTTTCATTTCTAACTTTCACGCAGGTGAAATCGCCCAGATAAATTCACTACAACCTTTCGAGATTTACTTTTAATAAGTGGTTCCTCAGAGAAAATGATACTGAAATTTCACTGAAATTTCAGTGAGATTTCAGTGAATTTCACTGAAATTTGAAAATTTTGCCCAATCTCACTGAAATAAAAAAATATTTTGGTCTATTACTGAAATTTCACTGAAATAAACAAAAATTTTGATCTAGTGAAATTTCATTGAAATAAAATATATTTTGGTCTATTGAAATTTCACTGAAATATTTATATTGCAAATTTCATTGAAATTTCATTGAAATTACAAAACATAAAAATGTTAAATCTTTTTTTATTTTTTTTATCACAAATAGGCCTATCTTAATAACTGCATATACAGATTTATTCTTTGTGAAAGAGAGCACTTTTGAGTGTCAGAAGTGAGAGAAGACTAAATGTTTTTAATTTCCATTATTAATTATTATCACGTTTATGAAGTAGACAATTTCAATGAAGTTTATTTTATTCGTCAATCACCGTGCGTAATTCACGAACTCGTGTTGAGTAGCCTAATGTTAACTACATGTACAGTAAAATCCTTATGAGAAGCCACTCCTATTCAGCGACATCTCCTTGTAAGCGGTCACAATAAATTCCCCCCGTAAAAATTCTATTGTTTCATCTCTTTATTCAACGGCCACTCCTCTAAGGCCACCACTATTTTACTAATAAATTTAACAAAACATTGCCCATTCAACGGCCATTGTTGAATGATACCATCTTGTCGTTCTTCATCTATAACACCCCCACTAATCCTGCGAGTAGTAATCAATTAACTGGACTCCCACTGATCACGTAAAAAGAAATGTGAAAATAACAATTAACCCGGGATTATCTGTTAATTAATCTTTTGTTTTATTAAACGACTAACCTGATCATTGTTTTCACACTTAACAGAACATTATTTGATACTGATTGAATAAACTGAAAGTACCGACTAAAAGCCGCTATGTTGTTAAATAGAGGTTTTAGCGCCACCTATAATATTACATACAGAGTTACACCCCCCTGTGAATCAGTAGCAAAATCAGCGATGTTTTTTGGTTCATGTGCTTATTTTTGATAACATAAAATTAATTCATCGATTTTCTTCACAAAAATGGATCAAATATTATCGAATGCATCACAATAATAAACAGTAGTATTGAAGGTTGGTACAAAATGACAAGTTTACAGAAGTTATGTCCGAGATTCAGCGACGGCCAAATTTACCGATGTAAGTGAAGTATTGATGTTTGCTTCCAATGCATTCAAGCGTATATTAATTGATGTCAGCACAAAAAAAGCATGAGATTTTACAAAAATGGATAAATATTATCAAATGCATCACAATGATAGACAGTAGTATTGAAGGTTGGGACAAAATGACAAGTTTACGGAAGTTATGTCTGAGATTCAGCGACGCCCAAATTTACCGATGCAAGTGTACCCAAGCATAATACTAATTGATGTCAGCACAAAAAAAACACAAGATTTTATTAAGAGGCCACTCCCGTTAAGCGGCCATTCCTAAAAATTCCCATGGGTGGCTGCTTAATACAGATTCTACTGTATATAATGATGTCTAAACTTATGACTTGGCATCAAAAATGTTTCAGATATGTTCCGATAATAATTGCATTGTGATAGAATGGCTATTTTCTCGAACGTAACACACGTGTGTTTCAATAGCCATATTTGGAAACGAGGTCACCAATTGTGGCTCCCGTAAAATTCATTTACAGTAAATATTTTACGATCAATTAATATAATCATGTTTTGAAATCAACCTCTTTTATTGTGAAAAGAAAAAAATAAATCTAAAGTTAAGTTATGAGGTCACTGCCGATGACAGATTCCAATGAGTATTGTATTTCAGACGCGCGGCATGGTTTTTAAAAATTTTGGAATGGAAAACAAACAAACAAATTTTTAATTCTATAATGGTTGTAAATATATGAAACTCGCGTGCATGTTTCATTGCTAAATTGATATACTGATGCTGCTATTTTATACAATTAACGGGCTAATTACTATATTATAGTAAATTCATTTCGCGTAAGTGTTCCGCATTTATAATCGAAAATTTAAATTCCTGTAAATGGGCGCGAATTTGCAATAATAAAGTTGTGTTTTGTACACGTTATTTTCCGGATTATATGATCCCAAAACACCTATCAAAGAATGTTTTGTTGGGTGAATTTGGACGTTGTTAATTATAAAATGGATGTACTGAGTGATAAGGCGTATTACAATTACAAAACAGTCATATGGTGAGTATAGACTAGTTGTTTAAATTCTATATACTAGTACTAGCTAGTGTGGATCGGGCTATTGGTAGTAATTTCCATCATTCAAATTATATGTGTGACCTGGCTATGTTTAGTTTTTAAAAAAATATGGTAAAACCGTTCTGTCCATATAGGCTACCGATCCACTAAAATAAATCGAAAGATATTTTAAGACTAAGAATAAATTATCAGTGTTATAAATCTTGTGTGGGCTATTCAGAAGTAAATGTAAATGCCTGCTACTCGACAGTCTATGCACATTTAATATTATCCATGGTTTCCAAAATTTATATTTATATGCTTTCTTTTTGACACATATGCCTATCTTTATTTAATATTATTTTGATTGTGTCATTTCAGGCCATACATTTTTATTATGGAAGAAGAAAATCACAACACCAGAAGAAAAAGAAAATTAGAAAATGGAATACAGAAATTTGAGGGATAATTAATAATATAGTAATGATATTGTAATTGTTTGCAGTTTTTTTTTCAGAATGCATGTTAATAAACACTTTGAAATAGTAATAAGATTTCATTAAAATTTCAACAAGATTTCAGTAAAATTTCAGTGAGAAATTTAGTCAAAATATTATTGAAATTTCAGTGAGATTTCACTGAAATTTCAGTGAGGGATTTAGTCAAAATATTATTGAAATTTCAGTGAGAGATTTTGTCAAAATATTATTGAAATTTCAGTGAGATTTTACTGTGAGAAATTTGGTCAATATCTCCTTGAATTTCAGTAAAATCTCATTGAATTTCAGTGAAATCTCATTGAAATTTAACTGAAATCTCACTGAAATTTCAATAATATTTTGACCAAATCTCTCACTGAAATTTCACTGAGATTTCACTGAAATTTCAGTTCACAGGGGTTACAATCTTGGTTTACGCGGCGATCTCTCCTGGTTAGGAAATAAATATTTGCTAGCTCTAAATACGCAGAACTATTTGAGACCGGAAATAACCGAACAAAAAAAATTATTTGTAGTCTTTATTTTCCAGGCACTTTTCGGTAACATGGTGTAAATTATTTTTATAATCATAGTATATTATCTTACCATCCTGTAGCCATAGGCTTTGATCGACGGACTTATTTTTTTCTAGATTTGAGACTGAGCCCTGCAAGATATCGTCCACGGATGATTTGCTATCCAGCATTGGATTGGACAAGTACCCCTATGATTTGAGAACTGTAACAAACTACCTATGACAAAAATCACAAATAGGCTTATGCTAGACAAATGTTAATAAATTTCTGACAACTTCGGAGCATCGGTCTATCATGACTGCTTTACATGACGACTGTGTGACTTTTGGTTACAAATACATTCAAAATAGACTGGTCAGATCGGGTCAGACTGAGGACAAAGACTAGGAAGCTGAGTAAAAGTAAGGTTAAGTCCACTAAATGTATGAAATCATACGACAATTTTCTTGACACCCCATTTTTTCAGAGATAGTGTACGAGACTCCATCGGCAGACACAAGTGAAATTAATTTAATAAATAGAGAGACTTGGACATCTGCTGATGCGACCTTGACTGATTTAGATAGAAAAAAAAGTATTTGCGGCGATAGTCATAAAAGCACGATCGCCAAGTTTTAAAAAAAATCAACTTCGGAAGACTAAAAAAGAAATGATTCGCATGAAGGCTCGTCACATACGCCACTTATCCAGCAATGTGTTCTTTTTTCATAACAAACATTATACAGTACAATATATTTATTTATCTGAGGGACAAAAAATAAAGTCTTCTATATAAAATAAGACAAAGGCACGTCTGGTATTATAACTCACTCTGCAAGCTTTATTTATGTAGGCTCTTATATAGTAATATACATATACATATAAGGTATTGGTGTTACTAATGAATATTAATGAGGCTTACTATTGGTACCGGGTATACAGTACAGTATACATATTGTACTGTATAGTATAGAACTATAGGACATTACATCTCCTTTTTTTTCAAATGATATAAATTTCATACCTAAATTTATATTATGACATTACAATTTAAAAATTCAAATTAACAGAAATTTATTAATAGTTTTCTTAAAAATGTAAAAATCTTGAAATTTAAAATCACTTATTAAATTCAAAATATTTAAATTACATAGAACAATTTTAAATTCACAATCCTTGTCTCAAAATTTTCTGAACATGCAAATCAAATATGTTAAAACAATACCTCTACAATAAACTAAATAAACTAATAATTATGTAAAGAAACTAAAATCATTCATAATCATTTAACCATCTTGGTCTACGTATTTCACTACCATAACGTGATCTATATATATTTGGTTCAGGGGGTATTGGAGAAAGAGGGTTTTGAACTATCGGCTGAAAATATTCATTTGTCGGTCAGTAAATTTTCTTTTCTGATGAACGTAGATAATACGGAATCGGGAGTCTTTGCTGTTGAGGATTATATCTTTTCTCTTTTGTTTTTAAAATATTATTATTCCTTCCCTGTTAATGGCGCAATTCTCTGGAATGATCTTCGAAAAACAATGCGGGAACTATCTACATTTACAGAATTTAAATCTGCTATAAAAACTCACCTATTTAATAAAGTGTACTAGTGGTGTGATCATAAATATACTCCAGAGATACTTTCCACATGATATACAGTGTGGCTGAACAGCGCTTAGAAATGACCATTGGACATAATGTAGCGCTATACAAGACAATTATTATTATTATTATTATTATTATTATGATGTATTTATATAGCGCATCTTTCACCTATAGAGTGCCCAGATGCTCTTTACAAACTTAAAAAGGAAGATACAATACATATAAATAAAAGTACACGTAAATAGTAGAAAACAAATATGAAAACAACACCGTATCACATTTAATAAAAAGCTTTGGTAAATAAAAACGTCTTGAGATTTGCTTTAAAAGTTGAAAGTGATGCACAGTTCCTTAGGTTAAGTGGTAATTTGTTCCACAATTTAGGTGCCTTTATTGAGAAAGACTTTTCCCCAACCGATACTTGTTTTGCATTTCTTTCGATTAGCAAGAAGTTATCGTTACTTGAGCGAAGTTGATGAGATGGCTTGTACAAACACAATAGTTGCGAGAGGTATAGTGGTGCTAGGTCATTTAAACACTTGTAGGTGAAGAGCAGAATTTTGTATTCAATTCTATAAGTAATTGGGAGCCAGTGGAGATTAAACAGTATTGGAGTTTTATGATCATATCTGGAACAACCTGAGATGAGACGAGCAGCTGAATTTTGTAATTTTTGTAGTCTGTCCAGCGATTTATTCGGAACACCTAACAGCAGTGAATTGAAATTATCTAGGGCTTGTATAAGTGTTTTTGTTGCATCTATTGTTATAAACTTCCTAATTTTGGCAATGTTTCTCAAGTGGAAGTAGCCTACTTTACACACATTGTTAATTTGGGACTCCATATTCATGTTAGAATCGAAGATTGCTCCAATGTTTCGGGCTGCAGTAGAATTAGTGATGGATGTCTCACCAACACGGATGGATAGATCATCATCTAGCTTAGAGAGGTTGTGTTTTGAACCAATTACCAAGTACTCTGTTTTCTCATCATTGAGTTTAAAGAAATTCTGTGACATCCAGAGTTTTATATCATCTATACATTTTTCAATGTTGAACTTGGATAGATTAAAACTGTCCGGGTCTGATGGCTTGAAGGATATATGACGCCTGTTTCTACGGTATTGCCTATTCTGACTTCCTGAAATCATTAAGTGTGATTTTGGCAAATTGTGTGGTCCTAGGTATTTAGCTTGTTTCCATCCATTAGGTGTTTGAATGAATACGAACTGCATCATTGGTAGTAATAGGTGGTTGTTGTCGAGTGTGAACCTCATAATAGTATTTTTGTTTATCACGATACATTTCTAAATGTCGTTTTACTATCTCTGGAGATTTGGTATTCGGTCTTAAAAGTTCTTCAGTGGTGGGTAATAATGTCTTCGTTCGTCTACCAAGTAATCTTTGGGCTGGTGATCCTAGTAAATCATCACGTGGCGTATTTCTTAAATCAAGAAGTGCTAGGTATACATCTTCATCTTCTTGGTTACACTTTTTGATCATTCTCTTCACTGTCTGTACAGCTCTCTCTGCCAATCCATTAGACTGTTGGTAATTAGGAGAAGAAGTAATATGCTTAATTTTGTATTTGCGAACAAAATCTTGAAACTCATAACAGGTAAATTGGGGACCATTATCAGTAATTAATGTTTCCATTATACCAAAACGGGCTATATTACTTTTCATACGTTTAATTATTGTTGTAGTTATTGTATTCTCTAATTTTTCTACTTCTATAAAACCTGAGTAGTAATCAACCATTATCAAAAAATAGTCATTTCCAATTTGGAACAAATCACTTCCAACTTTATTCCAAGGAAGGGTTGGTACGGGATGAGGTTTCATTGGTTCTTTTGGTAATTTATTCCTAAATTCCAGACAAGTGGAACAACGACTAGTTATATCTTCAATTTGTTTGTTCATTCCGGGCCAAAACACAATATCCCTTGCTCGTTTTTTAGATTGTACTATCCCTGAATGTGTACTGTGAATTGTTTTCAACATCTCTTTCCTCATAGTCGTTGGAATACATACTCTGTCTCCTCTAAATATTATTCCATTATAGGTACTGAGTTCTTCCCTAAAATCAAAATATGGTACCGCTTTAGTAGGAACATCTTTTCTATTCTCGGGCATCCATCGAGTATAAGAGTTTTAACTTCTTGTAATGCTGTATCTTTCAAAGTTTCACTGGCTATTCGATCATGACAACTATTAGCTAAAGTATCGACTATACAAGCCATTAATTCTTCTTCTTTCATTTCTGGATCAGTTTTATTTTCTGACAATCGGCTTAAAAAATCAGCTAATCCAATAGATTTTCCTTTCGTATAATTTAAAATAAAATTATATGGTTGTAATTTTAACATCATTCTCTGAATTCTCATCGGAGCTGCATGAATTGGTTTACGAAATAAACTCTCTAATGGTTTATGATCACTTTCAATTCTAACATCTTTCTTCCCATATATCAACTTGTGAAATCTGGAACATTCAAAAACTACAGCTAACATTTCTTTCTCTATCTGAGCATACTTTTGTTCAGTTAGCGTTAACGATCTCGATGCATATGCGATTATTCCGTCTTCTTGTACAATTGCCGCTCCCAATGCTTTGGTTGATGCATCTACACTAAGTAAAACTGGTTTGGTCAAATCATAATACTTCAAGACTGGTGCTGAAATTAAGGCTTGCTTGATTTTTTCATATGCGTCTTTCACAACTGAACCTCATGTCCATTCTGGGTTGGTTTTCAATTTGCGTAATGGCGCATTAATTTGGCTTAAATTTGGAACAAATTTCGAAACATAGGCAATCATACCCATAACGGTTTCTAACTCTTTATGTTTTTCTGGATCTTTTAGATTTACTATTGAATCGATGCGGGAAGGTGATGGTTTCAATCCTTCTTGTGTTAGTATATGTCCTAAATAATGTACTTCTGTTTGAGCTAACTTTGATTTCTGCACACTAAGTTTTGAATTATTTTCATGTGCTCGCTTAAGAACTTGTTCAAGTCTTTTATTATGCTCTTCAATTGTTGTACCATGTACCAAAACATCATCCATCATAATTTCTACACCATTTAAATCACCAAAAAGTTGTTGCATCGCTCTCTGAAATACTTCAGGTGCACTACTGATTCCCATAGGCATTCAAAGATGTCTATATCTACCAAAAGGTGTATTAAATGTTGTATATCTCGAACTATTATCTGATAATTTAATTTGGTAAAAACCCATATTTGCATCTAAAACACTGAAATATTTACTGCCTTTTAATCTTGTAACAATATCATCAATAAAATTTAAAGGAAAATGCTCTCTTAATATTGCCTTATTTAAACTAGAGGGGTCTATATAAATTCTTACTCTACCATTAGGTTTTCTAACACATGCAACAGGACTAACCCAATCAGTAGGTTCTGTCACTTTTATTATAATGCCTCTTTGTTCTAAATTGTCTAACTCTTCCTTCACCTGATTTCTTATCGGCGCTGGAATTGGGCGAGGTGAATGAATTATTGGCTGTACTGTCTTATCTAATTTGATATCATATTGCCCTGGTATACAACCTATGCTATCATCAAAGATAGGCTGGCACTGCCAGGCAGGATACGCCCACATTTTCGAGAGATGGATAGAGAACAAGCAATACGGAAAGTGATTTCTCCTACATCATTAAGTCCTGTATTTCATACTGTATTGGGAGCAGCCATTTTGTTGGTCAGTTCCAGTCTGATATTCATGAAATTCGAAGTCGACAATGATTATGGTGTGACGGTACACAACCTAGAAATGTGACTTTTCGTCAAAATCGGATAAGAATTGTGACCTGTACAGAGTCAACAACCATGATATACCATATCTTTACACTATTCGCGTACAAACGGCGACCATTTCGTCCGGCAATTTTGGTACCATTTTCACGAAATTCGAATAATTCAGGAAGTTACGATCCGATATGCGCAAATACCGAAAGGAACCAAGATCTTTGGGTTATAACCATGCATTTCAAGTTTCATCAAAATCGAATTAAAATTGTGACCTTTACAGGGTCCACAACCTTGATATACCATTTTTTAACAGTATTCACGTACAAATGGTGGCCATTTTGTATGGCAATTTTGGTCTGATTTTCCCAAAATTCAAACTCAACCGTCCTTACGGTGAAACGGTAATATAATCAAACGTTTTTTTTAAATCGGATAATAATTGTGACCTCCAAGCTAAAAAAAAAGGCGATTTTGCGTATAATCAGGGGCCATAATTCAGGAAGTTACGATCCGATATGCGCAAATATCGAAAGGAAGCAAGATCTTTGGGTTATAACCTTGAATTTCAAGTTTCATCACAATCGAATCAAAATTGTGACCTCCACAGGGTCCACAACCTTGATATACCATTTTTTAACAGTATTCGCGTACAAACGGCGGCCATTTTGTATGGCAATTTTCGTCCGATTTTCCCAAAATTCGAACTCAACCTTCCTTAGGGTGTAACGATGATATAATCAAACGTTTTTTTAAATCGAATAATAATTCTGACCTTCAAGCTAAAAAAAAGGCGATTTTGCGTATAATCAGGGGCCATAATTCAGGAAGTTACGATCCGATATGCGCAAATATCGAAAGGAACCAAGATCTTTGGGTTATAACCATGAATTTCAAGTTTCATCAAAATCGAATCAAAATTGTGACCTCCACAGGGTCCACAACCTTGATATACCATTTTTTAACAGTATTCGCGTACTAACGGCGGCCATTTTGTATGGCAATTTTGGTCCGATTTTCCCGAAATTCGAACTCAACCTTCCTTAGGGTGTAACGGTGATATAATCAAACGGTTTTTTAAATCGAATAATAATTGTTACCTCCAGAGGGACCACAAGCTAAAAAGGGTGATTTTTCGGACAATCAGGGGCCATAATTCAGGAAATTACATTCCGATAGCCGCAAATATGTGTTACAAACATGCATGTCAAGTTTCATCAAAATGTGACCTCTATAGGGTCCACAAGCTAAAGATAGGCTGGCACTGCCAGGCAGGATACGCCCACATTTTCGAGAGATGGATAGAGAACAAGCAATACCGAAAGTGATTTTTCCTACATCATTAAGTTAGAATTTGATATGTGCAAATATTGAAATGAATTAAGATATTTGGGTTATAAAGGTTCATTTCAGTAGGCTTCAAATTTGAATGGGGATCATGTTGCTAAGTGGGTAAAATGCTGGCTTGGTTGCCTTGAGGTTTGGTGTTTGATCCCTGCATTGGGTGACGAAGTTCATCTAGATTTTCTAGCGTGGTTTCCCCTTGTTCGTGATTAAGGATGGATGGCCTGACAAGAACAGCTGTCAATTTTAGTCCGATTTTCACGAAATTCGACCTCAACCTTCATTACGATGTAACAGTGATATAATCAAACGTTTTTTTAAATGGGATAATAATTCTGACCCCAGAGGGACCACAAGCTAAAATAAGGTCATTTTTCGTACAATCAGGGGCCATAATTCAGGAAGTTACGATCCAATGGGCGCAAATATCAAAAAGAACCAAGATCTTTGGGTTATAAACATGCATGTCATGTTTCATCAAAATCGGTTCAAAATTGTGACCTCTATAGGGTCCACAACCTTGACATAACATACTTTCACACTAATCGCGTACAAACGGCGGCCATTTTGTCTGTCAATTTTGGTCCGATTTTCACCTCTATCTTCATTACCATGTAACGGTGATATAATGAAACGTTTTTTTAAATCGGATAATAATTTTGACCTCCAGTGGGACCACAAGCTAAAAAGGGTGATTTTTCGTACAATCAGGGGCCATAATTCAGGAAGTTAAGAATCAATGAGCGCAAATATCGAAAGGAACCAAGATCTTCGGGTTATAAACATGCATCAAAAGTTTCATCAAAATCGGTTCAAAATTGTGACCTCTATAGGGTCCACAACCTTGATATAACATATTTTCACACTATTCGCGTACAAACGGCGGCCATTTTCTCCGTCAATTTTGGTTCGATTTTCACGAAATTTGACCTCAGCCTTCATTACCATGTAACGTTGCTATAATCAAACGTTTTTTTAAATCGGATAATAATTTTGACCTCCAGAGGGACCACAAGCTAAAAAGGGCAATTTTTCGGACAATCAGGGGCCATAATTCAGGAAGTTACGATCCGATTGGTGCAAATATCGAAAGGAACCAAGATCTTTGGGTTATAAACATACATGTCAAGTTTCATCAAAATTGGTTCAAAATTGTGACCTCGATATGGTCCACAACCTTGATATAACATATTTTCACACTATTCGCGTACAAACGGCGGCCATTTTGTTTGTCAATTTTGGTCCGATTTTCACGAAATTTGCACCCAGCCCTCATTACCATGTAACGGTGATATAATCAAACGGTTTTTTAAATCGGATAATAATTTTGACCTCCAGAGGGACCACAAGCTAAAGAGAGGCTGGCACTGCCAGGCAGGATACGCCCACATTTTCGAGAGATGGATAGAGAACAAACAATACGGAAAGTGATTTTTCCTGTATTTCATACTGTATTGGGAGCAGCCATTTTGTTGGTCAGTTCCAGTCTGATATTCATGAAATTCGAAGTCGACAATGATTATGGTGTGACGGTACATAACCTAGAAATGTGACTTTTCGTCAAAATCGGATAAGAATTGTGACCTGTACAGAGTCAACAACCATGATATACCATATCTTTACACTATTCGCGTAAAAACGGCGACCATTTCGTCCGGCAATTTTGGTACCATTTTCACGAAATTCGAATAATTCAGGAAGTTACGATCCGATATGCGCAAATACCGAAAGGAACCAAGATCTTTGGGTTATAACCATGCATTTCAAGTTTCATCAAAATCGAATTAAAATTGTGACCTTTACAGGGTCCACAACCTTGATATACCATTTTTTAACAGTATTCACGTACAAACGGTGGCCATTTTGTATGGCAATTTTGGTCTGATTTTCCCGAAATTCGAACTCAACCTTCCTTACGGTGTAACGGTAATATAATCAAACCTTTTTTTAAATCGGATAATAATTGTGACCTCCAAGCTAAAAAAAAAGGCGATTTTGCGTATAATCAGGGGCCATAATTCAGGAAGTTACGATCCGATATGCGCAAATATCGAAAAGAAGCAAGATCTTTGGGTTATAACCTTGAATTTCAAGTTTCATCACAATCGAATCAAAATTGTGACCTCCACAGGGTCCACAACCTTGATATATAATCAGGGGCCATAATTCAGGAAGTTACGATCCGATATGCGCAAATATCGAAAGGAAGCAAGATCTTTGGGTTATAACCATGAATTTCAAGTTACATCAAAATCGAATCAAAATTGTGACCTCCACAGGGTCCACAACCTTGATATACCATTTTTTAACAGTATTCGCGTACTAACGGCGGCCATTTTGTATGGCAATTTTCGTCCGATTTTCCCGAAATTCGAACTCAACCTTCCTTAGGGTGTAACAGTGATATAATCAAACGTTTTTTTAAATCGAATAATAATTGTGACCTCCAAGCTAAAAAAAAGGCGATTTTGCGTATAATCAGGGGCCATAATTCAGGAAGTTACGATCCGATATGCGCAAATATCGAAAAGAAGCAAGATCTTTGGGTTATAACCTTGAATTTCAAGTTTCATCACAATCGAATCAAAATTGTGACCTCCACAGGGTCCACAACCTTGATATATAATCAGGGGCCATAATTCAGGAAGTTACGATCCGATATGCGCAAATATCGAAAGGAAGCAAGATCTTTGGGTTATAACCATGAATTTCAAGTTACATCAAAATCGAATCAAAATTGTGACCTCCACAGGGTCCACAACCTTGATATACCATTTTTTAACAGTATTCGCGTACTAACGGCGGCCATTTTGTATGGCAATTTTCGTCCGATTTTCCCGAAATTCGAACTCAACCTTCCTTAGGGTGTAACAGTGATATAATCAAACGTTTTTTTAAATCGAATAATAATTGTGACCTCCAAGCTAAAAAAAAGGCGATTTTGCGTATAATCAGGGGCCATAATTCAGGAAGTTACGATCCGATATGCGCAAATATCGAAAGGAAGCAAGATCTTTAGGTTATAACCATGAATTTCAAGTTTCATCAAAATCGAATCAAAATTTTGACCTCCACAGGGTCCACAACCTTGATATACCATTTTTTAACAGTATTCGCGTACTAATGGCGGCCATTTTGTATGGCAATTTTCGTCCGATTTTCCCGAAATTCGAACTCAACCTTCCTTAGGGTGTAACGGTGATATAATCAAACGGTTTTTTAAATCGAATAATAATTGTGACCTCCAGAGGGACCACAAGCTAAAAAGGGTGATTTTTCGGACAATCAGGGGCCATAATTCAGGAAATTACATTCCGATAGCCGCAAATATCGAAAGGAACCAAGATCTTTGGGTTACAAACATGCATGTCAAGTTTCATCAAAATCGGTTCAAAATTGTGACCTCTATAGGGTCCACAAGCTAAAAACGTGATTTTTCGTACAATCAGGGGCCATAATCCATGAAGTTTTGATCCGATACATGCCAATATCGAAAGGAACCGAGATCTTTTGGGGATAAACCTATATTTCAAGTTTCGTCAAAAATCGGATAAGAATTGTGACCTGTAGAGAGTCCACAAACAAATTGTGGACGGACGGACGTCCGGACGGACAGGGGCGACGACATAATACGTCCACATGAAAATGTGGGCGTATAAAAACGTGATTTTTTGTACAATCAGGGGCCATAATCCATGAAGTTTTGATCCGATACATGCCAATATCGAAAGGAACCGAGATCTTTTTGGGATAAACCTATATTTCAAGTTTCGTCAAAATCGGATAAGAATTGTGACCTGTAGAGAGTCTACAAACAAATTGTGGACGGACGGACGTACGGACAGGGGCGACGACATAATACGTCCACATGAAAATGTGGGCGTATAAAAACACTACGATATTTTGTTACAATGTCCTGACAATTCCCAGAACAAGATATACTATTAATTCTAGCTATCAAGTTAAAGTTGACACTATCTTGTCATCCAAGAATATTTATATTCTTTTTACTGTCTAAAACTTGAAATGTGATATATCTACTAAGATTATTGTATCTACAGTTTAAAATTACTTTTCCTAATGCTTTTTCTGGGTGGCCATGCACACCATTTATAAAAACATTTGTCGGTAGCATTTCATAATTTACATTCAATTCATTTAAAACACTATATGATAAAACATTACACATAGCTCCAGTATCAATTTCTAAACGTAGTTGCTTACCTTGAATATATTTATACAAACATACCAATCATCATTATTATGATTTACATTAAAATCATCAATATGTGAAACAAACACATTATTTAAACTACACTGACTAAACATATTGTTAACATAATCATCATCATAATTTTCATTATTATCAATAATGTTAAATTCTGGCCTGTAATCACTTCTAAAATTGTTTCTCAGATTATAAGTACTATAATCAAATCTATGTACATTTTGTCCTCGAAAATAACGTCCTCTGCGACTTCCTCGTCCTCTACGAAAACTAAAATATCCACGCTGTCTTCTGGGATATATTGAACTTCTACACAACTTTGACTTCGAAAAATGTCTTTTATTATTATTATTACAAACATTTGTTATAGCCCCTCTTTCACATACACGTGTTCAGAGGTGCTTTACAATGGTACAAATATAAAACACAAGAATCAATATGAATTGTAAAATATATATACATTTAAAATGCTTGAAGAAATAAATGCGTTTTAAGTTTTTTCTTAAAAGCATTAACATTATTACAGGACCGAATATCATAGGGTAACTTATTCCATAAAACTGGTGCTTGTACACTAAAAGATCTTTGACCAAAAGTCAACAGCTTTGAATATTTGGGCTTTAAAGAAAATTTCCATCTGAAGAGCGTAAACATCGCCCTGGTGTATACATATTTAAAAGATCAGATAAATAAACAGGTGCTAATTTGTTCAAACATTTAAAAGTTAACAATAAAATTTAAAATCAATTCTATAAGAAATAGGTAACCAATGTAAATTTTTTAAAATTGGGGTAATATGATCATATTTTTTAATGCGTGTAATAAGACGTACAGCTGTATTTTGGACTTGTTGAAGTTTATCTAAAAGTTTGGCTGGAAGACCAGCTACCAACGAATTAAAATTGTCCAGTCTTGACGTGACCAAAGCATTGACAAGTGTTTTTATGGAGTCTAAAGGGATAAATTTACGTATTCTTCCAATATTTCTTATATTACAATAACGCAATTTACATATATAATTTACTTGAGCTTCCATACTCATATTCATATCAAATATTACGTGCAGATGACGAGGGATTAATTTCACTATTACCAATTAAGAAGGGAGATTTACAGTCAATTTTTGACAATTGTTTATTTGAACCAATTATTAAATATTCAGTTTTATCATCATTTAATTTTAGAAAGTTTTTTGACATCCACAATTTAATTTCAGATATACATTCTTCGATAACTACTTTTGAACTGACATAAGAATCTGGATTTTTAGGTGAAAAGGAAATATATAATTGGGTGTCATCTGCATATAGATGAAATTGTAAATCATATTTTCTAACTATATCCCCAAGCGGTGAGGTGTATAACGTAAATAAAATAGGACCAAGGACAGAACCCTGGGGAACGCCAGATTTTAAAACAGAATGAGAAGAATATTTACCATTTACAACAACACATTGCTGCCTACCAATTAAATAACTTTCTAAAAGATTAAGAGCAGAGTTATTAATACCAAATCTAAAACGAAGACGATTTAAAAGAATGCTGTGGTCGACAGTGTCAAAGGCAGCAGATAGGTCTAATAATAATAAAAGAATACATTTTTGGTTATCTATGGATAAAAGAATATCATTTGAAACACGGGTTAAATCAGTTTCTGTACTGTGGAATTTTTTATATGCACTCTGAAGAGGCTTGTGAAGGGAATTATCTTCAATATGACACTTCAACTGACTAGTGACACATTTTTCAAATATTTTAGATATGAAACTTAAATTTGAGACCGGCCTGTAATTTTTCAAAACATTACAATCAAGATTAGTCTTTTTAATTAAAGGAGTTACAAAGGCAAGTTTGAATACATCTGGAACAGTGTTAGTATTTATGCAGGAATTGATTATATCAGTAATTACTGGAACTATTTCAGGTAAACAAGTCTTCAGGATGTGTGTGGGAAGGGGATCAAAGGGCACACGACTTTGGTGGTGAGGCCTTTATCAGATTCGATACAATCGACTCAGTTACATTACTAAAATCTGAAAATGTCACAGATGAAGTAGCTTTGTCATAGATACTGTATGAGGATCAAAACTAATGGAATTATTTGTAATGTTGATTTCATTTCTAATAAGCTCTATTTTACTTTGAAAGAAGTTCGAAAATGCTTCTACGAGGTCACTATTATTATAACTATCCGGTAGGATTTTACCGTCAAGTACGGAATTCACAACTTTGAATAATTCTTTCTGTTTATTTTCACAGTTATCTATTTTGTTTGAATAAAATTTTGATTTTGATTCTTCTATATGTCTAGTCACACGGTTTTTCTTTGTCTTGTAGATATCTTTATGGACATGTAATTGCGTATTTCTCCACATATGTTCAGCCTTATTGCGACATCGCTTGGCCTCTAATATGTTATTGTTGAACCATGGCGTGCCAGGCCGAACTTTCAACATGACCGTTTTCTTTGGAAGGGTAGCATCTAATACTGGAAAATGATCAGATATAAGTTTATCCTGAACGTTCAATCCTTTCAAAGTTAAATTTTCCATTCTAGTAATTACAAGATCATGGGTGTGTCCAAGATTATGAGTAGGTGATGAAACATGTTGAATAAATGACCTATTGTTTAGAATTTCACAGAAATGAGTCGTATCAGCATCTGTCAATCTCTCAAAGTGTATATTAAAGTCGCCAAATATTAATATTTCGCCTTTAAATGCCACTAGATCATCCAGAAGTGATGACATTTCATCAAAGAATAATTTACACAGGTTCTTCTTTGGGGGTCTATATACCGTAATAATACGAATGTTTCCTGTTGAGAACTTAAAAATACAGTCCAAACATTCAAATGTTTTAAACTGCCCATGTTTATGTTGTTTGTGTAGCACAATAGAAGAATTAAATAAAACCCCAACACCACCTCCACGCGTTCCTCTTGCAGAATGAACAAAAGAATATCCTTTTGGGGTTAATGCACAAATAGTAGCAGAATCTGAATCATTAGATAACCATGTTTCTGTGAAGCCACACACATCTATTGAATTCTCAGTTATGTAATACTGTAAAACAGTTGTCTTATTACGAACAGATCTTGCATTTATTAATCCAAATCTGGTAATCAGTTGGATTTTTACTATTTTTAACTTGGATCAAATTACGATTACTGTACTGTTTTTCATTAGATATTTTACTATTTTTGTCTGTATAATGATCATTATCAACTGTGAGATCAACAAGATTATTACTATTTACTTGATTTTTAGTCACTGGTTTTACAGTGGTTAGTGATTAATACTTTTATAGCCCTGAGTTTATTTCTGCCACCTCTACAGCCCCTGTATGAGTAAGTGTTATTTGTAGGTTGATTAACATTAACTCTATCCATGTCTCTTTTGTTTAAAGTCATGTTCACTAAAAGTGTTGACTGAGTAAAACTCCACAAACACAATGAAAAGTATAAGATATTTCAAAATATAGTAAAATAAAGCAACATTTTCCTTAAAAAAATCTAAAAATCCATTTGAAAATTAAGATAGGTTGCCAGGCAACGAAACATACGCCCACAGCAGCTAAATCGTCCGGGCAGTCAACAAGGGTTGTCGCATATTTTTACTTTTTTTTGGTAATGAAACATTTGTAATACACTAAAATCTGAGTAACAACTCATTATGTAATTATCAGAAAATCATGAGAATTTGTTTGCTTTTTATAAAGTTTTGCCCCACGCTAACAATTAGTATAGGAAACATTTAATACCATGGATTTAGCTGTTCAGTTATCAAAATTCATTGAAAATCAAAATACTTGTTCGTTTCAACACCTTAAACTCTGTGTATCAATCTGAAGTAAATCGGATGATAAGTTTGGCATCTACAGCGCAACAAGGTTTTATGAAGTGATCAAGGGAGATAACTCTTGAAGTAATTATTTGAAATTGATGAAAATCAGTAGGCTTCTTCCTCTCAGGACCTTAAACAGTGTGTGTAAATTTAAAGTCAATCGGATATTAACTTTGGCCTCTAGAGTGTCCACAGGATTTTTTGATGTGATCAAGGGCCATAACTCTGGCACTAATTATCGGAAATTGATGCAAATCAATAGGCTTCTTCGTCTTATGACCTTAAACACTGTGTATAAATTTAAAGTCAATCGGATATTAACTTTGGCTTTTAGAGCGTCCACAAGATTTTTTGAAGTGATCAAGGGCCATAACTCTGGCACTAATTATCGGAAATTGCTGAAAATCAATAAGCTTCTTCGTCTAATGACCTTAAACACTGTGTATAAATTTAAAGTCAATCGGATATTAACTTTGGCTTTTAGGGCGTTCACAAGATTTTTTGAAGTGATCAAGGGCCATAACTCTGGCACTAATTATTGGAAATCGCTGAAAATCAATAGGCTTCTTCGTCTTATGACCTTAAACACTGTGTATAAATTTAAAGTCAATCGGATATTAACTTTGGCTTTTAGAGCATCCACAAGATTTTTTGAAGTGATCAAGGGCCATAACTCTGGCACTAATTATCGGAAATCGCTGAAAATCAATAGGCTTCTTCGTCTTATGAGCTTAAACACTGTGTATAAATTTAAAGCCAATCGGATAATAACTTTGGCCTCTACAGTGTCCACAAGATTTTTTGAAGTCGTCAAGGGCCATAACTCTGGTAGTTATCATCGGAAATCGCTGAAAAACAATAGGCTTCTTCGTCTCATGACCTTAAACACTGCGTATAAATTTAAAGTCAATCGGATATTAACTTTAGCCTCTAGAGCGTCCAAAAGCAATTGTGGACGCCGGACCGACAGACCGACGGACGGACGGACCGACGACAATATACGACCACATTTCAATGTGGGCGTATAAAAAGTCACTTGCAAGTTATGAAACATTAAAAATGATTATAACATTGTGAAACTGAACAAATACACAGAGCAAAATTTACACACAGCAGCCATACAGGCGCACTATACAATGTCCAATAATGTTACAATAACTGTTACAATAATTATGATATGCGGGCATTTCATATATTCATGTGTCTTGCAACAGTATCTACAATACAGGGCTCGAAACGAAAGGCGCGCGAAAGCGCTCGCGCACCTACCACGCACCTAAAGTGAAACCCAGGTACATATTTTTAGACGCACCCAAATTTTACAAACAACGCTCCTCGTACCGAAGGCTAACTCACGGTTCTCTTTTTAAAATATCCCCCGGCTTTTTACATGAATTAACGCGAACGCTTTTAATAAAATTATCGCAAAAATAATCTGTTTTTATTTAACGGTCTCAAGACACTACCGTCGGCCTCAGCGGCAATGGCCTCAGAATTTTAGAATTTGGCCGCAGATTCGTTGCCGATTTTTAACTATCCACGGCCATGGGTCGCCGATTTGTATTAGGTATCAATAGTTATTTTTACTATCGATAATCGGCATTGATTTGATAGTATTATTTTCACAGTCGGAACCAAGAATGGGTTACGTATTTAAAAGTCAAAACCATACGATGTTGCGATAGATGCTTTTTGTTTGTCTAATTAATAATAAAACGTCTCATATTACGTATAAATTGTACTTAATTTTTAAATAATGTAGCCTTGGTTCTGAATGACGAAATACCGTTGATAGGCCGATATATGTGGTGGAACCAAAATAAAATGAGCACTTATTCAAAACATTGCGTATGACTACGTGAGAGCGACCAATACCAACATGGCGGACAATTCGTTGTAAATTAGTGTGCAAAAATTAAAGAAAATTTAATAGCCTAAATAACTTGTTACCACGAATAAGTAAATTGTTTATTAGTATTAAAATAATGTAGCATTGATTCCGAATGTAGAAATACAAACGTTTTTGCCATCTATCAGTCATTTAAATAATGAGCAGACGAATTCTGAAAGGGGAAAAACTCCGGGTTATTTACACATCCGGGTATATCCAATTTAGCGAATTCCATGATATGGCGATTATTGTTTCTAATGAAAGTGAAAGTATTGTTTAAATGAGGGCGAATTTATTTCCAACATTTTTTGGGAAAAAAAAGCTAGATTGAGACTTTGAAGTAAATATAAAGTGACCGATGTAGGCTATTGTATTTATTACACGAATCATTAAGTCACAGAAAACATTGAGTCGACTCCTCTACGCACGCACGAAGAATGCATTATTTTTGTAAAAGTAATAAATATATTGAACAGGTTGTGATAGTCAGGCCTATTACAACCATTTGACTGAGAAAAAAAGATGTAAAATAAACAGATTTATAACATAATATTACATATTAAACTCTTCTAAATCAGTACAACTGAATTTGGGCACTTAATATAAGCAAAATCTGCTTTTGAAAAACACTCTCCTAAAATATCTGAGGTGCAGGTTTTTAGGAGAGCTATTTTCAGAATTTGTAATTTTAGGTGCAGCTTTTAGAGCTCTCCATGATTTTATTCTTTTCAAACCCTGCAATATCCCGTATTGTCTCTATTTGATATATTTGAAAAATTATTTCCGGGAACTTTAAAAGTTTTATGAATATTCGATTCTTCCCGTGTTGACATTTCTTTTAAATGTTTCTGTGTTAATTCCGAACTCCTACAAATTCTAATAACATTATTTAATGTAAGTTCAGGTTCGTCTAAATCAAGTAATCTCATTTTAACATGAGTATCACTGATTCCTTGAACAATCCTGTCACAGAGTAAGGAGTTTTCAATTTCGCCATACTCACATCCTTTTGCTTTATGTTTTAAATCAGCAATGAAGTCCATTAAACTTTCGCCTTCTCTTTGGTGCCTTTCTAAAAAAGTTTGCCTTCTAATATTTCGATATTTCTTATGTCCATAGTGAGCATCAAACTTTGTCAAAACTGTTTCTAAATCTTCCTTACTTTCTGCTTTATCGTCTCATAGAGTGTATTCTGTTACTTCGCAGTAAGGAAATAAACGATATTTACCGACTGCGATAAAGTTATTTCGTTTCAGGGACGTGCGTAGCTTGGAGCATATTTTTTTTATTACAACCAAGGGACATAGCTCTTATTCTCACTAAGAGATAACTCCTTTGATTATGGAAGCCGGGAAGATTTTGAGCCATTTATAACATATGTCCAAATGGTTATATATCCTCAAAAATCAGAAGTGGCCAGACTTCCATTGTTGGCCAGTGAAGTTTTCATAGTAAGTCTTATCATATAATGTCTTTACTGTCCCGAAATAGTGTCTGTTTGCTATAAAACATTTTTAGCCTGAACCACTCTAACATGTGTTTGGTTTACGGGATTAATTAAATTATAGGTAGCAGCCATTCAATGAATCTAACGACAGACATTTATGACCGTTGTATATTCCATGCGACGGTCGTATGTAATTACACGTCTGTGGGCGATATGGTTTCAGACGGAACGAAAAAGGTGGCTGGAATTTGTGCTTGATATAACAAAAGCAGGCAGTCCTTCAAAGAATATAATCTAAATTGTAATGACGAGCATTTATGACTGTATATTCAAAGCGACACTGGCCTTATTCGTAGACTGAAACCCATCATAGGCCATTGTGTTTTGTTTTGTTTTTTTGTGTGAAAATACCGTCGCACAGTAAGCTTCTTACATAAAATGGAATCGAACGCCATTTTTATGCTCGCGTAAGGTTTACCGACTGATTCCGGAAATTGATATTTCCAAAAACTTTGATATAGTGTCATATAAGAAAGAAGCAATTTTTTTTTACCAGACCTGCAAATTGGCTCTATGCAATTGAGGAAAACAAGTGGATGAGTGATCCGTACTCATGGCCCAAACAAGAATTTTATTTTGGTCAAGTTTATTACGTTTTTGCGACCAAACCGATGTTATATATTAATTACAGCATAGTACATGCGAGGTTATCATCAATTTTAGCGCTGCATGTTATCCTACACAAAACTATAAATAGTATGTATGCAATATGCAAATAAGGTTGTTTATGCGTGCTGTTAGCCAATAGCTACTGTAAAAATACACGCGTTTCTAGACGGTCCTAACCAATGAAAAATTATCGTTGTTTGGTGCACGTAGTAATACTTCAGCCATTTTTATAAAATTTCCTCTTGATGGAATATGAATAACAGAAAGAATAAAAGGATGACCTAGTTGAATCAGTGAATATTTTCAAACTATTGTTTTCTATTAATTGTAACCACATAAATCGTAACGACATTAATTGTAGCCATATAGATGGCTCTCGGTAAAGTGGTAATTTGGCGTAAAATCTAAACGCCTTGTGTTATCAAACACTCGGTTCATTTCTCGACACATCCGGGAAAATAAATGTTGTGTCAAAAAACTAAACCCCTTTCAAATCTAAATGGTAGTTTTCATTTTTAAAAACATTCCGAGAAACTGAACGGTCGTAAAGTTGACGATCGAAGTCAAAACTAAACAGCGTTTCTAAATCTACATGGTAGCACAAACTGGGCGGTTTTCGATGAATCTTGACGCCGGACCGACAGACGGCCGAGGGGCAATGAAAGTATACGACCACATTTAAATGTGGGCGTATAAAACCAGCTAATGTAAAGGGAATTTGCTGAAAATTTTAGTCAAATTGATCCACTATAAACCAAGAACTAAGCAAATGAAAGTTCCACTTAGCCTTGAACGGTAAGACAAAACTAGTAGTATCCATTAATCATTTAATCATTAATCATGAAGGAAATTTTTGAAGCAAATCGAACTACAATCCAACAAATATCGCCAGCTAGACCTGACATCATGGCAGTTTGAATAAGGTATCACATTTTAAACCGTCTTTTAAACTATCTATAAATGTGTTGTGGGCAAAACAACGTAAAAGGTTACTCTTGAACAATTGCCCATTTCTGGGCAATGGCTCAAGTTAGAAACTATCTTTTGTCACAATGACGTCATTTTCAGTGACCAATAATTGGTTACATCTAAGGAATATTGTGACCGTGAGGTCCGTCAGATATTACAAGAGTCTGGAATGTTCTTCAAATCTTTAATACTGGAAACTTATAATAAGAATTATCTACATACACTTACAGGATCAAGGATAACCGACTAGTACCTTATGCTACTAAGTCGGATAGACCTAAATGACTGCCATATCAAGTACAATCACATATATTTATATGGAATTACTTCTAATCACTTGGCTAGATTAAGTGTTGACATAAATAAGCATTGATGTAATAGTGTACAATATAAGAAATAAAACAATGGTAAATAAAACAATTAATTGGCAAGCTCACCAGACAGGCTGTATTGTCAGTTACTTTCTATCTTTAACAGTTTTATAAACAATAAGGGATTATAATAAATTAACATGTCATTAGAATTATGTAACATTTTACCCTTGGCTACAGTCAACTTTCAATAGCACACACACGCAATAATTATTGTTCTTAGAGATTACAAGTATACAGAATTCAATTTGATGACTTTCCTTTTTAAAATTAAAGTATTATCTGAAATATTCTAAATTTAATCTAACATAAAACTACTGTAACCAGCACGGTTATAATATTCACAGAATGGTGCAAATTTTTATGAAAATCAAACAACCATTTATTCCTTTACGGGCATAAAATGTTGAAAAGTGATTCCAACATAAATGCCCATTTCCCAGACATATCAAAATTTTTAAATGAATTAAGGACTTTCCTTAACTCTTATATATGACTTATATATGCCTTGCAAATAATTATGTTTCAGCCTTAAAATCCAAACTGCAGAAAATGAAATTCGAAAATTCCCTTCCATCTTGCTCTGCTTACTTACAATGGCAGCTATATTTTAATCTTTAAAGATACATTTGCGGGTACAACCTAGATGATTTGATGAAATATTTGGATTAAATACATATTCGAACACATTAATTTATCATAATTTTGCTGCAGATCCTTCTAAAAATATTTTAATTGCCAAAGAATACTTGACTATAAAGATAGGCTGGCACTGCCAGGAAGAATACGCCCACATTTTCAAGAGATGGACAGAGAACAAGCAATACCGAAAGTGATTTTTCCTACATCATTAAGTCCTGTATTTCATAGTGTATTGGGAGCAGCCATTTAGTTGGTCAGTTCCAGTCTGATATTCGTGAAATTCGAAGCCGACAATGATTATGGTGTGACGGTACACAACCTAGAAATGTGACTTTTCATCAAAATCGGATAAGAATTGTGACCTGTAGAGAGTCCACAACCATGATATACCATATTTTTACACTATTCACGTACAAACGGCGACCATTTCGTCCGGCAATTTTGATATGATTTTCACGAAATTATAACTCAACCTTCCTCATCAAAATCGAATTAAAATTGTTACCTATACCGGGTCCACAACCATGATATATCATTTTTTTAACAGTATTCGCGTATAAACGGCGGCCATTTTGTCTGTCAATTTTGGTCCGATTTTCCCGAAGTTCAAACTCAACCTTCCTTACGGTGTAACGGTGATATAATCAAACGTTTTTTTAAACCGGATAATAATGATCTTTGGGTTATAACCATGAATTTCAAGTTTCATCAAAATCGAATTAAAATTGTGACCTCCACAGGGTCCACAACCTTGATATACCATTTTTTTTACAGTATTCGCGTACAAACGGCGGCCATTTTGTATGGCAATTTTGGTTCGATTTTCCCGAAATTCGAAACTCAACCTTCCTTAGGGTGTAACGGTGATATAATCAAACGGTTTTTTAAATCGGATAATAATTGTGACTTCCAGAGGGACCACAAGCTAAAAAGGGTGATTTTTGGGACAACCAGGGGCCATAATTCAGGAAATTACATTCCGATAGGCGCAAATATCAAACGGAACCAAGATCTTTGGGTTATAAACATGCATGTCAAGTTTCATCAAAATCGGTTCAAAATTGTGACCTCTATAGGGTCCACAAGCTAAAGACAGGCTGGCACTGCCAGGCAGGATACGCCCACATTTTCGAGAGATGGATAGAGAACAAGCAATACCGAAAGTGATTTTTCCTACATCATTAAGTCCTGTATTTCATACTGTATTGGGAGCAGCCATTTAGTTGGTCAGTTCCAGTCTGATATTCATGAAATTTGAAGCCGACAATGATTATGGTGTGATGGTACACAACCTAGAAATGTGACTTTTCATCAAAATCGGATAAGAATTGTGACCTGTAGAGAGTCCACGTCCATGATATACCATATCTTTACACTATTCGCATACAAACGGCAACCATTTCATCCGGCAATTTTGGTACGATTTTCACGAAATTAGAACTCAACCTTCTTCATCAAAATCGAATTAAAATTGTGACCTATACAGGTTCCACAACCACGATATACCATTTTTTTAACAATATTCGCGTACAAACGGCGGCCATTTTGTCTGTCAATTTTGGTCTGATTTTCTCAAAATTCAAACTCAACCTTCCTTACGGTGTAACGGTGATATAATCAAACGTATTTTTAATTCGGATAATAATTGTGACCTCCAGAGGGACCACAAGCTAAAGAAAGGGGGATTTTGCGTATAACCAGGGGCCATAATTCAGGAAGTTACGATCCGATATGCGCAAATATCGAAAAGAACCAAGATCTTTGGTTTATAACCATGAATTTCAAGTTTCATCAAAATCGAATTAAAATTGTGACCTTTACAGGGTCCACAACCTTGATATACCATTTTTTAACAGTATTCGCATAGAAACAGCGGCCATTTTGTATGGCAATTTTGGTCTGATTTTCCCGAAATTCGAACTCAACCTTCCTTACGGTGTAACGGTAATATAATCAAACGTTTTTATAAATCGGATAATAATTGTGACCTCCAGAGGGACCACAAGCTAAAAAAAAAAGGCGATTTTGCGTATAATCAGGGGCCATAATTCAGGAAGTTACGATCCGATATGCGCAAATATCGAAAGGAACCAAGATCTTTGGGTTATAACCATGAATTTCAAGTTTCATCAAAATCAAATTAAAATTGTGACCTTTACAGGGTCCACAACCTTGATATACCATTTTTTAACAGTATTCGCGTACAAACGGCGGCCATTTTGTATGGCAATTTTGGTCCGATTTTCCCGAAATTCGAATTCAACCTTCCTTAGGGTGTAACGGTGATGTAATCAAACGGTTTTTTAAATCGGATAATAATTGTGACCTCCACAGGGACCACAAGCTGAAAAGGTTGATTTTTCGGACAATCAGGGGCCATAATTCAGGAAATTACGTTCCGATAGCCGCAAATATCGAAAGGAACCAAGATCTTTGGGTTACAAACATGCATGTCAAGTTTCATCAAAATCGGTTCAAAATTCTGACCTCTATAGGGTCCACAAACTAAAAACGTGATTTTTCATACAATCAGGGGCCATAATCCATGAATTTTTGATCCGATACAGGGCTCGAAACGAAAGGCGCGCGAAAGCGCTCGCGCACCTACCACGCACCTAAAGTGAAACCCAGGTACATATTTTTAGACGCACCTGAATTTTATAAACAACGCTCCTCGTTCAGAAGGCTAACTCACGGTTATCTTTTCAAAATATCCCCGACATTTTAAAAGAATTAACGCGAACGCTTTTAGTAAAATTCTCGTAAAAATAATCTATTTTTATTTAACGGTCTCAAGCAAGGCTCGACTCTGCCGTCGGCCTCGGCGGCAATGGCCTCCAAATTTTAGAATTTGGCCGCAGATTCGTGGCAGATTTTTTTATCTATCCATGTATGGTCGCCGATTTGTGTTGGGTATCAATAGTTATTTTTTACTATCGATAATCAGCATTGAAGTGTTGATTGATAGTATCGAAACAATCTTATTTTCACGGTCGTAACCAAGAATGCGTTACGTATATAAAAGTCAAAACCATACGATGTTGCGATAGATGTTTTTTGTTTGTCTAATTAATAATAAAGCGTCTCATATTACGTATAAATTGTACTTAATTTTTAAATGATGTAGCCTTGGCTCTGAATGATGAATTACCATTGATAGGCCGATGTATGCTGAGGAACCAAAATAAAATGAGCACAAGTCGATTCAAAACATTGCGTACGTGAGTCCGACCAATACCAACATGGCGGACAATTTGTTGTCAATTCGCGTGCAAAAATTAAAGAAAAAATTTAATAGCCTAAATAACTTGTTATCACAAATTCGTAAATTGTTTATTATTATTGAAATAATGTAGCCTTGATTCCGAATGAAAAAATACAAACGTTTTTGTCATCTATCAGTCATTTATAAGGAGCAGACGAATTCCGAAAGTTTAGGGATAAAACTCCGGGTTATTTACACATCCGTGTATATCCAATTTAGCGAATTCCATGATATGGCGATTATTGTTTCTAATGAAATGAGGGCGAATTTATTTCAACATTTTTTGGGGTAAAAAAGCTATACTAAGTAAATATAAAGTGACCGATGTAGGCTATTGTATTATTATACGAAGGATTAAGTCGCAGGAAATATTGAGTCGACTCAATATTTTAAAAATAATAAATATATTGAACGGGTTGTGATAGCCAGGCCTGTAACAACCGTTTGACTGAGAAAAAAAGATGTAAAATAAACAGATTTATAACATAATTTTACACATTAAAACCATCTAAATCAGTACAACTGAATTTAGGCAATTAATAATATAAACAAAATCTACTTTTGAAAAAACGCTCTCCTAGAATATCTGAGGTGCAGGTTTTTAGGAGAGCGATTTTCTGAATTTGTAATTTTAGGTGCAGCTTTTAGAGCTCTCCATGATTTTATTCCTTTCAACCCCTGCCGATACATGCCAATATCGAAAGCAGCCGAGATCTTTTGGGGATAAACCTATATTTCAAGTTTCGTCAAAATCGGATAAGAATTGTGACCTGTAGAGAGTCCACAAACAAATTGTGGACGGACGGACAGGGGCGACGACATAATACGTCCACATGAAAATGTGGGCATATAAAAACTGATCAAAAGAGGTTATGTTTGTGTCACAAGATACATTCCCGGGTACAAACTAGATGATTTGATGAAATATTTGGATTAAAAACATATTCGAACTCATTAATTTATCATAATTTTGCTGCAAATCCTTCTAAAAATATTTTAATTGCCAAGGAATACTTGACTATAAAGATAGGCTGGCACTGCCAGGCAGAATACGCCCACATTTTCGAGAGATGGATAGAGAACAAGCAATACCGAAAGTGATTTTTCCTACATCATTAAGTCCTGTATTTCATACTGTATTGGGAGCAGCCATTTTGTTGGTCAGTTCCAGTCTGATATTCCTGAAATTCGAAGCCGAAAATGATTATGGTGTGACGGTACACAACCTAGAAATGTGACTTTTCGGGAAAATCGGTTGAGAATTGTGACCTGTAGAGAGTCCACAACCATGATATACCATATCTTTACACTATTCGCGTACAAACGGCGACCATTTCGTCCGGCAATTTTGGTACGATTTTCACGAAATTCGAATAATTCAGGAAGTTACGATCCGATATGCGCAAATACCGAAAGGAACCAAGATCTTTGGGTTATAACCATGCATTTCAAGTTTCATCAAAATCAAATTAAAATCGTGACCTATACAGGGTCCACAACCATGATATACCATTTTTTAACAGTATTCGCGTACAAACGGCGGCCATTTTGTTTGTCAATTTTAGTCCGATTTTCCCGAAATTTTAGCTCAAACCTTTCTTAAGGTGAAGCAGTGATATAATCAAACGTTTTTTTAAATCGGAAAATAATTGTAACATATTTTCACACTATTCGCGTACAAACGGCGGCCATTTTGTCCGCCAATTTTGTTTCGATTTTCACGAAATTCGAAGTCAGCCTTCATTACCATGTAACGGTGATATAATCAAACGGTTTTTTAAATTGGATAATAATTTTGACCTCCAGAGGGACCACAAGCTAAAAAGGGCAATTTTTCGGACAATCAGGGGCCATAATTCAGGAAGTTACGATCCAATGGGTGCAAATATCGAAAGGAACCAAGATCTTTGGGTTATAAACATACATGTCAAGTTTTATCAAATCGCTTCAAAATTGTGACCTCTATAGGGTCCACAAGCATGATATAACATATTTTCACACTATTCGCGTACAAACGGTGGCCATTTTGTTTGTCAATTTTGGTCCGATTTTCACGAAATTTGAACTCAACTTTCATTACCATGTAATGGTGATATAATCAAACGTTTTTTAAAATCGGATAATAATTTTGACCTCCAGAGGGACCACAAGCTAAAAAGGGCGATTTTTCGGACAATCAGGGGCCATAATTCAGGAAGTTACGATCCGATGGGCGCAAATATCGAAAGGAACCAAGATTTTGGGGTTATAGACATGCATGTCAAGTTTCATCACAATCGGTTCAAATTTGTGACCTCTATAGGGTCCACAAGCTAAAAACATGATATTTCGTACAATCAGGGGCCATAATCCATGAAGTTGCGATCCGATACATGCCAATATCGAAAGGAACCGAGATCTTATGGGGATAAACCTATATTTCAAGTTTCGTCAAAATCGGATAGGAATTGTGACCTGTAGAGAGTCCACAAACAAATTGTGGACGGACGGACAGGGGCGACGATATAATACGTTCACATGAAAATGTGAGCATATAAAAACTGATCAAAAGAGGTTATGTTTGTGTCACAAGAATTACATCTCTCCGTACCTATAGCAACGGCGGCGAAGACGGAGGAGAATAAATTGCATACACGACATTGTCTGTAATCGCTGCCTATTTACTACAAATATCAAATACTATTTAAATTCTCGGATTATCCACTGCCCGCATCTTTTTCTGTGATTTTTATCTCATTAAGTTGTATGGTTAACTCTTCATAAAGTTTATCAACATGTACACAAAGCTCTCAATGTTTGCGTGCAAAATGAAATGAAATGGGGTTTAACGTCCTACTCTTCTGCACCTAACCTGGGTTAATGGAAGATGGGCATACGCCATATGCATACAGTGTGATATGAGGGAAATTTTGACCGGATAGCTGCGCTACGGCCTATTCTTATATCGGATTCCAGCTGCCATGGGACCTGGGTTTTTCCGTCCCATCTGAACGACTAGACAGGTGTCCTTGTCAGGCCCTCCATTCTGCATCACTGACAAGGGGAAACCATGCAGAAAAATCGAGATGAACTTTCTCGACCAATGCAGGGATCGAACATCCGACCTCCTGGCTAATCAGCCAGCGCCTCATCCACTTAGCCACGTGATCCCCTGTTTGCGTGCAGCCTTCGACGTCACGCGTGCTGATATTCCTAATCGTTGGGCTGTTGATTAGGGGAACCCTTACATTTTTGTCTTGTATACACTCCATGAGTGTTTTTCGGGGAATCCAGTATCATTCTAATAAGATTGGATATCTCTACTTTCCATATATACCAGAATTGCCATACTTTTATACGCAATAATCACCCGATAAAGACTTTTCTGGGAACCTATCTTTAAGTCACTACAAATTATCCAATGAGCATTTCTGTGCGAAATAAGCATTGTGGAAATAGAAAAAAAAACATATCAGTCCGAACAAAAACAATATCGTTTCATGCAAGTTTCAAAGTGTTTAACCCTAATAATTAATAAGTATTATTGTCGCGAAACTAACGAGCGACTTCTCCTTTTCTAGTCATTTTTAACCGAATGCACCAAATTTGTACAGTACCTGTCTACACTAAAGCGATATGCATGTGTTCCATTTGACGCATGTGTAGTCCTAATGTTCATATGTTGAAAGATAGGTGCCAGGCAACGAAACATACGCCCACAGCAGCTAAATCGTCCGGGCAGTCAACAAGGGTTGTCGCATATTTTTACTTTTTTCGCTAATGAAACATTTGTAATACACTAAAAACTGATTAAGAGTAACAACTCATTATATAATTATCAGAAAACCATTAGAATTTGATTGCTTTTTATAAAGGGTTACCCCACGCTAGCAATTAGTATATACATGAAACATTTAATATCATGGATTTAGCTGTTCAATTATCAAAATTCATTGAAAATCAAACTACTTGTTCGTTTCAACACCTTAAACTCTGTGTATCAATCTAAAGTCAATCGGATGATAAGTTTGGCCTCTATAGCGTCACAAGATTTTTTGATGTTATCAAGGGAGATAACTCTGGCAGTAATTATTTGAAATCTCTGAAAATCAATACGCTTCTTCGTCTCATGACCTTAAACACTGTGTGTTAATTGAAAGTCAATCTGATATTAACTTTGGCCTCTAGAGCTTCCACAGGATTTTTTCGAAGTGATCAAGGGCCATAACTCTGGCAGCAATTATTGAAAATCACTGAAAATCGATAGACGTCTTAGTCTCATGACTGTAAACACTATGTATTAACTTAGGCCTCTAGAGCATCCACATGATTTTTTGAAGTGATCAAGGGCCATAACTCTGGCAGAAAATCAAAAGGCTTCTTCGTCTCATGACCTTAGACACTGTGTATAAATTTAAAGTCAATCGGATATTAACTTTGGCCTCTAAAGCGTCCGCAGGATTTTTTGAAGTGATCAAGGGCCATAACTCTGGCACTAATTAACGGAAATCGCTGAAAATCAATAGTCTTCTTCGTCTCATGACCTTAAACACTGTGTATAAATTTAAAGTCAATTGGATATTAACTTTGGCCTCTAGAGCGTCCACAAGATTTGTTTAAGTGATCAAGGACCATAACTCTGGCACTAATTATCGGAAATCACTGAAAATCAATAGGCTTCTTCGTCTTATGACCTTAAACACTGTGTATAAATTTAAAGTCAATCGGATATTAACTTTGGCCTCTAGAGCATCCACAAGATTTTTTGAAGTGATCAAGTGCCATAACTCTGGTAGTTATTATCGGAAATCGCTGAAAAACAATAGGCTTCTTCGTCTCATGACCTTAAACATTAACTTTAGCCTGTAGAGCGTCCACGGACGGACGGGGGCGACGACAATATACGACCACATTTCAATGTGGGCGTATAAAAATTGACAATGTCTAAATATATGAAATTTACAGAGGAATAAATCAAAGCTGTTTTATAATAAATATAGGCTTTTAATAATTATATTTATTGAGTGAAAGCATTTTACGACCCAACTTGGTCTAACATGCTTACAACTAATGCAACTCCTAGATTTTTGTACAAGAAGCAGTGCAATCATTTAAAGGCAGAACTATAGTCTGTTTCAATATTCAATATTGCAATAATTGGCATTAGCATATAAGTGTCACTTATTTATGCAACATCTCCCTCCTGAAAGTATAAAGTAACATAACCTTAAATTCTGAACATAATTACTATAGTATCTATATCTTCAAGTGTCCTATAACTAAAGCATAATAATAACGTTATTTACCAAATAACTATAATTTTCAAATATAAGAAACAGACAAGAACAATGTCGATTGTTCTTTAATCACCATATCGCAAAGGCTTTATAATTTCACGACCTGAGCGACGTAAAGGTTGTACTGGATTTGGTGGGGGAAGTTCTTGTTCAACGATATTTGGTTTGTGAGATGCGTGATGATGTATATCAGTCCAATCAGTTGGATCTTCATCGGAATTATCAGTTGGATCCTCATCGGAATTAACGGAATTGGCGAGGTATAGGTGACGACAAATTCTCCTAAATAATCCAAATGTGGTTCTCACCATGTACGATCGCGGTTGATTACATTTACGCACTATGGTCCCTGGTCCCAGTCTAATTTTCAAATACTCTGTCAACTATATTCAGTTCTGAGAGATTTCGTGCTGAATAATGATTTTTAAAATTACGTTGTGAACGCTGCTTTCTGTCACTATCTCTTCTTCTTACATTCGGCCATTTTGGTTTAAGATTTTTCGAAAGAATTGGTAAGGTCGTTCTGATTTGTCCTCCCATTAATAATTGAGCGGGGCTTGATCCTGTAACTTGAAGTAGTATACTTTTAGCAGTTTTAACAGCCTGCTCTGCTCCCCGTTAGCTTGTGGGAAATAAGGACTGGTAGTTACATGCGTTACCGTAATCACTACAAAATGTTACAAACTCAGCCGAAATGAATAGTGAGTCGTTGTCGTTTGTAAGAAGTTCAGGGATGCCAAATCTAGCAAAACCATCTTTCAACTTGTGAATAGTATTACCACTGGTTAAGGTTGCAACGATATCAAATTCCGATATCGCCATTAATCATGATAACTGCTTTTGGAATTATCGCGATAAATAAAAGTCTACGATTATCAATTTTATCACGATAATTCTCTTTATCATGATATTTCTCTTTATCACGATAGTTATTTATAATCGTGATAATTGTAATTATCATGCACCATAATAAAGGATTGGTTAGAGGATAGGATTTCTAGTGAAAAATAGGGGGTAATAGCCATCTGTAATTTCTCCTCAGTTTGCAGGTGGGTTCTGTTGTCACTTAATAAGACACTATTTATGTTAATCAATCAGTCCACTACCCACCCATATACAAATTTATTAGTTTGTAAATATCTCATAAATATCTTGAACAATCGTTTACGACTACATCACAGGGCTGGCCACGAATAAATTGATGGCGAGCAGATGACTGCTCTCGCAAATTTAGGTTTGCTCGCGTAAAATGTTGCTTGCGTGAGCACACATTTTGTAAAATTGTTTCAATTTAAAATCAATTTGTTGCCTGGATACTTTTTTTAAGTAAATAATGACAAAGCTGTTTAAAGATTGTAATTTATTTTTTTTTTCAATTCTTTATTTACATGATAGTACTATTACTGTGAGTTGGGAATTGTGTAACAAAACAACAAAATAAACGATTGAGCAACAAAATTGCTATTCCTGACACAGAGTTAGCAGTAAACATGTGTGACCATCGCTTTTCTGTTTTTGACGGTCATACTCTTTTTTATAATCAATTTCCGTACGGATTTCTTCACCCCACGACATAAATGTGGATAGGTAGGGTAATCAGGTTTCCTTTAGCCAATTATTACGCTTAGATTAAAAATAGGTTGCCAGGCAACGAAACATACGCCCACACAGCAGCCAAATCGTCCGGGCAGTCAACAAGAGTTGTCGCATATTAAGAAATTATCAGAAAATCATTAGAATTTGTTTGGTTTTTATAATCAAACGTTTTTTTTTTTAAATCAGATAATAATTGTGACCTCCAGAGGCACAACAAGCTAAAAAGGGTGATTTTTCGTACAATCAGGGGACATAATTCAGGAAGTAATGACCCGATGGGCGCAAATATCGAAAGGAACCAAGATCTTAGGGTTATAAACATACATGTCAAGTTTCATCAAAATCGATTCAAAATTGTGACCTCTATAGGGTCCACAACCTTGATATAACATATTTTCACACTACTCGTGTACATATGGCGGCCATTTTGTCTGTCAATTCTAGTCCGATTTTCACGTAATTCAAACTCTCTCTTCATTACCATGTAACGGTGATATAGTCAAACGTTTTTTTTAAATCGGATAATAATTTTGACCTCCAGAGAGACAAAAAGCGAACAAAAGCGATTTTTCGGACAATCAGGGGCCATAATTCAGGAAGTTACGATCCGATGGGCGCAAATAGCGAAAGGAACCAAGATCTTTGGGTTATAAACATACATGTCAAGTTTCATCAAAATCGGTTCAAAATTGTGACCTCTATAAGGTCCACAACCTTGATATAACATATTTTCACACTATTCGCGTACAAACGGCAGCCATTTTGTCCGTCAATTTTGGTCCGATTTTCACGAAATTCGAATTCACCCTTCATAACCATGTAACGGGGATATAATCAAACGTTTTTTTAAATCGGATAACAATTTTGACCTCCAGAGAGACCACAAGCTAAAAAGGGCGATTTTTTGGACAATCAGGGGCCATAATTCAGGAAGTTACAATCCGATGGGCGCAAATATCGAAAGGAACCAAGATCTTTGGGTTATAATAAACATACATGTCAAGTTTCATCAAAATTGGTTCAAAATTGTGACCTCTATAAAGTCCACAACCTTGATATAACATATTTTCACACTATTTGCGTACAAATGGCGGCCATTTTGTCCGTCAATTTTGGTCCGATTTTCACGAAATTCGAATTCAGCCTTCATAACCATGGAACGGTGATAAAATCAAACGTTTTTTTAAATCGGATAACAATTTTGACCTCCAGAGGAACCACAAGCTAAAAAGGGCAATTTTTCGGACAATCAGGGGCCATAATTCAGGAAGTTACGATCCGATTGGCGCAAATATCAAAAGGAACCAAGTTTTTTCGGTTATAAACATGCATGTCACGTTTCATCCAAATCCGTTCAAAATTGTGACCTCTATAAGGTCCACAACCTTTTTATAACATATTTTCACACTATTCGCGTACAAATGGCGGCCATTTTGTCCATCAATTTTGGTCCGATTTTCACGAAATTCAAACTCAACCTTCATAACCATGGAACGGTGATATAATCAAACGTTTATTTAAATGGGATAACAATTTTGATCTCCAGAGGGATCACAAGCTAAAAAGGGCGATTTTTCTGACAATCAGGGGCCATAATTCAGGAAGTTACGATCCGATTGGCGCAAATATCGAAAGGAACCAAGATCTTTGGGTTATAAACATGCATTTCAAGTTTCATCCAAATCGGTTCAAAATTGTGACCTTTACACTGTTCACAACCTTAATATAACATATTTTCACACTATTCGCGTACAAATGGCGGCCATTTTGTCCGTCAATTTTGGTCCGATTTTCACGAAATTCGAACTCAAACTTCATAACCATGTAAGGGTGATATAATCAGACGGTTTTTTAAATCGGATAACAATTTTGACCTCCAGAGGGACCACAAGCTAAAAAGGGCGATTTTTCGGACAATCAGGGGCCATAATTCAGGAAGTTACGATCCAATTGGCGCAAATATAGAAAGGAACCAAGATCTTTGGTTTATAAACATGCATTTCAAGTTTCATTCAAATCGGTTCAAAATTGTGACCTCTACACTGTTCACAAGCTAAAAAACGTGATTTTTCGTACAATCAGGGGCCATAACCCATGAAGTTACGGTCCGATACATGCCAATATCGAAAGGAACCGAGATCTTAGGGTGATAAACCTATATTTTAAGTTTCATTGAAATTGGATAAAAATTGTGACCTGTAGACTGTTCACAAACAATTGTGGACGGACGTCCGGACGGACGGACGAACAGGGGCGACGACAATATACGTCCACATGAAAATGTGGGCGTATAAAAATCATACGACTGCACAATGGAATGCCAAATCATCCAGATGTAAACATTGTTTACTTTAGACTCGATTATCACGCGTTTGTTACTGGTGTTCGTAGGAAAACCAGTCATGACGTTCAGGTATAAAGCGTATTTCTAGTAACACGACTCATTAGCCAATCAAATTTAAGGACGAAATGCCGCGTGCAGCTTGATGAATCTCAGTTTGACAGGCGAATTTATGACGTTATTGACATTGTTGGATTAGTTTCGGCAATAAACTCATCAATATTTTGATTATTTTTACAGGCTTTTCCTAAAATTTTGAGCGAGCAACGAACAGCTCGCATAAATCTACCTTTATGCGAGCACAGCGCGAGCGCGAGCAACTGCTCGCGTCTCGTGGCAAGCCCTGCATCATACTGTTTAGTACTGTTTATAATTAAAAGTAAATACATCTGCTACTAAACGACGGCCATTTCGTCGGTCAATATTGGTCCGATTTTCACGAAATTTGAACTCAACCTTCATTACCAAGCAACAGTGATATAATCAAACAGTTTTTTTTAAATCGGATAATAATTTTGACCTTCAGAAGGAACATAATCTAAAGATAGGTTGCCAGGCAACGAAACATACGCCCACAACAGATAAGTCGTCCGGGCAGTCAACAAGGATTGTCGCATATTGTTTCTTTTGTCAGCAAGAAGAACATTTACAACACATGATAATCTTATTAATAGCCCATTAAGTAATTATCAGAAATGATTAGTTTTGATTGATTGTCTCAAGGCCTTCGTCCACAAGATATTTCAAAGTGATCAAGTGCCATAACTCTGGCAGAAATTATCAGATATCACTGAAAATCAAATAGGATTCTTCGTCTCATGACCCTAAACACTGTGTACAAATTTAAAGTCAATTGGATATTGACTTTAGCCTTTAGAGCGTTCACTGGGTTTTTCAAAGTGATCAAGGGTCATAACTCTGGCAGTAATTATCGGATATCGCTGAAAAATAAATAGGCTTTTTTGTATCATGACCGTAAACAGTGTGTATAAATTTAAAGTCAATCGGATATTGACTTTAGATTTTTCAAAGTGATCGTATCATGACCTTAAACACTGTGTATAAATTTAAAGTCAATCGGATATTAACTTTAGCCTCTAGAGAAATCACAAGATTTTTCAAAGTGATCAAGGTTCATAACTCTGAAAGCAATTATCGGAAATCGCTGAAAAACAATAGGCCTCTTCGTCTCATGGCCTTAAACACCGTGTATAAATTTAAAGTCAATCTGATATTAACTTTAGCCTCTAGAGCATTCACAAGATTTTTCAAAGTGGTCAAGGGTCATAACTCTGGTAGTAATTATCGGATATCGCTGAAAATCAATAGGCTTGTTCGTCTCATGACCTTAAACACCGTGTATAAATCTAAAGTCAATCGGATATTAACTTTAGCCTCTAGAGCGTTCACAAGAGTTTTCAAAGTGATCAAGGGCCATAACTCTGGTAGTAATTATTGGATATCGCTGAAAATCAATAGGCTTCTTTGTCTCAAGCGAAATCGCTGAAAATCGTCTCATGACCTTAAACACTGTGTGTAAATTTAAAGTCAATCGGATATTAACTTTAGTCTCTAGAGCGTTCACAAGAAATTGTGGACGACGGACAGACGGACGGAAAGGGCGACGACAATATACGACCACATTTCCATGTGGGGGTATAAAAAGGATTATTTTTCGGACAAACAGGGGCCATAATTCAGGAAGTTATGATCCGATGGTCGCAAATATCGACAATATACGACCACATTTCCATGTGGGGGTATAAAAAGGATTATTTTTCGGACAAACAGGGGCCATAATTCAGGAAGTTATGATCCGATGGTCGCAAATATCGACAGGAACTAAGATCTTCGGGTTATAAACATACATGTCAAGTTTCATCAACATCGGTTTAAAATTGTGACCTCTATAGGGTCCACAAGGTAAAAGCGTGATTTTTCGAACAATCATGGAGGATTGGAAGAACAGACAGTCAGTTTCAGAGGCTGTTAGCTATAGTACGGGTAATCAAACACAGGATCTACATATACATGGAGAACATCTACCGTATATACTGAGGGAAGCTTGATAGTCCGGTTGATGAAAGGCGTGAATCGCCATCTGAACTGTGAATTTATGAGACTAAGTTTTTCTAATCTTATTAGGCCGTGATGTGAAATTTCTAGCAAGCTTGCTTCTGTTGCTCCATCCCGACGATTTTCAGGCGGAAAACAAACTACATAATCTAATTCTTCTAGTATTACTTTGTATGTTCACACAACTTTTCTTTTATCAATTCTTTGACGTTTGACAGAAAACGTAAAATAAAAATGGGCTTACTTATCAATGTGCGATGGTATTTGAATTTCGCGGTGATTTGGTTTTAATAGATCACGTGACAAAGCTCACCAATCAGACGCACACGACGAAAGGTCAACGGGTCGTGTAGAGTGAAAGGTTTGTTTACGTTTTGATAGTAAAAAAGCGGAAGAATAACTAGAACTGTATACTCCGTGTAGATTTTGTTTAAAACACCGATGTAAAACCGTTTACTGTGAGAAACTGGGAAAAATTTAGGGTATGTGCTAACCAGTGGATCAAATTAGATGGAAATATTGATATGTTGGACAAAGAATTGTAGGAATGTGCAGACAAAACTCTCTCTCATTCTAACAATACAGACTTCTCACATACATTAGCAACGTAAAAAAAAACCCAACAACTGTGTATGAATAAAGAACTATATTTAGAGCAGCTAATATTTTACCAGCGAAATAAGAAAAAGAATAATAGGTCTGGTTAATTTGTTAAGAGGATCATATCTTAACATTTTCCAATTTTATTGCAAATGCAAGTTGATGAAGATATTCTCCTATTCCTAAATGTATGTCAACTCAGACTAAGACAAAAGACCACTATGGAAAAGACTGTGTCACCATTGAGGTGAAATACCATGTGCATTACTTTAAAGTTGCCTTACTGTATCTGCAGAAATTTATGCTCTTCTTGTTAAACTCTACTGTAACAAATGACAGGGTTAGGTTGACTATAGAGACTAAGAACCAAACAATATTTTCTCTGTGGATGCAAATCAAGCTGCATTAGGAAACAGATAGTTGTATTTGTTACAAGTGAAAGCTTTCTAGTATGGATTTGTGAAAATTGTTTGAATATGAAAGTGACAGTCAAATGATATTGATGAAATCACATGATTTTTTTAAAATAGGCCTGTATACATACATATGTATTTTTGTAAGCGGTTTGGACATTGGTGTGCATGTAAAAAGACCCCTTGGCAGTTGGAATTCGATATAAGAGTAGGCCATAGTGCTGTGCCCAGGCAAAATTTCCCTCATAATAAACTGTATAGCGCACGCCCGTCTTCCTTAACCCAGTACATGTATATAGGAGCTACAGATAGATGTATTTTTTAGAAGTGAAAGTTTTCTAGTATGGATTTGTGAAAATTGTTCAAATATGAAAGTGACATCCAAATCATATTGATGAAATTGTGATTTTTATGAGTAGGCCTAAACCTGTATACATATGTATTTTTGTAAGTGGTTTTTACATTAAATATTTCAAACATGTTTTACTTAAATGTACTGTACATGTCGATAAATGTTCATATCATATTTAGCTATTTTAAGTTGACATATATGTTTTTATTTTCCTTTTTCATTCCAATTCAATTCGGACGTGGTTTCTCCTTGTCAGTGGTGCAGGCAGAGGGGCTGACAAGGTACAAGGACTGCTGTCTAGTCGTTCAAATGTGACGAAAAACCGAATTCCTGTGTAACATTGGTGTGCACGAAAAAAGGTCCCTAGGCAGTTGGAATTCGATATAAGAGTAGGCCATAGTGCCATGCCCAGGCAAAATTTTCCTCGTAGTACAGTGTATAGCGTATGCCCGTCTTCATTAGTCCAGTACATGTATAAGAGCAGAACATTTCTTATTCATATTACTAGAACCATTTTATTTAGTTAACTGTTTGTTTTTCTCTTATATGTACTTTTCTTTACTGGCATATATCTTTTAATTTTGTACAGTGTATACGGACACAAGACCTGATCTGTGTGTAAATACATGTAGTCTGTGCGGTTTAGCCCCCCCCCCCAAAAAAAAATTGATGATTTCTTAGGAGTATTCTTAGCCGGCCACATCCTCAGCCCCTCCAAAAAATTCTGACCCCCCCCCCCAATTTTATGAGCTGGCGACGGGCCCAATTCTGTGGATATAAAAATCTGAAAAGCAGATTAGAAACCATTCTCCAGTATTAATACACTATATAAATGATGTTATTATTATTATATACATTTTTCATTAAAGATACATTATATAAGATTTAGATAAAGAACTAGCCATTCTTGCTATAATAGTTCAAAAGTAGATAATGTAAAATGAATAATTTGAAAATTTCATTCAAATTACTCTATTGCAAGCAAAGATATTAGCCTTTAAAGGTTTGGCAGACAATTTCAACCACTGTACTGTTTGATCAAAGCTAAGTCTCGGTCCTCCATATTTGATTAAATCAAAGTATCGCTGAATCATTTTAATCTATTTAATATCGGAGAAATCTCAAGCCATCGAGTGTTGTTGTTGAATACTGTATGAGGAAGTATATAAAATTGCATTCATTTCTTATTTTTTAGTACTGTATTTCTTTCTATAAAATAAATGTATACTTATTTGACATCTCTTATAATATGTCTTTATTGTTGTTTTTTTTAAAAACAAGTATAATTGCATGTTCAGGGTTGTTAGGTGGATCATTATTTATATTCTGTTGTATCAGTGGGCTCATGTAGATAATATTATTTTTTTTGTTTTTTTCTCAACATTATATATAATTATTATACCGAACCAGTATTTCAATCAAACGAAACATACGCCCACAGCAGCTAAATCGTCCGGGCAGTCAATAAGGGTTGTCGCATATTTTTACTTTTTTTGCTAATGAAACATTTGTAATACACTAAAAAACTGATTAAGAGTAACGGCTCATTATGTAATTATCAGAAAATCATTAGAATTTGATTGCTTTTTATAAAGTGTTACCCCACACTAACAATTAGTATATACATGAAACATTTAATATCATGGATTTAGCTGTTCGGTTATCAAAATTCATTGAAAATCAATATACTTGTTCGTTTCAACACCTTAAACTCTGTGTATCAATCTAAAGTCAATGGGATGATAAGTTTGGCCTCTACAGCGCCACAGTAATTATATATGGATATAACTACTTCTCTATAATTTAAAGATAGGTTGCCAGGCAACGAAACATACGCCCACAGCAGCTAAATCGTAAGGGCAGTCAACAAGGGTTGTCGCATATTTTTACTTTTTTTGCTAATGAAACATTTGTAATACACTAAAAAACTGATTAAGAGTAACGGCTCATTATGTAATTATCAGAAAATCATTAGAATTTGATTGCTTTTTATAAAGTGTTACCCCACACTAACAATTAGTATATACATGAAACATTTAATATCATGGATTTAGCTGTTCAATTATCAAAATTCATTGAAAATCAAACTACTTGTTCGTTTCAACACCTTAAACTCTGTGTATCAATCTAAAGTCAATCGGATGATAAGTTTGGCCTCTATAGCCTAACAAGATTTTTTGAAGTTTTCAAGGGAGATAACTCTGGCAATAATTATTTGAAATCCCTGAAAATCAATAGGCTTCTTCGTCTCATGACCCTAAACACTGTGTGTTAATTTAAAGTCAATCGGATATTAACTTTGGCCTCTAGAGCTTCCACAGGATTTTTTGGAAGTGATCAAGGGCCATAACTCTTGCAGCAATTATTGAAAATCACTGAAAATCGATAGACGACTTAGTCTCATGACTGTAAACACTATGTATAAATTTGAAGTCAATCGGATATTAACTTTGACCTCTAGAGCATCCACTGTGTATAAATTTAAAGTCAATCAGATATTAACTTTGGCCTCTCGAGCGTCCGCAGGATTTTTTGAAGTGATCAAGGGACATAACTCTGGCACTAATTATCGGAAATCGCTGAAAATCAATAGGATTCTTCGTCTCATGACCTTAAACACTGTGTATAAATTTAAAGTAAATCGGATATTGACTTTGGCCTCAAGAGCATCCACAAGATTTTTTGAAGTGATCAAGGACTATAACTCTGGCACTAATTATCGGAAATCGCTGAAAATCAATAGACTTCTTCGTCTCATGACCTTAAACACTGTGTATAAATTTAAAGTCAATTGGATATTACCTTTGGCCTCTAGAGCGTCCACAAGATATTTTCAAGTGTTCAAGGGCCATAACTCTGTTACTAATTATCGGAAATCGCTGAAAATCAATAGGCTTCTTCGTCTCATGACCTTAAACACTGTGTATAAATTTAAAGTCAATCGGATATTAACTTTGGCCTCTAGAGCGTCCACAAGATATTTTGAAGTGATCAAGGGCCATAACTCTGGTAGTTATCATCGAAAATCGCTGAAAAACAATAGGCTTCTTCGTCTCATGACCTTAAACACTGTGTATAAATTTAAAGTCAATCGGATATTAACTATGGCCTCTAGAGCGTCCACAAGATATTTTGAAGTGATCAAGGGCCATAACTCTGGTAGTTATTATTGGATATCGCTGAAAATCAATAGGATTCTTCGTCTCATGACCTTAAACACTGTGTATAAATTTAAAGTCAATTGGATATTAACTTTAGCCTGTAGAGCGTCCACAAGCAATTGCGGACGCCGGACGGACGGACGGGGGCGACGACAATATACGACCACATTTCAATGTGGGCGTATAAAAACGACATTTCGTAACACATACAGGTCACGTTTTCAAGTTAATGACAAATATCCATCTAGTCAGCCTATTTATACATAATTTTAGCTTACAACATTTTAATAATAATCAGAAGAAACCATTAACATAATTAGAAGTACATAATTGTATGTACATTATTGTATGTACTTCTAATTATGTTAGCTTTTTCGTTCAAAATATTAAATTATAATGGTTCTTTTCAAGAGATCTTGGATGTAAATCAAAAACACAGTAACTCCGAGATATGTTTAGTTATTAGTTTGTATGATTGAGATAAATATTTTCTTGGTTGCTGGCTGACAGCTTGCACATCCTTTGGATATGTTTCAGAAACCAATTCACATTGTAAATCTTCATTCCAGCCATACAGCGGAAGATCATGTATACCGCAAGGTGGTATTAAAGAAAGGTCTGTTATTTTTTTCACCTAGGAAATCTTTTTTCTAGCATCATCTACTGACGAAAGTCGTCTTTCGCAATATTCTCTACCTTTGCTCGATCAAAATTCGTATATTTGGATCATCGTTATTCATTTGCGAAGAGAATGATTGGGATATCTATTATGACCGAGCATTAGAAGTGGTTTGCTTTTTATAAGGTTTTGCTAAACGCTAACAATTAGTATACAAAACATTTAATATCATGGATTTAGCTGTTCATTGAAAATCAAACTACAGTACACGCATCGCGCAGGTTTGATCATACACGATATTACCGTGTTTTCTATCGTGGAATTTCATGATTTACCGAGTGAATATCGAGGAAATATAGAGGGACACGATAGCAGTGCCTCGGTGTTAAAAACACCGTGTGACTCGGTGTTTTAATTAAAACAGGCCTCTCGTGGTTTATTTCAGGTGAAATACAGTAGCACATTAATTATTATAGTTCAGTTACTACGTTGGCATTTTCCCATTAATCACGAATATTTGATGGCGTGTTCGAAATCGGAAAAGGAATAAACACAATTTTTCGGTAAACCCCGGATACTATTCATTCCTTTTCTAAAAAGAATATGCTTAAAGAAACCAATACGTTATTACTTCATATTTTTAATACTTTCGCCAATCGACTATTACAAATCCATTCATATTACGGGAAAAAATAAATGCGCACAAATCAATTCTGGTCTTACCGGGGTGTAGTTTAAACTGTTTTATCCATTCAAACAGTAATTCACATACTGACAAATAAGCCACGTGGTGCATACAGTATTGGTAAATCACACCTCAACTAATATATCTTTTCTGGTTTAAATCACAAATGAATTAAAAGCCTTCGTCACCTGAGACGAAGCACATTTTGCTGAATGGACGTGGACACGTATCAGTCCGATAAAGGCGATAATATAATGCTGACTTTTTCATTTCCACACCAAAGAGTCTAGTGAATGCATACTGTCAATCAAGGTTTGATCAAGTAAATTGGCACGTGACATCAAAAGAAACCAACTGACAGAAAATTGCACGCCCATTGTACAACAAATTATTATCCTGTTGTAGTCATCTTGACAGTACGACTTGTATTGTAAATTGTCAGTAGTAAAAACTACCCAAAAAGGTTTGAATCTTTATTTTAAAAAAACAATCACAATTGTTAAATTGATTCTGATATATATGCAAATGGTTGGCATTCAAGCGGGGTCACAATGGTTTGTTCTTTGTATCTCAATTAGTTTGGGCGTTTTGGTTAAAATTAAACGTAAACGTGAAATTTTGAAAAGAGATATCTTGTAAAATAACCCGTATTACTGAAATATTTTCTCCATTAGCAGAATCTCAAATTAAAGAAAACCACGCAACACTTGCAATATCACTAACTACGGGGTTTGTATGTGGCTGGACACCCTCACCCCTTCCCTACATGTAATACCAATATGTAACGAGGAATTGTGATTACTGTTTTACGGTAAAAGTCATGTTTTTAGAGATTGTTCAATTATTTAAATCGGTACAGACTCGAAGGTTGACTCCTGCAGATCATGTAATGGGCAAAATAATGTTTAGTCATCATATTTGCAATTGACATAATATTCTGTCAATAAAATCACACCGGTGCTCATTAATTTTAATAATTTATCAGGTGGTTATTATTTTATTACATTGTGCACAAATGTCAGTCCTTAAATAGCACCAGCCACCTTTAACAACTTAATAATGTGTTAGGCAATCGCCTCTCTTCGCTTTGATGTGTTGCTTTGATGTGTTGCTTCTTGGCTAACTGACACCTCGATAACTCTAAAATTACTATTATTAATCTCACTATCAAAGAGGCTTCAATTCAGAAGAAATGGTCGTGAGACGTGTTGAGGGGTAAAACAATCAAAATGAATATGACGTGATAATTTTTGGAAACTAAAACGGTTTTATTAATAAGGGTATTTATGGTCTATGGCATGAATACGGTCAATGTTTGTATGTTTCATTCATATATTGAACGGGTGTCAGTAAACTCGTCCACAAGCAAACAGGTACGCAGTTAGGTCATCCACAGGGCCTATTGTTTTTTTTATAAGCAATATTTTTATTCAGATTTGTATCTGAATAGGGATTGGGGAACGGGCATAGCCTAAATTAACCCCCCCCCCCCCCCGCCGTTGTTGTTGTTTAATAATTTAATTTTATTACTCACTGGTTGTTTATATTGTTTTATTTATCCATTATCTTGGCAAGCCGATCAAACCGTAGACTGGCCCAGTCTCTTCTATTTATTTTACATTTCGATTTATATAAAAGTAGTAATTTTTAGTAAACCAACACTTTCGTTTCCATTTGTATAAAAAAAAAATTTGAGTAAACCTGTAACCAGCACCAGAGACTGGACATGTTGCGAGCTTCACAATAAAATGGGCGTTTCTTGTCCTGTTTTACGTTGTTCCTTATTTGGAATGATTGACAGTTGTCAAGCAAGCCCCGAGTCACGTGACACGAATTTGTAAATGTGATGTCTAAGATTTAAGTTCGATATTTACCTTCATGAATCATGCGTCTCGAATGGAGTGCAAAGGAGTCATGCTGAAACCGTCTGCGGGCTGATGTCACGTTTTTGTTTCCATTCGCCATTCGGCTTCGTCCCGATACGCATGAACTGGCTGCGTTAAGTTGTTATAATGATGTCGTGTGTAATTATTTATGTTCATTCACCTCATCCCATACGTTGTATCCGTTCATTCGACAGATATTGTCCGTCAACAAAATTCTTAGATCGTTAAAGTATCACTAAATAACAATAACTGTTATCCACAACAAACATCTCGCACCTACACCAGTTTGCCAGTGCAAATGCAGTAATCCCGTGCACGACGTCACACGACCTACATAATGCAGATTGACCTACTAGATGAGAATGAAGCTCTATTTGCCCAGTCTCTAGAGATTACGTTTTTTTTCGTTTTTTTTTTTTAGAGGACTGGCCAATTTTTGGTGTGTGGAGAAGACTGGCCACCAGTCTAATCAAACCGAGGTGAGTTCACCGATGTTTTTGTAATAAACGAGCAATAGTATTATTTGTTGATTAGCTTTATGATTTTAAACATAATAATAAATTCACCGATGTTTTTGTTATAAAGTAAACTCGTATTGTTTGGTTTGTTGATTGACGTTATCTCATTATTTAAAATATTTGGCACTGGTTAATATCGGGTCAAAAATAATTCCTTAAATTGCGCCGCAGCCCCTTTTAGATAAACTGAATTCGCTTTTTATAAGATGGCGACCATTCGTAGATGAATGACTGACATACGCGACGTGGGTATATACTTTATTAATAGAAACGTTCGTTGAGTTATTTAGGCGACAATTTGTCTTTACTAACAATGCATGCACAAGTAAAAGGGGCAGTAGTTTAAGGAATGAATTTATGCCCACAGAATATGCCCACTGCGAATATGCTGATTATACATAGTTTTCGTCATCAGACGCGCTGTTATGTAACAATCTTCAAGTCTGTACCAATTTAAACATTGAATAAACACTTACATCCACAATTTTGAAAGCGTGAGCTCTGCGGTAAAAAAAAAAATAAAATCCCTCGTAACATATTAAGATGTATTCTTGGGGGGGGGGGGGGGGCTTTCCATCGTGGTCGTTCTTATTTAACCATGTCAACGACAGTTTTTTTGTGTGTGAATCCAGATTAGTCACGTACCAGTTGCAATTGTTTTTTTTAAAAATGAGGGCAATAATGTTAGGTAATGCCCACTTACTGACAATTTGCAATAAAAGTCATATTGTCTACAAGAATATTTTTTGTTAAAAGGACTTCTATTTTAGTCAATTATCGTTTCCTTTTGATGTTTGATGGCTCTTTTATGTTCACGTTATTTGGAAACTTGATTGACAGTATGAAAAGGTCACCAAGGTGTTATCCGAAGGAGACACGTTTTAATGAACATGTATTCCACAACATGAGAGCAGGAGAGACAGACTTTTTAATTCATTTATGATTTAAACCCGAAGATATTACTTGAGATGTGATTTACCGATTTATTTGTCAGAATGGAACTCCGTTAAAATATAACCTCATAAAATTACATTCCTTTTATGCAGCGTGGCTATTCGCGTCAGGATTATTGAAAAAACGATTCAACATTTCAAATATCGTGGCAGTTTGATAACATCGTGGCAGTATATCTTTTTGACATCAATTATTTATGACAGATAAACATCGTTAATTTTACATATCAAATTACACCGAGGCCTATCGTGTCACGCGACTATCGTGGCACACGATAGCGACTGCTACACCGAGTTATTTATCGTGGCAATATTGTGCCGTTATCGTGGAAATTTTTAACAAAAAACGACACGATAATCGTGTTTGATAGAACCTGCGCGATGCGTGTACTGTACTTGTTCGTTTCAATGCCTTAAACTCTGTGTATCAATCTGAAGTCAATCGGATGATAAGTTTGGCCTATATAGCATCACAAGATTTTTTGAAGTTATCAAGGGAGATAACTCTGGCAGTAATTATTTGAAATTGCTGAAAAACAATAGGCCTCTATAGCGTCACAAGATTTTTTGAAGTTATCAAGGGAAATCGCTGAAGTCGTCTCATGACCTTAAACACTGTGTGTAAATTTAAAGTCAATCGGATATTAACTTAAGTCTCTACAGCGTTCACAAGAAATTGTGGACGACGGACCGATAGACGGACAGACAGACGGACGGAAAGGGCGACGACAATATACGACTACATTTCCATGTGGGCATATAAAAAGGATTATTTTTCGGCAAACAGGGGCCATAATTCAGGAAGTTATGATCCGATGGTCTCAAATATCGACAGGAACTAAGATCTTCGGGCTATAAACATACATGTCAAGTTTCATCAAAATCGGTTCAAAATTGTGCCCTCTATAGGGTCCACAAGCTAAAAACGTGATTTTTCGTACAATCAGGGGCCATAATCCATGAAGTTTTCATCCGATACATGCCAATATCGAAAGCAGCCGAGATCTTTTGGGGATAAACCTATATTTCAAGTTTCGTCAAAATCGGATAAGAATTGTGACCTGTAGAGATTCCACAAACAAATTGTGGACGGACGGACGTCCGGACGTCAGGACGGACAGGGCCGACGACAATATACGTCCACATAAAAATGTGGGCGTATAAAAAAGCGATTTTTCGTAAAATCAGGGGCCATAATTCAGGATATTACGATCCGATATACGCAAATATCGAAAAGAACCAAGATCTTTGAATTATAGACATGCATATCACGTTTCATCAAATTCGGTTCAAAATTATGACCTCTACAGTGTTCACAGCCTAGACATACCATATTTTTACACTTTTCGCGTAAAAGCGGAGTCCATTTTGTCTGTCAATTTTGGTTCGATTTTCACGAAATTCCAAAACAACCTTCCTTACGGTGTAGCGGTAACATAATCAGACGATATTTTAAATAGGATAATAATTTTTGCCTCAAGCTAAAAAGGGCGACTTTTCGTACAAACATGGACCATAATTCAGAAAGTTACGATCCGATATGCGCAAATATCTAAAGGAACCAAGATAGATCTTTGAGTTATAAACATGCATTTCAACTTTCATCAAAATCGGTTCAATATTGTGACCTCTATAGTGTTGTTCACAAGCTAAAAACGTGATTTTTCGTACAATCAGGGGGCATAATCTATGAAGTTACAGTCCGATACATGCCAATATCAAAAGGGATCGAGATCTTGGGGTGATAAATCTATATTTCAAGTTTCATTGAAATCGGATAAAAATTGTGACCTGTAGACTGTTCACAAACAATTGTGGACGGACGGACGGGGCGACAATATACTTCCACATAAAAATGTGGGCGTATAAAAATGTGAATGGGCAGGGGCAACGACAATATATGTGGTCGTAATAAAAATTATTACCAATTTGTGCACCTTTAATATCAATCTTTATTTTTTTATTTGGTGGTTCCTGATCACTGTTAGTATTAAACATTTCTGAAGATTGTATATCACTCTGCTTATTTCCCACATCCATCTAAAACAAATCAAATATTAAAGTAGTCATACATGTTAAGTGTGAGAAATGATGGCCACACACCAAATCAATAATCTGCCGATAAATCTGTCATAAAGATAGAGGATTGGAAGAACAGACAGTCAGTTTCACAGGCTGTTAGCTATAGTACGGGTAAACAAACACAGGATCTACATATAGAACATCTATATACTGAGGGAAGCTTGATAGTCTGGTTGATGAAAGGCGAGAATCGCCATCTGAACTGTGAATTTTTGAGAGATGGATAGAGAACAAGCAATACCGAAAGTGATTTTTCCTCACTAAGTCCTGTATTTCATACTGTATTGGGAGCAGCCATTTTGTTGGTTAGTTCCAGTCTGATATTCATGAAATTCGAAGCCGACAATGATTATGGTGTGACGGTACACAACCTAGAAATGTTACTTTTCGTCAAAATCGGATAAGAATTGTGACCTGTAGAGAGTCCACAACCATGATATACCATATTTTTACACTATTCGCGTACAAACGGCGACCATTTCGTCCGGCAATTTTGGTACGATTTTCACGAAAAATTGAACTCAAGTTTCCTTACGGTGCAACAGTAATATAATCAGAGTTTTTTTTTTAAATCAGATAATAATTGTTCGAGAGATAGACAAAGAACAAGCAATACCATAATTCATTAAGTTACAATTTGATATGCGCAAATATCGAAAAGAATAAAGATCTTTAGGTTATAAACAAGCATTTAAGGTTTCATCAAAATCGAATTATAATTGTGACCTCTACATGGTCCACAACTTTGATATACCATACTTTTTTACACTGTTCGCGTACAAACGGCGGCCATTTTTTCTGGCAATTATGGTCCGATTTTCTCGAAATTCGAACTCAACCTTCCGTAGGGTGTAACGGTGATAGAGCCAAACATTTTTTTAAATCGGATAATAATTGTGACCTCCAGAGGGACCATAGGCGATTTTTCGCACAATCAGGGGCCATAATTCAGGAAGTTACGATCGGATATGTGCAAATAACGAAAGGAACCAAGATCTTTGGGTTATAACCATGCATTTCAAGTTTCATCAAAATCGAATTAAAATTGTAACCTCTACAGGGTCCACAACCATGAAATACAATTTTTTAACAGTATTCGCGTACAAACGGCGGCCATTTTGTATGGCAATTTTGGTCCGATTTTCCCGAAATTCGAACTCAACCTTCCTTACAGTGTAACGGTAATACTATCAACTGTTTTATTAAATCGGATAATAATTGTGACCTCAAGCTAAAATAAGTCGATTTTGCATATAATCAGGGGCCATAATTCAGGAAGTTACGTTCCGATATGCGCAAATATCGAAAGGAACCAAGGTCTTTGGGTTATTACCATGAATTTCAAGTTTCATCAAAATCGAATTAAAAATGTGACTTCTACTGGGTCCACAACCTTGATATACCATTTTTTAACAGTATTCGCGTACAAACAGCGGCCATTTTGTATGGCAATTTTCGTTCGATTTTCCCGAAATTCGAACTCAATCTTCCTTAGGGTGTAACGGTGATATAATCAAACGTTTTTTAAATCGGATAATAATTGTGACCTCCAGAGGGACCACAAGCTAAAAAGGGTGATTTTTCGGACAATCAGGGGCCATAATTCAGGAAATTACATTCCGATAGACGCAAATATCGAAAGGAACCAAGATCTTTGGGTTGTAAACATGCATGTCAAGTTTCATCAAAATTGGTTCAAAATTGTAACCTCTATAGGGTCCACAAGCTAAAAACTTGATTTTTCGTACAATCAGGGGCCATAATCCATGAAGTTTTCATCCGATACATGCCACAAGCTAAAATAAGGCGATTTTGCGTATAATCAGGGGCCATAATTCAGGAAGTTACGTTCCAATATGCGCAAATATCGAAAGGAACCAAGATCTTTGGGTTATAACCATGAATTTCAAGTTTCATCAAAATCGATTTAAAAATGTGACTTTTACAAGGTCCACAACCCATGATATACAATTTTTTAACAGTATTCGCGTACAAACGGCGGCCATTTTGTATGGCAATTTTCGTCCGATTTTCCCGAAATTCGAACTTAACCTTCCTTAGGGTGTAACGGTGATATAATCAAACGGTTTTTTAAATCGGATAATAATTGTGACCTCCAGAGGGACCACAAGCTAAAAAGGGTGATTTTTCGGACAATCAGGGGCCATAATTCAGGAAATTACATTCCGATAGGTGCAAATATCGAAAGGAACCAAGATCTTTGGGTTATAAACATGCATGTCAAGTTTCATCAAAATCGGTTCAAAATTGTGACCTCTATAGGGTCCACAAGCTAAAAACGTGACTTTTCGTACAATCAGGGGCCATAATCCATGAAGTTTTCATCCGATACATGCCAATATCGAAAGGAACCGAGATCTTTTGGGGATAAACCTATATTTCAAGTTTCGTCAAAATCGGATAAGAATTGTGACCTGTAGAGAGTCCACAAACAAATTGTGGACGGACGGACGGACGTCCGGACGGACAGGGGCGACGACAATATACGTCCACATAAAAATGTGGGCGTATAAAAATGACAATTGAGACAACGAAGCATATGAACCTGGTTTTATACAAATCGAACAATAAAAAATAGGTTGCCAGGCAACGAAACATACGCCCACACAGCAGCCAAATCGTCCGGGCAGTCAACAAGAATTGTCGCATATTAAGGAATTATCAGAAAATCATTAGAATTTGTTTGGTTTTTATAATCAAACGTTTTTTTTTAAATCATATTATAATTGTGACCTCCAGAGGCACCACAAGCTAAAAAGGGTGATTTTTCGTACAATCAGGGGACATAATTCAGGAAGTAATGACCCGATGGGCGCAAATATCGAAAGGAACCAAGATCTTTGGGTTTAAAACATACCTGTCAAGTTTCATCAAAATCGATTCAAAATTGTGACCACTATAGGGTCCACAACCTTGATATAACATATTTTCACACTATTCGTGTACAAACGGCGGCCATTTTGTCCGTCAATTCTAGTCCGGTTTCCACGTAATTCAAACTCTCTCTTCATTACCATGTAACGGTGATATAGTCAAACGTTTTTTTAAATCGGATAATAATTTTGACCTCCAGAGGGACCAAAAGCGAACAAAAGCGATTTTTCTGACAATCCGGGGACATAATTCAGGAAGTTATGATCCAATGGGCATAAATATCTAAAGGAACCACGATCTTTGGGTTATAAACATACATGTCAAGTTTCATCAAAATCGGTTCAAAATTGTGACCTCTATAAGGTCCACAACCTTTATATAACATATTTTCACAATATTCGCGTACAAACGGCGGCCATTTTGTCCGTCAATTTTGGTCCGATTTTCACACAATTCACCCTCAGCCTTCATAACCATGGAACGGTGATATAATCAAACGTTTTTTTAAATCGGATAACAATTTTGACCTCCAGAGGGACCACAAGCTAAAAAGGGCATTTTTTCGGACAATCAGGGGCCATAATTCAGGAAGTTACGATCCAATTGGCGCAAATATCGAAAGGAATCAAGATCTTTGGGTTATAAACATGCATTTCAAGTTTCATCCAAATCGGTTCAAAATTGTGTCCTCTACACTGTTCACAACCTTGATATAACATATTTGCACACTTTTCGCGTACAAAAGACGGCCATTTTGTCCGTCAATTTTGGTCCGATTTTCACGAAATTCGAACTCGACCTTCATAACCATGGAACGGTGATATAATCAAACGGTTTTTTAAATCGGATAACAATTTTGACCTTCAGAGGGACCACAAGCAAAAAAGGGCAATTTTTCGGACAATCAGGGGCCATAATTCAGGAAGTTACGATCCGATTGGCGCAAATATCGAAAGGAACCAAGATCTTTGGGTTATAAACATGCATTTCAAGTTTCATCCAAATCAGTTCAAAATTGTGTCCTCTACACTGTTCACAACCTTGATTTAACATATTTTCACACTATTCGCGTACAAATGGCGGCCATTTTGTCCGTCAATTTTGGTCCGATTTTCACGAAATTCGAACCCAACCTTCATAACCATGGAACGGTGATATAATCAAACGGTTTTTTAAATCGGATAACAATTTTGACCTCCAGAGGGACCACAAGCTAAAAAGGGCGATTTTTCGGACAATCAGGGGCCATAATTCAGGAAGTTACGATCCGATTGGCGCAAATATCGAAAGGAACCAAGGTCTTTGGGTTATAAACATGCATTTCAAGTTTCGTCCAAATCAGTTCAAAATTGTGACCTCTAAACTGTTCACAAGCTAAAAAACATGATTTTTCGTACAATCAGGGGCCATAACCCATGAAGTTACAGTCCGATACATGCAAATATCGAAAGGAACCGAGATCTTAGGGTGATAAACCTATGTTTTAAGTTTCATTGAAATCGGATAAAAATTGTGACCTGTAGACTGTTCAACAATTGTGAACGGACGGACGGACGAACAGGGGCGACGTTTTTATACGTCCACATGAAAATGTGGGCGTATAAAAATTAATCTAGGACTGAAAAACTGAATTAGCTAATGGCGGCCAAGGAAAATTACTGAGACAAAAAATTATAACATTTTTGCACTAGTCAGATGACTCTTTAATTCTGTGCACAATACGACTAAAAAATATTTATAAATAAAAAAGTTTTTTGTAAAATTTTAAATTTTCGAAATTTGGCGCCTAATATCTTCAAAGATTTGCCGAAAATAAAAAATCGAAAGTAGCGTAGCTATGTGTCCTGTCTCAGGCTATGTCAACATGTATCGAAAGTTAATTCCAATGATTATTGTTAAAATTACTGCAATATTTTCAAAAACGATAACTTCGGTGATTTCGGACATTTCGCAGAACGTTCAAAATAGCTTTATCCTCTAAGTCACACCCACTTTCCCGGTAAAACCGAAGAAATCGTAACAATGCAACACGTAGTTGCTGAGATCTATTCAAATTGGAATCTGAATGATAATAATAATAACTAGACCTGCAGTGCTGAATCGGCTTTCAGGAATCAGACAAAAAGTGCGTCATACAATAGCCAATCCATCGAGCTACCATACGATACTGTAGTTGTTATGATTCAGTGACACCCTCTATCAGATTTGTAAGTAATATTTGCTTGCAAATACACCGGTCAAAATTGTAAAATCTGGCAAAATTACTTCACTTCCGGTGCGAAAAGAAATCATTATCGGTAACAAAAAAGTTAAGAATTCGCAATTGAGAATTGTTTTATACACACCAGGCAATAAATAATAACCTTGGAACCCATAAACTGAAATTAAAAAGGTAAAAAACTTAAAGGGAGACAAACTATATCTCAAATTAACCGGCACTACCGAGATGTGAGAAATGTGGTTTAACGTCGACTAGACACATACTATGTCATTTCGGGACTAGCATGGTTTAATTTTATATCAATAATTCCTGTGTAAAATATCATCAAAAAATATTCATAAATAAAAAAGGTTTTCGTAAAAGAATTAATTATTTTCAAAATATCGGACATTTTTACGACTACTTCCGGTTTTACGATCGTTGTTGTGATAGCTTTACGAAGTTCTTTGGATACTTAACTTTAGGTACCAGAAGTATCAGAAACATCCATTGAGTAGTTTTGGAAAAAAAGATAAATTAAAGAGCGTTTCCAAAAATTTAACGATTTTTCAATTTTTTTCAAAGTTTGAGGCCATTTTTGGACCACTTATATTATTTCAACGCTTTTCATTTTGGATTCACTATATAGACAACCGATAGGACTTTGCGTAAGAAAAGATTAAGAAAAATCTGTGGCGTCGTTTTCGAGAAAAGGGCGTCTCAGAATGTTAAAAAATAGGTTGCCAGGCAACAAAACATACGCCCACACAGCAGCTAAATCGTCCGGGCAGTCAACAAGAGTTGTCGCATATTAAGTAATTATCAGAAAATCATTAGAATTTGTTTGGTTTTTATAAAGTTCTGCTCCATGCTAATGTAAAGTATACGAATCATTTAATATTATGGAATAAGCTGTCACCTCCACTGGATACGAAACATTTAATATTATGGCGACTTTTCGTACAATCAGGGGCCATAATTCAGGAAGTTACGATCAGATATGTCCTAATATGGACAGGATCCAAGATCTTTCAGTTTGACCAAAATTGAATAAAAATTGTGACCTCTACAGGGTACATAACCTTGATATACCATATTTTTACACTATTCGTGTAAAAATGGCAGCCATTTTGTTCATCAATTTTGGTCCGATGTTCACAAAATTCAAACTGAAAATTCGTTACAGTGTAATGGTGATATAATCAAATGTTTTTGAACTCCATAAAGGCAATTTTCCGTATAATCAGAGGCCATAATTCAGGAAATTACAATCCGATATGCGCAAATATCGCAAGGAACCAAGATCTTTAGGTTATAAAAATGTATTTCAAGTTTCATCAAAAACGTATTAAAATTGTGACCCCTATAGGGTTCACAACCTTGATATACCATATTTTTACACCATTCGCATACAAACGGCGGTCATTTTGTTTGTCAATTTTGGTCCGATTTTCATGAAATTCAAACTCAACCTAGATTACCCTGTGACAGTGATATAATCAAACGTTTTTTTAAATCAGGTAATAATTGTTACCTCCAGAGGGACCACAAGGTGATAAAGGCGATTTTTAGTACAATCAGGGGCCATAATTCAGGAAGTTACGATCTAATAAGCGCAAATATCGAAAGGAACCAAGATCTTTGGGTTATAAACATACATGTCAAGTTTCATCAAAATCCGTTCAAAATTGTGACCTCTATAGGGTCCACAACCTTGGTATAACATATTTTCACACTACTTTCACACTGTCCGTCAATTTTGGTCCAATTTTCACGAAATTCCACAACATCTTTTATAACAATGTAACGGTGATATAATCAAACGTTTTTTTAAATCGGATAATAATTTTGACCTACAGAAGGGCCACAAGCTAAAAAAGGCAATTTTTCGGTCAATCACGGGACATAATTCAGGAAGTTACGATCAGATGGGCGCAAATATAGAAAGGACCCAAGATCTTTGGGTTATAAACATACATGTCAAGTTTCATCAAAATCGGTTCAAAATTGTGACCTCTATAGCTTGATATAACATTTTTTCACACTATTCGCGTACAAACGGCGGCCATTTTGCCTGTCAATTTTGGTCCGATTTTCACGTAATTCGATCTCAACCTCCATTACCATGTAACGGTGGTATAATCAAACGTTTTTTTAAATCGGATAACAATTTTGACCTCCAGAGGGACCACAAGCTCAAAAGGGTGATTTTTTGGACAATCAGAGGCCATAATTCAGGAAGCTACGATCCGATGGGGGCAAATATTGACAGGAACCAAGACCTTTGGGTTATAAACATACATGTCAAGTTTCATGAAAATAGGTTCAAAATTGTGACTTCTATAGGGTCCACAACCTTGATATAACATTTTTTCACACTATTCGCGTACAAACGCGGCCATTTTGTCTGTCAATTTTGGTCCGATTTTCACGAAATTCGAACTCAACCCCCAAAACTATGTAACGGTGATATAATCAAAGGTTTTTCGAATCGGATAACAATTTTGACCTCCACAGGGAACACAAGCTAAAAAGTGTGATTTTTCGGACAATCAGGGGCCATAATTCAGGAAGTTAAGATCCGATATGCGTAAATATCGAAAGGAACCAAGATCTTTCGGTTTTAAACATGCATTTCAAGTTTCATCGAAATCGGATCAAAATTGTGACCTCTACACTGTTCACAAGCTAAAAACGTGATTTTTCGTACAATCAGGAGTCATAACCCATGAAGTTAGTCCGATACATGCCAATATCGAAAAGAACCAAGATCTTAGGGTGATAAACCTATATTTTAAGTTTTTAAGTTTAAGTTTCATAAAAATGTGGGCGTATAAAAATCGGAAAATACTAGATTTTTGGCATGCAATAATTTATTTCCTTACCATCGAAATCGTATTATTTAGATACCATATGGTGGTCCATTAATAGGGCTATCCAGCGACACTTTAGTTCTTTTGGTCTGCTATTACCTAAAGGAGAAATCAAGTTTTTCGCAAGTGGGACAATGTTTTTAACCATTTTTTTTCATTTTTTGAATACTTCCGGTATGGTTATTATTGTCGGAATAGTTTTAATAGCCGGTTTGGGCACTAAAATAGCCACAGGGCTCTGTAATGATATATTACGTACATTATCCGATCAGATAAAATCCCCCTGAGAAATCCTATGTTCAAAAGTGCCAAAAATGCAAAAAAATTAAAATTTCGAAAATTAAATTTCAACAACTACATAGGGTACATATCATAATATCATACATCGTTAGAATCGTAATTAGGTCAGCTATCTGAATATGCAATCTTTTTTTGAAAATCCCTTTAAATAAGAAAATAGCAGAGCATTTTCCAAAATTTCACGATTTTTCGACTTTTTTCAATTTTCAGTCCGTTTTTTCAGTATTTTTCACCTATTCCCAGCGCTCACGCTGTCGATCGCCAAATTCGATTAAAATATAATTTTGGCTATAGAATATTCAATTTGGCGAAATTTTTGGCAATATTTTTTTCCTGTATGGCGATTCTTTTTTTACCTGGAAATAAAAAAATTATCGGCACAAAGCTTTGATTTCCGCGCGAGCATAGTAATACTAAACAGTGTACCGTCGATCGCGCTTTGTTGAGTCAATCAACAATCAATTAGGTATCAATAATAGCCCCATCTTTTGTCTCTTGAGCAATCTGGGATTAGTGTTGATAAGTATTTACAGTCAGAGTAGTAATAGACTAATTAAGAGACAAAAGATTTAATTGTGTGTTTTCAAATACGAATCGGTTGCTTTGTTGGTGGTTTCGATATATTCAAAATGGCGGACACTGTAAACAATACTTACTCGATTTGTTCGGGATTATTGGATTATGACTGCTGTTTGATCTATTTCATACCGAAATTGACGATATCGTTAATAAATGAAGCCAGGTATGTTGTTACAGTTTATAAATGCGTATCTAAACTTGGGACTGTCGAAACCCATGTATTATCAAATGCCATGGGTCGTAAGCGAAAAATTGAACAGCCTTCTTCAACGTCTGACAGAAGAATGTCAGATTTTTTTTAATATTCCACCACCAAAATGCCCGAAGACTACAGATGATACTGACATGATGATAATGACATGACGATATTACAGCCCTAGATATTGAGCTGATACCCCAAAAGACCACCGCAGAGAAAAATTTCGAAAAACGTAAAATAATAAGTGCATTTGGAAAAGGTAGATCTTTCAGGGATGAATGGAAATTTTCAAATTCTTGGTTAAGGTATGATGCAGCTAACAAAACAATGTTTTATTCAACATGTGAATCAGTCTTCAAAAAATGGGAGTCTGCAAAGCAGAGAAGAATTTTGTAAATTTTAAGATATATATATTGTATGTATTTATGTAAATAAAATTCCCGAAAAATTTTTTTAATAGTTATTTTATTTTGGCGGAAAAAATATCTGGCTGATAAATTAAAATTGGCGGAAAAAAAAATGGAACCCAGAGTGAGCACTGCCTATTCCAGATATTTCAAAGTCTTACTGGATGGTTTCATGCAAAATAACTCTGAAAGGACTCTGGATAGAAAAAATTTTAAAAAAAGTTGCGGTTAAGTTTTCGAGCTACAGGCATCCCAAAACGCTCCAAATCAGAAAATACTCGATTTTCAGCGTGCCATATTTTGCTGCCTGCTCATCGTATCCGTACGAATTGGGTATCATACGATAGCACAATCCTAGTGCAATCCAATGGTACCCTTATTTGTCTAATCCATTGATATCGAACGGAGAAATCGCGTTTTTCCCCAAAATACCCATTTTTTGCCCATCGTTACATATTGGTATTACATGTAGGGAAGGGGTGAGGGTGTCCAGCCACATACAAACCCCGTAGTTAGTCATATTGTAAGTGTTGCGTGGTTTTCTTTAATTTGACATTCTGCTAATTGAGAAAATATTTCAGTAATACGGGTTATTTTACAAGATATCTCTTTTCAAAATTTCCCGTTTACGTTTAATTTTAACCAAAACGCCCAAACTAATTGAGATGCAAAGAACAAACCATTGTGACCCCTCTTGAATGCCAACCATTTGCATATATATCAGAATCAATTTAACAATTGTGATTGTTTTTTTAAAATAAAGATTCAAACCTTTTTGGGTAGTTTTTACTACTGACAATTTACAATACAAGTCGTACTGTCAAGATGACTACAACAGGATAATAATTTGTTGTACAATGGGCGTGCAATTTTCTGTCAGTTGGTTTCTTTTGATGTCACGTGCCAATTTACTTGATCAAACCTTGATTGACAGTATGCATTCACTAGACTCTTTGGTGTGGAAATGAAAAAGTCAGCATTATATTATCGCCTTTATCGGACTGATACGTGTCCACGTCCATTCAGCAAAATGTGCTTCGTCTCAGGTGACGAAGGCTTTTAATTCATTTGTGATTTAAACCAGAAAAGATATATTAGTTGAGGTGTGATTTACCAATACTGTATGCACCACGTGGCTTATTTGTCAGTATGTGAATTACTGTTTGAATGGATAAAACAGTTTAAACTACACCCCGGTAAGACCAGAATTGATTTGTGCGCATTTATTTTTTCCCGTAATATGAATGGATTTGTAATAGTCGATTGGCGAAAGTATTAAAAATATGAAGTAATAACGTATTGGTTTCTTTAAGCATATTCTTTTTAGAAAAGGAATGAATAGTATCCGGGGTTTACCGAAAAATTGTGTTTATTCCTTTTCCGATTTCGAACAAGCCATCAAATATTCGTGATTAATGGGAAAATGCCAACGTAGTAACTGAACTATAATAATTAATGTGCTACTGTATTTCACCTGAAATAAACCACGAGGGGCCTGTTTTAATTAAAACACCGAGTCACACGGTGTTTTTAACACCGAGGCACTGCTATCGTGTCCCTCTATATTTCCTCGATATTCACTCGGTAAATCATGAAATTCCACGATAGAAAACACGGTAATATCGTGTATGATCAAACCTGCGCGATGCGTGTACTGTATTACATCTAATTAAATAAGCATATAATATTATTACTTTAAGTAATATTTAAATCCATTTTATTTTCATGATATAATCAATTTATTAAATTGTTATTAAATTTGTTTTGAGTACATTGAATTTGATTATTTTCTTTTATTCTCTCATTGAATATTAATTGAATTGAAAATCCCATACAACCTGATCACATGTGTGTGATTACACTGGCAGACAAGAAACCCTGATCTCAAAATCTTGTGGTTTTTATATTCTAAATAAAGAGCAGTGTAATGACACTATACACTGCTCCATCTAAATAGATAATAATTGGAGGACAATTTGTTATCTTTGGGAAGTTGATGACAGGATTCTCTTCAACAAACCTGCATTATCTTTGAGGTCAAATTCCTAAACTTGAAGAAATCTGGCTGATTTCGGGGATATTCTGAGGAGTTGATATTAACTTTGGCCTTTACAGCGTCCATAAGATTTTTTGAAGTGATCAAGGGCAATAACTCAGGCACTAATTATCGGAAATCGCTGAAAATCAATAGACTTCTTCGTCTCATGACCTTAAACACTGTGTATAAATTTAAAGCCAATCGGATATTAACTTTGGCCTCTAGAGCGTCCACAAGATTTTTTGAAGTGATCAAGGGCCATAACTCTGGTAGTTAATATCGGAAATCGCTGAAAAACAATAGGCTTCTTCGTCTCAAGACCTTAAACAGTGTGTATAAATTTAAAGTCAATCGGATATTAACTTTAGCCTCTAGAGCGTCCACAAGCAATTGTGGACGACGGACGGACAGACGGACGGGGGTGGCGACAATATACGACCACATTTCAATGTGGGTGTATAAAATGGTGATTTTTCTGACAATCAGGGGCCATAATTCAGGAAATTATGTTCCAATAGGCGCAAATATCGAAAGGAACCAAGATCTTTGGGTTATAAACATGCATGTCAAGTTTCATCAAAATCGGTTCAAAATTGTGACCTCTATAGGGTCCACAAGCTAAAAACGTGATTTTTCGTACAATCAGGGGTCATAATCCATGAAGTTTTGATCCGATACATGCCAATATCGAAAGCAGCTGAGATCTTTTGGGGATAAACGTATATTTCAAAATCAGATAAGAATTGTGACCTGTAGAGAGTCCACAAACAAATTGTGGACGGACGGACAGGGGCAACGACAATATACGTCCACGTAAAAATGTGGGCATATAAAAATAATTCTATAAATCCTATAATTCACTATTGCCAGTTGGGAAATTGGCAAAAATATCATTTTCAACTTTAAATTCAAACGTTTGAAGATAGCCATTGAAAGGAGGTACCGGTAATGGGAAAACAAGGGAGGTAATTGTGTTATTATTTCCACTATAAAAGATATGTTTAAGTGTGGAAAATGATGCTTATGATTGTATAATAGTGAGTTGACAACCTATTGAGCAAAAGACATAGGAACAAATATGTTTAGACTTTCTAAGAAAATATGAAATTTTCGCTTTAAATAAAATATATTTAGTATGATGTAGGATGATTAATAAAACAACCAGTTGAGTAAGGTAATAAACTCAAAGGGTGCCTCATTGCTGTTGGGGAGGATAAGCACCCCCTTTTCTAAGGCTTTTCAACAACACTTGCTTGGTGCCCCAAAATATCGCAATACTGACTGAATATATTGGGGATTTTTGAAAAAATATAGCAATATTGAAATTTTCAAATATCGTCCAGAACTAGGTTCATGTGCTCTTACACTACAAATTACTTGGTCCGAGTGGTCTTTTATTATGGTTCGAGTGGTCTTTATTTTGGTCTGAGTGGTCTTGGGCCCAGTGGTCTTTAGTCCGAGTGGTCTGGATACCGTCTGACAATATAAAACCGTTCTGAAGTAAAAAGTTGCCCAGTAAAATTGACTGTGGTGAAGGCAAACTTTTTCAATAAGTACAGGGCGAATGTAATTTTCCTCATCATGGGACCAACGTTCAAAGCTGAACTAAGTAATAAGCTACAGCCTGTGATGTTACAGCCATTTAACATTGATCAATACCTTGATCAATGGGCGATTATTGCTAGTCTGAAAATCCCCTGAAACTTCAAATCCACGGCTTTTAAGCAGACTGGTCGAGGATAGTGTTGTGATTTTACCCTGTAGAATACAGACGTCCGTCAGGATAACCGGGACTACTTCCGCCTTTCAACAGAGTCCCGTGCTACCAGTGGGATTTGACCTATATATAGCCAATTTGCCGTGGCTACTGTTCAGATTATGCATTAGACTTCAAATAGGTAACTTGTTATTGCTTGCGGACGCCTTGGATCACCAAGTGGGACTTGGTACTTGATATAGAAATACCACTCGACACAACAAATGGTAGGAACGGAAAAAACCTTTAATTAACAAGGGGAGAAGGATATAATATAAATTATATTGTTTTGCATATTATTCTAGTAATCGACGAATAGACTGAAACTTTATTGAGCGAGTTGCACGTGCGGCTTTGTGTGTTTACACTGTGTGCCTGCACGTGGTTGGAATACGATTGCAACTTTGTTTACAATTACCTCACCATTATTTGTAAGGAAATCATGATGGAAAAATGAAATCATCATGGCTAGATGGGCGACATATTCCACCGTCGTCCACCGGTGGCAATTCGAATTCCTCACCCCGCCAGTTTTATACGGGTAACAATTACAGTACGTTTAACCGATCTCAACGGTGTCATAACATCCCAGAGTCATAGTTTTATGACGGCTATTCAAACTGGCCAAACTTTGCAAATAAATTTACCCGGTTTGCCATATCACAGTCCTGGTCCGATCAGGAATGTAAGGAACAGTTGTTCTTTTGTTTAAAGGGATATGCAGTCGATGTTCATAGGATTGTCCTTTCACGTAATGGCAATTTGACATGCTTTGAACTAATGACTAAGCTCCAGGAATGTTTCAATCGTGCAGAAATGTCTAGGACCGCAAACTCGTTTCGGAATCGATCATCACCGACCCAAAGAATTGATCGTAGGCCTTATGATTATATACTGGCAGCAAACAAAACCAGAGCCGAAACTCCCAAATCACAGACCATGACTTCATCCGAACAAGAATGTTTAGAAAACACAGAGCAGCGCTGTGACCGAGCGGACCAGAAGTGGGATGACGCCATTACCAAACTTGACAAATTAACTAATCAGTTACGTCAGTTGACCGATATTTGTAATTTCTCAGAAGTAACTCATCAGTCACATGCAATAATGCCCAAGTCGGTAACTGCAGTCTCCAAGCTTATTCCCGAGAATTTAACGTGCGACCCACACATTGTCAATGAACAGGCTGCAATAGAATTAAAACTTGAATTCGATCAAGAAGGCAAGCCTTGTGTCCCAAGCTTGTCCGTGGATTCGCATTTCGGAATATCTGAAACTTCGACTACGAACGGGTCGGATAGACGCGGGACGATCGCCAGTTTTGAAACCGCTAAGGCATCGAACGGTTTCACTAACACCGATTTATACGGTGATGTAACAAATATTACCACCCCGGGGGGTGATCAAAAGTTCCAGGATACCGTTGCAACCGGTGTCATTCCAAGAATCGACTCAATCGATTCCGCGAAAGCTAAGCAAACGTGCGTATTAGCTACGACGTGCATCCACAGTAATCATTTAGATTATATCGGTCAGCTTAATTTAAAAACTCAAAGTCTTCAAGTGACAAAACTTTCCGATCTTCGCAGTCAAGAGTTACAGGAGAAATTACCAAAAGTTGAAGAAGTTCCTGAGTTTAATGCGTTTGAAAATTCAGTTATGAACTGGTTGCGTTCGATAACAAATAGTCAAACGCGACTTCTGTTTCGCGGTCTATCAACTTTAGTTGTTACGGAATATACCGCTGGGGAATATTCCATTTCGGATAGTTTCTTTGAGCAACAAAAAGAAAAGCCTCCTAGACTTAAATTGGTAGAGTTCAACAGATCTACCATAGATAAATGGCCCGAAGTTCCAGTGCCTTATTTGGCTGTACCCGTAAAGTTGAAGAAACATTTATTTCGAGAAGAAATGAATTTGTTCATAGCAGAACTGATTAAGCAGTGTGTCAGATTCTTCAAAGATAAATTGTCATTGACCCTTCACAGTGATGCAGTAAATGTGAACGCCGATTTATTTATTGATAATTTGCTCACCATCGACGATGTTTTTGATGCGCGTTACGAATCAGAAGTTACAAATAGTAACTTGGCCTCACCGTTGACTATCTCACGGTGTAATATCTACAATCAATTAACTGAGTGTGCGTCTGGATCTTTAACTATTTCAGAGAATTTGTTTGAACGATCTGCGCGACCAACTGTAGTCAGCATGCACTATTTGTTACGAATACAAGAATATCTGGCCAGAATAAAATGCTATTTTTGGAGTTTAAGAAATAAGACTCAATCTTTCATTCGAAATAAAGGAACAAAATTTAAAGCGAAGATGTTTTCAACATTACGATGTTGATTATATACCTGTCCATGCCTTACGGTGACTTTCCTGTAAACCGTGAAATAGCTGTGTGTGTGTAGATTTTTTCGGTGAAGTTATAACCGATTTGATTTTGATTGACGCGTGAATGACACGGTGTACCTGTATACCGTTACTAGTGTGATTGAAAGTGTGAATGTGAAGAGTAGGATTTATTTTTCAGAACCAGGAACCAATCCTTTCAAATAAAGACGGGGAGGTGTGTTGTGATTTTACCCTGTAGAATACAGACGTCCGTCAGGATAACCGGGACTACTTCCGCCTTTCAACAGAGTCCCGTGCTACCAGTGGGATTTGACCTATATATAGCCAATTTGCCGTGGCTACTGTTCAGATTATGCATTAGACTTCAAATAGGTAACTTGTTATTGCTTGCGGACGCCTTGGATCACCAAGTGGGACTTGGTACTTGATATAGAAATACCACTCGACACAACAATAGTTTACTGGTGAGTGTAATGAGACCTACGTTCAGATCTGAACTAGGTTGAGGAGTGACAGAATGAGGTAATAATTGACAATTGGGTTCTATTTCAGAATCGCACCTCTACCAGTTCCCGGGGTCGTAGAAATTTTCAGGGGATGTTCCGCTGGGTTCGCGACCCAACCAATAATTAACAGACAATTTGTCTGTTAACGAAAGTTGTCTGGTAAGAGTGATCAAAAGCTAGCAGACAAGAATTAGTATAGGTAAAAATATTCACCTCAGAGCACAATGGGTTGGTCTGCTCTAATCACGTGATCAATTCTGTCCACTGGCCGCCGTCGATACTGATTTATAGTAGAAAACACGGAATAAAACAAAAACAAACGAAACGAAATACAATGTTAATAGTAGTTTGAACCTTAAAAATCACCCCGAAGGTATTAATGTGCCGGGAAAATGTTTATATTTTCTGAAATTTAATAAATTGTTCTTTTAAACAGTATGTGATAGTATACTTGGGATTTGATTTTTCATATTGCATTTCACTGCGACAAGACTGCATCTATATCAACACGGCCTCGATATCTGCTACCCCACCCCTAGTTTTCTTTATAATTCACCCTGTAGATATTAATGTGCCAGGAAAATGATTATATTTTCTGAAAGATAATACATTCCTCTGTTATATGGTATGTGACATTATACTAGGAATTTGATTTTTCATGTTGCATTTTGCTATCGCAAATGGCAGCAACCGATAAAAATGCCGTCTCCAGGTCTGCTACCCCACCCCTCTTATACCTCACCATTCACACCGTAGATATTAATGTGCCAGGAAAATGTTTATATTTTCCGAAAGATAATACATTCTTCTATTAAATGGTATGTGACATTATACTTGGAATTTGATTTTTCATGTTGCATTTCGCTGCCGTAAATGACAGCATCTTAAATCAATATTGCCTCGATGTCTGCTACCCCACCCCTCTTATACCTTACAATTCACCCTGTAGATATCAATGTGCCAGGAAATTGATTATATTTTCTAAAAGATAAGTCATTCGTCTATTAAATGGTATGTAACATTATACTTGGAATTTGATTTTTCATATTGCATTTTTCTACCGCAAATGACAGCAACCGATAAAAATACCGTCTCCAGGTCTGCTACCCCACCCCTCTTATACCTCACAATTCACTCTGTAGATATTAATGTGCCAGGAAAATGATTATATTTTCTGAAAGATAATACATTCCTCTATTACATGGTTTGTGACATTATACTTGAAATTTGATTTTTCAGTGGCATTTCGCTGCCATAAATGACGGCCTCTTAAATCAATATGGCCTCGATGTCTGCTACCCACCACTCTTTTACCTCACAATTCACCCTGTAGATATTAATGTGCCAGGAAAATGATTATATTTTCTGAAAGATAATACATTCCTCTGTTATATGGTATGTGACATTATACTAGGAATTTGATTTTTCATGTTGCATTTTGCTATCGCAAATGGCAGCAACCGATAAAAATGCCGTCTCCAGGTCTACTACCCCACCCCTCTTATACCTCAAAGTTCACCCTACATGGTGAATTGTAAGGCATAAGAGGGGTGGGGTAGCAGACATCGAGGCCATATTGATTTAAGATGCTGTCATTTACGGCAGCAAAATGCAGTATAAAAAATCAAATTCCATGTATAATGTCACATACCATTTAATAGAGGAATGTATTATCTTTCAGATAATATAATCAGTTTCCTGGAATATTTATATCTACAGAGTGAATTGTAAGGTATAAGAGGGGTGGGGTAGCAGACATCGAGGCCATATTGATTTAAGATGCTGTCATTTACGGCCGCAAAATATAATCATTTTCCTGCCACATTAATATCTACGTAAATCGTAAAGGAAAAAGAGGGGTGGGTAGCAGACATCGAGGCCATATTGATTTAAGATGCTGCAATTTACGGCAGCGCAATGCAACATGAAAAATCAAATTCCAAGTATAATGTCGCATACCTGTTAATAGAAAAATGTATTATCATTCAGAAAATATAACCATTTTCCCGGCACATTAATATCAAAAGGGTGAATTGTACGGTAGAAGAAGGGTGGGGTAGCAAACATTGAAACGGTATTTTTATCGGTTGCTATCATTTACGGCAGCAAAATGCAACTTGAAAAATCAAATTCCGAATATAATGTTACATACCATTTAATAGAGGATTGTATTATCTTTCAGAAAATATAATCATTTTCCTGGCACATTTATATCTACAGAGTGACGTGTAAGGTATAAGAGGGGTGGGGTAGCAGACATCGAGGCCATATTGATTTAACTACGCTGTTATTTACGGCAGCAAAATGCAACATGAAAAATCAAATTCCAAATATAATGTCACATACCATTTAATAGAGGAATGTATTATCTTTCAGAAAATATAATCATTTTCCTGGCACATTAATATCTACGGTGTGAATTGTGAGGTATAAGAGGGGTGGGTAGCAGACCTGGAGACGGCATTTTTATCGGTTGCTGCCATTTGCGATAGCAAAATGCAACATGAAAAATCAAATTCCTAGTATAATGTCACATACCATATAACAGAGGAATGTATTATCTTTCAGAAAATATAATCATTTTCCTGGCACATTAATATCTACAGGGTGAATTGTGAGGTAAAAGAGTGGTGGGTAGCAGACATCGAGGCCATATTGATTTAAGAGGCCGTCATTTATGGAAGCGAAATGCTACATGAAAAATCAAATTCCAAGTATAATGTCACATACCATTTAATAGAGGAACGTATTATCTTTCAGAAAATATAATCATTTTCCTGGCACATTAATATCTACAGAGGGATTTGTGAGGTATAGGAGGGGTGGGGTAGCAGACCTGGAGACGGTATTTTTATCGGTTGCTGTCATTTGCGGTAGAAAAATGCAATATGAAAAATCAAATTCCAAGTATAATGTTACATACCATTTAATAGACAAATGACTTATCTTTTAGAAAATACAATCAATTTCCTGGCACATTGATACCTACAGGGTGAATTGTAAGGTATAAGAGGGGTGGGATAGCAGACATCGAGGCAATATTGATTTAAGATGCTGTCATTTACGGCAGCAAAATGCAATATGACAAATCAAATTCCAAGTATAATGTTACATACCATATAATAGAGGAATGAATTATCCTTCAGAAAATATAATCATTTTTCTGGCACATTAATATCTACAGGGTGAACTTTGAGGTATAAGAGGGGTGGGGTAGTAGACCTGGAGACGGTATTTTTATCGGTTGCTTTCATTTGCGGCAGCAAAATGCAATATGAAAAATCAAATTCCAAGTATAATGTTACATACCATTTAATAGACGAATGACTTATCTTTTAGAAAATATAATCAATTTCCTGGCACATTAATATCTACAGGGTGAATTGTAAGGTATAAGAGGGGTGGGGTAGCAGGCGTCGAGGACATATTGATTTAAGACGATGTCATTTACGGTAGCGAAATGCAACATGAAAAATCAAATTCCAAATATAATGTCACATACCATTTAATAGAGGAATGTATTATCTTTCAGAAAATATAATCATTTTCCTGGCACATTAATATCTACAGGGTGAATTGTACTGTAGAAGGGTGGGGTAGCAGACATGGAGACGGTATTTTTATCGGTTGCTGTCACTTGCGACAGCACATTGCGACTTGAAAAATCAAATTCCGAATAAAATGTTACATACTATTTAATAGAGGAATGTATTATCTTTCAGAAAGTATAATCATTTTCCTGGCACATTAATATCTACAGGGTGAATTGTAAGGTATAAGAGGGGTGGGTTGGCAGACATCGAGGCCATATTAATTTAAGATGCTGTCATTTACGGCAGCGAAATGCAACATGAAAAATCAAATTCCAAATATAATGTCACATACCATTGAATAGAGGAATGCATTATCTTCCAGAAAATATAATCATTTTCTTGGCACATTAACATTTAAAGGGTGGATTGTAAGGTATAAGAGGGGTGGGGAAGTAGTCCTGGAGACGGCATTTTTATCGGTTGCTGTCATTTGCGGCAGCAAAATGCAACTTGAAAAATCAAATTCCGAATATAATGTTACTTACCATTTAATAGAGAAATGAATTATCTTTCTGAAAGCATAATCATTTCCCTGGCACATTAATATCTACAGGGTGACATGTAAGGTATAAGAGGGGTGGGGAAGCAGGCGTCTTGGCCATATTGATTTGAGATGATGTCATTTACGGTAGCGAAATGCAACATGAAAAATCAAATTCCAAATATAATGTCTCATACCACTTAATAGAGGAATGTATTATCTTTCAGAAAATGTAATCATTTTCTTGGCACATTAATATCTACAGGGGAATTGTGAGGTATAACAAGGGTGGGGTAGCAGACCTGGAGACGGCATATTTATCGATTACTGCCATTTGCGACAGCAAAATGCAACATAAAAAATCAAATTCCAAATATAATGTTACATACCATTTAATATAAGTATGTATTATCTTTTAGAAAATATAATCAATTTCCTGGCACATTGATATCTACAGGGTGAATTGTAAGGTATAAGAGGGGTGGGGTAGCAGACATCGAGGCAATATTGATTTAAGATGCTGTTATTTACGGCAGCAAAATGCAGTATGAAAAATCAAATTCCATGTATAATGTCACATACCATTTAATAGAGGAATGTATTATCTTTCAGAAAATATAATCATTTTCCTGGCACATTTATATCTACAGAGTGAATTGTAAGGTATAAGAGGGGTGGGGTAGCAGACATCGAGGCCATATTGATTTAAGATGCTGTCATTTACGGCAGCAAAATACTATATGAAAAATCAAATTCCAAATATAATGTTACATACCATATAATAGAGGAATGAATTATCTTTCAGAAAATATAATCATTTTCCTGGCACATTAATATCTACAAGGTGAATTGTACGGTAGAAGGGTGGGGTAGCAGACATGGAGACGGTATTTTTATCGGTTGCTGTCATTTGCGGCAGCAAAATGCGACTTGAAAAATCAAATTCCGAATATAATGTTACATACTATTTAATAGAGGAATGCATTATCTTTCAGAAAATATAATCATTTTCCTGGCACATTAATATCTACAGGGTGAATTGTGAGGTAAAAGAGTGGTGGGTAGCAGACATCGAGGCCATATTGATTTAAGAGGCCGTCATTTATGGCAGCGAAATGCCACATGAAAAATCAAATTCCAAGTATAATGTCACATACCATTTAATAGAGGAATGTATTATCTTTCAGAAAATATAATCATTTTCCCGGCACATTAATATCTACAGAGTGAATTGTGAGGTATAAGAGGGGTGGGGTAGCAGACCTGGAGACGGTATTTTTATTGGTTGCTGTCATTTGCGGTAGAAAAATGCAATATAAAAAATCAAATTCCAAGTATAATGTTACATACCATTTAATAGACGAATGACTTATCTTTTAGAAAATATAATCAATTTCCTGGCACATAGTTATCTACAGGGTGAATTGTAAGGTATAAGAGGGGTGGGGTAGCAGACATCGAGGCAATATTGATTTAAGATGCTGTCATTTACGGCAGCGAAATGCAACATGAAAAATCAAATTCCAAGTATAATGTCACATACCATTTAATAGAAGAATGTATTATCTTTCAGAAAATATAAACATTTTCCTGGCACATTAATATCTACGGTGTGAATTGTGAGGTATAAGAGGGGTGGGGTAGCAGACCTGGAGACGGCATTTTTATCGGTTGCTGCCATTTGCGATAGCAAAATGCAACATGAAAAATCAAATTCCTAGTATAATGTCACATACCATATAACAGAGGAATGTATTATCTTTCAGAAAATATAATCATTTTCCTGGCACATTAATATCTACAGGGTGAATTGTGAGGTAAAAGAGTGGTGGGTAGCAGACATCGAGGCCATATTGATTTAAGAGGCCGCCATTTATGGCAGCGAAATGCCACATGAAAAATCAAATTCCAAGTATAATGTCACATACCATTTAATAGAGGAACGTATTATCTTTCAGAAAATATAATCATTTTCCTGGCACATTAATATCTACAGAGGGAATTGTGAGGTATAAGAGGGGTGGGGTAGCAGACCTGGAGACGGTATTTTTATCGGTTGCTGTCATTTGCGGTAGAAAAATGCAATATGAAAAATCAAATTCCAAGTATAATGTTACATACCATTTAATAGACAAATGACTTATCTTTTAGAAAATACAATCAATTTCCTGGTACATTGATACCTACAGGATGAATTGTAAGGTATAAGAGGGGTGGGGTAGCAGACATCGAGGCAATATTGATTTAAGATGCTGTCATTTACGGCAGCAAAATGCAATATGACAAATCAAATTCCAAGTATAATGTTACATACCATATAATAGAGGAATGAATTATCTTTCAGAAAATATAATCATTTTTCTGGCACATTAATATCTACAAGGTGAACTTTGAGGTAAAAGAGGGGTGGGGTAGCAGACCTGGAGACGGTATTTTTATCGGTTGCTTTCATTTGCGGCAGCAAAATGCAATATGAAAAATCAAATTCCAAGTATAATGTTACTTACCATTTAATAGACGAATGACTTATCTTTTAGAAAATATAAGCAATTTCCTGGCACATTAATATCTACAGGGTGAATTGTAAGGTATAAGAGGGGTGGGTAGCATCCCTGGAGATTGTTTTTTTATCGGTTGCAGTCATTTGCGGCATCGAAATGCAACATGAAAAATCGAATATAATGTTACATACCATTTAATAGAGGTATGCATTATCTTTCAGAAAATATAATCATTTTCCTGGCACATTGATATCTACAGGGTGAATTGGAAGGTATAAGAGGGGTGGGGTAGCAGACCTGGAGACGGTATTTTTATCGGTTGCTGTCATTTGTGGCAGCAAAATGCACTATGAAAAATCAAATTCCAAGTATAATGTCACATACCATTTAATAAGCGAATGAATTATCTTTCAGAAAATGTAATCAATTTCCTGGCACATTAATATCTACAGGGTGAATTGTAAGGTATAAGAGGGGTGGGGTAGCAGACCTGGAGGCGGTATTTTTATCGGTTGCTGCCATTTGCGACAGCAAAATGCAACACGAAAAATCAAATTCCTGGTATAATGTCACATACCATATAACAGAGGAATGTATTATCTTTCAGAAAATATAATCATTTTCCTGGCGCATTAATATCTACAGGGTGAATTATAAAGTAAAATAGGGGTGGGGTAGCAGATTTCGAGGCCGTGTTGATATAGATGCAGTCTTGTCGCAATGAAATGCAATATGAAAAATCAAATTCCAAGTATACTATCACATACTGTTTAAAAGAACAATTTATTATCTTTCAGGAAATATAAACATTTTCCTGGCACATTAATACCTTCGGGGTGATTTTTAAGGTTCAAACTACTATTAACATTGTATTTCGTTTCGTTTGTTTTTGTTATATTCCGTGTTTTCTACGATAAATTAGTATCGACGGCGGCCAGTGGACAGAATTGATCACGTGATTAGAGCAGATCAACCCATTGTGCTAAGAGGTGAATATTTTGACCTAGATTTATTCTTGTCTGCTAGCTTTTGAGCAGTCTCAGCAGACAATTTGTCTGTTAGGGAAAGTAGTCTGTTAATTATTGGTTGGGCGTGAGATATGTTTATCCGTACGACGCCATTTGCATTTCTTGACTATTTAGACTCGAATAACAAGACACTCAAACGAAAACCAACACTCAGCGCCCTGTGCCTAATGCTGCCGTTCATAATATTAATAATAATTTTCGTATATTTTTAGTATACGCCCACATGGAAATGTGGTCGTATATTGCCGTCTTGTGAACGCTCTAGAGGCTAAAGTTAATACCTGATTGACTTCAAATTTATGCACAGTGTTTATTAATGTCATGAGACGAAGAAGCATATAATGGATTTTCAGGGAAATCCGATAATTACTACCAGAGTTATTACCCTTGATCTCTTCGAAAAATCTTGTGAACGCTCCAGCGGCTAAAGTTAATATCCGATTAGCTTCAAATTTATGCACAGTGTTTAAGGTCACGAGACGGAGGATCCTAGGGATTTTCAGCTATATCCAATAATTACTGCCAGAGATGTGGCCCTTGATCACTTTGAAAAACCTTGTGAACGGCTAAAGTTAATTTCCGATTGACTTGAAATGTAAGCACACAGTTTTAGGTCACGAGATGAACACGCCTATCAATTTTCAGCGATATCCACTAATTACTGCCAGAGTTATGGCCCTTGATAACTTTGAAAAATCTTGTGAACGCTCTAACGGCTAAAGTTAATACCGATTGACTTGAAATTTATGCACAGTGTTAAAGGTCACGAGACGAAGAAGCCTATGGGTATCCGATAATTACTGCCTGGGTTATTACCCTTGATCTCTCAAAAAATTCTTGTGAACGCTCTAGCGACTAAAGTTAATATCTGATTGACTTTAAATGTATACACAGTGTCTAAGGTCACGAGACGGGGATGTCTATTGATTTTGAGCGATATCCACTAATTACTGCCAGGGTTATGGCCCTTGATCACTTTGAAAAATCTTGTGAACACTCTAACGGCTAAAGCTAATTTCCGATTGACTTGAAACTTAAGCACACAGTTTAAGGTCAGTTTTTCGACACTTGGCCTTTGGGTACGACCTTCACCCCATACAATATTTTAAAGGCCACAATCTTGACTTGGACCACCGACCCTGACCTTGGTCGTGTCACACACGGACCGGTCAGAAAACGGTCAAACGTTAAAGGCCTGTGTTTGAAGGGTGGTCTATGGGCCTTGTCAATATGAAAGGTCGTGGTGACCTTTGGTAATTAAGGTTAACCGCCCGTGACCTCCACTTTGACCTTGAACCCCAAATTCCCATCGAGCTCGGGGCCTTTACGTTTATGCTTGTCATGGCCCTATTGCGCGTTGCATTATGATGGTCGATGTTTTATGTGAAAGCAGAGACAATGCCCTTCAAAAAAAGTAGCAGGGTCAAAGTCATGGGTCAAGGTCATGGTACAGAAAACTAAACTCAAACTTTTCAAAGTGAGTTTTTGGACACTTGACCTTGGGTATGACCTTCACTCCATACAATATATCAAAGGCCACAATCTTGACTTGGACCACATACCTTGACCTTGGTCCTGTCACAAACGACCCGGTCAGAAAACGATCAAACGCTGACGGCCCGAGTTCGAAAAGAGGTCTTTGAGCCTTGTCAATATTAAAGGTCGTGGTGACCTCCGGTAATCAAGGCTAACCAACCGTGTAAATCGACTTTGACCTTGAACCCAAAATTCCCATTGAGCCCAGGGCCTTTACGTTTATGCTTGTCATGGCATTAATTCTCGTTGTATTATGGAGGTCGATGTTTGAGGTTAAAGCAGAAACGATGCCCTTCAAAAGGGTAACTGGGTCAAAGTCGAGGGTCAAGGTCATGTTACAGAAAACTGAACTCAAACTTTTCAAAGTCAGGTTTTGGACACTTGAAATTGGGGTACGACCTTCACCCCATACAATATTTAAAGGCCACAATCTTGACTTGGACCAACGACCTTGACTTTGGTCCTGTCACACACTGCTTGGCCAGAAAACGGTCAAACGTGGAGGGCCTGTGTTCGAAAGATCAATATGGAAGATCGTGGTGAAAAGTTTGAGTTCAGTTTTCTGTAACATGACCTTGACAGGGCTCGAAACGAAAGGCGCGCGAAAGCGCTCGCGTACCTACCATGCACCTAAAGTGAAACCCAGGTACATATTTTTAAACGCACCCGAATTTTATAAACAACGCTCCTCGTACCGAAGGCTAACTCACGGTTCTCTTTTTAAAATATCACCCAACCTTTTAAATGAATTAACGCGAACGCTTTTGCTTTTAATAAAATTCTCGTAGAAATAATCTATTTTTATTTAACGGCCTCAAGCAAGGCTTGACACGCCATCGGCCTCGGCGGCATGGCCTACAAATTTTACAATTTGGCCGCAGATTCGTGGCCGATTTTTAACTATCCACGGCCATATATGGTCACCGATTTGTGTTGGGTATCAATAGTTATTTTGCTATCGATAATCGCAATCATTGTTTTTTAAGGCGAGTGATCGCTCTCGAGCGCCTACAGCTCACCTGAATGTCGACCCAGGGGAGTTTTTTTCCCTCCCCTTAAAATTGAAAATCACTCTCCTTCACAAATTCATTGAGGGTTTATTAACATTTATCTACCAATCACTCTCCTGAATTTCTAAATCACTCGCCTTAATTTCTAAATCACTCGCCTTAATTTCTAAAGCATTCATCTTATCGAAACTTGGAGAACCTTTTAGGAGAGCCATTTTTTCAATTTGTTGATCGAGGGGAGCTTTTTTGGGGGGGCTCTCCTCTGAAATACAAAAAACAACGACAGTAATCGGCATTGAAATGTATCGAAACAATCTTATTTTCACGGTCGTAACCAAGAATGGGTTACGTATTCAAAAGTCAAAACCATACGATGTTGCGATAGATGTTTTTTTGTTTGTCTAATTAATAATAAAACGTTTCATATTAAGTATAAATTGTACTTAATTTTTAAAAAATGTAGCCTTGGTTCTGAATGACGAAATACGGTTGATAGGCCGATGTATGTGGAGGAACCAAAATAAAATGAGCATGAGTCGATTCAAAACATTGCGTACGTGAGAGCGACCAATACCAACATGGCGGACAATACGTTGTATTTACGGGTATTTACGTTCATACTCCCCGGAACTAACATGGCGGACAAGGCTCCATGTCGGCACGCTGTCACGTGATCAGTGCGGACTCTAGTTTCTATATAACTCTATGCATGGAGCCTTGTCCGCCATGTTAGTTCCGGGGAGTATGAACGTAAATACCCGGATGTTCACTATGTTATTGCATCAATCAATCGGTGTCGAGCGGTTTTAAAACGTGCACAAATATTACATTTTTAAATTTTCTCACCCAAATACTTATTGTTTGATAAAAAATAATAATAAAGATCAATGGACCGACTTATCTCCGGGCCCCTCTTTCCAGGTAAAGGTTATAGAATAATTTATTTTGACATGTCCGCGATCTCGACAACAACAGTGTCTCTCCTCTGCGTCGCGTCTACTTACTTCTTTACCTTTTTTACTAATAATAATACTCTATGACATAGGCCTAAAAAAGTTAATCAAACTTTATTACAGTATTTATAAATTTATTAGTCACATTTACTATAGAATACACATTCGGGACATAATTTAAAGTATCAAATATTAAACTGGAAATTAAAGTGAAAGTAGAGTAGGCCTACGGGATCACTGACACTGACATGTCACTTTTCATCACATAATTTTCTAAAACAAATTAACAAATAAATAATTAATGATACAACATTTTCTGCAGGCTGTTTTTAGTTTCTCTTCCCTTTTCAGTTCCATATACACGTATTTCTAAAAATAATTAACAAATATTGAAATAAATCAATACCGGGCGGTAAATAGAAATAGGCCTACAACATCATACGTAGGCTATTAATTTTTCTTCACTTTACATTCCCAAATTTCCTGAAATAAAAAATTAACAAATAAATAAAAATACCACTACATATTTACTATAGAATACACATTCGGGACATATTTTTATGTATCAAATATTATACTGGAAATTAAATTGAAAGTGAAAGTAGAGTACGGGATCGCTGACAATGACATGTCACTTTTCATTCCATAATTTTCTAAAACAAATGAACAAATAAATAAAAATACATTGTCTGCTGTCTGTTTTTAGTTTCTCTTCTCTTTTCAGTTCCATATATTTCTAAAAATAATTAACAAATATTGAAATATCAATACCGAGCGGTAAATAGAAGTAGGCCTACAACATTATACGTACTACGTAGGCTATTCATTTTTCTTCACTTTCCATTCCCAAATTTCCTGAAATAAAATAATTAACAAATAAATAAAAATACCAGTACATATAATTCTGCGGGCTATTGTTTTCTGTTAACTTTTAGTGCTTAAATTAAAAAAAAAAGAAAAACAAAAAATTGAAAAAACATTCATTTCTCAACACTATTTATTAATTAGTTCCATGAATTTTTAAAACAAATTTACTGTATAAGAATTCATATTGTGGACATTGCACTAATTCAAAAGATGAATGTTTTAATAAAAATTAAAACAGAAAGCGAAGGTAAAGTAAATAGGCCTAGTAGTAGTTAGATAGAGACACTGCGGTCGAGATCGCTGATGCGTCAAAATAAATTATTCTATAACCTTTACGTGAAAAGAGCGGCCCGGAGATAAGTCGGTCCATGGATCTTTATTATTATTTTTATCAAACAATAAATATTTTGGTGAGAAAATTAAAAAATGTAATATTTGTGCACGATTTAAAACAGTTCGACACGGATTGATTGATGCGATAACATGGTGAACATCCGGGTATTTACGTGCATACTCCCCGGAACTAACATGGCGGCCGTCGCTTCATTCCGGCACAAACCTTTAACGTTGTAGTCATGTGAGTCACGTGATCAGTGCGGACTCTAGTTTCTATATATAACTCTATGATTGTGGGTTAGGATAAGGGTTAGGCTTGGCCCAGGGTTAGGGTTAGGGCTAGCCCTGTCTACATCTCGAGACTGTGACGAAATCTGCAGGCCACTGCCCTTATCCTAACCCTTATCCTAACCCACAATCCTCATATGACGTCATAAGACCAGGGTCCGGTGGACGGTAAAAAATGCTTACCTTGTCAATTCGCGTGCAAAAATTAAAGAAAATTTAATAGCCTAAATAACTTATCACAAATTCGTAAATTGTTTATTATTATTAAAATAATGTAGCCTTGATTCCGAATAAGAAATACAAACGTTTTTGTCATCTATCAGTCATTTATAATGAGCAGACGAATTCTGAAAGTTTAGGGGAAACTCCGGGTTATTTACACATCCGGGTATATCCAATTTAGCGAATTCCATGATATGGCTATTATTGCTTCTAATGAAAGTATTGTTTAAATGAGGGGGAATTTATTTCAATATTGTTTGGGGGAAAAAGCTACATTGAGATTGAGACTTTGAAGTAAATATAAAGTGACCGATGTAGGCTATTGTATTATTATACGAAGGATTAAGTCACAGAAAACATTGAGTCGACTCTTCACTCTCCTAGAATATCTGAGGTGAGGTTTTTAGGAGAGCGATTTTCTGAATTTGTAATTTTAGGTGCAGCTTTTAGAGCTCTCCATGATTTTATTCCTTTCAAACCCTGCCTTGAGCCACGACTTTCATATTGACAAGGCCCATAGACCACCCTTCAAACACAGGCCCTTAACGTTTGACCGTTGTCTGACCGAACCGTGTGTCACACGACCAAGGGTCAGGGTCGGTGGTCCAAGTCGAGAATGTGGCCTTTAAAATATTGTATGGGGTGAAGGTCGTACCAAAAGGCCAAGTGTCGAAAAACTGATCTTAAACTGTGTGCATAAATTTCAAGTCAATCGGTTATTAACTTTAGCCGTTAGAGCGTTCACAAGATTTTTCAAAGTGACCAAGGGCCATAACTCTGTCAGTAATTATTGGATATAGCTGAAAATCAATAGGGATCTCCGTCTCGTGACCTTAGACACTGTGTATACATTTAAAGTCAATCAGATATTAACTTTAGTCGCTAGAGCGTTCACAAGAATTTTTTGAGAGATCAAGGGTAATAACCCAGGCAGTAATTATCGGATATCCATAGGCGTCTTCGTCTCGTGACCTTTAACATTGTGCATAAATTTCAAGTCAATCGGATATCAACTTTAGCCGTTAGAGAGTTCACAAGATTTTTCAAAGTGATCAAGGGCCATAAATCCGGCAGTAATTAGTGGATATCGCTGAAAATCAATAGGCATCTCCGTCTCGTGACCTTAGACTAGTGCTGATATCAAGTATAGATGCATCGGCAATGCATCGATTCGGCCGACGCCGATGCGATTCTCGGCCTTCTTTCGTAGTATCGATGCATCGGCAAAAATACCAATAATTACCTTTAACTAGAATAAATAACACATATTTCATAGGTTTTTTTTTAATTGAAAATAAAACAATATACATTGTAACGGAATAAAATCCCGCACTAGCCCAGCTTCACCTGTTTACGTTATGCTTCCGTTAGGTTGATGCTATACCGTATCTATCTAAATATAAAAAAGGGGAGGAGCTACCAATAACTAGATGAGCAGTAATTCTAACGCGTTTGTAGGCGGGAATTAAGAAGCATGACCACGCCTTGACATGATCGGTGAAGGTCGCGTTAGCAGCCCGCTTCACCAGCGAATTGCGATACCCATTTAACTACCGACAATTGTGATGTAGAAGCTGTTTAATGCATTTAGGAAGCTGAGAAATAAATGAAAGCGACAAAAGTACACGTGACGACACAATGTATAACTCGAAACACCAGGAATTTCAATGCACCAGGTAGGAAGTGTCTTTTGATATCGATATATATACGGTCGTTTGGCCTGTAAATATGTATTTCCATATTGTAATACAATAATTGTACCGGGCGGTATTGGTCAGTGGGCGAGAATTGAGAAGTTCATCGAGATTTTCCGACGTTACTTCCTCTTGTCAGTGCTGATCGACGGAGGGTCTGAAAGGGACAACTGTGTAGTCTTTCGGAAGGGACGTAAAACAAAGGTTCCGTCAATACATTGTCATTGATGTGCATGTGACGTAAAGGATCCCTTGGCAAATGGCGAAATGGCTCAAGTCAAAAGGCGAATTCTTGAAGTTCAAAAAGATAAAAAACCAATGTTCAAATGTTGACATTTTTTCTGGATAGGGCATAAACTAGTAAAATGCAATGGCATGCTATGCCATTACCTGAAGAGTGACGTTAAAATTCCATTTTTATTTTTATTTTCACCTTCACCTAATTTGTAATGTTAGGGTACCCAAGGTATCAATTGTTATTTGGCACTATTATTATGACAGGGGTCATGGCTGATGGGTCAACGGACTTGAGAGTTGATAATGCCACATGCTTGGCAAGTTAAGCAAAGCTTAAATAGTCTAAGTAACAATGCATCTTTATAAAGCTTCATTTATTTACAATTTGATTTTGTTCTATTTTCTTTTTTCTTCAGGATGATGCTCTGATAGTCTATTAAAAAATCTAATGTCAAAGTAGAAATTGATGTAAGTGGTTTTATCCTTTGACAGCAATTCAGCCTATAATACTAAAAATGATAAAGTACCCATCATTAGTTCCCAGTGTTGACTCATGTTAGTGAGTGTTGCAGAACATAGCGCCTGACAAGGACAACTGCCTAGTTGTTGGGATGAAAAGATTAACAGAGGTCCAGTGTACACATTGATGTGTACGTAAAAGTTCCTTTGCCAGTTGGAATTGGATATAAGTGTAGGCCGTAACACCACTGTCTAGGCAAAATATCCCTCATAGCAGTCAAAGCAGTACATAGGACATTATACCTCATTTTATTTCTATAATATTGGGAGCCCCTAAGTCTCGGTGTGTAAAGTGTGGTTAGCAATAGCTAGACATGGTCATCCTGTGTTTGATAGTACCTATGTCCAGGCAAAAGAGAGAGAGAGAAATAAATGGGGTTTAACATCCACTCAACACAAACTAGGTCATTTTGGGACTAACATATGGTTTCATTTTATTTCAATAATTCGCTTGCGTGCATGGGTCTTTAGCAGTGGGAGGAAACCGGAGTGCCCGGAGGAAATCCACGTGGTTGAGAAGGCGCCCCTATCTCCATGCCACATACGCTCACACCAGGACTTGAAACCACAGCCGCAAGCCAGAGGTGACCGGCCAGCTAGAGGTCGAAGCGCGGCACTCTAGACCACTAGGCCATCCCCCCCCCCCCATGTCCAGGCAAAATTTCCCTCAAACCTCATTGCATGGGGTTTGCCTGTTTTCATTAGCTCCATATTGGAAATTAAAACCCATTTAAGTTTATTTCATGTAGTATATAACATTGACAATAACAATCGTTAACATTATAGGCGTGCGGTCCTGAGAACAGAAAAGCAGAAAAGAGGCTGCAGATTTAACGTTGTCAGCAATAAGGTAATTTCTTGTTCTTGTAAAACCGTTTTATACTGAGCCGAATATAGTACGAGGTTTGTCCGCCCAGATTTCATTTACAAAGCATTATCTCATAAACCATTTAACGTAACTTTCAGACTGGTTATTTTGGGTTTTTCCTGGGTTTTCTGGATTCCTTCTGGTGCTAAAGACTCCCAGTGCGGAAGCAAATTGTTGAAATCCTGATTCTCCTGGTTCCCTTCCACTCCTAATATTGAACCCTATGTTACATCCAAAATGACCTAGTTTGTGTCATGTGGAGGTGTATTTATAAAATTTCATTACATTGTGTTGTAAACCTGCATCTGGAACTGTCTCCAATTTGATGATTCTTTGATGGTAGTGGTGGTAATTTGTAATTTTAGTTAATTTATGTACACTTACACTATGATTAAATTCATTTATTAAAGAAGACTATTTACCATTATTCTTTCAGGCACTGGGATTCCAATTAGTTGTATATCTATGTACAAAACTATTAAAAAGAAGATTCAAGAAAAACTCTCTATTTGCAATGCTACATTTACCATATCTCCAGAATTGCAACTTCCGTGTTTATAATCTTGACAATTTATATGCAACATTTTGTTGAAAGAATCCACAGTATTTGTTGTGGTGAACAAAATAAATATATGCTGTGGAGAGGCAAATTTTATGTTGACCAAATATGAAAATAAAGTTATACATCTGCATATTTCAATCACTCTTTTTGTTATGCCTCTTTTCTTTTGCAAATTAAGGTCCCAATGTTTTCTGCGGTATGGGGATATGCTGCATTTGGGCCCAATCTGATGTAAAGAAATAAAATGGGGTTTAACATCCTAGTTTATACACCTACCTGGCATATTAGGACAGGTATACACCATGCAGTGTGATATGATTGAAATTCCAAACACCAACCCCTTTCTCCTTCCTAACCTATTCACAAGAGAGAACAACATCGGAAAAGCATGCCATTATGACCTTTGCAAAATACTATTCTTTATTTCAAATTCCAAGCCCCCCCCCCCCTCCTTCCTAACCTATTAGGGGGAACAACATTGGAAAAGCATGCCATGATGACCTTTGTCAGTCTACACTGAGTGGAACACTGAGCCACCGTGGCCCCTCTAAAGGAAACACCCAGTGTGTAGGCCAATATTTTCTGTAACACAAGAAAGCATAACACTTTATGATGAATTTATCATACAAAATCCTCCTATAAGAACCAAGCTGAAAACAAATGCTGCTGGCATGGCTATTGTGACCAAAATATTCTGCTCTGCTGAATAATCTTACAACAATTCCTGCTGTTGGGACTAATCTATATAAAATTCTCCTGTGGTATCTTTTCTGACGAAAAATTCTATTTTGTGGCTATCTACCGAAAAATTTTGCTGTGATGGATAATCTAATGAAATTCCTGATATGATGGATAATCTAAAAGAAAAATCCTGCTGTTTAAACCAATCTATAGAAAATCCTGCTGTTGGAACAAAGCTAAAAACTATTTTTGCTGTATATGGCTGTTGTGGTGAAAATATGCTGCTGTCATGGCTATTGTGACGAAAATATTCTGCCTTCTTGGATTTTCTAACGGCAATTCCTGCTCTGCTGAATAATCTAACCACAATCCCTGCTGTTGGCACCAATCTATAGAAAATTCTGCTGTGATAGCTATTTTGACGAAAAGTCTGTTTTGGTGGTTATCTGCCAAATAAGATAATCTTACGAAATTCCCGATATGATGGATAATCTGAAGAAAAATCCAGCTGTTTAACCCAATCTATAGAAGATATCCAAGCCGAAAACAACTTCTGCTGTCATGGCTATTGTGATAAAAATCTTCTGCTGTAATCGCTATTGTGACGAAAATTTCAGCTCTGTTGAATAATCTAACCACAATTCTTCCAGTTAGAAAATTCTGCTGTGATAGCTATTCTGACGAATAAGTCTGCTGTGTTGGCTATTCTGCCGAATAAATCTGTTGTGATGGATATCCTAACGAAATTCCTTATAGGATGGGTAATCTGCTGTTTAAACCAATCTATAGAAAATTCGGCTGTTTAAACCAATCTATAGAAAATCCTGCTGTTGGAACCAAGCTAAGAAAAATTTTGCTGTATATGACTGTTGTGATGAAAACATTCTGCTCTCATGGCTATTGTGACGGAAATATTCTGCTGGCATGGATTTTCTAACGACCATTCCTGCTTGCTGAATAATCTAACCACAATTGCTGCTGTTGGGACCAATCAATAGAAAAATCTGCTGTGATAGCTATTCTGACGAAAATTTGTTTTGGTGGCTATCTGTCGAATAATATTGAATCCCAATCTTAGGCTGCCTATCTCAAGCTAGCTCCGTCCGAGAATAACATTCTCGGAAGTCTGACGTAGGTGGATCGCTGTGTGCAGTATAATAATATTGCTGTGATGAATAGTCTAACGAAAATTCCAGCAGTTTAAAACAATCTATAGAAAATATACAAGCAGAAAACAACTTATGCTGTCATGGCTATTGGGGTAAAAATATTCTGCTCTAATCGCTATTCTGAAGACAATTTCCGCTCTGTTGAATAATCTAACCACAATTCTTCCAGTTAGAACCAATCTGTAGAAAATTCTGCTGTGATAACTATTCTGCTGTGCTGGTTATTTTAACGAATATACCTTATGTGATGGATATTCCAACGAATTTCCTTGTACGATGGATAATCTATAGAAAAATCCTGCTGTTTAAACCAATCTATAGAAAATCCTGCTGTTTAAACCAATCTATAGAAAATCCTGCTGTTTAAACCAATCTATAGAAAATCCTGCTGTTTAAACCAAGCTAAGAAAAATGTTGCTGTATATGATTGTTGTGATGAAAACATTCTGCTGTCATGGCTATTGTGACGAAAATATTCTACTGGCATGGATTTTCTAACGACAATTCCTACTCTGCTGAATAATCTAACCACAATTCCTGCTGTTGGGACCAACCTATAGAAAATTCTGCTGTGATAGCTATTTTGACGAAAAGTCTGTTTTGGTGGTTATCTGACAAATAAGATAATCTTACGAAATTCCCGATATGATGGATAATCTGAAGAAAAATCCAGCTGTTTAACCCAATCTATAGAAGATATCCAAGCAGAAAACAACTTCTGCTGTCATGGCTATTGTGATAAAAATCTTCTGCTGTAATCGCTATTGTGACGAAAATTCCAGCTCTGTTGAATAATCTAACCACAATTCTTCCATTTAGGACCAATCTATAGAAAATTCTGCTGTGGTAGCTATTCTGGCGAAAAAGTCTGCTGTACTGGCTATTCTGCCGAATAGAACTGTTGTGGTGGATATTCTAGCGAAATTCCTTATACGATGGATAATCTAAAGAAAATCCTGCTGTTTGAACCCAACAAATTTTGCTGTATATGGCTGTTGTGATGAAAATATTCTGCTGTCCTGGCTATTGTGACGAAAATATTCTGCTGTCGTGGATTTTCTGACGACAATTCCTGCTCTGCTTCTGCTGTCTTGGCTATTGGGTTAAAAATATTCTGCTGCAATGGCTATTCTGACGAAAATTTCAGCTCTGTTGAATAATCGAACCACAATTCTTCCAGTTAGGACCAATATATAGAATATTCTGATGTGATAGCTATCCTGACGAAAAAGTCTGCTATGCTGGCTATTCTGCCGAATAAACCTGTTGTGGTGGATATTCTAACGAAATTCCTTATTCGATGGATAATCTAATGAAAAATCCTGCTGTTTAAACCAATCTGTAGAAAATTCTGCTGTTTAAACCAATCGATAGAAATTCCTGCTGCTTGAACTAAGCTAAAAACAAATTTTGCTGTATATGGCTGTTGTGATGAAAATATTCTGCTGTCATGGCTATTATGACGAAAATATTCTGCTGTCATGGATTTTCTAACGACAATTCCTGCTCTGCTGACTAATCTAACCACAATTCCTTTTGTTGGGATGAATATATAGAAAATTCTGCTGTGATAGCTATTCTAACGAAAAATTCTGTGGCTATCTACCGAATAATATTGCTGTGGTAAATAATCTTACGAAATTCCTGATATGATGGATAATCTGAAGAAAAATCCAGCTGTTTAAACCAATCAATAGAAAATCCTGCAGTGAAAACCAAGCAGAAAACAACTTCTGCTGTCATGGTTATTGTGGTAAAAATATTCTGCTGTAATCGCTATTGTGACGAAAATTCCCGCCCTGTTGAATAATCTAAACACAATTCTTCCAGTTAGAACCAATCTATTTGAAAATCCTGCTGTTTAAACCAATCTATAGAAAATCCTGCTGTTTAAACCAATCTATAGAAAATCCTGCTGTTAGAACCAAACTAAAAACAAATTTTGCAGTTATGCTTTTGTGATGAAAATATTCTCCTGTCATGGCTATTGTGACGAAAATATTCTGCCTTCGTGGATTTTCGAACGGCAATTCCTGTTCTGCTGAATAATCTAACCACAATTCCTGCTGTTGGGATAAGTCTATAGAAAATTCTGCTGTGATAGCTATTCTGACGAAATATTCTGTTTTGGTGGCTATCTGTCGAATAATATTGCTGTGATGAATAATCTAACGAAATTCCTGATATGATCTGAAGAACATTCCAGCTGTTTGAATATGCAAGCAGAAAACAACTTCTGCTGCCATGGCTATTGGGGTAAAAATATTCTGCTGTAATCGCTATTCTGACGAAAATTTCAGCTATATTGAATAATCTAACCACAATTCTTCCAGTTAGGACCAATCTGTAGAAAATTCTGCTGTGATAGCTATCCTGCAGAATAAGTCTGCTGTGCTGGCTATTCTGCCGAATAAACCTAGTGATGGATATTCTAACGAAATTCCTTGTATGATGGATAATCTAAAGGGAAATCCTGCTGTTTAAACCAATCTATAGAAAATCATGCTGTTTAAACCAATCTATAGAAAATCATGCTGTAGGAACCAAGCTAAAAACAAATTTAGTTGTATATGGCTGTTGTGATGAAGACATTCTGCTGTCATTGCTATTGTGACGAAAATATTCTGCTGTCATGGATTTTCTAACGACAATTCCTGCTCTGCTGAATAATCTAACCACAATTCCTGTTTTTTGGACCAATCTATAGAAAATTCTGCTGTGATAGCTAATCTGACGAAAAATTCTGTTTTGGTGGCTATCTGCCGAATAATATTGCTGTGATGAATAATCTAACGAAATTCCTTATTTGATGGATAATCTGAAGAAAAATCCAGCTTTTTAAACCAATCTATAGAAGATATCCAAGCAGAAAACAACTTCTGCTGTCATGGCTATTGTGATAAAAATATTCTGCTGTAATCGCTACTGTGACGAAAATTTCAGCTCTGATGAATAATCTAACCGCAATTCTTCCAGTTAGGACCAGTATATAGAAAATTCTGCTGTGATATCCGTCCTGCAGAGTAAGTCTGCCGTGCTGGCTATTCTGTCGAATAAACCTATTGTGATGGATATTCTAACGAAATTCCTTATATGATGGATAATCTAAGGAAAAATCCTGCTGTTTAAACCAATCTATAGAAAATAATGCTGTTTAAAACAATCTATAGAAAATCCTGCTGTTAGAACCAAACTAAAAACAAATTTTGCAGTTATGCTTTTGTGATGAAAATATTCTGCTGTCATGGCTATTGTGACGAAAATATTCTGCCTTCGTGGATTTTCTAACGGCAATTCCTGTTCTGCTGAATAATCTAACCACAATTCCTGCTGTTGGGACTAGTCTATAGAAAATTCTGCTGTGATAGCTATTCTGACGAAATATTCTGTTTTGGGGTCGAATAATATTGCTGTGATGAATAATCGAACGAAATTCCTGATATGATGGATAATCTGAAGAACATTCCAGCTGTTTAAACCAATCTATAGAAAATATGCAAGCAGAAAACAACTTCTGCTGTCATGGCTATTGGGGTAAAAATATTCAGCTGTAATCGCTATTCTGACGAAAATTTCAGCTTTGTTGAATAATCTAACCACAATTCTTCCAGTTAGGACCAATCTGTAGAAAATTCTGCTGTGATAGCTATCCTGCAGAATAAGTCTGCTGTGCTGGCTATTCTGCCGAATAAACCTAGTGATGGATATTCTAACGAAATTCCTTGTATGATGGATAATCTAAAGGAAAATCCTGCTGTTTAATCCGATCTATAGAAAATCATGCTGTTTAAACCAATCTATAGAAAATCTTGCTGTAGGAACCAAGCTAAAAACAAATTTAGCTGTATATGGCTGTTGTGATGAAGACATTCTGCTGTCATGACTATTGTGACGAAAATATTCTGCTGTCATGGATTTTCTAACGACAATTCCTGCTCTGCTGAATAATCTAACCACAATTCCTGTTTTTTGGACCAATCTATAGAAAATTCTGCTGTGATAGCTTATCTGACGAAAAATTCTGTTTTGGTGGATATCTGCCGAATAATATTGCTGTGATGAATAATCTAACGAAATTCCTTATTTGATGGATAATCTGAAGAAAAATCCAGCTTTTTAAACCAATCTATAGAAGATATCCAAGCTGAAAACAACTTCTGCTGTCATGGCTATTGTGATAAAAATATTCTGCTGTAATCGCTACTGTGACGAAAATTTCAGCTCTGATGAATAATCTAACCGCAATTCTTTCAGTTAGAAAATCCTGCTGTTTAAACCAATCTATAGAGAATCCTGCTGTTGGAACCAAACTAAAAACAAATTTTGCAGTTATGCTTTTGTGATGAAAATATTCTGCTGTCATGGCTATTGTGACGAAAATATTCTGCCTTCGTGGATTTTCTAACGACAATTTCTGCTCTGCTGAATAAACTAACCACAATTCCTGCTGTTGGGACTAGTCTATAGAAAATTCTACTGTGATAGCTATTTTGACGAAAGTACTGTTTTTGTGGTTATCTGCCGAATACCATTGCTGTGATAGATAATGTAACGAAATTCCTGATATGATGGATAATCTGAAGAAAAATCCAGCTGTTTAAACCAATCTATAGAAGATATCCAAGCAGAAAACAACTACTGCTGTCATGGCTATTGCGATAAAAATATTCTGCTGTCTGTTATAACTATAACCGCTACTGTGACGAAAATTTCAGCTCTGTTGAATAATCTAACCATAATTCTTCCAGTTAGGACCAATCTGTATAAAATTCTGCTGTGACAGCTATTCTGACTAATAAGTCTGCTGTGCTGGCTATTTTGCTGAATAAACCTGTTGTGATGGATATTCTAACGAAATTCCTTATATTTATGATGGATAATCTAAAGGAAAATGATGCTGTTTTAACCAATCTATAGAAAAGCATGCTGTTTATACCAATCTATACAAAATCTTGCTGTTGGAACCAAGCTAAAAACAAATTTAGCTGTGTATGGCTGTTGTGATGAAAATATTCTGCTGTCATGGCTGTTGTGATGAAAATATTCTACTGTGATGGATATGCTAATGACTATTCCTCCTCTGCTGAATATACTAAATAATCTAATGACAAGTCCTGCTGCGGGAACAATCTATAGAAAATTCTGCTGTGATAGCTATTCTGATGAAAAATTCTGTTTTGGTGGCTATTATGCCGAATAATTCTGCTGTTCTGATGATTAATCTAACCACAATTCCTGATACGAATGATAATCTTCGAAAAAATAATGTTGTTGGGTGCAATGTATAGAAAATCCTGCTGAGGACGAATTATTCCTGTCGGGACCAATCGATAGAAAATTCAGCTGTGATAGCTATTTTGACCCAAAATTTGTGATGGCTATTGTGCCGAATAATTCTGCTATGATGGATAATAATCTAAAGAAAGAAATTCCTGATATAATTGATATTCTAAAGAATCTAACGGAAATCCTGATGTGATGGATATCTAAACCAAAACCCTCTGTTGGGACCAATCTATAGAAAATCGTGTTGTGGGAACTAATCTGAAAACAAATTGTGCTGTGATGGCTATTCCGACGAAAAATTCTGCTGGGCCGAACATTCGCAGTTTCTGTAAGACTCTTATGGGGGCTGTTTTAGTTTTCAACTGTATGTTTTATAGAATAATATTCCATGCAGTATAAAAAAAACCCGTTTTAAAACGTTTATTTAAAGCCGCTTTAACAGACACTGCATACAACTGATATGTCCATAATTTGGTTGTTGTTTTTTTTTTGTGTTTTTTTATACGATTACATTGTCACTTTGTAAAGTGCCCCTAAACACGGAATATGAAAGGGGCATTATAAATATGCTGTAATAATAGTAATAAATATGATGTAATAGTAATAAATATGCTGTAATAATTTAGTAATAAATATACTGTAGTAATCTAGAGAAAATCTTATTGTTGAGACTAATCTATTGAACATCCTGCTGTGAGTGCCAATCAGAACCATTATAAATAATTACTGCTTTGAGGGGTGGGGTGGGGCAATCTTTAGAGAATAATGGTGGGGGCATTAATCTTAAGAAAAATTTTGCTGTGAAAGCCAAACTGACTTTAGTTTATAATTTACTCAAAATTGTTCGCCTTATTTTAACTAAAATATAGCCCTGTATAAAACCTTGGCTATTTTAATGTATCAAATAGGCATACATGAATAAGAAACAATGTGCAAAGTTTTGAGTTTGGGGATCAAAGATATTTCTTATAAACAGTAATTGAAAGTTGAGTAAATTATCAACTTAAGCCTGAGAATGCTTAGTGAACTCAAGGCCCGACGTGATGGATAATCTAAAGAAAACTTTGTTGTGGGGGCTAATGCGAATAAAAATTCTGCTGTGACTGGCAATCTATATAAAATCATTGGGACCATAGAAATACTAATATTATTATAACATGCAATATTTAAAAAATCGTGCCCTTGGCGCCAATAAAAAAATCATGTTGTTGGGACCAATGGAGAAAATACTGCTGGGGACATTCTAAATAAAAACAATCCTGCTGTGAAAGCCAATAGAACTATGGTGTGTGTATGTGTGTGTGGATGTGGGTGGGGGTATAGAAAAATTAAAACATTGAATGTTTATCTATTTCTTTCGTGACTTTTTGTGCATGTGCGGGGAGGGGGATTAATGGCATTATGGGCCAAAGACAGATTGTCAAAGTTACGGATATAAATATGGCTATATTAGTTTATGGTTCTACAATGTACTTTAAATTCGTGACCTGGAATAGCAGTAGAACAGGTTTTAACATTTATGTGGTCTGCGTCCAGTTGTTAGAATTATTTCCCTTGATATTTCTAAGGTGAAGGCTGACAGCTGTCAATCATTCTGCACTGGTGTGTATGATGCCTGTCACTTTGTGGTAGCTCTGAAAGAGTGCTTACCCTTCCGTTATGTTTGTCTCGATTTCCCAGTGACTACTAGAACTGTCTTTGTTTGTTACTTCCGCTTGCATGCCCTTCGACCCCGAGGTCAAATTCACTACATGTACATCTGTCCATAGCCCAGCGAACTTAGTAGAACTATGACAGGAGGATATTTTTTCCCGGCCCGTTTTTAATGCTAGTGTTAAAACGATTTAGTCTTACTTTTTGTAACGGGCTATAAAGAATGTATTTCATAAATCCCTATAGAGTATAGACAGGCTTTGGTACGACCTGCAAACCGCGTCTTGCTCTTGTTAGCCTTTCGCCTTACTTACAGTTACGCACGCCCTCACTACGTTGACAGTCACGACAGTGGCTAACGAGTGTCAATTGAATCGAACGATATTTGAGGAATTTTGTCGAAATAGATTATTCAAATAATCAACATTTCTATAATAATGATAATGTTGAGGAAATCTGTTTCTATCATAAATACTTATGTTATTTCAGAATTTTTTGAAAAACAAAATGGCGGCATAAAATTCCTGATGCATCGATGCGAGTATCGATGTTTGCGTCCGATGCATCGATGCATAAAATATTACTAGATATCAACACTACCTTAGACACTGTGTATACATTTAAAGTCAATCAGATATTAACTTTAGTTGCTAGACGGCTCACAAGAATTTTTTGAGAGATCAAGGGTAATAACCCAGGCAGTAATTATCGGATATCCATAGGCTTCTTCGTCTCGTGACCTTTAACACTGTGCATAAATTTCAAGTCAATCGGCTATTAACTTTAGCCGTTAGAGCGTTCACAAGGTTTTTCAAAGTGATCAAGGGCCATAACTCTGGCAGTAATTAGTGTATATCGCTGAAAATTAATAGGCTTGTTCGTCTCGTGACCTAAAACTGTGTGCTTAAATTTCAAGTCAATCGGATATTAACTTTAGCCGCTAGAGCGTTCACAATATTTTTTTGAAGAGATCAAGGGTAATAACTCTGGCAGTAATTATCGGATATCCCTCAAAATCCATTATATGCTTTTTCGTCTCATGACCTTAAACACTGTGCATAAATTTAAAGTCAGTCGGGTATTAACTTTAGCCTCTAGAGCGTTCACAAGAAATTGTGGACGATAGGTGGACGGACGGTCGGGGGCGACGGCAATATACGACCACATTTCCATGTGGGCGTATAATTAAAATATACGAAAATTATTATTACTTTTATGAACGGCAGCATCAGGCACGGGGCGCTGAGTGTTGGAGTTCGTTTGAGTGTCTTGTTATTCGAGTCTAAATTGTCAAGAAATGCAAATGGCGTCGTACCGATAGATAAGCACATCTCCCCGGAGAAGCTAAAGGTCGAAAATTTTACCGTCAGCATGAACTATCTGACTTTTCTTTCATCTCTATTGCTACATGTATACAACAGCACAGCCCGATGTAATCATGTTAAATAAGTAAACAAATGCGTACTAAATGAATAGAAAAAAGGCAATACTCTGCAATTTAAACATTTTCGTAATAAAGTTAAATCTCTTATTCGTAGTAATAAAAGGAAATGTCTTGAATTATTAGTCACTGATCGCAAAAACAGTAAACAAATTTGGAAAGCTATCAATACTGCTAATTCTGAGGGTAAATCTCATGATTGTTCTTCCATTCCTGTTGCCCCTGATATTTTTAATGCTCATTTTGTTAATGTTGCAAAGTCCATTATACGTAGTCCATCAAAACATTTAGATCGTTCTACCTCTAATGTGATATCTACATTTGTATCTAATCATCTTGAAAACAATACCTTGTGTCATCTTCCCTACATATCAAAATTTGATATATTCCAATATCTTCATTCTCTTGATACTTCCAAATCAATAGGATTAGATCAAGTTGGTCCTCATTTTCTTAAACTTGGTGCTCCAATTCTTTGTGATTCATTGACATTTATTTATAATCTTTGTATAGATAAGAATATTTTTCCGTCCACCCTTAAACAGGCTAAAGTTCTTCCATTATATAAATCTGGTCAAAAATCCCAGCCCAATAATTATCGCCCCATATCTATACTTCAAACTATTTCTAAACCCCTGGAAAAGCATATTTGTAAACACATTAATAACTTTCTCCTGGATCACGATTTACTTTATTCTCATCAGTCTGGTTTTAGGTCCAAATTTTCTTGTCATACTGCCCTTACAAATATTGCAGAAAATGTTTATTCTGCCATTAATAAAGGTCAATACACTGGTTTAGTTTTCTTTGATTTCCGTAAAGCCTTTGATATGGTCAATCACTCCCTGTTGCTTGAGAAACTAAAATTATACCAAATTTCTACCAAATTATGCACATTATTAGAATCGTACTTATCTGAGCGTTATCAGCGCACTCAAATTGGTGAAACCAAGTCCTCTCTTGATCTCATAACTCATGGTGTTCCTCAAGGCTCCATTCTTGGACCACTACTATTTAACCTGTTTATTAATGACCTTCCTCTAAATTTGACAGCTCAATGTGATATTTTTGCTGATGATACCACAGTATATTCTTCTTCTACCAATTTTGATTCTCTTAACTCTACACTTCAGTCAGAAACTGATAAAATTATAAAATGGTGCAACTCCAATGACATGATAATCAATGAATCTAAAACTAAATGTATGATTATTGCTTCAAAACCTAAAATAAATTCCCTAACTACACATTTGTCCATTTCTATTAATTCTACCTTCATTGAACATGTTTCCAACTTTAAACTCTTAGGAGTATATTTTGACTCTAATCTTTCTTGGGACACTCATGTAAACCATTTATGTACTATTTTAAAACAGAAAAACTTTCAACTTAGGAAAATCAAATCATTACTTCCAACCGATGTATTAAAATTATTTTATAACGCTCACTTTCAATCACATCTTGACTACTGCTCTACCATTTGGGACTCCTGTCAAATTTCTTCTCTTCATAAACTTAAAATTATCCAAAAATTATCATTTAAAATTATATTCAATAAACCTATTATTAAAAATAATGCTTCTGATTCTTCATATTCCATTCTTTCAAAATCTTTAAAACTGCCTACCATTCAACAACGTCATTTAATGAATAAATATATATTTCTGTTCAAAATATTAAACTATAAAAGTCCAAATTACTTATGTTCTTTATTTCAATTTAAAAATACTCCTTACAACTCTATAAATCTTAAACTACAAATTCCACATCCAAATTGTACTAAATTTAAACATAGTCTTAGCTATAATGGACCAGTTTTATGGAATTCACTTCCAAATAATTTAAACTCATTACATGTTCTCTCAACTTTTAAAAAATCACTGCATAATTATATCCAAAATGTTATATAACCATTCTGTATATTTAAATTTAAACCATTATCGTTTTCTGGATTTGATGTTATTTGGAATGTAAAAAATACATTTTCATTTTTCAGTTTCCTTGCATGTATAATATATGTGTATGTTTGTTTTGTCTGTTGTCATTTAAGGGCAGAATTGTAAACAGGCTGCAAAGCCTAATTTTTCACCCTTTTGAAAATAAAGAATTTATTATTATTATTATTATTATTATTATTAATAGCATGCCGGATGTTATGACTGGTTTGCTGTCGAGATTGGACATGCGCGCGGTCTAGTTAATATATCACTCGGCAAACCTCGGGAATATATCGGGAATCTAAACTCGGCTGTATGATGAATTCCGCCATATTGGAACTACTTTAAAGGTCCCGGATGAAACATGGCTGCGCCCATTCAAAACACAAGTTGGCGACCTATTTGGCTAGCGACCTATTCGACCGATCCAGCTGCAAGATAATGACGAAATTACACTTCTATTCTGAGCTGAAGGAATGGATAAAAAATAATATATTCTACTTTCATTTGATAGACATAACGTTGGATTTTATTGGTTGATAAATAGAGACTGTTGTCTTTACTCTAAATAGGTTTCCAACGAACAGGTTGCAGCTCGATCGGTCGAATAAGTCGCTAGACGAATAGGTTCCCAATTTGTGTAATAGCGTCAAGTTTTCCTGTTACAGTAAACCGGTAGCCGCATCGCAAATGTATGGGCGTAGGTACATATCACTTACTGTCATACATCCGAGACTAGATGTAGTTTACGGAATCTGTCGAGATTAGCCGAGTGGTTAATATACGTCATTGGGTTCTATGCAATGAATATAGACGTCATTGGTTCTATGGTTTGATGCAAACTGATCCCGCAGTGAATATTCGCTGGCCGCTACAATCACTGATAAGCATGACATCGACGAGGCTTAATGAGTACGGCATATTAACTTTTTTACTCCGACAAATTAAATTCTCAAACATTTTTTTGAGGTAAAAGAAAAATAAATAAAGACGTTTGAAGTATTTGTAGTTAAAAAATATTTCCTATTTAGTGTAAATGGGTATTAAAATGAGTAAAATGCATCATTTTGCCCGAAGCAGTTAGGTGTTAAGTAAACATTGCACGAGCCGTTGAGCCAATGACTACGAGGCGTACAAGTCAACGCACGTGTTTTAGACAGCCATCCGTTACAGGGGTAATTCGTTAGTAATTCTCTGTGAAACAGTCTTAACTTGTTTTCCTAAATTGCAACGGCCATTACGGGTCTGGTAAACTTGCCGTATCTTTTCTATATCGAAATTTTTGTAAATATCGGGATCTGGCATCGGTCGGTAAACCTTACATGTATATAGAAATGGCGATCGGATCCATTTTATGTAAAACAAGCTCACTGTACGGCGGTATTTTCACAAAAAAACACACACTGGCCTATGGGTTACAGTCTACGAATAAGGCCAGGGTCTGCGCATGACCGAAAATGACGTCAAAATGGAAACTCGTAAAAGCCAGCCACTCGGCAAACCTCGGAGATTTCGGGAATCTAAACTCGGCTGTATGATGAATTCCGCCATATTGGAACTACTTTAAAGGTCCCGGATGAAACATGGCTGCGCCCATTCCAAACACAAGTTGGCGACCTATTTGGCTAACGACCTATTCGACCGATCCAGCTGTAAGATAATGACGAAATTACACTACTATTCTGAGCTGAAGGAATGGATAAAAAATAATATATTCTACTTTCATTTGATAGACATAACGTTGGATTTTATTGGTTGATAAATAGAGACTGTTGTCTTTACTCTAAATAGGTTTCCAACGAACAGGTTGCAGCTCGATCGGTCGAATAGGTCGCTAGCCGAATAGGTTCCCAATTTGTGTAATAGCGTCAAGTTTTCCTGTTAAAGTAAACCGGTAGCCGCATCGCAAATGTATGGGCGTAGGTACATATCACTTACTGTCATACATCCGAGACTAGATGTAGTCTACGTAGTTCACGGAATCTGTCGAGATTAGCCGAGTGAAAAGCCAGCTACTCGGCGCGCACCCGTTTCTGCGCATTGTACTTTGCAACTCGTCCATGTTCCATGCATTTGCCATTGCAGCCGAGTCTAGATGTACCACGTCCACTGATCTATATTAGATCAGATCAGTGAGATGTACATGTAGGTTCCGGAATCTGTCGAGGCATGTCGAGTGACCCGAATATATCTCTAAGGGGAAGCTTAAGGTCGGTAAAATATCATACACGATCTATGGTAAAATGAAAAGTTATCACTCGTCAAGTCGAGGCATGCCGAGTGGAAAAGTTATTAGTCGATTTGACTGAAATTTGGTGCGAGGCATGAAGGTGTATATATATACAGCTCTATGGTGCGAGGTCATCGCTAGCCCACCTGAATGAATCCTAGCGTATTCAACACCAGGCTAATTCATGACCAGTAAAATCGGCGTATTCAAGACCAGTATATTATAGGGTTGGTTGATCGGTATATAAAGGTGCTAAGTAGTACTCTGTCTATGGATGTTAAGTTAATTAATCAATTAAGACAAGACAATAGAAGGATTAACAGGGTATTTATTATATATTTTAAATAGTCATAATACAAACAAGAGTTGAAATAATATTCGAAGACAATATTTACATATAAAACATCGTATTCAGTTGATGCGATTAATAATAGCCATAGTTTCGTATTCAACTTTGAACTGAGTATTGTGTTTAACTTGACGTTACTATTAATATCATATATTTTAAATAGTCATAATACATACAAGAGTTGAAATATTTAATATTCGAAGACAATATTTACATACAGTACACGCATCGCGGAGGTTTGATCATACACGATTATCGTGTCGTTTTTTGTTAAACATTTCCACGATAACGACACGATATTGCCACGATAAACAACTCGGTGTAGCAGTCGCTATCGTGTGCCACGATAGTCGCGTGACACGATAGGCCTCGGTGTAATTTGATATGTAAAATTAACGATGTTTATCTGTCATAAATAATTGATGTCAAAAAGATATACTGCCACGATGTTATCAAACTGCCACGATATTTGAAATGTTGAATAGTTTTTTCAATAATCCTGCCGCGAATAGCCACGCTGCATAAAAAGAATGTACTTTTATGAGGTTATATTTTAACGGAGTCCCATTCTGACAAATAAATCGGTAAATCACACCTCAAGTAATATCTTCGGTTTTAAATCACAAATGAATTAAAAAGTCTGCCTCTCCTGCTTTTAAGCCCACGTCGCCATAAAATGTATCCATAAAATTGTACCTTGTGTTGTGGAATACATGTTCATTAAAACGTGTCTCCGTCGGATAACACCTTGGTGAACTTTTCATACTGTCAATCAAGTTTCCAAATAACGTGAATATAAAAGAGCCATCAAACATCAAAAGGAAACGATAATTGACTAAAATAGAAGTCCTTTTAACAAAAAATAGTCTTGTAGACAATATGACTTTTATTGCAAATTGTCAGTAAGTGGGCATTACCTAACATTGTTGCCCTCATTTTTAAAAAAAAAACAATTGCAACTGGTACGTGACCAATCTGGATTCACACACAAAAAAGCTGTCGTTGTCATGGTTAAATAGAACGGACCACGATGGAAAGCCCCCCCCCCCCCGAATACACGCTTTCAAAAAAATTGTGGATGTAAGTGTTTATTCAATTTTTAAATTGGTACAGACTTGAAGATTGTTACATAACAGCGCGTCTTATGACGAAAACTATGTATAATCAGCATATTCGCAGTGGGCATATTCTGCCAATAAAATCATACCTTAAACTACTGCCCCTTTTACTTGTGCATGCATTGTTAGTAAATTTTCTCTTTTTGTGTAAAGATCAAAGACAAATTGTTACCTAAATAACTCAACGAACGTTTATATTAATAAAGTATATACATGTACCCACGTCGCGTATGTCAGTCATTCATCTACGAATGATCGCCATCTTATAAAAAGCGAATTCAGTTTATCTAAAAGGGGCTACGGCGCAATTTAAGGAATTATTTTTGACCCGATATTAACCAGTGCCAAATATTTTAAATAATGAGATAACGTCAATCAACAAACCAAACAATACGAGTTTACTTTATAACAAAAACATTGGTGAATTTAGTATTATGTTTAAAATCATAAAGCTAATCAACAAATAATACTATTGCTCTTTATTACAAAAACATCGGTGAACTAATCTCGGTTTGATCGGCTTGCCAAGATAATGTATTATTGGGTAAATAAAACAATATAAACAACCAGTGAGTAATACAATTAAATTATTAAACAACAACAACAACGGCGGAGGGGTTTAATATAGGCTATTCCCGTTCCCCAATACCTATTCAGATACAAATCTGAATAAAAATATTGCTTATAAAAAAAAACAATACGCCCCGTGGACGCCTTAACAACTGCGTACCTGTTTGCTTGTGGACGAGTTTACTGACACCCGTTCAATATATGAATGAAACATCCAAACATTTGACCGTATTCATGCCATAGATCATAAATACCCTTATTAATAAAACCGTTTTAGTTTCCAAAAATTATCACGTCATATTCATTTTGATTGTTTTACCCCTCAACACGATCTCACGACCATTTCTTATGAATTGAAGCCTCTTTGATAGTGAGATTAATAATAGTAGTATTAGAGTTATCGAGGTGTCAATTAGCCAAGAATGCAACACATCAAAGCGAATAGAGGGGATTGCCTAACACAAAAAACGTGCTTATTAAGTTGTTAAAGGTGACTGGTGCTATTTAAGGACTGACATTTGTGCACAATGTAATAAAATAATAACCACTCTGATAAATTATTAATGAGCACCGGTGTGATTTTATTGACAGAATATTATGTCAATTGCAAATATGATGACTAAACATTATTTTGCCCATTACATGATCTGCAGGAGTCAACCTCCGAGTCTGTACCGATTTAAATAATTGAACAATCTCTAAAAACATGACTTTTACCGTAAAACAGTAATCACAATTCCTCGTTACATATTTATTTTACATGTAGGGAAGGGGTGGGGGTGTCCAGCCAAATACAAACCCCGTAGTTAGTCATATTGTAAGTGTTTCGTGGTTTTCTTTAATTTGACATTCTGCTAATTGAGAAAATATTTCAGTAATAAATACGGGTTATTTTACAAGATATCTCTTTTCAAAATTTCCCTTACGTTTAATTTTAACCAAAACGCCCAAACTAATTGAGATGCAAAGAACAATCCATTGTGACCCCTCTTGAATGCCAACCATTTGCATATATATCAGAATCAATTTAACAATTGTGATTGTTTTTTTAAAATAAAGATTCAAACCTTTTTGGGTAGTTTTTACTACTGACAATTTACAATACAAGTCGTACTGTCAAGATGACTACAACAGGATAATAATTTGTTGTAAAATGGGCGTGCAATTTTCTGTCAGTTGGTTTCTTTTGATGTCACGTACCAATTTACTTTATCAAACCTTGATTGACAGTATGCATTCCCTAGACTCTCTGATGTGGAAATGAAAAAGTCAGCATTATATTATCGCCTTTATCGGAATGATACGTGTCCACGTCCATTCAGCAAAATGTGCTTCGTCTCGGGTGACGAAGGCTTTTAATTTATTTGTGATTTAAACCAGAAAAGATATATTAGTTGAGGTGTGATTTACCAATACTGTATGCACCACGTGGCTTATTTGTCAGTATGTGAATTACTATTTGAATGGATAAAACAATTTAAACTAGACCCCGGTAAGACCAGAATTGATTTGTGCGCATTTATTTTTTCCCGTAATATGAATGGATTTGTAATAGTCGATTGACGAAAGTATGAAAAATATGGAACATATTATGAAGTAATAACGTATTGGTTTCTTAAGCATATTCTGTTTAGAAAAAGAATGAATAGTATCCGGGGTTTACCGAAAATTGTGTTTATTCCTTTTCCGATTTCGAACAAGCCATCAAATATTCGTGATTAATGGGAAAATGCCAACGTAGTAACTGATCTATAATAATTAATGTGCTACTGTATTTCACCTAAAATAAACCACGAGAGGTATGTTTTAATAAAAACACCGAGTCACACGGTGTTTTTAACACCGAGGCACTGCTATCGTGGCCCTCTATATTTCCTCGATATTCACTCGGTAAATCATGAAATTCCACGATAGAAAACACGGTAATATCGTGTCCGGTCAAACCTCCACGATGCGTGTACTGTATAAAACATCGTATTCAGTTGATGCGATTAATAATAGCCATAGTTTCGTATTCAACTTTGAACTGAGTATTGTGTTTAACTTGATGTTACTATTAATTTTTTTTTTTCTTTTCTTTTATGGTTGATACAACACAAACAACACTACAATACACTTACAACACAAACAACACTACAATACATTTACGACGATGTTTCCGCAGAGGGACCGATACAAGGATCCATTATAATTAGGCTATACTTAACTTGATATGTATCTGAGATACCGATATCAAATGGTGAAAGTTTCATATTTTATTCGAAATATATACAAATTCCAAGCTTGCATCGGAATTGGTTTGATGTTTAAAATACAAAATAACAAAGCCGGGATATACAAATTCCAAGCTTGCGTCGGAATTGGTTTGATGTTTAAAATACAAATAATAAAACAAACAATTTTAATACATCAAACACCAATCATTAATTAATAAGTATCGTATAGGCTTCTATCCACACTGATGAGTACTAATTAGCAACTTTATACACCGACCAATCAAAATAACAAAGCCGGGATGTACAATCACAAGCTTAAGAGTAAATAATTTAAACAACAACTCAATTGTAAAAAAAAAACAATTTTAATACATCAAACACCAATCATCAAAATCATCTATAATAATTATCGTATCGGCTTCTATCCACACTGATGAGTACTACTTAGCACCTTTATATACCGATCAACCAACCCTATAATATACTGGTCTTGAATACGCCGATTTTACTGGTCATGAATTAGCCTGGTGTTGAATACGCCTGATACCACCTGAATACCCCCTGAAAGTTTCAAGTCTCTACGACCACGGGAACAGGTAGAGGTGCGATACTGAAATAGAACCTCTCCAGGGAGAAGTTAAAGACTAAAGGTCGGTAAAATGGAATGTTATTGATCAATTGGGCTGAAATTTGGTGTGCTGTCATCGCTAGCCTACCTGAACATCCCCTGAAAATGCCAAGTCTCTGATCACAGGAACTGGTAGTGATAGTCGGTCTCAAAATAAGTGCAGTCACTGCAGTACCAGTGCCAGTAGATAACAAAATTCATCTGTCAACCCTGCGATCGTGTGACAAGGCACACCAGTATCTCAATGTTTTTAGCTACGTTCTGGTACTCGTAGCTATCACTGCAGTCGGTCTCAAAATTATGCATCGGGGACTTAATGAATTAATGCGGTTAACAAACAATGCCAGAATAGATCCCAAATTATTAATGTCGTGTTGCGCAGATTGCACCTCGTGTGCACAGATTACAATCTGCGCTGATGAAGCTGGTGCGCAGATTGCCCACGTTGCGCTGATTACCCCTTGATGTTTTTCAACATATATAGCGTGTGTGCTTAGAAAAAATAAGATTTAATTTGAAATTCTGTCAGCATTATCTCATAATCGGTGCTGACCACGTAACTGAATGTAAAAAATATTTGCTGTAGTTTGACGTAACTACATGTGGTTACAATTTATGTGTTCACAATTAATAGAAAAAAAAAGATTTTGAAAATATTCACTGATTCAACTTGGTCATCTTTCTATTATTAATATAATCCAGCAAGAGGAAATTTTTTATAAAAATGGCTGACTAAATTACTACGTGCACCAAACAACGATAATTTTTCATTGGTTAGGGCCGTTTAAATGCGGGTAAATTTAGAGTAGCTATTGGCTAACAACACGCATAAACAACCTTATTTGCATATTGCATACATAATATTTATTGTGTTTTGTGTAGGATGGCATGCAGCGCTAAAGAAGACGATAACCTCGCACGTACTATGCTGTAATTAATATATAACATCCGCTTGGTCGTAAAATGTGTAATAAACTTGACCCCCCCAAAAAAAAAATATATCTGGTTTGGGTCATGAGCACGGATCACTCATCCACTTGTTTTCCTCAATTGCATACGGCCAATTACGGGTCTGGTAATAAACTTGCCGTATCTTTCTTATATGATACTATATCGAGGTTTTAGTAAGTATCGATTTCTGGCATCGGTCGGTAAACCTTACACATACATAAAAATGGCTTTCGATTCCATTTTATGTAAAAGAAGAGCTTACTGTACGACAGTATTTTTACAAAAAAAAAAAATACACAATGGCCTATGATTGGTTCCAGTCTACGAATAAGGCTGCCGTCGCTTGGAATATATAATAGTAATAAATGTCCGTCATTTAGATTATATTCTTTGAATGACTACCACCTATTGTTATAAAACACAAATTCCAGCCATCTTTTTCGGTTCCGTCTGAAACCATATAGCCCACAAACGTGTAATTACACCACCGTCGCATGGAACATACAACAGTCATAAATGCCTGTCGATATATTATACCTATTGTTTAATTAATCCCCTATAATCCAGACACATGTCTGGGTTTCATCCGAAACAACACCGTCCAGGTTTATATGAAAAGGATGGTAAATAACTTAAATTATATTTCTGTTACGCTACGGGCCCTCTAGAAGCAATGGGCATAGCCATCACATTGAGCAATAATACAAAATTGACAATAATGAATGTCTATGCACCTCCTCAAGTCACGATAAAATCAGTAGACTTCCAGTCACTTCTCGACCAGCTTCCGCAGGGCGAATCTGTGTTCTGTTGGGATTTCAACCCAAAACACGCTCTGTGGGGGTCACCGAGGAATGACTGTCGGGGGACTAGCCTGTGCTCAATAATAGAAGGGAACGACCTATGCGTACTGAACGACGAGAGCCCTACTTTTGTTGGAGGAAATGCACCACCCTCACACCTGGATCTCACGCTCTGTACGCTTGGTATGGCAAACCGCTGCGACTGGCAAGTACACGAAGATGAAACACTTGGCAGTGACCACCTACTGATAGAAATCTGCATCCAATGTGAAACAACCAGGGAAGTCTATAACGGGAAACCCAATTGGAAAATAAAAGAGGCTGATTGGGCTAACTTCCGTTAGCTGCCTTGAGTGGAAAGAGGATGACATCATCGATGCCAACATTGACGTGTATGCTGCCAACATCACAAGTGCCATTATAGGTGCCGCAGACGACTCCATTTCCAAGACCTTTGGAGGGAAACCAAGGATTAGAAAACCTTGATGGTCACCAGAATGTCAAAGGGTTAACGAAAGAAAGAAGGCACTACGCCTACGGAAACGCCACTACAATGAGGTCAACCACCAAAACTACCTGAAGTTGAAATACGCCGCAAGAGGCACAAAGCGGACACTGGATGACTTTCTGTAATGCGTTGAATCATTACACGCAAACAGGTGTCGTCTGGAAGAACCTGAACGCCATGAACGGGAAACGCAGATCATTCCACATACCAAACCTAAAGAATGGAGATGAGTACACTACCAACGGCAATGAAAAGGCAGACCTACTTGCGAAAGCGTTCGCTGACGCAAGCAGGGACGAAAACCAATCAACGGAGTTCCTGAAGAGAAAGGAAATCTTTTACTCACAGCACCCTTCATTAGAAATTGAACCTAATGAAGGGGCTAAACCAATCAATCTAATCTTCTCTGAGGAGGAGCTAAATAAGGCTCTTTCCCTCAAGAAGGATAGTGCGGCTGGTGAGGACAAAGTAAAGTACTCAATGCTCAAACATCTGCCTAGAAATGCCAAAAGGATACTACTAAACTTCTTCACCACATCCTGGCTGGCGGGAGAGGTACCTAAAGAATGGCAGAAAGCCAACGTCATCCCTCTTCCAAAACCAGGTAAAGAGAGAACAAAGGCAGAGTCCTATCGACCAGTAAGCTTGACATCCACACTGTGCAAAACCTTGGAAACAATGGTTAACATCCGACTACAGTTCTATCTGGAGAGCAACCGACTGATACACGAAAATCAAAGCGGGTTCAGGAAAGTGCGTTCAACAATGGACTACTTGGTGAGACTACAGCAAGTCATGTCGCAGGCACTCCTCTCTGGGAACCTGTTATGTGCCTTGTTCTAACTAAGGCTTTCGATTTAGTCTGGCTAGACGGGCTGCTCTTCAAGTTAGGGCGTATTGGTATAACGGGCATAATGTTTCGGTGGATCAAAAGCTTTCTGAGCGATAGAAGGATACAGGTGAATGTTGGCAGATTCCTAAGTGCCTAGCAAACATTAGAAAATAGCCCGCCTCAGGGGTCGGTTATCAGTCCCACTCTCTTCAATATCATGATCAACGACATACAGAAATCCTCCTACCTCGATGCCAAAACAGAGTTAGCTAAATTTGCTGATGATAGTACCATATGGAGGACAGGGAGGCATTTTTGTGAACGAAAAAAGAATATGCAAAAGGCCTTGACAAATTCATGACATGGGCAAACGACTGGGGATTTAAAGTTTCGGAGAAGAAAACGGTTGGCATGCTTGTAAGCAGGGATAGTGGGATAAGCAGAATGGCTCTGTGTATGAACGGGAAAACCATCGAGTTCAAAGACCAAACCAAGTTCCTTGGCGTAATCTTTGACCGAAGGCTGACCTGGAAACCGCACATAGACGAGACTGTAGATAGATGCACCAAAATCCTAAACTTAATGAGGAAAATAATGGGCAGCACATTGGGGGGCCAACAGAGTTACACTAATGATGGTGTATCATGCTCTAATACGATCTGTATTAGACTACGGCTCTCTGGCCTTCATGAACTGCGCGCCATTACTCGTAAGGAAGCTTGACACCATCCAATACAAAGCTCTGTGTATTGCGACTGGCGTAGGGCAAGGGGCTAGGAGAGAGGCACTACTGCAGGAAGCCGGGGAGTTGTCCCTATCCCAAGAAGAAAAGAACTAGCGACAAGGTACTGGGCTAAGATCTCGCAACTGGGCGCAAGATCTCCAACTTTTGTCAGTCTACAAAAGACAAGATATGTGAGAGACCCAAGAAAGAAAAGCTTTGGCCAAGGTATCAGGGAAACAATCAAGGAACTGTGACTGGGGGAGCTCGTGATAAATGAACACGACCCTCCAGCGATCGCCTCTTGGACGCTCCCTATACCGCCGGTCAATCTAGATCTGTTACAGAAAACCGACAAGAAAAACAACCCCACTGCTGCATGAGCTTTCTCGCTAGAACACCTGGAAGACAACTGGTCGTCCGATGACTGGAACCATGTGTACACGGATGGCTCATGCAAACCTGAAAGGGGCACCAGCTCGTTTGGAATATACCTGGCAAACGGGGAATAAGCAGGAAACTCCCCAATAACCGTTCGGTGTACACTGCAGAGCTTGTGGCCATTTGTGACGCTATATCATGGATTTCCCACCAAAAAGACTAGTAAGTTCGTCATTCCAAGCGACTCACTGAGCAGTCTGATTTCAATCCAAACTGACAACTCGGACTCAAGACCAGAAGTCATTTGGGAAATCAGACAGCTGTGTGTGGTGCAACCCTCCTGCACTTACTATTAGAGAAGGGGGGCAAAGTAGAGCTCGTGTGGATTCCATCACATGTCAACATTAGAGGAAACGAGGAGGCAAACGAAGGTCTCAAGGATACAGCACTACTCCGCACCAGGTCAATTCATTCTGGGAATTACAACTTGTTGAACTTGACACATACAGATTCCGGCTGGATGACAAGATCTACACGCAGACAGCAATCAATCACCCTAGAGATATATGCAGATTTATATCGAAACTAAGGGTGCGAGAGCGGCTTCGAGACCACAAACACCAAGTCATCGTCTGTGAATGCAGGGAAGAATGTACCACCAACCATGTCCTGGTAGACTGCGAGGTATACAAGGAGGAGAGAAGGGAATTAGTGAGAATAATGGAGAACAACAACATACCATTCAACACTAAGAACCTACTCTTCCCTAGACCAGATCTGAAACTGCAAATCTTTGAACAAATCCACGCCCTAATGGACACATTTGGACTAAGTAGAATAGTGAAGTAAGAGGGGGTCATGATTAGACGGGCCCGGCATCTAAACACTAAACTACATAGGGGATTTATACTAAACTGGCAGGATAGTGGAGTAAGGAAGGGTCACGATCAGACAGACTCGGCATCTAAACACTATTCCGCCAAAAAAACAGACACCAAACCTACAGAATAGGATAGTGGAGTAAGGGGAGGTCACGATAAGACGGGCCTGGTACCTAAACACAAATCCCACAGATGACATCTACCAAACTAAGCAGGATAGTGGAGTAAGGGGGAGTTTCGGTCAGACGTACTCGGGACCTAAACACTATTTCGTAAATAAAACTGATAGCAAACCCATAGAGTGGGATAGTGGAGTAAGGGGAGGCCACGATAAGACGGCCCTGGCACCTAAACACTAACCCCAAACGATGACACCAACCAACCCAGAAGCAAACTAGATCATCTACCAAATGATATGTTTTTTAATAAATAAAGGGAAGAACTTCCCACTAAACCCAATCCATGGTTTAAAGCCAAATGGAAAGATTGCAAAATCATATTCTAAAAAACAGGAATCAGCTTCGGCTCTCCTATGTCTGCGATATAACTTATGTGGAAGCAGACGTTAAACACTAAGTAGTAGTAAATGAGTAGTCTGCGATATCACTTATGTGGAAGCGGACGTTAAACCACCAGCTTAAGTAATGGTCTGATTTTCTACGATATCACCCTTGGTGGAAGTTGACGTTAATCCCCAAGAACACACGAAATGATCTGCACCTGTATTATCATTGTGCACATAATATGGATTAATCTAGCTGGAAATACACCTGTGGACCGGTGTGGACCACCGATAATGTAAGACAATTTTTCACGAATATAATTATTTTAGACTTGCGTACAATACAATTCTGTGCTACCCTACTCGACACTATGCAAAACAAACTAAGTTGGTCCTTGAGGCTGTCGACTTGAAAATAATTCCAACCAATAATACTATAAATAGTATGCAATATGCAAATAAGGTTGTTTATGCGTGCTGTTAGCCAATAGCTACTGTAAATTTTCTCGCATTTATACGGCTCTTACCAATGAAAAATTATCGCAGGTTGGTGCACGCCATTTTCATAAAAAAAAATTTCTGTTGTTGGAATATGAATAACAGAAAGAATAAAACGATGACCAAGGTGACCAAGTTCATTAAAGTTACATTATGGGAGATAAGATAAAGAAATGGCAGTTCTCACTATAATAGTTAAAAACTAGATAGTATAGAGGTAATTTGCTGAAAATTTCAGTCAGGCCTAAAGAAAGACCTGTAATAAGCAGATTTTGCTCTTGCATGATGCTATTTTAAGTGAATGTTTTTAAAATCATTTTTATACGCCCAGATTGAAATGTGGTCGTACATTGTCGACGGCCCCATAAGTCCGTCCGGCGTCCACAATTGCTTGTAAAAGCCAAAGTTAATATCCGATTGACTTTAAATTTATACACAGTGTTGAAGGTCATAAGACGTAGAAGCGTATTGATTTGCAGCGAATTCCAATAATTAGTGCCAGAGTTCTGGCCCTTGATCACTTCAAAAAATCTTGTGGACACTGTAAAAGCCAAAGTTAATATCCGATTGATTTTAAATTTATACACAGTGTTTAAGGTCATAAGACGAAGAAGCCTATTGATTTTCAGCTATTTCAAATAATTACTTCCAGAGTTATCTCCCTTGATCACTTCAAAAAAACTTGTGACACTATAGATGCCAAACTTATCATCCGATTGACTTCAGATTCATACACAGAGTTTGAAACGAACAAGTATTTTGATTTTCAATGAATTTTGATAACTGAACAGCTAAATCCATGATTTTAAATGTTTCCTATACTAATTGTTAGCGTGGGACAAAACTTTATAAAAAGCAGACAAATTCTAATGATTTTCAGATAATTACATAATGAGTTGTTACTCTTAATCAGATTTTAGTGTATTACAAATGTTTCATTACCAAAAAAAGTAAAAATATGCGTCAACCCTTGTTGACTGCCCGGACGATTTAGCTGCTGTGGGCGTATGTTTCGTTGCATGGCAACATATCTTTCCCCTTTAAATTAAAGCTAATAGCAAATAAATAAATATAAAAGAAGAAATATGTATAACAAAAACAGAAAAAGAAAAGAAAAGAAAACTTGAAGAACCGGAACTATATTAAAATGGAAAAAAAAATATGACTGCTGTAGTTAGTCTTATGTTAGGCCTATACATAGCTTAATTGGTCAAGCCGATCTGTACTTATTTGCTTTTATTGTCAACAGTGAATTCATTTCTCCTCCCTTCCTCAATGACGTGAAAAGTTTCATTAAAATGATTTACGTCTATAGTCTATGAATGAAAAGAAAGACCATTATATTTTATTCTATTTTCATAAAATATCGCACATTTCATTCAGGAAAACTTATAACGGTATTACTATTATCGCAGTTTATTTGAGGTAAATACATGGAGGTGTATATATTGACTAGAGTGTATGGTGGTCACGTGATCGCGTGCCGACTATGGAGGTTGGCAGCCATTTTACAACCGGGAAGATTTAGCCTGCGTTGGCATATACCAATATGGCGGAAAGTTGTTATTATTTTGGTAAATTCAATGTCAGGCGAAAAGGGAGTGGATTATCATTTCATAATTAGGTATGATAAGTTATAAGTGAAATAGTGAATTAATAGATATAATAAAATCTTGATAATTAGGTAAAATAATTTAATAAACACGGCGAGAAGACGTCGAACACTCGAACTACTCGAAGCTTTACTTTAAGGCCGAAAACCTGGCGTGTCCATTCATTTAATTTATTAGTACATTACAAGGTCTGTTTAGCGAACCTCCAAATTAATGTTTTATTTAATTATTAGAAAATTGCACAAATTATATATTATACACACATGCGGCTTTGTACGAAAAATATCGCGGGGAGTAAGTCTGCTTATTGGAGTGGAGTGTTTAGTCACAGACATGCACTCACTGGCCAGTAGTTGCTTTGTTATCTTTTAGTTTCACTCCCTCTGATTTAATTAATTAGGACGACATTGTGTTCACAGATGTACAGAGTCAGAATAAATATAAAGCGAAAGTTTCTTGCAATATAGTTTATGCTTCTTTTATTTTCTTCAGAAAACCCGCTTAAAACCCCCGAACTAATTTTAAAAAAAAGGAAGGTTAATTATATTAAGGACAAATAAGTGAAAGTCTTGAAAACTTCATTCCCCAAACAAATTTTGTAAAAAATAAATTATAATTAGGCCTAATATTTTTTTTTTAATCACTGCTGCTACTACGAAAATTTCATCAAGAGGTTTCCCCCCCCCCCTTTTTTTTATTGTAAAATTTAATATACCGCCGTGTTTTTCAAGAAAAGAAAAATCAGACACCAGTTCATGGAAATTGAAAACCATATAGGCCTACCCCAAGACCTTGCTAGCCCTGTTTATATTTTCTTTTTTTTTTTTTTTTTAAATCCCATCGGCATCAGATATTATTCTACTTACTGGTAAATGATAGAAGTACTAGATTATTTTTAAAATCTATTTTATTTCTTTATTTATCACCTGGATGACGCTATTTATGTATAGTCAGTTATCTCTGTCAATCAAGCAGAACATTCATTTCAAATCGTCCAACAAATTATTTAGATCTATCCAAAATAAAGTTTTATGTGAACTGCGAGGAGCAATGTTCAAAATTTTGCTGAACACTCTATAGATATCTGGACATTCGAGGACGTTCACTTAGCTCAATTAATAAAATAAACATGATTTCGTAGTTCTGCGCACAATTTACACATTGCAACGGTGACGGTATTCATGTTGATGATGATTATGATAAGAGTTACCCTTAATAATAAAGCCCCCAAAATATGCCAGTTGACCAAAGCGATTTTGTTTTTAGGACTGTAGGGTTAAGACCTTTCGATCATCATTTTTTTTTGGTTGATATTGTTGAATTAGAACTGCTTTTTAATGGACTTATCAACCCTTCGTCATTCTATTTCCCTTTGTTTACATAGCGTTCATCCGGGCACTTCCGTCATTCTTTCCCGGTTGAAACATGGCGGCCGGTCTCCAGTGTCGGCCCACGGCGTTAACGTTACGTCAATGGGGATCACGTGACCACAATACACTCTAGTCAATATATACACCTGTATGGGTAAATAACACTACGTCAACGGTACAAACCAATGTTTTGAGAGTTCTGACATGGCGGAATTGGTACTTCCGGTGACATCACACTTCTCAGCCAATGAGCTATCCAGTTATTGGCCCCCGCCTTTTGAAAAAAGTTGGGGGACTATTAAAATGGGTTCGTCCGTCCGTCCGTCTGTCTGTCCGTCTGTCCGTCCATCACACTTTTTGGGACACAATAACTCTCTTCCTAATTGAGCTAGAATGTTCAAACTTGGTGTATGTGTTTATTAGGTCAATGCCTTGATGGAGTTCGAAGATGAGCATTTTCTGCTTAGGGTAAGCAGAGATAAGCAATTTGATTGGTTGATGCTTTGGGACATGATAACTTTAGTTCTAATTAAGTGAGATTGATGAAACTTGGTGTATAGTTTCATTATAGTAATACCTTGACTAAGTTCGATAATGAGCATTTTCTGTTCAGGGTAAGCAGAGCTATACGCAATTTGATTGGTCGAGAATTTGGAACACAATAACTCTCCTTCTAATTGAGTTAAAATGTTCAGACTTGGTGTATATGCTTATTAGGTTAATGCCTTGATGGAGTTCGAAGATAAACATTTTCCGCTTAGGGTAAGCAGAGATAAGCAATTTGATTGGTTGATGCTTTGGGACACGATAACTTTAGTTCTAATTAAGTGAGAGTGATGAAACTTGGTGTATATTTTCATTATAGTAATACTTTGACTAAGTTCGATAATGAGCATTTTCTGCTCAGGGTAAGCAGAGCGATACGCAATTTGATTTGTCGAGACTTTGGAACACAATAACTCGCCTAATTTAGTTAAAATGTTCAAACTTGGTGTATATGCTTATTAGGTCAATGCCTTGATGGAGTTCGAAGATGAGCATTTTCCGCTTAGGGTAAGCAGAGATAAGCAATTTGATTGGTCGAGACTTTGGAACACAATAACTCTCTTTCTAATTGAGTTTAAATGTTCAAACTTGGTGTATATGCTTATTAGGTCAATGCCTTGATGGAGTTCGAAGATGAGCATTTTCTGCTCAGGGTAAGCAGAGCGATACGCAATTTGATTGGTCGAGACTTTGGAACACAATAACTCTCCTTCTAATTGAGTTAAAATGTTCAAACTTGGTGTACATGCTTATTAGGTCAATGCCTTGATGGAGTTCGAAGATGAGCATTTTCCGCTTAGGGTAGGCAGAGATAAGCAATTTGATTGGTTGATGCTTTGAGACACGATAACTTTAGTTCTAATTAAGTGAGAGTGATGAAACTTGGTGTATAGTTTCATTACAGTAATACCTTGACTATGAATGATAATGAGCATTTTGTGCTCAGGCTAAGCAGAGCGATAAGCAATTTGATTTGCCGAGACTTTGGAACACAATAACTCTCAGATTTCGGCTCACCAGCTAGATCGAGGACACCTTTTGAAAATCAACTTCAGAGATACCCCGTATCAAGAGGAAACTCGCCATGTTCTTTGATTTTTATACGCCCACATTTTCATGTGGACGTATATTGTCGTCGCCCCTGTTCGTCCGTCCGTCCGTTCACAATTGTTTGTGAACAGTCTACAGGTCACAATTTTTATCCGATTTCAATGAAACTTAAAACATAGGTTTATCACCCTAAGATCTCGGTTCCTTTCGATATTGGCATGTATCGGACTGTAACTTCATGGGTTATGGCCCCTGATTGTACGAAAAATCACGTTTTTTAGCTTGTGAACAGTTTAGAGGTCACAATTTTGAACCGATTTGGACGAAACTTGAAATGCATGTTTATAACCCACAGAATTTGGTTCCTTTCGATATTTGCGCCAATCGGATCGTAACTTCCTGAATTATGGTCCCTGATTGTCCGAAAAATCGCCCTTTTTAGCTTGTGGTCCCTCTGGAGGTCAAAATTGTTATCGATTTAAAAAACCGTTTGATTATATCACTGTTCCATGGTTATGAAGGTTGAGTTCGAATTTCGTGAAAATCGGACCAAAATTGACGGACAAAATGGCCGCCATTTGTACGCGAATAGTGTGAAAATATGTTAAATCAAGGTTGTGAACAGTGTAGAGGACACAATTTTGAACCGATTTGGATGAAACTTGAAATGCATGTTTATAACCCAAAGATCTTGGTTCCTTTCGATATTTGCGCCAATCGGATCGTAACTTCCTGAATTATGACCCCTAATTGTCCGAAAAATTGCCCTTTTTAGCTTGTGGTCCCTCTGGAGGTCAAAATTGTTATCCGATTTAAAAAACCGTTTGATTATATCATTGTTCCATGGTTATGAAGGTCGAGTTCGAATTTCGTGAAAATCGGACCAAAATTGACGGACAAAATGGCCGCCATTTGTACGCGAATAGTGTGCAAATATGTTATATCAAGGTTGTGAACAGTGTAGAGGACACAATCTTGAACCGATTTGGATGAAACTTGAAATGCATGTTTATAACCCAAAGATCTTGATTCCTTTCAATATTTGCGCCAATTGGATCGTAACTTCCTGAATTATGGTCCCTGATTGTCCGAAAAAATGCCCTTTTTAGCTTGTGGTCCCTCTGGAGGTCAAAATTGTTATCCGATTTAAAAAAACGTTTGATTATATCACCGTTCCATGGTTATGAAGGTTGAGTATGAATTGTGTGAAAATCGGACCAAAATTGACGGACAAAATGGCCGCCGTTTGTACGCGAATATTGTGAAAATATGTTATATAAAGGTTGTGGACCTTATAGAGGTCACAATTTTGAACCGATTTTGATGAAACTTGACATGTATGTTTATAACCCAAAGATCGTGGTTCCTTTAGATATTTGCGCCCATTGGATCATAACTTCCTGAATTATGTCCCTGGATTGTCAGAAAAATCGCTTTTGTTCGCTTTTGGTCCCTCTGGAGGTCAAAATTATTATCCGATTTAAAAAAACGTTTGACTATATCACCGTTACATGGTAATGAAGAGAGAGTTTGAATTACGTGAAAATCGGACTAGAATTGACGGACAAAATGGCCGCCGTTTGTACACGAATAGTGTGAAAATATGTTATATCAAGGTTGTGGACCCTATAGAGGTCACAATTTTGAATCGATTTTGATGAAACTTGACAGGTATGTTTTAAACCCAAAGATCTTGGTTCCTTTCGATATTTGCGCCCATCGGGTCATTACTTCCTGAATTATGTCCCCTGATTGTACGAAAAATCACCCTTTTTAGCTTGTGGTGCCTCTGGAGGTCACAATTATTATATGATTTAAAAAAAAACGTTTGATTATAAAAACCAAACAAATTCTAATGATTTTCTGATAATTCCTTAATATGCGACAATTCTTGTTGACTGCCCGGACGATTTGGCTGCTGTGTGGGCGTATGTTTCGTTGCCTGGCAACCTATTTTTAGATGAGCTACATGAAGCAGCATCATCTGTGGATCTTGGTCTTTTTCAGCTAGGTGGGGAATTGGATGGGGGGACCATGAAAATAAATTTAAAGAATTCACCGCTTGTCGTTTCCCAGGTTACTTCCCTGTCTACCACGGGGGGGGACTAGCGCGGAAATCCTGCGCATGGCCTCAGGGATAGACAAGAGGTATACTCAAGTCGAAAATATATTGAAACAAGCCAACAGTGAGGCTGATGTCCCCCGCCGAAATTCCAAAATAAATAGATGACTCATATTAATTAATCACACATTTATTCCTTTCAAAAGTATCGAGCAATCAAACTATGCTCTAAGTTTCATCACTCTCTATCAGAATCCAGGTTATTTGATTGTCCCAAAGCATCGACCAAGCAGAAAATTCTCATCATCAAACTTAGACACGGTAATGAATCTATATTCTGAATTTCAATCCTCTCACTTAATTATAACCAAAGTATAAGAATCGACCAATGAGATTGCTTATTTCTGCTTACCCTTAGCAGAAAATGCTCATCTTCAAACTCAGTCAAAGCATTAACCTAATGAACGCCTACACCAAGTTTGAACATTCTACCGCAATTAGAAGAAGAACTATCATGTTCCAAAGTCTCGGCCAATCAAATTGTTTATCGTTCTGCCTACCCACAAGGCATTGACCTAATGAACGCCTAAACCAATTTTGAACATTGTACCGAAATTAAAAGAAGAGCTATCGTGTTCCAAAGTCTTGGCCAATCAAATTGTTTATCCTTCTGCTTACCCACAGCATAAATGCTCATTATCGAACTTAGTCAAGGTATTGATGTAATGAAACGACACGCCAAGTTTCATCAATTCACGTTATTAGAACTAAATAATAAGTGCAGGAGGACTGCACTACACGCAAAAAAAAAATCTACTAGTCTTGGTAACCCAGAACCTCCTAGTCTTCAACGTACGGAGGGTCTGGGAAAGTTGTCAATATTAGACGTAAAAGCCATTGCCCATGCATAACCGGGAGTTTGTTTTTATACGCCCACATTTTCATGTGGACATATATTGTCGTCGCCCCTGTTCGTCCGTCCGTCCACATTTGTTTGTGAACAGTCGACAGGTCACAATTTTTGTCCGATTTCGATGAAATTTAAAATGTAAGTTTATCGCCCTAATGTCTCGGTTCCTTTCGATATTGGTTGGCATGTATCGGACTGTAACTTCATGGGTTATGGCCCCTGATTGTACGAAAAATCACGTTTTAAGCTTGTGAACAGTGTAGAGGTCACAATTTTGAACCGATTGTGATGAAACTTCACATGCATATTCATAACCCACAGATCTTGGTTTCTTTCGATATTTGCACATATCGGATCATAACTTCTTGAATTATGGCCCCTGATTGTACGAAAAATCACCCTTTTTAGCTTGTGGTACCTCTGGGGATCAAAATTATTATCTGATTTAAAAAAAAACGTTTGATTATATCACCATTACAGGGTAATGACGGTTGAGTTCGAATTTCGTGAAAATCGGACCAAAAGTGACAGACAAAATGTCCGCCGTTTGTACGCAAATAGCGTGAAAATATGTTATATCAAGGTTGTGGACCACATAGGGGTCACAATTGTGAACCGATTTTGATGAAATTTGACATACATGTTTATAACCCAACGATCTTGGCACCTCTTGATATCGGATCGTAACTTCCTGAATTATGGCCCCTGATTGTACGAAAATTGGCCTTTTTTACCTTGTGGTCTTGCTAGAGCTCATAATTATTATTCGATTTGTAAAACCCTCTGATTATATCACCGTTACACTGTAATGAAGATTGGGTTCGAATTGGGACCGGGAGGTTGGGATGGCCTAGTGGTCTAGAGTGTCGCGCTCCGACCTCTAGCTGGCCGGTCACCTCAGGCTTGCGGTTGTGGTTTCGAGCCCTGGTGTGAACGTATGTGGCATGGAGATAGGGGCGCCTTCTCAACCTCGTGGGTTTCCTCCGGGCACTCCGGTTTCCCCCCCACTGCTAAAGACCCCTACGCGCAAGTGAATTATTGAAATAAAATTAAACCATATGTTAGTCCCGAAATGACCAAGTTTCTGTTGAGTGGACGTTAAACCCCATATCTCTCTCTCTCGAATTGGGACCAAAATTGCCAGACAAAATGGCCGTCGCTTGAACGCGAATAGTGTAAAGATATGGTATATCAAGGTTATGGACACTGTTGAGGTTACAATTTTAATCCGATTTTGATGAAACTTGAAATACAGGTTCAAAATCCAAAGATCATTGTTCCTTCTGATATTTGCGCAGATCGGATGGTAGCTTCCTGAATTATAGCTCCTGATTGTACGCAAAATCGACTTTTTTAGCTTGTGGTTTCTCTAGGGGTCTCAATTATTATCCGATTTTAAAAAACGTTTGATTATATCACCGTTACACTGTAATGAAGGTTTAGGTTGAATTTCGTAAAAATCAGACTAAAACTGCCGGACAAAATGGCTGCCGCTAATACACGAATAGTGTAAAAATATGATATATCCATGTTGTGGACCCTGTAGAGGTCACAATTTTAATCCGATTTTGATGAAATATAAAATGTACGTTTATAAACCAAAGATCGCAGTTCCTTTCAATATTCGCGCACATTGGATTGGACCATAACTTCCTGAATTATTGTCCCTGATTGTACGAAAAAATCATGTTTTTTTTTATCTTGTGGACCTTATTGAGGTCATAATTTTATTCCTGTTACACTTAATGATGGTTGATTTTCAATGAATTTTGGTAATTGAACAGCTAAATCCATAATATTAAATGTTTCGTATACTAAACGTTAACATGGGACAGAACTTTATAAGAACCAGACAAATTCTAATGATTTTCTGATAATTACTTAATGTGTGACAACTCTTGTTGACTGTCCGGACGATTTAGCTGCTGGTGGGCGTATGTTTCGTTGCCTGGCAACCTATTATTGTCCCCCGCCTTTCGAAGAAAGTTGGGGGACTATTAAAATGGGTTCGTCCGTCTGTCTGTCTGTCTGTCCGTCACACTTTTTGGGACACAATAACTCTCTTCCTAATTGAGCTAGAATGTTCAAACTTGGTGTATGTGTTTATTTGGTCAATGCCTTGATGGAGTTCAAAGATGAGCTTAGGGTAAGCAGAGATACGCAATTTGATTGGTTGATGCTTTGGGACACGATAACTTTAGTTCTAATTAAGTGAGAGTAATGAAACTTAGTGTATAGTTTCATTACAGTAATACCTTGACTAAGTTCGATAATGAGCATTTTCTGCTCACGGTAAGCAGAGCAATTTGATTGGTCGAAACTTTGGAACACAATAACTCTCCTTCTAATTGAGTTAAAATGTTCAAACTTGGTGTATATGCTTATTAGGTCAATGCCTCGATGGAGTTCGATAATGAGCATTTTCTGCTCAGGGTAAGCAGAGCGATACGCAATTTGATTGGTCGAGACTTTGGAACACAATAACTCTCTTTCTAATTGAGTTAAAATGTTCAAACTTGGGGTATATGCTTTTTTGGTCAATGCCTTGATGGAGTTCGAAGATGAGCATTTTCCGCTTAAGGTAAGCAGAGATAAGCAATTTGATTGGTTGATGCTTGGGGACACGATAACTTTAGTTCTAATTAAGTGAGATTGATGAAACTTGGTGTATAGTTTCATTACAGTAATACCTTGACTAAGTTCGATAATGAGCATTTTCTGCTCAGGGTAAGCAGAGCGATACGCAATTTGATTGGTCGAGACTTTGGAACACAATAACTCTCCTTCTAAGTGAGTTAAAATGTTCAAACTTGGTGTATATGCTTATTAGGCCAATGCCTTGATGGAGTTCGAAGATGAGGATTTTCTGCTTAGGGTAAGCAGAGATAAAAAATTTGATTTGTTGATACTTTGGGACAAGATAACTTAGGTTCATCTTGATTGATGATTTTTATGCCAATACAATGACTGCATTCTCATTTAGTTATGGATTCGACAGTAACAGTGAAAAGAAACAATTGACTTGGACACGAGCGCCCTTTCCCTTGGCCAGAGGGGCCCTTTTTGTCTGCCTTTAGGGTCCCCCTAACTAGGGTACATTTTCATTTTTCTCGTCGGTTTTAGCATTTTTCTTTATAAAACACTTTTGGATGAGACTTCATGCACAGTTTGATTGCTCGATACGTTTGAAAAAAATAAATGTGCGATTAATTAATATGTGTCTTCTATTTATTTTGGGATTTCGGCGGGGGACATCAGCCTCACTGTTGGCTTGTTTAAAAATGTGGATATCATCTGGCCAAGTAAGAGTTGCTCCCCTTCCCGCAATAAGTCCCATAATTCTTGCATTAATATAAAAGAACATGAATCATGACGACGAATTAGTATTAAATTTTAAAAAAAAAGAACATAGAGATAAGGTCCATAAAGAGAGAAATTTTACAATAAAAAAAATAAGAGTGTTGGATATTGAGCTGGCATGCAATCAAATCGATCATTTGAAATGGCATTCTTAAATTAATTTAATGGGCGTCATCATCTTGAACCGATTTTGATGAAACTTGACATGCATGTTTATAGCCCAAAGATCTTGGTTGCTTTCGGTATTTGCGCCCATCGGATCGTAACTTTCTGAATTATGGCCGCCGATTTTAAAAAAAAATCGCCTTTTTATACGCCCACATTTTCGCGTGGACGTATTATGCGTCGTCCCTGTCCGTCAGTCCGTCTATTCTGTGTGGACTCTCTACAGGTCACAATTCTTATCCGATTTTGACGAAACTTAAAATATAGGTTTATCCCAATAAGATCTCGACTGCTTTCGTCATTATTGGGATGTATCGGATCGAAACTTCGTGGATTATTGCCTCTGATTGTCCGAAAAATCACGTTTTTAGCTTGTTTACCATATCGAGGTCACAATTTTGAACCGATTTTGACGAAACTTGACATGCATGTTTATAACCCAAAAATCACGTTTTAAGCTTGTTTACCATATAGAGGTCACAATTTTGAACCGATTTTGACGAAAAACTTGACATGCATGTTTATAACCCAAAAATCTTGGTTCCTTTCGATATTTCGTGAAAATCAGATCAAAATTCCCCGAAAAAATAGCCACCGCCTGTTCGCGAATAGTGTAAAAATATGGTATATCAAGGTTGTGGATCCTGTAGAGGTCACAATTTTAATTCGATTTTGATAGAATTAGAAATACATGCTTATAAACTAAAGATCTTTGTTCTTTTGGATATTGTAACTTTTGAGTTGTGGCCCCCGATTGCACGAAAAATTATTAGCCTGTTGTCCCTCTGAGGGTCACAATTATTACCCGATTTAAAAACCGTTTGATTATATCACCGTTACACTGTAATGAAGGTTCAGTTCGAATTTCATGAACATCAGACCAAAATTTCCGAACAGAATGGCCGCTGCTTTTACACGAATAGTGTAAAAATATTGTATATCAAGGTTGTGGACCATGTAGAGGTCACAATTTTCATACGATTTTGATGAAACTAGAAATGCATATTTGTAACTCAAATATCTTGGTTCCTGTCGATATTTGCACATATCGGATTGAACTTTCTGAATTGTGGCCTCTAATTGTACAAGAAATCGCCATCTTGTCGTTGTCCTCGTCCGTCCGTCCGGCGTCCACAATTGCTTGTTGACGCTCTACAGGCTAAAGTTAATATCTGATTGACTTTAAATTTATACATAGTATTGAAGGTCATGAGACGAAGACACCGGTTGTTTTTCAGTGATTTGCAATAATTATTACCAGAGTTAAGGCCCTTGATCTTGTGGACGCTCTAGAGGCCAAAGTTAATATCCGATTGACCATAAATTTATACACAATATGTAAGGTCATGAGACGAAGAAGCCTATTTTGCGATTTCCGATAATTACTGCCAGAGTTATGCCCATTTATCACCTCAGAAAATCTTGTGGACACCCAAAGTTAATACCCGATTGATTTTTGATGTTTCGCATACTAAGCGGTAGCATGGGGCAAAACTTTATAAAAACCAAACAAATTCTAATGATTTTCTGATAACTACATTTTGAGTTCTTAATCTTATTCAGATTTCAGTGTATTATAAGTGTTTCATTACCGGAAAAAGTAAGAATATGCGACATCTCTTGTTGACTGCCCGGACGATTTAGCTGCTGTGGGCGTATGTTTCTTTGCCTGGCAACCTATCTTTTAGCTTTTGTTTCCTCTAGAGGTCACAATTATTAACAGTTTTAGAAAAACATTTGATTATATCACCGTTACACGGAAATTATCTTTAGTTCGAAGATCGTGAAAATCGGACCAAAATTGACAATATGACTGTCGCTTGTACGCGACAACCATAAAAAAAGATATGGTATATCAAGGTTGTAAACACTGTAGAGGTCACAATTTTTATACGCCCACATTTTCATGTGGACGTATTATGTTGTCGCCCCTGTCCGTCCGGACGTCCGTCCGTCCACAATTTGTTTGTGGACACTCTACAGGTCACAATTCTTATCCGATTTTGACGAAACTTGAAATATAGGTTTATCCCCAAAAGATCTCGGCTGCTTTCGATATTGGCATGTATCGGATCAAAACTTCATGGATTATGGCCCCTGATTGTACGAAAAATCACGTTTTTAGCTTGTGGACCCTATAGAGGTCACAATTTTGAACTGATTTTGATGAAACTTGACATGCATGTTTGTAACCCAAAGATCTTGGTTCCTTTCGATATTTGGGGCTATCGGAATGTAATTTCCTGAATTATGGCCCCTGATTGTCCGAAAAATCACCCTTTTTAGCTTGTGGTCCCTCTGGAGGTCACAATTATTATTCGATTTAAAAAAACGTTTGATTATATCACCGTTACACCCTAAGGAAGGTTGAGTTCGAATTTCGGGAAAATCGGACGAAAATTGCCATACAAAATGGCTGCCGTTTGTACACGAATACTGTTAAAAAATGGTATATCAAGGTTGTGGACCCTGTGGAGGTCACAATTTTGATTCGATTTGGATGAAACTTGAAATTCATGGTTATAACCTAAAGATCTTGCTTCCTTTCGATATTTGCGCATATCGGATCGTAACGTTCTGAATTATGGCCCCTGATTATACGCAAAATCGCCTTTTTTTAGCTTGGAGGTCACAATTATTATTCGATTAAAAAAAACGTTTGATTATATCACCGTTACACCCTAAGGAAGGTTGAGTTCGAATTTCGGGAAAATCGGACGAAATGGCCGCCGTTTGTACACGAATACTGTTAAAAAATGGTATATCAAGGTTGTGGACCCTGTGGAGGTGACAATTTTGATTCGATTTTGATGAAACTTGAAATTCATGGTTATAACCCAAAGATCTTGCTTCCTTTCGATATTTGCGCATATCAGATCGTAACTTCATGAATTATGGCCCCTGATTATACGCAAAATCGCCTTTTTTTTTAGCTTGGAGGTCACAATTATTATCCGATTTAAAAAAAACGTTTGATTATATTACCGTTACACCGTATGGAAGGTTGAGTTTGAATTTCGGGAAAATCAGACCAAAATTGCCATACAAAATGGCCGCCGTTTGTACGCGAATACAGTTAAAAATGGTATATCAAGGTTGTTGACCCTGTAAAGGTCACAATTTTAGTTCGATTTTGATGAAACTTGAAATTCATGGTTATTACCCAAAGATCTTGGTTCTTTTCGATATTTGCGCATATCGGATTGTAACTTCCTGAATTATGGCCCCTGGTTATATGCAAAATCCCCCTTTCTTTAGCTTGTGGTCCCTCTGGAATTCACAATTATTATCCAATTTAAAAAAACGTTTGATTATATCACAGTTACACTGTAAGGAAGGTTGAGTTTGAATTTCGGGAAATCGGACCAAAATTGACAGACAAAATGGCCGCCATTTGTACGCGAATACTGTTAAAAAGATAGGCTGGCACTGCCAGGCAGGATACGCCCACATTTTCGAGAGATGGATAGAGAACAAGCAATACCGAAAGTGATTTTTACTACATCATTAAGTTAGAATTTGATATGTGCAAATTTCGAAATGAATTAAGATATTTGGGTTATAAAAGGTTCATTTCAGTAGGCTTCAAATTCAACAGGGGGTCATGTTCCTAAGTGGGTAAGATGCTGGCTCGGTAGCCTTGAGGTTGGGTGTTTGATCCCTGCATTGGGTGACAAAGTTCATCTAGATTTTCAGGCGTGGTTTCCCTTTGTTAGTGATGAAGGATGGATGACCTGACAAGAACAGCTGTCAATTTTGGTCTGATTTTCACGAAATTCGACCTCAACCTTCATTACGATGTAACGGTGATATAATCAAACGTTTTTTTTAAATGACCACAAGCTAAAAAAAAGGTCATTTTTCGTACAATCAGGGGCCATAATTCAGGAAGTTACAATCCGATATGCACAAATATCAAAAGGAACTAAGATTGTTAAGTTGTAAACATGTGTTTCAAGTTTCATCAAAATTGAATGAAGATTGTGACCTCGACAGGGTTCACAACCTTGATATATCATATTTTCACACTAATCGCGTACAAACGGCAGCCATTTTGTCTGTCAATTTTGGTCCGATTTTCACGAAATTTTAACTCAATCTTTATTACCATGTAACGGTGATATAATCAAACGGTTTTTTAAATCGGATAATAATTTTGACCTCCAGTGGGACTACAAGCTAAAAAGGGTGATTTTTCGTACAATCAGGGGCCATAATTCAGGAAGTTACGAATCAATGAGCTCAAATATCGAAAGGAACCAAGATCTTTGGGTTATAAACATGCATGTCAAGTTTCATCAAAATCGGTTCAAAATTGTGACCTCTATAGGGTCCACAACCTTGATATAACATATTTTCACACTAATCACGTACAAACGGCGGCCATTTTGTCTGTCAATTTTGGTCCGATTTTCACGAAATTTTAACTCAATCTTAATTACCATGTAACGGTGATATAATCAAACGTTTTTTTAAATCGGATAATAATTTTGACCTCCAGTGGGACCACAAGCTAAAAAGGGTGATTTTTCGTACAATCAGGGGCCATAATTCAGGAAGTTACGAATCAATGAGCGCAAATATCGAAAGGAACCAAGATCTTTGGGTTATAAACATGCATGTCAAGTTTCATCAAAATCGGTTCAAAATTGTGACCTCTATAGGGTCCACAACCTTGATATAACATATTTTCACACTATTTACATACAAACGGCGGCCATTTTGTATGGCAATTTTGGTCCGATTTTCTCGAAATTTGAACTCAACCTCCCTTAGGGTGTAACGGTGATATAATCAAACGGTTTTTCAAATCGGATAATAATTGTGACCTCCAGAGGGACCACAAGCTAAAAAGTGTGATTTTTCGGACACTCAGGGGCCATAATTCAGGAAATTACGATCCGATGGGCGCAAATATCGAAAGGAACCAAGATCTTTGGGTTATAAACATGCATGTCAAGTTTCATCAAAATCGGTTCAAAATTGTGACCTCTATAGGGTCCACAAGCTAAAAACGTGATTTTTCGTACAATCAGGGGCCATAATCCATGAAGTTTTGATCCGATACATGCCAATATCGAAAGGAACCGAGATCTTATGGGGATAAACCTATATTTCAAGTTTCGTCAAAATCGGATAAGAATTGTGACCTGTAGAGAGTCCACAAACAAATTGTGGACGGACGGACGGACAGGGGCGACGACATAATACGTCCACATGAAAATGTGGGCGTATAAAAATGATATATCATGGTTGTGGACCCTGTATAGGTCACAATTTTAATTCGATTTTGATGAGGAAGGTTGAGTTCTAATTTCGTGAAAATCGTACCAAAATTGCCGGACGAAATGGTCGCCATTTGTACGCGAATAGTGTATATCATGGTTGTGGACTCTCTACAGGTCACAATTCTTATCCGATTTTGATGAAAAGTCACATTTCTAGGATGTGTACCGTCACACCATAATCATTGTCGGTTTCGAATTTCATGAATATCAGACTGGAACTGACCAACAAAATGGCTGCTCCCAATACAGTATGAAATACAGGACTTAAAGATGTAGGAAAAATCACTTACGGTATTGCTTGTTCTCTGTCCATCTCTTGAAAATGTGGGCGTATCATGCCTGGCAGTGCCAGCCTATCTTAATCTGAATTTGATGAAACTATAAATGCATGTTTATAATCCAAAGATCTTAGTTCCTTTCGATATTTGCGCATATCAGATCTTAACTTCCTGAATTACGGCCCCTGATTGTACGTAAAATCGGCTATTTTAACTTCCTCTGGAGGTCACAATTATTATCCGATTTAAAAAGAACAACAAAACGTTTGATTGTATTACCGTTAAACCGTACTGAAGGTTGAGTTCAAATTTCGTAAAAATTCGACCAAAACCATCGGACAAAATGGCCGCCGCTTGTACTCGAATAGTGTATAAATATGGTATATCAAGGTTGTGGACCCTGTATAGGTCACAATATTAATCCGATTTTGATGAAACTTGACATGCGTGTTGAAAACCCAAAGATCTTGGTTCCTTTCGATATTTGCGCATATCGAATCTTAACTTCCTGAATTACGGTCTCTGATTTTTTACGAAAAATCGCCTTTTTAGCTTGTGGTCCCTCTGGAGGTCACAATTATTGTCCGATTTAAAAAAAAAACACGTTTGATTATATAACCGTAATGATGGTTGAGTTTGAATTTCCTGAAAATCAAACACAAATTGCCGAACAAAATGGTCGCCGCTTGTACCGTGTAAAAATACGGTATATCAACTTGAAGTGCATGTATATAACCCAAAGATCTTCTTGGTCCCTTTCGATCTTTGCGCATATCGAATTGTGGCCCTTGATTGTCAGAAAAATCACTTTCTTTTTAGCTTGTTCTTTATCAACCTCTCGAAAATGTGGGAGTATCCTGTCTGGCAGCCGCTATAAGGCTACCTCCTAACAATTATTCATAAATTGACTCCAAAGATTCATCACTTTAGAAATATTGATCTCTTATCCATCAACTGGAAGATTGTATATTTTCTCAAAAAGGGAACTTTCTAGAATTTATTAATTTGTTTGCGTGGCCTACATATTATTATATTTATGTTATCCAACTTTTAAAAAAATATGTTTCAGCCACGTGATTACTGTTGGGTATTATTATGGTGAGATGAAGAGCAGGTGTACATATCAGCTACCCGTATTAGAGAGATTAGTGTATATAGTTTGTGGAGTGGGTAGTGTACTTGCTATTTGTTATCATGTTTTAATAGCTTCATCTAAATATCAGCATCGTTTAAACTGGCATGACTTAAAGTCAGGTTGGAGTTTCTTAACATATAAAAAGGATGTTTCAAACTTTGAATGGACATTTTGGTATGGTTATTTCTGGAAAACGTTGCCATGGCATGTTGGCCACGTTGTGCTAGGAAGATTATTAGAAGGATTGAACCTGACACAATACAGACAACTGTTCTTTCTAACATTTTCTTTGGTTAGTTTAACCCACCTATTGGGTTTGAAAATCATACTTTTTTATGTGTTCCACTCCACCATAGCTTTTGTGTCAACCATTTTCCATAAGAAAGTGATGGTATGGGTAATTTGCCTAACTCTTTTAATGACATTAAACCTAGACTACTTCAACAGCAACTTGATGTTTCATGTGTATTCTAGTCAAGTCAATACTGGAAATAAAAACTATTACTTATTTGTATTTTGTTTAGCTCTGGTTATTCTGCGGTATATTAGTTTCTGTTTGGAGAAGTGCGAGTTCAAGAAACCATTCAATATATACAGTTTTTTAGACATGTTGAATTATATATTTTATTTGCCTCTGTTTTTTACTGGTCCTGTCTTGTCATATGACCATTTCTCCCAACAAATGTCAAGAAAACCTCCATTATGGACTCAAACTAGAATAAAAATGACGTTAATGGGGTTTTCACGTGTTTTGTTCTGGGCTGCATTTAATGAATTTATTATCCATTACTTATATTTTGATGCAATTCATCATCGACTAGATTTGTTATATAAAATATCACTGTGGACATTAGTGGGTATAGCTTACTGTCAGGGACAATTTTTCTTTACTAAATATGTAGTTATGTATGAACTTCCCGGAGAATTGGCTAAACTTGATGGGATGGTGACGCCTGTTGGACCTAAATGTGTTTCGTACGTGTATCGCTTTTCACACATGTGGAAATGTTTTGATTGTGGCTTTTATTATTTTTTAAAAAAGTACATTTATATACCTGTTGGAGGTTCAAAACATGGATTTGTCTGGCAATTAATAGGATCTTTTCTGTGTTTTATGTTTATTTATATATGGCATGGTGCAGAAATCTACCTTTTATTCTGGTGTCTACTTAATTATCTCGGCTGTACTATTGAAGTTTTGGGTAGCTGGCTTGTACAAACCAATATTTGTAGACAATATTTACAAAAAATAGGAAATGACAATAAAAGAAGATTAAATGGTCTTGTATCAGTACCACTATATCTAATGTCTGCTATGGGGATTTTCTTTTTCTTTGGGGGTAGTGAAGTAGGTGAAATATTTTTCCGTCGCTTACTAATTGATATCTCATGGTCGGGTTTTATTTTATTTGTGTTTTTGTTGTATTGTAATATTCAAAATGCTATGTTAATACAAGACTGGCAATATAGAAATAAAGTTAAAAAACTCTAATTTGTAAATGTGTTTCTTTCCTTTACTACAATTTAGAATTATACAGGTGTTTTCAGAATTATTCAGGTATTTGCTTGTATAAACCTGAAAATTAATAAGATCCTGCAACATTAAAAGGTATTTGTTACACTACAGTTGACAAAGTTTCCTGGGCGATAATTGGCATGGGATGAATATAAATCCTACAATGAAAGGTCTGATTAATTAAACACACATTAAAGATTTCCAGGATTAATGATTTTGAACCGTGTTTAAACAGAACGTGAAGTGTGGAAGCAATTCGTAATATGGATTATGGCCTCCGATATTATGAAAAGTCACATTTTGAGCGTCTGGTCTTTCTGGGGGTCACAATTATTATTTGATTGCAAAAACCGTTCAAATATCACGCAAATAGTGAAAAAGCATGTAATACCAAGGTTGTGGATCATATTGATGTCAAAATTTTCATCCGGTTTTGATGGAACTTAAAAAATATGTTTATATCGCAAAGATCTTGGTTCCTGTCTGTATTGGCGCGTATTTCGTTTCATGTCCATTATGAATAAAGTTTGTGGAACTTCATGGGGGGAAATTTTTGTCTGATTCATAAAAACTATGTGTCAAGGATCAAAAATTCTTTTATGAGTTTGACTTTGATACGCATCAGATATTTCATTCTAGAATTATAGCTAATGCTTTTTTCGCTAAATGTGAAATATGTATGAAGTTTGTAGGCCATTCAGATGGGCTACAACCCATTCGGTTGAAACTTAACAACTATGTTAAAGCTGAACTCTGGTTACAAAACTACAGAAATAATTGAATTTAGAAAAATACCGCTGTACAAAATCGCCATACTTGTTTTCATTTTGTAGAAGAAGCATGGCGACTGTATGGCGTACAAAAACAGTGGCAAGCCACGCACACACCCAGTGTGTATGTTGTCTTTCACTCGGCAAATCTCGACAGATTCCAGAACGTTCCGGAACTTACATCTAGTCTGGGCTGTATGACGAATTCCGCCATATTGAAACTACTTTAAAGGTCCCGGATGAAACATGGCTGCGCCCATGGAGTCTTGGAACTATTTTAAAGCAGGGAATATTTTAACCGGGTTCGTATCGCAATTTGAGACTCAAACGTCCGATTTTGCGAATCAAATTCATATTTGATTAGCATTATTAGCTTAAAACCCTGCTTCAGCGCGAATCAAAGTTTTGAAAATTAATTTTAACTTTAAAACCATTCAGTATCGTAAAACACATCAAAACAAATCTGAAATCTCGCAATTTTATTGTCTATATCATCAAGACTCTTTACGTGCCTCTGCAACGGTCCAGTGGAACGAGAGCAGTACATGTTGACGTCTGCTATTTATAGACGTAAAAAGTTTTGATGACAGAGATGACAACACTACATACTTTCTTTCTATATCTGTTGTAGTCACATTCGTCAAGACAGACATTCAAAACACTACAAGATAAAATTACCGGATGATCGAGGGTACGTCGCGAAATTCAAACACATGATATTATGTTCTATCTTCAAATTCGACATTAAAATTAGCAACAGTTCAAGATTGGGTGAGGAAATATGACGCAGAAAAGATCTGACTAGAGTATGAAGTAAATAAAGAATGTCCAGGTTTCGTACAAAGAATAACATGTGGTCACATACTTTTATTTTTATTTTATATATACAATGTAAATATAAACAACCGTTTGGTAATACAAATAATGTGGGTATTGTTATTGTCACATATAGGCCTAATTATGTGAAATAAGAATAATATTACATACTAAAAAACTGCTAATCAATTGGTAAATTTTGCTACTCAATTATACAATTGATTAGCATTCTTACACAATTTTTCTGGAAACTGCTAATCCAATGTAAAAAATTCCCTGCTTTAAAGGCCCTGGATAAAACATGGCTGCGCCAATGGTGTCTTGTTTGTTTGTAATAGCGTCACGTTTTACTGTTAAAGTAAACCGGTAGCTGGATCGCAAATGTATGGGCGTAGATACATATCACTTACTGTCATACAGCCGAGACTTGATGTAGGTTCCGAAATCTGTCGAGGATTGCCGAGTGTGTTGTCTTTCACACTGTCCACATCCGGTTAGCAATATTTCAACTACCAATTACCTCCTGACTGTGGGACGTGTTTTCACTATCAGTTTGATGAAAATATTATTGCTACACATTTATTATGCGTGATCAGGTACATATTAGTTAACTAATTAGACGAAAAAGGTCAAACACGAAATACTTTTGCTCAAAAAAATATGAGAAAACTGCCTTACCCCAAACCAATTCTTATTGTTGTTGACATAACACTAAGGACCACTTATGTCCCTTGATCCTCATAAATAACAACAAGATGAAGAATATTTTGAAATGAAACATACTTCTTTGATGGAGAGAACAGTGGTTTTATGTTGCTTTGGATATATTTTTGAACGATAATACTAGACTTTATAATACTACAAATTATTTGGTGTTTATACGCTGTTGTGCAAATATTTTCAAGAAATAAGAAAAAAATGTTTGGTGTTGGTAGAATTGTTGTGATTTTACCCTGTAGAATACAGACGTCCGTCAGGATAACCGGGACTACTTCCGCCTTACAACAGAGTCCCGTGCTACCAGCGGGATTTGACCTATATATAGCCGATTTGCCGTGGTTACTGTTCAGATTATGCATTAGACTTCAAATAGGTAACTTGTTATTGCTTGCGGACGCCTTGGATCACCAAGTGGGACTTGGTACTTGAATAGAATTACCCTCGACCACAACAAATGGTAGGAACGGAAAAAACTTTTAATTAACAAGGGGAGAAGGATATAATATAAATTATATTGTTTTGCATATCTACTAGTAATCGAATTGACAGAAACTTTATTGAGCGAGTTGCACGTGTGGCGCTTGTGTGTTTACACTGTGTGCCTGCACGTGGTTTGTATACGATTGTATATGATTATCTCACCAAGTTGTTTATTGTAAGGAATTGATGATGAAATAATGAGATCGTCATGGCTAGATGGGCGACATATTCCACCGTCGCTGACCGGTGGCAATTCCTCACCCCGCCAGTTTTACACGGATGACGACAGTACGTTTAACCGATCTCAACGGTGTCATAACATCCCAGAGTCATTGTTTTATGACGGCTGTTCAAACTGGCCAAACTTTGCAAATAAATTTACCCGGTTTGCCATATCACAGTCCTGGTCCGATCAGGAATGTAAGGAACAGTTGTTCTTTTGTTTAAAGGGATATGCAGTCGATGTTCATAGAATTGTCCATTCACGTAATGGCAATTTGACATGCTTTGAACTAATGACTAAGCTCCAGGAATGTTTCAATCGTGCAGAAATGTCTAGGACCGCAAACTCGTTTCGGAATCGATCATCACCGACCCAAAGAATTGATCGTAGGCCTAATGATTATATACTGGCAGCAAACAAAACCAGAGCCGAAACTCCCAAATCACAGACCATGACTTCATCCGAACAAGAATGTTTAGAAAACACAGAGCAGCGCTGTGACAGAGCGGACCAGAAGTGGGATGACGCCATTACCAAACTTGACAAATTAACTAATCAGTTACGTCAGTTGACCGATATTTGTAATTTCTCAGAAGTAACTCATCGGTCACATGCAATAATGCCCAAGTCGGTAACTGCAGTCTCCAAGCTTATTCCCGAGAATTTAACGTGCGACCCACACATTGTCAATGAACAGGCTGCAATAGAATTAAAACTTGAATTCGATCAAGAAGGCAAGCCTTGTGTCCCAAGCTTGTCCGTGGATTCGCATTTCGGAATATCTGAAACTTCGACTACGAACGGGTCGGATAGACGCGGGACGATCGCCAGTTTTGAAACCGCTAAGGCATCGAACGGTTTCACTAACACCGATTTATACGGTGATGTAACAAATATTACCACCCCGGGGGGTGATCAAAAGTTCCAGGATACCGTTGCAACCAGTGTCATTCCAAGAATCGACTCAATCGATTCCGCGAAAGCTAAGCAAACGTGCGTATTAGCTACGACGTGCATCCACAGTAATCATTTAGATTATATCGGTCAGCTTAATTTAAAAACTCAAAGTCAACAAGTGACAAAACTTTCCGATCTTCGCAGTCAAGAGTTACAGGAGAAATTACCAAAAGTTGAAGAAGTTCCCGAGTTTAATGCGTTTGAAAATTCAGTTATGAACTGGTTGCGTTCGATAACAAATAGTCAAACGCGACTTCTGTTTCGCGGTCTATCAACTTTAGTTGTTACGGAATATACCGCTAGGGAATATTCCATTTCGGATAGTTTCTTTGAGCAACAAAAAGAAAAGCCTCCTAGACTTAAATTGGTAGAGTTCAACAGATCTACCATAGATAAATGGTCCGAAGTTCCAGTGCCTTATTTGACTGTACCCGTAAAGTTGAAGAAACATTTATTTCGAGAAGAAATGAATTTGTTCATAGCAGAACTGATTAAGCAGTGTGTCAGATTCTTCAAAGATAAATTGTTATTGACCCTTCACAGTGATGCAGTAAATGTGAACGCCGATTTATTTATTGATAATTTGCTCACCATCGACGATGTTTTTGATGCGCGTTACGAATCAGAAGTTACAAATAGTAACTTGGCCTCACCGTTGACTATCTCACGGTGTAATATCTACAATCAATTAACTGAGTGTGCGTCTGGATCTTTAACTATTTCAGAGAATTTGTTTGAACGATCTGCGCGACCAACTGTAGTCAGCATGCACTATTGGTTACGAATACAAGAATATCTGGCCAGAATAAAATGCTATTTTTGGAGTTTAAGAAATAAGACTCAATCTTTCATTCGAAACAAAGGAACAAAATTTAAAGCGAAGATGTTTTCAACATTACGATGTTGATTATATACCTGTCCATGCCTTACGGTGACTTTCCTGTAAACCGTGAAATAGCTGTGTGTATGTAGATTTTTTCGGTGAAGTTATAACCGATTTGATTTTGATTGACGCGTGAATGACACGGTGTACCTGTATACCGTTACTAGTGTGATTGAAAGTGTGAATGTGAAGAGTAGGATTTATTTTTCAGAACCAGGAACCAATCCTTTCAAATAAAGACGGGGAGGTGTGTTGTGATTTTACCCTGTAGAATACAGACGTCCGTCAGGATAACCGGGACTACTTCCGCCTTACAACAGAGTCCCGTGCTACCAGCGGGATTTGACCTATATATAGCCGATTTGCCGTGGCTACTGTTCAGATTATGCATTAGACTTCAAATAGGTAACTTGTTATTGCTTGCGGACGCCTTGGATCACCAAGTGGGACTTGGTACTTGAATAGAATTACCCTCGACCACAAGAAAGCAAAAGTACATCGTGGTTAAATTATTTTGTCTAATTAGTAAACTAATATGTACCTGATCACGCATAATAATCGTGTAGCAATAACATTTTCATCAAACTGATAGTGAAAACACGTCCCACAGTCAGGAGGTAACTGGTAGTTGAAATATTGCTAGCCGGATGTGGACAATGTGAAAGACAACATACACGCTGGATGTGGGCGTGGCCTGCTACTGTTTTCGTACGACGTACAGTGGCCATGCTTTTTCTATAAAATGAAAACAAGTATGGCAATTATGTACGGCGGTATTTTTTTTTTATTATTTAATTATTTCTGTAGTTTTGTAACCGGAGTTCAGCTTTAAGGATCAACTTATGAGCCCTGTTGGTTTTTATCTCCTCCCCATCAATTTCTTCCAAAATGTGAGCGCATCTTGCTTGACAAGCGCTTGTTTTTACTGGCGATAAGTATCCCCCCCCCCAAATATTTTCATGAAAAAAAATTAGAAATCTGAAAAGAGCTCAGAATTGGGAGATCGGTCATCAGGCGAGGAGTTTTTGGAAATGGGGTGGGGGTAGGGGTATGGCCTTGTCGGGGAAGGCTATGGTCTTGTCGGGAATGAATGCTCAGTTTGTCGGGAAGCGTCGCGACGTCTGTCGGGTTTTGAATATTTTTAATTATATGGAAGCGGAAAGAAAGCAGTCCAGTCAATGATGAACACGTACGCGATCTGAATAGAACTAGCACGTACACATGGCCTTTCTCAGTTCTTGAATACTGTGTTCCTGTATACTGGCATCCAACTTCATTCACCGGATGAGCCCAGTGATAGAAGTGAGCAGCTGAAAAAATTTTCTTTAATAATAATTGATAAGTTTGTAATAATATAGTACCTTGTTGTCACATATAATATACATGTTCGATGGCTCAATAGGCCGAAAATAATTCGATATTGAGCCATTTTCTTTGGAAATAAATATTCATAGGTGAATGTAAAGTGCCACTGGCAAGAGTTATAGTTATATAAAATAAAAATAATGTGCTCAACAACGCTTATTTTACTTATAAATCTCTCCAGGATAAAGTTCCAAAACCACTATGATGTAGATGTTAAATATCATTAAATAAGCTTTTTATACCCCCACATTTTCATGTGGACGTATTATATCGCCGCCCCTGTCCGTCCGTCCACAATTTGTTTGTGGACTCTCTACAGGTGACAATTCTTATTTGTCCTAAGGCCTTTTGCATATTCTTTTGAAGTTCACAGAACCTCATCCCTTTCCTCCATATTGTGCTGTCGTCAGCAAATTTTGCTAGCTCAATTCTGGCGTTGAGATATGAAGATTTCTGTATGTCATTGATCATAATATTGAAGAGAGTGGGACTGACGACTGACCTCTGAGGCGTGCCATTTTCTAATGTTTGCTCGGCACTCAGGAATCTGCCAACATTCACCTGTATCCTTCTATCGCTCAGAAAGCTTTTGATCCACCGAAACATTGTGCCCGTTATTCCGATACGTCCCAGCTTGAAAAGCAGCCCGTCCAACCAAACTAAATCGAAAGCCTTGGTTAAATCTACAAACACGGCACATAGCAGGTGCCCCGAGAGGAGTGCCTGGGACATGACTTGCTGTAGTCGCACCAAGTGGTCCACTGTTGATCGTCCCTTTCTGAACCCGCTTTGATTTTCGTCGATCAGTCGGTTACTCTCCAGGTAGAACTGAAGTCGGCGGTTAACCATTGTCTCCAAGGTTTTGCACAGTGTGGATGTCAAGCTTACTGGTCGATAGGACTCTGCCTTTGTTCTCTCTTTCCCTGGTTTCGAAAGAGTGATGACGTTGGCTTTCAGCCATTCTTTAGGTACCTCCCCGGTCAACCAAGATGTGTTGAAGAAGTTCAGTAGTATCTTTTTGGCATTTCTGGGCAGATGTTTGAGCATTGGGTACTTTACTTTGTCCTCACCAGCCGCACTATCCTTCTTGAGGGAAAGAGCCTTATTTAACTCTTCCTCGGAGAAGGGCAGATTGATTGTTCAGCCTCTACATTAGATTCAATTACTAATGAAGGGTGATGTGAGTAAAAGATTTCTTTCCTCTTCATGAATTCTGGTGGTTGGTTTTCATCTTTACTTGGATCTGCAAATGTCTTAGCAAGTAAATCTGCCTTTTCATTGCCGTTGGTAACGTACTTGTCTCCATCTTCAAGGTTTGGTATGTTGGACGATCTGCGTTTTCCGTGCATGGCGTTCAGTTTCTTCCAGACGACACGTGTTTGCGTGTTTTGGTTCAACGCATTACAGAATGTCCTCCAGTGCCCACTTTGTGCCTTCTGGATGGTGTCTCTTGCGGCGTATTTCAACTTAAGTAATTTTGGTGGTTGACTTCATTGTAGTGGCGTTTTCGTAGACGAGGTGCCTTCTTTCGTTCGTAAACTGCCTCTTGACATTCTGAAGACCACCAGGGTTTTGTACTCCTTGGTTTTCTGCCAGAAGTCTTTGGAATGGAGTTGTCTGCTGCACCTATAATTGCATTCGTGATATTGTTGCCTTGTAAACTTTAATTGTAGATTGCCAGTAGTTATAATTACAGTAGGCCTACAAACAAATTTTGACACATTATTGAACAATCAAAACTGTTACACTATCGCCAATGATTGCTTAAACCCCTTTCCCATGCATTCGTAATTTTATGTCCGGTTAAAATTCATGTCTTACTTAGCAATGTTCATTCTGCTAAATATGAAAACGCTTTAAGATTTAGTTTTATTTACAACTCTATTTATGGAGTATCTTACCTTTATCGAAATAAAATCCATAAAATAGAATTTCCATGTATATGAATATCGCAACACACCTTACCATATAAGTTGTAGATCACATGAAATTTAAAAATCACACACAAATGAATTATCAATAACGTTGCGTTTATCTCCTCACAAAATTTACATTGCAATAACCTATTTGTATTTTGATTTGCATAATAGGTGGGTCCCAGGTGCAATGTTCGTTTTTTGATATGTGCGACCTGGGTATAATCTTTGTTGCAAAATCAACCGACGAAATTAATTGGCTGGAAATCTTATAATACCACCATTTTCTTAACATGGCTTCCCCGACTATGAACTTTCCGCAAAAAAATGACATTTTTGAACCTCTCACATATTATTTCACGGCATCTATTATCAACTCGACATAAAAACTGGAATATCAAAATAGTTATCAACACAGTTTACGGTGTTTTTTTAACTATCATTTATTAATCAATTAAATGTTTATGCTTTACATATTGCCCATTAGTTACTATAATGTAACGATAACTATAGCTGGTTATCGTTACAAGTGGTACAGTCTAAGACCGTTGACGCAAGTTCAAATAGGTTAAAACGCACAATTGGCATTACAGTTTGTATTAAAATAAGTAATCCTATCATACATAATGAAGTCTTAACAACTAAAAGAGTTACCGAACAGTTTTTCTTTGTGGTGATGCGTTTTACATTTTCTTAGCGGTGTTTCTTGTAATGTGCAGGCAGCCATGACACAGGCCAGTTGAAATCTCGCCAAATACCGCGACGCCTTAACTCCGCCCATCGCTTTCCATATAAGGCAATGCCTACTATACGCTGACCAGCACAAATACTATAAGAGAATCTCGGCTGAAATGTCAAAGACGCCCATTACATCCCTTGTTTGAACAATAAAATCTATTATCAGTTTTTGTTCAGGTTTGAGCGAATAATTTATACCCATCCTCCCCAACACGCGGTCTATTATTGTTTCTGACATTTTTTCCCACGCTAAGGTTATTAGCATATAATTATGGTCATATGCCATATATGGAAAGGGGCGTATGATCACGTGAGTTGGATTGCGCATGCTCTATTTGACTGGGCGGCCATTATAATTTCAGAACTTGAGAAATTTCACAAAGCGTTTAGATTTTATCAAATCATATAATTATGCGGTAAGGCTTCACCTTTATTTCAATGAGGAATTGATTTATTATATGTTAGGCTATGTGCAGTACAGTTTTGGGTTAGCGTCTGTGTAAATTAAGGGAGCAATAGGCCAGTAAACTTTTTGTAGTCATTTGACTAAAAAACTTGCGCAAAGGAACTCTGTAGGAAAAGCCACTACTGTGCCTGAAGTATGACGGAAGGCATCAGTAGTGGAACCATTTCTAATTGCCCATGTGTATTTATATATTTTTTTACTCATTCAAATTATTGATTAATTGAATAAAATATTTGTGTCATTTAATTACCCTTAAAGGGACGATAACACTCTTGCTGACTTGTCAGCTCCAGAAAATAAATAATAGCCTTATTCTAAGTACTAGATGTTTAAGTGTCCCACCTGTCGTGTAAATTATCCATTACAACATATTTTACTTCTCCAGAGAGTTCGAAAATATTTTAAAATCCAAGTCACACTTGAAAAGGTTTACGTTAGACTTTTCAAATCAATTAGTTGAAAATTTCCAATTATTTAAATTAGGTGTGTTAAGATGAAATTTGTATCATCAATTAATTGGAATATTGTAAAATAATACAATTTGTTGACCAGAATGAAGATTGGGATATATTATTCAGTTAGAACAAGAGTGTTATTGGGGCTTTAAAAGTGCGAATTTACGCGTTTTTGGAAATCTACTAACAAATCATGGTTTCTACTGCATTTTTGACACCGTCCTACTGCATTTTCGCTCGGAGGTGGGGGGCCTGGCGCCATTGAATTGACTCGAGATTTGCTGAGTAGGCCTTTTGCTACAATAATAAACAATCTATGCCACATTTAGTCAATACTTCCAAGCACTTATCTTATTTCTATTCCTTTACAGGCCTGCGTACCTATGTATAATATACCTCAGTTTTCTTCTTTTTGGACCCCTCCCCCCCCCCCCCATTGTACAAGTGCGTAAACCTATCATTGTCTGGGCCAAACAGTTCAGGATAAACGTGTCGTACTGAAAATTAGAGGACTAAATTATTTTACTATATAGTATATTTCAAAACAAAACAAAAAACTTTGTATTGGAAATATGCGACAATTTAATGCCATTGGTTGTTCTTCTTGAATTGGTTAAATTATTAAACATTTCAAAGTTACATATTACTACACAAACTGACATCAAAGCAGTTAGTACGCTTCGCTGAACACTAACTTGGATCAACGCTGACCTAGATATTATATAACAACTGCTAATTGTCAGACTTTATTGGGGGTAATTAAATGATCATCACCACAGCTCAGCAATTTTAGTGAATATGTATTCAAGATTTTATCTTGATTTTAACAATATTTTATTCAAATAAGATAGATTTTATATACTGTCAAAAGTTAAGGATTCAAAAACAAGCCAAAGGCTTATATTAATTCGTTTACTTAATTAATAAATATACTAAAATAAACGTATTCTATGTGCACTTCACATACAAAATACATTTAACAGTACGGTATTTTGTATTCACTATTAATCGTGCATGCAAGTAATTTAATAGTTTGTGTCACAAAAGTGCCTAACCGTTTCATAATACGTTTTCAGGACGTCGATGTATATTAACCGAGAATTTAATTACCGGTAATTCAGCTAAGACAGCTAGTATTTTACGATGGTTATTAGAATCTTTTAGATAAATGGATAAATTTGTGGACTGTATTAAAAATGTGCATATTCGTTTGCAAGGTATTATTACTATCACCGTTGGTTAGAGTTTGTAAATTAATAAAAATATTTGGTAATGTACGGCTGTCATTTGCGCCTGCTTAGTCCATTCTATGTTCTTTTTAGATGATGTTTTCTGGTTTGTGAATCAGCCCTTACTAATTATATTGTGGTGTAGGATATTTTATTTTGTTCATTTCAAAATGGCAGCCGTAACCATTGCAAAACACGTCTAGTGTACTGATTATTTAATGTTAATTCAATCTTAAATATTGAATATTAGGATCCTATATTCTCCCGGCAAAAAAAGAATATCTACATCAATTGAAATTGACCAATATTGATTTCTATTCTAGTTCGATTAAACATTATTAAACTAAATATGCTATCTCATTTCTTTGGGGAAAATTCTCCACACCCATCCTGACATCAAAAGTTCATAGTCGGGAAAGGCATGTTAAGAAAACGGCGGTATTATAAGGTTTCCAGCCAATCAATTTCATCGGTTGATCCTACAACAAAGATTATACCCAGGTCGCACATATCAAAAAACGAACATTGCACCAGGGACCCACCTATTATGCAAATCAAAATATAAATATGAGATAAACGCAACATTATTGAAAATTCATTTGTGGTTTTTAAATTTCCCGTGATCTACAACTTATATGGTAAGGTGTGTTGTGATATTCATATACATGGAAATTCTATTTTATATGGATTTTATTTCGATAAAGGTAAGAAGATACTCGATAATAGAGTTGTAACTAAAATTAAATCTTAAAGCTTTTTTATATTTAGCAGAATGTAACACTGCTAAGTGAGACATGAATTTTAATCGGACATAAAATTACGAATGCTACTACCTGGTGTTTTAACGTCCGCTTCCACAGAAGTGATATCGCAGACAAGACATAGGAGAGCCGAGGCTTCTTCCTGTTTTTAGAATATGATTTTGCAATCTTTCCATCTGCGGCCTCGAGCCATGGAGTAGGTTTAGTGAGAAGTTCTTCCCTTTATTTAATAAAACACATATTGTTTGGTAGTTGATCTGTAGAGACAGCATTTATGCAGACATATATGCGTCTCGTCTCTGGATTGGTAGAAGTCATCTTTTGGGGTTTAGTGTTTAGGTGCCAGGTCCGTCTTATCGTGGCCTCCCCTTACTCCACTTATCCCACTTTGCAGGTTTGGTGTCTTTGTAGTGGATTAGTGTTTAGATGTCGAGCCCGTCTAACCGCATATTCCTGAAGCAATGGCCCGAGAAATCCCTCTCTGACCATTGCTGGAATAGCGTCTGTTTCTTGAACTTATGCGGGAGTGTGTCTATTCTTTCCGTTCAATGAAAGCTATCACTTAAGTACAGCAACATGACAGTCCTTCGTTTCATCTGGGTCTTCCCTAAATCTTTGGACAGTGATTTAAGATATTAAAACGGTGAAAGTATGTTCGTTTCCAAACAGTATTGTTTACATTTCATTCGACTTGATAGCCTCGTTTGCCACGCAATTAGTTTTACTGCAGTATTCTGCTATGCACGGGTTAATTAGGCATAATAAAATCGTGAGTCATGACGTATACGTTACGTAAACATATTTGGTCCAGTATTGGCAGCTCGTGATTGGTTGGTAGACGGACAACTGATCAATCAAAATTTAACACAACAATATCCACTCATAATAGCAGTGTGTAGTTGGATTACCTCTAATCAGACGCAACACTGCGCAGAGTATGGTCTAACCGTGACCCTCCCTTACTCCACTAGCCCGCTACTTTGGTGTATATCCCCTATGTAGTTTAGTGTTTAGATGCCGAGCTCGTCTTATCGTAGCCCCCTCTTACTTCACTATTCTACTTAATCCAACGGTGTTCATTAAATTGTGAATTAGTTCGAAGATTTGCAGCTTCAGATCGGGTCTTGGAAAGAGTAGGTTCTTAGTGTTGAGCGGTATGTTGTTGGTCTCCATCATCTCCACTAGTCCCGTTCTCTCTTCCTTGTATACCTCGCAGTCTACCAGGATATGGTTGGTGATACATTCTTCTCCGCACTCACAGACGATGACTTGGTGTTTGTAGTCTCGCAGCCGCTCTTTCATCCTTAGTTTCGATATAAGTTTGCATATATCTCTTCTAGGGTGATTGATAGCTGTCTTCGTGTAGATTTCCGTGGTGCTGTATTCTATGGTGCGGAGTGGTGCTGTGTCCCCGAGACCTTCATTTGCGAGTCGGTCTGCTTCCTCGTTTCCTCTAATGTTCACATGTGATGGAATCCACACGAGCTCTAATTTGCTTCCCTTCTCTAGGACCTCTGGTACAGCTGCCTGATTTCCAAAATGACTTCTGGTCTTGATTCCGAGTTGTCATTTTGGATTGAAATCAGACTGTTCAGAGAGTCGCTTGGGATGACGAACTTACTAGTCTTTTGATAAGAGATCCATGATATGGCATCACGGATGGCCACAATCTCTGCAGTATACACTGAACAGTTATTGGGCAGTTTCCTGCTTATTCCCTGTTCCCCGTTTGGCAGGTATATACCAAACGAGCTGGTGCCCCTTTCAGGATTGCGTGAGCCATCCGTATAAACATGTTCCCAGTCATCCGACGGCCAGTTGTCTTCCTGGTGTTCCAGAGAAAGAGCCCGTGCTGCAGTGGGGTTGTTTTTCTTGTCGGTTTTCTGTAGCAGATCTAGATTGACCGGTGGTATTGGGAGTGTCCAAGGAGCGATCGATGGTGGGTCGTGTTCGTTTATCACGAGCTCCTCTAGTCGTAGTTCTTGACTGTTGTTTCCCTGATACCCTGGCCGAAGCTTTTCTTTCTAGGATCTCTTACATATCTTGTCTTCTTTAGGCTGACAAAGGCCGGGGATCTCTCGCCCAATTGCGAGATCTTAGCCCAATACCTTGTTGCTAGATCTTTTCTTCTTAGGGATAGGGGCAACTCTCCGGCTTCCTGTATTAATGCCTCTCTCCTGGTCTCAAGGCCTGCGCCAGTCGCAATACACAGAGCTTTGTATTGGATGGTGTCAAGCTTACTTAAGAGTGTTGGCGCGCAGTTCATGAAGACCAAAGATCCGTAGTCTAATACAGAGCGTATTAGAGCACGATACACCATTATAAGTGTAACTCTATTGGCTCCCCAGGTGCTACCCGTTATTTTTCTCATTAAGTTTAGGACTTTGGAGCAACAGTCCAGTCGATGTGCGGTTTCCAGGTCAACCTTCGATCAAAGATTACGCCAAGGAACTTGGTTTGGTCTTTAAACTCGATGTTTTTCCCGTTCATACACAGAGTCATTCTGCTTATCCCTCTATCCCTGCACACAAACATGCCGACTGTTTTCTTCTCTGAGACTTTAAATCCCCAGTCGTTTGCCCATGTCATGAATTTGTCTAAGGCCTTTTGCATATTCTTTTGAAGTTCACAAAACCTCGTCCCTTTCCCCCATATTGTGCTGTCGTCAGCAAATTTTGCTAGCTCAGTTCTGGCGTCGAGATATGAAGATTTCTGTATGTCGTTGATCATGATATTGAAGAGAGTGGGACTGATGACAGACCCCTGAGGCGTGCCATTTTCTAATGTTTGCTCGGCACTCAGGAATCTGCCAACATTCACCTGCATCCTTCTATCGCTCAGAAAGCTTTTGATCCACCGAAACATTGTGCCCGTTATTCCGATACGTCCCAGCTTGAAAAGCAGCCTGTCCAACCAAACTAAATCGAAAGCCTTGGTTAAATCTACAAACACGGCACATAGCAGGTGCCCCGAGAGGAGTGCCTGAGACATGACTTGCTGTAGTCGCACCAAGTGGTCCATTGTTGATCGTCCCTTCCTGAACCCGCTTTGATTTTCGTCGATCAGTCGGTTACTCTCCAGGTAGAACTGAAGTCGGATGTTAACCATTGTCTCCAAGGTTTTGCACAGTGTGGATGTCAAGCTTACTGGTCGATAGGACTCTGCCTTTGTTCTCTCTTTCCCCGGTTTCGGAAGAGGGATGACGTTGGCTTTCCGCCATTCTTTAGGTACCTCCCCTGTCAACCAAAATGTGTTGAAGAAGTTCAGTAGTATCTTTTTGGCATTTCTGGGCAGATGTTTGAGCATTGGGTACTTTACTTTGTCCTCACCAGCCACACTATCCTTCTTGAGGGAAAGAGCCTTATTTAACTCTTCCTCGGAGAAGGGCAGATTGATTGGTTCAGCCTTATTTAACTCTTCCTCGGAGAAGGGCAGATTGATTGGTTCAGCCTCTACATTAGATTCAATTACTAATGAAGGGTGCTGTGAGTAAAAGATTTCCTTCCTCTTCATGAATTCTGGTGGTTGGTTTTCATCTTTACTTGGATCTGCAAATGTCTTAGCAAGTAAATCTGCCTTTTCATTGCCGTTGATAACGTACTTGTCTCCATCTTCAAGGTTTGGTATGTTGAATGATCTGCGTTTTCCGTGCATGGCGTTCAGTTTCTTCCAGACGACACCTGTTTGCGTGTTTTGGTTCAACGCATTACAGAATGTCCTCCAGTGCCCACTTTGTGCCTTCTGGATGGTGTCTCTTGCGGTCTCTTTCAACTTCAAGTAATTTTGTTGGTTGACTTCATTGTAGTGGCGTTTTTGTAGACGAAGTGCCTTCTTTCTTTCGTAAACTGCCTCTTGACATTCTGAAGACCACCAGGGTTTTGTATTCCTTGGTTTTCTGCCAGAAGTCTTTGGAATGGAGTTGTCTGCTGCACCTATAAATGCATTCGTGATATTGGCGGAGTACACGTTGATGCTGGTGTCGATGATATCTTCTTCCTTCCAATCGAGGCAGCCTACGCGGAAGTTAGCCCAATCAGCTCCTTTCATTTTCCAATTGGGTCTTCCGTTATAGACTTCTCTGTTGGTTTCAGCTTGGATGTTAAATTCTATCACCAAATGGTCACTGCCAAGTGTCTCATCTTCATGTACTAGCCAATCGCAGCGGTTTGCCATACCAAGCGTGCAGAATGTGAGATCTAGGTGTGAAGGTGGGACATTTCCTCGAACAAATGTAGGGCTCTCATCATTCAGTACGCATAGGTCGTTCCCTTCTATTATTGAGCATAGGCTAGTCCCCCTGCAGTCATTCCTCGGTGACCCCCACAGAGCGTGCTTTGCGTTGAAATCTCCACAAAGCACCGATTCGCCCCGTGGAAGTTGATCGAGAAGTGACTGGAAGTCATCTGGTTCTATTGTGACCTCTGGGGGTGCATAGACATTCGCTATTGTCAACTTTGTTTTATTGCTCAATGTGATGGCTATGCCCATTGCTTCTAGGGGGTTGGTTACATTCAGTGGAACAGAAATGTAATTTATGTTGTCACTGACGTAAATGGCAAGACCGCCGCCACGTGTCATGCTGCCCGGTCTGTCCCTTCTCTGACAAGTATATCCGGGTAGGTAGATGTCGCTCTTCGTTGGTAGTAGGTGGTTTCTTGGAGGCATATTACATCTTTGGGGTTGCGGTTGATGTATTTTCTCAGCTCAGCACATCTGGGAGCCAGTCCATTGATATTAAGTTGTAGGACTTTTACCTGGCCCGCCATGATGACTGCCTGGATGGATGCCTCTCAGTCTTGTGGGTTTACTGATCTATCGGCGTCTCACATTCCGTAGTATGTACCTCATTAGTGTTCGCCTTTGGTGTTAACACCGGCAAGCAACTGGGCATATCGCCAGTGCTGTAGTGACGAACATGCGATATCCTTCTACGGAGCGCGAGATTTACTGATTGATCGGCATTTATAGATTCTTCGTCGTCTTCTTCTCTTGATCTTTTTTTGACTGTATTGATGGAGTTAATCATTACATCAGTACATCGGCGTTGACCATGTACGTACGTAGCTTACCGAGGAGACTGGCCATTTTGTTGTTTGGTCGTCATTGGACACAGCCACCCTCAGGAACTCGATCATGAAGCTCATGAACCCACTCTCCGATTTAAATTTCGGGACGAAGTGGCCTTCATCAGCTTTCGTTTTCGGTTCCTCCTCTTTCATCTTGGGTTTTGTCTTTTTCTTGGGTGTGGTTGGTTGTTGTTCTGGGCGGGGTGCCGCGATTGGTTCCTTCGGCTGTACTTGCGGTGTCGAAAAATCGGCTCCGGGATTGGTTTTGCGACCGTAGCCTTATTCCTGACCTCTTTGGACTTCCCCTCCTTCTGTTTCAGGATTAATGAGGCTTCATTAAAACTTACTTTTTATACGCCCACATTGAAATGTGGTCGTATATTGTCGTCATCCCATCCGTCGGCCGTCGGTCCGGCGTCCACAATTGCTTGTGGACGCTCTAGAGGCTAAAGTTTAAATCCGATTGACATTAAATTTATACACAGTGTTTAAGGTCATGAGACGAAGAAGCCTATTGTTTTTCAGCGATTTCCGATAATAACTACCAGAGTTATGGCCCTTGATCACTTCAAAAAATCTTGTGGATGCTCTAGAGGCCAAAGTTAATATCCGATTGACTTTAAATTTATACACAGTGTTTAAGATCATGAGACGAGTAAGCCTATTGTTTTTCAGCAATTTCCGATAATTAGTGCCAGAGTTATGGCCCTTGATCACTTCAAAAAATCTTGTGGACGCTCTAGTGGCCAAAGTTAATATCCGATTGACTTTAAATTTATACACAGTGTTTAAGGTCATCAGACGAAGAAGCCTATTGATTTTCAGCGATTTCCGATAATTAGTGCCAGAGTTATGGCCCTTGATCACTTCAAAAAAATCTTGTGGATGCTCTAGCGGCCAAAGTTAATATCCGATTGACTTTAAATTTATACACAGTGTTTGAGATCATAAGACGAAGAAGCCTATTGATTTTCAGCAATTTCCGATAATTAGTGCCAGAGTTATGGCCCTTGATCACTTCAAAAAAACTTGTGGACGCTCTAGAGGCCAAAGTTAATATCCGATTGACTTTAAATTTATCTACGTTTAAGGTCATGAGACGAAGAAGCCTATTAATTTTCAGCGATTTCAAATAATTACTTCCAGAGTTATCTCCCTTGACCACTTCAAAAAACCTTGTGACACTATAGAGGCCAAACTTATCATCCGATTGACTTCAGATTGATACACAGAGTTTAAGGTGTTGAAACGAATAAGTATTTTGATTTTCGATGAATTTTGATAACTGAACAGCTAAATCCATGATATTAAATGATTCGTATACTAATTGTTAGCGCGGGGCAAAACTTTTTAAAAAGCAAGCAAATTCTAATGATTTTCTGATAATTACATAATGAGTTGTTACTCGTAATCAGATTTTAGTGTATTACAAACGTTTCATTCCCGAAAGAAGTAAAATTATGTGACAACCCTTGTTGACAACCCCGGACGATTTAGCTGCTGTGGGCGTATGTTTCGTTGCCTGGCAACCTATCTTTCTTTCACCTGTAATTTTAAGGCTGCCTTGGTGTTTTGAATCTTTGGGCATTCGGGTGAGTTCGCTGCGTGACCGCCTTTGCAGTTCGAACATTTATTTGGTATGCCCGCCCTGCAGTCGGTCGCCGCATGACTCCCCCCACACTGGGCGCACACAGTCTTTCCCTTGCAGTACTTGACTGTGTGTCCCAGTTTCTGGTAGTTGGCACACTGCCTCACCCTCTGAACATACGGGTGGGTACGTCTATTCAGGTAAACGATTTTTAGGGCCCTGGGCGCTGTTCCTTTCTTGAAGGACAGGGCGACGCTTCCCTGGTCCTTCCCCTCGGCCACTTTAAACCGGTACACCTCGGTTGTCTGGTACCCCCTCTCTGTCAAGTCTTCCAGAATTTCTTCCCCGGTATATTCGGCTGGTATCCCATGGACAACCACCTTGTCTATTGACAAGGTGATCGGTTCGGACACCACCACGGACATACCAAGAAGTGCCTTCTGTCCGAACGCCATATCCATGTCAGACCTGCTTTTTAGGGCTAGTCTGAGATGGCCTGGCACTGCAATCTTGATATCGGGTATGCTGGCGATACCCCACTTACTTTTTATCTCCTTCCCCACAGCCGTAAGTTTGGCCCCTTGGAAGGACTTGCCTTCAAGTGGCTTCACTAGAACGACGTGAGTCTGTTCCTCTCTCCTTTTTGTCACAGGAAAGAACTTTGGTGCAGGGCTGCTTTTAAAAGCGTCAGCCATGGACATAGTTGAGCTAGCCTCTGACGCCATCGTTCTTATGCTGCCGAAATAATCAAAAAACAAAAGGAGGGACCGAACAGTGTTGATTGGAGTTTAAAGCTGTTGTTAATTAAGCTCGTAAGCTGATTTAACTGTTGTTAACCTTTTCCACAGAGAGGCGCTAGTCAATCAATGTTATTTAAAACTAATTAACTATGGGCTCTTATTGCTTGTGTGAGTTTACTTAACAGTTGTCAGGCTTGTTAACTGTAAAAATAGTTTAGCTTGTTCTTGTTTGAATACAATCAGTTGATTGGTTTGTTCACCGAGCTTTCCGATTTGTGAGTGATGGATGGAAAGACAAAAAGAATAAATAAAAAGAAAAAGTAACTAGATAGCGTAGATTATAAATGAGAGATGGGTAAAAATAGAATAATAAAAAAGCCTATATATACGTTGAATAAGTAAAAAGAGATATTATCCCAGCTAACAAAATTTAGTTTTCCGAACGTTTTCAAAACATTATTTTTTCGTTATTTAACGTTCCCTTTGAATGTTTGTGGCACGTGACCCAGGAAAGTTTTGTAGTTGTTGCGTTGACGTTTTTACAAACGTAACAGGATACGTTTACTGGACGTTAATTTTAACGTTTTGAAAACATTGATGTTAACGTTTAGAAAACATCAATAGTTCTGTTATTTCACGTTCCCTTTGAATGTTTGTGGCACGTGACCCAGGAAAGTTTTGTAGTTGTTGCGTTGAAGTTTTTACAAACGTTACAGGATACGTTTACTGGACTTTAATTTAACGTTTTGAAAACATTGATGTTAACGTTTTGAAAACATCAATAGTTCTGTTATTTCACGTTCCCTTTGAATGTTTGTGGCACATGACCCAGGAAAGTTTTGTGGTTGTTGCGTTGACGTTTTTACAAACGTTACAGGATACGTTTTTACAAACGTTACAGGATACGTTTTTACAAACGTTACAGGATACGTTTACTGAATATTATAGTTAACGTTAGGAAAACATTTCGTTATTCTGTTATTTCACGTTAGTTTTGAATGTTCATCTGACGTAAGCCAGGAAAGTTTTGTTGTCGTAACGTTAACGTTTTTACAAACGTTACAGGATACGTTTAATGAACATTATAGTTAACGACTTCAAACCATTAATGTTAACGTGAGGAAAATATTCGTTATTCTGTTATTTCACGTTAGTTCTGAATGTTCATCTGACGTAAGCCAGGAAAGTTTTGTTGTCGTAACGTTAACGTTTTTACAAACGTTACAGGATATGTTTACTGAACATTAATGTTAACGTTTTGAGAAAATTAATGTTAACGTTTTGAAAACATCAATTATTCTATTATTTCACGTTAGTTTTGAATGTTCATCTGACGTAAGCCAGGAAAGTTTTGTAGTTGTTGCGTTAACGTTTTTACAAACGTTACAGGATACGTTTACTGAACAATAATGATAACGTTTTGAAAACATTAATGTTAACGTTTTGAAAACATCAATTATTCTGTTATTTCACGTTAGTTTTGAATGTTCATCCGACGTAAGCCAGGAAAGTTTTGTTGTCGTATGTCAAACGTTATTTACAAACGTTACATGATAAGTTAACTGAACATTAATGTAAACGTTTTGACAACATTAGTTATTCTGTTATTTTACGTTAATTTTGAATGTTCATTTGACGTAAGCCAGGGAAGTTACTGGTAACGTCTATAGCATGTGTTAAAATTCACCCCCTTAACGTTCCGGATAACGTCAATAGGATGTGTTAAATTCCTCTCCCTAGACGTTCCTGATAACGTCTATATCATGTGTTAATTTCTCCTAGCCTAAACGTTACAGATAACCTCTGGAGAATGTTAAAATCCTCCCCTGTACGGTTTCTGATAACGTCTATAGCACGTGCGTTTTCCCCCTCTTTTAACGTTACAGATAACGTCTAGTGCAGGTGTTAGAACCCTTCCGGTAAACGTTGCCTATAACGTCTACAGCATGCATGACACCCCCCTCCGTAAACGTTCCCAATAACGTCTATAGCAGGCGTGAAACCCCCTCCGTTAACGTTCTCCATAACCCCCGGCCCCAACGTTACCGATAACGTCAGTAGTACGTCTTTAATTCCAACCCTAAACGTTACCGATAACGTCTATAGCAGGTTTTCAATTCTCCCCCTGAAACGTTCTCTATAACGTCTATAGCAGGTTTTCAATTCTCCCCCCCCCCCGAAACGTTCTCTATAACGTCTTTAGCATGCACTACATTCTTCCCCCTAAACGCTACACATAAAGTGTAATTCAAGCATAACCTGTAATATCATTTCTTCAAATGTCAGCTTAATTCCATCATCAAAAAATATGAACATTAACCAGAATATTTTTAAAAAATAAATTTAATAAGTAATGATAACAGTAAATTAAAAAATATTAATCAATATCACAGACATCATACATCAATATCACAAAAACGGTAAATAATCCTACAGTATTATTGCATCACAGCATAATCCTACAGTATCACAGAATCAGTATACATGTATAATGATGCAGTTTCAGTATTATAATGATATACATGTAGTATTAGTCTCAAAGAATCAGTATATTATCATAAAGTATCACGGAATCAGTACATATCATAAAGTATCAGTATATAATCATAAAATATCAAAGAATCAGTATATTATCACAGAATCAATATATTATCATGCAGTATCAGTATATAATCATAAAGTATTACAGAATCAGTTATTATCATACAGTATCAGTATATAATCACAAAGTATTACAGAATCAGTACATTATCATAAAGTATCACAGAATCAGTACATTATCATAAAGTATCAGTAAATAATCATAAAATATCACAGAATCACAAAATCATTATATTATCATACAGTATCAGTATATAATAATCACAAAGTATCACAGAATCAGAATATTATCATGCAGTATCAGTATTTAATCACAAAGTATCACAGAATCAATATATTATCATGCAGTATCAGTATATAATCATAAAGTATTACAGAATCAGTATATTATCATACAGTATCAGACATGTATAATCACAAAGTATCACAGAATCAGTATATATCATACAGTATCAGTATATAATCACAAAGTATCACAGAATTAGTATATTATAGAGTATCAGTATATAATCACAAAGTATCACTATATAATCATAGTATCTCTCTAATCACTATCTTACAGTATCACAGAAATTGGAATCACAGAATCAGTATATAATCATACAGTATCACAGTAATCAGAACCACAGAATCAGTACATGTATATACTCATATTATAGTATCACAGAACCAGTATATTATATAATCATAGTATCACAGAATCAGTACCGGTACATTGTATATAATCACATAGTAAGAATCAGTATATATATAATCATAGTTTCACAGAATCAGTATATAATCATGCATTATCAAAGTAATCAGAATCACAAAATATGTATACAATCATATAATATCACAGAATCAGAAACACAAAACCAGAATCAGAATCAGCATAAATACTGTCATACTACACGATTACAGAATCAGTTTATATGTTGCCATACAGTATTACAGAATCAGCATATAATCATGCAGTATCAAAGAATCAATATATAATTATGACTCATCACTATCACTTGTATCTTGTAAGGTAACTTTTCTGTAATAAAACAAAATGAGGCAAGTTATTAGCTTTGGCATGAAATGTCTATACAAATATCCAGTAAACTAATGAGTGAATGATAGCACATAATATGGTTATGCTTATTGTGACATTAAACCCCATTTCATTTCATGTCATTTCCAAACTACCAATCAACACCGATATTTATCAAAACTATTTCGATATGCTTACAACAAGTGTCTCAACTGGCACACTTTGAAGAAAGTATCAGTAAGATATGCAAGTATAGACAGCATGGGCAAATTTTGAAATCTTTACTTATAATAATAATAATTTTTGAAATATTTATACTTCAATAAAGCTTTGCATTATATTGTAAATTCAACAGGTAGACATTATTTAATCACAATTTTCCCAAAATATTGCTAATCAAAACCAGAAATTGATAATCAATTGCCTAAATTTACCTCATTTGATTAGCAGTTTTGCAAATCATGTCTGAAAAAATCTTCAGAAGTATGGCAGCAATGACATTTGAATATGTGTTATGATTCCTGATAAATGTATGTGAAGTAAAAGTTTTAAATACTTCACAGCTAAGATTTTCGCTAGTCTGTTAAGATCTTCTGTAGATAAAACAAATCTTTGGACTACAGTCACACTGAAATTTTGAACTAATGATTTTCTCTGGCCAGATGAAGTTTCACACAGACTAATGGCAACAATATTCTTTCAAATTGAAAATATGATAAAGTTGATTACCTGAGCATATTTGAGGATATCTCCACTGTAATCATTGAAGTCTTTAATAGTACTGTTTACATGTAATTTTCTACAGGCGTCTGAAATCAAATTTAAGATTAGTTAAACATGTGTTCGTGTTAGGGTGCATTTGGACCTACCTACACCAAATTTGAATATTCTTGCTCAATTAGAAAGAGAGTCACTGTGTCCTAAAAAGTAAGACAGACAAACAAACCCATTCTAATAGTCAAAAAGTGGGGGACAAAAACTGATTTTTCATACAATCAGGGACGATAATCCAGGATATGGTTACGATATGCGACAATACCAAAAAGGAACCACAAGTTTCACGATATAATCATACATTTGAAGTTTTATCGGGTTACATAATTGTACAGTATTGATGTGCAAGAAGCAGCCATTTGCCTGGAAGTTTTGGTACCATTTTCACAAAATCCAAACACAAATGTCATTAGGGTTTAACAGTGATATATTTGAACGTTTTGTACAATCAAAGGGTTAACAAATTAAAAACATATTTCGTCATCAATCTTAGTCAAGGTAATGATATGATGAATTCTATATTCAGAGTTTCATCTTAATTTTAATCAACGTTAACATGCCCCAAAGCATTAACCAATCAGATTGCTTATTTCTGCTTAACGTAAGCAGAAAATGTTTAAAATTGAACTCCATCAATATGGAAGGGTATCGCTGCCAATATTAAATGCTATGCTAAAATGTCTTTTCCGTCGATTATATGTAAAAAGTACAATATACAAAGTCACTATGCCGGTAATGATAAAGTCAAAATACCTCTAAAGCCAAAGTTAAATGTAAAACGACAAAATGTAATGTGTCAAATGACAAATGTTTTAATGCAAAATGCTGTTCTTAGACATTTCTACATTTTACATTTCTCTCATTACAAATCACATCTGCGCTCTGCCACATCTCATTTGTCATTCACGCTTTCTTTTTATCAACTTGCGTATAGCATCTTCTTAAATATGCAAATATAGTATACCACGTGACTTATTAATATAAATACGGAAAAGACCGATCTTTCTTTGAATAAAAATATGAATAATTGTTCCAAAGGAAAGATAACCCAGTTAACGCCCCATTAGTTGTTTTTCTTTTTAAATTAGTTATTTATGTTTGTGCTGGTAAAAGGAAAATATAACTTTTTGTTGAATCTAAAAATATGAGCATCCTGACCAATTTCCTCCCCGAATTAGTAAGGTTTAAAGTAGCTAAGTCTCTAACTCAATATCATCCAAAATCTTCAACATTGAAAACACGAATTTTTTGTCAATTTAAATCAACAATTCATGCTGTGATCTTACCGGAAAAAGATGGACTTCTGATATCCAATATCTAAGACACAATTAAAAATTTTACCATTGGTACACGAATCGTGTACAATAAAGCGTTTCAAACCAAGTTCGAGGAAAGAGGCTAGAAACAAATCAAACGGCGTGTGTAGACTGGAATAACCAGACGCTAGAAATTTGCATTCAATTGAGACTACTGACTTATTTCGCTGAACATAACTGATTTGAAATAAGAGTAAAAACGGAAACCATTGAATTTAAATCAGTTTATACATTCATGTTACATTATTATATGCGTTGCGACTCTTCAATTTCTAGGTCCCAAATCAAATGTTAGCGATTTAGCTCCTTTAAACTAATCGCAATTTTGAAAAATAATTAATGACACTTAACAGGAACAGGATAATGAAAGGACGGAGAAGCCAGGGAATTTTTTCATCCGTTGTGATTGTAATAATATAGACATCGACAATATTTACTTATTAGGCCTATACATGTATTAATTTTTCACTTACCTGTGTTATGTATAATACGGTATCAATAATTATATTATAAATGTGTGAGAGAGAGAGAAATGGGGTTTAACGTCCACTCGACACAAACTAGGTCATTTCGGGACTAACATGGTTTGATTTTATTTCAATAATTCGCATGCGCGTAAGGGTCTTTAGCAGTGGCAGGAAACCGGAGTGCCCGGATGAGACCCACGAGGCTGAGAAGGTGCCCCTATCTCCATGCCACATACGCTCACACCAGGGATCGAAAGCACAGCCGCAAGTCAGAGGTGACCGGCAAGCTAGAGGTCGAAGCGCGGCACTCTAGACCACTAGGCCACCCCACCCCTATTATAAATGTATGAATATATATGATCTGTATGTCCATAGTGGTACAGCCGTAGTACTGTATTTTGTCTTTGGCCTATTTAATTTTATATAATCTTACGAAAACAAAAAATTAGAAAGTGGAATAATGATAAGAGATTCTACGCGCATGAAACCACCTGGGCTTACCACTCGACCTGTATTGGCCGAGAAGGTTTCTCCTAGTACGGGACAAACAACTGAGGTCAACTTAATTGTTAGCTAAAGAACCCATGAATGGCATGAAGTCAACTAAAGAATGGCAGCACGTTAACTGGGAGAAATAATTCATATTCTTATTTCAAGAAAGATCGGACGTTTCCGTATATATGTTAATAAGTCACGTGGTATACTATATTTGGATATTTGAGAAGATGCTATGCGCAAGTTGATGAAAAGAAAGCGTGAATGACAAATGAGATGTTGCAGAGTGCAAATGTGATTTGTAATGAGAGAATTGTAAAATGTAGAAATGTCAAAGAACAGCATTCTGCATTAAAACATTTTGTCATTTGACACATTACATTTGTCGTTTTACATTTAACTTTGTCCTTCGGGGTATTTTGACTTTATCATTACCGGTATTGTGACTTTGTACATTGTACTTTTTACATATAATCAATGGAAAAGACATTTTAGCAGAGCATTTAATATTGGCAGCGATACCCTTCCATGCATCAAGGCATTCATGAAAGCCTACACCAAGTTTGAACATTCTACTTCAATAAGAAGGAGAGTTATTGTGTTCTATATTCTCAACCAATCAAATTGCTTAATGCTTTCTTACCCAAAACAGAAAATGTTCATAATCAAACTAAGTCAAGGTATTCATTTGATAAAATTATACACTAAGTTTCCTCACACTCATTTCATTAGAACTAAAGATATCTTGTCCAGAAGCATCAACCAATCAAACTGCTTATCTTTGCATAACCTAAGCCCTAAGCAGAAAATATTCTCATCGTCAAACTCCATCATTGCATTATCCCAATAAACATCTACGCCAAGTTTGAACATTCTAGTTAAGTCAGAATGAGAGTTATTGTGTTCCAAAGTCTCGACCAATCAAATTCCTTATATTGTCGCTCTGCTTACCCGGAGCAGAAAATATTCAGTATCGAACTTAGTCAAGGTATTGATGTAATAAAATTATGCACCAAATTTCATCACTTTCACTTTAATTAGAACTAAATTTGTCATGTCCCAAAGCATACGATTACATCATGTGTACCTACTTCAAGAATACACATGATGGCAAATGGCCGCCATTTAAAATACTACGCCCGCCTCTTAGAGACGATAACTTAACTCGCTATAAATTGTAAAAAAATTTACTTCGGCTAGAATTAAAAAACACCTAAGATTAACATTTGCTAAAAATTTCTAAAAAACAACCTAAATTTATAGAAATGGGGCCAAATCAAATCAGGCAAATTACATCAAATAGTCCATGTTAAACGTATAGCAAAAATTTTAAACTAACGCGAGCACGCGCGTTTCTAGACAACGCCATAGCGGGTCATAGCAACCAGTGAGTATAAATTGGAAATCCCCAATGACGTAGATATTATAAATTGGAAAGCCGAGTCTGTCTTAAAATAAGTAGTACCGTCAGTAAACAAGATGGAAGCCATCTGCTATCGTGTTTGATCATGGAGTAGGCAAGCACAGGTGTGTCGTATGGTCCCAAAGTAGTTATTTTCATAACTGTCTTTTTGGGATCGCTTCGCCTGCTCCGTCTGCTCCCACACAGTTATTATTCCCTCCTAAAGGCAACTAGTATGAAACTAACGCTTTTTCTAATCTAGGTTCTAAGGCTATTTTAGAATCCTTACCGTCTATTTTTCACGGAGATTCCTCTTTGATCACCAAAAGGAATCATTTCCTGTCACATCTGACACAAATTTATAATAATCCAACACTATTTTCATGTAGAATTGTGCTCTAGAAAAAAGTACACAACTTTCATTCAAATCCGGGCGCCATTTTTAACTGACGTCTGCGCAGACCGGTTCATAGCCGCTCTCAGCCAGTATTCCAAATTTAGGAATGGAATTTTTACCGTAAACGAAAATTCGTGCTGTAAACCAATTAACAACTGACTAAACTTGCTATCTGATACCACTAAAGTTTTTTTATTCAACATACATGTACAATAATTACATAAAATCTATAAAATTGAACAAAAATATTATTTTGACCTTTATAAGATATTAACAACTGACTAAACTTGCTATCTGATACCACTAAAGTTTTTTTATTCAACATACATGTACAATAATTACATAAAATCTATAAAATTGAACAAAAATATTATTTTGACCTTTATAAGATATTTAAAATCTCCTAGGTAATATCAGATAATTAAATGATGTCAAGTAAAATAAAAAAATGTACCCCATCCATTCAACACAGATGAAGAATTATTACATAAAACCTATCAAACAGAAAAACACATTTTATCAAAAAATGTATCTCAAATATTCAATAAATAAATAAACAAAAAAAAAACAAATTTTAAAAATACAGTAAATAAATAAGAGAGGAATGTAAAAGTAGGCCTATTGGCCTAAGCAAATCAGACACCATCCATATTTCTACAGTACCTGACAGGTTAGTAATATATGTTTCTTTTCTTAACATTTTTAATTTATCCATGCAACAAGGACTATTTTATAACCAATTTTAATTTTTTTTTATCCAAAAAATAACCTATAAGTAATGACAGGTCCTCCAACTTATTGAAGTATAATCGAACCATATTTTAGTCCCAAAGTGATCTAGATGTGTTGATTGGTCATTAAACCCCCTGTCTCTAACTACAACAAAAGCACTACATTGGGAATCAAATGAAAAGGAGGCACCTCAGTTTTTGAGTGGGAGATTTTTCATGGTGGGTCTAGAGCAACATGATAAATCAAAATCAAATAGTTATCGCCTTTCTGTCTTTTTTCAGCAAGACAATGAAAAGGTTGTCAGATATTTGATTGTTGGCTTACACTTAATGCATCACCCAGCCTTCATGTGGCTCTGAATAATGTATTAGATTTTTTAGGAAATGGTAAAATTTTTGGTTGATTCTGCTTTTCAGGCCTAATATATATCTCAAGATTGAAAAATGTAAACAAGAAGAAGAACAATTGGATTGGGTGGTTGACTATTTGCTAAAAAAATGGCTATGCTTCTGAAAAAATTATTATTTACTGCAGGTAATGTGAAATACATTGTACAATTAGAATACTTGTAGCCTTTCCACAGCTTATTTCTTCTTCAAAATATTGGCCTAATATAGTTATTCCCCAAAGACATTTTCTTAACTAGTGTCTAACCTTTCAATGCTTATCTAATTATTATCATGACAAAGGCCATATCAATCAATCACAATCAATCACCGCATTTGTATAGCGCAAACAATACTTCGATAAAGTTCCTAATGCGCTTAAAAGTTTATGTGAATTCTTTTAGTGTTTATTTTCCTCAAATAGATGTGTCTTCAAACGTGACTTGAAGATGTCTAGAGTTTTTGATTCTTTAATGTTTAAGGGTAGAGAATTCCAGAGAAAAGGTGCTGCAAAGTGAAAAGATCGTTTTGTCCGTTGAAGTTTGACAGCGGGAATAACTAATAATGACTTGTTCTGAGATCTTAAGGTTCTACTGGATTCATATGGAGTCAATAGATCTTTAATGTATTGTGGCGCTTGGTTGTTGAGTGCTTTAAAAGTTAGTAACAGTATTTTGAATTTGATTCGCTGATTTATTGGTAACCAATGGAGGGTTCTTAGCGATGGTTTAATGTGATCCCTTTTCCTGGTTCCAGTGATGAGACGAGCTGAAGCATTCTGAACATATTGAAGTTTCTGCAGCTGCCACTGTGGTAGACCATACAACAAAGCATTATGGTAGTCCAGCCTTGAAGAGATCCGAAGCATGAACAAGGAGTTTTAGATTTTCACATGTTAAGTACTTCTTTATCTTTGCTAATTTATAAATCTGGTAAAACGCTGAAGAACAGATGGTTTTGATGTGGGTCTCAAAAGTTAGTGTGGAATCAATGATAGTACCGATGTTCTTTGCCTTGTTTGTTGGTTGAATTAACTCCCCACCAATCGAGAGGCTCCCTTTTTATACGTCCACATTCATAATGTGAACGTATTATGCCGTCGCCCCTGTCTGTGTGTGTGTGTGTGTGTGTGTGTGTGTGTGTATGTATGTATGTATGTGTGTGTGTGTGTGTGTCTGTGGTTCGCCTACAGGGCGCAATTCTTCATGGATTTTCTTCAAATTTGGTATACTTATTCCTTATACCCCAAGGAAGATCCCTATTGTTTTTGGGGCATGCCCGACCCCAGGGGCCGAGCCACGCCCGTTTCTAGTATTTCTTTGTTTGTCGTCTACAGGCCACAAATCTTAACTTATAATCCTGAAACTTTGCATACACATTCTTTGTACCCTAAGGAACATCCCTATCGTTTGGGGTGTATGCTCCACCCCCAGGGGCAGAGCCACGCCCATGTTCTTTTCGCGTGTCTTTGTGTCGCCTACAGGGCGCAATTCTTACTGGATTTTCTTCAAACTTGGTATACGTATTCCTTATACCCTAAGGAAGATCTCTATTGTTTTTGGTGCATGCCCGACCCCCAGGGACAGAGCCACGGCCATTTCTAGTATGTATTTGTTTGTCGTCTACAGGCCACATTTCTTAACTTATAATTTTGAAACTTAGCATACACATTCTTTGTACCCTAAGGAGCATCCCTATCATTTGGGGTGCATGCCCAACCCCCCTGGGGCAGAGCCACACCCATTTTCTTATCGTGTGTCTTTGTGTCGCCTACAGGCCACAATTCTTATTGGATTTTCTTTAAAACTTTGTATACTTACTCTTTATACTCTAAGGATGATCCCTATCGTTTGGGGTGCATGCCCAACCCCCCAGGGGCAGAGCCAAGCCCATTTTCTTTTTGTGTGTCTCTGTGTCGCCTAGAAGCCGCAATTCTAACTGTATTTTCTTAAAACTTTGTATACTTACCCTAAGGATGATCCGTATTGTTTTTTGATGCATGCCCGACCCCCAATGGCAGAGCCACGCCCATTCCTTGTATTTATTTGTTTGTCGTCTACAAGCCACATTTCTTAACGTATCATCTTGAAACTTCGAATGATTATTCTTTGTACCCTAAGGAACATTTCTATCATTTGGGGTGCATGCCCAACCCCCAGGGACAGAGTCACGCCCATTTTCTTTTTGTGTGTCGCCTACAGGCCATAATTCTTAATCGGTCATCTTGAAACTTAAAATACTTATTCCTTATACCCTAAGGATGACCCCTTTTGTTTTAGGTGCATGCCCGACCCCCATGGGACAGCAACACCCATTTCGTGTATTTGTTTGTCTGTCGCCTACAGGCTGCATAAAGATGACTCCTATTGTTTTTGGTGATTTCCTAACCCCCAGAGACAGAGTCATGCCCATTTTTACTTCGTGTCTATGTGTGTTGTCTACAGGCCACGATTCTTAATGGATCGTCTTTAAACTTGGGATATGTATTCCATATAGCCTAAGGACGTCAACTGCATGTCCCGACTCACAGACTCACAAGACACGACCAATTTTTGTGTTTGTCGTTTACAGGCCGCAATTCTGAATGAATCAGCTTGGTACTTGGTTTATGTATTCCTTATAGCCTGAGGGCGTCCACTATTGATTTTGATGAATGTCCCGACCCCCAGGGACAGAGCCACGCCCACTTTTTGCCTTTAGTGTTAGGAAGGCACAATTCTGAATGGATTATCTTGGTATAGTTATTCCTTATACTCTAAGGACGGCAACTATTAATGTTGGTGCACGACCCTCAACGCTAAACAAACCAAACGCCTAGCCTTCTTGACAAAGTACCATATCAATCAAAGCAGGAATGTGGACGTATATTGTAGCGTTAGCGTTATGTTTTTATTTTGTTGAGTCGTTGTTTGGTACCGATATAAAGAACTTCAGTCTTGTCTGGATTTAATTTTAAAAAATGAAGAGTCATCCAGTTGTGGATTTCATCTAAACAGTTCTCAATATCATGCACAATAGTGCTTTCAGATGAATGATCAAAGCTGATGTACAACTGTGTATCGTCTGCGAACAAGTGGACACAAAGTCCATATTTCTGGGCTATTGCATTAAGTGGTCTTGTGAATATTATAAATAAAACAGGCCCTGGGACTGATCCTTGAGGCACTCCGCAGATCATTGAAACAAAGTCCGAGGAAGTCCCATTAATGCACACAGCTTGCCTTCTGTCGGTTAAGTAAGATCGGAACCAGTTGAACACATTGTTACGCAAGCCAATTTCAACCCATAGTGTGTCTAGGAGATCACTGATGTCAAGAGTGTCAAATGCAGCGGATAGGTCCAGCAAAATCAGCAATACGCTCTGTTGTTGGTCAATGCACTTGTGGATATCATCGACAATTTTTATCAGAGCGGTTTCCGTACTATGGAATTGTTTGTAAGCCGATTGAAGAGGATTATCAAGAGCACTCTGATGAATATGCACATTAAGACGCTGTAGCACACATTTCTCAATGAGTTTTGATATGTAGCTCAGGTTACTCACAGGCCTGTAGTTCTTCAGCAGATCAGCATCTAAGGATGGTTTCTTGATTAGAGGTGTGATCATGGCTTGCTTCAGGGTACTTGGAAAGACTCCGTCTAGAAGCGATTTGTTGACTATAATTATAAGGATTGGTATGAAATCATCCAAATTGTCTTTAAGAAGCCCTGTTGGAAGTGGGTCTAACTGGCAAGACTTCGTCTTGGTTTTGAGCACCACAGTTTTAAGTTCCTCTAAGCTGTATGGTGTAAACTCTGCTAGCAGATGTTGAGTGGGAACTTTGTAAGACGGACATTGGGTTTGGTTAATAAGGGAAGTCTTTGTGATGATGTCATCTCTAATTTGTACAATTTTTTGATTAAAATATGTCGCAAATTTATCGGCAAGGTTGGAAAGAGATTCATGATCTGGTAGAGTTTGTTCTGTCTTTGAGTTCAGTAACACATTTGATAAATTAAATAATTTTTTTTGATCAGAAGCACAGTTGACGACTTTAGTATTGTAGTACTCCGTTTTTTTAGATTCAACCAACTTTGCTACAGATTTTATTTCAGTTATGTAGATTTGTTTGTGAACAGATAGACCCGTCCTCACCCAGGTGCGTTCAGCTTTTCTCCTGACTTTCCTGGCATCCCGAATTGTATCGCAGAACCAGGGGTTTTCAGGCTTTATGACTATTCTTCGTGTCTTCTTCGGTGCATGGACATCAATAATGCTTTTAATGAGCTTATTATAATCATTGATAAGTTCTTCGAGAGTTTTATTCGATGAGATGGGTAGAGTTAGCAACGCCTCCTTAAATTTATCCTTATTGATATTTCTGAATTTTCTATATTCGACATTACAAGGTGGTGCGGTAGTCTGTGGTTTAAACGGCACGATAAAGTGGACAGCAGAATGATCACTGAGCTGTGGGTCAATTACAATAACTTGCGATATGACAGATTCATCAGCCTTGGTCAGGAGAAGATCTAGGGTGTGGCCGAGACGATGTGTTGGGTTATCAACATGTTGGACCAGTCCGAAAGAGTGGAACAATTCCTTGAATTGAGAGCTGTGTGTATCTGTGTCACTGACAACATACTGTACTTACCCTTTTTGGGTTTATACATGTAAATGCATGTAATTTTATCACTGTAAAATGCTTAAACCATGAAACTCATCTCTTACTCGGGCATAATAGCTTTGTCTAATTAATTCATAATTTTCTTTCTTTTAGATCAGTGAAAACAACTGCACAGTTGTATTTTAGTATAGCCATAAAGCTTCAACAATCTGGGATAGATCAAAGAATAGCTGACAAGCGAATAGTAGATATGTTCCACAAATCACTAGATATTGACACAAGTAACCAAATATTGGATGAATTTAAAAAGAGAAATTCACATATCAGATGTCTGATAGCAACAATTGCCTTTGGCATGGGAATTCAAATTCCGGACGTAAAATTAATTGTTAATTGGGGTGCTCCAAAATCTTTATTAACATTTTGGCAAGAGGTGGGAAGAGCTGGCAGAGATGGGAGACAATCTTTAGCTGTATGCTATGCCTATCCACGAAGCTTCATGAAAAGTAATACTGATGAGGATATGATCAATTTAATATCATCTGAATCCTGTTACCGCTTTGCCATAATGGGAACACTGACTTTAGAAAGTAGGCCCTCGACCACACTTGATTATATTAAACATAAAAGAAAATGTGATAAAAAATGTATCACAACTTGTAAATGCTCATTCTGTATGTGCTGTTCGTTCTGTTACAACCCGTGTCCCTGTGATAATAAGATAAATATTTTGAGAGAGTATTTTTATTGATATATGTATAGCTTTTTAATTTATTTTGTTAGTTTTTCTATTTTTGTTTTTTTTTTGTTTTCATCAGCACCCTGTATTATGCTTTTGGGTCAAGGTAACAACATAGTTGGTAATTATAATTGGTCTTTTTTGGTGATAAAGATGTATTTTATCACTCTAAGTAACAAAAAATGGCATATGTTATCAACCAAACTTACAGTGTTAGCTTCAAAGTGTGCATGAAGTAATTTTATTAAAATTTTCAACATTTTCCCTTTTCATTATCTATTTAGTAACTATTATAGCAAGAAATGTCAGCTCATTATTTAAATCTTACATAATACATGATTAATTTATTACAGATAATACCTATGTATAGCTTTTTAATTTATTTTGTTAGTTTTTCTATTTATTTTCATTTTTTGCATAAATTATTTAAATGTACATACAGTTTGAATCAATAAACTTATATAGCATCATTAGTGTTGGACAGAATATCTGGCATGGCAAATTATATCTTCAAAAGCAATTTCTACATTATCATTTCATTCCTAAATTGTGGTACATTTTTATTTTACCTGATAAATATCATTTTATTACCTTGTATTACTTTATTAAGTTTATATAAAAAAAAAAAAACCATTTCCAATAGGCCTACTTTTACATTCCTCTCTTATTTATTTACTGTATTTTTAAAATTTGTGTTTTTTTTGTTTTTTTTTGTTTATTTATTTATTGAATATTTGAGATACATTTTTTGATAAAATGTGTTTTTCTGTTTGATAGGTTTTATGTAATAATTCTTCATCTGTGTTGAATGGATGGGGTACATTTTTTTATTTTACTTGACATCATTTAATTATCTGATATTACCTAGGAGATTTTAAATATCTTATAAAGGTCAATATAATATTTTTGTTCAATTTTATAGATTTTATGTAATTATTGTACATGTATGTTGAATAAAAAAACTTTAGTGGTATCAGATAGCAAGTTTAGTCAGTTGTTAATTGGTTTACAGCACGAATTTTCGTTTACGGTAAAAATTCCATTCCTAAATTTGGAATACTGGCTGAGAGCGGCTATGAACCGGTCTGCGCAGACGTCAGTTAAAAATGGCGCCCGGATTTGAATGAAAGTTGTGTACTTTTTTCTAGAGCACAATTCTACATGAAAATAGTGTTGGATTATTATAAATTTGTGTCAGATGTGACAGGAAATGATTCCTTTTGGTGATCAAAGAGGAATCTCCGTGAAAAATAGACGGTAAGGATTCTAAAATAGCCTTAGAACCTAGATTAGAAAAAGCGTTAGTTTCATACTAGTTGCCTTTAGGAGGGAATAATAACTGTGTGGGAGCAGACGGAGCAGGCGAAGCGATCCCAGAAAGACAGTTATGAAAATAACTAGTCCCAAAGCATCCACCAATCAAATTGCTTATCTCTGCTTACACCTACATGTACACCAAGTTTGAACATTTTCAGTCAATTCGTTGAATACCTCCACAACAAGTTCTAAAATACAACAATTCAGACGTAAAAGTAAATATTTCCTTCAGTGCACTACTCTGCCGCTTTAAAAATCATTTTATATATTCAAAAATAGTAATCTTCGATTATCAATATGAAATTCACCCATGTTCCAATCACGATAGATGGCAAACTTGGATAATCACATCTCACAGCAAATCCCTTCTGATTTCTCTCCGCTTGTAGCCTACCTCAATACAAACTGTCGGACTGTTATGTGTCCTGTGGTTTATTTTATACAAGGAACAAGTGCGCAAACTTAAAAGTCTCAATAAGTTTGTTGTTGAAAATTTAGAGCGTATCGTAGAATAGGCCTACACAACTCCCTTAAAATGCATACTCCGCGCAGTGTTGCGTCTGATTAGAGGTAATCCAACTACACGCTGCTATTATGAGTGGATATTGTGTTAAATTTTGATTGATCAGTAGTCCGTCTACCAACCAATCACGAGCTGCCAATACTGGACCAAATATGTTTACGTAACGTATACGTCATGACTCACGATTTTATTATGCCTAATTAACCCGTGCATAGCAGAATACTGCAGTAAAACTAATTGCGTGACAAACGAGGCTATCAAGTCGAATGAAATGTAAACAATACTGTTTGGAAACGAACATACTTTCACCGTTTTAATATCTTCAATCACTGTCCAAAGTTTTAGGGAAGACCCAGATGAAACGAAGGACTGTCATGTTGCTGTACTTAAGTGATAGCTTTCATTGAACGGAAAGAATAGACACACTCCCGCATAAGTTCAAGAAACATACGCTATTCCAGCAATGGTCAGAGAGGGATTTCTCGGGCCATTGCTTCAGGAATATGCTTAAAATGATAATTCAGCATAACAAGTGGTTGCCATGCAACACACATTTTGCAAGAGATGGACAGAGAACAAGCTAAAAAATAAAAGTGATTTTTTTGTACAATCTGGGACCATTAACCAGCAAGTGACGTTTCGATTGCACCAATATCGAAAGGAACCAAGATCATTTGGATATAAACAAATAATTTCAATAAGTTTCATCAAAACCTGATAAAATTTACAACTATTTGAGTACAAGGAACAGCCATTTTGTAGGGTAGGCCTACTTTCAGACCGATTTTCACAAAATTTGCACTCTGCCATCATTCATGTGTAACCATGATATATTCAATCTGTTTTTTCTCAATTGGATAAAGATAGGCTGGCACTGCCAGGCAGGATACGCCCACATTTTCGAGAGATGGAGAGAACAAGCAATACCGAAAGTGATTTTTCCTGCATCTGTAGAGAGTCCACAACCATGATATACCATATCTTTACACTATTCGCGTACAAACGGCGATCATTTCGTCCACCAATTTTGGTACGATTTTCACGAAATTCGAATAATTCAGGAAGTTACGATCCGATATGCGCAAATACCGCAAGGAACCAAGATCTTTGGGTTATAACCATGCATTTCAAGGTTCATCAAAATCAAATTAAAATTGTGACCTATACAGGGTCCACAACCATGATATACCATTTTTTAACAGCATTCGCGTACAAACGGTGGCCATTTTGTCTGTCAATTTTGGTCCGGTTTTCCCGAAATTTGAACTCAAACCTTCCTTAAGGAGAAACGGTGATATAATCAAACGTTTTTTTTAAATCGGAAAATAATTGTGACTTCCAGAGGGACCACAAGCTAAAAAGGGTGATTTTCGTACAATCGGGCCATAATTCAGGAAGTTACGAATCGATGAGCGCAAATATCGAAAGGAACCAAGATCTTCGGGTCATAAACATGCATGTCAAGTTTCATCAAAATCGGTTCAAAATTGTGACCTATATAGGGTCCACAACCTTGATATAACATATTTTCACACTATTCGCGTACAAACAGCGGCCATTTTGTCCGTCAATTTTGGTTCGATTTTCACGAAATTCGATGAAGTCAGCCTTCATTACCATGTAACGGTGATATAATCAAACGTTTTTTTAAATTGGTTAATAATTTTGACCTCCAGAGGGACCACAAGCTAAAAAGGGCACTTTTTCTCGGACAATCAGGGGCCATAATTCAGGAAGTTACGATCCGATGGGTGCAAATATCGAAAGGAACCAAGATCTTTGGGTTATAAACATACATGTCAAGTTTCATCAAAATCGGTTGAAAATTGTGACCTCTATAGGGTCCACAACCTTAATATAACATATTTTCACACTATTCGCGTACAAACGGCGGCCATGATATTTCGTACAATCAGGGGCCATAATTCATGAAGTTCTAATCCGATACATGCCAATATCGAAAGATCTTATGGGGATAAACCTATATTTCAAGTTTTGTCAAAATCGGATAGGAATTGTGACCTGTAGAGAGTCCACAAACAAATTGTGGACGGACGGACGTCCGGACGTACAGGGGCGACGACATAATACGTCCACATGAAAATGTGGGCGTATAAAAATTATAACCTCCACAGGCACCACAAGCTGAAAACGCAACTTTCTGTTCAGTCAGGGGCCATGCCATAATACAGGAAGTTACGATCTGATATGAGCAAATGTCAAAAGGAACAGTTCAAGATTTATCAAAATTGGTTAAAAATTGCGACTTCTGGAGAGTCCACAATCTTGGTATTACATACTTTTACACAATTGGTGTAGACAGAGCAGCCTTTTTTGTTTCGCAGTTTTGGTCGATTTTCCTGAAATTCGAACTCAACTATCATTACGGACAAACAAGGTGTAACAGTGATATATTCGAACGCTTTTCTAAATCGGCTAATAATTGTGACCTCTTAGAGGAAACACAAGCTAAAAGATAGGCTGGCACTGCCAGGCAGGATACGCCCACATTTTTGAGAGATGGATAGAGAACAAGCAATACCGAAAGTGATTTTTCCTCATTAAGTCCTGTATTTCATACTGTATTGGGAGCAACCATTTTGTTGGTCAGTTCCAGTCTGATATTAATGAAATTCGAAGCCGACAATGATTATGGTGATTTTTCGTACAATCTGGGGCCATAATCCATGAAGTTTTCATCCGATAAATGCCAATATCGAAAGCAGCCGAGATCTTTTGGGGATAAACCTATATTTCAAGTTTCGTCAAAATCGGATAAGAATTGTGACCTGTAAAGAGTCCACAAACAAATTGTGGACGGACAGGGGCGACGACAATAGACGTCCACATAAAAATGTGGGCATATAAAAAGGCCATTCTCGTACAATCGGGGGTTAAAATTCAGGAAGTTACGAGCCGATATGCACAAATATCAAAAGGAACCAGGATCTTTGGGTTATAAACACGCATTTTAAGTTTCATCAAAATTGGTTCAAAATTGTGACCTAGACAGTGTTCACAAGCTTAAAACCTGATTTTTCGTACAATTAGGGGCCTTAATCCACGAAGTTACAGTTCGATAGTGCCAATGTCGAAAGGAACCGATATCTTAGGGTGATAAAACCATAAAGTTTCATTGAAATCGGATAAAAATTGTGATCTGTAGAGTGTTCACAAACTATTGTGGACAGACAGACAAGCAACAACAATATACGTCCACATGTAAATGTGGGCGCATAAAAATTGTGACCGTCCACCAAGTAAAAACGTGATTTTCAGTGCAATCAGTGGCCATAAACAATATTTTAAAGTTGTACGTCACATGCCAATTTCGAAAGGAATCAAGATCATTTGAAAATTTCAGATAAAGATAGGCTGGCACTGCCAGGCAGGATACGCCCACATTTTCGAGAGATGGATAGAGAACAAGCAATACCGAAAGTGATTTTTCCTACATCATTAAGTCCTGTATTGCATACTGTATTGGGAGCAGCCATTTAGTTGGTCAGTTCCAGTCTGATATTCATGAAATTCGAAGCCGACAATGATTATGGTGTGACGGTACACAACCTAGAAATGTGTCTTTTCATCAAAATCGGATAAGAATTGTGACCTGTAGAGTGTCCACAACCATGATAGACCATATTTTTACACTATTCGCGTACAAACGGCGACCATTTCGTCCGGCAATTTTGGTACGATTTTCACAAAAATTAGAACTCAACCTTCCTCATCAAAATCGAATTAAAATTGTGACCTATACAGGGTCCACAACCATGATATACCATTTTTTTAAACAGTATTCGCGTACAAACGGCGGCCATTTTGTCTGTCAATTTTGGTCCGATTTTCCCGAAATTCAAAATCAACCTTCCTTACGGTGTAACGGTGATATAATCAAACGTTTTTTTTTTAAATTGGATAATAATTGTAACCTCCAGAGGGACCACAAGCTAAAGAAAGGGGGATTTTGCGTATAACCAGGGGCCATAATTCAGGAAGTTACGATCCAATATGCACAAATATCGAAAAGAACAAAGATCTTTGGGTTATAACCATGAATTTCAAGTTTCATCAAAATCGAATTAAAATTGTGACCTTTACAGGGTCCACAACCTTGATATACCATTATTTAACAGCACTCGCGTACAAACGGCGGCCATTTTGTATGGCAATTTTGGTCCTATTTTCCCGAAATTCGAAATCAACCTTCCTTATGGTGTAACGGTAATATAATCAAACGTTTTTTTAAATCGGATAATAATTGTGACCTCCAGAGGGACCACAAGCTAAAAAAAAGGCGATTTTGCGTATAATCAGGGGCCATAATTCAGGAAGTTACGATCCGATATGCGCAAATATTGAAAGGAACCAAGATCTTTGGGTTATAACCATGAATTTCAAGTTTCATCAAAATCGAATTAAAATTGTGACCTCCACAAGGCTCACAACCTTGATATACCATTTTTTAACAGTATTCGCGTACAAACGGTGGCCATTTTGTATGTCAATTTTGGTCCGATTTTCTCGAAATTCGCACTCAACCTTCCTTAAGGTGTAACGGTGATATAATCAAACGGTTTTTTAAATCGGATAATAATTGTGACCTCCAGAGGGACCACAAGCTAAAAAGGGTGATTTTTCGGACAATCAGGGGCCATAATTCAGGAAATTACATTCCGATAGCCGCAAATATCGAAAGGAACCAAGATTTTCGGGTTACAAACATGCATGTCAAGTTTCATCAAAATCGGTTCAAAATTGTGACCTCTATAGGGTCCACAAACTAAAAACGTGATTTTTCGTACAATCAGGGGCCATAATCCATGAAGTTTTGATCCGATACATGCCAATATCGAAAGTAGCCGAGATCTTTTGGGGATAAACCTATATTTCAAGTTTCGTCAAAATCGGATAAGAATTGTGACCTGTAGAGAGTCCACAAACAAATTGTGGATGGACAGACGGACGTCCGGACGGACAGGGGCGACGACATAATACGTCCACATGAAAATGTGGGCGTATAAAAATTGTGACCCGCCGAGCGCCCACAGGTTGAGAAACTTCCAAAATGTGTGCATATAAAAACAGTAAGCTTATATATTATCCAATATTTTATTACATGTAAATAATTGTGATATAAGTTGAAATAATAGTGGATTTGGTAAAAACACAAATTACTTGCGAATTTGGAAATCAAATTTGGAGGGGCCATAAGACACAATGAAATGAAACAGAGGTTAACGTCATACTGTTCTGATCCAAAGACGGGCATATGCCATACAGTGTGCTATGATGGAAATTTTGCTCAGACAGCAGCACTATGGCTTACTCTTATATCGATTGCCAATGACTAGACTGGATCATTGTCTGCTTACAGTAAGCAGAGATAAGCAATCTGATTGGTTGATTCTTTGGGGCGCGATAACTTTGGTTATAATGAAGTGAGAGTGACAAAATTCCAAATATAGATTCATTATGTCATTACCTTGACTAAGTTTGATGTTGAGAATTTCTGCGTCGATTTAGGAGCAATAAGCAAATTGACTGATCACATTGGAACATAACACCTCTGTTTTTTATTAAGGTAGAATTTGAACCGGTTGAATTGTTTCTCGTTATAACTCGGTGAGTTTTTGGCGGATTTCATTAATTCTTTTTCCTTTTTAAGATTCTTTATATAACTCTTGAGATGCGACAGAAACTGAAAATATGGAGTTTGTCGATCAAACCGGAAATGCCACCATCTTGAAACATGAAAAATCCCTAAGGCTTTTTTGCTATCTTACTTACAGGCACGGGAGTTATATTTTCTGAATCCTTGAAGGATGGCCCAAAAATCGCAGGGAGCAGAATTTTGATTTAGGTCAACTGATGGTTACCATTTTTAAGTGAATATGAAAAGTAGTAGCAATTTGAAGGGCCGAGACTTTGAAACACAATAACTCTCTTTCTAATTGAGCTAGAATGTTCAATCTTGGTGTAGACATTCACCAGGTCAATGTCATGATTGAGTGCAAATATGAACATTTTCGGCTTAGGGTAAGCAGAGATAAGCATGCTGATTTGTTGATTCTTTAGGGCACAATAACTTCGGTTATAATGAACGGAGGGTGATGAAACTCTTGTCAATCGAGAGTCCAATAGCTAACCTGTTGTGTGAAATCATTGTATCATTTTTTCTTAAATGTCCGGGGTAGCCGAAAAAAGAGATTGAAAATCCAAAGAGTCGTATTTTTACAATTTAGAGCATGTTTAAAGGTCTTTCTCGTAAAGTCAACATGTGTTTCCTGCAAATCGGATTTCTCAGAAACATAGGATGTTTCTGAAACTTTGACCTACCCACCCAAAAATGGGTGGTGAGTATTGATTAAATATATTTTCAAAAGGTTTAAAGCATTCGAAATCACCGAATTTTACGAACGAGTGAATTTGACCTGCAATTGATGGTCGCCATTTTGAAGTGAAAGTGAAAAATAGAAGCAATTTGAAGGGCCGAGAATTTGGAACACAATAACTCTCCTTCTAATTGAGCTAGAATGTTCAAACTTGGTGTAGACGTTCACTAGGTCAATGTCATGATTGAGTTCAAAGATGAGCATTTTCTGTTTGAGGTAAGCAGAGATAGGCATGCTGATTTGTTGATTCTTTAGGGCACGATAACTTCGGTTATAATGAAGGGAGGGCTGTGAAACTTTTGTCAATAGAGAGTCCAATAGCTAGCTTGTTGTGTGAAATCATTGTATCATTTATTTTAAATATCAGGGATAGGCGAAAAAAAGAGATTGAAAATCCAAAAAGTCGTATTTTTACAATTTGGAGCATGTTTAGAGGTCTTTCTCGTAAAGTCAACTTAATATTTTTTGGGAACTTCTTCTACAAAGAGTCTTATTGGTAGTCTTTTATATAAAACCATCGATCAACAATCCAACATATCAGGAGTAGAAGAACAAAAGGATCGAACATTGAAAACGGCATCCTTTCATTGTTAAGCGAAACATGCAGTGTGGGTGACTACAATCTACACATTTAGTCATCGTATACAGCTTATTCAACAGTATCGAATTCCAACTGCTTAAGGATATTTTTTTTTTCGTCCCATCCGAACGACTAGACAGCTGTGCTTGTCAGGCCCTCCGTTCTGCCTCAATGACAACGGGGAACCACGCCGGGAAATCAAGATGAACTTTTTCCGTGCAGAACTTTCAATTCAGGCCAAACGTTTATTGCATACGATTAAGCTGGTCAGTTGGAGCATATTTTCAAAAGTTTAGTAATAATCGGTTGGTAATTAAAGTACCGTGCACATTAAACTGTTAAAACAGAAAATTTCGCCCGGTTGAAATGTTTCTTGCTATAAGTCAGCAATTTTCCGAATTCAGGGAGGCTGAATGGCTGAATGGTTAGCATGTGCGCGCTGTATCGTAACGTCTGTCATTGAGTCAACGGGCGTCGTTTCGATCTCCAGGTTGCACGTGACATGGAGTATGATGTCCAACCTTGTGGGTTTTCTCCGCGTCCTTCGGTTTCCTCCCAACGGCTAAAGACCAGTAAGCGCAAGGGGAGTTTTTAAATAAAGTTAAAAAACATATGTTAGTCACGAAATGACCTAGTTTGTGTCTAATGGACATTAGGCCGCGTTTCTCTCTTTCTCTTTTAATTTAAAGTTTTGTAATAAACGGTTGGTAATCAAAGGTACTGTAAAAGTGATAGAACAGAAAATTTCGCCCGGTTGTAATGTTTCTCACTTTAAAGTCAGCAATTTGCCGATTTTAAGGGGCAAACGTTTATTGCGAACGATTAAGCTGGTCAAGGGGAGCTTATTTTTAAAAGTTTTGTAATATTCGGTTGATAACTAAAGGTACCGTGCAAATTAAACTGTTAAAATAGAAAATTTGGCCCGGTTGAACTGTTTCTCGCTGCAGGTCAGCAATTTGCCGATTTTAGGGAGGTTGCGTGGCTGAATAACGTCTGTCTTTGAGTCAACTGGCGTTGTTTTGATTTCTTGGTTGTACGTGACAAGGAGTATGTTCGCCTGTCCAACTTCGTAGGCCGTAACGCCGCTGCCCAGGTAAAATTTCCCTCATTGCACACTTTATGGCATATGACCGTCTTCATTAGCCCATTTTAGGAACAGAACAGTAGGACGTTAAACCCCATTCAATTTCATTTCATTTTCTCTATGTTGCTTATTTATTATAGTGGATAAATATTTTTCTGGTTGTAGCAATTATTTAATTTCTGCATAGAAATCTTGCTTTGGCCAGTTTTTTTATTGCAGAGTGCCATTCTTGTATAATTCAGTCTATGATCCTTTGTTTAAAACATGCTTAAGAAGTCGTCACGATTTCCTACTTATAACCAAACATATTGGAAATATTAGTCTGGCATTATTAAATCCTAATTTTATTGGTCTTATTTAAAATTAAACTTTCATTTAACTATGAACAACCCTTAACGTGTCTCTTTAAAACTATTAAATACTCTAAAACAGTAGCTCAACCTTTTGACCTAAACTCATTAATTTACCATTTTCTTGAGAGCGACTTCTTATTCTTCCTATATGACATATTGCACGTGTCTGATTTCAAAGGGGGGGTGGGTGGCTGAATGGTTAGCACGCGCGCCTGTCATTGAGTTAACTAGCGTGTTTTCAAATGCCCGGTTGTACGTGACAAGGAGTAAGGTCGCCTGTCCAACTTGCCATTTTTAATTTGTTTTTCCCGCCATTTTCATTTCATTTTCTCATCCGTCTCATTACAGTAATACAAGTTTCAGTTATTTCCCTTTAGTTTTCAGATTATTGTTATGCCTGGGTGCAATGTTTCATACTATATTTAGACTTGTAACTTCGAGGGTTTTTGACCAATTTTGATAATTTTTTCTTCTTATCCTTTTATTTAGGATACTTGATACAATCAATGACACGTGACGATGAATATGAAAGCTTTCATATCTGCATGGGACAGTAGCAGATCTAGTTATTATTATTTTTTTTTTGTGTGTATTTTCTGCAAATCGGATTTCTCAGAATCTAACCATAGGATCTTTCTGAAACTTTGACCTACCACCCCCATAAATGGGGTGCGAACCTTGATTAAATATATTTTCAAAACGTTTTACGAATCCGAAATCACCGAATTTTACGAACGAATGCATTTGACCTACAATGCTGTAACTTTGTGACTAGTTGACCTATTTAATTAATTCTTTTTTCTATGAGTACCTTGAGACATTTACTTCAAATCTGCAATTTCGGATTTTCGAATTTCGAAAATTCGTCGCTGTGATATCGAACCGGAAGTTTAGACCAACTCGATAACTTCTTTAGTAGTTGTACGATTTTCATGAAATTTAATATGTAAGTAAACCTTAATGATGCGACTTGAAAGATGACTTCAGAAATTTTCTTAATTATCTCCCCTTGGAGAAATTGAGGATCGAAATTTTCAAAAAAATCGACGAAATATAGGTCAAATCATGTTGAATTTTTTTTTTGGTTACTAGTTCCGAGACCACTGATTCGTACACAAAAAATGGAGTTTGTAGCTCAACCCGGAAGTGCCACCATCTTGAAATGTAAAAACCTCAAACGCCATTTTGCTTTTTTACTTACAGACACGGGAATTATATTTTCTGAATCCTTGGAGGAAGGCCTAAAAAACGTCGGGAGTAGAATTTTCATTTAGGTCAACTGGGAGTCACCATTTTGAATTGAAAATGAAAAATAGAAGCAATTTGAAGGGCCGAGTTTTTGGAACACAATAACTCTCCTTCCAATTAAGCTGGATGTTTAAACTTGGGGTAGACGTTCACTAGGTCAATGTCATGATTGAGTGTAAAGATGAGCATTTTCTGCCCGGGGTAAGCAGAGATAAGCATGCTGATTTGTTGATTCTTTAGGGCACAATAACTTCGGTTATAATGAAGGGAGGGTGGTGAAACTCTTGTCAATCGAGAGTCTAATAGCTAGCCTATTGTGTGAAATCATTGTATCATTTTTTTTTTCTAATATCAGGGATAGCAGAAAAAAGAGATCGAAAATCCAAAAAGTGGTATTTTTACGATTTAGAGCATATTTAAAGGTCCTTTTCTCTTAAAGTGAACATACTATTTTTGGGGAACTTCTTGTACCAAGAGTCTTATCGGTAGTCTTTTATATGAAACCATCGATCAACAGTCCAAAATATCAGGAGTAGAAGAATAAAAGAATCGAAAATTGAAAACGGCACCCTTTCATTGTTAAGCAAAACATGCAGTGTGGGTGGCTACAATCTGCACATTTAGTCATCGTATAGAGCTTATTCAACATTATCGAATTCCAACTGCGAAGGAATCTTTTACGTGCACTCCAATGTGTACACGCCGGTGAGAGAACACGCCAGAAAATCGAGATGAACTTTCTCGGCCAATGCAGGGATCGAACACCCGACCTCCTGGCTAGCAGGTCAACGCCTTCGCCACATAGTGTGGACACCCATCGTACATTTCATCCGTCAAATCAAAGCATTTCATTGCATTAGACCAATAATTAATTATTCTTAATTTGAAACTTTATTTTAATATTATTAAATCCTCATTTTATTGGTAGACGTTCGTCTTATTTAAAATTAAACTTTCATTTAACTATGAACAACCCTTAACGTGTCTCTTAACAAAACAATTAAGTACTCTAAAATAGTAGCTCAACCTTTTGACCTAAGCTCATTAATTTACCATTTTGTATGTGAGCGACTTGTTATTCTTCTTATATGACATATTGCACGTGTCTGATTTCAAAGGGGAGTTTGGTGGCTGAATGGTTAGTACGCGCGCGCTGTATCATAAAGCCTGTCATCGAGTCAGCTAGCGTGTTTTCGAATCTCCGGTCGTACCTGACAAGGAGTAAGGTTGCCTGTCCATCTTGGTGGTTTTTTTTCATTTCCTCCGGTTTCCTTCCACTGCCAAAGACCTCTACGCGCAAGCGAAATATTGAAATCGAACTATATGTTAGTCCCGAAATGATCTAGTTTGGGACACAATAACTCTCTTTCTAATTCAGCTAGACTTGGTGTGGGTGTTTATTAGTGTGACAAAGTGATCTCTACATCATATTGAAATATAAATATACAGATAGAACTTTCTGACCTCTGCTGATTTTTGATCATTAATGATATTGACGTGTTCAACTCGACACAACTTCTTCAAGGCACGGACTTAATAAAACAGCTAATGTGTTCAATATGTTATTTACGGACTACACACGAATGGCCTCTGCTCGTTTTGACAATAGGCACGATCTCATTCACGATCTTATTAAATATGCAGTGCAGTTACAGATACTATAATCTCATAAATAAACAATGCCAAATATGTACATCGCTTGTGTATCACTTTTCTTAATTAATTGTATGCTTTATAAGCCAGAGTTTACTGTTAGTTTCAGGAGACTTGGAATGGCGCTCCTCCCGGAGTATGCCTATTCCATGCTCTCAATAAAGGTCTATCAACTATGCTGATATTCTGTTATCTGTATGTAGTGTAACAGATATCAGATTTGGATGCCGTGACCGTCCTGGGTCGTATCAGATTTGGCGCCGTGAATCAGTGAACCAGACAGAACGGGATCCAGTCCCATGAAGCCGCAGGCAATCTTGTTAGACAGAATTCTCCAGTTAATCTGCAAGTTGAAAAGATTTTGGTTTCATTAGTAATCAACCGGGATTGTTAATTACAATTAGTCAAGATATCAGATTTGGTTGCTGTGACCGTCCTGGCTGGTATCAGATTTGGATGCCGTGACTATATGAACCTGGGCTTGAATCGCCATACCGGCGGGAAGTCTTACCAGTGATAATGCCAATAATTACAGCCACAGCCATCAGTCATGGAATCACTGACGTCCAGGTTCGTAACCGGGAGGAAACCCATGGAAGAAGAAATTTCCAGTCGTTTTTAAGGTAGGTGCATATTTCCTTTTAACTGACAATGGAACGCCAAAAATGACCAAGGGATAATTTTAAAATTGTTTAAAGATTAGGGATTTGATCAATATAAAGTTTTCGAAAAAATGGCAAACTAGTAAATAATTAAGTTAAGTAAATAAGAGTTAGTTTTACACATGGGTAAATAATTTCTATAAACGTCGGTATAGATAAGAATTCTAAAACTGAAACAGTATAACTAAGCTAAAAGAAATAAAATGAAGTCTCCGTTCTATAAAGTTATAGATCGTAATAATGTAATGTAGTGTTATGTCCAAGTAATGTATATGTGTTTAACCGCGTATGGTTAAGGTATGAATATGTGTAAAATCGCGTTTAGGTTTTAGGGTTATAAAGGAAAATGCCCAAGAAAAATTAAAACTTAATGGCCCTTTGTGTGGGTTGGTATTAGGTTTTAAAAAATGTTTTAAATTGAAACAGAGTGCATTGCAATATATAGCGAGTTGCTTATGCAATGTAACTGTTTCTGGATTATTCATGTCGTTTTGTTAAAGAAATATAAAGGAGAATAAGTTTAAAGGATGTGTTCAAACCCAAAAAAAAAAGTATAACGTGGTAAAATGGATAATTTAAAGTTTGATTTGAATGTGCGATTAGCTGTCGAATAAATTTTAAATTCCCTGTTATGTCATGAGTAATGTTACGTAAAACCATACTAATGTATTGTACACGTCAAGAACTTATATTTGTAATTTTTTATTTTTCGTTACATGTAAACGTCAGGAATATAATAACTTATGGGTTGTAATTATTTTATTTTTACAACCAGGAGTATCATACAATCAGGTCTTGTAATAAATACTGATCCCTTGTATCAAGATGCTGTTTCTCGTTTGAATTCAGAACGAAATGTTAATAGGGAGTATCTATATGGACATCTCACACAGGCACATGTCTGTCTTTTCTGTTCTCAGCGTGTAAGATAGCATCCCTTGGCTACAAGCTTGTGATATATACACGAAGCTCTATATAGCACCAATGTTAAGACGGGTTATAATCTTAACCTGTCAATGTCAATTAGTAAAGCAGACTACTAATGAATTTCAATGTTATTAATGACTTTAGGTGATAAGTACTAATTAATACTGCTTATTTTTACTTAGGGGCAGATTAAATTCTATTGTTAATAGTTTATTCACTTAAAAGTAAATACAATTTTGATTTTAAATAAACTTAAGTGTAAGAATATGATTAAGTATTATTACATCCAATTAAAATCAATGTTATAAATTAAGGGTAATGTAAATTGGTCTAATTTAGCAAGTACGTTGATCTTTTATGGGATTTAGTGTACCTTATCTTAACGTACCGCAACGTTTAACCAGACCAGGGCATTCCAGTATGTCAAAAGCTATGACCCCAAGCCCAGTTTGCAGAAGTGCCTACGTTCATCAAATTAGCTGTGCAAGAAAAAGAACAATTCTAACATGACCTGAACTTATTCAGTGGTGGCAACAGTGAAATTATTGACATTGAAAAAGTGTTTTTTGTTGATTTTTTTTTCGGTTGGAACGTCTAACCGAGTATTTATATTGAACTTATATTATTGTAGCGAGTATTTATAGTGAACTTATATTATTGTAGCATGTTTATCAATGTAATTGTTTTTATAGAAGTAGGACTTGAATTTGTGATGTCCATATAAAGGTTTTTCAAGTGTTGATATTGATATTGTATTGTATTTAATGTATGTTAGATAACGATAATTAAGGGGATGGTGTCGGCTGAGACCGAGGACGAAAATACGCTCCATGGAACAGATGTTTCCACACCAGCACCAAGAAATAAACAAGTGTCATTCACTTTGTCATAATTAATCAAAAGGAATGCCAGAATTTAATGGTATAATGGTATCGTCCTACAAAAGTCTCGGACCTAGTGTTCCGAAAATATCATATAACTATATAATCGCGTGTGTTTTCATTACTATTATTATATCATGTGTGCTCTTCTTAATTCGTGTGTGATTTAACTTAATTGTGTGTACCTTCAATTGATATGAAGACAGTGTCCCACCTGTGAGAATGGTATTAGTTATTTATTTTTAATAAATAACTTAAATGGGTGGGGATGGAATGTGACAAAGTGATCTCTACATCATATTGAAATATAAATATACAGATAGAACTTTCTGACCTCTGCTGATTTTTGATCATTAATGATATTGACGTGTTCAACTCGACACAACTTCTTCAAGGCACGGACTTAATAAAACAGCTAATGTGTTCAATATGTTATTTACGGACTACACACGAATGGCCTCTGCTCGTTTTGACAATAGGCACGATCTCATTCACGATCTTATTAAATATGCAGTGCAGTTACAGATACTATAATCTCATAAATAAACAATGCCAAATATGTACATCGCTTGTGTATCACTTTTCTTAATTAATTGTATGCTTTATAAGCCAGAGTTTACTGTTAGTTTCAGGAGACTTGGAATGGCGCTCCTCCCGGAGTATGCCTATTCCATGCTCTCAATAAAGGTCTATCAACTATGCTGATATTCTGTTATCTGTATGTAGTGTAACATTAGGCCAATATCTTGATGACTCTGGAACACAATAACTCTTCTTCTAATTGGGGTACAATGTTCAAACTTGGTATAGGCATTCACTAGGTCAATGTCTTGATGAAGTTCGAAGTAGAATTTTGATTTAGGTCAACTGGTAGTCACCATTTTGAAGTGAATATGAAACATAGTGAAAAATCGACATTTACGGACTTGTAAACAAACACAATAGAGCATAGTATGTTCAATGCGTCTCCTATGTCTGACATTAATACATTTCATCATAGTCGGGATACGGCATTTGAATATTTCAAAAATTCGATTTTTGCCTTTGATGTTTTTCGTGCTGACAAAATTCTTTACCAGTGAAAAATCACATTAACTTTACTAGATTGTGACCGATTTTAATGGGGTTTTTTCCTTGTTCGGATTATTCATATGACCCATGACATGTGACAGGAAGTGACTGTGAATATGAAAGCTTTCATATCTGCATGGGACAGTAGCAGATCTAGTTAAGCTTTCATATGTATTACATATGAAAGCTTATTGTTTCTGTTAAGATTATTATTATTTTTTTTTTTGTGTTTTATCCACAAATCGGATTTCTCAGAATCTAACCACAGTATCTTTATGAAACTTTTACCTATCCCCCCAAAAATGGGTGGTAGCTGTTGATTAAATATATTTTCAAAACGTTTTACGAATCCGAAATCACCGAATTTTACGAACGAAAAAACTGACAATGCATAGTCGTAACTTTGTTATTTTTTGACCGATTTTACTAATTCTTTTTTCTTTGAATACCTTGAAAAAAATCATTTTCATCTGCAGTTTCACATTTTCGAATTTCGAAAATTCGTCGCTGTGATTTCGAACCGGAAGTTTAGACCAATTTGACAACTTCTTTAATAGTAGTACGATTTTCATGAAATTTAGTATACAAGTAGACCTTACCGATGTGACTTCAAAAATATAATTAGAAATTTTCTAAATTATCTCCCCTTGGTGAAATTAAGGATCAAATTTTTGAAAAAAATCGTCGAAATATAGGTCAGAATGACCTAATTTTTTTTTTCGATACTAGACAAGGAATTTCTGATTCGTACACAAAATATGGAGTTTGTCGATCGAACCGGAAGTGCCACCATCTTTAAACGTGAAAAATCCCTAAGGCTTTTTTGCTATCTTACTTACAGACACGGGAGTTATATTTTCTGAATCCTTGAAGGATGGCCCAAAAATCGTAGGGAGCAGAATTTTGATTTAGGTTAACTGATGTTTGCCATTTTGAATTGAAAATGAAAAATAGAAGCAATTTGAAAGGCCCGGACTTCGGAACACAATAACTCTCTTTCTAATTATGCTAGAATGTTCAAACTAGGTGTAGACGTTGACTAGGTCAATGTTATGATTGAGTTCAAAGATGAGCATTTTCTGCTTAGGGTAAGCAGAGATAAGCATGCTGATTTGTTGATTCTTTAGGGCACGATAACTTCGGTTATAATGAAGGAAGGGCGGTGAAACTTTTGTCAATAGAGAACCTAATAGGTAGCCTGTTGTGTGAAATGATTGTATCATTTTTTTTAAATATCAGGGATAGCCGAAAAAAAGAGATTGAAAATCCAAAAAGTCGTATTTTTACAATTTGGAGCATGTTTAGAGGTCTTTCTCGTAAAGTCAACATACTATTTTTTGGGAACTTCTTCTACAAAGAGTCTTATTGGTAGTCTTTTATATGAAACCATCGATCAACAGTCCAACATATCAGGAGTAGAAGAACAAAAGGATCGAACATTGAAAACGGCACCCTTTCATTGTTGAGCGAAACATGCAGTGTGGGTGACTACAATCTACGCAATTAGTCATCGTATAGTGCTTATTCAACAGTATCGAATTCCAACTGCTTAGGGATATTTTACGTGCACTCCAATGTGTACACGGGACCTTGGTTTTTCGTCCCATCCGAAGGACTAGACAGCTGTGCTTGTCAGGCCCTCCGTTCTGCCTTACTGACAAGGGAACCACGCCGGGAAATCGAGATGAACTTTCTCTGTGCAGAACTTTCAATTCAGGCAAAACGTTTATTGCATACGATTAAGCTGGTCAGTTGGAGCTTATTTTCAAAAGTTTTGTAATAATCGGTTGGTAATTAAAGTACCGTGCACATTAAACTGTTAAAACAGAAATTTTCGCCCGGTTGAAATGTTTCTTGCTATAAGTCAGCAATTTTCCGAATTCAGGGAGGCTGGATGGCTGAATGGTTAGCATGTGCTCGCTGTATCGTAACCTTTGTCATTGAGTCAACGGGCGTCGTTTCGATCTCCAGGTTGCACGTGACATGGTGTATGATGTCCAACCTCGTGGGTTTTCTCCGTGTTCTTCGGTTTCCTCCCAACGGCTAAAGACCAGTACGTGCAAGGGGAGTTTTAATAAAATTAAAAAACATATGTTAGTCCCGAAATGACCTAGTTTGTGTCGAATGGACGTTAGGCCGCATTTCTCTCTTTCTCTTTTTAAAGTTTTGTAATAATCGGTTTGTAATCAAAGGTACTGTTAAAGTGATAACACAGAAAATTTGGCCCGGTTGTAAAGTTTCTCACTTTAAATTCAGCAATTTGTCGATTTTAAGGGGCAAACGTTTATTGCGAACGATTAAGCTGGTCAGGGGGAGCTTATTTTTAAAAGTTTTGTAATATTCGGTTGATAACTAAAGGTACCATGCAAATTAAACTGTTAAAATAGAAAATTTGGCCCGGTTGAAATGTTTCTCGCTGTAGGTCAGCAATTTGCCGATTTTAGGGAGGTTGCATGGCTGAGTGGTTCCAAACATATTGGAAACCATAATTATATAACATATCTTGGAAGCCCGATTACAGCTATACAAGTTTCAGTTATTTCCCTTTAGTTTAAAGATTATTTTTTTGCCCGGGTGCAATGTTTCTCTCTACATTTAAATTTGTAACTTAGTGAGTTTTTGACCGATTTTGATATTATGTCTTTATAATTTTCCAAATCTACATATTTAACGTACATATTCAAACAGTTGAGTTCAACCTGATTCAAAAAGTTTTAGTTTTGTTCAAAGTTATCTCATTCATCCCGATTACAGCAACACAAGTATCAGTTATTTCCCTTTAGTTTTCAGATTACTCAATGTTTCATACTATATTTAGACTTGTAACTTCGCGAGTTTTTGACCAATTTTGATAGTTTGTTATTCTTATCCTTTTATTTGAGATACTTGATATAATCGATGACACGTGACGATGAATGAGATAACTTTCTCAGAATCTAACCATAGGATCGTTCTGAAACTTTTACCTATCCCCCCAAAAATGGGTGGTGGCTGTTGATTAAATATATTTTCAAAACGTTTTACGTATCCGAAATCACCGAATTTTACGAACGAATGCATTTGACCTACAATGCTGTAACTTTGTGACTATTTGACCTATTTTACTAAATCTTTTTTCTTTGAGTACCTTGAGACAATTACTATAAATCTGCAGTTTCAGATTTTCGAATTTCGAAAATTCGTCGCTGTGATTTCGAACCGGAAGTTTAGACCAATTTGACAACTTCTTTAATAGTTGTACGATTTTCATGAAATTTAGTATCTAAGTAGATCTTACCGATGTGACTTCAAAAATATAATTAGAAATTTTCAAAATTATCTCCCCTTGACGAAATTAAGGATCAAAATTTTCAAAAAAATTGTCGAAATATAGGTCAGAATGACCTGATTTTTTTTTTTGGATACTAGATAAGTAATTACTGATTTGTACACAAAATATGGAGTTTGTCGATCGAACCGGAAGTGCCGCCATATTTAAAAGTGAAAAATCAATAAGGCTTTTTTTGCTATTTTACTTACAGACTCGGGAGTTATATTTTCTGAATCCTTGATGGAAGGCCTAAAAAATGTCGCGAATAGAATTTTGATTTCGGTCACGTGATGGTCACCATTTTGAATTGAAAATGAAAAATAGAAGCAATTTGAAGGGTCGGGACTTTGGAACACAATTACTCTCCTTCTAATTAAGCTAGAATGTTCAAACTTGGTGTAGACGTTCACTAGGTCAATGTTATGATTGAGTTTAAAGATGAGCATTTTCTGCTTAGGGTAAGCAGAGATAAGCATGCTAATTTGTTGATTCTTTAGGGCACGATAACTTCGGTTATAATGAAGGGAGGGCGGTGAAACTTTTGTCAATAGAGAGTCTAATAGCTAGCCTGTTGTGTGAAATCATTGTATTATTTTTTCTAAATATCAGGGATAGCCGAAAAAAAGAGATTGAAAATCCAAAAAGTTGTATTTTTACAATTTGGATCATGTTTAGAGGTCTTTCTCGTAAAGTCAACATAATATTTTTTGGGAACTTCTTCTACAAAGAGTCTTATTGGTAGTCTTTTATATGAAACCATCGATCAACAGTCCAACATATCAGGAGTAGAAGAACAAAAAGATCGAACATTGAAATCGGCACCCTTTCAGTGTTAAGCGAAACATGCAGTGTGGGTGACTACAATCTACACATTTAGTCATCGTATAGAGCTTATTCAACAGTATCGAATTCCAGCTGCTTAGGGATATTTTACGTGCACTCCAATGTGTACACGAGACCTTGGTTTTTCGTCCCATCCGAATGACTAGACAGCTGTGCTTGTCAGGCCCTCCGTTCTGCCTCACTGACAAGGGGAACCACGCCGGGAAATTGAGATGAACTTTCTCCGTGCAGAACTTTCAATTCAGGCGAAAACGTTTATTGCATACGATTAAGCTGGTCAGTTGGAGCTTATTTTCAAAAGTTTTGTAATAATCGGTTGGTAATTAAAGTACCGTGCAGATTAAACTGTTAAAACAGAAAATTTCGCCCGGTTGAAATGTTTCTTGCTATAAGTCAGCAATTTTCTGAATTCAGGGAGGCTGAATGGCTGAATGGTTAGCATGTGCGCACTGTATCGTAACGTCTGTCATTGAGTCAACGGGCGTCGTTTCGATCTCCAGGTTGCACGTGACATGAAGTATGATGTCCAACCTCGTGGGTTTTCTCCGTGTCCTTCGGTTTCCTCCCAACGGCTAAAGACCTGTAAGCGCAAGGGGAGTTTTCAAATAAAATTAAAAACATATGTTAGTCCCGAAATGACCTAGTTTGTGTCGAATGGACATTAGGCCGCATTTCTCTCTTTCTCTTTTATTTTTAAAGTTTTGTAATAATCGGTTGGTAATCAAAGGTACTGTAAAAGTGATAAAACAGAAAATTTCGCCCGGTTGTAATGTTTCTCACTTTAAAGTCAGCAATTTGCCGATTTTAAGGGGCAAACGTTTATTGCGAACGCTTAAGCTGGTCAGGAGGAGCTTATTTTTAAAAGTTTTGTAATATTAGGTTGATAACTAAAGGTACCGTGCAAATTAAACTGTTACAATAGAAAATTTGGCCCGGTTGAAATGTTTCTCGCTGTAGGTCAGCAATTTGCCGATTTTAGGGAGGTTGCGTGGCTGAATGGTTAGCACGTGCGCTCTGTATCATAACGTCTGTCATTGAGTCAACTGGCGTTGTTTCGATTTCTTGGTTGTACGTGACAAGGAGTATGGTCGCCTGTCCAACCTCGAAGGCCGTAACCGCCGCTGCCCGGGTAAAATTTCCCTCATTGCACACTTTATGGCATATGCCCGTCTTCATTAGCCCATTTTAGGAGCAGAACAGTCGGACGTTAAACCCCATTCAATTTCATTTCATTTTCTCTATGTTGCTTATTTATTATAGTGGATAAATATTTTTCTGGTTCTAGCAATTATTTAATTTCTGCATAGAAATCTTGCTTTGGCCAGTTTTTTTATTGCAGAGTGCCATTCTTGTTTAAACAAACATGATCCTTTGTTTAAAACATGCTTAAGAAGTCGTCAGGATTTCCTACTTATAACCAAACATATTGGAAATATTAGTCTGGCATTATTAAATCCTAATTTTATTGGTCTTATTTAAAATTAAACTTTCATTTAACTATGAACAACCCTTAACGTGTCTCTTTAAAACTATTAAGTACTCTAAAACAGTAGCTCAACCTTTTGACCTAAACTCATTAATTTACCATTTTGTTGTGAGCGACTTCTTATTCTTCCTATATGACATATTGCACGTGTCTGATTTCAAAGGGGGGTTGGGTGGCTGAATGGTTAGCACGCGCGCCTGTCATTGAGTTAACTAGCGTGTTTTCGAATGCCCGGTTGTACGTGACAAGGAGTAAGGTCGCCTGTCCAACCTGCCATTTTTATTTTTTTTCCCGCCATTTTCATTTCATTTTCTCATCCGTCTCATTACAGTAATACAAGTTTCAGTTATTTGCCTTTAGTTTTCAGATTATTGTTATGCCTGGGTGCAATGTTCCATACTATATTTAGACTTGTAACTTCGCGAGTTTTTGACCAATTTTAATAATTTTTTCTTCTTATCCTTTTATTTAGGATACTTGATACAATCAATGACACGTGACGATGAATATGAAAGCTTTCATTTCTACATGGGACAGTAGCAGATGTAGTTATTATTAAGCTTTCATATGTATTACATATGAAAGCTTATTGTTTCTGTTAAGATTAATTAAGCTTTCATATTACATATGAAAGCTTATTGTTTCTGTTAAGATTATTATTATTTTTTTTTTGTTTTTTATCCACAAATCGGATTTCTCAGAATCTAACCACAGTATCTTTATGAAACTTTTACCTACCCCCCCCCAAAAATGGGTGGTAGCTGTTGATTAAATATATTTTCAAAACGTTTTACGAATCCGAAATCACCGAAAATTACGAACGACAAAATGGACATTGCATAGTCGTAACTTTATTGTTTTTTGACCGATTTTACTAAATCTTTTTTCTTTAAATACCTTGAAAAAAATCATTTTCATCAGCAGTTTCACATTTTCGAATTTCGAAAATTCGTCGCTGTTATTTCGAACCGGAAGTTTAGACCAATTTGACGACTTCTTTAATAGTTGTGCGATTTTCATTCAATTTAGTATATAAGTAGATCCTACCGATGTGACTTCAAAAATATAATTAGAAATTTTCTAAATTATCTCCCCTTGGTGAAATTAAGGATCAAAATTTTCAAAAAAATCGCCGAAATATAGGTCAGAATGACCTAATTTTTTTTTTGATACTAGACAAGGAATTACTGATTCGTACACAAAATATGGAGTTTGTCGATCGAACCGGAAGTGCCACCATCTTTAAACGTGAAAAATCACTAAGGCTTTTTTGCTATTTTACTTACAGACTCGGGAGTTATATTTTCTGAATCCTTGTAGGAAGGCCTAAAAAATGTCGCGAATAGAATTTTGATTTAGGTCAACCGGGAGTCACCATTTTGAATTGAAAATGAAAAATAGAAGCAATTTGAAGAACCGAGACTTTGGAGTACAATAACTCTCATTCTAATTAAGCTAGAATGTTCAAACTTGGTGTAAACGTTCACTAGGTCAATGTTATGATTGAGTTCAAAGATGAGCATTTTCTGCTTAGGGTAAGCAGAGATAAGCATGTTGATTTGTTGATTTTTTAGGGCACGATAACTTCGGTTATAATGAAGGGAGGGCGGTGAAACTTTTCTCAATAGAGAGTCTAATAGCTAGCCTGTTGTGTGAAATCATTGTATCATTTTTTTTTAAATATCAGGGATAGCCGAAAAAAAGAGATTGAAAATCCAAAAAGTCGTATTTTTACAATTTGGAGCATGTTTAGAGGTCTTTCTCGTAAAGTTAACATAATATTGGTTGGGAACTTCTTCTACAAAGAGTCTTATTGGTAGTCTTTTATATGAAACCATCGATCAACAGTCCAACATATCAGGAGTAGAAGAACAAAAGGATCGAACATTGAAAACGGCACCCTTTCATTGTTAAGCGAAACATGCAGTGTGGGTGACTACAATCTACACATTTAGTCATCGTATAGAGCTTATTCAACAGTACCGAATTCCAACTGCTTAGGGATATTTTACGTGCACTCCAATGTGTACACGGGACCGTCCTTTTCGTCCCATCCGAACTAGACAGCTGTGCTTGTCAGGCCCTCCGTTCTGCCACACTGACAAGGGGGAACCACGCCGGGAAATCGAGATGAACTTCCTACGTGCAGAACTTTCAATTCAAGCCAAACTTTTATTGCATACGATTAAGCTGGTCAGTTGGAGCTTATTTTCAAAAGTTTTGTAATAATCGGTTGGTAATTAAAGTACCGTGCACATTAAACTGTTAAAACAGAAAATTTCGCCCAGTTGAAATGTTTCTTGCTATAAGTCAGTAATTTTCCGAATTCAGGGAGGCTGAAATAACTCTCCTAATTGAGCTAGAATGTTCAATCTTGGTGTAGACGTTCACTATGTCAATGTCAGGATTGAGTTTAAAGATGAGCATTTTCTGCCTAGGGTAAGCAGAGATAAGCATGCTGATTTGTTGATTCTTTAGGACAAGATAACTTCGGTTATAATGAATTGAGGGCGGTGAAACTCTTGTTAATCGAGAGTGTAATAGCTGGCCTGTTGTGTGGAATCGTTGTATCTTTTTTTTTAAATATCAGGGATAGCAGAAAAAAAGAGATCGAAAATCCAAAAAGTCGTATGTTTACGATTTGGAGCATCTTTAAAGGTTCTTTTCTCTTAAAGTCAACATAATATTTTTTGGGAACTTCTTCTACGAAGAGTCTTATCGGTAGTCTTTTATATGAAAACTTCGATCAACAGTCCAAAATATCTGGAGTAGAAGAATAAAAGGATCAAACATTGAAGACGGCACCCTTTCATTGTTAAGCGAAACATGCAGTGTGGGTGACTACATTCTGCACATTTAGTCATCGTATAGAGCTTATTCAACAGTATCGAATTCCAACTGCTTAGGGATATTTTACGTGCACTCCAATGTGTACACGAGACCTTGGTTTTTCGTCCCATCCGAACGACTAGACAGCTGTCCTTGTCAGGCCCTCTGCTCTGCCTCACTGACAAGGGGGAACCACGCCGGAAAATCGAGATGAACTTTCTCGTTGCAGAACTTTCAATTCAGGCCAAACGTTTTTTGCATACGATTAAGCTGGTCAGTTGGAGCTTATTTTCAAAAGTTTTGTAATGATCGGTTGGTAATTAAAATACCGTGTGAATTAAACTGTTAAAACAGAAAATTTCGCCCGGTTGAAATGTTTCTTGCTATAAGTCAGCAATTTCCCGATTTTAGGGAGGCTGAATGGTTAGCATACGCGCGCTGTATCGTAACGTCTGTCATTGAGTCAACCGGCGTCGTTTCGATTTCCAAGTTGCACGTGACATGGAGTATGGTGTCCAACCTCGTGGGTTTTCTCCGTGTCCTTCGGTTTCCTCCCATGGCTAAAGACCCGTACGCGCAAGGGAAGTTTATAAATAAAATATAAAAACATATGTTAGTCCCGAAATGACCTAGTTTGTGTCGAATGGACGTTGAGCCGCATTTCTCTCTTTCTCTTTTATTTTTAAAGTTTTGTAATAATCGGTTGGTAATCAAAGTTACTGTAAAAGTGATAAAACATAAAATTTCGCCCGGTTGTAATGTTTCTCACTTTAATGTCAGCAATTTGCCGATTTTAGAGGGCAAACGTTTATTGCCAACAATTAAGCTGGTCAGGGGGAGCTTATTTTTAAGGGAGGCTGAATGGCTGAATGGTTAGCATGTGCGCGCTGTATCGTAACGTCTGTCATTGAGTCAACGGGTGTCGTTTCTATTTCGAGATTGCACGTGACATGGAGTATGGTGTCCAACCTCGTGTGTTTTCTCCGTGTCCTTCGGTTTCCTCCCAACAGTAGGGTGCCCCATGCAACACTATTTTATCCGCTAAGAAATTTGGTCTTACCTTGGAGAGTTGTTGACTGTCCAAAGACGAATTTCTGAATGATGACGAAATAGCCCCGGGCCCACTGGAAGCACGTGCGAGTAATTCACCGCAGCAAATATTCACTATATATGGCCATGCACGTGGTATTGTCACAACATCAAATGGTATATAAAGACAAGTTAAAATTATTCTCACCACGCGTTTGTCTTTAGATATTATTTGATCGCAATCTACGTTCAAAATTCTAAAAATTATTGTCGTTTTTATTTTTCAATTCGCTATTTATCTACAGAGTGTTGTAATTTAGTTTCGGCGATTTCCCATCTCCACAGTACCTGTGTCAGTCGAGATAAGAGTAAAAGCCGTATTTATCTTTTAATTTTTCAAGATTCCGAAAAATCTTTGTGGAATTGCTGAGACAGGTGATGTCAAATTAGAAAATAAACAAATTGTTTCGTATCTAAAATTTGCTACCGGGAATTAATCGAAACGCACGATAGTTTACTGTTCGAGACTATCGACTTTTAGGGTTAAAGGGAAATAAATCTTTTTAATTTGTTTAGGAATTGACCGACGGACTTATTTTTTATTTGTTGTCAATCCATTCAACGATGAATTACTATCCAGCATTGGTTTGGGCGATGACTATGATCTCAGTAAAATAACTAAACTTCCCTTCGCAAGAATTACAAATAGGCTAGTACTAGGCATTATGAATAAATTTCCGACCAATACGGAGCACCAGTCTATAATTACTGCTTTACATGACGACAGTGTGACGTTTGATGACAAAGTTATGCGAAGTAGGCTGGTCAGACTGAAGACAAAGACTAGAAAGCTGTGTAAAAATAAAAATAGTTCTAATAAATCTTTAAAATTATATGACGATTATCTCGACAGCTCCTTTTTCCCCGGGATAGTTGACCAGACACCAGCGGCAGATACCAGCGAGATCCATTTAATTAATAGAGAGACACAGACATCTGTCGATGTGACTTTGACCAAATTAAATAGGAAAAATAGGAATTTAGTAAGTAGGATCAATAGGTATAAAAAAACAATTTTTCGTTTAACAAATCGACTAAGGAAGACCTCAAAAGAATTGATTCGCACGAAGGCTAATAATAATAAAGTTTTGGCAAATAAAAAAACTGGTTGTAAGTCCCAACCTCGTGGGGAAGAAGTAATTTTGTATGATGTCGAAAATCAAAGATACACTTCAGAATGCCATAATTTGGTCATGCAACTAAAAAATCTCAACGTTTCCGATAGGAACGTCGCCGCGGTTATAACCGCATGTTTGGCTGTCGCGGGACTCAAATCTAATTACACTCCAACAAAAACTACAGTTCAAAGAATATCATGTGAGCGCGTCGGTGTATCTTTAAAACATGTTTCGGAAACCCTAAAGTCAGCGAAAAACACCACTTTATATACGGACGAAACTACAAAATTTGGCTCCAAATTCGGTACATATGCAATAACCGCTGACTCGACTCATACGCCAATTATTATTGGTCTTCGAAATATGGCTGATAAATCTGCGCAAACTACTCTTACAACTTTAAATGAAATTTTGGCAGATCTTGATGATATAGCTGGGCCCATTAGTAAATCCGTCATTTTCGAAATTAGAAATACAATGTCAGACAGAGCCAGCACCGAAAAGCTTTTTAACACTTTATTTACACAGTACAGAGGCAATATTTGCTCTAAATTAGTAGAAAACTGGTCAGATTTATCAGATTCAGAGCGAAATATTCACCTAAATATAAATCATTTCTTTTGCGGTCTTCATCTACTAACTGGTTTGGCCGATAAAAGTGCGTCTGAATTAAAGAAATTTGAGGAAATGTATTTTAAAACGTATTCGGCCCAAACGTTTAAAACCGCTTCTTCATTTTTGCCAAACGAACCTGGGTGTGTTCGATTGATTCGGACCATCTGTAAGGCCTTTACGCAGGGTGGGGATGAAAAGTCGGGTTGTTATTTGCCTTTTTAGTTATATCTCAAGTCCCTTGGGATTTCAAAATTACCGCTAACGCCTTTTCATGGTAACCGGTTTAACATCATTTTCCACAATGCCGCAATTGTAAATTATATGGCCAAGCATATAAAAAATTTTCTTGGTGATTTTGGAACAGAAAATAGATTGACCCAAAGCATATTTTTAGATATTAAAATTCCATTATTTCATATTGAGTGCCAGGCTTTGGGCTTGATAGATAAATTAATTACTGCTCCACTGTGGCGCATATTAGAAAGCGGCATTAATGCACTTGACATGAAAACTATTTATCAAAAATTACATGATTTTTTCGAAAACTCGAATATTTTAAATTTTGTCGAAGGTAAATCACACCCATTCGAATCTCTAATCAAAATTGAAAATGATTCGGTCCTTGCTAACCTGACGGAAATTAATTCTGATTTAACTATTAATTCAACCCTGGTCCATGTTTTGGAAGTCCTCTTTGCCGAGTTCAGAAAGTATATTGCACAAATTTTACTTGAGTATCGAGATGATTTAAATCCTTCGTGTTCGAGTTCTGCCATGCCTCACAACAAATTACCAGAAACCGTGTTCAGTCATCTCGATAGATTAATGAGGATCGCACCCTCGTCTAATATTTTTGGCAACGAAGCATCCATTTTATATAAAATGAATAAATCTGATGAATGGCTAAAAAATCTTTCACCTGATAAACGTAATTCGGTCTTAATGGATGCTCAAACGATAACAAAAAATCAACTTTCTAAATTTAGGCAAAGACGGGAAGAAATTGAAAGAAAAAAGCTAGCGGTTCTTTTGGCGAAAAAGAATGAATTATTACAAAAGGGGAAACGTGAGATTAGGAAAAAAGAGCGCCTAACAACAGAAATTGTCGGGGTGGGTCTTTGGAAAAGTAAAGAGGGTCTGGAAAATGGGCTTTTACAACTTACAGATAGGGAAATGAAAGAGGCACTGAAAGCACAGCTCCGGTTTCGTAGGTATGTTTTAAATCAGCAAGTTTCCAATAAGTCCCTATTTTATTTTTCTGTCGCCGGTAAGGAACACTCGATTCCAGTTTTAAAAGCAAATTTACAAAAATTAATTGACCTGGCTGATCCTACCTAACCGACAGAAACTTTCAATGCCTTTTTTTAGCGGTTATTAAAAATACAATTTCTTCATTCTTTGTTTCTAATTTATTTGTCAATCCAGACATCCCAGCAAACTGACATTCCGACAATTCTCAGAGTATTTTAACAATTCATTATTTTATAACTGATTCTTTAAACCAAGTGGCTAATTTTCCGGTAGCAATTTATTTTACAAAATACGCCTACTACTGTAGATCTGCTTTGATATCGTGTTTGAAAAGTTGCCTTTGACATACTCTAAGTAAAACTAAAACTTTTTATTTTGTCCCAAAGGGAAGAATGTAGATTATATGTTTACTGCAGATTAGTTCTAAATTACATATCTTTGTTTGATAAATAATGACTATATATTATTTATTATCAATCGATTTGTGAAATGTCGTAACCGATCGGGTTTTGGGGTAAGATTTGAGTTATACTTTGTTTGGTAAAGTGAATAGACCTGCGTTGATTACCTTAATTTTTAACCTATTTATCTTTGGGAAAACCTGTATGTCTGTCATATAATAGCTGACAAGATAGTATTGACTGTTTTATAAAAAAATATCTGCTAAGACAGATGTTATAGTGTACATAATATAAATGTATATGATTAAAGGGTGTTGTAATAGACGACATGCCGTTACGAAAGAAGATCTAACATACAGGCATGTTGATTCAGAGGGCGTTGGTCACGATGAGATGTGTTTTTGTTAATGTTATTGATCGCTTTCAGTCCCTATAAAGTTATAGGAAATATATATGAATATAATCAGCATATTTATTCTTGTGTAAATGCTATCATGCAAGAAGGAACGTGATCCCAAGTTTGAATTTGTTCTTAATTAGGTATCTTCTAGTTTGTATTCACTTATTCCAACCCAACTTCAAAATGTTAATGAACATCTCAAATCTGTACATTACTTGATCAGCTATCGCATATTTTTTCATTCAGATTGATTAAAATAGTCTGTCATTATTTATTTAATACTCTAATTATTTCATAAAACTTTCCTTCAATAAACATGCTTCCAAACATTACTTCTTAAATGGGACATCAAATATAAATTTACAAAGGCAAGTTCACATATAAATACCAATATAAATAGACCCGTGTGTCTATGGGTATATAAAAAATATATATATATCGGTCCATTATATCAACAAAAACTTAAATAAATTTAAATTGGACTGCACACATATAAATTACACAGGAATGACCGATCCAAAACTGAGCTATGTTGCGCATGCTCAGATCTGACGTGCAATCGATACGTGGAGCAGATTTTGTTAAATAGCAAATTACGATTTAAACGAATAGTCCCGAATGGTAGTGGTGCTAGTTAATTCTTATCGGAAAAGAAATCCATAATTTTGAATGACCAAGAAAATATAACTCCGTCAACAATGAATACCCCAAATAATATGTCCGCCGCCAGTACACAAAAGCAGTGTATTTTATCGTAAAGTCGAATGGATATATCTTGTGAAATATTGCACGCAGGTACAGTTTCTTGGCAGTTTATAATAAAGGATTATCTGGGGTTGTTGTTTGTATAGATATAGTGCCATAACTGTAAATAGTTTTCGAGATTTTTTTTAGCTCGGGGCACCCTACCAACAGCTAAAGACCAGGACGCGCAAGGGGAGTTTTTAAATAAATTTAAAAAACATATGTTAGTCCCGAAATGACCTAGTTTGTGTCGAATGGACGTTAAGCCGCATTTCTTTCATTCTTTTTTATTCTTAAAGTTTTGTAATAATCGGTTGGTAATCAAAGATACTGTAAAAGTGATAAAACAGAAAATTTCGCCCGGTTGTAATGTTTCTCACATTGCCGATTTTAAGGGGAAAACGTTTATTGCGAACGATTTAGCTGGTCAGGGGGAGCTTATTTTTAAAACTTTTGTAATATTCGGTTGATAACTAAAGGTACCGTGCAAATTAAACTAATAAAATAGAAGATTTCGTCCGGTTGAAATGTTTCTCGCCGTAGGTCAGCAATTTGCCGATTTTAGGGAGGTTGCGTGGCTGAGTGGTTAGCACGTGCGCTCTGTATCATAACGTCTGTCATTGAGTCAACTGTCCTTGTTTCGATTTCTTGGTTGTACGTGACAAGGAGTATGGTCGCCTTACCAACCTCGTAGGCCGTAACGCCGCTGCCCGGGTAAAATTTCCCTCATTGCACACTTTATGGCGTATGCCCGTCTTCATTAGCCCATTGTGGAAGCAGAACAGTAGGACGTTAAACCCCATTCAATTTCATTTCATTTTCCCTGTGTTGCTTATTTATTACAGTGGATAAATATTTTTCTGGTTTTAGCAATTATTTAATTTCTGCATATAAATCTCTGGCCAGTTTTTTTTTATTGCAGAGTGCCATTCTTGTATATTGCAGTCTATGACCCTTTGTTTAAAACATGCTTAAGAAGTCGTCACGATTTCCTACTTATAACCAAACATATTGGAAACCATAATTATATAACATATCTTGGAAGCACGATTACAGCTATACAAGTTTCAGTTATTTCCCTTTAGTTTAAAGATTATTTTTTTGCCCGGGTGCAATGTTTCTCACTACATTTAAATTTGTAACTTTGTGAGTTTTTGACCGATTTTGATATTATGTCTTTATAATTTTCCAAATCTACATATTTAACGTACATATTCAAACAGTTGAGTTCAACCTGATTCAAAAAGTTTTAGTTTTGTTCAAAGTTATCTCATTCATCCCGATTACAGCAACACAAGTATCAGTTATTTCCCTTTAGTTTTCAGATTACTCAATGTTTCATACTATATTTAGACTTGTAACTTCGCGAGTTTTTGACCAATTTTGATAGTTTGTTATTCTTATCCTTTTATTTGAGATACTTGATATAATCGATGACACGTGACGATGAATATGAAAGCTTTCATATCTGCATGGGACAGTAGCAGATCTAGTATTATTAAGCTTTCATATTACATATGAAAGCTTATTGTTTCTGTTAAGATTATTATTATTTTTTTTTTGTGTATTTTCTGCAAATCGGATTTCTCAGAATCTAACCATGGGATCTTTCTAAAACTTTGACCTACCCCCCCCCAAAAATGGGGTGCGAACGTTGTTTAAATATATTTTCAAAACGTTTTACGAATCCGAAATCACCGAATTTTACGAACGAAAAAATTGACAATGCATAGTCGTAACTTTGTTATTTTTTGACCGATTTTACTAATTCTTTTTTCTTTGAATACCTTGAAAAAAATCATTTTCATCTGCAGTTTCACATTTTCGAATTTCGAAAATTCGTCGCTGTGATTTCGAACCGGAAGTTTAGACCAATTTGACAACTTCTTTAATAGTTGTACGATTTTCATGAAATTTAGTATACAAGTAGATCTTACCGATGTGACTTCAAAAATATAATTAGAAATTTTCTAAATTATCTCCCCTTGGTGAAATTAAGGATCAAAGTTTTCAAAAAAATCGTCGAAATATAGGTCAGAATGACCTAATTTTTTTTTTCGATACTAGACAAGGAATTGCTGATTCGTACACAAAATATGGAGTTTGTCGATCGAACCGGAAGTGCCACCATCTTTAAACGTGAAAAATCAAAAAGGCTTTTTTGCTATTTTACTTACAGACTCGGGAGTTATATTTTCGGAATCCTTGAAGGAATGCCTAAAAATCTATCGGATCAGAATTTTGATTTCGGTCATGTGATGGTCACAATTTTGAATTGAAAATGAAAAATAGAAGCAATTTGAAAGGCCCGGACTTCGGAACACAATAACTCTCCTTCTAATTAAGCTAGAATGTTCAAACTTGGTGTAAACGTTCACTAGGTCAATGTTATGATTGAGTTCAAAGATGAGCATTTTCTGCTTAGGGTGAGCAGAGATAAGCATGCTGATTTGTTGATTCTTTAGGGCACGATAACTTCGGTTATAATGAAGGGAGGGCGGTGAAACTTTTGTCAATAGAGAGTCTAATGGGTAGCCTGTTGTGTGAAATGATTGTATCATTTTTTTTAAATATCAGGGATAGCCGAAAAAAAGAGATTGAAAATCCAAAAAGTCGTATTTTTACAATTTGGAGCATGTTTAGAGGTCTTTCTCGTAAAGTCAACATACTATTTTTTTGGAACTTCTTCTACAAAGAGTCTTATTGGTAGTCTTTTATATGAAACCGTCGATCAACAGTCCAACATATCAGGAGTAGAAGAACAAAAGGATCGAACATTGAAAACGGCATCCTTTCATTGTTGAGCGAAACATGAAGTGTGGGTGACTACAATCTACGCATTTAGTCATCGTATAGAGCTTATTCAACAGTATCGAATTCCAACTGCTTAGGGATATTTTACGTGCACTCCAATGTGTACACGGGACCTTGGTTTTTCGTCCCATCCGAAGGACTAGACAGCTGTGCTTGTCAGGCCCTCCGTTCTGCCTTACTGACAAGGGAACCACGCCGGGAAATCGAGATGAACTTTCTCTGTGCAGAACTTTCAATTCAGGCAAAACGTTTATTGCATACGATTAAGCTGGTCAGTTGGAGCTTATTTTCAAAAGTTTTGTAATAATCGGTTGGTAATTAAAGTACCGTGCACATTAAACTGTTAAAACAGAAAATTTCGCCCGGTTGAAATGTTTCTTGCTATAAGTCAGCAATTTTCCGAATTCAGAGAGGCTGGATGGCTGAATGGTTAGCATGTGCTCGCTGTATCGTAACCTTTGTCATTGAGTCAACGGGCGTCGTTTGGATCTCCAGGTTGCACGTGACATGGTGTATGATGTCCAACCTCGTGGGTTTTCTCCGTGTTCTTCGGTTTCCTCCCAACGGCTAAAGACCAGTACGTGCAAGGGGAGTTTTTAAATAAAATTAAAAAACATATGTTAGTCCCGAAATGACCTAGTTTGTGTCGAATGGACGTTAGGCCGCGGTTCTCTCTTTCTCTTTTTAAAGTTTTGTAATAATCGGTTGGTAATCAAAGGTACTGTTAAAGTGATAAAACAGAAAATTTGGCCCGGTTGTAATGTTTCTCACTTTAAATTCAGCAATTTGTCGATTTTAAGGGGCAAACGTTTATTGCGAACGATTAAGCTGGTCAGGGGGAGCTTATTTTTAAAAGTTTTGTAATATTCGGTTGATAACTAAAGGTACCGTGCAAATTAAACTGTTAAAATAGAAAATTTGGCCCGGTTGAAATGTTTCTCGCTGTAGGTCAGCAATTTGCCGATTTTAGGGAGGTTGCGTGGCTGAATGGTTAGCACATGCGCTCTGTATCATAACGTCTGTCATTGAGTCAACTGGCCTTGTTTCGATTTCTTGGTTGTACGTGACAAGGAGTATGGTCGCCTTACCAACCTCGTAGGCCGTAACGCCGCTGCCCGGGTAAAATTTCCCTCATTGCACACTTTATGGCGTATGCCCGTCTTCATTAGCCCATTGTAGGAGCAGAACAGTAGGACGTTAAACCCCATTCAATTTCATTTCATTTTCTCTATGTTGCTTATTTATTATAGTGGATAAATATTTTTCTGGTTCTAGCAATTATTATACGCCCACATTTTCATGTGGACGTATTATGTCGTCGCCCCTGTCCGTCCGTCCGGACGTCCGTCCGTCCACAATTTGTTTGTGGACTCTCTACAGGTCACAATTCTTATCCGATTTTGACGAAACTTGAAATATAGGTTTATCCCCAAAAGATCTCGGTTCCTTTCGATATTGGCATGTATCGGATCAAAACTTCATGGATTATGGCCCCTGATTGTACGAAAAATCACGTTTTTAGCTTGTGGACCCTATAGAGGTCACAATTTTGAACCGATTTTGATGAAACTTGACATGCATGTTTGTAACCCAAAGATCTTGGTTCCTTTCGATATTTGCGGCTATCGGAATGTAATTTCCTGAATTATGGCCCCTGATTGTCCGAAAAATCACCCTTTTTAGCTTGTGGTCCCTCTGGAGGTCACAATTATTATTCGATTTAAAAAACCGTTTGATTATATCACCGTTACACCCTAAGGAAGGTTGAGTTCGAATTTCGGGAAAATCGGACGAAAATTGCCATACAAAATGGCCGCCGTTAGTACGCGAATACTGTTAAAAAATGGTATATCAAGGTTGTGGACCCTGTGGAGGTCACAATTTTGATTCGATTTTGATGAAACTTGAAATTCATGGTTATAACCCAAAGATCTTGCTTCCTTTCGATATTTGCGCATATCGGATCGTAACTTCCTGAATTATGGCCCCTGATTATACGCAAAATCGCCTTTTTTTTTAGCTTGGAGGTCACAATTATTATTCGATTTAAAAAAACGTTTGATTATATCACCGTTACACCCTAAGGGAGGTTGAGTTCGAATTTCGGGAAAATCGGACGAAAATTGCCATACAAAATGGCCGCCGTTTGTACGCGAATACTGTTAAAAAATGGTATATCAAGGTTGTGGACCCTGTGGAGGTCACAATTTTGATTCGATTGTGATGAAACTTGAAATTCAAGGTTATAACCCAAAGATCTTGCTTCTTTTCGATATTTGCGCATATCGGATCGTAACTTCCTGAATTATGGCCCCTGATTATACGCAAAATCGCCTTTTTTTTTAGCTTGGAGGTCACAATTATTATCCGATTTAAAAAAACGTTTGATTATATTACCGTTACACAGTAAGGAAGGTTGAGTTCGAATTTCGGGAAAATCAGACCAAAATTGCCATACAAAATGGCCACCGTTTGTACGTGAATACTGTTAAAAAATGGTATATCAAGGTTGTGGACCCTGTAAAGGTCACAATTTTAATTCGATTTTGATGAAACTTGAAATGCATGGTTATAACCCAAAGATCTTGGTTCCTTTCGGTATTTGCGCATATCGGATCGTAACTTCCTGAATTATTCGAATTTCGTGAAAATGGTACCAAAATTGCCGGAAGAAATGGTCGCCGTTTGTACGCGAATAGTGTAAAGATATGGTATATCATGGTTGTTGACTCTGTACAGGTCACAATTCTTATCCGATTTTGACGAAAAGTCACATTTCTAGGTTGTGTACCGTCACACCATAATCATTGTCGACTTCGAATTTCATGAATATCAGACTGGAACTGACCAACAAAATGGCTGCTCCCAATACAGTATGAAATACAGGACTTAATGATGTAGGAAAAATCACTTTCCGTATTGTTTGTTCTCTATCCATCTCTCGAAAATGTGGGCGTATCCTGCCTGGCAGTGCCAGCCTATCTTTTAATTTCTGCATAGAAATCTCTGGCCAGTTTTTTTTTTTTTATTGCAGAGTGCCATTCTTGTATATTGCAGTCTATGACCCTTTGTTTAAAACATGCTTAAGAAGTCGTCACGATTTCCTACTTATAACCAAACATATTGGAAACCATAATTATATAACATATCTTGGAAGCCCGATTACAGCTATACAAGTTTCAGTTATTTCCCTTTAGTTTAAAGATTATTTTTTTGCCCGGGTGCAATGTTTCTCACTACATTTAAATTTGTAACTTTGTGAGTTTTTGACCGATTTTGATATTATGTCTTTATAATTTTCCAAATCTACATATTTAACGTACATATTCAAACAGTTGAGTTCAACCTGATTCAAAAAGTTTTAGTTTTGTTCAAAGTTATCTCATTCATCCCGATTACAGCAACACAAGTATCAGTTATTTCCCTTTAGTTTTCAGATTACTCAATGTTTCATACTATATTTAGACTTGTAACTTCGCGAGTTTTTGACCAATTTTGATAGTTTGTTATTCTTATCCTTTTATTTGAGATACTTGATATAATCGATGACACGTGACGATGAATATGAAAGCTTTCATATCTGCATGGGACAGTAGCAGATCTAGTATTATTAAGCTTTCATATTACATATGAAAGCTTATTGTTTCTGTTAAGATTATTATTATTTTTTTTTGTGTATTTTCTGCAAATCGGATTTCTCAGAATCTAACCATGGGATCTTTCTAAAACTTTGACCTACCCCCCCCAAAAATGGGGTGCGAACGTTGTTTAAATATATTTTCAAAACGTTTTACGAATCCGAAATCACCGAATTTTACGAACGAAAAAATTGACAATGCATAGTCGTAACTTTGTTATTTTTTGACCGATTTTACTAATTCTTTTTTCTTTGAATACCTTGAAAAAAATCATTTTCATCTGCAGTTTCACATTTTCGAATTTCGAAAATTCGTCGCTGTGATTTCGAACCGGAAGTTTAGACCAATTTGACAACTTCTTTAATAGTTGTACGATTTTCATGAAATTTAGTATACAAGTAGATCTTACCGATGTGACTTCAAAAATATAATTAGAAATTTTCTAAATTATCTCCCCTTGGTGAAATTAAGGATCAAAGTTTTCAAAAAAATCGTCGAAATATAGGTCAGAATGACCTAATTTTTTTTTTCGATACTAGACAAGGAATTGCTGATTCGTACACAAAATATGGAGTTTGTCGATCGAACCGGAAGTGCCACCATCTTTAAACGTGAAAAATCAAAAAGGCTTTTTTGCTATTTTACTTACAGACTCGGGAGTTATATTTTCGGAATCCTTGAAGGAATGCCTAAAAATCTATCGGATCAGAATTTTGATTTCGGTCATGTGATGGTCACAATTTTGAATTGAAAATGAAAAATAGAAGCAATTTGAAAGGCCCGGACTTCGGAACACAATAACTCTCCTTCTAATTAAGCTAGAATGTTCAAACTTGGTGTAAACGTTCACTAGGTCAATGTTATGATTGAGTTCAAAGATGAGCATTTTCTGCTTAGGGTGAGCAGAGATAAGCATGCTGATTTGTTGATTCTTTAGGGCACGATAACTTCGGTTATAATGAAGGGAGGGCGGTGAAACTTTTGTCAATAGAGAGTCTAATGGGTAGCCTGTTGTGTGAAATGATTGTATCATTTTTTTTAAATATCAGGGATAGCCGAAAAAAAGAGATTGAAAATCCAAAAAGTCGTATTTTTACAATTTGGAGCATGTTTAGAGGTCTTTCTCGTAAAGTCAACATACTATTTTTTGGGAACTTCTTCTACAAAGAGTCTTATTGGTAGTCTTTTATATGAAACCGTCGATCAACAGTCCAACATATCAGGAGTAGAAGAACAAAAGGATCGAACATTGAAAACGGCATCCTTTCATTGTTGAGCGAAACATGAAGTGTGGGTGACTACAATCTACGCATTTAGTCATCGTATAGAGCTTATTCAACAGTATCGAATTCCAACTGCTTAGGGATATTTTACGTGCACTCCAATGTGTACACGGGACCTTGGTTTTTCGTCCCATCCGAAGGACTAGACAGCTGTGCTTGTCAGGCCCTCCGTTCTGCCTTACTGACAAGGGAACCACGCCGGGAAATCGAGATGAACTTTCTCTGTGCAGAACTTTCAATTCAGGCAAAACGTTTATTGCATACGATTAAGCTGGTCAGTTGGAGCTTATTTTCAAAAGTTTTGTAATAATCGGTTGGTAATTAAAGTACCGTGCACATTAAACTGTTAAAACAGAAAATTTCGCCCGGTTGAAATGTTTCTTGCTATAAGTCAGCAATTTTTCCGAATTCAGAGAGGCTGGATGGCTGAATGGTTAGCATGTGCTCGCTGTATCGTAACCTTTGTCATTGAGTCAACGGGCGTCGTTTGGATCTCCAGGTTGCACGTGACATGGTGTATGATGTCCAACCTCGTGGGTTTTCTCCGTGTTCTTCGGTTTCCTCCCAACGGCTAAAGACCAGTACGTGCAAGGGGAGTTTTTAAATAAAATTAAAAAACATATGTTAGTCCCGAAATGACCTAGTTTGTGTCGAATGGACGTTAGGCCGCGGTTCTCTCTTTCTCTTTTTAAAGTTTTGTAATAATCGGTTGGTAATCAAAGGTACTGTTAAAGTGATAAAACAGAAAATTTGGCCCGGTTGTAATGTTTCTCACTTTAAATTCAGCAATTTGTCGATTTTAAGGGGCAAACGTTTATTGCGAACGATTAAGCTGGTCAGGGGGAGCTTATTTTTAAAAGTTTTGTAATATTCGGTTGATAACTAAAGGTACCGTGCAAATTAAACTGTTAAAATAGAAAATTTGGCCCGGTTGAAATGTTTCTCGCTGTAGGTCAGCAATTTGCCGATTTTAGGGAGGTTGCGTGGCTGAATGGTTAGCACATGCGTTCTGTATCATAACGTCTGTCATTGAGTCAACTGGCCTTGTTTCGATTTCTTGGTTGTACGTGACAAGGAGTATGGTCGCCTTACCAACCTCGTAGGCCGTAACGCCGCTGCCCGGGTAAAATTTCCCTCATTGCACACTTTATGGCGTATGCCCGTCTTCATTAGCCCATTGTAGGAGCAGAACAGTAGGACGTTAAACCCCATTCAATTTCATTTCATTTTCTCTATGTTGCTTATTTATTATAGTGGATAAATATTTTTCTGGTTCTAGCAATTATTATACGCCCACATTTTCATGTGGACGTATTATGTCGTCGCCCCTGTCCGTCCGTCCGGACGTCCGTCCGTCCACAATTTGTTTGTGGACTCTCTACAGGTCACAATTCTTATCCGATTTTGACGAAACTTGAAATATAGGTTTATCCCCAAAAGATCTCGGTTCCTTTCGATATTGGCATGTATCGGATCAAAACTTCATGGATTATGGCCCCTGATTGTACGAAAAATCACGTTTTTAGCTTGTGGACCCTATAGAGGTCACAATTTTGAACCGATTTTGATGAAACTTGACATGCATGTTTGTAACCCAAAGATCTTGGTTCCTTTCGATATTTGCGGCTATCGGAATGTAATTTCCTGAATTATGGCCCCTGATTGTCCGAAAAATCACCCTTTTTAGCTTGTGGTCCCTCTGGAGGTCACAATTATTATTCGATTTAAAAAACCGTTTGATTATATCACCGTTACACCCTAAGGAAGGTTGAGTTCGAATTTCGGGAAAATCGGACGAAAATTGCCATACAAAATGGCCGCCGTTAGTACGCGAATACTGTTAAAAAATGGTATATCAAGGTTGTGGACCCTGTGGAGGTCACAATTTTGATTCGATTTTGATGAAACTTGAAATTCATGGTTATAACCCAAAGATCTTGCTTCCTTTCGATATTTGCGCATATCGGATCGTAACTTCCTGAATTATGGCCCCTGATTATACGCAAAATCGCCTTTTTTTTTAGCTTGGAGGTCACAATTATTATTCGATTTAAAAAAACGTTTGATTATATCACCGTTACACCCTAAGGGAGGTTGAGTTCGAATTTCGGGAAAATCGGACGAAAATTGCCATACAAAATGGCCGCCGTTTGTACGCGAATACTGTTAAAAAATGGTATATCAAGGTTGTGGACCCTGTGGAGGTCACAATTTTGATTCGATTGTGATGAAACTTGAAATTCAAGGTTATAACCCAAAGATCTTGCTTCTTTTCGATATTTGCGCATATCGGATCGTAACTTCCTGAATTATGGCCCCTGATTATACGCAAAATCGCCTATTTTTTAGCTTGGAGGTCACAATTATTATCCGATTTAAAAAAACGTTTGATTATATTACCGTTACACAGTAAGGAAGGTTGAGTTCGAATTTCGGGAAAATCAGACCAAAATTGCCATACAAAATGGCCACCGTTTGTACGTGAATACTGTTAAAAAATGGTATATCAAGGTTGTGGACCCTGTAAAGGTCACAATTTTAATTCGATTTTGATGAAACTTGAAATGCATGGTTATAACCCAAAGATCTTGGTTCCTTTCGGTATTTGCGCATATCGGATCGTAACTTCCTGAATTATTCGAATTTCGTGAAAATGGTACCAAAATTGCCGGAAGAAATGGTCGCCGTTTGTACGCGAATAGTGTAAAGATATGGTATATCATGGTTGTTGACTCTGTACAGGTCACAATTCTTATCCGATTTTGACGAAAAGTCACATTTCTAGGTTGTGTACCGTCACACCATAATCATTGTCGACTTCGAATTTCATGAATATCAGACTGGAACTGACCAACAAAATGGCTGCTCCCAATACAGTATGAAATACAGGACTTAATGATGTAGGAAAAATCACTTTCCGTATTGTTTGTTCTCTATCCATCTCTCGAAAATGTGGGCGTATCCTGCCTGGCAGTGCCAGCCTATCTTTTAATTTCTGCATAGAAATCTCTGGCCAGTTTTTTTTTTTTATTGCAGAGTGCCATTCTTGTATATTGCAGTCTATGACCCTTTGTTTAAAACATGCTTAAGAAGTCGTCACGATTTCCTACTTATAACCAAACATATTGGAAACCATAATTATATAACATATCTTGGAAGCCCGATTACAGCTATACAAGTTTCAGTTATTTCCCTTTAGTTTAAAGATTATTTTTTTGCCCGGGTGCAATGTTTCTCACTACATTTAAATTTGTAACTTTGTGAGTTTTTGACCGATTTTGATATTATGTCTTTATAATTTTCCAAATCTACATATTTAACGTACATATTCAAACAGTTGAGTTCAACCTGATTCAAAAAGTATTAATTTTGTTCAAAGTTATCTCATTTAATTTTTCGATGTTTTCTTACCATTTTCATTTCATTTTTCTGAAAGTTTTGAAATCGGAAGTCATCCCGATTACAGCAACACAAGTATCAGTTATTTCCCTTTAGTTTTCAGATTACTCAATGTTTCATACTATATTTAGACTTGTAACTTCGCGAGTTTTTGACCAATTTTGATAGTTTGTTATTCTTATCCTTTTATTTGAGATACTTGATATAATCGATGACACGTGACGATGAATATGAAAGCTTTCATATCTGCATGCGACAGTAGCAGATCTAGTTAAGCTTTCATATTACATATGAAAGCTTATTGTTTCTGTTAAGATTATTATTGTTATTTTTTTTTTTGTGTTTTATCCACAAATCGGATTTCTCAGAATCTAACCACAGTATCTTTATGAAACTTTTACCTACCCCCCAAAAATGGGTGGTAGCTGTTGATTAAATATATTTTCAAAACGTTTTACGAATCCGAAATCACCGAAATTTACGAACGACAAAATGGACAATGCATAGTCGTAACTTTATTGTTTTTTGACCGATTTTACTAAATCGTTTTTCTTTGAATACCTTGAAAAAAATCATTTTCATCAGCAGTTTCACATTTTCGAATTTCGAAAATTCGTCGCTGTGATTTCGAACCGGAAGTTTAGACCAATTTGACAACTTCTTTAATAGTTGTGCGATTTTCATTCAATTTAGTATATAAGTAGATCCTACCGATGTGACTTCAAAAATATAATTAGAAATTTTCAAAATTATCTCCCCTTGGTGAAATTAAGGATCAAAGTTTTCAAAAAAATCGTCGAAATATAGGTCAGAATGACCTAATTTTTTTTTTCGATACTAGACAAGGAATTACTGATTCGTACACAAAATATGAAGTTTGTCGATCGAACCGGAAGTGCCACCATCTTGAAACGTGAAAAATCAATAAGGCTTTTTTGCTATTTTACTTACAGACTCGGGAGTTATATTTTCTGAATCCTTGTAGGAAGGCCTAAAAAATGTCACGAACAGAATTTTGATTTAGGTCAACCGGGAGTCACCATTTTGAATTGAAAATCAAAAATAGAAGCAATTTGAAGGGCCGAGACTTTTGAGCACAATAACTCTCATTCTAATTAAGCTAGAATGTTCTAACTTGGTGTAGACGTTCACTAGGTCAATGTTATGATGAAGTTCAAAGATGAGCATTTTCTGCTTAGGGTAAGCAGAGATAAGCATATTGATTTGTTGATTCTTTAGGGCACGATAACTTCGGTTATAATGAAGGGAGGGCGGTGAAACTTTTGTCAATAGAGAGTCTTATAGCTAGCCTGTTGTGTGAAATCATTGTATCATTTTTTTTAAATATCAGGGATAGCCGAAAAAAAGAGATTGAAAATCCAAAAAGTCGTATTTTTACAACTTGGAGTATGTTTAGAGGTCTTTCTCGTAAAGTCAACATAATATTTGTTGGGAACTTCTTCTACAAAGAGTCTTATTGGTAGTCTTTTATATGAAACCATCGATCAACAGTCCAACATATCAGGAGTAGAAGAACAAAAGGATCGAACATTGAAAACGGCACCCTTTCATTGTTAAGCGAAACATGCAGTGGGGGTGACTACAATCTACACATTTAGTCATCGTATAGAGCTTATTCAACAGTATCGAATTCCAACTGCTTAGGGATATTTTACGTGCACTCCAATGTGTACACGGGACCGTGGTTTTCGTCCCATCCGAACTAGACAGCCGTTCTGCCTCACTGACAAGGGGGAACCACGCCGGGAAATCGAGATGAACTTTCTCCGTGCAGAACTTTCAATTCAAGCCAAACTTTTATTGCATACGATTACGCTGGTCAGTTGGAGCTTATTTTCAAAAGTTTTGTAATAATCGGTTGGTAATTAAAGTACCATGCACATTAAACTGTTAAAACAGAAAATGTCGCCCGGTTCAAATGTTTCTTGCTATAAGTCAGCAATTTTCCGAATTCAGGGAGGCTGAATGGCTGAATGGTTAGCATGTGCGCGCTGTATCGTAACGTCTGTCATTGAGTCAACGGGCGTCGTTTCGATCGCCAGGTTGGACGTGACATGGAATATGATGTCCAACCCCGTTCATTGCGAACGATTAAGCTGTTCAGGGGGAGTTTATTTTTAAAAGTTTTGTAATATTCGGTTGATAACTAAAGGTACCGGACAAATTAAACTGTTAAAATAGAAAATTTGGCCCGGTTGAAATGTTTCTCGCTGTAGGTCAGCTAGAATGTTTAAACTTGATCGAGTTCACAGCAGAAATAACAGTGAAACGATCAACGAACTCATAGCAGAAATAACAGTGCAAAACTTAACGAATTCATAGCAGAAATGAAATGGGGTTTTACGACCTACTCTTCTGCACCTGACCTGGGCTAATGGAAGACGGCCATACGCCACACAGTGTGCTATGAGGGAATTTTTGCCCGGGCAAGGGATATTTTACGTGCACTCCAATGTGTACACGGGACCTCGGTTTTTCGTCCCATCCGAACGACTAGGCAGCTGTCCTTATCAGGCCCTCCTTCTGCATCACTGACAAGAGGAAACAACGCCGGAAAATCGAGATGAGCTTTCTCGGCCAATGCAAGGATCGAACACCCGACCTTCAGGCTAACGAGCCAGCGCCTTGCCCACTTAGCCACCGTGATTCCCATAAATAGCAATGAAACGATCAACGAATTTATAGCAGTAATAACACTTCAACAATTAACGAATTCGTAGCAGAAATAACGATGAAACAATTAACGAATTCGTAGCAGAAATAACAATGAAACGTTCAACGAAATCATAGCCGAAATAAGAGTGGAACAATGAACGAATTAATAGTAGACGAGTTCATAGTAGAAAAAACAGCGAAACAATGAACGAATCATAGCAGAAACCAGAAGGCTATCAATACACTGTGAAATTTGAAACCTAAATGGCCCGGCTAGGAACAATATCTACATGCCCGTAAAAGACTACTTAACAGTTGGAATTCGAAAGAAAAGACCGTAACGACGCTGTCCGATCAAACTTTAGTTAATTCAGTCGGCGCAAAAAGATAGGTCGTTAAAACCATTTCTGTTCAGTTCATTCCATTTCCTTAAATCTATGAAAGTTGTGTGAATTGGGAATCGCGTATTACTCAACAGTTTCAGGGGAGATAAGCCGTCTTTGAGATTGGAAATCAATTTTTGATATCGACTGTGTATGATTGCTACTAGATCGATTGTGATTCAGGTTCTAATCAGTTTGGATTGAAGAATCGGGGTGGTATATGTGTGTGTGATGGGGTGGGGGTGGTGGCACAAGACGCTATATCCCATTCGCAACCACACACCTAACAAATGCAGGGTATAGGTTGCGATCAGTTCTTTCAAGATTTTCATATATTTAAGCCAATTTATTACACGCCTCATCTGAAAATGTCTGTGTTAGTGTAGATAAATGTTGACCAAATAACATCTTTCACCATTTTGACTTTCAGTTACGGAACTAGCATAGGGGCGTTTTAAGGTTTATCATGGCGGAGGCTGTACTATTTTGAGGGCCCTCTGTCGCGAGGGGAGGTTCTTGATTGATGATTGTCACCCCAATGCAATGGCTGCATTCTCATTCAGTAGTGGATTCGACAGTAACAGTGTATAGAAAACGATTGAGTTGGACTCGGGGGCCCTTTCCCTTGGCACTAGGGACCCTTTTGTCATTCGTCGGACCCTTTTGTCTGTCTTTAGAGCCCTCCCTAACTAGGGCACATTTTCATTTTTCGCATCGGTTTTAGCATTTTTCTCCCGTTTTATTTTTTCAACTGCTTTGATTTTTTTCGCGGGGAGGCTGGCGCCTCCAGCGCCTCAGCTATAAAACGCTTTTGAACTAACAGTACTATTGACATAATACCGTTTTTTCCAGTAATGGTAACTCACTCGTTTCTTCAAGAATCATTCGGCATTCCAGGTATGCTACATTCTATTCGCTGTCTTCCATAGGAGCGGTAAGATGAGACTTGTTTGTGGGAAAATCCCTAAACAATATGCGAGGGTGGAATAATCGTACATTACTTTAAGGTTTGCGTGAAGTAATTGACATATCGAAATTACAAATTACAGTTATATGCACTGAATAACCATGACACGGAGAGAGAGAGAGAGAGAGAGAGAGAGAGAGAGAGAGAGAGAGAGAGAGAGAGAGAGATAGAAATGGGGTTTAACGTCCACTCGACGCAAACTAGGTCATTTTGGGACTAACATATGGTTTAATTTTATTTCAATAATCTGCTTGCGCATATTAACAGTGGGAGGGAACCGCAGGTCCCGGGATAAACCCAGGAGATTGGACAGGCGAGATTGTAGGTTAGGGTTAGGGTAAGCGCTAAGGTTAGGTCTTGGGTTAGAATTAGGATTAGCGATATCCCTATTTACATCTCGTGACCTTTGACCAAACGTAATGAAGACAGGATGTGACGTATATATGCACATTGAGGTTATCAAGCTATAGACCGGACTAGTAGTAAGCTATAAACGGATAAATAACAAGAGTTTATATGTATATTATTTTATTAAATTTATGTATATCTTAACTCCCTGATTTACGTATATACATTATGCATGAACAATAGAAACTATATACTAGTATTTATAAGTATTAAAGCTATGGTAATATTATGCTATCAAATAGCCGTATTGTCTTAATATTTGTTGTAACCGCAACCTTGATAGTTATTGTAAGAAGGATAACGGTTATAGTTCTTGTATCCGTTACCGTATCCGTTGTTATTGTAGTTGTTATATCCCTTCCCATATTCGTTGTTATTGTGGCCATTGTTGTAACCGTTGTTGTAATTGTAGGGGCCGTTGTAACTATTGTATCCTTTATTATTGTATTGGTTGTACTTGTATAGTCCGTTGTTGTATCGGTTGTATGGCCCGTTGTTGTACCCGTTGTAGTTGTATGATTGTTTGTAAGTTCCAATCTTTCCATGTCCAACAAATCCGTTTCCAATTATACCGTGTCCGATACCGTTACCAACGATACCATGACCAATTCCGTGTCCAACAATACCGTGTCCGATACCGTTACCAACGATGTCATGCCCAATGCCGTTACCAATCTTTCCATGTCCAATAAGTCCGTGTCCGATTCCGTTTCCAATGATACCATGTCCGATACCGTTACCAACGATACCATGACCAATTCCGTGTCCAACAATACCGTGTCCGATACCGTTACCAATCTCTCCATGCCCAATGCCGTTACCAATCTTTCCATGTCCAATAAGTCCGTGTCCGATTCCGTTTCCAATGATACCATGTCCGATACCGTTACCAACGATACCATGACCAATTCCGTTTCTAACAATACCGTGTCCGATACCGTTACCAACAATACCATGACCAATTCCGTTACCAATAACACCGACTTTGCAAACAGCTACTATTCCGTGTCTGAGTCGGTTTCCTTGGATACCATGTCCAATACCATGGTTGAGTTCGTTGCCAATAGCTCCTACACTAACAAGACCATGTCCAACACCGGCATGTCCTCTTCCATATCCTTTACCAATTCCGTTTGCAAAGACACCAACACCATGTCCGAAACCGTGTCCGATTTTAGCATCGAAGTATTGGGAAGCAGCTACTGTCAAACAGACAGCGAAAGCGACGAAAGCCTGAAAAAGAAAAAAAAAAACATGTGTTTTACAGAAATAGCCGTAGATTTGATTCGATACTAAAAAAAAAAAATCGCGAGGGTTTATTTATAACCAAAAACTTGACAATCAAGAAATTTTACTGTGCCGCCATTATTTAGTACATGATCGAGTTTTGGCGTTACCAGGCAAAATCACAAGTAATATTCAACTCTGGGTAATAATTTACACTTTTTATAATTTACCGTTCTGGCCCTATGAATATAAAACTGCCTTTAATACAATGTCAAGGGCGATAAGCAATAATACAACAGTGACGATGCAATACCATGTTCAACCCTCGGTAATTTCTACCAGTTTTAAATTTAAAGATGGACCTATGGGTATGCATGCCAAGTGCGATAAGCAATCATATAAAAATTTAGTATGTAATGAAACTTATTAGTGCTATACCAAATTAGATATCAGGTTTCTTGTCTAGAAAGTTCAAGTATATCCCATCTGGGTCACGATCCTTGTCACTACATACCGCTAATTAGAAGTATTGAAGATTATTTAGTCAACAAGTTAAATTTACTTTCTGTAGATTGTTACAATGTTTTACTGTATTAGCCCAGTCTGTACAGAACAGAGGGCGAAAAAGCAAGTCCCATTTAAGATTTCAGGGACCGGATATGCTTATCTTAAAACTTCAAAGATTTGAAATCTTATACGGAGTAGGGCAAAAGTCCTACTTTATACACCGACTGGACCATTGAAGACAAACAGGTAGATTTTGCCCGGACATCTGTATCACGATATACTCTATCAAGGAATCTTTTACGTGCACACCAATGTGCACACTGAACATTGCTTTTCGTCCCATCCTGACAATTAGACACTATTCCCTGTCAGACCGGGCAGACCTACTGTCCTGTACAGCTAACAAGGGCAGTCAAGCCTGTACAATTGACTTTCTGGTCAAACCCCGGGAGAGAGCCCAAGACCTACTGGTTAGTTAATCAGTGTCTCTTATCACTGAGCCACCATGATCCCCATACATTAAAAACGCGGAGTTCGTAGATGAGCATATTATGCTTAGGGTAAGCAGAGATAAGCAATTAGATTGGTTGATGATTTTGGACACTTTCACTTCAGTCAGAGTGATGAAACTTGGTGTATAGTTTCATTACATCAATACCTTGAATACGTTCGACAATGAGCATTGTCTGCCCTGGATAAGCAGAGCGATGAGCAATTTGATTGGTCGAGAATTTGAAACAAAATAACTCTCCTTCTAATTGGGGCAGAATGTTCAATCTTCGTGAAGGCGTTCATTAGGTCAGTGCCATAAAGGAGTGCGAAGATGAGCATTGTCTGCTTACAGTAAGCAGAGATAAGCAATCTGATTGGTTGATTCTTTGGGGCACGATAACTTTGGTTATAATGAAGTGAGAGTGACAAAATTCCAAATATAGATTCATTATGTCATTACCTTGACTAAGTTTGATGTTGAGAATTTCTGCGTAGATTTAGGAGCAATAAGCATATTGATCGACATATTTAGCTAACAAATTAGAAGAAAACAAAAATAATTCAAAAAAACTATGGCAAAATCTTAAAGATCTTGGATATAAAAACAATAAAAATGATAAAGCAAACATTGTCTTAAATGTTAATGACACTAATATCCATGACCCAAAGTCTGTTTCAACCCATTTTAATAACTTCTTCACAACGGTTGCATCAACTCTTGTGCAAAAGTTACCCCCTGTTAGCAATCGTTTTAACTTTAAATCACTTCTGTTACAGAATTTTTACACTAATAAGAACGAAAATAATAGCACTTTTAATTTACATTATGTAACTGAGGATTTTATTTTCAAGCAACTTTGTTCTCTTAATCCCAAAAAAAGTACAGGTCTTGATGAGATTCCGGCAAGATTCTTAAAAGACGGCGCTGACGTCTTAAAAGTTCACATTCAATTTCTTATCAATTTATCTATATCAGAAAACACAGTACCTGGTGATTTAAAGCTAGCCAGAGTTAAGCCTTTGTACAAGAAGAATAGCTCTTTGGATGTAGGTAACTATCGACCTGTAAGTGTCTTGAGTATTGTGTCGAAATTGCTTGAAAAATCTGTATACATTCAATTAGAGTCTTATCTCACTCGAAACAACCTTCTCTATGAGTATCAATCAGGTTTTCGTGGCAGATACTCAACAGACTCATGTCTGATCCACCTTTTAGACCACTTGAAAGACCAAAATGCAAAAGGTCTATTTACAGGAATGATAATGCTTGACCTCCAGAAAGCATTTGACACTGTCGATCCTGCTGTACTATGTGAAAAACTAAAACTGATGGGCGTTCAGTCAATTGATTGGTTCTACTCATATCTGTCATGCAGGAAACAAGTAGTCAACATTGGTGATACGTTATCAGAACCTGCCCCCATAACCTGTGGTGTGCCCCAGGGTAGTATCCTTGGACCGTTGCTTTTTCTTTGTTATGTAAACGATATGGTTATTAGCATCCCCACTGAATGTAAACTTATCTTATACGCTGATGACAGTACAATTTTATTTTCCGACCAAAATTCTGAAGTCGTCTCACAAACACTAAGTTGTGCTCTTGATTCCTGTTCAGAATGGCTTATCGATAATAAACTGTCACTCCACCTCGGTAAAACCGAATGTATTCTCTTTGGGCCTAAACGTAAATTAAGACATATTAAACAGTTCACAATAAACTGCAATAACCATACCGTAAGGGCAACGGATAGCCTAAAATATTTGGGTGTATATTTTGACAAATACTTGTCTGGTGAGGACATTGTTAACAATATTGTTAAAAAAGCAAACTCAAGATTAAAATTTCTGTTTCGCTACAATAAATGCCTAAGCAAAAAAACCAAAAATTTACTTTGTTCTGCACTTATTCAGTGCCACTTTGATTATGCCTGTTCAGCCTGGTATTCTGGCGTGAATCAATCACTTAAAAATAAACTACATGTACAAGTTGTTCAAAATAAGGTTCTTAGATTTATACATGAGCTTGGACGTAGAGATCATGTTTCATATTCAGATTTTAAAGTACTAAATGTCGAAAACCGAGTTAAACAGTTAAAACTAAACCATGTACATAAGATTTTTCATAATAATTGTCCATCATACCTTAAATCAAAATTCAAATGTGTTAGAGATACTCATCAATACGGTACAAGATCTAGTTTATTCAATTTTTCTGTTCCAAAATGCGCGGGTAGAGATCAGTTCACATCATTTTATTACACAGCCATAAGTATCTGGAACGATTTACCGAATGATATTAAGTCTTTAGAATCACTATACAGCTTTAAAGCTGCAACCAAGAAGTATTTATTGTTAACCCAAAATTAATCTGTGATAGGCCCACATGCTTGATTATCTACTAAAATTGGTTGATGTATAACATGTAGACTTAACTATTTTTAATTATTTATGATACATTGCTGTGATGGCTTAGTTATTAAATTTTGTCTCCTAATGATGACCTGACGCGACCTTGACAACCCTGGACCCCAATGGAAATAAGCAATTGATGTTATTTACGTCTAGCTTTTTGGGCTATCCTAAGTAAAGGTCTCTTCATGACATCATACCTATCATACTTCTCATTTCTCATTCCTAATCATACAATGCTCCAGAACGTCTTTTATTTTATATGCACAACTTAATATATTATATTGTTGCCTCTTTCCAGATCATACAATGCAGCTCATGTACTTTAATTTATTGTTGTCATGTTGTAACCTTTACTTGAAGAATAAATAAATAAAATAAATAAATAAATAAATTTTCTCTTAAAGTCAACATAACATTTTGGGGGAACTTCTTCTACAAAGAGTCTTATCGGTAGTCTTTTATATGAAACCATAGATCAACAGTCCAAAATATCAGGAGTAGTAGAATAAAAGGATCGAAAATTGAAAACCGCACCCTTTCATTGTTAAGCAAAACATGCAGTGTGGGTGGCTACAATCTGCACATTTAGTCATCGTATAGAGCTTATTCAACAATATAGAATTCCAACTGCTAAGGGATCTTTTACGTGCACTCCAATGTGTACACGGCGGATGGGGGGACACGCCAGAATATCGAGATGAACTTTCTCGGCCAATGCAGGGATCGAACACCCGACCTCCTGGCTAGCAGGCCAACGCCTTAGCCACATAGTGTGAACACCCATCGTTCATTTCATCCGTCAAATCAAAGCATTTCATTGCATTAGACCAATAATTAATTATTCTTAATTTAAAACTTTATTTAATATTAGTCTGGCATTATTAAATCCTAATTTTATTGGTCTTATTTAAAATTAAACTTTAATTTAACTATGAACAACCCTTAACGTGTCTCTTTAAAACAATTAAATACTCTAAAACAAAAAACAAAACAAAAAATCAATAAGCGGGTCAATTCAGGTAAGTATAACTACGGGTTCTGTCCAGCTTATCTCGTCTACGGCCATACCACGTTGAAAACACCAGTTCTCGTCCGATCACTGAAGTCAAGCAACGTCGGGCCCGGTTAGTACTTGGATGGGTGACCGCCTGGGAACACCGGGTGCTGTAGACGCCTTTTTGCCCTGATTCTTCGTGAAAAAATCAATTTTCCGCCAATTAGACCACAGCGCGCACTCTTTTGCACCACTCCAGCTCTGCGCTCGGCCCGTCTCCCCAGGGAATAAGACACAAAAATAATTTGAGTAAGCACAAGTATGGGTTCTGTCCACCTTCTCTCGTCTACGGCCACACCACGTTGAAAACACAAGTTCTCGTCCGATCACTGAAGTTAAGCAACGTCGGGCCCGGTCAGTACTTGGATGGGTGACCGCCTGGGAACACCGGGTGCTGTGCTGTGCTTTTTAAAACCGACATCCCCCCCCCCCGAAAAATCAATAAGCGGGTCAATTCAAGTATGTATAACTACGGGTTCTGTCCACCTTCTCTCGTCTACGGTCATACCATGTTGAAAACACCAGTTCTCGTCCGATCACTCAAGTTAAGCAACGTCGCGCCCGGTTAGTACTAGGATGGGTGACCGCCTGGGAACACCGGGTGCTGTTGACGCCTTTTTGCCCTAAACTCATTAATTTACCATTTTGTTGTGAGTGGCTTGTACGTGTCTGATTTCAAAGGGGGGTTGGGCGGCTGAATGGTTAGCACGCACGTGTTTTCGAATGCTCGGTTGTACGTGACAAGGAGTAAAGTCGCCTGTTCAACCTGTCATTTTTAATTTTTTTCCGGCAATTTTCATTTCATTTTCTCATCCGTCTCATTACAGTAATACAAGTTTCGGTTATTTCCCTTTAGTTTTCAGATTATTGTTATGCCTGGGTGCAATGTTTCATACTATATTTAGACTTGTAATTTTGCGAGTTTTTGACGAATTTTGATAATTTTTTCTTCTTATCCTTTTATTTAGGATACTTGATACAATCAATGACACGTGGCGATGAATATGAAAGCTTTCATATCTGCATGGGACAGTAGCAGATCTAGTTATTATTTTTTTTTTTTGTGTTTTATCCACAAATCGGATTTCTCAGAATCTAACCATAGGATCGTTCTGAAACTTTTACCTATCCCCACAAAAATGGGTGGTGGCTGTTGATTAAATATATTTTCAAAACGTTTTACGTATCCGAAATCACCGAATTTTACGAACGAATGCATTTGACCTACAATGCTGTAACTTTGTGACTATTTGACCTATTTTACTACATCTTTTTCTTTGAGTACCTTGAGACAATTACTACAAATCTGCAGTTTCAGATTTTCGAATTTCGAAAATTCGTCGCTGTGATTTGGAACCGGAAGTATAGACCAATTTGACAACTTCTTTAATAGTTGTACGATTTTCATGAAATTTAGTATCTAAGTAGATCTTACCGATGTGACTTCAAAAATATAATTAGAAATTTTCTAAATTATCTCCCCTTGACGAAATTAAGGATCAAAATTTTCAAAAAAATCGTCGAAATATAGGTCAGAATGACCTGATTTTTTTTTTGGATACTAGATAAGTAATTACTGATTTGTACGCAAAATATGGAGTTTGTCGATCGAACCGGAAGTGCCGCCATATTTAAAAGTGAAAAATCAATAAGGCTTTTTTGCTATTTTACTTACAGACTCGGGAGTTATATTTTCTGAATCCTTGATGGAAGGCCTAAAAAATGTCGCGAATAGAATTTTGATTTCGGTCACGTGATGGTCACCATTTTGAATTGAAAATGAAAAATAGAAGCAATTTGAAGGGTCGGGACTTTGGAACACAATTATTCTCCTTCTAATTAAGCTAGAATATTCAAACTTGGTGTAGACGTTCACTAGGTCAATGTTATGATTGAGTTTAAAGATGAGCATTTTCTGCTTAGGGTAAGCAGAGATAAGCATGCTGATTTGTTGATTCTTTAGGGCACGATAACTTCGGTTATAATGAAGCGAGGGCGGTGAAACTTCTGTCAATACAGAGTCTAATAGCTAGCCTGTTGTGTGAAATCATTGTATTATTTTTTCTAAATATCAGGGATAGCCGAAAAAAAGAGATTGAAAATCCAAAAAGTCGTATTTTTACAATTTAGAGCATGTTTAGAGGTCTTTCTCGTAAAGACAACATAATATTTTTTGGGAACTTCTTCTACAAAGAGTCTTATTGGTAGTCTTTTATATGAAACCAACGATCAACAGTCCAACATATCAGGAGTAGAAGAACAAAAGGATCGAACATTGAAAACGGCACCCTTTCATTGTTAAGCGAAACATGCAGTGTGGGTGACTACAATCTACACATTTAGTCATCGTATAGAGCTTATTCAACAGTATCGAATTCCAGCTGCTTAGGGATATTTTACGTGCACTCCAATGTGTACACGAGACCTTGGTTTTTAGTCCCATCCGAATGACTAGACAGCTGTGCTTGTCAGGCCCTCCGTTCTGCCTCACTGACAAGGGGAACCACGCCGGGAAATCGAGATGAACTTTCTCCGTGCAGAACTTTCAATTCAGGCGAAAACGTTTATTGCATACGATTAAGCTGGTCAGTTGGAGCTTATTTTCAAAAGTTTTGTAATAATCGGTTGGTAATTAAAGTACCGTGCACATTAAACTGTTAAAACAGAAAATTTCGCCCGGTTGAAATGTTTCTTGCTATAAGTCAGCAATTTTCTGAATTCAGGGAGGCTGAATGGCTGAATGGTTAGCATGTGCACACTGTATCGTAACGTCTGTCATTGAGTCAACGGGCGTCGTTTCGATCTCCAGGTTGCACCTGACATGAAGTATGATGTCCGACCTCGTGGGTTTTCTCCGTGTCCTTCGGTTTCCTCCCAACGGCTAAAGACCTGTAAGCGCAAGGGGAGTTTTTAAATAAATTTAAAAACATATGTTAGTCCCGAAATGACCTAGTTTGTGTCGAATGGACATTAGGCCGCATTTCTCTCTTTCTCTTTTATTTTTAAAGTTTTGTAATAATCGGTTGGTAATCAAAGGTACTGTAAAAGTGATAAAACAGAGAATTTCGCCCGGTTGTAATGTTTCTCACTTTAAAGTCAGCAATTTGCCGATTTTAAGGGGCAAACGTTTATTGCGAACGCTTAAGCTGGTCAGGGGGAGCTTATTTTTAAAAGTTTTGTAATATTCGGTTGATAACTAAAGGTACCGTGCAAATTAAACTGTTACAATAGAAAATTTGGCCCGGTTGAAATGTTTCTCGCTGTAGGTCAGCAATTTGCCGATTTTAGGGAGGTTGCGTGGCTGAATGGTTAGCACGTGCGCTCTGTATCATAACGTCTGTCATTGAGTCAACTGGCGTTGTTTCGATTTCTTGGTTGTACGTGACAAGGAGTATGGTCGCCTGTCCAACCTCGTAGGCCGTAACCGCCGCTGCCCGGGTAAAATTTCCCTCATTGCACACTTTATGGCATATGCCCGTCTTCATTAGCCCATTTTAGGAGCAGAACAGTCGGACGTTAAACCCCATTCAATTTCATTTCATTTTCTCTATGTTGCTTATTTATTATAGTGGATAAATATTTTTCTGGTTCTAGCAATTATTTAATTAGAAATCTTGCTTTGGCCAGTTTTTTTATTGCAGAGTGCCATTCTTGTTTAAACAAACATGATCCTTTGTTTAAAACATGCTTAAGAAGTCGTCACGATTTCCTACTTATAACCAAACATATTGGAAATAGTAGTCTGGCATTATTAAATCCTAATTTTATTGGTCTTATTTAAAATTAAACTTTCATTTAACTATGAACAACCCTTAACGTGTCTCTTTAAAACTATTAAGTACTCTAAAACCGTAGCTCAACCTTTTGACCTAAACTCATTAATTTACCATTTTGTTGTGAGCGACTTCTTATTCTTCCTATATGACATATTGCACGTGTCTGATTTCAAAGGGGGGTTGGGTGGCTGAATGGTTAGCACGCGCGCCTGTCATTGAGTTAACTAGCGTGTTTTCGAATGCCCGGTTGTACGTGACAAGGAGTAAGGTCGCCTGTCCAACCTGCCATTTTTATTTTTTTCCCGCCATTTTCATTTCATTTTCTCATCCGTCTCATTGAGTGAGTGAGTCTTCTTGCGCTTAGAAGCTGCACTGAAGAGCTCTGCCAAAAATGTGATTTATCTGTGTATAGAGTGAATGCCTATTTACAAAAAGTTGCATGTATCTGTATAACTGTGGTTATTTTGGAGAACTCAATTTTGGAATTTAGCAGTATTTGGACCATTTTTGTTTATTTATTTTATGTCTAAGTACAACATCTTGTGAACAGTGTTCAGGATTACAACCAAAGGGTCTATCAATTTCAATGTCAGTGAGCTATAGTAGTGAACACCTACTCAGATTAAACCATGTTGACAACAGAATTTCATCTCACTTATTTAACATACTACTGGAGTTAAGATTAAGTGTTCACCGTAGAACAAAGAGGGGAACAAGAAGTGGAGTAAAGTTTAGATCATTCATTAACTCACAAAAAGCCATTGTAAATTTTGATCAACATTTACAACAAAATGAAAATGAATCTTCCTGTCCTGATAGTATTCTATCAAAGTCGAAAAAAACCATACCAAATGTATTTGCAATAACGAAAATTCATCCCCCGCGTCTAAAATTATGTCTTTTGAATATCCAATCTGCTTGTAATAAAGGACTTGACATTGAGGAGACTATTATACATCAGAACATTGATATGCTTGCCTTGACTGAAACCTGGCTTAAACCACAAGGTGATGAATCAAAGATTGCTACCATGACACCGAATGGTTACAAATTTGAACATAAACCCCGCATGTCCAAAGGTGGTGGCATAGCCGTGATTTATCGAGAACATCTCTCACTAAAATTCTATCCCCCCAAATTCATAGAAGTTAAATCATTTGAATATTTAGAATGTTTACTGACATCTGCACAAACTGCATCAAGAATAATTGTTATATACCGGCCTCCAATATCAAAGAAAAATCAATTGAAGACAGCAATATTTCATGATGAATTTTCCAATTTTTACTTGAATATGTTCTTTCTTCAAAAGCCAGACCAATTATACTTGGTGATTTCAATTTTCATTTTGATGTTCAAACTAATCCTGATACAGTTAAGTTACAGACTCAGTTACTCACAAACAATCTTATTCAACATGTTAGTTCTCCAACCCACAAGAAAGGTCATATTCTGGATTGGGTGGTTTCAAATGACGCTGACAGGACTGTGGAAGAAGTCACTGTGTCAGATTTACAAATCGCAGACCACTTTCTGGTGTCATGCCTTCTTAATATCCACCCCCCCCCCCCCTCAAACCGTTGACAGAAATCAAATTCAGAAATCTGAGACGCATGAACAGTGAGGCTTTCCGTCATGATCTAATGACATCAAAGCTTTTTCTTCACCTCTTGACGAATTTGCTCTCAATTATAATAGTACATTGAGGGTTCTTCTGGATAAGCATGCTCCGACAAAAACCAAGAAGATTCCGTTCAGACCTGATACGCCATGGGTGTACACTGATGATGTGCGATTGCTTAAATCTGAAAGACGTAGAGCTGAACGAAGATGGAGAAAATCCTCTCTGGAGGTTCATCGTCAAGCATATGCAGACGCCCGAACTCGTGTTGTCAAGGAAATCAGAATAGCTAAACAGAGCTACATGAATACCAAGATAGCTGAATCACTGAAGGACTCTAATGCTCTCTATAAATTGATGTTTCGACTTATGGGTAAGACAGACAAAGACACAACTCTTCCTGATCTTGGTGGATATCAAGCGATAGCAGAGGCTTTCTCAAATTACTTTACAGAGAAGATACATAGCATCCGAAGACAACTTGATGACACAGAGTTTGTATCATCAAGTACTACCTTCCTCCCACCCCCTTTAGTTGAGTTTGCAACTCTTACTGAAGCTGATGTATTGCCTATTCTAAAAAGGTCAAAACCAACAACCTGTAAGCTTGATCCTGTCCCAACAACACTGATTTTTGCTCATCTCGACCTCTTTTTGCCTGTTATTACACAATTAGTTAACCTGAGCATAACTGAAGCGAGAATGCCTACAATATTCAAAACAGCCCTCGTTAAACCCTTGCTGAAGAAACCAGGTCTTAATTCTGAGGAGTTAAAGAACTACCGCCCAGTATCAAACCTTCCATTTATTTCCAAAGTTATAGAACGTGCAGTTTGTCTTCGTCTTTCAGAACATCTGTCACTACATAATCTTTTCGAGCCTTGTCAGTCTGCCTATCGGCCATTCCATTCTACAGAATCTGCTCTTCTCCGTGTGTCCAATGATATACGTACTGGTATTGACAGTGGCAATGTTGCTCTCTTGATACTACTTGATCTGAGTGCAGCATTTGATACCATCAACCACAATAATCTACTTTCGAGGCTAAAAGATGACTATGGACTTGCTGGTAAGGCACTGAATTGGTTCGGGTCATATTTAACAGACAGAAGTCAAAGTGTTACAGTTCACGATTGTGTCTCTACTCCTGTTGACCTAACCTGTGGAGTTCCCCAAGGATCTGTATTAGGGCCAGTACTGTTTACCCTATACACCAAAGACTTGGGTTCACTTATTAGTGACCATGACCTTCTTAAACATTTTTACGCTGACGACTCTCAAATTATGTCTATATTCAAGCCTACACCAATGTCAGCTGCTATAACCAATTCCAAACTTTCAAGATGTTACGACCAAATTAAATTGTGGATGACAGCAAATAAACTTAAACTTAACGATGAGAAAACTGAAGCTTTACTTCTTGGTCCGGAATCTAGACGTGGTCTCTGCGGTTTAACCCATGTTCATGTTGGCAACCTTTCTATCCCAATTTCAAATAGCATACGAAATCTTGGAGTGATGTTTGATAGCAGTCTTAATATGGAAAACCATATCAACCATATATCTAAAGTGTGCTATCTCATTCTACGGAACATTGGGTGCATCAGGAAGTATCTGAATGCTGACTCTGCTAAGATACTAGTGTCCTCGTTGATTCTTTCCAGAATAGATTACTGCAATAGTCTATTGGCTGGTGCTTCTACTTCTCTTATTTCGCGACTCCAAAAGATACAGAACACGGCAGCTAGAATAATATCTCTGGCTCCTCGTTACAGTCATATAACACCAATTCTTAAAGAACTCCATTTTCTTCCTGTTAGTTACAGAATCAAATTTAAAATTCTGTGTTATACAGTTCGATGTTTAAATGGCACAGCCCCAAAGTACCTGAGTGATCTCTTACAATCATATACTCCTGCAAGAACCTTAAGATCTGTAGATAAGAAACTCCTTGTTGTGCCTAAACCGAAAACAGTCCGTTTTGGACAAAGGACTTTTTCCTACTCAGCCCCAACAGAGTGGAATGATCTACCACTGGAAATAAAGAACTCTCCAGATACTGCGGTGTTTAGATCCAGACTTAAAACCTTTTTGTTTAAGAAAGCATTCAATTTATGACAGTTGTGATCATTTTTGGACTGCGCTTTGAGCATGCTCATGCATGGATATTGCGCAATATAAATAGACTATTATTATTATTATTATTATTACAGTAATACAAGTTTCAGTTATTTCCCTTTAGTTTTCAGATTATTGTTATGCCTGGGTGCAATGTTTCATACTATATTTAGACTTGTAACTTCGCGAGTTTTTGACCAATTTTAATAATTTTTTCTTCTTATCCTTTTATTTAGGATACTTGATACAATCAATGACACGTGACGATGAATATGAAAGCTTTCATATCTGCATGGGACAGTAGCAGATCTAGTTATTAAGCTTTCATATTACATATGAAAGCTTATTGTTTCTGTTAAGATTATTATTATTTTTTTTTTTTGTGTATTTTCTGCAAATCGGATTTCTCAGAATCTAACCATGGGATCTTTCTGAAACTTTAACCTCCCTCCCCAAAAATGGGGTGCGAACGTTGTTTAAATATATTTTCAAAACGTTTTACGAATCCGAAATCACCGAATTTTACGAACGAAAAAAACTGACAATGCATAGTCGTAACTTTGTTATTTTTTGACCGATTTTACTAATTCTTTTTTCTTTGAATACCTTGAAAAAAATCATTTTCATCTGCAGTTTCACATTTTTGAATTTCGAAAATTCGTCGCTGTGATTTCGAACCGGAAGTTTAGACCAATTTGACAACTTCTTTAATAGTTGTACGATTTTCATGAAATTTAGTATATAAGTAGATCTTACCGATGTGACTTCAAAAATATAATTAGAAATTTTCTAAATTATCTCCCCTTGGTGAAATTAAGGATCAAAGTTTTAAAAAAAAATCGTCGAAATATAGGTCAGAATGACCTGAAAATTTTTTTCGATACTCGACAAGTAATTACTGATTCCTACACAAAATATGGAGTTTGTCGATCAAACCGGAAATGCCACCATCTTGAAACATGAAAAATCCCTAAGGCTTTTTTGCTATCTTACTTACAGACACGGGAGTTATATTTTCTGAATCCTTGAAGGATGGCCCGAAAATCGTAGGGAGCAGAATTTTGATTTAGGTCAACTGATGGTTGCCATTTTGAAGTGAATATGAAAAGTAGTAGCAATTTGAATGGCCGAGACTTTGAAACACAATAACTCTCCTTCTAATTGAGCTAGAATGTTCAATCTTGGTGTAGACGTTCACTGGGTCAATGTCATGATTGAGTGCAAAGATGAACATTTTCTGCCGAGGGTAAGCAGAGATAAGCATGCTGATTTGTTGATTCTTTAGGGCACAATAACTTCGGTTATAATGAAGGGAGGGTGATGAAACTCTTGTCAATCGAGAGTCTAATAGCTAGCCCGTTGTGTGAAATCATTGTATCATTTTTTTTTAAATATCAGGGGTAGCAGAAAAAAGAGATCGAAAATCCAAAAAGTCGTATTTTTACGATTTGGAGCATTTTTAAAGGTCCTTTTCTCTTAAAGTCAACATAATATTTTTGGGGAACTTCTTCTACAAAGATTCTTATCGGTAGTTTTTTATATGAAACCATAGATCAACAGTCCAAAATATCAAGAGTAGTAGAATAAAAGGATCGAAAATTGAAAACCGCACCCTTTCATTGTTAAGCAAAACATGCAGTGTGGGTGGCTACAATCTGCACATTTAGTCATCGTATAGAGCTTATTCAACAATATAGAATTCCAACTGCTAAGGAATCTTTTACGTGCACTCCAATGTGTACACGGCGGATGGGGGGACACGCCAGAATATCGAGATGAACTTTCTCGGCCAACGCAGGGATCGAACACCCGACCTCCTGGCTAGCATGCCAACGCCTTAGCCACATAGTGTGAACATCCATCGTACATTTCATTGCATTAGACCAATAATTAATTATTCTTAATTTAAAACTTTATTTAATATTAGTCTGGCATTATTAAATCCTAATTTTATTGGTCTTATTTAAAATCAAACTTTAATTTAACTATCAACAACCCTTAACGTGTCTCTTTAAAACAATTAAATACTCTAAAACAAAAAACAAAACAAAAAATCAATAAGCGGGTCAATTCAGGTAAGTATAACTACGGGTTCTGTCCAGCTTCTCTCGTCTACGGCCATACCACGTTGAAAACACCGGGCCCGGTTAGTACTTGGATGGGTGACCGCCTGGGAACACCAGGTGCTGTGCTGTGCTTTTTAAAACCGACAAAACCCCCCCAAAAATCAATAAGCGGGTCAATTCAAGTATGTATAACTACGGGTTCTGTCCACCTTCTCTCGTCGACGGTCATACCATGTTGAAAACACCAGTTCTCGTCCGATCACTCAAGTTAAGCAACGTCGGGCCCGGTTAGTACTAGGATGGGTGACCGCCTGGGAACACCGGGTGCTGTAGACGCCTTTTTGCCCTAAACTCATTAATTTACCATTTTGTTGTGAGTGGCTTGTACGTGTCTGATTTCAAAGGGGGTGTTGGGCGGCTGAATGGTTAGCACGCGCGTGTTTTCGAATGCTCGTTAGTACGTGACAAGGAGTAAAGTCGCCTGTCCAACCTGTCATTTTTAATTTTTTTCCGGCAATTTTCATTTCATTTTCTCATCCGTCTCATTACAGTAATACAAGTTTCGGTTATTTCCCTTTAGTTTTCAGATTATTGTTATGCCTGGGTGCAATGTTTCATACTATATTTAGACTTGTAATTTTGCGAGTTTTTGACGAATTTTGATAATTTTTTCTTTCTTCTTATCCTTTTATTTAGGATACTTGATACAATCAATGACACGTGGCGATGAATATGAAAGCTTTCATATCTGCATGGGACAGTAGCAGATCTAGTTAGGCTTTCAGACTTTCGTCTGAAAGCCTATTGAGATTACTAAAATTATTATTATTATTATTATTTACCACGGGGGCCAAGTTCTCCATGATCGAAAGCAGATATCGATCTGAAATCAACTTTTCTTTTGGGAAACCATGTGGTGGCTACTTGATAAAGTATTTTCGAAAATTCTGCGCATACCGAAAGTGGCAGATCTTTGTACGTTGTCAAAAAATGAAAAATTGGCCATAGTTTCGTCAATTATTTACCCATTTTCAAACAAATGACATTTTCGGAAACCCCGAATCTTTTTCGAGTCAATAGCAATCTAAGATTTTGTAATTTCGAAACTTCGTCGCTGACTTCTAGCGTTCGAAAATTGAAAAATTTTGTTTAAGAGACAATTTTTTTCATTTTTCAAAATTTTCAAATTTGACTTATATTTTTGGATACCTTAAGTCCATCCGATTCCAGTAATATAAGTTTCATTCAGAGTTATCGCCCTTTATTTTTCGATTTTTTTCGAATTTTCTACCTATTTTGTGAGCTCGGGTTTCGTTATATGGCCGAATTGGCGAATCTGAAACTTCTAAGGCATGAAGCCAAATGACCATTGCAAGGAATAAAGCAATTTCAACAATTATCCGTAGACCGGAAGTAGTCGAAAAAATGTGCAATATTTTGAAAAAATGCAAAAAAATGGATAGTTTTGGGGAAAACGCGATTTCTCCGTCCGATATCAATGGATTAAACAAATTAGGGTACAATTGGACTGCACTAGGATTGTACTATCGTATGATACCCAATTCATACAGATACTATGATCAGGCAGCAAAATATGGCACGCTGAAAATCAAGTATTTTCTGATTTTTAGCATTTTTAGACGCCTGTATCTCGAAAACTACGCCAGTTATTTTTATGAAACTTTCTCTATCGAGAGACCTCGTGGCGGTCTTGCGTACGAATCATTCCATTACCACTTTGAAATATCTGGAATAGGTGAAATAAGGGACTGAAAATCGAAAAAAGTCGAAAAATCGTGAAATTTTGGAAAATGCTCCACCATTTTTTTATTTTAAGAGATTTTCAAAAAAAGGTTGTATATTCAGATAGCTGACCTAATACGAAAACCTTTTTTATTGATGAATATTTTTTGACGATATTTTACACTGGGTTAAAATATCATCCTACTTGAGCAGAAATGAGAAAAAAAATTGTGTCGGTAATTTGCATTAGCCGCCATCGGCTAATTTAGTTTTTCGTACCCAGAAAAATTATTTATTGTTCAATTTATATAAAACAAAGTTCATAAGCTCCGTGGTCCCAATTGTAATTTTTTTTGTTACGGTGAAATTTTGACAGTTCGGTACCACTTTTTGAAAGCATATATTAATTTTTTTCAAAACTGATATAACTAAAATGATGCACCCTGCAAAGGTGCACAATATCCTTAGCTCAGACTTTTTAATTTCAATTTCATTTTCGGGCAATTTCGAATAAAATGTAAAATAAAGTGTAAAATTCAGTTTTTTGCAATTCATTCAGCTCTTCATATTTTGAAATATTTATTTGTAATTTTCATAAACTCGTAGCAATAATCCAGACGAAGAGAATTCATGCGAAAATTAGTTTGTAATGTGAACAGTTGCCGAGAAATATGCAATTTTGCATGCATCACTTTTCATGTTATTTTGCCTATAAAAGAATGAATTATTATTCGATTTGCAATTTTTTTCCCCATTTGATGCTTAATGCCATTTTGGACTAGGTCAAGCCAATTTTACATTTTCATTGTGACCGGAAATGACGTCATTTGGGCAAAAACTGTATTTTTAACCTAAAAAACAAATATTTTATTTAAATGAGTCTGCCTTATAATATTTTTAGAATTATGATATTTTATTCCCATCAACGAATAGAATCAAGCCATACGACCATACAGATGCCACAAAATGGTTTCTAACTTGTACGGTTACAGAGAAATAGGCGATCTTCTATAAGTCACTTTTCAAGGTTTTTGGTCTATAAAAGTGTCAATTATTATTCGATTTTTATAATATTTTTACCATTTGATGCCTTATGCCATTTATGACTTCAATGAACTAAGTTAACATTTTCAATATCACCGGAAGTAATGTAATTTTTGCAAAAAACGTATTTTTAGCCTTCAAAACAAAACATTTTTTTGAAGGGATTTATATTTATTATTCAATTAACTTTATAACGTCTGACTCTAATGGGCAGTAAGATTGAATCAATACCATCATATTGATATCAAGAAAAGGCTTCTAGCATGTTCCCTTGTCGAATAATAGCCAATTTTCCCAGGGTCACTTTTAATTTTTTTACCTTCTTAATTTCAGTTGATGGGTTACAGGTTAGTTATTTATTGCCCGATACGTATAAAACAAAGTTTGTATTTTGTATGTTATGAATTTTCGACTTATTTTTCCCCTATAAAAATATCTTTCGGCACCGGAAGTGACGTAATTTTGCGATAATTTACAATTTTGGCCCGTCTTTTCGCCAGCACATATTACTTTTATATATGATAGAAGGTTTCACTGTAGCAAAACATCTAAAGTATAGTTCGGTAGCTCAATGGATCGGCTATGGTATAATAAACTTCCTGTATGATTCCTGAAAGCCGGTTCAGTGCTGCTTGCAGGTCTAGTTATTCTTATTATTATTATTAAGCTTTCATATTACATATGAAAGCTTATTGTTTCTGTTAAGATTATTAGGGTTTCACACTGCGTAGCTTGTGTGAAATACTATTGTTTTTGTTAAAATTATTATTTAGGGTTTCACACTGCGTAGCTTGTGTGAAACACTATTGTTTTTGTTAAAGTTATTCTTATTATTATTAAGCTTTCATATTTCATATGAAAGCTTATTGTTTCTGTTAAGATTATTATTATTTTTTTTTTGTGTTTTTCCTGCAAATCGGATTTCACAGAATCTATCCATAGGATGTTTCTGAAACTTTGACCTACCCCCCCAAAAATGGGTGGTGGCTGTTGATTAAATATATTTTCAAAACGTTTTGCGAATTCGAAATCACCGAATTTTACGAACGAAAAAACTGACAATGCATAGTCGTAACTTTGCTATTTTTTGACCGATTTTACTAATTCTTTTTTCTTTGAATACCTTGAAAAAAATCATTTTCATCTGCAGTTTCACATTTTCGAATTTCGAAAATTCGTCGCTGTGATTTCGAACCGGAAGTTTGGACCAATTTGACAACTTCTTTAATAGTTGTACGATTTTCATGAAATTTAGTATTTAAGTAGATCTTACCAATGTGACTTCAAAATTATAATGAGAAATTTTCTAAATTATCTCCCCTTGGTGAAATTGAGGATCAAAGTTTTAAAAAAAATCGTCGAAATATAGGTCAGAATGACCTGAAATTTTTTTTCGATACTCAACAGGTAATTACTGATTCCTACACAAAATATGCAGTTTGTCGATCAAACCGGAAATGCCACCATCTTGAAACATGAAAAATCCCTAAGGCTTTTTTGCTATCTTACTTACAGACACGGGAGTTATATTTTCTGAATCCTTGAAGGATGGCCCAAAAATCGCAGGGAGCAGAATTTTGATTTAGGTCAACTGATGGTTGCCATTTTGAAGTGAATATGAAAAGTAGTAGCAATTTGAAGGGCCGAGACTTTGAAACACAATAACTCCCCTTCTAATTGAGCTAGAATGTTCAATCTTGGTGTAGACGTTCACTAGGTCATTGTCATGATTGAGTGCAAAGATGAACATTTTCTGCTTAGGGTAAGCAGAGATAAGCATGCTGATTTGTTGATTCTTTAGGGCACAATAACTTCGGTTATAATGAAGGGAGGGTGATGAAACTCTTGTCAATCGAGAGTCTAATAGCTAGCCCGTTGTGGGAAATCATTGTATCATTTTTTTTTAAATAACAGGGGTAGCAGAAAAAAGAGATCGAAAATCCAAAAAGTCGTATTTTTACGATTTGGAGCATTTTCAAGGGTCCTTTTCTCTAAAGTCAACATAATATTTTGGGGGAACTTCTTGTACAAAGTGTCTTATCGGTAGTCTTTTATATGAAACCATAGATCAACAGTCAAAAATATCAGGAGTAGTAGAATAAAAGGATCGAAAATTGAAAACCGCACCCTTTCATTGTTAAGCAAAACATGCAGTGTGGGTGGCTACAATCTGCACATTTAGTCATCGTATAGAGCTTATTCAACAATATAGAATTCCAACTGCTAAGGGATCTTTTACGTGCACTCCAATGTGTACACGGCGGATAGGGGGACACGCCAGAATATCGAGATGAACTTTCTCGGCCAATGCAGGGATCGAACACCCGACCTAGCAGGCCAACGCCTTAGCCACATAGTGTGGACACCCATCGTGCATTTCATCCGTCAAATCAAATCATTTCATTTCATTGCATTAGACCAATAATTAATTATTCTTAATTTAAAACTTTATTTTAATATTAGTCTGGCATTATTAAATCTCTTTAAAACAATTAAATACAAAAAACAAAAAAAAAAAATCAATAAGCGGGTCAATTCAGGTAAGTATAACTACGGGTTCTGTCCACCTTCTCTCGGCTACGGCCATACCACGTTGAAAACACCAGTTCTCGTCCGATCACTGAAGTTAAGCAACGTCGGGCCCGGTTAGTACTTGGATGGGTGACCGCCTGGGAACACCAGGTGCTGTGCTGTGCTTTTTAAAACCGACAAAACCCCCCCCAAAAATCAATAAGCGGGTCAATTCAAGTATGTATAACTACGGGTTCTGTCCACCTTCTCTCGTCGACGGTCATACCATGTTGAAAACACCAGTTCTCGTCCGATCACTCAAGTTAAGCAACGTCGGGCCCGGTTAGTACTAGGATGGGTGACCGCCTGGGAACACCGGGTGCTGTAGACGCCTTTTTGCCCTAAACTCATTAATTTACCATTTTGTTGTGAGTGGCTTGTACGTGTCTGATTTCAAAGGGGGTGTTGGGCGGCTGAATGGTTAGCACGCGCGTGTTTTCGAATGCTCGTTAGTACGTGACAAGGAGTAAAGTCGCCTGTCCAACCTGTCATTTTTAATTTTTTTCCGGCAATTTTCATTTCATTTTCTCATCTGTCTCATTACAGTAATACAAGTTTCGGTTATTTCCCTTTAGTTTTCAGATTATTGTTATGCCTGGGTGCAATGTTTCATACTATATTTAGACTTGTAATTTTGCGAGTTTTTGACGAATTTTGATAATTTTTTCTTTCTTCTTATCCTTTTATTTAGGATACTTGATACAATCAATGACACGTGGCGATGAATATGAAAGCTTTCATATCTGCATGGGACAGTAGCAGATCTAGTTAGGCTTTCAGACTTTCGTCTGAAAGCCTATTGAGATTACTAAAATTATTATTATTATTATTATTTACCACGGGGGCCAAGTTCTCCATGATCGAAAGCAGATATCGATCTGAAATCAACTTTTCTTTTGGGAAACCATGTGGTGGCTACTTGATAAAGTATTTTCGAAAATTCTGCGCATACCGAAAGTGGCAGATCTTTGTACGTTGTCAAAAAATGGAAAATTGGCCATAGTTTCGTCAATTATTTACCCATTTTCAAACAAATGACATTTTCGGAAACCCCGAATCTTTTTCGAGCCAATAGCAATCTAAGATTTTGTAATTTCGAAACTTCGTCGCTGACTTCTAGCGTTCGAAAATTGAAAAATTTTGTTTAAGAGATAATTTTTTTCATTTTTCAAAATTTTCAAATTTGACTTATATTTTTGGATACCTTAAGTCCATCCGATTCCAGTAATATAAGTTTCATTCAGAGTTATCGCCCTTTATTTTTCGATTTTTTTCGAATTTTCTACCTATTTTGTGAGCTCGGGTTTCGTTATATGGCCGAATTGGCGAATCTGAAACTTCTAAGGCATGAAGCCAAATGACCATTGCAAGGAATAAAGCAATTTCAACAATTATCCGTAGACCGGAAGTAGTCGAAAAAATGTGCAATATTTTGAAAAAATGCAAAAAAATGGATAGTTTTGGGGAAAACGCGATTTCTCCGTCCGATATCAATGGATTAAACAAATTAGGGTACCATTGGACTGCACTAGGATTGTACTATCGTATGATACCCAATTCATACAGATACTATGATCAGGCAGCAAAATATGGCACGCTGAAAATCAAGTATTTTCTGATTTTTAGCATTTTTAGACGCCTGTATCTCGAAAACTACGCCAGTTATTTTTATGAAACTTTCTCTATCGAGAGACCTCGTGGCGGTCTTGCGTACGAATCATTCCATTACCACTTTGAAATATCTGGAATAGGTGAAATAAGGGACTGAAAATCGAAAAAAGTCGAAAAATCGTGAAATTTTGGAAAATGCTCCACCATTTTTTTATTTTAAGAGATTTTCAAAAAAAGGTTGTATATTCAGAAAGCTGACCTAATACGAAAACCTTTTTTATTGATGAATATTTTTTGACGATATTTTACACTGGGTTAAAATATCATCCTACTTGAGCAGAAATGAGAAAAAAAATTGTGTCGGTAATTTGCATTAGCCGCCATCGGCTAATTTAGTTTTTCGTACCCAGAAAAATTATTTATTGTTCAATTTATATAAAACAAAGTTCATAAGCTCCGTGGTCCCAATTGTAATTTTTTTTGTTACGGTGAAATTTTGACAGTTCGGTACCACTTTTTGAAAGCATATATTAATTTTTTTCAAAACTGATATAACTAAAATGATGCACCCTGCAAAGGTGCACAATATCCTTAGCTCAGACTTTTTAATTTCAATTTCATTTTCGGGCAATTTCGAATAAAATGTAAAATAAAGTGTAAAATTCAGTTTTTTGCAATTCATTCAGCTCTTCATATTTTGAAATATTTATTTGTAATTTTCATAAACTCGTAGCAATAATCCAGACGAAGAGAATTCATGCGAAAATTAGTTTGTAATGTGAACAGTTGCCGAGAAATATGCAATTTTGCATGCATCACTTTTCATGTTATTTTGCCTATAAAAGAATGAATTATTATTCGATTTGCAATTTTTTTTCCCCATTTGATGCTTAATGCCATTTTTGACTAGGTCAAGCCAATTTTACATTTTCATTGTGACCGGAAATGACGTCATTTGGGCAAAAACTGTATTTTTAACCTAAAAAACAAATATTTTATTCAAATGAGTCTGCCTTATAATATTTTTAGAATTATGATATTTTATTCCCATCAACGAATAGAATCAAGCCATACGACCATACAGATGTCACAAAATGGTTTCTAACTTGTACGGTTACAGAGAAATAGGCGATCTTCTATAAGTCACTTTTCAAGGTTTTTGGTCTATAAAAGTGTCAATTATTATTCGATTTTTATAATATTTTTACCATTTGATGCCTTATGCCATTTATGACTTCAATGAACTAAGTTAACATTTTCAATATCACCGGAAGTAATGTAATTTTTGCAAAAAACGTATTTTTAGCCTTCAAAACAAAACATTTTTTTGAAGGGATTTATATTTATTATTCAATTAACTTTATAACGTCTGACTCTAATGGGCAGTAAGATTGAATAATAATAATAATATAATAATAATAATAACATTTATATAGCGCTATTCCACACTGTGTAGTATGCTCATAGCGCTCAAGTCAATTCTGCAAAGTCTGAACAATATTCTGTGTCATCTCATTACATATAGCGACGGAACAGATGTGTCTTCAGTGATGATTTAAAACTTGCTAGGGACGGACACTGTTTTAAGGAAGTTGGGAGTTTATTCCAATGGAAAGCAGCTTGATATGAAAATGTTCTTGCTCCAAAAGTTTTTAAATTGTATGTTGGTAATTGTAGTTGACAAGTGTTACTAGATCGAAGGTTTTTGACTGGTAAATGTTCGTTAACAAGTTCTTGAAGATAAACAGGTGCAGTCTTATAAACAGCTTGATAAGTTAGGCACAACAATTTGAATTCTATACGTTCATTAATACGAAGCCAATGAAGAGAGGATAAAACTGGAGATATGTGGTCACGGACTTTGGTTCTTGAGACTAGTCTGGCTGCTGAGTTTTGTATACGTTGGAGGCGTTTTGTTTGCTCATTGGTAATCCCAGATAACACACTGTTGCAATAGTCGAGACGAGAGAGGATAAGACATCGGACGAGGGTAGCTGCAGCATCTGATGTTATAAAATGACGTATTGAGCCAATATTCCGAAGGTGGTAGTGACATGTTTTACACAGAAAACTGATGTGGTTTTCCATAGACAAATTTGTATCCATAATAACACCGAGGTTTTTGACGTATTTTGATGGATTGATGTAAGATTGTTCAATTTTTAAATGGGTTATGTAGCTCTTATGTAGTCTGCGTGTAGGGGCGATCAATAACAGTTCTGTTTTGTCCGAATTTAGTTTAAGCATATTGTTTGTCATCCAGCTTTTTACATCTGTCACACATGTTTCAATTTTTTCACAACAAGATAGTTGACTATTTTGTTCAGGGAGGAAAAAGTCCATGATCTGAGAGTCATCAGCATAAAAGTGGTGATTTAGATCCTTTTTAATGAGAAGATTGCTGAGTGACTTTGTGTACATACAGAAAATAATTGGTCCCAATACTGATCCCTGTGGTACACCACATGTAAGATCGACTGTGTTAGAAAAGGAGCTGTTAACCATAACTGCCTGTGTTCTACCTATTAAATATGATGAAAACCAGTTTAACACAAGGCCATTGATACCATACTCGGATTCCAGTCTGTTGAGTATTCTGCTATGATCCAGCGTATCAAAGGCAGCAGATAGATCAAGCAAAACGAGCATAGCGATGGAACCTTGGTCAACTCCACTTCGGATCGTATTGAAAACGTGGTTTAGAGCAGTTTCGGTACTGTGGTTGTTTCTGTAAGCTGACTGGTACTCGTACATTAAACTGTGATTTTGCATATGTTCCAACAGTTGTATTTTGACAACTTTTTCTAAGATTTTGGAGATAAATGGAAGGTTCGAAACAGGGCGATAATTTTTTAATACTTCCGACTCGAGAGATGGTTTCTTAAGTAAGGGCTTGATCAAAGCATGCTTGAATGGCTGTGGCACAAAACCAGAGTTTAAGCTGTTATTAATGATGGCTGTCAGGATAGGTAATAAAACATCCAATATTTTTAGCATAAAGCTGGTTGGAATTGGGTCTAAAACACAAGACGTTGGTTTTGAAGATAAAATAATTTTCTTTAGTTCATCTTCAGTCACTTCCTTGAATGATGTGAATGGTTTACCTTGAAAAGTGTTGACTTGTTGATTTTCATCTGTTTCTGGTATTAGTGCAGATCTGATTTTGTTAATTTTATCAGTAAAATACTCACAAAATTTGTTGGCTACATCAGATTCTTCACCTCGAGGCAGAATGACATCCTGTGATTTCCCCAAAAGTTTGTTGAGAGTTGAGAAAAGAACTCTTGGATTCTGTTGGTTGTTATTAATAATAGTGTTGATGTGATCAGATTTAGCGTTCTTGATCATTAAATTTACGGAATTACGAGCTGAATTTAGTATTTGTCTATCGATTTCAAGTTTTAATTTTCTCCACTTACGTTCTAAACTATGGCGCTTGTTTCTTGCTTCTAAAATATCGGGTGAAAACCAGGAAGTGTTTTTACGTTGACGGATAGTCTTTGTCTTTAATGGTGCATATTTATCAAGAAGAGTTGTAAGAACATCAGTAAGATTATCTAACAATTGCGAAGAATCACAGACAAATGGTGGTGTTAAGACAGACTGCGACAATTCATGGGTAAAGTCAGTAATATGGATATTTTTCAAGCCACGAAAGGTGCATGTGACTGATGGTGCTACAGGTCTATCAAAAATAACGTCAAAGGATACAAGGAGATGATCTGAAATTTGTTTATCTAACACTTCTATGTTTTGAATAAGGGAAGCATCTCTGGTAAGCACCCAGTCAATAATATGACCACTACGATGGGTTGAAGTTGGAACGTGTTGAATATAATCATGACTGTCAAGAATCTTGAGTACTTTCTTTGTTAGGAAATTATCTTGAGAATCAAAATGAATATTGAATCAATACCATCATATTGATATCAAGAAAAGGCTTCTAGCATGTTCCCTTGTCGAATAATAGCCAATTTTCCCAGGGTCACTTTTAATTTTTTTACCTTCTTAATTTCAGTTGATGGGTTACAGGTTAGTTATTTATTGCCCGATACGTATAAAACAAAGTTTGTATTTTGTATGTTATGAATTTTCGACTTATTTTTCCCCTATAAAAATATCTTTCGGCACCGGAAGTGACGTAATTTTGCGATAATTTACAATTTTGGCCCGTCTTTTCGCCAGCACATATTACTTTTATATATGATAGAAGGTTTCACTGTAGCAAAACATCTAAAGTATAGTTCGGTAGCTCAATGGATCGGCTATGGTATAATAAACTTCCTGTATGATTCCTGAAAGCCGGTTCAGTGCTGCTTGCAGGTCTAGTTATTCTTATTATTATTATTAAGCTTTCATATTACATATGAAAGCTTATTGTTTCTGTTAAGATTATTAGGGTTTCACACTGCGTAGCTTGTGTGAAATACTATTGTTTTTGTTAAAATTATTATTTAGGGTTTCACACTGCGTAGCTTGTGTGAAACACTATTGTTTTTGTTAAAGTTATTCTTATTATTATTAAGCTTTCATATTTCATATGAAAGCTTATTGTTTCTGTTAAGATTATTATTATTTTTTTTTTTGTGTTTTTCCTGCAAATCGGATTTCACAGAATCTATCCATAGGATGTTTCTGAAACTTTGACCTACCCCCCCAAAAATGGGTGGTGGCTGTTGATTAAATATATTTTCAAAACGTTTTGCGAATTCGAAATCACCGAATTTTACGAACGAAAAAACTGACAATGCATAGTCGTAACTTTGCTATTTTTTGACCGATTTTACTAATTCTTTTTTCTTTGAATACCTTGAAAAAAATCATTTTCATCTGCAGTTTCACATTTTCGAATTTCGAAAATTCGTCGCTGTGATTTCGAACCGGAAGTTTGGACCAATTTGACAACTTCTTTAATAGTTGTACGATTTTCATGAAATTTAGTATTTAAGTAGATCTTACCAATGTGACTTCAAAATTATAATGAGAAATTTTCTAAATTATCTCCCCTTGGTGAAATTGAGGATCAAAGTTTTAAAAAAAATCGTCGAAATATAGGTCAGAATGACCTGAAATTTTTTTTCGATACTCAACAGGTAATTACTGATTCCTACACAAAATATGCAGTTTGTCGATCAAACCGGAAATGCCACCATCTTGAAACATGAAAAATCCCTAAGGCTTTTTTGCTATCTTACTTACAGACACGGGAGTTATATTTTCTGAATCCTTGAAGGATGGCCCAAAAATCGCAGGGAGCAGAATTTTGATTTAGGTCAACTGATGGTTGCCATTTTGAAGTGAATATGAAAAGTAGTAGCAATTTGAAGGGCCGAGACTTTGAAACACAATAACTCCCCTTCTAATTGAGCTAGAATGTTCAATCTTGGTGTAGACGTTCACTAGGTCATTGTCATGATTGAGTGCAAAGATGAACATTTTCTGCTTAGGGTAAGCAGAGATAAGCATGCTGATTTGTTGATTCTTTAGGGCACAATAACTTCGGTTATAATGAAGGGAGGGTGATGAAACTCTTGTCAATCGAGAGTCTAATAGCTAGCCCGTTGTGGGAAATCATTGTATCATTTTTTTTTAAATAACAGGGGTAGCAGAAAAAAGAGATCGAAAATCCAAAAAGTCGTATTTTTACGATTTGGAGCATTTTCAAGGGTCCTTTTCTCTAAAGTCAACATAATATTTTGGGGGAACTTCTTGTACAAAGTGTCTTATCGGTAGTCTTTTATATGAAACCATAGATCAACAGTCAAAAATATCAGGAGTAGTAGAATAAAAGGATCGAAAATTGAAAACCGCACCCTTTCATTGTTAAGCAAAACATGCAGTGTGGGTGGCTACAATCTGCACATTTAGTCATCGTATAGAGCTTATTCAACAATATAGAATTCCAACTGCTAAGGGATCTTTTACGTGCACTCCAATGTGTACACGGCGGATAGGGGGACACGCCAGAATATCGAGATGAACTTTCTCGGCCAATGCAGGGATCGAACACCCGACCTAGCAGGCCAACGCCTTAGCCACATAGTGTGGACACCCATCGTGCATTTCATCCGTCAAATCAAATCATTTCATTTCATTGCATTAGACCAATAATTAATTATTCTTAATTTAAAACTTTATTTTAATATTAGTCTGGCATTATTAAATCTCTTTAAAACAATTAAATACAAAAAACAAAAAAAAAATCAATAAGCGGGTCAATTCAGGTAAGTATAACTACGGGTTCTGTCCACCTTCTCTCGGCTACGGCCATACCACGTTGAAAACACCAGTTCTCGTCCGATCACTGAAGTTAAGCAACGTCGGGCCCGGTTAGTACTTGGATGGGTGACCGCCTGGGAACACCGGGTGCTGTAGACGCCTTTTTGCCCTGATTCTTCGTGAAAAAATCAATTTTCCGCCAATCAGACCACAGCGCGCACTCTTTTGCACCACTCCAGCTTTCCGCTCGGTCCGTCTCCCCAGGGAAAAAGACACAAAAAGAATTTGAGTAACCACAAGTATGGGTTCTGTCCACCTTCTCCCGTCTACGGCCACACCACGTTGAAAACACCAGGGTCCGTATTCAAAGATTTTCTAAAAGTTAAGTAAAAATACTTAATTTTTCCACTTAACCAAGTGTCTTACCTTAAATCGGTATTCAAAGGTTGTATTTTACACATACTTGGCTATGTGAAAAGTTAACTGCACACTTAAATTATGGAATACTCGCATTCGCCAAAAAGCATGATTTTTTTTATTTATGGAATACCCTCCACTGCCAAAAATCACGAATTACTGACATTGCCAGCTAGTTATGCCCCTTAAGAGCATCGCTATATTCTATTAAATTCTTAGTTTACATCACCAGGAAAATGTTTGTCGAAATATTATATTGTAACCCATGAAAATAGTATGATTATAATTTAAGATAAATTATGATAGTGTGCATCCTTTGCCGGAACAGCTGTTTTCATACACTTTTTTTTAAAATAAAATCCATCCAAATAGATTACAATAAATAGTGGTAGTATAATAATGGATATTGTAAGCTTTAATTTTTTTTAACAATATAACGCGAATAGAAAACAACATATTATTAACAATACACAGTGACCCTTGTCTTCTAAGTTAGACTGGACAAATTATACAGTGTTGTTTGTTAATCTATCATTTGAGAAATTCATAGATATTGTGTAAGTACCTACACTTTAGATTTTGACAGGTCTGGCATTGACGGTACATTGTGTGTACGAAATATTCAGGCTTCATTATATTTTAACTAAATAAATACTACCGATTATGTATATATGGGAATGAGTTGTAAAAATTAGATCATGCCTTGCTTCTAGCGGTAGTATAAATAATTTCCGAAATCTATAAAGCAAAGTCTCCACAAATGAATTTAACTATATTTTATGACAGCCATGGAGACATACAAACATAACATGATAAATGATCGGGAAAAGATATCCTTAACTACATCGGTGGTAATAACCTTATACTCTATTATGGCACTACAACATCAAAGTTGACGACGAAAAAATAAATTGGAAGTCAGCTACGCTCGGCGACATTGTCTTTGTTTTAATCTGAATTCCCTTTCTTTTAAAATCGTCACTACGGGACTGCTTTTACAGCATTAAAAGAAGTCATTATAATCTCACTTAACTTTAAGGTACCTCCCGTAGGTCACTTAAAGTTAAATGGATATTTCTCACTTAAACTGGCCTTTGAATACCACTTGAAGACTAACACTCAAAAGTTAAGGCAGCTTAACTTTAAGGGAAAATTTGATACTTAACAGCGCCTTTGAATACCAATTGCCCTTAACTTACAGGAAGTTACGTATATTTTAGTGAAAGCTAGTAGTTAAGTGACTATCTTACACTTAAGATATCCTTTGAATACGGACCCAGTTCTCGTCCGATCACTGAAGTTAAGCAACGTCGGGCCCGGTCAGTACTTGGATGGGTGACCGCCTGGGAACACCGGGTGCTGTAGACGCCTTTTTAAAACCGACAAAACCCCCCCAAAAAATCAATAAGCGGGTCAATTCAGGTAGGTATAACTACGGGTTCTGTCCACCTTCTCTCGTCTACGGCCACACCACGTTGAAAACACCAGTTCTCGTCCGATCACTGAAGTTAAGCAACGTCGGGCCCGATCAGTACTTGGATGGGTGACCGCCTGGGAACACCGGGTGCTGTGGACGCCTTTTTAAAACCGACCCCCCCCCAAAGATAAAATCAATAAGCGGGTCAATTCAGGTAAGTATAACTACGGGTTCTGTCCACCTTCTCTCGTCTACGACCACACCACGTTGAAAACACCAGTTCTCGTCCGATCACTGAAGTTAAGCAACGTCGGGACCAGTTAGTACTTGGATGGGTGACCGCCTGGGAACACCGGGTGCTGTAGACGCCTTTTTGCCCTAAACTCATTAATTTACCATTTTGTTGTGAGTGGCTTGTACGTGTCTGATTTCAAAGGGGGGTTGGGCGGCTGAATGGTTAGCACGCGCCTGTTTTCGAATGCTCGTTAGTACGTGACAAGGAGTAAAGTCGCCTGTCCAACCTGTCATTTTTATTTTTTTTCCGGCAATTTTCATTTCATTTTCTCATCCGTCTCATTACAGTAATACAAGTTTCGGTTATTTCCCTTTAGTTTTCAGATTATTGTTATGCCTGGGTGCAATGTTTCATACTATATTTAGACTTGTAATTTTGCGAGTTTTTGACGAATTTTGATAATTTTTTCTTCTTATCCTTTTATTTAGGATACTTGATACAATCAATGACGCGTGACGATGAATATGAAAGCTTTCATATCTGCATGGGACAGTAGCAGATCTAGTTCTTCTTATTATTATTATTTTTTTTTTCCAATTTGCTTATATCTCAGCAACTTCTTGTCGGATCGATACAATGTCTTCAGTTTTACTGGGAAAGTGGGTGTGACTTAGAGATTAAAGCTATTCCCGGCATTCTGCGACATTGCGAAATGTCCGAAATCACCGAAAATGTAGTTTTTTGAAATATTGCCGTAATATTAACAATAATCATTGGATTTTAGCATATGATGCATTTTGACATAGCCAGAAACAGGGGACATAGCTATGTTACTTTTGATTTTTGATTTTCGACGAATCTTGGAAGATGTTAGGCGCCAAATTTTGAAAATTTAAATTTTTACAAAAAACTTTTTTATTTATTAATTTTTTTATATGACATTTTAACCAAGGTTAAAGAGTCATCTGATTTGAACAAAAATGTCAACATTTTTTGTTTCCGTAATTTTCCTTGGCCGCCATTGGCTAATTCAGTTTTTCAGTCCTACATTATTTATTTATTGTTCGATTTGTATAAAACTATGTTCATATGTTCCGTGGTTAAAAATGCCATTTTTTTTGTTACCGGTAAAGTTTCCTGTAGGCACCGGAAGTGGCGTAAATTCAGCAAAAACTACAATATTGACAGTTCGGTACATCTTTTTGAAAGCAAATATTATTTTTTTCAAATCTTATATGACTGAAAAGATGTGCCATGTAAAGGCGCACAAAACATCGGACTCAGTTTTTTAAATTTCGATTGAGTTTTCTGGCAATTTGGATTAAAGGGTGAAAAAAGGTGTCAATATAAGCTATTTACAACCCATCCAGCGTCATCATATTAAAAAATATATCTTCGTAACACTCATAAACTCGTAGTCATAACCCATACGAAGAGAATGTATGTGAAAATTAATTTGTAATATGCGCAGTTGCCGAGAAATAGGCAATTTTGCATGAGTCACTTTTCACGTAATTTTGGCTGTAAAAGAATCAACAATTATTCGATTTTCAATTTTCTTTCGCCATTGGATGCCTAATGCCATAGTGGACTATGTCAAACCATTTTACCTCTTGCGCTGTCAACGGAAATGACGTTATTTACTCAAAACTTAAATTTTAGCCCTCAAAAACAATATTTTATTCAAATGAGTCGTACTTGTTATTTGTTTCAAATTATGATATTTGATTCTATTGATCAAATAGAATGAACCCATACGATCACACAGATACCACAAAATGGTTTCCAACTTGTACAGTTGCAGAGAAATGGGCGATTTTCCTTAAGTCACTTTTCAAGGTTTTTGGTCTATAAAAGTGTCAGTTATTATTCGATTTTAATAAAATTTTCACCATATGATATCTTATATCATTTATGATTTCATAGAACTAATTTAACATTTTCAGTATTTCCGGAAGTAATGTCATTTTGGCAAAAACTGTATTTTTAGCCTCCAAAACAGATATTTTTTTCAAATGAGTCTGATTTGTAATATATTTAAAATTATGATATTTGATTCCAATCAACAAATAGATTGAGCCCATACGATCATATAGATACCAAAAAAATAGTTTTTATCATGTGCAGTTTCCGAGAAATAGACGATTTTCTACAAGTCACTTTTCAAGGTTTTTGGTCTATAAAAGTGGCAATTCTTATTCGATTTACATACAATCTTCGCCATATGATGCCTTATGCCATTTCTGATTCCATAAAACTAATTGAACATTTTCATTATCACCGGAAGTAATGAAATTTTGCCAAGTAACATATAAATATATAAAATGAATTGATATTGCTGGATTTGGTCAATTCTTCGTCCATTTTATTTGATGTTTGCAATTTTTATGTGGAAACCTGTTTAATGGTTTCATTGGTATCGGAAGTGACATATGTTCAAGGGCAACATGGCATCGAAAGTAACGTGGCACCAGTGAAACCCGTCATTCCTGCATGCAGGTCTAGTTAGGGTTTCACACTGCGAAGCTTGTGTGAAACACTATTGTTTTTGTTAAAATTATTATTCTTATTAGGGTTTCACACTGCGAAGCTTGTGTGAAACACTATTGTTTTTGTTAAAATTATTATTCTTATTATTATTATTATTATTCTTTTGTTTTGAGTAGATCTCAGCAACTGCTTGTCGCATCGTTACGATTTCTTCGGTTTTACTGGGAAAGTGGGTGTGACTTAGAGGATAAAGCTATTTTGAACGTTCTGCGACAATGCGAAATGTCCGAAATCACCGAAGTTATTGTTTTTGAAAATATTGCAGTAATTTTAACAATAATCATTGGATTTTAACTTTCGATACATTTTGGCATAGCCTGAGACAGGGCACATAGCTACGCTACTTTCGATTTTTGATTTTCGGCAAATCTTCGAAGATATTAGGCGCCAAATTTCGAAAATTTAAAATTTTACAAAAAACTTTTTTATTTATGAATATTTTTTAGTCGTATTGTGCACAGAATTAAAGAGTCATCTGCCTAGTGCAAAAATGTTAAAAAATTTTGTCTCAGTAATTTTCCTTGGCCGCTATTGGCTAATTCAGTTTTTCAGTCCTAGATTAATTTTTTATTGTTCGATTTGTATAAAACAAAGTTCATATGCTTCGTTGTCTCAATTGTCATTTTTTTTATTACCGGAAGTGTTATCTGTCGGCACCGAAAGTGGCATAATTTTACCAAAAACTACAATTTTGACAGTTAGGTACCATTTTTCGAAAACAAATATTATGTTTTGGAAAAATTATTTGACTCAAAGAGTGTGCCCTTTCAAGGCGCAAAAAATGGCGGAAGCAGTTTTTTTAATTTCGATTTCATTATCGAGCAAATTCGATTAAATGGCTAAAAATGGTGTAAAATTGACCCATTTACAACCTATTCAGGCTTTTCAGATTTTAAAATATTTCTTCGTAACTTTTATAAACTTGTAGCTATAATCCATACGAAGAAAATGTATGTTAAAATTAGTTTGTAATATAAGCAGTTACCAAGAAATGGACAGTTCTGTACAAGTCACTGTTTTCGTTATTTTGCCTGTAAAATAGTCAATTATGATTGGATTTTTATAAAAGTGACATCATTTGATTCAAAAAGCATGTAGCGTCATATCAAGTTGATTACAATTTAAAATTGACACCGGAAGTGACGTCATTTTGTCAAAAACTGCATTTTAAACTTTTTAAATCAATGTTTTATTCAACCAAGAATTACTTAATATGTATTAATAATTTTAACTTTTGGTTTAAATTCACATATAAACACAACTCATATGGTCATATACATATCATAAAATTGTTTCTAACTTGTTCGGTTGCCGAGAAATAGACGGTTTTCTACAGGCCACTTTTGAAGGTTTTTGGGCCATAAAAGTGTCAATTATTATTCGATTTTCATAAACGTTACACCATGTTATACCTAATGCCATTTAGGATTTCATACAAGTAATTTAAGATTTTCATTATCACCGGAAGTAACATCATTTTGGCAAAAACTGAATTTTTGCCTTCAAAACAGATATTTTATTCAAATGAGTCTGTTTTGAAATGTTTTTCAAATTATGATATTTGATGCCAATCAACAAATAAAATGAACCCATACGATCATACAGATACCACAAAATGGTTTCTAACTTGTACGGTTGCAGAGAAATAGTCGATTTTCTACAAGTCACTTTTCAAGTTTTTTGGTCTTTAAAAGTGGCAATTATTATTCGATTTACATAAAATTTTCACTATATGATATTGTATGCCATTTCTGATTTCATAAAACTAATTGAACATTTTCATTAACACCGGAAGAAATGTAATTTTGTCAAGATCATTTACAAGTAACAAATGTATAAAATGAATTGATATTGCTGGATTTGGTTGATTCTGCATCCATTTTATTTGTGTGCAATGTTAATTTGGAAACCTGTTTAATGGTTTCGTTGGTACCGGAAGTGACATATGTTCAAGGGTAACTTGGCACCGGAAGTGACATGTTTAAGGGTAACGTGGCACCAGTGAAACCCGTCATTCCTGCATGCAGGTCTAGTTATTATTATTATTATTCTTCTTTTGTTTTGAGTAGATCTCAGCAACTACGTGTCGCATCGTTACGATTTCTTCGGTTTTACTGGGAAAGTGGGTGTGACTTAGAGGATAAAGCTATTTTGAACGTTCTGCGACAATGCGAAATGTCCGAAATCACCGAAGTTATCGTTTTTACAAATATTGCAGTAATTTTAACAATAATCATGGGATTTTAACTTTCGATACATTTTGGCATAGCTGGAGACAGGGCACATAGCTGCGCTACTTTCGATTTTTGATTTTCGGCAAATCTTCGACGATATTAGGCGCCAAATTTCGGAAATTTAAAATTTTACAAAAAACTTTTTTATTTATGAATATTTTTTAGTCGTGTTGTGCACAGAATTAAAGAGTCGTCTGACTTGCGCAAAAATGTTAAAAAATTTTGTCTCAGTAGTTTTCCTTGGCCTCCATTGGCTAATTCAGTTTTTCAGTCCTAGATTAATTTTTTATTGTTCGATTTGTATAAAACAAAGTTCATATGCTTCGTTGTCTCAATTGTCATTTTTTTTATTACCAAAAGTATTATCGGTCGGCACCGGAAGTGGCATAATTTTACCAAAAACTACAATTTTGACAGTTAGGTACATTTTTTGAAAACAAATATTATTTTTTTGAAAAATTATATGACTCAAAGAGTGTGTCCTTTAAAGGCGCAAAAAATGTCGGAAGCAGTTTTTTTAATTTCTTTTTCATTTTCTAGCAAATTGGATTAAGAGGTGAAAAAAGGCGTAAAATTGACCTATTTACAACTCATTCAGGCTTTTCAGATTTTAAAATATTTTTACGTAACTTTTATAAACTTATAGCTATAATCCATACGAAGAGAATGTATGTGAAAATTAATTTGTAATATAAGCAGTTGCCGAGAAATAGGCATTTTTGCATGAGTCACTTTTCACGTAATTTTGGCTGTAAAAGAATCAATTATTATTCAATTTTCAATTTTCTTTCGCCATTGGATGCCTAATGCCATAGTGGACTATGTCAAACCATTTTACCCCTTGCGCTGCCACCGGAAATGACGTCATTTGCTCAAAACTTAAATTTTAGCCTTCAAAAAACAATATTTTATTCAAATGAGTCCTATTTGTTATTTTTTTCAAATTGTGATATTTGATTCTATTAATCAAATAGATTGAACCCATACGATCATACAGATACCACAAAATGGTTTCTAACTTGTACGGTTGCAGAGAAAAGGGCGATTTTCCTTAAGTCACTTTTCAAGGTTTTTGGTCTATAAAAGTGTCAGTTATTATTCTATTTTCATAAAATTTTCACCATATGATATCTTGTGTCATTTATGATTTCATAGAACTAATTTAACATTTTCAGTATCACCGGAAGTAATGTCATTTTGGCAAAAACTGTATTTTTAGCCTTCAAAACAGACATTTTTTTCAAATGAGTCTGATTTGTAATATATTTCAAATTATGATATTTGATTCCAATCAACAAATGGATTGAACCCATACGATCATATAGATACCAAAAGATAGTTTTTATCGTGTACGGTTGCCGAGAAATAGACGATTTTCTACAAGTCACTTTTCAAGGTTTTTGGTCTATAAAAGTGGCAATTCTCATTCGATTTACATACAATTTTCGCCATTATGATGCCTTATGCCATTTCTGATTTCATAAAACTAATTGAACATTTTCATTATCACCGGAAGTAATGAAATTTTGCCAGGATCACTTACAAGTAACATATATATAAAATGAATTGATATTGCTGGATTTGGTTGATTCTTCGTCCATTTTATTTGATGTTTACAATGCTTATGTGGAAACCTGTTTGATGGTTTCATTGGTATCGGAAGTGACATATGTTTAAGGGTAACGTGGCACCGAAAGTGACGTGGCACCAGTGAAACCCGTCATTCCTGCATGCAGGTCTAGTCTTATTAGGCTTTCAGACTTTCGTCTGAAAGCCTATTGTGATTACTAAAATTATTATTAGGGTTTCACACTGCGTAGCTTGTGTGAAACACTATTGTTTTTGTTAAAATTATTATTCTTATTATTAGGGTTTCACACTGCGAAGCTTGTGTGAAACACTATTGTTTTTGTTAAAATTATTATTCTTATTATTATTATTAGGGTTTCACACTGCGAAGCTTGTGTGAAACACTATTGTTTTTGTTAAAATTATTATTCTTATTATTATTATTATTCTTCTTTTGTTTTGAGTAGATCTCAGCAACTGCTTGTCGCATCGTTACGATTTCTTCGGTTTTACTGGGAAAGTGGGTGTGACTTAGAGGATAAAGCTATTTTGAACGTTCTGCGACAATGCGAAATGTCCGAAATCACCGAAGTTATCGTTTTTGAAAATATTGCAGTAATTTTAACAATAATTATTGGATTTTAACTTTCGATACATTTTGGCATAGCCTGAGACAGGGCACATAGCTACGCTACTTTCGATTTTTGATTTTCGGCAAATCTTCGAAGATATTAGGCGCCAAATTTCGAAAATTTAAAATTTTACAAAAAACTTTTTTATTTATGAATATTTCTTAGTCGTATTGTGCACAGAATTAAAGAGTCATCTGCCTAGTGCAAAAATGTTAAAAAATTTTGTCTCAGTAATTTTCCTTGACCCCTATTGGCTAATTCAGTTTTTCAGTCCTAGATTAATTTTTTATTGTTCGATTTGTATAAAACAAAGTTCATATGCTTCGTTGTCTCAATTGTCATTTTTTTTATTACCGGAAGTGTTATCTGTCGGCACCAAAAGTGGCATAATTTTACCAAAAACTACAATTTTGACAGTTAGGTACCATTTTTCGAAAACAAATATTATTTTTTGGAAAATTTATTTGACTCAAAGCGTGTGCCCTTTCAAGGCGCAAAAAATGGCGGAAGCAGTTTTTTTAATTTCGATTTCATTTTCGAGCAAATTCGATTAAATGGCTAAAAATGGTGTAAAATTGACCCATTTACAACCTATTCAGGCTTTTCAGATTTTAAAATATTTCTTCGTAACTTTTATAAACTTGTAGCTATAATCCATACGAAGAAAATGTATGTTAAAATTAGTTTGTAATATAAGCAGTTACCAAGAAATGGACAGTTCTGTACAAGTCACTGTTTTCGTTATTTTGCCTGTAAAATAGTCAATTATGATTGGATTTTTATAAAAGTGACATCATTTGATTCAAAAAGCATGTAGCGTCATATCAAGTTGATTACAATTTAAAATTGACACCGGAAGTGACGTCATTTTGTCAAAAACTGCATTTTAAACTTTTTAAATCAATGTTTTATTCAACCAAGAATTACTTAATATGTATTAATAATTTTAACTTTTGGTTTAAATTCACATATAAACACAACTCATATGGTCATATACATATCATAAAATTGTTTCTAACTTGTTCGGTTGCCGAGAAATAGACGGTTTTCTACAGGCCACTTTTGAAGGTTTTTGGGCCATAAAAGTGTCAATTATTATTCGATTTTCATAAACATTACACCATGTTATACCTAATGCCATTTAGGATTTCATACAAGTAATTTAAGATTTTCATTATCACCGGAAGTAACATCATTTTGGCAAAAACTGTATTTTTAGCCTTCAAAACAGATATTTTATTCAAATGAGTCTGTTTTGAAATGTTTTTCAAATTATGGTATTTGATGCCAATCAACAAATAAAATGAACCCATACGATCATACAGATGCCACAAAATGGTTTCTAACTTGTACGGTTGCAGAGAAATAGTCGATTTTCTACAAGTCACTTTTCAAGTTTTTTGGTCTTTAAAAGTGGCAATTATTATTCGATTTACATAAAATTTTCACTATATGATATCGTATGCCATTTCTGATTTCATAAAACTAATTGAACATTTTCATTAACACCGGAAGAAATGTAATTTTGTCAAGATCATTTACAAGTAACAAATGTATAAAATGAATTGATATTGCTGGATTTGGTTGATTCTGCATCCATTTTATTTGTGTGCAATGTTAATTTGGAAACCTGTTTAATGGTTTCGTTGGTACCGGAAGTGACATATGTTCAAGGGTAACTTGGCACCGGAAGTGACATGTTTAAGGGTAACGTGGCACCAGTGAAACCCGTCATTCCTGCATGCAGGTCTAGTTATTATTATTATTATTCAGATTCCAATTTGAATAGATCTCAGCAACTACGTGTCGCATCGTTACGATTTCTTCGGTTTTACTGGGAAAGTGGGTGTGACTTAGAGGATAAAGCTATTTTGAACGTTCTGCGACAATGCGAAATGACCGAAATCACCGAAGTTATCGTTTTTAAAAATATTGCAGTAATTTTAACAATAATCATTGGATTTTAACTTTCGATACATTTTGGCATAGCCGGAGACAGGGCACATAGCTACGCTACTTTCGATTTTTGATTTTCGGCAAATCTTCGAAGATATTAGGCGCCAAATTTCGAAAATTTAAAATTTTACAAAAAACTTTTTTATTTATGAATATTTTTTAGTCGTATTGTGCACAGAATTAAAGGGTCATCTGACTAGTGCAAAAATGTTAAAAAATTTTGTCTCAGTAATTTACCTTGGCCGCCATTGGCTAATTCAGTTTTTCAGTCCTAGATTAATTTTTTATTGTTCGATTTGTATAAAACAAAGTTCATATGCTTCGTTGTATCAATTGTCGTTTTTTTTATTACCGAAAGTGTTATCTGTCGGCACCGGAAGTGGCATAATTTTACCAAAAACTACAATTTTGACAGTTATTTACGATCTTCATAAACAAATATTATTTTTTTGAAAAATTATATGACTCAAAGAGTGTGCCCTTTCAAGGCGCAAAAAATGTAGGAAGCAGTTTTTTTAATTTCGATTTCATTTTCGAGCAAATTCGATTAAGAGGCTAAAAATGGTGTAAAATTGGCCTATTTACAACCTATTCAGGCTTTTCAGATTTTAAAATATTTCTTCGTAACTTTTATAAACTTGTAGCTATAATCCATACGAAGAAAATGTATGTTAAAATTCGTTTGTAATATAAGCAGTTGCCAAGAAATGGGCAGTTCTGCATAAGTCACTGTTTTCGTTATTTTGCCTGTAAAATAGTCAATTATTATTGGATTTTTATAAAAGTGACATCATTTGATTCAAAAAGCACGTAGCGTCATATCAAGTTGATTACAATTTAAAATTGACACCGGAAGTGACATCATTTGGTCAAAAAATGCATTTTACACTTTTTTAAATCAATGTTTTATTCAACCAAGAATAACTTAATATGTATTAATAATTTTAACTTTTGGTTTAAATTCACATATAAACAAAACTCATATGGTCATATAGATATCATAAAATGGTTTCTAACTTGTTCGGTTGCCGAGAAATAGACGGTTTTCTACAGGTCACTTTTGAAGGTTTCGGGGCCATAAAAGGGTCAATTATTATTCGATTTTCATAAACGTCACACCATGTTATACCTAATGCCATTTGGGATTTCATACAAGTAATTTAAGATTTTCATTATCACCGGAAGTAACGTCATTTTGGCAAAAACTGTATTTTTAGCCTCCAAAACAGATATTTTATTCAAATGAGTCTGTTTTGAAATCTTTTTCAAATTATGGTATTTGATGCCAATCAACAAATAGAATGAACCCATACGATCATACAGATACCACAAAATGGTTTCTAACTTGTACGGTTGCCGAGAAATAGCCGATTTTCTACAAGTCACTTTTCAAGTTTTTTGGTCTTTAAAAGTGGCAATTATTATTCGATTTAACGTTTTTATTTATAAATATTATTTAGTCGTGTTGTGCACAGAATTAAAGAGTCATCTGACTAGCGCAAAAATGTTAAAAAAATTTGTCTCAGTAATTTTCCTTGGCCGCCATTAGCTAATTCAGTTTTTCAGTCCTAGATTAATTTTTTATTGTTCGATTTGTATAAAACAAAGTTCATATGCTTCGTTGTCCCAATTGCTATTTTTTTTATTACCAAAAGTGTTATCTAGCAAATTGGATTAAGGGGTGAAAAAAGGCGTAAAATTGACCTATTTACAACCCATTCAGGCTTTTCAGATTTTAAAATTTTTTTACTTAACTTTTATAAACCTGTCACTATAATCCATACGAAGAGAATGTATGTTAAAATTAGTTTCTAATATAAGCAGTTGCCGAGAAATGGGCAGTTTTGCATAAGTCACTGTTTTCGTAATGTTGCCTGTAAAATAGTCAATTATTAATGGATATTCACAAAAGTGACATCATTTGATTCAAAAAGCAAGTGTGCGTCATATCATGTTGATTACTATTTAAAATTGACACCGGAAGTGACGTCATTTAGTCAAAAACTCAATTTTTAACTTTTAAAATCGATCTTTTTTTCAACCAAGAATTATGTCACATGTAATAATAAAATTAACTTTTGGTTTAAATTCACATATTAACAAAACTCATACGGTCAAATAGATATCATAAAATTGTTTCTAACTTGTTCGGTTGTCGAGATATAGGCGATTTTCTGAAAGTCACTTTTGAAGGTTTTTGGCCCATAAAAGTGTCAATTATTATTTGATTTTCATAAAATTTTCACCCCTTGAAGCCTAATGTCATAGACGATGTTATAAAACTAATTTAACGTTTTCATTATCACCGGAAGTAGCGTCATTTTGGCAAAAACTGTATTTTAAGCCTTCAAAACCGATATTTTATTCAAATGAGTCTGATTTGTAATGTTTATACAATTATGATATTTGATTCCAATCAACAAATAGATTAAACCCATACGGTCATATAAATACCAAAAAATGGTTTCTGACTTGTACGGTTGCCGAGAAATAGACGATTTTCTACACGTCACTTTTCAAGGTTTTTGGTCTATAAAAGTGGAAATTATTATTCGATTTACATAAAATTTTCACCATATGATGCCTTATGCCATTTCTGATTTCATAAGACTAAGGGAACATTTACATTATCACCGGAAGTACTGTTATTTTGTCAGGATCAATTACATGTAACAAATGTATAAAATAAAATTGCTGGATTTGTTTGATTCTGTTTCCATTTTATTTGATGTGTGCAATGCTTATGTGGAAACCTGTATATTGGTTTCATTGGTACCGGAAAGGACATATGTTCAAGGGTAACGTAGCACCAAAAGTGACACAAGTTCAAGTTCAAAGGTAACATGGCAAAAGTGAAACCCGTCATTCCTGCATGCAGGTCTAGTTCTTCTTTTGTTTTGAGTAGATCTCAGCAACTGCTTGTCGCATCGTTACGATTTCTTCGGTTTTACTGGGAAAGTGGGTGTGACTTAGAGGATAAAGCTATTTTGAACGTTCTGCGACAATGCGAAATATCCGAAATCAGAAAATTATCGTTTTTTAAAATATTGCAGTAATTTTAACAATAATCATTGAATTTTAACTTTCGATACATTTTGGCATAGCCAGAGACAGGGCACATAGCTACACTACTTTCGATTTTTGATTTTCGGTAAATCTTCAAAGATATTAGGCGCCAAATTTTGAAAATTTAAAATTTTACAAAAAACTTTTTTATTTATGAATATTTTTTAGTCGTATTATGCACAGAATTAAAGGGTCATCTGACTAGTGCAAAAATGTTAAAGAATTTTGTCTCAGTAATTTACCTTGGCCGCCATTGGCTAATTCAGTTTTTAAGTCCTAGATTAATTTTTTATTGTTCGATTTGTATAAAACAAAGTTCATATGCTTCGTTGTATCAATTGTCATTTTTTTTATTACCAAAAGTTTTATCTGTCGGCACCGGAAGTGGCATAATTTTACCAAAAACTACAATTTTGACAGTTATTTTCCTTCTTCGAACACAAATATTATTTTTTGGAAAAATTATTTGACTCAAAGAGTGTGCCCTTTCAAGGCGCAAAAAATGTAGGAAGCAGTTTTTTTAATTTCGATTTCATTTTCGAGCAAATTCGATTAAGAGGCTAAAAATGGTGTAAAATTGGCCTATTTACAACCTATTCAGGCTTTTCAGATTTTAAAATATTTCTTCGTAACTTTTATAAACTTGTAGCTATAATCCATACGAAGAAAATGTATGTTAAAATTCGTTTGTACTATAAGCAGTTACCAAGAAATGAGCAGTTCTGTACAAGTCACTGTTTTCGTTATTTTGCCTATAAAATAGTCAATTATGATTGGATTTTTATAAAAGTGACATCATTTGATTCAAAAAGCACGTAGCGTCATATCAAGTTGATTACAATTTAAAATTGACACCGGAAGTGACATCATTTGGTCAAAAAATGCATTTTAAACTTTTTAAATCAATGTTTTATTCAACCAAGAATAACTTAATATGTATTAATAATTTTAACTTTTGGTTTAAATTCACATATAAACAAAACTCATATGGTCATATAGATATCATAAAATGGTTTCTAACTTGTTCGGTTGCCGAGAAATAGACGGTTTTCTACAGGTCACTTTTGAAGGTTTCGGGGCCATAAAAGGGTCAATTATTATTCGATTTTCATAAACGTCACACCATGTTATACCTAATGCCATTTGGGATTTCATACAAGTAATTTAAGATTTTCATTATCACCGGAAGTAACGTCATTTTGGCAAAAACTGTATTTTTAGCCTCTAAAACAGATATTTTATTCCAATGAGTCTGTTTTGAAATCTTTTTCAAAGTATGGTATTTGATGCCAATCAACAAATAGAATGAACCCATACGATCATACAGATACCACAAAATGGTTTCTAACTTGTACGGTTGCAGAGAAATAGCCGATTTTCTACAAGTCACTTTTCAAGTTTTTTGGTCTTTAAAAGTGGCAATTATTATTCGATTTACATAAAATTTTCACTATATGATATCGTATGCCATTTCTGATTTCATAAGACTAATTGAACATTTGCATTAACACCGGGAGTAATTTAATTTTGTCAAGATCATTTACAAGTAACAAATGTATAAAATGAATTGATATTGCTGGATTTTGTTGATTCTGCGTCCATTTTATTTGTGTGCAATGTTAATTTGGAAACCTGTTTAGTGGTTTCGCTGGTACCAGAAGTGACATATGTTCAAGGGTAACTTGGCACCGGAAGTGACATGTTTAAGGGTAACGTGGCACCAGTGAAACCCGTCATTCCTGCATGCAGGTCTAGTTCTTATTATTATTATTATTATTATTATTATTCAGATTCCAATTTGAATAGATATCAGCAACTACGTGTCGCATCGTTACGATTTCTTCGGTTTTACTGGGAAAGTGGGTGTGACTTAGAGGATAAAGCTATTTTGAACGTTCTGCGACAATGCGAAATGTCCGAAATCACCGAAGTTATCGTTTTTGAAAATATTGCAGTAATTTTAACAATAATCATTGGATTTTAACTTTCGATACATTTTGGCATAGCCGGAGACAGGGCACATAGCTACGCTACTTTCGATTTTTGATTTTCGGCAAATCTTCGAAGATATTAGGCGCCAAATTTCGAAAATTTAAAATTTTACAAAAAACTTTTTTATTTATAAATATTTTTTAGTCGTGTTGTGCACAGAATTAAAGAGTCGTCTGACTAGCGCAAAAATGTTAAAAAAATTTGTCGCAGTAATTTTCCTTGGCCGCCATTGGCTAATTCACTTTTTCAGTCCTAGATTAAATTTTTATTGTTCAATTTGTATAAAACAAAGTTCATATGCTTCGTTGTCTCAATTGTCATTTTTTTTATTACCAAAAGTGTTATCTGTCGGCACCAGAAGTGGCATAATTTTACCAAAAACTACAATTTTGACGGTTAGTTTCCTTCTTCTTAAACAAATATTATTTTTTGAAAAAATTATATGACTCAAAGAGTGTGTCCTTTCAAGGCGCAAAAAATGGCGGAAACAGTTTTTTTAATTTCTATTTCATTTTCTAGCAAATTGGATTAAGAGGTGAAAAAAGGCGTAAAATTGACCTATTTACAACCCATTCAGGCTTTTCAGATTTTAAAATATTTTTACTTAACTTTTATAAACCTGTAACTATAATCCATACGAAGAGAATGTATGTTAAAATTAGTTTCTAAAATAAGCAGTTGCCGAGAAATGGGCAGTTTTGCATAAGTCACTGTTTTCGTAATTTTGCCTGTAAAATAGTCAATTATTAATGGATATTCACAAAAGTGACATCATTTGATTCAAAAAGCAAGTCTGCGTCATATCATGTTGATTACTATTTAAAATTGACACCGGAAGTGACGTCATTAAGTCAAAAACTCAATTTTTAACTTTTAAAATCGATATTTTTTTCAACCAAGAATTATGTCACATATAATAATAAAATTAATTTTTGGTTTAAATTCACATATTAACAAAACTCATACGGTCAAAAAGATATCATAAAATTGTTTCTAACTTGTTCGGTTGCCGAGATATAGGCGATTTTCTAAAAGTCACTTTTGAAGGTTTTTGGCCCATAAAAGTGTCAATTATTATTCGATTTTCATAAAATTTTCACCCTTTGAAGCCTAATGTCATAGACGATGTTAAAAAACTAATTTAAAGTTTTCATTATCACCGGAAGTAACGTCATTTTGGCAAAAACTGTATTTTAAGCCTTCAAAGCCGATATTTTATTCAAATGAGTCTGATTTGTAATGTTTATACAATTATGATATTTGATTCCAATCAACAAATAGATTAAACCCATACGGTCATATAAATACCAAAAAAAGGTTTCTAACTTGTACGGTTGCCGAGAAATAGACGATTTTCTACACGTCACTTTTCAAGGTTTTTGGTCTATAAAAGTGGCAATTATTATTCGATTTACATAAAATTTTCACCATGTGATGCCTTATGCCATTTCCGATTTCATAAAACTAATGGAACATTTACATTATCACCGGAAGTACTGTAATTTTGTCAGGATCAATTACATGTAACAAATGTATAAAATGAAATGATATTGCTGGATTTGTTTGATTCTGTTTCCATTTTATTTGATGTGTGCAATTCTTATGTGGAAACCTGTATATTGGTTTCATTGGTACCGGAAGTGACATATGTTCAAGAGTAACGTGGCACCGAAATTGACACAAGTTCAAGTTCAAAGGTAACATGGCACCAGTGAAACCCGTCTTTCCTGCATGCAGGTCTAGTTTATTATTATTATTTTTTTTTTCGCCGGAGCCTATTTCTCGGTGCCTGTAACAGATACCGATCTGGGACCTGATTCTCTATCGGGAAACCATGTGCTGGCTACTTGATAAACTATATTTGAAACTTCTGCGCAGACCGGAAGTGGTCGAATTTCGTGCGGTGTCAAAAAATCAAAAAACGGCCGTAGATTCGTCAATTCTGTACCTATTTTCATACAAATGACATTTTCGGAAACCCTGAGTCTTTTCTCGGACGATAGCAGTTGAAAATTTCGATATTTCGAAACTTCATCGCTGACTTCTTGCGATGGAAAAATGAAAAATGTTGTTTGAGAGACAATTTTTGTTATTTTTCAAAATTTTGAAATTTGACCTACATTTTTGGATACCTGAAGTCCATCCGATTCCATTAACATAAGTTTCATTCAGAGTTATCGCCCTTTATTTTTCGATTTTTTTCGAATTTTCTACCCATTTTGCGAGCTCGGGTTTCGTTTTATGGCCGAATTGACGTTTCTGAAATTTCTGAGGCATGAAGCCAAATGACCATTGCAAGGAATAAAGCAATTTCAACAATAATCTGTACACCGGAAGTGGTCGAAATAATGTCCGATATTTTGAAAAAAATGCAAAAAATGGGTATTTTGGGGAAAAACGCGACTTCTCCGTCCGATATCAATGGATTAAACAAATTAGGGTACCATTGGACTGCACTAGTATTGTGCTATCGTATGATACCCAATTTGTACGGATACGACGAGCAGGAAGCAAAATATGGCACGCTGAAAATCAAGTATTTTCTGATTTGGAGCGTTTTTGGACGCCTGTATCTCGAAAACTTAACCGCAACTTTTTTTTTAACTTTCTCTATCGAGAGTCCATTCGATAGTCTTGTGAATTATGCCATCCAATAAGACTTTGAAATGTCTGGAATATGATAAAAAAGGGACTGAAAATCAAAAAAAGTCGAAAAATCGTGAAATTTTGGAAAATGCTCTACTATTTTTTTATTTTAAGAGATTTTCAAAAAAAGGTTGTATATTCAGATAGCTGACCTAATTGCGATTCTAATGATGTATAATATGTATGTAGTTATTGAAATTTAATTTTCGATATTTTAATTTTTTTGCATTTTTGGCACTTTTGAACATAGGATTTCTCAGAGGCATTTTATCTGATCAGATAATGTAATATATCATTACAGAGCCCTGTGGCTATTTTAGTGCCTAAACCGGCTATTAAAACTATTCCGACAATAATAACCATACCGGAAGTATTCAAAAAATGAAAAAAAAAGGTTAAAACCATTGTCGCAGTTGCGAGAAACTTGATTTCTCCCTTAGGTAATAGCGGACCAAAAGAACTAAAGTGTCGCTGGATAGCCCTATTAATGGACCATCATATGGTATCTAAATAATACGATTTCGATGGTAAGGAAATAAATTATTGTATGCCAAAAATATATTATTTTCCTATTTTTTAACATTCTGGGACGCCCTTTTCTCGAAAACGACGCCGCAGATTGTTCTCAAACTTTTCTTACTCAAAGTCCTATCGGTTGTCTATATAGTGAATCCAAAATGAAATGCATTGAAATAATATAAATGGTCCAAAAATGGCCTCAAACTTTGAAAAAAATTGAAAAATCTTTAAATTTTTGGAAACGGTCTTTAATTTATCTTTTTTTCCAAAACTACTCAATGGATGTTTCTGACACTTCTGGTACAGAAAGTTAATTATCCAAAGAACTTCGTAAAGCTATCACTACAACGATCGTAAAACCGGAAGTAGTCGAAAAAATGTCCGATATTTTGAAAAAAAATAATTTTTTTACGAAAACCTTTTTTATTTATGAATATGTTTTGATGATATTTTACACAGGGTTAAAAATATCATCCTACTTGAGCAGAAATGAGAAAAAAAATTGTCTCGGTAATTTGCGTTAGCCGCCATCGGCTAATTTAGTTTTTCGTACCCAGAAAAATTATTTATTATTCGATTTGTATAAAACAAAGTTCATACGCTCCGTGGTCCCAATTGTAATTTTTGTTGTTACGGTGAAATTTTTCTGTCGGCAACGGAAGTGACGTAATATTAACAAAAACTACAATTTTGATCGTTCAGTACCACTTTTTAAAAGCAAATATTATTTTTTTTCAAAACTGATATAACTAAAAGGATGCACCCTGCAAAGGTGCACAAAATCCTTAGCTCAGATTTTTTAATTTCAATTTCATTTTCGGGCAATTTCGAATAAAATGTAAAATAAAGTGTAAAATTCAGTTATTTACAATTCATTCAGCGTCTTCATATTTTGAAATATTTATTTGTAATTTTCATAAACTCGTAGCAATAATCCAGACGAAGAGAATGTATGCGCAAATTAGTTTGTAATATGAGCAGTTGCCGAGAAATATGCAATTTTGCATGCATCACTTTTCACGTTATTTTGCCTATAAAAGAGTGAATTATTATTCGATTTGCAATATTTTTTTTCCATTTGATGCTTAATGCCAATTTGGACTAGGTCAAGCCAATTTTACATTTACACTGTGACCGGAAATGACGTCATTTGGGCAAAAACTGTATTTTTAACTTAAAAAAAATATTTTATTCAAATGAGTCTGCCTTATAATATTTTTAAAATTATGATATTTGATTCCCATCAACGAATAGAATTAAGCCATACGACCATACGGATACCACAAAATGGTTTCTAACTTGTACGGTTACAGAGAAATAGGCGATCTTTTATAAGTCACTTTTCAAGGTTTTTGGTCTATAAAAGTGTCAATTATTATTCGATTTTTATCATTTTTTTACCATTTGATGCCTTATGCCATTTATGACTTCTATGAACTAAATTAACATTTTCAATATCTCCGAAAGTAATGTAATTTTTGCAAAAAACGTATTTTTAGCCTTCAAAACAAACATTTTTTTGAAGGGATTTATATTTATTATTCGTTTAACTTTATAACGTCTGACTCTAATGGGCAGTAAGATTGAATCAATACCATCATATTGATATCAAGAAAAGGCTTCTAGCATGTTCCCTTGTCGAATAATAGCCAATTTTCCCAGGGTCACTTTTAAGTTTTATACCTTCTTAATTTCAGTTTATGGGTTATAGGTTGATTATTTATTGCCCGATATGTATAAAACAAAGTTTGTATTTTGTATGTTGCGCATTTTCGACTTATTTTTCACCTATAAAAATTTCTTTCGGCACCGGAAGTGATGTAATTTTGCCATAATTTACAATTTTGACCGGTCTTTTCGCCAGCAAATATTACTTTTACATATGATAGAAGGTGTCACTGAAGCAAAACAATTAAAGTATAGTTTGGTAGCTCAATGGATCGGCTATGGTATAATGAACTTCCTGTATGATTCCTGAAAGCCGGTTCAGTGCTGCTTGCAGGTCTAGTTATTATTATTATTATTATTATTATTATTCAGATTCCAATTTGAATAGATCTCAGCAACTACGTGTCGCATCGTTACGATTTCTTCGGTTTTACTGGGAAAGTGGGTGTGACTTAGAGGATAAAGCTATTTTGAACGTTCTGCGACAATGCGAAATGTCCGAAATCACCGAAGTTATCGTTTTTGAAAATATTGCAGTAATTTTAACAATAATCATTGGATTTTAACTTTCGATAAATTTTGGCATAGTCTGAGACAGGGCACATAGCTACGCTACTTTCGATTTTTGATTTTCGGCAAATCTTCGAAGATATTAGGCGCCAAATTTCGAAAATTTAAAATTTTACAAAAAACTTTTTTATTTATGAACATTTTTTAGTCGTATTGTGCACAGAATTAAAGAGTCATCTGACTAGCGCAAAAATGTTAAAAAATTTTGTCTCAGTAATTTTCCTTGGCCGCCATTGGCTAATTCAGTTTTTCAGTCCTAGATTAATTTTTTATTGTTCGATTTGTATAAAACAAAGTTCATATGCTTCGTTGTCTCAATTGTCATTTTTTTTATTACCAAAAGTGTTATCTGTCGGCACCGGAAGTGGCATAATTTTACCAAAAACTACAATTTTGACAGTTAGGTACCATTTTTCGAAAACAAATATTAATTTTTGGAAAAATTATTTGACTCAAAGAGTGTGCCCTTTCAAGGCGCAAAAAATGTCGGAAGCAGTTTTTTTAATTTCGATTTCATTTTCGAGCAAATTCGATTAAGAGGCTAAAAATGGTGTAAAATTGACCTATTTACAACCTATTCAGGCTTTTCAGATTTTAAATTATTTCTTCGTAACTTTTATAAACTTGTAGCTATAATCCATACGAAGAAAATGTATGTTAAAATTAGTTTGTAATATAAGCAGTTACCAAGAAATGGGCAGTTCTGTACAAGTCACTGTTTTCGTTATTTTGCCTGTAAAATAGTCAATTATTATTGGATTTTTATAAAAGTGACATCATTTGATTCAAAAAGCATGTAGCGTCATATTAAGTTGATTACAATTTAAAATTGACACCGGAAGTGACGTCATTTGGTCAAAAACTGCATTTTAAACTTTTTAAATCAATGTTTTATTCAACCAAGAATAACTTAATATGTATTAATAATTTTAACTTTTGGTTTAAATTCACATATAAACACAACTCATATGGTCATATAGATATCATAAAATTCTTTCTAACTAGTTCGGTTGCCGAGAAATAGACGGTTTTCTACAGGTCACTTTTGAAGGTTTCGGGGCCATAAAAGTGTCAATTATTATTCGATTTTCATAAACGTTACACCATGTTATACCTAATGCCATTTGGGATTTCATACAAGTAATGTAAGATTTCCATTACCACCGGAAGTAACGTCATTTTGGCAAAAACTGTATTTTTAGCCTTCAAAACAGATATTTTATTCAAATGAGTCTGTTTTGAAATCGTTTTCAAATTATGGTATTTGATGCCAATCAACAAATAGAATGAACCCATACGATCATACAGATACCACAAAATGGTTTCTAACTTGTACGGTTGCAGAGAAATAGCAGATTTTCTACAAGTCACTTTTCAAGTTTTTGGTCTTTAAAAATGACAATTATTATTCGATTTACATAAAATTTTCACTATATGATATCGTATGCCATTTCTGATTTCATAAGACTAATTGAACATTTTCATTAACACCGGAAGTAATTTAATTTTGTCAAGATCATTTACAAGTAACAAATGTATAAAATGACTTGATATTGCTGGATTGATTGGTGGATTCTGCGTCCATTTTATTTGTATGCAATGTTAATTTGGAAACCTGTTTAGTGGTTTCGTTGGTACCGGAAGTGACATATGTTCAAGGGTAACTTGGCACCGAAAGTGACATGTTTAAAGGTAACGTTGCACCAGTGAAACCCGTCATTCCTGCATGCAGGTCTAGTTATTATTATTTTTTTTGTGTGTGTTTTCTGCAAATCGGATTTCTCAGAATATATCCGTAGGATCTTTCTGAAATTTTGACCTACCCCCCCCCCCAAAAAAAAAAATGGGGTGCGAACCTTGATTAAATATATTTTCAAAACGTTTTACGAATCCGAAATCACCGAAATTTACGAACGACAAAATGGACAATGCATAGTAGTAACTTTGTTATTTTTTGACCGATTTTACTAATTCTTTTTTCTTTGAATACCTTGAAAAAAATCATTTTCATCTGCAGTTTCACATTTTCGAATTTCGAAAATTCGTCGCTGTGATTTCGAACCGGAAGTTTAGACCAATTTGACAACTTCTTTAATAGTTGTACGATTTTCATGAAATTTAGTATATATGTAGACCTTACCTATGTGACTTCAAAAATATAATGAGAAATTTTCTAAATTATCTCCCCTTGGTGAAATTAAGGATCAAAATTTTCAAAAAAATCATCGAAATATAGGTCAGAATGACCTGATTTTTTTTTTGGATACTAGATAAGTAATAACTGATTTGTACACAAAATATGAAGTTTGTTGATCGAACCGCAAGTGCCACCATCTTGAAACGTGAAAAATCCCTAAGGCTTTTTTGCTATTTTACTTACAGACACGGGAGTTATATTTTCTGAATCCTTGAAAGATGGCCTAAAAATTGTTCAGAGCAGAATTTTGATTTAGGTCAATTGATGGTTGCCATTTTGAAGTGAATATGGAAAGTAGTAACAATTTGAAGAGCCGAAACTTTGAAACACAATAACTCTCCTTCTAATTGAGCTAGAATGTTCAATCTTGGTGTAGACGTTCACTATGTCAATGTCATGATTGAGTTCAAAGATGAGCATTTTCTACCTAGGGTAAGCAGAGATAAGCATGCTGATTTGTTGATTCTTTAGGACAAGATAACTTCGGTTATAATGAAGGGAGGGTGGTGAAACTCTTGTTAATCGAAAGTGTAATAGCTGGCCTGTTGTGTGAAATCGTTGTATCTTTTTTTTAAATATCAGGGATAGCAGAAAAAAAGAGATCGAAAATCCAAAAAGTCGTATGTTTACAATTTGGAGCATCTTTAAAGGTTCTTTTCTCTTAAAGTCAACATAATACTTTTTGAGAACTTCTTCTACAACGAGTCTTATCGGTAGTCTTTTATATGAAAACTTCGATCAACAGTCCAAAATATCTGGAGTAGAAGAATAAAAGGATCTAACATTGACAACGGCACCCTTTCATTGTTAAGCGAAACATGCAGTGTGGGTGACTACAATCTGCACATTTAGTCATCGTATAGAGCTTATTCAACAGTATCGAATTCCAACTACTTAGGGATATTTTACGTGCACTCCAATGTGTACACGCGACCTTGGTTTTTCGTCCCACCCGAACGACTAGACAGCTGTCCTTGTCAGGCCCTCCGTTCTGCCTCACTGACAAGGGGGGACCACGGCGGAAAATCGAGATGATCTTCCTCGTTGCAGAACTTTCAATTCAGGCCAAACGTTTATTGCATACGATTAAGCTGGTCAGTTGGGGCTTATTTTCAAAAGTTTTGTAATAATCGGTTGGTAATTAAAATACTGTGCGAATTAAACTGTTAAAACAGAAAATTTCGCCCGGTTAAAATGTTTCTTGCTATAAGTCAGCAATTTCCAGATTTTAGGGAGGCTGAATGGTTAGCATACGCGCGCTGTATCGTAACGTCTGTCATTGAGTCAACCGGCGTCGTTTCGATCTCCAAGTTGCACGTGACATGGAGTATGGTGTCCAACCTCGTGGGTTTTCTCCGTGTCCTTCGGTTTCCTCCCAACAGCTAAAGACCAGAACGCGCAAGGGGAGTTTTTAAATAAAATTAAAAAACATATGTTAGTCCCGAAATGACCTAGTTTGTGTCGAATGGACGTTGAGCCGCATTTCTCTCTTTCTCTTTTATTTTTAAAGTTTTGTAATAATCGGTTGGTAATCAAAGGTACTGTAAACATAAAGTCGTATGTTTACGATTTGGAGCATCTTTAAAGGTTCTTTTCTCTTAAAGTCAACATGATACTTTTTGGGAACTTCTTCTACAAAGAGTCTTATCGGTAGTCTTTTATATGAAAACTTCGATCAACAGTCCAAAATATCTGGAGTAGAAGAATAAAAGGATCGAACATTGAAAACGGCACCCTTTCATTGTTAAGCGAAACATGCAGTGTGTGTGACTACAATCTGCACATTTAGTCATTGTATAGAGCTTATTCAACAGTATCGAATTCCAACTGCTTAGGGATATTTTACGTGCACTCCAATGTGTACACGCGACCTTGGTCAAACGTTTATTGCATACGATTAAGCTGGTCAGTTGGAGCTTATTTTCAAAAGTTTTGTAATAATCGGTTGGTAATTAAAATACTGTGCGAATTAAACTGTTAAAACATAAAATTTCGCCCGGTTATAATGTTTCCCACTTTAAAGTCAGCCATTTGCCGATTTTAGAGGGCAAATGTTTATTGCGAACAATTAAGCTGGTCAGGGGGAGCTTATTTTTAAGGGAGGCTGAATGGCTGAATGGTTAGCATGTGCACGCTGTATCGTAACGTCTGTCATTGAGTCAACGGGCGTCGTTTCGATTTCGAGATTGCACGTGACATGGAGTATGGTGTCCAACCTCGTGGGTTTTCTCCGTGCCATTCGGTTTCCTCCCAACAGCTAAAGACCAGTACGCGCAAGGGGAGATTTTAAATAAAATTAAAAAACATATGTTAGTCCCGAAATGACCTAGTTTGTGTCGAATGGACGTTAAGCCGCATTTCTCTCTTTTTTTTATTTTTAAAGTTTTGTAATAATCGGTTGGTAATCAAAGATACTGTAAAAGTGATAAAACAGAAAAATTCACCCGGTTGTAATGTTTCTCACTTTAAAGTCAGCAATTTGCCGATTTTAAGGGGAAAACGTTTATTGCGAACGATTTAGTTGGTCAGGGGGAGCTTATTTTTAAAAGTTTTGTAATATTCGGTTGATAACTAAAGGTACCGTGCAAATTAAACTAATAAAATAGAAGATTTCGCCCGGTTGAAATGTTTCTATCTGTAGGTCAGCAATTTGCAGATTTTAGGGAGGTTGCGTGACTGAATGGTTAGCACGTGCGCTCTGTATCATAACGTCTGTCATTGAGTCAACTGGCGTTGTTTCGATTTCTTGGTTGTACGTGACAAGGAGTATGGTCGCCTGTCCAGCCTCGTAGGCCGTAACGCCGCTGCCCGGGTAAAATTTCCCTCATTGCACACTTTATGGCGTATGCCCGTCTTCATTAGCCCATTTTAGGAACAAAACAGTAGGACGTTAAACAACCATTCAATTTGATTTCATTTTCTCTATGTTGCTTATTTATTATAGTGGATAAATGTTTTTCTGGTTCTATTAATTATTTCATTTCTGCACAGAAATCTTGCTTTGAGCAGTTTTTTTTTTATTGCAAAGTGCCATTCTTGTATATTGCAGTCTATGACCCTTTGTTTAAAACATGCTTAAGAAGTTGTCACGATTTCCTACTTATAACCAAACATATTGGAAACCATAATTATATAACATATCTCTAATTTTGGAAGCCCGATTACAGCTATACAAGTTTGGGTTATTTCCCTTTAGTTTAAAGATTATTTTTTTGCCGAGGGTGCAATGTTTCTCACTACATTTAAATTTGTAACTTTGTGAGTTTTGACCGATTTTGATAATTATGTCTTTATAATTTTCCAAATTTACATATTTAACGTAAATATTCAAACAATTGGAATCAACCTGATTCAAAAGTTTTTAGTTTTGTTCAAAGTTTTCTCATTTAATTTTTCGATGTTTTCTTACCATTTTCATTTCATTTTTCTGAAAGTTTTGAAGTGGGAAGTCATCCCGATTACAGCAACACAAGTATCAGTTATTTCCCTTTAGTTTTCAGATTATGCAATGTTTCATACTATATTTAGACTTGTAACTTCGCGAGTTTTTGACCAATTTTGATAGTTTGTTATTCTTATCCTTTTATTTGAGATACTTGATATAATCTATGACACGTGACGATGAATATGAAAGCTTTCATATCTGCATGGGACAGTAGCAGATCTAGTTATTATTATTTTTTTTTGTGTATTTTCTGCAAATCGGATTTCTCAGAATCTAACCATAGGATCTTTCTGAAACTTTGACCTACCCCCCCAAAAATGGGGTGCGAACCTTGATTGAATATATTTTCAAAACGTTTTTCGAATCCGAAATCACCGAATTTTACGAACGAATGCTTTTGACCTACAATGCTGTAACTTTGTGACTATTTGACCTATTTAATTAATTCTTTTTTCTATGAGTACTTTGAGACATTTACTTCAAATCTGCAATTTCGGATTTTCGAATTTCGAAAATTCGTCGCTCTGATTTCGAACCGGAAGTTTAGACCAACTCGACAACTTCTTTAGTAGTTGTACGATTTTCATGAAATTTAATATGTAAGTAAACCTTAATGATGCGACTTGAAAAAATACTTTAGAAATTTTCTAAATTATCTCCCCTTGGAGAAATTGAGGATCGAAATTTTCAAAAAAGTCGACGAAATATAGGTCAAATCATCTTGAATTTGTTTTCTAGGTACTAGCTACGAAACCACTGATTCGTACACAAAAAATGGAGTTTGTAGCTCAATCCGGAAGTGCCACCATCTTGAAATGTAAAAACCTCAAACGCCATTTTGCTATTTTACATACAGACACGGGGGTTATATTTTCTGAATCCTTGAAGGGATGGCTATAAAATGTTGGCAGTAGAATTTTGATTTAAGTCAATGGATAGTCACCATATTGAATTGAATATCAGAAATAGTGAAAAATGGACATTAACGGGCATGTAAATTATCAGAACAGACCGTAGTTTGTTGAATTCGTTTCTTATATTTGAAATTAATACATTTGGGGATAGCCTGGCTCATTGTCGAATTTTTGGTATTTGCAAATTTCAAAATTTCAAATTTCGCCTTTGATGTTTTCCGTGCCGACAAATTTGTTTTCGCGTGAATAACTCCAATTAACAGCTCGAAAATAATCAAATGGATCGCAGTTTCGCGATTTCGTCTCAAATCTGGGAAATCAATACATTTCTGGTTAGCCTCCTTTGAAAAATGGGTGGTGGCCTTGGAATCAATATATTTTCAAAACGTTTTGCGAATCCAAAATCACCGAAAACAACTGATGAAAAAATTGACCTTGACAGCTGTGTTACTTCGTGATTTTGTGATCTATTTTACTTTTCTGGTTAGCCTCCTTTCAAAAATGGGTGGTGGCCTTGGAATCAATATATTTTCAAAACGTTTTGCGAATCCAAAATCACCGTAAATAACTGATGAAAAAATTGAGCTTTGATGGAAACTATATAGAAAAATAAAAGGAAACATCAACAATATATAGGTCTTGCAAGGCTTAGAACTTTGCAGCCAGTCCTCATATTAATTGAAATTGAATAGGTTTGATTTGATATAATTATTTGTTTTCTATTTTAAAACTATCTAAAAAAAATATTTGTAATCATTTGTGTTATTGATTTAGATTAATACTGTTTATATTGTGTACATTTTAACACCTTCGTCGATTAATAATGGTTTGCATAGTCATCGTATAGAGATTATTCAACAGTATCGAATTCCAACTGCTTAGGGATATTTTACGTGCACTCCAATGTGTACACCGGACCTTGGTTTTTCGTCCCATCTATATGTTAGTTTGTGTCGAATGGACGTTAAGCCACATTTATCTCTTTCTCTTTTATTTTTAAAGTTTTGTAATAATCGGTTGTACTGTACTGTACTGTAAAAGTTATAAAACAGAAAATTTCGCCCGGTAGTAATGTTTCTCACTTTAAAGTCACCAATTTGCTCAGGGGGCAAACGTTTATTGCGAACGATTAAGCTGGTCAAGGGGAGCTTATTTTTAAAAGTTTTGTAATATTCGGTTGATAATTAAAGGTACCGTGCAAATTAAACTGTTAAAATAGAAAATTTCGCCCGGTTGAAATGTTTCTCCTTGTAGGTCAGCAATTTGCCAAATTTAGGGAGGTTGCGTGGCTAAATGGTTAGCACCTGCGCACTGTATCGTAACGTCTGTCATTGAGTCAACTGGCGTTGTTTCGATTGAAATGCCCGGTTGAAATGTTTCTTGCTATAAGTCAGCAATTTATCGATTTTAGGGAGCCCGAATGGCTGTATGGTTAGCATGTGCGCGCTGTATCGTAACGTCTGTCATTGAGTCAACCGGCATCGTTTCGATTTCCAGGTTGCACGTGACATGGAGTATGGTGTCCAACCTCGTGGGTTTTCTCCGTGTCCTTCGGTTTCCTCCCATGGCTGATTTCAGATTATTGTTATGACTGGGTGCAATGTTTCATACTATATTTAGATTTGTAACTTCGCGAGTTTTTGACCAATTTTGATAATTTTTTCTTCTTATCCTTTTATTTAGGATACTTGATACAATCAATGACACGTGACGATGAATATGAAAGCTTTCATATCTGCATGGGACAGTAGCAGATCTAGGTTTTTTTGTGTTTCTCCTGCAAATCGGATTTCACAGAATCTAACCATAGGATGTTTCTGAAACTTTGACCTACCCCCCCAAAAATGGGTGGTGGCTGTTGATTAAATATATTTTCGAAACGTTTTGCGAATTCGAAATCACCGAATTTTACGAACGGAAAAATTAACAATGCATAGTCGTAACTTTGCTATTTTTTGACCGATTTTACTAATTCTTTTTTCTTTGAATACCTTGAAAAAAATCATTTTCATCTGCAGTTTCACATTTTCGAATTTCGAAAATTCGTCGCTGTGATTTCGATCCGGAAGTTTAGATCAATTTTACATCTTCTTTAATAGTTGTACGATTTTCATGAAATTTAGTATTTAAGTAGATCTTACCAATGTGACTTCAAAATTATAATGAGAAATTTTCTAAATTATCTCCCCTTGGTGAAATTAAGGATCAAAGTTTTAAAAAAAATCGTCGAAATATAGGTCAGAATGACCTGAAATTTTTTTTCGATACTCGACAAGTAATTACTGATTCCTACACAAAATATGGAGTTTGTCGATCAAACCGGAAATGCCACCATCTTGAAACATGAAAAATCCCTAAGGCTTTTTTGCTATCTTACTTACAGACACGGGAGTTATATTTTCTGAATCCTTGAAGGATGGCCCAAAAATCGCAGGGAGCAGAATTTTGATTTAGGTCAACTGATGGTTGCCATTTTTAAGTGAATATGAAAAGTAGTAGCAATTTGAAGGGCCGAGACTTTGAAACACAATAACTCTCTTTCTAATTGAGCTAGAATGTTCAATCTTGGTGTAGACATTCACCAGGTCAATGTCATGATTGAGTGCAAAGATGAACATTTTCTGCCTAGGGTAAGCAGAGATAAGCATGCTGATTTGTTGATTCTTTAGGGCACAATAACTTCGGTTATAATGAAGGGAGGGTGATGAAACTCTTGTCAATCGAGAGTTTTTAAATATCAGGGGTAGCAGAAAAAAGAGATCGAAAATCCAAAAAGTCGTATTTTTACGATTTGGACCATTTTTAAAGGTCCTTTTCTCTAAAGTCAACATAATATTTTGGGGGAACTTCTTCTACAAAGAGTCTTATCGGTAGTCTTTTATATGAAACCATAGATCAACAGTCCAAAATATCAGGAGTAGTAGAATAAAAGAATCGAAAATTGAAAACCGCACCCTTTCATTGTTAAGCAAAACATGCAGTGTGGGTGGCTACAATCTGCACATTTAGTCATCGTATAGAGCTTATTCAACAATATAGAATTCCAACTGCTAAGGGATCTTTTGCGTGCAATTCAATGTGTACACGGCGGATGGGTGGACACGCCAGAAAATCGAGATGAACTTTCTCGGCCAATGCAGGGATCGAACACCCGACCTCCTGGCTAGCAGGCCAACGCCTTAGCCACATAGTGTGGACACCCACCGTACATTTCATCCGTCAAATCAAAGCATTTCATTGCATTAGATCAATAATTAATTATTCTTAATTCAAAACTTTATTTAATATTAGTCTGGCATTATTAAATCCTAATTGTATTGGTCTTAATTAAAATTAAACTTTAATTTAACTATGAACAACCCTTAACGTGTCTCTTTAAAACAATTAAATACTCTAAAACAAAAAACAAAACAAAAAATCAATAAGCGGGTCAATTCAGGTAAGTATAACTACGGGTTCTGTCCACCTTCTCTCGTAAGTATAACTACGGGTTCTGTCCACGTTCTCTCGTCTACGGCCACACCACGTTAAAACACCAGTTCTCGTCCGATCACTGAAGTTAAGCAACGTCGGGCCCGGTCAGTACTTGGATGGGTGACTGCCTGGGAACACCGGGTGCTGTAGACGCCTTTTTAAAACCGACCCCCCCCCCAAAAAAAAAAAAATCAATAAACGGGTCAATTCAGGTAAGTATAACTACGGGTTCTGTCCACCTTCTCTCGTCTACGGCCACACCACGTTGAAAACACCAGTTCTTGTCCGATCACTGAAGCTAAAGTTCCAATTTCACTTTTTCTAAGAAAGTCAAAATATAATTATTTCTATGTTTTTTGCTCAAAAGGTTGTCAACTCACTATTATACGATCATGGACAAAATTTTTTTTTTGGGGGGGGGGGGGGGGTAAAAAGGGTGACACTGGTTGATTGAGGAAATAGTTACTCAATTACCTCCCTTGTTTTCCCACTCTTCTACATGGACGGCCATCTTCAAACGTTTGAATTTGAAGTTGAAAATGATATTTTTGCCAATTTCTCAACAGGCAATAGTGAATTATAGGATTAATAGGATTATTCTTTAACAAGGTAGGACTGTTTATAGTTTCAATCTATTTTGGGGCTTTCAATCTATTTTGGGGCTTTATTTTAATAAATTTTAAAAATATAACTTAAAAAAATGCTATTGGAACTTTAAGCAACGTTTTTTTTAAAATCGACAAAAACCGCCCCAAAAATCAATAAGCGGGTCAATTCCTGTAAGTATAACTACGGGTTCTGTCCACCCACTCTCGTCTACGGCCATACCACGTTGAAAACACCAGTTCTCGTCCGATCACTGAAGTTAAGCAACGTCTGGCCCGGTCAGTACTTGGATCCGTGACCGCCTGGGAACACCGGGTGCTGTAGGCGCCTTTTTAAAACCGACAAAAATAAAAAAAAAATCAATAAGCGGGTCAATTCAGGTAAGTATAACTACGGGTTCTGTCCACCTGCTCTCGTCTACGGCCACACCACGTTGAAAACACCAGTTCTCGTCCGATCACTGAAGTTAAGCAACGTCGGGTCCGGTCAGTACTTGGATGGGTGACCGCCTGGGAACACCGGGTGTTGTAGACGCCTTTTTAAAACCGACAAAACCCCCCCAAAAAATCAATAAGCGGGTCAATTCAAGTATGTATAACTACGGGTTGTGATTTAAAAGTATTTATTCAGAATTCTTATATACAACGATGGAGGGAATAATATGAATAAATTGGATACAGTAACAAGCAACTAAATGCTTATATAAAACTGCTTCCAGAATAGTATGTATTGAATGTAAATTTTAAATGATCAGCTGGCAGTGTAATAAAATAAAAATTATTATCTAGATTAGGGTTTCATAGTTAACGGTGGAAAGAAGAAAATGTGTTGAGTAAAAAAATATAAGGAAAATCGAATAAAATAAGAGAAAGAAAAAATTGTAGCGAAGGATAGGGACATTGATGTGGGGGGGGGGGGTAAATAGAGATTTGAATTAGAAAGTAGTTTGGGACGCAACGCCAGAAAACCCAAAAAGCAAAACACGCACCAAAAGCTTGTAAGAATACTTTTATTTTAGCAGTTTCAATGTTATTGATTACACATTTCTCGCGTGACCCTGGGTTACCTATGGATTGTGCAAAGGAGATTAGGAGGTGATCAAATTAGTAATAACCATTTTTCGCATATACAAGTTGTAATGGTGATTTGCAGAGCGGAGGCACATTCATTTCCGAGATTTGAAGCGTTTGGTTAGAGCTATATATTGGTGAACTACTGAAAGTACAGACACATTTTTAATTTTAGGAAGATTGTCAATCCCAAACAAAAGTGAATTAATATTCTTGAAATGGTCATCCAATGTATCGATAGTGAGTCTGCGTTGGTCTATGAAAAGGCGACACTGAAAGAAATAATGTTCACTAGATTCACATCTGTTTCCGCATAAACAGGATGGATCGTCAGATACATACATGGGGTATTTATGATGATTTAGGTCAGATTTAGAGTTGCGTAATTTAGAAAGAATAATTTGTAACGACCTGTCACCAAAATTGAAGAGATCATTGTATTTAGGTTTGCCATATGTTTTTCTAATTTGAAATTTGAATGAAGAGATTGAATTTGAAGCTTTGACGTTTTCATCAAGACGATTCCATTCTTGTACTGATGGTGGGAAAAACGAGTTTTGATAAAGATTAGATTTACAGTTAATACTTATTAGATTATTGGAGTTTCTGAGTTGATATGGTTTACTGGACGCTATAGATTGGGGGACTAAATCGAATAGATACGAGGGTGTTTGAAGATTGATAATTTTGAAAAATAAAACCATTTTATGTTCGTAGCGTCTTTTTAAAAGACAGGAGAATCCAGATTCATTATAAAGTAAATTATGAGAAGTACCACGAGGAAGGCCTGTAATAGTTCGAATAGCGTCTAAATGTAGCGATTCTAGTTGGTCACTTTTTTCTTTAGTACAGTTGTTCCAGACACAATCAGCAACTACGCGTTCTGTCCACGGGTTCGTCCGATCACTGAAGTTAAGCAACGTCGGGCCCGGGTAGTACTAGGATGGGTGAACGCCTGGGAACACCGGGTGCTGTAGGCGCCTTTTTGACCTAAACTCATTAATTTACCATTTTGTTGTGAGCGGCTTGTTATTCTTCCTATATGACATATTGCACGTGTCTGATTTCAAAGGGGGTTTGGGCGGCTGAATGGTTAGCACGCGCGCCTGTCATTGAGTTAACTTGCGTGTTTTCGAATGCCCGGTTGTATGTGACAAGGAGTAAGGTCGCCTGTCCAACCTGCCATTTTTAATTTTTTTCCGGCAATTTTCATTTCATTTTCTCATCCGTCTCATTACAGTAATACAAGTTTCGGTTATTTCCCTTTAGTTTTCAGATTATTGTTATGCCTGGGTGCAATGTTTCATACTATATTTAGACTTGTAATTTTGCGAGTTTTTGACCAATTTTGATAATTTTTTCTTCTTATCCTTTTATTTAGGATACTTGATACAATCAATGACACGTGATGATGAATATGAAAGCTTTCATATCTGCATGGGACAGTAGCAGATCTAGTTAAGCTTTCATATTACATATGAAAGCTTATTGTTTCTGTTAAGATTATTAAGCTTTCATATGTAATATGAAAGCTAATGGTTTCTGTTAAAGTTATTATTATTAAGCTTTCATATTACATATGAAAGCTTATTGTTTTTGTTAAGATTATTATTAAGCTTTCATATTACATATGAAATCTTATTGTTTCTGTTAAGATTATTATTAAGCTTTCATATTACATATGAAAGCCTATTGTTTCTGTTAAGATTATTATTATTATTATTTTTTTTGTGTGTTTTCTGCAAATCGGATTTCTCAGAATCTATCCGTAGGATCATTCTGAAATTTTGACCTACCCCCCCAAAAATGGGGTGCGAACCTTGATTAAATATATTTTCAAAACGTTTTACGAATCCGAAATCACCGAAATTTACGAACGACGAAATGGACAAAGCATAGTCGTAACTTTGTTATTTTTTGACCGATTTTACTAATTCTTTTTTCTTTGAATACCTTGAAAAAAATCATTTTCATCTGCAGTTTCACATTTTCGAATTTCGAAAATTCGTCGCTGTGATTTCGAACCGGAAGTTTAGACCAATTTGACAACTTCTTTAATAATTGTACGATTGTCATGAAATTTAGTATATATGTAGACCTTACCGATGTGACTTCAAAAATATAATTAGAAATTTTCTAAATTATCTCCCCTTGACGAAATTAAAGATCAAAATTTTCAAAAAAATCATCGAAATATAGGTCAGAATGACCTGATTTTTTTTTGATACTAGACAAGTAATTACTGATTTGTACACAAAATATAAAGTTTGTTGATCGAACCGGAAGTGCCACCATCTTGAAACGTGAAAAATCCCTAAGGCTTTTTTGCTATTTTACTTACAGACACGGGATTTATGTTTTCTGAATCCTTGAAAGATGATCTAAAAATTGTTCAGAGAAGAATTTTGATTTAGGTCAATTGATGGTTGCCATTTTGAAGTGAATATGAAAAGTAGTAGCAATTTGAAGGGCCGAAACTTTGAAACACAATAACTCTCCTTCTAATTGAGCTAGAATGTTCAATCTTGGTGTAGACGTTCACTATGTCAATGTCATGATTGAGTTCAAAGATGAGCATTTTCTGCCTAGGGTAAGCAGAAATAAGCATGCTGATTTGTTGATTCTTTAGGGCAAGATAACTTCGGTTATAATGAAGGGAGGGCGGTGAAACTCTTGTTAATCGAGAGTGTAATAGCTGGCCTGTTGTGTGAAATCGTTGTATCTTTTTTTTTAAATATCAGGGATACCTGACAAAAAGAGATCGAAAATCCAAAAAGTCGTATGTTTACGATTTGGAGCATCTTTAAAGGTTCTTTTCTCTTAAAGTCAACATAATACTTTTTGGGAACTTCTTCTACAAAGAGTCTTATCGGTAGTCTTTTATATGAAAACTTCGATCAACAGTCCAAAATATCTGGAGTAGAAGAATAAAAGGATCGAACATTGAAAACGGCACCCTTTCATTGTTAAGCGAAACATATAGTGTGTGTGACTACAATCTGCACATTTAGTCATTGTATAGAGCTTATTCAACAGTATCGAATTCCAACTGCTTAGGGATATTTTACGTGCACTCCAATGTGTACACGCGACCTTGGTTTTTCGTCCCACCCGAACGACTAGACAGCTGTCCTTGTCAGGCCCTCCGTTCTGCCTCACTGACAAGGGGGGACCACGCCGGAAAATCGAGATGATCTTCCTCGTTGCAGAACTTTCAATTCAGGCCAAACGTTTATTGCATACGATTAAGCTGGTCAGTTGGAGCTTATTTTCAAAAGTTTTGTAATAATCGGTTGGTAATTAAAATACCGTACGAATTAAACTGTTAAAACAGAAAATTTCGCCCGGTTAAAATGTTTCTTGCTATAAGTCAGCAATTTCCAGATTTTAGGGAGGCTGAATGGTTAGCATACGCGCGCTGTATCGTAACGTCTGTCATTGAGTCAACCGGCGTCGTTTCGATTTCCAAGTTGCACGTGACATGGTGTATGGTGTCCAACCTCGTGGGTTTTCTCCGTGTCCTTCGGTTTCCTCCCACGGCTAAAGACCCGTACGCGCAAGGGAAGTTTATAAATACAATTAAAAAACATATGTTGGTCCCGAAATGACCTAGTTTGTGTCGAATGGACGTTGAGCCGCATTTCTCTCTTTCTCTTTTATTTTTAAAGTTTTGTAATAATCGGTTGGTAATCAAAGGTACTGTAACCAAAAAGTCGTATGTTTACGATTTGGAGCATCTTTAAAGGTTCTTTTCTCTTAAAGTCAACATAATACTTTTTGGGAACTTCTTCTACAAAGAGTCTTATCGGTAGTCTTTTATATGAAAACTTCGATCAACAGTCCAAAATATCTGGAGTAGAAGAATAAAAGGATCGAACATTGAAAACGGCACCCTTTCATTGTTAAGAGAAACATGCAGTGTGTGTGACTACAATCTGCACATTTAGTCATTGTATAGAGCTTATTCAACAGTATCGAATTCCAACTGCTTAGGGATATTTTACGTGCACTCCAATGTGTACACGCGACCTTGGTTTTTCGTCCCACCCGAACGACTAGACAGCTGTCCTTGTCAGGCCCTCCGTTCTGCCTCACTGACAAGGGGGGACCACGCCGGAAAATCGAGATGATCTTCCTCGTTGCAGAACTTTCAATTCAGGCCAAACGTTTATTGCATACGATTAAGCTGGTCAGTTGGAGCTTATTTTCAAAAGTTTTGTAATAATCGGTTCGTAATTAAAATACCGTGCGAATTAAACTGTTAAAACATAAAATTTCGCCCGGTTATAATGTTTCTCACTTTAAAGTCAGCAATTTGCCGATTTTAGAGGGCAAATGTTTATTGCGAACAATTAAGCTGGTCAGGGGGAGCTTATTTTTAAGGGAGGCTGAATGGCTGAATGGTTAGCATGTGCACGCTGTATCGTAACGTCTGTCATTGAGTCAACGGGCGTCGTTTCGATTTCGAGATTGCACGTGACATGGAGTATGGTGTCCAACCTCGTGGGTTTTCTCCGTGCCATTCAGTTTCCTCCCAACAGCTAAAGACCAGTACGCGCAAGGGAAGTTTTTAAATAAAATTAAAAAACATATGTTAGTCCCGAAATGACCTAGTTTGTGTCGAATGGACGTTAAGCCGCATTTCTCTCTTTTTTTTATTTTTAAAGTTTTGTAATAATCGGTTGGTAATCAAAGATACTGTAAAAGTGATAAAACAGAAAAATTCACCCGGTTGTAATGTTTCTCACTTTAAAGTCAGCAATTTGCCGATTTTAAGGGGAAAACGTTTATTGCGAACGATTTAGCTGGTCAGGGGGAGCTTATTTTTAAAAGTTTTGTAATATTCGGTTGATAACTAAAGGTACCGTGCAAATTAAACTAATAAAATAGAAGATTTCGCCCGGTTGAAATGTTTCTATCTGTAGGTCAGCAATTTGCAGATTTTAGGGAGGTTGCGTGACTGAATGGTTAGCACGTGCGCTCTGTATCATAACGTCTGTCATTGAGTCAACTGGCGTTGTTTCGATTTCTTGGTTGTACGTGACAAGGAGTATGGTCGCCTGTCCAACCTCGTAGGCCGTAACGCCGCTGCCCGGGTAAAATTTCCCTCATTGCACACTTTATGGCGTATGCCCGTCTTCATTAGCCCATTTTAGGAGCAAAACAGTAGGACGTTAAACAACCATTCAATTTGATTTCATTTTCTCTATGTTGCTTATTTATTATAGTGGATAAATGTTTTTCTGGTTCTATTAATTATTTCATTTCTGCATAGAAATCTTGCTTTGAACAGTTTTTTTTTATTGCAAAGTGCCATTCTTGTATATTGCAGTCTATGACCCTTTGTTTAAAACATGCTTAAGAAGTTGTCACGATTTCCTACTTATAACCAAACATATTGGAAACCATAATTATATAACATATCTCTAATTTTGGAAGCCCGATTACAGCTTTACAAGTTTGGGTTATTTCCCTTTAGTTTAAAGATTATTTTTTTGCCGAGGGTGCAATGTTTCTCACTACATTTAAATTTGTAACTTTGTGAGTTTTGACCGATTTTGATAATTATGTCTTTATAATTTTCCAAATTTACATATTTAACGTAAATATTCAAACAATTGGAATCAACATGATTCAAAAGTTTTTAGTTTAGTTCAAAGTTTTCTCATTTAATTTTTCGATGTTTTCTTACCATTTTCATTTCATTTCTCTGAAAATTTTGAAGTGGGAAGTCATCCCGATTACAGCAACACAAGTATCAGTTATTTCCCTTTAGTTTTCAGATTATACAATGTTTCATACTATATTTAGACTTGTAACTTCGCGAGTTTTTGACCAATTTTGATAGTTTGTTATTCTTATCCTTTTATTTGAGATACTTGATATAATCTATGACACGTGACGATGAATATGAAAGCTTTCATATCTGCATGGGACAGTAGCAGATCTAGTTATTATTTTTTTTTCTGTGTGTTTTCTGCAAATCGGATTTCTCAGAATCTATCCGTAGGATCTTTCTGAAATTTTGACCTACCCCCCCAAAAATGGGGTGCGAACCTTGATTAAATATATTTTCAAAACGTTTTACGAATCCGAAATCACCGAAATTTACGAACGACGAAATGGACAAAGCATAGTCGTAACTTTGTTATTTTTTGACCGATTTTACTAATTCTTTTTTCTTTGAATACCTTGAAAAAAATCATTTTCATCTGCAGTTTCACATTTTCGAATTTCGAAAATTCGTCGCTGTGATTTCGAACCGGAAGCTTAGACCAATTTGACAACTTCTTTAATAGTTGTACGATTGTCATGAAATTTAGTATATATGTAGACCTTACCGATGTGACTTCAAAAATATAATTAGAAATTTTCTAAATTATCTCCCCTTGACGAAATAAAAGATCAAAATTTTCAAAAAAATCATCGAAATATAGGTCAGAATGACCTGATTTTTTTTTGGATACTAGACAAGTAATAACTGATTTGTACACAAAATATAAAGTTTGTTGATCTAACCGGAAGTGCCACCATCTTGAAACGTGAAAAATCCCTAAGGCTTTTTTGCTATTTTACTTACAGACACGGGAGTTATATTTTCTGAATCCTTGAAAGATGGTCTAAAAATTGTTCAGAGAAGAATTTTGATTTAGGTCAATTGATGGTTGCCATTTAGAAGTGAATATGAAAAGTAGTAGCAATTTGAAGGGCCGAAACTTTGAAACACAATAACTCTCCTTCTAATTGAGCTAGGATGTTCAATCTTGGTGTAGACGTTCACTATGTCAATGTAATGATTGAGTTCAAAGATGAGGATTTTCTGCCTAGGGTAAGCAGAAATAAGCATGCTGATTTGTTGATTCTTTAGGGCAAGATAACTTCGGTTATAATGAAGGGAGGGCGGTGAAACTCTTGTTAATCGAGAGTGTAATAGCTGTCCTGTTGTGTGAAATCGTTGTATCTTTTTTTTTAAATATCAGGGATAGCTGAAAAAAAGAGATCGAAAATCCAAAAAGTCGTATGTTTACGATTTGGAGCATCTTTAAAGGTTCTTTTCTCTTAAAGTCAACATAATACTTTTTGGGAACTTTTTCTACAAAGAGTCTTATCGGTAGTCTTTTATATGAAAACTTCGATCAACAGTCCAAAATATCTGGAGTAGAAGAATAAAAGGATCGAACATTGAAAACGGCACCCTTTCATTGTTAAGCGAAACATGCAGTGTGTGTGACTACAATCTGCACATTTAGTCATTGTATAGAGCTTATTCAACAGTATCGAATTCCAACTGCTTAGGGATATTTTACGTGCACTCCAATGTGTACACGCGACCTTGGTTTTTCGTCCCACCCGAACGACTAGACAGCTGTCCTTGTCAGGCCCTCCGTTCTGCCTCACTGACAACGGGGACCACGCCGGAAAATCGAGATGATCTTCCTCGTTGCAGAACTTTCAATTCAGGCCAAACGTTTATTGCATACGATTAAGCTGGTCAGTTGGAGCTTATTTTCAAAAGTTTTGTAATAATCGGTTGGTAATTAAAATACCGTGCGAATTAAACTGTTAAAACAGAAAATTTCGCCCGGTTAAAATGTTTCTTGCTATAAGTCAGCAATTTCCAGATTTTAGGGAGGCTGAATGGTTAGCATACGCGCGCTGTGTCGTAACGTCTGTCATTGAGTCAACCGGCGTCGTTTCGATTTCCAAGTTGCACGTGACATGGAGTATGGTGTCCAACCTGGTGGGTTTTCTCCGTGTCCTTCGGTTTCCTCCCACGGCTAAAGACCCGTACGCGCAAGGGAAGTTTATAAATACAATTAAAAAAACATATGTTGGTCCCGAAATGTCCTAGTTTGTGTCGAATGGACGTTGAGCCGCATTTCTCTCTTTCTCTTTTATTTTTAAAGTTTTGTAATAATCGGTTGGTAATCAAAGGTACTGTAAACAAAAAGTCGTATGTTTACGATTTGGAGCATCTTTAAAGGTTCTTTTCTCTTAAAGTCAACATAATACTTTTTGGGAACTTCTTCTACAAAGAGTCTTATCGGTAGTCTTTTATATGAAAACTTCGATCAACAGTCCAAAATATCTGGAGTAGAAGAATAAAAGGATCGAACATTGAAAACGGCACCCTTTCATTGTTAAGCGAAACATGCAGTGTGTGTGACTACAATCTGCACATTTAGTCATTGTATAGAGCTTATTCAACAGTATCGAATTCCAACTGCTTAGGGATATTTTACGTGCACTCCAATGTGTACACGCGACCTTGGTTTTTCGTCTCACCCGAACGACCAGACAGCTGTCCTTGTCAGGCCCTCCGTTCTGCCTCACTGACAAGGGGGGACCACGCCGGAAAATCGAGATGATCTTCCTCGTTGTAGAACTTTCAATTCAGGTCAAACGTTTATTGCATACGATTAAGCTGGTCAGTTGGAGCTTATTTTCAAAAGTTTTGTAATAATCGGTTGGTAATTAAAATACCGTGCGAATTAAACTGTTAAAACATAAAATTTCGCCCGGTTATAATGTTTCCCACTTTAAAGTCAGCAATTTGCCGATTTTAGAGGGCAAATGTTTATTGCGAACAATTAAGCTGGTCAGGGGGAGCTTATTTTTAAGGGAGGCTGAATGGCTGAATGGTTAGCGTCTGTATCGTAACGTCTGTCATTGAGTCAACGGGCGTCGTTTCGATTTCGAGATTGCACGTGACATGGAGTATGGTGTCCAACCTCGTGGGTTTTCTCCGTGCCATTCGGTTTCCTCCCAACAGCTAAAGACCAGTACGCGCAAGGGGAGTTTTTAAATAAAATTAAAAAACATATGTTAGTCCCGAAATGACCTAGTTTGTGTCGAATGGACGTTAAGCCGCATTTCTCTCTTTTTTTTTATTTTTAAAGTTTTGTAATAATCGGTTGGTAATCAAAGATACTGTAAAAGTGATAAAACATTCACCCGGTTGTAATGTTTCTCACTTTAAAGTCAGCAATTTGCCGATTTTAAGGGGAAAACGTTTATTGAGAACGATTTAGCTGGTCAGGGGGAGCTTATTTTTAAAAGTTTTGTAATATTCGGTTGATAACTAAAGGTACCGTGCAAATTAAACTAATAAAATAGAAGATTTCGCCCGGTTGAAATGTTTCTATCTGTAGGTCAGCAATTTGCAGATTTTAGGGAGGTTGCGTGACTGAATGGTTAGCACGTGCGTTCTTTATCATAACGTCTGTCATTGAGTCAACTGGCGTTGTTTCGATTTCTTGGTTGTACGTGACAAGGAGTATGGTCGCCTGTCCAACCTCGTAGGCCGTAACGCCGCTGCCCGGGTAAAATTTCCCTCATTGCACACTTTATGGCGTATGCCCGTCTTCATTAGCCCATTTTAGGAACAAAACAGTAGGACGTTAAACAACCATTCAATTTGATTTCATTTTCTCTATGTTGCTTATTTATTATAGTGGATAAATGTTTTTCTGGTTCTATTAATTATTTCATTTCTGCATAGAAATCTTGCTTTGAGCAGTTTTTTTTTATTGCAAAGTGCCATTCTTGTATATTGCAGTCTATGACCCTTTGTTTAAAACATGCTTAAGAAGTTGTCACGATTTCCTACTTATAACCAAACATATTGGAAACCATAATTATATAACATATCTCTAATTTTGGAAGCCCGATTACAGCTATACAAGTTTGGGTTATTTCCCTTTAGTTTAAAGATTATTTTTTTGCCGAGGGTGCAATGTTTCTCACTACATTTAAATTTGTAACTTTGTGAGTTTTGACCGATTTTGATAATTATGTCTTTATAATTTTCCAAATTTACATATTTAACGTAAATATTCAAACAATTGGAATCAACCTGATTCAAAAGTTTTTAGTTTTGTTCAAAGTTTTCTCATCTAATTTTTCGATGTTTTCTTACCATTTTCATTTCATTTTTCTGAAAGTTTTGAAGTGGGAAGTCATCCCGATTACAGCAACACAAGTATCAGTTATTTCCCTTTAGTTTTCAGATTATGCAATATTTCATACTATATTTAGACTTGTAACTTCGCGAGTTTTTGACCAATTTTGATAGTTTGTTATTCTGATCCTTTTATTTGAGATACTTGATATAATCTATGACACGTGACGATGAATATGAAAGCTTTCATATCTGCATGGGACAGTAGCAGATCTAGTTATTAAGCTTTCATATTACATATGAAAGCTTATTGTTTCTGTTAAGATTATTATTATTTTTTTTTTGTGTATTTTCTGCAAATCGGATTTCTCAGAATCTAACCATGGGATCTTTCTAAAACCTTGACCTACCCCCCCAAAAATGGGGTGCGAACGTTGTTTAAATATATTTTCAAAACGTTTTACGAATCCGAAATCACCGAATTTTACGAACGAAAAAACTGACAATGCATAGTCGTAACTTTGTTATTTTTTGACCGATTTTACTAATTCTTTTTTCTTTGAATACCTTGAAAAAAATCATTTTCATCTGCAGTTTCACATTTTCGAATTTCGAAAATTCGTCGCTGTGATTTCGAACCGGAAGTTTAGACCAATTTGACAACTTCTTTAATAGTTGTACGATTTTCATGAAATTTAGCATACAAGTAGATCTTAACGATGTGACTTCAAAAATATAATTAGAAATTTTCTAAATTATCTCCCCTTGGTGAAATTAAGGATCAAAATTTTCAAAAAAATCGTCGAAATATAGGTCAGAATGACCTAATTTTTTTTTTCGATACTAGACAAGGAATTAATGATTCGTACACAAAATATGGAGTTTGTCGATCGAACCGGAAGTGCCACCATCTTTAAACGTGAAAAATCAAAAAGGCTTTTTTGCTATTTTACTTACAGACTCGGGAGTTATATTTTCGGAATCCTTGAAGGAATGCCTAAAAATCTATCGGATCAGAATTTTGATTTCGGTCATGTGATGGTCACAATTTTGAATTGAAAATGAAAAATAGAAGCAATTTGAAAGGCCCGGACTTCGGAACACAATAACTCTCCTTCTAATTGAGCTAGAATGTTCAAACTTGGTGTAGACGTTCACTAGGTCACTATCTTGATTGAGTTCAAAGATGAGCATTTTCTGCTTAGGGTAAGCAGAGATAAGCATGCTGATTTGTTGATTCTTTAGGGCACGATAACTTCGGTTATAATGAAGGGAGGGCGGTGAAACTTTTGTCAATAGAGAGTCTAATAGGTAGCCTGTTGTGTGAAATGATTGTATCATTTTTTTTAAATATCAGGGATAGCCGAAAAAAAGAGATTGAAAATCCAAAAAGTCGTATTTTTAATTTGGAGCATGTTTAGAGGTTTTTCTCGTTAAGTCAACATACTATTTTTTTGGAACTTCTTCTACAAAGAGTCTTATTGGAAGTCTTTTATATGAATCCATCGATCAACAGTCCAACATATCAGGAGTAGAAGAACAAAAGGATCGAACATTGAAAACGGCACCCTTTCATTGTTGAGCGAAACATGAAGTGTGGGTGACTACAATCTACGCATTTAGTCATCGTATAGAGCTTATTCAACAGTATCGAATTCCAACTGCTTAGGGATATTTTACGTGCACTCCAATGTGTACACGGGACCTTGGTTTTTCGTACCATCCGAAGGACTAGCTAGACAGCTGTGCTTGTCTGGCCCTCCGTTCTGCCTTACTGACAAGGGAACCACGCCGGGAAATCGAGATGAACTTTCTCTGTGCAGAACTTTCAATTCAGGCAAAACATTTATTGCATACGATTAAGCTGGTCAGTTGGAGCTTATTTTCAAAAGTTTTGTAATAATCGGTTGGTAATTAAAGTACCGTGCACATTAAACTGTTAAAACAGAAAATTTCGCCCGGTTGAAATGTTTCTTGCTATAAGTCAGCAATTTTCCGAATTCAGGGAGGCTGGATGTCTGAATGGTTAGCATGTGCTCGCTGTATTGTCATTGAGTCAACGGGCGTCGTTTCGATCTCCAGGTTGCACGTGACATGGTGTATGATGTCCAACCTCGTGGGTTTTCTCCGTGTTCTTCGGTTTCCTCCCAACGGCTAAAGACCAGTACGTGCAAGGGGAGTTTTTAAATAAAATTAAAAAACATGTTAGTCCCGAAATGACCTAGTTTGTGTCGAATGGACGTTAGGCCGCATTTCTCTCTTTCTCTTTTTAAAGTTTTGTAATAATCGGTTGGTAATCAAAGGTACTGTAAAAGTGATAAAACAGAAAATTTGGCCCGGTTGTAATGTTTCTCACTTTAAATTCAGCAATTTGTCGATTTTAAGGGGCAAACGTTTATTGCGAACGATTAAGCTGGTCAGGGGGAGCTTATTTTTAAAAGTTTCGTAATATTCGGTTGATAACTAAAGGTACCGTGCAAATTAAACTGTTAAAATAGAAAATTTGGCCCGGTTGAAATGTTTCTCGCTGTAGGTCAGCAATTTGCCGATTTTAGGGAGGTTGCGTGGCTGAATGGTTAGCACGTGCGCTCTGTATCATAACGTCTGTCATTGAGTCAACTGTCCTTGTTTCGATTTCTTGGTTGTACGTGATAAGGAGTATGGTCGCCTTACCAACCTCGTAGGCCGTAACGGCGCTGCCCGGGTAAAATTTCCCTCATTGCACACTTTATGGCGTATGCCCGTCTTCATTAGCCCATTGTAGGAGCAGAACAGTAGGACGTTAAACCCCATTCAATTTCATTTCATTTTCTCTATGTTGCTTATTTATTATAGTGGATAAATATTTTTCTGGTTCTAGCAATTATTTAATTTCTGCATAGAAATCTCTGGCCAGTTTTTTTTTATTGCAGAGTGCCATTCTTGTATATTGCAGTCTATGACCCTTTGTTTGAAACATGCTTAAGAAGTTGTCACGATTTCCTACTTATAACCAAACATATTTGAAACCATAATTATATAACATATCTCTAATTTTGGAAGCCCGATTACAGCTATACAAGTTTAGGTTATTTCCCTTTACTTTAAAGATTATTTTTTTGCCCGGGTGCAATGTTTCTCACTACATTTAAATTTGTAACTTTGTGAGTTTTTGAACGATTTTGATATTATGTCTTTATAATTTTCCAAATCTACATATTTAACGTACATATTCAAACAGTTGAGTTCAACCTGATTCAAAAAGTTTTAGTTTTGTTCAAAGTTATCTCATTCATCCCGATTACAGCAACACACGTATCAGTTATTTCCCTTTAGTTTTCAGATTACTCAATGTTTCATACTATATTTAGACTTGTAACTTCGCGAGTTTTTGACCAATTTTGATAGTTTGTTATTCTTATCCTTTTATTTGAGATACTTGATATAATCGATGACTCGTGACGATGAATATGAAAGCTTTCATATCTGCATGGGACAGTAGCAGATCTAGTTATTATTATTTTTTTTTTGTGTCATTTCTGCAAATCGGATTTCTCAAAATCTAACCATGGGATCTTTCTGAAACTTTGACCTACCCCCCAAAACTGGGTGCCAGTTTTTGATTAAATATATTTTCAAAACGTTTTACGAATTCGAAATCACAGAATTTTACGAACGAGTGAATTTGACCTGCATTACTGTAACTCTGTGACTATTTGACCTATTTTACTAATTCTTTTTTCTTTGAGTACCTTGACAAAAATCATTTTCAACTGGAGTTTCAGATTTTCGAATTTCGAAAATTCGTCGCTGTGATTTCGAACCGGAAGTTGAGACAACTTCTTTAATAGTTGTACAATTTTCATGAAATTTAGTATGTAAGTAGATCTTACCCACGTGACTTCAAAAATATAAATATAAATTGTCTAAATTATCTCCCCTTGGTGAAATTAAGGATCAAAGTTTTCAAAAAAATCGAAGAAATATAGGTCAGAATGACCTGATATTATTTTTGAATACTAGATAAGTAAATACTGATTCGTACACAAAATATTGAGTTTGTGGATTGAACCGGAAGTGCCGCCATCTTGAAACGTGAAAAATCACAAAGGCTTTTTTACTATTTTACTTACAGACACGGGAGTTATATTTTCTGAATCCTTCAAGGATGGCCTAAAAAACGTTCGGAGTAGAATTTTGATTTAGGTCAATTGATGGTCGCCATTTTGAAGTGAAAGTGAAAAATAGAAGCAATTTGAAGGGCCGTGAATTTGGAACACAATAGCTATCCTTCTAATTGAGCTAGAATGTTCAAACTTGGTGTAGACGTTCACTAGGTCACTGTCTTGATTGAGTTCAAAGATGAGCATTTTCTGCCTAGCGTAAGCAGAGATAAGGAAGCTGATTTGTTGATTCTCTAGGGCACGATAACTTTGGTTATAATGAAGGGAGGGCGATGAAACTCTTGTCAATCGAGAGTCTAATATCTAACCTGTTGTGTGAAATCATTGTATCATTTTTTCTTAAATATCCGGGGTAGCCGAAAAAAAAGAGATTGAAAATCCAAAGAGTCGTATTTTTACAATTTAAAGCATGTTTAAAGGTCTTTCTCGTAAAGTCAACATGTGTTTCCTGCAAATCGGATTTCTCAGAATCTAACCATAGGATGTTTCTGAAACTTTGTCCTACACACACAAAAATGGGTGGTGAGTATTGATTAAATACACTTTCAAAACGTTTAAAGCATTCGACATCACCGAATTTTACGAACGAGTGAATTTGACCTGCATTACTGTAACTCTGTGACTATTTGACCTATTTTACTAATTCTTTTTTCTTTGGGTACCCTGACAAAAATCATTTTCAACTGCAGTTTCAGATTTTCGAATTTCGAAAATTCGTCGCTGTGATTTTGAACCGGAAGTTGAGACCAACTGGACAACTTCTTTAATAGTTGTACGATTTTCATGAAATTTAGTATGTAAGTAGATCATACCGACGTAACTTTAAAGATGTCCTTAGAAATTTTCTAAATTATCTCCCCTTGGTGAAATTAGGGATCAAAGTTTTCAAAAAAATCGAAGAAATATAGGTCAGAATGACCTGATTTTTTTTTTGGATACTAGATAGGTAAATACTGATTCGTACACAAAATATTGAGTTTGTGGATCGAACCGGAAGTGCCGCCATCTTGAAACGTGAAAAATCACAAAGGCTTTTGCGATATTTTACTTACAGACATGGGAGTTACATTTTCGGAATCCTTGAAGGAATGCCTAAAAATCTATCGGATCAGAATTTTGATTTCGGTCACGTGATGGTCACCATTTCGAACTGAATATGAGAAAAGGTGAAAAATCGACATTAACGAGCACGTGAATGAAAGCAATAGGCCGTAGTTTGGAGAATATGTCTCCTATTTCCAAAATGAATACATTTCTGGATAGCCGGGATCAGGGTCGAAATATTGTTATTTGAAAATGTCACATTTTCGAATTTTGTCTTTGATGTTTTTCGTACCGATAAAGTTGTTTACGATTGAAAAATCATAAAAACTTCGCTATATTTTGGCCGATTTTAATGATTTTTTTTTTGTTGATGAGATTATTTACATGACCCGTGACATGTGACAGGTAGTGACTGTTAATATGAAAGCTTTAATATCTGCTTTGCAGATCTAGTTATTATTATTTTTTTTTTGTGTGTATTTTCTGCAAATCGGATTTCTCAGAATCTAACCATAGGATCTTTCTGAAACTTTGACCTACCCCCCTATAAATGGAGTGCGAACCTTGATTAAATATATTTTCAAAACGTTTTACGAATCCGAAATCACCGAATTTTACGAACGAATGCATTTGACCTACAATGCTGTAACTTTGTGACTTTTTGACCTATTTAATTAATTCTTTTTTCTATGAGTACCTTGAGACATTTACTTCAAATCTGCAATTTAGGATTTTCGAATTTCGAAAATTCGTCGCTGTGATTTCGAACCGGAAGTTTAGACCAACTCGACAACTTCTTTAGTAGTTGTACGATTTTCATGAAATTTAATATGTAAGTAAACCTTAATGATGCGACTTGAAAAATGACTTTAGAAATTTTCTAAATTATCTCCCCTTGGAGAAATTGAGGCTCGAAATTTTCAAAAAAATCGACGAAATATAGGTCAAATCATCTTGATTTTTTTTTTGGTTACTAGCTGCGAGACCACTGATTCGTACACAAAAAATGGAGTTTGTAGCTCAACCCGGAAGTGCCACCATCTTGAAATGTAAAAACCTCAAACGCCATTTTGCTATTTTACTTACAGACACGGGAATTATATTTTCTGAATCCTTGGAGGAAGGCCTAAAAAACGTCGGGAGTAGAATTTTCATTTAGGTCAACTGGAAGTCACCATTTTGAATTGAAAATGAAAAATGGAAGCAATTTAAAGGGCCGAGTTTTTGGAACACAATAACTCTCCTTCTAATTAAGCTAGAATGTTTAAACTTGGGGTAGACGTTCACTAGGTCAATGTCATGATTGAGTGTAAAGATGAGCATTTTCTGCCAGGGGTAAGCAGAGATACGCATGCTGATTTGTTGATTCTTTAGGGCACAATAACTTCGGTTATAATGAAGGGAGGGTGGTGAAACTCTTGTCAATCTAGAGTCTCATAGCTAGCCTGTTGTGTGAAATCATTGTATCATTTTTTTTAAATATCAGGGATAGCAGAAAAAAGAGATCGAAAATCCAAAAAGTCGTATTTTTACGATTTAGAGCATTTTTAAAGGTCCTTTTCTCTTAAAGTCAACATAATATTTTTGGGGAACTTCTTGTACAAAGAGTCTTATCGGTAGTCTTTTATATGAAACCATCGATCAACAGTCCAAAATATCAGGAGTAGAAGAATAAAAGGATCGAAAATTGAAAACGACACCCTTTCATTGTTAAGCAAAACATGCAGTGTGGGTGGCTACAATTTGCACATTTAGTCATCGTATAGAGCTTATTCAACATTATCGAATTCCAACTGCTAAGGAATCTTTTACGTGCACTCCAATGTGTACACGCCGGTGGGAGGACACGCCAAAAAATCGAGATGAACTTTCTCGGCCAATGCAGGGATCGAACACCCGACCTCCTGGCTAGCAGGTCAACGCCTTCGCCACATAGTGTGTACACCCATCGTACATTTCATCTGTCAAATCAAAGCATTTCATTGCATTAGACCAATAATTAATTATTCTTAATTTGAAACTTTATTTTAGTATTATTAAATCCTCATTTTATTGGTAGACGTTCGTCTTATTTAAAGTTAAACTTTCATTTAACTATGAACATCCCTTAACGTGTCTCTTTAAAACAATTAAATACTCTAAAACAGTAGCTCAACCTTTTGACCTAAGCTCATTAATTTACCATTTTGTATGTGAGCGACTTGTTATTCTTCTTATATGACATATTGCACGTGTCCGATTTCAAAGGGGAGTTTGGTGGCTGAATGGTTAGCACGCGCGCGCTGTATCATAAAGCCTGTCATTGAGTCAGCTAGCGTGTTTTCGAATCTCCGGTCGTACCTGACAAGGAGTAAGGTCGCCTGTCCATCTTGGTGGGTTTTCTTCATTTCCTCCGGTTTCCTTCCACTGCTAAAGACCTCAACGCACAAGCGAAATATTGAAATAAAATCGAACTATATGTTAGTGCCGAAATGATCTAGTTTGGGACACACTAACTCTCTTTCTAATTCAGCTAGACTTGGTGTGGGTGTTTATTAGGCCAATACCTTGATGACTCTGGAACACAATAACTCTTTTTCTAATTGGGGTACAATGTTCAAACTTGGTATAGGCATTCACTAAGTCAATGTCTTGATGAAGTTCGAAGTAGAATTTTGATTTAGGTCAACTGGTAGTCACCATTTTGAAGTGAATATGAAACATAGTGAAAAGTCGACATTTACGGACTTGTAAACAAACATAATAGAGCATAGTATGTTCAATGCGTCTCCTATGTCTGAAATTATTACATTTCAGGATAGTCGGGATACGGTATTTGAATATTACAAAAATTCGATTTTTGCCTTTGATGTTTTTCGTGCTGACAAAATTCTTTACGAGTGAAAAATCACATTAACTTCACTAGATTGTAACCGATTTTAATGATTTTTTTTTCCTTGTTCGGATTATTCATACGACCCATGACATGTGACAGGAAGTGACTGTGAATATGAAAGCTTTCATATCTGCATGGGACAGTAGCAGATCTAGTTAAGCTTTCATATTTCATATGAAAGCTTATTGTTTCTGTTAAGATTATTATTAAGCTTTCATATTACATATGAAAGCTTATTAATAAGCTTCTGTTAAGATTATTAAGCTTTCATATTACATATGAAAGCTTATTGTTTCTGTTAAGATTATTAAGCTTTCATATTACATATGAAAGCTTATTGTTTCTGTTAAGATTATTATTAAGCTTTCATATTACATATGAAAGCTTATTGTTTCTGTTAAGATTATTAAGCTTTCATATTACATATGAAAGCTTATTGTTTCTGTTAAGATTATTATTTTTTTTTTGTGTATTTTCTGCAAATCGGATTTCTCAGAATCTAACCATGGGATCTTTATGAAACTTTGACCTACCCCCCCATAAATGGGGTGCGAACGTTGTTTAAATATATTTTCAAAACGTTTTACGAATCCGAAATCACCGAATTTTACGAACGAAAAAACTGACAATGCATAGTCGTAACTTTGTTATTTTTTGACCGATTTTACTAATTCTTTTTTCTTTGAATACCTTGAAAAAAATCATTTTCATCTGCAGTTTCACATTTTCGAATTTTGAAAATTCGTCGCTGTGATTTCGAACCGGAAGTTTAGACCAATTTGAGAACTTCCTTAATAGTTGTACGATTTTCATGAAATTTAGTATATAAGTAGATCTTACCAATGTGACTTCAAAAATATAATTATAAATTTTCTAAATTATCTCCCCTTGGTGAAATTAAGGATCAAAGTTTTCAAAAAAATCGTCGAAATATAGGTCAGAATGACCTAATTTTTTTTTTCGATACTAGACAAGTAATTACTGATTCGTACACAAAATATGGAGTTTGTCGATCGAACCGGAAGTGCCACCATCTTTAAACGTGAAAAATCAAAAAGGCTTTTTTGCTATTTTACTTACAGACTCGGGAATTATATTTTCGGAATCCTTGAAGGAATGCCTAAATATCTGTCGGATCAGAATTTCGATTTCGGTCACGTGATGGTCACCATTTTGAATTGAAAATGAAAAATAGAAGCAATTTAAAGGGTCGGGACTTTGGAACACAATTACTCTCCTTCTAATTAAGCTAGAATGTTCAAACTTGGTGTAGACGTTCACTAGGTCAATGTTATGATTGAGTTCAAAGATGAGCATTTTCTGCTTAGGGTAAGCAGAGATAAGCATGCTGATTTGTTGATTCTTTAGGGCACGATAACTTCGGTTATAATGAAGGGAGGGCGGTGAAACTTTTGTCAATAGAGAGTCTAATAGCTAGCCTGTTGTGTGAAATCATTGTATCATTTTTTTTAAATATCAGGCATAGCCTGAAAAAAGAGATTGAAAATCGAAAAAGTCGTATTTTTACAATTTGGAGCATATTTAGAGAGGTCTTTCTCGTAAAGTCAACATAATATTTTTGGGGAACTTCTTCTACAAAGAGTCTTATTGCTAGTCTTTTATATGAAACCAGTTCAACATATCAGGAGTAGAAGAACAAAAGGATCGAACATTGAAAACGGCACCCTTTCATTGTTAAGCGAAACATGCAGTGGGGGTGACTACAATCTACGCATTTAGTCATCGTATAGAGCTTATTCAACAGTATCGAATTCCAATTGCTTAGGGATATTTTACGTGCACTCCAATGTGTACACGGGACCTTGGTTTTTCGTCCCATCCGAAAGACTAGACAGCTGTGCTTGTCAGGCCCTCCGTTCTGCCTCACTGACAAGGGGAACCACGCCGGGAAATCGAGATCAACTTTTTCCGTGCAGAACTTTTAATTCAGGCAAAACGTTTATTGCATACGATTAAGCTGGTCAGTTGGAGCTTATTTTCAAAAGTTTTGTAATAATCGGTTGGTAATTAAAGTACCGTGCACATTAAACTGTTAAAACAGAAAATTTCGCCCGGTTGAAATGTTTCTTGCTATAAGTCAGCAATTTTCCGAATTCAGGGAGGCTGAATGGCTGAATGGTTAGCATGTGCGCGCTGTATCGTAACGTCTGTCATTGAGTCAACGGGCGTCGTTTCGATCTCCATGTTGTACGTGACATGGTGTATGATGTCCAACCTCGTGGTTTTTCTCCGTGTTCTTCGGTTTCCACCCAACGGCTAAAGACCAGTACGCGCAATGGGAGTTTTTAAATAAAATTAAAAAACATATGTTAGCCCCAAAATGACCTAGTTTGTGTCGAATTTCTCTCTTTCTCTTTTTAAAGTTTTGTAATTATCGGTTGGTAATCAAAGGTACTGTAAAAGTGATAAAACAGAAAATTTGGCCCGGTTGTAATGTTTCTTACTTTAAAGTCAGCAATTTGTCGATTCAAACGTTTATTGTGAACGATTAAGCTGGTCAGGGGGAGCTTATTTTTAAAAGTTTTGTAATATTCGGTTGATAAATAAAGGTACCGTGCAAATTAAACTGTTAAAATAGAAAATTTGGCCCGGTTGAAATGTTTCTCGCTGTAGGTCAGCAATTTGCCGATTTTAGTGAGGTTGCGTGGCTGAATGGTTAGCACGTGCGCTCTGTATCATAACGTCTGTCATTGAGTCAACTGGCGTTGTTTCGATTTCTTGGTTGTACGTGACAAGGAGTATGGTCGCCTGTCCAACCTCGTAGGCCGTAACGCCGCTGCCCGGGTAAAATTTCCCTTATTGCAAACTTTATGGCATATGCCCGTCTTCATTCGCCCATTTTAGGAGCAGAACAGTAGGACGTTAAACCCCATTCAATTTCATTTCATTTTCTCTATGCTGCTTATTTATTATAGTGGATAAATATGTTTCTGGTTCTAGCAATTATTTAATTTCTGCATAGAAATCTTGCTTTGGCCAGTTTTTTTTATTGCAGAGTGCCATTCTTGTATAATTCAGTCTATGATCCTTTGTTTAAAACATGCTTAAGAAGTCGTCACGATTTCGTACTTATAACCAAACATATTGGAAATATTAGTCTGGCATTATTAAATCCTAATTTTATTGGTCTTATTTAAAATTAAACTTTCATTTAACTATGAACAACCCTTAACGTGTCTCTTTAAAACTATTAAGTACTCTAAAACAGTAGCTCAACCTTTTGACCTAAACTCATTAATTTACCATTTTATTGTGAGCGACTTCTTATTCTTCCTATATGACATATTGCACGTGTCTGATTTCAAAGGGGGGCTGGGTGGCTGAATGGTTAGCACGTGCGCCTGTCATTGAGTAAACCAGCGTGTTTTCGAATTCCCGGTTGTACGTGACAAGGAGTAAGGTCGCCTGTCCAACCTGCCATTTTTAATTTTTTTCCCGCCATTTTTATTTCATTTTCTCATCCGTCTCATTACAGTAATACAAGTTTCAGTTATTTCCCTTTAGTTTTCAGATTATCGTTATGCCTGGGTGCAATGTTTCATACTATATTTAGACTTGTGACTTCCCGAGTTTTTGACAAATTTTGATAATTTTTTCTTCTTATCCTTTTATTTAGGATACTTGATACAATCAATGACACGTGACGATGAATATGAAAGCTTTCATATCTGCATGGGACAGTAGCAGATCTAGTTATTATTTTTTTTTTGTGTATTTTCTGCAAATCGGATTTCTCAGAATCTAACCATGGGATCTTTCTAAAACCTTGACCTACCCCCCCAAAAATGGGGTGCGAACGTTGTTTAAATATATTTTCAAAACGTTTTACGAATCCGAAATCACCGAATTTTACGAACGAAAAAACTGACAATGCATAGTCGTAACTTTGTTATTTTTTGACCGATTTTACTAATTCTTTTTTCTTTGAATACCTTGAAAAAAATCATTTTCATCTGCAGTTTCACATTTTCGAATTTCGAAAATTCGTCGCTGTGATTTCGAACCGGAAGTTTAGACCAATTTGACAACTTCTTTAATAGTTGTACGATTTTCATGAAATTTAGCATACAAGTAGATCTTACCGATGTGACTTCAAAAATATAATTAGAAATTTTCTAAATTATCTCCCCTTGGTGAAATTAAGGATCAAAGTTTTCAAAAAAATCGTCGAAATATAGGTCAGAATGACCTAATTTTTTTTTTCGATACTAGACAAGGAATTAATGATTCGTACACAAAATATGGAGTTTGTCGAACGAACCGGAAGTGCCACCATCTTTAAACGTGAAAAATCAAAAAGGCTTTTTTGCTATTTTACTTACAGACTCGGGAGTTATATTTTCGGAATCCTTGAAGGAATGCCTAAAAATCTATCGGATCAGAATTTTGATTTCGGTCATGTGATGGTCACAATTTTGAATTGAAAATGAAAAATAGAAGCAATTTGAAAGGCCCGGACTTCGGAACACAATAACTCTCCTTCTAATTGAGCTAGAATGTTCAAACTTGGTGTAGACGTTCACTAGGTCACTATCTTGATTGAGTTCAAAGATGAGCATTTTCTGCTTAGGGTAAGCAGAGATAAGCATGCTGATTTGTTGATTCTTTAGGGCACGATAACTTCGGTTATAATGAAGGGAGGGCGGTGAAACTTTTGTCAATAGAGAGTCTAATAGGTAGCCTGTTGTGTGAAATGATTGTATCATTTTTTTTAAATATCAGGGATAGCCGAAAAAAAGAGATTGAAAATCCAAAAAGTCGTATTTTTACAATTTGGAGCATGTTTAGAGGTTTTTCTCGTTAAGTCAACATACTATTTTTTTGGAACTTCTTCTACAAAGAGTCTTATTGGAAGTCTTTTATATGAATCCATCGATCAACAGTCCAACATATCAGGAGTAGAAGAACAAAAGGATCGAACATTGAAAACGGCACCCTTTCATTGTTGAGCGAAACATGAAGTGTGGGTGACTACAATCTACGCATTTAGTCATCGTATAGAGCTTATTCAACAGTATCGAATTCCAACTGCTTAGGGATATTTTACGTGCACTTCAATGTGTACACGGGACCTTGGTTTTTCGTACCATCCGAAGGACTAGCTAGACAGCTGTGCTTGTCTGGCCCTCCGTTCTGCCTTACTGACAAGGGAACCACGCCGGGAAATCGAGATGAACTTTCTCTGTGCAGAACTTTCAATTCAGGCAAAACATTTATTGCATACGATTAAGCTGGTCAGTTGGAGCTTATTTTCAAAAGTTTTGTAATAATCGGTTGGTAATTAAAGTACCGTGCACATTAAACTGTTAAAACAGAAAATTTCGCCCGGTTGAAATGTTTCTTGCTATAAGTCAGCAATTTTCCGAATTCAGGGAGGCTGGATGGCTGAATGGTTAGCATGTGCTCGCTGTATTGTCATTGAGTCAACGGGCGTCGTTTCGATCTCCAGGTTGCACGTGACATGGTGTATGATGTCCAACCTCGTGGGTTTTCTCCGTGTTCTTCGGTTTCCTCCCAACGGCTAAAGACCAGTACGTGCAAGGGGAATTTTTAAATAAAATTAAAAAACATGTTAGTCCCGAAATGACCTAGTTTGTGTCGAATGGACGTTAGGCCGCATTTCTCTCTTTCTCTTTTTAAAGTTTTGTAATAATCGGTTGGTAATCAAAGGTACTGTAAAAGTGATAAAACAGAAAATTTGGCCCGGTTGTAATGTTTCTCACTTTAAATTCAGCAATTTGTCGATTTTAAGGGGCAAACGTTTATTGCGAACGATTAAGCTGGTCAGGGGGAGCTTATTTTTAAAAGTTTCGTAATATTCGGTTGATAACTAAAGGTACCGTGCAAATTAAACTGTTAAAATAGAAAATTTGGCCCGGTTGAAATGTTTCTCGCTGTAGGTCAGCAATTTGCCGATTTTAGGGAGGTTGCGTGGCTGAATGGTTAGCACGTGCGCTCTGTATCATAACGTCTGTCATTGAGTCAACTGTCCTTGTTTCGATTTCTTGGTTGTACGTGGTAAGGAGTACGGTCGCCTTACCAACCTCGTAGGCCGTAACGGCGCTGCCCGGGTAAAATTTCCCTCATTGCACACTTTATGGCGTATGCCCGTCTTCATTAGCCCATTGTAGGAGCAGAACAGTAGGACGTTAAACCCCATTCAATTTCATTTCATTTTCTCTATGTTGCTTATTTATTATAGTGGATAAATATTTTTCTGGTTCTAGCAATTATTTAATTTCTGCATAGAAATCTCTGGCCAGTTTTTTTTATTGCAGAGTGCCATTCTTGTATATTGCAGTCTATGACCCTTTGTTTGAAACATGCTTAAGAAGTTGTCACGATTTCCTACTTATAACCAAACATATTGGAAACCATAATTATATAACATATCTCTAATTTTGGAAGCTATACAAGTTTAGGTTATTTCCCTTTACTTTAAAGATTATTTTTTTGCCCGGGTGCAATGTTTCTCACTACATTTAAATTTGTAACTTTGTGAGTTTTTGAACGATTTTGATATTATGTCTTTATAATTTTCCAAATCTACATATTTAACGTACATATTCAAACAGTTGAGTTCAACCTGATTCAAAAAGTTTTAGTTTTGTTCAAAGTTATCTCATTCATCCCGATTACAGCAACACACGTATCAGTTATTTCCCTTTAGTTTTCAGATTACTCAATGTTTCATACTATATTTAGACTTGTAACTTCGCGAGTTTTTGACCAATTTTGATAGTTTGTTATTCTTATCCTTTTATTTGAGATACTTGATATAATCGATGACACGTGACGATGAATATGAAAGCTTTCAAATCTGCATGGGACAGTAGCAGATCTAGTTGTTATTTTTTTTTTTGTGTTTTATCCACAAATCGCATTTCTCAGAATCTAACCACAGTATCTTTATGAAACTTTTACCTACCCCCCCAAAAATGGGTGGTAGCTGTTGATTAAATATATTTTCAAAACGTTTTACGAATCCGAAATCACCGAAATTTACGAACGACAAAATGGACAATGCATAGTCGTAACTTTATTGTTTTTTGACCGATTTTACTAAATCTTTTTTCTTTGAATACCTTGAAAAAAATCATTTTCATCAGCAGTTTCACATTTTCGAATTTCGAAAATTCGTCGCTGTGATTTCGAACCGGAAGTTTAGACCAATTTGACAACTTCTTTAATAGTTGTGCGATTTTCATTCAATTTAGTTTATAAGTAGATCCTACCGATGTGACTTCAAAAATATAATTAGAAATTTTCTAAATTATCTCCCCTTGGTGAAATTAAGGATCAAAGTTTTCAAAAAAATCGTCGAAATATAGGTCAGAATGACCTAATTTTTTTTTTCGATACTAGACAAGGAATTACTGATTCGTACACAAAATATGGAGTTTGTCGATCGAACCGGAAGTGCCACCATCTTGAAACGTGAAAAATCAATAAGGCTTTTTTGCTATTTTACTTACAGACTCGGGAGTTATATTTTCTGAATCCTTGTAGGAAGGCCTAAAAAATGTCGCGAACAGAATTTTGATTTAGGTCAACCGGGAGTCACCATTTTGAATTGAAAATCAAAAATAGAAGCAATTTGAAGGGCCGAGACTTTTGAGCACAATAACTCTCATTCTAATTAAGCTAGAATGTTCTAACTTGGTGTAGACGTTCACTAGGTCAATGTTATGATGAAGTTCAAAGATGAGCATTTTCTGCTTAGGGTAAGCAGAGATAAGCATATTGATTTGTTGATTCTTTAGGGCACGATAACTTCGGTTATAATGAAGGGAGGGCGGTGAAACTTTTGTCAATAGAGAGTCTAATAGCTAGCCTGTTGTGTGAAATCATTGTATCATTTTTTTTAAATATCAGGGATAGCCGAAAAAAAGAGATTGAAAATCCAAAAAATCGTATTTTTACAACTTGGAGTATGTTTAGAGGTCTTTCTCGTAAAGTCAACATAATATTTGTTGGGAACTTCTTCTACAAAGAGTCTTATTGGTAGTCTTTTATATGAAACCATCGATCAACAGTCCAACATATCAGGAGTAGAAGAACAAAAGGATCGAACATTGAAAACGGCACCCTTTCATTGTTAAGCGAAACATGCAGTGTGGGTGACTACAATCTACACATTTAGTCATCGTATAGAGCTTATTCAACAGTATCGAATTCCAACTGCTTAGGGATATTTTACGTGCACTCCAATGTGTACACGGGACCGTGGTTTTCGTCCCATCCGAACTAGACAGCCGTTCTGCCTCACTGACAAGGGGGAAGCACGCCGGGAAATCGAGATGAACTTTCTCCGTGCAGAACTTTCAATTCAAGCCAAACTTTTATTGCATACGATTACGCTGGTCAGTTGGAGCTTATTTTCAAAAGTTTTGTAATAATCGGTTGGTAATTAAAGTACCATGCACATTAAACTGTTAAAACAGAAAATTTCGCCCGGTTAAAATGTTTCTTGCTATAAGTCAGCAATTTTCCGAATTCAGGGAGGCTGAATGGCTGAATGGTTAGCATGTGCGCGCTGTATCGTAACGTCTGTCATTGAGTCAACGGGCGTCGTTTCGATCGCCAGGTTGCACGTGGCATGGAATATGATGTCCAACCCCGTTTATTGCGAACGATTAAGCTGTTCAGGGGGAGCTTATTTTTAAAAGTTTTGTAATATTCGGTTGATAACTAAAGGTACCGTGCAAATTAAACTGTTAAAATAGAAAATTTGGCCCGGTTGAAATGTTTCTTTCTGTAGGTCAGCTAGAATGTTCAAACTTGATCGAGTTCACAGCAGAAATAACAGTGAAACGATCAACGAACTCATAGCAGAAATAACAGTGCAAAACTTAACGAATTCATAGCAGAAATGAAATGGGGTTTTACGTCCTACTCTTCTGCACCTGACCTGGGCTAATGGAAGACGGCCATACGCCACACAGTGTGCTATGAGGGAATTTTTGCCCGGGCAAGGGATCTTTTACGTGCACTCCAATGTGTACACGGGACCTCGGTTTTTCGTCCCATCCGAACGACTAGGCAGCTGTCCTTATCAGGCCCTCCTTCTGCATCACTGACAAGAGGAAACAACGCCGGAAAATCGAGATGAGCTTTCTCGGCCAATGCAAGGATCGAACACCCGACCTCCAGGCTAACGAGCCAGCGCCTTGCCCACTTAGCCACCGTGATTCCCATAAATAGCAATGAAACGATCAACGAATTTATAGCAGTAATAACACTTCAACAATTAACGAATTCGTAGCAGAAATAACGATGAAACAATTAACGAATTCGTAGCAGAAATAACAATGAAACGTTCAACGAAATCATAGCCGAAATAAGAGTGGAACAATGAACGAATTAATAGTAGACGAGTTCATAGTAGAAAAAACAGCGAAACAATGAACGAATCATAGCAGAAACCAGAAGGCTATCAATACACTGTGAAATTTGAAACCTAAATGGCCCGGCTAGGAACAATATCTACATGCCCGTAAAAGACTACTTAACAGTTGGAATTCGAAAGAAAAGACCGTAACGACGCTGTCCGATCAAACTTTAGTTAATTCAGTCGGCGCAAAAAGATAGGTCGTTAAAACCATTTCTGTTCAGTTCATTCCATTTCCTTAAATCTATGAAAGTTGTGTGAATTGGGAATCGCGTATTACTCAACAGTTTCAGGGGAGATAAGCCGTCTTTAAGATTGGAAATCAATTTTTGATATCGACTGTGTATGATTGCTACTAGATCGATTGTGATTCAGGTTCTAATCAGTTTGGATTGAAGAATCGGGGTGGTATATGTGTGTGTGATGGGGTGGGGGTGGTGGCACAAGACGCTATATCCCATTCGCAACAACACACCTAACAAATGCAGGGTATAGGTTGCGATCAGTTCTTTCAAGATTTTCATATATTTAAGCCACTTTATTACACGCCTCATCTGAAAATGTCTGTGTTAGTGTAGATAAATGTTGACCAAATAACATCTTTCACCATTTTGACTTTCAGTTACGGAACTAGCATAGGGGCGTTTTAAGGTTTATCATGGCGGAGGCTGTACTATTTTGAGGGCCCTCTGTCGCGAGGGGAGGTTCTTGATTGATGATTGTCACCCCAATGCAATGGCTGCATTCTCATTCAGTAGTGGATTCGACAGTAACAGTGTATAGAAAACGATTGAGTTGGACTCGGGGGCCCTTTCCCTTGGCACTAGGGATCCTTTTGTCATTCGTCGGACCCTTTTGTCTGTCTTTAGAGCCCTCCCTAACTAGGGCACATTTTCATTTTTCGCATCGGTTTTAGCATTTTTCTCCCGTTTTATTTTTTCAACTGCTTTGATTTTTTTCGCGGGGAGGCTGGCGCCTCCAGCGCCTCAGCTATAAAACGCTTTTGAACTAACAGTACTATTGACATAATACCGTTTTTTCCAGTAATGGTAACTCACTCGTTTCTTCAAGAATCATTCGGCATTCCAGGTATGCTACATTCTATTCGCTGTCTTCCATAGGAGCGGTAAGATGAGACCTGTTTGTGGGAAAATCCCTAAACAATATGCGAGGGTGGAATAATCGTACATTACTTTAAGGTTTGCGTGAAGTAATTGACATATCGAAATTACAGTTATATGCACTGAATAACCATGACACGGAGAGAGAGAGAGAGAGAGAGAGAGAGAGAGAGAGAGAGAGAGAGAGAGAGAGAGAGAGAGAGAGAAATGGCGTTTAACGTCCACTCGACGCAAACTAGGTCATTTTGGGACTAACATATGGTTTAATTTTATTTCAATAATCTGCTTGCGCATATTAACAGTGGGAGGGAACCGCAGGTCCCGGGATAAACCCAGGAGATTGGACAGGCGAGAGTTTAGGGTAGGGTTAGGGTAAGCGCTAAGGTTAGGTCTTGGGTTAGAATTAGGATTAGCGATATCCCTATTTACATCTCGTGACCTTTGACCAAACGTAATGAAGACAGGATGTGACGTATATATGCACATTGAGGTTATCAAGCTATAGACCGGACTAGTAGTAAGCTATAAACGGATAAATAACAAGAGTTTATATGTATATTATTTTATTAAATTTATATATATCTTAACTCCCTGATTTACGTATATACATTATGCATGAACAATAGAAACTATATACTAGTATTTATAAGTATTAAAGCTATGGTAATATTATGCTATCAAATAGCCGTATTGTCTTAATATTTGTTGTAACCGCAACCTTGATAGTTATTGTAAGAAGGATAACGGTTGTAGTTGTTGTATCCGTTACCGTATCCGTTGTTATTGTAGTTGTTATATCCCTTCCCATATTCGTTGTTATTGTGGCCATTGTTGTAACCGTTGTTGTAATTGTAGGGGCCGTTGTAACTACTGTATCCTTTATTATTGTATTGGTTGTACTTGTATAGTCCGTTGTTGTATCGGTTGTATAGCCCGTTGTTGTACCCGTTGTAGTTGTATGATTGTTTGTAAGTTCCAATCTTTCCATGTCCACCAAATCCGTTTCCAATTATACCGTGTCCGATACCGTTACCAACGATACCATGACCAATTCCGTGTCCAACAATACCGTGTCCGATACCGTTACCAACGATGTCATGCCCAATGCCGTTACCAATCTTTCCATGTCCAATAAGTCCGTGTCCGATTCCGTTTCCAATGATACCATGTCCGATACCGTTACCAACGATACCATGACCAATTCCGTTTCCAACAATACCGTGTCCGATACCGTTACCAATCTCTCCATGCCCAATGCCGTTACCAATCTCTCCATGTCCAATAAGTGCGTGTCCGATTCCGTTTCCAATGATACCATGTCCGATACCGTTACCAACGATACCATGACCAATTCCGTTTCCAACAATACCGTGTCCGATACCGTTACCAATCTCTCCATGCCCAATGCCGTTACCAATCTCTCCATGTCCAATAAGTCCGTGTCCGATTCCGTTTCCAATGATACCATGTCCGATACCGTTACCAACGATACCATGACCAATTCCGTTTCTAACAATACCGTGTCCGATACCGTTACCAACAATACCATGACCAATTCCGTTACCAATAACACCGACTTTGCAAACAGCTACTATTCCGTGTCTGAGTCGGTTTCCTTGGATACCATGTCCAATACCATGGTTGAGTTCGTTGCCAATAGCTCCTACACTAACAAGACCATGTCCAACACCGGCATGTCCTCTTCCATATCCTTTACCAATTCCGTTTGCAAAGACACCAACACCATGTCCGAAACCGTGTCCGATTTTAGCATCGAAGTATTGGGAAGCAGCTACTGTCAAACAGACAGCGAAAGCGACGAAAGCCTGAAAAAGCAAAAAAAAACCACGTGTTTTACAGAAATAGCCGTAGATTTGATTCGATACTAAAAAAAAAAATCGCGAGGGTTTATTTATAACCAAAAACTTGACAATCAAGAAATTTTACTGTGCCGCCATTATTTAGTACATGATCGAGTTTTGGCGTTACCAGGCAAAATCACAAGTAATATTCAACTCTGGGTAATGATTTACACTTTTTATAATTTACCGTTCTGGCCCTATGAATATAAAACTGCCTTTAATACAATGTCAAGGGCGATAAGCAATAATACAACAGTGACGATGCAATACCATGTTCAACCCTCGGTAATTTCTACCAGTTTTAAATTTAAAGATGGACCTATGGGTATGCATGCCAAGTGCGATAAGCAATCATATAAAAATTTAGTATGTAATGAAACTTATTAGTGCTATACCAAATTAGATATCAGGTTTCTTGTCTAGAAAGTTCAAGTATATCCCATCTGGGTCACGATCCTTGTCACTACATACCGCTAATTAGAAGTATTGAAGATTATTTAGTCAACAAGTTAAATTTACTTTCTGTAGATTGTTACAATGTTTTACTGTATTAGCCCAGTCTGTACAGAACAGAGGGCGAAAAAGCAAGTCCCATTTAAGATTTCAGGGACCGGATATGCTTATCTTAAAACTTCAAAGATTTGAAATCTTATACGGAGTAGGGCAAAAGTCCTACTTTATACACCGACTGGACCATTGAAGACAAACAGGTAGATTTTGCCCGGACATCTGTATCACGATATACTCTATCAAGGAATCTTTTACGTGCACGCCAATGTGCACACTGAACATTGCTTTTCGTCCCATCCTGACAATTAGACACTATTCCCTGTCAGACCGGGCAGACCTACTGTTCTGTACAGCTAACAAGGGCAGTCAAGCCTGTACAATTGACTTTCTGGTCAAACCCCGGGAGAGAGCCCAAGACCTACTGGTTAGTTAATCAGTGTCTCTTATCACTGAGCCACCATGATCCCCATACATTAAAAACGCGGAGTTCGTAAATGAGCATATTATGCTTAGGGTAAGCAGAGATAAGCAATTAGATTGGTTGATGATTTTGGACACTTTCACTTCAGTCAGAGTGATGAAACTTGGTGTATAGTTTCATTACATCAATACCTTGAATACGTTCGACAATGAGCATTGTCTGCCCTGGATAAGCAGAGCGATGAGCAATTTGATTGGTCGAGAATTTGAAACAAAATAACTCTCCTTCTAATTGGGGCAGAATGTTCAATCTGCGTGAAGGCGTTCATTAGGTCAGTGCCATAAAGGAGTGCGAAGATGAGCATTGTCTGCTTACAGTAAGCAGAGATAAGCAATCTGATTGGTTGATTCTTTGGGGCACGATAACTTTGGTTATAATGAAGTGAGAGTGACAAAATTCCAAATATAGATTCATTATGTCATTACCTTGACTAAGTTTGATGTTGAGAATTTCTGCGTAGATTTAGGAGCAATAAGCAATTTGACAGATCACATTGGAACATAACACCTCTGTTTCTAATTAAGGTAGAATTTGAACCGGTTGAATTGTTTCTCGTTATAACTCGGTGAGTTTTTGGCGGATTTCATTAATTCTTTTTCCTTTTTAAGATTCTTTATATAACTCTTGAGATGCGACAGAAACTGACCGTGAATATGAAAGCTTTAATATCTGCTTAGCAGATCTAGTTAAGCTTTCATATGTATTACATATGAAAGCTTATTGTTTCTGTTAAGATTAATATTATTAAGCTTTCATATTACATATGAAAGCTTATTGTTTCTGTTAAGATTATTATTAAGCTTTCATATTACATATGAAAGCTTATTGTTTCTGTTAAAGTTATTATTATTATTATTTTTTTTTTTTGTGTGTTTTCTGCAAATCGGATTTCTCAGAATCTATCCATAGGATCTTTCTGAAATTTTGACCTACCCCCCCAAAAATGGGGTGCGAACCTTGATTAAATATATTTTCGAAACGTTTTACGAATCCGAAATCACCGAATTTTACGAACGAAAAAAATGACAATGCATAGTCGTAACTTTGTTATTTTTTGACCGATTTTACTAATTCTTTTTTCTTTGAATACCTTTAAAAAAACCATTTTCATCTGCAGTTTCACATTTTCGAATTTCGAAAATTCGTCGCTGTGATTTCGAACCGGAAGATTAGACCAATTTGACAACTTCTTTAATAGTTGTACGATTTTCATGAAATTTAGTATCTAAGTAGATCCTACCGATGTGACTTCAAAAATATAATTAGAAATTTTCTAAATTATCTCCCCTTGACGAAATTAAGGATCAAAATTTTCAAAAAAATCATCGAAATATAGGTCAGAATGACCTGATTTTTTTTTGGATACTAGATAAGTAATTACTGATTTGTACGCAAAATATGGAGTTTGTCGATCGAACCGGAAGTGCCGCCATATTTAAAAGTGAAAAATCAATAAGGCTTTTTTGCTATTTTACTTACAGACTCGGGAGTTATATTTTCTGAATCCTTGATGGAAGGCCTAAAAAATGTCGCGAATAGAATTTTGATTTCGGTCACGTGATGGTCACCATTTTGAATTGAAAATGAAAAATAGAAGCAATTTGAAGGGTCGGGACTTTGGAACACAATTATTCTCCTTCTAATTAAGCTAGAATATTCAAACTTGGTGTAGACGTTCACTAGGTCAATGTTATGATTGAGTTTAAAGATGAGCATTTTCTGCTTAGGGTAAGCAGAGATAAGCATGCTGATTTGTTGATTCTTTAGGGCACGATAACTTCGGTTATAATGAAGCGAGGGCGGTGAAACTTTTGTCAATACAGAGTCTAATAGCTAGCCTGCTGTGTGAAATCATTGTATTATTTTTTCTAAATATCAGGGATAGCCGAAAAAAAGAGATTGAAAATCCAAAAAGTCGTATTTTTACAATTTAGAGCATGTTTAGAGGTCTTTCTCGTAAAGTCAACATAATATTTTTAGGGAACTTCTTCTACAAAGAGTCTTATTGGTAGTCTTTTATATGAAACCAACGATCAACAGTCCAACATATCAGGAGTAGAAGAACAAAAGGATCGAACATTGAAAACGGCACCCTTTCATTGTTAAGCGAAACATGCAGTGTGGGTGACTACAATCTACACATTTAGTCATCGTATAGAGCTTATTCAACAGTATCGAATTCCAGCTGCTTAGGGATATTTTACGTGCACTCCAATGTGTACACGAGACCTTGGTTTTTCGTCCCATCCGAATGACTAGACAGCTGTGCTTGTCAGGCCCTCCGTTCTGCCTCACTGACAAGGGGAACCACGCCGGGAAATCGAGATGAACTTTCTCCGTGCAGAACTTTCAATTCAGGCGAAAACGTTTATTGCATACGATTAAGCTGGTCAGTTGGAGTTTATTTTCAAAAGTTTTGTAATAATCGGTTGGTAATTAAAGTACCGTGCACATTAAACTGTTAAAACAGAAAATTTCGCCCGGTTGAAATGTTTCTTGCTATAAGTCAGCAATTTTCTGAATTCAGGGAGGCTGAATGGCTGAATGGTTAGCATGTGCACACTGTATCGTAACGTCTGTCATTAAGTCAACGGGCGTCGTTTCGATCTCCAGGTTGCACGTGACATGAAGTATGATGTCCAACCTCGTGGGTTTTCTCCGTGTCCTTCGGTTTCCTCCCAACGGCTAAAGACTTGTAAGCTCAAGGGGAGTTTTTAAATAAAATTAAAAACATATGTTAGTCCCGAAATGACCTAGTTTGTGTCGAATGGACATTAGGCCGCATTTCTCTCTTTCTCTTTTATTTTTAAAGTTTTGTAATAATCTGTTGGTAATCAAAGGTACTGTAAAAGTGATAAAACAGAAAATTTCGCCCGGTTGTAATGTTTCTCACTTTAAAGTCAGCAATTTGCCGATTTTAAGGGGCAAACGTTTATTGCGAACGCTTAAGCTGGTCAGGGGGAGCTTATTTTTAAAAGTTTTGTAATATTCGGTTGATAACTAAAGGTACCGTGCAAATTAAACTGTTACAATAGGTTACAATAGAAAATTTGGCCCGGTTGAAATGTTTCTCGCTGTAGGTCAGCAATTTGCCGATTTTAGGGAGGTTGCGTGGTTGAATGGTTAGCACGTGCGCTCTGTATCATAACGTCTGTCATTGAGTCAACTGGCGTTGTTTCGATTTCTTTGTTGTACGTGACAAGGAGTATGGTCGCCTGTCCAACCTCGTAGGCCGTAACCGCCGCTGCCCGGGTAAAATGTCCCTCATTGCACACTTTATGGCATATGCCCGTCTTCATTAGCCCATTTTAGGAGCAGAACAGTCGGACGTTAAACCCCATTCAATTTCATTTCATTTTCTCTATGTTGCTTATTTATTATAGTGGATAAATATTTTTCTGGTTCTAGCAATTATTTAATTTCTGCATAGAAATCTTGCTTTGGCCAGTTTTTTTATTGCAGAGTGCCATTCTTGTTTAAACAAACATGATCCTTTGTTTAAAACATGCTTAAGAAGTCGTCACGATTTCCTACTTATAACCAAACATATTTGAAATATTAGTCTGGCATTATTAAATCCTAATTTTATTGGTCTTATTTAAAATTAAACTTTCATTTAACTATGAACAACCCTTAACGTGTCTCTTTAAAACTATTAAGTACTCTAAAACAGTAGCTCAACCTTTTGACCTAAACTCATTAATTTACCATTTTGTTGTGAGCGACTTCTTATTCTTCCTATATGACATATTGCACGTGTCTGATTTCAAAGGGGGGTTGGGTGGCTGAATGGTTAGCACGCGCGCCTGTCATTGAGTTAACTAGCGTGTTTTCGAATGCCCGGTTGTACGTGACAAGGAGTAAGGTCGCCTGTCCAACCTGCCATTTTTTTTTTTTTTCCCGCCATTTTCATTTCATTTTCTCATCCGTCTCATTACAGTAATACAAGTTTCAGTTATTTCCCTTTAGTTTTCAGATTATTGTTATGCCTGGGTGCAATGTTTCATACTATATTTAGACTTGTAACTTCGCGAGTTTTTGACCAATTTTAATAATTTTTTCTTCTTATCCTTTTATTTAGGATACTTGATACAATCAATGACACGTGACGATGAATATGAAAGCTTTCATATCTGCATGGGACAGTAGCAGATCTAGTTATTATTATTTTTTTTTTTTGTGTGTTTTCTGCAAATCGGATTTCTCAGAATCTATAGATAGGATCTTTCTGAAATTTTGACCTACCCCCCCAAAAATGGGGTGCGAACCTTGATTAAATATATTTTCGAAACGTTTTACGAATCCGAAATCACCGAATTTTACGAACGAAAAAAATGACAATGCATAGTCGTAACTTTGTTATTTTTTGACCGATTTTACTAATTTTTTTTTCTTTGAATACCTTTAAAAAAACCATTTTCATCTGCAGTTTCACATTTTCGAATTTCGAAAATTCGTCGCTGTGATTTCGAACCGGAAGATTAGACCAATTTGACAACTTCTTTAATAGTTGTACGATTTTCATGAAATTTAGTATCTAAGTAGATCCTACCGATGTGACTTCAAAAATATAATTAGAAATTTTCTAAATTATCTCCCCTTGACGAAATTAAGGATCAAAATTTTCAAAAAAATCATCGAAATATAGGTCAGAATGACCTGATTTTTTTTTTGGATACTAGATAAGTAATTACTGATTTGTACACAAAATATGGAGTTTGTCGATCGAACCGGAAGTGCCGCCATATTTAAAAGTGAAAAATCAATAAGGCTTTTTTGCTATTTTACTTACAGACTCGGGAGTTATATTTTCTGAATCCTTGTAGGAAGGCCTAAAAAATGTCGCGAATAGAATTTTGATTTCGGTTACGTGATGGTCACCATTTTGAATTGAAAATGAAAAATAGAAGCAATTTGAAGGGTCGGGACTTTGGAACACAATTACTCTCCTTCTAATTAAGCTAGAATGTTCAAACTTGGTGTAGACGTTCACTAGGTCAATGTTATGATTGAGTTTAAATATGAGCATTTTCTGCTTAGGGTAAGCAGAGATAAACAAGCTAATTTGTTGATTCTTTAGGGCACGATAACTTCGGTTATAATGAAGGGAGGGCGGTGAAACTTTTGTCAATAGAGAGTCTAATAGCTAGCCTGTTGTGTGAAATCATTGTATTATTTTTTCTAAATATCAGGGATAGCCGAAAAAAAGAGATTGAAAACCCAAAAAGTCGTATTTTTACAATTTGGAGCATGTTTAGAGGTCTTTCTCGTAAAGTCAACATAATATTTTTGGGGAACTTCTTGTACAAAGAGTCTTATTGGTAGTCTTTTATATGAAACCATCGATCAACAGTCCAACATATCAGGAGTAGAAGAACAAAAGGATCGAACATTGAAAACGGCACCCTTTCATTGTTAAGCGAAACATGCAGTGTGGGTGACTACAATCTACACATTTAGTCATCGTATAGAGCTTATTCAACAGTATCGAATTCCAACTGCTTAGGGATATTTTACGTGCACTCCAATGTGTACACGGGACCTTGGTTTTTCGTCCCATCCGAATGACTAGACAGCTGTGCTTGTCAGGCCCTCCGTTCTGCCTCACTGACAAGGGGAACCACGTTGGGAAATCGAGATGAACTTTCTCCGTGCAGAACTTTCAATTCAGGCGAAAACGTTTATTGCATACGATTAAGCTGGTCAGTTGGAGCTTATTTTCAAAAGTTTTGTAATAATCGGTTGGTAATTAAAGTACCGTGCACATTAAACTGTTAAAACAGAAAATTTCGCCCGGTTGAAATGTTTCTTGCTATAAGTCAGCAATTTTCTGAATTCAGGGAGGCTGAATGGCTGAATGGTTAGCATGTGCGCACTGTATCGTAACGTCTGTCATTGAGTCAACGGGCGTCGTTTCGATCTCCAGGTTGCACGTGACATGAAGTATGATGTCCAACCTTGTGGGTTTTCTCCGTGTTCTTCGGTTTCCTCCCAACGGCTAAAGACCTGTAAGCGCAGGGGGAGTTTTTAAATAAAATTAAAAAACATATGTTAGTCCCGAAATGACCTAGTTTGTGTCGAATGGACATTAGGCCGCATTTCTCTCTTTCTCTTTTATTTTTAAAGTTTTGTAATAATCGGTTGGTAATCAAAGGTACTGTAAAAGTGATAAAACAGAAAATAATCGGTTGGTAATCAAAGGTACTGTAAAAGTGATAAAACAGAAAATTTCGCCCGGTTGTAATGTTTCTCACTTTAAAGTCAGCAATTTCCCGATTTTAAGTGGCAAACGTTTATTGCGAACGCTTAAGCTGGTCAGGGGGGAGCTTATTTTTAAAAGTTTTGTAATATTCGGTTGATAACTAAAGGTACCGTGCAAATTAAACTGTTACAATAGAAAATTGGGCCCGGTTGAAATGTTTCTCGCTGTAGGTCAGCAATTTGCCGATTTTAGGGAGGTTGCGTGGCTGAATGGTTAGCACGTGCGCTCTGTATCATAACGTCTGTCATTGAGTCAACTGCCGTTGTTTCGATTTTTTGGTTGTACGTGACAAGGAGTATGGTTGCCTGTCCAACCTCGTAGGCCGTAACCGCCGCTGCCCGGGTAAAATTTCCCTCATTGCACACATTATGGCATATGCCCGTCTTCATTAGCCCATTTTAGGAGCAGAACAGTCGGACGTTAAACCCCATTCAATTTCATTTCATTTTCTCTATGTTGCTTATTTATTATAGTGGATAAATATTTTTCTGGTTCTAGCAATTATTTAATTTCTGCATAGAAATCTTGCTTTGGCCAGTTTTTTTTATTGCAGAGTGCCATTCTTGTTTAAACAAACATGATCCTTTGTTTAAAACATGCTTAAGAAGTCGTCACGATTTCCTACTTATAACCAAACATATTGGAAATATTAGTCTGGCATTATTAAATCCTAATTTTATTGGTCTTATTTAAAATTAAACTTTCATTTAACTATGAACAACCCTTAACGTGTCTCTTTAAAACTATTAAGTACTCTAAAACAGTAGCTCAACCTTTTGACCTAAACTCATTAATTTACCATTTTGTTGTGAGCGACTTCTTATTCTTCCTATATGACATATTGCACGTGTCTGATTTCAAAGGGGGGTTGAGTGGCTGAATGGTAAGCACGCGCGCCTGTCATTGAGTTAACTAGCGTGTTTTCGAATGCCCGGTTGTACGTGACAAGGAGTAAGGTCGCCTGTCCAACCTGCCATTTTTAATTTTTTTTTCCCGCCATTTTCATTTCATTTTCTCATCCGTCTCATTACAGTAATACAAGTTTCAGTTATTTCCCTTTAGTTTTCAGATTATTGTTATGCCTGGGTGCAATGTTTCATACTATATTTAGACTTGTAACTTCGCGAGTTTTTGACCAATTTTAATAATTTTTTCTTCGTATCCTTTTATTTAGGTTACTTGATACAATCAATGACACGTGACGATGAATATGAAAGCTTTCATATCTGCATGGGACAGTAGCAGATCTAGTTGTTATTTTTTTTTTTGTGTTTTGTCCACAAATCGGATTTCTCAGAATCTAACGATAGGATCGTTCTGAAACTTTTACCTATCCCCCCAAAAATGGGTGGTGGCTGTTGATTAAATATATTTTCAAAACGTTTTACGAATCCGAAATCACCGAATTTTACGAACGAAAAAACTGACAATGCATAGTCGTAACTTTGTTATTTTTTGACCGATTTTACTAATTCTTTTTTCTTTGAATACCTTGAAAAAAATCATTTTCATCAGCAGTTTCGCATTTTCGAATTTCGAAAATTCGTCGCTGTGATTTCGAACCGGAAGTTTAGACCAATTTGTCAACTTCTTTAATAGTTGTACGATTTTCATTCAATTTAGTGTATAAGTAGATGTTACCGATGTGACTTCAAAAATATAATTATAAATGTTCTAAATTATCTCCCCTTGGTGAAATTAAGGATCAAAGTTTTCAAAAAAATCGTCGAAATATAGGTCAGAATGACCTAATTTTTTTTTTCGATACTAGACAAGGAATTACTGATTCGTACACAAAATATGGAGTTTGTCGATCGAACCGGAAGTGCCACCATCTTGAAACGTGAAAAATCAATAAGGCTTTTTTGCTATTTTACTTACAGACTCGGGGGTTATATTTTCTGAATCCTTGTAGGAAGGCCTAAAAAATGTCGCGAACAGAATTTTGATTTAGGTCAACCGGGAGTCACCATTTTGAATTGAAAATCAAAAATAGAAGCAATTTGAAGGGCCGAGACTTTTGAGCACAATAACTCTCCTTCTAATTAAGCTAGAATGTTCTAACTTGGTGTAGACGTTCACTAGGTCAATGTTATGATGAAGTTCAAAGATGAGCATTTTTTGCTTAGGGTAAGCAGAGATAAGCATATTGATTTGTTGATTCTTTAGGGCACGATAACTTCGGTTATAATGAAGGGAGGGCGGTGAAACTTTTGTCAATAGAGAGTCTTATAGCTAGCCTGTTGTGTGAAATCATTGTATCATTTTTTTTAAATATCAGGGATAGCCGAAAAAAAGAGATTGAAAATCCAAAAAGTCGTATTTTTACAACTTGGAGTATGTTTAGAGGTCTTTCTCGTAAAGTCAACATAATATTTGTTGGGAACTTCTTCTACAAAGAGTCTTATTGGTAGTCTTTTATATGAAACCATCGATCAACAGTCCAACATATCAGGAGTAGAAGAACAAAAGGATCGAACATTGAAAACGGCACCCTTTCATTGTTAAGCGAAACATGCAGTGGGGGTGACTACAATCTACACATTTAGTCATCGTATAGAGCTTATTCAACAGTATCGAATTCCAACTGCTTAGGGATATTTTACGTGCACTCCAATGTGTACACGGGACCGTGGTTTTCGTCCCATCCGAACTAGACAGCCGTTCTGCCTCACTGACAAGGGGGAAGCACGCCGGGAAATCGAGATGAACTTTCTCCGTGCAGAACTTTCAATTCAAGCCAAACTTTTATTGCATACGATTACGCTGGTCAGTTGGAGCTTATTTTCAAAAGTTTTGTAATAATCGGTTGGTAATTAAAGTACCATGCACATTAAACTGTTAAAACAGAAAATTTCGCCCGGTTCAAATGTTTCTTGCTATAAGTCAGCAATTTTCCGAATTCAGGGAGGCTGAATGGTTAGCATGTGCGCGCTGTATCGTAACGTCTGTCATTGAGTCAACGGGCGTCGTTTCGATCGCCAGGTTGGACGTGACATGGAATATGATGTCCAACCCCGTTTATTGCGAACGATTAAGCTGTTCAGGGGGATTTTATTTTTAAAAGTTTTGTAATATTCGGTTGATAACTAAAGGTACCGTGCAAATTAAACTGTTAAAATAGAAAATTTGGCCCGGTTGAAATGTTTCTCGCTGTAGGTCAGCTAGAATGTTCAAACTTGATCGAGTTCACAGCAGAAATAACAGTGAAACGATCAACGAACTCATAGCAGAAATAACAGTGCAAAACTTAACGAATTCATAGCAGAAATGAAATGGGGTTTTACGTCCTACTCTTCTGCACCTGACCTGGGCTAATGGAAGACGGCCATACGCCACACAGTGTGCTATGAGGGAATTTTTGCCCGGGCAAGGGATCTTTTACGTGCACTCCAATGTGTACACGGGACCTCGGTTTTTCGTCCCATCCGAACGACTAGGCAGCTGTCCTTATCAGGCCCTCCTTCTGCATCACTGACAAGAGGAAACCACGCCGGAAAATCGAGATGAGCTTTCTCGGCCAAGGATCAAACACCCGACCTCCATTCTAACGAGCCAGCGCCTTGCCCGCTTAGCCACCGTGATTCCCATAAATAGCAATGAAACGATCAACGAATTTATAGCAGTAATAACACTTCAACAATTAACGAATTCGTAGCAGAAATAACGATGAAAAAATTAACGAATTCGTAGCAGAAATAACAATGAAACGTTCAACGAAATCATAGCCGAAATAAGAGTGGAACAATGAACGAATTAATAGTAGACGAGTTCATAGTAGAAAAAACAGCGAAACAATGAACGAATCATAGCAGAAACCAGAAGGCTATCAATACACTGTGAAATTTGAAACCTAAATGGCCCGGCTAGGAACAATATCTACATGCCCGTAAAAGACTACTTAACAGTTGGAATTCGAAAGAAAAGACCGTAACGACGCTGTCCGATCAAACTTTAGTTAATTCAGTCGGCGCAAAAAGATAGGTCGTTAAAACCATTTCTGTTCAGTTCATTCCATTTCCTTAAATCTATGAAAGTTGTGTGAATTGGGAATCGCGTATTACTCAACAGTTTCAAGGGAGATAAGCCGTCTTTGAGATTGGAAATCAATTTTTGATATCGACTGTGTATGATTGCTACTAGATCGATTGTGATTCAGGTTCTAATCAGTTTGGATTGAAGAATCGGGGTGGTATATGTGTGTGTGATGGGGTGGGGGTGGTGGCACAAGACGCTATATCCCATTCGCAATCACACACCTAACAAATGCAGGGTATAGGTTGCGATCAGTTCTTTCAAGATTTTCATATATTTAAGCCACTTTATTACACGCCTCATCTGAAAATGTCTGTGTTAGTGTAGATAAATGTTGACCAAATAACATCTTTCACCATTTTGACTTTCAGTTACAGAACTAGCATAGGGGCGTTTTAAGTTTTATCATGGCGGAGGCTGTACTATTTTGAGGGCCCTCTGTCGCGAGGGGAGGTTCTTGATTGATGATTGTCACCCCAATGCAATGGCTGCATTCTCATTCAGTAGTGGATTCGACAGTAACAGTGTATAGAAAACGATTGAGTTGGACTCGGGTGCCCTTTCCCTTGGCACTAGGGACCCTTTTGTCATTCGTCGGACCCTTTTGTCTGTCTTTAGAGCCCTCCCTAACTAGGGCACATTTTCATTTTTCGCATCGGTTTTAGCATTTTTCTCCCGTTTTATTTTTTCAACTGCTTTGATTTTTTTCGCGGGGAGGCTGGCGCCTCCAGCGCCTCAGCTATAAAACGCTTTTGAACTAACAGTACTATTGACATAATACCGTTTTTTCCAGTAATGGTAACTCACTCGTTTCTTCAAGAATCATTCGGCATTCCAGGTATGCTACATTCTATTCGCTGTCTTCCATAGGAGCGGTAAGATGAGACCTGTTTGTGGGAAAATCCCTAAACAATATGCGAGGGTGGAATAATCGTACATTACTTTAAGGTTTGCGTGAAGTAATTGTCGAAATTACAGTTATATGCACTGAATAACCATGACACGGAGAGAGAGAGAGAGAGAGAGAGAGGTGGGGTTTAACGTCCACTCGACGCAAACTAGGTCATTTTGGGACTAACATATGGTTTAATTTTATTTCAATAATCTGCTTGCGCATATTAACAGTGGGAGGAAACCGCAGGTCCCGAGATAAACCCATGAGATTGGACAGGCGAGATTGTAGGTTAGGGTTAGGGTAAGCGCTAAGGTTAGGTCTTGGGTTAGGATTAGGATTAGCGATATCCCTATTTACATCTCGTGTCGAATTACATGTGATTATTGACTAATCTAGAAATAACTAGCATACACAGAAAATTAACAAAAGAAAAATGACCTATTTTACAGTAGTAATAAAATGGTGTAGAACTCTTTCCTCATTAGGAAAAAAAACCCAAACAAAAGGAATATTTTGTACATATACGGAGCAAAGCATCAACAAGTACTAGCATATAAAGACAGTATCCCTACCCCATACCCCCAAAATATATAATTCAAATATATTTAAATTAATAAGATATATACCAAGCACTAATAAGATAAATTATCCACTTATTTGAATTACTTTCAAACAGTGAAAAGTGTTATAAATCGAATTACATGTGATTATTGAGTAATCTAGAAATAACTAGCATACACAGAAAATTAACAAAAGAAAAATGACCTATTTTACAGGAGTAATAAAATGGTGTAGAACTCTTTCCTCATTAGGAAAAAAACCCCAACAAAATGAATATTTTGTACATATAAGGAGCAAAGCATCAAGACTGCAGGATTAAAATATAAAAATATGAGAGACAATGGCACATATTGAATAATATGTACAAAATATTTATATACAATTACAAATCATAAGCAATGGGAAGCCACGGTGAGTATAAGGCGTTGGCCGAGAAATTTCAACTGGAGTTCCAAGCATAGTTCCTCCATGTCAGTAGTGTAGGACGTGGGACGGGACAATATATAGTTGTTTGGATAGGACAAAAAAACCTTGATCTAATGTACACATTGCCGTGTATTTTAAAGAAGAGATAGAAATGAGGTTAAGCGTCCACTTGACACAAACTGGGTACAAGCCTGAATCAAAGCTACTTTGACTGTGTTCACTTTAAAGTACCCTTGACAATTGACATATTTGACTCATTGCCAGACCTCCTGATCCAATGTGTGCCTGTTAACCATTCGACCCCCTGAGTTCCCTTTAATGAAGCCTTGACAGTTGAAATATTAGATATAAGAGTAGACTTAAGGCAGAATCACCCTAATAACACAGAAAAGTGGGATATTAGGATATTAAACCTTATTTCGTTTCATAAGCAAGGAAAAGTCACCATAATGTAGGTCAAGGTTTTTTGTAATTCTGGGTATATCTGATCTACATTTGGTTTCTAGATAATGCCTATTAAATACGTTTATGATTTCCGACCAAATTTTACGTGATTTATATGTCACTTTACTTTCTATATTATACAGAAATTAATAAGAGGATTAAAATCTAATTGTGTTTTTGAAGAATACTTAACATTCAAAACAAAAAATAAATATTTAAAATTGGGTCAAATGCATTCTTTTCCAGAATTATAAAATAAATTGATGCTTGGTTTCTCTTCTTTTTATCATTCATTAAATTCTCCTCCGAGGGTGCTTCAGCCTAAAAAATAAAAAGTGGGAAATAAGAATACTTTCTATATGGTTCATAATGTTTAAATAAACAATTTATTTTGCCACATTGAGACTTAGTTACTATTTTGTTTCAACTTTGTGTAACACTCCTTTTGTCTTGTCAAGTTACAGGCCCAGACAGAATATAATGCTCAAATGAAATGGGTTAGAGTCAGAGAAAGATAGAAATTTGGTTTAACATCCACTTGACACAAACTAGGTCATTTTGGGACCAACATACAGTTTAATTTTATTTCAATAATTTGCTTGCACTGAGGGGTCATTAGGAGTGAGAGCAACTGGAGGACCCGCAGCTTTATGATACAGCGCGCATGTCCTAACCATCCGGCCATCCAACCAGCAATTCACCCCCACCCCCTTAGAAGTCACAAAAAGGCCTTGAGATTTTGGACTGAAATTTTGCACGGTACCGCGACCCTAAGGCATACTCTTGTATCAAATTACAATTGCCAGAGGATCTTTTACATGCATGCCAATGTGAACACAGGATCATGTTTTGTTGTTCAATCTGAACAACTAGACGAATGTCCTTGTCAGGCCCTCCATCCTGAATTTTCTATGTCAACATTGGGAGCAAACCTGCAGCGTCTTACCCACCTCGACTCTCCACAAATGAGACAGTCATATGTGCACATACATGTGTGTGTATACTTTTACTATACTAAATTGAATTTTATATTTCAAAATAATAAACTGAAATGGAGGCTAATGTCACCTCCGCTCCAACCGGGCTACATTGTGCCAAACACATTTAATGCTGAGATTTCAAATTACCATATCAACAATCTTTTCTATTAGAATTGAACACTCACCCTCCAAAAACCCCATTCTTTCAGCTCTTTCTTCTCACATATTTGTTTTTTTTTTCTTATTTTATTATATGATGTTTTATTTGCTATGGCATCTAATATGGAAACTGAAAAATATGAATATGTGACATGTAATTAACTGTTTAAGATATCTTACCATATACAAACTGTGTGATATGAAATTGAAACTAAAATATCTACGGTATCCAAAACCATTTGAATCCTGAAGATTTTACATAAGCCGTGAAAATCTATTTTCATAACCCTTGTTTGTCATTTGACTGGACTGTCACAGTAATTAGACGATAGCCATGTGGCTGAGTGAGTAAGGTGCAGGTTGCTATTCTGGAGGTGGCGGGTTTGCTCTCAGTTTTTCCTGAGAAAGTGCATTTGTATTGTTCCATGGAACCAAAAACCTGCAGTCCCATTGGCGTGCATGTAACCCGATAGCATGGTATGGCCTTATATTTTTGTTCTGGGTATGCCCCATTGTTGGTTTTTAAAAAAATACAGACTTTTCTAGTAAAGCTGTGGACACACCAGAATGATGTGCTCAAATTATTTGCCCAATTCAATTGGCACAAAATTGCAGCCGAATGAGTGGATACTCCAGGCCTAGTTGTCTAGAGTGTCGCGCTTTGACCTCTAGCTGTCCGCTCACCTCTGGCTTGCGGCTGTGGTTTCGAGCCCTGGTGTGAGCACATGTGGCATGGAGATAGGGGCGCCTTCTCAACCTTTTGGGTTTCCTCCGGGCACTCTGGTTTCCTCCCACTGCTAAAGGCCCCTACGTGCAAGCGAATTATTGAAATAAAATTAAACCATATGTTAGTCCCAAAAAGACCTAGTTTGTGTTGAGTGGACGTTAAACCCCAATTCTCTCTTTTTCTCCCTCCTCAGATTCACCACTCAGTTGACAGTTACATTACCTTTTAGGTCACATGATTTAACATTTGTCTTCAAAAAATTCATGAAACTTCTTGATATGAATGTGTACTTATTGGCTAATGAATTCTAAAACCAGACGAATGCTTCAACAAAACGAGCACACCAATCAAATATAGTTCAGCCAAATATATCAAACCTGTTTGATTTGGGCGAATGTCAGTGTACACACTACATGAATTTAGCGCTGATTGATTCAGCAGAATCCTTCTGCTAGTGTGTCCAGCACTGCCGATTTATGTTTATACTTATGCAAATATCATATTTGAAATAGACCATTCTGTTATGCAACAAACACTAACAACAACTCCAAAGTTTATGTCGAATTAATATAAACACAACATACACAATGGTCAGTGCTCAGGAAAATAGCGGAAATGTAACAACAGTCCTACTTGATTCTAGGATATATATCATGCATGGGCCTACTTGATTCCACCAATTTAATACAAGGACAGGTTTATCGCACAGTTCTGTTAAGTGAAATTAAAACCCGATTTCCCCTCTCTCTTGACTGGATATTACTACTGATAGTGATATTATTAAAAAAAATATATTAAAAGAAAATGAAATACTTACCAGTTTTTCTTTGTGGAGTAGGCCTATATGCTAACATCAATGACTGAAATAAAAAGAAGAAATTATAGAGAAACTTCAGACGGCAGGTGTTAGTTTCCGAATCAGTACGTTGCATTGATTAATATAAAAATAAAAGGTTTGTTTGGTTGTTTTTTCTTTTACACAGATAAGATTACATTTTGGAGGTGGCGTTCTAAGTTGTAAAACTTGCGCCTTATCCACTTGTTACTTAGAACAATAAAATATGTTTAAATTAAGATTAAATTCCAATTAAACTAGTACAAAAGTTAGTATCTAGCTATAGTCCATGCCTGATATACACGTATTTCTCATTTTGCCCGAAACAAAGATGGCTGCCTGGCGAGTTATAAAATGAAGAGAAATTCTTACCTGCTGGTCCCAGTTGGTGTTGTTTTTTGCAAGTACAAGTATTTGAACAACGATGTAGCGCCGAATAATATTAATAAAGCACGTATTCAGAAAAATTAAGACAAATTCGTTAGACTGCTGAATTACCGGGTCCGGGACGCTTTGGAAACAATCAAAAAAAAATTCTTGTCCGCCATTATCAAATACACACTTCCGGTTTAATTATTCTGAGTTAGTCTCTAACATCCAGAAAAATATTCTACGAATAACGTACGTTGAAGATTACGAGGTTCTAGAACAAGTCTTGGTCTGACTTGTTTGTTTTTAATTATTAGTAATATACATATAAACATTAAATCGATGCTAAATTAAATACATGGTTTTATTTTTTTTTTTAAATTTTACAAACCTGCGGTCTTGTATACTGTGTGACAATTATATTTTTAAAAATATCACTCTCGGTTGACACTACTACGAAACATGGCGTCCTACAGTTAAATGTCTAACTGAATGTCGCTGATAAAATATCAAATAGTGTATAGATAACTTGGAGAACCATTGTATCAATAAATCAATTATGAGACAAATCTGGAAGATTAATTAAATTTGATTGGTTACTGTTTAGTTAACCAATATACTGTCCAATTTCGATTACACTAACCAATTACATTACTAAGAGTTTTACTCATTGTTTTCCAATGCACATTGAATCAATTTTGACAAACACAAGGGTGCTGAAAATCACATGTACACTATATATTCCTTTGATATATCAGTTTATTGGATCAATAAAAAAAGACAACCAGACATTTCATCTTTATAGACAACTTAACACCAATTAACATTCAAGTCTGCCCGGCAATCGTCTGATTAATTAGTGCGCACACTCTTCCAGTGAAGAACCCCATGTAATTTTCGGGATATGAATTAAACCTTTTATTTTATTACTTTTCTTAAACTTGTGAACTCCCGAATTCTGACTTTGTAAACAAAAAAAAAACAAAAAAAAAACATCAAAAAAACAAAAACCCCAAAAAAAAAAAAAAAATCTTTGGTTGACGGTAGGCCTACACAATACTTGTGGTGTTACTGATATGAAAACACACAAGATTTTTACAAATCTACACAAGTTTGTGTAAATGCAATGCAAAACAACACAAACTTGTGTAGATTAGTTTTAACACAAGTACTTGTGTTGCGATCCAACACAAGTTTTTTTTCAGTGTATCAAATAGCCGTATTGTCTTAATATTTGTTGTAACCGCAACCTTGATAGTTATTGTAAGAAGGATAACGGTTGTAGTTGTTGTATCCGTTACCGTATCCGTTGTTATTGTAGTTGTTATATCCCTTCCCATATTCGTTGTTATTGTGGCCATTGTTGTAACCGTTGTTGTAATTGTAGGGGCCGTTGTAACTATTGTATCCTTTATTATTGTATTGGTTGTACTTGTATAGTCCGTTGTTGTATCGTTACCAACGATACCATGACCAATTCCGTGTCCAACAATACCGTGTCCGATACCGTTACCAACGATGTCATGCCCAATGCCGTTACCAATCTTTCCATGTCCAATAAGTCCGTGTCCGATTCCGTTTCCAATGATACCATGTCCGATACCGTTACCAACGATACTATGACCAATTCCGTTTCCAACAATACCGTGTCCGATACCGTTACCAACGATGCCATGCCCAATGCCGTTACCAATCTCTCCATGTCCAATAAGTCCGTGTCCGATTCCGTTTCCAATGATACCATGTCCGATACCGTTACCAACGATACCATGACCAATTCCGTTTCTAACAATACCGTGTCCAATACCGTTACCGATACCGTTACCAACAATACCATGACCAATTCCGTTACCAATAACACCGACTTTGCCAACAGCTACTATTCCGTGTCTGAGTCGGTTTCCTTGGATACCATGTCCAATACCATGGTTGAGTCCGTTGCCAATAGCTCCTACACCAACAAGACCATGTCCAACACCGGCATGTCCTCTTCCATATCCTTTACCAATTCCGTTTGCAAAGACACCAACACCATGTCCGAAACCGTGTCCGATTTTAGCATCGATGTATTGGGAAGCAGCTACTGTCAAACAGACAGCGAAAGCGACGAAAGCCTGAAAAAGAAAAAAAAAACATGTGTTTTTCAGAAATAGCCGTAGATTTGATTCCATACTAAAAAAAAATCGCGAGGGTTTATTTATAACCAAAAACTTGACAATCAAGAAATTTTACTGTGCCGCCATTATTTAGTACATGATCGAGTTTTGGCGTTACCAGGCAAAATCACAAGTAATATTCAACTCTGGGTAATAATTTACACTTTTTATAATTTACCGTTCTGGCCCTATGAATATAAAACTGCCTTTAATACAATGTCAAGGGCGATAAGCAATAATACAACAGTGACGATGCAATACCATGTTCAACCCTCGGTAATTTCTACCAGTTTTAAATTTAAAGATGGACCTATGGGTATGCATGCCAAGTGCGATAAGCAATCATATAAAAATTTAGTATGTAATGAAACTTATTAGTGCTATACCAAATTAGATATCAGGTTTCTTGTCTAGAAAGTTCAAGTATATCCCATCTGGGTCACGATCCTTGTCACTACATACCGCTAATTAGAAGTATTGAAGATTATTTAGTCAACAAGTTAAATTTACTCTCTGTAGATTGTTACAATGTTTTACTGTATTAGGCCAGTCTGTACAGAACAGAGGGCGAAAAAGCAAGTCCCATTTAGGATTTCAGGGTCCGGGTATGCTTATCTTAAAACTTCAAAGATTTGAAATCTTATACGGAGTAGGGCAAAAGTCCTACTTTATACACCGACTGGACCATTGAAGACAATCAGGTAGATTTTGCCCGGACATCTGTATCACGATATACTCTATCAAGGAATCTTTTACGTGCACGCCAATGTGCACACTGAACATTGCTTTTCGTCCCATCCTGACAATTAGACACTATTCCCTGTCAGACCGGGCAGACCTACTGTCCTGTACAGCTAACAAGGGCAGTCAAGCCTGTACAATTGACTTTCTGGTCAAACCCCGGGAGAGAGCCCAAGACCTACTGGTTAGTTAATCAGTGTCTCTTATCACTGAGCCACCATGATCCCCATACATTAAAAACGCAGAGTTCGTTGATGAGCATATTATGCTTAGGGTAAGCAGAGATAAGCAATTAGATTGGTTGATGATTTTGGACACTTTCACTTCAGTCAGAGTGATGAAACTTGGTGTATAGTTTCATTACATCAATATCTTGAATACGTTCGACAATGAGCATTGTCTGCCCTGGATAAGCAGAGCGATGAGCAATTTGATTGGTCGAGAATTTGAAACAAAATAACTCTCCTTCTAATTGGGGCAGAATGTTCAATCTTGGTGAAGGCGTTCATTAGGTCAGTGCCATAAAGGAGTGCGAAGATGAGCATTGTCTGCTTACAGTAAGCAGAGATAAGCAATCTGATTGGTTGATTCTTTGGGGCACGATAACTTTGGTTATAATGAAGTGAGAGTGACCAAATTCCAAATATAGATTCATTATGTCATTACCTTGACTAAGTTTGATGTTGAGAATTTCTGCGTAGATTTAGGAGCAATAAGCAATTTGACAGATCACATTGGAACATAACACCTCTGTTTCTAATTAAGGTAGAATTTGAACCGGTTGAATTGTTTCTCGTTATAACTCGGTGAGTTTTTGGCGGATTTCATTAATTCTTTTTCCTTTTTAAGATTCTTTATATAACTCTTGAGATGCGACAGAAACTGACCGTGAATATGAAAGCTTTAATATCTGCTTAGCAGATCTATTTATTATTTTTTTTTTGTGTGTTTTATCCACAAATCGGATTTCTCAGAATCTAACCATAGGATCGTTCTGAAACTTTTACCTATCCCCCCAAAAATGGGTGGTGGCTGTTGATTAAATATATTTTCAAAACGTTTTACGTATCCGAAATCACCGAATTTTACGAACGAATGCATTTGACCTACAATGCTGTAACTTTGTGACTATTTGACCTATTTTACTAAATCTTTTTTCTTTGAGTACCTTGAGACAATTACTATAAATCTGCAGTTTCAGATTTTCGAATTTCGAAAATTCGTCGCTGTGATTTCGAACCGGAAGTTTAGACCAATTTGACAACTTCTTTAATAGTTGTACGATTTTCATGAAATTTAGTATCTAACTAGATCTTACCGACGTGACTTCAAAAATATAATTAGAAATTTTCTAAATTATCTCCCCTTGACGAAATTAAGGATCGAAATTTTCAAAAAAATCGTCGAAATATAGGTCAGAATGACCTGATTTTTTTTTTTTTTTTGGATACTAGATAAGTAATTACTGATTTGTACGCAAAATATGGAGTTTGTCGATCGAACCGGAAGTGCCGCCATATTTAAAAGTGAAAAATCAATAAGGCTTTTTTGCTATTTTACTTACAGACTCGGGAGTTATATTTTCTGAATCCTTGATGGAAGGCCTAAAAAATGTCGCGAATAGAATTTTGATTTCGGTCACGTGATGGTCACCATTTTGAATTGAAAATGAAAAATAGAAGCAATTTGAAGGGTCGGGACTTTGGAACACAATTATTCTCCTTCTAATTAAGCTAGAATATTCAAACTTGGTGTAGACGTTCACTAGGTCAATGTTATGATTGAGTTTAAAGATGAGCATTTTCTGCTTAGGGTAAGCAGAGATAAGCATGCTGATTTGTTGATTCTTTAGGGCACGATAACTTCGGTTATAATGAAGCGAGGGCGGTGAAACTTTTGTCAATACAGAGTCTAATAGCTAGCCTGCTGTGTGAAATCATTGTATTATTTTTTCTAAATATCAGGGATAGCCGAAAAAAGAGATTGAAAATCCAAAAAGTCGTATTTTTACAATTTAGAGCATGTTTAGAGGTCTTTCTCGTAAAGTCAACATAATATTTTTAGGGAACTTCTTCTACAAAGAGTCTTATTGGTAGTCTTTTATATGAAACCAACGATCAACAGTCCAACATATCAGGAGTAGAAGAACAAAAGGATCGAACATTGAAAACGGCACCCTTTCATTGTTAAGCGAAACATGCAGTGTGGGTGACTACAATCTACACATTTAGTCATCGTATAGAGCTTATTCAACAGTATCGAATTCCAGCTGCTTAGGGATATTTTACGTGCACTCCAATGTGTACACGAGACCTTGGTTTTTCGTCCCATCCGAATGACTAGACAGCTGTGCTTGTCAGGCCCTCCGTTCTGCCTCACTGACAAGGGGAACCACGCCGGGAAATCGAGATGAACTTTCTCCGTGCAGAACTTTCAATTCAGGCGAAAACGTTTATTGCATACGATTAAGCTGGTCAGTTGGAGTTTATTTTCAAAAGTTTTGTAATAATCGGTTGGTAATTAAAGTACCGTGCACATTAAACTGTTAAAACAGAAAATTTCGCCCGGTTGAAATGTTTCTTGCTATAAGTCAGCAATTTTCTGAATTCAGGGAGGCTGAATGGCTGAATGGTTAGCATGTGCACACTGTATCGTAACGTCTGTCATTAAGTCAACGGGCGTCGTTTCGATCTCCAGGTTGCACGTGACATGAAGTCCAACCTCGTGGGTTTTCTCCGTGTCCTTCGGTTTCCTCCCAACGGCTAAAGACCTGTAAGCTCAAGGGGAGTTTTTAAATAAAATTAAAAACATATGTTAGTCCCGAAATGACCTAGTTTGTGTCGAATGGACATTAGGCCGCATTTCTCTCTTTCTCTTTTATTTTTAAAGTTTTGTAATAATCGGTTGGTAATCAAAGGTACTGTAAAAGTGATAAAACAGAAAATTTCGCCCGGTTGTAATGTTTCTCACTTTAAAGTCAGCAATTTGCCGATTTTAAGGGGCAAACGTTTATTGCGAACGCTTAAGCTGGTCAGGGGGGGGCTTATTTTTAAAAGTTTTGTAATATTCGGTTGATAACTAAAGGTACCGTGCAAATTAAACTGTTACAATAGAAAATTTGGCCCGGTTGAAATGTTTCTCGCTGTAGGTCAGCAATTTGCCGATTTTAGGGAGGTTGCGTGGTTGAATGGTTAGCACGTGCGCTCTGTATCATAACGTCTGTAATTGAGTCAACTGGCGTTGTTTCGATTTCTTGGTTGTACGTGACAAGGAGTATGGTCGCCTGTCCAACCTCGTAGGCCGTAACCGCCGCTGCCGGGGTAAAATGTCCCTCATTGCACACTTTATGGCATATGCCCGTCTTCATTAGCCCATTTTAGGAGCAGAACTGTCGGACGTTAAACCCCATTCAATTTCATTTCATTTTCTCTATGTTGCTTATTTATTATAGTGGATAAATATTTTTCTGGTTCTAGCAATTATTTAATTTCTGCATAGAAATCTTGCTTTGGCCAGTTTTTTTATTGCAGAGTGCCATTCTTGTTTAAACAAACATGATCCTTTGTTTAAAACATGCTTAAGAAGTCGTCACGATTTCCTACTTATAACCAAACATATTGGAAATATTAGTCTGGCACTATTAAATCCTAATTTTATTGGTCTTATTTAAAATTAAACTTTCATTTAACTATGAACAACCCTTAACGTGTCTCTTTAAAACTATTAAGTACTCTAAAACAGTAGCTCAACCTTTTGACCTAAACTCATTAATTTACCATTTTGTTGTGAGCGACTTCTTATTCTTCCTATATGACATATTGCACGTGTCTGATTTCAAAGGGGGGTTGGGTGGCTGAATGGTTAGCACGCGCGCCTGTCATTGAGTTAACTAGCGTGTTTTCGAATGCCCGGTTGTACGTGACAAGGAGTAAGGTCGCCTGTCCAACCTGCCATTTTTATTTTTTTTCCCGCCATTTTCATTTCATTTTCTCATCCGTCTCATTACAGTAATACAAGTTTCAGTTATTTCCCTTTAGTTTTCAGATTATTGTTATGCCTGGGTGCAATGTTTCATACTATATTTAGACTTGTAACTTCGCGAGTTTTTGACCAATTTTAATAATTTTTTCTTCTTATCCTTTTATTTAGGATACTTGATACAATCAATGACACGTGACGATGAATATGAAAGCTTTCATATCTGCATGGGACAGTAGCAGATCTAGTTATTAAGCTTTCATATTTCATATGAAAGCTTATTGTTTCTGTTAAGATTATTAAGCTTTCATATGTATTACATATGAAAGCTTATTGTTTCTGTTAAGATTAATATTATTAAGCTTTCATATGTATTACATATGAAAGCTTATTGTTTCTGTTAAGATTAATATTATTATTATTTTTTTTTTTTGTGTTTTATCCACAAATGGGATTTCTCAGAATCTAACCATAGGATCGTTCTGAAACTTTTACCTATCCCCCCAAAAATGGGTGGTGGCTGTTGATTAAATATATTTTCAAAACGTTTTACGTATCCGAAATCACCGAATTTTACGAACGAATGCATTTGACCTACAATGCTGTAACTTTGTGACTATTTGACCTATTTTACTAAATCTTTTTTCTTTGAGTACCTTGAGACAATTACTATAAATCTGCAGTTTCAGATTTTCGAATTTCGAAAATTCGTCGCTGTGATTTCGAACCGGAAGTTTAGACCAATTTGACAACTTCTTTAATAGTTGTACGATTTTCATGAAATTTAGTATCTAACTAGATCTTACCGACGTGACTTCAAAAATATAATTAGAAATTTTCTAAATTATCTCCCCTTGACGAAATTAAGGATCGAAATTTTCAAAAAAATCGTCGAAATATAGGTCAGAATGACCTGATTTTTTTTTTCGATACTAGACAAGTAATTACTGATTTGTACGCAAAATATGGAGTTTGTCGATCGAACCGGAAGTGCCGCCATATTTAAAAGTGAAAAATCAATAAGGCTTTTTTGCTATTTTACTTACAGACTCGGGAGTTATATTTTCTGAATCCTTGATGGAAGGCCTAAAAAATGTCGCGAATAGAATTTTGATTTCGGTCACGTGATGGTCACCATTTTGAATTGAAAATGAAAAATAGAAGCAATTTGAAGGGTCGGGACTTTGGAACACAATTATTCTCCTTCTAATTAAGCTAGAATATTCAAACTTGGTGTAGACGTTCACTAGGTCAATGTTATGATTGAGTTTAAAGATGAGCATTTTCTGCTTAGGGTAAGCAGAGATAAGCATGCTGATTTGTTGATTCTTTAGGGCACGATAACTTCGGTTATAATGAAGCGAGGGCGGTGAAACTTTTGTCAATACAGAGTCTAATAGCTAGCCTGCTGTGTGAAATCATTGTATTATTTTTTCTAAATATCAGGGATAGCCGAAAAAAGAGATTGAAAATCCAAAAAGTCGTATTTTTACAATTTAGAGCATGTTTAGAGGTCTTTCTCGTAAAGTCAACATAATATTTTTAGGGAACTTCTTCTACAAAGAGTCTTATTGGTAGTCTTTTATATGAAACCAACGATCAACAGTCCAACATATCAGGAGTAGAAGAACAAAAGGATCGAACATTGAAAACGGCACCCTTTCATTGTTAAGCGAAACATGCAGTGTGGGTGACTACAATCTACACATTTAGTCATCGTATAGAGCTTATTCAACAGTATCGAATTCCAGCTGCTTAGGGATATTTTACGTGCACTCCAATGTGTACACGGGACCTTGGTTTTTCGTCCCATCCGAATGACTAGACAGCTGTGCTTGTCAGGCCCTCCGTTCTGCCTCACTGACAAGGGAGAACCACGCCGGGAAATCGAGATGAACTTTCTCCGTGCAGAACTTTCAATTCAGGCGAAAACGTTTATTGCATACGATTAAGCTGGTCAGTTGGAGTTTATTTTCAAAAGTTTTGTAATAATCGGTTGGTAATTAAAGTACCGTGCACATTAAACTGTTAAAACAGAAAATTTCGCCCGGTTGAAATGTTTCTTGCTATAAGTCAGCAATTTTCTGAATTCAGGGAGGCTGAATGGCTGAATGGTTAGCATGTGCACACTGTATCGTAACGTCTGTCATTAAGTCAACGGGCGTCGTTTCGATCTCCAGGTTGCACGTGACATGAAGTCCAACCTCGTGGGTTTTCTCCGTGTCCTTCGGTTTCCTCCCAACGGCTAAAGACCTGTAAGCTCAAGGGGAGTTTTTAAATAAAATTAAAAACATATGTTAGTCCCGAAATGACCTAGTTTGTGTCGAATGGACATTAGGCCGCATTTCTCTCTTTCTCTTTTATTTTTAAAGTTTTGTAATAATCGGTTGGTAATCAAAGGTACTGTAAAAGTGATAAAACAGAAAATTTCGCCCGGTTGTAATGTTTCTCACTTTAAAGTCAGCAATTTGCCGATTTTAAGGGGCAAACGTTTATTGCGAACGCTTAAGCTGGTCAGGGGGAGCTTATTTTTAAAAGTTTTGTAATATTCGGTTGATAACTAAAGGTACCGTGCAAATTAAACTGTTACAATAGAAAATTTGGCCCGGTTGAAATGTTTCTCGCTGTAGGTCAGCAATTTGCCGATTTTAGGGAGGTTGCGTGGTTGAATGGTTAGCACGTGCGCTCTGTATCATAACGTCTGTCATTGAGTCAACTGGCGTTGTTTCGATTTCTTGGTTGTACGTGACAAGGAGTATGGTCGCCTGTCCAACCTCGTAGGCCCTAACCGCCGCTGCCCGGGTAAAATGTCCCTCATTGCACACTTTATGGCATATGCCCGTCTTCATTAGCCCATTTTAGGAGCAGAACTGTCGGACGTTAAACCCCATTCAATTTCATTTCATTTTCTCTATGTTGCTTATTTATTATAGTGGATAAATATTTTTCTGGTTCTAGCAATTATTTAATTTCTGCATAGAAATCTTGCTTTGGCCAGTTTTTTTATTGCAGAGTGCCATTCTTGTTTAAACAAACATGATCCTTTGTTTAAAACATGCTTAAGAAGTCGTCACGATTTCCTACTTATAACCAAACATATTGGAAATATTAGTATGGCACTATTAAATCCTAATTTTATTGGTCTTATTTAAAATTAAACTTTCATTTAACTATGAACAACCCTTAACGTGTCTCTTTAAAACTATTAAGTACTCTAAAACAGTAGCTCAACCTTTTGACCTAAACTCATTAATTTACCATTTTGTTGTGAGCGACTTCTTATTCTTCCTATATGACATATTGCACGTGTCTGATTTCAAAGGGGGGTTGGGTGGCTGAATGGTTAGCACGCGCGCCTGTCATTGAGTTAACTAGCGTGTTTTAGAATGCCCGGTTGTACGTGACAAGGAGTAAGGTCGCCTGTCCAACCTGCCATTTTTATTTTTTTTCCCGCCATTTTCATTTCATTTTCTCATCCGTCTCATTACAGTAATACAAGTTTCAGTTATTTCCCTTTAGTTTTCAGATTATTGTTATGCCTGGGTGCAATGTTTCATACTATATTTAGACTTGTAACTTCGCGAGTTTTTGACCAATTTTAATAATTTTTTCTTCTTATCCTTTTATTTAGGATACTTGATACAATCAATGACACGTGACGATGAATATGAAAGCTTTCATATCTGCATGGGACAGTAGCAGATCTAGTTATTATTTTTTTTTTTGTGTTTTATCCACAAATCGGATTTCTCAGAATCTAATCATAGGATCGTTCTGAAACTTTTACCTATCCCCCCAAAAATGGGTGGTGGCTGTTGATTAAATATATTTTCAAAACGTTTTACGTATCCGAAATCACCGAATTTTACGAACGAATGCATTTGACCTACAATGCTGTAACTTTGTGACTATTTGACCTATTTTACTAAATCTTTTTTCTTTGAGTACCTTGAGACAATTACTATAAATCTGCAGTTTCAGATTTTCGAATTTCGAAAATTCGTCGCTGTGATTTTGAACCGGAAGTTTAGACCAATTTGACAACTTCTTTAATAGTTGTACGATTTTCATGAAATTTAGTATCTAAGTAGATCTTACCGATGTGACTACAAAAATATAATTAGAAATTTTCTAAATTATCTCCCCTTGACGAAATTAAGGATCAAAATTTTCAAAAAAATCGTCGAAATATAGGTCAGAATGACCTGATTTTTTTTTTTGGATACTAGATAAGTAATTACTGATTTGTACACAAAATATGGAGTTTGTCGATCGAACCGGAAGTGCCGCCATATTTAAAAGTGAAAAATCAATAAGGCTTTTTTGCTATTTTACTTACAGACTCGGGAGTTATATTTTCTGAATCCTTGATGGAAGGCCTAAAAAATGTCGCGAATAGAATTTTGATTTCGGTCACGTGATGGTCACCATTTTGAATTGAAAATGAAAAATAGAAGCAATTTGAAGGGTCGGGACTTTGGAACACAATTACTCTCCTTCTAATTAAGCTAGAATGTTCAAACTTGGTGTAGACGTTCACTAGGTCAATGTTATGATTGAGTTTAAAAATGAGCATTTTCTGCTTGGGGTAAGCAGAGATAAGCATGCTAATTTGTTGATTCTTTAGGGCACGATAACTTCGGTTATAATGAAGGGAGGGCGGTGAAACTTTTGTCAATAGAGAGTCTAATAGCTAGCCTGTTGTGTGAAATCATTGTATTATTTTTTCTAAATATCAGGGATAGCCGAAAAAAAGAGATTGAAAATCCAAATAGTCGTATTTTTACAATTTGGAGCATGTTTAGAGGTCTTTCTCGTAAAGTCAACATAATATTTTTTGGGAACTTCTTCTACAAAGAGTCTTATTGGTAGTCTTTTATATGAAACCATCGATCAACAGTCCAACATATCAGGAGTAGAAGAACAAAAGGATCGAACATTGAAAACGGCACCCTTTCATTGTTAAGCGAAACATGCAGTGTGGGTGACTACAATCTACACATTTAGTCATCGTATAGAGCTTATTCAACAGTATCGAATTCCAGCTGCTTAGGGATATTTTACGTGCACTCCAATGTGTACACGAGACCTTGGTTTTTCGTCCCATCCGAATGACTAGACAGCTGTGCTTGTCAGGCCCTCCGTTCTGCCTCACTGACAAGGGGAACCACGCTGGGAAATCGAGATGAACTTTCTCCGCGCAGAACTTTCAATTCAGGCGAAAACGTTTATTGCATACGATTAAGCTGGTCAGTTGGAGCTTATTTTCAAAAGTTTTGTAATAATCGGTTGGTAATTAAAGTACCGTGCACATTAAACTGTTAAAACAGAAAATTTCGCCCGGTTGAAATGTTTCTTGCTATAAGTCAGCAATTTTCTGAATTCAGGGAGGCTGAATGGCTGAATGGTTATCATGTGCGCACTGTATCGTAACATCTGTCATTGAGTCAACGGGCGTCGTTTCGATCTCCAGGTTGCACGTGACATGAAGTATGATGTCCAACCTCGTGGGTTTTCTCCGTGTCCTTCGGTTTCCTCCCAACGGCTAAAGACCTGTAAGCGCAAGGGGAGTTTTTAAATAAAATTAAAAACAAATGTTAGTCCCGAAATGACCTAGTTTGTGTCGAATGGACATTAGGCCGCATTTCTCTCTTTCTCTTTTATTTTTAAAGTTTTGTAATAATCGGTTGGTAATCAAAGGTACTGTAAAAGTGATAAAACAGAAAATTTCGCCCGGTTGTAATGTTTCTCACTTTAAAGTCAGCAATTTGCCGATTTTAAGGGGCAAACGTTTATTGCGAACGCTTAAGCTGGTCAGGGGGAGCTTATTTTTAAAAGTTTTGTAATATTCGGTTGATAACTAAAGGTACCGTGCAAATTAAACTGTTACAATAGAAAATTTGGCCCGGTTGAAATGTTTCTCGCTGTAGGTCAGCAATTTGCCGATTTTAGGGAGGTTGCGTGGCTGAATGGTTAGCACGTGCGCTCTGTATCATAACGTCTGTCATTGAGTCAACTGGCGTTGTTTCGATTTCTTGGTTGTACGTGACAAGGAGTATGGTCGCCTGTCCAACCTCGTAGGCCGTAACCGCCGCTGCCCGGGTAAAATTTCCCTCATTGCACACTTTATGGCATATGCCCGTCTTCATTAGCCTATTTTAGGAGCAGAACAGTCGGACGTTAAACCTCATTCAATTTCATTTCATTTTCTCTATGTTGCTTATTTATTATAGTGGATAAATATTTTTCTGGTTCTAGCAATTATTTAATTTCTGCATAGAAATCTTGCTTTGGCCAGTTTTTTTATTGCAGAGTGCCATTCTTGTTTAAACAAACATGATCCTTTGTTTAAAACATGCTTAAGAAGTCGTCACGATTTCCTACTTATAACCAAACATATTGGAAATATTAGTCTGGCATTATTAAATCCTAATTTTATTGGTCTTATTTAAAATTAAACTTTCATTTAACTATGAACAACCCTTAACGTGTCTCTTTAAAACTATTAAGTACTCTAAAACAGTAGCTCAACCTTTTGACCTAAACTCATTAATTTACCATTTTGTTGTGAGCGACTTCTTATTCTTCCTATATGACATATTGCACGTGTCTGATTTCAAAGGGGGGTTGGGTGGCTGAATGGTTAGCACGCGCGCCTGTCATTGAGTTAACTAGCGTGTTTTCGAATGCCCGGTTGTACGTGACAAGGAGTAAGGTCGCCTGTCCAACCTGCCATTTTTATTTTTTTTCCCGCCATTTTCATTTCATTTTCTCATCCGTCTCATTACAGTAATACAAGTTTCAGTTATTTCCCTTTAGTTTTCAGATTATTGTTATGCCTGAGTGCAATGTTTCATACTATATTTAGACTTGTAACTTCGCGAGTTTTTGACCAATTTTAATAATTTTTTCTTCTTATCCTTTTATTTAGGATACTTGATACAATCAATGACACGTGACGATGAATATGAAAGCTTTCATATCTGCATGGGACAGTAGCAGATCTAGTTAAGCTTTCATATTACATATGAAAGCTTATTGTTTCTGTTAAGATTATTATTATTTTTTTTTTGTGTATTTTCTGCAAATCGGATTTCTAAGAATCTAACCATGGGATCTTTCTGAATCTTTGACCTACCCCCCCAAAAATGGGGTGCGAACGTTGTTTAAATATATTTTCAAAACGTTTTACGAATCCGAAATCACCGAATTTTACGAACGAAAAAACTGACAATGCATAGTCGTAACTTTGTTATTTTTTGACCGATTTTACTAATTCTTTTTTCTTTGAATACCTTGAAAAAAATCATTTTCATCTGCAGTTTCACATTTTCGAATTTTGAAAATTCGTCGCTGTGATTTCGAACCGGAAGTTTAGACCAATTTGAGAACTTCCTTAATAATTGTACGATTTTCATGAAATTTAGTATATAAGTAGATCTTACCAATGTGACTTCAAAAATATAATTATAAATTTTCTAAATTATCTCCCCTTGGTGAAATTAAGGATCAAAGTTTTCAAAAAAATCGTCGAAATATAGGTCAGAATGACCTATTTTTTTTTTCGATACTTACTGATTCGTACACAAAATGTGGAGTTTGTCGATCGAACCGGAAGTGCCACCATCTTTAAACGTGAAAAATTAAAAAGGCTTTTTTGCTATTTTATTTACAGACTCGGGAGTTATATTTTCAGAATCCTTGAACGAATGCCTAAAAATCTATCGGATCCGAATTTTGATTTCGGTCACGTGATGGTTACCATTTTGAATTGAAAATGAAAAATAGAAGCAATTTGAAGGGCCGGGACTTTGGAATACAATAACTCTCCTTCTAATTAAGCTAGAATGTTCAAACTTGGCGTAGACGTTCACTAGGTCAATGTTATGATTGAGTTCAAAGATGAGCATTTTCTGCTTAGGGTAAGCTGAGATAAGCATGCTGATTTGTTGATTCTTTAGGGCACGATAACTTCGGTTATAATGAAGGGAGGGCGGTGAAACTTTTGTCAATAGAGAGTCTAATAGCTAGCCTGTTGTTTGAAATCATTGTATCATTTTTTTTAAATATCAGGGATAGCCGAAAAAAAGAGATTGAAAATCCAAAAAGTCGTATTTTTACAATTTGGAGCATGTTTAGAGGTCTTTCTCGTAAAGTCAACATAATATTTTTGGGGAACTTCTTCTACAAAGAGTCTTATTGGTAGTCTTTTATATGAAACCATCGATCAACAGTCCAACATATCAGGAGTAGAAGAACAAAAGGATCGAACATTGAAAACGGCACCCTTTCATTGTTAAGCGAAACATGCAGTGTGGGTGACTACAATCTACACATTTAGTCATCCGTGCAGAACTTTCAATTCAGGCCAAACGTTTATTGCATACGATTAAGCTGGTCAGTCGGAGCTTATTTTCAAAAGTTTTATAGTAATCGGTTGGTAATTAAAGTACCGTGCACATTAAACTGTTAAAACAGAAAATTTCGCCCGGTTGAAATGTTTCTTGCTATAAGTCAGCAATTTTCCGAATTCAGGGAGGCTCAATGGCTGAATGGTTAGCATGTGCGCGCTGTATCGTAAGGTCTGTCATTGAGTCAACGGGCGTTGTTTCGATCTCCAGGCTGACGTGACATGGAGTATGATGTCCAACCTCGTGGGTTTTCTCCGTGTCCTTCGGTTTCCTCCCAACGGCTAAAGACCAGTAAGCGCAAGGGGAGTTTTTAAATAAAATTAAAAAACGTATATTAGTCCCGAAATGACCTAGTTTCGGTCGAATGGACATTAGGCCGCATTTCTCTCTTTCTCTTTTATTTTTAAAGTTTTGTAATAATCGGTTGGTAATCAAAGGTACTGTAAAAGTGATAAAACAGAAAATTTCGCCCGGTTGTAATGTTTCTCACTTTAAAGTCAGCAATTTGCCGATTTAAAGGGGCAAACGTTTATTGCGAACGATTAAGATAGTCAGAGGGAGCTTATTTTTAAAAGTTTTGTAATATTCGGTTGATAACTAAAGGTACCGTGCAAATTAAACTGTTAAAATAGAAAATTTGGCCCGGTTGAAATGTTTCTTGCTGTAGGTCAGCCATTTGCCGATGTTATTTTCAGAATCCTTGAACGAATGCCTAAAAATCTATCGGATCTGAATTTTGATTTCGGTCACGTGATGGTTACCATTTTGAATTGAAAATGAAAAATAGAAGCAATTTGAAGGGCCGGGATTTTGGAATACAATAACTCTCCTTCTAATTAAGCTAGAATGTTCGAATTTGTTGTAGACGTTCACTGGTCAATGTTATGATTGAGTTCAAAGATGAGCATTTTCTGCTTAGGGTAAGCAGAGATAAGCATGCTGATTTGTTGATTCTTTAGGGCACGATAACTTCGGTTATAATGAAGGGAGGGCGGTGAAACTTTTGTCAATAGAGAGTCTAATAGCTAGCCTGTTGTGTGAAATCATTGTATCATTTTTTTTAAATATCAGGGATAGCCGAAAAAAAGAGATTGAAAATCCAAAAAGTCGTATTTTTACAATTTGGAGCATGTTTAGAGGTCTTTCTCGTAAAGTCAACATACTATTTTTTGGGAACTTCTTCTACAAAGAGTCTTATTGGTAGTCTTTTATATGAAACCATCGATCAACAGTCCAACATATCAGGAGTAGAAGAACAAAAGGATCAAACATTGAAAACGGCACCCTTTCATTGTTAAGCGAAACATGCAGTGTGGGTGACTACAATCTACGCATTTAGTCATCGTATAGAGTTTATTCAACAGTATCGAATTCCAACTGCTTAGGGATATTTTACGTGCACTCCAATGTGTACACGGGACCTTGGTTTTTCGTCCCATCCGAACGACTAGACAGCTGTCCTTGTCAGGCCCTCCGTTCTGCTCACTGACAAGGGGAACCACGCCGGAAAATCGAGATGAACTTTCTCGTTGCAGAACTTTCAATTCAGGCCAAACGTTTATTGCATACGATTAAGCTGGTCAGTTGGGGCTTATTTTCAAAAGTTTTGTAATAATCGGTTGGTAATTAAAATACCGTGCGAAGTAAACTGTTAAAACAGAAAATTTCGCACGGTTAAAATGTTTCTTGCTATAAGTCAGCAATTTCCAGATTTTAGGGAGGCTGAATGGTTAGCATACGCGCGCTGTATCGTAACGTCTGTCATTGAGTCAACCGGCGTCGTTTCGATTTCCAAGTTGCACGTGACATGGAGTATGGTGTCCAACCTCGTGGGTTTTCTCCGTGTCCTACGGTTTCCTACCACGGCTAAAGACCCGTACGCTCAAGGGAAGTTTATAAATAAAATTAAAAAACATATGTTAGTCCCGAAATGACCTAGTTTGTGTCGAATGGACGTTGAGCCGCATTTCTCTCTTTCTCTTTTATTTTTAAAGTTTTGTAATAATCGGTTGGTAATCAAAGGTACTGTAAAAGTGATAAAACATAAAATTTCGCCCGGTTGTAATGTTTCTCACTTTAAAGTCAGCAATTTGCCGATTTTAGAGGGCAAATGTTTATTGCGAACAATTAAGCTGGTCAGGGGGAGCTTATTTTTAAGGGAGGCTGAATGGCTGAATGGTTAGCATGTGCGCGCTGTATCGTAACGTCTGCCATTGAGTCAACGGGCGTCGTTTCGATTTCGAGATTGTACGTGACATGGACATGCATACGATTAAGCTGGTCAGTTGGTGTTTATTTTCAAAAGTTTTGTAATAATCGGTTGGTAATTAAAATACCGTGCGAATTAAACTGTTAAAACAGAAAATTTCGCCCGGTTAAAATGTTTCTTGCTATAAGTCAGCAATTTCTAGATTTTAGGGAGGCTGAATGGTTAGCATACGCGCGCTGTATCGTAACGTCTGTCATTGAGTCAACCGGCATCGTTTCGATTTCCAAGTTGCACGTGACATGGAGTATGGTGTCCAACTTCGTGGGTTTTCTCCGTGTCCTTCGGTTTCCTCTCAACAGCTAAAGACCAGTACGCGCAAAGGGAGTTTTTAAATAAAATTAAAAAACATATGTTAGTCCCGAAATGACCTAGTTTGTGTCGAATGGACGTTTAGCCGCATTTCTCTCTTTCTTTTTTTTATTTTTAAAGTTTTGTAATAATCGGTTGGTAATCAAAGATACTGTAAAAGTGATAAAACAGAAAATTTCGCCCGGTTGTAATGTTTCTCACTTTAAAGTCAGTAATTTGCCGGTTTTAAGGGGAAAACGTTTATTGCGAACGATTTAGCTGGTCAGGGGGAGCTTATTTTTAAAAGTTTTGTAATATTCGGTTGATTACTAAAGGTACCGTGCAAATTAAACTAATAAAATAGAAGATTTCGCCCGGTTGAAATGTTTCTATCTGTAGGTCAGCAATTTGCCGATTTTAGGGAGGTTGCGTGACTGAATGGTTAGCACGTGCGCTGTGTATCATAACGTCCGTCATTGAGTCAACTGGCGTTGTTTCGATTTCTTGGTTGTACGTGACAAGTAGTATGGTCGCCTGTCCAACCTCGTAGGCCGTAACGCCGCTGCCCGGGTAAAATTTCCCTCATTGCACACTTTATGACGTATGCCCGTCTTCATTAGCCCATTTTAGGAGTAGGACGTTAAACCCCATTCAATTTGATTTCATTTTCTCTATGTTGCTTATTTATTATAGTGGATAAATGTTTTTCTGGTTCTATTAATTATTTCATTTCTGCATAGAAATCTTGCTTTGACCAGTTTTTTTTTATTGCAAAGTGCCATTCTTGTATATTGCAGTCTATGACCCTTTGTTTAAAACATGCTTAAGAAGTTGTCACGATTTCCTACTTATAACCAAACATATTGGAAACCATAATTATATAACATATCTCTAATTTTGGAAGCCCGATTACAGCTATACAAGTTTAGGTTATTTCCCTTTAGTTTAAAGATTATTTTTTCGCCCGGGTGCAATGTTTCTCACTACATTTAAATTTGTAACTTTGTGAGTTTTGACCGATTTTGATAATTATGTCTTTATAATTTTCCAAATTTACATATTTAACGTAAATATTCAAACAATTGGGATCAACCTGATTCGAATTTTTTTTAGTTTTGTTCAAAGTTATCTCATTTAATTTTTCTATGTTTTCTTACCATTTTCATTTCATTTTTCTGAAAGTTTTGAAGTGGGAAGTCATCCCGATTACAGCAACACAAGTATCAGTTATTTCCCTTTAGTTTTCAGATTATGCAATGTTTCATACTATATTTAGACTTGTAACTTCGCGAGTTTTTGACCAATTTTGATAGTTTGTTATTCTTATCCTTTCATTTGAGATACTTGATATAATCGATGACACGTGACGATGAATATGAAAGCTTTCATATCTGCATGGGACAGTAGCAGATCTAGTTAAGCTTTCATATTACATATGAAAGCTTATTGTTTCTGTTAAAGTTATTATTATTATTATTTTTTTTTTTGTGTGTTTTCTGCAAATCGGATTTCTCAGAATCTATCCATAGGATCTTTCTGAAATTTTGACCTACCCCCCCAAAAATGGGGTGCGAACCTTGATTAAATATATTTTCGAAACGTTTTACGAATCCGAAATCACCGAATTTTACGAACGAAAAAAATGACAATGCATAGTCGTAACTTTGTTATTTTTTGACCGATTTTACTAATTTTTTTGTTGAATACCTTTAAAAAAACCATTTTCATCTGCAGTTTCACATTTTCGAATTTCGAAAATTCGTCGCTGTGATTTCGAACCGGAATATTAGACCAATTTGACAACTTCTTTAATAGTTGTACGATTTTCATGAAATTTAGTATCTAAGTAGATCCTACCGATGTGACTTCAAAAATATAATTAGAAATTTTCTAAATTATCTCCCCTTGACGAAATTAAGGATCAAAATTTTCAAAAAAATCATCGAAATATAGGTCAGAATGACCTGATTTTTTTTTTGGATACTAGATAAGTAATTACTGATTTGTACACAAAATATGGAGTTTGTCGATCGAACCGGAAGTGCCGCCATATTTAAAAGTGAAAAATCAATAAGGCTTTTTTGCTATTTTACTTACAGACTCGGGAGTTATATTTTCTGAATCCTTGTAGGAAGGCCTAAAAAATGTCGCGAATAGAATTTTGATTTCGGTCACGTGATGGTCACCATTTTGAATTGAAAATGAAAAATAGAAGCAATTTGAAGGGTCGGGACTTTGGAACACAATTACTCTCCTTCTAATTAAGCTAGAATGTTCAAACTTGGTGTAGACGTTCACTAGGTCAATGTTATGATTGAGTTCAAAGATGAGCATTTTCTGCATAGGGTAAGCAGAGATAAACAAGCTAATTTGTTGATTCTTTAGGGCACGATAACTTCGGTTATAATGAAGGGAGGGCGGTGAAACTTTTGTCAATAGAGAGTCTAATAGCTAGCCTGTTGTGTGAAATCATTGTATTATTTTTTCTAAATATCAGGGATAGCCGAAAAAAAGAGATTGAAAACCCAAAAAGTCGTATTTTTACAATTTGGAGCATGTTTAGAGGTCTTTCTCGTAAAGTCAACATAATATTTTTTGGGAACTTCTTGTACAAAGAGTCTTATTGGTAGTCTTTTATATGAAACCATCGATCAACAGTCCAACATATCAGGAGTAGAAGAACAAAAGGATCGAACATTGAAAACGGCACCCTTTCATTGTTAAGCGAAACATGCAGTGTGGGTGACTACAATCTACACATTTAGTCATCGTATAGAGCTTATTCAACAGTATCGAATTCCAACTGCTTAGGGATATTTTACGTGCACTCCAATGTGTACACGGGACCTTGGTTTTTCGTCCCATCCGAATGACTAGACAGCTGTGCTTGTCAGGCCCTCCGTTCTGCCTCACTGACAAGGGGAACCACGCCGGGAAATCGAGATGAACTTTCTCCGTGCAGAACTTTCAATTCAGGCGAAAACGTTTATTGCATACGATTAAGCTGGTCAGTTGGAGCTTATTTTCAAAAGTTTTGTAATAATCGGTTGGTAATTAAAGTACCGTGCACATTAAACTGTTAAAACAGAAAATTTCGCCCGGTTGAAATGTTTCTTGCTATAAGTCAGCAATTTTCTGAATTCAGGGAGGCTGAATGGCTGAATGGTTAGCATGTGCGCACTGTATCGTAACGTCTGTCATTGAGTCAACGGGCGTCGTTTCGATCTCCAGGTTGCACGTGACATGAAGTATGATGTCCAACCTTGTGGGTTTTCTCCGTGTTCTTCGGTTTCCTCCCAACGGCTAAAGACCTGTAAGCGCAGGGGGAGTTTTTAAATAAAATTAAAAAACATATGTTAGTCCCGAAATGACCTAGTTTGTGTCGAATGGACATTAGGCCGCATTTCTCTCTTTCTCTTTTATTTTTAAAGTTTTGTAATAATCGGTTGGTAATCAAAGGTACTGTAAAAGTGATAAAACAGAAAATAATCGGTTGGTAATCAAAGGTACTGTAAAAGTCATAAAACAGAAAATTTCGCCCGGTTGTAATGTTTCTCACTTTAAAGTCAGCAATTTCCCGATTTTAAGTGGCAAACGTTTATTGCGAACGCTTAAGCTGGTCAGGGGGGAGCTTATTTTTAAAAGTTTTGTAATATTCGGTTGATAACTAAAGGTACCGTGCAAATTAAACTGTTACAATAGAAAATTTGGCCCGGTTGAAATGTTTCTCGCTGTAGGTCAGCAATTTGCCGATTTTAGGGAGGTTGCGTGGCTGAATGGTTAGCACGTGCGCTCTGTATCATAACGTCTGTCATTGAGTCAACTGCCGTTGTTTCGATTTTTTGGTTGTACGTGACAAGGAGTATGGTTGCCTGTCCAACCTCGTAGGCCGTAACCGCCGCTGCCCGGGTAAAATTTCCCTCATTGCACACATTATGGCATATGCCCGTCTTCATTAGCCCATTTTAGGAGCAGAACAGTCGGACGTTAAACCCCATTCAATTTCATTTCATTTTCTCTATGTTGCTTATTTATTATAGTGGATAAATATTTTTCTGGTTCTAGCAATTATTTAATTTCTGCATAGAAATCTTGCTTTGGCCAGTTTTTTTTATTGCAGAGTGCCATTCTTGTTTAAACAAACATGATCCTTTGTTTAAAACATGCTTAAGAAGTCGTCACGATTTCCTACTTATAACCAAACATATTGGAAATATTAGTCTGGCATTATTAAATCCTAATTTTATTGGTCTTATTTAAAATTAAACTTTCATTTAACTATGAACAACCCTTAACGTGTCTCTTTAAAACTATTAAGTACTCTAAAACAGTAGCTCAACCTTTTGACCTAAACTCATTAATTTACCATTTTGTTGTGAGCGACTTCTTATTCTTCCTATATGACATATTGCACGTGTCTGATTTCAAAGGGGGGTTGAGTGGCTGAATGGTAAGCACGCGCGCCTGTCATTGAGTAAACTAGCGTGTTTTCGAATGCCCGGTTGTACGTGACAAGGAGTAAGGTCGCCTGTCCAACCTGCCATTTTTAATTTTTTTTTCCCGCCATTTTCATTTCATTTTCTCATCCGTCTCATTACAGTAATACAAGTTTCAGTTATTTCCCTTTAGTTTTCAGATTATTGTTATGCCTGGGTGCAATGTTTCATACTATATTTAGACTTGTAACTTCGCGAGTTTTTGACCAATTTTAATAATTTTTTCTTCGTATCCTTTTATTTAGGTTACTTGATACAATCAATGACACGTGACGATGAATATGAAAGCTTTCATATCTGCATGGGACAGTAGCAGATCTAGTTATTGTTATTTTTTTTTTTGTGTTTTATCCACAAATCGGATTTCTCAGAATCTAACCACAGTATCTTTATGAAACTTTTACCTACCCCCCCAAAAATGGGTGGTAGCTGTTGATTAAATATATTTTCAAAACGTTTTACGAATCCGAAATCACCGAAATTTACGAACGACAAAATGGACAATGCATAGTCGTAACTTTATTGTTTTTTGACCGATTTTACTAAATCTTTTTTCTTTGAATACCTTGAAAAAAATCATTTTCATCAGCAGTTTCACATTTTCGAATTTCGAAAATTCGTCGCTGTGATTTCGAACCGGAAGTTTAGACCAATTTGTCAACTTCTTTAATAGTTGTGCGATTTTCATTCAATTTAGTATATAAGTAGATCCTACCGATGTGACTTCAAAAATATAATTATAAATTTTCTAAATTATCTCCCCTTGGTTAAAATAAGGATCAAAGTTTTCAAAAAAATCGTCGAAATATAGGTCAGAATGACCTAATTTTTTTTTTCGATACTAGACAAGGAATTACTGATTCGTACACAAAATATGGAGTTTGTCGATCGAACCGGAAATGCCACCATCTTGAAACGTGAAAAATCAATAAGGCTTTTTTGCTATTTTACTTACAGACTCGGGGTTTATATTTTCTGAATCCTTGTAGGAAGGCCTAAAAAATGTCGCGAACAGAATTTTGATTTAGGTCAACCGGGAGTCACCATTTTGAATTGAAAATCAAAAATAGAAGCAATTTGAAGGGCCGAGACTTTTGAGCACAATAACTCTCATTCTAATTAAGCTAGAATGTTTTAACTTGGTGTAGACGTTCACTAGGTCAATGTTATGATGAAGTTCAAAGATGAGCTTTTTCTGCTTAGGGTAAGCAGAGATAAGCATATTGATTTGTTGATTCTTTAGGGCACGATAACTTCGGTTATAATGAAGGGAGAGCGGTGAAACTTTTGTCAATAGAGAGTCTAATAGCTAGCCTGTTGTGTGAAATCATTGTATCATTTTTTTTTAAATATCAGGGATAGCCGAAAAAAAGAGATTGAAAATCCAAAAAGTCGTATTTTTACAATTTGGAGCATGTTTAGAGGTCTTTCTCGTAAAGTCAACATAATATTGGTTGGGAACTTCTTCTACAAAGAGTCTTATTGGTAGTCTTTTATATGAAACCATCGATCAACAGTCCAACATATCAGGAGTAGAAGAACAAAAGGATCGAACATTGAAAACGGCACCCTTTCATTGTTAAGCGAAACATGCAGTGTGGGTGACTACAATCTACACATTTAGTCATCGTATAGAGCTTATTCAACAGTATCGAATTCCAACTGCTTAGGGATATTTTACGTGCACTCCAATGTGTACACGGGACCGTGGTTTTCGTCCCATCCGAACTAGACAGCCGTTCTGCCTCACTGACAAGGGGGAACCACGCCGGGAAATCGAGATGAACTTTCTCCGTGCAGAACTTTCAATTCAAGCCAAACTTTTATTGCATACGATTACGCTGGTCAGTTGGAGCTTATTTTCAAAAGTTTTGTAATAATCGGTTGGTAATTAAAGTACCGTGCACATTAAACTGTTAAAACAGAAAATTTCGCCCGGTTGAAATGTTTCTTGCTATAAGTCAGCAATTTTCCAAATTCAGGGAGGCTGAAATAACTCTCCTTCTAATTGAGCTAGAATGTTCAATCTTGGTGTAGACGTTCACTATGTCAATGTCAGGATTGAGTTTAAAGATGAGCATTTTCTGCCTAGGGTAAGCAGAGATAAGCATGCTGATTTGTTGATTCTTTAGGACAAGATAACTTCGGTTATAATGAAGGGAGGGCGGTGAAACTCTTGTTCATCGAGAGTGTAATAGCTGGCCTGTTGTGTGGAATCGTTGTATCTTTTTTTTAAATATCAGGGATAGCAGAAAAAAGAGATCGAAAATCCAAAAAGTCGTATGTTTACGATTTGGAGCATCTTTAAAGGTTCTTTTCTCTTAAAGTCAACATAATATTTTTTGGGAACTTCTTCTACGAAGAGTCTTATCGGTAGTCTTTTATATGAAAACTTCGATCAACAGTCCAAAATATCTGGAGTAGAAGAATAAAAGGATCAAACATTGAAAACGGCACCCTTTCATTGTTAAGCGAAACATGCAGTGTGGGTGACTACAATCTGCACATTTAGTCATCGTATAGAGCTTATTCAACAGTATCGAATTCCAACTGCTTAGGGATATTTTACGTGCACTCCAATGTGTACACGCGACCTTGGTTTTTCGTCCCATCCGAACGACTAGACAGCTGTCCTTGTCAGGCCCTCTGCTCTGCCTCACTGACAAGGGGGAACCACGCCGGAAAATCGAGATGAACTTTCTCGTTGCAGAACTTTCAATTCAGGCCAAACGTTTATTGCATACGATTAAGCTGGTCAGTTGGAGCTTATTTTCAAAATTTTTGTAATGATCGGTTGGTAATTAAAATACCGTGTGAATTAAACTGTTAAAACAGAAAATTTCGCCCGGTTCAAATGTTTCTTGCTATAATTCAGCAATTTTCCGAATTCAGGAAGGCTGAATGGCTGAATGGTTAGCATGTGCGCGCTGTATCGTAACGTCTGTCATTGAGTAACGGGCGTCGTTTCGATCGCCAGGTTGCACGTGACATGGAATATGATGTCCAACCCCGTTTATTGCGAACGATTAAGCTGTTCAGGGGGAGCTTATTTTTAAAAGTTTTGTAATATTCGGTTGATAACTAAAGGTACCGTGCAAATTAAACTGTTAAAATAGAAAATTTGGCCCGGTTGAAATGTTTCTCGCTGTAGGTCAGCTAGAATGTTCAAACTTGATCGAGTTCACAGCAGAAATAACAGTGAAACGATCAACGAACTCATAGCAGAAATAACAGTGCAAAACTTAACGAATTCATAGCAGAAATGAAATGGGGTTTTACGTCCTACTCTTCTGCACCTGACCTGGGCTAATGGAAGACGGCCATACGCCACACAGTGTGCTATGAGGGAATTTTTGCCCGGGCAAGGGATCTTTTACGTGCACTCCAATGTGTACACGGGACCTCGGTTTTTCGTCCCATCCGAACGACTAGGCAGCTGTCCTTATCAGGCCCTCCTTCTGCATCACTGACAAGAGGAAACAACGCCGGAAAATCGAGATGAGCTTTCTCGGCCAATGCAAGGATCGAACACCCGACCTCCAGGCTAACGAGCCAGCGCCTTGCCCACTTAGCCACCGTGATTCCCATAAATAGCAATGAAACGATCAACGAATTTATAGCAGTAATAACACTTCAACAATTAACGAATTCGTAGCAGAAATAACGATGAAACAATTAACGAATTCGTAGCAGAAATAACAATGAAACGTTCAACGAAATCATAGCCGAAATAAGAGTGGAACAATGAACGAATTAATAGTAGACGAGTTCATAGTAGAAAAAACAGCGAAACAATGAACGAATCATAGCAGAAACCAGAAGGCTATTAATACACTGTGAAATTTGAAACCTAAATGGCCCGGCTAGGAACAATATCTACATGCCCGTAAAAGACTACTTAACAGTTGGAATTCGAAAGAAAAGACCGTAACGACGCTGTCCGATCAAACTTTAGTTAATTCAGTCGGCGCAAAAAGATAGGTCGTTAAAACCATTTCTGTTCAGTTCATTCCATTTCCTTAAATCTATGAAAGTTGTGTGAATTGGGAATCGCGTATTACTCAACAGTTTCAGGGGAGATAAGCCGTCTTTGAGATTGGAAATCAATTTTTGATATCGACTGTGTATGATTGCTACTAGATCGATTGTGATTCAGGTTCTAATCAGTTTGGATTGAAGAATCGGGGTGGTATATGTGTGTGTGATGGGGTGGGGGTGGTGGCACAAGACGCTATATCCCATTCGCAACCACACACCTAACAAATGCAGGGTATAGGTTGCGATCAGTTCTTTCAAGATTTTCATATATTTAAGCCACTTTATTACACGCCTCATCTGAAAATGTCTGTGTTAGTGTAGATAAATGTTGACAAAATAACATCTTTCACCATTTTGACTTTCAGTTACAGAACTAGCATAGGGGCGTTTTAAGGTTTATCATGGCGGAGGCTGTACTATTTTAAGGGGCCCTCTGTCGCGAGGGGAGGTTCTTGATTGATGATTGTCACCCCAATGCAATGGCTGCATTCTCATTCAGTAGTGGATTCGACAGTAACAGTGTATAGAAAACGATTGAGTTGGACTCGGGGGCCCTTTCCCTTGGCACTAGGGACCCTTTTGTCATTCGTCGGACCCTTTTGTCTGTCTTTAGAGCCCTCCCTAACTAGGGCACATTTTCATTTTTCGCATCGGTTTTAGCATTTTTCTCCCGTTTTATTTTTTCAACTGCTTTGATTTTTTTCGCGTGGAGGCTGGCGCCTCCAGCGCCTCAGCAATAAAACGCTTTTGAACTAACAGTACTATTGACATAATACGGTTTTTTCCAGTAATGGTAACTCACTCGTTTCTTCAAGAATCATTCGGCATTCCAGGTATGCTACATTCTATTCACTGTCTTCCATAGGAGCGGTAAGATGAGACCTGTTTGTGGGAAAATCCCTAAACAATATGCGAGGGTGGAATAATCGTACATTACTTTAAGGTTTGCGTGAAGTAATTGACATATCGAAATTACAGTTATATGCACTGAATAACCATGACACGGAGAGAGAGAGAGAGAGAGAGAGAGAGAGAGAGAGAGAGAGAGAGAGAGAGAGAGAGAGAAATGGGGTTTAACGTCCACTCGACGCAAACTAGGTCATTTTGGGACTAACATATGGTTTAATTTTATTTCAATAATCTGCTTGCGCATATTAACAGTGGGAGGAAACCGCAGGTCAAGGGATAAACCCATGAGATTGGACAGGCGAGATTGTAGGTTAGGGTTAGGGTAAGCGCTAAGGTTAGGTCTTGGGTTAGGATTAGGATTAGCGATATCCCTATTTACATCTCGTGACCTTTGACCAAACGTAATGAAGACAGGATGTGACGTATATATGCACATTGAGGTTATCAAGCTATAGACCGGACTAGTAGTAAGCTATAAACGGATAAATAACAAGAGTTTATATGTATATTATTTTATTAAATTTATATATATCTTAACTCCCTGATTTACGTATATACATTATGCATGAACAATAGAAACTATATACTAGTATTTATAAGTATTAAAGCTATGGTAATATTATGCTATCAAATAGCCGTATTGTCTTAATATTTGTTGTAACCGCAACCTTGATAGTTATTGTAAGAAGGATAACGGTTGTAGTTGTTGTATCCGTTACCGTATCCGTTGTTATTGTACAGTCGTGGCCAAAAGAATAGGACCACGCTTGAAAATGGTTGGATTTCTTCCGTCTAAATTCATCTGATCATATATATGCCACCTGAAGGCCGATTTTAACAAATGAGGTATCGATGGATAGGTTATGTGAAGTATGTTCATCATACATGCACATGCATGTTTTAACAATGACGTCATCAAGACTATGACGTCATGACAGTGTACTGAAGATTTAGAATTTAGCAACATCGGGATGGTGGCAGAAATTATTACCAAACTGAGATAAAATTCGATCAAGGACCATTTATTTCATGTCTAAATGATTAGTTAACTTGTAAACTAACATCGGTGATGATCAGTAGTCAATACTTCGTGTGTCCCCCACCGTTGGCTTTAAAAGGTGCTTGCTTCCGCTCCGATTTAGGGCGTCGTTGATGACGTCATAGCTGTGATGACGTCATCATTCAAACATGCATGTGCATGCGTAATGAGCATACTTCACATAACCTATCCATCGATACCTCATTTGTGCAAATCGGCCTTCAGGTGGCAGATATGATCAAATGAATTTCTAAACCAAGTAAGAAGTCCAACCATTTTCAAGCATGGTCCTATTCTTTTGGCCACGACTGTAGTTGTTATATCCCTCCCCATATTCGTTGTTATTGTGGCCATTGTTGTAACCGTTGTTGTAATTGTAGGGGCCGTTGTAACTATTGTATCCTTTATTATTGTATTGGTTGTACTTGTATAGTCCGTTGTTGTATCGTTACCAACGATACCATGACCAATTCCGTGTCCAACAATACCGTGTCCGATACCGTTACCAACGATGTCATGCCCAATGCCGTTACCAATCTTTCCATGTCCAATAAGTCCGTGTCCGATTCCGTTTCCAATGATACCATGTCCGATACCGTTACCAACGATACCATGACCAATTCCGTTTCCAACAATACCGTGTCCGATACCGTTACCAACGATGCCATGCCCAATGCCGTTACCAATCTCTCCATGTCCAATAAGTCCGTGTCCGATTCCGTTTCCAACGATACCATGTCCGATACCGTTACCAACGATACCATGACCAATTCCGTTTCTAACAATACCGTGTCCAATACCGTTACCGATACCGTTACCAACAATACCATGACCAATTCCGTTACCAATAACACCGACTTTGCCAACAGCTACTATTCCGTGTCTGAGTCGGTTTCCTTGGATACCATGTCCAATACCATGGTTGAGTCTGTTGCCAATAGCTCCTACACCAACAAGACCATGTCCAACACCGGCATGTCCTCTTCCATATCCTTTACCAATTCCGTTTGCAAAGACACCAACACCATGTCCGAAAGCGTGTCCGATTTTAGCATCGATGTATTGGGAAGCAGCTACTGTCAAACAGACAGCGAAAGCGACGAAAGCCTGAAAAAGAAAAAAAAAAACATGTGTTTTACAGAAATAGCCGTAGATTTGATTCCATATTTAAAAAAAAAAATCGCAAGGGTTTATTTATAACCAAAAACTTGACAATCAAGAAATTTTACCGTGCCGCCATTATTTAGTACATGATCGAGTTTTGGCGTTACCAGGCAAAATCACAAGTAATGTTCAACTCTGGGTAATAATTTACACTTTTTATAATTTACCGTTCTGGCCCTATGAATATAAAACTGCCTTTAATACAATGTCAAGGGCGATAAGCAATAATACAACAGTGACGATGCAATACCATGTTCAACCCTCGGTAATTTCTACCAGTTTTAAATTTAAAGATGGACCTATGGGTATGCATGCCAAGTGCGATAAGCAATCATATAAAAATTTAGTATGTAATGAAACTTATCAGTGCTATACCAAATTAGATATCAGGTTTCTTGTCTAGAAAGTTCAAGTATATCCCATCTGGGTCACGATCCTTGTCACTACATACCGCTAATTAGAAGTATTGAAGATTATTTAGTCAACAAGTTAAATTTACTCTCTGTAGATTGTTACAATGTTTTACTGTATTATTCCAGTCTGTACAGAACAGAGGGCGAAAAAGCAAGTCCCGTTTAGGATTTCAGGGACCGGGTATGCTTATCTTAAAACTTCAAAGATTTGAAATCTTATACGGAGTAGGGCAAAAGTCCTACTTTATACACCGACTGGACCATTGAAGACAAACAGGTAGATTTTGCCCGGACATCTGTATCACGATATACTCTATCAAAGAATCTTTTACGTGCACGCCAATGTGCACACTGAACATTGCTTTTCGTCCCATCCTGACAATTAGACACTATTCCCTGTCAGACCGGGCAGACCTACTGTCCTGTACAGCTAACAAGGGCAGTCAAGCCTGTACAATTGACTTTCTGGTCAAACCCCGGGAGAGAGCCTAAGACCTACTGGTTAGTTAATCAGTGTCTCTCATCACTGAGCCACCATGATCCCCATACATTAAAAACGCGGAGTTCGTAGATGAACATATTATGCTTAGGGTAAGCAGAGATAAGCAATTAGATTGGTTGATGATTTTGGACACTTTCACTTCAGTCAGAGTGATGAAACTTGGTGTATAGTTTCATTACATCAATATCTTGAATACGTTCGACAATGAGCATTGTCTGCCCTGGATAAGCAGAGCGATGAGCAATTTGATTGGTCGAGAATTTGAAACAAAATAACTCTCCTTCTAATTGGGGCAGAATGTTCAATCTTGGTGAAGGCGTTCATTAGGTCAGTGCCATAAAGGAGTGCGAAGATGAGCATTGTCTGCTTACAGTAAGCAGAGATAAGCAATCTGATTGGTTGATTCTTTGGGGCACGATAACTTTGGTTATAATGAAGTGAGAGTGACAAAATTCCAAATATAGATTCATTATGTCATTACCTTGACTAAGTTTGATGTTGAGAATTTCTGCGTAGATTTAGGAGCAATAAGCAATTTGACAGATCACATTGGAACATAACATCTCTGTTTCTAATTAAGGTAGAATTTGAACCGGTTGAATTGTTTCTCGTTATAACTCGGTGAGTTTTTGACGGATTTCATTAATTCTTTTTCCTTTTTAAGATTCTTTATATAACTCTTGAGATGCGACAGAAACTGACCGTGAATATGAAAGCTTTAATATCTGCTTAGCAGATCTAGTTATTATTTTTTTTTTGTGTTTTATCCACAAATCGGATTTCTCAGAATCTAACCACAGTATCTTTATGAAACTTTTACCTACCCCCCCAAAAATGGGTGGTAGCTGTTGATTAAATATATTTTCAAAACGTTTTACGAATCCGAAATCACCGAAATTTACGAACGACAAAATGGACATTGCATAGTCGTAACTTTATTGTTTTTTGACCGATTTTACTAAATCTTTTTTCTTTGAATACCTTGAAAAAAATCATTTTCATCAGCAGTTTCACATTTTCGAATTTCGAAAATTCGTCGCTGTGATTTCGAACCGGAAGTTTAGACCAATTTGACAACTTCTTTAATAGTTGTGCGATTTTCATTCAATTTAGTATATAAGTAGATCCTACCGATGTGACTTCAAAAATATAATTAGAAATTTTCTAAATTATCTCCCCTTGGTGAAATTAAGGATCAAAATTTTCAAAAAAATCGCCGAAATATAGGTCAGAATGACCTAATTTTTTATTTTGATACTAGACAAGGAATTACTGATTCGTACACAAAATATGGAGTTTGTCGATCGAACCGGAAGTGCCACCATCTTTAAACGTGAAAAATCACTAAGGCTTTTTTGCTATTTTACTTACAGACTCGGGAGTTATATTTTCTGAATCCTTGTAGGAAGGCCTAAAAAATGTCGCGAATAGAATTTTGATTTAGGTCAACCGGGAGTCACCATTTTGAATTGAAAATGAAAAATAGAAGCAATTTGAAGGGCCGAGACTTTGGAGCACAATAACTCTCATTCTAATTAAGCTAGAATGTTCAAACTTGGTGTAAACTTTTACTAGGTCAATGTTATGATGGAGTTCAAAGATGAGCATTTTCTGCTTAGGGTAAGCAGAGATAAGCATGTTGATTTGTTGATTCTTTAGGGCACGATAACTTCGGTTATAATGAAGGGAGAGCGGTGAAACTTTTGTCAATAGAGAGTCTAATAGCTAGCCTGTTGTGTGAAATCATTGTATCATTTTTTTTTAAATATCAGGGATAGCCGAAAAAAAGAGATTGAAAATCCAAAAAGTCGTATTTTTACAATTTGGAGCATGTTTAGAGGTCTTTCTCGTAAAGTCAACATAATATTGGTTGGGAACTTCTTCTACAAAGAGTCTTATTGGTAGTCTTTTATATGAAACCATCGATCAACAGTCCAACATATCAGGAGTAGAAGAACAAAAGGATCGAACATTGAAAACGGCACCCTTTCATTGTTAAGCGAAACATGCAGTGTGGGTGACTACAATCTACACATTTAGTCATCGTATAGAGCTTATTCAACAGTATCGAATTCCAACTGTTTAGGGATATTTTACGTGCACTCCAATGTGTACACGGGACCGTGCTTTTCGTCCCATCCGAACTAGACAGCTGTGCTTGTCAGGCCCTCTGTTCTGCCACACTGACAAGGGGGAACCACGCCGGGAAATCGAGATGAACTTCCTACGTGCAGAACTTTCAATTCAAGCCAAACTTTTGTTGCATACGATTAAGCTGGTCAGTTGGAGCTTATTTTCAAAAGTTTTGTAATAATCGGTTGGTAATTAAAGTACCGTGCACATTAAACTGTTAAAACAGAAAATTTCGCCCGGTTGAAATGTTTCTTGCTATAAGTCAGCAATTTTCCAAATTCAGGGAGGCTGAAATAACTCTCCTTCTAATTGAGCTAGAATGTTCAATCTTGGTGTAGACGTTCACTATGTCAATGTCAGGATTGAGTTTAAAGATGAGCATTTTCTGCCTAGGGTAAGCAGAGATAAGCATGCTGATTTGTTGATTCTTTAGGACAAGATAACTTCGGTTATAATGAAGGGAGGGCGGTGAAACTCTTGTTCATCGAGAGTGTAATAGCTGGCCTGTTGTGTGGAATCGTTGTATCTTTTTTTTAAATATCAGGGATAGCAGAAAAAAGAGATCGAAAATCCAAAAAGTCGTATGTTTACGATTTGGAGCATCTTTAAAGGTTCTTTTCTCTTAAAGTCAACATAATATTTTTTGGGAACTTCTTCTACGAAGAGTCTTATCGGTAGTCTTTTATATGAAAACTTCGATCAACAGTCCAAAATATCTGGAGTAGAAGAATAAAAGGATCAAACATTGAAAACGGCACCCTTTCATTGTTAAGCGAAACATGCAGTGTGGGTGACTACAATCTGCACATTTAGTCATCGTATAGAGCTTATTCAACAGTATCGAATTCCAACTGCTTAGGGATATTTTACGTGCACTCCAATGTGTACACGCGACCTTGGTTTTTCGTCCCATCCGAACGACTAGACAGCTGTCCTTGTCAGGCCCTCTGCTCTGCCTCACTGACAAGGGGGAACCACGCCGGAAAATCGAGATGAACTTTCTCGTTGCAGAACTTTCAATTCAGGCCAAACGTTTATTGCATACGATTAAGCTGGTCAGTTGGAGCTTATTTTCAAAATTTTTGTAATGATCGGTTGGTAATTAAAATACCGTGTGAATTAAACTGTTAAAACAGAAAATTTCGCCCGGTTGAAATGTTTCTTGCTATAAGTCAGCAATTTCCCGATTTTAGGGAGGCTGAATGGTTAGCATACGCGCGCTGTATCGTAACGTCTGTCATTGAATCAACCGGCGTCGTTTCGATTTCCAAGTTGCACGTGACATGGAGTATGGTGTCCAACCTCGTGGGTTTTCTCCGTGTCCTTCGGTTTCCTCTCATGGCTAAAGACCCGTACGCGCAAGGTAAGTTTATAAATAAAATTAAAAAACATATGTTAGTCCCGAAATGACCTAGTTTGTGTCGAATGGACGTTGAGCCGCATTTCTCTCTTTCTCTTTTATTTTTAAAGTTTTGTAATAATCGGTTGGTAATCAAAGGTACTGTAAAAGTGATAAAACATAAAATTTCGCCCGGTTGTAATGTTTCTCACTTTAAAGTCAGCAATTTGCCGATTTTAGAGGGCAAACGTTTATTGCGAACAATTAAGCTGGTCAGGGGGGGGCTTATTTTTAAGGGAGGCTGAATAGCTGAATGGTTAGCATGTGCGCTGTATCGTAACGTCTGTCATTGAGTCAACGGGCGTCGTTTCGATTTCGAGATTGCACGTGACATGGAGTATGGTGTCCAACCTCGTGTGTTTTCTCCGTGTCCTTCGGTTTCCTCCCAACAGCTAAAGACCAGTACGCGCAAGGGGAGTTTTTAAATAAAATTAAAAAACATATGTTAGTCCCGAAATGACCTAGTTTGTGTCGAATGGACGTTAAGCCGCATTTCTTTCTTTCTTTTTTATTTTTAAAGTTTTGTAATAATCGGTTGTTAATCAAAGATACTGTAAAAGTGATAAAACAGAAAATTTCGCCCGGTTGTAATGTTTCTCACATTGCCGATTTTAAGGGGAAAACGTTTATTCCGAACGATTTAGCTGGTCAGGGGGAGCTTATTTTTAAAACTTTTGTAATATTCGGTTGATAACTAAAGGTACCGTGCAAATTTAACTAATAAAATAGAAGATTTCGCCCGGTTGAAATGTTTCTATCTGTAGGTCAGCAATTTGCCGATTTTAGGGTGGTTGCGTGACTGAATGGTTAGCACGTGCGCTCTGTATCATAACGTCTGTCATTGAGTCAACTGGCGTTGTTTCGATTTCTTGGTTGTACGTGACAAGGAGTATGGTCGCCTGTCCAACCTCGTAGGCCGTAACGCCGCTGCCCGGGTAAAATTTCCCTCATTGCACACTTTATGGCGTATGCCCGTCTTCATTAGCCCATTTTAGGAGCAGAACAGTAGGACGTTAAACCCCATTCAATTTCATTTCATTTTCTCTATGTTGCTTATTTATTATAGTGGATAAATGTTTTTCTGGTTCTATTAATTATTTCAACACAAGTATCAGTTATTTCCCTTTAGTTTTCAGATTATGCAATGTTTCATACTATATTTAGACTTGTAACTTCGCGAGTTTTTGACCAATTTTGATAGTTTGTTATTCTTATCCTTTTATTTGAGATACTTGATATAATCGATGACACGTGACGATGAATATGAAAGCTTTCATATCTGCATGGGACAGTAGCAGATCTAGTTATTATTTTTTTTTTTGTGTTTTATCCACAAATCGGATTTCTCAGAATCTAACCACAGTATCTTTATGAAACTTTTACCTACCCCCCCAAAAATGGGTGGTAGCTGTTGATTAAATATATTTTCAAAACGTTTTACGAATCCGAAATCACCGAAATTTACGAACGACAAAATGGACATTGCATAGTCGTAACTTTATTGTTTTTTGACCGATTTTACTAAATCTTTTTTCTTTGAATACCTTGAAAAAAATCATTTTCATCAGCAGTTTCACATTTTCGAATTTCGAAAATTCGTCGCTGTGATTTCGAACCGGAAGTTTAGACCAATTTGACAACTTCTTTAATAGTTGTGCGATTTTCATTCAATTTAGTATATAAGTAGATCCTACCGATGTGACTTCAAAAATATAATTAGAAATTTTCTAAATTATCTCCCCTTGGTGAAATTAAGGATCAAAATTTTCAAAAAAATCGCCGAAATATAGGTCAGAATGACCTAATTTTTTATTTTGATACTAGACAAGGAATTACTGATTCGTACACAAAATATGGAGTTTGTCGATCGAACCGGAAGTGCCACCATCTTTAAACGTGAAAAATCACTAAGGCTTTTTTGCTATTTTACTTACAGACTCGGGAGTTATATTTTCTGAATCCTTGTAGGAAGGCCTAAAAAATGTAGCGAATAGAATTTTGATGTAGGTCAACCGGGAGTCACCATTTTGAATTGAAAATGAAAAATAGAAGCAATTTGAAGGGCCGAGACTTTGGAGCACAATAACTCTCATTCTAATTAAGCTAGAATGTTCAAACTTGGTGTAAACTTTTACTAGGTCAATGTTATGATGGAGTTCAAAGATGAGCATTTTCTGCTTGGGGTAAGCAGAGATAAGCATGTTGATTTTTTGATTCTTTAGGGCACGATAACTTCGGTTATAATGAAGGGAGAGCGGTGAAACTTTTGTCAATAGAGAGTCTAATAGCTAGCCTGTTGTGTGAAATCATTGTATCATTTTTTTTTTAAATATCAGGGATAGCCGAAAAAAAGAGATTGAAAATCCAAAAAGTCGTATTTTTACAATTTGGAGCATGTTTAGAGGTCTTTCTCGTAAAGTCAACATAATATTGGTTGGGAACTTCTTCTACAAAGAGTCTTATTGGTAGTCTTTTATATGAAACCATCGATCAACAGTCCAACATATCAGGAGTAGAAGAACAAAAGGATCGAACATTGAAAACGGCACCCTTTCATTGTTAAGCGAAACATGCAGTGTGGGTGACTACAATCTACACATTTAGTCATCGTATAGAGCTTATTCAACAGTATCGAATTCCAACTGCTTAGGGATATTTTACGTGCACTCCAATGTGTACACGGGACCGTGCTTTTCGTCCCATCCGAACTAGACAGCTGTGCTTGTCAGGCCCTCTGTTCTGCCACACTGACAAGGGGGAACCACGCCGGGAAATCGAGATGAACTTCCTACGTGCAGAACTTTCAATTCAAGCCAAACTTTTATTGCATACGATTAAGCTGGTCAGTTGGAGCTTATTTTCAAAAGTTTTGTAATAATCGGTTGGTAATTAAAGTACCGTGCACATTAAACTGTTAAAACAGAAAATTTCGCCCGGTTGAAATGTTTCTTGCTATAAGTCAGCAATTTTCCGAATTCAGGGAGGCTGAAATAACTCTCCTTCTAATTGAGCTAGAATGTTCAATCTTGGTGTAGACGTTCACTATGTCAATGTCAGGATTGAGTTTAAAGATGAGCATTTTCTGCCTAGGGTAAGCAGAGATAAGCATGCTGATTTGTTGATTCTTTAGGACAAGATAACTTCGGTTATAATGAAGGGAGGGCGGTGAAACTCTTGTTAATCGAGAGTGTAATAGCTGGCCTGTTGTGTGGAATCGTTGTATCTTTTTTTTAAATATCAGGGATAGCAGAAAAAAGAGATCGAAAATCCAAAAAGTCGTATGTTTACGATTTGGAGCATCTTTAAAGGTTCTTTTCTCTTAAAGTCAACATAATATTTTTTGGGAACTTCTTCTACGAAGAGTCTTATCGGTAGTCTTTTATATGAAAACTTCGATCAACAGTCCAAAATATCTGGAGTAGAAGAATAAAAGGATCAAACATTGAAAACGGCACCCTTTCATTGTTAAGCGAAACATGCAGTGTGGGTGACTACAATCTGCACATTTAGTCATCGTATAGAGCTTATTCAACAGTATCGAATTCCAACTGCTTAGGGATATTTTACGTGCACTCCAATGTGTACACGCGACCTTGGTTTTTCGTCCCATCCGAACGACTAGACAGCTGTCCTTGTCAGGCCCTCTGGTCTGCCTCGCTGACAAGGGGGAACCACGCCGGAAAATCGAGATGAACTTTCTCGTTGCAGAACTTTCAATTCAGGCCAAACGTTTATTGCATACGATTAAGCTGGTCAGTTGGAGCTTATTTTCAAAAGTTTTGTAATGATCGGCTGGTAATTAAAATACCGTGTGAATTAAACTGTTAAAACAGAAAATTTCGCCCGGTTGAAATGTTTCTTGCTATAAGTCAGCAATTTCCCGATTTTAGGGAGGCTGAATGGTTAGCATACGCGCGCTGTATCGTAACGTCTGTCATTGAATCAACCGGCGTCGTTTCGATTTCCAAGTTGCACGTGACATGGAGTATGGTGTCCAACCTCGTGGGTTTTCTCCGTGTCCTTCGGTTTCCTCTCACGGCTAAAGACCCGTACGCGCAAGGTAAGTTTATAAATAAAATTAAAAAACATATGTTAGTCCCGAAATGACCTAGTTTGTGTCGAATGGACGTTGAGCCGCATTTCTCTCTTTCTCTTTTATTTTTAAAGTTTTGTAATAATCGGTTGGTAATCAAAGGTACTGTAAAAGTGATAAAACATAAAATTTCGCCCGGTTGTAATGTTTCTCACTTTAAAGTCAGCAATTTGCCGATTTTAGAGGGCAAACGTTTATTGCGAACAATTAAGCTGGTCAGGGGGAGCTTATTTTTAAGGGAGGCTGAATAGCTGAATGGTTAGCATGTGCGCTGTATCGTAACGTCTGTCATTGAGTCAACGGGCGTCGTTTCGATTTCGAGATTGCACGTGACATGGAGTATGGTGTCCAACCTCGTGTGTTTTCTCCGTGTCCTTCGGTTTCCTCCCAACAGCTAAAGACCAGTACGCGCAAGGGGAGTTTTTAAATAAAATTAAAAAACATATGTTAGTCCCGAAATGACCTAGTTTGTGTCGAATGGACGTTAAGCCGCATTTCTTTCTTTCTTTTTTATTTTTAAAGTTTTGTAATAATCGGTTGTTAATCAAAGATACTGTAAAAGTGATAAAACAGAAAATTTCGCCCGGTTGTAATGTTTCTCACATTGCCGATTTTAAGGGGAAAACGTTTATTCCGAACGATTTAGCTGGTCAGGGGGAGCTTATTTTTAAAACTTTTGTAATATTCGGTTGATAACTAAAGGTACCGTGCAAATTAAACTAATAAAATAGAAGATTTCGCCCGGTTGAAATGTTTCTATCTGTAGGTCAGCAATTTGCCGATTTTAGGGTGGTTGCGTGACTGAATGGTTAGCACGTGCGCTCTGTATCATAACGTCTGTTTGAGTCAACTGGCGTTGTTTCGATTTCTTGGTTGTACGTGACAAGGAGTATGGTCGCCTGTCCAACCTCGTAGGCCGTAACGGCGCTGCCCGGGTAAAATTTCCCTCATTGCACACTTTATGGCGTATGCCCGTCTTCATTAGCCCATTTTAGGAGCAGAACAGTAGGACGTTAAACCCCATTCAATTTCATTTCATTTTCTCTATGTTGCTTATTTATTATAGTGGATAAATGTTTTTCTGGTTCTATTAATTATTTCAACACAAGTATCAGTTATTTCCCTTTAGTTTTCAGATTATGCAATGTTTCATACTATATTTAGACTTGTAACTTCGCGAGTTTTTGACCAATTTTGATAGTTTGTTATTCTTATCCTTTTATTTGAGATACTTGATATAATCGATGACACGTGACGATGAATATGAAAGCTTTCATATCTGCATGGGACAGTAGCAGATCTAGTTATTTTTTTTTTTTTTGTGTTTTATCCACAAATCGGATTTCTCAGAATCTAACCACAGTATCTTTATGAAACTTTTACCTACCCCCCCCCCCAAATATGGGTGGTAGCTGTTGATTAAATATATTTTCAAAACGTTTTACGAATCCGAAATCACCGAAATTTACGAACGACAAAATGGACATTGCATAGTCGTAACTTTATTGTTTTTTGACCGATTTTACTAAATCTTTTTTCTTTGAATACCTTGAAAAAAATCATTTTCATCAGCAGTTTCACATTTTCGAATTTCGAAAATTCGTCGCTGTGATTTCGAACCGGAAGTTTAGACCAATTTGACAACTTCTTTAATAGTTGTGCGATTTTCATTCAATTTAGTATATAAGTAGATCCTACCGATGTGACTTCAAAAATATAATTAGAAATTTTCTAAATTATCTCCCCTTGGTGAAATTAAGGATCAAAATTTTCAAAAAAATCGTCGAAATATAGGTCAGAATGACCTAATTTTTTTTTGATACTAGACAAGGAATTACTGATTCGTACACAAAATATCGAGTTTGTCGATGGAACCGGAAGTGCCACCATCTTTAAACGTGAAAAATCACTAAGGCTTTTTTGCTATTTTACTTACAGACTCGGGAGTTATATTTTCTGAATCCTTGTAGGAAGGCCTAAAAAATGTAGCGAATAGAATTTTGATTTAGGTCAACCGGGAGTCACCATTTTGAATTAAAAATGAAAAATAGAAGCAATTTGAAGGGCCGAGACTTTGGAGCACAATAACTCTCATTCTAATTAAGCTAGAATGTTCAAACTTGGTGTAGACGTTCACTAGGTCAATGTTATGATGGAGTTCAAAGGTGAGCATTTTCTGCTTAGGGTAAGCAGAGATAAGCATGTTGATTTGTTGATTCTTTTGGGCACGATAACTTCGGTTATAATGAAGGGAGGGCGGTGAAACTTTTGTCAATAGAGAGTCTAATAGCTAGCCTGTTGTGTGAAATCATTGTATCATTTTTTTTAAATATCAGGGATAGCCGAAAAAAAGAGATTGAAAATCCAAAAAGTCGTATTTTTACAATTTGGAGCATGTTTAGAGGTCTTTCTCGTAAAGTCAACATAAAATTGGTTGGGAACTTCTTCTACAAAGAGTCTTATTGGTAGTCTTTTATATGAAACCATCGATCAACAGTCCAACATATCAGGAGTAGAAGAACAAAAGGATCGAACATTGAAAACGGCACCCTTTCATTGTTAAGCGAAACATGCAGTGTGGGTGACTACAATCTACACATTTAGTCATCGTATAGAGCTTATTCAACAGTATCGAATTTCAACTGCTTAGGGATATTTTACGTGCACTCCAATGTGTACACGGGACCGTGGTTTTTGTCCCATCCGAACAAGACAGCTGTGCTTGTCAGGCCCTCCGTTCTGCCACACTGACAAGGGGAACCACGCCGGGAAATCGAGATGAACTTCCTACGTGCAGAACTTTCAATTCAAGCCAAGCTTTTATTGCATACGATTAAGCTGGTCAGTTGGAGCTTATTTTCAAAAGTTTTGTAATAATCGGTTGGTAATTAAAGTACCGTGCACATTAAACTGTTAAAACAGAAAATTTCGCCCGGTTGAAATGTTTCTTGCTATAAGTCAGCAATTTTCCGAATTCAGGGAGGCTGAATGGCTGAATGGTTAGCATGTGCGCGCTGTATCGTAACGTCTGTCATTGAGTCAATGGGCGTCGTTTCGATCTCCAGGTTGCACGTGACATGGAATATGATGTCCAACCCCGTTTATTGCGAACGATTAAGCTGTTCAGGGGGAGCTTATTTTTAAAAGTTTTGTAATATTCGGTTGATAACTAAAGGTACCGTGCAAATTAAACTGTTAAAATAGAAAATTTGGCCCGGTTGAAATGTTTCTCGCTGTAGGTCAGCTAGAATGTTCAAACTTGGCGTAGACGTTCACTAGGTCATTGTCTTGATCGAGTTCACAGCAGAAATAACAGTGAAACGATCAACGAACTCATAGCAGAAATAACAGTGCAAAACTTAACGAGTTCATAGCATAAATAGCAGAAATGAAATGGGGTTTTACGTCCTACTCTTCTGCACTTGACCTGGGCTAATGGAAGACGGGCATACGCCAAACAGTGTGGTATGAGGGAATTTTTGCCCGGGCAGCGGCGCTACGGCCTACTCTTATATCGAATTCCAACTCCCAAGGGATCTTTTACGTGCACTCCAATGTGTACACGGGACCTCGGTTTTTCGTCCCATCCGAACGACTAGGCAGCTGTCCTTATCAGGCCATCCTTCTGCATCACTGACAAGAGGAAACCACGCCGGAAAATCGAGATGAACTTTCTCGGCCAATGCAAGGATCGACTACCCGACCTCCAGGCTAACGAGCCAGCGCCTTGCCCACTTAGCCACCGTGATTCCCATAAATAGCAATGAAACGATCAACGAATTTATAGCAGTAATAACACTTCAACAATTAACGAATTCGTAGCAGAAATAACAATGAAACGTTCAACGAAATCATAGCCGAAATAAGAGTGAAACAATCAACGAATTAATAGTAGACGAGTTCATAGTAGAAAAAACAGTGAAACAATGAACGAATCATAGCAGAAACCAGAAGGCTATCAATACACCGTGAAATTTGAAACCTAAATGGCCCGGCTAGGAACAATATCTACATGCCCGTAAAAGACTACTTAACAGTTCGAATTCGAAAGAATTCAGTCGGCGCAGAAAGATAGGTCGTTAAAACCATTTCTGTTCAGTTTATTCCATTTCCTTAAATCTATGAAAGTTGCGTGAATTGGGAATCGCGTATTACTTAACAGTTTCAAGGGAGATAAGCCGTCTTTGAGATTGGAAATCAATTTTTGATATCGACTGTGTATGATTGCTACTAGATCGATTGTGATTCAGGTTCTAATCAGTTTGGATTGAAGAATCGGGGTGGTATATGCTGACAATCAAACCACGTGATGTAAATAATTAGCCATGCGGTGTGAATTGGTCCACAGCGGACTGTTCAGTGTGAGTGAATTTACGCGACGGCTTTGTGTACTAAACGTTAAAAAAACATAAATTCGTGTTTATAATATCCTAACAAACAGTCCATTTCCTAAGATTTTTGGCCCAAGGACGGGACGTGAATACAATACATCAGTAAACTTATGCCAAATCTGTATGCTTTCTATAGAGCCCAGTGAGCGTGTTGAACCAACTATGTCACTTCCGGTTTTAATAAAAATTAATTTCTCGTTCACAAAAACTTTTTTACTTTTTTTACAGTGGGGATTCTTTCTGAATATATATTTCAGATTTATGGAAACCTTGTTGAAAATCGTTGGTCTTCCCCTTTAACAGTGGGAGGAAACCGCAGGTCCCGGGGTAAACCCAGGAGATAGGACAGGCGAGATTGTAGGTTAGGGTTAGGGTAAGCGCTAAGGTTAGGTCTTGGGTTAGGATTAGGATTAGCGATATCCCTATTTACATCTCGTGACCTTTGACCAAACGTAATGAAGAGAGGATGTGACGTATTATATGCACATTGAGGTTATCAAGCTATAGACCGGACTAGTAGTAAGCTATAAAACGGATAAATAACAAGAGTTTATATGTATATTATTTTATTAAATTTATATATCTTAACTCCCTGATTTACGTATATACATTATGCATGAACAGTAGAAACTATATACTAGTATTTATAAGTATTAAAGCTATGGTAATATTATGCTATCAAATAGCCGTATTGTCTTAATATTTGTTGTAACCGCAACCTTGATAGTTATTGTAAGAAGGATAACGGTTGTAGTTGTTGTATCCGTTACCGTATCCGTTGTTATTGTAGTTGTTATATCCCTTCCCATATTCGTTGTTATTGTGGCCATTGTTGTAACCGTTGTTGTAATTGTAGGGGCCGTTGTAACTATTGTATCCTTTATTACTGTATTGGTTGTACTTGTATGGTCCGTTGTTGTATCGGTTGTATGGCCCGTTGTAGTTGTATGATTGTTTGTAAGCTCCAATCTTTCCATGTCCAACAAGTCCGTTTCCAATTATACCGTGTCCGATACCGTAACCAACGATGTCATGCCCAATGCCGTTACCAATCTTTCCATGTCTAATAAGTCCGTGTCCGATTCCGTTTCCAATGATACCATGTCCGATACCGTTACCAACGATACCATGACCAATTCCGTTTCCAACAATACCGTGTCCGATACCGTTACCAACGATGCCATGCCCAAAGCCGTTACCAATCTGTCCATGTCCAATAAGTCCGTGTCCGATTCCGTTTCCAATGATACCATGTCCGATACCGTTACCAACGATACCATGACCAATTCCGTTTCCAACAATACCGTTTCCGATACCGTTACCAACAACACCATGACCAATTCCGTTACCAATAACACCGACTTTGCGAGGGTTTATTTATAACCAAAAACTTGACAATCAAGAAATTTTACTGTGCCGCCATTATTTAGTACATGATCGAGTTTTGGCGTTACCAGGCAAATCACGAATAATTTTCAACTCTGGATAATAATTTACACTTTTTATAATTTACCGTTCTGGCCCTATGAATATAAAACTGCCTTTAATACAATGTCAAGGGCGATAAGCAATAATACAACGGTGACGATGCAATACCATGTTCAACCCTCGGTAATTTCTACCAGTTTTAAATTTAAAGATGGACCTATGGGTATGAATGCCAAGTGCGATAAGCAATCATATAAAAATTTAGTATGTAATGAAACTTATTAGTGCTATACCAAATTAGATATCAGGTTTCTTGTCTAGAAAGTTCAAGTTATCCCATCTGGGTCACGATCCTTGTCACTACATACCGCTAATTGGAAGTATTGAAGATTATTTAGTCAACAAGTTAAATTTACTCTCTGTAGATTGTTACAATGTTTTATTGTATTAGCCCAGTCTGTACAGAACAGAAGGGCGAAAAAGCAAGTCCCATTTAAGATTTCAGGGACCGGGTATACTTTTCTTAAAACTTCAAAGATTTGAAATCTTATACGGAGTAGGGCAAAAGTCCTACTTTATACACCGACTGGACCAATGAAGACAAACAGATAGATTTTGCCCGGACATCTACATTACGATATACTCTATCAAGGAATCTTTTACGTGCACGCCAATGTGTACACTGAACATTGCTTTTCGTACCATCCTGACAATTAGACACTATTCCCTGTCAGGCCGGGCAGACCTACTGTCCTGTACAGCTAACAAGGGCAGTCAAGCCTGTACAATTGACTTTCTGGTCAAACCCCGGGAGTGAGAGAGAGAGAGAGAGAGCGAAATGGGGTTTAACGTCCACTCAACACAACCAGGTCATTTCGGGACTAACATATGGTTTCAATTTTATTTCAATAATTCGCATGCGCGTAGGGGTCTTTAGAGGTGGGAGGAAACCGGAGTGCCCGGAGGAAACCCACGAGGTTGAGAAGACGCCCCTATCTCCATGCCACATACGCTCACACCGGGGCTCGAAACCACAGCCGCAAGCCAGAGGTGACCGGCCAGCTAGAGGTCGAAGCACGGCACTCTAGACCACTAGCCCCCCCCCCCCGCGGAGAGAGCCCAAGACCTACTGGTTAGTTAATCAGTGTCTCATATCACTGAGCCACCATCGTGATCCCCATACATTAAAAACATGGAGTTCGAAGATGAGCATTTTATGCTTAGGGTAGCAGAGATAAGCAATTAGATTGGTTGATGATTTCGGACACTTTCACTTCAGTCAGATTGATGAAACTTGGTGTATAGTTTCATTACATCAATACCTTGAATACGTTCGACAATAAGCATTGTCTGCCCTGGATAAGCAGAGCGATGAGCAATTTGATTGGTCGAGAATTTGAAACAAAATAACTCTCCTTCTAATTGGGGCAGAATGTTCAATCTTCGTGAAGGCGTTCATTAGGTCAGTTCCATGAAGGAGTGCAAAGATGAGCATTGTCTGCTTACAGTAAGCAGAGATAAGCAATCTGATTGGTTGATTCTTTGGGGCACGATAACTTTGGTTATAATGAAGTGAGAGTGACAAAATTCCAAATATAGATTCATTATGTCATTACCTTGACTAAGTTTGATGTTGAGAATTTCTGCGTAGATTTAGGAGCAATAAGCAATTTGACTGATCACATTGGAACATAACACCTCTAATGTGAACCGGTGGAATTGTTTCTCGTTATAACTCGGTGAGTTTTTGGCGGATTTCATTAATTCTTTTTCCTTTTTAAGATTCTTTATATAACTCATGAGATGCGACAGAAACTGACCGTGAATATGAAAGCTTTAATATCTGCTTAGCAGATCTAGTTATTTTTTTTTTTTGTGTTTCTCCTGCAAATCGGATTTCACAGAATCTAACCATAGGATGTTTCTGAAACTTTGACCTACCCACCCCCCCAAAAATTGGGTGGTGGCTGTTGATTAAATATATTTTCGAAACGTTTTGCGAATTCGAAATCACCGAATTTTACGAACGGAAAAATTAACAATGCATAGTCGTAACTTTGCTATTTTTTGACCGATTTTACTAATTCTTTTTTCTTTGAATACCTTGAAAAAAATCATTTTCATCTGCAGTTTCACATTTTCGAATTTCGAAAATTCGTCGCTGTGATTTCGAACCGGAAGTTTAGACCAATTTTACAACTTCTTTAATAGTTGTACGATTTTCATGAAATTGAGTATTTAAGTAGATCTTACCAATGTGACTTTAAAATTATAATAGAAATTTTCTAAATTATCTCCCTTTGGTGAAATTAAGGATCAAAATTTAAAAAAAAAATCGTCGAAATATAGGTCAGAATGACCTGAAAATTTTTTTCGATACTCGACAAGTAATTACTGATTCCTACACAAAATATGGAGTTTGTCGATCAAACCGGAAATGCCACCATCTTGAAACATGAAAAATCCCTAAGGCTTTTTTGCTATCTTACTTACAGACACGGGAGTTATATTTTCTGAATCCTTGAAGGATGGCCCAAAAATCGCAGGGAGCAGAATTTTGATTTAGGTCAACTGATGGTTGCCATTTTTAAGTGAATATGAAAAGTAGTAGCAATTTGAAGGGCCGAGACTTTGAAACACAATAACTCTCTTTCTAATTGAGCTAGAATGTTCAATCTTGGTGTAGACATTCACCAGGTCAATGTCATGATTGAGTGCAAAGATGAACATTTTCGGCTTAGGGTAAGCAGAGATAAGCATGCTGATTTGTTGATTCTTTAGGGCACAATAACTTCGGCTATAATGAAGGGAGGGTGATGAAACTCTTGTCAATCGAGAGTCTAATAGCTAGCCTGTTGTGTGAAATCATTGTATCATTTTTTTTTTAAATATCAAGGGTAGCAGAAAAAAGAGATCGAAAATCCAAAAAGTCGTATTTTTACGATTTGGAGCATTTTTAAAGGCCCTTTTCTCTAAAGTCAACATAATATTTTGGGGGAACTTCTTCTACAAAGAGTCTTATCGGTAGTCTTTTATATGAAACCATAGATCAACAGTCCAAAATATCAGGAGTAGTAGAATAAAAGGATCGAAAATTGAAAATCGCACCGTTTCATTGTTAAGCAAAACATGCAGTGTGGGTGGCTACAATCTGCACATTTAGTCATCGTATAGAGCTTATTCAACAATATAGAATTCCAACTGCTAAGGGATCTTTTACGTGCAATCCAATGTGTACACGGCGGATGGGTGGACACGCCAGAATATCGAGATGAACTTTCTCGGCCAATGCAGGGATCGAACACCCGACCTCCTGGCTAGCAGGCCAACGCCTTAGCCACATAGTGTGGACACCCATCGTACATTTCATCCGTCAAATCAAAGCATTTCATTGCATTAGACCAATAATTAATTATTCTTAATTTAAAACTTTATTTAATATTAGTCTGGCATTATTAAATCCTAATTTTATTGGTCTTATTTAAAATTAAACTTTAATTTAACTATGAACAACCCTTAACGTGTCTCTTTAAAACAATTAAATACTCTAAAACAAAAAACAAAACAAAAAATCAATAAGCGGGTCAATTCAGGTAAGTATAACTACGGGTTCTGTCCACCTTCTCTCGTAAGTATAACTACGGGTTCTGTCCACGTTCTCTCGTCTACGGCCACACCACGTTGAAAACACCAGTTCTCGTCCGATCACTGAAGTTAAGCAATGTCGGGCCCCGTCAGTACTTGGATGGGTGACCGCCTGGGAACACCGGGTGCTGTAGACGCCTTTTTAAAACCGCCCCCCCCCCCTAAAAAAAAAAAATCAATAAGCGGGTCAATTCAGGTAAGTATAACTACGGGTTCTGTCCACCTTCTCTCGTCTACGGCCACACCACGTTGAAAACGTTAAGCAACGTCGGGCCCGGTTAGTACTTGGATGGGTGACCGCCTGGGAACACCGGGTGCTATAGACGCCTTTTTAAAACCGACAAAAACCGCCCCAAAAATCAATAAGCGGGTCAATTCCGGTAAGTATAACTACGGGTTCTGTCCACCCCCTCTCGTCTACGGCCATACCACGTTGAAAACACCAGTTCTCGTCCGATCACTGAAGTTAAGCAACGTCTGGCCCGGTCTGTACTTGGATGGCTGACCGCCTGGGGAAAAAAATCAATAAGTGGGTCAATTCAGGTAAGTATAACTACGGGTTCTGTCCACCTGCTCTCGTCTACGGCCACACCACGTTGAGAACACCAGTTCTCGTCCGATCACTGAAGTTAAGCAACGTCGGGCCCGGTCTGTACTTGGATGGGTGACCGCCTGGGAACACCGGGTGCTGTAGACGCCTTTTTAAAACCGACAACCCCCCCCCCCCCCAAAAAAAAAAATCAATAAGCGGGTCAATTCAAGTATGTATAACTACGGGTTGTGATTTAAAAGTATTTATTCAGAATTCTTATATACAACGATGGATAAATTGGATACAGTATCAAGCAACTAAATGCTTATATAAAAATGCTTCCTGAATAGTATGTATTGAATATAAATTTTAAATGATCAGCTGGCAGTGTAATAAAATAAAAATTATTATCTAGATTAGGGTTTCATAGTTAACGGTGGAAAGAAGAAAATGTGTTGAGTAAAAAAAATAAGGAAAATCGAATAAAATAAGAGAAAGAAAAAATTGTAGCGAAGGATAGGGACATTGATGTAGGGGGGGGGGGTGAATAGAGATTTGAATTAGAAAGTAGTTTGGGACGCAACGCCAGAAAACCCAAAAAGCAAAACACGCACCAAAAGCTTGTAAGAATACTTTTATTTTAGCAGTTTCAATGTTATTGATTACACATTTCTCGCGTGACCCTGGGTTACCTATGGATTGTGCAAAGGAGATTAGGAAGTGATCAAACTAGTAATAACCATTTTTCGCATATACAAGTTGTAATGGTGATTTGCAGAGCGGAGGCACATTCATTTCCGAGATTTGAAGCGTTTGGTTAGAGCTATATATTGGTGAACTACTGAAAGTACAGACACATTTTTAATTTTAGGAAGATTGTCAACCCCAAACAAAAGTGAATTAATATTCTTGAAATGGTCATCCAATGTATCGATAGTGAGTCTGCGTTGGTCTATAAAAAGGCGACACTGAAAGAAATAATGTTCACTAGATTCACATCTGTTTCCGCATAAACAGGATGGATCGTCAGATACATACATGAGGTATTTATGATGATTTAGGTCAGATTTAGAGTTGTGTAATTTAGAAAGAATAATTTGTAACGACCTGTCACCAAAATTGAAGAGATCATTGTATTTAGGTTTGCCATATGTTTTTCTAATTTGAAATTTGAATGAAGAGATTGAATTTGAAGCTTTGACGTTTTCATCAAGACGATTCCATTCTTGTACTGATGATGGGAAAAACGAGTTAAGATAAAGATAAGATTTACAGTTAATACTCATTAGATTATTGGAGTTTCTGAGTTGATATGGTTTACTGGACGCTATAGATTGGGGGACTAAATCGAATAGATACGAGGGTGTTTGAAGATTGATAATTTTGAAAAATAAAACCATTTTATGTTCGTAGCGTCTTTTTAAAAGAGAGGAGAATCCAGATTCATTATAAAGTAAATTATGAGAAGTACCACGAGGAAGGCCTGTAATAGTTCGAATAGCGTCTAAATGTAGCGATTCTAGTTGGTCACTTTTTTCTTTAGTACAGTTGTTCCAGACACAATCAGCAACTACGGGTTCTGTCCACGGGTTCGTCCGATCACTGAAGTTAAGCAACGTCGGGCCCGGGTAGTACTAGGATGGGTGAACGCCTGGGAACACCGGGTGCTGTAGACGCCTTTTTGCCCTAAACTCATTAATTTACCATTTTGTTGTGAGCGGCTTGTTATTCTTCCTATATGACATATTGCACGTGTCTGATTTCAAAGGGCGGCTGAATGGTTAGCACGCGCGCCTGTCATTGAGTTAACTTGCGTGTTTTCGAATGCCCGGTTGTATGTGACAAGGAGTAAGGTCGCCTGTCCAACCTGCCATTTTTAATTTTTTTCCGGCAATTTTCATTTCATTTTCTCATCCGTCTCATTACAGTAATACAAGTTTCGGTTATTTCCCTTTAGTTTTCAGATTATTGTTATGCCTGGGTGCAATGTTTCATACTATATTTAGACTTGTAATTTTGCGAGTTTTTGACCAATTTTGATAATTTTTTCTTCTTATCCTTTTATTTAGGATACTTGATACAATCAATGACACGTGACGATGAATATGAAAGCTTTCATATCTGCATGGGACAGTAGCAGATCTAGTTATTATTATTTTTTTTTGTGTATTTTCTGCAAATCGGATTTCTCAGAATCTAACCATGGGATCTTTCTGAAACTTTGACCTACCCCCCCAAAAATGGGATGCGAACGTTGTTTAAATATATTTTCAAAACGTTTTACGAATCCGAAATCACCGAATTTTACGAACGAAAAAACTGACAATGCATAGTCGTAACTTTGTTATTTTTTGACCGATTTTACTAATTCTTTTTTCTTTGAATACCTTGAAAAAAATCGTTTTCATCTGCAGTTTCACATTTTCGAATTCCGAAAATTCGTTGCTGTGATTTCGAACCGGAAGTTTAGACCAATTTGACAACTTCTTTAATAGTTGTACGATTTTCATGAAATTTAGTATACAAGTAGATCTTACCGATGTGACTTCAAAAATATAATTAGAAATTTTCTAAATTATCTCCCCTTGGTGAAATTAAGGATCAAAATTTTCAAAAAAATCGTCGAAATATAGGTCAGAATGACCTAAAAATTTTTTTCGATACTCGACAAGTAATTACTGATTCCTACACAAAATATGGAGTTTATCGATCGAACCGGAAGTGCCACCATCTTGAAACGTGAAAAAACAATAGAACTTTTGCGATATTGCACTTACAGACACGGGAGTTATATTTTCTGAATCCTTGAAGGATGGCCCAAAAATCGTAGGGAGCAGAATTTTGATTTCGGTCACGTGATGGTCACCATTTTGAATTGAAAATGAAAAGTAGTAGCAATTTGAAGGGCCGAGACTTTGAAACACAATAACTCTCCTTCCAATTGAGCTAGAATGTTCAAACTTGGTGTAGACGTTCACTAGGTCAATGTCATGATTGAATTCAAAGATGAGCATTTTCTGCCTACGGTAAGCAGAGATAGGCATGCTGATTTGTTGATTCTTTAGGGCACGATAACTTCGGTTATAATGAAGGGAGGGCTGTGAAACTTTTGTCAATAGAGAGTCCAATAGCTAGCCTGTTGTGTGAAATCATTGTATCATTTATTTTAAATATCAGGGATGGGCGAAAAAAAGAGATTGAAAATCCAAAAAGTCGTATTTTTACAATTTGGAGCATGTTTAGAGGTCTTTCTCGTAAAGTCAACTTAATATTTTTTGGGAACTTCTTCTACAAAGAGTCTTATTGGTACTCTTTTATATAAAACCATCGATCAACAATCCAACATATCAGGAGTAGAAGAACAAAAGGATCGAACATTGAAAACGGCACCCTTTCATTGTTAAGCAAAACATGCAGTGTGGGTGGCTACAATCTGCACATTTAGTCATCGTATAGAGCTTATTCAACAGTATCGAATTCCAACTGCTAAGGGATCTTTTACGTGCACTCCAATGTGTACACGGCGGGTGGGGGGGACACGCCAGAAAATCGAGATGAACTTTCTCGGACAATGCAGGGATCGAACACCCGACCTCCTGGCTAGCAGGCCAACGCCTTAGCCACATAGTGTGGACACCCATCGTACATTTCATCCGTCAAATCAAAGCATTTCATTGCATTAGACCAATTATTAATTATTCTTAATTGAAAACTTTATTTTAATATTAGTCTGGCATTATTAAATCCTAATTTTATTGGTCTTATTTAAAATTAAACTTTCATTTAAGTATGAGCAACCCTTAACGTGTCTCTTTAAAACATAAAAAAAATACTCTAAAACAGTAGCTCAACCTTTTGACCTAAACTCATTAATTTACCATTTTTTGTGAGCCACTTGTTATTTTTCCTATGACATATTACACGTGTCTGATTTTAAAGGGGGGTTGGGTGGCTGAATGGTTAGCACGCGCGCCTGTCATTGAGTTAACTAGCGTGTTTTCGAATGCCCGGTTGTACGTGACAAGGAGTAAGGTCGCCTGTCCAACCGGTCATTTTTAATTTTTTTCCCGCCATTTTCATTTCATTTTCTCATCCGTCTCATTACAGTAATACAAGTTTGAGGTATTTCCCTTTAGTTTTCAGATTATTGTTATGCCTGGTTGCAATGTTTCATACTATATTTAGACTTGTAACTTCGCGAGTTTTTGACCAATTTTGATAATTTTTTCTTCTTATCCTTTTATTTAGGATACTTGATACAATCAATGACACATGCCGATGAATATGAAAGCTTTCATATCTGCATGGGACAGTAGCAGATCTAGTTAAGCTTTCATATTACATATGAAAGCTTATTGTTTCTGTTAAGATTATTAAGCTTTCATATTACATATGAAAGCTTATTGTTTCTGTTAAGATTATTATTGTTATTTTTTTTTTTGTGTTTTATCCACAAATCGGATTTCTCAGAATCTAACCACAGTATCTTTATGAAACTTTTACCTACCCCCCCCCCCCCAAAAAAAAAATGGGTGGTAGCTGTTGATTAAATATATTTTCAAAACGTTTTACGAATCCGAAATCACCGAAATTTACGAACGACAAAATGGACAATGCATAGTCGTAACTTTATTGTTTTTTGACCGATTTTACTAAATCTTTTTTCTTTGAATACCTTGAAAAAAATCATTTTCATCAGCAGTTTCACATTTTCGAATTTCGAAAATTCGTCGCTGTGATTTCGAACCGGAAGTTTAGACCAATTTGACAACTTCTTTAATAGTTGTGCGATTTTCATTCAATTTAGTATATAAGAAGATCCTACCGATGTGACTTCAAAAATATAATTAGAAATTTTCTAAATTATCTCCCCTTGGTGAAATTAAGGATCAAAGTTTTCAAAAAAATCGTCGAAATATAGGTCAGAATGACCTAATTTTTTTTTCGATACTAGACAAGGAATTACTGATTCGTACACAAAATATGGAGTTTATCGATCGAACCGGAAGTGCCACCATCTTGAAACGTGAAAAATCAATAAGGCTTTTTTGCCATTTTACTTACAGACTCGGGAGTTATATTTTCTGAATCCTTGTAGGAAGGCCTAAAAAATGTCGCGAACAGAATTTTGATTTAGGTCAACCGGGAGTCACCATTTTGAATTGAAAATCAAAAATAGAAGCAATTTGAAGGGCCGAGACTTTTGAGCACAATAACTCTCATTCTAATTAAGCTAGAATGTTTTAACTTGGTGTAGACGCTCACTAAGTCAATGTTATGATGAAGTTCAAAGATGAGCATTTTCTGCTTAGGGTAAGCAGAGATAAGCATATTGATTTGTTGATTCTTTAGGGCACGATAACTTCGGTTATAATGAAGGGAGGGCGGTGAAACTTTTGTCAATAGAGAGTCTAATAGCTAGCCTGTTGTGTGAAATCATTGTATTATTTTTTCTAAATATCAGGGATAGCCGAAAAAAAAGAGATTGAAAATCCAAAAAGTCGTATTTTTACAATTTGGAGCATGTTTAGAGGTCTTTCTCGTAAAGTCAACATAATATTTTTTGGGAACTTCTTCTACAAAGAGTCTTATTGGTAGTCTTTTATATGAAACCATCGATCAACAGCCCAACATATCAGGAGTAGAAGAACAAAAGGATCGAACATTGAAAACGGCACCCTTTCATTGTTAAGCGAAACATGCAGTGTGGGTGACTACAATCTACACATTTAGTCATCATATAGAGCTTATTCAACAGTATCGAATTCCAACTGCTTAGGGATATTTTACATGCACTCCAATGTGTACACAGGACCGTGGTTTTCGTCCCATCCGAACTAGACAGCCGTTCTGCCTCACTGACAAGGGGGAACCACGCCGGGAAATCGAGAAGAACTTTCTCCGTGCAGAACTTTCAATTCAAGCCAAACTTTTATTGCATACGATTACGCTGGTCAGTTGGAGCTTATTTTCAAAAGTTTTGTAATAATCGGTTGGTAATTAAAGTACCATGCACATTAAACTGTTAAAACAGAAAATTTCGCCCGGTTCAAATGTTTCTTGCTATAAGTCAGCAATTTTCCGAATTCAGGGAGGCTGAATGGCTGAATGGTTAGCATGTGCGCGCTGTATCGTAACGTCTGTCATTGAGTCAACGGGCGTCGTTTCGATCGCCAGGTTGCACGTGACATGGAATATGATGTCCAACCCCGTTTATTGCGAACGATTAAGCTGTTCAGGGGGAGCTTATTTTTAAAAGTTTTGTAATATTCGGTTGATAACTAAAGGTACCGTGCAAATTAAACTGTTAAAATAGAAAATTTGGCCCGGTTGAAATGTTTCTCGCTGTAGGTCAGCTAGAATGTTCAAACTTGATCGAGTTCACAGCAGATATAACAGTGAAACGATCAACGAACTCATAGCAGAAATAACAGTGCAAAACTTAACGAATTCATAGCAGAAATGAAATGGGGTTTTACGTCCTACTCTTCTGCACCTGACCTGGGCTAATGGAAGACGGCCATACGCCACACAGTGTGCTATGAGGGAATTTTTGCCCGGGCAAGGGATCTTTTACGTGCACTCCAATGTGTACACGGGACCTCGGTTTTTCGTCCCATCCGAACGACTAGGCAGCTGTCCTTATCAGGCCCTCCTTCTGCATCACTGACAAGAGGAAACCACGCAGGAAAATCGAGATGAGCTTTCTCGGCCAATGCAAGAATCGAACACCCGACCTCCAGGCTAACGAGCCAGCGCCTTGCCCACTTAGCCACCGTGATTCCCATAAATAGCAATGAAACGATCAACGAATTTATAGCAGTAATAACACTTCAACAATTAACGAATTCGTAGCAGAAATAACGATGAAACAATTAACGAATTCGCAGCAGAAATAACAATGAAACGTTCAACGAAATCATAGCCGAAATAAGAGTGGAACAATGAACGAATTAATAGTAGACGAGTTCATAGTAGAAAAAACAGCGAAACAATGAACGAATCATAGCAGAAACCAGAAGGGTATCAATACACTGTGAAATTTGAAACCTAAATGGCCCGGCTAGGAACAATATCTACATGCCCGTAAAAGACTACTTAACAGTTGGAATTCGAAAGAAAAGACGGTAACGACGCTGTCCAATCAAACTTTAGTTAATTCAGTCGGCGCAAAAAGATAGGTCGTTAAAACAATTTCTGTTCAGTTCATTCCATTTCCTTAAATCTATGAAAGTTGTGTGAATTGGGAATCGCGTATTACTCAACAGTTTCGGGGGAGATAAGCCGTCTTTGAGATTGGAAATCAATTTTTGATATCGACTGTGTATGCTTGCTACTAGATCGATTGTGATTCAGGTTCTAATCAGTTTGGATTGAAGAATCGGGGTGGTATATGTGTGTGTGATGGGGTGGGGTGGTGGCACAAGACGCTATATCCCATTCGCAACCACACACCTAACAAATGCAGGGTGTAGGTTGCGATCAGTTCTTTCAAGATTTTCATATATTTAAGCCACTTTATTACACGCCTCATCTGAAAATGTCTGTGTTAGTGTAGATACATGTTGACCAAATAACATCTTTCACCATTTTGACTTTCAGTTACAGAACTAGCATAGGGGCGTTTATCATGGCGGAGACTGTACTATTTTGAGGGCCCTCTGTCGCGAGGGGAGGTTCTTGATTGATGATTGTCACCCCAATGCAATGGCTGCATTCTCATTCAGTAGTGGATTCGACAGTAACAGTGTATAGAAAACGATTGAGTTGGACTCGGGGGCCCTTTCCCCCTAGGGCACATTTTCATTTTTCGCATCGGTTTTAGCATTTTTCTCCCGTTTTATTTTTTCAACTGCTTTGATTTTTTTCGCGGGGAGGCTGGCGCCTCCAGCGCCTCAGCTATAAAACGTTTTTGAACTAACAGTACTATTGACATAATACCGTTTTTTCCAGTAATGGTAACTCACTCGTTTCTTCAAGAATCGTTCGGCATTCCAGGTATGCTACATTCTATTCGCTGTCTTCCATAGGAGCGGTAAGATGAGACCTGTTTGTGGGAAAATCCCTAAACAATATGCGAGGGTGGAATAATCGTACATTACTTTAAGGTTTGCGTGAAGTAATTGACATATCGAAATTACAGTTATATGCACTGAATAACCATGACACGGAGAGAGAGAGAGAGAGAGAGAGAGAGAGAAACGGGGTTTAACGTCCACTCGACGCAAACTAGGTCATTTTGGGACTAACATATGGTTTAATTTTATTTCAATAATCTGCTTGCGCATATTAACAGTTGGAGGAAACCGCAGGTCCCGGGATAAACCCAAGAGATTGGACAGGCGAGATTGTAGGTTAGGGTTAGGGTAAGCGCTAAGGTTAGGTCTTGGGTTAGGATTAGGATTAGCGATATCCCTATTTACATCTCGTGACCTTTGACCAAACGTAATGAAGACAGGATGTGACGTATATATGCACATTGAGGTTATCAAGCTATAGACCGGACTAGTAGTAAGCTATAAACGGATAAATAACAAGAGTTTATATGTATATTATTTTATTAAATTTATATATATCTTAACTCCCTGATTTACGTATATACATTATGCATGAACAATAGAAACTATATATTAGTATTTATAAGTATTAAAGCTATGGTAATATTATGCTATCAAATAGCCGTATTGTCTTAATATTTGTTGTAACCGCAACCTTGATAGTTATTGTAAGAAGGATAACGGTTGTAGTTGTTGTATCCGTTACCGTATCCGTTGTTATTGTAGTTGTTATATCCCTTCCCATATTCGTTGTTATTGTGGCCATTGTTGTAACCGTTGTTGTAATTGTAGGGGCCGTTGTAACTATTGTATCCTTTATTATTGTATTGGTTGCACTTGTATAGTCCGTTGTTGTATCGGTTGTATGGCCCGTTGTTGTACCCGTTGTAGTTGTATGATTGTTTGTAAGCTCCAATCTTTCCATGTCCAACAAATCCGTTTCCAATTATACCGTGTCCGATACCGTTACCAACGATACCATGACCAATTCCGTGTCTAACAATACCGTGTCCGATACCGTTACCAACGATGTCATGCCCAATGCCGTTACCAATCTTTCCATGTCCAATAAGTCCGTGTCAGATTCCGTTTCCAATGATACCATGTCCGATACCGTTACCAACGATACCATGACCAATTCCGTTTCCAACAATACCGTGTCCGATACCGTTACCAACGATGCCATGCCCAATGCCGTTACCAATCTCTCCATGTCCAATAAGTCCGTGTCCGATTCCGTTTCCAATGATACCATGTCCGATACCGTTACCAACGATACCATGACCAATTCCGTTTCTAACAATACCGTGTCCAATACCGTTACCGATACCGTTACCAACAATACCATTACCAATTCCGTTACCAATAACACCGACTTTGCCAACAGCTACTATTCCGTGTCTGAGTCGGTTTCCTTGGATACCATGTCCAATACCATGGTTGAGTCCGTTGCCAATAGCTCCTACACCAACAAGACCATGTCCAACACCGGCATGTCCTCTTCCATATCCTTTACCAATTCCGTTTGCAAAGACACCAACACCATGTCCGAAACCGTGTCCGATTTTAGCATCGATGTATTGGGAAGCAGCTACTGCCAAACAGACAGCGAAAGCGACGAAAGCCTGAAAAAGAAAAAAAAACATGTGTTTTACAGAAATAGCCGTAGATTTGATTCCATACTAAAAAAAAATCGCGAGGGTTTATTTATAACCAAAAACTTGACAATCAAGAAATTTTACTGTGCCACTATTATTTAGTACATGATCGAGTTTTGGCGTTACCAGGCAAAATCACAAGTAATGTTCAACTCTGGGTAATAATTTACACTTTTTATAATTTACCGTTCTGGCCCTATGAATATAAAACTGCCTTTAATACAATGTCAAGGGCCATAAGCAATAATACAACAGTGACGATGCAATACCATGTTCAACCCTCGGTAATTTCTACCAGTTTTAAATTTAAAGATGGACCTATGGGTATGCATGTCAAGTGCGATAAGCAATCATATAAAAATTTAGTATGTAATGAAACTTATTAGTGCTATACCAAATTAGATATCAGGTTTCTTGTCTAGAAAGTTCAAGTATATCCCATCTGGGTCACGATCCTTGTCACTACATACCGCTAATTGGAAGTTTGAAGATTATTTAGTCAACAAGTTAAATTTACTCTCTGTAGATTGTTACAATGTTTTACTGTATTAGCCCAGTCTGTACAGAACAGAGGGCGAAAAAGCAAGTCCCATTTAAGATTTCAGGGACCGGGTATGCTTATCTTAAAACTTCAAAGATTTGAAATCTTATACGGAGTAGGGCAAAAGTCCTACTTTATACATCGACTGGACCATGAAGACAAACAGATAGATTTTGCCCGGATATCTATATTACGATATACTCTATCAAGGAATCTTTTACGTGCACGCCAATGTGTACACAGAACATTGCTTTTCGTCCCATCCTGACAATTAGACACTATTCCCTTTCAGACCGGTCAGACCTACTGTCCTGTACAGCTAACAAGGGCAGTCAAGCCTGTACAACTGACTTTCTGGTCAAACCCCGGGAGAGAGCCCAAGACCTACTGGTTAGTTAATCAGTGTCTCTTATCACTGAGCCACCGTGATCCCCATACATTAAAAACATGGAGTTCGTAGATGAGCATTTTATGCTTAGGGTAAGCAGTGATAAGCAATTAGATTGGTTGATGATTTCGGACACTTTCACTTCAGTCAGAGTGATGAAACTTGGTGTATAGTTTCATTACATTAATACCTTGAATACGTTCGACAATGAGCATTGTCTGCCCTGGATAAGCAGAGCGATGAGCAATTTGATTGGTCGAGAATTTGAAACAAAATAACTCTCCTTCTAATTGGGGCAGAATGTTTAATCTTGGTGAAGGCATTGATTAGGTCAGTGCCATGAAGGAGTGCGAAGATGAGCATTGTCTGCTTACAGTAAGCAGAGATAAGCAATCTGATTGGTTGATTCTTTGGGGCACGATAACTTTGGTTATAATGAAGTGACAGTGACAAAATTCCAAATATAGATTCATTATGTCATTACCTTGACTAAGTTTGATGTTGAGAATTTCTGCGTAGATTTAGGAGCAATAAGCAATTTGACTGATCACATTGGAACATAACACCTCTGTTTTTAATTAAGGTAGAATTTGAACCGGTTGAATTGTTTCTCGTTATAGATCGGTGAGTTTTTGGCGGATTTCATTAATTCTTTTTTCTTTTTAAGATTCTTTATTTAACTCATGAGATGCGACAGAAACTGACCGTGAATATGAAAGCTTTAATATCTGCTTAGCAGATCTAGTTATTATTTTTTTTTGTGTTTTATCCACAAATCGGATTTTACGAATCCGAAATCACCGAAATTTACGAACGACAAAATGGACATTGCATAGTCGTAACTTTATTGTTTTTTGACCGATTTTACTAAATCTTTTTTCTTTGAATACCTTGAAAAAAATCATTTTCATCAGCAGTTTCACATTTTCGAATTTCGAAAATTCGTCGCTGTGATTTCGAACCGGAAGTTTAGACCAATTTGACAACTTCTTTAATAGTTGTGCGATTTTCATTCAATTTAGTATATAAGTAGATCCTACCAATGTGACTTCAAAAATATAATTAGAAATTTTCTAAATTATCTCCCCTTGGTGAAATTAAGGATCAAAATTTTCAAAAAAATCGGCGAAATATAGGTCAGAATGACCTAAATTTTTTTTTTGATACTAGACAAGGAATTACTGATTCGTACACAAAATATGGAGTTTGTCGATCGAACCGGAAGTGCCACCATCTTTAAACGTGAAAAATCACTAAGGCTTTTTTGCTATCTTACTTACAGACACGGGAGTTATATTTTCTGAATCCTTGAAGGATGGCCCAAAAATCGTAGGGAGCAGAATTTTGATTTCGGTCATGTGATGGTCACAATTTTGAATTGAAAATGAAAAATAGAAGCAATTTGAAAGGCCCGGACTTCGGAACACAATAACTCTCCTTCTAATTAAGCTAGAATGTTCAAACTTGGTGTAGATGTTCACTAGGTCAATGTTATGATTGAGTTCAAAGATGAGCATTTTCTGCTAAGGGTAAGCCGAGATAAGCATGCTGATTTGTTGATTCTTTAGGGCACGATAACTTCGGTTATAATGAAGGGAGGGCGGTGAAACTTTTGTCAATAGAGAGTCTAATGGGTAGCCTGTTGTGTGAAATGATTGTATCATTTTTTTTAAATATCAGGGATAGCCGAAATAAAGAGATTGAAAATCCAAAAAGTCGTATTTTTACAATTTGGAGCATGTTTAGAGGTCTTTCTCGTAAAGTCAACATACTATTTTTTGGGAACTTCTTCTACAAAGAGTCTTATTGGTAGTCTTTTATATGAAACCATCGATCAACTGTCCAACATATCAGGAGTAGAAGAACAAAAGGATCGAACACTGAAAACGGCACCCTTTCATTGTTGAGCGAAACATGAAGTGTGGGTGACTACAATCTACGCATTTAGTCATCGTATAGAGCTTATTCAACAGTATCGAATTCCAACCGCTTAGGGATATTTTACGTGCACTCCAATGTGTACACGGAACCTTGGTTTTTCGTCCCATCCGAAGGACTAGTTATTATTATTATTATTATTTTTTTTTGTGTATTTTCTGCAAATCGGATTTCTCAGAATCTAACCATAGGATCTTTCTGAAACTTTGACCTACCCCCCCAAAAATGGGGTGCGAACCTTGATTAAATATATTTTCAAAACGTTTTTCGAATCCGAAATCACCGAATTTTACGAACGAATGCTTTTGACCTACAATGCTGTAACTTTGTGACTATTTGACCTATTTAATTAATTCTTTTTCTATTAGCAATTTCGGATTTTCGAATTTCGAAAATTCGTCGCTCTGATTTCGAACCGGAAGTTTAGACCAACTCAACAACTTCTTTAGTAGTTGTACGATTTTCATGAAATTTAATATGTAAGTAAACCTTAATGATGCGACTTGAAAAAATACTTTAGAAATTTTCTAAATTATCTCCCCTTAGAGAAATTGAGGATCGAAATTTTCAAAAAAATCGACGAAATATAGGTCAAATCATCTTGAATTTGTTTTTTAGGTACTAGATACGAAACCACTGATTCGTACACAAAAAATGGAGTTTGTAGCTCAATCCGGAAGTGCCACCATCTTGAAATGTAAAAACCTCAAACGCCATTTTGCTATTTTACATACAGACACGGGGGTTATATTTTCTGAATCGTTGAAGGGATGGCTATAAAATGTTGGCAGTAGAATTTTGATTTAAGTCAATGGATAGTCACCATATTGAATTGAATATCAGAAATAGTGAAAAATGGACATTAACGGGCATGTAAATTATCAGAACAGACCGTAGTTTGTTGAATTCGTTTCTTATCTTTGAAATTAATACATTTGGGGATAGCCTGGCTCATTGTCGAATTTTTGGTATTTGCAAATTTCAAAATTTCAAATTTCGCCTTTGATGTTTTCCGTGCCGACAAATTTGTTTTCGCGTGAATAACTCCGATTAACAGCTTGAAAATAATCAAATGGATCGCAGTTTCGCGATTTCGTCTCAAATCTGGGAAATCAATACATTTCTGGTTAGCCTCCTTTGAAAAATGGGTGGTGGCCTTGGAATCAATATATTTTCAAAACGTTTTGCGAATCCAAAATCACCGAAAACAACTGATGAAAAAATTGACCTTGACAGCTGTGTTACTTCGTGATTTTGTGATCTATTTTACTTTTCTGGTTAGCCTCCTTTCAAAAATGGGTGGTGGCCTTGGAATCAATATATTTTCAAAACGTTTTGCGAATCCAAAATCACCGTAAATAACTGATGAAAAAATTGAGCTTTGATGGAAACTATATAGAAAAATAAAAGGAAACATCAACAATATATAGGTCTTGCACACATAGGCTTAGAACTTTGCAGCCAGTCCTCATATTAATTGAAATTGAATAGGTTTGATTTGATATAATTATTTGTTTTCTATTTTAAAACTATCTAAAAAAAATATTTGTAATCATTTATGTTATTGATTTAGATTAATACTGTTTATATTGTGTACATTTTAACACCTTCATCGATTAATAATGGTTTGCATAGTCATCGTATAGAGATTATTCAACAGTATCGAATTCCAACTGCTTAGGGATATTTTACGTGCACTCCAATGTGTACACCGGACCTTGGTTTTTCGTCCCATCTATATGTTAGTTTGTGTCGAATGGACGTTAAGCCGCATTTATCTCTTTCTCTTTTATTTTTAAAGTTTTGTAATAATCGGTTGTACTGTACTGTACTGTAAAAGTTATAAAACAGAAAATTTCGCCCGGTAGTAATGTTTCTCACTTTAAAGTCACCAATTTGCTCATTTTAGGGGGCAAACGTTTATTGCGAACGATTAAGCTGGTCAAGGGGAGCTTATTTTTAAAAGTTTTGTAATATTCGGTTGATAATTAAAGGTACCGTGCAAATTAAACTGTTAAAATAGAAAATTTCGCCCGGTTGAAATGTTTCTCCTTGTAGGTCAGCAATTTGCCAAATTTAGGGAGGTTGCGTGGCTAAATGGTTAGCACCTGCGCACTGTATCGTAACGTCTGTCATTGAGTCAACTGGCGTTGTTTCGATTGAAATGCCAGGTTGAAATGTTTCTTGCTATAAGTCAGCAATTTATCGATTTTAGGGAGCCTGAATGGCTGTATGGTTAGCATGTGCGCACTGTATCGTAACGTCTGTCATTGAGTCAACCGGCATCGTTTCGATTTCCAGGTTGCACGTGACATGGAGTATGGTGTCCAACCTCGTGGGTTTTCTCCGTGTCCTTCGGTTTCCTCCCATGGCTGATTTCAGATTATTGTTATGACTGGGTGCAATGTTTCATACTATATTTAGTTTTGTAACTTCGCGAGTTTTTGACCAATTTTGATAATTTTTTCTTCTTATCCTTTTATTTAGGATACTTGATACAATCAATGACACGTGACGATGAATATGAAAGCTTTCATATCTGCATGGGACAGTAGCAGATCTAGTTATTGTTATTTTTTTTTTGTGTTTTATCCACAAATCGGATTTCTCAGAATCTAACCACAGTATCTTTATGAAACTTTTACCTACCCCGCCAAAAATGGGTGGTAGCTGTTGATTAAATATATTTTCAAAACGTTTTACGAATCCGAAATCACCGAAATTTACGAACGACAAAATGGACATTGCATAGTCGTAACTTTATTGTTTTTTGGCCGATTTTACTAAATCTTTTTTCTTTGAATACCTTGAAAAAAATCATTTTCATCAGCAGTTTCACATTTTCGAATTTCGAAAATTCGTCGCTGTGATTTCGAACCGGAAGTTTAGACGAATTTGACAACTTCTTTAATAGTTGTGCGATTTTCATTCAATTTAGTATATAAGTAGATCCTACCGATGTGACTTCAAAAATATAATTAGAAATTTTCTAACTTATCTCCCCTTGTTGAAATTAAGGATCAAAGTTTTCAAAAAAATCGGCGAAATATAGGTCAGAATGACCTAATTTTTTTTTTTGATACTAGACAAGGAATTACTGATTCGTACACAAAATATAGAGTTTGTCGATGGAACCGGAAGTGCCACCATCTTTAAACGTGAAAAATCACTAAGGCTTTTTTTCTATTTTACTTACAGCCTCGGGAGTTATATTTTCTGAATCCTTGTAGGAAGGCCTAAAAAATGTCGCGAATAGAATTTTGATTTAGGTCAACCGGGAGTCACCATTTTGAATTGAAAATGAAAAATAGAAGCAATTTGAAGGGCCGAGACTTTGGAGCACAATAACTCTCATTGTAATTAAGCTAGAATGTTCAAACTTGGTGTAGACGTTCACTAGGTCAATGTTATGATGGAGTTCAAAGATGAGCATTTTCTGCTTAGGGTAAGCAGAGATAAGCATGTTGATTTGTTGATTCTTTAGGGCACGATAACTTTGGTTATAATGAAGGGAGGGCGGTGAAACTTTTGTCAATAGAGAGTCTAATAGCTAGCCTGTTGTGTGAAATCATTGTATCATTTTTTTTTAAATATCAGGGATAGCCGAAAAAAAGAGATTGAAAATCCAAAAAGTCGTATTTTTACAATTTGGAGCATGTTTAGAGGTCTTTCTCGTAAAGTCAACATAATATTTTTTCGGAACTTCTTCTACAAAGAGTCTTATTGGTAGTCTTTTATATGAAACCATCGATCAACAGTCCAACATATCAGGAGTAGAAGAACAAAAGGATCGAACATTGAAAACGGCACCCTTTCATTGTTAAGCGAAACATGCAGTGTGGGTGACTACAATCTACACATTTAGTCATCGTATAAAGCTTATTCAACAGTATCGAATTCCAACTGCTTAGGGATATTTTACGTGCACTCCAATGTGTACACGGGACCTTGGTTTTTCGTCCTATCCGAACGACTAGACAGCTGCGCTTGTCAGGCCCTCCGTTCTGCCTCACTGACAAGGGGAACCACGCCGGGAAATCGAGATGAACTTTCTCCGTGCAGAACTTTCAATTCAGGCAAAACGTTTATTGCATACGATTAACCTGGTCAGTTGGAGCTTATTTTCAAAAGTTTTGTAATAATCGGTTGGTAATTAAAGTACAGTGCACATTAAACTGTTAAAACAGAAAATTTCGCCCGGTTGAAATGTTTCTTGCTATAAGTCAGCAATTTTCCGAATTCAGGGAGGTTGAATGACTGAATGGTTAGTATGTGCGCGCTGTATCGTAACGTCTGTCATTGAGTCAACGGGCGTCGTTTCGATCTCCAGGTTGCACGTGACATGGTGTATGATGTCCAACCTCGTGGGTTTTCTCCGTGTTCTTCGGTTTCCTCCCAACGGCTAAAGACCAGTACGCGCAAGGGGAGTTTTTAAATAAAATTAAAAAACATATGTTAGTCCGGAAATGACCTAGTTTGTGTCGAATGGACGTTAGGCCGCATTTCTCTCTTTCTCTTTTATTTTTAAAGTTTTGTTATAATCGGTTGGTAATCAAAGGTACTGTAAAAGTGATAAAACAGAAAATTTCGCCCGGTTGTAATGTTTCTCACTTTAAAGTCAGCAATTTGCCGATTTTAAGGGGCAAACGTTTATTGCGAACGATAAAGCTGGTCAGGGGGAGCTTATTTTTAAAAGTTTTGTAATATTCGGTTGATAACTAAAGGTACCGTGCAAATTAAACTGTTAAAATAGAAAATTTGGCCCGGTTGAAATGTTTCTCGCTGTAGGTCAGCAATTTGCCGATTTTAGGGAGGTTGCGTGGCTGAATGGTTAGCACGTGCGCTCTGTATCATAACGTCTGTCATTGAGTCAACTGGCGTTGTTTCAATTTCTTGGTTGTACGTGACAAGGAGTATGGTCGCCTGTCCAATCTCGTATGCCGTAACGCCGCTGCCCGGGTAAAATTTCCCTCATTGCACACTTTATGGCGTATGCCCGTCTTCATTAGCCCATTGTAGGAGCAGAACAGTAGGACGTTAAACCCCATTCAATTTCATTTCATTTTCTCTATGTTGCTTATTTATTATAGTGGATAAATATTTTTCTGGTTCTAGCAATTATTTAATTTCTGCATAGAAATCTTGCTTTGGCCAGTTTTTTTTATTGCAGAGTGCCATTCTTGTATATTGCAGTCTATGACCCTTTGTTTAAAACATGCTTAAGAAGTCGTCACGATTTCCTACTTATAACCGAACATATTGGAAACCATAATTATATAACATATCTTGGAAGCCCGATTACAGCTATACAAGTTTCAGTTATTTCCCTTTAGTTTAAAGATTATTTTTTTGCCTGGGTGCAATGTTTCTCACTACATTTAAATTTGTAACTTTGTGAGTTTTTGACCGATATTGATATTATGTCTTTATAATTTTCCAAATCTACATATTTAACGTACATATTCAAACAGTCGAGTTCAACCTGTTTTAGATTTGTTCAAAGTTATCTCATTTAATTTTTCGATGTTTTCTTAACATTTTCATTTCATTTTTCTGAAAGTTTTGAAGTGGGAAGTCACCCGATTACAGCAACACAAGTATCAGTTATTTCCCTTTAGTTTTCAGATTACTCAATGTTTCATACTATATTTAGACTTGTAACTTCGCGAGTTTTAGACCAATTTTAATAGTTTGTTATTTTTATCCTTTTATTTGAGATACTTGATATAATCGATGACACGTGACGATGAATATGAAAGCTTTCATATCTGCATGGGACAGTAGCAGATCTAGTTATTATTATTTTTTTTTTGTGTGTCATTTCTGCAAATCTGATTTCTCAGAATCTAACCATGGGATCTTTCTGAAATTTTGACCTACCCCCCAAAACTTGGTGGCAGTTTTTGATTAAATATATTTTCAAAACGTTTTACGAATTCGAAATCACAGAATTTTACGAACTAGTGAATTTGGCCTGCATTACTGTAACTCTGTGACTATTTGACCTATTTCACTAATTCTTTTTTCTTTGAGTACCTTGACAAAAATCATTTTCAACTGCAGTTTCAGATTTTCGAATTTCGAAAATTCGTCGCTGTGATTTCGAACCGGAAGTTGAGACGAACTTGACAACTTCTTTAATAATTCTACGATTTTCATGAAATTTAGTATGTAAGTAGATCTTACCCATGTGACTTCAAAAATATAAATAGAAATTTTCTAAATTATCTCCCCTTGGTGAAATTAAGGATCAAAGTTTTCAAAAAAATCGAAGAAATATAGTCAGAATGACCTGATGTTTTTTTTTGGATACTCGATAAGTAAATACTGATTCGTACCCAAAATATTGAGATTGCGGATTGAAACGGAAGTGCCGCCATCTTGAAACGTGAAAAATCACAAAGGCTTTTTTGCTATTTTACTTACAGACACGGGAGTTATATTTTCTGAATCCTTCATGGATGGCCTAAAAAACGTTCGGAGTAGAATTTTGATTTAGGTCAATTGATGGTCGCCATTTTGAAGTGAAAGTGAAAAATAGAAGCAATTTGAAGGGCCGAGAATTTGGAACACAATAACTTTCCTTCTAATTGAGCTAGAATGTTCAAACTTGGTGTAGACGTTCACTAGGTCACTGTCTTGAGTGAGTTCAAAGATGAGCATTTTCTGCCTAGGGTAAGCAGAGATAAGCAAGCTGAGTTGTTGATTCTTTAGGGCACGATAACTTTGGTTATAATGAAGAGAGGGCGATGAAACTCTTGTCAATCGAGAGTCTAATAGCTAACCTGTTGTATGAAATCATTGTATCATTTTTTCTTAAATGTCCAGGGTAGCCGAAAAAAAGAGATTGAAAATCCAAAGAGTCGTATTTTTTACAATTTGGAGCATGTCTAAAGGTCTTTCTCGTAAAGTCAACATGTGTTTCCTGCAAATCGGATTTCTCAGAATCTAACCATAGGATGTTTCTGAAACTTTGACCTACCCACCCAAAAATGGGTGGTGAGTATTGATTAAATATATTTTCAAAACGTTTAAAGCATTCGAAATCACCGAATTTTACGAACGAGTGAATTTGACCTGCATTACTGTAACTCTGTGACTATTAGACCTATTTTAATAATTCTTTTTTCTTTGAGTACCTTGACAAAAATCATTGTCAACTGCAGTTTCAGATTTTCGAATTTCGAAAATTCGTCGCTGTGATTTCGAACCGGAAGTTGAGACCAACTTGACAACTTCTTTAATATTTCAACGATTTTCATGAAATTTAGTATGTAAGTAGATCTTACCCATGTGACTTCAAAAATAGAAATAGAAATTTTCTAAATTATCTCCCATTGGTGAAATTAAGGATCAAAGTTTTCAAAAAAATCGAAGAAATATAGGTCAGAATGACCTGATGTTTTTTTTTGATACTAGATAAGTAAATACTGATTCGTACCCAAAATATTGAGTTTGTGGATTGAACCGGAAGTGCCGCCATCTTGAAACGTGAAAAATCACAAAGGCTTTTTTGCTATTTTACTTACAGACAAATTATCTCCCCTTGGTTAAATTAAGGATGAAATTTTTCAAAAAAATCGAAGAAATATTTTTTTTTGGGTACTAGATAAGTAAATACTGATTCGTATACAAAATATTGAGTTTGTGGATTGAACCGGAAGTGCCGCCATCTTGAAACGTGAATAATCACAAAGGCTTTTTTGCTATTTTACTTACAGACACGGGAGTTATATTTTCTGAATCCTTCAAGGATGGCCTAAAAAACGTTCGGAGTAGAATTTTGATTTAGGTCAATGGATGGTCGCCATTTTGAAGTGAAAGTGAAAAATAGAAGCAATTTGAAAGGCCGAGAATTTGGAACACAACAACTCTCCTTCTAATTGAGCTAGAATGGTCAATCTTGGTGTAGACGTTAACTAGGTCACTGTCTTGATTGAGTTCAAAGATGAGCATTTTCTGCTTAGGGTAAGCAGAGATAAGCAAGCTGATTTGTTGATTCTTTAGGGTACGATAACTTTGGTTATAATGAAGGGAGGGCGATGAAACTCTTGTCAATCGAAAGTCTAATAGCTAACCTGTTGTGTGAAATCATTGTATCATTTTTTCTTAAATGTCCGGGGTAGCCGAAAAAAAGAGATTGAAAATCCAAAAAGTCGTATTTTTACAATTTGGAGCATGTTTAAAGATCTTTCTCGTAAAGTCAACATGTGTTTCCTGCAAATCGGATTTCTCAGAATCTAACCATAGGATGTTTCTGAAACTTTGACCCCTACCCCCCCCCCCAAAAAAAAAAAAAAAAATGGGTGGTGAGTATTGATTAAATATATTTTCAAAACGTTATAAGCATTCGAAATCACCGAATTTTACGAACTAGTGAATTTGACCTGCATTACTGTAACTCTGTGATTATTTGACCTATTTTACTAATTCTTTTTTCTTTGAGTACCCTGACAAAAATCATTTTCAACTGCAGTTTCAGATTTTCGAATTTCGAAAATTCGTCGCTGTGATTTCGAACCGGAAGTTGAGACCAACTTGACAACTTTTTTAATAGTTGTACGATTTTCATGAAATTTAGTATGTAAGTAGATCTTACCGATGCAACTTTAAAGATGTCCTTAGAAATTTTCTAGATTATCTCCCCTTGGTGAAATTAGGGATCAAAGTTTTCAAAAAAATCGAAGAAATATAGGTCAGAATGACCTGATTTTTTTTGGGGGGGATACTAGATAAGTAAATACTGATTCGTACACAAAATATTGAGTTTGTAGATCGAACCGGAAGTGCCGCCATCTTGAAACGTGATAAATCACAAAGGCTTTTGCGATATTTTACTTACAGACATGGGAGTTACATTTTCGGAATCCTTGAAGGAATGCCTAATTTCTATCGGATCAGAATTTTGATTTCGGTCACGTGATGGTCACCATTTCGAACTGAATATGAGAAAAGGTGAAAAATCGACATTAACGAGCACGTGAATGAAAGCAATAGGCCGTAGTTTGGAGAATATGTCTCCTATTTCCAAAATGAATACATTTCTGGATAGCCGGGATCAGGGTCGAAATATTGTTATTTGAAAATGTCACATTTTCGAATTTTGTCTTTGATGTTTTTCGTGCCGATAAAGTTGTTTACGATTGAAAAATCATAAAAACTTCGCTATATTTTGACCGATTTTAATGATTTTTTGTTTGTTGATGAGATTATTTACATGACCCACGCCATGTGACAGAAAGTGACTGTTAATATGAAAGCTTTAATATCTGCTTTGCAGATCTAGTTATTATTTATTATTATTATTTTATTTTTCGAGGGAGCCTATTTCTCAGTGTCTGTAACAGATACAGATCTGGGACATAATTTTCTATCAGGAAACCGTATGGTGGCTATCCCTTCCACTGTATTTGAAACTTCTGCGCAGACCGGATGTGGCTGAATTTCGTGCGGTGCCAAAAAATTAAAAAACGGCCGTCAATTCTGTATCTATTTTCATACAAATAACATTTTTGGAAACCCTGAATCTTTTCTCGGACGATAGCAGTTGAAAATTTTGCAATTTCGAAACTTCGCCGCTGACTTCTAGCGTTCGAAAAATGAAAATATGTTGTTTAAGACACATTTTTTGTTATTTTTCAAAATTTTAAAATTTGACCTACATTTTTGGATACCTGAAGGCAATCCGGTTCCAGTAATATAAGTTTCATTCAGAGTTATCGCCATTTATTTTTCGATTTTTTTCGAATTTTCTTCACATTTTGTGAGCTTAAGTTTCGTTTTACGGCCAGATCGACGTTTCTGAAATTCCTGGAACATGAAGTAATATGGTCAAACCACCGTTTAAAGCAATTTCAACAACAATCCGTAAACCGGAAGTAGTCGAAATAATATGTGATATTTTGAAAAAAAAAGTGAAAAATGGGTGTAAAAACACGATTTTTCCGTCCGATATCAACGGATTAAACGAATTAAGGTATCATTTGGTCGGGCGGTGATTGGACCACTGAATGATACCCAATTGGTACGGATACGATTAGCAGGAAGCAAAATATGGCACGCTGAAAATCAAGTATTTTCTGATTTTTAGCATTTTTGGACGCCTGTATCTCGAAAACTTAACGGCAACATTTTTTTTTTTTTTTTTTTTCTATCGAGAGTCCTTTCGGAGGTTTTTTGCATGAAGCCATCCAATAAGACTTTGAAATATCTGGAATAGGTGAAATAACGGACTGAAAATCGAAAAAAGTCGAAAAATCGTGAAATTTTGGAAAATGCTCTACTATTTTTTTATGTTAAGAGATTTTCAAAAAAAAGATTGTATATTCAGATAGCTGACCTAATTACGATTCTAACGACGTATAATATGTATGTAGTTATTGAAATTTAATTTTCGATATTTTAATTTTTTTTGCATTTTTGGCACTTTTGAACATAGGATTTCTCAGGGGCATTTTATCTGATCAGATAATGTAATATGTCATTACAGAGCCCTGTGGCTATTTTAGTGCCCAAACCGGCTATTTAAACTATTCCGACAATAATAGCCATACCGGAAGTATTCAAAAAATGAAAAAAAAATGTTAAAAACATTGTCGCACTTGCGAAAAAGTTGATTTCTCCCTTAGGTAATAGCGGACCAAAAGAACTAAACTAAAGTGTTGCTGGATAGCCGTATTAATAGGCCATCATATGGTGTCTAAATATTACGATTTCGATGATAAGGAAATAAATTATTGTATGCCAAAAATCTAGTATTTTCCGATTTTTTAACATTCTGAGACGCCCTTTTCTCGAAAACAACGTCGCAGATTTTTCTTAAACTTTTCTTACTCAAAGAACTATCGGTTGTCTATATAGTGAATCCAAAATGAAAAGCATTGAAATAATATAAGAGGTCCAAAAATGGCCTCAAACTTTGAAAAAAATTGAAAAATCGTTAAATTTTTGGAAACGCTCTTTAATTTATCTTTTTTTCCAAAACTACTCAATGGATGTTTCTGACACTTCTGGTACAGAAAGTTAAGTACCCAAAGAACTTCGTAAAGCTGTCACGACAATGATCGTAAAACCGGAAGTAGTCGAAAAAATGTCCGATATTTTGAATTTTTTTTTTTTTTTTTACGAAAACCTTTTTTATTTATGAATATTTTGTGATGGTATTTTACACAGGGTTGAAATATCATCCTACTTGAGCAGAAATGATGAAAAAAAAAATGTCTCGGTAATTTGCGTTAGCCGCCATCGGCTCATTTAGTTTTTCGTGGTCCCAATTGCAATTTTTTTTGTTACGGTGAAATTTTTCTGTCGGCAACGGAAGTGACGTAATATTAACAAAAACTACAATTTTGACAGTTCGGTACCACTATTTGAAAGCAAATATTTTTTTTTCAAAACTGATATAACTAAAATGATGCACCCTGCAAAGGTGTATAAAATCTTTAGCTCAGATTTTTTAAATTTCAATTTCATTTTCGGGAAATTTCGAATAAAATGTAAAATAAAGTGTAAAATTCAATTATTTACAATTCATTCAGCGTCTTCATATTTTGAAATATTTATTTGTGATTTTCATAAACTCGTAGCAATAATCCAGTCGAAGAGAATGTATGCGAAAATTAATTTGTAATATGAGCAGTTGCCGAGAAATATGCAATTTTGCATTCATCACTTTTCACGTTATTTTGCCTATAAAAGAGTGAATTATTATTCGATTTGCAACATTTTTTTTTCCATTTGATGCCTAATGTCAATGTGGACTAGGTCAAGCCAATTTTACATTTTCACTGTGACCGGAAATGACGTCATTTCTGAAAAAACTGTATTTTTAACCTAAAAAAAACAAATATTTTATTCAAATGAGTCTGACTTATAATATTTTTAAAATTATGATATTTGATTCCCATCAACGAATAGAATGAAACCATACGACCATACAGATACCACAAAATGGTTTCTAACTTGTCGGTTACAGAGAAATAGGCGATCTTCTATAAGTCACTTTTCAAGGTTTTTGGTCTATGAAAGGGTCAATTATTATTCGATTTTTATAATTTTTTTTCCATTTGATGCCTTATGCCATTTATGACTTCTATCAACTAAGTTAACATTTTCAATATCACCGGAAGTAATGTAATTTTTGCAAAAAACGTATTTTTAGCCTTCATTTTTAGCAAACATTTTTTTGAAGGGATTTATATTTATTATTTGTTTAACTTTATAACGTCTGACTCTAATGGACAGTAAGATTTAATCAATACCATCATATTGATATCAAGAAAAGGCTTCTAGCATGTTCCCTTGTCGAATAATAGCCAATTTTCCAAGGGTCACTTTTAATTATTTTACCTTCTAATTTCAGTTTATGGGTTATAGGTTAATTTTTCATTGCCCGATATGTATTAAACAAATTTTGTATGTTGCAAATTTTCGACTAATTTTTCACCTATTAAAATTTCTTTCGGCTCCGGAAGAGACGTAATTTTGCCATAATTTACAATTTTGACCGGTCTTTTCGCCAGCAAATATTACTTTTAGATATGATAGAGGGTGTCACTGAAGCAAAACAACTAAAGTATAGTTTGGTAACTCAATGGGTTGGCTATGGTATAATAAACTTCCTGTATGATTCCTGAAAGCCGGTTCAGTGCTGCTTGCAGGTCTAGTTATTATTATTATTTACCGCGGGAGCCTAGATCTCCATGATTGAAAACAGATATCGATCTGGAATTAGATTTTCTGTCGGGAAACCATGTGGTGGCTACTTGATAAAATATTTTTGAAATTTCTGCGCTTACCGGAATAGACCGAACTTTGTATTTTGTCTAAAAATTGAAAATTGGCCATAGTTTCGTCAATTCTTTATCCATTTTTAAACAAATTACCTTTTTGGAATTCCTGATAGACAATGGCTATCTCACACTTTTCGATTTCGAACATTCGTCTATGACTTTTAGCGGTCGAAAATTGAAAAGATGTTGTTTACGAGACAATTTTTGTTATTTTTCAAAATTTTCAAATTTGACCTACATTTTTGGATACCCGAAGTCCATGCAATTCCAGTAATATAAGTTTCCTTCAGAGTTATCGCCCTTAATTTTTCGATTTTATTCGAATTTCTTTCCCATTTTGTGAGCTCGGGTTTCGTTTTATGGCAGAATTGACGTTTCTGAAACTTCTGGAACATGCAGTTATAGTCCAATACCAACTTATAAAGCAATTTCGACAAGAATCCTTAAACCGGAAGTGGTCGAAATAATGTGCAATATTTTGAAAAAAATGCGAAAAATGGATATTTTGGGGAAAAACGCGATTTCTCCGCCCGATATCAACGGTTTAAAGAAATTAGGGTACCATTAGACTGCAGTAGTATTGTACTATCGTATGATACCAAATTCATACGGATACAATGTACAGGCAGCAAAATATGACAAGCTGAAAATCAAGTATTTTCTGATTTTTAGCATTTTTGGACGCCTGTATCTCGAAAACTACAACAGCGATTTTTATGAAACTTTCTCTATCGAGAGACCTTGTGGTAGTCTTGTGTACGAAATATTCCATTACGACTTTGAAATATCTGGAATAGGTGAAATAACGGACTGAAAATCGAAAAAAGTCGAAAAATCGTGAAATTTTGGAAAATGCTCTACTATTTTTTTATTTTAAGAGATTTTCAAAAAAGGTTGTATATTCAGATATCTGACCCAATTACGATTCTAACGATGTATAATATGTTTGTAGTTATTGAAAGTTAATTTTTGATATTTTATTTTTTTTGCATTTTTGTCACTTTTGAACATAGGATTTCTCAGGGGCATTTTATCTGATCAGATAATGTAATATATCATTACAGAGCCCTATGGCTATTTTAGTACCCAAACCAGCTATTTAAACTATTCCGACAATAATAACCATACCGGAAGTATTCAAAAAATGAAAAAAAAAGGTTAAAAACATTGTCGCACTGGCGAAAAACTTGATGTCTCCCTTAGGTAATAGCGGACCAAAAGTCCTAAGTGTCGTTGAATAGCCATATTAATGGATCATCATATGGTATCTAAATAGTACGATTTCGATAGTAAGGAAATAAATTATTGTATGCCAAAAATCTAGTATTTTCCGATTTTTTAACATTCTGAGACGCCCTTTTCTCGAAAACGACGCCTACGATCTTTCTCAAACTTTTCTTACTCAAAGTCCTATCGATTGTCTATATAGTGAATCCAAAATGAAAAGCATTGAAATAATATAGGTGGTCCAAAAATAGCATCAAACTTTGAAAAAAATTGAAAATTCGTTAAATTTTTGTAAACGTTCTTTATTTTATCTTTTTTTCCAAAACTACTCAATAGATGTTTCTGACACTTCTGGTACAGAAAGTTAAGTATCCAAAGAACTTCGTAAAGCTATCACGACAACAATCGTAAAACCGGAAGTAGTCGAAAAAATGTCCGATGTTTTGAAAAAAATTATTTCTTTTACGAAAACCTTTTTTATTTATGAATATTTTTTGATGATATTTTACACTAGGATAAAATATCATCGTACTTGAGCAGAAATGAGAACAAAAATTGTCTCGGTAATTTGCGTTAGCCGCCATCGGCTAATTTAGTTTTTCGTACCCAGAAAAACTGAAAGCCTATTGTGATTACTAAAATTATTATTTATTATTATTAGCGTTTCACACTGCGTAGCTTGTGTGAAACACTATTGTTTTTGTTAAAATTATTAGTGTTTCACACTGCGTAGCTTGTGTGAAACACTATTGTTTTTGTTAAAATTATTATTAAGCTTTCATATTTCATATGAAAGCTTATTGTTTCTGTTAAGATTATTATTAAGCTTTCATATTACATATGAAAGCTTATTGTTTCTGTTAAGATTATTAAGCTTTCATATTACATATGAAAGCTTATTGTTTCTGTTAAGATTATTATTATTATTTTTTTTTTTTTGTGTGTTTTCTGCAAATCGGATTTCTCAGAATCTATCCGTAGGATCTTTCTGAAATTTTGACCTACCCCCCCAAAAATGGGGTGCGAACCTTGATTAAATATATTTTCAAAACGTTTTACGAATCCGAAATCACCGAAATTTACGAACGACGAAATGGACAAAGCATAGTCGTAGCTTTGTTATTTTTTGACCGATTTTACTAATTCTTTTTTCTTTGAATACCTTGAAAAAAATCATTTTCATCTGCAGTTTCACATTTTCGAATTTCGAAAATTCGTCGCTGTGATTTCGAACCGGAAGTTTAGACCAATTTGACAACTTCTTTAATAGTTGTACGATTGTCATGAAATTTAGTATATATGTAGACCTTACCGATGTGACTTCAAAAATATAATTAGAAATTTTCTAAATTATCTCCCCTTGACGAAATTAAAGATCAAAATTTTCAAAAAAATCATCGAAATATAGGTCAGAATGACCTGATTTTTTTTTTTGATACTAGACAAGTAATTACTGATTTGTACACAAAATATAAAGTTTGTTGATCGAACCGGAAGTGCCACCATCTTGAAACGTGAAAAATCCCTAAGGCTTTTTTGCTATTTTACTTACAGACACGGGATTTATGTTTTCTGAATCCTTGAAAGATGATCTAAAAATTGTTCAGAGAAGAATTTTGATTTAGGTCAATTGATGGTTGCCATTTTGAAGTGAATATGAAAAGTAGTAGCAATTTGAAGGGCCGAAACTTTGAAACACAATAACTCTCCTTCTAATTGAGCTAGAATGTTCAATCTTGGTGTAGACGTTCACTATGTCAATGTCATGATTGAGTTCAAAGATGAGCATTTTCTGCCTAGGGTAAGCAGAAATAAGCATGCTGATTTGTTGATTCTTTAGGGCAAGATAACTTCGGTTATAATGAAGGGAGGGCGGTGAAACTCTTGTTAATCGAGAGTGTAATAGCTGGCCTGTTGTGTGAAATCGTTGTATCTTTTTTTTAAATATCAGGAATAGCTGACAAAAAGAGATCGAAAATCCAAAAAGTCGTATGTTTACGATTTGGAGCATCTTTAAAGGTTCTTTTCTCTTAAAGTCAACATAATACTTTTTGGGAACTTCTTCTACAAAGAGTCTTATCGGTAGTCTTTTATATGAAAACTTCGATCAACAGTCCAAAATATCTGGAGTAGAAGAATAAAAGGATCGAACATTGAAAACGGCACCCTTTCATTGTTAAGCGAAACATATAGTGTGTGTGACTACAATCTGCACATTTAGTCATTGTATAGAGCTTATTCAACAGTATCGAATTCCAACTGCTTAGGGATATTTTACGTGCACTCCAATGTGTACACGCGACCTTGGTTTTTCGTCCCACCCGAACGACTAGACAGCTGTCCTTGTCAGGCCCTCCGTTCTGCCTCACTGACAAGGGGGGAACACGCCGGAAAATCGAGATGATCTTCCTCGTTGCAGAACTTTCAATTCAGGCCAAACGTTTATTGCATACGATTAAGCTGGTCAGTTGGAGCTTATTTTCAAAAGTTTTGTAATAATCGGTTGGTAATTGAAATACCGTGCGAATTAAACTGTTAAAACAGAAAATTTCGCCCGGTTAAAATGTTTCTTGCTATAAGTCAGCAATTTCCAGATTTTAGGGAGGCTGAATGGTTAGCATACGCGCGCTGTATCGTAACGTCTGTCATTGAGTCAACCGGCGTCGTTTCGATTTCCAAGTTGCACGTGACATGGAGTATGGTGTCCAACCTCGTGGGTTTTCTCCGTGTCCTTCGGTTTCCTCCCACGGCTAAAGACCCGTACGCGCAAGGGAAGTTTATAAATACAATTAAAAAACATATGTTGGTCCCGAAATGACCTAGTTTGTGTCGAATGGACGTTGAGCCGCATTTCTCTCTTTCTCTTTTATTTTTAAAGTTTTGTAATAATCGGTTGGTAATCAAAGGTACTGTAACCAAAAAGTCGTATGTTTACGATTTGGAGCATCTTTAAAGGTTCTTTTCTCTTAAAGTCAACATAATACTTTTTGGGAACTTCTTCTACAAAGAGTCTTATCGGTAGTCTTTTATATGAAAACTTCGATCAACAGTCCAAAATATCTGGAGTAGAAGAATAAAAGGATCAAACATTGAAAACGGCACCCTTTCATTGTTAAGCGAAACATGCAGTGTGTGTGACTACAATCTGCACATTTAGTCATTGTATAGAGCTTATTCAACAGTATCGAATTCCAACTGCTTAGGGATATTTTACGTGCACTCCAATGTGTACACGCGACCTTGGTTTTTCGTCCCACCCGAACGACTAGACAGCTGTCCTTGTCAGGCCCTCCGTTCTGCCTCACTGACAAGGGGGGACCGCGCCGGAAAATCGAGATGATCTTCCTCGTTGCAGAACTTTCAATTCAGGCCAAACGTTTATTGCATACGATTAAGCTGGTCAGTTGGAGCTTATTTTCAAAAGTTTTGTAATAATCGGTTGGTAATTAAAATACCGTGCGCATTAAACTGTTAAAACATAAAATTTCGCCCGGTTATAATGTTTCTCACTTTAAAGTCAGCAATTTGCCGATTTTAGAGGGCAAATGTTTATTGCGAACAATTAAGCTGGTCAGGGGGAGCTTATTTTTAAGGGAGGCTGAATGGCTGAATGGTTAGCATTGTGCACGCTGTATCGTAACGTCTGTCATTGAGTCAACGGGCGTCGTTTCGATTTCGAGATTGCACGTGACATGGAGTATGGTGTCCAACCTCGTGGGTTTTCTCCGTGCCATTCAGTTTCCTCCCAACAGCTAAAGACCAGTACGCGCAAGGGAAGTTTTTAAATAAAATTAAAAAATATATGTTAGTCCCGAAATGACCTAGTTTGTGTCGAATGGACGTTAAGCCGCATTTCTCTCTTTTTTTTTTATTTTTAAAGTTTTGTAATAATCGGTTGGTAATCAAAGATACTGTAAAAGTGATAAAACAGAAAAATTCACCCGGTTGTAATGTTTCTCACTTTAAAGTCAGCAATTTGCCGATTTTAAGGGGAAAACGTTTATTGCGAACGATTTAGCTGGTCAGGGGGAGCTTATTTTTAAAAGTTTTGTAATATTCGGTTGATAACTAAAGGTACCGTGCAAATTAAACTAATAAAATAGAAGATTTCGCCCGGTTGAAATGTTTCTATCTGTAGGTCAGCAATTTGCAGATTTTAGGGAGGTTGCGTGACTGAATGGTTAGCACGTGCGCTCTGTATCATAACGTCTGTCATTGAGTCAACTGGCGTTGTTTCGATTTCTTGGTTGTACGTGACAAGGAGTATGGTAGCCTGTCCAACCTCGTAGGCCGTAACGCCGCTGCCCGGGTAAAATTTCCCTCATTGCACACTTTATGGCGTATGCCCGTCTTCATTAGCCCATTTTAGGAGCAAAACAGTAGGACGTTAAACAACCATTCAATTTGATTTCATTTTCTCTATGTTGCTTATTTATTATAGTGGATAAATGTTTTTCTGGTTCTATTAATTATTTCATTTCTGCATAGAAATCTTGCTTTGAACAGTTTTTTTTTATTGCAAAGTGCCATTCTTGTATATTGCAGTCTATGACCCTTTGTTTAAAACATGCTTAAGAAGTTGTCACGATTTCCTACTTATAACCAAACATATTGGAAACCATAATTATATAACATATCTCTAATTTTGGAAGCCCGATTACAGCTATACAAGTTTGGGTTATTTCCCTTTAGTTTAAAGATTATTTTTTTGCCGAGGGTGCAATGTTTCTCACTACATTTAAATTTGTAACTTTGTGAGTTTTGACCGATTTTGATAATTATGTCTTTATAATTTTCCAAATTTACATATTTAACGTAAATATTCAAACAATTGGAATCAACATGATTCAAAAGTTTTTAGTTTAGTTCAAAGTTTTCTCATTTAATTTTTCGATGTTTTCTTACCATTTTCATTTCATTTTTCTGAAAGTTTTGAAGTGGGAAGTCATCCCGATTACAGCAACACAAGTATCAGTTATTTCCCTTTAGTTTTCAGATTATGCAATGTTTCATACTATATTTAGACTTGTAACTTCACTAGTTTTTGACCAATTTTGATAGTTTGTTATTCTTATCCTTTTATTTGAGATACTTGATATAATCTATGACACGTGACGATGAATATGAAAGCTTTCATATCGGCATGGGACAGTAGCAGATCTAGTTATTATTATTTTTTTTTTTGTGTGTTTTCTGCAAATCGGATTTCTCAGAATCTATCCGTAGGATCTTTCTGAAATTTTGACCTACCCCCCCAAAAATGGGGTGCGAACCTTGATTAAATATATTTTCAAAACGTTTTACGAATCCGAAATCACCGAAATTTACGAACGACGAAATGGACAAAGCATAGTCGTAACTTTGTTATTTTTTGACCGATTTTACTAATTCTTTTTTCTTTGAATACCTTGAAAAAAATCATTTTCATCTGCAGTTTCACATTTTCGAATTTTGAAAATTCGTTGCTGTGATTTCGAACCGGAAGTTTAGACCAATTTGACAACTTCTTTAATAGTTGTACGATTGTCATGAAATTTAGTATATATGTAGACCTTACCGATCTGACTTCAAAAATATAATTATAAATTTTCTAAATTATCTCCCCTTGACGAAATTAAAGATCAAATTTTTCAAAAAAATCATCGAAATATAGGTCAGAATGACCTGATTTTTTTTTTGGATACTAGACAAGTAATTACTGATTTGTACACAAAATATAAAGTTTGTTGATCGAACCGGAATTGCCACCATCTTGAAACGTGAAAAATCCCTAAGGCTTTTTTGCTATTTCACTTACAGACACGGGAGTTATATTTTCTGAATCCTTGAAAGATGGTCTAAAAATTGTTCAGAGAAGAATTTTGATTTAGGTCAATTGATGGTTGCCATTTTGAAGTGAATATGAAAAGTAGTAGCAATTTGAAGGGCCGAAACTTTGAAACACAATAACTCTCCTTCTAATTGAGCTAGAATGTTCAATCTTGGTGTAGACGTTCACTATGTCAATGTCATGATTGAGTTCAAAGATGAGCATTTTCTGCCTAGGGTAAGCAGAAATAAGCATGCTGATTTGTTGATTCTTTAGGGCAAGATAACTTCGGTTATAATGAAGGGAGGGCGGTGAAACTCTTGTTAATCGAGAGTGTAATAGCTGGCCTGTTGTGTGAAATCGTTGTATCTTTTTTTTAAATATCAGGGATAGCTGAAAAAAAGAGATCGAAAATCCAAAAAGTCGTATGTTTACGATTTGGAGCATCTTTAAAGGTTCTTTTCTCTTAAAGTCAACATAATACTTTTTGGGAACTTCTTCTACAAAGAGTCTTATCGGTAGTCTTTTATATGAAAACTTCGATCAACAGTCCAAAATATCTGGAGTAGAAGAATAAAAGGATCGAACATTGAAAACGGCACCCTTTCATTGTTAAGCGAAACATGCAGTGTGTGTGACTACAATCTGCACATTTAGTCATTGTATAGAGCTTATTCAACAGTATCGAATTCCAACTGCTTAGGGATATTTTACGTGCACTCCAATGTGTACACGGGACCGTGGTTTTCGTCCCATCCGAACTAGACAGCTGTGCTTGTCAGGCCCTCCGTTCTGCCACACTGACAAGGGGGAACCACGCCGGGAAATCGAGATGAACTTCCTACGTGCAGAACTTTCAATTCAAGCCAAACTTTTATTGCATACGATTAAGCTGGTCAGTTGGAGCTTATTTTCGAAAGTTTTGTAATAATCGGTTGGTAATTAAGGTACCGTGCACATTAAACTGTTAAAACAGAAAATTTCGCCCGGTTGAAATGTTTCTTGCTATAAGTCAGCAATTTTCCGAATTCAGGGAGGCTGAATGGTTAGCATGCGCGCGCTGTATCGTAACGTCTGTCATTGAGTCAACGGGCGTCGTTTCGATCTCCAGGTTGCACGTGACATGGAATATGATGTCCAACCCCGTTTATTGCGAACGATTGAACTGTTCAGGGGGAGCTTATTTTTAAAAGTTTTGTAATATTCGGTTGATAACTAAAGGTACCGTGCAAATTAAACTGTTAAAATAGAAAATTTGGCCCGGTTGAAATGTTTCTCGCTGTAGGTCAGCTAGAATGTTCAAACTTGATGTAGACGTTCACTAGGTCATTGTCTTGATCGAGTTCACAGCAGAAATAACAGTGAAGCGATCAACGAATTCATAGCAGAAATAACAGTGCAAAACTTAACGAATTCATAGCATAAATAGCAGAAATGAAATGGGGTTTTACGTCCTACTCTTCTGCACCTGACCTGGGCTAATGGAAGACGGACATACGCCATACAGTGTGCTATGAGGGAATTTTTGCCCGGGCAGCGGCGCTACGGCCTACTCTTATATCGAATTCCAACTGCCAAGGGATCTTTTACGTGCACTCCAATGTGTACACGTGACCTCGGTTTTTCGTCCCATCCGAACGACTAGGCAGCTGTCCTTATCAGGCCCTCCTTCTGCATCACTGACAAGAGGAAACCACGCCGGAAAATCGAGATGAACTTTCTCGGCCAATGCAAGGATCGAACACCCGACCTCCAGGCTAACGAGCCAGCGCCTTGCCCACTTAGCCACCGTGATTCCCATAAATAGCAATGAAACGATCAACGAATTTATAGCAGTAATAACACTTCAACAATTAACGAATTCGTAGCAGAAATAACGGTGAAACAATTAACGAATTCGTAGCAGAAATAACAATGAAACGTTCAACGAAATCATAGCCGAAATAAGAGTGAAACAATCAACGAATTAATAGTAGACGAGTTCATAGTAGAAAAAACAGTGAAACAATGAACGAATCATAGCAGAAACCAGAAGGCTATCAATACACTGTGAAATTTGAAACCTAAATGGCCCGGCTAGGAACAATATCTACATGCCCGTAAAAGACTACTTAACAGTTGGAATTCGAAAGAAAAGACCGTAACGACGCTGTCCGATTAAAATTTAGTTAATTCAGTCGGCGCAGAAAGATAGGTCGTTAAAACCATTTCTATTCAGTTCATTCCATTTCCTTGAATCTATGAAAGTTGTGTGAATTGAGAATCGCGTATTACTCAACAGTTTCAGGGGAGATAAGCCGTCTTTGAGATTGGAAATCAATTTTTGATATCGACTGTGTATGATTGCTACTAGATCGATTGTGATTCAGGTTCTAATCAGTTTGGATTGAAGAATCGGGGTGGTATATGTGTGTGTGATGGGGTCGGGGTGGTGGCACAAGACGCTATATCCCATTCGCAACCACAACCTAACAAATGCAGGGTATAGGTTGCGATCAGTTCTTTCAAAATTTTCATATATTTAAGCCACTTTATTACACACCTCATCTGAAAATGTCTGTGTTAGTGTTAATAAATGTTGACGAAATAACATCTTTCACCATTTTGACTTTCAGTTACAGAACTAGCATAGGGGCGTTTTAAGGTTTATCATGGCTGAGGCTGTACTATTTTGAGGGCCCTCTGTCGCGAGGGGAGGTTCTTGATTGATGATTGTCATGCCGATGCAATGGCCGCATTCAGTAGTGGATTCGACAGTAACAGTGTATAGAAAACGATTGAGTTGGATTCGGGGGCCCTTTCCCTTGGCCCTACGGACCCTTTAGTCATTCGTGGGACCCTTTTGTCTGTCTTTAGAGCCCTCCCTAACTAGGGTACATTTTCATTTTACGCATCGGTTTTAGCATTTTTCTGCCGTTATTTTTTCAACTGCTTTGATTTTTTTCGCGAGGAGGCTGGCGCCTCCAGCGCCTCAGCTATAAAACGCTTTTGATTTAGCAGTACTATTGACATAATACCGTTTTTTCCAGTAATGGTAACTCACTCGTTTCTTCAAGAATCATTCGGCATTCCAGGTATGCTACATTCTATTCGCTATTCGCCTCCAGCGCCTCAGCTATAAAACGCTTTTGATTTAGCAGTACTATTGACATAATACCGTTTTTTCCAGTAATGGTAACTCACTCGTTTCTTCAAGAATCATTCGGCATTCCAGGTATGCTACATTCTATTCGCTGTCTTCGATAGGAGCGGTAAGATGAGACCTGTTTGTGGGAAAATCCCTAAACAATATGCGAGGGTGGAATAATTGTACATTACTTTAAGGTTTGCGTGAAGTAATTGACATATCGAAATTACAGTTATATGCACTGAATAACCATGACACGGAGACAGAGCGAGAGAGAGAGAGAGAAATGGGGTTTAACGTCCACTCGACGCAAACTAGGTCATTTTGGGACTAACATATGGTTTAATTTTATTTCAATAATCTGCTTGCGCATATTAACAGTGGGAGGAAACCGCAGGTCCCGGGTAAACCCAGGAGATTGGACAGGCGAGATTGTAGGTTAGGGTTAGGGTAAGCGCTAAGGTTAGGTCTTGGGTTAGGATTAGGATTAGCGATATCCCTATTTAAATCTCGTGACCTTTGACCAAACGTAATGAAGACAGGATGTGACGTATATATGCACATTGAGGTTATCAAGCTATAGACCGGACTAGTAGTAAGCTATAAAACGGATAAATAACAAGAGTTTATATATATATTATTTTATTAAATTTATATATATCTTAACTCCCTGATTTACGTATATACATTATGCATGAACAATAGAAACTATATACTAGTATTTATAAGTATTAAAGCTACGGAATATTATGCTATCAAATAGCCGTATTGTCTTAATATTTGTTGTAACCGCAACCTTGATAGTTATTGTAAGAAGGCTAACGCTTGTAGTTGTTGTATCCGTTACCGTATCCGTTGTTATTGTAGTTGTTATATCCCTTCCCATATTCGTTGTTATTGTGGCCATTGTTGTAACCGTTGTTGTAATTGTAGGGGCCGTTGTAACTATTGTATCCTTTATTATTGTATTGGTTGTACTTGCATGGTCCGTTGTTGTATCGGTTGTATGGCCCGTTGTTGTACCCGTTGTAGTTGTATGATTGTTTGTAAGCTCCAATCTTTCCATGTCCAACAAATCCGTTTCCAATTATACCGTGTCCGATACCGTTACCAACGATACCATGACCAATTCCGTGTCCAACAATACCGTGTCCGATACCGTTACCAACGATGTCATGCCCAATGCCGTTACCAATCTTTCCATGTCTAATAAGTCCGTGTCCGATTCCGTTTCCAATGATACCATGTCCGATACCGTTACCAACGATACCATGACCAATTCCGTTTCCAACAATAACGTGTCCGATACCGTTACCAACTATGCCATGCCCAATGCCGTTACCAATCTGTCCATGTCCAATAAGTCCGTGTCCGATTCCGTTTCCAATGATACCATGTCCGATACCGTTACCAACGATACCATGACCAATACCGTGTCCAATACCGTTACCAACGATGCCATGCCCAATGCCGTTACCAATCTGTCCATGTCCAATAAATCCGTGTCCGATTCCGTTTCCAATGATACCATGTCCGATACCGTTACCAACGATACCTGACCATTTCCGTTTCCAACAATACCGTGTCCGATACCGTTACCAACAACACCATGACCAATTCCGTTACCAATAACACCGACTTTGCCAACAGCTACTATTCCGTGTCTGAGTCGGTTTCCTTGGATACCATGTCCAATACCATTGTTGAGTCCGTTGCCAATAGCTCCTACACCAATAAGACCATGTCCAACACCGGCATGTCCTCTTCCAAATCCTTTACCAATTCCGTTTCCAAAGACACCAACACCATGTCCGAGCCGTGTCCGATTTTAGCATCGATGTATTGGGAAGCAGCTACTGTCAAACAGACAGCGAAAGCCTGAAAAAGAAAAAAAACAACATGTGTTTTACAGAAATAGCCGTAGATTTGATTCCATACTAAAAATAAATCGCGAGAGTTTATTTATAACCAAAAACTTGACAATCAAGAAATTTTACTGTGTCGCCATTATTTAGTACATGATCGAGTTTTGGCGTTACCAGGCAAAATCACAAATAATGTTCAAAATAATTTACACTTTTTATAATTTACCGTTCTGGCCCTATGAATACAAAACTGCCTTTAATACAATGTCAAGGGCGATAAACAATAATACAACGGTGACGATGCAATATCATGTTCAACCCTCGGTAATTTCTACCAGTTTTAAATTTAAAGATGGACCTATGGGTATGAATGCCAAGTGCGATAAGCAATCATATAAAAATTTAGTATGTAATGAAACTTATTAGTGCTATACCAAATTAGATATCAGGTTTCTTGTCTAGAAAGTTCAAGTATATCCCATCTGGGTCACGATCCTTGTCACTACATACCGCTAATTGGAAGTATTGAAGATTATTTAGTCAACAAGTTAAATTTACTCTCTGTAGATTGTTACAATGTTTTATTGTATTAGCCCAGTCTGTACAGAACAGAAGTTCCATTTAAGATTTCAGGGACCGGGTATACTTATCTTAAAACTTCAAAGATTTGAAATCTTATACGGAGTAGGGCAAAAGTCCTACTTTATACACCGACTGGACCAATGAAGACAAACAGATAGATTTTGCCCGGACATCTACATTACGATATACTCTATCAAGGAATCTTTTACGTGCACGCCAATGTGTACACTGAACATTGCTTTTCGTGCCATCCTGACAATTAGACACTATTCCCTGTCAGGCCGGGCAGACCTACTGTCCTGTACAATTGACTTTCTGGTCAAACCCCGGGAGTGAGAGAGAGAGAGAGAGAGAAATGGGGTTTAACGTCCACTCAACACAACCAGGTCATTTCGGGACTAACATATGGTTTCAATTTTATTTCAATAATTCGCATGCGCGTAGGGGTCTTTAGAGGTGGGAGGAAACCGGAGTGCCCGGAGGAAACGCACGAGGTTGAGAAGACGCCCCTATCTCCATGGAATTCAAAGATGAGCATTTTATGCTTAGAGTAAGCAGAGATAAGCAATTAGATTGGTTGATGATTTCGGACACTTTCACTTCAGTCAGAGTGATGAAACTTGGTGTATAGTTTCATTACATCAATACCTTGAATACGTTCGAACAATGAGCATTGTCTGCCCTGGTCGAGAATTTGAAACAAAATAACTCTCCTTCTAATTGGGGCAGAATGTTCAATCTTGGTGAAGGCGTTCATTAGGTCAGTGCCATGAAGGAGTGCGAAGATGAGCATTGTCTGCTTACAGTAAGCAGAGATAAGCAATCTGATTGGTTGATTCTTTGGGGCACGATAACTTTGGTTATAATGAAGTGAGAGTGACAAAATTCCAAATAGAGATTCATTATGTCATTACCTTGACTAAGTTTGATGTTGAGAATTTCTGCGTAGATTTAGGAGCAATAAGCAATTTGACTGATCACATTGGAACATAACACCTCTGTTTTTAATTAAGGTAGAATTTGAACCGGTTGGATTGTTTCTCGTTATAACTCGGTGAGTTTTTGGCGGATTTCATTAATTCTTTTTCCTTTTTAAGATTCTTTATATAACTCATGAGATGCGACAGAAACTGACCGTGAATATGAAAGCTTTAATATCTGCTTAGCAGATCTAGTATTATTATTAAGCTTTCATATTACATATGAAAGCTTATTGTTTCTGTTAAGATTATTATTAAGCTTTCATATTACATATGAAAGCTTATTGTTTCTGTTAAGATTATTATTGTTATTTTTTTTTGTGTTTTGTCCACAAATCGGATTTCTCAGAATCTAACGATAGGATCGTTCTGAAACTTTTACCTATCCCCCCAAAAATGGGTGGTGGCTGTTGATTAAATATATTTTCAAAACGTTTTACGAATCCGAAATTACCGAATTTTACGAACGAAAAAACTGACAATGCATAGTCGTAACTTTGTTATTTTTTGACCGATTTTACTAATTCTTTTTTCTTTGAATACCTTGAAAAAAATCATTTTCATCTGCAGTTTCGCATTTTCCAATTTCGAAAATTCGTCGCTGTGATTTCGAACCGGAAGTTTAGACCAATTTGAGAACTTCTTTAATAGTTGTACGATTTTCATGAAATTTAGTGTATAAGTAGATGTTACCGATGTGACTTCAAAAATATAATTATAAATGTTCTAAATTATCTCCCCTTGACGAAATTAAGGATCAAAGTTTTCAAAAAAATCGTCGAAATATAGTAGCTCAACCTTTTGACCTAAACTCATTAATTTACCATTTTGTTGTGAGCGACTTCTTATTCTTCCTATATGACATATTGCACGTGTCGGATTTCAAAGGGGGGGTTGGATGGCTGAATGGCTAGCACGCGCGCCTGTCATTGAGTTAACTAGCGTGTTTTCGAATGCCCGGTTGTACGTGACAAGGAGTAAGGTCGCCTGTCCAACCTGACATTTTTATTTTTTTTCCCGCCATTTTCATTTCATTTTCTCATCCGTCTCATTACAGTAATACAAGTTTCAGTTATTTCCCTTTAGTTTTCAGATTATTGTTATGCCTGGGTGCAATGTTTCATACTATATTTAGACTTGTAACTTCGCGAGTTTTTGACCAATTTTGATAATTTTTTCTTCTTATCCTTTTATTAAGGATACTTGATACAATCAATGACACGTGACGATGAATATGAAAGCTTTCATATCTGCATGGGACAGTAGCAGATCTAGTTGTTATTTATTTTTGTGTGTTTTATCCACAAATCGGATTTCTCAGAATCTAACCACAGTATCTTTATGAAACTTTTACCTATCCCCCCAAAAATGGGTGGTAGCTGTTGATTAAATATATTTTCAAAACGTTTTACGAATCCGAAATCCCCGAAATTTACGAACGACAAAATGGACAATGCATAGTCGTAACTTTATTGTTTTTTGACCGATTTTACTAAATCATTTTTCTTTGAATACCTTGAAAAAAATCATTTTCATCAGCAGTTTCACATTTTCGAATTTCGAAAATTCGTTGCTGTGATTTCGAACCGGAAGTTTAGACCAATTTGACAACTTCTTTAATAGTTGTGCGATTTTCATTCAATTTAGTATATAAGTAGATCCTACCGATGTGACTTCAAAAATATAATTAGAAATTTTCTAAATTATCTCCCCTTGACGAAATTAAGGATCAAAGTTTTCAAAAAAATCGTCGAAATATAGGTCAGAATGACCTAATTTTTTTTTTCGATACTAGACAAGGAATTACTGATTCGTACACAAAATATGGATTTGTCAATCGAACCGGAAGTGCCACCATCTTGAAACGTGAAAAATCAATAAGGCTTTTTTGCTATTTTACTTACAGACCCGGGAGTTATATTTTCTGAATCCTTGTAGGAAGGCATAAAAAATGTCGCGAATAGAATTTTGATTTAGGTCAACCGGGAGTCACCATTTTGAATTGAAAATGAAAAATAGAAGCAATTTGAAGGGCCGAGACTTTGGAACACAATAACTCTCCTTCTAATTAAGCTAGAATGTTCAAACTTGGTGTAGACGTTCACTAGGTCAATGTCATGATTGAGTTCAAAGATGAGCATTTTCTGCTTAGGGTAAGCAGAGATAAGGATGCTGATTTGTTGATTCTTTAGGGCACGATAACTTCGGTTATAATGAAGGGAGGGCGATGAAACTTTTGTCAATAGAGAGTCTAATAGCTAGCCTGTTGTTTGAAATCATTGTATCATTTTTTTAAATATCAGGGATAGGCGAAAAAAAGAGATTGAAAATCCAAAAAGTCGTATTTTTACAATTTGGAGCATGTTTAGAGGTCTTTCTCGTAAAGTCAATATAATATTTTTTGGGAACTTCTTCTACAAAGAGTCTTATTGGTAGTCTTTTATATGAAACCATCGATCAACAGTCCAACATATCTGGAGTAGAAGAACAAAAGGATCGAAAATTGAAAACGGCACCCTTTCATTGTTAAGCGAAACATGCAGTGTGGGTGACTACAATCTACACATTTAGTCATCGTATAGAGCTTATTCAACAGTATCGAATTCAAACTGCTTAGGGATATTTTACGTGCACTCCAATGTGTACACGGGACCTTGGTGTTTCATCCCATCCGAACGACTAGACAGCTGTGCTTGTCAGGCCCTCCGTTCTGCCTCACTGACAACGGGGAACCACGCCGGGAAATCAAGATGAACTTTCTCCGTGCAGAACTTTCAATTCAGGCCAAACGTTTATTGCACACGATTAAGCTGGTCAGTTGTAATAATCGGTTGGCAATTAAAGTACCGTGCACATTAAACTGTTAAAACAGAAAATTTCGCCCGGTTGAAATGTTTCTTGCTATAAGTCAGCAATTTTCCGAATTCAGGGAGGCTGAATGGTTAGCATGTGCGCGCTGTATCGTAACGTCTGTCATTGAGTCAACGAGCGTCGTTTCGATCTCCAGGTTGCACGTGACATGAAGTATGATGTCCAACCTCGTGGGTTTTCTCCGTGTCCTTCGGTTTCCTCCCAAAGGCTAAAGACCAGTAAGCGCAAGGGGAGTTTTTAAATAAAATTAAAAAACATATGTTAGTCACAAAATGACCTAGTTTGTGTCGAATGGACATTAGGCCGCATTTCTCTCTTTCTCTTTTATTTTTAAAGTTTTGTAATAATCGGTTGGTAATCAAAGGTACTGTAAAAGTGATAAAACAGAAAATTTCGCCCGGTTGTAATGTTTCTCACTTTAAAGTCAGCAATTTGCAGATTTTAAGGGGCAAACGTTTATTGCGAACGCTTAAGCTGGTCAGGGGGAGCTTATTTTTAAAAGTTTTGTAATATTCGGTTGATAACTAAAGGTACCATGCAAATTAAACTGTTCAAATAGAAAATTTGGGCCGGTTGAAATGTTTCTCGCTGTAGGTCAGCAATTTGCCGATTTTAGGTAGGTTGCGTGGCTGAATGGTTAGCACGTGCGCTCTGTATCAAAACGTCTGTCATTGAGTCAACTGGCGTTGTTTCGATTTCTTGGTTGTACGTGACAAGGAGTATGGTCGCCTGTCCAACCTCGTAGGCCGTAACGCCGCTGCCCGGGTAAAATTTCCCTCATTGCACACTTTATTGCATATGCCAGTCTTCATTAGCCCATTTTAGGAGCAGAACAGTAGGACGTTAAACCCCATTCAATTTCATTTCATTTTCTCTATGTTGCTTATATATTGTAGTGGATAAATATTTTTCTGGTTCTAGCAATTATTTAATTTCTGCATAGAAATCTTGCTTTGGCCAGTTTTTTTTATTGCAGAGTGCCATTCTTGTATAATTCAGTCTATGATCCTTTGTTTAAAACATGCTTAAGAAGTCGTCATGATTTCCTACTTATAACCAAACATATTGGAAATATTTGTCTGGCATTATTAAATCCTAATTTTATTGGTCTTATTTAAAATTAAACTTTCATTTAACTATGAACAACCCTTAACGTGTCTCTTTAAAACTATTAAGTACTCTAAAAGCTCAACCTTTTGACCTAAACTCATTAATTTACCATTTTGTTGTGAGCGACTTCTTATTCTTCCTATATGACATATTGCACGTGTCGGATTTCAAAGGGGGGGTTGGATGGCTGAATGGCTAGCACGCGCGCCTGTCATTGAGTTAACTAGCGTGTTTTCGAATGCCCGGTTGTACGTGACAAGGAGTAAGGTCGCCTGTCCAACCTGACATTTTTATTTTTTTTCCCGCCATTTTCATTTCATTTTCTCATCCGTCTCATTGCAGTAATACAAGTTTCAGTTATTTCCCTTTAGTTTTCAGATTATTGTTATGCCTGGGTGCAATGTTTCATACTATATTTAGACTTGTAACTTCGCGAGTTTTTGACTAATTTTGATTATTTTTTCTTCTTATCCTTTTATTTAGGATACTTGATACAATCAATGACACGTGACGATGAATATGAAAGCTTTCATATCTGCATGGGACAGTAGCAGATCTAGTTGTTATTTTTTTTTGTGTGTTTTATCCACAAATCGGATTTCTCAGAATCTAACCACAGTATCTTTATGAAACTTTTACCTATCCCCCCAAAAATGGGTGGTAGCTGTTGATTAAATATATTTTCAAAACGTTTTACGAATCCGAAATCCCCGAAATTTACGAACGACAAAATGGACAAAGCATAGTCGTAACTTTATTGTTTTTTGACCGATTTTACTAAATCATTTTTCTTTGAATACCTTGAAAAAAATCATTTTCATCAGCAGTTTCACATTTTCGAATTTCGAAAATTCGTTGCTGTGATTTCGAACCGGAAGTTTAGACCAATTTGACAACTTCTTTAATAGTTGTGCGATTTTCATTCAATTTAGTATATAAGTAGATCCTACCGATGTGACTTCAAAAATATAATTAGAAATTTTCTAAATTATCTCCCCTTGACGAAATTAAGGATCAAAGTTTTCAAAAAAATCGTCGAAATATAGGTCAGAATGACCTAATTTTTTTTTTCGATACTAGACAAGGAATTACTGATTCGTACACAAAATATGGAGTTTGTCAATCGAACCGGAAGTGCCACCATCTTGAAACGTGAAAAATCAATAAGGCTTTTTTGCTATTTTACTTACAGACCCGGGAGTTATATTTTCTGAATCCTTGTAGGAAGGCATAAAAAATGTCGCGAATAGAATTTTGATTTAGGTCAACCGGGAGTCACCATTTTGAATTGAAAATGAAAAATAGAAGCAATTTGAAGGGCCGAGACTTTGGAGCACAATAACTCTCATTCTAATTAAGCTAGAATGTTCAAACTTGGTGTAGACGTTCACTAGGTCAATGTTATGATGGAGTTCAAAGATGAGCGTTTTCTGCTTAGGGTAAGCAGAGATAAGCATGTTGATTTGTTGATTCTTTAGGGCACGATAACTTCGGTTATAATGAAGGGAGGGCGGTGAAACTTTTGTCAATAGATAGTCTAATAGCTAGCCTGTTGTGTGAAATCATTGTATCATATTTTTTTAAATATCAGGGATAGCCGAAAAAAAGAGATTGAAAATCCAAAAAGTCGTATTTTTACGATTTGGAGTATGTTTAGAGGTCCTTCTTGTAAAGTCAACATAATATTTGTTGGGAAATTCTTCTACAAAGAGTCTTATTGGTAGTCTTTTATATGAAACCATCGATCAACAGTCCAACATATCAGGAGTAGAAGAACAAAGGGGTCGAACATTGAAAACGGCACCCTTTCATTGTTAAGCGAAACATGCAGTGTGGGTGACTACAATCTACACATTTAGTCATCGTATAGAGCTTATTCAACAGTATCGAATTCCAACTGCTTAGGGATATTTTACGTGCACTCCAATGTGTACACGGGACCGTGGTTTTCGTCCCATCCGAACTAGACAGCTGTGCTTGTCAGGCCCTCCGTTCTGCCTCACTGACAAGGGGGAACCACGCCGGGAAATCGAGATGAACTTTCTCCGTGCAGAACTTTCAATTCAAGCCAAACTTATATTGCATACGATTAAGCTGGTCAGTTGGAACTTATTTTCAAAAGTTTTGTAATAATCGGTTGGTAATTAAAGTACCATGCACATTAAACTGTTAAAACAGAAAATTTCGCCCGGTTGAAATGTTTCTTGCTATAGGTCAGCAATTTTCCGAATTCAGGGAGGCTGAATGGCTGAATGGTTAGCATGTGCCCGCTGTATCGTAACGTCTGTCATTGAGTCAACGGGCGTCGTTTCGATCTCCAGGTTGCACGTGACATGGAATATGATGTCCAACCCCGTTTATTGCGAACGATTAAGCTGTTCAGGGGGAGCTTATTTTTAAAAGTTTTGTAATATTCGGTTGATAACTAAAGGTACCGTGCAAATTAAACTGTTAAAATAGAAAATTTAACCCGGTTGAAATGTTTCTCGCTATAGGTCAGTTAGAATGTTCAAACTTGGTGTAGACGTTCACTAGGTCATTGTCTTGATCGAGTTCACAGCAGAAATAACAGTGAAGCGATCAACGAACTCATAACAGAAATAACAGTGCAAAACTTAACGAATTCATAGCATAAATAGCAGAAATGAAATGGGATTTTACGTCCTACTCTTCTGCACGGGCATACGCCATACAGTGTGCTATGAGGGAATTTTTGCCCGGGCAGCGGCGCTACGGCCTACTCTTATATCGAATTCCAACTGCCAAGGGATCTTTTACGTGCACTCCAATGTGTACACGGGACCTCGGTTTTTCGTCCCACCCGAACGACTAGGCAGCTGTCCTTATCAGGCCCTCCTTCTGCATCACTGAAAAGAGGAAACCACGCCGGAAAAATCGAAATGAGCTTTCTCGGCCAATGCAAGGATCGAACACCCGATCTCCAGGCTAACGAGCCAGCGCCTTGCCCACTTAGCCACCGTGATTCCCATAAATAGCAATGAAACGATCAACGAATTTATAGCAGTAATAACACTTCAACAATTAACGAATTCGTAGCAAAAATAACGGCGAAACAATTAACGAATTCGTAGCAGAAATAACAATGAAACGTTCAACGAAATCATAGCCGAAATAAGAGTGGAACAATCAACGAATTAATAGTAGACAAGTTCATAGTAGAAAAAACAGCGAAACAATGAACGAATCATAGCAGAAACCAGAAGGCTATCAATACACTGTGAAATTTGAAACCTAAATGGCCCGGCTAGGAACAATATCTACATGCACGTAAAAGACTACTTAACAGTTGGAATTCGAAAGAAAAGACCATAACGACGCTGTCCGATCAAAATTTATTTAATTCAGTCGGCGCAAAAAGATAGGTCGTTAAAACCATTTCTGTTCAGTTCATTCCATTTCCTTAAATATATGAAAGTTGTGTGAATTGGGAATCGCGTATTACTCAACAGTTTCAGGGGAGATAAGCCGTCTTTGAGATTGGAAATCAATTTTTGATATCGACTGTGTATGATTGCTACTAAATCGATTGTGATTCAGGTTCTAATCAGTTTGGATTGAAGAATCGGGGTGGCATATGTGTGTGTGATGGGGTGGGGGTGGTAGCACAAGACGCTATATCCCATTCGCAACCACACACCTAACAAATGCAGGGTATAGGTTGTGATCAGTTCTTTCAAGCTTTTCATATATTTAAGCCACTTTTTTACACGCCTCATCTGAAAATGTCTGTGTTAGTGTAGATAAATGTTGACCAAATAACATCTTTCACCATTTTGACTTTCAGTTACAGAACTAGCATAGGGGCGTTTTAAGGTTTATCATGGATGAGGCTGTACTATTTTGAGGGCCCTCTGTCGTGAGGGGAGGTTCTTGATTGATGATTGTCATCCCAATGCAATGGCTGCATTCTCATTTGGTAGTGGATTCGACAGTAACAGTGTATAGAAAACGATTGAGTTGGACTCGGGGGCCCTTTCCCTTGGCCCTAGGGACCCTTTTGTCATTCGTGGGGCCCTTTTGTCTGTCTTTAGAGCCCATCCTAACTAGGGTACATTTTCATTTTTCGCTTCGGTTTTAGCATTTTTCTCCCGTTTTATTTTTTCAACTGCTTTGATTTTTTTCGCGGCGAGGCTGGCGCCTCAGGCGCCTCAGCTAAAAAACGCTTTTGAACTAGCAGTACTATTGACATAATACCGTTTTTTCCAGTAATGGTAACTCACTCGTTTCTTCAAGAATCATTCGGCATTCCAGGTATGCTACATTCTATTCGCTGTCTTCCATAGGAGCGGTAAGATGAGACCTGTTTGTGGGGAAATCCCTAAACAATATGCGAAGGTGGAATAATTGTACATTACTTTATGGTTTGCGTGAAGTAATTGACATATCGAAATTACAGTTATATGCACTGAATAACCATGACACGGAGAGAGAGAGAGAGAGAGAGAGAGAGAGAGAGAGAGAGAGAGAGAGAGAGAGAGAGAGAGAGAGAGAGAGAGAGATGGGGTTTAACGTCCACTCGACGCAAACTAGGTAATTTTGGGACTAACATATGGTTTAATTTTATTTCAATAATCTGCTTGCGCATATTAACAGTGGGAGGAAACCGCAGGTCCCGGGGTAAACCCAGGAGATTGGACAGGCGAGATTGTAGGTTAGGGTCAGGGTAAGCGCTAAGGTTAGGTCTTGGGTTAGGATTAGGATTAGCGATATCCCTATTTACATCTCGTGACCTTTGACCAAACGTAATGAAGACAGGATGTGACGTATATATGCACATTGAGGTTATCAAGTTATAGACCGGACTAGTAGTAAGCTATAAACGGATAAATAACAAGAGTTTATATGTATATTATTTTATTAAATTTATATATATCTTAACTCCCTGATTTACGTATATACATTATGCATGAACAATAGAAACTATATACTAGTATTTATAAGTATTAAAGCTATGGTAATATTATGCTATCAAATAGCCGTATTGTCTTAATATTTGTTGTAACCGCAACCTTGATAGTTATTGTAAGGAGGATAACGGTTGTAGTTGTTGTATCCGTTACCATATCCGTTGTTATTGTAGTTGTTATATCCCTTCCCATATTCGTTGTTATTGTGGTCATTGTTGTAACCGTTGTTGTAATTGTAGGGGCCGTTGTAACTATTGTATCCTTTATTATTGTATTGGTTGTACTTGTATCGGTTGTATGGCCCGTTGTTGTACCCGTTGTAGTTGTATGATTGTTTGTAAGCTCCAATCTTTCCATGTCCAACAAGTCCGTTTCCAATTATACCGTGTCCGATACCGTTACCAACGATACCATGACCAATTCCGTGTCCAACAATACCGTGTCCGATACCGCTACCAACGATGTCATGCCCAATGCCGTTACCAATCTTTCCATGTCCAATTAGTCCGTGTCCGATTCCGTTTCCAATGATACCATGTCCGATACCGATACCAACGATACCATGACCAATTCCGTTTCCAACAATACCGTGTCCGATACCGTTACCAACGATGCCATGCCCAATGCCGTTACCAATCTTTCCATATCCAATAAGTCCGTGTCCGATTCCGTTTCCAATGATACCATGTCCGATACCGTTACCAACGATACCATGACCAATTCCGTTTCCAACAATACCGTGTCCGATACCGTTACCAACAATACCATGACCAATTCCGTTACCAATAACACCGACTTTGCCAACAGCTACTATTCCGTGTCTGAGTCAGTTTCCTTTGATACCATGTCCAATACCATGGTTGAGTCCGTTGCCAATAGCTCCTACACCAACAAGACCATGTCCAACACCGACATGTCCTCTTCCAAATCCTTTACCAATTCCGTTTCCAAAGACACCAACACCATGTCCCAAACCGTGTCCGATTTTAGCATCGATGTATTGGGAAGCAGCTACTGTCAAACAGACAGCAAAAGCGACGAAAGCCTGAAAAAGAAAAAAAAAACATGTGTTTTACAGAAATAGCCGTAGATTTGATTCCATACTAAAAAAAATCGCGAGGGTTTATTTATAACCAAAAACTTGACAATCAAGAAATTTTACTGTGCCGCCATTATTTAGTACATGATCGAGTTTTGGCGTTACCAGGCAAAATCACAAATAATGTTCAACTCTGGGTAATAATTTACACTTTTTATAATTTACCGTTCTGGCCCTATCTATATAAAACTGCCTTTAATGCAATGTCAAGGGCGATAAGCAATAATACAACAGTGACGATGCAATACCATGTTCAACCCTCGGTAATTTCTACCAGTTTTAAATTTAAAGATGGACCTATGGATATGAATGCCAAGTGCGATAAGCAATCATATAAAAATTTAGTATGTAATGAAACTTATTAGTGCTATACCAAATTAGATATCAGGTTTCTTGTCTAGAAAGTTCAAGTATATCCCATCTGGGTCACGATCCTTTTCACTACATACCGCTAATTGGAAGTATTGAAGATTATTTAGTCAACAAGTTAACATTGTTACAATGTTTTACTGTATTAGCCCAGTCTGTACAGAACAGAGGGGCGAAAAAGCAAGTCCCATTTAAGATTTCAGGGACCGGGTATGCTTTTCTTAAAACTTCAAAGATTTGAAATCTTATACGGAGAAGGGCAAAAGTCCTACTTTATACAACGACTGGACCATTGAAGACAAACAGATAGATTTTGCCCGGACATCTATATCACGATATACTCTATCAAGGAATCTTTTACGTGCACGCCAATGTGCACACTGAACATTGCTTTTCGTCCCATCCTGACAATAAGACACTATTCCCTGTCAGACCGGGCAGACCTACTGTCCTGTACAGCTAACAAGGGCAGTCAAGCCTGTACAATTGACTTTCTGGTCAAACCCCGGGAGAGAGCCCAAGACCTACTGGTTAGTTAATCAGTGTCTCTTATCACTGAGCCACCATGATCTCCATACATTAAAGATAGAGAGAGAAATGGGGTTTAACGTCCACTCAACACAAACTAGGTCATTTCGGGACTAACATATGGTTTAATTTTATTTCAATAATTCGCTTGCGCGTAGGGGTCTTTAGCAGTGGGAGGAAACCGGAGTGCCCGGAGGAAACCCACGAGGTTGAGAAGGCGCCCCTATCTCCATGCCACATACGCTCACACCAGGGCTCGAAACCACAGCCGCAAGCCAGAGGTGACCGGCCAGCTAGAGGTCGAAGCGCGGCACTCTAGTCCACTCGGCCATCCCAACCCCCCTTCCATACATTAAAAACATGGAGTTCGTAGATGAGCATATTATGCTTAGGGTAAGCAGAGATAAGCAATTAGATTGGTTGATGATTTCGGACACTTTCACTTCAGTCAGAGTGATGAAACTTGGTGTATAGTTTCATTACATCAATACCTTGAATACGTTCGACAATGAGCATTGTCTGCCCTGGATAAGCAGAGCGATGAGCAATTTGATTGGTCGAGAATTTGAAACAAAATAACTCTCCTTCTAATTGGGGCAGAATGTTCAATCTTGGTGAAGGCGTTCATTAGGTCAGTGCCATGAAGGAGTGCGAAGATGAGCATTGTCTGCTTACAGTAAGCAGAGATAAGCAATCTGATTGGTTGATTCTTTGGGGCACGATAACTTTGGTTATAATGAAGTGAGAGTGACAAAATTCCAAATATAGATTCATTATGTCATTACCTTGACTAAGTTTGATGTTGAGAATTTCTGCGTAGATTTAGGAGCAATAAGCAATTTGGCTGATCACATTGGAACATAACACCTCTGTTTTTAATTAAGGTAGAATTTGAACCGGTTGAATTGTTTCTCGTTATAACTCGGTGAGTTTTTGGCGGATTTCATTAATTCTTTTTCCTTTTTAAGATTCTTTATATAACTCTTGAGATGCGACAGAAACTGACCGTGAATATGAAAGCTTTAATATCTGCTTAGCAGATCTAGAATTATTATTAAGCTTTCATATTACATATGAAAGCTTTAATATCTGCTTAGCAGATCTAGTTAAGCTTTCATATTACATATGAAAGCTTATTGTTTCTGTTAAGATTATTATTAAGCTTTCATATTACATATGAAAGCTTATTGTTTCTGTTAAGATTATTAAGCTTTCATATTACATATGAAAGCTTATTGTTTCTGTTAAGATTATTAAGATTATTAAGCTTTCATATTACATATGAAAGCTTATTGTTTCTGTTAAGATTATTATTATTTTTTTTTTGTGTATTTTCTGCAAATCGGATTTCTCAGAATCTAACCATGGGATCTTTCTAAAACTTTGACCTACCCCCCCAAAAATGGGGTGCGAACGTTGTTTAAATATATTTTCAAAACGTTTTACGAATCCGAAATCACCGAATTTTACGAACGAAAAAACTGACAATGCATAGTCGTAACTTTGTTATTTTTTGACCGATTTTACTAATTATTTTTTCTTTGAATACCTTGAAAAAAATCATTTTCATCTGCAGTTTCACATTTTGGAATTTCGAAAATTCGTCGCTGTGATTTCGAACCGGAAGTTTAGACCAATTTGACAACTTCTTTAATAGTTGTACGATTTTCATGAAATTTAGTATACAAGTAGATCTTACCGATGTGACTTCAAAAATATAATTAGAAATTTTCTAAATTATCTCCCCTTGGTGAAATTAAGGATCAAAGTTTTCAAAAAAATCGTCGAAATATAGGTCAGAATGACCTAATTTTTTTTTTCGATACTAGACAAGGAATTACTGATTCGTACACAAAATATGGAGTTTGTTGATCGAACCGGAAGTGCCACCATCTTTAAACGTGAAAAATCAAAAAGGCTTTTTTGCTATTTTACTTACAGACTCGGGAGTTATATTTTCGGAATCCTTGAAGGAATGCCTAAAAATCTATCGGATCAGAATTTTGATTTCGGTCATGTGATGGTCACAATTTTGAATTGAAAATGAAAAATAGAAGCAATTTGAAAGGCCCGGACTTCGGAACACAATAACTCTCCTTCTAATTAAGCTAGAATGTTCAAACTTGGTGTAGACATTTACTAGGTCAATGTTATGATTGAGTTCAAAGATGAGCATTTTCTGCTTAGGGTAAGCAGAGATAAGCATGCTGATTTGTTGATTCTTTAGGGCACGACAACTTCGGTTATAATGAAGGGAGGGCGGTGAAACTTTTGTCAATAGAGAGTCTAATAGGTAGCCTGTTGTGTGAAATGATTGTATCATTTTTTTTAAATATCAGGGATAGCCGAAAAAAAGAGATTGAAAATCCAAAAAGTCGTATTTTTACAATTTGGAGCATGTTTAGACGTCTTTCTCGTAAAGTCAACATACTATTTTTTGGGAACTTCTTCTACAAAGAGTCTTATTGGTAGTCTTTTATATGAAACCATCGATCAACAGTCCAACATATCAGGAGTAGAAGAACAAAAGGATCGAACATTGAAAACGGCACCCTTTCATTGTTGAGCGAAACATGAAGTGTGGGTGACTACAATCTACGCATTTAGTCATCGTATAGAGCTTATTCAACAGTATCGAATTCCAACTGCTTAGGGATATTTTACGTGCACTCCAATGTGTACACGGGACCTTGGTTTTTCGTCCCATCCGAAGGATTAGACAGCTGTGCTTGTCAGGCCCTCCGTTCTGCCTTACTGACAAGGGAACCACGCCGGGAAATCGAGATGAACTTTCTCTGTGCAGAACTTTCAATTCAGGCAAAACGTTTATTGCATACGATTAAGCTGCTCAGTTGGAGCTTATTTTCAAAAGTTTTGTAATAATCGGTTGGTAATTAAAGTACCGTGCACATTAAACTGTTAAAACAGAAAATTTCGCCCGGTTGAAATGTTTCTTGCTATAAGTCAGCAATTTTCCGAATTCAGGGAGGCTGGATGGCTGAATGGTTAGCATGTGCTCGCTGTATCGTAACCTTTGTCATTGAGTCAACGGGCGTCGTTTCGATCTCCATGTTGCACGTGACATGGTGTATGATGTCCAACCTCGTGGGTTTTCTCCGTGTTCTTCGGTTTCCTCCCAACGGCTAAAGACCAGTACGTGCAAGGGGAGTTTTTAAATAAAATTAAAAAACATATGTTAGTCCCAAAATGACCTAGTTTGTGTCGAATGGACGTTAGGCCGCATTTCTCTCTTTCTCTTTTTAAAGTTTTGTAATAATCGGTTGGTAATCAAAGGTACTGTTAAAGTGATAAAACCGAAAATTTGGCCCGGTTGTAATGTTTCTCACTTTAAAGTCAGCAATTTGTCGATTTTAAGGGGCAAACGTTTATTGCGAACAATTAAGCTGGTCAGGGGGAGCTTATTTTTAAAAGTTTTGTAATATTCGGTTGATAACTAAAGGTACCGTGCAAATTAAACTGTTAAAATAGAAAATTTGGCCCGGTTGAAATGTTTCTCGCTGTAGGTCAGCAATTTGCCGATTTTAGGGAGGTTGCGTGGCTGAATGGTTAGCACGTGCGCTCTGTATCATAACGTCTGTCATTGAGTCAACTGGCCTTGTTTCGATTTCTTGGTTGTACGTGACAAGGAGTATGGTCGCCTTACCAACCTCGTAGGCCGTAACGCCGCTGCCCGGGTAAAATTTCCCTCATTGCACACTTTATGGCGTATGCCCGTCTTCATTAGCCCATTGTAGGAGCAGAACAGTAGGACGTTAAACCCCATTCAATTTCATTTCATTTTCTCTATGTTGCTTATTTATTATACTGGATAAATATTTTTCTGGTTCTAGCAATTATTTAATTTCTGCATAGAAATCTCAGGCCAGTTTTTTTTATTGCAGAGTGCCATTCTTGTATATTGCAGTCTATGACCCTTTGTTTAAAACATGCTTAAGAAGTCGTCACGATTTCCTACTTATAACCAAACATATTGGAAACCATAATTATATAACATATCTTGGAAGCCCGATTACAGCTATACAAGTTTCAGTTATTTCCCTTTAGTTTAAAGATTATTTTTTTGCCCGGGTGCAATGTTTCTCACTACATTTAAATTTGTAACTTTGTGAGTTTTTGACCGATTTTGATATTATGTCTTTATAATTTTCCAAATCTACATATTTAACGTACATATTCAAACAGTTGAGTTGAACCCGATTCAAAAAGTTTTAGTTTTGTTCAAAGTTATCTCATTTAATTTTTCGATGTTTTCTTACCATTTTCATTTCATTTTTCTGAAAGTTTTGAAATCGGAAGTCATCCCGATTACAGCAACACAAGTACCAGTTATTTCCCTTTAGTTTTCAGATTACTCAATGTTTCATACTATATTTAGACTTGTAACTTCGCGAGTTTTTGACCAATTTTGATAGTTTGTTATTCTTATCCTTTTATTTGAGATACTTGATATAATCGATGACACGTGACGATGAATATGAAAGCTTTCATATCTGCATGGGACAGTAGCAGATCTAGTTATTATTTTTTTTTTGTGTATTTTCTGCAAATCGGATTTCTCAGAATCTAACCATGGGATCTTTCTAAAACTTTGACCTACCCCCCAAAAAATGGGGTGCGAACGTTGTTTAAATATATTTTCAAAACGTTTTACGAATCCGAAATCACCGAATTTTACGAACGAAAAAACTGACAATGCATAGTCGTAACTTTGTTATTTTTTGACCGATTTTACTAATTCTTTTTTCTTTGAATACCTTGAAAAAAATCATTTTCATCTGCAGTTTCACATTTTCGAATTTCGAAAATTCGTCGCTGTGATTTCGAACCGGAAGTTTAGACCAATTTGACAACTTCTTTAATAGTTGTACGATTTTCATGAAATTTAGTATACAAGTAGATCTTACCGATGTGACTTCAAAAATATAATTAGAAATTTTCTAAATTATCTCCCCTTGGTGAAATTAAGGATCAAAGTTTTCAAAAAAATCGTCGAAATATAGGTCAGAATGACCTGATTTTTTTTTTCGATACTAGACAAGGAATTGCTGATTCGTACACAAAATATGGAGTTTGTCGATCGAACCGGAAGTGCCACCATCTTTAAACGTGAAAAATCAAAAAGGCTTTTTTGCTATTTTACTTACAGACTCGGGAGTTATATTTTCGGAATCCTTGAAGGAATGCCTAAAAATCTATCGGATCAGAATTTTGATTTCGGTCATGTGATGGTCACAATTTTGAATTGAAAATGAAAAATAGAAGCAATTTGAAAGGCCCGGACTTCGGAACACAATAACTCTCCTTCTAATTAAGCTAGAATGTTCAAACTTGGTGTAGACGTTCACTAGGTCAATGTTATGATTGAGTTCAAAGATGAGCGTTTTCTGCCTAGGGTGAGCAGGGATAAGCATGCTGATTTGTTGATTCTTTAGGGCACGATAACTTCGGTTATAATGAAGGGAGGGCGGTGAAACTTTTGTCAATAGAGAGTCTAATGGGTAGCCTGTTGTGTGAAATGATTGTATCATTTTTTTTAAATATCAGGGATAGCCGAAAAAAAGAGATTGAAAATCCAAAAAGTCGTATTTTTACAATTTGGAGCATGTTTAGAGGTCTTTCTCGTTAAGTCAACATACTATTTTTTTGGAACTTCTTCTACAAAGAGTCTTATTGGAAGTCTTTTATATGAATCCATCGATCAACAGTCCAACATATCAGGAGTAGGAGAACAAAAGGATCGAACATTGAAAAAGGCACCCTTTCATTGTTGAGCGAAACATGAAGTGTGGGTGACTACAATCTACGCATTTAGTCATCGTATAGAGCTAATTCAACAGTATCGAATTCCAACTGCTTAGGGATATTTTACGTGCACTCCAATGTGTACACGGGACCTTGGTTTTTCGTACCATCCGAAGGACTAGCTAGACAGCTGTGCTTGTCTGGCCCTCCGTTCTGCCTTACTGACAAGGGAACCACGCCGGGAAATAGAGATGAACTTTCTCTGTGCAGAACTTTCAATTCAGGCAAAACATTTATTGCATACGATTAAGCTGGTCAGTTGGAGCTTATTTTCAAAAGTTTTGTAATAATCGGTTGGTAATTAAAGTACCGTGCACATTAAACTGTTAAAACAGAAAATTTCGCCCGGTTGAAATGTTTCTTGCTATAAGTCAGCAATTTTCCGAATTCAGAGAGGCTGGATGGCTGAATGGTTAGCATGTGCTCGCTGTATTGTCATTGAATCAACGGGCGTCGTTTCGATCTCCAGGTTGCACGTGACATGGTGTATGATGTCCAACCTCGTGGGTTTTCTCCGTGTTCTTCGGTTTCCTCCTAACGGCTAAAGACCAGTACGTGCAAGGGGAGTTTTTAAATAAAATTAAAAAACATACGTTAGTCCCGAAATGACCTAGTTTGTGTCGAATGGACGTTAGGCCGCATTTCTCTCTTTCTCTTTTTAAAGTTTTGTAATAATCGGTTGGTAATCAAAGGTACTGTTAAAGTGATAAAACAGAAAATTTGGCCCGGTTGTAATGTTTCTCACTTTAAATTCAGCAATTTGTCGATTTTAAGGGGCAAACGTTTATTGCGAACGATTAAGCTGGTCAGGGGGAGCTTATTTTTAAAAGTTTTGTAATATTCGGTTGATAACTAAAGATACCGTGCAAATTAAACTGTTAAAATAGAAAATTTGGCCCGGTTGAAATGTTTCTCGCTGTAGGTCAGCAATTTGCCGATTTTAGGGAGGTTGCGTGGCTGAATGGTTAGCACATGCGCTCTGTATCATAACGTCTGTCATTGAGTCAACTGTCCTTGTTTCGATTTCTTGGTTGTACGTGATAAGGAGTATGGTCGCCTTACCAACCTCGTAGGCCGTAACGGCGCTGCCCGGGTAAAATTTCCCTCATTGCACACTTTATGGCGTATGCCCGTCTTCATTAGCCCATTGTAGGAGCAGAACAGTAGGACGTTAAACCCCATTCAATTTCATTTCATTTTCTCTATGTTGCTTATTTATTATAGTGGATAAATATTTTTCTGGTTCTAGCAATTATTTAATTTCTGCATAGAAATCTCTGGCCAGTTTTTTTTATTGCAGAGTGCCATTCTTGTATATTGCAGTCTATGACCCTTTGTTTGAAACATGCTTAAGAAGTTGTCACGATTTCTTACTTATAACCAAACATATTGGAAACCATAATTATATAACATATCTCTAATTTTGGAAGCTATACAAGTTTAGGTTATTTCCCTTTACTTTAAAGATTATTTTTTTGCCCGGGTGCAATGTTTCTCACTACATTTAAATTTGTAACTTTGTGAGTTTTTGAACGATTTTGATATTATGTCTTTATAATTTTCCAAATCTACATATTTAACGTACATATTCAAACAGTTGAGTTCAACCTGATTCAAAAAGTTTTAGTTTTGTTCAAAGTTATCTCATTCATCCCGATTACAGCAACACACGTATCAGTTATTTCCCTTTAGTTTTCAGATTACTCAATGTTTCATACTATATTTAGACTTGTAACTTCGCGAGTTTTTGACCAATTTTGATAGTTTGTTATTCTTATCCTTTTATTTGAGATACTTGATATAATCGATGACACGTGACGATGAATATGAAAGCTTTCATATCTGCATGGGACAGTAGCAGATCTAGTTATTATTTTTTTTTTGTGTATTTTCTGCAAATCGGATTTCTCAGAATCTAACCATGGGATCTTTCTAAAACTTTGACCTACCCCCCCAAAAATGGGGTGCGAACGTTGTTTAAATATATTTTCAAAACGTTTTACGAATCCGAAATCACCGAATTTTACGAACGAAAAAACTGACAATGCATAGTCGTAACTTTGTTATTTTTTGACCGATTTTACTAATTCTTTTTTCTTTGAATACCTTGAAAAAAATCATTTTCATCTGCAGTTTCACATTTTCGAATTTCGAAAATTCGTCGCTGTGATTTCGAACCGGAAGTTTAGACCAATTTGCCAACTTCTTTAATAGTTGTACGATTTTCATGAAATTTAGTATACAAGTAGATCTTACCGATGTGACTTCAAAAATATAATTAGAAATTTTCTAAATTATCTCCCCTTGGTGAAATTAAGGATCAAAGTTTTCAAAAAAATCGTCGAAATATAGGTCAGAATGACCTAATTTTTTTTTTCGATACTAGACAAGGAATTAATGATTCGTACACAAAATATGGAGTTTGTCGATCGAACCGGAAGTGCCACCATCTTTAAACGTGAAAAATCAAAAAGGCTTTTTTGCTATTTTACTTACAGACTCGGGAGTTATATTTTCGGAATCCTTGAAGGAATGCCTAAAAATCTATCGGATCAGAATTTTGATTTCGGTCATGTGATGGTCACAATTTTGAATTGAAAATGAAAAATAGAAGCAATTTGAAAGGCCCGGACTTCGGAACACAATAACTCTCCTTCTAATTGAGCTAGAATGTTCAAACTTGGTGTAGACGTTCACTAGGTCACTATCTTGATTGAGTTCAAAGATGAGCATTTTCTGCTTAGGGTAAGCAGAGATAAGCATGCTGATTTGTTGATTCTTTAGGGCACGATAACTTCGGTTATAATGAAGGGAGGGCGGTGAAACTTTTGTCAATAGAGAGTCTAATAGGTAGCCTGTTGTGTGAAATGATTGTATCATTTTTTTTAAATATCAGGGATAGCCGAAAAAAAGAGATTGAAAATCCAAAAAGTCGTATTTTTACAATTTGGAGCATGTTTAGAGGTTTTTCTCGTTAAGTCAACATACTATTTTTTTGGAACTTCTTCTACAAAGAGTCTTATTGGAAGTCTTTTATATGAATCCATCGATCAACAGTCCAACATATCAGGAGTAGAAGAACAAAAGGATCGAACATTGAAAACGGCACCCTTTCATTGTTGAGCGAAACATGAAGTGTGGGTGACTACAATCTACGCATTTAGTCATCGTATAGAGCTTATTCAACAGTATCGAATTCCAACTGCTTAGGGATATTTTACGTGCACTCCAATGTGTACACGGGACCTTGGTTTTTCGTACCATCCGAAGGACTAGCTAGACAGCTGTGCTTGTCTGGCCCTCCGTTCTGCCTTACTGACAAGGGAACCACGCCGGGAAATCGAGATGAACTTTCTCTGTGCAGAACTTTCAATTCAGGCAAAACATTTATTGCATACGATTAAGCTGGTCAGTTGGAGCTTATTTTCAAAAGTTTTGTAATAATCGGTTGGTAATTAAAGTACCGTGCACATTAAACTGTTAAAACAGAAAATTTCGCCCGGTTGAAATGTTTCTTGCTATAAGTCAGCAATTTTCCGAATTCAGGGAGGCTGGATGGCTGAATGGTTAGCATGTGCTCGCTGTATTGTCATTGAGTCAACGGGCGTCGTTTCGATCTCCAGGTTGCACGTGACATGGTGTATGATGTCCAACCTCGTGGGTTTTCTCCGTGTTCTTCGGTTTCCTCCCAACGGCTAAAGACCAGTACGTGCAAGGGGAGTTTTTAAATAAAATTAAAAAACATGTTAGTCCCGAAATGACCTAGTTTGTGTCGAATGGACGTTAGGCCGCATTTCTCTCTTTCTCTTTTTAAAGTTTTGTAATAATCGGTTGGTAATCAAAGGTACTGTAAAAGTGATAAAACAGAAAATTTGGCCCGGTTGTAATGTTTCTCACTTTAAATTCAGCAATTTGTCGATTTTAAGGGGCAAACGTTTATTGCGAACGATTAAGCTGGTCAGGGGGAGCTTATTTTTAAAAGTTTCGTAATATTCGGTTGATAACTAAAGGTACCGTGCAAATTAAACTGTTAAAATAGAAAATTTGGCCCGGTTGAAATGTTTCTCGCTGTAGGTCAGCAATTTGCCGATTTTAGGGAGGTTGCGTGGCTGAATGGTTAGCGCGTGCGCTCTGTATCATAACGTCTGTCATTGAGTCAACTGTCCTTGTTTCGATTTCTTGGTTGTACGTGATAAGGAGTATGGTCGCCTTACCAACCTCGTAGGCCGTAACGGCGCTGCCCGGGTAAAATTTCCCTCATTGCACACTTTATGGCGTATGCCCGTCTTCATTAGCCCATTGTAGGAGCAGAACAGTAGGACGTTAAACCCCATTCAATTTCATTTCATTTTCTCTATGTTGCTTATTTATTATAGTGGATAAATATTTTTCTGGTTCTAGCAATTATTTAATTTCTGCATAGAAATCTCTGGCCAGTTTTTTTTATTGCAGAGTGCCATTCTTGTATATTGCAGTCTATGACCCTTTGTTTGAAACATGCTTAAGAAGTTGTCACGATTTCCTACTTATAACCAAACATATTGGAAACCATAATTATATAACATATCTCTAATTTTGGAAGCTATACAAGTTTAGGTTATTTCCCTTTACTTTAAAGATTATTTTTTTGCCCGGGTGCAATGTTTCTCACTACATTTAAATTTGTAACTTTGTGAGTTTTTGAACGATTTTGATATTATGTCTTTATAATTTTCCAAATCTACATATTTAACGTACATATTCAAACAGTTGAGTTCAACCTGATTCAAAAAGTTTTAGTTTTGTTCAAAGTTATCTCATTCATCCCGATTACAGCAACACACGTATCAGTTATTTCCCTTTAGTTTTCAGATTACTCAATGTTTCATACTATATTTAGACTTGTAACTTCGCGAGTTTTTGACCAATTTTGATAGTTTGTTATTCTTATCCTTTTATTTGAGATACTTGATATAATCGATGACACGTGACGATGAATATGAAAGCTTTCATATCTGCATGGGACAGTAGCAGATCTAGTTAAGCTTTCATATTACATATGAAAGCTTATTGTTTCTGTTAAAGTTATTATTATTATTTTTTTTTTGTGTGTGTTTTCTGCAAATCGGATTTCTCAGAATCTATCCATAGGATCTTTCTGAAATTTTGACCTACCCCCCCCCAAAAATGGGGTGCGAACCTTGATTAAATATATTTTCGAAACGTTTTACGAATCCGAAATCACCGAATTTTACGAACGAAAAAAATGACAATGCATAGTCGTAACTTTGTTATTTTTTGACCGATTTTACTAATTCTTTTTTCTTTGAATACCTTTAAAAAAAACATTTTCATCTGCAGTTTCACATTTTCGAATTTCGAAAATTCGTCGCTGTGATTTCGAACCGGAAGATTAGACCAATTTGACAACTTCTTTAATAGTTGTACGATTTTCATGAAATTTAGTATCTAAGTAGATCCTACAGATGTGACTTCAAAAATATAATTAGAAATTTTCTAAATTATCTCCCCTTGACGAAATTAAGGATCAAAATTTTCAAAAAAATCATCGAAATATAGGTCAGAATGACCTAATTTTTTTTTTGGATACTAGATAAGTAATTACTGATTTGTACACAAAATATGGAGTTTGTCGATCGAACCGGAAGTGCCGCCATATTTAAAAGTGAAAAATCAATAAGGCTTTTTTGCTATTTTACTTACAGACTCGGGAGTTATATTTTCTGAATCCTTGTAGGAAGGCCTAAAAAATGTCGCGAATAGAATTTTGATTTCGGTCACGTGATGGTCACCATTTTGAATTGAAAATGAAAAATAGAAGCAATTTGAAGGGTCGGGACTTTGGAACACAATTACTCTCCTTCTAATTAAGCTAGAATGTTCAAACTTGGTGTAGACGTTCACTAGGTCAATGTTATGATTGAGTTTAAATATGAGCATTTTCTGCTTAGGGTAAGCAGAGATAAGCATATTGATTTGTTGATTCTTTAGGGCACGATAACTTCGGTTATAATGAAGGGAGGGCGGTGAAACTTTTGTCAATAGAGAGTCTAATAGCTAGCCTGTTGTGTGAAATCATTGTATTATTTTTTCTAAATATCAGGGATAGCCGAAAAAAAGAGATTGAAAACCCAAAAAGTCGTATTTTTACAATTTGGAGCATGTTTAGAGGTCTTTCTCGTAAAGTCAACATAATATTTTTTGGGAACTTCTTGTACAAAGAGTCTTATTGGTAGTCTTTTATATGAAACCATCGATCAACAGTCCAACATATCAGGAGTAGAAGAACAAAAGGATCGAACATTGAAAACGGCACCCTTTCATTGTTAAGCGAAACATGCAGTGTGGGTGACTACAATCTACACATTTAGTCATCGTATAGAGCTTATTCAACAGTATCGAATTCCAACTGCTTAGGGATATTTTACGTGCACTCCAATGTGTACACGGGACCTTGGTTTTTCGTCCCATCCGAATGACTAGACAGCTGTGCTTGTCAGGCCCTCCGTTCTGCCTCACTGACAAGGGGAACCACGCCGGGAAATCGAGATGAACTTTCTCCGTGCAGAACTTTCAATTCAGGCGAAAACGATTATTGCATACGATTAAGCTGGTCAGTTGGAGCTTATTTTCAAAAGTTTTGTAATAATCGGTTGGTAATTAAAGTACCGTGCACATTAAACTGTTAAAACAGAAAATTTCGCCCGGTTGAAATGTTTCTTGCTATAAGTCAGCAATTTTCTGAATTCAGGGAGGCTGAATGGCTGAATGGTTAGCATGTGCGCACTGTATCGTAACGTCTGTCATTGAGTCAACGGGCGTCGTTTCGATCTCCAGGTTGCACGTGACATGAAGTATGATGTCCAACCTTGTGGGTTTTCTCCGTGTTCTTCGGTTTCCTCCCAACGGCTAAAGACCTGTAAGCGCAGGGGGAGTTTTTAAATAAAATTAAAAAACATATGTTAGTCCCGAAATGACCTAGTTTGTGTCGAATGGACATTAGGCCGCATTTCTCTCTTTCTCTTTTATTTTTAAAGTTTTGTAATAATCGGTTGGTAATCAAAGGTACTGTAAAAGTGATAAAACAGAAAATAATCGGTTGGTAATCAAAGGTACTGTAAAAGTGATAAAACAGAAAATTTCGCCCGGTTGTAATGTTTCTCACTTTAAAGTCAGCAATTTCCCGATTTTAAGTGGCAAACGTTTATTGCGAACGCTTAAGCTGGTCAGGGGGGAGCTTATTTTTAAAAGTTTTGTAATATTCGGTTGATAACTAAAGGTACCGTGCAAATTAAACTGTTACAATAGAAAATTTGGCCCGGTTGAAATGTTTCTCGCTGTAGGTCAGCAATTTGCCGATTTTAGGGAGGTTGCGTGGCTGAATGGTTAGCACGTGCGCTCTGTATCATAACGTCTGTCATTGAGTCAACTGCCGTTGTTTCGATTTTTTGGTTGTACGTGACAAGGAGTATGGTTGCCTGTCCAACCTCGTAGGCCGTAACCGCCGCTGCCCGGGTAAAATTTCCCTCATTGCACACATTCCCGTCTTCATTAGCCCATTTTAGGAGCAGAACAGTCGGACGTTAAACCCCATTCAATTTCATTTCATTTTCTCTATGTTGCTTATTTATTATAGTGGATAAATATTTTTCTGGTTCTAGCAATTATTTAATTTCTGCATAGAAATCTTGCTTTGGCCAGTTTTTTTTATTGCAGAGTGCCATTCTTGTTTAAACAAACATGATCCTTTGTTTAAAACATGCTTAAGAAGTCGTCACGATTTCCTACTTATAACCAAACATATTGGAAATATTAGTCTGGCATTATTAAATCCTAATTTTATTGGTCTTATTTAAAATTAAACTTTCATTTAACTATGAACAACCCTTAACGTGTCTCTTTAAAACTATTAAGTACTCTAAAACAGTAGCTCAACCTTTTGACCTAAACTCATTAATTTACCATTTTGTTGTGAGCGACTTCTTATTCTTCCTATATGACATATTGCACGTGTCTGATTTCAAAGGGGGGTTGAGTGGCTGAATGGTAAGCACGCGCGCCTGTCATTGAGTTAACTAGCGTGTTTTCGAATGCCCGGTTGTACGTGACAAGGAGTAAGGTCGCCTGTCCAACCTGCCATTTTTAATTTTTTTTCCCGCCATTTTCATTTCATTTTCTCATCCGTCTCATTACAGTAATACAAGTTTCAGTTATTTCCCTTTAGTTTTCAGATTATTGTTATGCCTGGGTGCAATGTTTCATACTATATTTAGACTTGTAACTTCGCGAGTTTTTGACCAATTTTAATAATTTTTTCTTCGTATCCTTTTATTTAGGTTACTTGATACAATCAATGACACGTGACGATGAATATGAAAGCTTTCATATCTGCATGGGACAGTAGCAGATCTAGTTATTGTTATTTTTTTTTTTGTGTTTTATCCACAAATCGGATTTCTCAGAATCTAACCACAGTATCTTTATGAAACTTTTACCTACCCACCCAAAAATGGGTGGTAGCTGTTGATTAAATATATTTTCAAAACGTTTTACGAATCCGAAATCACCGAAATTTACGAACGACAAAATGGACAATGCATAGTCGTAACTTTATTGTTTTTTGACCGATTTTACTAAATCTTTTTTCTTTGAATACCTTGAAAAAAACATTTTCATCAGCAGTTTCACATTTTCGAATTTCGAAAATTCGTCGCTGTGATTTCGAACCGGAAGTTTAGACCAATTTGACAACTTCTTTAATAGTTGTGCGACTTTCATTCAATTTAGTATATAAGTAGATCCTACCGATGTGACTTCAAAAATATAATTATAAATTTTCTAAATTATCTCCCCTTGGTGAAATTAAGGATCAAAGTTTTCAAAAAAATCGTCGAAATATAGGTCAGAATGACCTAATTTTTTTTTTCTATACTAGACAAGGAATTACTGATTCTTACACAAAATATGGAGTTTGTCGATCGAACCGGAAGTGCCACCATCTTGAAACGTGAAAAATCAATAAGGCTTTTTTGCTATTTTACTTACAGACTCGGGGGTTATATTTTCTGAATCCTTGTAGGAAGGCCTAAAAAATGTCGCGAACAGAATTTTGATTTAGGTCAACCGGGAGTCACCATTTTGGATTGAAAATCAAAAATATAAGCAATTTGAAGGGCCGAGACTTTTGAGCACAATAACTCTCATTCTAATTAAGCTAGAATGTTCTAACTTGGTGTAGACGTTCACTAGGTCAATGTTATGATGAAGTTCAAGGATGAGCATTTTCTGCTTAGGGTAAGCAGAGATAAGCATATTGATTTGTTGATTCTTTAGGGCACGATAACTTCGGTTATAATGAAGGGAGGGCGGTGAAACTTTTGTCAATAGAGAGTCTAATAGCTAGCCTGTTGTGTGAAATCATTGTATCATTTTTTTTTAAATATCAGGGATAGCCGAAAAAAGGAGATTGAAAATCCAAAAAGTCGTATTTTTACAACTTGGAGCATGTTTAGAGGTCTTTCTCGTAAAGTCAACATAATATTTGTTGGGAACTTCTTCTACAAAGAGTCTTATTGGTAGTCTTTTATATGAAACCATCGATCAACAGTCCAACATATCAGGAGTAGAAGAACAAAAGGATCGAACATTGAAAACGGCACCCTTTCATTGTTAAGCGAAACATGCAGTGTGGGTGACTACAATCTACACATTTAGTCATCGTATAGAGCTTATTCAACAGTATCGAATTCCAACTGCTTAGGGATATTTTACGTGCACTCCAATGTGTACACGGGACCGTGGTTTTCGTCCCATCCGAACTAGACAGCCGTTCTGCCTCACTGACAAGGGGGAACCACGCCGGATAATCGAGATGAACTTTCTCTGTGCAGAACTTTCAATTCAAGCCAAACTTTTATTGCATACGATTACGCTGGTCAGTTGGAGCTTATTTTCAAAAGTTTTGTAATAATCGGTTAGTAATTAAAGTACCATGCACATTAAACTGTTAAAACAGAAAATTTCGCCCGGTTCAAATGTTTCTTGCTATAAGTCAGCAATTTTCCGAATTCAGGGAGGCTGAATGGCTGAATGGTTAGCATGTGCGCGCTGTATCGTAACGTCTGTCATTGAGTCAACGGGCGTCGTTTCGATCGCCAGGTTGCACGTGACATGGAATATGATGTCCAACCCCGTTTATTGCGAACGATTAAGCTGTTCAGGGGGAGCTTATTTTTAAAAGTTTTGTAATATTCGGTTGATAACTAAAGGTACCGTGCAAATTAAACTGTTAAAATAGAAAATTTGGCCCGGTTGAAATGTTTCTCGCTGTAGGTCAGCTAGGATGTTCAAACTTGATCGAGTTCACAGCAGAAATAACAGTGAAACGATCAACGAACTCATAGCAGAAATAACAGTGCAAAACTTAACGAATTCATAGCAGAAATGAAATGGGGTTTTACGTCCTACTCTTCTGCACCTGACCTGGGCTAATGGAAGACGGCCATACGCCACACAGTGTGCTATGAGGGAATTTTTGCCCGGGCAAGGGATCTTTTACGTGCACTCCAATGTGTACACGGGACCTCGGTTTTTCGTCCCATCCGAACGACTAGGCAGCTGTCCTTATCAGGCCCTCCTTCTGCATCACTGACAAGAGGAAACCACGCCGGAAAATCGAGATGAGCTTTCTCGGCCAATGCAAGGATCGAACACCCGACCTCCATTCTAACGAGCCAGCGCCTTGCCCACTTAGCCACCGTGATTCCCATAAATAGCAATGAAACGATCAACGAATTTATAGCAGTAATAACACTTCAACAATTAACGAATTCGTAGCAGAAATAACGATGAAACAATTAACGAATTCGTAGCAGAAATAACAATGAAACGTTCAACGAAATAATAGCCGAAATAAGAGTGGAACAATGAACGAATTAATAGTAGACGAGTTCATAGTAGAAAAAACAGCGAAACAATGAACGAATCATAGCAGAAACCAGAAGGCTATCAATACACTGTGAAATTTGAAACCTAAATGGCCCGGCTAGGAACAATATCTACATGCACGTAAAAGACTACTTAACAGTTGGAATTCGAAAGAAAAGACCGTAACGACGCTGTCCGATCAAACTTTAGTTAATTCAGTCGGCGCAAAAAGGTAGGTCGTTAAAACCATTTCTGTTCAGTTCATTCCATTTCCTTAAATCTATGAAAGTTGTGTGAATTGGGAATCGCGTATTACTCAACAGTTTCAGGGGAGATAAGCCGTCTTTGAGATTGGAAATCAATTTTTGATATCGACTGTGTATGATTGCTACTAGATCGATTGTGATTCAGGTTCTAATCAGTTTGGATTGAAGAATCGGGGTGGTATATGTGTGTGTGATGGGGTGGCGGTGGTGTCACAAGACGCTATATCCCATTCGCAACCACACACCTAACAAATGCAGGGTATAGGTTGCGATCAGTTCTTTCAAGATTTTCATATATTTAAGCCACTTTATTACACGCCTCATCTGAAAATGTCTGTGTTAGTGTAGATAAATGTTGACAAAATAACATCTTTCACCATTTTGACTTTCAGTTACAGAACTAGCATAGGGGCGTTTTAAGGTTTATCATGGCGGAGGCTGTACTATTTTGAGGGCCCTCTGTCGCGAGGGGAGGTTCTTGATTGATGATTGTCACCCCAATGCAATGGCTGCATTCTCATTCAGTAGTGGATTCGACAGTAACAGTGTATAGAAAACGATTGAGTTGGACTCGGGGGCCCTTTCCCTTGGCACTAGGGACCCTTTTGTCATTCGTCGGACCCTTTTGTCTGTCTTTAGAGCCCTCCCTAACTAGGGCACATTTTCATTTTTCGCATCGGTTTTAGCATTTTTCTCCCGTTTTATTTTTTCAACTGCTTTGATTTTTTTCGCGGGGAGGCTGGCGCCTTCAGCGCCTCAGCTATAAAACGCTTTTGAACTAACAGTACTATTGACATAATACCGTTTTTTCCAGTAATGGTAACTCACTCGTTTCTTCAAGAATCATTCGGCATTCCAGGTATGCTACATTCTATTCGCTGTCTTCCATAGGAGCGGTAAGATGAGACCTGTTTGTGGGAAAATCCCTAAACAATATGCGAGGGTGGAATAATCGTACATTACTTTAAGGTTTGCGTGAAGTAATTGACATATCGAAATTACAGTTATATGCACTGAATAACCATGACACGGAGAGAGAGAGAGAGAGAGAGAGAGAGAGAGAGAGAGAGAGAGAAATGGGGTTTAACGTCCACTCGACGCAAACTAGGTCATTTTGGGACTAACATATGGTTTAATTTTATTTCAATAATCTGCTTGCGCATATTAACAGTGGGAGGAAACCGCAGGTCCCGGGATAAACCCATGAGATTGGACAGGCGAGATTGTAGGTTAGGGTTAGGGTAAGCGCTAATGTTAGGTCTTGGGTTAGGATTAGGATTAGCGATATCCCTATTTACATCTCGTGACCTTTGACCAAACGTAATGAAGACAGGATGTGACGTATATATGCACATTGAGGTTATCAAGCTATAGACCGGACTAGTAGTAAGCTATAAACGGATAAATAACAAGAGTTTATATGTATATTATTTTATTAAATTTATATATATCTTAACTCCCTGATTTACGTATATACATTATACATGAACAATAGAAACCATATACTAGTATTTATAAGTATTAAAGCTATGGTAATATTATGCTATCAAATAGCCGTATTGTCTTAATATTTGTTGTAACCGCAACCTTGATAGTTATTGTAAGAAGGATAACGGTTGTAGTTGTTGTATCCGTTACCGTATCCGTTGTTATTGTAGTTGTTATATCCCTCCCCATATTCGTTGTTATTGTGGCCATTGTTGTAACCGTTGTTGTAATTGTAGGGGCCGTTGTAACTATTGTATCCTTTATTATTGTATTGGTTGTACTTGTATAGTCCGTTGTTGTATCGTTACCAACGATACCATGACCAATTCCGTGTCCAACAATACCGTGTCCGATACCGTTACCAACGATGTCATGCCCAATGCCGTTACCAATCTTTCCATGTCCAATAAGTCCGTGTCCGATTCCGTTTCCAATGATACCATGTCCGATACCGTTACCAACGCTACCATGACCAATTCCGTTTCCAACAATACCGTGTCCGATACCGTTACCAACGATGCCATGCCCAATGCCGTTACCAATCTCTCCATGTCCAATAAGTCCGTGTCCGATTCCGTTTCCAATGATACCATGTCCGATACCGTTACCAACGATACCATGACCAATTCCGTTTCTAACAATACCGTGTCCAATACCGTTACCGATACCGTTACCAACAATACCATGACCAATTCCGTTACCAATAACACCGACTTTGCCAACAGCTACTATTCCGTGTCTGAGTCGGTTTCCTTGGATACCATGTCCAATACCATGGTTGAGTCCGTTGCCAATAGCTCCTACACCAACAAGACCATGTCCAACACCGGCATGACCAATTCCGTTTCTAACAATACCGTGTCCAATACCGTTACCGATACCGTTACCAACAATACCATGACCAATTCCGTTACCAATAACACCGACTTTGCCAACAGCTACTATTCCGTGTCTGAGTCGGTTTCCTTGGATACCATGTCCAATACCATGGTTGAGTCCGTTGCCAATAGCTCCTACACCAACAAGACCATGTCCAACACCGGCATGTCCTCTTCCATATCCTTTACCAATTCCGTTTGCAAAGACACCAACACCATGTCCGAAACCGTGTCCGATTTTAGCATCGATGTATTGGGAAGCAGCTACTGTCAAACAGACAGCGAAAGCGACGAAAGCCTGAAAAAGAAAAAAAAAACATGTGTTTTACAGAAATAGCCGTAGATTTGATTCCATACTAAAAAAAAAATCGCCAGGGTTTATTTATAACCAAAAACTTGACAATCAAGAAATTTTACTGTGCCGCCATTATTTAGTACATGATCGAGTTTTGGCGTTACCAGGCAAAATCACAAGTAATGTTCAACTAAGTTTTAAATTTAAAGATGGACCTATGGGTATGCATGCCAAGTGCGATAAGCAATCATATAAAAATTTAGTATGTAATGAAACTTATTAGCGCTATACCAAATTAGATATCAGGTTTCTTGTCTAGAAAGTTCAAGTATATCCCATCTGGGTCACGATCCTTGTCACTACATACCGCTAATTAGAAGTATTGAAGATTATTTAGTCAACAAGTTAAATTTACTCTCTGTAGATTGTTACAATGTTTTACTGTATTATTCCAGTCTGTACAGAACAGAGGGCGAAAAAGCAAGTCCCATTTAGGATTTCAGGGACCGGGTATGCTTATCTTAAAACTTCAAAGATTTGAAATCTTATACGGAGTAGGGCAAAAGTCCTACTTTATACACCGACTGGACCATTGAAGACAAACAGGTAGATTTTGCCCGGACATTTGTATCACGATATACTCTATCAAAGAATCTTTTACGTGCACGCCAATGTGCACACTGAACATTGCTTTTCGTCCCATCCTGACAATTAGACACTATTCCCTGTCAGACCGGGCAGACCTACTGTCCTGTACAGCTAACAAGGGCAGTCAAGCCTGTACAATTGACTTTCTGGTCAAACCCCGGGAGAGAGCCCCAGACCTACTGGTTAGTTAATCAGTGTCTCTCATCACTGAGCCACCATGATCCCCATACATTAAAAACGCGGAGTTCGTAGATGAGCATATTATGCTTAGGGTAAGCAGAGATAAGCAATTAGATTGGTTGATGATTTTGGACACTTTCACTTCAGTCAGAGTGATGAAACTTGGTGTATAGTTTCATTACATCAATATCTTGAATACGTTCGACAATGAGCATTGTCTGCCCTGGATAAGCAGAGCGATGAGCAATTTGATTGGTCGAGAATTTGAAACAAAATAACTCTCCTTCTAATTGGGGCAGAATGTTCAATCTTGGTGAAGGCGTTCATTAGGTCAGTGCCATAAAGGAGTGCGAAGATGAGCATTGTCTGCTTACAGTAAGCAGAGATAAGCAATCTGATTGGTTGATTCTTTGGGGCACGATAACTTTGGTTATAATGAAGTGAGAGTGACAAAATTCCAAATATAGATTCATTATGTCATTACCTTGACTAAGTTTGATGTTTAGAATTTCTGCGTAGATTTAGGAGCAATAAGCAATTTGACAGAACACATTGGAACATAACACCTCTGTTTCTAATTAAGGTAGAATTTGAACCGGTTGAATTGTTTCTCGTTATAACTCGGTGAGTTTTTGGCGGATTTCATTAATTCTTTTTCCTTTTTAAGATTCTTTATATAACTCTTGAGATGCGACAGAAACTGACCGTGAATATGAAAGCTTTAATATCTGCTTAGCAGATCTAGTTATTTTTTTTTTTTGTGTGTGTTTTATCCACAAATCGGATTTCTCAGAATCTAACCATAGGATCGTTCTGAAACTTTTACCTATCCCCCCAAAAATGGGTGGTGGCTGTTGATTAAATATATTTTCAAAACGTTTTACGTATCCGAAATCACCGAATTTTACGAACGAATGCATTTGACCTACAATGCTGTAACTTTGTGACTATTTGACCTATTTTACTAAATCTTTTTTCTTTGAGTACCTTGAGACAATTACTATAAATCTGCAGTTTCAGATTTTCGAATTTCGAAAATTCGTTGCTGTGATTTCGAGCCGGAAGTTTAGACCAATTTGACAACTTCTTTAATAGTTGTACGATTTTCATGAAATTTAGTATATAAGTAGATCTTACCGATGTGACTTCAAAAATATAATTAGAAATTTTCGAAATTATCTCCCCTTGGTGAAATTAAGGATCAAAGTTTTAAAAAAAATCGTCCAAATATAGGTCAGAATGACCTAATTTTTTTTCGATAATAGACAAGGAATTACTTATTCGTACACAAAATATGGAGTTTGTCGATCGAACTGGAAGTGCCACCATCTTGAAACGTGAAAAATCAATAAGGCTTTTTTGCTATTTTACTTACAGACTCGGGAGTTATATTTTCTGAATCCTTGAAGGATGGCCCAAAAATCGTAAAAAATGTCGCGAATAGAATTTTGATTTAGGTCAACCGGGAGTCACCATTTTGAATTGAAAATGAAAAATAGAAGCAATTTGAAGGGCCGAGACTTTGGAGCACAATAACTCTCATTCTAATTAAGCTAGACGTTCACTAGGTCAATGTTATGATGGAGTTCAAAGATTAGCATTTTCTGCTTAGGGTAAGCAGAGATAAGCATGTTGATTTGTTGATTCTTTAGGGCACGATAACTTCGGTTATAATGAAGGGAGGGTGGTGAAACTTTTTTCAATAGAGAGTCTAATAGCTAGCCTGTTGTGTGAAATCATTGTATCATTTTTTTTTTAAATATCAGGGATAGCCGAAAAAAAGAGATTGAAAATCCAAAAAGTCGTATTTTTACAATTTGGAGTATGTTTAGAGGTCTTTCTCGTAAAGTCAACATAATATTTGTTGGGAAATTCTTCTACAAAGAGCCTTATTGGTAGTCTTTTATATGAAACCATCGATCAACAGTCCAACATATCAGGAGTAGAAGAACAAAAGGACCGAACATTGAAAACGGCACCCTTTCATTGTTAAGCGAAACATGCAGTGTGGGTGACTACAATCTACACATTTAGTCATCGTATAGAGCTTATTCAACAGTATCGAATTCCAACTGCTTAGGGATATTTTACGTGCACTCCAATGTGTACACGGGACCGTGGTTTTCGTCCCATCCGAACTAGACAGCTGTGCTTGTCAGGCCCTCCGTTCTGCCTCACTGACAAGGGGGAACCACGCCTGAAAATCGAGATGAACTTTCTCCGTGCAGAACTTTCAATTCAAGCCAAACTTTTATTGCATACGATTAAGCTGGTCAGTTGGAGCTTATTTTCAAAAGTTTTGTAATAATCGGTTGGTAATTAAAGTACAGTGCACATTAAACTGTTAAAACAGAAAATTTCGCCCGGTTGAAATGTTTCTTGCTATAAGTCAGCAATTTTCCGAATTCAGGGAGGCTGAATGACTGAATGGTTAGTATGTGCGCGCTGTATCGTAACGTCTGTCATTGAAACAACGGGCGTCGTTTCGATCTCCAGGTTGCACGTGACATGGTGTATGGTGTCCAACCTCGTGGGTTTTCTCCGTGTTCTTCGGTTTCCTCCCAACGGCTAAAGACCAGTACGCGCAAGGGGAGTTTTTAAATAAAATTAAAAAACATATGTTAGTCCGGAAAGGACCTAGTTTGTGTCGAATGGACGTTAGGCCACATTTCTCTCTTTCTCTTTCATTTTTAAAGTTTTGTTATAATCGGTTGGTAATCAAAGGTACTGTGAAAGTGATAAAACAGAAAATTTCGCCCGGTTGTAATGTTTCTCACTTTAACGTCAGCAATTTGCCGATTTTAAGGGGCAAACGTTTATTGCGAACGATTAAGCTGGTCAGGGGGAGCTTATTTTAAAGGTACCGTGCAAATTAAACTGTTAAAATAGAAAATTTGGCCCGGTTGAAATGTTTCTCGCTGTAGGTCAGCAATTTGCCGATTTTAGGGAGGTTGCGTGGCTGAATGGTTAGCACGTGCGCTCTGTATCATAACGTCTGTCATTGAGTCAACTGGTGTTGTTTCGATTTCTTGGTTGTACGTGACAAGGAGTATGGTCGCCTGTCCAATCTCGTAGGCCGTAACGCCGCTGCCCGGGTAAAATTTCCCTCATTGCACACTTTATTAGCCCATTGTAGGAGCAGAACAGTAGGACGTTAAACCCCATTCAATTTCATTTCATTTTCTCTATGTTGCTTATTTATTATAGTGGATAAATATTTTTCTGGTTCTAGCAATTATTTAATTTCTGCATAGAAATCTTGCTTTGGCCAGTTTTTTTATTGCAGAGTGCCATTCTTGTATATTGCAGTCTATGACCCTTTGTTTAAAACATGCTTAAGAAGTCGTCACGATTTCCTACTTATAACCGAACATATTGGAAACCATAATTATATAACATATCTTGGAAGCCCGATTACAGCTATGCAAGTTTCAGTTATTTCCCTTTAGTTTAAAGATTATTTTTTTGCCCGGGTGCAATGTTTCTCACAACATTTAAATTTGTAACTTTGTGAGTTTTTGACCGATTTTGATATTATGTCTTTATAATTTTCCAAATCTACATATTTAACGTACATATTCAAACAGTTGAGTTCAACCTGTTTTAGTTCTGTTCAAAGTTATCTCATTTAATTTTTCGATGTTTTCTTACCATTTTCATTTCATTGTTCTGAAAGTTTTGAAGTGGGAAGTCATCCCGATTACAGCAACACAAGTATCAGTTATTTCCCTTTAGTTTTAAGATTACTCAATGTTTCATACTATATTTAGACTTGTAACTTTTCGAGTTTTAGACCAATTTTAATAGTTTGTTATTTTTATCCTTTTATTTGAGATACTTGATATAATCGATGACACGTGACGATGAATATGAAAGCTTTCATATCTGTATGGGACAGTAGCAGATCTAGTTATTTTTTTTTTTTTGTGTAGTTTCTGCAAATCGGATTTCTCAGAATCTAACCATGGGAACTTTCTGAAACTTTGACCTACCCCCCCAAAACTGGGTGTCAGTATTTGATTAAATATATTTTCAAAACGTTTTACGAATTCGAAATCACCGAATTTTACGAACGAATGAATTTGACCTACAATACTGTAACTCTGTGACTATTTGACCTATTTTACTAATTCTTTTTTCTTTGAGTACCTTGACAAAAATGATTTTCAACTGCAGTTTCAGATTTTCGAATTTCGAAAATTCGTCGCTGTGATTTCGAACCGGAAGTTGAGACGAACTTGACAACTTCTTTAATAATTCTACGATTTTCATGAAATTTAGTATGTAAGTAGATCTTACCCATGTGACTTCAAAAATATAAATAGAAATTTTCTAAATTATCTCCCCTTGGTGAAATTAAGGATCAAAGTTTTCAAAAAAATCGAAGAAATAGGTCAGAATGACCTGATGTTTTTTTTGGATACTAGATAAGTAAATACTGATTCGTACCCAAAATATTGAGTTTGTGGATTGAACCGGAAGTGCCGCCATCTTGAAACGTGAAAAATCACGAAGGCTTTTTTGCTATTTTACTTACAGACACGTGAGTTATATTTTCTGAATCCTTCAAGGATGGCCTAAAAAACTTTCGGAGTAGAATTTTGATTTAGGTCAATTGATGGTCGCCATTTTGAAGTGAAAGTGAAAAATAGAAGCAATTTGAAGGGCTGAGAATTTGGAACACAATAACTCTCCTTCTAATTGAGCTAGAATGTTCAAACTTGGTGTAGACGTTCACTAGGTCACTGTCTTGATTGAGTTCAAAGATGAGGATTTTCTGCATAGGGTAAGCAGAGATAAGCAAGCTGATTTGTTGATTCTTTAGGGCACGATAACTTTGGTTATAATGAAGGGAGGGCGATGAAACTCTTGTCAATGGAGAGTCTAATAGCTAACCTGTTGTGTGAAATCATTGTATCATTTTTTCTTAAATGTCCGGGGTAGCCGAAAAAAAGAGATTGAAAATCCAAAGAGTCGTATTTTTTACAATTTGGAGCATGTTTAAAGGTCTTTCTCGTAAAGTCAACATGTGTTTCCTGCAAATCGGATTTCTCAGAATCTAACCATAGGATGTTTCTGAAACTTTGACCTACCCACCCAAAAATGGGTGGTGAGTATTGATTAAATATATTTTCAAAACGTTTAAAGCATTCGAAATCACCGAATTTTACGAACGAGTGAATTTGACCTGCATTACTGTGATTATTAGACCTATTTTACTAATTCTTTTTTCTTTGAGTACCCTGACAAAAATCATTTTCAACTGCAGTTTCAGATTTTCGAATTTCGAAAATTCGTCGCTGTGATTTCGAACCGGAAGTTGAGACCAACTTGACAACTTCTTTAATAGTTGTACGATTTTCATGAAATTTAGTATGTAAGTAGATCTTACCGATGCAACTTTCAAGATGTCCTTAGAAATTTTCTAAATTATCTCCCCTTGGTGAAATTAGGGATCAAAGTTTAAAAAAAAAATCGAAGAAACATTGGTCAGAATGACCTGATTTTTTTTTTTTTTTTTTTGTCACTAGATAAGTAAATACTGATTCGTACACAAAATATTGAGTTTGTGGATCGAACCGGAAGTGCCGCCATCTTGAAACGTGAAAAATCACAAAGGCTTTTGCGATATTTTACTTACAGACCTGGGAGTTACATTTTCGGAATCCTTGAAGGAATGCCTAAAAATCTATCGGATCAGAATTTTGATTTCGGCCACGTGATGGTCACCATTTCGAACTGAATATGAGAAAAGGTGAAAAATCGACATTAACGAGCACGTGAATGAAAGCAATAGGTCGTAGTTTGGAGAATATGTCTCCTATTTCCAAAATGAATACATTTCTGGATAGCCGGGATCGGGGTCGAAATATTGTAATTTGAAAATGTCACATTTTCGAATTTTGTCTTTGATGTTTTTCGTGCCGATAAAGTTGTTTACGATTGAAAAATCATAAAAACTTCGCTATATTTTGACCGATTTTAATGATTTTTTGTTGTTGATGAGATTATTTACATGACCCATGACATGTGACAGGAAGTGACTGTTAATATGAAAGCTTTAATATCTGCTTTGCAGATCTAGTTATTATTTTTTTTTTTTTTGTGTGTTTCCTGCAAATCGGATTTCTCAGAATCTATCCATAGGATCTTTCTGAAACTTTGACCTACCCCCCCCCCCAAAAAAAAATGGGGTGCGAACGTTGTTTAAATATATTTTCAAAACGTTTTACGAATCCGAAATCACCGAAATTTACGAACGAAAAAACTGACAATGCATAGTCGTAACTTTGTTATTTTTTGACCGATCTTACTAATTCTTTTTTCTTTGAATACCTTGAAAAATATCATTTTCATCTGCAGTTTCACATTTGAACCAATTTGATAACTTCTTTAATAAGTGTACGATCTTCATGAAATTTAGTATATAAGTAGATCCTAGCGACGTGACTTCAAAAATATAATTAGAAATTTTCAAAATTATCTCCCCTTGACGAAATTAAGGATCAAAATTTTCAAAAAAATCATCGAAATATAGGTCAGAAAGACCCGATTTTTTTTTTTTGGATACTAGATAAATAATTACTGATTTGTACACAAAATATGAAGTTTGTCGATCGATCAGGAAGTGCCACCATCTTGAAACGTGAAAAATCCCTAAGGCTTTTTTGTTATCTTACTTACAGACACGGGAGTTATATTTTCTGAATCCTTGAAGGTTGGCCCAAAAATCGCTGGGAGCAGAATTTGAATTAGGTCTACTGATGGATTCCATTTTGAAGTGAATATGAAAAGTAGTAGCAATTTAAAGGGCCGAGACTTTGAAACACAACAACTCTCCTTCTAATTAAGCTAGAATGTTCAAACTTGGTGTAGACGTTCACTAGGTCAATGTCATGATTGAGTTTAAAGATGAGCATTTTCTGTTTAGGGTAAGCAGAGATAAATATGCCGATTTGTTGATTCTTTGGGGCACGATAACTTCGGTTATAATGAAGAGAGGGTGGTGAAACTCCTGCCAATCGAGAGTCTAATAGCTACCCCATTGTGTGAAATCATTGTATCATTGTTTTTAAATGTCAGGGATAGCAGAAAAAAAGAGATCGAAAATCCAAAAAGTCGTATTTTTACGATTTTGAGCTTTTTAAAGGTCCTTTTCTCTTCAATCAACATAATATTTTTGGGGAACTTCTTCTACAAAGAGTCTTATCGATAGTCTTTTATATGAAACCATCGATCAACAGTCCAAAATATCAGGAGTAGAAGAATAAAAGGATCGAAAATTGAAAACTGCAACCTATTATTGTTAAGCGAAACATGCAGCGTGGGTGGCTACAATTTGCACATTATTCATCGTATAGAGCTTATTCAACAGTATCGAATTCCAACTGCTTAGGGATATTTTACGTGCACTTCAATGTGTACACGGGACCTTGGTTTTTCGTCCCATCCGAACGACTAGACAGCTGTCCTTGTCAGGCCCTCCGTTCTGCCTCACTGACAAGAGGGAACCACGCCGGAAAATCGAGATGAACTTTCTCGGTGCAGAACTTTCAATTCACGCCAAACGTTTATTGCATACGATTAAGCTGGTCAGTTGGAGCTTATTTTCAAAAGTTTTGTAATAATCGGTTGGTAATTAAAGTGCCGTGCAAATTAAACTGCTAAAACAGAAAATTTCGCCCGGTTGGTCCCGAAATGACCTAGTTTGTGTCGAATGGACGTTAAGCCGCATTTCTCTCCTTCTGTTTTATTTTTAAAGTTTTGTAATAATCGGTTGGTAATCCATGGTACTGGTACTGTAAAAGTGATAAAACAGAAAATTTCGCCCGGTTGTAATGTTTCTCACTTTAAAGTCAGCAATTTGCCGATTTTAAGGGGCAAACGTTTATTGCGAACGATTAAGCTGGCCAGGGGGAGCTTATTTTTAAAAGTTTTGTAATATTTGAAAATTTGTCGCTGTGATTTCGAACCGGAAGTTGAGACCAACTTGACAACTTCTTTAATAGTTGTACGATTTTCATGAAATTTAGTATGTAACTAGACATTACTGACGCGACTTGAAAAATGACTTTTAAAATTTTCTAAATTATCTCCCCTTGGTGAAATTAAGAATCAAATTTTTCAAAAAATTGTCGAAATAAGGGTCAGAATGACCTAATTTTTTTTTTCGATACTACACAAGTAATTACTGATTCGTACACAAAACATGGAGTTTGTCGATCGAACCGGAAGTGACACCATCTTGAAACGTGAAAAAACAATAGAACTTTTGCGATATTGCACTTACATGGGAGTTACGTTTTCTGAACCCTTGAAAGAAAACCTAAAAAACGTTCAGAGCAGAAACACAATAGGGCATAGTATGTTCAATGCGTCTCCTATGTCTAAAATTTAATACATTTCAATTTCAGGATAGACGGGATACGGGTGGAATTTTTGGTATTTGAATATTTCAAAAATTCGAATTTCGCTTTTGATGTTTTTCGTGCCGACAAAGTTGTTTACGAGTGAAAAATCACATTAATTTCGATAGATTGTGACCGATTTTAATGATTTATTTTTTGTTCTTTGGATTATTCATATGACCCATGACATGTGACAGGAAGTGACAGTGAATATGAAAGCTTTCATATCTGCATTGGACAGTTGCAGATCTAGTTATTATTTTTTTTTGTGTGTTTTTCCTGCAAATCGGATTTCTCAGAATCTAACCATGGGATCTTTCTGAAACTTTGACCTACCCCCCCCCCCCCCCAAAGATGGGGTGCGAACGTTGTTTAAATATATTTTCAAAACGTTTTACGAATCCGAAATCACCGAATTTTACGAACGAAAAAACTGACAATGCATAGTCGTAACTTTGTTATTTTTTGACCGATTTTACTAATTCTTTTTTCTTTGAATACCTTGAAAAAAATCATTTACATCTGCAGTTTCACATTTTCGAAATTTCGAAAATTCGTCGCTGTGATTTCGAACCGGAAGTTTAGACCAATTTGACAACTTCTTTAATAGTTGTACGATTTTCATGAAATTTAGTATATAAGTAGATCTTACCGATGTGACTTCAAAAATATAATTAGAAATTTTCTAAATTATCTCCCCTTGGTGAAATTAAGGATCAAAATTTTCAAAAAAATCGTCGAAATATAGATCAGAATGACCTAAAAAAATTTTTCGATACTCGACAAGTAATTACTGATTCCTACACAAAATATGGAGTTTGTCGATTGAACCGGAAGTGCTACCATTTTGAAACATGAAAAATCCCTAAGGGTTTTTTGCTATTTTACTTACAGACACGGGTGTTATATTTTCTAAATCCTTGAAGGATGGCCCAAAAATCGCTGGGAGCAGAATTTTGATTTAGGTCAACTGATCGTTGCCATTTTGAAGTGAATATGAAAAGTAGTAGCAATTTGAAGGGCCGAGACTTTGAAACACAATAACTCTCCTTCTAATTGAGTTAGAATGTTCAATCTTGGTGTAGACGTTCACTAGGTCAATGTCATGATTGAGTGCAAAGATGAGCATTTTCTGCCTAGGGTAAGCAGAGATAAGCATGCTGATTTGTTGATTCTTTAGGGCACAATAACTTCGGTTATAATGAAGGGAGGGTGGTGAAACTCTTGTCAATCGAGAGTCTAATAGCTAGCCTCTTGTGTGAAATCATTGTATCATTTTTTTTTAAATATCAGGGGTAGCAGAAAAAAGAGATCGAAAATCCAAAAAGTCGTATTTTTACGATTTGGAGCATTTTTAAAGGTCCTTTTCTCTTAAAGTCAACATAATATTTTTGGGGAACTTCTTATCGGTAGTCTTTTATATGAAACTATCGATCAACAGTCCAAAATATCAGGAGTAGAAGAATAAAAGGATCGAAAATTGAAAACGGCACCCTTTCATTGTTAAGCAAAACATGCAGTGTGGGTGGCTACAATCTGCACATTTAGTCATCGTATAGAGCTTTTTCAACAATATCGAATTCCAACTGCTAAGGGATCTTTTACGTGCACTCCAATGTGTACACGGCGGGTGGGGGACACGCCAGAAAATCGAGATGAACTTTATCGGCCAATGCAGGGATCGAACACCCGACCTCCTGGCTAGCAGGCCAACGCCTTAGCCACATAGTGTGGACACCCATTGTACATTTCATCCGTCAAATCAAATCATTTCATTGCATTAGATCAATAATTAATTATTCTTAATTTAAAACTTTATTTTAATATTAGTCTGGCATTATTAAATCCTAATTTTATTGGTCTTTTTTAAGATTAAATTTTTATTTAACTATGAACAACCCTTAACGTGTCTCTTTAAAACAATTATATACTCTATAACAAAAAACAAAAAAAAAAAAATAAAAAATCAATAAGCGGGTCAATTCAGGTAAGTATAACTACGGGTTCTGTCCAACTTCTCTCGTCTACGGCCATACCACGTTGAAAACACCAGTTCTCGCCCGATCACTGAAGTTAAGCAACGTCGGGCCCGGTTAGTACTTGGATGGGTGACCGCCTGAGAACATCGGGTGCCGTAGACGCCTTTTTGCCATGATTCTTCGTGAAAAAATCAATTTTCCGCCAATCAGACCACGGCACGCACTCTTTTGCACCACTCCAGCTCTCCGCTCGGCCCGTCTCCCCAGGGCAAAAGACACAAAAAGAATTTGAGTAAGCACAAGTATGGGTTCTTGTCCACCTTCTCTCGTCTACGGCCACACCACGTTGAAAACACCAGTTCTCGTCCGATCACTGAAGTTAAGCAACGTCGGGTCCGGTCAGTACTTAGATGGGTGACCGCATGGGAACACCGGGTGCTGTAGACGCCTTTTTAAAACCGACAAAAACAAAAAAAAAATCAATAAGCGGGTCAATTCGGGTAAGTATAACTACGGGTTCTGTCCACCATCTTTAAACGTGAAAAATCACTAAGGCTTTTTTGCTATTTTACTTACAGACTCGGGAGTTATATTTTCTGAGTCCTTGTAGGATGGCCTAAAAATCTAACTGATCAGAATTTTGATTTCGGTCACGTGATGGTCACCATTTCGAATTGAAAATGAAAAATAGAAGCAATTTGAAGGGCCGGGAATTTGGAACACAATAACTCTCCTTCTAATTAATCTAGAATGTTCAAACTTGGTGTAGACGTTCACTAGGTCAATGTCATGATTGAGTGCAAAGATGAGCATTTTCTGCCTAGGGTAAGCAGAGATAAGCATGCTGATTTGTTGATTCTTTAGGGCACGATAACTTCGGTTATAATGAAGGGAGGGCGGTGAAACTCTTGTCAAATGAGAGTCTAATAGCTAGCCTGTTGTGTGAAATCATTGTATCATTTTTTTAAATATCAGGGATAGCCGAAAAAAAGAGATTGAAAATCCAAAAAGTCGTAATTTTACGATTTGGAGCATTTTTAAAGGTCCTTTTCTCTTAACCCTAAGAACTCCTCCCCTGTTAAAATCGATCGCCGGCGATCGGTAAATTCATCACGTCTTATCCGAAAAAATATTCACAGTAAACAAATATCATTTATATCATTCGAAAGCCACGAAAATATAGAAGTCGTGTTATACGAGTCTAGAGTCTTACAAAGATGGGTAATTCTGTGAGCGTAAACAAATGACGTCGTGTTATTTATATTTAGCAGAAGTCCTATTATTTCGTGTACCTATAGCCGTAAAGGGTGGTTTATTACGTCTAAAAGAGAAATTATTAAACCGAAAATTAAGAATAGAAGTTTTGTTAAGTTTTCCAATGATTAAACACGTGTGATCTTGAATATGTGAGCGATGCCGATGAATTCAAATGAGCAAACATGTGACCTAGATTCGAAGAATGTGTCAACGAGAGATCCTGATTAGATTAGATGAGTGAGTTTTGTTTACTAATTTATTATTTTACACCCGAACAAACGTAAACTTGATGATGATAATTATTTAATTGTAGAATGTGTGCTTATTTCTACCATGAATTATCCATTTAGCATCGAATTATCGGTAAATTAGATCAAATATGTGGGCCTAAAATGTAATACTTAATAGTAATAGTACTACAGTAGTATATTTCTCGGTCACGTGCGTATGGCGGAGTACGCACATGGCTGACTTGATGAAAAGGGGATGTTTTCTGTTTCAATTAGACAATTTTGGCATGAAATGCAGAAACCCGCGTATAGTTATTCAAATTTCAAAAATGCTTGGCCACTAATTATTTCAGTTTTCGTTTGTTTGCTTTCGTTCAAATTCCAGCAATGATCGAGGGGTTGGACCGTTGTTAGGACTAGGCCTCTAGGCCTCTGGCAAGTAAGGCTAAATCACTTATGATAATTTAGATTTCTATCTCTGCCCTTTGGTAAAAATAAATAATAGGCCCACACATGTTGTTGGGACTAGTCCTCTAGGCCTCGAGCAAGTAAGGCTAACTCACTTATGATAATTTAGATTTCTATCTCTACCCTTTGGTAAAAATAAATAATAGGCCCACACATGTACATGTATATTATAAATTTGTTATGTATAATGTATATGTTTTTACATTCAAATTATTCAAAACAAGTATAAACCTAAAATGTCTAGATGTTCTACAGCTTTAGATCGTGTGCCTAGATTTACTATTGTATAAAATATTGATTTATGACCTTCCTCTTTAAAATTATTTTACCTAAGGTTACTCAATGTAGAAGTCTTCTGGGTTTTTTTTATTGCACTGAATGCTTTACATTTATTTATTTATATTTGAAGGCCCTTATCTGGAGATGGAAATAGGTAGACCCAATGATATTGTTGAGAAAGTTTGGGTACAACAGTATAACAAAAGTACATGTACCACCAGGTCAAGGGTTCAAGAAACATAGAAGCTTTCCTATGCAGAAGATTCTTGTGAAGAAAATTTACCATTGAAGAGAACACAGCCATCTGCATCCCAGCCTTGTGGTCATCAGAAGATAAGTCATAATATTAGCACAGAAGAATGGAAGCATGGACAGTGTATAGACACAGAGCCCAGTAGGCTATACCGAAGTTTATTCCAAGACATGGAATCGGAGTTTCATGAGTTGGCAGTTGGCACAATGGAATTTAGTCTGTTTGACGGGTGAAAACTAGATAACATAGCAGATTTTTTGTCATTGCTATATTTATTGTTAATAACATAATTATTGATTGTTGCATGATTTTCCTAGGCATGTATCTACTTGATTGTATGTATTCCTTCTGAATTTTTGTTCTCCGCCTTGTGCCTACTTTCATATTTCGGTGTAAAAAAGGGCTATTGTCTTTGGGATCGTGTTTATTTTATGGCAAATGCTGTAATATTTTCATAATAGCAGCTTTGGGGGCGCCTTCTCAACCTCGTGGGTTTCGTCCGGGAACTCCGGTTTCCTCCCACTGCTAAATACCCTACGCGCAAGCGAATTATTGAAATAAAATTAAACCATATGTTAGTCCCGAAATGACCTAGTTTGTGTTGAGTGGACGTTGAACCATATTTCTCTCTCTCTCACTCTCTCTCTCTCTCTCACTCTCGCATTAGACCAATAATTAATTATTCTTAATTTAAAAATTTATTTTAATATTAGTCTGGCATTATTAAATCCTAATTTTATTGGTCTTATTTAAAATTAAACTTTCATTTAACTATGAACAACCCATAACGCGTCTCTTTAAAACAAATAAATACTCTAAAACAGTAGCTCAACCTTTTGACCTAAACTCATTAATTTACGATTTTGTTGTGAGCGACTTGTTATTCTCCCTATATGAAATATTGCACGTGTCTGATTTCAAACGGGGGAGGGGGAGGGTTGGCTGAATGGTTAGCACGCGCGCCTGTCATTGAGTTAACTAGCGTGTTTTCGAATGCCCGGTTGTACGTGACAAGGAGTAAGGTCGCCTGTCCAACCTGCCATTTTTAGTTCTTTCCCGCCATTTTCATTTCATTTTTTCGTCCGTCTCATTACAGTAATACAAGTTTCGGTTATTTCCCTTTAGTTTTCAGATTATTGTAATGCCTGGGTGCAATGTTTCATACTATATTTAGACTTGTAACTTCACGAGTTTTTGACCAATTTTGATAATTTTTTCTTCTTATCCTTTTATTTAGGATACTTGATGCAATGGATGACACATGACGTTGAATATGAAAGCTTTCATATCTGCATGGGACAGTAGCAGATCTAGTTATTATTTTTTTTTTTTTGTGTGTATTTTCTGTAAATCGGATTTCTCAGAATCTAACCATGGGATCTTTCTGAAACTTTGAACTACCCCCCCCCCCAAAAAAAAGGGGTGCGAACGTTGTTTAAATATATTTTCAAAACGTTTTACGAATCCGAAATCACCGAATTTTACGAACGAAAAAACTGACAATGCATAGTCGTAACTTTGTTATTTTTTGACCGATTTTACTAATTCCTTTCTGAAACTTTGAACTACCCCCCCCCCCCCAAAAAAAAAGGGGTGCGAACGTTGTTTAAATATATTTTCAAAACGTTTTACGAATCCGAAATCACCGAATTTTACGAACGAAAAAACTGACAATGCATAGTCGTAACTTTGTTATTTTTTGACCGATTTTACTAATTCCTTTTTCTTTGAATACCTTGAAAAAAATCATTTTCATCTGCAGTTTCACATTTTCGAATTTCGAAAATTCGTCGCATTAAATCCTGAGACGTCTTAATTAAAGGTACTTTATATGTTAATCCCGAATAACGAGGTGAAAAACGAATAACAAACAGTTCGTGACGGCTTGAATAACTATCTGGTTTATATACCGACTATACTTCATTTAAAATGTTTTCTACTGCTAGGGGATACTTTTTACAATCCATTATTCTATTGTTGTCTAATGATTCTTTAGAATGAAATCCTAAAATATTTTCATTAAATATACATGAACACGTCATATGTGAATCTCGAATAACGGGGAGAAAAACGAATACCAAACAGCTCGTTATTCGCTGCTTGAAAAAACAATGTGTACTGTTTTTGGTTTCAAGTTTGTCATCCATCATTCTAGTCATGGCTAGCTGCTTATTTGAATCCCGAATATAAAGTTGAATAACGAATAACGAGATGACTTGCATCGTTATTCGCCAATAACGAGGTAAGTCACCTCGTTAAGAAAAACGATCCAACTTCACACTACCAAATCAGTAGCAGTTGTATTTTTCATAATTGTTATTTCTGGCCATTTAGAATAACTATCAACAGCGATTAGAAACATATGATTTAGAAAATGTCCCGCAAAGTCTAAATGAACACGTTGAAACGGTCCTGTAGGCCATAAATCAGGCATACCTTTAATCTGTTGACAAGAGTTACATCCCTTACACACATTCTCAATATCAATGTCAATGTTTAGCCACCATGTGAAACTTCTGGCTATTGTTTTCATACGTACAATGCCATTATGTCCTGCATGTAACTCGTTGATGACATAAGACTGATATTTAGTCGGAATAATCACACGCATGCCCCCAAGTAGACATCCTTGATGTATGGTGATTTCACTTTTCCTACGGAAAAAAGGTTGTAGATCTGTATCTTTATTATGATTCCAGTGCCAACCTGACGTACAAGCTAAATATACCTTAGATAACAAAGAGTCTTTACGAGTCTCTTTTTGAACTTGTACAGCTGTTATTCGAACATTGTGTTATGAAACAGTTCTACATTTAAAATGTTTCCTACTGCTAGGGGATACTTTTTACAATCCATTATTCTATTGTTGTCTAATGATTCTTTAGAATGAAATCCTAAAATATTTTCATTAAATATACATGAACACGTCATATGTGAATCTCGAATAACGGGGAGAAAAACGAATACCAAACAGCTCGTTATTCGCTGCTTGAATAAACAATGTGTACTGTTTTTGGTTTCAAGTTCGTTTTACTGTGTTTTATACTACTGGGGGATACTTGTCATCCACCATTCTAGTCATGGCTAGCTGCTTATTGGAATCCCGAATATAAAGTTGAATAACGAATAACGAGATGACTTGCATCGTTATTCGCCAATAACGAGGTAAGTTACCTCGTTAAGAAAAACGATCCAACTTCACTCTACCAAATCAGTAGCAGTTGTATTTTTCATAATTGTTATTTCTGGCCATTTAGAATAACTATCAACAGGGATGAGAAACATATGATTTAGAAAATGTCCCGCAAAGTCTAAATGAACACGTTGCCACGGTCATGTAGGCCATAAAGCAGGCATACCTTTAATCTGTTGACAAGAGTTACATCCCTTACACATATTCTCAATATCAATGTCAATGTTTGACCACCATGTGAAACTTCTGGCTATTGTTTTCATACGTACAATGCCATTATGTCCTGCATGTAACTCGTTGATGACATAAGACTGATATTTAGTCGGAATAATCACATGCATGCCCCAAAGTAGACGTCCTTGATGTATGGTGATTTCACTTTTCCTACGGAAAAAAGGTTGTAGATCTGTATCTTTATTATGATTCCAATGCCAACCTGACGTACAAGCTAAAAATACCTTAGATAACAAAGAGTCTTTACGAGTCTCTTTTTGAACTTGTACAGTTGTTATTCGAACATTGTGTTATGAAACAGTTCTACTGGATCAGGTGTATTTTCATTTTTATGAAAAGTTTTTAAAGGTAATCTAGAAACAAAATCTGCATTGGCATTCTCTAATGAAGAACGATATCGTATGGTGTAATTGTACGCACTCAACACCAGTGCCCATATTTGCATTCTGGCAGCAGCAAGAACAGGAATCGGTTTCTGTGAACCAAATAACGCAGTTAATGGACGGTGATCTGTAATCAGAGTAAAATGTCGCCCGTAAATGTACTGGTGTAAACGCTTGACAGCATATATTATGGCTAATGCCTCTTTATCAATTTGTGAATATCCCTTTTCCGTTTTACTGAAAGTTCTGTAGGACGTTCAGAACCATCAGACATGATATGTGACAATACAGCTCCGCATCGTAAGGCGATACCATCACAAGCCAAAATGACAGGTTTCGTCATATCGTAATGTACTAAAATGTCACAATTAGCAATCAAGTTTTTAGAATCGATGAAAGCTTTTTCACACTGATTTGTCCTTACCCACTTAACATCTTTTTGTAAAAGATTATTTAAAGGATTTAATACTGTGGCAATATTGGGTAAAAATGATCTATAGTAATTTAGAAGTCCTAAATATGATCGGAATTCAGTCACATTCTGTGGAGCAGGTGCATCTGTAATCGCACGTACTTTCTCTTCAGATGTGTGTAAACCGTGTTTATCTATTGTAAGATCTGGTCCATTGTCTGTTGAAATAACACCAAAAGCTAACCGGTTGTAACACCAAAAGCTAACCGGTTGTACTGACACAAACCTTTACTGGTATTAATTGTAAGATATTTCCTTGAATCAGGATCAAGTATCATCTGTTGGTAGGCATGCGCAAGATCAATCTTCGTAAACTTTTCACTCACAGATAACTTAGCAAACATATCTTCAATACGCTGAGATTGATAATTAGAAGGATAAAGAAAAGGATTGACTGTTACTTTAAAGTCACCACAGATTCGCACACTTGAATCTGGTTTCACAACAGGAACAATGGGTGCAGCCCATTCACTATGGCTTACTTTTGATATAATACCCTGTTCTTCTAATCTATCAAGTTCATTAGAAACCTTTTCCTGTAAAGCATAGGAAACATTTCTTGGTTTGTAAAATTTAGGTATGCAATTTTCTTTCACATGTATTTTAGCAGTTATTGTCTTCATTGTACCAATTTCATCTCTGAAAACATCACTGTACCGATAAAGTAAATCATCAAGATTTGTGGACATCTTGTGTAAATCAGAAGTTCTGTTGTCTGTAATAGCTTTCCAATCAAGCTTTATGTACTTTAACCATTCCCTGCCTAGAAGTGGTGGACCAATACCATCTATGACATACATTTTCTGTCGAGATTTGCGTTGGTTGTTGTATTCAACTGTAACATCAACGAGTCCTTTCGGTTTCGTTGTCTCGCCTGTATACATTCTTACTTGAAACGTGCAAGGATGTAATGGTAATTGTGAAAACTGTTCGTTGTGAAGTTTAAAAGGCATTATGGAAAATCTGGAACCAGTGTCAAGTTCAAAAGATATTGGTGTACCATTTATCTTCAGGTTAACCCATAAAACATCATCTTGTTTCTTCATATTATCATTTTCATTGCTGAATAAATGATTTAGTACTTCTCCCATATCTTCAGACAAGCCTTCATTGTCTTGTATTGAATGGATATTAGAATTTCTTGAATTCTGTTTTCTTGTACCTTTAAAATATCTTTTCTTGTAATTACATTTCTCCGAGTCTGACTTTTTATAATTACTGGAATTACCACTGTACTTGGCATTATTACTGGCTCAACTCAAGCATTCTTCTGTAACATGACCTCTTTTGCCACATCCCTCACAGGACAATGAATCACTTCTGTAGCATTTATTTGCCAAATGTGTTGTAGCATTACATCTGTAACATCGAACTGGTGAATTGCTTCTGTAGCATTTATTAGCTAAATGTGTTGTAGCAATGGATTTGAAACATCGAACTGGACCCATCTTAAAGACAGCAGGTACATTCTCGTTACTCGTAATTGGTTTGGAACTCAAACTCGGAAGTCTTGAACTTTGGCATAATACTAATACTAATTTCTGAAGCTTTATCGAAAGTCCGGTCTTTTTCAGTCAATAACTTCTTTTGAATAGTTTCACTTCGTACACCAATCACTAACTGGTCACGTAGTCTTTCACTTAAAGTGTCGCCAAAATTGCAAAATTTGGTTTTTGACTTTAAGAGAGGAATGTATTGAGGAACATTTATGGAATTTGAACCTTTCGAAATTTCCAATGGTTTTGGAGAATAATAGTTTTGCAATATATTTCTAAGTTCATCCAATGTTTTTACATCTGGTAAATCAGGCGCTACTAATGACTTCAGCAATCACTGCCAATTAAGGTTAAAAATGTGGCTACCTTCTTTGCATCTTGTACTCCGTTGGCGATGAAATAAAGTTTAACCCTCTCGGAATAAGATTCGAAGTCGCCTTTTTCATCTCTGTATGGCTCTTTGTTACCAATACTAATAGATGAAGACCCCGGCATGGTTGTAAATGTATAATATGTATGTATAGAAAATGTACTTCCGTCTGTAGACGCAGAATACCGCCAAAACCGGGTAAGGAAGAATGTAAAAATCAGGGAAAAAAACCCGAGTGTAACAGCTTTCATTAGTATACTAATGGCTTCTCTGTACTTTAAACTTCATTATCCCATCCTTGTCGCCATTGTTGTTTATTTTAATAAGCCCGTAGGTATGAAGTTAAAGTCTGTATAGTTCAAGACATGTTATTTATTCAAGCATAGAAAAAGCATGGTGCCAGTATGACGTGATACAGAATAGTATAGATACAATCAGTGACGTAGTACACATAACGTGGAGTTTCGCTTTTTTAAGTAACGTTGTTTGTAGAGCGCGTGCTAACTACAAGCAGACGACAGAAGTAAATATACAACAAGGGGGGCACCACCCCCTTGAAAATTTTGAAAATTGACAACCGCAAACCCATTTTACAAGCATTTCAAACCAAAGCAGAAGAAGGCAAATTTTTGATTTCCTGATACAATTAGATAACAGACTCACAGAATGAGTGTGTCCTGTCCTCTCCTTCCTTCTTTCTTTCCTTTCCTCCCCTCTCCTTTCATTTTTCTTTCTCTTCTTTGCTTTATAGGCAAAGCCTAATCTACAGTAGGCGGATTGTGACGTCCGCCGCCATCTTAACCTGTTTATCTTGATTTTGTTTTCTAAATTAAATGTTTAATAATCAATTTTAGTACAGATTTAAATAATCAATTTTAGTACACATCTGATTTTTTTCAGAAAAATCTAAATCGCGCACTGTTAGTTTAGAAGATAGGTTGCCAGGCAACGAAACGTACGCCCACGGCAGCTAAATCGTCCGGGCAGTCAACAAGGGTTGTCCCATATTTTTACTTTTTTCGGTAATGAAACATTTGTACTACACTAAAATCTGATTAATGGTAACAACTCATTTTGTAATAATCAGAAAATCATTAGAATTTGTTTGCTTTTTATAAAGTTCTGCCCCACGCTAACAATTAGTATACGAAACATTAAATATCATGAATTTAGCTGTTCGGTTATCAAAATTCATTGAAAATCAAAATACTTGTTCGTTTCAACACCTTAGACACTCTGCATCAATCTGAAGTCAATCGGATGATAAGTTTGGCCTTTATAGCATCACAAGATTTTTCAAAGTAACCAAGTGGGATAACCCTGACAATTATTTGAAATCGCTGAAAATCAACAGACTTCTTCGTCTCATGACCTTAAACACCGTGTGTAAATTTAAAGTCAATTGTATATTAATTTTGGCCTCTAGAGCATCCACAAGATCTTTTTAAGTGATCAAGAGCCATAACTCTGGCAGTAATTATCGGAAATCGCTGAAAATCAATAGGCGTCTTCGTTTCATGACTGTATACACTGTGTATAAATTTAAAGTCAATCGGATATTAACTTTAGCCTCTAGAGCGCCCACAAGATTTTTTGAAGTAATCTAGCACTAATTTTCGGAAATCGTTGAAAATCAATAGGTTTCTTCGTCTCATGACCTTTAACACTTGTGTATAAATTTATAGTCAATCGGATATTAACTTTGACCTCTATAGCGTCCACAAGATTTTTTGAAGTGATCAAGGGCCATAACTCCAGCAGTAATTATCAGAAATCGTTGAAAATCAATAGGCTTCTTCGTCTCATAAACTTAAACTCTGTGTATAAAAATAAAGTCAATCGGGTATTAACTTTAATCTCTAGAGCCGGACGGACAGACGGGGTCGACGACAATATACGACCACATTTGAATGTGGCCTTTTAATAAAAGAAATAATTTTGTAATTATCCCATATATATTAACTTAAATCAGTAGAGCATATTGCGGAATAAAATTAGCTCTGTATTTCAATCACAGAAAAAAATCTAAACAACACATAGCCTATTGCGCCGCTGTGGTTGTGCAACCATAATATAATAAGTAATAGCGTACTATGGCCAGACCATTGACGTCATATATAGATAGACCCATAGAAATATATAAATAGACTAGAATGGCCGTCACGTGACCCGCGACATGTAAATAGGTCCGCCATGATTGTGCATTGATTATTGACGTCGCGCGCTGTGAACTCAATGAATCCAGCTTCGTTTCACGTTACGCTTGAAAGAAAGAAAGGTCGAAAAACAAGCCATTGCCATACATATTCACGGGTTTTGCAGTACCAGTTTGTAAAATTTAATATCTTCATTCTCTAATTTAATGGAATGACTCGCGGGGCAGTCTTAATAATATATATAGCCACGGTGAAACAGTAGACTACATAACATACTAGCATAAGATAGGCCTACATAGATTATAGATGCCATGTCAAAATGAACCTATTTTCATCTGCAAATTAAAGACACTGGATGAGCTATGAATTGTGGTATTTTTTTTGTTTGAAATTATGGATAATAATAAGGCCGCTATGTCTCGTGACGATTTCTTTGGTAATCTACTCTAGGGGTGACATGCACCTAGCAATTGAGCAATGGGGGAAAATACCATGCCTTGCAATTGAATGTGAATCAATGACGAGTTCGCGGTACCAATTACTTTTGTTTTACAAAAGAAAAATAACAGATATTTTAGTTTGTTGATCAAGATATGTAAATCAATTATTTAAACATATCCTAATAAAATATTTCACATTATTCTCGAAATAGTATAGGCTCTAACTAAGCTTTGGTTTCACAGTAGTTTTTTTGCGATAGGTACCGGTAGCGGTCTAAATTAGATTTGTTTACAAACAAACCCCATAACCAGTACATTATTCTTCCGCCTGTACATTTATTTAGTGCTTCGAGAAATTTAAATTTTAATGTCTTGATTGTTATATAAAGCTAAAACAATTGTTCCCACGGGTTATAATTCTAAGTAGCCTACCGGTAAAATGTAAACTTGGAAAATAAATTATAGTAAGCCTACTTGTGTTTTAAAAAAAAAGACGAAAAAATTCTAAGTAAAAAACTGGAGTACGTACGCTCACATATCGCGATCTCCCTTGAATTTTTCGACAAGTTACTAGTTTTACTACATGTATGTGGTTTATTTCAGCAGATTGATGAATTATAATATGATCGTGAGGAGTTTCAAGTTTTTAGCGCAGAGAGGATGGGCTAAAAATGGCCGCAACGTGGAAGGTGTTCTGATTCAAGAAGTACTACTAGAGTGTAGGTAATTTGTCAAATAACGAATATGGTATGGGCGAATATTAAAATATTTCATTTTACTTAGGCCTATATTCAGTATAATTTAGTACCTGTTTGCATTTTATGGTTTTACTTGACAGACCTATTTATATATTTCTATGGATAGACCGCTCACGCCTTATTGGGCAGGGTCGCCATGACACACAGCGCGAGATTTCCCTTCAGGGCAGAAGCCGCGAAAACCAATGTAAACAAACGGCAAACTGATGGTGAAAGTCAATCAATTTTTGGTGGAATTTAAGGTCCTATCGACAAACCCAGCACATTAATTTATTTAATTGAAACCGTAGCTTTATTTTTGTATAGATTTTGGGGAATTATAAAGCGTTAAACATTTATTTCATAGGGAAATACAGACCGATACAGTGATGATAGCGCTTGTAAAAAGTATTTTTAGAATAAAATAAATCAATAATTTAATATTGAAAAATAAAATTCATCGCTCTAAAAGGCTATGTCCTGCGATTTACAAAAATGTTTAGTTTGCAATTTTAAAGTTAGTAGTTTTTGTTTAAATCAAATTTTAAAACTGCCACGCACATATTTTAATCTTCAAAATTTGGCACCCATATTTTATTCTATTTTTTTGTAATAGTAGTAATTGAGAGAGCTATTGGTACTTGTACAACAACTTTCATAAGTATATATGAAAAATTATAAACATGAAGATCATATTTTTTTACTTCATTATTTATATTTTTAAAAGGTATGTCAATACAGATGTTCTTGAAGAAAAAACTTGGAAGTTTTAGGGTCCAATTATGGAATTTAATTTTTTTTTGTCAAAATCATAATTTAGATGACTGCTGGAAATTGTGTCACAACTTTCTTAAGTGTATGAAATAATTAAAAATGCAAAGATCATATTTTTTACTTCAATTTTTATATATTTTAAAAATTACACAAAGTAGCCAGTATTGTGGTGGTGGGGGGATTTTGAAATTGCTACACCCATTTTTTTATGTTGGAAATTTTTGTTACCAATATTTTATTCTATTCTATAGCTCCCTTCTTAAGCATATAAAATAATTAAAAACATTTAGGTCATTTTATTTACTTCATTATTAAAACTTTTATACTTAAACCTAATAGTTCATTTAAAAATTTCTCATTTGCGCCTTGACTCAGTTATACTTACACAAGAAATTTGGTATGATTTATCAAAATAGATAAAAAGTAATAATGAAAATGTATTTTAATATGAACAAACCCACAATGAGGCTGACGTTCCTAATAAAAAGTGTAATTAGTAGATGGCACACTTGACTTTTTTTAATTGCTTATTTTCACCATGTATCAAAGTTCAAATTGCTCATCATCGAACTTAGTCAAGGTAATAATGAAATGAAATGGGGTTTAACATCCTACTGTTCTGTTCCTCACCTGGGCTAATGAACACAGGCATACACCATACAGTGTGCTATGAGGAAAATTTTGCCCGAGCAGCAGCGCTACGGCCTACTCTTATATCAAATTCCAACTGCCAAGAGATTTTTTTTTACGTGTACGTACGTCTGTGTGTACATAGGACCTCTGTTTTTGCACCATCCGAACGACTAGACAGCTGTCCTTGTCAAGCCATCCGTCCTGCACCACTGACAAGGAGAAACCACGCCGGAAAATCTGGACGAACTATCTCTGCCAATGCAGGGATGAACACCCGACCTCCAAGCTAGCCACCAGTGTCTTACCCACTTAGCCACATGATCCCCCTTGGTCTAGGTATTGGTGTGATGATAATTTTTTCAATAATTCACTTGCACATATGGTTCATTTGCAGTGGGAGGAAACTGGACGACCCGGACAAAACCCTCAAGGTTTGATAGCCGAGCCTACACCTTGTCATGTACAACCAAGGAATCAAAAACCACCCTAGTTCACTCAATGACAGACCTTATGATACAAGGCACTTACATACATGCCCCTGGCAATACAAGTTTTATTGCTTGTCTGATAAATTACCATCCACTTATGATTTTTTTGTCTCATTGACTTATCTTTTCAAAATAATATGATTTCTGAATGTACAGGTAAGCCTCTGTGGACGATTCTAACTTATGATTATTTTGCCTCATTTACTTTTAGTCAATGATGCAGGATGGAGGACCTGACAAGGACAGCTGTCTAGTCATTTGGATAAGGGGACAAAAAACTGAGGTCATGTGCACATGTTGGCATGCAAGTAAAAGATCAATTAGCAGTTGGAATTCGATATAAGAGTAGGCTGTAGTGCCCCCCCCCCTCCAATTCAACGTCACGTTTCAAATTGGGTCCTGGAACTCACCAACTTGAAACGATTTCCACGTAATCTGGATGTCAGGTGGCTATTTTCATATATATGAATGAATATATAGACCTAGGTAAAGTTATTCATATCTTGCAATTGTATTCATATCCTTTAAGTTAAGGCCTTCCAAATTGGGCCCAGCATTTTCTACAACTGGAACTGACTGGACGTATGTTTTATTCTCCATATGAACGAGTAGACCACACTGTCTTTGTTAGAACCTTATAGAACAATATTCATCACAAAAATATCAACAAATAAGAATCATATTCATAAAAATAATTTCTTTATTCATTCTTGAACACATTTTGTCTGTTATATGAGTCATTTAGATGGGACGAAAAACCAAGGCCCAATGTACACATTGCTCAGCCCGGAGGAACAGCAGAATGTTAAACTCCATTTCATTTCTCTTGTGAGTCGAAATGTTTGAATCTTTTAGTTAAATAACAGTAAAATATCATTTTCTGTGTGATATAAAGTCTTCTTTTGAAAATCTTATGTTATTCATGGCTGGATGTAGCAGGAGACATTGAATCTTATGAGACCTACAAATACAAAGAAAGTAGTACAGGGTTTAAAGATGTATCATCACTTACATAAAGAATATCAAGCAGTCCCAGAGGAAGTCATATTTTCAGGGCCTGTGTGTCAACCCTTTATTGTACCTAAATTTACATTTTGAAGAAAGCTAATTTAAATTTATCCTAAACCCTCTTTCTGATCAAATATGTACAAATCGCTTCTATTGAAGTTTTAATGCATATCTTTATAAATAACACTTTGAATTGACAAAATGCCTAGACCCTTATTTTTTTATCAAAGTAGAAATTTTTATTGGGAATTGGTTTATAATCTTAATCGAATGTCAAACACTAGCGTCTGGTTATTCCAGTCTACATGGTATTTATTTGTGTGTGCTCTGCAAAAAAGAATAGGCTTCACCGTCTAGTCTTGTTCTTGAAGTCTTATAACGCCACGGTAGGGCCAATGTCATTGCACTGTCACCGTTCCATTATCCAACTTGTTCTGAATAGATCGGAATCTTATTTCGTTTACATTCATTTTGTGTCTTATTTAGTTCACTGCCGATGAGTGCCGATTTGTATTTCGAGCCTTGCATTATTAACCAATCAGCGTCCAGAATGCTTTCTCCGTGCATTTAAGTTGTCATGTCGCCATTGTTGTCAACAATTGTCAGTCCGTCTTTAACTTTAATACTAATAGTCAAAATGTCGTCTTATATAGACTTACAAGCTTAGTCATTGCAAGGGCGAGATAGATCCACTCTCCAGGTACTTTTCTAGTTCATTTGTATTGTGTGCTATTCAGTGTTCTTTGAATTAGTTGTCAGTTTCAACGAGTAACCATGCGAGTGTTAGTCCCACGTGTGTTCAATTTGTCAGGACATTGTTGGAAATGGTTCTTTACATTTCGGTGTTATTTCAGACTATTGCAAAATACAGAAATGACTTTTAGGGATTAATGTACATTTTAATGCCTCTGAAATAATGACTTTTCTGTGTATTTACCAAGTCTATTGTCATTATTATTTGTTTACTTTTGTCGTGCATATTATACATTAGTTTACTTTAGTCGTGCATATCATAAGGTCCATGCTTGTGTCAATTGTCGTGCAGCCACTTGTCAGTGGATTAGCATTGTAGTCTAGGCCTTTAAAGGGACATTGCATGCAACTGTCATATTTAGTCATAGTCTAATAATTTAAAGGGACATTTATGTCATAAAATGTCACTATCAGTTCTAGTCCTTATTGTGCTTAACTTTTGTCTTTTCAGAATGATCGACATTATGTATATGAATGCCATATCTAAATAGTCGTCTTGTCAATAAATGTCTAAAGTCTAAATGTGTCGTCATTAACGGAAGATCATCAAGCCCTTGAATAGCTACTGCGCGAGTAGTCACAACAGTTTCTGGAGAATACAGTCGACGTCTCGGCTAAGTTCGAACTCTTTGTGTTACCTGCGTGGTGGTTAATATGGCAGAGCAAGTCATTGATACTATAGGATTGGAAACTCCTTTGCCAAAGGACACTCCTTTTCAAGACTCAGATTCTGATTCACAAGATGAGAGCTCGTCAAAGCTCAGTGCTGCTCGTCAACACAGAAAACAGTTACGTGGGAAGTTTACTCGTTCTATCACACGGATTCAAACCTACATCAGAAAAGGTGAAGGAGACGTCAGAAAATTAAAGAGAGAGCTCAAAGAAATTAGGAAAGACTATGAAAAATGTTCATTTGCTAATGGCGAAATTATAGAATATTGTGATGAATCCGAGAAAGGAAGATTAGAACAATGGGAAGCAGACCTCACAAATGACTTTTACGCTATTGAAGATCTGTTGTCAGAACACATCAAAGCCTTTTCAAAGAGTGATCAGTCAGTTCAGAGTTTAACGTCCACACCCAAGTCAAAGTCAGAGCAAATGTCAAGGACAGAACAGCCTGCACCTACACTACGACCCGTCCCGCATACACCTACATCACAGTCAGTTCAGCGTACGAACACGATACAGTCAGTATTGCAGTCAGATGAACATGCGTCAACATCAGAGTCTAGTCAACAGAATACATCGACTTTGTCTTGTCAGTCGAAACCTAGGATGAAAAAGTCATTTGATAGTTGGATAGATGAGTTAACAGAATTTGAAGAAACTGTCCAGAGTCAAAGAAAAGAAGAAATCTCTATCACCGAAGCTCTTCTTAGATTGGAGTCAAATCGCGATATTCCAGCTCTCAAAATCAATATCTTTGATGGTAATCCTTTTGAGTATGTGGAGTTCATACAACGGTTCAGAGTACACATACACGATAAGCCACATCTTACAGATGAAGTCAGGATGGGACAACTAAAGAGTCATCTGTCAGCGGGAGTCAACAAAACTTTGTCAGGTTTAGGATCGTCAGGAAGTATGTACGCGACAGCTTTAAAGTCTTTGAAAGCTGAATATGGTTCACCTAGTAGAATAGCCAGAGCATACGTTACCAAGGTCACCAGTGGTCCAAAAATAACAGATAAAAATGCCCTGAAAGAACTTTCAATTGATGTAATCAACGCTATTGCCAGTCTAACTCAGCTGAATTATTTTTCTGATATTAATGCCAGTGACAATCTCAGGAAAATTGTCGAACGAATGCCAAACTACATGATTGATCAGTGGAAGGCTAAAGTTGCGTTAATCAGAACATCAGGTGAAACTCCGTCAGTCACACACATAGACGCATTTCTCAGATCCAAGGTTAGAGCTGAATTCGATCCTGATTTTGGTGATGTCAAGAAAACTAATGCCGTTAACAAGCCTGCCTACTTACCTCTTAAGCGATCCGTCAATGCAGCACCCAGTCACGCTCAAAATGGTCAAAGATCGTCATTCAAGAGTTGTTCCTTTTGTCATAAGGAACATTATATGTCACAGTGTGAAAGGTTCGGAAATTTAGACAATAAAGACAAATTCACTCATGTCACGTCAGAACGCTTATGTTTCTCTTGTCTTGCTAGAGGACATAATATCTTTAAGTGCCGAAACAGACAGCATTGTAATGAAAATGGTTGTCAACGATACCATCACAAACTCTTACACTCCGATATGCCAGTCAGCAGTGTGTTGGACAAACGCGCTATGTTGCCAGTCGTCCGAATCCGGTTTAAAGCGCCTAATGGAAGAACTTTGTATGGCAATGCATTGATAGACAGTGGTGCCGGTACAACAGTCATAAGAAAAGCCTTTGCCAAAGCCTTGGGTCTCCAAGGGAAGATCGAACCTATTGACATTTCCGTCGTTGGGGGGAGACAACTCTCTCAGAAGTATAGCCGTCAAGTAAACTTTAAAGTATCTGCACTAAATGGTGTTGAGGAATTCAACATTCAAGCACACGAGATTGATGACACCATAATGGATGTCCCAGCACTTGATAAACAATGGCTCAAGTCTTTTAATTATTTAACAGACATTAACTTCAGTCAGGAAGAAGGCCCCGTAGATCTTATCCTGGGAGTACAGTATACACACCTTCATGCAGATTCAGAATATCGCCAAGGACTACCGTACGAACCTTTAGCCAAACATTCTCTACTGGGCTGGTATGTCATCGGTTCAGATAAAAAACAATGTTCAGTCAACACTATATGCCAGTTCCAAGAGTCAGTAAACTTGGAAAAGTTCTATGAATTTGAAACGGTGGGAGTTCGTGCAGCCAATTGTCAATGTCCGAAGATACAGATTTCCAGACAAGATCAGAAAGCGATGGATATCTTCGAATCAACATGTCCGAAAAGTGGTGATAGGTATCAGATAGGACTTCCGTGGAAATCAGACGCTAATTTACTGCCTAACAATTACAAACTTGCCGAAAAACGACTATTGTCATTGGAAAACAGCCTTTCAAAAGACCCTGCCAAGTCAGAACTTTATTGTCAAGTCATGAAAGATTATGTTACTAATGAATGGGCTCTCAAACTAAGTCAAGAAGAAATCAGTCAACCGATTAAGCCTGTTTATTATTTTCCTCACTTTGGAGTCTACCGTCCAGATAAAGTCAGTACACCTCTCAGAATTGTGTTCGACCCAGCTTGTCAGTTCCAGGGTACGTCTTTGAACCAGTTCTTACTGAAGGGTCCATGTCTCATCGGTAACCTCTTTGGAGTTCTCATTCGGTTCCGAGAAGAACCAGTAGCCATAGTCGGAGATATCTCAAAAATGTTTCTTCAAGTTCGTCTAAGGGAAGAAGACAGCCATGTCCATCGGTTCCTATGGAGAAATATGGATACAACCAGAGATCCAGATATCTATCGTCTCTTGAGGGTCACATTTGGAGATAAGTCGTCGCCTGATATGGCCTCTTACGTCATGAACAAGATTGCCATGGTTCATCAAAACGAATATCCTGAAGTAGCCGCTATTCTTCAAAGAGACCGATAAATGGATGATCTTATTCACTCATGTAGTAGTGAAGATGAAGCTATCAAACGAATGAATGATCTTGAAAAACTCTTAGAAACCGGAAAATTTAAGATTAAAGAATGGTATTGTTCAGCCAGTTCAGTCAAATCTAGTCAGTCAGTCAATGAAGTCAGTCTGGATGGTGAAGATGATCTTAAAACTCTAGGCCTAGGCTGGAATCCTGTCATGGATATACTCAAGTTCACAGTCAAGTCAGTCAACGTCTCAGTATTTAATAAGAGAATCGTCCTGTCAAAAATGTCAAGTCTGTTTGATCCTTTGGGATTAGCCTCTCCAATAACCATTAAAATGCGCATGGCTATGCAGGAGATTTGGAGACATAAGGAGTTACAGTGGGATGATCATCTCTCTAGCGACTTCAATCAATTATGGTCAATATTATTTGATGAAATGTTTAGTCTGAACAACTTATCTTATCCTAGATGCCTAAAGCCAGTCAACGCTTATGGTCAGCCTGAATTACACACGTTCTGTGATGCTAGTCTGAAAGCGTATGGAGCCGTGATTTATATAGTATGGACAACGTCTAATGGTCGAGAAGTCCAGCTCGTAACGTCTAAGGCCAAAGTATCACCTTTACGCCAGTCTACAATTCCAAGGCTGGAATTGATGGCAGTTCTAGTCGGTTCTCGTCTTACCAAAACAGTCATAGATGAATTACGTACTAAGCCAGTTCTAGTCAACATTTGGTCAGATTCACACATCGTCTTGAACTGGATACAGTCAGAGTCTATCAACATGAAACCCTTCGTCGGTGTCAGAGTCACAGAAATCCAGTCAATGTGGGAATTGTCACAGTTCAAGTATTTACCCACAGATCTTAATCCTGCCGATGATCTTAGTCGTGGTCTCACGATTGGCAGAATGACAGATAGATGGATGTCCGGTCCAGAGTTTCTTAAATGTCCACAGTCAGAATGGCCTGTCCAGTCAAATATGTCAATAACAATGGAAGGTGACCACGAATTAAAAAAGATGAAACCTTTATTCCCTATAGTCAAGTCTTCGTCAATACAACCTATAACCGACCCAGTCAAATATTCCAGCTATTCTAAATTACTTAGAATAACGTCATATGTATACAGATTCATTAATAATTTGAAATCAATGGTCAGTTCTCGTCGATCAAAGTCTACTACTCCAGAGTCTTGTCAGTCAGTGTCAAAGCAGTCATACTCAGTTGCAGAATCAAGTCAGTTTCTCAACTACCTCAATGGTCCTTTAACGCCTAAAGAAATAAACAAATCTGAAGATTATTGGGTGCGAATAGCTCAAACTTCTCTTGTCAACTGGGAATACAACTTTAGAGATTTATGTCCCTATGTAGAAAGTGAAATTGTCAGAGTAGGGGGACGTTTACGTCACACGTCTCTTACCTACGATCAACGTCATCCAGTCTTATTGCCACGTCGCCAATTACAAAAGGATGACATTGTGTTATTAATTGATAATTCATGTGCTCGTGGAAAATGGAACTTAGCGCGAGGAATGGAAGTCTATCCAGGAAAAGATGGAATTGTTCGTAATGTTCTTGTGAAAACTAAAAACTCAGACTACAAGCGCTCTATTCAGAAATGTGTTTTAATATTGGAATCAGTCGACAAGTCATGTGTGCCCCCCGAGGGTTGTTCTGAATAGATCGGAATCTTATTTCGTTTACATTCATTTTGTGTCTTATTTAGTTCACTGCCGATGAGTGCCGATTTGTATTTCGAGCCTTGCATTATTAACCAATCAGCGTCCAGAATGCTTTCTCCGTGCATTTAAGTTATCATGTCGCCATTGTTGTCAACAATTGTCAGTCCGTCTTTAACTTTAATACTAATAGTCAAAATGTCGTCTTATATAGACTTACAAGCTTAGTCATTGCAAGGGCGAGATAGATCCACTCTCCAGGTACTTTTCTAGTTCATTTGTATTGTGTGCTATTCAGTGTTCTTTGAATTAGTTGTCAGTTTCAACGAGTAACCATGCGAGTGTTAGTCCCACGTGTGTTCAATTTGTCAGGACATTGTTGGAAATGGTTCTTTACATTACGGTGTTATTTTAGACTATTGCAAAATACAGAAATGACTTTTAGGGATTAATGTACATTTTAATGCCTCTGAAATAATGACTTTTCTGTGTATTTACCAAGTCTATTGTCATTATTATTTGTTTACTTTTGTCGTGCATATTATACATTAGTTTACTTTAGTCGTGCATATCATAAGGTCCATGCTTGTGTCAATTGTCGTGCAGCCACTTGTCAGTGGATTAGCATTGTAGTCTAGGCCTTTAAAGGGACATTGCATGCAACTGTCATATTTAGTCATAGTCTAATAATTTAAAGGGACATTTATGTCATAAAATGTCACTATCAGTTCTAGTCCTTATTGTGCTTAACTTTTGTCTTTTCAGAATGATCGACATTATGTATATGAATGCCATATCTAAATAGTCGTCTTGTCAATAAATGTCTAAAGTCTAAATGTGTCGTCATTAACGGAAGATCATCAAGCCCTTGAATAGCTACTGCGCGAGTAGTCACAACACAACTTACGACAAGGCCTAACGATAAAATGCTTATTGTACGAACGAAATATTTACTGAAAACTAATAATATCGATAAAAAAAAATTTACTTACGCACTTTCAAATATTTATTTCGGTTACAGTTTGTCAGTTTTGCATTGGTAGTTTTGATTTTCTATTATTCCAAAACTCAAAACACTGTCGTACAGATGGCAGCCATATTGGTTTCTTCCCTCAACGGAAGTCGCAGCGTCTCTGGAATTGTGACGTCATATCTAAACTCGAAATCCGTCAATTGAGGCGCAATTGTCCACGAAAAGCACCGCCCACAATCACAAAAAAGAACAGGATCAGTAGCCCCAAGGGGCCAGTTATTGGTCCTAAAATGATATTGCGTGTACTGTTTTTTTCATTAACATCACAGCTTATGTGGGAGAAAACACAAATATGTTTTTTTAATCGTTAAATAGTTGGATTTTACCCATACAGTGGATATCTATGATTTTTACAGTTGCCACGGAAACCAAGAAATATAACTATTATAGCCCGTTTTGAAAATCGCCCAAGAACCGATTTCATAATGTCGATAAAATTACCTTTCCAACCATACCAAATAACCTTTGTTCTACCATGGGTAGGGGTATCTGAAAAAATATTGACTTAAACCGCTAGCCTACATGGTTTTACTTGTTTTTAATATATTCTACATATTAATTACGATTAATTTAAAAAAAAAAATCTGTTTTCCCCATCCATATTGACGTAAACAACGCACATGTCTATTTTTTTGCTAAAATAGGTTAACGACGGCATGGGATAATTAATTATATTCCTCTGTGTGTTCTTCAATACAGTGTGTAAGAAAACCAGTGAACAGTGGTGGTTGTAAGAATAAGTATGCGACTAAGATCTGGTTCATAATTATCAGTTACATGAACAAGTAATTATTAAATGTTGCCACTGAGGGTAATTGCACGGTTTTGTTTCTGTCTATCTCACTATGTAATTATGTGAAACATGCTCAGATTGAGCGTGACCCTTTACTTCAAACATTAATAACCCAGTGCTTCCAAACTACCATTCTGTTCCCATGGAAACGTGGCAGGCTAAAGAAGCGCTTGATATAATGTTGTGAAAGCAAACAAACCGTGCAGTACTTTTATATTGAAGTTATTTTTTCTGAGACTATTCAATACGAAGTTCTTTTAGTGTATATATACATAAGTGGCATATATATATATATATATATATATATAAAGCATTACAACGGATACGTATTAGACTTTTAAATGACCTCCAAGTATATGATTACGTTATGGATAACCTGGTTTTAATCAAGAAGGATAGCTGAGTTCTATAAAAGTAAGTTGATATTCCCATTTGATATTAAAACCATAGGCACACCCGAATTAAATAGTTCAAGTTATTTGTGTTATAGAATATCGCAGTGTGTATAATGAGGGTAATTCTTTTTTAAGGGTTGACATTCCTTCATTTAAATAAATCGTTATTTTAATAACATCCACATTTAACACTTACTAATAGAATGGAGTAGATTATTATTGAAGACTCGAAGTACGCTTTATCATGTTCTATCATTTTCTTGCCATTCGATGACCCAGTGTTACTTTTTATATTCAACGACCCAATATTATTTTTTTAGTCTTACAGCGATCATCTTGCTCTTTTATTTTCTTTAAAGCATCGAAATGTTGTTTTCGACCCAGACATTAAGACAATGGATATTGTTCGATACTACGACGGGGTTTGCCGAATATCATGCGACACAGACTTTTTTGTGGCCAATTGTTTTTAGTGAGGGAGGGGGGTAGGGGTAGAGAGGGTTTAGCTATGGGGTTACCTGTCTGGAATCGAATGTATTCATGTGGGGTTTATTGTTTACATACATATCATCAAAAATGCTTTCGTAAAATGTTTAGCAGACAGAAACTGTTATATTGTCCACGCCTGTCTTCATATTTTAAAATGAACAATGTGTTGATTTGGTTTGATAATGATCGAGCCTGCACTTATTCAATCATCTCAAACTTTCATCACTACCCATAAAATCAAACAGAAATTATAGTCAGGCTAATTTTGAAGGCTTATGTAATTCTCTTAAACAAATAGAATGGTCATGAACGGTTTTCAATTGTAAGAATATAGATAAATTATATAATGATTTTAAAAATATCCTTGAAGAAAACACATCAATATTCATCCCTACTAAAGAAGTGACAATTAGACCCAACGATAAACCCTTTATGAACAACTGCATCCGCCTAAAAATTGGACAAAGAAACCGAGCCCACATTTTAAATTTAAAATCACTGATAAAATAAATAATCATAAAGTAACATCAAATCAGTTGTGGAAATTACTAGTAAAATCAGTTGCAAAAATGGAAAATGTAAACAGTAATAAGGCAACAGTATTAAATTAAATTCATATTTCACATCTGTTTCAAAACTAGATACGTCGCATGAATTACCCACCTTTGATGCACGCTCAGACATCAGAATGGATGATTTTATCGTAACCGAACAAGAGGTTAAAGATCAATAAAAAAAATACTCGACTCTTCGAAGCCACCAGGATGAAATTCTAAAAACATATCTCCCGCCATCGTAACGCCATTAACTCGCCTATTTAACCTGTGTCTAACAACAACTTCCAGACATATGGAAAACTTCACACGTCACAGCCGCCTTTAAAGGGAAGGGTGATCCACAATTACCAGAAATTATCGCCCCATTTCCCTAACGTGCACGAAATCTTTGAAAAAATTATCCTAAAACACCTGTACAAATTTATTAAAAATAATGATCTATTATCTAAACATCAGTCAGGATTTCAAAATATAAAGCAACAATAAACCAACTTCTTGAGATATACAATGTTATCGTAATTAATCTAGATAAAGGGAAAGAGCTTAGTTTTGTATTCGGTGATTTTTCTAAAGCGTTAGATAAAGTATGGCACATGGGAATTATATATAAGCTGCAAAAGTATGGTATAAGTCTTAATTTGTGTGATTGAATATACAATTATTTAACAAATCGTAAACAATGTGTTGTTCTTGAAGGTTTTCAATCACGTTATTTGACAGTTAAATCTGGGGTTCCCCGGGGATCAATACTCGGTCCTTTTTTATTTTTAATCTACATAAATAATATTTCAGACAACCTAGATAACAGTACGATTATTTGCTGACGATACGTCCTTATTTGCAATTATAAAGGATAAGCCATCAGAAACTGTCAATTCAATCAATAATGATCTTATGCTAATATCAACGTGGGCAAATAAATGGCAAATAAAATTTAACCCAAATAAAACTAAAAACTTAATATTCACACGTAAAAAACTAATCATCCTAATATTATGTTTGAAAATAAAATTATTGATAAAGTTACCTCACACTGCCACCTGGGACTAGCATTCCATCTAAACGAAACATGGGCAGAACATATGTCTACAATTCACAAAAAAAGCTTGCAATAGACTCAACATACTACGCCAACTGAAATTCAAATAAAATAGATCTACGTTATGTACGATATTTACGTCATTTATACACCCCCTTATGGACTATGAGGATATTATTATGGGAAAATTGTAGTAATAAAGATTCAGAGTTACTTGAGAATACTCAACTTGAAGCAGGGCGAATCATAACTGGTCTGCGCAGAAATTCCCACAGAAAATATGTCTATGACGAATTGGGGTAGGAAACACTGTTCAAAGGCCGTCAAAAGCATAAAATTGTCGTTTTTTTAAAATAAAATCCTTAATTGCTATAGTCCCCAGTATTTGTCCGATATTCTAATAAAAATTGAACCCGAAACAAACCACAAACTGAAAAGACCATAATGTAAAACGTCCTCTTATATAAAAAGATTTTTTCCCAACACAATAAAACTATGGAATAGTCTTCCAACACACGCGCAGTCTCTCTATACTTTTAAGTTCAGTCTCCTGAGTCAATATCCTATATATAGAAAACCTAGTTTCTTTTATTGTGGAAACCGCAAGGAAAATATCATTCACTGCCAACTAAGAAATAAATCTAGTAACCTCAATAATCACCTTTTCCACCACTACCGACCTGAATCAAAAATATGTCCAAAATGCTATTCTTCGGATTAAGATAACTACCACCTTTTCTTCTCTTGCCCATCTTATTCAACTAGTATGTAATATTTTTCAAAGATTCTATAATACACTCCAAACGTCAGCTGCATTCGGAGAGTGTGTAGGAATAAATGGTGCCATCTAAACTCTGGTATCTAGGAGTATAATATATTTTAATCAGACTTCACTCATACTACACTTGTAAAAACGTGGTCAGGAAACAATTTTAAAGTTAGAGACAACTCTATTTACTTGTAAAGTGGAATTATCTCCCTTTACTCGTGAGGACTGTATTTTTATGTCTTACTGATATAATATTTTCTTAACACACTCCCCCCCTAAAATTTGGCATTGACAAATTTTACATAAATACAAAAAAATAATACCACCAGCAAGAATCAAGAATATAATAGAAGGGAATTTAAAGCTATTATCAGGATCTTAACTCTACACACTATACTCTACACTCTTAATGGCCTGAAATTAACTATCATAAAACTCGACTTTAGTATAATATTACTGTTTGAAACAATGAATATACATTTCAATTCTCAATTATCTGTAACTAACTCTAAAGGAAAAAACTTTTGAATTGGACGATTCATCGCGATTGGCCTACCGAGTTTATCATGAACACGGATTTCCGCAGCACGAATATTGCCATCGCGACCTTCAAACGTTTTCTCTACGCGAGCTATACTCCCGTTTAATCTTGGGACTTTATTTTAATGGCCTGAAATTAACTATCATAAAACTCGACTTTAGTATAATATTACTGTTTGAAACAATGAATATACATTTCAATTCTCAATTATCTGTAACTAACTCTAAAGGAAAAAACTTTTGAATTGGCCTACCGAGTTTATCATGAAAACGGATTTCCGCAGCACGAATATTGCCATCGCGACCTTCAAACGTTTTCTCTACGCGAGCTATACTCCCGTTTAATCTTGGGACTTTATCTTCCTGGACAACGACTACATCACCAACATTAACAGTAGGACCTTTCTTGGTTCTGGATCGATGGTGATCTCTTAAATCTGTTAAATAATCTTTCCACCCTCTATTCCGGAAATGGGATAACACTGTATTCAGATAAGAATTTCGTTTTCTACAATCTTTATTCGTTTTAACACTAAAGTCGTCCGCATTACTTGAATCATTGCTTTGGGATAACAAACGACGTCCTAAGATCAAATGCGAGGGCGTTAGCGTCTCACCACCTTCTTCACAAACATAAGTAAGTGGTCTAGAGTTCAAAACACCTTCAATCTCTATGATTAAAGTCAACAGTTCTTCATAAGATAATCTAGCTGTACCAATTGTCTTCTTGAAACAACGCTTTCTAGATCTCACCATTCTCTCAAAGAAACCTCCCCACCAGGGCGAACGCTCAATATTATATAATACCATCGTATCCTCTTCGACGCAAGAATACTGTGTAACTCTGAACTCTTAAAAGTTTTCCCGTTATCGGATATCATTAGCGACGGAATACCCCTTCTACCAATAAATCTCTTAAAACACCTGATAAAAGATTCTGACGAAGCATCAGGAACCAAATCTAAATGTATGGCTCTTGTACTAGCACATGTAAATACAGCGATAAACACTGTGTTCATTTGTCCACTAGAAGAATATATATCTTTCACGTATAACGGACCCGCATAATCAACTCCAACCTTCTAGAATCCAAAATCGTCACTAACACGAAATTCTGGTAATTGTGGCTGTATTGGTACACCATATGACTTTCCTTCTAATCTTCTACAGATGAGACACTGTTTGATAACCACCTTTACAACTTGTCTACCTCGAACAACCCAGAAACTGGCTCTCAACTCAGACAAAGTATCCTGTACTCCGTTATGGTAAACTCTTTCATGGCATTCACGAATTACTAATCTAGTAAAATAATGTTCTCCATCTAGCAGAATAGGAAACTTCGTATCATAAGGTAAAGGAGAATTTTCTAATCTACCATGACATCTAAATAAACCATTTTCATCTTCCTTCAAATTTAATGATTCTGTCTGTTTTTGAAATTTATCTTTAGTCCTCAGTTCCATCTTCATCTCTTTAATCCATAAGTATTCAGCGTCTATAATCTCATCAACAGTAAGATCTCCATGTCTACACTCTGTACCTTTAACTCTGGATTTTAAATTATGGATAAAACGAATAAGATAAGCTGTAACGCAGAGTAATACTCGGAGACTACTATATTTATTACCATCGATACTCGTAGTTATTTTAGTATAGGAAACTTGAACATTCGTAACTAGAACAGAAGTCTTTTCTTCTTCACTCACATCAGGTAATTCTACATTATGTGGTAACCATTAATCATTGGAATCTGTAAGGAAAGCTGGACCGTGCCACCATAACTCATTGTTTATTAGATCTACAGCTTTACAACCGCGAGATAAAATCTCACTAGAATTGTTCGACGACGGTATATAACTCCAATCATCAGTAGATGATAAACGTCGTATTTCTGTGACTCGATTGTGAACAAATTGCTTGAATTCTTTTGAAACATTCTTAATCCAACTTAAAGCTACCGTTGAATCAGACCAATAGAAAGTTTTAAAGTCTATCTTATCACTTAAAGCTTCACGGATACTATTAGCTAATCTCACGGAGACTAAACAGGCTAGCAGTTCGAGACGTGGTATTGTCATTTTGATCGCAGGTACAACTCGGGATTTCGACGCGATCAGATTACAATGAATCTCACCAGATGAATGAATACAACGGATATACGCACAGCAACCGTATGCTCGTTCGGATGAATCGCCAAATACAAGTAATTCTATAATAGCATCATTGAATAAATCAGAACAAATACAACGCTTAATAATAACAGAATTAACATCACTCAAACTACGTACTAGAGCTAACCAATAATTAGTAAATAAATCATCTAATGGGTCATCCCATTCTAAATGTTCTTTACACAGTGTTTGGAAACATAATTTAAATAATAATACAGTAGGAGCAATAAGACCTACAGGATCGTAAAATTTTGCAGTAACACTAAGTACAGCACGTTTCGTAACTCGGTCATCTTTGACACTAGATTCTACACTACTTAAGATTTTTCTCAAATTCTGCATGACAGTTCCACTTTTGACCTAACACACTAGGACTGTCGTAGTTACCATTTTGAAGAAACAGGCTATTACTACGATCTTCTTCGGTTATACAAGGAATATTGGTGTGAACACTATTACTTTACTCTGTTTCAGGAAATACATCACTTCCATATAACAATTTCATTAGATCAGGAGAATTGACCCATTTGCGTAAATTAAAACCCGCTCTCTGCAAACCTAACTTTACTTGTTTGCACATTTCGAAAGCTGACTGAACAGCAGAGGAACCGGATGCAAAATCATCTACATACAATGATCCAAAGTTCTATGTACAAAATCTAAATCATAAGGAAAATGAAGATTAAGGTGGTGTCTAATAGTTGCATTCAAAATAAAAGGGCTAGAAGTGACACCAAACACAACACGATTAAATCTAAAAACCTGAACTAAAAGTTCATCTTTAAAGGGATCATTCCACCCATAAAAATATTAGGAAATCTCTATGCTCTGGGGCTATAAGAATATTCAAAAATGCTTTCTCTATATCAGCTAATACCGCAATAGAATTCAACCGAAATCTTAACAATATATCAAAAATTAGAGGATTCAATGAAGTACCTGCAAATAAAACATCATTTAAACTTAAACTACCAGATGGTTTTGCGGAAGTATCGTATAGCACTCTAAGCTTAGTTGTATCTTTATCAGAACGTAAGATTTCTCTGTGAGCTAAATAATGAACATTACCTGGATTAGATATGTGACAGCTAGGAACATTGCTAAAAATACCTGTATTCAATTGCTCATTAATAATTGTATTGTATTCTTGTAAAACATCAGGCTTTTTTTTTTTAAATCTATACAATAAGGAACTTAAACGCTTTGAAGATTCAGAATAACCATCTGATAAATTAGGAGAACAATCCTTAAATGGAAGCTTAGCTTCATACCTTTTAAATGACTCATTAAAGTGAACATCTTCAATAAAATCTGAAAGTACACTGGACTCATCTTTTTTTATACGTATTGTTTCTAAATCCCAAAACATTGATAATTCGTTCTTAACTAAATCAATATCACAAGTACTATGGCTTTCAGCTGAAACATGCAATACATGTGCTGATGATAGATTAACAGTACAACCATTATTCACATTACAATTCAATGGGCCTGATATTATCCAACCTAATCTAGAATTGTGGGCAACAGGACTTGAAGGCTCCCCCCGTCTAAGGTCTCCATTAAAGAAATCCCAATAATAATCTGCACCTGTAAGTACATCTACACTAAAATTAGGGTTTCTTTATGGGTTGGCAAGTGTAAGGCCCTGTAAATGTGGATATTTATCCATTGCAATATGAACACATTGATCACTAACGGTACTACAAATATTAGGAATACAATAAGCTTTTACATAAACTTCCATGCCATCATTACAAGTTACTGATAATTGAACAATATCGCTCGTGCGATACCTAGGAGTTTCTTCTCCGAATATTTTTATTAATAAATTTTCTCGCCCCCATTGTCTTTAAGTTCAAACGCGATCTATGTGCAGTTTGTTCAACATTTTCATTCTGTGTCGGAGCTGTACTTGAATCACAAATTGCTCGGTTGTGCTTTTCACCGCACTTAAAACATTTATAATTAACGTTACACTGTTTCATCACGTGCCCGGATATAAGGCAAACGAAACATTTACCTTTTTTACGAAGGATTGCTCTACGTTTTGAAATATCAACTACAACAGTACAATCTGCAGACGAATGTTGGTCTCTACAGAACACACAATATGGAACTCTGTGACTGTCTCGTGGATTACTGGAATACAAGGTTGAAGCAATACCAGGATTCGATTTAGGCCTAAATTCAAATTTCTTGTTAAAACTGGAACTAACGTCAGGGGCAGGTTTTGTTGTCATTAAGTCTATTCTTTCGCGTGCCTCTAACTCACTCTTAAAAGTTGATAATAGATCATCAATACCCCACTGTTCTTGACTGGATTTTCTACTAATAATTAAGCTTTCATATTTCATATGAAAGCTTATTGTTTCTGTTAAGATTATTATTATTTTTTTTTGTGTGTTTCTCCTGCAAATCGGATTTCACAGAATCTAACAATAGGATGTTTCTGAAACTTTGACCTACCCCCCCAAAAATGGGTGGTGGCTGTTGATTAAATATATTTTCGAAGCGTTTTGCGAATTCGAAATCACCGAATTTTACGAACGAAAAAATTAACAATGCATAGTCGTAACTTTGTTATTGATAGACCTATTTTACTAAAAAAAATTTCTTTGAAAACCTTGACGAAAACCAATTTCACCTGCAATTTCAAATTTTCGAATTTCGAAAATTCGTCGCTGTGATTTCGTTCCGGAAGTCATGACCAATTTGACAACTTCTTTAATAGATACACGATTTTTATGAAATTTGGAATGTAAGTAGATCTTACCGATGCGAGTTTAAAAATGACTTTTAAAATTTTCTAAATTATCTCCCCTTGGAGAAATTGAGAATCGAAATTTTCAAAATAATCGACGAAATATAGGTCAGATCATCTTGAATTTAGATACTACCTACGAGACCACTGATTAGTACACAAAAAATGGAGTTTGTAGCTCAATCCAGAAGTGCCACCATCTTGAAAAGTGAAAAATCCCTAAGGTTTTTTTGCTATTTTACTTACAGACACGAGAATTATATTTTCCGAATCCTTGAAAGGATGGCCCAAAAATCGCAGGGAGCAGAATTTTGATTTAGGTCAACTGATGGTTGCCATTTTGAAGTGAATATGAAAAGTAGTAGAAATTTGAAGGGCTGAGACTTTGGAGCACAATAACTCTCATTCTAATTAAGCCAGAATGTTCAAACTTGTTGTAGACGTTCACTAGGTCAATGTTATGATTGAGTTCAAAGATGAGCATTTTCTGCTTAGGGTAAGCAGAGATAAGCATGCTGATTTGTTGATTCTTTAGGGCACGATAACTTCGGTTATAATGAAGGAAGGGCGGTGAAACTTTTGTCAATAGAGAGTCTAATAGCTAGCCTGTTGTATGAAATCATTGTATCATTTTTTTTAAATATCAGGGATAGCCGAAAAAAAGAGATTGAAAATCCAAAAAGTCGTATTTTTACAATTTGGAGCATGTTTAGAGGTCTTTCTCGTAAAGTCAACATACTATTTTTTGGGAACTTCTTCTACAAAGAGTCTTATTGGTAGTCTTTCATATGAAACCATCGATCAACAGTCTAACATATCAGGAATAGAAGAACAAAAGCGAAACATGCAGTGTGGGTGACTACAATCTACGCATTTAGTCATCGTATAGAGTTTATTCAACAGTATCGAATTCCAACTGCTTAGGGATATTTTACGTGCACTCCAATCTGTGCACGGGACCTTGGTTTTTCGTCCCATCCGAAGGACTAGACAGCTGTGCTTGTCACGCCCTCCGTTCTGCCTTACTGACAGGGGAACCACGCCGGGAAATCGACATGAACTTTTTCCGTGCAGAACTTTCAATTCAGGCAAAACGTTTATTGCATACGATTAAGCTGGTCAGTTGGAGCTTATTTTCAAAAGTTTTGTAATAATCGGTTGGTAATTAAAGTACCGTGCACATTAAACTGTTAAAACAGAAAATTTCGCCCGGTTGAAATGTTTCTTGCTATAAGTCTGCAATTTTCCGAATTCAGGGAGGCTGGATGGCTGAATGGTTAGCATGTGCTCGCTGTATCGTAACCTTTGTCACTGAGGCAACGGGCGTCGTTTCGATCTCCAGGTTGCACGTGACATGGTGTATGATGTCCAACCTCGTGGGTTTTCTCCGTGTTCTTCGGTTTCCTCCCAACGGCTAAAGACCAGTACGTGCAAGGGGAGTTTTTAAATAAAATTAAAAAACATATGTTAGTCCCGAAATGACCTAGTTTGTGTCGAATGGACGTTAGGCCGCATTTCTCTCTTTCTCTTTTGAAAGTTTTGTAATAATCGGTTGGTAATCAAAGGTACTGTTAAAGTGATAAAACAGAAAATTTGGCCCGGTTGTAATGTTTCTCACTTTAAAGTCAGCAATTTGTCGATTTTAAGGGGCAAACGTTTATTGCGAACGATTAAGCTGGTCAGGGGGAGCTTATTTTTAAAAGTTTTGTAATATTCGGTTGATAACTAAAGGTACCGTGCAAATTAAACTGTTAAAATAGAAAATTTGGGCCGGTTGAAATGTTTCTCGCTGTAGGTCAGCAATTTGCCGATTTTAGGGAGGTTGCGTGGCTGAATGGTTAGCACGTGCGCTCTGTATCATAACGTCTGTCATTGAGTCAACTGGCCTTGTTTCGATTTCTTGGTTGTACGTGACAAGGAGTATGGTCGCCTTACCAACCTCATAGGCCGTAACGCCGCTGCCCGGGTAAAATTTCCCTCATTGCACACTTTATGGCGTATGCCCGTCTTCATTAGCCCATTGTAGGAGCAGAACAGTGGGACGTTAAACCCCATTCAATTTCATTTCATTTTCTCTATGTTGCTTATTTATTATAGTGGATAAATATTTTTCTGGTTCTAGCAATTATTTAATTTCTGCATAGAAATCTCTGGCCATTTTTTTTTATTGCAGAGTGCCATTCTTGTATATTGCAGTCTATGATCCTTTGTTTAAAACATGCTTAAGAAGTCGTCACGATTTCATACTTATAACCAAACATATTGGAAACCATAATTATATAACATATCTTGGAAGTCTGATTACAGCTATACAAGTTTCAGTTATTTCCCTTTAGTTTAAAGATTATTTTTTTGCCCGGGTGCAATGTTTCTCACTACATTTAAATTTGTAACTTTGTGAGTTTTTGACCTATTTTGATTTTATGTCTTTATAATTTTCCAAATCTACATATTTAACGTACATATTCAAACAGTTGAGTTCAACCTGATTCAAAAAGTTTTAGTTTTGTTCAAAGTTATCTCATTTAATTTTTCGATGTTTTCTTACCATTTTCATTTCATTTTTCTGAAAGTTTTGAAATCGGAAGTCATCCCGATTACAGCAACACAAGTATCAGTTATTTCCCTTTAGTTTTCAGATTACTCAATGTTTCATACTATATTTAGACTTGTAACTTCGCGAGTTTTTGACCAATTTTGATAGTTTGTTATTCTTATCCTTTTATTTGAGATACTTGATATAATCGATGACACGTGACGATGAATATGAAAGCTTTCATATCTGCATGGGACAGTAGCAGATCTAGTTAATCTTAAATCTTCTGGAATCGTGTTTAAAATTATAGGAATCAAAACTGTGCCATAACTCTCTGAACTGATACCAAAGGACTTCAAGCTTCTAATATGTACTTCTATGGAATCATATAAAGTTCTAAGTTTTCTTATATCATGAATATTCGCGGCTGTAGGTAAACTCAAGGGGGCATCTATATGACTAGAAATTATAATCTGTTTATTGGCAAAACGATCGGACAAAATCTTCACAGCTTCATCGTAATTATCACCGGTTAGTGTCATGCCGTCTACACAATTCAAGGCTGTTCCACTCAACAGACTTCGTAAATAATTAAACTTGTCAACTTTAGAAATTTCTGTATTTTCATGAACAGCTGTCTTAAAAATCTCCCAGAAAGATTGCCACGATTTAGGTTCTCCATTAAACTGGCATAGGATTAGTTTTGGGTAGTTTTGCTCTGTGTACCTGTCTTGTATTGTCCCGCTTACCGTTATTACTTTGATTTGACAAGTCAAGGTCGTGTGAACTGTTGACAGAAGGGAAGCAACTCCAGTTTGACGTGCGTTGGATAAGGCATGATTATCGGCCCCATCGGATAAGACATTGGAGATTTTCAAATTTCCCAGGACCAAATCTATATAAGCTAAATTACTGGCGATTACCTCTTGAAATTCACTTGATTCACAGATTTCGTTGACAATCTCTTCCTCTATCTCTAATCCATCCAAGATAACTGCATCCAAACTTGCCAAAGTAATTTTCTTTTCTTTTAAGACTTGCTTGTAACCCTCTAAACGGTGTATTTCTGTGGAATCTCCATGGCGTCCAGATGAAATAATTTCTTTCACAGTCTGTGTACATTTTCGTAAGTAAGCTCTATCCCCACCTCTCTGACGTCTACATTTCTGAAGATCGACTTCGATCACTTCATCATCTATGTCCTTGGACGCCATTTTGGATATATGAAACTTCTAGAATTAGCCTAATGGTACTCCTCTCACTCATCCGTCTCGTCGGACCATGTAATATTTTTCAAAGATTCTATAAAACACTATAAACGTCAGCTGCACCCAGAGAGTGTGTAGGAATAAATGATGCCATCTAAACCCTGGTATCTAGGAGTATAATATATTTTATTCAGACTTCACTCATACTACACTTGTAAAAACGTGGTCAGGAAACAATGTTAAAGCTAGAGACAACTCTATTTACTTGTAAAGTGGAGTTATCTCCCTTTACTCGTGAGGACTGTATTTTTATGTCTTACTGATATACTATTTTCTTAACATAGTAGAAGGGAACTATTCAATTCATTAAAGGTATTCACATAAATTATTAATCTATATCTAATTTTGAATGGCTCTACCGACCTTTCGAGCACCACTAAAATTTTGATTTTTGAAGCAGTCCATAATTTCATTAAATGTAGCAAAAGGTTTTGATTCGCTTTTTCCATTTGTTTTACAATATTTCCTATATATCATTTCCACATGAAACTGTATATATGTTCGATCTTACAATTTATAATATTTATTCTTATTTTTATGTAGATGTTTATATTTATTGTTTCTTATTTTCTGTATCCCCGGTAAAGAACTTATATAGGCTTTGCCTGTTGTTCAATCCTTTTCAAATGAATAAAATATAGTTTATAAAAAAAAAAAAATCAGAAAAAAAAAAAAAATCAAACAACTGCATTTGATTCAATGTTCAGTGTAGCTATGATAAATTTGTTACAAAGTGTGATACGGAATATTAAAACCAATAAAATGGGTAAGATAGTTTCATGACTTCGATGTTAGCTGATGCTCTGTTGTATAAATACTGTTAGCTTCGATGTTAGCGTATGTTCTGTTGTATAAATTAGTATCATATTAACTTTATATTTATCGTTTGGCGACGCGAAGTTAGTCCGTTGTTCGTTGTTCGGTATTCGCGAATAACGAACAACGAGCCAGTTTGTTGTTCGGTATTCGCGAATAACAAACAATGAGCTGGTTTGTTGTTCGGTATTCGCGAATAACGAACAACGAGCTAGTTTGTTGTTCGGTATTCACTAGATTTGGAATTAGTAATGTAATAAAAGATTTTTTGCAGGGAACACGCCGCGGGCGGGTTTTTATAAGCCCAACTGGATTATAAAGCTTCAAAATTCTAGGAAATAGATTCTCACAACTTCTCTTTCTTCTGACTTCTGGGAAATAGATTCTAACAACTTCTCTTTCTATCCGAAGAAAGAGCTGTTACATATTGGCGAATAACGAACAACGAGCCAGTTTGTTGTTCGGTATTGGCGAATAACGAACAGCGAGCTGGTTTGTTGTTCGGTATTCACCGTATATGGAATTATAAATGTACTTTTGTAGGGAACACGCCACATGCGGGTTTTTATAAGCTTAAATAGACAATAAAACTTCAAACTTCTGGGAAATAGATTCTAACAACTTCTCTTTCTATCCGAAGAAAGAGCAGTTTCATATTGGCGAATAACGAACAACGAGCCAGTTTGTTGTTCGGTATTGGCGAATAACGAACAACGAGCTGGTTTGTTGTTCGGTATTCATCGTATATGGAATTAGTAATATAATAAAAGTACTTTTGCAGGGAACACGCCACAGGCGGGGTTTTATGAGCTTAAATAGACAATAAAACTTCAAACTTCTGGGAAATAGATTCTAACAACTTCTCTTTCTATCCGAAGAAAGAGCTGTTACATATTGGCGAATACCGAACAACGAGCTGGTTTGTTGTTCGGTATTCACCGTATATGGAATAGTAATATAATAAAGGTACTTTTGTAGGGAACACGCCACAGGCGGTTTTTAATGAGCTTAAATAGACAATAAAACTTCAGGCTTCAGGGAAATAGATTTTAACAACTTCTCTTCCTATCCGAAGAAAGAGCTGTTACATATTGGCAAATACCGAACAACGAGCAAGTTTGTTGTTCGGTATTCGCGAATACCGAACAAAGAGCTGGTTTGTTATTCGGTATTCACCGTATATGGTATAAGTAATATAATAAAGGTACTTTTGTAGGGAACGCGCCACAGGCGGGTTTTAATGAGCTTAAATAGACAATAAAACTTAAAACTTCTGGGAAATACATTTTAACAACTTCTCTTTCTATCCGAAGAAAGATCTGTTACATATTGGCGAATAACGAACTACGAGCCAGTTTGTTGTTCGGTATTCGCGAATACCGAACAACGAGCTGGTTTGTTGTTCGGTATTCACCGTATATGGAATTATTAATATAATAAAGGTACTTTTGTAGGGAACACGCCACAGGCGGGTTTTAATGAGCTTAAATAGACAATAAAACTTCAGGCTTCTGGGAAATAGATTCTAACAACTTCTCTTTCTATCCGAAGAAAGAGCTGTTACATATTGGCGAATACCGAACAACGAGCCAGTTTGTTGTTCGGTATTGGCGAATAACAAAAATAACAATATGGAATAAGTAATATAATAAAGGTACTTTTGTAGGGAACACGCCACAGGCGGGTTTTAATGAGCTTAAATAGACAATAAAACTTAAAACTTCTGGGAAATACATTTTAACAACTTCTCTTTCTATCCGAAGAAAGATCTGTTACATATTGGCGAATAACGAACAACGAGCCAGTTTGTTGTTCGGTATTCGCGAATAACGAACAACGAGCTGGTTTGTTGTTCGGTATTCACCGTATATGGAATTATTAATATAATAAAGGTACTTTTGTAAGGAACACTCCATAGGCGGGTTTTCATGAGCTTAAATAGACGATAAAACTTCAGACTTCTGGGAAATAGATTCTGACAACTTCTCTTTCTATCCGAAGAAAGAGCTGTTACACATTGGCGAATAACGAACAACGAGCCAGTTTGTTGTTCGGTATTGGCGAATAACGAACAATGAGCTGGTTTGTTGTTCGGTATTCATCGTATATGGAATTAGTAATATAATAAAAGTACTTTTGTAGGGAACACGCCACAGGCGGGGTTTTATGAGCTTAAATAGACAATAAAACTTCAAACTTCTGGGAAATAGATTCTAACAACTTCTCTTTCTATCCGAAGAAAGAGCTGTTACATATTGGCGAATACCGAACAACGAGCTGGTTTGTTGTTCGGTATTCACCGTATATGGAATTATTAATATAATAAAGGTACTTTTGTAGGGAACACGCCACAGGCGGGTTTTAATGAGCTTAAATAGACAATAAAACTTCAGGCTTCTGGGAAATAGATTCTAACAACTTCTCTTTCTATCCGAAGAAAGAGCTGTTACATATTGGCGAATACCGAACAACGAGCCAGTTTGTTGTTCGGTATTCGCGAATACCGAACAACGAGCTGGTTTGTTGTTCGGTATTCACCGTATATGGTATAAGTATTATAACAAAGGTACTTTTGTAGGGAACACGCCACAGGCGGGTTTTAATGAGCTTAAATAGACAATAAAACTTAAAACTTCTGGGAAATACATTTTAACAACTTCTCTTTCTATCCGAAGAAAGATCTGTTACATATTGGCGAATAACGAACAACGAGCCAGTTTGTTGTTCGGTATTCGTGAATTTGTTGTTCGGTATTCACCGTATATGGAATCATTAATATAATAAAGGTACTTTTGTAAGGAAAACGCCACAGGCGGGTTTTCATGAGCTTAAATAGACGATAAAACTTCAAACTTCTGGGAAATAGATTCTAACAACTTCTCTTTCTATCCGAAGAAAGAGCTGTTACACATTGGCGAATAACTAACAACGAGCCAGTTTGTTGTTCGGTATTGGCGAATAACGAACAACGAGCTGGTTTGTTGTTCGGTATTCATCGTATATGGAATTAGTAATATAATAAAGGTACTTTTGTAGGGAACACGTCACAGGCGTCTTTTTATGAGCTTAAATAGACAATAAAACTTCAAACTTCTGGAAAATAGATTCTAACAACTTCTCTTTCAATCCGAAGAATGAGCTGTTACATATTGGCGAATAACGAACAACGAGCCAGTTTGTTGTTCGGTATTGTCTATTTAAGCTCATAAAACCCCGCCTGTGGCGTGTTCCCTACAAAAGTACTTTTATAATATTACTAATTCCATATACGATGAATACCGAACAACAAACCAGCTCGTTGTTCGTTATTCGCCAATACCGAACAACAAACTGGCTCGTTGTTCGTTATTCGCCAATGTGTAACAGCTCTTTCTTCGGATAGAAAGAGAAGTTGTTAGAATCCATTTCCCAGAAGTTTGAAGTTTTATCGTCTATTTAAGCTCATGAAAACCCGCCTGTGGCGTGTTCCTTACAAAAGTACCTTTATTATATTAATAATTCCATATACGGTGAATACCGAACAACAACCAGCTCGTTGTTCGGTATTCACGAATACCGAACAACAAACTGGCTCGTTGTTCGTTATTCGCCAATATGTAACAGATCTTTCTTCGAAGTTTTAAGTTTTATTGTCTATTTAAGCTCATTAAAACCCGCCTGTGGCGTGTTCCCTACAAAAGTACCTTTATTATAATACTTATACCATATACGGTGAATACCGAACAACAAACCAGCTCGTTGTTCGGTATTCGCGAATACCGAACAACAAACTGGCTCGTTGTTCGGTATTTGCCAATATGTAACAGCTCTTTCTTCGGATAGAAAGAGAAGTTGTTAAAATCTATTTCCCAGAAGCCTGAAGTTTTATTGTGTATTTAAGCTCATTAAAACCCGCCTGTGGCGTGTTCCCTACAAAAGTACCTTTATTATATTACTATTCCATATACGGTGAATACCGAACAACAAACCAGCTCGTTGTTCGGTATTCGCCAATATGTAACAGCTCTCTCTTCGGATAGAAAGAGAAGTTGTTAGAATCTATTTTCCAGAAGTTTGAAGTTTTATTGTCTATTTAAGCTCATAAAAAGACGCCTGTGACGTGTTCCCTACAAAAGTACCTTTATTATATTACTAATTCCATGTACGGTGAATACCGAACAACAAACCAGCTCGTTGTTCGTTATTCGCCAATACCGAACAACAAACTGGCTCGTTCTTCGTTATTCGCCAATACCGAACAACAAACTGGCTCGTTGTTCGGTATTCGCGAATACCGAACAACGAACAACGAACAACAAGCTAGCTTCACGCCGCTTTATCGTTTATTGTGGAATATATGATTTAATAATAACTGTATATAATCTGTGGAATCTAACTCTATTGCGGTGTATTCAACAACTGCAAATTTATGAATTATTTTCTCCTAATTTTGATTACATGAAGAACTAACTGATATCCCTGACATATTTTCTCCAAATTTTTCAACCCAATGACTTTCCTGCGTGCTATGAACAAAAGATGAGACAATACCGTTTTGGTTAACTGTTTTTCAAATATCACGGTATTTTCGACAGCTAACATCTTGCACTATCAACCTGTATGTAACGGTAAATTAATATATCGCTACTAGATATAGTTTAAAACTAATGTGAATGGTTATACAAAATGTTGATTGAAAAAATGCTTAAGCACTTAAGTGACAACACCAAATACAAGCATATCCTGTAGTAGTAGTATAATAAGAGATAAACGCCTGATTTAACAATATAAACGGGGTGTTCCCACTTAGCCGGCAGGCTTAGATGTCAAATTTTGCCGCTAATCCAGAGTTAATCCTAGAACAATGGTGTTATAAACTATAGTCCATATCTTTTTTAAGACTAAAACTGTATTGATTTTAACAAATTTAACTTTTATTAAATAACATTAAATAGCTTACACATATAAAAATATATTGATTTTAACAAATTTAATATTTATCAAATAACATTAAATGATTTACACATATAAAAATGCATTACGATTTACACATTTAACTTTTATTAAATAGCATTATATAATTTATAAATAAATGGCTTACAACGTAACAATCATTTTACAGCCCCACTAAATAGGAAGCTGGACAAGTTTTTGTTGAACATTCCAATGGACGGCATTTGGTCTGCTTGACTTTATACTGAACTTGTAACCATTGTGTATTAAATATTGGCCACCTCGATTATTGGAGATAAAGTGAATATTAACCTGAACGTTTGCCATTTTAAAATAAATATAATTTCGACACTGATCGACCATCTATTTATATTAATATAGTGAATTGAATTCATGTTTGAAATCATAACGCCGGCATGAACTGTGTTCAAAATGTCATTAATTAGTTGGTTAATAAATTTTATTAAGAGGGATTAAGAGCTCATTAACGCTGTACACTAGTCAACAGTTCTTGAGTGACTACTTTTAAACAGACTATAGTTTTAAGACCAATCAAAGGATTAACAGTCTGCCGGCTAAGTGGGAACACACCACATAAACACGCTGTATGTACCCTAATTTACTGACCCATGAAACCAATGTTTTATTTGTAGAGGAAGAAAGAGGGGGAAATGAGGTTTAACGTACACTCGACACAAACCAGGTCATTTCGGGACTAACATATTGTTTAATTTTATTCCAATATTTCGCTTGCACGTCGGGGTCTTTAGCAGTTGGAGGAACCGGGGGTCCAGGGGAAAACCTACGAAGTTGGACAGGCGACCCTACTCCTTGTCACGTACAACCGGTGATTCGAAACCACGCCAGTTGACCCAATGACAGGTTTTATGATACAGCACGTACGTGCTAACCATTCGGCCACCCAAGCCATCGAGTCTATTTGTAGAAACCTGGTTAAATGTTTATATCGTGTTGTACTTAGCTAATGCCATTAGCGGTACCCAAAAGCAACAATATTGTCGATTGGAAAGGATAGCTTCTATTATTATCTATCTTTTTTTCAGAATTTTGGTTAGATAGACCGTCGCCTTTAAGAGCGTTTCTGCTTCATAAACATATTTACTACTGATAACAGCGAAGGTCTAGTTTTGTCTGTTGATTTTCAACGGCCAGATTAATGATTGGATTTAGTTCAGGACAAATTAGCATTGCAAATGTTTGAACATTTCTACATTATAGTAGCTACATTTTTAACGGATTCATCTATTACTATCATATGACTGAATGACCGCGATAATCGAGGCAAGTCAAAAGCCCTGTTTGGCAATCAAAATAACAGACAACGCCCTGACAGCGATAAATGGACCCCACGACGGTTGTTACATTCTTTATAATAAAAGTAGCGTGAGAATAGGCCTGGTACCATTGAATTTTCGCCCACGTTTATATGTTATGTTGTTCCTTTAATCTCCCTAGAACCGACAAACCATTTCTGACACCGATCAATATAGCCATTAAATATCTTCTATGGTGATTAAACTTCTCTTTATCTGTGAAGGATATTTACTTTGAACGAGATATGTCATGATCATATTATAAATCTACCGGTGATAATAAACATGTGGTTAAGTTGGTTATCAAACTACAATAAGCGGTTTATTGATATAAATTGGTCTGGTGAGGACAAATAAAAGAAAGGCCAAGACGATTCAGATATATTTTTATATAAGATCGTTAAGGGACGTACGTTCATTTTATGATTGCATATTGGAAAATTACTACACCCCATTAAATGACTCGAGTCTTTTGCAATGAATATTTACAGAACTGTGCTTTACTTCAGACATATCGATCTGAATTACGACCCCTGGTTGTACAAAAAAATCGCGTTTTTAGCTTGTGGTCCCTATAGAGATCACAATTATTATCCGATTTACCAAAACGTTCGAATATATAACAGCATGCACCATAATGAAGGTTGAGTTCGACTTTCGTGAAAATCGGACCCAAACTGCCACCCCTCGTAAAATAGGCTGTGACATTAGATTACGGAACTTTTAATTTAAATATTTAAATGCTTTTTTAATCCCCCCCCCCCCAAAAAAAATCATTAACAACTGGTGCTCTATGCGGTCTGGCATTGTCATCTTGAAGAACAGACTCTGTTCGAATTTGTAGTCAGGTCAAATTACAGTTTAACCCCCCAAAAATTGCAACAAAAGTTCTGGCAGGGTTTAGTGTACTTTATAACATACTAAACGTAGCCCCCCCCCCCGGAAAAGTTTTTTTTTCAAGATGGCGTCAAAATTCACCACCGAAAAGTCTTAAAACGATTATAACTATGTAACTATCAACTCAAATTTGATGATCTTAATTGGTGTCTTTTCCTAGGTTTTTCGGAGCAGAGAACACATTAAGATCATTAAAAATGATGTTGGCATATTATGTCAAAAATGGCCGCCAACACCTCCAAATGACCGAAAGTCCATAACTGTTGACTCAAATTTGATTATTATGATGTCTATCCCCAGGTTTTGGGGGACTAGGAACACATTAAGAGAACGTTGGATGTCAATGAACTGTTCAATCATTACGGAATCGAATTCATGACCTTAAGCTGTCCACTATCACCTGATGTACAAACACTCCTGTCCATAAAATAAGTTTCAGAGCGTTCAGTTTTTGAGTGTCATCCTCTACCTCATTATCGACATATTCAGTGTTGTTTGATTGTCACAATTTCCAGTTTGGCAGGGGCCACATACAGCAGTGTAGGGGAGTCTAGAGCATCTGCAGCTGCGTCGAGAGGACTTGCATTCACCCGAAAACTTGCAATGGATAATTTTCAAGAGATCGCCAGGTACAGCATTGTTTTGGGTCATAATGCTATATATTTTATTTATCAGACATTCATTAACATGACAAGACCATAATCAACTCTCAATGCCATCGGCCGACTCCTAGTTAGATCCATTTCATTTGCCATCCCCGTCAATACCATAATTTGAAAGTTCACACGCTGGCTATTAAATCTTGTTGCAGGTAATGTTGGGGGAAACCGTTAAGGAATAGCAGATGCTTCAGCAGTTGCAACTTTCTTGGGAAAAAGATATGGCACAGTGATAGCGTATCATTCAATTTGCCATTAAATAGACCAACCATCAGGTCTTTTCCAAGATCTGATATACCCTCTTGAGATTTGTTTTGAAGGGTGAATGCACTTGCACAGGACTTCATGACAACGTCAGATTTCACCAATTTCCGGTAGGCGGACTTTCTTCCGATACCCACAATCCTTGAAATTGAATCACAATCTGATTAAACATGTACAAAGAGCAGCTTTGTTGCACGCATCGTCTCCAAAAGTTTTTTTCGACAGGTCTATGTTATACACTTTGTGCTCTTTTGACTGCTTGCTTGAACGGAAGTGGATGGTTTCATTGTCTGTTCGGGAGTAATGAATGATCGAATCTGTGACAATTCAAACAACACTCAAGAGGTCGATACTGAGGGGGAGGATGACACTCACAACTGAACGCACCGAAACTTATTGTATGATAGTGGGCGGCTGAAGGTCATGAATTCAATTTCATATAGATTAAACAGCTCAGTGATATCCAAAGTTCTCTTAATGTGTTCCCTGTCCCCACAAACCTGGGGATAGACATCAAGATCATCAAATTTGAGTCCATAGTTATGGACTTTCGGTCACATGGAGATGTTGACGGCCATCTGTGACATGATATGCCCACATTATTTTTTTAATGATCTTAATGTGTTCTTTCCCCAAAAAACCTAGGAAAAGACACCAAGATCATCACATTTGAGCTAATAGTTACATAGTTATGCTCATTTTAAGACGTTTCGGTGGCCATTTTTGACGCCATCTTGAAAAAACACTTTCCAGGGGTCCTACCTTGGTAAACTTTTAGTATGTTATAAAGTACACTAAACCCTGCCGAAATCAGTTGATAAACCTTTTGTTGCAATTTTGTGGGGGTTGAGGGGGTATTTTCCATATATCAACCTAACTATTGACAAAGGCTGTAAAATTTCAAAATTTCGTCTCTGTACCTGATACCCGTCAAATTTCCTTGGACGATGAAAAGAGGAGTCCTGTGATGTACCGAAATTCTAACCCACACCATTACCGCACCATTTCCAAAGCGATGGCGTTGTCTGGCGTTAACATCAGCAAATATTTCTCCTTGCCGCCTAAAGACGCGAAGTCAGCCATCATTGAACTGTAATGCAAATCGGGACTCATCATTGAAGAGTACCCGCCCCCATTGTCGCCGTCTCCATTCTCTATGACGTGTGCATCAGTCACGACGTACTGACCTACGACGTGGCCGAGCCGCTTGTCGTCGAGATCGAATGTTGTGGGCTCGTAGACGATTTCTTATGGTCTGGTCCGATACCTGAACACCACTTGCATTACGCAGTTCATCTCTCGGACATCTCGCTGTAACAACGCACTGACGTAAGGCCATTTGAATGACATGCCGGTTTGATCTTGGGATACCAGACCGTGGGCGATTCTGATTTGAATTGGTTGTCTGGAAACGCCGCCATAGTCTTCTGATCACACTCTGGCTAGAACCGATTTTCTGTGCCACATACCTCTGTGTAAAACCCTTATGAAGCCGTGCAATGGGTCTTCCTCTGTCAAGTTCATTCAGCTGACGTCTGACCATGTTGAAATTTCAACTGAAAGCAGCACGGTCAAGTAAATATTATATTGAATAATTTATTATATAATATAATATTATATAAAATTTTAATAGCAAAAAATGGTGGAATGTGGGTCTGCTTTTCACGACTTCATTTTTCTTTTATTAATGATTAAAATTCAATTACCGTGCGACACTATAGAGGCCATATACTGAAGAGGTTACTTAAGTTCTGTAAGGTGCTTTGTTTAATATATTGAAGTTGTAAGCTAGTACCAGTGACAACAAGAACTAGGCTAACAAGAATATGTCTGGTTTCTTAAAATCGGGCAATTACATCATAGTCTGATAATCCAAATATGGTAATCCCGTGCGTTATAAACGTCTGTTTATGTTGTAGCGAGTGGATGTGTTTTGTCGCTCCAGGATGTGGTCAACCGTGACCGATTTTACTCATCTTTCGGCTGAAGGTGACTGTGGTATTTAAGTTTAAATATAATTTCAGTCAGCGTTATTATAATGTTTATTTTGGGATAAGACTACTGTCATATTTGGATTTAAATTGGACTACTAAACTTGTAAGTACAATATTTCTAGTTTAATTCTGTTTTCTCTACGTTTTCAGATCGAATCCTTGTAAAACTGAACTTGTATTCACTTCAAGCTGATATCTTAACATTATCATCAAAATGGGCAGATCTAATTTGTGTAAAAGCAATGGTAAAAGTGCTAATAAAAAAGCGGATTACGAGCAAAGATAATATTCAACCTAGCACAGATATTTTCTTGGTAGTCTCATGAAGGATAACCATTTTCTTAAAAGGTTCATTTCTGATCTTTTAAAGCATCAAAACATCAAGGATCATATTGTTTACAAAAAAAAGGATCATATCATGAACGAGCAATTTCTAAGGCAACAAATGACCGTCTCAATTGTATGGCAGACCGTATAGACGACCTCGAACAATACTCGAGAAGAACTTGTCTCAAATTTTGTGGTATACTGGAGAAGACATACTATTTTTGTAAATAGAAGTGAACTATACAGTCGTGGTAAACGCAATGAAATTTATGGAGGCCTAGCAGTTTATCTTAAACCAAGATTTAAAGACGACCTTTCAGTGATATCAGAACACGAATGGGGTACATGTGTAATAAAACTTGATAAAGCAGTCATCGAGGCCAGCCATGATTATTATTATTATGGATTTATGTAGCGCTACTTCCACAGTACTGTGCTTCAGTGCGCTTTACAATATAGATATAAAAGCAAATAGAAAAATAGAAAAACATACATACAAAAAGGATATACAGATAAGGTATAACATACAAAAGATGTGTTTTGAGACGTGTTTTAAATGTAGACAAGGGCGGTGAATTACGGACACTCAAGTTAGGCAAAGGATCGTTCACCATAGTTCACAAGTCGAACAGGTCTTTTAATTAAGAGATTACCATAGGATGACCTCAAAGTACGAGTAGCAGTATATAATTCTAATAGGTTGTTCAAAGAAGAAGGTGCCATCTGATTACGACTTTTATAAGTTACAAAAGTATTTTAAACGGATTCTAAAACGAACAGGGAGCCAGTGTAAATGATATAAAACCGGAGTAATGTGGTCATTAAAACTGGTTCTGCTTATAAGCCTGGCAGCACTATTGTGCACCTTTTGAAGTTTATCTAGCAATCTACTGGGAAGGCCAATTAAAAGAGAATTACAGTTATCAAGTCTAGAAGCGACCATAGAATCAATTAAAATCTTTGAAGCATCCGCGGAAATATTTTTACGGATACGACTAATGTTTCTGATGTGGAAATAACATAATTTACAAATATTATTAACTTGGTGTTCCATGGACATCTTATAATCAAATACTACACCTTTATTGCGAGCACCAAAAGAAGGAGACGCATTATATTCAGCTATTCTAGTTTCCTTATTAAACGAATCATTAAGTTTGGATAGTAAATTATCGGATCCTAAAAGCAAATACTCGGTCGGTTTTATCAGCGTTCAGTTTCGGAAAGTTAGTGGACATCCATGTATGAATTTCTCCTATACATAATTCGACCTGGGCCTTGGTAACAGCTGCACCAGTTGACGCGTAGAGATAGAAAAGGGTACCAACTAAACAGTATGGGTCCTAAAGCTGACCCTTGCAGAACTCCATACTCAAGGGTAGTTACCTTGGACGAACGACCATTGACCGAGACACACTGCTGACGCCCTGTTAAATAAGACCTAAGCAGTTCAAGCGCACTATCTACGATACCAAAACGCGAAGATAGGCGTTTCAAGAGAATGACGTGATCGACAGTGTCAAACGCTACTGACAAATCCAATAGTATAAGGTTAACGCAATTCTGAGAGTCAATAGATAGCATAATGTCATTATGTACCCGGCGTAAAGCAGTTTCAGTACTATGGTGCCTCATTTAAGCGCTCTGAAATGACTCTAACAGATTATTGTCGCCAACATGTGCAGTTATTTGCTTAGCTATACACTTTCTATCATTTTCGGGACAAAACTGAGATTAGAGACAGGTCTGAATGACTTTAGCTCGTTAGGGTTTAAGTTAGGCTTTATTATAATTGGAGTAACGTCAGCGGCCTTAAAAATTAATGGAAATGTTGATTCAGTTATAGCTGAGTTTACAAAGTAGGTGGTGTGACTTGGTTTTCCAATTCAAAAAATAATTTTATTGAGAAATGTGTTAGAATTTTTTTAACTAAATTAAATGTAACTCTCAAGAATTTTAATTTTGTTCAGAGATCTATAAAGTATAATTTGTTTAAGACATACTGCATGGCTATGTATGGATGTCCTTTATGGGACATAACGCATAGGGCGATTTTATTGTGCTTGAGGTAAGAGTGCCAGGAGGCTGATCAATGTACCAAATCGCACCCATTTAATTTGCAATGATTTCACAATAGAAACTCAGCTTCATAAACGATGTATGGAATTTATCAGCAGTATATTAAAAAGTAAAAATGAATGCACGCACATCTGTGCTCTGCATGCAAGTAAATCCACTATTTGTAATAATATTAATTATATATGTTACAAATATAATGTTAACAAATATAATATAAGCGACATGAATGTAAATGACATACTAAATACGATTAATAAATGTGACACTGATCATAATAATATAAACGATGTATTGGTAGCTAATAGAATTAGAGACTTTATTATGTTCAGAGACTCAAAACAAGACCCTAACATTGACGAAATCATTGATCGTTTGTGTATTCAATAAGAATGGTGTATAGCTTTAACTGTAAATACCTAAAGAACTATTATACATATTCATTTTGTTTTTTCCCCATTGAAAGTGTACGAATAAAGTTATTATTATTATTAATATGTGGGGATCTTAACAGTAGAACCCGATCCGACCCCGAATATATAATTAAAGAAAATTTGGATCGATATATCGAATCACTTAACACTGACCATAATGACGATAATATTCAACCTAGAAAATCTCAAGATAAGGTTCTTAATAATTTCGGAAATCGATTAATCAATCTATGTAAATCTACTAAAAGTCTGATTGCAAATGTAAGGTTAGGCGATGATAATAATTTTGGTAAATTTGTTTTTTGTTCACGTGTTATTGATTATCTAATAATACCAAGACGTCATCTTAACCTTATTAAAGTATGTGGTTAAATGGGATGACTCTAAAGTTGATATTTTTCGGGAAAAGATCAAAGACCATTTAAACGATCTGTCTGAAGTAGTATCGCTTAATTGCCTTACTGGTGATGTTGATAAACTCGTGGAAGATGTTACTGATACTTTTCGGAATGTGACCGTCTCCTTGTTTGGAAAGCAAAAAAAGAAAGGTTCTACGACTAGCCACAAATACAAACCAACAAAGGGCTACGCGTGGGTTAATAGTGACTGCGCTTCTGGTAGGTACAAATTTAATAAAATCAAAATGAACTGAATAGAAAGCTTTTTACCTTGCGGAGGTCTGAATTAAACAAAGAAAAACGGAAAGCTAAAGCTAAATTTGTTAGACGGTGGGGTTCCGTTTGTGTGAATTGTCAAATAATAATTCTAAGCAGGAATCAAGTTGCTTTCTAGGCATTAATTAATGAAATATACTATTCAAAAAAAGTTGGTGTAGGGATCGTCAACACTGGGATAATCGACGCTGGAGCAATGTGATGTTTTCAGATGAGTCAAGGTTCACTGTTGATTTTTTGGACAGACGTAAGAGGGTGTGGCGTCGTCAAAACGAGCGCTTCCAAGACGTTAACGTCATAAGACATGATCGATTTGGGGGAGGCATCACTGTTGCTGGAAGAACGGCTTTACATGTTGTTGCAGGGCGTGTTACAGGCCAGTACTACCGGGACAACATCTTGGCAGTCCATTTTGTGCCGTTCGCACGACGTCGTGGCCGCTGTTTCATCTTCCAGGATGACAACGCAAGATGTCACAGGGCCAGGATCGTTACAGGTTACCTCCAACAACAGAATATCACCACATTACCTTGGCCAGCACTGAGTCCCGACCTCTCCCCCATCGAGCATGTCTGGGACATACTTGGACAGAGGTTACGTCAACGTCAACAACGTCCTGCCAATGTCCAAGAACTTGCTGCTGCGTTGGAACAGGAATGGGACAATCTGGACCAAAATGACATTAGACGTCTCATTAGGAGTATGCCACGGGCAGTGTGAAGTTACCTCGATTTTCGTTTTTCGTTTTTCAATATTGGTGAATATCGAAAAACGAGCTACTCGTTTTTCGATATTGGCGAATAACGAAAAAAAACTAGCTCGTTATTCGATATTGGCGAATGTTGAAAAACGAGCTACTTGTTTTTCGACATTCAAACTTGAATCTCAAAAAAGTAGATTTGATGGAGGTATATCTGTAGAATGTCTCCATGACCCAATTTATTAAATGAGTGATCTAAAACGAACTAAATACATCATAATTGGGGATGCCCGAGCAGTGGATTCACATAAAAACTGCCCTTTCTCCTTGTTTTTTGATATTGGCGAATCTCGAAAAACGAGCTACTCGTTATTCGATATTCAAACTTGAATATCTAAAATAGCAGATTTGATGGATGTTTATCTACAGAATGTCTCCATGACACATTTGATTAAATTAGTGATCTAAAACATACTAAAGGCATCATAATTGAGGATGCCGGAGCAGTGGATTCACATAAAAACTGCTCTTTCTCCTTGTTTTATGATATTGGCGAATCTCGAAAAACGAACCACTCGTTTTTCGATATTTAAACTTGAATATCAAAAAAGCAGATTTGATGGATGTTTATATACAGAATGTCTAAATTGACACATTTTATTAAATAAGTGATCTAAAACGAACTAAATACATCATAATTGGGGGTGCCCGAGCAGTGGATTCACATAAAAACTGCTCTTTCTCCTTGTTTTTTGATATTGGCGAATCTCGAAAAACGAGCTACTCGTTATTCGATATTCAAACTTGAATATCTAAAATGCAGATTTGATGGATGTTTATATACAGAATGTCTAAATTGACACATTTTATGAAATGAGTGATCTAAAACGAACTAAATACATCATAATTGGGGATGCCCGAGAAGTGGATTCACATAAAAACTTTTTTTCTCGTTGTTTGTTTGATATTGGCAAATCTCGAAAAACGAGCCACTCGTTTTTCGATATTCAAATTTGAATATCAAAAAGGCAGATTTGAAGGATGTATATCTACAGAATTTCTCCAAAACACATTTTATTAAATCAATGATCTAAAACGAACTAAAAATATCATAATTGAGGATGCCGGAGCAGTGGATTCACATAAAAACTGCTCTTTCTCCTTGTTATATGATATTGGCGAATCTCGAAAAACCAGCCACTCGTTTTTCGATATTCAAACTTGAATATCAAAAAAACAGATGTTTATATACAGAATGTCTCCATGACACAATTTATTAAATGACTGATCTAAATCGAACTAAATACATCATAATTGGGGATGCCCGAGCAGTGGATTCACATACAAACTGCTATTTCTCCTTGTTTTTTGATATTGGCGAATCTCGAAAAACGAGCTACTCGTTATTCGATATCCAAACTTGAATATTAAAAAAGCAGATTTAAAGGATGTATATCTACAGAATTTCTCCAAAACACATTTTATTAAATCAATGATCTAAAACGAACTAAAAATATCATAATTGAGGATGCCTGAGCAGTGGATTCACATAAAAACTTCTCTTTCTCCTTGTTTTTGATATTGGCGAATCTCGAAAAACGAGCCACTTGTTTTTCGATATTCAAACTTGAATATCAAAAAAGCAGATTTGATGGATGGTTATCTACATAATGTCTCCATGGCACATTTGATTAAATGAGTGATCTAAAAAGAACTAAAGATATCATAATTCAGGATGCCTGAGCATTGAATTCATATAAAAACTGCTCTTTCTCCTTGTTTTTTGATATTGGCGAATCTCGAAAAACAAACCACTCGTTTTTCGATATTCAAACTTGAATATCAAAAAAGCAGATTTGGTGGATGTTTATATACAGAATGTTTAAATTGACACATTTTATTAAATGAGTGATCTAAAACGAACTAAATGCATCATAATTGGGGTTGCCCGAGCAGTGGATTCACATAAAAACTGCTCTTTCTCCTTGTTATTTGATATTGGCGAATCTCGAAAAACGAGCTACTCGTTATTTGATATTCAAACTTGAATATTAAAAAAGCAGATTTGAAGGATGTATATCTACATAATTTCTCCAAAACACATTTTATTAAATCAATGATCTAAAACGAACTACAAATATCATAATTGAGGATGCCTGGGCAGTGGATTCACATAAAAACTTTTCTTTCTCGTTGTTTTTTGATATTGGCGAATCTCGAAAAACGAGCCACTCTTGAATATCAAAAAAGCAGATTTGATGGATGTTTATATACAGAATGTCTCCATGACACAATTTATTAAATGACTGATCTAAAACGAACTAAATACATCATAATTGGGGATGCCCGAGCAGTGGATTCACATAAAAACTGCTCTTTCTCCTTGTTTTTTGATATTGGCGAATCTCGAAAAACGAACCACTCGTTTTTCGATATTCAAACTTGAATATCAAAAAAGCAGATTTGATGGATGTTTATATACAGAATGTCTCCATGACACAATTTATTAAATGACTGATCTAAAACGAACTAAATACATCATAATTGGGGATGCCCGAGCAGTGGATTCACATAAAAACTGCTCTTTCTCCTTGTTTTTTGATATTGGCGAATCTCGAAAAACGAGCTACTCGTTATAGCATATTCAAACTTGAATATTAAAAAAGCAGATTTAAAGGATGTATATCTACAGAATTTCTCCAAAACACATTTTATTATTATTATTATTATTATTATTATTATGGCACTTTTTTATAGCCCATCTTTCACATAAGTGCCCAGATGTGCTTTACAATAAAATAATTAAATAAATAAATAGATAATTCAAAATAAAAAAATTGAAATACATAAATAAATTAAAATAAATAAATTAAAAAATAAATAAATTAAAATAAATAAATAAATTAAAATAAATAAATCAAATTAAAATAAATCGAATTAAAATAAATCAAATTAAAATAAATTGAATTGAAATAAATCAAAGTAAAATAAATCGAATTACAATAAATCAAATTACAATAAATCAAATTACAATAAGTCAAATTAAAATAAATCAAATTAAAATAAATAAATAAATCAAATTAAAAATTGTACAACACTTAAAAGACGTCTAAAAGGTAAAAAATGAAATCATTGAAAATTTAAGAGGTGTTATAAAAGGCAATTTTAAAAAGATGCGTTTTGAGTTTTGATTTAAAAACAGATAGAGAAGTACAACATCGTAATTGATGGGGCAGCTTGTTCCATAGTTTAGGTGCTTTAAATGAAAAGGCCTTTTCTCCGTAGGAAACTTGTTTAACATTACGTTCGATTAGTATGAACTTGTCTGCACTGGAACGGAGCTGTCTTATAGGTTTATAAAATTGGAGGAGATCAGATAAATATTTTGGTGCGATGTTGTTAATGCATTTAAAAGTTAAAAGTATAATTTTATAGTCAATTCGATAGGGCACAGGTAACCAGTGGAGTTTTACTAATATTTCAGTAATATGACAGTAGCGAGGTGCACGTGCAATGAGTCTGGCAACAGAGTTTTGTAACGATTGAAGTTGGTTGAGATTAAATCAATAATCTAAAACGAACTAAAAATATCATAATTGAGGATGCCTGAGCATCTTTCTCCTTGTTTTTGATATTGGCGAATCTCGAAAAACGAGCCACTCGTTTTTCGATATTCAAACTTGAATATCAAAAAAGCAGATTTGATGGATGTTTATCTACATAATGTCTCCATGGCACATTTGATTAAATGAGTGATCTAAAACGAACTAAAGATATCATAATTCAGGATGCCTGAGCAGTGGATTCATATAAAAACTACTCTTTCTCGTTGTTTTTTGATATTGGCGAATCTCGAAAAACGAACCACTCGTTTTTCGATATTCAAACTTGAATATCAAAAAAGCAGATTTGATGGATGTTTATATACAGAATGTCTCCATGACACATTTTATTAAATGAGTGATCTAAAACGAACTAAATACATCATAATTGTGGATGCCCGAGCAGTGGATTCGCATAAAAACTGCTCTTTCTCCTTGTTTTTTGACATTGGCGAATCTCGAAAAACGAGCTACTCGTTATTCGATATTCAAACTTGAATATCAAAAAAGTAGATTTGATGGATGTATATCTTCAGAATGTCTCCAAAACACATTTTATTAAAAACGTTTTCTAAAGATATCATAATTGAGGATGCCTAAGCAGTGGATTCACATAAAAACTTTTCTTTCCCGTTGTTTTTTGATATTGGCGAATCTCGAAAAACGAGCCACTCGTTTTTCGATTTTCAAACTTGAATATCAAAAAAGCAGATTTGATGGATGTTTATCTACAGAATGTCTCCATGACACATTTGATTAAATGAGTGATCTAAAAACAACTAAAGATATCATAATGTCTGAGCAGTGGATTCATATAAAAACTTCTCTTTCTCCTTGTTTTTTGATATTGGCGAATCTCGACTCGTTTTTCGATATTCAAACTTGAATATCAAAAAAGCAGATTTGATGGATGTTTATCTACAGAATGTCTCCATGACACATTTTATTAAATGAGTGATCTAATACGAACTAAATACATCTCCTTATTTTTTGATATTGGTGTATATCTTCAGAATGTCTCCAAAACACATTTATTAAATTAATGATTTAAAACGAACTAAAAATATCATAAATGGGGATGTCTGAGCAGTGGATTCACATAAAAATTGCTCTTTCTCCTTGTTTTTTGATATTGGCGAATCTCGAAAAATGAGCTACTCGTTTTTCGATATTCAAACTTGAATCTCAAAAAATCAGATTTGATGGATGTTTATCTACAGAATGTCTCCAAGACACATTTGATTAAATCAGTGATCTAAAACGAACTAAAAATATCATAATTGAGGATGCCCGAGCATTTTTCGAGATTCGCCAATATCAAAAAACAACGAGAAAGAACAGTTTTTATGTGAATCCACTGCTCAGGCATCCTCAATTATGATATTTTTAGTTCGTTTTAGATCAATAATTTAATCAAATGTGTCTTGGAGACATTCTGTAGATATACATCCATCAAATCTGATTTTTTGAGATTCAAGTTTGAATGTCGAAAAACGAGTAGCTCGTTACTCGCCAATATCTAAAAACAAGGAGAAAGAGATGTTTTTACGTCAATCCACTGCTCAGGCATCCCCATTTATGATATTTTTAGTTCGTTTTAGATCATTTATTTAATAAAATGTGTTTTAGAGACAGTACGTTTTAAATCACTGATTTAAAAAAATGTGTTTTGGAGAAATTCTGTAGATATACATCCATCAAATCTGCTTTTTTGATATTACTCGTTTTTCGAGATTCGCCAATATCAAAATACAACGAGAAAGGACAGTTTTTATGTGAATCCACTGCTCAGGCACCCTCATTAATGACATCTTTAGTTCGTTTTAGACAACGTATTTAATAATAAAATGTGTTTTGGAGACATTCTGTAGTAATACATCCATCAAGTCTGCCTTTTTGAGATTCAAGTTTGAATATCGAAAAACGAGCTACTCGTTTTTCGAGATTCGCCAATATCAATAAACAAGGAGAAAGGGCATTTTTTATGTGTATCTACTGCTCAGGCATCCACATTCTTGATATCTATTTCATTTTATATCACCGATTTAATCAGATGTGTTTTGGAGACTTTCTTTAGCTACACATCCATCAAATCTACTTTTTTTGAGATTCAAGTTTGAATGTCGAAAAACAAGTAGCTCGTTTTTCAACATTCGCCAATATCGAATAACGAGCTAGTTGTTTTTCGTTATTCGCCAATATCGAAAAACGAGTAGCTCGTTTTTCGATATTCACCAATATTGAAAAACGAAAAACGAAAATCGAGCTAACTTCACACTGCCTATGCCGCGTCGGATCAATGCTTGTTTGGCAAACAGAGGGGGATTTACCCGTTACTGACTTTGTTGTGATGCTGTGGTAACTTTGCTGTTTGACCCCGGGTATAATGGTCAGTCTGTGCCTTACTTAGTCTAACGATCATTTGGAATAAATCGATGAATGTGAACTTCATTTCATTTTGTCATTTGTTTCTTCGTCAGTTTCATTAGGTGACTTTAATAACACTTAAAAACCAAATATCCCCTACTTTTTTTGAATAGTATATAATGCCACCATTAATTATAAGAGCAAAAATTCTAGCAATATCAATACACCTTTTCTCGTTCCGCTTGATGCTATCGTCGACGTCAGGATATCCGGGCCAAGTCCGGGCCTGAAGATCACTACAATGAGTGAATGATCGCTTTAGGTAGGCTGACTGGTATTCGAAACTTGAAGTGAAATTTTTACTTTCACCTCCATTTCATTTGTCGCTAAAAACTACGATGTTTTTCGATATTTTTTGCCAATTTCGGCCCTTTTCCCGACCATTGTGCTTTAGTAAAGTGATCTCCAGTTACCCCAGATATATGCAAGTGTCGCTAGAGACTATGTGTCTTTCAAAACGATTCGCTTAGTAGCTTGTCCCAGGGCCATGAAATAATGTCCACCTAATGTTTTTGATGGATTATATATCTCTAATAGGTGTCGATTCAGAATCCGGGTGATGCCAATACAAACTAGTAATCCAATATGACGACTTTATTCAAAATATGGCGACATTTGGCGGGAAATATCGGTGTTAGCAATGTCGCGGTGGTAAAATACTTCAAACAGTAGGTTTTCGGGGTAGGCAAATTAATTTAACAGCCGCTAAGTGTACCATGACCGAAAAAGACACCATTATGGTACTTAAAGTAGACAAAATATCATTTAGCGGTTCAGATATAACTTTGGCGACCTCCAAGCCTCTAGTTTAACGTAGTAAACCATCACACTACTATAACTAACATCAAAATGTCCCTCTTTCCCCATTACCCCAGTTGGTGCAGAGCTGTGGGACGTAAAACCCAATCATTTGAAATGTCCCGCCAGCGAATGTTCGAATACCTTTTGGATGGAACATATTTTATATCAGTATCTGAATTAGGGGACCACGAAAATATATACAGGACACTTTATGATTTTCTCTCAAAAATGGGCCCCATTTTGAATTTAGTTTCCTTGCAGAATTCTTTGTCACTTTTGGGGGCGGGGATGCAAAACCTTTTGGATTCAGCGAGTGGTACTGAGATGATTAAAAAGAAAATGTATGGGGACAAATGAATATTAAACTGCTTCAAAATGGGGTCTAAATAGTATAAAGACGGTACAATCAATTTTGAAGCCAAATGAAAGGGATGATGTGGTGACCAAAAGGATAAAAAAAAACAAGGAGCTCAGCGAGTCCATGTTTTGACACCCATTTTGTGCTTGTACCGGTCAAGGCTCGCTTATTGGTTTGTTCCCGAGATTCAGTTTATTACAATACAGCAAAGTTCTTAACCCGTCTTTTGGTACCACTTGGAAAATCTGCCGAATCCTTCATTGCCGACTCCAATGACTTTTGCAATAAACAGGCATCAGTCCCACCAACCGGCACCATTCTTTCCTATGATGTAGTAGACTTGTTCACAAATATCCCCACAGCTCAGACACTCCTACTTAAAAAGAAAATCAATCAATTAGAGACCCCTCTGGACACCAACCTAACCACTGATAACATTATTCAACTTTCACCTCTCTGTATAACTGCCACCTACTTGAGATGGGGTGATGAATATTATCAACAAATACATGGCCTGCCTATGGGTAACCCACTTTCGCCACTACTGTCCGAAGTATTCATGACCAGGTTTGAAACTGATGCATTACAGACTTTTCTCATCAAACCCCTTTGTTGGTATCGCAAAGTCGATGAAGCATTTGTAGTTCTCAACCAAAACGACAACCCAGATACACTACTCCAACATCTGAACAGTCGACAAACGAGGATAAAATTCACAATGGAAACAGAAACGGACGACAGTCTCCCATTCCTTGATGTCTTAGTGACTAAATCTGATAACAAATTCTCCACCGCTGTTTACAGAAAACCAACTCACACTGATCAATATATTCACTATAATTCAAATCATTCGCATCAAATTAAGAAGTCCATCATCACCACTCTAACCAGACGCGCCACCAAGATAGGTGATGAAGGGAGTTTACCCACAGAATTAGAGCATTTAAGGAACGTTTTCATAAACAACAACAGTTACCCCACCCAACTGGTTAATGACGTCATCACCACCACCATAGAGAACGAACACAAGCCAAGAACGCCAAATACTGACCACTCTGGAATCAGAATAACCATCCCGTTCCACGGCAAAATCTCCTACCAGATCAGAAGGTTGATGAAAAAAGAAGTGGGCATAGACGTAACCTTCTCTAGCGGCAGAACCATACAGAATTTACTGCAAGCCAATGGTAGATATGGTAGATCAACACAAACCAACCCCTCACAGCCAAAAGCATGCATTTACGAAATAACATGCTCATGCCTCGAAAAATATTTGGGGGAAACGACGTGAACACTAGATGTACGAATAAAAGAGCACAAGTCACTATAGCTTCCACCAATCCCTCAGCAGTAGCAGAGCATATTATTAACAATGCAGATCATACAATCCTGTTGGACCAAACCAGAACCCTTGCAGAAGAAGAAAACCAGGAAACTTCTTGAGGCCATCAATATAAAACGGATCAAGCCCAAGATAAACCGGGATGTCGGACTATTTATACCAAGGGCTTATGACCAACTTATACATTAATTCTAATACTTTATTTCTATTTCAGGGTTTATCCGGTTTCCACAGTCTAATTACACAGCGCACATATCTTAACTTGCAGCACTTATCCAATTTTGACAGTCGGAGGATAATTTTTCACATTTATTGGTTCCAATTTATTGGAAGAATATATTTAATGCCCCCCCACCCATGTTTAAGTCTAATAATAGGTTTCTTTCATCATTTTCAGCTTTATGAATTAACTTAATTCAGTGATTATCCAGTTCCACAGTCTAGTTATACACTTTACATATCTTGGTTTGCAGTAATTATCCAGTTTTACAGTCAAATATAGTTCATATGTATTGACCTTCAATACGTGGGAATAATATATTTACGGGTTCTTTCTTCCAGATTTATACTGTAAGAATAGGCTTTACCCTTCAGGACTTGCAGCTTAAAGATTCCAATACTTTTGTTCTCTTTCAGTGCTTATCCAGTTTTTTGGGGATTTTTTTGACATAATCTAATCATACATTTTTATATATGTTTCTTTTCAGTACTTAACCAGTTTTTTTACAGCCACGAGATATAACTCACAATCCTTGATTTTCAGTTTATATCGATATATTAGGATATCTTTCATGATTATATATTTTATATTTTTTTTTTTTTTTAATTTCAAATTATTATTTTATTTTTCTTTGCACATGCATCAACGACCACTCTTGTTTACTTAAACATACACACTTCTCTCTTTATATTATTGTTTCTCTATAGCTCAGGTTAATTGGTTTTCCATAAATAGTGTTATTACACTGATCTTTTTATAAATAATAGCAGTCGCCTCGTTTTAATCCCCGTAAGAGTTTTCTGTTGTGTAGGATTAGTCCTTAATGGACCCCTAATCGAAGGTGTTAAACTTTATTTGTATTTGATTTTTATCTTTGTTGCATATTCTGTATATATTTGCCTATACCATTCACAATTTGTATCATTGCTTGACAAAGACGAGAGCATCCTCGTCGAAACGTCGCTTAGTATCAAACTCAGTAATTGTGTATCCGTAAAATTGTACCTTGTGTTAATATGTTCAATTACTAAATGCCAATCAAAGAAGATGTACTGAGGAAGTGCATTGAATGTTGCATAGACAGGGCCTACCGATTTTCACATTTTAGGACTCGTACACATATGATCTGGACCCCAAAACGCTTTTGAGTATATTACCGCCAAAATTGGTTTTGTAACACATCTACGAAACCTTTGTCAATATATAAACCTTTCTGATGATTTTTGGGCCAAAGGTCAAAGCTGGTTAGCCCCGCCAATTCACCCTTTGACACACTTATACAGTGAAAGACCATTTGGCAGATGGAATTCGATATAGGAGTATCCCGTTGCGCCCTTGCAGGGCAAATTTATCCCTCATAGCACACACATAGGGCAGAACAATAGGATGCATACCCCCATTTCATTTCATTTCCTCAACAATTGAAATGAATTGGTGTTGTTGCAACTTCTCTAATAGTACCACCTACCGACAATGCAGCAATATTTATTTACTTTTAACCTCCTTTTACGTCATTGTAACGTCTTCTTTATGAACCCATAATGGGCATATACTCATCTCTGCTCAGCAATCGTTTCTGTTGTTAACATGCGTAAATGAACTAATTTTGGAAGAAATGCGACGTCTGATATGCCGCTGTGACGTCACGATGACGTCATAGAGACATAACGTTGACATTTTTGGACTCGCTAGTACCGACTTCCTATCTGTCCACAATACATTTATGGTGTCTAAATCCAATAGTTTTACAGATATTCGCGAGTTTTGATCGGGAGTCGCCATCTTGGATTTGGCCACGCCCCCTGTCCTTATTTGGACTCCGATTTTGGTAAACGTTCCTTTCCTTACTTAGGGCATCATAATGAGTCAATATAAAACAAAAAACCCTTTGTTGCAATTTGTTCTACGTCAAATGCTAGTTTGACTCGACTAGTAGCCAATAGGTTAACATTGCTGGAATAAGTGTTTTTTGGAATGGGAAAGATAATGAAGTGCTGTTTGTATAACATAATATATATTTTCGAGGGGGTGAATTTCCCACCCCAGGCCCACTTGACATGGAATGACACCTATCTGAATAGTTGAATATACTATGATCGAAATAAACGACAATATGGTTCTCAAACCTGACATTATAGCTAAGTTTATGAGACCCTGGAAAGATATGGTAATGTAAAAAGAAGATTTGTATCAAGAACAAGCAACTCGAGCACATTCTTCTCCCCCTTGTAATCTTAAAAGAACCCAACCTCACATATTTGTCGTTTAAATCACTGGAATACTCACAATCCGCATGAACCTTCACTGACAGTTATTGGATCACTCATACGCACGAGTAAAGCTGGTCTCCGCAGTTTTCTGGAAGAGAAAATGACACGAACGGGTGTCATAGTGGATCGTAAAGTACGCTTGACAATTCGCTCTTCGTAGTTTTTGTTCGTATGGCCGTGTAATTTGTTGTAAACAACAAAACCTCTTAGTTCCATATAGAACTCCATTTAGAAGCGCAGGAAACTGCCAAGATATCACTCATCTGGTTATTGTAGACATGTATTCAATGTATTCCCATGGCCATTGAGTCTTAAATCGTAACCAAAATAGCCAGAAAGAAAAACCCACCCGCCCCAAAATGAACGTGTAGCTGCACTATATATCAGAAGTAATTAAGCACTAATTTACTTTTAGCACATTCGCTTCCAACTATGGTGGATTGTGCTTGGCTGTGAAGCTTATGTGTTCTGATCAGAATACAAGGAGTATAGGGTCTTCGAGGTAGTTTAACGCTCATTCTGCAGTACTCTTACTATTTTCTTCTGGGTCATTCCATGTCAAGTGGGCCAGGGGTGGGAGATTGACCCCCTCGATAAAATATATGTTATTGTACATTTAAAATCTAGAAACTGTGCAAAATGTGTGGTTTGTAGCATGAAAATTGACTGAGATATGGGCATTTAAGTTTCACGAGTTATCAATAAGTTTTTGAAACAAAATATGTATCACTAATTTACTCGAGTTTCAGATATCTTGATTTTACCTTTATAGTGAAGATATACCACTCACATTTTTTGTAGTCCTGGAGAACTTTTTGCGTAGATTATGAATCTGCAATCAGATTACCGGTGAGTTGTAGGGTTCGCATGCTACTTGGCCATGGAAACTGAAAAAAGTTGGTGCAATTGTATATTGTCTGGATTTTGTAGTGCTCCGGGTTCTACAAAGTAATAGGTATAACCCAAATATTTATTTATCCAAAGATTGCCAGTAGTACTACATAAGAATCGCATGAAAACGCATGAGTCTTGAATAGATTCCAAGAAAATTGACCTCGAATGTGGTTTCAGACACAACGTTTTGAAAATTGCCTCATATTTTCGAGCCGATATGACCCGGTAGATGAGGACCTAAAATTCTGATTATGGTTTGTAATTGTTTGTGCTAGTGTCTTCAACATTATGCGAAAGCCATTCTTGTACCGGGCCATTTTGATATTTTTTCAATTTTTTGAATATTTGTGTTTTGGGTCATTCCATGTCAATTTTCACCCAAGGAGATAAACAGTACCCCTTCAATTTTGCCGAAATTTATTTTATATGTCTTTTAGGGCTGAACAAGCTGATATTCCAAATTTTAACTTTATCCGACATACGGTTCCTAAGATGCGGTCCACCAAATTTGGGAGATTTTCGGCTAAAATGGGTTTGACCGACATTATTCAAATGACCATAACCCAGTAGCCAATAGGTTAAAATTGCTGGAATGAGTGTTTTTGGAATGGGAAAGATAATAACGTGCTGTTTGAATCATAGATATCGATGTTTAGGAAAGTCTGCTGAAGGTTACTATGTATCCTCAGGGCTTATCCATGAAGACAATCATGCTTTCAGTGTGAAGACACTGATTTTCAGTCTCGCGTGTGAATATTTAACTTAATTTAACATGCTTATAAAAGATATTATACCTCCAGTTGTTTAACATTGTGTAGAAAACATGTTGAGTTAAACTTTTCATGCAAGTTCATCTCAAGGTCACATGGTCGATAAGGTTAAATTCAAATTGAATAGGTCTTCACTCCTTTAAAAAACACCCGGTTGTCAAAAATAAGTGTAGATTTAGAATTCTTGTGGAATTCCCATCCCTGGAAGATATATTCCAGCAATTTCGACCAATCATTTACTGGAAATGGTCATTTGAATAATGGCAGCCACGTCCATTTTTGCCGAAATCCCCCAAATTTGGCCGACCGTATCTCAGGAACTGTTAGTCGGATCAAGCTAAAATTGGGAATATCAGCGTTTTCAGCCCAAATAAATATATAAACCAAATTTCATCAAAATCGATGGGGATTCGGTTTAAGTCATTGGGTGATAATTGACACAGATTTTGAAAAAATCTTAAAAATATTAAGATGACATGGGACAAGAATGGTTTTAACATATGCTAGAGACAATAGAACAAACTATAATTCCACCAAGTTTCAGATTTTTAGGTGCCCAACAAACAGGGATCAAAATACGATTGTTGATATAGATTAACCACAAACACAGATTTTCATAAAATTGAAAAAATATCAAAATGGCCCGGTACAAGAATGGCTTTCATATAATGTTGAAGACATTAGCACAGACTATATTATTAAACTATAATCATATTTTTAGGTGCTCATCTACCGGGTTATATCGGCTCGAAAATATGAGACAATTTTCGAAAATTTGTGTCTGAAACCATATTCGAGGTCAATTTTCTGGGAATCTATTCAAGACGTCCTTGTCCTTCGGTTTCCTCCAACTCCCGAAGAACCGTACGCGCAAGGGAAGATTTTTTATAAAATTTATGTAATTTATCACACAAGACATACGTACTGTCAAATGTGTTATTGGGTAATTAAAAAGATAACATACTGTTATATCTTGATAGAAATAATAATATTATTAAAACAAGACCTGCATGCAGGAATGACGGGTTTCACTGGTGCCACGTTAAATTTAAACTTATGTCACTTTCGCTCCCATGTTGCCCTTGAACCAATGGCAACGATAAACAGATTTCCACATAAACATTGCATACATCAAATAAAAGGGAAACAGAATCAACAAAAATCCAGCAATATCAATTCATTTTATACAGTTGTAACATGTAATTGATCCTGATAAAATTACAGTACTTCCGGTGATAATGGAAATGTTCAATTAGTTTCATGAAATCAGAAATGGCATAAGATATCATATAGTGAAAATTTTATGTAAATCGAAAAATAATTGCCACTTTTATTGACCAAAAGACTTGAAAAGTGACTTGTAGAAAATCGGCTATTTCTCTGCAACCGTACAAGTTAGAAACCATTTTGTGGTATCTGTATGATCGTATGGGTTCATTCTATTTGTTGATTGGTATCAAATATCATAATTTGAAAAAGATTTCAAAACAGACTCATTTGAATAAAATATCTGTTTTGAAGGCTAAAAATACAGTTTTTGCCAATATGACATTACTTCCGGTGTTACTAAAATGTTAAATTAAGTTTATAATATCGTCTATGACATTAGGCATCAAATGATGAATCTTTTATGAAAATCGAATAATAATTGACACATTTACGGGCCAAAAACCTATAAAAGTGACTTGTAGAAAACCGCCTATATCTCGACAACCGAACAAGTTAGAAACAATTTTATGATATCTGTATGACCATATGAGTTTTGTTAATATGTGAATTTAAACCAAAAGTTAATTTTATTATTACATATGACATAATTCTTGGTTGAAAAAAATATCGATTTTAAAAGTTAAAAATTGACTAAATGACGTCAATTCATGAGGTGTCAATTTTAAATAGTAATCAACATGATATGACGCACACTTGCTTTTTGAATCAAATGATGTCACTTTTGTGAATATCCATTAATAATTGACTATTTTACAGGCAAAATTACGAAAACAGTGACTTATGCAAAACTGTCCGTTTCTTGTCAACTGCTTATATTACAAACTAATTTTAACATACATTTTCTGCATATTGATCAAAGCTACAAGTTTATAAAAGTTACGTAGAAAATATTTTAAAATCTGAAAAGCCTGAATGGGTTGCAAAAGGTCAATTTTACACCTTTTTTCAACTCTTAATCGAATTTGCTCGAAAATGTAGTCGAAATTAAAAAACTGAGCTCACCCTTTTTATTGCGCCTTTAAAGGGCACACTCTTTTTGTTATATCAAGCTTTTAAAAAAATAATATTTTCTCTTAAATGGTACCTAACTGTCAAAATTGTAGATTTCGGTAGTTTTTGGTAAACTTATGCCATTTCCGGTGCCGACAGATAAAACTATTGGTAACAAAAAAATGACAATTGAGACAAGGTGTGAACTGCAAGCGAAGGCAACTCTGCTTGGGAGATCGATGCACAAGACCAAAACGCACCGTGTCCATAATATTGTGGACTCGGCATCAACAAACTACGCTCACCATTTAAATAAAGACAAACACGTTAATCTGACCCTTCAAAAGTCTGCATTGCTTAATACACGAAACAAATATAATATCCCTTCTTTCATTGTTTCCCCCATTTTAGTCAAATGTGAAAAACGTACTAAGGGATACACGACATGTACATAATCACTGACGCCGATGGGTAATAAATAACATTAAGATACTAGATCATAGCCCACAGATGGTTATGAGTTTTTTTTATAAATCTTTCCAACAAATTAACAAACACAATTTGCAAGCGATGGATAGTGAACATGCTAAACAAAAAGCGATTTTTCATACAATCATATCTAATTCAGGAAGTTACAATCCGATATGCGCTAATTACCACGGGAACCAATCCATTTTATACATGTGTTACATGTAATTGATCCTGACCATATCACAGTACTTCCAGCGATAATGAAAATATTAAATTAGTTTCTTAAAATCAGAAATAATAATCACATGGTGAAAATTTTATGTAAATCGAATAAGAATTGCCACTTTTATAGACCCCAAACCTTGAAAAGTGACTTGTAGAAAATCGTCTATTTCTCTGCAACCATATAAGTGAGAAACCATTTTGTGGTATCTGAATGATCGGATGGGTTCATTCTATTAGTTGATACGAACTAAATATCATAATTTTAAATATATTACAAATAAGACTCATTTGAAAAAATTATCTGTTTTGAAGGCTAAAAATACAATCGTCTATTTCTCTGCAACCATATAAGTGAGAAACCATTTTGTGGTATCTGAATGATCGCATGGGTTCATTCTATTAGTTGATACGAACTAAATATCATAATTTTAAATATATTACAAATCAGACTCATTTGAAAAAATTATCTGTTTTGAAGGCTAAAAATACAGTTTTTGCCAAAATATAATTACTTCCGGTAATACTGAAAATGTTAAATTAGTTCTATGAAATCATAAATGACGTAAGATATCATATGGTGAAAATTTTATGAAAATCGAATAATAACTGACACTTTTATAGACCAAAATCCTCGAAAAGTGACTTGTGGAAAATCGCCCATTTCTCTGCAATCGTACAAGTTAGAAACCGTTTGGTGATATCTGCATGATCGCATGAGTTCGTTCTATTTGATGAATAGAATCAAATATCATAATTTGAAAAAAATAACAAGTACGACCCATTGGAATGAAATATTGTTTTTTAATGCTAAAAATTAAGTTTTGAGCAAATGACGTCATTTCCGGTGGCAGCGTATGAGGTAGAATGTTTGACCTTGTCCACTATGGCATTAGGCATCCAACGGTGAAAGAAAATTGAAAATAACATAATAATTGATTCTTATACAGCCAAAATAACGTGAAAAGTGGCTCATGCAAAATTGACTTTTTCTGAGCAACTGCGCATATTACAAATTAATTTTCACATACATTCTCTTCGTATGGGTTATTGCTACGAGATTATGAATGTTACGAAGATATATTTTTTAATATGAAGACGCTGGATGGGTTGTAAATAGCTCATTTTGACACCTTTTTTCACCCTTTAATCCAAATTGCCCGAAATCGAAATCGAAATTAAAAAAACCGAGCGCGATGTTTTGTGCGCCTTTATATGGCACATCTTTTCAGTCATATTAGATTTGAAAAAAATAATTTTTACTTTCAAAAAGTGGTACCGAACTGTTAAAATTGTAGTTTTTGCTAAATTTACGTCACTTACGGTGTCGACAGGAAACTTTGCCGGTAACAAAAAAAATGACATTTTGGACCATGGAGCATATAAACTTCGTTTTATACAAATCGGACAATAAATAATTTATATGGAACCTATAAACTGAATTAGCCAATAGCAACCAAGAAAAATTATCCAGAAAAAAAATGTTCAAATTTTTGCCCAAATCAGACGACCCTTTAACCCTAAGTCATTAAAAAATATTCATTAATAAAAAAGTTTTTTGTCAAAATTTAAATTTTCAAAATTTGGCGCCTTATTTTTCCGAAGATTCGGCGAAATTTAAAACTCTAAAGACCCGTAGCTATGTGCTATGTCTCTGGCTATGTCAAAAACTGTCAAACGATAAAATCCAACAATTATTGTTAATATTACGACAACTTAGGTGATTTAGGACATTCCGCATTGTCGCAGAATGCCGGAAATAGCTTTAATCTCTAAGTCACACCCACTTTCGCAGTAAAACTCAAGACATTGCATCGATCCGACAAGTAGATCCTGAGATATAAGCAAATTGGAAAAAAAAAAATAATAATAATAATAAGAAGAAGAAGAATTTTAACAAAAACAATAGTGTTTCACACAAGCTACGCAGTGTGAAACCCTAATTAATTGCAAGAAGAAAGTTCTGAACAAGAAAGAGAAGTGTGTTTTGACATCGCCTCGTTGACATCACTGTGACCCGACCTTGCTGTGTGTTGTCTCGCTTGGAAATTAAAAAGGAAAAAAAAATGACACACGCTTCTTGCTTTATTGTTGGTGCTATAAGTACAAGGCAAGACAATTGACCATGTTTTATGCTTCCTGTAAGTTAAAATGACGACATGCTGTCCTCCTTTGCAATCGCTTCTAAAGGGAAATTCAAGTCTGTCACTTGATAATTCCCTTGTCACTTCTCGATTAGATAACTTTAATTCACTTTTAGTTGGTTTACCGTTAAATCTTATAGATAAATTACAAAAACTTCAGCATATTGCTGCTAGACTTGTTACTTTAACAAAAAAATTTGATAAACAGAACTCCCGTTTTATACAATTTACACTGGTTACCTGTTAAATATCGAATTAATTTTAAGATTTTGTTACTTACATTTAAATGCTTATCGAGCAATGATCAATAACGAATAACAACTCTACATTTACAGTACATCCATGAGTAAGAACAATTTAACAATCAAAACATAACATTAATTAAGACTTATAACAACAAACATTTCCCTTTGAATATGACTTCACTATTTCTCTTCAATCTAAGGTGTTAAAAATAGGGACTGAAGCCACCACCTAAACTAAAAGACTATCAAAACCCATTAACAACATAATTAAATATGTTTTTCTCTTTTAGCTTATCATCTTGCTGATATTTAAAATGACAAATTTAAATGCATTAGGCATAATTAGTTAGGTTGAACCCACGCCCCTCCTTCCACATATATTTACCCATAATATAGAATGGGACAACACCATGGTGCTTACCAAAAAGTGCTAGTTACGCTTTACAACGGCCTACAAGATGGGTCTTTTTTCCAAGATGGGTCAATATTTATTTTGGAGTTTTCACGTGAACGAGGATAGCGAGGAACGTGGATTAATGCGATATGTTGACATCTCATCATCATGTCCTTAGGCAGTCAATAACGACAAACTGTGTACCATGATATCAGTCACAATAAAGATGTGTGTCTTTTGTCCTTAAGATTACCTTTTCTCTAATTGACACACAAATTAACACTTTTAAATGGATTACTACTACTCGTGTCCAAAGGTAGGCGTTATACTAGCCTCTAATATTGTTAACTCACTTTTATTTTGATAACAGTAAACTTAAAAAACGACATATCAATCTGTACATAGATGTTGTCGTTATTTACCCATTTTTTTCTTTGCAAAATGTCTAATATGAATGTTTTCTAATGAAGGTAGGAAATGTACTGAATTAAATGGTTTCATTATAAATGCACTAAAAGTGTTATTGTTAGTGCAGATGACCTACGATCCACCGAAACATGTATTGATAATAGTATTCCACGGTAAAAATGGTAGGACGATACGTTAAGTTGGAGATTCACAACGTTTTCATTATTTTCATTAATTCCTTATATAAATATAAATTATGTCACTACTTTAAGAAATACGCCAAAACAGAAACAAAAATACCAGGCACCAACGCATTATTACATTGCATGCATTTATAAAAAAAGCTGAGTTTACGAATACATTTCTAAGTTTAATATTATTCTAGAAAACATGAACTTGGTTTAACTCTGCTAGTGTATAAAGAATTCAATCAAATACACCACAGCTAACCAAAACAAAATGTTCATTGTTTATAAGTCAACAATGGGCCATAACTCAGTAGAATATTAACAGAATCCCGAGAAACGCTAATTTGATATGCGGTATACCAAATTCCAATCAAATATACTAAAGCTAAAATAGAAAGAATATCCCCGAAAACCAAAATGTCAGACAGGCGTATAGAAAAACTATAGTCCAGTAGTGGACTAATACAACTCCAACATTCCACTCCAACAAATTGATCTATCTCTTTTTAATTATACTCAGGTAACACCGAACCGTGGTAAGGAACCTAACATTTGTAAAAAAAAAGATAACCCAATCTCCAAATCTTAGGCAATAAATACTTCAATACGATTTTCCAAACATCGAATACAGATAAGGAAAAAATGAAACCCAATCTATTTGAAGTGTTTTAGAGCAATTAGGCCTACTCGGCTTGTTAAGATTCTCTCTCCTTTATTTCTTTGTTTTGTAGAGAAAGAAGAAAAATCGACATATTAGAACATATTTTGCATGTAAAATAAAAAAAAACATTTGTTGTGTCACCCCCAATTCACTTTTCTTATCGGTTCGGGTAAGATGATCGTTGTTAAGAGACTTAATCATCCAACCTTACCATAACCCCGAAACAACACTGGCCCACAGGTTTTCGCGTTAAGAGTTGTAACCATTATTTTCTATCAAGTTATCACTTGACGAACATTGTTTTGAATAACGACGTTGAAATTACATAAAACTATAGAGAATATAGAGCTTCGTGAATTATGGGTGCTAAAGGGGGTTGAATTTGACAACAAATAAGAAAATATGTTTCTGTTTCAGAATTTATCCCAATCTGAACCGGTTTTTTTTTTTTTTTTTTTGTTTAAACAATATTTTATTCAAACTAGTGAATAGAATTGGGGAACAGGACAGAGCCTATATCACCCCTCTCCGATACAAAGAAAAGTATATACATTAAGAATTATGAGAAATAATAGTTAAACTATAACATATATACAAATGTACAATTACATACATTTCATATAAAATAAATTTTTTTGGCAATATATTAACATTTTTTAAGAAAAAAATTTAAGATGAAAAGTATAGTTACTCAATGGCTGAAACGCTTCGATTTTTCAATAAAGTCATGAACAGCTGAAAATTTTTTAGTATTTTCTTTTAGTGAAAAATCGGAATTTCCATATAAAAGGATATTAATATTTCGATATAATGGTGGTAGACATAATATGGTATTATTTCTGACATCTGAACCGGTTAATTAGAAATTTTAAAAATAGGATTACTATTTGAAACGCCCCTCCCCGATCTCCTCTTTATGTATCTGCGTTGGTAATACGGTATCGTATAGTGTATATGGAATACTTATCACATGCAGGTATATTTAAAATATTGTTAAATATAAACATCACGATAAAGACCATCCTGATGCCAGTTGAACAGAACTACACTTTATACAGACAAGCAAATGTTAGAACCATGAATCCTTTTCATTCTCGACCAATTAAACAGGATAATTGATTTTCTCTTTTAAACATGCCAAAATCACTGAAAGAACTCAAGAACGATGCTAGCTACTGTCAAGATTTACTTAATAGAACAGTTGAACTGCGACTAGCCTTCTTGATTAGATTTTTAAACTACAATCAACAAATTAAAGAAAAGATTTTAATCACCACAATATGTTAGACTGCAGACAGTATACTAATAAACGTCAGAATAATTTATAAGCTAAACTTAAAGAAAATTATGAAATTAGACTATTGTCATACAGGGAAAAGTTGTATTATGTAAGAGTTTGATAAATAGATCGGTATATTATATTCAAAATTATAACATGCTATCGTCTAATTTCTAACTTATATTCATGTAATTTCTAACTTCTATTCATGTAATTTCTAATTTCTATTCATGTAATTTCTAAATTAGGACAATGTATAATCCAACTTCTTTATTTGTTCAGTGTAAATTTCAATTCTGTTTCATCGTATTTTTATTTTAAAACGAAAAACGTCTACTACATTTTCGCTTTACAAAATAAACATGAACGTTGAGCAAATTTAGAATTTTGATACTTCTATCTAGCACCCATCGTCATTGAGCACATGCTTGGGATCAATATGTTGACACAAACACCTCGCCAGGTTGAATGGCTTGGCGGACTGTTCAAATAGAAAATAACATCGGATGTGATATGGTTTGCAAATACTATACTTAGCAGCAAATGATACGTCAGGTTGGTATGTTACTTTGAATAGACGCATTGCATAATACGTGCCAAGTGTTTTATTGTATACTTGTGACAACATCTCCAACTTTCCCGAGCAATAAGACTCCTTCCCAACCACAGAAATGAACACAGGAAATGTTCTTAAAAAATGCAACCGGACTTCTGAGATGGTATATGTGTTCTCCATGATTTTCATATAACTCATGCTGCATGTGCTGTTCACCGGACCTGTAAAATGACCCCTATACTAGGTTGAATCATTCACAATACAACGTCAGCAGCATACCACGACTCACGACAGCCCAGAGAAACCAGGTGCCAATGACGTTCATCACTCGTCTGGTCCACTACATTTACAGACGCTGTGCTGCTGTTATTGACGCTCGCGGTGGATAGCAGATACTGATGTATAGACTGTATATAGACTCTAAACCTTCTTGTAATGTCTTGGAATTGTGCTGAATTAATCACTAATGCTTTCTAGAATGATTTGATTAAAGTGTCTCTCTGATTTTGAAATCGGACCGAGTTTTTTTTCTTGCTGTTTAATATATTTCAAATATAAACTAAACAGCATTTGCTCATTTTTTTTAAATTGTACTGCACGTCTCTAAATATGCGTATAAGATTAACATTGTATGAAGGGGAGAGGAGGGACAAATGTATTTTGGGGGAAAAAAACACTTGGTTCAAAATTGACCTGAAAAGTGTTTTCTCGAGTTTTTCGTTCAGTAACAATATCGCCATTGAAAATATTAATTTATAATGGTACTTTTCGATAGATCTGGAAATGAACATAAACACAATAAACACATGTTTAGATATTAGTTTATTCTTATAATATGAGCGGGATATATACCTTATTGATGACTGATCAACGGCTCGCATATATCCTTTGGGTTATATGCTTCAGATACCCATACACATTGTAAATATCATTCCTGACTGTGTCGCAGGATTATCTTGTTCGACCAATGATTTTGCAGTCTGTCTCCGCATTGCTGCAACATAATTGTTAAGAAAGTTTTGTTATTTTTCACCACAATTGAAATTCGTCCAGAGATCTTTCTTCTAGTGTCATATACTGATGTAAGTCGGTTTTCGCCGTACAAAGTACAAACAAATTTTTCTAAACCAGCCATTACGATATCCCAGCTCTTTAAAAATTGGTAGAAAGTTGGGATTATCTTGAAAAGAAAGACAGATAGTCATTACCGTAGGCCGCGATATTATCGACACCAAAATATCTTACCTTCTCCTCTTCGCATTTCAAATGAATGGAAGTACTGAAACATATTGTATTTTGCTCTTCTTACTCAGGCGAAATAGAAATTCCAATCATTATCTTCGCAACCGATGATCCAAATATACAAATTTTGATCGATAATGAAACAAGCAAAGGTAGAACATATCGCGAAAGGCGACTAACATCAGTAAATGACACTAGAAAAAAGATTTTCTGGGTGAAAAAATTACAGATCTTTCTTTATTACCACCTTGCCGTGAGGGTGGTCATTTGCTGCATGGCCGGAATGAAGATTTACAATGTGAATTGGTTTCTGAAGCATATCCAAAGGATATGCGAGCTGTTGGCCAGGAACGAAGAAAATATTTATCTCGCTTAGCTGAACTTTTGATTTTGAATCTTCTAATGAAGACTACGAATAAACTAATAACTAACCATATCTCTGAGTTACTGTGATTTTGATTTACATTTCGAGATCTATTGAAATGTACCCATTATAATTTCATATTTTGAACGAAAACGCTAACGAGATACCACTTTAAGCTCAATTATGAACGAAATGATTTCTGTCCACAAAAATACATATTGTCACACCCCCCTCCACGGGCATCAACCCTGGCGTCCATCCGCACACAATGTGAATCTTATAAACATATCATCAAGCTCTTAGACAATCATCATTTAAATCAAAACGTTAATTCATTTCCCGCCAATTTTACTATCCAATTAATTTTACTTTCAATTCAATTTCTCCAAAATGACGACTTATACACAAAAAAAAAAAAAAAAAAAAAAAATGCACGTTTTTATTTCGGTAATTTTGATATTTGGCGGAAACTATCAAGCAATTATCCAATCATTGTTGCCTTTTCATAGAAGAGCCCATTAAATTTAAGGGTGATATGGCACGTACCCTATCATATCAGCCTATACATAATTTTCCGGACCAGGCGTGCAGTCAACAAATGAGCACGCAGTGGCGACACCAAACGACTTCATAACGATTGTTGCTAGGCAGAAGTGTAAAAGGTCTAAATTCGTTGATGTTCGTGCTTAACATGTGAAGAAGACGTTTTTCGTCTAAATAATAGAAATAAGATGAAATAGAATTAAAATTTACACTGATTGACTTTAGATTGATACGCCGAGGTTAAGGTCTTGGGGCGAACAAGTACATGTATATTGATTTTCTATGATTTTTCACAACTTGAACACCTAAATCCGTGATATTTAATGTTTTGAATACTAAACGTTAGCATCGGTCAAACAAATTCTAATGATTTTCTTGTAATGAGTTCTTACTCTTAATCAGATTTTAGTGTATTATAAATATTTGATTACCGACAAAAGTAAAAATATACAACAACTCGTATTGATTGCCCAGACGATTTAGCTGCCGTGGGCGTATATTTCGTTGCCTGGTAACTCTTCTTTAGATGTCCTAGACAGTTGATTATGGGATTTTTATGTGAATGTTAATTAATAATGTACATAACAGCTGCAATAGGCAAATTTGGCTCTTACATACCGCATCTTTAACCAGAACATATAATGTAAAAAAGGGATTTGATTTAGAAACTGCACATCTATTTTGAGCCTTCATCTCTTAAGACTCGTGTTCTAGAACACAACACTATTTTGGCATGATGCATATGAGTGGGGAATTGACTCAAAAGTCAGTGCTATGTTGTTAGTGCTATTACATGTCCAATGTTGCAAATGTTTAATGTTAGGTGTAATTTGGACAAATTTGGTCAAGAGTAACAAATCCTGTCATTACTGACAAATACATCGTGTAAATTGACATCTACATTTTGTCATTAAACATTTTACATTAGACATTTCACAACAAACCTAACTCCATCTACCAATAACTTTAAACTTTGAACTCTGACATCGTCTCACATCACACGCGCACTATGTATTGTACCCTTAAACCCAACGCCGGATTAACAATGGTGAAGGCCCAGGGCCCTGAACATGTGAAGGGCCCCTGATCACAGACTGCGGAAGCCGGCCACTGCGAGCCCCGAAGGCACGAAACCCCGAAGGTGTGCCCCCCCAAGGACATTTTCAGAAATTGGAGGCCGGAAACATGATTTCCTGGCATTTCAAGCACTTGTGTCGGAGCCAAAATTGCTGATCACCCTTCGCCCGTGATTTTTTTGACGCTTCACCCCTGAACCCCTCAGGTACCCCCCTTCAGAATGGGGCGACTCTGCCGCATTAACCACAAATATCTCAGGGGGTCCAAACTGCATTGAAAGTTCACTGGAGATATCGCATCATGTTCGTTGTGTGCACAAATTTTCATGAAGATTCGACAATAGGAAGTGGGTCAAATGGAGTCAAAGATCTTTCGTCGCCATTTCTTTTTTTTTGGCGATGATTCCCGACAGTAGAACACTACCGGTGACGGACATGCCTGATCAAACACCCATGTTTTCTGTGCATCCTCGTGAAAATCAACGCCATATCGTTGGGAGGGGGCGGGGCGGAATCATATTTTCCAGCTAAATTTTCATCTTTACTATTGTAGAGAACGTCTCTCTGCCCCCCCCCCCTTAGCTACGGCGTCGAGCGAAAATGGCGAAAAAAATGGACGGCCCCTAAGTAATGTTGTCTATACAGAAACAAAAATATAGTCTAGGTGATAAAGAATACGAGTGCAGCAACCGTACAACTTCGATACAACGTAACTCGAATCACCGGCACCAAAAATAAAAATAAAAACACGTTTGGTTCGGAGATTAAATAACATTTACAGATTCTGCGTTCAAAACTGGAATATAAATGAGTTCAAACTTACCTGATTCCACCTACTTAGTAGCACAGCAAATTGTAACCAAAATATTGCTGCTGGAGAGGATTTTGGTGCGTTTACTCGATTGACCTTTCCCGGTAAACAAACAAAAAAGTCGAAAATATGAATGCTAGGATGTCGATCGTGACATACCATGGATTAAGGGGGCCCAGGGACTTCCGATAGAGGGCCCTTGTCCTCGGAGCATCACAGGGGTCCGGTAACTAGGTCACCGACCGTTGGAGTACTCAGCCCAATCATGCTTGAGGCGCGCAACTAAGATTTTTGTGAGAGGTCCTGGGGCCTAGGCTCCATGGTGTCCCGTGGTTAATCCGGCGTTGCTTAAACACATGTCTTGTGGATAGTTACACAGAACAAGTAATGGAACCAGCCTATGCAATTTAGTTCACACGGCGCGTACTTTTTAATCACGTGATATCTCGCGTGAAGAAAAAAATAATTATAATGTTATCCTGTTTATAAATTATATAATACCCGGTAATAACCGTCCATCGGCCATTGTTCATTCTCCTTTTATTTGTTGAGCTATTACATGTATATTTTGTATAATAATTTTCAATGTCCACATTGCTCATGGACTGTCGCACACGTTCACACAAAACCCTGGTGACTTCAGAGTAAAATTCATCATAAGAAAATGTGAATTCTGTGAAAAATATCTTGGTTTATATGTAGAAGCAGAAATATTTCTTACATTAGGTAGAAAAGAAATCATTAAATCAACATCCGGTTGAAGGGGGGTACATGCGCAGAGCCTCGATATGTTTGTTGTTTTGATTCCTAGATTTGAAATGTAATTCACATACACCTTAAAATGGGCCATTTGAGAATGTTAAAAGTGCCACGCCCTTTTTGGATAAGGTCTAATTTAACTCAACATGATTTATTTTTCCCCCAAAGATAAATATCAGTGTCTTCTACATATTCCTCAAGCAATGACCCGAGAAATCCCTCTCTGGCCATTGCTGGATTAGTGTCTGATTCTTGAACTTTTTTCTATTCTTCCCGTTCAATCCAAGCTATCACTTAAGAACAGCAACATGACAGTCCTTCGTTTAATCTGGGTCTCCCCTAAAAACTTTGGACAGTGTTTTAAGGTATTAAAACGGGGAAAGTATGTTCGTTTCCAAACAGTATTGTTTACTTTTCATTTGTCACACAATTAGTTTTACTGCAGTATTCTGCTATACACGGGTTAATTGGACATAACAAAATCGTGAGCCATGACGTAACGTTATGTAAAAATATTTGGTCCAATATTGGCACTCGTTTTAAATGTAAAGCTTTTGTAGCACCTGTAGTCATCGGTTTGTAGTCGGACTACTGACCAAACAAAATTTAAAACAACAATATTTGGTTTGAATAGTCGTGATACAGTGCCTTTAGTGTTTTTGTTTCTGGCCTTAAGAGTCAAAGGTCACGGAAGATTCGAGGCTTTACATTACGTCATAGCGCACGCTTAATCGCCATTGTTTTTTCTCAGAAGTCGAAAGAGCGTCACTCATGCTTTATTATATGAATTAATAGTTTATCGTAGAATTATATTCAAGCTGTTCAGAAACTGCACAGAGACCAACTCTTCAGGTACATTTAGGAATCTTTTATTGAAAGTTTTATATGGTTTGAAGTACTATATATTATATTTGTATCGTGCTTTTGTAGAGAACAGCTGATTGATGTCAGCTCGAAGTTGACCTTTAACCTATGTGTATACATGTATCACTTTCTAAGCTACAGAGACCGTAGAAATTACCTTGCGCTTTGTCAATATTATTTGATATTATTAAAGTATTGAATATTGTGTTTTATTTTATACTTTCAGAAATATCTATTTACTTATAGTATCGTTCTTATGCGTATGTGAAATATACGTATGTCATATATTCCTGAACAAGTCTTTGTGTTTGTTTTTAATCACTACAATTGATGGGTTCGCAACAACTGTTTTTCTGAAGAGAAGTTGAAGAGTGAATATAGAATATTCTCAAGTCACCAGTGAGAAGTCGACGTATAGACTTATATTAGACGAACTTTCATACATAGCCTATTGACTTATATTTGAAGAACGTTCATACTTTTATTATGAGAATTTCTTATAAGCTCTTTTATAACTTTATTGTATTATTTCAATTGTAGATTGTCAAGTATGAGTGACATTGAGGAATCTGAGAAAAGTCAACGAATATTAAATCGTGAGTTAGTAACTCCGGAGTCAGTTCTAGAAGAGCAATCGGCTCTTAAGTCAAAGCGTAAGAATTTACGAGGTAAAATTACACGTTCAATAAATCGCGTTCGCACGGCTATTAGGAAATCTGAGAAAAATGTAAAATATTTCCAAAGGGAAATTGTTGAGATAAAAAGGGATTATGATGCGGTCTGCGCATGCCATGGGGAACTTTATAATTCTGTAAGTGATGATTCTCAAATCAGTCGACTAGATCAGTGGGAAACAGAGCTTACAAGGGAACTGTATGACATTGAAGAAGTTGTTGAAAATTATGTTAAATCTATTGAAGGTAATCCTGAGATTACACAGCCAAGAGAAGATCTACCACAACAAAATCTGCCACAAGAGGATAGTGATCCTTCGCCAAGAAATCAGAATTCACAGTCAATATTTGAATACTTAGACGTAGAACAAGATAGTGCGCCATCACAACAGTCATCTAATAGAGCTCCTACGTCATCTGCCAACTCCCATTCTCACCCAAGTCAAAAGGAATTAAAGTCACCTCCCCAATCAGCTACCACCAACCAGCCATTTGATCTTTGGATTGACAAGCTCGTAGAATTCCAGGAAACTGTATTGATCAGTTCTTCATCTATGATGTCAGTTGCTGACGCATTGTACCGAATTGAAGCAAGTAAAGACATACCAAGCATAAAGTTAGAGAAATTTGATGGTAACCCATTGTCATATGTTGGGTTTATTGACAGATTTAAAATACATATCCACAACAAGCCGCATTTGTCAGATGATATGCGTCTAATCCAGTTGAAGATGCACTTAACTGGTGAAGCGGAACGTTCAATATCCGGTCTTGGATCAAGTGGTGTTATGTATGCAACAGCCCTGAAAACTATAAAAGAACAATTTGGTCAGCCAAGTACAATTGCAAGAGCTCATATCGCAAGATTAATCAAGGGACCAAAAATAAGTTCACAAAACAGACAAGCTCTCAGAGAATATTCACAAGACATTATCAACTGCATGGCTGTTCTACAACAGTTAAGGTACCAAGCAGATATGGAAGCAAATGAGAATTTACGAAGAATCATAAAACGTCTACCCGATGATTTGATTGCTCGATTCAAGAACATAGCCTCAGATGAACGACTTAAAGGAGGCACACCATCCTTAATCCATATAAGTGAAATGGTTCGAAAATGTGTAATAGCTGAATTTGATCCAGATTTCGGAGATATAGAGAAATCCTATTACAGTAAATCCCAAGACTCTAGATACAATCATTCTATGAAGTTGAAGAGTATTCATTCAGCTCAAGTCCAACCATTCAAGAGGGGTGTAAAATGCTATATATGTCAAGAAAGTCATCGATTTTCTGATTGTCCTACATTTTTAGATTCATCATTGGAAGATAGATTCAAACATGTATTAAAGAACGCAGTTTGCTTCTCCTGTTTAGTAAAGGGTCATCGGACACTTGATTGTCGGTCAAAACAACTCTGCGGAAAGAACTCCTGTACAAAATATCATCATCATTTATTACATTCAGATCCACCAAGCACAGGTGTAATTAAGTCAGTACTAGATCGAGATAGTATAATGCCAGTTGTACGAGTCAAATTCCGTTCTACAAATGGTACAACGAAGGAGGGTAATGTTCTAGTAGATAGTGGAGCTGGGACTACAGTTATTAGAAAAGACTTTGCTAAAGCCTTAGGATTACAGGGACCAAGGGAGGCCTTAGATCTTAGTGTTGTAGGTGGAGATGTACTGAAACAGCCGTATAGTAGAAGATTGAAATTTTGGATTTCACCTTTGTCAGGGTCAGCGGAATTTATAATAGAAGCTCATGAGATAGATCAAACAATTATAAGTGTACCGCCACTTAATCTTTCATGGTTAAAGGGGTTCAAACATTTACGTGATATAGAATTAACTCATAAGGATGGACCAGTAGATTTGATTTTAGGAGTTCAATACAGTCACCTGCATGTAGAATCTGATGTGAGAACAGGTCTTCCATTTGAACCTATAGCTAAGAAATCTATCTTAGGATGGTACGTCATGGGAGCTGATAATACCAAGAGAATGTCGTCAATTTGCAGCATAAATTTTGTAAATAAAATTAGTCTCGAGAAGTTTTATGAATTTGAAACTTTGCGTATACAATCAACTGACTGTTCCTGTCCAGCAAAATTAATGTCGCCTGATGATCAGAAAGCGTTAGAACTTCTTAAGGAATCATGCTCAAAGCAAGGAGATAGGTACATGATAGGATTGCCTTGGAAGAAGAGTCCAGATCTGTTACCTAACAATTATTCATTAGCTATGAAGAGGTTAGTTTCACTCAAAAGTAATTTGATGAGAAGTCCATCTAAAGCTGAAACATATCAAACTACTTTACTGGATTATGAAAGAAATGGATGGGCAATGAAACTGTCAGATAATGAATTACAAAGGGATGTCAGTCCAGTTTATTATCTCCCACACCATGGTGTATACAGAGCAGACAAACCAAGTACCCCACTTCGGATAGTTTTTGACCCTGCAGCATCGTTCGATGGATTATCTATGAATTCATTCTTATATAAGGGTATATTGGTAATTTGTTTGGAATACTTCTTAGATTTCGAGAAGAATCGGTTGCCATTATGGGAGATATTTCCAAGATGTTTTTGCAGATTTTGTTACCACAAAGGGACACTCATGTTCACAGGTTTTTATGGAGGAATTTTGAATTACAGAGAAAATCAGATATTTATCGATTACTTAGAGTAACCTTTGGGGACAAGTCATCGCCCGACATGGCTTCTTATGTGATGATACATATGGCAGAAAAGTTCAAGGATAAGTTTCCGCGTGCATCACGAGTGATTGAACAAGACAGATATATGGGCGATCTTATACATTCTACGTCATCTCCAGAAGATGCGTATTGTTGTATTAAAGACTTAGATGAAATTTTATCATCAGGAAGTTTTAAAATCAAGAAATGGTATTCATCATCAGATATTGTTAGAAATAAGTTAGCTGATACAGACGCATCTGCTTCAAGTGTAAATGAAGATGTTAATTTAGATGGAGAAGATGACCTTAAAACATTAGGTATCACTTGGAATCCGTATGCAGATCATCTTAAATTCAAGGTCAAGAAAACGGAATTAGAGAAGTACACGAAGAGAACTATCCTATCAAAGATGTCGATGTTGTACGACCCCCTTGGACTTGCATCACAAGTTACCATTAAGATGAGAAAATCGATGCAAGACATATGGAGGTCAAAATCATTTGATTGGGACGATCCACTTTCTAAAGAAATAGAAGACATTTGGAAAAGTCATTTTAAAGATTTGGAGAAACTTGAAGCTATTAAATTCCCAAGATGTCTTAAGCCGAAAGAGAAAGTAGACGAATCCTCAGAACTACATGTATTTTGTGATTCAAGTTTGACTGCATATGGAGCAGTCGCGTATATTAAATGGCCTTTGTCGCATGGTAACCATGTCCAGTTAATTGCCGCCAAAGCAAGAATTGCACCATTACGACAGAGTACAATTCCTCGTTTGGAATTAATGGGAGCTTTAGTTGGCTCAAGACTAGCCAAGACAATATTTGACGAATTTCGATTAAAACCAAGTGCAGTATACTTATGGTCAGATTCGAAGATAGTTTTACATTGGATCAAGTCTGATTCCCTTAATCTAAAGGCCTTTGTAGGTGTTCGGGTTACAGAAATACAATCAACCTGGGATTCATCGAAATGGTATTACGTGCCAAGCGAAGAAAATGTAGCAGACGATCTGAGCAGAGGTTTATCTGTTTATAAATTGAGTGATCGTTGGATGAATGGTCCATCATTTTTGCAATGTTCCGACGTTCAGTGGCCAGTTCAAGATGTCACACCTATTCAAGATGACGTAGAGACAAAACAAAAGTCAATTTATGCAATCAGTAAACCAGAGTCAGTCATTGATATATCGCGCTTTTCAAGCCTATCCACTTTGATCAGAACAATGGCATATTGTTATCGTTTTATCAATAATTTGAAAATTAAGTCTAGAATCCTGCCAAAAGAAGTTATTCAGATTGGAACAATCACATCAGAAGAATATGTTAAAGCTGAAAATTATTTGGTAATGGTCAGTCAGAACAGTATCGGTAATTGGGAAGAAAATTATCGAGATCTCTCGCCATTTATGTCTAATAAGATCGTTAGAGTTGGGGGACGTCTTAGACATTCTCCATTGTCTTACGAACAGAATCATCCAATACTTTTACCAAGATCAAGTCATATATCAGAACTCATTATGAAAGATGTCCATACCAAGTTATGTCATGTGGGCGCTGAAAGAACATTAGGCGAGAGTCGGCGTAAATACTGGATACTTCAAGGACGTTCATTAGCTAAGAAAATAGTTCGTCAGTGTGTTATTTGTCGTAAACTGAGACAACCACCACATACTACAATAATGGGCGATTTACCGCCTGACAGATTGAAACCGATGTCACCAATTTTTACAGTTACTGGAATTGATCTCTTTGGTCCTATGCTTTTGAAGTATGGCCGAAACAAGAATACCAAAGTGTGGGGTGCTATATTTACACGTGCTAACGTACGAGCGATACACCTGGAGATAGTACAAGACCTGTCAACGCCATCATTTCTTCACGCACTACGGCGATTTGCTGCGAATCATGGATGGCCATCAGTAATACTGTCTGATAATGGAAGCAATTTTATAGGTGCCCATAAAGAGGTTAAGAAACTTTATCGAGAAGGAAAGAAGGAAATTGAAGATTTCGGAGGTTTTCATAAAGTTCGATGGAAATTTTCTACACCTTTAAGCCCACACCAGGGTGGAATATACGAAAGCTTGATTAAACAGGTCAAGTGATGTATTCAAGTAGTCATTGGACACCAAGTCTTGAATTGGAATGAGTTGTCCACTTTATTTAGTGAAATTAAATGTTTGATAAATAGTCGACCAATAGGTTACAGTCCAGATAATCCAAATGACCTACACGCTTTGACGCCTAACCATTTTGTAATGGGTCGTGCTACAAATGAAATACCTCAAGGTCCCTTTGAGGAAACTAAGAACCTTCATCGCAGATTTGAATTTGTACAGTCATTAGTTCAGCACTTCTGGAAAAGATTTATTAGAGAGTATATTCCAACGATGATGAGACGTGTCAAATGGAGAATTCAAAATCGTCAAGTTCAAGTTAATGATGTTGTCTTATTGGTAGATTATACAGTATCTCGGGGGAGATGGAACTTGGGAAGAGTTACTCAAGTGGATCCTGGTTTGGATGGAGTTGTAAGAAATGTTCAAGTCAAGACGAAATCAGGAACTTATCAACGCTCCGTGCAGAAATGCTGTATTATACTTCAGTCAGAAGACCACACTTAATTCTGGGGGCCCCGAGGGTTGGTTTGAATAGTCGTGATACAGTGCCTTTAGTGTTTTTGTTTCTGGCCTTAAGATTCAAAGGTCACGGAAGATTCGAGGCTTTACATTACGTCATAGCGCACGCTTAATCGCCATTGTTTTTTCTCAGAAGTCGAAAGAGCGTCACTCATGCTTTATTATATGAATTAATAGTTTATCGTAGAATTATATTCAAGCTGTTCAGAAACTGCACAGAGACCAACTCTTCAGGTACATTTAGGAATCTTTTATTAAAAGTTTTATATGGCTTGAAGTACTATATATTATATTTGTATCGTGCTTTTGTAGAGAACAGCTGATTGATGTCAGCTCGAAGTTGACCTTTAACCTATGTGTATACATGTATCACTTTCTAAGCTACAGAGACCGTAGAAATTACCTTGCACTTTGTCAATATTATTTGATATTATTAAAGTATTGAATATTGTGTTTTATTTTATACTTACAGAAATATCTATTTACTTATAGTATCGTTCTTATGCGTATGTGAAATATACGTATGTCATATATTCCTGAACAAGTCTTTGTGTTTGTTTTTAATCACTACAATTGATGGGTTCGCAACAATATTCACTCATTACAGCAATGAGTAGTGGGATTACCTCTAATCAAACGAAACGCTGCGCGGAGTATGTGTCTTCTAGAGCTTATTACTGTATACTTCTCTTATAGATGTCATGTTAATAAAGTAAGCTTTCATTAAAATATAAAATAATAATTTAAGAATAAATCCGAAGAAAAAAGTGATTAAAATCGGTCACAATCTAGTGAAGTTACTGCGATTTTTCACTCGTAAACAACTTTGTCGGCACGAAAAACATCAAAGGCAAAATTCGAATTTTGAAATAGTCAAATATATTTAATCAAGGTTCGCACCTAATGTTTTTTTGGGTGGGGGGGGGGAGGGGGTAGGTCAAAATTTCAGAAAGATCCTATGGATAGATTCTGAGAAATTCGATTTGCAGAAAACACACAAAAAACAAATATAACTAGTCGTTCGGTTGGGACGAAAAACCAAGGTCTCGCGTACAAATTGGAGTGCACGTAAAAGACCCCTTAGCAGTTGGAATTCGATATATACTGTTGAATAAGCTCTATACGGTGACTACATGTGCAGATTGTAGCCACCCACACTGCATGTTTCGCTTCACAATGAAAGGGTGCCGTTTTCAATTTTCGATCCTTTTGTTCTTCTACTCCTGATATTTTGGACTGTTGATCGATGGTTTCATATAGAAGACTTCCGATAAGACTCTTTGTAGAAGAAGTTCCCTAAAAATATTACGTTTACTTTACGAAAAAAAGACCTCTAAAAATGCTCAAATCACAAAAATACGACTTTTTGGATTTTCGATCTCTTTTTTCGGCTACCCTGGACATTTAAAAAAAATAATACAATGATTTCACACAACAGGCTAGCTATTAGACTCTCGATTGACAAGAGTTTCATCGCTCTCCCTTCATTATAACCAAAGTTATCGTGCCCTAAAGAATCAACAAATCAGCTTGATTATCTCTGCTTACCCTAGGCAGAAAATGGTCATTATTATTATTATTATTACCATAGATTTATATAGCGCCCTTTTGATAATATGTTCAAGGGCGCTTTATAATAAAATGATTAATAGCATAAATACATAAATATAATGTTTAAAAGTAACTGTATATCGAACATAAATTAAATAACATTCAACTAAAGGTAAGCATAGGCCTAAAAGAAGTCTAAATAAATAAATATTATATAAATATAAAACAAGATACAAAACAATTATTTAAAAGCAATATTAAATAAATACGTCATTAAGCGAGTTTTAAAAATAGATAATGAAGTGCTGCTTCTGATAAAATAGGGGATCTTATTCCACAACTTAGGAGAAGCCACCAAGAAAGCCTTTTCTCCATATGACTTTTTTCGACTAAAAGATATAAATCCGCGGCAGACCGTAAGTTTCTACATGGGGTATAAAAGCGTAAAAGACTAGAGAGATATGATCGCGCTAGATTATGGATACATTTAAAAGTTAATAGTAAAATCTTATACTGAATTTTGTAATGGACAGTCAACCAATGCAAATTAAAAAAGCATAGGAGTAATGTGATCGCTAAAAGAGGCTCATGCTATCATTCTAGCAGCACAATTCTGAAGTTTTTGAAGTTTACTAATGTGTTTTAAAGGCAAACCATATAAAAGCGAATTAAAATTATCAAGACGAGAAATGACAAGGCAACTGATTAATGTTCTAGTAGCATCTGTGGTTATATATTTCCTGATTTTACTAATATTACGAAGATTTAGATAACCTAATTTGCAAATATTATTGACATGACTTTCCAAAGACATATTAGAATCAAATATTGCACGTATATTTCTAACTGTATGTTGAACTGCTATCAAAATTGATAGACAGATTATTACAAATAGGTAAATTCGTTTTTGAACCGATAACTATGAATTCAGTTTTTTCGTCATTGAGTTTTAAAAAGTTATCTGTCATCCAGGATTTAATTTCTAAAATACATGTCTCGTTGTATCAATGTCATTATTTACAGATTTAAATGAAATATAAAGTTGGGTATCATCCGCATATAAGTGGAATGATAAACCATATTTTCTGACGATAACACCTAGTGGTTTAGTGTATAAACTAAATAGCAGAGGACCGAGGACGGAACCCTGGGGGACACCATATGTCAGGGATCTTTTTGACGATGCTATGCCATTTACAGAAACACTCTGTTTCCTATCAGTGATGTAAGATTCTAATAGTTTCAATGAATTGCCGGTTATGCCAAATTCCAGATCCAATCGTTTGAGTAGAATATTGTGGTTTACAGTATCGAATGCAGCTGAGAGGTCGAGAAGGATCAGAAGAACACATTCACGATTGTCTAGACACAGATTTATGTCACTGTGAACACGCACAAGTGCTGTTTTGGTGCCGTAAAACTGTCTGTACGCACTTTGAAATTCCTCAATTAAGTTATTGTCGCTGACATACGACGTTAACCTTGCAGCGATAACCCGCTCCAATGGTTTCGACAAAAAGCTGAGGTTCGATATTGGCCGATAGTTTTTGTTAACATTCCTGTCCAGATTCGGCTTTTTAATTAATGGAAAAACAACTGCTTCTTTAAATATATTTGGAAATGTATTTTCGTCAATAGCAGAACTAATAATACTAGTTATAACTGGTAAAAAGTCGTCCAAACATGTCTTAAGAAATGTAGTTGGTACAGGATCCAGGAAACAGGATTAGCGGCGTGAAGCTAGCTTGTTGTTCGTTGTTCGGTATTCGCGAATACCGAACAACGAGCCAGTTTGTTGTTCGGTATTCGCGAATAACGAACAACGAGCTGGATTGTTGTTCGGTATTCGCGAATAACGAACAACGAGCTGGTTTGTTGTTCGTTATTCACCAGATATGGATTAGTAATATAATAAAGAAATAGTTGTAAGGAATACCCCGGGAGTGGGTTTTTAAACCCAATTGGGTTTTAAAACTTAAAAGTTTTATTGCCTATTTAGGCTAATAAAACCCGCCTCTGGCGTGTTCCCTACAAAAGTACCTTTATTATATTACTAATTCCATATACGGTGAATACCGAACAACAAACCAGCTCGTTGTTCGTTATTCGCCAATACCGAACAACAAACTGGCTCGTTGTTCGTTATTCGCCAATATGAAACTGCTCTTTCTTCGGATAGACAGAGAAGTTGTTAGAATCTATTTCCAAAGTGTTATAATCCATTTAGGCTCATAAAAACCCACCTGCGGCGTATTCCCTACAAAAGTACCTTTATTATATTACCAATTCCATATACGGTGAATACCGAACAACAAACCAGCTCCCGAACAACAAACTGGCTCGCTGTTCGTTATTCGCCAATATGTAACAGCTCTTTCTTCGGATAGAAAGAGAAGTTGTTTGAATCTATTTCCCAGAAGTTTGAAGTTTTATTATCCAGTTAGGCTCATAAAAACCCACCTGCGGCGTGTTCCCTACAAAAGTTTGAAGTTTTATTGTCTATTTAAGCTCATAAAAACCCGCCTGTGGCGTGTTCCCTACAAAAGTACCTTTATTATATTACTAATTCCATATACGGTGAGTACTGAACAACAAAACAACTCGTTGTTCGTTATTCGCCGATACCGAACAACAAACTGGTTCGTTGTTCGTTATTCGCCAATATGTAACACTTCTTTCTTCGGATAGAAAGAGAAGCTGTTAGACTCTATTTCCCAGAAGTTTGAAGTTTTATTGTCTATTTAAGCTCATAAAAACCCGCCTGTGGCGTGTTCCCTACAAAATTACCTTTATTATATAACTAATTCAATATGCGGTGAATACCGAACAACAATCCAGCTCGCTGTTCGTTATTCGCCAATACCGAACAACAAACTGGCTCGTTGTTCGTTATTCGCCAATATGTAACAGCTCTTTCTTCGGATAGAAAGAGAAGTTGTTAGAATCTATTTCCCAGAAGTTTGAAGTTTTATTATCCAGTTAGGCTCATAAAAACCCACCTGCGGCGTGTTCCCTACAAAAGTTATTTTATTAGATTACTAATTCCATATCTGGTGAATACCGAACAACAAACCAGGTCGTTGTTCGTTATTCGCCAATACCGAACAACAAACTGGCTCGTTGTTCGTTATTCGCCAATATGTAACAGCTCTTTCTTCGGATAGAAAGAGAAGTTGTTAGAATCTATTTCCCAGAAGTTTGAAGTTTTATTATCCAGTTAGGCTCATAAAAACCCACCTGCGGCGTGTTCCCTACAAAAGTTATTTTATTAGATTACTAATTCCATATCTGGTGAATACCGAACAACAAACCAGGTCGTTGTTCGTTATTCGCCAATACCGAACAACAAACTGGCTCGTTGTTCGTTATTCGCCAATATGTAACAGCTCTTTCTTCGGATAGAAAGAGAAGTTGTTAGAATCTATTTCCCAGAAGTTTGAAGTTTTATTATCCAGTTACCCTCATACAAACCCGCCTGCGGCGTGTTCCCTACAAAAGTTATTTTATTACATTACTAATTCCATATCTGGTGAAAACCGAACAACAAACTCGCTTGAACAATGAACAACAGGCTAACTTCAAGTCGCCAACAGGATTTGGATGCCGACTTTAATATAACTTTTGATACTTCTTCATTTGAATACCCGTGGAAGCTGCTGAATAATGATTTTGATGTACGAGTTTTTACTGTTGTATTGGTTTGACTTTCTAAATGCTGGCGAATCTTCTGAATTTTGTCACTGAAACAGTGAGAAAATCTTTCGGATAACTGTTCTACTGAATCAGTGTTTGGAAGTGTAGTTTTACCATGAGAAGGATTCGGCAGAGAGTTTCTGATTTTCCAAATATCTCGTTGTTTATTGTGACTAGAATCGATTTTGTCAGAATAGAATTGTTTCTTAGCATCTTGAATCATGTGGTTTAATTTGACTTGAAGGCTTTTGAACATATCCTTGTGGACAGTTAGATTTGATTCGCGCCATACATGCTCAGCTTTATTACGGAGACGTTTGATATCTAAAACATCACTGTTAACCATTCACAATTTGGTCGAATTTTAAACGTTTTCGTTTTTTCAGGAGCTAGTTCATTTAAGTCTCGGCCCTTCAAATTGCTTCTATTTTTCATTTTCAATTCAAAATGGTGACTACCTGTTGACCTAAATCAAAATTCTACTCCCGACGTTTTTTAGGCCGTCTTCCAAGGATTAAGAAAATATAACTCCCGAGTCTGTAAGTAAAATAGCAGAAAGGCATTTGAGACTTTTCACATTTCAAAATGGTGGCACTTCCGGTTCGATCGACAAACTTCATATATTGTGTACGAATCAGTAATTACTTATCTAGTATCGAATAAAATTTTTTTTTTTTTTGTAAGCAATATTTTTATTCAGATTTCTATCTGAATAGGGATTGGGGAACAGGCATAGCCTATATTAAACCCTTCTCCCTGTCAGATATAGATACATGTATTTACATAAAGAAACATACAATGTACAAGTGCAAATATTTTACAATGAGTGTGTTATAGTTGTCTCTGGAATGGATTTACAGTTTAGTAATAAGCAAATAGGCAAATAATGTACAAGTGAAAATATATTTACAGTGAATGGTTATATGGTTATAGTTGTCCCTGGAATCGTCTGGTGGTTTCGAAAAACGAGTGAACAGTTTTAAAAATAATGAATGAGTTTTCTATGTTGTCAATTCCATACAATAGGGTTGTAGTATTTCGGTGAATAGTAGGTAAATTATTTATTGTATTATTTCGGGCATCTGAATATAAGGAGCAATTCAATAAAAAATGTTCAGTGTCTTCAAATTGATGACCACATCTGCAGGATGGGTTATCAGAAATATGGCGTAAAAATTTATGTCCGTTTAGATTGCTGCAAGAGAGACGCAGTTTAGAATGAATGATTTGGTTTACACGGGTTCCAAAAGTGAATGTTTTAGGGGGTATCGGATCTTGAGCCATGAGTTTCGAATTGAAAATATTTAGAGATGTTGAATTTTTTGTCTCCGAACTTAGTTTGTTCCATTCTCTTATTGACGATGGTATGAAAGAATTATAGAAGATATTTGTTTTGCATTTATATTCGGGTAGGCTTGTTTTTCGGAGATTATAGTGTGCGCTTTTTGTCAAGATTAAATCATGGAGATAGGATGGAGAAAGGCCGTTTATAATTTTATAAATGAATTTGAGTTTATGTCTTCTGCGTCTCTCTTTTAGCGTAATAAAACCGGTTTCTTTATATAACAGTCTATGGCTGGTACCCTTAACAGCACCACATATGGACCTAAGTGCATCCAGTTGTAGGTGCTCTAATTTGTTAGCTAGTTGGTCTGTGCAGTTGTCCCAGATGACGTCGCAATAATCAAAATGGGGTAGGATAAAAGAGGTATAGATGGTTTGTAGCGATTTCCGGTTAAGTCTATATTTAAGGGATCTTAAACAATTAACAGATTTGCTGGTTTTTTCTATAACGTCATTAATGTGTTGGTTCCATTTACAATTTTGTTGAAATGTCAAGCCTAAATGTTTATGATGGGGGACTTCCTTGATGGGAACATTATTTAGAGTCAGGGTAGGTAAAATGGGATTTTGTTTGGTTGTCAGTGCTAGTGTTTCGGTCTTTAGTGGGTTGAAGGATACCAGCCATGTTTTAGCCCACGCGTTAATTTTATTCAGGTCATTGTTTAGAATATTTGCGCATTCGGTAGGGTCATCAATTTTTAGATAGAGGGAAGTATCATCAGCAAAGAGTCGAACATTTGATGAAATATCATTCACAACGTCATTGATATAAATGAGAAAAAGGAGGGGACCGAGAACAGAGCCCTGTGGCACGCCCGAGGGAATGGTTTTTGCGGTAGAAGAGACACCCCCAAAAACAACTGATTGTTGTCTTCCCTCTAAATAGTTGTGAAACCATTGAAGGATGTCTCCCCTTATCCCCGCAGCTTCAAGCTTGTGACAGAGTCCAGCATGCCAGACCCTGTCAAAGGCTTTACTGATGTCACAGAACACTGCTCTCGTATAGAATCCCTGATCAATGGCTTGACAAAAGTAGTGTGCAATATCTGTAAGTTGGTTAACACATGAATCACCATGCAAAAAGCCACTCTGGAGGTTAGTTAGGACAGAATTCTCCCTTAGGAAGTTGAAGACATTTTTGTAGATGCATTTTTCGAATATTTTAACTAGGATACTAAGTAGAGATATGGGTCTATAATTTCCACAATTTGATGGGTCACCTTTTTTTAATATGGCAGTTACATTGGCAAATTTCCAGATGTTCGGTACTGTTTTCGTCGAAAGAGAGTAGTTAAATAATTTAGATAGAGGTTCAGAAATTTCGCTGGATATTAGTTTTATTAGTTTTCCACTGATGTTATCGGGACCATTGGCTTTCGAGGGATCAATAGTAGTAATTATGTCTTCAACTTCCTTCTGGTGGAGGATAATAGTAGTTAATGAGTTGGGTATTCTTTCTAGTGCAGGAAGTTGTGCATTGTCGCTATCAATGTTAGATTGGCTAATAAAGAAATCGTTAAGGCAGTTACATTTGTCGGAAGGTGTGTAATATGTGGTGTCGTTCACTGATAGAGGCGGTAGTTCATTGCTAGTGCCAGCACGTTTATTTTTCATAAAAATTTGATCCCTAATTTCTCCAAGGGGAGATAAGTTATGAAATTTCTAAAGTCATTTTTCAAGTCGCATCATTAAGATCTACTTACATATTAAATTTCATCAAAATTGTACAACTACTAAAGACGTTGTCGAGGTTGTCTAAACACCCGGTTCGAAATCACAGCGACGAATTTTCGAAATCCGAAATTGCAGATTTGAAGTAAATGTCTCAAGGTACTCATAGAAGAAAGAAGTAATTAAATAGATCAAATAGTCACAAAGTTACAGCATTGTAGGTCAAATGCATTCGTTCGTAAAATTCGGAGATTTCGGATTCGCAAAACGTTTTCAAAATATATTTAATTGAGGTTCGCACCTCATTTGGGAGGGGGGGGGGTAGGTCAAACTTTCAGAAAGGTCCTATGGTTAGATTCTGAGAAATCCGATTTGCAGAAAATACACAAAAAAAAATAAATAAATAAATAAATAAATAAAAAATAAAAAATAATAATAACTAGATCTGCTAAGCAGATATTAAAGCTTTCATATCCACGGTCAGTTTCTGCCGCATCTCATGAAATCGACCAAAAACTCACCAAGTTATAACGAGAAATAATTCAACCGGTTCAAATTCTACCTTAATTAAAAACAAAGTTGTTATGTTCTAATGTTATCAGTCAAATTGCTTATCGCTTCTAAATCAAAGCAGAAAATTCTCAAGTTATAACGAGAAATAATTCAACCGGTTCAAATTCTACCTTAGTTAAAAACAAAGTTGTTATGTTCTAATGTTATCAGTCAAATTGCTTATCGCTTCTAAATCAAAGCAGAAAATTCTCAACATAATGAATCTATATTTGGAATTTCGTGCCCCAAAGTATCAAGCAATCAGATTGCTTATCTCTACTTACAGTACGCAGACAATGCTCATCTTCGCACTCCATCGTGGCATTGACCTATCTGCCCCAATTATAAGGAGAGTTATTTTGTTTCAAATTCTCGACCAATCAAATTGCTTATCGCTCTGCTTATCCATGGCAGACAATGCTCATGTCATTCTGACCTATATTTCTTTGATTTTTTTGAAAAATGTAATCCTTAATTAAACCAAGGGGAGATAATTTAGAAAATTTCTAATCATCAGGACTCAGACTAGTAATTATTTGCCCATTGACTTCAATGTTAAAAGCATGTAACATCACAGGCTGTAGTTTTTTTCTCAACATTCCGTTGGTTCCAATCTTTTTAGGCACAATGGGGACCACATTTGGCAATCTCCTCATCATAAATTTGTAGGGGGTTGACCATTTAGATTTTTTGCTACGGGGATTTGAAGTTCGCTGGGGTAAAAATCTCACTTCCGACACAATGATTGCTCCGCAGAAAGACATTTTACACCCCCTATCCCTCCGCTGTAATATCCCCAATATTACCCAAAACTGCTATGAAATTGAAAATTTGATGCCTTTTCTCCAATTCTAGACCAAAAAGTCAACCAAAAAATGCAGGAAGAGGGGAGAAAAAAAATAAAGGAAAAATTGTCTATTTATAACTGGCACTACATTCGTCCATCATGAAATAAGGGGAAATAATTACTAGTCTTAGTCCTATATACCTCACATGTTGCTGCTATTTGAACAAATCTTTTGTAATCTGATAAACAAACATATATGCAATTCCCTGGCCAAAGATTATGAAAATCCATGCATTTTCAGATGAGCAGTGCTGCATTCTGCAAACACTATAATACATCAGAAAACTGCGGAATTTCAGACAGAAATTTCAAAGGACATGAATTTTGAATTCCACACACCATTTTTATTGTTGAACATAAATGCATTCTGTAAAAAGATGAGATAAATTCAATGCAAATCAAACATGAAAATACTTTAAAACAGCAATCATGATGCAATATTAGACTTTTTAACACTTTTATCAAAAACCACACAGTTTTTTGCTGTTAACGTAGTTTCGAGTGCCAAATTATGGTTAAATCTAAGATGTTGAAACCTGCAGTGCCTATCAATTTTAAACTGTCTCCTATATAGCTGTATTTCCATAGGATAAGTAAGTTGAAATAATCTGATTGTGTAACACTACAACAGCTTTTTCAACCCCACCCCCCAGTATGAAATCGTATAATTTGAAAGCACATGAATTTTGAATTCCACAGAACATTTTTATTATTGAACATAAATGCATTCTGTAAAAAGATGAGATAAATTCAATATAAATCAAACATGAAAATACTTTAAAAAAGTAATCATGATGCAATATTAGACTTTTTGACGCTTTCATCAAAAAACACACAGTTTTCTCTGTTAACATAGCTTCAAGTGCCAAATTGTGGTCAAATCTAAGATGTTGAAACACGAAGTGCCTATGAATATCCAAATATCACCTATATAGCTGTATATCCACAGGATAAGTTAGTGGAAAAAATCTGATTATGTAACACCGCAACAGTTTTTTTCATCCCCCCCCCCCCAGTATTGAATTGGATACACTGCCGACCAATCATAGGTCACCCTGTTCACTCTGGTCTGTCAAATGATTTACAATGGTGATGGTGCCTACAACTTTCCTGGCAAAGAGATATGAACAACCGTCAACACACAGGCTATTTATTGGCATTTATGTTATCTTCCAATATGAGAGGTCATGATAAACACAAGGGTGTCCTTTTCAAGCTCGAAAATGAAATCATCAACTAAAAGCAAAGTTTACAGAGGTTCTCGGCTGGAACCCAAACTGATCACGATTTGCCTTCCACTTTCACCACAGGTGACATAGAGAGAGATCAGTGATGAAATTGATATGCATCATCATTCTACAAAAGCCAGTCCAGGAAGTCATCAGTTTTCAAGTTGTAGACCTGAAATGTTAAATTTGGATGAGAATGAGCATTCTGGGGCGAATACTATCCAGGGAAATGGATCATTGACATCCAGAAAATGGTCAAAATGTGCAATTCTGTCATTCAGTTACATGCTAAGGGGACAAGAAAACCCTGTGCAGTACCAAATTTCCAGCCCATTAGTCAGCTGAAGTGGGGATCAGGTTGGATGTACTTCGTAAAGTGTATGAAATGCCCATTTATCTCACCTGTTCTGCTTCTTTTTTTCTTTTTAAAGCTTGTGTTGAGGTCAATCAATCCACTCTATGAATGAAACATTAGCCTTGGCACCTGAAATGATAGAAAGCTGGGGATAAATATGCAATAAAAAAAACTGTGGGATAATAAGAAAGGAAAAAAAATGGTCTCAATTGGAAATGGAAATAAACCTCTTTGTTTCTAGCGAACATCCCGTCACTGGACCTACAACTAGAAACCAGTTCACAGTCAGTAAAAAAGTAAATTCTGAGTGTCACATAAGTTTAAGGCAATCTCAAAGGTAGACACCATCTTTTGAAGTTTGGTCTAAATGTCAAGGCCAACTGCAGATTTGGTCAAATGTCACACAGGTGTAAATTTTGGAGTGTACCTGTGAACAAATCATTGTGTGTAGGCCAAATATTTTAGGTCTAAATATTAAGGCTAACTGCAGACTTGGTTCAAGGTCACACGTAAATTGGGGTGTGGGCGCATGATTTTTGGACAAAATTGTGGGTTAGGGCTAGGGTCAGGAATGGGTTTTGGCTTGGGCCTAGGGCACATGCTTGTTGACGAGATTGCAGGTTAGGGTTATGGTTAGGGTAAGGTCTTGGGTTAGGGTTAGGGTCAGCTCTATTTCCATCTCGGGACATTCAGGCCAAATCTGCAGTTGAATAGGCCTTAATATTGAGACTTAAAACCACGTTTTGACACCATAGCGAATGAAATTTTAACATCTACAAATCAAATTCACCCTCGGCCAACAGATACCCCCAATAATGGCTATTTTGATATGAAATAGACACAAAACTTACTGCTGAGCAATAAAAAAACAGTATTCTTACCATTTCTGATACTTTCCATTCAAAACTTCAGGAAATAAGTGCCTCAGAAAATATTCATCGTCCATGTTTATTGTTATATCAGGACTCAGACTAGTAATTATTTGCCCATTGACTTCAATGTTAAAAGCATGTAACATCACAGGCTGTAGTTTTTTTCTCAACATTCCGTTGGTTCCAATCTTTTTAGGCACAATGGGGACCACATTTGGCAATCTCCTCATCATAAATTTGTAGGGGGTTGACCATTTAGATTTTTTGCTACGGGGATTTGAAGTTCGCTGGGGTAAAAATCTCACTTCCGACACAATGATTGCTCCGCAGAAAGACATTTTACACCCCCTATCCCTCCGCTGTAATATCCCCAATATTACCCAAAACTGCTATGAAATTGAAAATTTGATGCCTTTTCTCCAATTCTAGACCAAAAAGTCAACCAAAAAATGCAGGAAGAGGGGAGAAAAAAAATAAAGGAAAAATTGTCTATTTATAACTGGCACTACATTCGTCCATCATGAAATAAGGGGAAATAATTACTAGTCTTAGTCCATAAATTTCATGAAAATCGTACAACTATTAAAGAAGTTGTCAAATTGGTCATAAATTCCGGTTCGAAATCACAGCGACGAATTTCGAAATTCGAAAATGTGAAACTGCAGATGAAAATGATTTTTTTCAAGGTATTCAAAGAAAAAAGAATTAGTAAAATCGGTCAAAAAATAACAAAGTTACGACTATGCATTGTCAGTTTTTTCGTTCGTAAAATTCGGTGATTTCGGATACGTAAAACGTTTTGAAAATATATTTAAACAACGTTCGCACCCCATCTTTGTGGGGGGGGGGGGGGTAGGTCAAAGTTTCAGAAAGATCCCAAGGTTAGATTCTGAGAAATCCGATTTGCAGAAAATACACAAAAAAAAAATAATAATAATCTTAACAGAAACAATAAGCTTTCATATGTAATATGAAAGCTTAATAATCTTAACAGAAACAATAAGCTTTCATATGAAATATGAAAGCTTAATAATTTTAGTAATCTCAATAGGCTTTCCTTTCAGACGAAAGTCTGAAAGCCTAACTAGACCTGCAAGCAGCACTGAACCGGCTTTCAGGAATCATACAGGAAGTTTATTATACCATAGCCGATCCATTAAGCTACCAAACTATACTTTAATTGTTTTGCTTTAGTGACACCCTCTATCATATGTAAAAGTAATATTTGCTGGCGAAAAGACCGATCAAAATTGTAAATTATGGCAAAATTACGTCACTTCCGGTGCCGAAAGAAATTTTTATAGGTGAAAAATAAGTCGAAAATTCGCAACATACAAAATACAAACGTTGTTTTATACATATCGGGCAATAAATAATTAACCTATAACCCATAAACTGAAATTAAGAAGGTAAAAAACTTAAAAGTGACCCTGGGAAAATTGGCTATTTTTCGACAAGGGAACATGCTAGAAGCCTTTTCTTGATATCAATATGATGGTATTGATTCAATCTTACTGCCCATTAGAGCCAGACGTTATAAAGTTAAACGAATAATAAATATAAATCCCTTCAAAAAAATGTTTGTTTTGAAGGCTGAAAATACGTTTTTTGCAAAAATTACATTACTTCCGGTGATATTGAAAATGTTAATTTAGTTCATAGAAGTCATAAATGGCATAAGGCATCAAATGGTAAAAATATTATGAAAATGGAATAATAATTGACACTTTTATAGACCATAAACCTTGAAAAGTGACTTATCGAAGATCGCCTATTTCTCTGTAACCGTACAAGTTAGAAACCATTTTGTGGTATCTGTATGGTCGTATGGCTTCATTCTATTCGTTGATGGGAATCAAATATCATAATTTTAAAAATAATATAAGGCAGACTCATTTGAATAAAATATTTGTTTTTTAGGTTACAAATACAGTTTTTGCCCAAATGACGTCATTTCCGATCACAGTGAAATTGTAAAATTGGCTGGACCTAGTCCAAATTGGCATTAAGCATCAAATGGACAAAAAATTGCAAATAGAATAATAATTCATTCTTTTATAGGCAAAATAACGTGAAAAGTGATGCATGCAAAATTGCATATTTCTCGGCAACTGTTCACATTACAAACTAATTTTCGCATACATTCTCTTCGTCTGGATTATTGCTACGAGTTTATGAAAATTACAAATAAATATTTCAAAATATGAAGACGCTGAATGAATTGCAAACAACTGAATTTTACACTTTATTTTACATTTTATTCGAAATTGCCCGAAAATGAAATTGAAATTAAAAAGTCTGAGCGAAGGATATTGTGCACCTTTGCAGGGTGCATCCTTTTAGTTATATCAGTTTTGAAAAAAATTAATATTTGCTTTCAAAAAGTGGTACCGAACTGTCAAAATTGTAGTTTTTGTTAATATTACGTCACTTCCGTTGCCGACAGAAAACATTCACCGTAACAAAAAAAATAACAATTGGGACCACGGCCACGGAGCTTATGAACTTTGTTTTATACAAATCGAACAATAAATAATTTTTCTGGGTACGGAAAAACTAAATTAGCCGATGGCGGCTAATGCAAATTACCGAGACAATTTTTTTCTCATTTCTGCTCAAGTAGGATGATATTTTAACCCAGTGTAAAATATCATCAAAAAATATTCATAAATAAAAAAGGTTTTCGTAAAAAAATTTTTTTTTTTTTCAAAATATCGGACATTTTTTCGGCTACTTCCGGTTTTACGATTGTTGTCGTGATAGTTTTACGAAGTTCTTTGGATACTTAACTTTCTGTACCAGAAATGTCAGAAACATCTATTGAGTGGTTTTGGAAAAAAAGATAAATTAAAGAGCGTTTCCAAAAATTTAACGATTTTTCAATTTTTTTTTCAAAGTTTGATGCTATTTTTGGACCACCTATATTATTTCAATGCTTTTCATTTTGGATTCACTATATAGACAATCGATAGGACTTTGAGTAAGAAAAGTTTGAGAAAAATCGTAGGTGTCGTTTTTGAGAAAAGGGCGTCTCAGAATGTTAAAAAATCGGAAAATACTAGATTTTTGGCATACAATAATTTATTTCCTTGTATTACTTACATACCATATGATGGTCCATTAATAGGGCTATCCAACGACACTTTAGTTCTTTTGGTCCGCTATTACCTAAGGGAGAAATCAAGTTTTTCGCAAGTGCGACAATGTTTTTAACCTTTTTTTTTATTTTTTGAATACTTCCGTTGCCGACAGAAAAATTTCACCGTAACAAAAAAAAATATTGTTTAAATAGCCGGTTTGGGTACTAAAATAGCCACAGGGCTCTGTAATGATATATTACCTTTACTGATCAGATAAAATGCCACTGAGAAATCCTATGTCCAAAGGTGACAAAAATGCAAAAAATTTAAAATATCGAAAATTAACTTTCAATAACTACATACATATTATACATCGATAGAATCGTAATTAGGTCAGTTATCTGAATATACAACCTTTTTTCGAAAATCTCTTAAAATAAAAAAAATAATAGAGCATTTTCCAAAATTTAACGATTTTTCGACTTTTTTCGATTTTCAGTCCGTTATTTCACCTATTCCAGATATTTCAAAGTCGTAATGGAATGTTTCGTACACAAGACTACCACAAGGTCTCTCGATAGAGAAAGTTTCATAAAAATCGCTGGAGTAGTTTTCGAAAATACTTGAGAAAATACTTGATTTTCAGCGTGCCATATTTTGCTGCCTGTTCATAGTATCCGTATGAATTTGGTAACATACGATAGTACAATCCTAGTGCAGTCCAATGGTACCCTAATTTCTTTAATCCATTGATATCGGGCGTTTTACCCATAAATATCCATTTTTTGCATCTTTTTCAAAATATTGCACATTGTTTCGACCACTGCCGGTTTAAGGATTCTTGTCGAAATTGCTTTATTCGTTGGTATTGGTGTATAACTTCATGTTCCAGAAGTTTCAGAAACGTCAATTCTGCCATAAAACGAAACCCGAGCTCACAAAATGGGAAGAAATTTCGAAAAAAATCGAAAAATAAAGGGCGATAACTCTGAATGAAACTTATATTACTGGAATCGCATGAACTTCAGGTATCCAAAATTGTAGGTCAAATTTGAAAATTTTGAAAAATAACAAAAATTGTCTCGTAAACAACACGTTTTCAATTTTCGAACGCTAAAAGTCATAGACGAATGTTCGAAATCGAAAAATGTGAGATAGCCATTGTCTAAGAAAAGATTCAGGGATTCCAAAAAGGTAATTTGTTTGAAAATGGATAAAGAATTGACGAAACTATGGCCAATTTTCAATTTTTAGAGAAAATACAATGTTCGGTCACTTCCGGTATGCGCAGAAATTTAAAAAATATTTTATCAAGTAGCCACCACATGGTTTCCCGACAGAAAATTTAATTCCAGGTCGATATCTGTTTTCGATCATGGTGATGATAACTAGACCTGCAGACCTGCAGTGCTGAATCGGCTTTCAGGAATCAGACAGGAAGTGCGTCATACAATAGCCGATCCATAGAGCTACCAAATGATACTGTAGTTGTTATGATTCAGTGACACCCTCTATCAGATTTGTAAGTAATATTTGCTTGCGAATACACCGGTCAAAATTGTAAAATCTGGCAAAATTACTTCACTTCCGGTGCCAAAAGAAATCATTATCGGTAAGATTTAATTTGAGAATTCGCAATTGAGAATTGTTTTATACACACCAGGCAATAAATAATAAACTTGGAACCAATAAACTGAAATTAAAAAGGTAAAAAACTTAAAGGGAGACAAACTATATCTCAAATTAACCGGCACTACCGAGATGAGAGAAATACGGTTTAATGTCGACTAGACACAAACTATGTCATTTCGGGACTAGCATGGTTTAATTTCATATCAATAATTCCTGTGTAAAATATCATCAAACAATATTCATAAATAAAAAAGGTTTTCGTAAAAGAATTAATTTTTTTCAAAATATCGGAAATTTTTACGACTACTTCCGGTTTTACGATCATTGTTGTGATAGCTTTACGAAGTTCTTTGGATACTTAACTTTACGTACCAGAAGTATAAGAAACATCCATTGAGTAGTTTTGGAAAAAAAAGATAAATTAAAGAGCGTTTCCAAAAATTTAACGATTTTTCAATTTTTTTTCAAAGTTTGAGGCCATTTTTGGACCACTTATATTATTTCAACGCTTTTCATTTTGGATGCACTATATAGACAACCGATAGGACTTTGAGTAAGAAACATTTAAGAAAATTTGTGGCGTCGTTTTCGAGAAAAGGGCGTCTCAGAATGTTAAAAAATCGGAAAATACTAGATTTTTGGCATACAATAATTTATTTCCTTACCATCGAAATCGTATTATTTAGATACCATATGGTGGTCCATTAATAGGGCTATCCAGCGACACTTTAGTTGAGAATTGTTTTATACACATCAGGCAATAAATAATAAACTTGGAACCCATAAACTGAAATTAAAAAGGTAAAAAACTTAAAGGGAGACAAAATATATCTCAAATTAACCGGCACTACCGAGATGAGAGAAATGGGGTTGAAAGTCGACTAGACACAAACTTTGTCATTTCTGGACTAGCACTGTTTTTATATCAATAATTCCTGTGTAAAATATCATCAAAAAATATTCATAAATAAAAAAGGTTTTCGTAAAAGAATTAATTTTTTTCAAAATATCGGACATTTATTCGACTACTTCCGGTTTTGCGATCGTTGTTGTGATAGCTTTACGAAGTTCTTTGGATACTTAACTTTACGTACCAGAAGTGTCATTGAGTAGTTTTGGAAAAAAAAGATAAATTAAAAAGCGTTTCCAAAATTTTAACGATTTTTCAATTTTTTTCAAAGTTTGAGGTCATTTTTGGACAACTTATATTATTTCAACGCTTTTCATTTTGGATTCACTAGATAGATAACCGATAGGTCTTTGAGTAAGAAAAGTTTAAGAAAAATCTGTGGCGTCATTTTGGAGAAAAGGGCGTCGCAGAATGTTAAAAAATTGGAAAATACTAGATTTTTGGCATACAATAATTTATTTCCTTACCATCGAAATCGTATTATTTAGATACCATATGGTGGTCCATTAATAGGGCTATCCATTGACACTTTAGTTCTTTTGGTCCGCTATTACCTAAACGAGAAATCAAGTTTTTCGCAAGTGCGACAATGTTTTAACCATTTTTTTCATTTTTTGAATACTTCCGGTATGGTTATTATTGTCGGAATAGTTTTAATAGTCGGTTTGAGCACTAAAATAGTCATAGGGCTCTGTAATGATATATTACATTTACTGATCAGATAAAATGCCACTGAGAAATCCTATGTCCAAAAGTGCCAAAAATGCAAAAAAAATTAAAATATCGAAAATTAAATTTCAATAACTACATACATATTATACATCGTTAGAATCGTAATTAAGTCAGCTATCTGAATATGCAATCTTTTTTTGAAAATCTCTTAAGATAAAAAAAAAGCAGAGCATTTTCCAAAATTTCACGATTTTTCGACTTTTTTCGATTTTCAGTCCGTTATTTCATCTATTCCAGATATTTCAAAGTCTTACTGGATGGTTTCATGCAAAATAACTCCGAAAGGACTCTCGATAGAAAAAATTTAAAAAAAAGTTGAGGTTAAGTTTTCGAGCTACAGGCATCTAAAAACGCTCCAAATCAGAAAATACTTGATTTTCAGCGTGCCATATTTTGCTTCCTGCTGATCGTATCCGTACGAATTGGGTATCATTCAGTGGTCCAATCAACGCCCGACCAAATGATACCTTAATTTGTTTAATCCGTTGATATCGGACGGAAAAATCGTGTTTTTACCCAAAACACCAATTTTTCACGTTTTTTTCAAAATATCGCATATTATTTCGACTACTTACGGATTGTTGTTGAAATTGCTTTAAACGGTGGTTTGACCATATTACTTCATGTCCCAGGGATTTCAGAAAGGTCAACCCGGCCGTAAAACGAAACTTAAGCTCACAAAATGTGAAGAAAATTCGAAAAAAATCGAAAAATAAAGGGCGATAACTCTGAATGAAACTTATATTACTGGAACCGGATTGCCTTCAGGTAACCAAAAATGTAGGTCAAATTTGAAAATTTTGAAAAATAACAAAAAATGTGTCTTAAACAACATATTTTCATTTTTCGAATGCTAGAAGTCATCTACGAAGTTTCGAAATTGCAAAATTTTCAACTGCCATCGTCCGGGAAAAGACTCAGGGTTGCCAAAAATGTAATTTGTATGAAAATAGGAACAGAATTGACGAATCTACGGCCGTTTTTTAATTTTTTGGCACCGCACGAAATTCGGCCACTTCTGGTCTGCGCAAAAGTTTCAAATACAGTGGAAGGGATAGCCACTATATGGTTTCACGATAGAAAATTATGTCCCAGATCTGTATCTGATACAGACACTGAGAAATAGGCTCCCCCGAAAAATAAAATAATAATAATAAAAAACTAGATCTGCTACTGTCCCATGCTGATATGAAAGCTTTCATAGTCATCGTCACTTGTCATTAATTGTATCAAGTATTCTAAATAAAAGGATAAGTAGAAAAAATTATCAAAATTGGTCAAAAACTCGCGAAGTTACAAGTCTAAATATAATATGAAACATTGCACCCAGGCATAACAATAATCTGAAAAGGGAAATAACTGACACCTGTATTACTGTAATGAGACGGATGAGAAAATGAAATGAAAATGTCGGGAAAGAACTAAAAATGGCAGGTTGGACAGGCGACCTTACTCCTTGTCACGTACAACCGGGCATTTGAAAACACACTAGTTAACTCAATGACAGGCGCGCGTGCTAACCATTCACCCCCCCCCCCTTTGAAATCTCACACATGCAATATGTCATGTAGGAAGAAAAACAAGTCGCGCATAACAAAATGGTAAATTAATGAGTTTAGGTCTAAAGGTTGAGCTACTGTTTTAGAGTATTTAATTGTTTTAAAGAGAGACGTTAAGGGTTGTTCATAGTTAAATGAAAATTTAATTTTAAATAAGACGAGCGTCTATCAATAAAATTAGGATTTAATAATATTAAAATAAACTTTTAAATAAAGAATAATTAATTATTGGTCTGATGGCAATGCAATGTTTTGATTTGACGGATGAAATGTACGATGGGTGTCGACAGTGGCTAAGGCGTTGGCCTGCTAGCCAAGAGGTCGGGGGTTCGATCCCTGCATTGACCAAGAAAGTTCATCTCGATTTTCTGGCGTGCCCCCAACCCCCGTGTACACATTGAAGAGCACGTAAAAGATCCCTTAGCCGTTGGAATTCGATACTGTTGAATAAGCTCTATACGATGACTAAATGTGCAGATTGTAGACACCCACACTGCATGTTTTGCTTAACAATGAAAGGGTGCCGTTTTCAATTTTCGATCCTTTTATTCTTCTACTCCTGATATTTTGGACTGTTGTTATATGGTTTCATATAAAAGACTATCGATAAGAGTCTTTGTAGAAGAAGTTCCCCTAAAATATTATGTTAATTTTAAGAGAAAAGGACCTTTTAAAATGCTCCAAATCGTAAAAATACGACATTTTGGATTTTCAATCTCTTTTTTTCTGCTATCCCTGATATTTAAAAAAATGATACAATGATTTGACACAACAGGCTAGCTATTAGACTCTCATTTGACAAGAGTTTCACCGCCCTCCCTTCATTATAACCGAAGTTATCGTGCCCTAAAGAATCAACAAATCAGTATGCTTATCTCCGCTTACCCTTTGCAGCAAATGCTCATCTTTGCACTCAATCATGACATTGACATAGTGAACGTCTACATCAAGTTTGAACATTCTAGATTAATTAGAAGGAGAGTTATTGTGTTCCAAATTCCGGCCCTTCAAATTGCTTCTATTTTTCATTTTCAATTCAAAATGGTGACCATCACGTGACCGAAATCAAAATTCTGATCAGATAGATTTTTAGACCATCCTACAAGGATTCAGAAAATATAACTCCCGAGTCTGTAAGTAAAATAGCAAAAAAGCCTTAGTGATTTTTCACGTTTAAAGATGGTGGCACTTCCGGTTCGATCGACAAACACCATATTTTGTGTCCGAATCAGTAATTCCTTGTCTAGTATCGAAAAAAAAATTAGGTCATTCTGACCTATATTTCGACGATTTTTTTGAAAACTTTGATCCTTAATTTCACCAAGGGGAGATAATTTAGAAAATTTCTAATTATATTTTTGAAGCCACATCGGTAAGATCTACTTATATACCAAATTTCAGGAAAATCGTACAACTATTAAAGAAGTTGTCAAATTGGTCTAAACTTCCGGTTCGAAATCACAGCGACGAATTTTCGAAATTCGAAAATGTGAAACTGCAGATGAAAATGATTTTTTTTTCAAGGTATTCAAAGAAAAAAGAATTAGTAAAATCGGTCAAAAAATAACAAAGTTACGACTATGCATTGTCAGTTTTTTCGTTCGCAATATTCGGTGATTTCGGATTCGTAAAACGTTTTGAAAATATATTTAAACAACGTTCGCACCCCATTTTTTTTGGGGGGGGGGGTAGGTCAAAGTTTCAGAAAGATCCCATGGTTAGATTCTGAGAAATCCGATTTGCAGAAAATACACACACAAAAAAAATAATAATAATCTTAACAGAACCAATAAGCTTTCATATGTAATATGAAAGCTTGATAATAATTTTAGTAATCACAATAGGCTTTCAGACGAAAGTCTGAAAGCCTAATAAATAATAATTTTAGTAATCACAATAGGCTTTCAGACGAAAGTCTGAAAGCCTAACTAGATCTGCTACTGTCCCAGGCAGATATGAAAGCTTTCATATTCACAGTCACTTACTGTCACATGTCATGGGTCATATAAATAATCCGAACAAGAAAAAATAAATCATTAAAATCGATCACAATCTAATGTGATTTTTCACTCGTAAACAACTTTGTCGGCACGAAAACATCAAAGGCAAAATTCGAATTTTTGAAATATACAAATACCAAAATTTCGACCCGTATCCCGACTATCCCGAAATGTATTAAATTTTAGGCATAGGAGACGCATTGAACATACTATGCCCTATTGTGTTTGTTTACAAGTCCGTAAATGTCGATTTTTCACATTGTTTCATATTCAATTCAATATTGCGACCATCAGCTGACATAAATCAAAATTCTGCTCTGAACGTTTTATAAGTTTTCCTTCAAGGATTCAGAAAATGTAAGTCCCATGTCTGTAAGTGCCATATCGCACGTTCTATTGTTTTTTTCACGTTTCAAGATGGTGGCACTTCCGGTTCGATCGACAAACTTCATGTTTTGTGTACGAATCAGTAATTACTTGTCTAGTATCGAAAAGAAAAAAAATAGGTCATTCTGACCTTTATTTCGATGATTTTTTTGAAAAATTTGATTCTTAATTTCACCTAGGGGGGATAATTTAGAAAATTCTAAAAGTCATTTTTCAAGTCGCATCAGTAATGTCTACTTACATACTAAATTTCATGAAAATCGTAGAACTATTAAAGAAATTGTCAAGTTGGTCTCAACTTCCGGTTCAAAATCACAGCGACGAATTTTCGAATATTACAAAACTTTTAAAAATAAGCTCCCCCTGACCAGCTTAATCCTTCGCAATAAACGTTTGCCCCTTAAAATCGACAAATTGCTGACTTTAAAGTGAGAAACATTACAACCGAGCGAAATTTTCTGTTTTATCACTTTTACAGTAGCATTGATTACCAACCGATTATTACAAAACTTTAAAAATAAAAGAGACAGAGAGACATGCGGCTTAGCGTCCATTCGACACAAACGAGGTCATTTCGGGACTAACATGTGTCTTTTAATTTTATTGAAAAACTTCCCTTGCGCGCACGGGTCTTTAGCCGTATGACGAAAACCGAAGGACACGGAGAAAACCCATGAGGTTGGACACCATACTCCATGTCACGTGTAACCTGGAAATCGAAACGACGCCGGTTGACTCAGTGACAGACGTTACTATACAGCGCGCACATCCTAACCATTCAGCCATTCAGCCTCCCTAAAATTGGGAAATCGCTGACTTATAGCAAGAAACATTTCAACCGGGCATTTCATTCGAAACAACGCCAGGTGACTCAATGCCAGACGTTACGATGCAGAACGTAGGTGCTAACCATTCAGCCACGCAACCGCCCTAAATTTGGCAAATTGCTGACCTACAGCGAGAAACGTTTCATTACCCGGCAAAATTTTCTATTTTAACAGTTTAATTTGCACGGTACCCTAAATTATCAACCGAATATTAAAAAACTTTTAAAAATAAGCCCCCCTCCCCTGACCAGCTTAATCGTTCGCAATACACGTTTGCCCCTAAAATCGGCAAATTGCTGACTTTAAAGTGAGAAACATTACAACCGGGCGAAATTTCCTGTTTTATCACTTTTACAGTACCTCTGATTACCAACAGATTATTACAAAACTTTAAAAATAAAAGAGAAAGAGAGAAATGCGGCTTAACATCCATTCGACACAAACTAGGTCATTTCGGGACTAACATATGTTTTTAAATTTTATTCAAAAACTTCCCTTGCGCGTACTGGTCTTTAGCCGTTGCGAGGAAACGCAAGGACACGGAGAAAACCCACGAGGTTGGACACCATACTCCATGTCACGCGCCACCTGGAAATCGAAACGACGCCGGTTGACTCAATGACAGACGTTACGATACAGCGCTCACATGCTAACCATTCAGCCTCCCTAAAATCGTGAAATTGCTGACTTATCGCAAGAAACATTTCAACATGGCGAAATTTTATGTTTTAACCGTTTGATTTGCACGGTACATTAATTACCAACCGATTATTACAAAACTTTTGAAAATAAGCTCCATCTCACCAGCTTAATCGTATGCAGTAAATGTTTGGCCTGAATTGAAAGATCTGCACCGAGATAGTTGATCTCTATTTTCCGGCGTGTTTCCCCATTGTCAGTAAGTCAGAACGGAGGGCTTGAAAGGTCCCGTGTACACACTGGAGTGCACGTAAAATATCCCTAAGCAGTTGGAATGCGATACTGTTGAATAAGCTCTATACGATGTCTAAATGTGTAGATTGTAGTCACCCACACTGCATGTTACGCTTAAAAATGAAAGGGTGCCGTTATCAATGTTCGATCTTTTTGTTCTTTTACTCCTGATGTGCTGGACTGTTTATCGACGGTTTCATATAAAAGACTACTGATAAGACTTTTTGTAGAAGAAGTTCCAAAAAAAAAAACGTTTACTTTAGAGAAAAAGACAGTTAAAAATGCTACAAATCGTAAAAATACGACTTTTTGGATTTTCAATCTCTTTTTTGCGGCTACCCCGGACATTTAAAAAGAAAGATACAATTATTTCACATAACAGGCTAGCTATTAGACTCTCGATTGACAAAAGTTTCACCGCCCTCCCTTCATTATAACTGAAGTTATCGTGCCCTAAAGAATCAATAAATCAGCATGCTTATCTCTGCTTACCCTACCCAGAAAATGTTCATCTTTGCACTCAATCACGACATTGACCTACTGAACGTCTACACCAAGATTGACCATTCTAGCTCAATTAGAAGGAGAGTTATTGTATTTCAAATTCTCGTCCCTTCAAATTGCTACTACTTTTCATATTCACTTCAAAATAGAATCCATCAGTAGACCTAAATCAAAATTCTGCTCCCAGCGATTTTTGGGCCAACCTTCAAGGATTCAGAAAATATAACTCCCGTGTCTGTAAGTAAAATAGCAAAAAAGCCTTAGAGATATTTCACGTTTCAAGATGGTGGCACTTCCGGTTCGATCGACAAACTTCATATTTTGTTCACAAATCAATAATTACTTATCTAGTATCAAAAAAAAAAAAAAAAAAAAAAAAATCAGGCCATCCTGACCTATATTTCGATGATTTTTTTGAAAATTTTGATCCTTAATTTCGTCAAGGGGAGATAATTTAGAAATTTTTTAATTATATTTTTCAAATCACATCGGTAGGATCTACTTATATACTAAATTTCATGAAGATCGTACAACTATTAAAAAAGTTGTCAAATTGGTCTAAACTTCCGGTTCGAAATCACACCGACGAATTTTCGAAATTCAAAAATGTGAAACTGCAGTTGAAAATGATTTTTTTTAAGGTATTCAAAGAAAAAAGAATTAGTAAGATCGGTCAAAAGATAACAAAATTACGACTATGCATTGTCAATTTATTCGTTCGTAAAATTCGGTGATTTCGGATTCGTAAAACGTTTTGAAAATATATTTAAACAACGTTCGCACCCTATTTTTTTTTTGGGGGGGGGGGTAGGTCAAAATTTCAGAAAGATCCTATGGATAGATTCGGAGAAATCGGATTTGCAGAAAACACACACACAAAAAAATAACCAGATTTGCTACATGCAGATATGAAAGCTTTCATATTCACTGTCACTTCCTGTCACATGCCATGGGTCATATAAATAAACCGAAGAAGAAAAAATAAATCATTAAAATCGGTCACAATCTATCGAAAGTAATGTGACTTTTCACTCGTAAACAACTTTGTCGGCACGGAAAACATCAAAAGCGAAATTCGAATTTTTGAAATATTCAAATAACAAAACCACCCGTATCTTGTCTATCCTGAAATTGAAATGTATTAAATTTTAGACATAGGAGACGCATTGAACATACTATGCCCTATTGTGTTTCTGCTCTGAACGTTTTTTTAGGTTTTCCTTCAAGGGTTCAGAAAACGTAATTCCCATGTCTGTAAGTGCAATATCGCAAAAGTTCTGTTGTTTTTTCACATTTCAAGATGGTGTCACTTCCGGTTCGATCGACAAACTCCATGTTTTGTGTACGAATCAGTAATTACTTGTCTAGTATCGAAAAACAATATTACGTCATTCTGACCTTTATTTCGACGATTTTTTTGAAAAATTTGATTCTTAATTTCAACAAGGGGAGATAATTTGGAAAATTTTAAAAGTAATTTTTCAAGTCACATCAATAATGTCTAGTTACATACTAAATTTCATGAAAATCGTACAACTATTAAAGAAGTTGTCAAGTTGGTCTCAACTTCCGGTTCGAAATCACAGCGACGAATTTTCGAATATTACAAAACTTTTAGAAATAAGCTCCCCCTGACCAGCTTAATCGTTCGCAATAAACGTTTGCCCCTTAAAATCGGCAAATTGCTGACTTTAAAGTGAGAAACATTATAACCGGACGAAATTTTCTGTTTTATCACTCTTACAGTACCATTGATTACCAACCGATTATTACGAAACTTTAAAAATAAAGCAAAAAGAGAGAAATGCGGCTTAACGTCCATTCGACAAAAACGAGGTTATTTCGGGACTAACATATGTCTTTTAATTTTATTGAAAAATTTCCCTTGCGCGTACGGGTCTTTAGCCATGGGAGGTAACCGAAGGACACGGGGAAACCCCACGCGGTTGGACACCATACTCCATGTCGAAACGACGCCGGTTGACTCAATGGCAGACGTTACGATACAGCGCGCACATGCTAACCATTCAGCCATTCAGCCTCCCCAAAATCGGAAAATTGCTGACTTATAGCAGGAAACATTTCAACCGGGCATTTCAATCGAAACAACGCCAGTTGACTCAATGACAAACGTTAAGATACAGAGCGCAGGTGCTAACCATTCAGCCACGTAACCTCCCTAAATTCGGCAAATTGCTGACCTACAGCGACAAACATTTCAACCGGGCGAAATTATCAACCGAATATTATAAAACTTTTAAAAATAAGCTTCCCCTGACCAACATAATCGTTCGCAATAAACGTTTCCCCCTAAAATCGGCAAATTGCTGACTTTAAATTGAGAAACTTGACAACAGGGCGAAATTTCCTGTTTTATCACTTTTACAGTACCTCTGATTACCAACCGATTATTACAAAACTTTAAAAATAAAAGAGAAAGAGAGAAATGCGGGTTAACGTCCATTCCACACAAACTAGGACATTTCTGGGCTCACATATATTTTTTAATTTTATTTTAAAACTTCCCTTGCACGTACGGGTCTTTAGGAGTGGGAGGAAACCGAAGGACACGGAGAAAACCCACGAGGTTGGACACCATACTCCATGTTGAAACGACGCCGGTTGACTCAATGACAGACGTTACGATACAGCGCGCACATGCTAAGCATTGAGCCATTCAGCCTCCCTAAAATCGGGAAATTGATGACTTATAGCAAGAAACATTTCAACCGGGCATTTCAATCGAAACAACGCCAGTTGACTCAATGACAGACGTTACGATACAGAGCGCAGGTGCTAACCATTCAGCCACGTAACCTCCCTAAATTTGGCAAATTGCGGACCAACAGCGAGAAACATTTCAACCGGGCGAAATTTTCTATTTTAACAGTCTAATTTGCACCGAATATTACAAAACTTTTAAAAATAAGCTCCCCCTGACCAGCTTAATCGTTCGCAATAAACGTTTGCCCCTTAAAATCGGCAAATTGCTGACTTTAAAGTGAGAAACATTACAACCGGGCGAAATTTTCTGTTTTATCACTTTTACAGTACCAGTACCATGGATTACCAACCGATTATTACAAAACTTTAAAAATAAAACAGAAGGAGAGAAATGCGGCTTAACGTCCATTCGACACAAACTAGGTCATTTCGGGACTAATATATGTTTTTTAATTTTATTTATAAACTTCCCTTACGCGTACTGGTATTCAGGAATGGGAGGAAACCGAAGGACACGGAGAAAACCCACGAGGTTGGACACCATACTCCATGTCACAGAAAAATGGAAATCGAAACGACGCCGGTTGACTCAATGACAGACGTTACGACAAAGCGCGCGTATGCTAACCATTCAGTCATTCAGCCTCCCTAAAATCGGGAAATTGCTGACTTATAGCAAGCAACATTTCAACCGGGCGAAATTTTCTGTTTTAGCAGTTTAATTTGCACGGAACTTTAATTACCAACCGATTATTACAAAACTTTTGAAAATAAGCTCCAACTGACCAGCTTAATCGTATGCAATAAACGTTTAGCGTGAATTGAAAGTTCTGCACCGAGAAAGATAATCTCGATTTTCCGGCGTGGTTCCCTCTTGTCAGTGAGGCAGAACGGAGGGCCTGACAAGGACAGCTGTCTAGTCGTTCGGATGGGACGAAAAACCAAGGTCCCGTGTACACATTGAAGTGCACGTAAAATATCCCTAATAGTAAGTGCAGGAGGGTTGCACCACACACAATTTTACACAAAAACAAATATATGGACAAGACATCATACTCAAAGACCACAAACATAAACAAATCAAAGAGAGTGAATGGATCCGGGGGCTAGCCGTAAGCGTCCACTGCGCTGTACAGTCCCGGGCCTGTGGTGACACAGACTTCACTCATATTTGAAAACAACTGGGAATGCAACCCAAAGAAATAATTATATAGTGTCAGCATGAGTCATGATCTATTATATGTTGCAAGAATTACGAATGCAAGCATATTGTTGTATAAATTCCGCTACACAAGTAACCACATAGTTAAATGTATCAGAAGTAGGCCTAGTTCAAAACCAAATCAATAAAAGGATTGAAGTATATAAATGCATTTAGGACAAACATTGCAACCGTCACAGAAACAAAAACACAACTGAATATAAAGAAGCAAAGGAGAAGACTATCTAGGGAGACAGCCGTCTGCTGACTGAGTGGTGTGACGTGAATCTGCCGTAATAGTTATTATGACGTCGTGGTTGAGAAGGTGCAATTTCCCGGTAAAAGGGCGATAATCTAGATAAAATTATGTAAAAATATAAAAACTATTAGTTTTAAAGATCATGCAATTGTACAAACCATAGTATAATTATTATATAATGTCCCACGTAAGAAATGCAAAACAGGAATGCTAAAGAAATCGTCAGTTATTAGTGTATTCCTAAAAGCCTAAAAAAAAGGGCAATAATCCAGATAGGACTAGACATCTAGAAGCAATTTATATAGAATCATTATCCAATATGTAGTCAGTAATATCATTATAAGAAATGTAAAACTTATTATGTTGAAGAAATGGAAGTTTTGAAATTTCTTTCAAAATGCGTAATTGTGTACCACCTTTGGCCGTGCACTTAAAATTAAGAGTTTTTATTCGGGAAAGAAATAGTTCTTTATTGTTGCATATTTTTAAAAATCGTAATGCCTGTGAATAGAAAACATTGTATAGTGTCGTATCTGGTATGTTACTATGAGCTGACGGGTATTTTACTACTTCAAAACCAAATTTGTCCGTTTTATGGAATATACCGACATTAAATTTGTTATTAATTATATTGATGTCCAAGTCAAGGACAGATGCATTTATAGTGCCCGAATTTTCTTTATTTAATATAAGTTCAGGAGGATATATTTCATCTTTGTATTTATTGAAATTACCATTATCATTGATTGGTGTTATGTCATCAATGTAACGGAAGGTATAATTTAGACTTTTTGCTACCTTGTAATCTGTTTTTCTTTTATGGTCTTGAAAATCGAATTCGTATTTATATAAATGTGCATTTGCCATAAATGGGGCGGGGTCAGTTCCCATTGGTAAACCAATAGTTTGTTGTATTATCTGATCCCCAACCTCAAATATGGCATTGTCAATGAGAAAATGTATAATATTTTGAAATTTTTCTTTATCGAAAACTACAGTATTGGCATTGCGCCGTTTTATGATCCATCTTGCATCTTGTGAGTAGATGGCCATCAGATTTCTGCCTTTTCCAAAAGCACCATTAAAGGCCTTATCCACGAACCAATCCAAATTCTTTTTAAGGTCTGCATGTTGTAGCATAGTATATAAAGTAGAAAAGTCGAAAGTTTCTATTGATTTTGCATTGTCTTTTTGATTGATTTTATCTAAAGTGTCTACTATTGGTTTATTTTTATCAATTATGAAAAAGCTATTAATCCCAGTATAATTGCGAAGTGTTTTGCACCAAATGGCATGTTGGGCCTGGCATAATTTAAGTCCTTTAGTAATAGTCACTGCTAGAGGTTTTGTCTGGCAGATGCTGGAGGAAATTATGTATCTGAATTTTACTGGATTTTTATGAAATTTCGATATAGAATAAATATATGGAAGGGCATCTACTTTTACATTGTCTTTTATATCATTACTCCTGTTAAACGTATATTTAAACGCAGTTGGAATTCGATACTGTTGAATAAGCTCTATACGATGAATAATGTGCAAACTGTAGTCAACCACGCTGCATGTTTCGCTTAACAATGACAGGTTGCAGTTTTCAATTTCCGATCCTTTTATTCTTCTACTCCTGATATTTTGGACTGTTAATCGATGGTTTCATATAAAAGACTATAGATAAGACTCTTTGTAGAAGAAGTTCCCCAAAAATATTATGTTGATTGAAGAGAAAATGACCTATAAAAATACTCAAAATCGTAAAAATACGACTTTTTGGATTTTCGATCTCTTTTTTTCTGCTATCCCTGACATTTAAAAACAATGATATAATGATTTCACACAACGGGCTAGCTATTAGACTCTCGATTGGCAGGAGTTTCACCACCCTCTCTTCATTATAACCGAAGTTATCGTGCCCTAAAAAATCAACAAATCAGCATATTTATCTCTGCTTACCCTAAGCAAATGCTCATCTTTAAACTCAATCATGACATTGACCTAGTGAACGTCTACACCAAGTTTGAACATTCTAGCTTAATTAGAAGGAGAGTTATTGTGTTTCAAAGTATCGGCCCTTCAAATTGCTACTTCTTTTCATATTCACTTCAAAATGGAATCCATCAAATCAAAATTCTGCTCGCAGCGATTTTTGGGCCAACCTTCAAGGATTCAGAAAATATAACTCCCGTGTCTGTAAGTAAAATAGCAAAAAAGCCTTAGGGATTTTTCACGTTTCAAGATGGTGGCACTTCCGGTTCGATCGATAAACTTCATATTTTGTGTACAAATCAGTAATTACTTATCTAGTATCAAAAAAAAATCAGGTCATTCTGACCTATATTTCGATGATTTTTTTGAAAATTTTGATCCCTAATTTCATCAAGGGGAGATAATTTAGAAAATTTCTAATTATATTTTTGAAATCACATCGCTAGGATCTACTTATATACTAAATTTCATGAAGATCGTACATCTATTAAAGAAGTTGTCAAATTGGTCTGAATTTCCGGTTCGAAATCACAACGACGAATTTTCGAAATTCAAAAATGTGAAACTGCAGATGAAAATGATTTTTTTCGAGGTATTCAAAGAAAAAAGAATTAGTAAGATCGGTCAAAAAATAACAAAGTTACGACTATGCATTGTCAGTTTTTTCGTTCGTAAAATTCGGTGATTTCGGATTCGTAAGACGTTTTGGAAATATATTTAAACAACGTTCGCACCCCATTTTTTTTTTGGGGGGGGGGTAGGTCAAAATTTAGAAAGATCCTATGGATAGATTCTGAGAAATCGGATTTACAGAAAACACAAAAAAAAAAAAATAATAACTAGACCTGCAGTGCTGAATAGGCTTTCAGGAATCAGACAGGAAGTCCGTCATACAATAGCCGATCCATCGAGCTACCAAACGATACTGCAGTTGTTATGATTCAGTGACACCCTCTATCAGATTTGTAAGTAATATTTGCTTGCGAATACACCGGTCAAAATTGTAAAATCTGAAAAAATTACTTCACTTCCGGTGCCAAAAGAAATCATTATCGGTAACAAATAAGTTGAGAATTGTTTTATACACATCAGGCAATAAATAGTAAACTTGGAACCCATAAACTGAAATTAAAAAGGTAAAAAACTTAAAGGGAGACAAAATGTATCTGAAATTAACCGGCACTACCGAGATGAGAGAAATGGGGTTTAACGTCGACTAGACACAAACTATGTCATTTCGGGACTAGCATGGTTTAATTTTATATCAATAATTCCTGTGTAAAATATCATCAAAAAAGGTTTTCGTAAAAGAATTAATTTTTTTCAAAATATCGGACATTTTTTCGACTACTTCCGGTTTTACGATCGCTGTTGTGATAGCTTTACGAAGTTCTTTGGATACTTAACTTTACGTACCAGAAGTGTCAGAAACATCTATTGAGTAGTTTTGGAAAAAAAGATAAATTAAAGAGCGTTTCTAAAAATTTAACGATTTTTCATTTTTTTTTCAAACTTTGAGGCCATTTTTGGACCACTTATATTATTTCAATGCTTTTCATTTTGGATTCACTATATAGACAACCGAAACGACTTTGAGTAAGAAAAGTTTAAGAAAAATCTGTGGCGTCGTTTTCGAGAAAAGGGCGTCTCAGAATGTTAAAAAATCGGAAAATACTAGATTTTGGGCATACAATAATTTATTTCCTTACCATCGAAAACCGATTATTTAGATACCATATGATGGTCCATTAACAGGGCTATCCAGCGACACTTTAGTTCTTTTGGTCCGCTACTACCTAAGGGAGAAATCAAGTTTTTCGCAAGTGCGACAATGTTTTTAGTCCTTTTTTTCATTTTTTGAATACTTTCGGTATGGTTATTATTGTTGGAATAGTTTTAATAGCCGGTTTGGGCACTAAAATAGCCACAGGACTCTGATCAGATAAAATGCCCCTGAGAAATCCTATGTTCAAAAGTGCCAAAAATGCGTCAGCTATCTGAATATACAACATTTTTTTCAAAATCTCTTAAAATAAAAAAAATAGTAGAGCATTTTCCAAAATTTCGCGATTTTTCGACTTTTTTTGATTTTCAGTCCGTTATTTCACCTATTCCAGATATTTTAAAGTCGTAATGGAATGATTCGTACACAAGACTACCGCAAGGTCTCTCGATAGAGAAAGTTTTATAAAATACTGTGGCGCAGTTTTCGAGATACAGGCATCTAAAAACGCTCCAAATCAGAAAATACTTGATTTTCAGCGTGCCATGTTTTCCTTCCTGCTGATCGTATCCGTACGAATTGGATATCATTCAGTGGTCCAATCACCGCCCGACCAAATGATACCTTAATTTGGTTAATCCGTTGATATTGGACGGAAAAATCGTGTTTTTACCCAAAACACCAATTTTTCACTTTTTTTTCAAAATATTATTTCGACTACTTCCGGTTTACGGATTGTTGTTGAAATTGCTTTAAACGGTGGTTTGACCATATTACTTCATGTTCCAGGAATTTCAGAAACGTCGATCCGGCCGTAAAACGAAACTTAAGCTCACAAAATGTGAAGAAAATTCGAAAAAAATCGAAAAATAAAGGGCGATAACTCTGAATGAAACTTATATTACTGGAACCGGATTGCTTTCAGGTATCCAAAAATGTAGGTCAAATTTGAAAATTTTGAAAAATAACAAAAAATGTGTCTTAAACAACATATTTTCATTTTTCGAATGGTAGAAGTCAGCGGCGAAGTGAAATTTTCAAATAACAATATTTCGACCCTGATCCCAAGTCATTTTTCAAGTCGCATCAGCAATGTCTACTTACATACTTACATGAAAATCGTAGAACTATTAAAGAAGTTGTCAAGTTGGTCTCAACTTCCTGTTCGAAATCACTGCGACGAATTTTCGAATATTACAAAACTTTTAAAATTAAGCTCCCCCTGACCTGCTTAATCGTTCGCAATAAACGTTTGCCCCTTAAAATCGGCAAATTGCTTACTTTAAATTGAGAAACATTACAACCGGGCGAAATTTTCTGTTTTATCAATTTTTCAGTACCATTGATTACCAACCGATTAATACAAACTTTAAAAATAAAAGAGAAAGAGAGAAATGCGGCTTAACGTCCATTCGACACAAACGAGGTCATTTCGAGACTAACATATGTCTTTTAATTCTATTTTTAAACCCTAACCCTAGTTTTTAAAAAAAAAACTTCCCTTGCGCGTACGAGTCTTTAGCCGTGGGAGGAAACCGAAGGACACGAAGAAAACCCAAGAGGTTGGACACGATACTCCATGTCACGTGCAATCTGGAAATCGAAACGACACCGGTTGACTAAATGACAGACGTTACGAAACAGCGCACACATGCCAACCATTCAGCCTCCCTAAAATCGGGAAATTGCTGACTTATAGCAAGAAACATTTCAACCGGGCATTTCAATCGAAACAACGCCAGTTGACTCAATGACAGAAGTTACGATACAGAGCACAGTTGCTAACCATTCAGTCACACAACCTCCCTAAATTTGGCGAATTGCTGACCTACAGCGAGAAACATTTCAACCGGGCCAAATTTTCTATTTTAACAGTTTAATTTGCACGGTACCTTTAATTATCAACCGAATATTACAAAACTTTTAAAAATTAGCCCCCTGTGACCAGCTTAATCGTTCGCAATAAACGTTTGCCCCCTAAAATCGGCAAATTGCTGACATTAAAGTGAGAAAAATTACAACCGGGTGAAATTTCCTGTTTTATCACTTTTACCAACCCATTATAACAAAACTTAAAAAATAAAAGAGAAAGAGATAGATGCAGCTTAACGGCCATTCCACAAAAACGAGGTCATTTCGGGACTAACATATGTCTTTTAATTCTATTTAAAAACATTTTCCTTGCGCGTACGGGTCTTTAGCCGTGGGAGGAAACCGAAGGACACGGAGAAAACCCACGAGGTTGGACACCATACTCCATGTCACGTGCAACCTGAAAATCGAAACGACGCCGGTTGACTCAATGACAGACGTTAAGATAAAGCACGCGTATGCTAACCATTCAGCCATTCAGCCTCCCTAAAATCGGGAAATTGCTGACTTATAGCAAGAAACATTTCAACCGGGCGAAATTTTCTGTTTTAACAGTTTGATTTGCACGGTACTTTAATTACCAACCGATTATTACAAAACTTTTGAAAATAAGCTCAACCTTACCAGCTTAATCGTATGCAGTAAATGTTTGGCCTGAATTGAAAGTTCTGCACCGAGAAAGTTCATTTCGATTTTTCGGCGTGGTTCCCCTTGTCAGTGAGACAGAACGGAGGGCCTGACAAGGACAGCTGTCTAGTCGTTCGGATGGGACGAAAAACCAAGGTCCCGTGTACACATTGGAGTGCACGTAAAATATCCCTAAGCAGTTAGAATTCGATACTGTAGAATAAGCTCTATACGATGACTAAATGTGTAGATTGTAGTCACCAACACATGTATCGCTTAACAATGAAAGGATGCCGTTTTCAATGTTCGATCCTTTTGTTCTTCCAAAAAATATTAAGTTGACTTTAGGAGAAAGACCTCTAAACATGCTCCAAATTGTAAAAATACGACTTTTTGGATTTTCAATCTCTTTTTTTTCGCCTATCCCTGATATTTAGAATAAATGATACAAGAATTTCACACAACAGGCTAGCTATTGGACTCTCTATTGACAAAAGTTTCACCACCCTCCCTTCATTATAACCGAAGTTATCGTGCCCTAAATAATCAACAAATCAGCGTGCTTATCTCTGCTTACCCTAGGCAGAAAATGCTCATCTTTGAAATTTCCTTTTATATCACTTTTACAGTACCTCTGATTACCAACCGATTATAACAAAACTTTAAAAATAAAAGAGAAAGAGAGAAATGCAGCTTAACGACCATTCCACACAAACGAGGTCATTTCGGGACTAACATATGTCTTTTAATTCTATTTAAAAACATTTTCCTTGCGCGTACGGGTCTTTAGCAGTGGGAGGAAACCGAAGGACACGGAGAAAACCCACGAGGTTGGACACCATACTCCATGTCACGTGCAACCTGAAAATCGAAACGACGCCGGTTGACTCAATGACAGACGTTAAGATAAAGCACGCGTATGCTAACCATTCAGCCATTCAGCCTCCCTAAAATCGGGAAATTGCTGACTTATAGCAAGAAACATTTCAACCGGGCGAAATTTTCTGTTTTAACAGTTTGATTTGCACGGTACTTTAATTACCAACCGATTATTACAAAACTTTTGAAAATAAGCTCAACCTTACCAGCTTAATCGTATGCAGTAAATGTTTGGCCTGAATTGAAAGTTCTGCACACAGAAAGTTCATTTCGATTTTGCGGCGTGGTCCCCCTTGTCAGTGAGACAGAACGGAGGGCCTGACAAGGACAGCTGTCTAGTCGTTCGGATGGGACGAAAAACCAAGGTCCCGTGTACACATTGGAGTGCACGTAAAATATCCCTAAGCAGTTGGAATTCGATACTGTAGAATAAGCTCTATACGATGACTAAATGTGTAGATTGTAGTCACCCACACATGTATCGCTTAACAATGAAAGGATGCCGTTTTCAATGTTCGATCCTTTTGTTCTTCCAAAAAATATTAAGTTGACTTTAGGAGAAAGACCTCTAAATATGCTCCAAATTGTAAAAATACGACTTTTTCGATTTTCAATCTCTTTTTTTTCGCCTATCCCTGATATTTAAAATAAATGATACAAGAATTTCACACAACAGGCTAGCTATTGGACTCTCTATTGACAAAAGTTTCACCGCCCTCCCTTCATTATAACCGAAGTTATCGTGTCCTAAATAATCAACAAATCAGTATGCTTATCTCTGCTTACCCTAGGCAGAAAATGCTCATCTTTGAACTCAATCATGAGATTGACCTAGTGAACGTGTACACCAAGTCTGAACATTCTAGCTTAATTAGAAGGAGAGTTATTGTGTTCCAAAGTCCCGGCCCTTCAAATTGCTTCTATTTTTCATTTTCAATTCAAAATGGTGACCATCACCTGACCGAAATCAAAATTCTGATCCGATAGATTTTTAGGAATTCTTTCAAGGATTCCGAAAATATAACTTCCGAGTCTGTAAGTAAAATAGCAAAAAAGCCTTTTTTTAATTTTCACTTTTAAAGATGGTGGCACTTCCGGTTCGATCCACAAACTCCATATTTTGTGTACGAATCAGTAATGGCTTGTCTAGTATCGAAATAAAAATTAGGTCATTCTGACCTATATTTCTTTGATTTTTTTGAAAACTTTGATCCTTAATTTCGTCAAGGGGAGATAATTTAGAAAATATCTAATTATATATTTGAAGTCACATCGGTAAGATCTACTTACATACTAAATTTCATGAAAATCGCACAACTATTAAAGAAGTTGTCAAATTGGTCTAAACTTCCGGTTCGAAATCACAGCGACGAATTTTCGAAATTCGAAAATGTGAAACTGCAGATGAAAATGATTTTTTTCAAGGTATTCAAAGAAAAAAGAATTAGTAAAATCGGTCAGTTTTTTCGTTCGTACAATTCGGCGATTTCGGATTCGTAAAACGTTTTGAAAATATATTTAATCAACAGCCACCACACATTTTTTTTTTGGGGGGGGGATAGGTAAAAGTTTCAGAAAGATCCTATGGATAGATTCTGAGAAATCCGATTTGTGGATAAAACACATAAAAAAAAAAATATAACTAGATCTGCAAAGCAGATATTAAAGCTTTCATATTCACAGTCACCTCCTGTCACATGTCATAGGTCATGTAAATAATCTCATGAAGAAAAAAAAAATCATCAAAATCGGTCTAAATATAGCGAAGTTTTTATGATTTTTCACTCGTAAACAATTTTATCGGCACGAAAAACATCAAAGCCAAATTAGCAATATTTCGACACTGATCCCGGCTATATAGAAATGTATTCATTTTGGAAATGTTTGACATATTCTCCAAACTACGGCCTATTGCTTTCATTTACGTGCACGTTTATGTCGATTTTTCACCGTTTCTCATATTCAGTTCGAAATGGTCACCATCGCGTGACCGAAATCAAAATTCTGATCCCATAGACTTTTAGGCATTCCTTCAAGGATTCCGAAAATGGAACTCCCATGTCTGAAAGTAAAATATCGCAAAAACCTTAAAGATGTTTCACGTTTCAAGATGGCGGCACTTCCGGTTTAAGTCACAAACTCAATATTTTGTGTACGAATCAGTATTTACTTATCTAGTATCCAAGTAAAAAATCAGGTCATTCTGACCTATATTTATTCGATTTTTTTTAAAACTTTGATCCTTAATTTCACCAAGGGGAGATAATTTTAAAAATGTCTAATGACATCTTTAAAGTTGCATCGGTAAGATCTACTTACATACTAAATTTCATGAAAATTGTACAACGATTAAAGAAGTTGTCAAGTTGGTCTCAACTTCCGGTTCGAAATCACAGCGACGAATTTTCGAAATTCGAAAATCTGAAACTGCAGTTGAAAATAATTTTTGTCAAGGTACTCACAGAAAAAGAATTAGTAAAATAGGTTAAATAGTCACAGAGTTACAGTAATGCAGGTCAAATTCATTCGTTCGTAAAATTCGGCAATTTCGAATGTTTAAAACGTTTTGAAAATATATTTAATCACTACTCACCACCCATTTTTTGGGGGGTAGGTCAAAGTTTCAGAAACATCCTATGGTTATATTCTGAGAAATCCGATTTGCAGGAAACACATGTTGACTTTACGAGAAAGACCTCTAAACATGCTCCAATTTGTAAAAATACGACTTTTTGGATTTTTAATCTCTTTTTTTTCGGCTACCCCGGGCATTTAAAAAAAATGATACAATGATTTCACACAACAGGCTAGCTATTAGACTCTCGATTGACAAGAGTTTCATCGCCCTCCCTTCATTATAACCAAAGTTATCGTGGCCTAAAGAATCAACAAATCAGCGTGCTTATCCCTGCTTACCCTAGGCAGAAAATGCTCATCTTTGAACTCAATCATGACATTGACCTAGTTAACGTCTAAACAAAGTTTGAACATTCTAGCTTAATTAGAAGGAGAAATATTGCGTGCCAAATTCCCGGCCCTTCAAATTGCTTCTATTTTTCATTTTCAATTCAAAATGGAGACCATCACGTGACCTAAATCAAAATTCTGATCAGATACAATTCTAGGCATTCCTTCAAGGATTCCTAAAATATAACTCCCGAGTCTGTAAGTCAAATAGCAAAAAAGCCTTATTGATTTTTCACTTTTGAAGATGGTGGCACTTCCGGTTCGATCCCCAAACTCCATATTTTGCGTACGAATCAGTAATTACTTGCCTAGTATCGGAAAAAAAAATAGGTCATTCTAACCTATATTTCTTTGATTTTTTTGAAAATTTTGATCTTCAATTTCGTCGAGGGGAGATAATTTAGAAAATTTCTAATTATATTTTTGAAGTCACATCGGTAAGATCTACTTACATGCTAAATTTCACGAAAATCGTGCAACTATTAAAGAAGTTGTTAAATTGGTCTCAACTTCCGGTTCGAAATCACAGCGACGAATTTTCGAAATCCGAAAATGTGAAATTGCAGATGAAAATGATTTTTTTCAAGGTATTCAAAAAAAAAAGAATTAGTAAAATCGGTCAAAAAATAACAAAGTTACGGCTACCCATTGTCAGTTTTTTCGTTCGTAAAATTCGGTGATTTCGGATTCGTAAAACGTTTTGAAAATATATTTAATCAACAGCCACCACCCATTTTGGTGGGGATAGGTAAAAGTTTCAGAAAGATCCTATGGTTAGATTCTGAGAAATCCGATTTGTGGATAAAAAACACACACAAAAAAAAAATAATAATAGGAATAATCTTAACAGAAACTATAAGCTTTCATATGTAATATGAAAGCTTAATAATCTTAACAGAAACAATAAGCTTTCATATGTAATATGAAAGCTTAATAATAGGAATAATCTTAACAGAAACAATAAGCTTTCATATTACATATGAAAGCTTAATAATAATTTTAGTAATCACAATAGGGTTTCAGACGAAAGTGACACCCTCTATCAGATATTAAAGTAATATTTGCTTGCGAATACACTGGTCAAAATTGTAAAATCTGGCAAAATTACTACACTTCCGGTGCCAAAAAAAAATCATTAACAAATAAGTTGAGAATTCGCAATTGAGAATTGTTTTATACACATCAGGCAATAAATAATAAACTTGGAACCCATAAACTGAAATTAAAAAGGTAAAAAACTTAAAGGGAGACAAAATATATATCAAATTAACTGGCACTACCGAGATTAGAGAAATGGAGTTTAACGTCGACTGGACTAGCATGGTTTAATTTTATATCAATAATTCCTGTGTAAAATATCATCAAAAAATATTCATAAATAAAAAAGGTTTTCGTAAAAGAATTAATTTTTTTTCAAAATATCGGACATTTTTTCGACTACTTCCGGTTTTACGATCGTTGTTGTGATATCTTTACGAAGTTCTTTGGATACTTAACTTTGCGTACCAGAAGTGTCAGAAACATCCATTGAGTAGTTTTGGAAAAAAAGATAAATTAAAAAGCGTTTCCAAAAATTTAAAGATTTTTCAATTTTTTTCAAAGTTTGAGGCCATTTTTGGACAACTTATATTATTTCAACACTTTTTATTTTGGATTCACTATATAGACAACCGATAGGACTTTGAGTAAGAGAAGTTTAAGAAAAATCTGTGGCGTCGTTTACGAGAAAAGGGCGTCTCAGAATGTTAAAAAATCGGAAAATACTAGATTTTTGGCATACAATAATTTATTTCCCTACCTTCGAAATCATATTATTTAGATATCATATGATGGTCCATTAATAGGGCTATCCAGCGACACTTTAGTTCTTTTGGTCCGCTATTACCTAAAGGAGAAATCAAGTTTTTCGCAAGTGCGACAATGTTTTTAACCATTTTTTGAATACTTCCGGTATGGTTATTATTGTCGGAATAGGTTTAATAGCCGGTTTGGGCACTAAAATAGCTACAGTGCTCTGTAATGATATATTACATCATCTGATCAGATCAAATGCCCCTGAGAAATCGTATGTTCAAAAAGCCCAAAAATGCAAAAAATTTAAAATGTCGAAAATTAAATTTCAATAACTACATGCATATTATATATCGTTAGAATCGTAAGTAGGTCAGTTATGTGAATATACAACCTTTTTTTGAAAATCTCTTAAAATAAAAAAATAGTAGAGCATTTTCCAAAATTTCACGATTTTTCGACTTTTTTTGATTTTCAGTCCGCTATTTCACCTATTCCAGATATTTCAAAGTCGTAATGGGATGTTTCGTACACAAGACTACCGCAAGGTCTCTCGATAGAGAAAGTTTCATAAAAAAAACTGTTTTCGAGATACAGGCATCTAAAAACGCTCCAAATCAGAAAATACTTGATTTTCAGCGTCCCATATTTTGCTTCCTGCTCATCGTATCCGTACGAATTGGGTATCATTCAGTGGTCCAATCACCACCCGCCAAAATGATACCTTAATTTGTTTAATCCGTTGATGTCGGACGGAGAAATCGTGTTTTTACCTAAAAAACCCATTTTTCACGTTTTTTTTTTCAAAATATCGCATATTATTTCGACTACTTCCGGTCTACGGATTGTTGTTGAAATTGCTTTAAACGGTGGTTTGATCATATAGCTTTATGTTCCAGGAATTTCAGTAACGTCGATCCGGCTGTAAAACGAAACTTAAGCTTACAAAATGTGAAGACAATTCGAAAAAAATCGAAAAATAAAGGGCGATAACTCTGAATGAAACTTATATTATTGGAACTGGATTGCCTTCAGGTATCCAAAAATGTAGGTCAAATTTGAAAATTTTGAAAAATAACAAAAAATGTGTCTTAAACAACATATTTTCATTTTTCGAACGCTAGAAGCCAGCGGCGAAGTTTTGAAATTGCAAAATTTTCAACTGCTATCGTCCGAAAAAAGATTCAAGGTTTCCGAAAATGTAACTTGTATGAACATAGATACAGAATTGACGAAACTACTGCCGTTTTTTAATTTTTTGGCACAGCACGAAATTCGGCCACTTCCGGTCTGCGCAGAAATATTAAATACAGTCGATCAAGTGGCCACCATATGCTTTCCTTATAGAAAATTATGTCCCAGATCTGTATCTGTTACAGACACTGAGAAATAGGCTCCCCCGAAAAATAAAATAATAATAATAAATAACTAGATCTGCTACTGCCCCATGCAGATATGAAAGCTTTCATATTCAACGTCATGTGTCATCGATTGTATCAAGTATCCTAAGTAAAAGGATAAGAAGAAAAATTTATCAAAATTGGCCAAAAACTCGCGAAGTTACAAGTCTAAATATAGTATGAAACATTGCACCCAGGCATAACAATAATCTGAAAACTAAAGGGAAATAACTGAAACTTGTATTACTGTAATGAGATGGATCAGAAAATGAAATAAAAATGGCGGGAAAGAACTAAAAATGGCAGGTTAGACAGGCGACCTTACTCCTTGTCACGTACAACCGGGCATTCGAAAACACGCTAGTTAACTCAATGACAGCCGCGCGTGCTAACCATTCAGCCACCCCTCCCCCCTTTGAAATCAGACACGTGCAATATGTCATATAGGGAGAATAACAAGTCGCTCACAACAAAATCGTAAATTAATGAGTTTAGGTCAAAAGGTTGAGCTACTGTTTTAGAATATTTATTTGTTTTAAAGAGACACGTTATGGGTTGTTCATAGTTAAATGAAAGTTTAATTTTAAATAAGACCAATAAAATTAGGATTTAATAATGCCAGACTAATATTAAAATAGTGTTTTAAATTAAGAATAATTAATTATTGGTCTAATGCAATGAAATGCTTTGATTTGACGGATGAAATGTACGATGGGTGTCCAGACTATGTGGCTAAGTCGTTGGCCTGCTAGCCAGGAGGTCGGGTGTTCGATCCCTGCATTGGCCGAAAAATTTCATCTCGATTTTCTGGCGCTCCCCCCCTCCTGCCGTGTACATATTCGAGTGCACGTAAAAGATCCCTTTGCAGTTGGAATTCGATACTGTTGAATACGCTCTATACAATGACTAAATGTGCAGATCATAGCCACCCACACTGCATGTTTTGCTTAACAATGAAAGGGTGCCGTTTTCAATTTTCGGTCCTTTTATTCTTTTACTCCTGATATTTTGGACTGTTAATGGTCGATGGTTTCATATAAAAATCTACCGATAAGACTCTTTGTAGAAGAAGTTCCCCTAAAATATTATGTTGACTTTAAGAGAAAAGGACCTTTAAAAATGCTCCAAATCGTAAAAATACGACTTTTTGGATTTTCAATCTCTTTTTCTCTGCTATCCCCGATATTTGAAAATAATGATACAATGATTTCACACAACAGGCTAGCTATTAGACTCTCGATTGACAAGAGTTTCACCACCCTCCCTTCATTATAACCGATGTTATCGTGCCCTAAAGAATCAACAAATCAGCATGCCTATCTCTGCTTACCCTAGGCAGAAAATGCTCATCTTTGAACTCAATCATGACATTGACCTAGTGAACGTGTACACCTAGGTTGAACATTCTAGCTTAATTAGAAGGAGAGTTTATAGTGTTCCAAAGTCCCGGCCCTTAAAATTGCTTCTATTTTTCATTTTCAATTCAAAATGGTGACCATCACGTGACCGAAATCAAAATTCTGATCCGATAGATTTTTAGGCATTCCTTCAAAGATTCCGAAAATTATTAACTCCCGAGTCTGTAAGTAAAATAGCAAAAAAGCCTTATTGATTTTTCACGTTTAAAGATGGTGGCACTTCCGGTTCGATCGACAAACTCCATATTTTGTGTACGAATCAGTAATTCCTTGTCTAGTATCGAAAAAAAAATCAGGTCATTCTGACCTATATTTCGACGATTTTTTTTTTAATTTTGATCCTTAATTTCACCAAGGGGAGATAATTTAGAAAATTTCTAATTATATTTTTGAAGTCACATCGGTAAGATCTACTTATATACTAAATTTCATGAAAATCGTACAACTGTTAAAGAAGTTGTCAAATTGGTCTAAACTTCCGGTTCGAAATCACAGCGACGAATTTTCGAAATTCGAAAATGTGAAACTGCAGATGAAAATGATTTTTTTCAAGGTATTCAAAGAAAAAAGAATTAATAAAATCGGTCAAAAAATAACAAAGTTACGACTATGCATTGTTATTTTTTTCGTTCGTAAAATTCGGTGATTTCGGATTCGTAAAACGTTTTGAAAATATATTTAAACAACGTTCGCACCCCATTTTTTTTTTGTGGGGGGGGGGGGTAGGTCAAAGTTTCAGAATGATCCCATGGTTAGATTCTGAGAAATCCGATTTGCAGAAAATACACACAAAAAAAATAACTAGATCTGCAAAGCAGATATTAAAGCTTTCATATTAACAGTCACTTCCTGTCACATGTCATGGGCCATGTAAATAATCTCATCAACAAAAAAAAAAAATCATTAAAATCGGTCAAAATATAGCGAAGGTTTTATGATTTTTCAATCGTAAACAACTTTATCGGCACGAAAAACATCAAAGACAAAATTCGAAAATGTGACATTTTCAAATAACAATATTTCGACCCTGATCCCGGCTATCCAGAAATTTATTCATTTTGGAAATAGGAGACATATTCTCCAAACTAAGGCCTATTGCTTTCATTCACGTGCTCGTTAATGTCGATTTTTCACCTTTTCTCATATTCAGTTCGAAATGGTGACCATCACGTCACCGAAATCAAAATTCTGATCCGATAGATTTTTAGGCATTCCTTCAAGGATTCCGAAAATGTAACTCCCATGTCTGTAAGTAAAATATCTCAAAAGCCTTTGTGATTTATCACGTTTCAAGATGGCGGCACTTCCGGTTCGATCCACAAACTCAATATTTTGTGTACGAATCAGTATTTACTTTTCTAGTATCAAAAAAAGATCAGGTCATTCTGACCCCTATTTCTTCGATTTTTTTGAAAACTTTGATCCCTAATTTCACCAAGGGAGATAATTTAGAAAATTTCTAAGGAGATCTTTAAAGTTGCATCGGTAAGATCTACTTACATACTAAATTTCATGAAAATCATACAACTATTAAAGAAGTTGTCAAGTTGGTCTCAACTTCCGGTTCGAAATCACAGCGACGAATTTTCGAAATTCGAAAATCTGAAACTGCAGTTGAAAAAGATTTTTGTCAGGGTACTCAAAGAAAAAAGAATTAGTAAAATAGGTCAAATAGTCACAGAGTTACAGTAATGCAGGTCAAATTCACTCGTTCGTAAAATTCGGTGATTTCGAATGCTTAAAACGTTTTGAAAATATATTTAATCAATACTCACCACCCATTTTTTGGGGGGTAGGTCAAAGTTTCAGAAACATCCTATGGTTAGAAAGACCTTTAAACATGCTCCAAATTGTAAAAATACGACTTTTTGGATTTTAAATCTCTTTTTTTCGGCTACCCAGGACATTTAAGAAAAAATGATACAATGATTTCACACAACAGGTTAGCTATTAGACTCTGGATTGACAAGAGTTTCATCGCCCTCCCTTCATTATAACCAAAGTTATCGTGCCCTAAAGAATCAACAAATCAGCTTTCTTATCTCTGCTTACCCTAGACAGAAAATGCTCATCTTTGAACTCAATCAAGACAGTGACCTAGTGAACGTCTACACCAAGCTTGAACATTCTAGCTCATTTAGAAGGAGAGTTATTGTGTTCCAAATTCTCGGCCCTTCAAATTGCTTCTATTTTTCACTTTCACTTCAAAATGGCGACCATCAATTGACCTAAATCAAAATTCTACTCCGAACGTTTTTGGGGCCATCCTTGAAGGATTCAGAAAATATAACTCCCGTGTCTGTAAGTAAAATAGCAAAAAAGCCTTTGTGATTTTTCACGTTTCAAGATGGCGGCACTTCTGGTTCAACTCAATATTTTGTGTACGAATCAGTATTTACTTATCTAGTATCCAAAAAAAACATATTTTCATTCTGACCTATATTTCTTCGGTTTTTTTTTTTTTGAAAAATTTGATCCTCAATTTCACCAAGGGGAGATAATTTAGAAAATTTCTATTTATATTTTTGAAGTCGCATGGGTAAGATCTACTTACATACTAAATTTCATGAAAATCGTAGAACTATTTAAGAAGTTGTCAAGTTGGTCTCAACTTCCGGTTCGAAATCACAGCGACGAATTTTAGAAATTCGAAAATCTGAAACTGCAGATGAAAATTTTTTTGTCAAGGTACTCAAAGAAAAAAGAATTAGTAAAATATGTCAAATAGTAACAAAGTTACAGCATTGTAGGTCAAATGCATTCGTTCGTAAAATTCGGTGATTTCGGATTCGTAAAACGTTTTGAAAATATATTTAATCAAGGTTCGCATCCCATTTATGGGGGGGGGGGTAGGTCAAAGTTTCAGAAAGATCCTATCGTTAGATTCTGAGAAATCCGATTTGCAGAAAATACCCCCCAAAAAATAGTAATAATAATAATAACTTTAACAGAAACAATAAGCTTTTATATGTAATATGAAAGCTTAATAATAATCTTAACAGAAACAATAAGCTTTCATATGTAATATGAAAGCTTAATAATAATTTTAGTAATCACAATAGGCTTTCAGACGAAAGTCTGAAAGCCTAACTAGAGCTGCTACTGTCACATGCAGATATGAAAGCTTTCATATTCATCGACACGTGTCATTGGTTGTATCAAGTATCCTAAATAAAAGGATAAGAAGAAAAAATTATCAAAATTGGTCAAAAACTCGCAAAATTACAAGTCTAAATATAGTATGAAACATAGCACCCAGGCATAACAATAATCTGAAAACTAAAGGGAAATAACCGAAACTTGTATTACTGTAATGAGACGGATGAGAAAATGAAAAAATTGCCGGAAAAAAATTAAAAATGGCAGGCTGGACAGGCGACCTTACTAATAGTCTCTTACAACCGGGCATTCGGAAACACGCTAGTTAACTCAATTACAGGCGCGCGTGCTAACCATTCAGCTGCCAAACCCCCTTTGAAATCAGACATGTGCAACATGTTATATAGGAAGAATAACAAGCCGCTCACAACAAAATGGTAAATTAATGAGTTTAGGGCAAAAAGGCGTCTACAGTACCCGGTGTTCCCAGACGGTTACCCGTAAATTCGTCTGCACATAGAGTTATAAATAGATCAATGACATTAACTTCAAATAGTCGATTTAGAAGTATTTGACAAATGACATGGAATGAAATAGGTTTTAACTTCCTACTGTTTGCTCCTAAGCTGGGCTAATGAAGACGGGCATACGCCATAAAGTGTGCTATGAGGGAAAGTTTGCCCGGGCAGCGGCGCTACGGCTTACTCTTATATCGAATTACAACAGCCAGGGGATCTTTGACGTGCACGCCAATTTTTACACGGGACCTTATTTTTTCGTCTGCATCACTGACAAGGGGGTGAACCTTCTCGGCCAATGCAGGGATCGAACACATTTTCTCGGCCTAATTCATAAAAAATTCTTTAACACTTTCTTGCGCTTACATGTAGATTTTAAGTAGACTTTGCAAATAAGTAAACTTATCTTATTTCGTGTTAACAGAAAATTCTTCAGAACGTTCTTGTGCTTAGATTTTAAGTAGACTTCAGTGTAAGCACAAGCACGTTATTATGTGTTCCAAGAAAAAACTTAAGCACAACTTCGTTCTTAAAATTGTCAATCTAAGCACAAATCCCAAGCAAGGTATAGGGCTTGCTTACCAACCTTTAAGCCTGTTTCTGCTTCAAACAATATGGCTGACTGTGGATTTATTCGACGACATTTGCTACATCTTTTGGTACCTAAGAGTCAATTGAAAGACAGAAAATCCTTTAGAAACATAGTCTCGAGAAGAATGTTATAGGATTTGGTAAAAAAGACACACGCGGGCTACTTAAAGATCAGTCGCTCTCACAATTATTCGGTTTGTTTGCATGTACTTGCTTTTGGGTTGTTTTCTTTTGTTAAGTCTGTGGTATATTTTATATATGTAGGCCTGTGGGAGACCCGTCAAAGGTATCAGGGGAATGAGGGGATCACTTGACTAAGTGGGTAAGACGCTGGTTCGCTATCCTGGAGGTCGGGTGTTCGATCCCTGCATTGGCCGAGAAGGTTCATCCAAATTTTCCGACGTGGTTTCTTCTTGTCAGTGATGCAGAACGGAGGACAGCTGTCTTGTCATTCGGATGGGACGAAAAAACGAGGTCTCAAGTACAAACTGGCGTACACGTAAAAGATTCCTTGGCAGTTGGAATTCGATAGAGTAGTGCCGCTGCCAGGGCGAAATTTCCCTCATAGCACACGGTATGACGTATGTGCGTCTTCATTACCCCAGATTAGGAGCAAAATAGTAGTACCCTAAATTTCATTTCATTTCATTTGTTAAATAATAAAATACATCTAAATCGACAAATGTCATCGATCTATTTATAACTCCATGCAGACCATAGAGCTATATATAGAAACTCTGTGATGCAGACGAATTTACAATTATGGTGTAATTTGCATACCAAAAATGTTTTTTTGACGTTAGAGAGCATCGTACTCTCAATTTACCAGTCACAATGTGCTTAGACTTGTACTTAACTTGTGCTTACGTAAGAACGGTCTTGAGAATTTTCTAGAGACGGTATTTTATAAAGTTTCTTACGTAAGAAAAAGTGAAGCATAACTTTGTGCTTACTTTTAAGAATTTTCTAGGAATTGGCCCTGGCTGGCGTCTTACCCACTTAACCACGTGATCCCTTTGACATGGCCCCTATAGGCCTATAAGCTAGCCCCCACCCCCACCCAAACGCAAGCACATGCAAACAGACGGAATGACTGAGACAGCAACTGATTTTAAAGTAACCAAGTCTCTAATTCAATGTCATCCAGCATCTTCGACATTGAAAACACGAATTATTTGTCAGTTTAAATCAAAATTGATGATGTGATCTTATCGGAAAAAGATGGGCTTCTGATATCCAATATTTAAGACAAATATTTTACCATCGGTACACGAATCGTGTACCATAATGCGTTTCAGCCCAGTTCTAGCGAGAGACTCGGGGGAACAAGGCTAGAAACATTGCACCAAATCAAACGGCGCATGTAGACTGGAATAACTAGACGCTAGAAATTTGCATTCGATTGACACTGTTGGCAAATTTCGCCGCACATAACTGATTTTAAATTGGAGTAAAAACGGAAACCATTGAATGAAAATCAGTTTATATACATTCCTATTACAGTATTATATGCGTTGCGACCCACTTGAGTCACCTTCTTGGTCCCAAATGTAGAAGCGAAATATTCTATAGCATTCTTGTCGAGAATATATTTCTTAAGGATTTTCCGTCTTCCAAATGTCTCTTAGGTATCAAAAGATGTAATAAAAGCCGGCGAATAACTAATTATACGGTCAGCCATATTGTTTGAAGCAGAAACAGGCTTAAGGTTGGTAAGCAAGCCCTATACCTTGCTCGGGACTTGTGGTTAGATTGACAATTGTAAGAACGAAGTTGTGCTTAAGTTTTTTCCTTGGAACACATAATAAAGTGCTTATGCTTACACTGAAGTCTACTTAAAATCTAGGCACAAGAACGTTCTTAAGAATTTTCTGGGAACACAAAATAAGGTAGGTTTACTTAATTGCAAAGTCTACTTAAAATCTAAGCACAAGAACGTGCTTAAGAATTTTCTAGGAATCGGGCCCTGGTGTTTTCAACATGGTATGGCCGAAGACGAGAGAAGGTGGGTAGAACCCGTAGTTTGGGGGGTTTTTGTCGGTTTTAAAAAGGGGTCTACAGCATCCGGTGTTCCCAGGCGGTCACCCATCCAAGTACTGACCGGGCCCGACGTTGCTTAACTTCAGTGATCGGACGAGAACTGGTGTTTTCAACGTGGTGTGGACGTAGACCAGAGAAGGTGGACATAACCCGTAGTTATACTTACCTGAATTGACCCGCTTATTGATTTTTTTTTTTGGGGGGGGGGGGGAGGTGTCGGTTTTAAAAAGGCGTCTACAGCACCCGGTGTTCCCAGGCGGTCACTCATCCAAGTACTGACCGAGCCCGACGTTGCTTAACTTCAGTGATCGGACGAGAACTGGTGTTTTCAACGTGGTGTGGCCGTAGACGAGAGAAGGTGGACAGAACCTATCCTTGTGCTTACTCAAATTCTTTTTGTGTCTTTTTCCCTGGGGAGACGGGCCGAGCGGAGAGCTGTAGTGGTGCAAAAGAGTGCGCGCTGTGGCCTGATTGGCGGAAAATTGATTTTTTCACGAAGAATCAGGGCAAAAAGGCGTCTACAGCACCCGGTGTTCCCAGGCGGTCACCAACCAAGTATTAACCGCGCCCGACGTTGCTTAACTCCAGTGATCGGACGAGAACTGGTGTTTTCAACGTGGTATGGCCGTAGACGAGAGAAGGTGGACAGAACCCGTAGTTATACTTACCTGAATTGACCCGCTTATTGATTTTTTTTTGTTTTTTGTTTTAGAGTATTTAATTGTTTTAAAGAGACACGTTAAGGGTTGTTCATAGTTAAATGAAAGTTTAATTTCAAATAAGACCAATAAAATTAAGATTTAATAATGCCAGACTAATATTAAAATAAAGTTTTAAATTAAGAATAATTAATTATTGGTCTAATGCAATGAAATGCTTGGATTTGACGGATGAAATTTACGATGGGTGTCCAGACTATGTGGCTAAGTCGTTGGCCTGCTAGCCAGGAGGTCGGGTGTTCGATCCCTGCATTGGCCGAAAAAGTTCATTTCGATTTTCTGGCGCTTCCCCCCCCTGCTGTGTACACATTGGAGTGCACGTAAAAGATCCCCTTGCAGTTGGAATTCGATACTGTTGAATACGCTATATACAATGACTAAATGTGCAGATCATAGCCACCCACACTGCATGTTTTGCTTAACAATGAAAGGGTGCCGTTTTCAATTTTCGATCCTTTTATTCTTCTACTGATATTTTGGACTGTTGGTCGATGGTTTCATATAAAAATCTACCGATAAGACTCTATGCAGAAGAAGTTCCTCCAAAATATTATGTTGACTTTAAGAGAAAGGGACCTTTAAAAATGCTCCAAATCGTAAAGATACGACTTTTTGGATTTTCGATCTCTTTTTTTCTGCTATCCCCGATATTTAAAAATAATGATACAATGATTTCACACAACAGGCTAGCTATTAGACTCTCGATTGACAAGAGTTTCACCACCCTCCCTTCATTATAACAGAAGTTACCGTGCCCTAAAGAATCAACAAATCAGCATGCTTATCTCTGCTTACCCTAGGCCGAAAATGCTCATCTTTGAACTCAATCATGACATTGACCTAATGAATGTCTACACCAAGGTTGAACATTCTAGCTTAATCAGAAGGAGAGTTATTGTGTTCCAAAGTCCCGGCCCTTCAAATTGCTTCTATTTTAAATTTTCAATGCAAAATGGTGACCATCACGTGACCGAAATCAAAATTCTGATCTGATAGATTTTTAGGCATTCCTCCAAGAATTCCGAAAATATAACTCCCGAGTCTGTAAGTAAATTAGCAAAAAAGCCTTATTGATTTTTCACGTTTAAAGATGGTGGCACTTCCGGTTCGATCGATAAACTCCATATTTTGTGTACGAATCAGTAATTCCTTATCTAGTATCGAAATTTTTTTTTAGGTCATGCTGACCTATATTTCGACGATTTTTTTTTAAATTTTGATCCTCAATTTCATCAAGGGGAGATAATTTAAAAAATTTCTAATTATATTTTTGCAGTCACATCGGTAAGATCTACTTATATACTAAATTTCATGAAAATCGTATAACTATTAAAGAAGTTATCAAATTGGTCTAAACTTCCGGATCGAAATCACAGCGACGAATTTTCGAAATTCGAAAATGTGAAACTGCAGATAAAAATGATTTTTTTCAAGTATTCAAAGAAAAAAGAATTAGTAAAATCGGTCAAAAAATAACAAACTTACGATTATGCATTGTCATTTTTTTCGTTCGTAAAAATCGGTGATTTCGGATTCGTAAAACGTTTTGAAAATATATTTAATCAAGGTTCGCACCCCATTTTTGGGGAGGTAAGTCAAAGTTTCAGAAAGATCCCATGGTTAGATTCTGAGAAATCCGATTTGCAGAAAATACACACAAAAAAAAAAAATAATAATAACTAGATCTGCTACTGTCCCATGCAGATATGAAAGCTTTCATAGTCATCGTCACGTGTCATTGATTGTATCAAGTATCTTACAAAAAAGGATAAGAAGAAAAAACTATCAAAATTGGTCAAAAACTCGCGAAGTTACAAGTCTAAATATAATATGAAACATTGCACCCAGGCATAACAATAATCTGAAAACTAAAGAGAAATAACTGACACCTGTATTACTGTAATGAGACGGATGAGAAAATGAAATGAAAATGGCGGGAAAGAACTAAAAATGGCAGGTTGGACAGGCGACCTTACTCCTTGTCACGTAAAACCGGGCATTCGAAAACACGCTAGTTAACTCAATGACATGCGCGCGTGCTAACCATTCAGCCCCCCCCCCCCTTTGAAATCAGACACGTGCAATATGTCATGTAGGAAGAATAACAAGTCGCTCACAACAAAATGGTAAATTAATGAGTTTAGGTCAAAAGGTTGAGCTACTGTTTTAGAGTATTTAATTGTTTTAAAGAGGAACGTTAAGGGTTGTTCATAGTTAAATGAAAGTTTAATTTTAAATAAGACGAGCGTCTACCAATAAAATTAGGATTTAATAATATTAAAATAAAGTTTTAAATTAAGAATAATTAATTATTGGTCTGATGGCAATGCAATGTTTTTATTTGACGGATGAAATGTACGATGGGTGTCGACACAAAGTGGCTAAGGCGTTGGCCTGCTAGCAAAGAGGTCGATTGTTCGATCCCTGCATTGGCCAAGAAAGTTCATCTCGATTTTCTGGCGTGCCCCACCCCCACCCCCGTGTACACATTGGAGTGCACGTAAAAGATCCCTTAGCAGTTGGAATTCGATACTGTTGTATAAGCTCTATACGATGCCTAAATGAGCAGGTTGTAGCCACCCACACTGCATGTTTTGCTTAACAATGAAAGGGTGCCGTTTTCAATTTTCGATCCTTTTATTCTTCTACATATAAAAGACTATCGATAAGAGTCTTTGTAGAAGAAGTTCCTCCAAAATATTATTTTGACTTTAAGAGAAAAGGACCTTTTAAAATGCTCCAAATCGTAAAAATACGACTTTTTGGATTTTCAATCTCTTTTTTTCGGCTATCCCTGATATTTAAAAAAATGATACAATGATTTCACACAACAGGCTAGCTATTAGACTCGCATTTGACAAGAGTTTCACCGCCCTCCCTTCATTATAACCGAAGTTATCGTGCCCTAAAGAATCAACAAATCAGCATGCTTATCTCTGCTTACCCTTGGCAGAAAATGCTCATCTTTGCACTCAATCATGACATTGACCTAGTAAACGTCTACACCAAGTTTGAACATTCTAGATTAATTAGAAGGAGAGTTATTGTGTTCCAAATTCCCGGCCCTTCAAATTGCTTCTATTTTTCATTTTCAATTCAAAATGGTGACCATCACGTGACAGAAATCAAAATTTTGATCAGATAGATTTTTAAGCCATCCTACAAGGACTCAGAAAATATAACTCCCGAGTCTGTAAGTAAAATAGCAAAAAAGCCTTAGTGATTTTTCAGGTTTAAAGATGGTGGCACTTCCGGTTCGATCGACAAACACCATATTTTGTGTCCGAATCAGTAATTCCCTGTCTAGTATCGAAAAAAAAAATTAGGTCATTCTGACCTATATTTCGACGATTTTTTTGAAAATTTTGATCCTTAATTTCACCAAGGGGAGATAATTTAGAAAATTTCTAATTATATTTTTGAAGTCACATCGGTAAGATCTACTTATATACTTAATTTCATGAAAATCGTACAACTATTAAAGAAGTTGTCAAATTGGTCTAAACTTCCGGTTCGAAATCACAGCGACGAATTGATCTAAACTTCCGGTTCGAAATCACAGCGACGAATTTTTGAAATTCGAAAATGTGAAACTGCAGATGAAAATGATTTTTTTCAAGGTATTCAAAGAAAAAAGAATTGGTAAAATCGGTCAAAAAATAACAAAGTTACGACTATGCATTGTCAGTTTTTTCGTTCGTAAAATTCGGTGATTTCGGATTCGTAAAACGTTTTGAAAATATATTTAAACAACGTTCGCACCCCATCTCGTGGTGGGGGGGGGGGTAGCTCAAAGTTTCAGAAAGATCCCATGGTTAGATTCTGAGAAATCCGATTTGCAGAAAATACACACAAAAAAAAACATAATAATAATCTTAACAGAAACAATAAGCTTTCATATGTAATATGAAAGCTCAATAACTTTAACAGAAACAATAAGCTTTCATATGTAATACATATGAAAGCTTAATAAAAATTTTAGTAATCACAATAGGCTTTTCAGACGAAAGTCTGAAAGCCTAATAATAAGAATAATAATTTTAACAAAAACAATAGTTTCGCAATGTGAAACCCTAATAAGAATAATAATTTTAACAAAAACAATAGTGTTTCACACAAGCTTCGCAGTGTGAAACCCTAATTTTAGTAATCACAATAATAATAATTTTACTAATCTCTGTTAATAACTTTAACAGAAACAATAAGCTTTCATATGTAATATGAAAGCTTAATAATAACTTTAACAGAAACAATAAGCTTTCATATGTAATATGAAAGCTTAATAACTTTAACAGTAACAATAAGCTTTCATATGTAATACATATGAAAGCTTAACTAGATCTGCTACTGTCCCATGCAGATATGAAAGCTTTCATATCCACTGTCACTTCCTGTCACATGTCATGTGTCATATAAATAATCCGATCAAGAAAAAATAAATCATTAAATTCGGTCACAATCTAGCGAAATTAATGTGATTTTTTACTCGTAAACAACTTTGTCGGCACGAAAAACATCAAAGGCGAAATTCGATATTTTGAAATATCCTGAAATTGAAATGTATTAGATTTTAGACATAGGAGACGCATTGAACATACTATGCCCTATTGTGTTGGTTTACAAGTCCGTAAATGTCGATTTTTCACTATGTTTCATATTCACTTCAAAAGAGCGAAATTCGAATTTTTGAAATATTCAAATACCAAAAATTCGACCCGTATCCCGGCTATCCTGAAATGTATTAAATTTTAGACATAGGATTCGCATTGAACATACTATGCCCTATTGTGTTGGTTTACAAGTCCGTAAATGTCGATTTTTCACTATGTTTCATATTCACTTCAAAAGAGCGACCACCAGCTGACCTAAATCAAAATTCTGCTTTGAACGTCTTTTTAGGTTTTCCTTCAGAAAATATAACCCCCATGTCTGTGCAATATAGCAGAAGTTCTATTGTTTTTTCACGTTTCAAGATGGTGGCACTTCCGGTTCGATCGACAAACTCCATGTCTTGTGTACGAATCAGTAATTACTTGTCTAGTATCGAATATAAAAATAAGGTCATTCTGACGTTTATTTTGACGAATTTTTTGAAAAATTTGATTCTTAATTTCACCAAGGGGGGATAATTAGGAAAATTTTAAAAGTCATTTTTCAAGTCGCATCAGTAATGTCTAGCTACATACTAAATTTCATGAAAATCGTACAACTATTAAAGAAGTTGTCAAGTTGGTCTCAACTTCCGGTTCGAAATCACAGCGACGAATTTTCGAATATTACAAAACTTTTAAAAATAAGCTCCCCCTGACCAGCTTAATCCTTCGCAATAAACGTTTGCCCCTTAAAATCGACAAATTGCTGACTTTAAAGTGAGAAACATTACAACGGGGCGAAATTTCCTGTTTTATCACTTTTACAGTACCATTGATTACCAACCGATTATTACAACACTTTAAAAATAAAAGAGAAAGAGAGAAATGCGGCTTAACATCCATTCGACACAAACGAGGTCATTTCGGGACTAACATATGTCTTTTAATTTTATTGAAAAACTTCCCTTGCGCGTACGGGTCTTTAGCCATAGGAGGACAGCGAAGGACACGGAGAAAACCCACGAGATTGGACACCATACTCCATGTCACGTGTAACCTGGAAATCGAAACGACGTCGGTTGACTCAATGACAGAGGTTACGATACAGCACGCACATGCTAACCATTCAGTCATTCAGCCTCCCTAAAATCGGGAAATTGCTGACTTATAGCAAGAAACATTTCAACCGGACATTTCAATCGAAACAACGCCAGTTGACTCAATTACAGACGTTACGATACAGAGCGCAGGTGCTAACTGTTTCATCTTGTGGGCTAGATGGGTCAGGATTAGGGCTGAAAAATGTAGACAAAGATTATATTAAGGAGCCATGTTTATTCCAAGTGAAGGGAAGTAACTAATACAAAGTAGGCCTATATATATGGAGTCAGACAACTGAGTAATAGAGAGAGAGTAGAGAGAGAGAGAGAGAGAGAGAGAGAGAAATGGGGTTTAACGTCCACTCAACACAAACTAGGTCATTTCGGGACTAACATATGGTTTAATTTTATTTCAATAATTCGCTTGCGCGTAGGGGTCTTTAGCAGTGGGAGGAAACCGGAGTGCCCGGAGGAAACCCATGAGGTTGAGAAGGCGCCCCTAACTCCATGCCACATACGCTCAGACCAGGGCTCGAAACCACAGCCGCAAGCCAGAGGTGACCGGTCAGCTAGAGGTCGAAGCGCGGCACTCTAGACCACTAGGCCATCCCAACCCCAAACTGAGTATTAAGATTACATTATGTTACATCCCTCTTGTTTTGATGGGAAATGAAATTATTGAGTATCTATATTTGGAATAGAAATTAAACAGTTCACCAGGCCCTTTGGTAAATTGACTTTCATTCACTAATGTCAAATGAAACAGATAAAAATTGGCCGCATGCATCTCTATTAAGAAACATTAAAATAAACACAATTTATAAGTTTAGTTTGTTTGGTTTCTTTGTGGCACGGCTTGACTTTAGTCTAATATTATTGTCCACACTTCCAGATGTTGTTCTACTATTACTGTGGGCACTATTCACTTGAGTAGAAGTTGGTGGTTGATCATGATGAGCTTGTTTAGGATTGGTATTTGGATCTTCATGATTTGGATGACGTGGTCTGATGTGTTTTCGATTGCGTCTATATTCGGTACCATTTGGAGTTGTGACAACGTATGAGCGATTTGGTAATATTGTAGTTACGGCTCCTGGTGACCATGAGGTATCGTCGTTGAATAGTTTCTGCACATAGACTGTTTCGTTGTTTAGGAGTTTTCGCAGAGGTTTAGAAGTTCGGTCGTAGAATTGTTTCTGTCTAGTTTGAAGTTTTAGACGTTGGTTATAGATTCTTGTTGGATCTTGTACAGCTGGTTGTAGTTGTTTATCTGTTACTGGGAAGATTGATCGAAGACGTCGACACATTAGAAGTTGTGACGGTGATGCTGTGTTGTCGACTGATGTTGTTCTATATTCAAGAAGACTGATGAACGGATCTGCTCCATCTCTCATCGCTTTATCAAGAATGCGCTTAGCTGTCTGAACACTCTTTTCAGCTAAACCATTAGACTGGCTGTATTTGGAGCTGGATGTTTGGTGTTTGAAGTCACATTTGTTGGCAAAGTCACGAAATTCAGCTGCCGAGAACTGTGGGCCGTTATCACTGATCAGAATCTCTGGTATACCCTGTCTAGCAAAATGAGCTGAGAGTTTGCGAATGACTGTAGTACGTGAGAGTGTTCGTACTTCGTCTATCTCAAAGAATCGACTGTAGTAATCCGTAAGAATTAGGTAATCTTTTTTTGTGTGTAGTGAATAAATCTGTGCAAACTTTCTTCCACGGTCTTTTGGGTATCTGATGTGATTGTAGCGGTTCTTTACAATTGCGGTTTTGTTTAACACCACAAATTGAACATTTTGAGATATGTAGTTCTATTTCAAAATTCTTCGTGGCCAAAATAGTACATCTCTAGCACGCTGTTTGCACTTTTCGATTCCAAGGTGACTTGAATGAATTTTGGTGAGCATCTCTTGGCGTAGTTTAGTTGGTATGATGATTTGAACACCTTTGAATATCAAATTATCCATAACGGTGAGATTGTCTGTGTAGTTCCAAAATTCCCGGTTGGATGTATGACACCTGTTGCGTCTCTCCGGCCATCCGTTCAGGATTGTATCTTTGAGTTTGGTTATTTGGTCGTCTTTTTCAGCCTCCTGACATAGCATAGTCATTTTGTGATCACTGACTGGTAAATACGATATGACGGCATGGACTTGGACATCCATTTCTTCAGACATATTATCTGGAGGCTGACTGATGAATTTTCTACTGAGTGTATCAGCAACTGGAATGTCTGCTCTAGTTGATCCATAGACAAGGTTGTCATCAACGATTGCTGTACAGCCTGGAAGATCACCATAGGTTTCGTCGATCTTGCGTTGAAAAACGTCTTGTGCTGATACGAGCCCGAACGGCTTGCGGAGAAATCTGAAACGACCATATATTGAGTTAAACGTTGTGAGATAGGACGACTCTTCCGTGAGCTTTATATTCCAATATCCGGATCTGGCATCTAGTTTGCTGAAGTATTTTGCTCCGGTCAGTTGTGAAAATATATCTTCGAGTGTCGGCATGTTGTAATATGGTCTCTTGATAGCCTTATTCAGATCTCGTGGATCAAGACAAATACGAATTTTCCGAGGCTTAGACGTATCAATGCTGGCAGACTTTTCGACAATAACTAGGGAATTCACCCAATCAGTTGGTTCGGTAACATTTCTGATGATGTTGTTTGCTACCATTTTGTCCAATTCTGCTTTCAGAGGTTTTCTGATAGAATGTGGAATTCCGCGAGGTGCGTGCATGGCAGGAACGATGTCTTTGTCAATATGTATACTGGATTCACCTTCTAATTTTCCTATATCGGTGAAGACATCTTTATATTCTTTTAAGACAGATGATTTTGTCATCAGAGTTGTCGTTTATGGCTCTGGGTCGACAGTGTAGACGAACTTGATGAGTTCCATACGCCTCAACATAGGTAACCCTAGAATAGGCGGACCATTAGTATCGACGACGCAGAGAGTTGCTGTTTCAACTTTTGATTTGTGACAGCATGTCAGTTGAACCGTACCCATAACTTTTAATGACTGGCCTGAATATCCAGTGAGTCTTTCTTTGGTAGGTGTGAGACAAGGTTTCAAAGGCATCTTGGTGTATTCATCGTTTGGAAGTACGTTTGCTTGTGCACCTGTGTCCATTTTAAATTTGACTGTGTGACTGTCATTTAATTTCATGTTGATGAATACTTCGTCTTGGATGACGTCATCGTTTGGGATGGAGTGGATGTACAGATCATTCACTGCTTGAATGACACTCTTCATCGGCTTCGATGTTATGTATTCTGTGTCCATCTTGTTTGCATTGGGAACTTTTACAGACTTTAGAAAAATGGTTCCATTTATTACATCGAGAACATTTATAGCCTTTAACTGGACATTTCTCATTGTCTCTGTGTTGATTGCCACAGTTTTGACAATTATTGCTCTGATGACTCAATGTTGACCCTTTGGGACGACATTATCGCCTTCTTGGCTGTTCGTGTCCTTGGTATTTTCGTCTACAGATGGCGTCAATATTTTCTGAGGTTGACGTTGGAGAATTGTTCGTAATAGACATTGATTTTACTTGAGATTTTGTGATGTTGTATGAACGTACTATTTCTATAGCTGTTTCCATAGTCAGATCATCGCTTTTATTGAGAAGTTTCTCACGTACAGCTGGATCTCTCACACCACATACTATGCGATCACGAACCATTTGGTCTGGGTCTCTGTAATTGCAATCTAAGATAAGCAATTGAAGATCAACAATGAATTGTTGAGTTGTCTCACCTTCCTCTTCGTTGCGCGACAGAAATACATATCTAGCGAATAAAGCGTTGGATCTGGGGTTGACATATTGTTCAAACTGGGCATATAAATCAGTCAAACTGTTGCTTTCTCGCGCGGCGACTGGGAATGTATTAAAAATATCCCTGCCTTTTTCCCCTGACCAAATTAGCGGATATGCACACTGTTCTGCAGCGCTAGCTTTCTTGAGTGGCCCTTGGAACATCAAATTTACATGTTGCTTGAATTTCTTCCAGCTCTCTAACTTAATTCTTTGAACGCCAATCCATACTTGGGCTCAGAATGGAGTCTGGGGATGCCATTTTGTCTTATTTAGTTGACGAAAATGTGGATGAGATGGATTTCCGAAATACCAAGGTTTTAAGATGAATATTTCAGTCTTTATACCACCTATCTGTTGAAATTGATGTTCAGGTTTAAGATTTAACCACTTCTGATACATGTTTCATCTTGTAGGCTAGATGGTTCAGGATTAGGGCTGAGCAATGTAGACAAAGATTATAGCCATGTTTATCACAAGTGGAGGGAAGTAACTCTAATACAAAGTAGGCCTATATATATGGAGTCAGACAACTGAGTAATAAGATTACATTATGTTACACTAACCATTCAGCCACGTAACCTCCCTAAATTCGGCAAATTGCTGACCTACAGCGAGATTTCAATCGGGCGAAATTTTCTATTTTAACAGTTTAATTTGCACGGTACCTTTAATTATCAACCGAATATTACAAAACGTTTAAAAATAAGCTCTCCCTGACTAGCTTAATCGTTCGCAATAAACGTTTGCCCCCTAAAATCGGCAAATTGCTGACTTTAAAGTAAGAACCGGGCGACATTTACAACCGGGCGACATTTTCACACTACCTTTGATTACCAACCGATTATTACAAAACTTTAAAAATAAAAGAGAAAGAGAGAAATGCGGCTTAACGTCCATTCGACACAAAGTAGGTCATTTCGGGACTAACATATGTTTTTTAAATTTTATTTAAAAACTTCCCTTGCGCGTACGGGGATTTAGCCGTGGGAGGAAACCAAAGGACACGGAGAAATCCCACGAGGCTGGACACCATACTCCATGTCACGTGCAACCTGGAAATCGATACGACGCCGGTTTACTCGGCAAAAATCGGAAGATTTCGGGCAATCTAAACTCGGCTGTATGATGCATTCCGACATATTGGAACTACTTTAAAGGTCCCGGATGAAACATGGCTGCGCCCATTCCGAACACAAGTTGGCGACCTATTCGGCTAGCGACCTATTCGACCGATCCAGCTGACGAAATTACACTTCTATTCTGAGCTAAAGGAATGGATAAAAAATAATATATTCTACTTTCATTTGGTAGACATAACGTTGGATTTTATTGGTTGATAGATAGATGAGTTAAGGCGACTGTTGTCTTTATTCTAAATAGGTTTCCAACGAATAGGTTGCAGCTCGATCGGTCGAATAGGTCGCTAGCCGAATAGGTTCCCAATTTGTGTAATAGCGCCAAGTTTTCCGGTTAAAGTAAACCGGTAGCCGCAAAGCACATGTATGGGCGTAGGTACATATCACTTACTGTCATACAGCCGAGGCTAGATGTAGTTTACGGAATCTGCCGAGATTTGCCGAGTGGACGCCGGTTGACTCAATGACGGACGTTACGATACAGCGCGCGTATGCTAACCATTCAGCCATTCAGCCTCCCTAAAATCGGGAAATTGCTGACTTATAGCAAGAAACATTCCAACCGGGCATTTCAATCGAGACAACGCCAGTTGACTCAATGACAGACGTTATGATACAGAGCGCACGTGCTAACCATTCAGCCACGCAACCTCCCTAAATTTGGCATATTGCTGACCTACAGCGAGAAACATTTCAACCCGGCGAAATTTTCTATATTAACAGTTTAATTTGAACGGTACCTTTAATTATCAACCGAATATTACAAAACTTTTAAAATAAGCTCCCCCTGACCAGTTTAATCGTTCGCAATAAATGTTTGCCCCCTAAAATCGGCAAATTGCTGACTTTAAAGCGAGAAACATTACAGCTGGGCGAAATTTTTTGTTTGATCACTTTTACAGTTCCTTTGATTACCAACCGATTATTACAAAACTTTAAAAATAAAAGAGAAAGAGAGAAATGCGGCTTAACGACCACTCGACACAAATAATCTTAACAGAAACAATAAGCTTTCATATGTAAAACATATGAAAGCTTAAAAAGCTGTTTTCTTAAATCTTTGTATAATGGACAGCAAAGTAAAAAATGATATTCGTCTTCAACGTTATTTAAATTGCATAATGTACAAATTCTACCCTTTCTGTTAATTTTATCGTATCTTCCAGTTTCACTTAGCACGTTATGTGATACATATCTAAATTTGGATAGAGATACACAGTAATTATGATTTGAGATATTTGATAAATATTCTTTTTGTGATAAGGCAATGGTGAAAAGGTTATAATAATTTAGTTTTGAATATTTCGACCGATCTTCATTCCATTCCTGTGAATTCTGGTCGCTTATTTTATGTTTAAGTTCATCATATACATGTACAGGTAAAACAACGTATTGATCATCAAAAGCTGAGGCGAATACAAGAGAGTCCAATGACGTTCAAATAACGACATATAATGACATGTGATTGTAAATGAAATGAAATGTGTGGGCTATTGAAGACGGGCGTACGCCATACAGTGTGCTGAGGAAAATTTTGTCCGGACAGGGCTCTACGGCCTACTTTAATATCGAATTCCAACTGCCAATAGATTGTTTTCAGTCGGTTTTTGTCCCACCCGAACGACTAAAAAAATGGCCTTATCAGGTCCACCTTCCTGCAACAAGGGGAAAACACGACAAAAACATAGATGATTTCAGTTGGGATATTAGTAGATTGATTACTATTATGTATTTGAGTAAACTGTGCTGTTGATGGTAATCAGTAAAGATGCGTACGAATTCTAAATTACGATAGATATATTGAAAGCATACATTAAATACATATCCACATATAAAACTGACTCTCTTCTGAAATATAGATCCCTAATTTTATGGGTCGTTAAATGCAAATTTAACAAAATGAATTTTTCAATCCTATCTGTGTAACGGTCAGGTGTAGCAAAACAAAACCAAATGCTGAAAAAAGCACCCTCGCAGGTCGAGATTAGGTTTCCATACTTAATCGAAGAATGCTCGATCATGCGCAGTGATTGACTTCCGAGGCGACAAGTCGACAAAGCGAAATAATTGCATTTCGGCGGCTTGTCGACTTGTCGACTTGTGAAGGCGACAAGTCGACAAAGCGAAATAATTGCATTTCGGCAACTTGTCGACTTTGGCTTTGTCGGGTTGTGAATAAGTCGAAGGCGACAAGTCGACAAAATTGACCCGACAAGGCGACAAAATGAGGGCGACGATTGTCGGCTTAGTTTGTCGACTTCTCGACTTGTCGACGACATGCAATTATTTCGCTTTGTCGTGCCGCGACTTGTCGCCTTCACAACCCGACAAGTCGACAATGTAGAATGGCCGTTAACAGCCACCATAAATATCCGTTGATACAAGTAGGCATAATGAATTGGCGAAAAAGCTTATTTACCTTTTCAGAAAGGCTTAGCTCAAAATATTTAGCCTTTCAGAAATGATCATGAAGTTAAACAGGGTTATGTAACTTATGAAGAATTCGGTCTCATAGTGACTTGAGAAACGCGACTACTACAGATGTCCATTTGGAAAACCTTGGTCGATCCAAATAGAAACGTACTGCCGTAAACGTTTGCATGGGTCTTTTACACACAACTCATTAAAATATAATTATTTAAGGTTTTTAAATGAAATGAAATGGGGTTTAACTCCTACTCTGGGCTAATGGAAGATGGGCATACGCAATACAGTGTGCTATCAGGGAAATTTTGCCCGGGCAGCGGCGCTACGACCTACTCTTATGTCGAATTCCAACTGCCAAGGGATCTTTTACGTGCAAGCCAATGTGTACACGGGACCTCGGCATTTCGTCCCATTCGAACGACTAGACAACTGTCCTTGTCTTAAGGTTTTTAAAGTTTCTATAGGTCATATTTAAAATCAGTTTTATTTATTATGTTATTTGTGTGGAACACGACATATTTTTGAAGGAACCAATGTAAAGTGTAGATTTTGAGATATTGGGTAAAAAACACAGCTAGAAATAAAACTCTTTAAAGCCCCAATAACACTCTTGTTGTAACTGAATAATATGTCCCAATCTTCATTCTGGTCAACAAATCGTATCATTTTAGAATATTCCAATTAAATTATGATATGAATTTCACCTTAACACACCTATTTTAAAAAATTGGTAAAATTCAACCAATTGATTTGAAAAGTCTAACGTAAACCTTTTCACATGTGACTTGGATTTTAAAATATTTTTGAACCCTCTGGACAAGTAAAATAGGTTGTAATAGATAATTTACACAACAGGTAGGACACTTAAACATCTAGTACATAGAATAAGTCTATTATTTATTTTCTGGAGCTACCAAGCCAGCAAGAATGTTATTGTCCCTTTAAGAAAAAATTGTTGGTCGATTATCAAAAATATTTTCTCATTGCCCTGAACACATGTTTTGTACGTTTGTTTTGTAAGCGTATTGGATTTAAAAGAACAAACGACATATCACTATTTACAAAAGTAATCCGGATTGGTGGAAGTCTGTTGTGGGCGACGGCTAGCTTTTGGGCGTCTTCTGTTTATGATAAAGATGTTGTTATAGTCCTGTGTTAATATTAGACTTGTGTGAGTTAAGTGTAATACGATTGAGTTCACCCTTTCTTCTGCCATTATTATCCCTAGGTTTTGATAAATACCTAGATTAGATATCAGAAATGTAATTAATCACGTCTTAATGTCTAATATCAGATACATATTCTATCTTGTAGCTATTCTTCTGATATGGTGGCATTTTCACGATAGTCACAGCCTGGTATCGAATACTGTTAGTTCTTGTACGGCTTAGATATATCCATGTAGATAATGGTATTGGTTGAATATTTACAGGCATCATTTGTAAGATATTTCCTGTCTGAGTATGGTTCCAGTAAGCTGATTCTGAAGCTGAGTACAATTAGTATGTATTAAGAATATCATAATATATCGCTTTGTGTGCTTCGTATATTAACCGATTGTGACAGAATAAAAAAAAACAAATGATTAAACATCAAGATGTTGATAATACTCGATTATATTGTATTCTGGAGTTTTAGTTCATAAACGACGGAACATAACCTATCCACCGCCTGTACATAGTGGTTTATATAGATAGCCTATCTTTTAATTGCAAGATAGTTACACGAAAACTGTCTTGTAATGTAGCTATCTTGTAATTACATAGGTTATCTTGTAATTACAAGATAGGCTATATAAGGCTATCTTGTAATAACAAGATAGTTAGCTTGTAATTACAAGATAGTTATTTAAAAATGGCTATTTTGTAATTACAAGATACTCAGAATATATTTTTTTCATTTGATTGACCCTTACGATCTTCCGTAAATATTTCTCCATGATGAATTCATTTTAATACGCCCACGACTACATTCCGTTCATAGACTACAGGTTTTAACGAATTGATTCCATTACATTAGTGTGTGAAGCAGTGTGGTCATGAGAGGAATAACCTTTTATTATTAAATTTATTCTGCAAGATTGATATTATTCAATTGTAAGTAAGTGCGGACATAGAATTGTTTAAACAATGAAAAATAACACCTTTACAACATCAAGAATATAAGATTTATGCTTATTTTTAGTCGATACCATCGTGTTGGCTCGTTATTTCAAACGCCGTATTGATAGAGGAAACATTAAATTGTTTGTATCGCCGAGAAAGTTTTAGGAGGATATCTGTAGTAAAAAAACCAAGAACTGCAAAATAAATAGGATGTTCGACACAAAGATGCTTAATTTCGTGCCATGCATGTTGTTAAACAAAGATTGTGCAAAATGAATTACTGCGACCTTTGAAAAATGAAATGTGGACATTTCCTGGTCGATCTTCGTATTTGAATTGAAATTGTATGCATTGTCTGTTTATAACCGCATGAGTGTGTTTTGTATAGTATTTGTCAGATATTATAAAATCTGTTTGTTCGCTCTCTGATCGACGTTTTCAGATTGTGTTGGGTACTATAACCAGAGGCAGATTACCCTATAGACAGTGTAGGCAGCTGCCTAGGGCCCCAAGGAAAAAAAAGGACCCATAAAATTTTTGACGACATTTTTAAATTTGATGTTTTTACATTATCTATTTCATTAGGAAAGAAGGTCCAAGCGCTTGAGATGATCTTTAGTGTGATCGATCACTCCAACTGGAGACTGGTCACTTGCTCGCCTCGCATTGCGATTTTTTCCTGGAATTCGTCTTTCTTTCATTGCATGAAGGCCGTGTCATTTCAACGTAGGCCGGTTCGCCGTTGATGTCGGCTGTGCTGTTTAAGGATTTTTGTGGGGTTTTTTGTGACCCTACCGTGTTGCCGTACATTACTGCGGTATATATCATTCATTTATATGGCACTCAACTCATGTCATTCATATACATTTTAAAAAGACAAAAGTTAAGGACAATAAGGACTAGAACTGATTGTGACAATTTATGACATCAATGTCCCTTTAAATCATTAGACTATGACGAAATATGACAGTTGCATGCAATGTCCCTTTAAATTATTAGACCACGACAAAATATGACAATTAATGTTCCTTTTTGGGTGGGGTGTTAAATAATAGAAAATTGCTGCTAATCTTATCTGTCTGTACCACCAATATTCGTTAGTTTAAAACTATTTTGGAAATTTAACATGGTACGGTATTAAAAGAATGTACTTTAAAGATGAAATCTTAGACGTTCTTGCTATAATAGTTTCAAAACAGATAATGCAAAAATAATATTGAAAAATTCATTCAAATTATTTTATTCTGAGCGACGTTATCACTGTTTGAAAAATTTTGACTTAGATTGTTTATTATCGCAGCAACATAACTTGTTAATCGAGACTCAACCTTGCTTATCCATTTTTAAATTAAATCATTAAATGGCGATTGTATTTTAATCTATTTGCATCTGCTCTAAGGCCAAAGTTAAATGTAAAACGCCAAATGTAATGTGTCAAATGACAAATGTTCGACTGGAAAAGGCTGGGATTTTTTTTTGCTGGTCTACATCTTATATTTCCTCCATAACATTTTGAATTTACGTTTTGTCTCATTTCATTTTATCTTCACGCTTTCTATATAGCATCTTACGCAGAGCACTAACTATTATATGGAAATGTGGGATATCCCGTGCCTTATTAACATATTCTGAATGGAGGCCCATATCAACCTGGCACGATGTAAGCCAGAACACAATGATGGGAAATCAACCTGGCACACTATAAGAAATTTACTTACCTTGGAAAAAAAGACCAAAGTTGAATGGTACTAATCTATATTACCATGAATACGGATAGAGGGAGGACGGGTCATAATACGATATTCGCGATATCATGTTACATATCAATGAAAACCACGTTCATGTATACTCTTTTCTCTTTTTAAGCAGCCTACATTTATATTCATTATTTGTTGGGCACAATGATTAAACATTTTAACAAAATGAATTAAATTTAATTAATATCATATTCGCGATATCATGTTACATACCAATAAACGTAGGCCGGTTCGCCGTTGATGTCGGCTGTGCTGTTTAACGTTTTGGGGGATTTTTTGTGACCCTACCGTATTGCCATACATTTACAACGCATAATCGTCAAATAAGACACTTGTTGCTATTTTTGGAACCAAGGCACCTCACGGAGAAGAATATTTAATAACTAATCATTTTATTCCATGTAATCTATTGACAGTTGTTTCGCTTTTGCATTTGGTTGAGCGTCGCAGCGAGTGTCGCTGCTGTCGTATATCTATTAACTGGGTGGGGGGGGGGGGGTCACGGTGGCTCGCTTTTGCATTTGGTTGAGCGTCGCAGCGAGTGTCGCTGGTGTCGTATATCTATTAACTGGGTGGGGGGGGTCTTTTGCATTTGGTTGAGCGTCGCAGCGAGTGTCGCTGCTGTCGTATATCTATTAACTGGGTGGGGGGGGGAGGGTCACGGTGGCTCGCTTTTGCATTTGGTTGAGCGTCGCAGCGAGTGTCGCTGCTGTCGTATATCTATTAACTGGGTGGGGGGGAGGGTCACGGTGGCTCGCTTTTGCATTTGGTTGAGCGTCGCAGCGAGTGTCGCTGCTGTCGTATATCTATTAACTGGGTTGGTTGAGCGTCGCAGCGAGTGTCGCTGCTGTCGTATATCTATTAACTGGGTGGGGGGGAGGGTCACGGTGGCTCGCTTTTGCATTTGGTTGAGCGTCGCAGCGAGTGTCGCTGCTGTCGTATATCTATTAACGGGGTGGGGGGAGGGTCACGGTGGCTAAGTGGATAAGTGGATAAGGCGCTAGTTCGCTAGTCTGGAGGTCGGGTGTTCGATCCCTACATCGGCCGAGAAAGTTCATCTCGATTTTCCGGCGTGATTTCCCCTTGTCAGTGATGCAGAAGGATGGCCCGACAAGGACAGATGCCTAGTCGTTCGGATGGGACGAAAAACCGAGGTCCCGTGTACACATTGGAGTACACGTAAAAGACCCATTGGCAGATGGAATTCGATATCAGAGTAGGCCGTAGCGCCGCTGTCCGGGCAAAATTTCCCTCATAGCACACTGTATGGCGTATGCCCGTCTTTCATTAGCCCAGGTTAGGTGCAAAAGAGTAGGACGTTAAACCCTATTTCATTTCATTTCATCTATCAACTGGTTAGAATCCGCCATTGTTTCTAACATTTCTTGATATTTGTCTTGTTTGTTATATTTGTTTGTATGGAAATTCACAGTGTTTTTACTACTTTGCACATTAAAATAAGCATCGTTCCAAGACATCATCGTTTTACGATTTATTTGTGGGAGTGCGTTAAAGCTGAACTCCGGTTACAAAAATACCGAATTAATGTAATAAAAAAAAAGTTAACGCCCGCAAGCCGCCATACTTGTTTCCAACTTGTGAAATAAGTATGGAGGCTTATGACCTTGAAAGGTTAGCCGATCTCACTTCCAGTTTGTTTCTCGTCAGCTAGGTATACACATCCGGCTTTATTCTCTTCACACGGTTCACTGATTGCTGTTTTTTCCCCAACAGTATACCAAATTATTGAAGATTGAACATGTCTGATCAGGTAAGACTGTAAATAATTATATGAACTGCGTCTACTACAATATCAATTTCTTACACGTTGGTAAAATGGAGAAAAAAACCATAACATCAATAAATTTAGCACTGTCAAACACTCCCCAATGAGAGCCGTCCCAAACATGTAGTTATGTCCATTGGTCGTTTTCATGAACACTATTCAACATGGAACACACGAAGAAGGCAATACTAATAGTTTGTATAGGTGATTTGTTTTGGTTGAAAAATACATGTAGGTTGGGTAAGACATCTGGTTGCATCTTTTGTTTTGGAGTAAAGCTTAGGCTATATTGTAGTAGACGCAGTTCATATAATTATTGGAGGCTTATGACCTGGAAAGGTTAGTTGATCTCACTTCCAGTTTGTTTCTCGTCAGCTAGACATTTTGCAATCTTCAATAATTTGGTATACTGTTGGGGGGAAAAACAGCAATCAGTGAACCGTGTGAAGAGAATAAAGCCGGATGTGTATATCTAGCTGACGAGAAACAAACTGGAAGTGAGATCAACTAACCTTTCCAGGTCATAAGCCTCCATGTCCGCCATACTTATTTCACAAATTGGGAACAAGTATGGCGCCTTGCGGGCGTTAACTTTTTTTTTTATTACATTATTTCAGTATTTTTGTAACCGGAGTTCAGCTTTAAGCTGATATGACGCTGTTGTGACTACTCGCGTTGTAGCTATTCAAGGGGCTAGATTGTGACTGAGTTATATACTGTTATTCTAAAGCCCATGTGTTCTGTTTTTACAAGACCCTTTGATCTATAGATTAGAGTTAGTTCCCTTTGTTTATTAGCGGGCGAATGAACGAATGTGGACGTCTGCCATGATTGTTATCATTATATGCATAGATAGATAATACCGATTTATGGATGAAGTTTTGTTAAAACTTTATATCTGATGAATAAATACAGTCCTCAAGATTCAGCACCCATTGATTTGAACCCAACATAGCTATTTATAGTACATGGTCGGACGAGACGGATCTTGATGTTTTGATTTTCTCTGAGTTCTAGAATTTTCGTCACGCACAATTGCATCAGCCACGAAGAACTGAGACCTCAAGGTATTGAATTTTTGATTTTGAACCGACTACTTTGATGATTGATGCCCCACAGAATATTGTATGATGTCTCGAGAAACTGGTAAGAAAATAATATTTAAAAAGAGTGAAACCCACAGAACATTGACGAAGCGACTTGTCTTCGGCGAATGACATGTTGTTGTTTTCTACAGACGATAAAGAAAACCCGAATTTGCCCACATTCAAAAAAAAAAAAAAAATCACACAAAATATATCAAATTTAAAAGAAAAGATTATCATATTAAGAGATATGGATGAAGACTTTTTAGATGGTTTAAGAGAAGATGTTGATTTTGCATCTGAGATTGAAGAAGCTGACATTTTTAGAGAAACTACAGAATTAACCATTGTGAAATTAGAATCGAAATTAGAAGAGATTAGAATTGCGGTTTCAGATAGAAAAGACGATATTTCATTGAATTCCACACATTCGGTTATACATCCGACATCAGATGAAACTATCCCTTCGACACCGCCTACCAGTGGTGCCAATGAATTAACACAATCTGTCAAACACAATCTGTCAATCACACAGAAATCCGGGGATCCACATCAAATTACCAAAGCTTTTAATGGAGAAATGTTTAAATGGCAAGCATTTTGGGATGCTTTTGAGTCTGCGATTCACAATAACACAGAATTAACTAACATCGACAAGTTTAACTACTTGAACGCACGTTTGGAAGGAGCTGCTGCTCATTCTATTTCAGGTTTAGCCCTCACAGCTGTTAATTATGAAGAAGCAATTTCTATTTTAAAAAGCGGTTTGGTAATCGGCAACATATAATTAACAGACATATGAATCTTCTATTGAATACCAACGCAATCACCGATCTACAGAATCTACGATCTCTCAGACAATTCTACGATACATTGGAATCAAACATTAGAAGCCTTAATTCACTGGGAGTTCCATCAACGAATTTTGGAAGCTTACTTTCTTCTATTCTTATGAATAAGCTACCGCCCGATTTGAAGATTATTATTGGAGGAAAAATTGGTAATGATGACTTGGATTTGCCTTAAGTTCTACATATCATGGAACGGTTCTCGAGAAATAGAAGCACGTGAAAGAACACTTACAACTTCTTCGACGAATTATAGACACCCACCACAGACTCAGCACACCCAGAATAACCCTTCAAATTATCGTTCACAGTCCCAATGGACACCTTCTACAACGACAACCCTTTATTCAGATAACAGAGAAGCTCCACCAGGATGCACTTACTGTTTGCAGCAACACCCTTCAAACTCCTGTAAAACTGTTTCTAACATCGACGTCAGGAGAGAAATACTGAAGAAACAGGGAAGATGTTACCTTTGCCTACGACGAAAACACTCTGGAAGAAACTGTCCTGAAAGGAGAACTTGCCCGCATTGTAATCTACGACACCATATACGTATGTGCCCCACAGCTCACAGAAGTTCTTATCCAGCACCAAGGTCTTATGCCGATGAAACCTGCCCAAAGACATCTACAACTATGTATGTATATATAAGTTCGTGTTCAGTTCTACTACAGACTGCTAGAGCAGATGTGTACAATATTGATAGTGCAGACAAGACATTTAACTGTCGAAGTATTTTAGACAAGGCTAGCCAACGTACCTACATAACCACGTGTCTGAAAGAATTGTTAAAGTTAAAACCAATCGCCAAAACCTCGGTCTTAATTGAGACTTTTGGATCATCAGAAGAATCTTACCAAGATATTGATGTCAAATTTATGGTTTAAACAATATTTATTTGCAATATTTACAATTGATATAGCTGAATTACAGTATATAGAATAAAGCCGGATGTGTATATCTAGCTGACGAGAAACAAACTGGAAGTGAGATCAACTAACCTTTCCAGGTCATAAGCCTCCATGTCCGCCATACTTATTTCACAAATTGGGAACAAGTATGGCGGCTTGCGGGCGTTAACTTTTTTTTTTATTACATTATTTCAGTATTTTTGTAACCGGAGTTCAGCTTTAAGCTGATATGACGCTGTTGTGACTACTCGCGTTGTAGCTATTCAAGGGGCTAGATTGTGACTGAGTTATATACTGTTATTCTAAAGCCCATGTGTTCTGTTTTTACAAGACCCTTTGATCTATAGATTAGAGTTAGTTCCCTTTGTTTATTAGCGGGCGAATGAACGAATGTGGACGTCTGCCATGATTGTTATCATTATATGCATAGATAGATAATACCGATTTATGGATGAAGTTTTGTTAAAACTTTATATCTGATGAATAAATACAGTCCTCAAGATTCAGCACCCATTGATTTGAACCCAACATAGCTATTTATAGTACATGGTCGGACGAGACGGATCTTGATGTTTTGATTTTCTCTGAGTTCTAGAATTTTCGTCACGCACAATTGCATCAGCCACGAAGAACTGAGACCTCAAGGTATTGAATTTTTGATTTTGAACCGACTACTTTGATGATTGATGCCCCACAGAATATTGTATGATGTCTCGAGAAACTGGTAAGAAAATAATATTTAAAAAGAGTGAAACCCACAGAACATTGACGAAGCGACTTGTCTTCGGCGAATGACATGTTGTTGTTTTCTACAGACGATAAAGAAAACCCGAATTTGCCCACATTCAAAAAAAAAAAAAAAAATCACACAAAATATATCAAATTTAAAAGAAAAGATTATCATATTAAGAGATATGGATGAAGACTTTTTAGATGGTTTAAGAGAAGATGTTGATTTTGCATCTGAGATTGAAGAAGCTGACATTTTTAGAGAAACTACAGAATTAACCATTGTGAAAATAGAATCGAAATTAGAAGAGATTAGAATTGCGGTTTCAGATAGAAAAGACGATATTTCATTGAATTCCACACATTCGGTTATACATCCGACATCAGATGAAACTATCCCTTCGACACCGCCTACCAGTGGTGCCAATGAATTAACACAATCTGTCAAACACAATCTGTCAATCACACAGAAATCCGGGGATCCACATCAAATTACCAAAGCTTTTAATGGAGAAATGTTTAAATGGCAAGCATTTTGGGATGCTTTTGGGTCTGCGATTCACAATAACACAGAATTAACTAACATCGACAAGTTTAACTACTTGAACGCACGTTTGGAAGGAGCTGCTGCTCATTCTATTTCAGGTTTAGCCCTCACAGCTGTTAATTATGAAGAAGCAATTTCTATTTTAAAAAGCGGTTTGGTAATCGGCAACATATAATTAACAGACATATGAATCTTCTATTGAATACCAACGCAATCACCGATCTACAGAATCTACGATCTCTCAGACAATTCTACGATACATTGGAATCAAACATTAGAAGCCTTAATTCACTGGGAGTTCCATCAACGAATTTTGGAAGCTTACTTTCTTCTATTCTTATGAATAAGCTACCGCCCGATTTGAAGATTATTATTGGAGGAAAAATTGGTAATGATGACTTGGATTTGCCTTAAGTTCTACATATCATGGAACGGTTCTCGAGAAATAGAAGCACGTGAAAGAACACTTACAACTTCTTCGACGAATTATAGACACCCACCACAGACTCAGCACACCCAGAATAACCCTTCAAATTATCGTTCACAGTCCCAATGGACACCTTCTACAACGACAACCCTTTATTCAGATAACAGAGAAGCTCCACCAGGATGCACTTACTGTTTGCAGCAACACCCTTCAAACTCCTGTAAAACTGTTTCTAACATCGACGCCAGGAGAGAAATACTGAAGAAACAGGGAAGATGTTACCTTTGCCTACGACGAAAACACTCTGGAAGAAACTGTCCTGAAAGGAGAACTTGCCCGCATTGTAATCTATGACACCATATACGTATATGCCCCACAGCTCACAGAAGTTCTTATCCAGCACCAAGGTCTTATGCCGATGAAACCTGCCCAAAGACATCTACAACTATGTATGTATATATAAGTTCGTGTTCAGTTCTACTACAGACTGCTAGAGCAGATGTGTACAATATTGATAGTGCAGACAAGACATTTAACTGTCGAAGTATTTTAGACAAGGCTAGCCAACGTACCTACATAACCACGTGTCTGAAAGAATTGTTAAAGTTAAAACCAATCGCCAAAACCTCGGTCTTAATTGAGACTTTTGGATCATCAGAAGAATCTTACCAAGATATTGATGTCAAATTTATGGTTTAAACAATATTTATTTGCAATATTTACAATTGATATAGCTGAATTACAGTATATAGGATACGAAAATAAGCATGAAGATGCTTATATATATATCGCTTCCTGAATAAAATGTATTAATGATGAAGCGGATATGAGAAGTCACACAAAAGGCAGCTCTGAGTAAACTTTCAGTTTATCCTCGTATGCAGCAGTTTTAGTTAAATATGTGCTAACAAGGTGAAATTATGTGTATCCGTGTTCTGACAAAAGCAAATAGAATTATGATCTACATAGTGTGGTGAAAATATCCAGTTTGAAGAAGTCGATAAAAATCAATACTAAACATGGCGGAATGTCAACAAATGATGATTAAGAACTCACTTACAAAACAGACTAAAGAAACAAAGGCGAAGATTTCTACTCGAACAAATGACTTTGGGAAAAATTATCGACATAGTGTTTCCAGTACCTATAGCCAAGACTCGCCACACCATACAAATTCCAAAACACCAAAAATAGTAGACGAAAAGGGAGCCGAAATTAAAAAGGTCTTGTCACAAGATAAATCAGGTACAGTTGATAATACCATTTTTGACAGTAAAGTTTTTCACGAAGTTATTCAAGAAGCGGTACAATCTGCAGTAGTAGGTATTGAAAAGAAAGTTCTATCCTATGTGCAAAGTCAGTTGAGTCAGATTGAAGAGAGGTTGTCAGAGGTCGGACTTACTCAAGGTAATATTGGTTTGGACGTCGATAACTTCCATGAAAGATTTGAGGACTTGGAAGCCAGCATGCAAGAGAAGAATACTGAGAATAAATTACTCGCTAATAAATTGAACAATCTAGAGCAATAGACCCGTAAAACTCACTTACGCGTCTTTGGAGTAAAGGAAACCCCAAATGAAAACTGTATTGACATTGTATCTGATATTATCAAAACAATACTTAAAATAGGCAGAACACTTTCAATCGATGCTGCCCATAGAGTTGGTCCATTTTCACGAGCTGAAAACGACTCAGCTGTTGCGAAAACTGTTAACTCCAGGGGGATAATAGTTCGATTTATGAGAAGAGATGAAAGGCAGCTAGTACTCGCAAATCGAAGAAAACTGAGCAAGTCAGGAATTTCAATCGCTGAAGACATGACCATCGAAAATGTGCGATTATTGGACAAAGTCCAAAAACATCCTCTAGTCAAATCACCCTGGTATTCTAACGGTTAAAGTGCGAGCACAGGGCCACAACGACAAAATTGTAGAGTTGAACTATTTCCTGACTTTGAAGACCAACTTATACTTAGATTGGGTGACCAGTAGCGTGGGCTAAGTAAACTACAGTTAGATTTCCGACTTACTGACAGGCACGTGAGTTATTAGTCAATGAACGGTATAATCGACACGTGAAATGTACTCGGGCATACGCTCTACCATACAGACCTACCTTTCCTAGATCTTATTTTTTATACTGTTAATACATAAAGGCACATACTACTGAACTTCGCACGGTGGCATACACCTATTTATCTATTATTTTACTACCATCTGATCCAACAGATACATATGTATCTATGTGCGTATTCGTATGCGTGCATATACATGAAATTATATGTGTAATACTTCGTAATCGTATGTGTTATACCTAGCTTTAAATTATACAACCCCACATGAAATTATATGTGTAATACTTCGTAATCGTATGTGTTATACATAGCTTTAAAGTATATAGTCCCGGACGTCCCCTTAGTTTTATCTTTGAACTTTTATCACATGGTAAAGCCGCCACCCACCCACCTAAATATGCACACACCAACCCAACGTCCTCCCCCCGCCACCGCTCCGTGTTAACCATGACATCTTATATTACCGTCAGTTCCATTAGGTTAAAGGTCGGGAGACACTCAATTTTTGTATGTAGACAAAATTAAATTTGTTATTCTGAGAAACCCCGTGTAAACGGTTTCTTGTCCCGTATTAGGTATACCTGAGAGGTATCTTCTGGAATTGCTATCACCATTCGTAATCTTTCGACCACTATCCTCTTCCTTATTGACAATTACCTAATTTTATCATCCAAATCAATGATAAATAAATCATTAATTAAATTTTGATGATAAATTGCATTGATTATAGACCTTGATAAAATTTGATGGGTTATAATATATCTATATATATATATATATGTTACAGGAAACAAGCATAATCAGTAATTATGTATAATTACTGAAATTTTCAGTTACTATGTACAACAACTGATTCACTCAGTAATTATGTCTAATTACTGAAATTTTCAGGAATTAGGCATATTTACTGAAATGGGCCAAGGAAAATTGTACTTGTTTACTGAAACCTTCTACATGTTCCTGCGTATGATAAAACTTATCCCAGAGTAACTGAGTAAAGTACCTCGATAATGATCAAAGTGAATGACATCACAACATGGATTACATTAACAATGGGATTATAAGATCAAAAAACCTTCTCACATGAAACATCTGAGAGGGTTCTAACTGGCTTCAATTAGACACAGATTATCAATCCCAATATCATAATATGTTTTGACTAGGCTTCAATGCTAATCCACAATGATGCAAAAACAACATCCTTCTCTTAAAAAACAGGACTGTGTATCTCCAAAATTGAGTCAATCAGATTAACACTTTACTATAAATAATCACATTGGACAACTACCCAACAGGCCACGATAAGACGGGCCTGGCACCTAAACACTAAACCCCAAAAGATGACTTCTACCAATCCAGAGACGAGAGCATATATGTCTGCATAAATGCTGTCTCTACAGATCAACTACCAAACAATATGTGTTTTATTTTTATTAAATAAAGGGAAGAACTTCTCACTAAACCTACCCCATGGCCCGAGGCCGCAAATGGAAAGATTGCAAAATCATATTCTAAAAACAGGAAAAAGCCTCGGCTCTCCTATGTCTTGTCTGCGATATCACTTCTGTGGAAGCGGACGTTAAAACACCAGGTAGTAGTAGTAGTACTACCCAACACTTCTAACCATGGAGCCTAACAACTCCTTCACAAATGCCTTGTATAAGATGCATGCTGAAAACAAGCGTGTCCTTATCCCGAAGGAGATTTACATTTGGACATATTCTTGTTGATGGGTTCTGTAGAAAGAGCCAATTGCGACATTAAAGATATGTTAGTTGCATGGCTTGGTGACAACAACACCAGTGACTGGAGAGTAGGACTCAAATTCTTTCAGTTCCAAAAGAATTCCAGCCTCCACAGTGGCATCACGAGATCACCATTTGCAGCTTTGTTTGGATCAGATGCCCGAATTGGACTATCTTCTTCCACCAATCCACGTGAAATTCTCGAGAAACTCCAATTAGAAGACGATCGTTTGGCTGCCACTGAATCTCCTCCATCCAATACCAATGACTCTATAGTCGCATCCGGTGAACTACCCGTTGCAACAGCTGCTGATGATGACTCTGATCCATTGCTTGTCTCACAAGATCCAGTTTCTCTTCAACATGACATCATCGTGGAGAACAGGAAAAGTGCCAGAGAAGCTCAAGAGGAACAAGCTCAACGTATGGTAAAACGCAACAAACGTGTATTTGGTCCTGTGAGTGTTGGAGACAATGTGACTGTTCCTATCCCATATGTCGACAGAGGAAGAGGTGATCCACGCAACCTCATCGGTGTTGTAACTGAAATCAGTGACAATGACATGTTCACAATTGCAGTTAATGGTGGAGTGCTGAACGGGAAATATTCCCGTAACCAGTTTGATGTTTGTGTTACAAAGCTCTATAAAGTAGATGACTTTAACACTGATCAAAGAGTCTCTCTACGCCAAGCTGATCAAATGGATTTAGTGTGTGGAGGTCAAGGATTTGTAAGATGCAATTGTTCTGGTACCAAACGATGCGAATCTAACCGCTGCAAGTGTTTCAAGGCAAAAATGGCATGCAATTCTAGATGTCATTCAAATTTTTCATGTAAAAATAAACATTCTTAAATGGCATGATTTCTTCATTGTCATATATGTATCATATGCTTTTGACAGATATGTCATTAGAATTGATGTCATGTAAATATTCATTTTTATTTGTTATAATTTCGTCATGATATGATATGTCATGTAAAAGTATTATTTAATTTGATATGTATTGTCATATTCTAATCCTTTTAAAGGAATACATATATTTTGTAATGTGGAGTGATGAAAATAAAGATTGCGCCAACTGTACACGTTTCTTTCTGTTATTTTATATTTTCAGTAAACAAGTATAATTATTGCTGGCTCATTTCAGTAAATATGCTTAATTCCTGAAAATTTCAGTAATTAGACATAATTACTGAGTGAATCAGTTGTTATACATAATACCTGAAAATTTCAGTAATTATACATAATTACTGATTATGCTTGTTTTCTGTAACATATATAAACTAAGTTAAAGAAAGACACCAAAATACTAATTATTTGACGGTTAGCACTTTCTGTTCGTACTGAACATCATCAGACCATTTTTATTTATGAAGAATTACGTAGAACAATAGACGCAACGTCACGACGTTACTATAAATATATCAAATACACCATAAAATATTATTTACACATTTTTACATTTAGTAAATAATCACTAAAGAGAGAATTACTTCATCTCTTATTATAATATCCGTTTATTTAATTCGGGTTTGTACTTTTTGATGAAATAATTTTCTTTACATTCAAGTAAATCATTATTTAAAAAATTCAATTTGTACAAGGGAAATACATTGAATTTTCCACCTCCACATGTTTCGATGTGTGCACTTAAAGGTATCGTTTGATTACTGGGTATCTTAATTTGAGATCTATGAAGGTTCATTCGAAGGTTTAGTTGACCTTCTGTTTTACCAATGTATATCTCTTTACAACCATAGCATACGATGAGATAAATTACATTTTTTGATTTGCATGTCATGCTTTGTTTTACATGAAAATCATTGGATTCATTTATTTTAATGGAGCTTCCTTCGACTATCATATTACAAGTTAAACATCTTCCATCCCCACATTTGGAAACAACATGTTGTTTAGTTTCTAAATCAAATTTTCATCCACTGTTTATAACCAATCCATTATACCTCTTACCACTGCTTAATACAAGAAGGTAAGTCAGACCCCATCTTTGTTTTGACTGATTTACCATGAATCGTCTGATATCATCTCACAATACTCACTAGTTCTAACACTTCATGTCATTTTTATTGCTAACGAGACTTTATTAGATTATTATTCACCTTCTGATGTAATTAAATTGGTCATTTAACACTGTTATTGATAACAAATCAAACTTGAACCGCTATCATTTATCGACAATCAACTTCCCGAGACCGAAAATAGGTCAAAATCCGAAAATAGGTCAAAATAAGTCTGTATCACCGAGTTCCTTTATAAACCTATCATTACTCTATATGTGTATAGGAACTGGGTGATCGAGTCTCGCTCATCAGCGGCCTCGCTTCTCAAGTTCTATCACGTGATAAAGCCTACGAAGCGAGGCCGCTGTTGAGCGAGACTCGATCATCCAGTTCCTATATATATATATATATATATAATAGATACAATTTTTTTTTTTTTTTTTTTTTGCTAGCTCTCCCAAATAGAAGATCTACTTCTATTGGTATATGAACATGCATTATTATCTTATTACCTTCACTGTTTAAAGATGGCTCCCTATTACTACGCAGTACCGCAATATTTGTCTATCATAACGGTAATTATATATCTGTCTACCTAAAGTTATCCAGAACCTAATCAACCATCCGTGACGGCCACTTGCTAACATATCGTCCAGCCTGTAGATATGGATTTGGTGACGTGATTCTCGACAAACCCCCTTCCTCAACTCCTGAGGTGCATATCCACGTAAGCATTGAGTAGTTGTCCGAGAAAGACATGTGGTTAGTTCACACATTACCAAAAGTACTCCCTTTGTTTGACCTTAAAAAAAACAATACGCTGCTAAACCCGAGGACCCTCCTTTAAAATGTGTCCTACATTATACTTTGTAAATATTATAGTTGATTACTTGTATATTACTTCTCTATGTTCTATTGTGTTTTGTATTCCTGCACATTTATATCACCAGTCTGTCATCAGTCTAGAAGATCAGTTTTGTCATGTTAGTTCTATCTCAATAAAAGCTGGCAGTTCGCTAAATTCTTGCGGTGTACATGTTACATTAAATCCTATAACAATATGCCAATGATGGCATCTTTAAATCGTGATACACCGCAAAATAAGCAGTTTATTATAATGAATTCACATCTCGTCTCGTTGATTTTTGTTTTAGTCATCCGTATCTTCCGATTGAATTAGTTTTACTAAGTAACGATGTTCACCCAAATCCAGGTCCACCTAACCTTTCCGTCCTCCACCTAAATACAAGAAGCATTAGAAACAAAATTGATGAAATTCGATATTTTGACCTTTTCGGAAACATGGCTAGATGACTCGGTTGGTCTCACTAATGTCACAATCGATAGTTATCACCCGCCGGTCCTACTAAACCGTGAGGATTGTAGGGGTGGCGGTATAGCAGTTTACGTCAAAGAATACCTGTACTTCAAACCAAGACATGACCTCACAATTAAAAGTTTGGAAGCTCTGTGGGTTGAAGTTCGGTATGCAAAAGATAAATTTCTGATAGGAACTTTTTATCGCCCACCGTCTGTTAGAGCTTCCTATTGGAATTTAATCGAAGATAGTTTTAATTTCACTAAGGATTTCGCTGACTATAACACCATCATTTTAGGCGATTTTAATGTCGACTTTTTGACGAAAACTCGATCTAAGATCCACGACTTCATCGATAATTTAGATTTTAAACAAGTGATTAATTCCCCTACACGTATCCAGCGCGACTCTAAAACTCTATTTGATCTCGCTATTGTAAGCTGTCCTGATTTTGTAAAAGATATTGAAATTCTTGATTGTAGCTTAAGTGACCATTGTCCAATCGTCCTTTATCTTAATACGTCCAAACCGAAAGTCCATAGTTACCAACAAACTATCTGGAAATACCAAAATCTAGATGTAGATGGCCTTAATAAATTTATCCTTAATCGTGACTGGGAAGAACTCTTTTCAAACAAACAGGATCTTGAATCTCTTGCTGCTAATTTCTCAGAGGTAATCATTAATGGAATAAAAACATTCGTGCCCCAATAACCGTAACTATCCGGCCAAAAGACCCAAAATGGTTTAACAGCCGTTTGAGAAGAAAAACAGAATTCACAAGAAAGCAAAATTATCAAATATTCCTGAACAATGGCGTAAGTTTCGAATTATCAGAAATAAAGTGACATCAGAAATTAGAAAAAGCAAGAAGGCGTATATAGATAAAATTGATTCAGAAGTTAACTCAAATTGTTTCAACGAATCTAAATGGTGGTCTCTTATAAAGGATATTTCATTTAAACGTGGAAATTCATCTACAAAAATCCCTCCTTTATCTCATGGAGACAAAATATATTTTGATAATTATGAAAAAGCGGAAGCTCTAAATGATATTTTTGTTTCCCAGTGCTCAGTAAGCGACGATTGTGAAACTCTACCAACAATTGCTTTTCTTGAAACTTCTATTCCAAACCTAAATTTCAATGTTACCCAAATCGAGAATATCTTACTATCCTTGAAAACAAAGAAAGCATGTGGTCCAGATAATATCAGCAACTTAATCTTAAAAACTATTGCAAAATCCTTAAGTTTTCCATTCAAATGTTTGATAGATATCTTAGTGTCGTCTGCAGTTTTCCCAAATTGCTGGAAGATAGCAAACGTTGTTTCTATCTACAAGAAGGGAGATGCACACCACTGCTCAAATTATCGCCCAATCTCATTGTTGTCTTCTCTTGGTAAGGTCTTCGAGAAATTAATTTATAATCATATTTACAATTTTATTCTTTCAATTAAATTACTTAGTCCATTTCAATGTGGCTTTCAACCTGGAAATAGCGCCATATATCAACTAATCGATATATATGGCTTTATTGGACAGGTCTTAGATACCGGTGGTGAGGTAAAGGCAATATTTTTTGACATAAGTAAAGCTTTTGAATAGGGTATGGCACGAAGGACTAATGCATAAATTAAACGCTTCTGGAATCCGCAACGAAACATTGGAACTTCTGAAAAGTTATCTGTCACATCGCTTCCAAAGAGTTAGCATAGCTGCTAGCTCGTGAAGTCCTAGACAAATTTTATCCGGTGTTCCACAAGGCTCAATAATAGGTCCCTTGCCTTTTTAAATCTTTATTAATGATATATCTGAAGATCTCGAATCAAACGTGAGATTATTTGCAGACGATACGTCTCTCTTTCTTGATATCAATAATCCTGATAAAACACGCGATATTTTAAATAGAGACATTGAACGTATCTATCAGTGGTCCGTAAAATGGAAAGTTGCTTTTAATCATCTGAAAACTACTAGCTTGACCTTCTCAAGAAAAATATCCCCCTCTGATTTTAGTCTTGATTTTAATAATGTAACCATAAGTGATAGTAGCAATCACAGGCACCTTGGTGTTATTTTCAACTCAAAGGGAAATTGGGAGTCACATATTAACTATCTAACTTCTAAAACAAGTAAGCTGATATGCTGTCTGAGACTTTTAAAATACCGCTTAAATCGCAAAACTTTGGAAACCGTTTACAAATGATTCATTTTGCCTTTTTTTGATTATGCTGATGTTTTGTGGGATAACTGTACAATCGAACAAGCAAATAAATTAGATGCCCTAAGAACCATAACTGGTCTCCCAAGGGGGACCTCCCACAAAATTCTTTACTCTGAGACTGGATTTTGTCCTTTGAAATATCGCCGAACCCAACATCAATTGATTACTTTTTATAAAATAATCCATCATGATGCTCCAGAATTTCTTTCAAACAAGATACCCTTACAGGGATCAGCTAACAAGTCGTACCATCTGCGAAACTCAAGATATCTTAAAAACTTTAGGTGTAGAACTAATTATTACCAAAGCTCTTTTTTTCCCTCTTCAATCTCACTCTGGAACACCCTCGAAACTGATATTTTAAATACGGAGTCCATATCACATTTTAAATCAAAGATCAAATCAATATATCTGCCTACTTCTAATGACATAGTTTACTTCGGTGACAGATCTTTCGAAATAATTCAATGCAAACTGAGACATTATAAAAGTGACCTAAACCAGCACAAAGTTTTGATGCACATATCAAATAATCATATGTGTGTCTGTGGTAAATCAGTTGAAAACTGTGACCATTACCTTTTTCAATGTACATTATATACCGACCCACGTTCTAAAACATTGGATACACTTGATCCAAAATATCAAAACAGCACAGTACTGCTCTTTGGAGTCGAAAATGTTCCCCCAGACATAAATCATTCAATATTCAACACCTTGCGAATCTTCATGACTCAAACTAAGCGATTCAAATTGTGAGTGTCGCCTTACGTAATCCTCGTCCAGAATTAAACCATAGTAGAATGCTTACTGCCTACTTTCTTCGACACTGATGACTACCCCCGCACCATCTTTTTGTATTTTTTGTATTTCTTTGTTTATGTATATATGTGGATATTCTAAATGTCAAATTTATGATAAAGAACTCCTTTGGAAATGATATCCAGATAACTGCATTTGTAGTACCTATGATATGCCAACCTCTGAGGGGACAGAATTTTGATGAAGTGAAAGCTGACTAGCCACGTTTCGCTCATCTTAAACTGGCTGATTATATCACGAGTAATACAGACACAGAGTTTGTATTTTGATAGGATCTGACCAGTATTGGAATCTTGTAACCGGTCGTGTAATACGGGGGGGGGGGGTCCGCAGGCCCTACAACAATGGAAACAAAACTAGGTTGGGTATTATCTGGTCCAGTGATAGGAAGTATGCAGCCATCAGATCACAGTTTAGTCACTTCTCTACATGTTAGTTTAGATGATCAATTGAAGAAGTTTTGGGATAGAAATCTCTTGGATTACTGATTAAGACATCTATGATGAGTTAACCGAAAATATCAAATTTAGTAAAGACAGATACGAAGTTCATTTACCATGGATGACACCGCATCCAATTTTACCTGACAATTACCTTATGTGCAAGCAGCGATTGACCAAATTATTGTCTGTATTCCGGACCACCTCTCAACCAGAAAAAATTTGGTATAATTCTAAGATTTAGAACATTCAGAGTCGCCATCACAGCTGATATTGAAAAAGCCTTTTTAATGATTTCGATGAAAGAAATGGATCGAGATGTACAGAGATTTTTGTAGATAGATGATATAGAGAAGGACGAACCCGATTTGATGTTTTTACGTTTTACCCGAATTGTTTTTGGAATATCATCCAGCCCGTTTCTTCTTAATGCAACTCTAAAGTACCACATGGAGAAGTTTGAACAAATTGATTCGGGGTTTGACTATTTATGAGGTCCATTTACGTCGACGATCTTATTTACCGGAGCTAAAAATGATGATGAAGCTTTCGAGTTGTACCAGAAATCAAAATCTTGTTTATCAGAAGGAGGATTTAATTTAAGAAAGTTTGTCACAAATTCAAGTTCAGTAAGACAAAGAATTCGGAGTGAAGAAGCACAAATGAAGATAACTTTACCATTAGAATTACCCGTCAAACAGATTATTTGTGAAGAAGGTGGGTCATTTGCCAAGAGCACAGTTGGGCCACTAACTGAAACAGAACAAGGAGAACAAGATACTTGGAGTATGCTGGAACTTCATCACAGATGAATTTATATTTGACCTCCTAGATATAGCCCGGTTCGCTGAAAAAAGCCACCCCAACAAAACGAAACGTAGTGAGCACAGCATCAAAGTTTTTTGACCCTCTTGGATTCATCTCGCCATTGACGATACGTTTCAAGATACTCTTCAAAGATTTATGTAAACTCAAAAAGGATTGGAATCAATTACTAGACGGGGAATATTTAAGCTAATGGTTAGAATTAGTACAAAGCCTTTCACAGAACCAGCAATTAACCGTACCCAGATGCTATTTTGACCAAAACCCCGAAGATGTTTTATCATGCAGACTTGTTGGATTTTGTGATGCCTCCAGAAGAACTTAAGCAGCAGTTGTATATCTGTTAGTCACAACTGGAAATTATGTCAAGTTCTTGGCATCGAAGACGAGAGTTGCCCCACTTGTCCACCAAACAATTCCCCGGCTAGAACTTTTGTCAGCACTTATCCTTTCACGTCTGATATCAACCATTCAACAAGCACTGGAGCCCGAAATTACTCTGGACGCCCCCCGATGTTTTACAGATTCTAAGGTCAGTTACTATTTGATAGTTCAATTTTCTAAAGAATGGAAGCCCTTTATCCAGAATAGAGTCAACGAATTCGAACCTTGATACCAGTGACTTTATGGAAACACTGCCATGGATTAGACAATCCAGCTGATATACCCTCAAGAGGAAAAAGCCCAAAGTACTTCTTAGATGATCAACTATGGATTGAGGGACCAAAGTGGTTACTCCACAATGATGAGGAAAGCACATATTCCTGCCACACAGAAGACTTGCCCACTGAATGTATTGCAGAAATGAGGTCCAAAGAATAAGTCAAGTAAAGAATCCACCTATTTACCAGAAGTACTGCTTACGTTTTTCGACTTATGGCACTTCTTAAGTCAAGAATACTTAATAAACCATTTGACGATACCTACCATTCCGGAAGTGATAAATTAACTCTTGACGAAATTAAAACAGCAGAAAACCACTGGATAAGAGACATTCAGAAACAGTTGAAGCAGCACAAGAATTTCGAGAATTGGAAAAGACAGTTTGATGTTTATACAGACAAAGACCTCATATTAAGATTAGCCAACTCAGATTTACCAGTAGATACCAAATTAATTGTATTATTAGACACCAAACACCATCTTACATCGCTTATCGTCAGAGATTGTCACCACTCTAGAGTTATGCATAGCGGAACCAATGCCACGTTAACATAGTTTAGAGCACGATTTTGGATAATTAAAGGTCGTCAATTTGTTAGAAAAATTATCCACAGCTGCGTCACACGTCAAAGATATGATGGTAAACCATATGGTAAAGCACCAGCCCCTCAACTACCAGAATTTAGAGTCACAGAGAATCCACCTTTAGTCAGATTGGCGTAGATTTTGCCGGCACACTATTTGTTCAAACCAACGACAAGAAAAATGAAGAAGGTATGGATCTGCTTATTCACCTGTTGTTCCAGTCGAGCAGTTCATTTGGAGTTAATTCCTGATTTAGCCACAACAACCTTTCTTAGGTGCTTTCGACGATTTCCATTACGTCGAGGAGTTCCAGGAAGAGTCATCTCTGACAACGCCAAGACATTCCACTCAGCCTCCAAAGAACTTGGAAGGTTATTAAAAACCTAGATGTTATACAGTACTTCCAGGGTAAGGGCATTCACTGGTTCTTTTAACCTTGAGAAGACCCCATGGTGGTGTGGAATATTCGAACGACTCATTAAGTCCACCAAGAGATGTCTTAAAAAGACAATCGGAGGAGCACGACTCACCTATGAAAAATTGGAAACCGTCCTTTGTGAAGCCGAAGCAGTTTTGAACTCGCGAACCCTCACTTACGTCTCAACAGAGGATGCAGAGGAACCCCTGACCCCATTTCACCTTTTGTATGGTCGTAGAGTCACCAACTTACCAGATGTTAGCACAGTTAACCGATTTTAACACCAGCCAGAATGATTTAACCAGAAGAATGATGCGCTCAGAAATACTATCAACCATTTTTGGAAACGATGGAAGAATGAATATCTTCTAGAGTTACGATCTAGCCATCGAATGCAGCCACAAGGAAGTTCGGTAGCGTCAGTTGGAGATAAATTGGAAATTGGATAAGATGGTAGATACAGTACACTACGCCAACCTGTCCAGAATTTATATCCCATGGAGGTTAAATCTACGGAACCAGTACCCGATCTGATGATACCATATCAAGCACCCGAAGTTAGTTAAGATCAACTACCAGAGGTTAATCCAAATCGGCCAGAATTTACACCAGTTCCATTAGATGCTGATCCAGCACCTGATCTATTCGAACAAGTTCGTCAGATGAGAATGGCAGCAAAAGCAGCTAACCAGAAACGACGATTCTGGTGGATTAAAGACTTATCTTAATTAGTTTATTTGTTTGTGCATGTGTTTTTCATCATTTCTGTTTTGAACTGTACAAATTGAAGAACAATAAGTATAACGGCTCTAAGGTTTAAAGAGATATTTTCAAAGCTCGATGCACAAAAACAGACTATTCAAGTGATTATTTTATCTGTACTGGTCATCATCATGGGGGTGGAGTGTGTGTGACTGAGTTATATACTGTAATTCTAAAGCAACTGTGTTCTGTTTCTACGAGCCCCTTTGATCTGTAGATTAGAGTTAGTTTCCTTTGTTTCTTAGCGGACGAATGTGGACGTCTGCCATAAATGTTGTCATTATATGCTTAGATAATACCGATTTATGGATGAAGTTTTGTTAAAACTTTATATCTGATGAATAAATACAGTCCTCAAGATTCAGCACGTCTGATTTGAATCCAACATAGCTATTTATAGCGCCATAGGTCAAGTACATAGATGATCTTCCGTTAGTGACGACATTTTCAGACTGAAAAGACAAAAGTTAAGGACAATAAGGACTAGAACTGATAGTGACAATTTATGATATCAATGTCCCTTTAAATTATTAGACTATGAAGAAATATGACAGTTGCATGCAGTGTCCCTTTAAATTATTAGACCACGACAAAAATATGACAATGTTCCTTTTGGGGTGGAGTGTTAAATAATAGAAAATTGCTGCTAACCTTATCTGTCTGTAGCACCTATATTCGTTAGTTTAAAACTATTTTGGGAATTTAATTTGGTACGGTATTAAAATATGGTACTTTAAAGATGCATTATGTCAGGTGGGGTGTTAAATAATAGAAAATCTTATCTGTCTGTACCGCCTATATTCGGTAGTTTAAACCTATTTTGGGAATTTAACCTGGTACGGTATTAAAATAATGTACTTTAAAGATGAATTTTGTAAGAGTTAGATGAAGAGTTGGACGTTCTTGCTATAATAGTTTCAAAATAGATAATGCAAAAATAATATTGAAAAAAAAATTCATTCAAATTACTTTATTCTGAGCGACGTTATCACTGTTTGAAATTATTATCGCAGCAACATAACTTTTTAATCGAGTCTTAGCCTAGCTTCTCCATTTTTAAATTAAATCATTAAATGGCGATTGTAATTTAATCCATTTGCATCTGCACTAAGGCCAAAGTTAAATGTAAAACGTCAAATGTAATGTGTCAAATGACAAATGTCGCATTTCATTTTATCTTCACGCTATATAGCATCTTACGCAGAGCACTAACTATTATATGGGAATGTGGGATATCCCGTGCCTTATTAACATATTCGGAATGGAGGCCCATATCAACCTGGCACGATGTAAGCCAGAACACAATAATGGGAAATCAACCTGGCACACTATAAGAAATTTACTTACCTTGAAAAAAAGACCAAAGTTGGATGGTACTAATCTATATTACCATCTAAACCTACAACTTGTCTTACAGATCCAATTCCTACTCCTTTAATATTTCAACTTCTGGATCAACTTATACCCTTCATCACCCAGTTGATAAATAACAGTTTAACTACTGGTGTATTTCCAGCAAAATTCAAATCAGCTGTGGTTTTTCCGCTTCTTAAAAATGACAGCCTGGATCAGGATGTGCTCAAGAATTTCCGCCCTGTGTCCAATCTTCCTTTTCTATCCAAGGTTCTAGAGAAGGCTGTAAGCATAAGGTTAAAGGAACATTTGGCTACAAATTCATTACTTGATAAATTTCAATCTGCCTACCGCCAAAATCACAGTACCGAAACTGCCCTGCTCAGGGTGGTTAACGACTTGCGTGGAGCTGTTGATAGTGGTAATATTGCCTCACTAGTAATGTTGGATCTGTCGGCAGCATTTGACACTATAGATCACAAGAGACTTCTTGAAAATCTATCCAAATGCTGTGGGGTTGTAAACATGCCCATAAACTGATTTAGATCGTATCTAAAAGATCGGACCCAGTCCGTTCTAATCGGTGATGAGCTGTCGGACAAAACTTCCTTGAACTGTGGTGTCCCCCAGGGATCGGTGCTCGGTCCTATTCTCTTTGTGCTCTACACCAGCCAACTAGCATCTATAATTGAAAATCACAATCTTTCGCACCATTCGTATGCTGATGATACGCAAGTCATAGATGATTTTCCACCAGAGAGTAAAACAGATTCCTTTCTTAAAACAGAAAAATGCACACAGCAAATCAAAACCTGGATGACAGCAAGCATGCTTAAATTAAATTATGACAAAACGGAAGTAATGATCGTGGGTACAAGACATAATCTTCAGAAACTTGATTCATCAACATTAATTATTGCCGACTCTTTAATAAAAACTCAAGATAAGGTTAAAAATCTCGGTGTATTTTTAGACTCAAGCCTAACAATGGAAGCTCATGTAACCAATCTATGCAAAATTTGTTATTTTCATTTGAAATCCATAAGTAATATCAGACACCTGCTAACAAAAGATGCTACCCACACACTTGTCCGGTCTTTAGTGTTTTCACGATTGGACTACTGCAATAGTATCCTTATCGGTCTAAAACAAAGTTTACTCTCTAAACTTCAAGTTATCCAAAACAATGCCGCCAGGATAGTTAGTCAATCATCTCGACGATCTCACATTAAACCCATACTGAAGGAACTACACTGGTTACCAGTTCACTCAAGAATCGACTACAAACTTCTTTGTGTTGTTTATAGATGTCTTCATGGTCCCGGTCCTGCATATCTATCAGAGCTAATAAATCATTACGTACCATCCCGTAACTTAAGATCCCAAGATATGTGCTTATTACGCATTCCAAAGTATAATCTACAAACTTTCGGCTCAAGAACATTCCAGTACAGTGCACCTTTTTTGTGGAATTCCTTACCCCATTATCTTAAAACAGCTCCATCACTTGAAAATTTTAAAACGAAATTAAAAACTCACCTATTTACCACCGCATTTTAGTTGGGGTGGATCAGGATTTTTGTGTAAATAGTGACCATAGTACGCGCCTAGAGCATGCATTTGTGGATGAATTGGCGCTTTACAAATATACATTATTATTATTATTATTATTATTATGAATACGGATAGAGGGAGGACATGTCAAAATACGGGTCATAATACGATATTCGCGATATCATGTTACATATCAATGAAAACCACGTTCATGTATACTCTTTTCTCTTTTTAAGCAGCTTACGTTTATATTCATTATTTCTTGGGCACAATGATTAAACAGTTTTACAAAATGAATTAAATTTAATTAATATGATATTCGCGATATCATGTTACATACCAATAAAAACCATGTTCATGTATACCATTTTCTCTCCTGATGTAGCCTACATATATTCATTATTTGTTGGGCACAATGAATATAAGAATGGCTATTAGTACTTTAATCCTTCCACTCTACAGCATAGGCCTAACATGAAATTCATATTCATGTATTGCGATCAGAACATTCTGAGAAAAAAACTATTTTTATTTCACTTAAATCATAATAAAGCCCATTTTTTTTACTGCGGACATACTGACATACAAATTCCATTTAAAACCAAGGAAACTAAAATCATTTAATTTGGTGCGCTAAAGTGCATTAAGGCGGGTTTGCGGGGGGGGGGGGAAACGCATGCGCCTTGGATCAGAAGGTGTTATGTTAAGTAGCGAGCTTTGTTTTGATTCCGCGCTTGTAGGTGACAAGGAGTAAGGCCGTCTGTCCAATCTCGTGGGTTTTCTCCGGGTCCTCCCACTGCTAAAGAACACTATGCGCAAGTGAACTGATCAAATAAATTGAACCATATTTTAGTCCAGAAATGACCTACTTTGTTTCGAATGGGCGTATGGCGAACTCTCTCTCTCTTCTCTCTTTCTCACTCTCACTATATGTGCCCCATCAGGATATACAGTGAATATCAACATAAAAAAAAAAAACATTGCTAGAGACAGACAGATAAAAATATGAAGTATTTTATTATTATCTTATTGTACTCAATCTATTCTACGCCCATCTTTTTTGTGCCATTCGTTTTTATTTTTCATTTTTTTAGCAAGACTTTCATTTCATTTTTTTTTTTATCTACTCGAACCTTTCATTTTCATCCACTGTTTATAACCAATCCATTATACTTGAATAAAACTATTTTGCCTTATTCAAACTTTTCAAAGGCCGGTCATAAAGTATGGTATTTTTTCGGGTAGTCGCCACTAGGCTATAAATAGACCTCCAATGGCACTGTGCAAAGCAACGTTTGTTGTGGTGGTTATATTCGCATTTTTACTGAAAGAAAATTGATATATGTTCATTTTGTTGAACAAAGTGAAAATAGTTTAGTGTGTGGTAACATAACCCCTCCACCAGACATCGTGATAGGGCAGAGAATATCGATTTTAAAAAAAGAATGACAAATAACCAAAAGGAATGGCAAATAACCAAAAGGAATGGCGAATAACTCTTTGCCATTCGAATGGCGAATATCCGCTGCCGTTAGTTAATTAGTCTGTATTAAAATTTAGAGAGAGTGTGTGGGGGCGCTGGCGAGAGATTAAAATGTCAAAAATACGGGTCTTAATAGTAATACGAAATTTCATCATCTGAAAGTATGTTTCTATGGCTCTTTTAACTATGGCTATCAGTTATTTCCTGGCACATTCATAATTACGTACTTTAGAGATATAAAAGTCCTCCTTGTCGAAAGAAATGTGTTGCTGTCCGCCGGTAACCTAATTGCTTAAATATAGACTTTATACTCCCCATTTATGTTATTTGTCAAAGGCTCGGACTAACCATACTGATCACTTAAATTTTTTATAGGTTGCTATATTGATTGCCTCAATTTCGTGGGGTAAATATTGTATGTGTGTGAAATAGCTTATTTAACGTCCGCTTCCAAAGAGGTGGTTTGGCAAACAATGTAAACATTTGACACATTGCATTTGATGTTTTACATTTAACTTTGGCCTTAGAGGTAATTTGACTTTATCATTACCGGTATTCAGTCTCTCTACATTGTATTTTACAGAGCACCTTTATTTCACGTCCGATCAACCAATTAATGGTTTTATAACAAAAATGCAAATGAGAGAGAGAGAGAGAGAGAGAGAGAGAGAGATGGGGTTTAACGTCCACTCAACACAAACTAGGTCATTTCGGGACTAACATATGGCTTAATTTTATTTCAATAATTCGCTTGCGCGTAGGGGTCTTTAGCAGTGGGAGGAAACCGGAGTGCCCGGAGGAAACCCACGAGGTTGAGAAGTCGCCCCTATCTCCATGCCACATACGCGCACACCAGGGCTCGAAACCACAGACGCAAGCCAGAGGCGACCGGCCAGCTAGAGGTCGAAGCGCGGCACTCTAGTCCACTAGGCCATCCCAACCCCCAAAATGCAAATGAATGGCCTGATTAATTTAATAAATATTTCTGGGAAGATAATGACCTATTGTTTAAATTAATGTTTTTGTGGGGCAATATTTAATGTACGTCGGTAATATATTAAGTTCGCATAACTGTGTAAAAGATAAATTTGCTCTAAACAAAAATAAATTCAACATTTACATGTTCGTAAAATATGTTATAACCTTGTTTGTTTTTAAGAGGTGCAGTGAAATGTACTTAACTTGTAAACAGATACAACTTAATTGGCTAAAACTCTCTAAAAATGTAGATGGATAAACAACTCTAGATCAATGTTGCTGTAGGTATAAAAACTGCAAACGTATGTTCATTTAGTGTACGGGGTAAGACAGTATACCGTAATGTTAAAGATGTATCGTGTCCCATGCAATTTAATAGAAAATTAAAAGCCAGACCACAATTATAGTCCGGTAAATAAACTGCAGTTTAATGTAGTCCACCAACAAATACAGATTCAGAATCTGGATGTTGCCACCGTGGCACCCGCGAGAGAGATTAAAACATCCGAGATGGCCACCACTGGGCATTTTCTGGTTATTACGTCATGCTGAATTGTTGCCATGGTGATTTTGATCATTGATTGGATGTAGCTCCATGCAGTGCTATGAGTTGCTGGTTTCATGTGGAAAGGCACCTTACCCATAAAAACTCCCCACATCCAACATGTGACACATAATCTCTTTCTTTTATGCTACATATTTTAGAACAGCCCTTGATCGTCTAGTATTTGTAATTGTACATTGACGTTTTATACGCCCACATTGAAACGTGGTCGTATATTGTCGTCGCCCCCGTCCGTCCATCCGTCCGTCCGTCCGTCGGTCCTGCGTCCACAATTGCTCTAGAGGCTAAAGTTAATATCCGATTGACTTTAAATTTATACACAGTGTTTAAGGGTATGAGACGAAGAAGCCTATTGTTTTTCAGCGATTTCCGATAATAACTACCAGAGTTATTACCCTTGATCGCTTAAAAAAATTGTGGACGCTCTAGAGGCCAAAGTTAATATCCGATTGACTTTAACTTTATACACAGTGTTCAGCGATTTCCAATAATTACTGCCAGAGTTATGGCCCTTGATCACATCAAAAAATCTTGTGGATGCTCTAGAGGCGAAAGTTAATAACCGATTGACTTCAAATTTATGCACAGTGTTTACAGTCATGAGACGAAGACGGCTATTTCCAATAATTACTGCCAGAGTTATGGCCCTTGATCACTTCAAAAAATCCTGTGGACGCTCTAGAGGCCAAAGTTAATATCCGACTGACTTTAAACTTACACACAGTGTTTAAGGTCATGGGACGATTTTCAGCGATTTCCAATACTTACTGCCAGAGTTATCTCCCTTGATAACTTCAAAATATCTCGTGAAGCTATAGAGGCCTATTGTTTTTCATCGTTTTCAAATAATTACTCCCAGAGTTATCTCCCTTGATAACTTCAAACAATCTTGTGACGCTATAGACGCCAAACTTATCATCCGATTGACTTCAGTTTGATACACAGAGTTTAAAGGTGTTGAAACGAACAAGTAGTTTGATTTTCAATGAATTTTGATAACTGAACAGCTAAATCCATGATATTAAATATTTTGTATACTAATTGTTAGCGTGGGGCAAAACTTTATAAAAAGCAAAAAAATTCTAATGATTTTCTGATAATTACATAATAAGTTGTTACTCTTATATAATCAGATTTTAGTGTATTACAAATGTTTCAATACCAAAAAAATGTAAAAATATGCGACAACTCTTGTTGACTGCCCGGACGATTAGGCTGCTGTGGGCGTATATTTCGTTGCCTGGCAACCTACATTTAAATGTCCTTTTCACGTTTGTCTTCTCAGTAGTTAAGGTTGTCTTACCAGGAATAACAATGCAACAGTTTGTTTTTACATATATCATAGCTGTATACATAGATGCTAGCAAGCACATTAATAACGTAATTCTCTCAAACCCCACCTTGCAAGACTCAGCGAATTTGCTGATGCAAATTACTAAATCCTCTCCTTCCAGAATCAAGCGGCTGTCTGACGAATGCTCAGAAATATGATGGTCTTGTAGCTTTGGGTTTGGACGTTCAATTTCTAATTGGCCAAATACGACGTAATTAATTATAGTGATTGGATGGTAAGCAATAGTAATTTTCCGATCACGTGTTGACACATAGAAACATCTATGTTTTGGTTCCATAACACCTTTTATGTGTCAATTTTTCACTCATTTGTTTTTGGTGAATATGAGACAGGACTTCTATACAATGTAACTAAAGATACAATATGGTCGAAAATTCCATATAGTACTACATGTGGCATCCTTCAATATAAAATTGTGATAAATTTAATCAGTACATACGTCACACATCAAAACGAACCAAAGATATCATAAATGAGGTTGCATGAGCAGTGGATTCACATAAAACTGCTCTTTCTACGTATTTTTTTTTTTTTTTTTTTTTTTTTTTTTTTTTTTTTGATATAAGCCAATGTCGAAAAACGAGCTACTCAAACATAAATCTCAACAAGTAAACAGTGAGGCTGATGTCCCCCGCCGAAATCCCAAAATAAATAGATGACACATATTAATTAATTGCACATTTATTTTTTTCAAACGTATCGAGCAATCACACTGTACACGAAGTGTCATCCAAAAGTGTTTTATAAAGAAAAATGCTAAAACCGACGAGAAAAATGAAAATGTACCCTAGTTAGGGGGACACTAAAGGCAGACAAAAGGGCCCCCACGCTTGACAAAAGGGCCCCTCTGGCCAAGGGAAAGGGCCCTAGTGTCCAAGTCAATCGTTTCTATACACTGTTACTGTCGAATCCATTACTGAATGAGATTGCAGTCATTGTATTGGCACAAAAATCATCAATCAAGATAAACCTAACTTATCTTGTCCCAAAGTATCAACCAATCAAATTGCTTATCTCTGCCTACCCAAAGCAGAAAATGCTCATCTTCGAACTCCATTGACCTAATAAGCATACACACTAATTGTGTTCCAAAGTCTCGGCAATTCAAATTGCTTATCGCTCTGCTTACCCTGAGCAGAAAATGTTCATTATCGATCTTAGTCGAGGCATTACTGTAATGAAACTATTCACCAAGTTTCATCACTCTCACTTAATTAGAACTAAAGTTATCGTGTCCCAAAGCATCAACCAATCAAATTGCTTATCTCTGCTTACCGTCAGCGGAAAATGCTCATCTTCGAACTCCATCAAGGCATTGACCCAATGAACACATACACCAAGTTTGAACATTCTAGCTCAATTAGGAAGAGAGTTATTGTGTCCCAAAAAGTGTGACGGACAGACAGACAGACGAACCCATTTTAATAGTTCCCCAACTTTCTTCGAAACTTGATTAGATGAGGCCGCCGTTGTTCATCTGTTTATTCTGTGACGTCACGGTGTTATGTCTGTTTTCAGTTTTCTGGCTATTTTTAGTTTAATTGTCTATAGTCCGTTTCCTCGTTTTACGAATTTTCATATCAGTATTGCACGTTTAGTAGGACTTCATAACAGCACTTTTCTTTCAACATAAAAGCTCAATATTCAAAATTAATTCATTTAATTCTTTTTTACAAAGACGGTGAAAGTAGCCAACTATACACTGATCGTCTTGTAATATATATATATATATATTACATTACATTAACAGTTGTATAGTAGTTCATTGTCATTGATATGATAAGTGGTGTGATGAGAAAAAAGAAACTTAACCTTTCACCGATTGAACACTCCAGAGACAGCCGTCAGTTATCGCTTAATAGAATCCTATCGTAATGAAGAAGAACAACTGGATATCTACTTAAGTCTTCACAAGTTTCTTATAAATCTCTAACGCAACCTTCATCTTTCCGCTAAATCAGTTGAAATTTCCACAGAATAGTTCTTTGACGGCAAGTTTCTAGTATACTGACAGACTCGTATATCTTTTTTCAGGATGCCAAAATGGGATTAAATGGCTGTGGTAATTTTCTCAAGTATTCTATGTTCCTCTTCAATGCAATCATATTGGTAAGTAATTTTGACAGTATAAATTGGCTTCTACTATTTTAAATACCATCACATTGGCGACTCTGCACAAAATATATATCAACATGAAACGGAACCTAAGTCATAATATGAACTAAAATGTAGACTAGTTCTTTATATTTTGAATTATGTCCATATCTTTAATACTTGTTCTGGTACCACAGTCTTCAATAGAGCAAACATATTCTTTGAATATTTAATGTTAGATGAATAATACAATTAAAAGGAGAATATGGCAAGGGTGACGAAATACAAAGCAATGGTTATTATATCACTGATTCTAGTACAAAACTTTCGATTTCACCTGAAGACATTTCAGAAATTTTATTTGAGGCAGAGGCAGAACGTAGTTTTTGACTGGAGACTAAGAATTTCGGAGAAAAGTTTCTCGAAGTATTATCATGCAATATTTATTATTATCATGTCTATTATATATATAAGAAAAAAAATATATAAAACGATCTAAGTCTCGGTTAAACATTTAATCAAAATTCAAATATTAGAGAAAAAACACTAAAAATTAATTTTTTGGCCAGTACTTTCATCGTTATCAAACGCATCGTCTGGCCATTTTAATGCGTATGCTGTTGAAAAATTACGTTGAAAAAAGAAATAAACACATGTTTATGGTTAACGTTTTCATTTCTCTTGAACCTCTTCAGACCATTTTGATATATTGCCGGTCCATGCTGCCCTCCTAACAGGCTATCAAATCTTACTGACATCTTACGTACGTGCCAAATGTGAAATCTGTTATTCGGGATGACACAGATTTTGGTAATATACTGAGCGCCATAGAAAACGCATCACTTACTTTTTCGTATAACAAAATGACCCTGTAAACATATCTTATTTATTTTGCTTCTTATTGTGAACAATATTTAAATGGGAACACATCAATAACAACACATTTGTACACTTATGGATGTTTAATCTGTAATAAACGGGACAAAGTCAGAGGTGTCAAAACCAAAGGTACGACACAGATGATTAATTCTATGCGATCATTTTGTTATACGAAAAACTAAGTGATGCGTTTTCTATGGCGCTCAGTATACATTACCCTAAAATCTAAATGATGGCGACTTCTTCGTAACCATGAATGTTTGTAACATGCATGGCAATATTTCCCAGAACCATGATAAAAGAACAATGGGATTAATAAACAAAAATGAACTGGCGGACAATGAACAGGATTATCTCCGGAAATTAGAATATAAAAAAAGTCAGTTTTTTGGTCTTCCAAAAATCCATAAATCCAAGATGATCATGGAGTCCGTTAAACACCAAAATGTCGAATTCATCAGTATTTTTCAACCAGGCGACCTCCCTTTCAGGCCAATAATTGCCGGTCCATGCTGTCCTATTTTGTTAATACATTACCCCAAAATCTAAATGATGGCGACTTCTTCGTAACCATGGATGTTTGTAACATGTATAGCAATATTTCCCATGACCTATGCCTTCAGACCGTAGAATATTTGGTTGTATAAACATCCTGAATGCAGTCATGAGAGAATTTAAAAAATATTTTATCCTCAAAGCCATACGTATCAAACAACGCTTTTACATTTGGCGAAACAAATTACAAACAGATTCTTGGTATAGCGATGGGTACCAAGGCGGTACCACAATTAAGTAATTTAACAATGGGATTTCTTGAGGAAAAATTATACTCAATTGTGGAAATTGAATATGGCGTGGATTATAGATAATATATAGAAAATCAGTTGAAACGATTCCTAGACGATGTATTCTATACCTGGAATGGACGATTTGGCAACATTGCAGATTTGCAACACATAATGAATGATTTAGACCTAAATATCAAATTCACAATTGAAACGAGCGATCTGCACTTGGACGTTCTAGTGAAACGAGAGGGAGAGCTCCTCATAACAGATATGTATTCTAAAGAAACAGATACCGAAAAGTATCTCTCTTATAAATCATGTCATCAAAGCCATACCAAAAATAATATACCCTTTTCCTGTGATAGACGAAGACTTGCGTATTGTCAGATTAGGTGAACTGAAAGGAAATTTATTGAAGCAACATTCCTTACTCGAGGTAATAGAAGTTGGGATAAATAAGGCTTTGGCAATTATTGATATGCAAACACTGAGGGCTACTAAAGCAAAAGATAGTTCGGATAATATCATTACCTTTATCCCTACTCATAACCCCCAACATCCCAACTTCTTTAAAACAATGTACGAGACCAGGTCACTCCTGGCATCAAACGACAACCTCAGAACGAAATTTGATAATGTTCAATTCGTTAAGTCTCAAAGACAGACACCTAATCTGAAACGCCTCCTAACCAGAGCAAAATTCAATTCATCTATCACAAGCACCGGTTTTTATGTATCTAAATGCTTGGATCTTCGATGTAAATGTTGCGAGCATATAACGCCAAATAACAAATATATGTCTTGACGTGCAGGGGGTGCTTAAAATTCTATATTGGCGAGACATCTACGTATCAACGGAGTAGAGTGCGCATCCATCGAAGGGATTGTAATGTTGAAATGGACCCTTATTTGTAAATATACATATCTTTAACTCATTCGGTACAGGTTACTTGTGGAGGCGACATAATTAGTCACTGAGCCTCACCGACTTACCCTGCCAGACGTTGACCTAGTGTCTAGTCAGACTCCCGTACAACGCTTGGTGTCGACATCTTTGGCGTACAGTTTTATTGATCAATAAAGTTATTAAAAAATTGACGTTTGGCTTCCCAAAAGTAGTTACCTGGTAAACTGATAGTTTGAACTATTTATCGGAATCATAAAATGTATACGTCACAACAACGGTTTGGGTGTTATAAGGTCGCGAGCTCACGAGAAAATTCTGTTCATATCGGTCGCCATTTTTGACGGTCGACCGCTTTGATGTACTATTTAATTGACAAATAAAGTTATAAAAAAAGACACTTGACATTCCAAAAGTTGTAATTCCTTAAAACAATAGCTTCAACTAATGATTGGTATCATAAAATGTCTAGGTCACAACAAGGTGTTAGGTGTTATAAGGTCGTAAACTCGCTAAAAAAAACTTTCCCAGCAACGACTGTTGTCGACTTCTTTCATGGACGTTTTATTGATCAATAAAGTTTTAAAAACCTTCGATTCGCTTTCCAGACGTAATTAGCCAATTAATATATAGTTTTAACTAATGATTGAACTTGATTGAAGTCGTAAACTATACGTCACAACACAGGTTTTAGAGGTCATAAGGTCGCGAACTCTAAAGAAAAAATATTTTCAGGGGTCGCCATTTTGTTGAGTGAATGTCAGTTTTGTACGCCTACATTGTTAATAATTTTGTCCGGATGGAGAGTGATTCCGACTCATACTGCGAAGGATTTTTACTGGAAGATATATTAGATGTAGAAATTAGCAATAATATCCTGGACAGCGAATTGACTGACAATTCGAGTGAGGAACACGAAGGCTCCGAAATAGCTAGTGACGAAGCGAACCAAAATGGCGGGCAATCTTCGAGATTCAACTTTCAATAAGGATTTTATTTGGAATGATCCACTGAATTCCGTTAGATGCCCATCATTTTTAGGAGATGGCTAGGCCCATAATACATATTAGAACGTGAGAAAAACAAATTTAATTTTTTTAGTTTATTTTTTTGATTAAACTTGCTCGCATTGGTTGATCGACGAAACCAATAGACATCACGTTGAGAAATTCAATGCGGTTCGAAAAAAAAAAAATTGGAGGAACAACGGTTGATGAAATTCGTGATTCCGAACATTATATTTACAATGCCAATACTAAAAATTGGTTATAGACTAAATTAATTAATTGTGCTTACTGTGTGATGCATGGATCAGTAAAATGTAGCTTCATAATTCATAATCGTAATCTTATTTTACATAGTTCTTTTTATGATAAAGAATAACTTTGTTGTTTTTTGGTATTTTTGTTTAAAAAAAGCATGCTTGTAAAGCCTGTTTTTAATTCTACATTTGGTAATATAAACATTTTTTGATTAGAGTAATAGTTTTTGTTTTATTTTGGGATATCTGCAATAGATGAGATTAGTGGATAATCTTTTAATTAACACTAGGGATAGAAGCTATAGTCTGGTTAATTGGCTTAGGAGATTAAGCAGTAATTAACATAATTAGCTCTAGGGATCAATGAGTTAAATGTGCACAACACCTGCAAATAAAATTTCAATTTGTCCCTTTTTATGAAATGAAAGTCGAAGACACCACGAAAAGAAAATTAATGGAAGATCATTTTATTAAAAAATATGTTCCTCGACTTAATAGTCAATAAGTAACAATTGGCAATTAGCCGTTTTTATTTATTTTCTTAAATCTATCTCATGATTATCTCCCACTCGTTGTTCCTAAATTGAACCCATTTATACAGATTAGCGTGTGTAGATGGTTTCTATTAGTTAACAATATACTATGTAACCATAGACAATGGTAACTATATCCAATTAAATATGTATAAATATACTATAATGTCCATCCTTAAACAACGACATTATTTAGAGATAGTCCCAAGACGGACGAAAAGTACTTTAAAATGTTAAAATGTTATTAAACCAGTGTTGAAATCAGTTTGTGTCGGCATAGTTTTTATCTTTTTATCATTTACCGTGAAACATAGTAGTGCAGCTTTGCAGTTGTACTATATATGCGCCGGTAATTAACGTTGGTGGTCTGTCACGAGTCAAATTGTTTAGTGTTATTAACAATGATATAAGCAAGCATTCACCTATCAGATGTGAAATCAAGATAGGCTCATGTTGTTTAAAGACTGAATGTGAATTTAAGCCTAAGTCTAGAAGAAAATACAAATGGAAACATTCTTATAGACAGGTATGTTGTGACGTGTTTGATGGTAGGGATATTGGAGGAAAAATAGATGATGAAATTGATCTGAATATAAACAATTCTATTTTAAAATTAAATTGCTTATTTAAAGAGGTTGGTGACCGGGCTGATCTTTTTGTTTCAAATAAAACGAATAAATTGAATCGAGATCAACCCTGGTTTGATAAGGAATTAAAGATATTGAGGTATCAGAAAAATAATCTCTTGAAATCATTTCGTGTCACAAATTGTCCTATAGTACTAGATGACTATCTTGGTTGTAAAGCAAGGTACAGACATGCATGTCATTGTAAGAAAGAACTCTTTAATGAAAATCTCAAGGTCAAATTGGTCAATTTATCTCAAGAAAGAGATCCATGTAAATTATGCACTCAAATTAAGAATTATCTGCAATCTGGTTCGGACGTGCAGCCCTCAATTATTAATGATAATTGGTTTAATTATTTTAAAGAACTTTTAAATCCAACCCTAGAAGATTTGGACTTGGAAGCGCTCGTTTCGACGACGCCACACCCTCCTACGTCTGTCCAAAAAATCAACAGTGAACCTTGCTCCAGCGTCGATTATCCCAGTGTTGAAGATCCCTACACCAACGACGTCTTGCCTGAATGTGATGATCTCTCAAACAAGGGATCGCGCGAGGACGTCGGGCGCGAAGGTGACCCCTATGCAGTCGATTCCGAATCGTCTGGCCACTCACTCTCACACCAGTGTCTGTTTGAAGACGAGCGCTGATCTGATTTGGTGTGATGACACGATTTCTCAAGGCCAAGGTACGGATAAATCGATCCTGGGCTTGAGTTGTCGTCGCCCTTGGTCGACCTGAGCGTGGTCTGTCCTGTACAGATTGTGTATCACGGTATCTGGACCATAGCCTGCTTATGACAGACTGAGAAACATTCATCGTCCGCGCCACAACCGCCTGTGTTGTGCCGATCTGTAGCATGCCAAGGGCACGTAACCTTTCATTTTGGGTAGGCCGACGCATATCAAAATTTGTTTTCTGGTCACTAAAACAATTAAGCTGATGTTTCCACCCTGGAATTCAATGCCACAATGACTGTAACATTCAAAGTCAGAGTCGTGCAAATCTTGGGTTGGACCCCATGATGATCCCAAGCATCACCTGCATTCCATGCGGTAGCTATTGGTGCGTTTGGGCGTCACATGTAACTGGAAATGTTTCTTCTGTTAGGTTCTATAGTGACTTTTTTCGTAGTCATTTGCATATTTTAGTATTATGCCCCCAAAATCAAATATCCCCTACTTTTTTTGAATAGTATATATGCATATATATATAGAATGCAATTTTCAAAGTGGCAATATTTGAACAACGGATGTTTTACTATTAACCAAAATATCAGATTAGTGCTTTTAAAGTGCAAATAACTTTTTTAGTAAATAAGATTTGGCCGTAGAATTTATGTGCGGGGTCTTTTGTCTAGATGACGTCATCTCTTGATATCATTTAAAACAAAGCGCTACGACGTGGCTATTTATAAGGAAGTCACGCTTTCTGGTTTGACAGTAAAAAAACAACGCAGGTTATTATGATTTACCTTTTGGTAGTTATCTTAGATATATGATTCCTTGTTTTTTTTGTCCCGTTCGGGAAACTGTTTTTTTATCATTTTTTCTAACTCGTGTAGGTCCTCAATTTCTGAAAGGTGAGATAAATTAGAAAATTTCTAATGATATCGTCGAAGCTAGCTAGATCTACTCACATTCCCAATTTCATGAAAATCGTGCTAATATTCAAGAAGTTGTCATGTTGGTTTTACTTCCGGTATAGGATATGAATGACGTAATATTCGAATTTTAAAAAATCGGAAATAGCAGATTTATAGTAAAAAAATGGCACAGGGCCTCGACAATGGCCCGAAATTGTCATAATTGAAACGTTTTCCATACGTATAGCGCATATAATAGAATACAACTTTCAAATTGGCAATATATGAACAACAAATTGCTGACTTGTAGTGAGAAACATTACAAACGAGCGAAATTTTCTGTTTTATCACTTTAATTTTTACAGTACATTGGATTACCAACCGATTATTACAAAACTTTAAAAATACGCTTAATCGTTTGCAATAAACTTTTGGTCTGAATTGAAAGTTCTGCACCGAATTGTGACACTTTAATAAACAAATCAGCCAAAAACTGACTGAGCAATATTTCAACAAGGCATCACCTTGTAGAGAACGTTTCGTCACCAACCGATTTTAATAAAACTTTCAAAATAAGCAACTAACGTCGCGATCAACATTTGACCTGATAGAAATTTCTATGGTAGTACATAAAAAATCCAAGGAAATCTGACCTATATTTTATCGATGCAAAAAAATGGCACTAGAATCCACAACAGTCCGAAATGGTCATATATTGTAACATGCTTCAGGGTAAACCCCGCGTTTTGATTGGTCAATTAGACACTGTCTATTGGACAATAACACCCTTCTGTTTTAGTAATGTCTTTTAAAGTCCTAAAAAAGCATGTTACAATGTCGATAAACACTTCCTGTTTCGCATTTAGAGGGGTGTTATTGTCCAATAGACATGTCCTGAGATTTTACATTAGAACTCAGGACATGTCTATTGGACAATAACACCCCTCTAAATGCGAAAAAGGAAGTGTTTATCTCCTAAATAGAATGCAATTTTCAAAAGTGTCAATATTTGAACAACGGGTGTTTTACTGTTAACAAAAATATGCGATTGATGCTTTTAAAGTGAAAATAAGTTATTTTAGTAAATAAAATTTAGCCGCAGAATTTCTGTGCGAGGTCCTTTGTCTACATGACGTCGTCTCTTGATACCATTGAAAACAAAGTGCTCCGACGCGGCTGTTTATAAGGAAGTTTCGCTTTCTTTGTTTATATAATATACAAGGACTTATTAGCATGTTTTTTTTATTATAACAAAGGAAGGCGATGACCCGCCCTCTTTTCTCACGAGAGCGGGTTTATTAGTGTGATTTCGGTTGACTTTTTAATGTACAAGGACTTTATATTTCGTGTGTTAACCAATGTTTTTAACCAACTTTCAATCCATAAAGTGTAAATAACTTAATTTAATCAACCTGTCCATAATATCATATAATATGTATTGGACGTTAAATCTGCAATAAACAACAACATCATTGGTTATAATAAAAAAAAACCAACGCAGGTTAATATGGCTTCGTCTTAGTACCTATCTTAGACATATGGTTCTTTTTTTGTCCCATTGGGGAAACTGGGTTTTTTTACCCTTTTTTCCAACTCGTGTAGGTCCTCAATTTCTGCAAGGGGAGATAAATTATCACAAGATCTACTTACATTCCCATTTTCATGAAAATCGAACAAAAATTCAAGAAGTTGCCATGTTGGTTTTACTTCCGAGATAGGATGTCAATGACGTAATATTCGAATTTAAAAATATCGAAAATAGCAGATTTAAAGTAAATGTTATAAGGTATTAAAAGAAAAATATCAAGTAAAATAGATCACAATATCGTAAAGTTAGAGCTGTCAAGGTCATTTTTTCATCAGTTAATTTCGGTGATTTTGGATTCGCAAAATGTTTTGAAAATATATTGATTCCAAGGCCACCACTCATTCTTGGAAAAAGGCTAACCAGAAATGTAATGATTTCCCAAATTTGTGACGAAATCGCAAAATTGCGATCTATTTGATTATTTTCGAGGTGTTAATCGGAGTTATTCACTCGAAAACAACTTTTTCGGCACGGAAAACATCAAAGGCGAAATTTGAAATTTTCAAATACTAAAAATTCGAAAATAAGCCAGGCTATCCCCAAATGTATTAATTTCAAAGACAGGAAACGAATTCAACAAACTACGGTCTATTCTGGTAATTTACATGCCCGTTAATGTCCATTTTTCACTATTTCTGATATTCAATTCAATATGGTGACTATCCATTGACTTAAATCAAAATTCTACTGCCAACATTTTATAGCCATCCCTTCAAGGATTCGGAAAATATAACCCCCGTTTCTGTATGTAAAATAGCAAAATGGCGTTTGAGGTTTTTACATTTAAATTTTACATTCAAACGGTCTATTCTGATTATTTACATGCCCGTTAATGTCGATTTTTATTCGCCCACATTTCATGTGGACGTATTATGCCGTCGCCCCTGTTTGTCCGTTAGTCCGGAAGTCCGTCCACAATTTGCTTGTGGACACTCTACAGGTCACAATTTTTTATCCAATTTCAACGAAACTTGAAATATAGGTTTATCTTCCTAATATCTCAGTTCCTTTCGATATTGGCATGTATCGGACCGTAACTTCATCGATTATGGCCCTTGATTGTACGAAAAATCACGTTTTTAGCTTGTGGACCCTATGGAGGCCACAATTTTGAACCGATTTTGATAAAACTTAACATGTGTGTTTATAACCCAAAGATCTTGCTTCCTTTCTATATTTGCGCCCATCGGATCGTAACTTCCTGAATTATGTCCCCTGATTGTCCGAAAAATCGCTTAATTCAGCTTGTGGTCCCCCTGGAGGTCAAAATTATTATCCGATTTAAAAAAACGTTTAATTATATCACCGTTACATGGTAATGAAGGTTGAGTTCGAATTTCGTGAATATCGGACCACAATTGACAGACAAAATGCCCGCCATTTGTACGCGAATAGTGTGAAAATATGTTATGTCAAGGTTGTGGACCCTATAGAGGTCACAGTTTTAATTCGATTTTGATGAAACTTGACATGTATGTATATAACCCAAAGATCTTGGTTCCTTTCGATATTTGCGCCCATCGGATCGTAACTTCCTGAATTATGGCCGCTGATTGTCTGAAAAATCACCCTTTTTAGCTTGTGGTCCCTCTGGAGATCAAAATTATTATCCGGTTTCGAAAATCGTTTGATTATATCATGTTATTGAAGAATGAGTATGACTTTCGGACAGAAATTGAAAGACAAAATGGCCGCCGTTTGTACGCGAATAGTGTGGAAGTATGTTATATCAAGGTTGTGGACCCTATAGAGGTCACAATTTTAATTCGATTTTGATGAAACTTGAAATACATGTTTATAACCTAAAGATCTTGGTTCCATTGCATATTTGCGCATATCGGATCGTAACTTCCTGAATTATGGCCCCTGATTGTACGAAAAATCGCCTTTATTAGCTTGTGGTCCCTCTGGAGTTTGCAATTATTACCTGATTTAAAAGACCGTTTGATTATAAAAACCAAACAAATTCTAATAGTAAGTGCAGGAGGGTTGCACCACACACAATTTTACACAAAAACAAATATATGGACAAGACATCATACTCAAAGACCACAAACATAAACAAATCAAAGAGAGTGAATGGATCCGGGGGCTAGCCGTAAGCGTCCACTGCGCTGTACAGTCCCGGGCCTGTGGTGACACAGACTTCACTCATATTTGAAAACAACTGGGAATGCAACCCAAAGAAATAATTATATAGTGTCAGCATGAGTCATGATCTATTATATGTTGCAAGAATTACGAATGCAAGCATATTGTTGTATAAATTCCGCTGCACAAGTAACCACATAGTTAAATGTATCAGAAGTAGGCCTAGTTCAGAACCAAATCAATAAAAGGATTGAAGTATATAAATGCATTTAGGACAAACATTGCAACCGTCACAGAAACAAAAACACAACTGAATACACAGAAGCAAAGTAGAAGACTATCTAGGGAGACAGCCGTCTGCTGACTGAGTGGTGTGACGTGAATCTGCCGTAATAGTTGTTATGACGTCGTGGTTGAGAAGGTGCAATTTCCCGGTAAAAGGGCGATAATCTAGATAAAATTACGTTAAAATATAAAAACTATTAGTTTTAAAGATCATGCAATTGTACAAACCATAGTATAATTATTATATAATGTCCCACGTAAGAAATGCAAAACAGGAATGCTAAAGAAATCGTAAGTTAATAGTGTATTCCTAAAAGCCTAAAAAAAAGGGCAATAATCCAGATAGGACTAGACATCTAGAAGCAATTTATATAGAATCATTATCCAATATGTAGTCAGTAATATCATTATAAGAAATGTAAAACTTATTATGTTGAAGAAATGGAAGTTTTGAAATTTCTTTCAAAATGCGTAATTGTGTACCACCTTTGGCCGTGCACTTAAAATTAAGAGTTTTTATTCGGGAAAGAAATAGTTCTTTATTGTTGCATATTTTTAAAAATCGTAATGCCTGTGAATAGAAAACATTGTATAGTGTCGTATCTGGTATGTTACTATGAGCTGACGGGTATTTTACTACTTCAAAACCAAATTTGTCCGTTTTATCGAATATACCGACATTAAATTTGTTATTAATTATATTGATGTCCAAGTCAAGGACAGATGCATTTATAGTGCCCGGATTTTCTTTATTTAATATAAGTTCAGGAGGATATATTTCATCTTTGTATTTATTGAAATTACCATTATCATTGATTGGTGTTATGTCATCAATGTAACGGAAGGTATAATTTAGACTTTTTGCTACCTTGTAATCTGTTTTTCTTTTATGGTCTTGAAAATCGAATTCGTATTTATATAAATGTGCATTTGCCATAAATGGGGCGGGGTCAGTTCCCATTGGTAAACCAATAGTTTGTTGTATTATCTGATCCCCAACCTCAAATATGGCATTGTCAATGAGAAAATGTATAATATTTTGAAATTTTTCTTTATCGAAAACTACAGTATTACTTAATATGCGACAACTCTTGTTGACTGCCCGGACGATTTAGCTGCTGTGTAGGCGTATGACTCGTTGCCTGGCAATCTATTTTTCACTATTTCTCATATTCAATCCAAAATGGTGACTATCATTTCACTTAAATTAAAAATCTACTCAGAACGTTTTATAGGCAATCTTTCAAGGATTCAGAAAATATAACTCTTGTGTTTGTAAGTAAGTAAAAAACGCCTTAGGGATTTTTCGCATTTCAAGATGGTGACACTTCCGGATTGAGCTACAAACTCCATTTTTTGTGTACGAATCAGTAGTCTCGTAGCTAGTACCGAAAGAAAATTCAAGGTGATCTGACCTATACTTCGTCGACCATCAGTTGACCTAAATCAAAATTCTGCTCTGAACGTTTTTTAGGCCTTCCTTCAAGAATAATGAAAATATAACTACCATGTCTGTAAGTGCATGATCGCAAAAGCCTTAGTGACTTTTCACGTTTCAAGGTGGTGGCTCTTCCGGTTCGGTCTACAAACTCCATATTTTGTGTACGAATCAGGAATTACTGAACTAGTATCGAAAAAAAAATTATGTCTTTCTGACCTATATTTCGATGATTTTTTTGAAAATTTTGATTCTTAATTTCATTAAAGGGAGATAATTTAGAAAATTTCTAATCATATTTTTGAAGTCGTATCTGTAAGATCTACTTACATGCTAAATTTCATAAAAACGTCAAATTGGTCATAACTTCCGGTTCGAAATCACAGCGACAAATTTCCGAAATTTGAAACTGCAGATTTGAAGTAATTGTCTCAAAGTACTGAAAGAAAAAGGATTTAGTAAAATAGGGATCTTTTTTGTGCACGCCAATGTCTACATAAGACATCAGTTTTCCGTACCATACGAACAACTAGACAGCTGTCCTTATCAGGCCCTCCGTTCTGCATCACTGACATGGGGAAACCACGCCGGAAAATCGAGATGAACTTTTTAAGCCAATGCAAGGATCGAACACCCGACCTCCGACCTAGCGACCCATCGCCTTAACCACTGACAAATATATAATTCAAGCAAACAATTTCAGACATGGTTTATACAATTATTATAATTATACATGTGCTTCAATGTAAACAGGCCCGTTCCTTGCATTTATTTTTAGAGTTAGGAGTGCTGAAATTTAGACAGAGGGAGCAAAATGGGGTTTATCGACCACTCGACACAAACTATGTCATTTTGGGACTAAATCTGTACACACTACAGTACAAAATAATAGCTTTTACATGCCTGCATTGTGTAATTACTGTGGATTGTGACCAACAATTGATACATGGTCATTTTGAGACTAATATTATGTAAAATGACCTATTGCTAGTTCACATATTCTAAAACAAAGAAAATTTAAGTAATACTAATTAAATTACGTTTAAACATTTATGCAAAAGATTCTAAATCACTTACATCTACTGGGCCTAAATTGTTGTCTTCGTGGGATTGTGTTATCCCTCAAAAAGACATCCAGTAGGTCTAAGTACTGCCACCACATATTCTTGTAAACAGTGGAAGTAGATTGACCACTGACAAACTTCTTCACCTCGGCCAACTCTTTATTATGGTAAGATCTGAGCAGACAAATTTTCTTATTAATTTGTTGTTTTGAAATAAAATTGTAAAAAATAACTTTTCATGAAAGATAACTTTTTATTTCAGAGTATGCTAAATACCTAGGCATTGTAATGTAAGCCTATAAATTAATACTAGAGCTAAATTTATTAAAATAGTCAATAAATATTACCGGTATTCAAGAAATATATTTGGATTGAACTAGGCCCTATAACTATAGGCCTAGTCTATATTCGAGAAAATAATGAAAATTTGGGATTCTTTTTTAAATCCAAAAATCTTTTTGGGGGTCTTTGAAACCAGAATAGACATAAACAAAAGCAAACATAGATTTGCATCAATGAATCTGCACACTAGACCGGTTGTCATTACGTAGATTGCGAACGTTTAGGCATTCCTTCTACGATTCAGGAAAAATAACTTCGGTGTCTGTAAGTGAAATATCAAAAAAAAAGCCTTAGGTATATTTCACATTCAAGATGGTGGCACTTCCGGATTGAGCTACACCATTTTTGTGTACGAATCAGTAATGTCGTAGTTAGTACTGGAAAAAAAATTCAAGTTGATCTGACCTATATTTCATCGATTTTTTTTTTTAAAACTTTGATCCTTAATTTCTCCAAGTGGAGATAAGTTTGAAAATTTCTGAAGGCATTTTCCAAGTCGCATCAATAAGATTACATACTAATTACATACTAAATTTCTTGAAAATCGTGCATTTATTAAAGAAGTTGTCAAGTTGGTCTCAGCTTCCGGTTCGAAATCAAAGCGACGAAGTTTCGGAATTCGAAAATCTGAATTGCAGATGAAAATGATTTTTTTCAAGGTACTCAAAGAAAAAAGAATTAGTAAAATCGGTCAAATATCCACAAAGTTACGACTATGCATTTTAATATTTTTCGTTCGTAAAATTCGGTGATTTCGAATTTGTAAAACGTTTCGAAAATATATTCATTCCCAAATCACCACCCATTCTTTCAGAAAGATCCCATGGTTACAATTAGCTTAATAACTAGATTTGCTACTGTTTCGTGCAGATATGAAAGCTTTCATTTCATCGTCACGTGGCATGGAATATATCAAGGATCTTAAAAGATTAAAAATACAAGAAAAATTAATTATCTAAATCGGTAAAAAAAAAATCGCTACAAGTCTAAAGATAATAATAAAATAAAACCTAGTGCGAACAATCCAAACCATTAGTCAAAATTCAAAGTTCTGAAAAACGGTTGAGGCAAAGTAGTGTAATCAGCAAATGACTGTTCACCGTGTACAAAATAAACGACAAACAGTGGTTACATGTGTCCGGAAGTGTAAGCTTACCCTGCCTGGCGCCAACATCCGCCATAGCTGCATCCAAACTATTAGACGAAATCTCGGTAAAACAGCGTAATTGGCCAATGGACTATCAATGACAGCCTACACCGGTAGTATTTCCAAAAAAAAAAAACGGTATAGGCAAAATAGTGTAATCAGGCTAAATAGTGTAATCAGCATATGGAGTATACACCGTGTACAACATACACGGCAAACAATGGTAACAGTGGTCCGGAAGAGTAAGCTTACCCTGCTGACGCCACACCCGCCATAGCTGTATCCATACTGTTAGACGAAATCTCAATAAAATAGCATAATTGGCCAACGGACTACAGTATGTAAAATGAACATGATGGACAGTGTTGACAGACATAATATACGAATCAATTAAATATATCTTGATTAATAGCCGAGAGAAACTTGTTATATTTACCAATCAAGACAAGTGAGAAACATTGCATCCAGGCAAAAAAATAATCTGAAAAACTAAAAGGAAATAACTGAGACTTGTGTTGGTGTAATCGGGATTACTTCCCACTTCAAAAGTTTGAGAAAAATGAAATGAAAATGGTAAGAAGACAAAAACAAAGCCGATTTGCAGAGAAACTTGTTATATTTACCAATCAAGACAAGTGAGAAACATTGCATCCAGGCAAAAAATTAATCTGAAAAAATAAAGGGAAATAACTGAGACTTGTGTTGCTGTAATCGGGATTACTTCTCACTTCAAAAGTTTGAGAAAAATGAAATGAAAATGGTAAGAAAACAAAAACACACATAATAACTTTAACAGAAACAATAAGCTTTATTCACCCAAGTCAATTTTAATATAATTTGTTTTGTTTTTTTATAATTTTCACCCAAGTCAATTTTAATTTTCACCCAAGTCAATTTTAATATAATTTGTTTTTTTTATAATTTCCACCCAAGTCAATTTTAATTTAATTTGTTTTTTTTATAATTTTCACCCAAGTCAATTTTAATTTAATTTGTTTTATTTTATAATTTTCACCCAAGTCAATTTTATTTTCTACCCAAGTCATTTGTAATATAATTTGTTTTTTATAATTTTCACCCAAGTCAATTTTAATTTCCACCCAAGTCGATTTTAATTTTCACCCAAGTCAATTTTAATTTTCACCAAAGTCATTTGTAATATAATTTCGATTCTGTTGAATATCCACCCAGCGCGTGACGTCATCAACCAGGAAATTTGATCATATCTCCCCAGTTCTCCGTTTCCTCCACAGGTGGCTCGTCAAAAAAAGGTTTAAGGGTTCGGACTTGCGAGTCCAACCCCCCAGAGTGTTAGAAGGCATTACCAAGGCCTACCCTCATGCCAAATTTGTGGCCCCAGGGTCCACGGGGAGGGGCAGGGTTTAGAAAAACTTGACCTTGAGAAAAACATGTCTCGGCGGAGGGTAGAAACGGGAATATGGGGTTAAAGGAGGGGTAGCCTACCCCCCATCCCACCTTGGCCTATGAATTCAGTCTAAACCCCTGAATCCTCTAAAAATGACAAATGTTTTGGAAGGAGATCGGGAAGGGGGGGGGGGGTCAGGTCGAGTAGAGTTCTGATCCGAAATCTGAATAAAATCGGAACCCCTTGGTCGATCCTGCTCATTTTTGGCGGGCGCCCTCCAAATTTCATGGACCCACTGCCCATATGGGCTAAGTTAAGGGCTTTTTCTAAGGGGCACCGAAATGACAAAATCGATTTTTTTTTCTGTTTTCGCCCATTTTTCATGTGGATTATTGCTACGCCCGACCCTTCCTGAGGGTCAATTGACACCAAATTTTCTGGGCAGGTATTCCACCCAAGCACCCATCTTTCGGCCAAACACATTTCCCAAAAGAAAATGTTGATCCCGACCCATGGGGAGTGAACGGTGGCCATTTTCCCGGGGGTACACAAAGTTAAAAAAATAGAGATGGAACTAGGTGTTCGATTTTAATTTTGAGACCATTTTTGGATGCCTCAAGGTGGAAATGGAGGGCGGGGGAGGTAGCCAAATTTCGAAGAGATATAGGACCATTTTTGAAAAAAATACTGTCATAACAATGTATTAAGCTGCGGTCAGGCAAAGGGGCTTTTCAGGCATTTTGATGCAAAAAAAAATCTCGATTTCCCCCACTACCGGTCGCCGAGGCTGAAGTGTGACGGCCCCGGGCGACTCCCCGGCGTCGATATACTTCAAGAATTTCCAACCTCGGAACCTTCCTATAGGTGCATATGGGTGTTTACAGAACGAAATCGGGTGTTTTTGGGTCCAAATTGGCAAAGTTTGAGCGATTGCCTGAAACGAGGGGCCATGTTTGGGGCCCTATATCTCGGCCCCTATAAATCAGAATCCATTCTTTTCTTTCGGATCAGTAACCAGGCGTATTATCCTCCATTTTTTAGAATTCCAAGTCACTGAGCACTACCACCGGGGCGGACGTCCCAAACATGGCTTTCCAAATCATCCGCATTACACCAAAGGCCATAGATTGGTTCCTATGGGGCGTGCAAGCTCGATTTTTGGGAGGGACATGGCCCGAAAGTTCTAAAAAAAATTTTCATTCGAATTTTTTGATTAAAAAAAAAAAAAAAAGTGGGGAGCATGGACCCCCCCCCCCCTTCTCGAATTTTTATTTCGGAACACCTTTAGAGAGTGCAATATGAGTAGGTGACCAAAGGTAAAAAAAAAAAAAAAAATTGTGCATCCCCTCCCAACCCATATCCCTCAAAACTTCTCCTGATCATCCCGGAACCCCAATGGGACAAAACTCCAATTTGAGGTGAGGTGGCTAACACACAATTTTTTAATGAAATGTGGGGGGGGGGGTCTGGAGACTATGCTCCCGCTCACAGTGACCTGGAGAAAAATGAACCAGTAACGCTAACAAACACTATCTCTCGATCATAAAACGTGAACGAGGGACAAAGAAACCCTTATCCTTACCCTAACCCACAATCCACGTATGGCGTCATCATATCCAATCTAGCGTTCTCCTATGTCATCACGCGCTGGGTGGAAATTCAACAGAATCGAAATTATATTATAATTGACTTGGGTGAAAATTAAAATTGACTTGGGTGAAAATTATAAAAAACAAAATATATTACAAATGACTTGGGTGGAAATTAAAATTGACTTGGATGAAAATAATAAAAAACAAATTAAATTAAAATTGACTTGGGTGAAAATTATAAAAAATAAATCATATTAAAATTGACTTGGGTGAAAATTATAAAAAAAACAAATTATATTAAAATTGACTTGGGTGAATATTAAAAAAATCAAATTATATTATTTTTCATGTCCCTTATCATCCACCGTAACAATTAGGGATATGTTATATAATTATCGTTTCCAATATGTTTGGTTATAAGTAGGAAATAGTGACAACTTCTTAAGCATGTTTTAAACAAAGGGTCATAGACTGCAATATACAAGAATGGCACTCTGCAGTGGCTTAACGTCCACTCGACACAAACTAGGTCATTTCGGGACTAACATATGGTTTTAAATTTTATTTCAATACTTCCCTTGCGCATAGGGGTCTTGAGTCGCGGGAGGAAACCGAAGGACAAGGAGAAAACCCACGAGGTTGGACGGGCGACCATACTCCATGTCACGTACAACCTGGAAATCGAAACGACGCCAGTTGACTCAATGACAGACGTTACGATACAGCGCACACGTGCTAACCATTCAGTCATTCAACCACACAAAAATGAACAATTGCTGACATATAACGAGAAACAGTTCAACCGGACGAAATTTTCTGTTTTAACAGTTTAATTTGCACGGCACCTTTTATTACCATCCGATTATTACCAAGCTTTTAAAAATAAGCTCCCTCTGACCAGCTTAATCGTTCGCAATAAACGTTTGGCCTGAATTGAAAGTTCTGCACTGAATTGTGCCACTTAAATAAACAAATTAGGCAAAAATTGACATAGCAATATTTCAACAAGGCATCACCTTGTAGAGAACGTTTCGTTGGCAACCGATTTTGATAAAACTTTCAAAATAATCAACTAACGTCGCGATCAACATTTGACCTGATAGAAATTTCTAAGGTAGTACATAAAACTACAAGGAAATCTGACCTTTGTTTTATTGATGGCAAAAAATGGCACTGGACATGGACAATAGTCCGAAATGATCATAATTGAAACGTTTTTCATACGTATAAAACATATATATTGAATGCAATTTTCAAAGTGTCAATATTTGAAAAACGGGTGTTTTACTGATAACCAAAATATGCAACTGATGCTTTTAAAGTGAAAATAACTTATTTTAGTAAATAACATTTAGCCGTAGAATTTATATGCGAGGTCCTTTGTCTAAGATGACATTTCTGGAAGGGGAGATAAAAAATCAACGAAGGGTATTATGGTTCAATTTTTGGTAGTTATCTTAGACATATTATTTCTTTTCGTCCCATTCGGGAAACTGTTTTTTATCCTTTTGTCTAAGTCTTGTAGGTCCTCAAATTCTGAAAGGGGAGATAAACTACTGTCTGTTCCAGGCAACACTAGAACTCGAAAATTGCTTGCTATTTCTTCAGTTTTTAATTAAAATGGTTAAAACTTAACGACCTACCTGGAATGGTCACCCAATTACTTTCTTCGTTGAACCTTGACGCCAATAAGTTCGATAAAATCATCTATTCTCTTGTAAATTTCACATTTTTCGAAACATTCAATTTCTCAGAACATAAACATTGACTCTGCGCATGTGTAAATTGGGTCACTCGTAGATCATGTAGGGGTAGAAGGTCTTCCACTAATCGGGTGTATTCGGTTAATAATACTTTGAGCGGCAGGTTTCGCACCGTCATTTTGCGGCAGTAATACCTTTTTTCAATTATTTTCAGAGCTTTCTTTAAAACGTTTCATGCGCTACATTTATTGTTACAATATCAAGGATTTGTGTGTGCGTGTGTTTTGGTTTGTCCGACTCACTTCCCGATAGGTTCGCACACTCACATACACTACACACGTCTATATTATCAGCATTCAAATCTTCATTCGCAACACCACCGTCATCCATATTCTCAGCAACATTTTCACTCTCTCCGCTGACATTCTGTTCACTCTCATAATCGAACTCACTGTCACTTCCGAATGAAATGACAACTGGTGGTACTTCTTCATTTAATCTCCCCGCTTCCCATCCAATGGGTTATATGTTTTACAATTAGTTTTTTTTTATCTATTCAACGACATTAACTGAAACAAACCGTGTGCGCCTGTCGAACGGGAAAAAAAATTAAAATGAATACGGATAATCGATACTATATATAGTCCATAAAATTATAAGATATCGTAAAATATTTACACTTCATCCGAAAGGTTACCATGCTATCTAATGCTGAACATAAGTGTTCTGTGAGGAATATTTTAGAAGACATGCACATAAAACAAACCAAAACACACGCACACACAAATCCTTGATATTGTAACAATAAATGTAGCGCATGAAACGTTTTAAAGAAAGCTCTGAAAATAATTGAAAAAAGGTATTACTGCCGCAAAATGACGGTGCGAAACCTGCCGCTCAAAGTATTATTAACCGAATACACCCGATTAGTGGAAGACCTTCTACCCCTACATGATCTACGAGTGACCCAATTTACACATGCGCAGAGTCAATGTTTATGTTCTGAGAAATTGAATGTTTCGAAAAATGTGAAATTTACAAGAGAATAGATGATTTTATCGAACTTATTGGCGTCAAGGTTCAACGAAGAAAGTAATTGGGTGACCATTCCAGGTAGGTCGTTAAGTTTTAACCATTTTAATTAAAAACTGAAGAAATAGCAAGCAATTTTCGAGTTCTAGTGTTGCCTGGAACGGACAGTAGTTTATCTCCCCTTTCAGAATTTGAGGACCTACAAGACTTAGACAAAAGGATAAAAAACAGTTTCCCGAATGGGACGAAAAGAAATAATATGTCTAAGATAACTACCAAAAATTGAACCATAATACCCTTCGTTGATTTTTTATCTCCCCTTCCAGAAATGTCATCTTAGACAAAGGACCTCGCATATAAATTCTACGGCTAAATGTTATTTACTAAAATAAGTTATTTTCACTTTAAAAGCATCAGTTGCATATTTTGGTTATCAGTAAAACACCCGTTTTTCAAATATTGACACTTTGAAAATTGCATTCAATATATATGTTTTATACGTATGAAAAACGTTTCAATTATGATCATTTCGGACTATTGTCCATGTCCAGTGCCATTTTTTGCCATCAATAAAACAAAGGTCAGATTTCCTTGTAGTTTTATGTACTACCTTAGAAATTTCTATCAGGTCAAATGTTGATCGCGACGTTAGTTGATTATTTTGAAAGTTTTATCAAAATCGGTTGCCAACGAAACGTTCTCTACAAGGTGATGCCTTGTTGAAATATTGCTATGTCAATTTTTGCCTAATTTGTTTATTTAAGTGGCACAATTCAGTGCAGAACTTTCAATTCAGGCCAAACGTTTATTGCGAACGATTAAGCTGGTCAGAGGGAGCTTATTTTTAAAAGCTTGGTAATAATCGGATGGTAATAAAAGGTGCCGTGCAAATTAAACTGTTAAAACAGAAAATTTCGTCCGGTTGAACTGTTTCTCGTTATATGTCAGCAATTGTTCATTTTTGTGTGGTTGAATGACTGAATGGTTAGCACGTGTGCGCTGTATCGTAACGTCTGTCATTGAGTCAACTGGCGTCGTTTCGATTTCCAGGTTGTACGTGACATGGAGTATGGTCGCCCGTCCAACCTCGTGGGTTTTCTCCTTGTCCTTCGGTTTCCTCCCGCGACTCAAGACCCCTATGCGCAAGGGAAGTATTGAAATAAAATTTAAAACCATATGTTAGTCCCAAAATGACCTAGTTTGTGTCGAGTGGACGTTAAGCCACTGCAGAGTGCCATTCTTGTATATTGCAGTCTATGACCCTTTGTTTAAAACATGCTTAAGAAGTTGTCACTATTTCCTACTTATAACCAAACATATTGGAAACGATAATTATATAACATATCCCTAATTGTTACGGTGGATGATAAGGGACATGAAAAATAATATAATTTGATTTTTTTAATATTCACCCAAGTCAATTTTAATATAATTTGTTTTTTTTATAATTTTCACCCAAGTCAATTTTAATATGATTTATTTTTTATAATTTTCACCCAAGTCAATTTTAATTTAATTTGTTTTTTATTATTTTCATCCAAGTCAATTTTAATTTCCACCCAAGTCATTTGTAATATATTTTGTTTTTTATAATTTTCACCCAAGTCAATTTTAATTTTCACCCAAGTCAATTATAATATAATTTCGATTCTGTTGAATTTCCACCCAGCGCGTGATGACATAGGAGAACGCTAGATTGGATATGATGACGCCATACGTGGATTGTGGGTTAGGGTAAGGATAAGGGTTTCTTTGTCCCTCGTTCACGTTTTATGATCGAGAGATAGTGTTTGTTAGCGTTACTGGTTCATTTTTCTCCAGGTCACTGTGAGCGGGAGCATAGTCTCCAGACCCCCCCCCCCCACATTTCATTAAAAAATTGTGTGTTAGCCACCTCACCTCAAATTGGAGTTTTGTCCCATTGGGGTTCCGGGATGATCAGGAGAAGTTTTGAGGGATATGGGTTGGGAGGGGATGCACAATTTTTTTTTTTTTTTTACCTTTGGTCACCTACTCATATTGCACTCTCTAAAGGTGTTCCGAAATAAAAATTCGAGAAGGGGGGGGGGGGGTCCATGCTCCCCACTTTTTTTTTTTTTTTTAATCAAAAAATTCGAATGAAATTTTTTTTTAGAACTTTCGGGCCATGTCCCTCCCAAAAATCGAGCTTGCACGCCCCATAGGAACCAATCTATGGCCTTTGGTGTAATGCGGATGATTTGGAAAGCCATGTTTGGGACGTCCGCCCCGGTGGTAGTGCTCAGTGACTTGGAATTCTAAAAAATGGAGGATAATACGCCTGGTTACTGATCCGAAAGAAAAGAATGGATTCTGATTTATCTCGGCCCCCAAACATGGCCCCTCGTTTCAGACAAACGCTCAAACTTTGCCAATTTGGACCCAAAAACACCCGATTTCGTTCTGTAAACACCCATATGCACCTATAGGAAGGTTCCGAGGTTGGAAATTCTTGAAGTATATCGACGCCGGGGAGTCGCCCGGGGCCGTCACACTTCAGCCTCGGCGACCGGTAGTGGGGGAAATCGAGATTTTTTTTTGCATCAAAATGCCTGAAAGGCCCCTTTGCCTGACCGCAGCTTAATACATTGTTATGACAGTATTTTTTTCAAAAATGGTCCTATATCTCTTCGAAATTTGGCTACCTCCCCCGCCCTCCATTTCCACCTTGAGGCATCCAAAAATGGTCTCAAAATTAAAATCGAACACCTAGTTCCATCTCTATTTTTTTAACTTTGTGTACCCCCGGGAAAATGGCCACCGTTCACTCCCCATGGGTCGGGATCAACATTTTCTTTTGGGAAATGTGTTTGGCCGAAAGATGGGTGCTTGGGTGGAATACCTGCCCAGAAAATTTGGTGTCAATTGACCCTCAGGAAGGGTCGGGCGTAGCAATAATCCACATGAAAAATGGGCGAAAACAGAAAAAAAAATCGATTTTGTCATTTCGGTGCCCCTTAGAAAAAGCCCTTAACTTAGCCCATATGGGCAGTGGGTCCATGAAATTTGGAGGGCGCCCGCCAAAAATGAGCAGGATCGACCAAGGGGTTCCGATTTTATTCAGATTTCGGATCAGAACTCTACTCGACCTGACCCCCCCCCCTTCCCGATCTCCTTCCAAAACATTTGTCATTTTTAGAGGATTCAGGGGTTTAGACTGAATTCATAGGCCAAGGTGGGATGGGGGGTAGGCTACCCCTCCTTTAACCCCATATTCCCGTTTCTACCCTCCGCCGAGACATGTTTTTCTCAAGGTCAAGTTTTTCTAAACCCTGCCCCTCCCCGTGGACCCTGGGGCCACAAATTTGGCATGAGGGTAGGCCTTGGTAATGCCTTCTAACACTCTGGGGGGTTGGACTCGCAAGTCCGAACCCTTAAACCTTTTTTTGACGAGCCACCTGTGGAGGAAACGGAGAACTGGGGAGATATGATCAAATTTCCTGGTTGATGACGTCACGCGCTGGGTGGATATTCAACAGAATCGAAATTATATTACAAATGACTTTGGTGAAAATTAAAATTGACTTGGGTGAAAATTAAAATCGACTTGGGTGGAAATTAAAATTGACTTGGGTGAAAATTATAAAAAACAAATTATATTACAAATGACTTGGGTAGAAAATAAAATTGACTTGGGTGAAAATTATAAAATAAAACAAATTAAATTAAAATTGACTTGGGTGAAAATTATAAAAAAAACAAATTAAATTAAAATTGACTTGGGTGGAAATTATAAAAAAAACAAATTATATTAAAATTGACTTGGGTGAAAATTAAAATTGACTTGGGTGAAAATTATAAAAAACAAAACAAATTATATTAAAATTGACTTGGGTGAATAAAGCTTATTGTTTTTGTTAAAGTTATTATGTGTGTTTTTGTTTTCTTACCATTTTCATTTCATTTTTCTCAAACTTTTGAAGTGAGAAGTAATCCCGATTACAGCAACACAAGTCTCAGTTATTTCCCTTTATTTTTTCAGATTAATTTTTTGCCTGGATGCAATGTTTCTCACTTGTCTTGATTGGTAAATATAACAAGTTTCTCTGCAAATCGGCTTTGTTTTTGTCTTCTTACCATTTTCATTTCATTTTTCTCAAACTTTTGAAGTGGGAAGTAATCCCGATTACACCAACACAAGTCTCAGTTATTTCCTTTTAGTTTTTCAGATTATTTTTTTGCCTGGATGCAATGTTTCTCACTTGTCTTGATTGGTAAATATAACAAGTTTCTCTCGGCTATTAATCAAGATATATTTAATTGATTCGTATATTATGTCTGTCAACACTGTCCATCATGTTCATTTTACATACTGTAGTCCGTTGGCCAATTATGCTATTTTATTGAGATTTCGTCTAACAGTATGGATACAGCTATGGCGGGTGTGGCGTCAGCAGGGTAAGCTTACTCTTCCGGACCACTGTTACCATTGTTTGCCGTGTATGTTGTACACGGTGTATACTCCATATGCTGATTACACTATTTAGCCTGATTACACTATTTTGCCTATACCGTTTTTTTTTTGGAAATACTACCGGTGTAGGCTGTCATTGATAGTCCATTGGCCAATTACGCTGTTTTACCGAGATTTCGTCTAATAGTTTGGATGCAGCTATGGCGGATGTTGGCGCCAGGCAGGGTAAGCTTACACTTCCGGACACATGTAACCACTGTTTGTCGTTTATTTTGTACACGGTGAACAGTCATTTGCTGATTACACTACTTTGCCTCAACCGTTTTTCAGAACTTTGAATTTTGACTAATGGTTTGGATTGTTCGCACTAGGTTTTATTTTATTATTATCTTTAGACTTGTAGCGATTTTTTTTTTACCGATTTAGATAATTAATTTTTCTTGTATTTTTAATCTTTTAAGATCCTTGATATATTCCATGCCACGTGACGATGAAATGAAAGCTTTCATATCTGCACGAAACAGTAGCAAATCTAGTTATTAAGCTAATTGTAACCATGGGATCTTTCTGAAAGAATGGGTGGTGATTTGGGAATGAATATATTTTCGAAACGTTTTACAAATTCGAAATCACCGAATTTTACGAACGAAAAATATTAAAATGCATAGTCGTAACTTTGTGGATATTTGACCGATTTTACTAATTCTTTTTTCTTTGAGTACCTTGAAAAAAATCATTTTCATCTGCAATTCAGATTTTCGAATTCCGAAACTTCGTCGCTTTGATTTCGAACCGGAAGCTGAGACCAACTTGACAACTTCTTTAATAAATGCACGATTTTCAAGAAATTTAGTATGTAATTAGTATGTAATCTTATTGATGCGACTTGGAAAATGCCTTCAGAAATTTTCAAACTTATCTCCACTTGGAGAAATTAAGGATCAAAGTTTTAAAAAAAAAAATCGATGAAATATAGGTCAGATCAACTTGAATTTTTTTTCCAGTACTAACTACGACATTACTGATTCGTACACAAAAATGGTGTAGCTCAATCCGGAAGTGCCACCATCTTGAATGTGAAATATACCTAAGGCTTTTTTTTTGATATTTCACTTACAGACACCGAAGTTATTTTTCCTGAATCGTAGAAGGAATGCCTAAACGTTCGCAATCTACGTAATGACAACCGGTCTAGTGTGCAGATTCATTGATGCAAATCTATGTTTGCTTTTGTTTATGTCTATTCTGGTTTCAAAGACCCCCAAAAAGATTTTTGGATTTAAAAAAGAATCCCAAATTTTCATTATTTTCTCGAATATAGACTAGGCCTATAGTTATAGGGCCTAGTTCAATCCAAATATATTTCTTGAATACCGGTAATATTTATTGACTATTTTAATAAATTTAGCTCTAGTATTAATTTATAGGCTTACATTACAATGCCTAGGTATTTAGCATACTCTGAAATAAAAAGTTATCTTTCATGAAAAGTTATTTTTTACAATTTTATTTCAAAACAACAAATTAATAAGAAAATTTGTCTGCTCAGATCTTACCATAATAAAGAGTTGGCCGAGGTGAAGAAGTTTGTCAGTGGTCAATCTACTTCCACTGTTTACAAGAATATGTGGTGGCAGTACTTAGACCTACTGGATGTCTTTTTGAGGGATAACACAATCCCACGAAGACAACAATTTAGGCCCAGTAGATGTAAGTGATTTAGAATCTTTTGCATAAATGTTTAAACTTAATTTAATTAGTATTACTTAAATTTTCTTTGTTTTAGAATATGTGAACTAGCAATAGGTCATTTTACATAATATTAGTCTCAAAATGACCATGTATCAATTGTTGGTCACAATCCACAGTAATTACACAATGCAGGCATGTAAAAGCTATTATTTTGTACTGTAGTGTGTACAGATTTAGTCCCAAAATGACATAGTTTGTGTCGAGTGGTCGATAAACCCCATTTTGCTCCCTCTGTCTAAATTTCAGCACTCCTAACTCTAAAAATAAATGCAAGGAACGGGCCTGTTTACATTGAAGCACATGTATAATTATAATAATTGTATAAACCATGTCTGAAATTGTTTGCTTGAATTATATATTTGTCAGTGGTTAAGGCGATGGGTCGCTAGGTCGGAGGTCGGGTGTTCGATCCTTGCATTGGCTTAAAAAGTTCATCTCGTGGTTTCCCCATGTCAGTGATGCAGAACGGAGGGCCTGATAAGGACAGCTGTCTAGTTGTTCGTATGGTACGGAAAACTGATGTCTTATGTAGACATTGGCGTGCACAAAAAAGATCCCTATTTTACTAAATCCTTTTTCTTTCAGTACTTTGAGACAATTACTTCAAATCTGCAGTTTCAAATTTCGGAAATTTGTCGCTGTGATTTCGAACCGGAAGTTATGACCAATTTGACGTTTTTATGAAATTTAGCATGTAAGTAGATCTTACAGATACGACTTCAAAAATATGATTAGAAATTTTCTAAATTATCTCCCTTTAATGAAATTAAGAATCAAAATTTTCAAAAAAATCATCGAAATATAGGTCAGAAAGACATAATTTTTTTTTCGATACTAGTTCAGTAATTCCTGATTCGTACACAAAATATGGAGTTTGTAGACCGAACCGGAAGAGCCACCACCTTGAAACGTGAAAAGTCACTAAGGCTTTTGCGATCATGCACTTACAGACATGGTAGTTATATTTTCATTATTCTTGAAGGAAGGCCTAAAAAACGTTCAGAGCAGAATTTTGATTTAGGTCAACTGATGGTCGACGAAGTATAGGTCAGATCACCTTGAATTTTCTTTCGGTACTAGCTACGAGACTACTGATTCGTACACAAAAAATGGAGTTTGTAGCTCAATCCGGAAGTGTCACCATCTTGAAATGCGAAAAATCCCTAAGGCGTTTTTTACTTACTTACAAACACAAGAGTTATAACTTCAAACAGACACTGGTGTTAGAGTGAGTGGCCAGACGATTCGGAATCGACTGCATAGGGGTTACCTTCGCGCCCGACGTCCTCGCGTGATCCCTTGTTTGAGAGATCATCACATTCAGGCAAGACGTCATTGGTGTAGGGATCGTCAACACTGGGATAATCGACGCTGGAGCAATGTGATGTTTTCAGATGAGTCAAGGTTCACTGTTGATTTTTTGGACAGACGTAGGAGGGTGTGGCGTCGTCGAAACGAGCGCTTCCAAGACGTTAACGTCATCAGACATGATCGATTTGGGGGTGGTTCTGTTATGGTGTGGGGAGGCATCACTGTTGCTGGAAGAACGGCTTTACATGTTCTTGCAGTGCGTGTTACAGGCCAGTACTACCGGGACAACTTCTTGGCAGTCCATGTTGTGCCGTTCGCACGACGTCATGGCCGCCGTTTCATCTTCCAGGATGACAACGCAAGATGTCACAGGGCCAGGATCGTTACAGGTTACCTCCAACAACAGAACATCACCACATTACCTTGGCGAGCACTGAGTCCCGACCTCTCCACCATCGAGCATGTCTGGTACATGCTTGGACAGAGGTTACGTCAACGTCAACAACGTCCTGCTAATGTCCAAGAACTTGCTGCTGCGTTGCAACAGGAATGGGACAATCTGGACCAAAATGACCTTAGACGTCTCATTATATGCCACGTCGGATCAATGCATGTTTGGCAAACAGAGGAGGATTTACCCGTTACTGACTTTGTTGCGATGCTGTGGTAACTTTGTGTCTTTTCTAGTCATCGGATTGAATAGACCTCAGCACGCTTTCTCTGTTTACGCCATAGAGAGATGTCAATATATACACCTCCATGGTTTTGACCCCGTTGAATTCGACGTCCGACATTTTGTGGAAGTGCGTAGTGGCATTTGATTGGTTAATTCAAAGGACACATATTAATGCCTATTTTTCACGCGTAAACAACTTTGTCGGCACGAAAACGGTCAAAGGCGAAATTAGAAATTTTAAATGTTTCAAATAACAAAAATTCGACCACGAGCCACGCTATCCAGAAATGTATTAATTTAAGAAATACAAGACGAATTGAACAAACTACGGCCTATTGTGTTCATTTACATGCCCGTTAATGTAGACTTTTCACTGTTTTCCATATTCAATTCAAAATGGTGACTATCAGATGACCTAAATCAAAGTTCTACCCTGAACGCTTTTTAAGAATTCCTTCAAGGATTCAGAAAATATAACTCTCGTATCTGTAATTAAAATATCAAAAAAGGACTGTAGATTTTCACATTTCAAGATGGTGGCAGATCCGGTTCGATCGACAAACATATTTTGTGTACTAATCCTTAATTACTAAACTAGTATAGACAAAATATTTCAAGGCAATCTGACCTTTATTTCGTCGAGTTGTTTTGAAAATTTTGATCCTTAATTTCTCCAAAGGGGAGATAAGTTAAAAATTTCTAAAGTCATTTTTCAAGTCGCATCAGCAAGATCTACTTACATAATAAATTTCATGAAAATCATGAAACTATTAAAGAAGTTGCCAAGTTAGTCTCTACTTTCGGTTCAAAATCACAGCGACGAACTTTCGAAATTCGAAAATCTGAAATTGCAGATGAAAAACATTTTTTTCAAGGTACTCAAAGAAAAAAGAATTGGTAAAATCGGTCAAAAAACCACAAAGTTACAACTATGCATTGTAATATTTTTCGTTCGTAAAATTCGGTGATTTGGGATTCGTAAAACGTTTTGAAAATATATTTAATCAACAGCCACCAACCATTTCCGGGGGGGGGGGCGATAGGTCAAAGTTTCAGAAAGATCCTATGGTTAGATTCGTAGAAATCCGATTTGTGAGTAAAACACACAAAATAACAAAAAACAAAAAATAACTACATCTGCTAAGCACATATTAAAGCTTTCATTTTCACAGTCACTTTCTGTCACATGTCATGGGTGATGTAAATAATCCGAAGAAGGTCACAGTCTAGTGAAGTTAATGTGATTTTTCATTCGTAAACAACTTTGTCGGCACGAAAAACATCAAAAGCAAAATTCTGACCCATATTTCGACGATTTTTTTTAAAAATTTGATTCCTTACCGTCACCAAGGAGAGATAATTTAGAAAATTTTAAATGTCATTTTTCAATTCACACCAGTAAGGTTACTTGCATACTAAATTAAAGAAGTTGTCAAGTTGGTCTCAACTTCCGGTTCGAAATCACAGCGACGAAGTTTCGAAATTCGAAAATCCGAAATTGCAGATTTGAAGTAAATGTCTCAAGATACTCAAAGAAAAAAGAATTAGTAAAATAGGTCAAATATTCACAAAGTTACAGAATTGTAGATCAAATGTATTCGTTCGTAAAATCCGGTGATTTCGGATTCGTAAAACGTTTTGAAAATATATTGAATCAAGGTTCGCACCCCATTTTTTAGGGGGTAGGTCAAAATTTCAGAAAGATCGTACGGATAGATTCTGAGAAATCCGATTTGCAGAAACTACACAAAAAGAAAAAAATAACAATAACTAGATCTGCTTAGCAGATATTAAAGCTTTCATATTTACAGTCACTTCCTGTCACATGTCATGGGTCATATAAATAATCCGAACAAGAAAGAAAAATAATTAAAATCGGTCACAATCTAGTGAAGTTAATGTGATTTTTCACTCGTAAACAACTTTGTCGGTACAAAAAACATCAAAGCCAAAATTCGAATTTTTGAAAAAATAATAATAATAATAATAACAGATTTATATAGCGCAAGATTAAATTGCGTTTCCAATTCACTAACACTATGAAAGAACTAATTGTTGAATAGGTGTGTTTTCAACTCGCGTTTGAATTGGTCAACAGAGTTAATCATTCGTAATTCTTTGGGAAGATTATTCCATAGATGGGGAGCTGAGCACGAGAAAGCTCGTTTCCCTAGTTCTAATTACACAGTTATCAGTTATCTAATGATGACCTCAACGTACTTGTGATGTTCTCTCATCGTTTTAACAACTGTTTTAAATATATACTATTCAAAAGAAGTAGGGGATATTTGATTTTGGGGGCATAATACTAAAATATGCAAATGACTACGAAAAAAGTCACTATAGAACCTAAGAGAAGAAACATTTCCAGTTACATGTGACGCCCAAACGCACCAATAGCTACCGCATGGAATGCAGGTGATGCTTGGGATCATCATGGGGGTCCAACCCAAGATTTGCACGACTCTGACTTTGAACGTTACAGTCATTGTGGCATTGAATTCCAGGATGGAAACATCAGTTTAATTGTTTTAGTGACCAGAAAACAAATTTTGATATGCGTCGGCTTACCCAAAATGAAAGGTTACGCGCCCTTGGCATGCTACAGATCGGCACAACACAGGCGGTTGTGGCGCGGACGATGAATGTTTCTCAGTCTGTCATAAGCAGGCTATGGTCCAGATTCTGTGATACACAATCTGTACAGGACAGACCACGCTCAGGTCGAACAAGGGCGACAACTCAAGCCCAGGATCGATTTATCCGTACCTTGGCCTTGAGAAATCGTGTCATCACAGCAAATCAGATCAGCGCTCGTCTTCAAACAGACACTGGTGTTAGAGTGAGTGGCCAGACGATTCGGAATCGACTGCATAGGGGTTACCTTCGCGCCCGACGTCCTCGCGTGATCCCTTGTTTGAGAGATCATCACATTCAGGCAAGACGTCATTGGTGTAGGGATCGTCAACACTGGGATAATCGACGCTGGAGCAATGTGATGTTTTCAGATGAGTCAAGGTTCACTGTTGATTTTTTGGACAGACGTAGGAGGGTGTGGCGTCGTCGAAACGAGCGCTTCCAAGACGTTAACGTCATCAGACATGATCGATTTGAGGGTGGTTCTGTTATGGTGTGGGGAGGCATCACTGTTGCTGGAAGAACGGCTTTACATGTTCTTGCAGTGCGTGTTACAGGCCAGTACTACCGGGACAACTTCTTGGCAGTCCATATTGTGCCGTTCGCACGACGTCATGGCCGCCGTTTCATCTTCCAGGATGACAACGCAAGATGTCACAGGGCCAGGATCGTTACAGGTTACCTCCAACAACAGAACATCACCACATTACCTTGGCGAGCACTGAGTCCCGACCTCTCCACCATCGAGCATGTCTGGTACATGCTTGGACAGAGGTTACGTCAACGTCAACAACGTCCTGCTAATGTCCAAGAACTTGCTGCTGCGTTGCAACAGGAATGGGACAATCTGGACCAAAATGACCTTAGACGTCTCATTATATGCCACGTCGGATCAATGCATGTTTGGCAAACAGAGGAGGATTTACCCGTTACTGACTTTGTTGCGATGCTGTGGTAACTTTGTGTCTTTTCTAGTCATCGGATTGAATAGACCTCAGCACGCTTTCTCTGTTTACGCCATAGAGAGATGTCAATATATACACCTCCACGGTTTTGACCCCGTTGAATTCGACGTCCGACATTTTGTGGAAGTGCGTAGTGGCATTTGATTGGTTAATTCAAAGGACACATATTAATGCCTATTTTTCACGCGTAAACAACTTTGTCGGCACGAAAACGGTCAAAGGCGAAATTAGAAATTTTAAATGTTTCAAATAACAAAAATTCGACCACGAGCCACGCTATCCAGAAATGTATTAATTTAAGAAATACAAGACGAATTGAACAAACTACGGCCTATTGTGTTCATTTACATGCCCGTTAATGTAGACTTTTCACTGTTTTCCATATTCAATTCAAAATGGTGACTATCAGATGACCTAAATCAAAGTTCTACCCTGAACGCTTTTTAAGAATTCCTTCAAGGATTCAGAAAATATAACTCTCGTATCTGTAATTAAAATATCAAAAAAGGACTGTAGATTTTCACATTTCAAGATGGTGGCAGATCCGGTTCGATCGACAAACATATTTTGTGTACTAATCCTTAATTACTAAACTAGTATAGACAAAATATTTCAAGGCAATCTGACCTTTATTTCGTCGAGTTGTTTTGAAAATTTTGATCCTTAATTTCTCGGTTTGACAATGAATTTAGAGGAGAAAGAAAACATAGACCCTGAAATATTACTGAAGGCCGGCTATTTAGGTTTGAAACGAAAAATGATTTTCAAGATGACGTTAAAAGAGTGGAGTAGGGTCATTGATCGTTTCAAGCGATATCTAGGCAGTACAAAAAAAACCTACGAAATTTGCCATCAACACGGAACTCAGTTGTGAACTAGGCACAGCGCATCAAATAGTACTACAACGGAAAAACGTTAGACAGTTGGTGATACCTGAAAACAACTTTTCCGATCTTACAGCCTTATCGAGAGTTACACGGTCTTTCAAGAGGGGCTGGTATCAAGTGTTTGGATGTCCACAGTCACAGTTAGGCGTTGCTATAGAGGGTTGGACTTTGTTAAAATCGGGCAAGACGTGGTAAGAGACACCCGAAGAATGTGTTTCTGCAGCGAAAAAGGACGGATGGGACCAACCCGACAGTTACAGGGCTGAAGTACGTGTAGAGGGTGTGTACGACGAGTCTCAACTCGTTTTACACGAGGAGCTTGGCGACGAACCAGAAAATGTTATACCTCTCATACCGTGTATGGTGTGTTTCAGGCCTGTACACGTAAATGACCCTCATTACTGTCCACCCGAAAATGTACGATCGTTAGTCTTGGCAATCATGGGTGACATGATTATAAATACAGAAATTTCAAAATGTGTAACTAGCCGGTGTGAAGGACGTCTCAACGATCGCGGAGGACAGCTTGAACATACGTGTATGGGGATCGACTATTGGTTCAATGAAATCAACTTTGTCGACTGGTACTTTGAACCCTGTTTTCTAGAGTTGAATAAAGATCGATTTTTACAGATAGCCCGATTCGTGCCGGAGATTCGTGATCGTAGTGAAGAGTTGTTTCTACACGGTACGCTGTATTGGAAAGATCAAATCTTAGACCGTGTGCGCGCAATGTCCAAATAACTTTTTTTTATTATTATTACTCAATTATTGTTTACTTCTCTATATGTATTACATGTCATCATTTGTACGTTTTGGTAGAATAAAAGATTAATCATTTTCTAAAAAGTTCTTAGTTATTTTGATACGAACTTACGGAATGGATGTTAGATTAAAATGGCCGTTTACTCAGTCTGGGGAAAAGTCAATAGTCAGACGCTTGATTCTAGAGCTAACTCAAGTTGTCGATCAGCCCGTAGACCGCATAGTGTGGTGTTACGGTGTTTGGCAACCCCTGTACGAAGAATTAGCGGGTATCGTAGAATTTGTCGAGGGGTTGGTTGTTAGTCTATATCCCAAGGAAAGAACATTATTGATCATCGATGATTTGATGGATGAGACAACCGACAGAGTATCAAAACTATTTACCCGTGGGAGTCATCACGAAAATGCATCGGTTATTTATATCGTTCAAAAGCTGTTTCATAAAGGGAAACACCACCGTACCATTAGCCTGAATGCCCATTACATTGTTATTTTTAAGAACCCCCGTGATGTGTCGGCTATAACGCAATTAGCAAAACAGATGTATCCGGGGAAAACTAATTTTGTTCGTGAAAGTTACGAAGATGCGACACGAAAGCCCTATTCCTATTTATTGCTTGATTTGAAGAGTACAACCCCAGACCTTTTGAGACTTCGGAGTAGTATTTTCCCTCGAGACAACCCCACGGTGTACGTGTCAAAGGTATAAAAGCAATAGATTTTTTTTCAGCCCTACCTATACTTAGTTGACCGAATGTAAAAAAAATAATGTACGGTCTAGAACGTCACGCTGAATTGTTACAAGCACTCAAACACGCCAAACCCCGACAGCGAATACATATTATTAAAAACGCTAGTAAACCAGTCATTGAAGCATTATGTGAATGTTGTCTCAACGTTTTACAAGGTCGAGTTCGTCTGTCGTCGTATCAAAAGAAAAAACGATTGTCCAGACACAAAGTGGTTCTCAGACGGTTAGTAGACCGTAAAGTCCCACTAAAACAGAAGAAAAAAATTCTTCAGAGAGGCGGATTTCTCGGCGCATTGTTGGGACCATTGGTGGGGATTCTAGGTTCGGTGATTCCTAAATTATTTGGAGGGTAATGGAATTTACTAAAAAGATGACACTAGTACCCGAGAGTTTGTTGGAAAATTTGCAAACACCCAAACCCCAGCTATTACAACCACCATCTGTGAGAAAGGTTTCCGAATTAGATGGAGAAATACGTCACATTCTCGAGGATCCTAACTTGAATGATTATGAAAAAGCCGAAAGGTACGGTCAAAAACTAAGAGAATTTATATTTCATAAAAAGCGGGCCATTGAACCACCCACGGTATATGTCAAACAACAACAACAAGGATTAAATGCTGAAGTACAGGGCAAACAAACGATTGTAAAGGACAAAGACCCAGACACCTCGGTAACCCAAACGAGGCCGCCACAGGTTAACGCTGGCCCACTCTTAAAAGGGGATATTCTTACTACCGTTCCGAAATCCTTGAAAAATAAGGCTGAGCTCTTAATGGAAAAATTACACCAAACATTACGTGGGATGATAAAGGTACCGTCTCTATACAGGGAGATGTTGTTCACGGTTCAAATATAACGGATCTCGTCAATGAATTATTACGTAAACGCAAGTCTTTTGAACCTATCGGGTGGCGGGATCTAGGTCAAGCCTTGTCTAGCTATAATTTACCTAGAGATCTGATAGGAAATGTTGACCGATATCGATACATAAACAAGCCGAGACTTACTGGGACACCGCCACACAGTCAACGAGCACGTTCACGCTCCGTTGAACACATAACTCGAAGGAGTTGGCTCAGCAGACGTATTATGTCTCACGAGTATATAAATGACACCTCAAAACACGGTCGTGACCTCGAATCCACAGCTAGCCGACGGAAAACACACAGAAGGCAGGGTACACCTGACTGGTTACCTTATAATAAAAAATGAGACCGGCGTTGAATCGAATGTTGACAAAGATTTATTATAATCCCGAACATCCAGTCTCGTATAGTGGTATTTACAAACTGTATAGCTACCTTAGACAGAAAAATCAACCGATCACCCTTAAAGATGTTCGGGGTTGGTTATCTAAACAGCGTAGCTATACGATGCACGTTACACCGAAACGTCGTTATAAGCGTGACAGAATCCGCGTAGCAGGAATCGACCACCTGTGGGGATTAGATCTCGCAGACGTATCGTCGCTGAAAAAGCATAATAATGGTCATACTTTCCTATTATGTGTTATAGATGTTTTAAGTAAATATGCCTGGGTGTATCCGATGAAAAGTAAAACCGCACGAAGTATAGCCCAAGGGTTTACGCACATTTTGGAAAGCTCGCAACGAAAACCTATTAGTATACAAACGGATAAGGGTAAGGAGTTTTTGAACAAATCGTTTCAAACCATGCTCAAGGATAGGGGTATAGGTTTTTATGTTAGTCAAAACGACGATATCAAAATGGCGATCGTCGAAAGACTGCAAAGAACATTGAAGAGACGAATGTATCATTATTTTACGAAAAATAATACTTTTACCTATATCAACGTTTTACAAAAGATTGTCAATGGTTACAATAATTCGAAACATCGTAGTATACAAATGGCACCCGTTAAAGTACATCCAGGTAATCAAGATCGTGTAATGGACATTCTTTACAAAAAAGTCACAAAACCGAAAGAGAAATACGCATTTAACGCTGGTGACTATGTCAGAATATCAGAGTCTAAACATCCGTTTAAAAAAGATTATTTAGGTAGTTATAGTGAGGAGATATTTCAAGTGGTTCAACGATTGCGACGTGATCGACCCGTGTATAAAATAAATGACCTACAAGGTGTTGCGATCAAAGGTACATTTTACCGTGAAGAACTTATCAAAGTTATACCTCCTAAACATTACGATATCGAACGGGTCATTTCTAGAAAGACGGTCCGTGGTTTAAAATATTTATTAGTACGTTGGAGAGGATACGATCAATCAATCGTTTGACAGTTGGATAAAAGCGTCTAGCGTCGTAAGAAAATGACATCAATAAACTCGTCAGGTCCCAACCGGTACCGCAGGTTTTTGCAAGAGATAAAGAGACCCAACTGCGACGAATCGTTGTGTGAGGCAGTCCTCTGCGTATTCACGGCTCTCATCATACTGGCTATGATAACAGTTGAAATTTTGAATACTGTGATGTTAAACAAAGAGTTAATGGCTAACAATTCAACGAGTTTGTAATATTTTTTTTTCTTTTTTACTTAAAAAGGTCTGTGTACCACCGAGATCGGTATCAGACGTGTCTGAATAGCCGTCAGTCATGATCGAAAAAAATGAAGTGTATCTAACATTGCCATCGAACAGTAGCGAACTCTATTATCCGAACAACAAGATCAGCTCTTTCAAAACTAAATTGGCCCGTCCTCTCGAATTGGATGGTGCATGGGCGTGCGGTCTCGTCGAAATTCACTACCCTTGCAGCTGGACAAAAATATACCTCACAGATTGTTGGCTGACGTATCGCAGCAAAACCGAAATAGACGGCCCCCATAGATTACGTTTTTCAATACCTGACGGTTACTATGATACGGCGAGTGCTATAATCAACCATTTCAATAAAGCTGCACTGGAGGTTGGGGCTTCGCTATCTATCCTGAAAGATCCTGACGGTCATGTCTTATTACTCTTAGGCAGAGATGGGCGAAAAGTCCATTTATCCACGAACCTAGCCCGCATATTTGGATTTATGAAAACAAATGAATTTACAAGCAGTGTGAAAAGTGATACAAAAATAGATTTAGATTCCAATTTTCACAATATTTATATTTACACCGATATTATCGAAAACCAGTTGGTAGTACACCGTTGTTACGGGCCATACAGGTTGATCTATCTAAACCCTTTGGTTCAGCGGTCTATAAAACGTTTGACACCCCTTATTATATACCAGTTAACAACCATTACATAGACACGATTGAACTCGGTCTTACTCTTTACACGGAACTAGGTCGCCCTGACCCTTTGAATTTGGTCACGTTCTGTGTAAGCTACATTTGCGTAAGGTAGAATAATGACGTGTCTACAACCCTATAGATGTGACGAAGCAAAGATACGTCATTATTATCTCAGTCAAACGGGCGATGGGTTTCCAGTTTTTTGGGGGACCCCGTATCAGAAAGGCTATGGTTTAGGTTCTGTTCTCTCGAGTTTATTTCGTGTGGCTACGCCTCTCTTAAAGTCTGCAGCCAAAACTGTCGGAAAAAAAGCACTCACCACCGGTGCACAGATATTTGGTGATGTTTTTCACGGTAAAAATTTAAAGACCTCTGCTAAACGACACTTGTTACAAGCGAGTCGGGATCTGGGGACAAGAGCACTCAACAACATTACCGATCCTATAAAGCCACCTACACGACACGGTACGGTCAAACGTCTAAAACAAGACCGTGGTAAGAAGAGAAAAAGACGTAAACAGCACACGTCGGATATATTTAGTTGAATTTTCAAGTCCAGCTCAACCACCAACCCTCCCCACCACAACAGTCAACCGATATTCGTTTTGTTTTTGTTTAGACAGTCAAAATGATCGATCCTCGTTCACATGAATGTTTATCTTCGGGGTTGGATTTATTTACAGCTGCAAATACCAAAGTAGATATCGAAAGTGGGAAGTGGCACGAATATCATCCTATATCTAATCTAGACAGTGGAGCCCCCCTCGAATTTTACTTGTCAGGTTCAGGAGAGGAATATCTAGATCTAGCCCAAAGTTTCTTTACCGTTCGTGCCAAAATTTTAAATTCCGACGGTACAAATATAGCAGACGACGCTAATGTAGGTCCTGTGAATAATTTTTTACACAGCCTGTTTAGTCAAATTGACTTATCATTAAATGGCAAGAGAGTCTCCCAACCCGCGGCAGTCAATCCATATCGTTGTTATTTGGAGAATCTATTGAGTTATGGGTCGGATGCTCAAAAGTCAAATTTATTAACCTGTCAGTTTTGCTTAGACACACCTGGGCATTTCGAAAGCAGCGATGTCTCCGACGCTGGAGGTAATAAGGGGTTCAAGTTTCGGGCCAAAGCCTTCAAAGGTAGTAAATCTGTAGATATGCTAGGAAAACTACATCTGGATTTGTTTAGTCAGAATAAATATTTACTGAATGGAGTTGACATGCGCCTTAGAATGGTTCGCTCTAAAGATACATTTTGTCCAATGGCTGCCACGGACACTTTCAAAGTAGTGATCGAAAAAGCATCTCTTTGTATACGAAGATTAAAGTTGAATCCTGCTGTTACCGTCGCACATGCCAGTGCTCTGATGAAACGAAATGCAATTTACCCTATTCGTCGAGTAGATGTAAAAAGTTTTACCATACCTACCGGAAATCGAAGCTTGGATAAGGACAATTTGTTCTTAGGGCAAACTCCTCGTAGCGTCCTCGTGGCCCTGGTCAGTAATGACTCGTTTTCAGGAATTTCAAATAAAAGTTCCTACCATCTCCAGCATTTTGACATTAACCATATATCGCTCCAGGTTAACGGCGAGGATGTCTTTGGTAAACACCCGAGTCCAAATTTTAGTGAAACCCTCGGGTACGGTTATACCCGAGCTTTCAACACCTTATTTTCCGGCACCCCAACTCTTTTTCAAGATAAAGGGCCAGTCATTACGCTGAATGGTTATCGAAACGGATTCTGCATATTCTACTTTGATTACACTCCTGAACTTTCTGTCGACAACACTGTACATAAGAAAGAGAACGGGAAATGCCAAACTCGAGATACGTTTCGGGACAGCTTTGCCTTCTACAGTGAATGTGATTCTATACTGTGAGTTTGAAAATAAGATCGAAATAGACAGTGCCAGGAATATTATAACAGATTTTTAAGATGAATACAAATCAAATCACGGCTATTTTAAAACGTGACGCCCGAACAGCCCCTCATTTTCGGGGTGTTTTTGCCCGTGATAAGTTACCCAAGACATTACAAAGTGGTCTATATATTTACAATACCCATACCTCCAATAAGAGGGGTGAACATTGGCTGCTTCTTTACGTGGGACGAGGTGTGGTGGAATACTTCGATTCCTTTGGTCTAAAACCTTACCATGGGGACGTTATGCATAGGATTATGAAAACGGGGTTGCCCCTCGTATACAACAAGAAGCGTCTGCAGGCATTGTTCAGTGACGTCTGTGGCCATTATTGCATATTTTACGCCCATCAGCGCTGCAGAGGTAAAAGTCTGAAAAGGATTGTAAAAACATTTTCTCGAAACCACCGTGAAAACGATGACTATGTCCGTCGCTTTGTGGCTCTTAGATTTTAAAAGTGTAAATGTCCATATATATATACATAGACCCAACTCTTAACATTAAAAAATGTAGATGTAGAATAGTTGAATAAAAAATGTTTTTTTATAGAAAAAACCAAAACAATGTCTTATTTTTTATATACAGATTTTTATATCACATATACACATAGATTGTTACAATCGTTTATACATCATTCATTTTTTTGTTTGCTTATAAACCCGTAAGGAATCGTTTGTTGAGAAGTATTAATTTCTACGCGTTTATCGTAATTGAAGGCTAATGTTTTCGACTTCTCTTTCATAGAAACAACAAACACTTTATTGCGATGAAAAGCTTTCGGGTATGTGACTTTTACTTTACGGCTGTGGTTGTGTACTAAATCGACTAAAGTCTGAAACTCAATACGTTGACTAACCTCGTGGTTAAACGTAATCCCTTTAGATTTTAGGGTATATGAGATTTCACCTGTTTTTATATTTTGAATTTTCAATCCGTATGATTTGGGGGCTGTCGCAGCGTATTCGAGTATGCGACAGTCTGGGGGGACCTCATTTGTAAATTCGCCCAAAAAAATTCCGACTGGTACGGGTGTATCGTTGTCAGTCTCCGTGAAAATGATTGAATCTGTATCAAAATACAGAACCCTATCATTCAACCGATCTAAATACTCATACAGCTTCATACGACCATATGCTGCAGTAAACGCGCCTATAGCCACATTTACGTGCGGTGCACTCGCGACAAGGCATTCTCGGTCTGTGTACTGAACCAAAACTGTTTCGTCGTTGAGAATTTCGATATTCTTGACATTTTTTGTCCCGTCGTAAAGGTAATCGTAGAAGATGGTCGGGTCATGTAGGATGACTGTTTGTACACGCTCGAGTGTGTTTTCTGCGAATTTGCCCCATAAATTAACCAAGCATTGTTTGGCTACGTATCGTAGACCTGGATTTTTAGATATTTTATTTGCCTCGAGAGTAATGTTTTCGTGTTGCTTGTAAACTTTAATATATTCCGTACGCTTTTGTTCGAGACTGACCCAGTCGATATGACAACACGTATCTAGATTATCACACAAGTCGCATGAGGGGTTGAGATCGCTTGGATAACCAGAGCACTCTTGTTTAATTTTAAGAAACATATTGATATAGCCACTGAACAAATCTTTATTTGGTAGTTGGGCGAATATATCAGCTTCGGGGACATCCGTGTGATCATCGCGGACGGTTTCCACGTGGACATCGTAGTCTTCCGATTCGATCGGCATATCGTTGTTTTCATAGCAACGGGTATGTGGGTAATTCCACACTTCGAAAATTTCGACCATGCGATAACCTTTCTCGAGTGCTGCGATAACTTCAAATATAACCCAAGTTCCCGACAGTGACCTATCGTTTTCGTTGTGCGTACAAACGTCTTTGTTACGATTCAAAGCGCATTTAGAACACAACGGAAACAGTAGCTTGCCATTAGCCCTAAACGGCAGTATTGGTATGTATAAATCCTGTGGAGCGAGAATTTTACATTTAACGAAACCTACATAATTCTCCAACGGTAAGAAGGCCCTCAAAATTACCACGGGGCTTCCGATTGGATATAATTTTAATTTATTCACGTAGGGATAAAGGCTCGTGAAATCCAGGTAACGGATTCTTTCATTTTCACGAGCCTCATGATAAAATTTCAATAAATTTGTCCTTCCGCCATAGAAAGCTTCACGCGCTTGCAAAGGTTCCACCAACCTAGGGGTCTCTGCTTCAAAGATTAAATACTCGGGTGTCTTTTGCAGACGCCTATATTCACATTCCCATATACAGTGAATACGCCTGTTTGGGTCCTTCAGACGCTCCAAACGGGCCAGGTGCTCCTCGTACATGGTTTTGTTATTGTACGGTGATGTTTGAGCTCTGTTTTTGATACAGAGGCAGCCGTGGAAAACGCAACCTAGGAATTCGATACACACCTCGGTATTATTTTCAATGTAAAAACCATCCACGTGCATATTCAATAAAATCTTCTCACCACCATTCCGGGCGTGTTGTATGTGTATATTTTCGATATATTCGAGATATTGCATGTAACGTATACCCAAATTTGAATACTTTCGAGCGCTTACATAACGGCCTTGTGGCTCTATAGCTATCGTGTAGGGGGGTAAAAATTTTCGTCGATAGACAAGGTTACACAGTGATGCAATCGTTATAGCTTTTTGGAACGGTGAAATGTTTGTTAATTCCATGAAGAGTGACCTATAGCGTGAGCTGGCAAGACGTAAAATGTTTGTATCCATGGAACAATACATATCAATTCCTGTTTAGTGTCGAAATGATTGTTTAGTAATACCCGTTCATTATACCATTTCATAACCTTATCACGTTCGCATTGAGTCATAGATGAAGTTTCGTAAAAACTGATCGCAGGCATTACCCCCTTATATTCCAGATTTTCTGGTTTAAGGAATGAATACGGAAATATACCCTTCATAACAGGCAAATCAAATGTTTTGCTAAAATCTGTAAGTTTCATAGGCATAAATGCCAGACTATCTAAAAACGTATATTATCGCATATAGTCATACAAATGATTTTAGTGCCGTTTGCAATGATATTCGGTATAAGTCTAGTATGCGTGACGAAATATCTCAATACAAATAACGCATCGAAGGCCTGACTGTTATGTGCTATGAACCTCGAATGACGATGTGTTAGAACTGGTTTTTTTACCCTCGAGATCGATATTTATTTCAGTCTGAACGATCCACTGACAAAACTCCGAGAGGCAATGTTTACCATAAAAAAAAAACATTCTCTCTGGGTGTTCTTTGCGTTACAACCGTCACAATGTTCATTAATATCTTTCTCCAAACATAAAGGACACACTCGATGTGCTATACATAGAACGGGCACGTGTATATTACTTTCATCCAACATTGTTTCAAAGTCATAAAATACAAAATATCTGATCGTCTCACCTTCAAACTCTTCCGATAATCTTTGTATGTAGCAACGGTGATTGGGTTTACACAATTGCTTACAATTACGACATTTGTAAACGTCACATATATGTTTATTTATAGAGTGCTCTTCTTCTTGTGTGTCTATAGTCGTATAACACTTTAAACATGCCCTATATTTCACACACGTTGACACTGTGTATAACGGAACCCTTTGAAAATGTCTAGCCAAACACAGCGGGCCTCTTAAATAACGATGACAATGTTCACATTGTATTCGTTGGCCATTAAGAGGACAAGGATGTACTTGTTTACAGCTCATGCATGACGCTTTACACTTGTGTCGTTTCTTATCGGAATACGGTTTATCACACTGCGTACAGTAATGATTACGATTAAATACACTGTTAATCTTTTTTATGTAATAAAAATATTTTTCCATTAAATACAATCTGAGTATGGGTACACCTAGGGTAGCGACACCTCTGAATATAATACAGTTCCCTGCGTCCCCGTCATGGATGATAATTTGATATTTATCTTTCAAGTGTTCTTGAAAGATACACCATTCGGGTCGACCTGCAGGTTCTCGTGGATTGACCCCCAACACTTCGTACATCTCCATAGCTATAATAATCTGTGGCGACTTTTTCAGTTTTTTGTTAGATACGCGTTTGTAATGTTTATTTTCTTCGGCTGTGGGTGAGATTATGTTACGATAAGTAATTTCGTTTATGCCCAGAATGATAGACTGGCCAAAACACGTTTGATAATTATTGTTGGGTAAAGGAGATATAAATGTCTTTTTTTTTTGCCTTCATAAAAGCCTCGTTCAAAAGTATCTTTTTGGGGAACATACCCCCTTCTTTAGAGGGGACATATGTCACAGTTATAGTTGTTTGACTGTCAATAACTAATGTTTTTTTAGACTGCATAACTTTTGCAATTTCCTCCAAAATTAATTCCAAAGTTACTTCTTCGTAAGGTCTGAATGCGATATATATCGGGTTATCCAAATCGGGGTGATTTAATTGTATTCTAACTCTTCATTTGGTTGAATATTAAAATTTTTCTCTAACAGTCTCCAATATCTGTGTGAATAGTCGTTCTAACCAGTCTGGAGGGTTTGGTTGATCCGGGTTTATAATTTCCAATCTCATCAATTCGGATCGTATGTTAAATTTCGTCGAAAAACGTTGCTCCACTGAAATAAGCTTTACTAATTTTTTATTACCATCACCTTCTTGACAGATCTTAAAAACAAAAAAAAAGATGTGTTTTTTTTTTAGTTTTTAAAAACCAAAGCCCGGTGGGGTTAAAAAATCAAAAATATCGATTACTTGGTCATCGTCTTCAAGCATTGTAGACAATAATGATTGGTAATTAGAAGGGATGATTAACACACCAGTTGTTTCGTTTTTAGTAGACGAATTTGGTACATTACTTTGGGTATCGTTCAAAACTGTAAACATATTGCTCACCTGTGACGGGTTAGAGTCGCTATCATTGTCTGAAAATAATGGAGGGGTGCATCTTTGCATAGGAGGTCCTTCGTCATTCCCAGATTCGTCGTCGGACATCTGCCGTTTATACAGTCCTTCTGTTTGATTTTTAACCTCGCCTTCGTCTAGATTTTGGCAAGCTGTCAGCGTCTGGCTGGGACTCCATACCCCAAATTCTTCCGTGAGTTCTAATATTTCATCCCATTGCTCCGTTGTGTAACTTTCAAATGGATCCATTCTGTTAAAGAGAATAGATAGGTATTTTCAAAAAATAAATAAATAAAATTCACATGTAATTTTTAAGATGTGGGGAGAGAGGTGGTGATATATAATATAGACAATATGGCCAACCCCTTACAATCCGATTTTTCTTTAGATTTTATTTTTTGTTTAAAAAAAAAACAAAAACGGCAAAGTTATTAATTATTATTATTAAAGAAAAAAACATACCTTGTTTTTTTTTGTTGTTGTTTTTTATGTACTGTAACGGGGTGTCGGTTCAGATAACACTCGACGATTTTTGAAAAAAAATGTAACAAAACGTAGCACGTGGCCTGTTCCGCGACTGATCCAATTGGCTAGCTAGATATCGCGTATTGATTTTTTAAATTGCCTCAATCCGCATGACACTCAACGATTTTTTTTATGGAAGGTCTAGTAAGACAGGGTGTTCTGCAACCTGTTCCTATTGGTTAGTTAGGCACCACGCGTTGATTTTGAATTTCTCTAGACCAGCAATGTTTTTGTCTTATTTTGTATTGTCGGAGAACCATACACTAATCAATAGCTCCATTGTTCACAAAACAATACACTAACAATAGCGCCCCATTGTTCATAAAACAATACACTAACAATAGCGCCCATTGTTCATAAAACAATACACTAACAATAGAACAAAAAAAAAAGCTCCCTAGTCACCTCACTACTACTATCCCCTACTTTTTTTGACTAGTATATAATGGTGATTTGTCATTCAATGTTTTTATGAGTTTGCAGCAAGATTTTGAACACAATTTGTTTTTTGACGGGCAGCCAGTTTAGGGAACGGAGTACTGGGTTGATATGGTCAAATTTCCTTGTTTTAGTTAAAAGTCGTGTTGCAGATGTTTTGTAGTTTTTTAACTTGACAGTCGGGAAGTCCATACAACAGAGCGTTGTGGTAGTCTAGTTTTGTCGTGATGGAGGCATGAGATATTTCTGTATTCGGGAGATCTGTTTAAGGTGGTAAAAAGCGGATGAATATGTTGGCTGTATATGACACCTGGATGATAGACTAGGGTCAATGGTAGCTCCAATATTCTTTGCCTTTAATGTAGGGATAATTTTTTCCTAATGAAAATCAATATTTATTTCGGCGAATTTTGATAGTTGCTGTTTTGTACCAAGAACCAGAAGTTCGGTTTTGTTAGGATTCAATTTTATAAAGTGTCTAGTCATCAAGTCATGTATTTCAGCAAGACAGAGCTCTGTATCTTTAACTGTTTGTTTGCAAGAATTGATATCGAAGCATAGATATAACTGTGTGTCATCGGCAAACAAATGTATGGATAAACCATTTTTCTCTGCTATGTTTGTTAATGGTTTAGTAAAGATGATAAATAATATCGGTCCTAAAACAGAGCCTTGTGGCACACCGCATAAAAGAGTAAGTTCCCGTGACTTGCTGCCCTTGACATCTACAATTACACTTCGATTAATTAGATAGCCTTTGAACCACAGTAATACCGTAGCGCGAAGACCAATCTCTTGCCGAAGAGTACTAAGTAGGTCTTCACTAACGTATCGAATGCTACACTTAGGTCAAGTAGAAGAAGGATTACACACTGTTGGCTGTCTAAAGCTCGATAAATAGCATTAGTGATCTTTATCAGGGCGGTTTCGGTGCTGTGGTATTGTTTATATGCTGACTGAAGATGGTTCTCGAGGTTGTTACATTTCATATGTTGGTTAAGTTGAGTTAAGACACATTTTGCAATGATTTTGGAGATAAAACTTAAATTGCTTACGGGTCTGTAGTTTGTTAAGGAATCCGGATCTAAAGATGTCATTTTCAAGAGGGGTCTGACGATTGCTTTGCCAAGGTTGTTCGAAAACTCACCACTGAGGAGACTTGTATTTACAATTTCGGAGATTATCTGAAGAAAAATATCAAATTTGTCTTTTAACATCCAAGGTGGTAGGGGATCTAGTTCACTTGATTTAGATTTCATAGATAGGATAGTATTTTTAAATTGCTCATCGGATACATGCTGGAATTCCGAAAGTGTAGCATCTGCCGTATCTCTGTAGAATGGAATGTTGTCAGACGAACTTGTAATCTTGGAGGTAATATCATTTCTGATCTTTAGGATTTTATCATTAAAGTAATTGACAAAAGTGCCAGCTAATTCTGTTGTAGAGGTATGGTCAGATAGGATATTGTTGTATCTTTCTCGATTTAGAAGATCATTTACTGCACTGAAGATTTGTTTCTTATCGGAACCGCAATCTGACAGTTTTTTATTCTTATATTCTGTTTTAGTGGACCGAATTAAAGATGCAACATTCTTAATTTCTCTTTGTACTGGTCTTTGTGAACTATAAGTTGTGTCGACCTCCATCTCCTTTCGGCCGTTCGCCTTGTTTTGCGAGCATTTCGTATTTTATCGTTGAACCAAGGTTTTTTTTTTTGCTTTTGTATTTATTTTACGAACGACCAAGGGAGCGTAATCTCTTCATCATAAAGATCAAATAGCCCAGATGTAGACAGGAGATCGTGTTCAAAAAACCCTAGAATTCTTTACATCTTCAGTGAAAAGTGAGTTATTGATGGACTTATATTTACGATACAGGATTGAGACAGGTTTAGCAGACAAGGGTCTGTTATCATGTGGCAAAGAGAAGTGGACTGCATTATGGTCACTGAGACATGGATCTTTAACATACAATCGTTCAAGTGATAATGTGTTATCTGTTTGTGTGATGACAAAATCTAGTGTATGACCTTGACGATGGGTTGGACTTATCACATGTTTAGAAAGACCAAATGATTGAAGTAGATCTTTAAATTTTTCGACTACTGGATCAGACAAAATATCTACATGAATGTTGAAATCGCAGGTGATGATAAGATGACTACTTTTTAGTATCAGAGTCTCGTAATATTCAGAAAAGTCAGCAAAAAACTTTGTTAGGCTTGAATTAGGGGGACGATAGATAACTACCAAGCGTACGGCGATAGCATTTGCGTTCAGCAGCACTTCAATACTTTCAAATGATTTAAAAGTTGATCACGTTTTCTTTTCACATTTTAAGGACGATTTGAAAAGGATCCCTACACCTCCGCCTCTGCTAGATCTAGGTGTATGTTCAAGTAAATAGCCATTTTGTTTTAAGTCACTGGTTACGGGACCGTTTGTAGATAATGATAGCCATGTTTCTGAAAGAAGACAGATGTTACTATGTTCTTCAGTTAAATATTCAACTAAAAGTTCACATTTATCACCATCTGATATTTTAGAGACACACATTAAGATAGTTTTTTGAAGACTTGCTATCCAAAAAAGGTTTATTTCCAAAATTTATGTTTTTCCCACCCCTTTTACCCCTTCTGGTTTTAGGAGATTTAAAAAAATACCATAAATAGATTGGTGAGATCACGATTGATTAGTTGTAAACCCCAGTCATTTAAAACCTTAAATCACCTGAGTTGTAGTTCAGAAACATTTCTGTAGAGAAACATTTGACCTGCTTACTGATGTAAAGGTGGTGAGTTCTTGCTCAGTAGTGAGTTGGGTTTACATCCAGAGAAAAATAATTTCCTCCAATTTATGCAAGATTATAACTCAAATGTCACAATTGTGTTCTTCCTTGCTAAAATCGCACCAATAGGAACAGTATTTCTTTCAAAAATTAGATAAATTGACAGCGCTCTCAAATGCGCATGGGAGATACCAAAAATTCGACCCGTATCCCGGCTATCCTGAAATGTATTAATTTCAGACACAGAAGACACACTGAACATACTATGCCCCATTGTGTTTGTTTACAAGTCCGTAAATGGCGATTTCTCACTATGTTTTATTAACACCAGTGGACAGTAGGCCTAGCGGGAATACGAACCAGCCTCAACAAGTCAATGTCACCCCAGCTAACAAAATTTAGTTTTCCGAACGTTTTCAAAACATTATTTTTTCGTTATTTAACGCTCCCTTTGAATGTTTGTGGCACGTGACCAGGAAAGTTTTGTGGTTGAAAACATTGATGTTAACGTTTTGAAAACCTCAATAGTTCTGTTATATCACGTTCCCTTTAAATGTTTGTGGCACGTGACCCAGGAAAGTTTTGTGGTTGTTGCGTTGACGTTTTTACAAACGTTACAGGATACGTTTACTGAATATTATAGTTAACGTTAGGAAAACATTCGTTATACTGTTATTTCACGTTAGTTTTGAATGTTCATCTGACGTAAGCCAGGAAAGTTTTATTGTCGTAAAGTTAACGTTTTTACAAAGGTTACAGGATACGTTTAATGAACATTATAGTTAACGACTTCAAAACATTAATGTTAACGTTAGGAAAACATTCGTTATTCTGTTATTTCACGTTAGTTCTGAATGTTCATCTGACGTAAGCCAGGGAAGTTTTGTTGTCATAACGTTAACGTTTTTACAAACGTTACAGGATATGTTTTCTGAACATTAACGTTAACGTTTTGAGAACATTAATGTTAACGTTTTGAAAACATCAATTATTCTATTATTTCACGTTAGTTTTGAATGTTCATCTGACGTGAGCCAGGAAAGTTTTGTTGTCGTAACGTTAACGTTTTTACAAACGTTACAGGATACGTTTACTGAACAATAATGATAACGTTTTGAAAACATTAATGTTAACGTTTTGAAAACATCAATCATTTCACGTTAGTTTTGAATGTTCATCCGACGTAAGCCAGGAAAGTTTTGTTGTCGTTGTCGTATGGCGAACGTTATTTACAAACGTTACATAAGTTAACTGAACATTAATGTAAACGTTTTGACAACATTAGTTATTCTGTTATTTTACGTTAGTTTTGAATGTTCATTTGACGTAAGCCAGGGAAGTTACTGGTAACGTCTATAGCATGTGTTAAAATTCACCCCCTTAACGTTCCGGATAACGTCAGTAGGATGTGTTAAATTCCTCTCCTTAAACGTTCCTGATAACGTCTATATCATGTGTTAATTTCTCCGAGCCTAAACGTTACAGATAACCTCTGGAGAATGTTAAAAACCTCCCCTGTACGGTTTCTGATAACGTCTATAGCACGTGCTTTTCCCCCCTCCTTTAACGTTTCAGATAACGTCTAGTGCAGGTGTTACAACCCTGCCGATAACGTTGCCTATAACGTCTACAGCATGCATGACACCCCCCTCCGTAAACGTTCCCAATAACGTCTATAGCAAACGTGAAACCCCCTCCGTTAACGTTCTCCATAACGGATATAGCATGTGTAAAATAACCCCTGGCCCCAACGTAACCGATAACGTCAGTAGTACGTCTTTAATTCCAACCCTAAACGTTACCGATAACGTCTATAGCAGGTGTTCAATTCTTCCCCTGAAACGTTCTCTATAACGTCTATAGCAGGTTTTCAATTCTCCCCCTGAAACGTTCTCTATAACGTCTATAGCAGGTTTTCAATTCCCCCCCCCCGAAACGTTCTCTATAACGTCAAAAGCATGCACTACATTCTTCCCCCTAAACGCTACACATAAAGTGTAATTCAAGCATAACCTGTAATATTATTTCTTCAAATGTCAGCTTAATTCTATCATCAAAAAATATGAACATTAACCAGAATATTTTTAAAAAATAAATTTAATAAGTAATGATAACAATAAATTAAAAAATATAAATCAATATCACAGACATCATACATCAATATCACAAAAACGGTAAATAATCCTACAGTATCATTGCATCACAGCATAATCCTACAGAATCAGTATGCATGTATAATGATGCAGTATCAGTATTATAATGATGTACATGTAGTATTAGTCTCAAAGAATCAGTATATTATCATAAAGTATCACGGAATCAGTACATTATCATAAAGTATCAGTATATAATCATAAAATATCACAGAATCAGTATATTATCACAGAATCAATATATTATCATGCAGTATCAGTATATAATCATAAAGTATTCCAGAATCAGTTATTATCATACAGTATCAGTATATAATCGCAAAGTATCACAGAATCAGTACATTATCATAAAGTATCACAGAATCAGTGCATTATCATAAAGTATCAGTATATAGTCATAAAATATCACAGAATCACAAAATCAGTATATTATCATACAGTATCAGTATATAATAATCACAAAGTATCACAGAATCAAAATATTATCATGCAGTGTCAGTATTTAATTACAAAGTATCACAAAATCAATATATTATCATGCAGTATCAGTATATAATCATAAAGTATTACAGAATCAGTATATTATCATACAGTATCAGTATACATGTATAATCACAAAGTATCACAGAATCAGTATATATCATACAGTATCAGTATATAATCACAAAGTATCACAGAATTAGTATATTATAGAATACCAGTATATAATCACAAAGTATCACTATATAATCATAGTATCTCTCTAATCACTATCTTATCATGCAGTATCACAGAAATTGGAATCAAAGAATCAGTATATAATCATATAGTATCACAGTAATCAGAACCACACAATCAGTACATTTATATACTCATATTATAGTAAGCTTATCACAGAACTAGTATATTATATAATCATAGTATCACAGAATCAGTACCGGTACATTGTATATAATCATATAGTAGGAATCAGTATATATATAATCATAGTTTCACAGAATCAGTATATAATCATGCATTATAAAAGTAATCAGAATCACAAAATATGTATACAATCATATAATATCACAGAATCAGAACCACAAAACCAGTATATTATCATACAGTATTACAGAATCAGTATAAATATTGTCATACTACACTATTACAGAATCAGTTTATATGTTGCCATACAGTATCACAGAATCAGCATATAATCATGCAGTATCAAAGAATCAATATATAATTATGACTCATCACTATTACTTGTATCTTGTAAGGTAACTTTTCTGTAATAAAACAAAATGAGGCAAGTTATTAGCTTTGGCATGAAATGTCTATACAAATATCCAGTAAACTAATGAGTGAATGGCTAATTGTGACATTAAACCCCATTTCATTTCATGTCATTTCCAAACTATCAATCAACACCGAAATTTATCAAAACTATTTCGATATGCTTACAAATGTCTCAACTGGCTTTGAAGAAAATATTAGTAAGATATGCAAGTATAGACAGCAGTGGGCAAATTTTGAAATCTTTACTTATAATAATAATAATTTTTGAAATATTTATACTTCAATAAAGCTTTGCATTATATTGTAAATTCAACAGGTAGACTTTATTTAATTTTCCCAAAATATTGCTAATCAAAACCAGAAATTGCTAATCAATTGCCTAAATTTACCTCATTTGATTAGCAGTTTTGCAAATCATGTCTGAAAAAAATCTTCAGAAGTATGGCAGCAATAACATTTGAATATGTGTTATGATTCCTGATAAATGTATGTGAAGTAAAAGTTTTAAATACTTCACAGCTAAGATTTTCGCAAGTCTGTTAAGATCTTCTGTAGATAAAACAAATCTTTGGACTACAGTCACACTGAAATTTTGAACTTATGATTTTCTCTGGCCTTATTGTGAATACCGTCACATTAGATATAAAATTATAACCAGTTGAAAGTATCAGAAACTTTATTAATATTATTCTGCAAACAAATTCCCATAACAAGGGCAAGGTTCAAAGTTCACAAATAAAAAAAGGCTGAAAACGACATGGTATTGGTATGTTGAAAACAGGCTGCCCTCTGATCAATTACACACGCCGTCTAACAATGTAGTGTTGTGATTTTACCCTGTAGAATACAGACGTCCGTCAGGATAACCGGGACTACTTCCGCCTTACAACAGAGTCCCGTGCTACCAGCGGGATTTGACCTATATATAGCCGGTTTGCCGTGGCTACTGTTCAGATTATGCATTAGACTTCAAATAGGTAACTTGTTATTGCTTGCGGACGCCTTGGATCACCAAGTGGGACTTGGTACTTGAATAGAATTACCCTCGACCACAACAAATGGTAGGAACGGAAAAAACTTTTAATTAACAAGGGGAGAAGGATATAATATAAATTATATTGTTTTGCATATCTACTAGTAATCGAATTGACAGAAACTTTATTGAGCGAGTTGCACGTGTGGCGCTTGTGTGTTTACACTGTGTGCCTGCACGTGGTTTGTATACGATTGTAACTTTGTTTATGATTATCTCACCAAGTTGTTTATTGTAAGGAATTGATGATGAAATAATGAGATCGTCATGGCTAGATGGGCGACATATTCCACCGTCGCTGACCGGTGGCAATTCCTCACCCCGCCAGTTTTATACGGGTGACGACAGTACGTTTAACCGATCTCAACGGTGTCATAACATCCCAGAGTCATTGTTTTATGACGGCTATTCAAACTGGCCAAACTTTGCAAATAAATTTACCCGGTTTGCCATATCACAGTCCTGGTCCGATCAGGAATGTAAGGAACAGTTGTTCTTTTGTTTAAAGGGATATGCAGTCGATGTTCATAGGATTGTCCTTTCACGTAATGGCAATTTGACATGCTTTGAACTAATGACTAAGCTCCAGGAATGTTTCAATCGTGCAGAAATGTCTAGGACCGCAAACTCGTTTCGGAATCGATCATCACCGACCCAAAGAATTGATCGTAGGCCTAATGATTATATACTGGCAGCAAACAAAACCAGAGCCGAAACTCTCAAATCACAGACCATGACTTCATCCGAACAAGAATGTTTAGAAAACACAGAGCAGCGCTGTGACAGAGCGGACCAGAAGTGGGATGACGCCATTACCAAACTTGACAAATTAACTAATCAGTTACGTCAGTTGACCGATATTTGTAATTTCTCAGAAGTAACTCATCGGTCACATGTAATAATGCTCAAGTCGGTAACTGCAGTCTCCAAGCTTATTCCCGAGAATTTAACGTGCGACCCACACATTGTCAATGAACAGGCTGCAATAGAATTAAAACTTGAATTCGATCAAGAAGGCAAGCCTTGTGTCCCAAGCTTGTCCGTGGATTCGCATTTCGGAATATCTGAAACTTCGACTACGAACGGGTCGGATAGACGCGGGACGATCGCCAGTTTTGAAACCGCTAAGGCATCGAACGGTTTCACTAACACCGATTTATACGGTGATGTAACAAATATTACCACCCCGGGGGGTGATCAAAAGTTCCAGGATACCGTTGCAACCGGTGTCATTCCAAGAATCGACTCAATCGATTCCGCGAAAGCTAAGCAAACGTGCGTATTAGCTACGACGTGCATCCACAGTAATCATTTAGATTATATCGGTCAGCTTAATTTAAAAACTCAAAGTCAACAAGTGACAAAACTTTCCGATCTTCGCAGTCAAGAGTTACAGGAGAAATTACCAAAAGTTGAAGAAGTTCCCGAGTTTAATGCGTTTGAAAATTCAGTTATGAACTGAACGCGACTTCTGTTTCGCGGTCTATCAACTTTAGTTGTTACGGAATATACCGCTGGGGAATATTCCATTTCGGATAGTTTCTTTGAGCAACAAAAAGAAAAGCCTCCTAGACTTAAATTGGTAGAGTTCAACAGATCTACCATAGATAAATGGTCCGAAGTTCCAGTGCTTTATTTGGCTGTACCCGTAAAGTTGAAGAAACATTTATTTCGAGAAGAAATGAATTTGTTCATAGCAGAACTGATTAAGCAGTGTGTCAGATTCTTCAAAGATAAATTGTCATTGACCCTTCACAGTGATGCAGTAAATGTGAACGCCGATTTATTTATTGATAATTTGCTCACCATCGACGATGTTTTTGATGCGCGTTGCGAATCAGAAGTTACAAATAGTAACTTGGCCTCACCGTTGACTATCTCACGGTGTAATATCTACAATCAATTAACTGAGTGTGCGTCTGGATCTTTAACTATTTTTGAGAATTTGTTTGAAGTCAGCATGCACTATTTGTTACGAATACAAGAATATCTGGCCAGAATAAAATGCTATTTTTGGAGTTTAAGAAATAAGACTCAATCTTTCATTCGAAACAAAGGAACAAAATTTAAAGCGAAGATGTTTTCAACATTACGATGTTGATTATATACCTGTCCATGCCTTACGGTGACTTTCCTGTAAACCGTGAAATAGCTGTGTGTATGTAGATTTTTTCGGTGAAGTTATAACCGATTTGATTTTGATTGACGCGTGAATGACACGGTGTACCTGTATACCGTTACTAGTGTGATTGAAAGTGTGAATGTGAAGAGTAGGATTTATTTTTCAGAACCAGGAACCAATCCTTTCAAATAAAGACGGGGAGGTGTGTTGTGATTTTACCCTGTAGAATACAGACGTCCGTCAGGATAACCGGGACTACTTCCGCCTTACAACAGAGTCCCGTGCTACCAGCTGGATTTGACCTATATATAGCCGGTTTGCCGTGGCTACTGTTCAGATTATGCATTAGACTTCAAATAGGTAACTTGTTATTGCTTGCGGACGCCTTGGATCACCAAGTGGGACTTGGTACATATAGAATTACCCTCGACCACAACAGTAGCACACACGTCGAATTAATGGAGAGAAACATTCATTAGCTTTAACAATCGCTGACAAGCGCCCAAGCGGTTTTCATACACTTTGGAAACCGCCCACTTGCCATAATACAGGCAATAAAATACTTTTACTTAAGAAAAATGTCAACACATTTTTTAATCAGGAAGTTGCACTAAACTTGACACTAAACAATACAAAATCATAACTTGGATTCTTACAGAATAATACGTCTATCAAATGGACATGGATCGAACATAGTTAACTGCAGCCAAATATTAAAAATAACTAGATGATTAAATCTGGTAGCTACACCAGCCCCTACATAAAAATAATTACATTTTTATGTAAAACAAATATAAACACAGCTATCAACAAACAATAAACAGTAAAATACCATACAAACAAATCACTTATAATATATAAGGTTCAAATACAGAAAATAATAGCGTACAAATTTTAAACCTTAATAACTCCCTATACGTTTGATAACCACTTTAAAGTTACACAATAAATCTTCAGAGCATTACCAAATTAGTCAAGTTCTAATAAACAGACCTTGGTTACAGGTGGCGTGAGAACAACACTTTCACGATTAATTTCAGCACCTCTGCGTTGCTTACAACAAGTCGCAACAGTAGATTTAGTTGTAAGTTTAACAGTACGTACAAATCCATCTTTGGACACAACAACATCGACGATAAGTGCAAGGGGCACCGTCCTCGTGGATAATGGTCGTCGACTAATAAAACTACGTCCCCAATATGAACATTTCGTTTTGAAGTATGCCACTTGGATCTCTCTAACAACGTAGGAAGATATTCCCTAACCCAACGCCGCCAAAACACTTCACTCAAATATTGCGCTTGGCGCCACTTGCGTTTAAGGTAAAGGTCATCTTTTTGAAAGGTACCTGGAGGCAAACCATGGCAAGGTCTTAAATGTAACAAGTGATTAGGGGTTAATGGTTGATCGTCCATAACACTATCGCTATTACGCGATCAACACAACTTCAGTCATAACCGTTTGAAGAATCTCGTCACACACTAATTGTTCTTTCAAAAGAGATTTAAGTATCTGACGCACGGAACGAATCATCCTTTCCCAGACTCCGCCCATATGGCTAGCAGCTGGGGGGTTAAAATTCCAAGAAATGTCCTTCTTAACACAAAAAAACAGATATTCTTGACTGATCAAAACTGTTCAGAGCTTCTTTAAGTTCTTTATTTGCGGAAGTATATTATATCCACGTAAACTAATAAAACGGCGCAATGCGTTAATCATGGTATCAGTATTCAAAGAATGAGCAATCTCAATATGTACTGCTCGTGAATTAAAACACGAAAACAAACATCCATATCGCTTAACACTACTACGTCCTTGTTTCACAAGTAAAGGACCGAAAAAATCTACACCCACGTACGTAAACGGCGGTTTGTCTGGTGGAAGTCGAACTTCGGGCAAATCAGCCATAAATTGATTCTCAGGGCGTTTATTCCTTCGTTTGCATTCAACACATTTACTAAGGACCCGTCGCACCGCAGATCGACCTTTCACAATCCAAAACTTCTGTCTCAGCGCTGACAAAACTGATTCTTGTCCGAAATGACCAATTTCTGAATGATAATAATTAATGATTAAATCAGTAACAAAATGTTTGTAAGGGAGAATTAATGGATGTTTAAGAGCGTCATCAACTGGAGCTTTGTCTAATCTACCTCCAACACACAATACGTTATCTCTTAAATAAGGATTCAATTTATATAAAGAACTCCCGACTTCCTTCAACAACGTTTTCGATGATTTTTCAGCATTGGTTTGGCCAGAACTTAATAGTTTCAAAGCAACTGGAAAATCCTCCTGTTGAACCAACTTAACAATTTCAACTTCCGCTTTACAGATTTCTTCAACACTCAAATATTTTGGAAACACCTTAGGTTGGACTTGATTCAAACGTAAACGAACTCGATTAAGCAGTTTAGACATTAACCGTAACAGCCATGCTACTGCTCTCTTAAGTTTCAACCACGAAGAGTAGTGATGAAGAAGCTGATTAATGATATCCTGGTTCGCAGCGGCGACATATATCTGTACTTCTTTTCTGACTTCGGGATCATCATTATTTAATATTGGAATATCAATCATGCGAGGCCAATACTCTTCGTCTTTCATCAGGAAGTCTGGTCCGTTTAACCATCGATTATTCTTCAACGTAGAGTTTAATTTCAACCCTTTGGATCCATCATCCGCTGGATTGTCATCCCGATTCACCCAACGCCATTCTGAGACATCGAAACCATGGTGAATTAAAGTAAGCCGGTTCGATTCAAAGGTATGAAATCGTTTTGATTCATTATGGATACACTTCAACACGGATCTGGAATCCGTCCAGTAAATTACTTGATCAATTTTCAATTCTAATTCTGTAAAAATCATCTTCTTCAGATTTATAGAAATTACAGCGGCTGACAACCCAAGTCTGGGTATTGATATCTCGCGAACCGGAGCTAGTCTTGATTTTCCTATTATGAACGAACAACAAATCCTATCTTCAACATCAACAAAACGAAGATAGGCAACAGCAGAATATCCCACACGGGATGCATCTGAAAACATATGAAGTTGAATACACTTAAATTCACCAAATTCTTTAGGAAAGAGACAACGACCAATTTCTATTTCTGGTAATTTCTTCATATCAGCAAGCCAACGAATCCATTGTTCTTTATTAGTTTCATCTACAGGATCATCCCAACCAAGTTTTTTCCGACTGCACATCTGTAAAATTAACTTGCCTTTCATAATATAGGGAGCTATAAATCCAATTGGGTCAAATAAAGAAGCAACAACTGACAAAATGTTTCGTCTATTAACAGGTTTAGTATAAGCTATGTTCAAAAACTTCTCTGAAACTTTCCAAACAAAAGAGTCATTTTGAGTATTCCATTTTAAACCCAAGGCATTTTCCGTAGGTAAATGTTCTAATTCTAAATCAACCACGGACTTAGCCCGTTCTGAAACTGGTATTGCTGATAGAACACCTCTATCATTTGAGCACCATTTTGTAAGATGAAATCCACAATTTGATAAGAGTTCTGAAAGTTCATTTAGTAATTTTACGGCGCTATCAACCGAATTTACTGCTTTCATTAAATCGTCAACATACATATTTCTCAGTATAGTCTTAATAGTTTCACTATCGAATCGATCTTCAAAAAGTTCGGCGGATTTCTGCAAACAATAATTAGCGATACAAGGGGATGATGTCGCACCAAATATATGCTTCACCATACGATATTCGACTAAATCATCAGATAAATCACTGTTATTCCACCATAAAAATCGAAATGCATCGCAGTCTCTCGGATCTGCGCGCACCTGGTGGAACATTGCCTCAATATCGGCAACGATTCCTACCCTACCCTGCCTAAAACGCATTAAGACACCAACTAATTGGTTAGCAAAATCAGGTCCTTGTAAGAGTTGTTGATTCAAACTTGTTCCACGATACTTCGCAGCGCAATCAAAGACGACCCTCACTTTTTCGGGCTTTAACGGATGAGAAACAGGGTGGTGGGGAAGGTACCAAACCGGTTTGTCTTTAACTTCGAACATATCATTAGAAATCCTTTCGGCATGTCCTTTTCTGTATATAATCTTCAATTGTAGTCGTGTACTTTTCAAAAAGATCTGGATTACCATAAAACCGTCGTTTTAAACCCTGAACTCTCTGTTCCGCAACAATTCTATTATTCGGCAAATATGGCGGATCAGAGCGCCACGGCAAAGCGACTTGAAAATGTTTATCAACGCGAGTAAGGCTTTCATCAATCATACCCAACGCACGTTTATCCTCGAGAGACATACAGATTTTATCTTCTCCAACATCACCAAAGTCTGTGGACCATAGTCTATCAAGGTTAAGCTTTAAATCATCATTACTTGAAAGTTCAGTTTTACTGATAAAGTTAACAGAATAATCACCAATGTCACGTCTATCACCGAATGGACCTAATATCATCCACCCTAAACTATATCTAAGAGCAATAGGATCATGTTCTCCGCCTACTCTACTTTCGTCGGGAATAAATAACTGTGGTTTTTCACGAACACCAATAATAAGACCTATCTCAAAATTCTCTAATTCTTTATATGGGATATCACTTAAATGAGGCCAATGACACAAATCTGACAATTTTGGAATACAATTAGACGAAATAGGCATAGAGTCAACAGTTTTCACATCATCCAGTTCAATAACAGTCTTTTCATCCAAAGATTTTACAGTAATATTAACAGTTTAACTTTCAATATTCATAGATCCAGTTATTCCAGTTAATGGTAATGTTTGTGAGGGATCACTGAAAGTAAGGGTTTCAACAAGACTCTTAACAATTAAACTCAATTCAGACCCTGTATCAAGTAACGCATATGTTAAGATTGTACTACTATTTTGTATCTGAAGTTTCACAGGCATAACACCTAGGCACACTCTCTTGTCGCCAGCCCCAGTTGGAGCTGTTGTCGAACCCGTAGTAGCTTGGGGAATATTACCTTTTAACCCAACAAGAGACTGTTTATTATTCTCGGGATTTCTAAATATAGAAAAGTCAATTCCATGTAATAATGTGTTATGGTTTTTTCCACAGCCCCTCACCAAACATTTGAAATTTTCTTTTGGGCAACATTTCACTAAATGTCCTTTAGGCCAGACCAATTTATTTTCTTGTTTTACGGATTTTTTCTGGAAAAATCTGTAAAGGCAGGAGGGAAAAAAAAAAAAAAAAAAAAGACCAAAATTGTGTAAAGGGCAGGGGAAAAAAAAAAAAAATACCCCCAGAAGTTTTTGAGCTAAAATGGAGTGAAAATTCAAGTTTTATGGAATAACGGTATTATTTGTCACTTTATATTTATCATAATAACTATTAGAGTTTGGGGTTCACTGAATTTTTTGGTGATGATGGAAAAATCCAAAATGGCGGAAATTTAAAATGGCGGCTATATTACTTTAAATTTATAGGCATTGCAATATCTTCACTATTTCTCACTTTGCATGCATCATATTGAGCTATATGAGGGTGTACAGGGTTGCTGAGTCAATTAATAAAATTAAAATTAATATGAAAAAAATTCAAAGGGCGGGAATTCAAAATTGCGTCTATATTACTTAAAATTTGGTTGTACTGCAATACATTTACTATTTCTCACTTTATATTCACCCTCACTGCACATACTTGGCACATGCCCGTCTCTAATTAGCTTTACGGTGCATAAAAATGGGACATTAAACTACATTTCATTTCATTTTCCTGCATAAAACCAAAACAACCTTTAAGTGAACACATTTAATAAAATAAAAGTTGAAACAGCTATTTTACAGTGTTAAAGTCTAGTGACATCTGTTTTGGGGCTCCTACTTAATGTCTTTCCCTTTCACTATGGCTTCCTTGCCATCATCTTACATTTTTCTTAGTCTTTTTACATTTTTTTTCCCTCTCACTATGGCTTCCTTGCCATCATCTTTACATTTCACACATATCGGTCGAACAACACTGTATTGCGCTTGCAAGCTTTGAATGTTTTGATCTGCAGCAAAATCTGAAGACTTAGCTAGTCCACAATGAAAACAAACTGCAGGTAATGATACAGTGCTCTTTGAATAGTAAGTTGTTTCCATCGTGGAGCAACATCTCAATCCTTCTCGGACTATTATAGAACTATTATATTTGCTGGAATGTGGGAAGAGTGGGGAACCACATGTAAAAGAATTAAGTTCTTTGAGACGATCAACAGCTTGTTTCTCTATATATGTTAGTTTAGTTTCAGAGTACACACACCGTGGTTTCCCACATTCGACACATAACACCGCATCTCTTACTTTAGTAGCATTGAGAATTTTTTTCTATTCTTTTTGTCAATTTCCTTATTTTGGGAAGACAGCATTAGCGAGGGCCTTGCCAAATCATTTGTTGCTTGTCCATAAACAGTTTCGAATGATTCATATTTATTGTTGGATGCTACCACAGGATCTGGAACGAAGGATAGGGTATCAAACACTTCATCAGGAAGTCTTGGTGGGTTAAAGAGACAGTAAGCACAGTTTTCTATCAGAGCATTCGCACATTTTTTAATTTGAAATGTGTAATTACGTAAACGACAGTGCTTCTTCATGAAATCTTGAAGTGTTGCTGATTTTTCTAGATCAGGTTTTGTTAGTTTGTTTTCAATCAGATTTTGGTCTATCAGATCCTTCACAATCTTAAAAAAGTCATCAATTGATTCTTGATTTGCAGATGGACTAATAACTATTGGTTCCCCTTTTAACTTCAAATGACCAAATCTCTCCTGCAACAATTCTATAACAGGTGCTACTGATTGGATGAGACCCTCTTTAAACGTACGGTATCGTCTTGCTGTGTCTCTGGCTGCTTTTAGACTATTTATACCCCTCATCTTCATTTCTAGATTGTCTGTCATATGTTCTCGAGAAAGACTCACATTTTGCAAAGCAAGATTAAGATTAGAATTAACTCGTTCCGCTAAATTGGCCCAACTACCCATAGGTGCAGTGCGAGCAGTTATAAGAAAATCTAAATCTAACCACATGAACATGCAGATGGCTGCTATTTGAACCGAACCAAATGTTGTCCGATGATCTGGGCCACCGTCTGTATACATGATCAAAATTGGGTGTTCAGCGTTTACTTGGGTATCATCCTGGCTATAATGTGTTCTTAATATATTGGTTGTTTCACAACCATGGCGGATGGCATTTGACGGACTGAAAACCTTATCTTTAACCGTCACAAAAGCTATTCCGTTGAAGAAGGAACTAGATGCAGCCTCAGGGATATCACATTTGAAAGTAACTGAGGGGATAGCACCACAAACATTGTAGTCGTGGTCAAGAGCACTTATCGAAGGGCCTGATTTCGGAGCCAGAGAACGATTATGAGGTCTTACTCCTGTTGAAACTGGTAATCCTGGTTCTCCAATTGGCACAATAGCCTTGTCATCCATCCACAAGAAATCTGTAAATTCTCTATATTTTACCGCAAAGGCTTTGATGTACTGTAGTTGTACTGCTACATAGTGACTATCCTCATGCTGACCTCGTATTTGTCTGGATTGAATAGTAAACTTAACTTCAAACCTTGCCGTATATCGCAGTGCTGTTATTGTGTTTGGGTTAGTTGGCCAGAATTGTAATCTCACCCATTCGTTTGATGGGATCGGAGTGTTTTCGGGCAACCGCTTTTTTATAATTGACACAAGGTCTTCAATAGATATTGCGTATGGTAAGTACATATGTTGACCATGACGTCTCTCATGTACAGCTAGATTTATTTCATTGAAATAATTGTCAAGTTCGGTCCAAAATATATCAAACTTTGAATTTCGAGCATTGCCGTTCATCTTTCTTAAATCCCATGTGAGTTCAGGATCCTGGAGGGAGATAACTTCTTCCACACGTTTATCAATAACCTCCTGGTCTTCGGTTTCTGCAGACGAGCAGTCGTTAGTTAGAAATCGATACAAATTTCTGAGGACTGCTTTGGGTGAATTTGTAGCTTGTACATATTTGTTGAGGAACTGTTGCCTGATGTATCGTGTGGAAAATGTAGGTATATATTCACTTATTTGCTGTACAGTTTTAACTGTTTTATCATCTGATCTTTCATCTTCGGGTGGAAGCTTCCAAATGAAATTAATATTTCCCAAGTAATTACCATGAAAATATGTGTAATGGGCGACAGGATACGGAAGTTGCATATGTTCTAACCATGAACGCCTGTCAAATCGCTCTTCTGGTAAGAATTCAACCAAATCAAGGAATTCGTAAGGTTCTTTCACAGACAAGGTTGCATCTAATGCCATGTAATCAGCTCTAATTGGACCTGTGAGTTTTTGGATTGGGGTTAATGAAAAATTGATGTTTGGATTCCTCAGTGGTTCCATGGAAGCATTGCGCGCTTGTGATCGAATGTTTTGTTGACATAAAAAGTCAGCATACTTCTTCAATATGTTAATCAAGCCTTCCACAGCATTGAATAATTTAGTAAACTTCATGGTCCATGGAATCATTAAAAAATCTGACATTTCATCTATCAATGACCTAAGCTTACTCTCTTGCATCTGAAATTATAAAATAGAAGAGGTTATCAAAGGAACAAATGAAAATCAAATTCCGTAACAAAATGAATCCCGTTTTATTCCCTGAACACTTAATTTCTCAACAAACTCTCAGATTATCATCTTACAGTTACACTCCAATATAAAAAATCTTGTCAAACATTTGATGATGCCACTCTACAACTTGGTGTCAATTTGCCATCTCTAAAGGAGAGTCCACATAGCTAATATTCTTTTGGCAAGCTTTGTTGATATAATTGAATTGTTGACCACAACTCCTACAGAGTGAATAAATTCTATACTATAACTCCCCTACTAAAAATCAAATGTCTATTACATAAAGGTTGTGTTTCATTGCTAGTTATTGTTTTGTGGCGGGTGCTGTGCACAGGGCAGGGTACGCTTACCCCTCCGGAACACCTGATACCACTTTTCATGCCATATGAAAAGTCCACATAACTAGTTTTGTTTATTGTATGTATGTCTATGTCTTTTACTGTTTTTAACAGTTTGCTTTGTTTGGATATTTTAATTCTAGCCTTGTTCTAGAAAACAAAATTACCTACCTGGGGAGGTCCTTTGTGACAGGCCTTGTTATCATAATATCCAGAAAATTTTTGGAATATATCTGGAATTTGTAATCCACGATCTTTAAACTTATGATGCTGTGAAGTAATATACCATAATGTATTGTGGAGTGTGCTGACAAATTGCTTCCCAAGACTATTAACATTATGGGCTGTGAATCCAACATTCATTTCTTTCAACAAACTAAGAATGTTATTAAACATCCTATGGTCTTTTCTAAGATTGTTATAATTTTTTGAGGGGGGTAAACAATCATACTTTATGTTACTGGACATCATTTCATCAAAAGCATTTTTTCCCTGCTTATCGTTGTCACCACTTGAAGGAGTTGAGTTTGATTTTGAACCACTGACTTTCACTTTGCAAACAAGAAAGACTGTTACAAACATTAGATTAAAATCTACGATGACATGGAGGGGTGTTGATGCGTCTACGATGTTACCATTTGTCGTAACGTCTGAACTGGAAGCGGAATCAAAGGCCATAATTTTTTCGATGCGCAGTCCATCATCATCTGCAATGCTGGGCGTGGAAGAAGTGGGGAGTAGGCCCACTCTCTCAATTGCTAAATTAGCCAGTTCACCCACTGTTCGATCGAGGCTTATTCTTATCAGGCACTTGGAAGATTCCAAAGCTCTTACCACTTTCACGCTAAAATAGCGTGAATCCATTGTGGGGCTTGAAAGGCGAAATCAAATGTCACCAACAACACGCCTAGATTAGTCGTATTGAACCATCATGGCGAATTTATTGGCCAAAGAGGAAGTGAAAACATATTTCATTGGCTGGTTATAAGTAGGATTAATAAAAGAATGCACACGATTGGCTAGGTGAAAACTGGACAGGTATTCTACGGAAAGAACCGAATGGTCACGGGATGTCACCAAATACATTAGTAGAGTAGACGTAGCGTTTGGACGAGCGAGGCTGGCATTGTCAAGGTTTATGGAGGCAGCGTTTATGTGAATACTTTCGTTCGAGATTTGGGTCGTCGATATTATTCTGCTAAGGGGTCCCGCTAATGGGCGAATCAGGAGCAGAAATCGCTATAACACGGTTCATGTCGCTATACGGACCGACATGATGTCGCATCTGAAAATCGGGATTTCGGTCGGTATTTTATTTAACATAAACTCAACTGTAATACGTGTTTTGACAATATTATGTAAGCTCACATGTCCAACACTGCTTAATTATCTGACCAATAAAATTAGCACCCTTCTACGACGATCACAGAATAATTAACACCAATAAAATAAATAACGGCTCACCATCCTCACGTTCGTAAAACATACGACGCAACTTTCATTTTTTTTTATAAGCTACCACGTGTTTTCATTGGCTAACTGATATAGCTAATCCAATCATTGACTTCGTTACATTATCACATGTGTTAATTATACATGTTCGGGGCCATGACTTCTCATCAAGTGAGCCGGTGTTCTCAAGTCTTGGCCCGGAAACATGAATAATTATTACCTGACATCGGCTTGTCGGGTAATAAGCAAACGGATTCAATAAATAATATATTTTCGGCAAGAATCTTGAAGTGGTGGTAAATTCCCGAATGTCGCCCAAATCCGAATTTTTTGCAACATGATGTCGCTACTACAAGCTAGCTGCTATTCCTATTGACAATATTGCGTGCACTACCATTTTCATTACTTTTACTGTTCCTAAATTTCGTCAGTTTTAGAAGTCCAGAAGACGATTTTTTTTTTAATCGGGGATTGAAGGTTGATTTTTTTCTTCATCTGACACAATTATGTTTTTTTTTTGGGGCGGATTCTAGAAATTCAGGTCGGCGGATCCGTAAAACAAGAGAATAAATTGGTCTGGCCTTACATAAACATTTTAAACAAAGTTCTTTATCAAAAACAGCTTTCGCCCTATCACTTCCAGACAGCGAATAAAACGATTGACATTTCCAAATCGGGTGGGATTTAGAACATAGTTCACATGGTTTTGGTAATTCAACACGAAGAGGTCCCTCTTTCTTTTGAACTCCAAGTGCAAGCGTAGTTAAAGGTCTATTACCGGTACCATAATTACCAGAAAATGGTTTCTTAAATTTACTAATATCAGGTTTCTTGTCTCTGCTGTAACTCGAACTTAAATCTTCACCAAACTCGTTGTTCACAAGATTGGCTCGGTCTTTAATAAAATTTAAGAAATCTAAAAACTTTGGTCGCATCCCAGATTCAATTAATTTACCAGCACGCTCAGTCGATTTAGCTTTTAGAAAAATAGGAAGTTTTTTGTTCAATTCTCGAAGAGTGTTCATATGATTAAGATCACTAACATAGTCAACTCCCATGCCAGGTAAAGTTCTATAAGCAATCTCAAGATGTCTTGAAAATTCCATCAAATTAGTACCATCAGCATTCCTTAAAACGGGTAATGATTCTAACTTATTCAAATGAGCCCTAGCGATAACATGCGGCCTACCGAAGTTTTCTTGTAAAGTTTTCTTGGCTGTGCTATAGCCAATTTCACTGGGTAAATTCACACAACTCTCTATAGATTCTCTAGCTTTTCCTGTACAATGTTGTATAAGTAACTGTAAGAGTCTACTATCTTCAGGATTCTGTTTTTCAAGACAATCCTCGAAATTATGCATAAATGAAACATACTTAAGGGGGTTACCATCAAAGTGCATATACTCTAACTTAGGAGTAGACATGACTTGACACAGTTTTTTAACTAAACTACTGTCATTATTAACTTGCGGCATTTGAGATACAAATGGATTTATATTAGGCTGTCCATAATTATTATTCATGACATTATTATTATAAGGGTTATATGGCAAAAATTCTGATGAATGTGGCACAAATGGGCTTCCATAGTTTTGTGTAGATGTAACATTACCATAATGTATATTATTAAGCGTGTTCGTTGAACTAATTGGGTTATAAACAGGTAAATTATTTCGTGGAATAAATTGACTAGATGCACTTGTACTATAAACTGGCAATGGATATGCGTCTACATGGGAATTTAAAGGGGCAAACGAAGTTGTACAATGTAAACTTTGTGTACTATTAAATGATTGTGGCCTAGTAGATGTAAGTCAACATTATTATGGGCACATGTAACAGGCTGAGGTAACAATGTTTCAATTAAGGGTTCAGTAGCAGACGAAACAGGCACAACATTAGGTTTAACTTTTTCATCAGACCTCTTATACACTGAGGTTGTTACTTGAATGTTATTGTCAAAGTCAGATAGGGCTATAATTTGTGACGCACAGTCATTATCTTGATCTTTTTGTATGCCTTCCAATATCTGTAAGCTTATCACAGCTTCTTCAGCTTTTCTTTCTGCTTCTAATATTTCTTTTTCTGATTGAAGCTCACTTATTCTTCTTGAAATTTCTTGCTGTTTCTTTAGTTTTTCTAAATTAAGCTTTGCAATTGCCACTGATTCTTTTTGCTTTAATATTTTCACAGAACTAGAAGAACTTCTTACACTACTGAATAAAGACTTCTCTTTTTTCTTTTTTCTAAAATTGTCTCTTCAAGTTCCTACTTTCTTCTCAAATTCTGATGTCAGTATAACTTGTTCATTATATTGTTTTACTATTTCTGGATCACCTTCACCATTAGACTCTAAATAAACACAATGATTGTCAACAAATGTCTTCCATATTTTCTTAAACTCAGAAATTTTATAATCAATGTCAATAAACTCATCATTTTTGTCTATCAACCATGAAATGTCACTTCTTAATTTATGAAGGTAAGTAATCTGTTCTTCTCTAGTTGCACAATTCCAATCCATTTTGAATTGAAAAGAGGGTCAATGACAATGAAATAGACTACACAATAATGGCGTCAATGAATAAACAGAGTTCTATAAATAACACAGCAAACAGCAAACGACGGTCAATTTTGTATGAAAACTTTAATGTGAATACCGTCACATTAGATATAAAATTATAACCAGTTGAAAGTATCAGAAACTTTATTAATATTATTCTGCAAACAAATTCCCATTACAAGGGCAAGGTTCAAAGTTCACAAATAAAAAAAGGCTGAAAACGACATGGTATTACTATTGGTATGTTGAAAACACGCTGCCCTCTGATCAATTACACACGCCGTCTAACAATGTAGCACACACGTCGAATTAATGGAGAGAAACATTCATTAGCTTTAACAATCGCTGACAAGCGCCCAAGCGGTTTTCATACACTTTGGAAACCAGGCAATTATTGCCATAATACAGGCAATAAAATAATTTTACTTAAGAAAAATGTCAACACATTTTTTAAACAGGAAGTTGCACTAAACTTGACACTAAACAATACAAAATCATAACTTGGATTCTTACAGAATAATACGTCTATCAAATGGACATGGATCTAACATAGTTAACTGCAGCCAAATATTAAAAATAACTAGATGATTAAATCTGGTAGCTACACTTATTAAGTTTCACACAGACTAATGGCAACAATATTCTTTCAAATTGAAAATATGATAAAGTTGATTACCTGAGCATATTTGAAGATATCTCCACTGTAATCATTGATGTCTTTAATAGTACTGTTTACATGTAATTTTCTACAGGCTTCTGAAATCAAATTTAAGATTAGTTAAACATGTGTTCGTGTTAAGGTGCATTTGGACCTACCTACACCAAGTTTGAATATTCTTGCTCAATTAGAAAGAGAGTCATTGTGTCCTACAAAGTAAGACAGACAAACAAACCCATTCTAATAGTCGAAAGGTGGGGGACAAACCCAGGATATGGTACGACATGCGACAATACCAAATAGGAACCACAAGTTTCAGGATATAAACATACATTTGAAGTTTTATCGGGTTACATAATTGGTGTTACATAATTGTACAGTATTGATGTGCAAGAAGCAGCCATTTTGCCTGGCAGTTTTGGTACCATTTTCACAAAATCCAAACACAAATGTCATTAGGGTTTAACAGTGATATATTTGAACGTTTTGTACAATCAAAGGGTTAACAAATTAAAAACATATTTCGTCATCAATCTTAGTCAAGGTAATGATATGATGAATTCTATATTCAGAGTTTCATCTTAATATTAATCAACGTTAACGTGTCCCAAAGCATCAACCAATCAGATTGCTTATTTCTGCTTAACGTAAGCAGGCAATGTTTAAAATTGAACTCCATCAAGGCATTCATGAAAGCCTACACCAAGTTTGAACATTCTAACTCAATGAGAAGGAGAGTTATTGTGTTCCAAATTCTCGACCAATCAAATTGCTTAATGCTTTGCTTACCCAAAACAGAAAATGTTCATTATCAAACTAAGTCAAGGTATTGATTTCATAAAATTATACACTAAGTTTCCTCACTCTCATTTCATTAGAACTAAATATATCTTGTCATGAACCATCAACCAATCAAATTGCTTATCTTTGCATATCAAATTGTTTATCTTTGCATAACCTAAGCAGAAAATATTCTCATCGTCAAACTACATCATGGCATTATCCCAATAAACATCTACGCCAAGTTTGAACATTCTAGCTAAGTCAGAATGAGAGTTATTGTGTTCCAAAGTCTCGACCAATCAAATTCCTTATATTGTCGCTCTGCTTACCCGGAGCAGAAAAGGTTCAGTATCAAACTTAGTCAAGGTATTGATGTAATAAAATTATGCACAAAATTTTATCACTTTCACTTAATAGAACTAAAGTTGTCATGTCCCAAAGCATCCACCAATCAAATTGCTTATCCCTGCTTACATGTACACCTACACTAAGTTTGAACATTTTCAGTCAATTCGTTGAATACGTCCGCAACAAGTTCTAAAATACAACAATTCAGACGTAAAAGTAAATATTTCCTTCAGTGCACTACTCTGCCGATTTAAAAATCATTTTATACATTCAAAAATAGTAATCTTCGATCATCAATATGAAATTCACCCATGTTCCAATCACGATAGATGGCAAACCTGGATAATCACATCTCACAGCAAATTCCTTCTGATTTCTCACCGCTTGTAGCCTACCTCAATACAAACCGTTGGACTGTTATGTGTCCTGTGGTTTATTTTATACAAGGAACAAGTGCGCAAACTGAAAAGTCTCAATAAGTTTGGTGTTGAAAATTTAGAGCCTATCGTAGAATAGGCCTACTCAACTCACTTAAAATGACAATTCATGGACATGGACAGAGAACAAGCTAAAAAAATAAAAGTGATATTTTGTACAATCTGGGACCATTAACCAGCAAGTGACGTTTCGATATGCACCAATATCGAAAGGAACCAAGATCATTTGGATATAAACAAATAATTTCAATAAGTTTCATCAAAACCTGATAAAATTTACAACTTTTAGAGGGTCCACCATAACCTTAATTAGTATTAGGCTACATGTACATACTATTACACTATTTGAGTACAAGGAACAGCCATTTTGCAGGGTAGGCCTACTTTCAGACCGATTTTCACAAAATTTGAACTCCGCCATCATTTGTGTGTAAGCATGATATATTCAATCTGTTTTTTCTCAATTGGATAAAAATTATAACCCCCACAGGCACCACAAGCTGAAAACGCAACTCTTTGTTCAATCAGGGGCCATACCATAATACAGGAAGTTACGGTCTGATATGAGTGAATGTCAAAAGGAACTATAATCTTTGGGTTATACACATACAGTTCAAGATTTATCAAAATTGGTTAAAAATTGCGACTTCTGGAGAGTCCACAATCTTGGTATTACATACTTTTACACAATTGGTGTAGACAGAGCAGCCTTTTCGTTTGGCAGTTTTGGTCGATTTTTCTGAAATTCGAACTCAACCATCATTACTGACAAACAAGGTGATATATTCGAACGCTTTTTTAAATCGGCTAATAATTGTGAACTCTTAGAGGAACCACAAGCTAAAAAAGGCCATTTTCGTACAGTCAGGGGTTAAAATTCAGGAAGTTACGAGCCGATTTGCGCAAATATCAAGATAGGTTGCCAGGCAACGCCCACAGCAGCTAAATCGTCCGGGCAATCAACAAGGGTTGTCGCATATTTTTACTTTTTTTGGTAATGAAACAACTCATTATGTAATTATCTGAAAATCATTAGAATTTGTTTGCTTTTTATAAGGTTTTGCCCCACGCTAACAATTAGTATAGGAAACATTTAACATCATGGATTTAGCTGTTCAGTTATCAAAATTCATTGAAAATCAAAATACTTGTTCGTTTCAACACCTTAAACTCTGTGTATCAATCTCAAGTCAATCGGATGATAAGTTTGGCATCTGTAGCGTCACGAGGTTTTTTGAAGTGATCAAGGGAGATAACTCTGGAAGTAATTATTTGAAATCACTGAAAATCAATAGGGTTCTTCGTCTCATGACCTTAAACACTGTGCATAAATTTAAAGTCAATCGGATATCAACTTTGGCCTCTAGAGCATCCACAAGATTTTTTGAAGTGATCAAGGGCCATAACTCTGGCAATAATTATCGGAAATCGCTGAAAATCAATAGGCTTCTTCGTCTTATGACCGTAAACAATGTGTATAAAATTAAAGTCAATCAGATATTAACTTTGCTCTTTAGAGCGTCCACAAGATTTTTTGAAGTGATCAAGGGCCATAACTCTGGCACTAATAATCGAAAATCGCTGAAAATCAATAGGCTTTTTCGTCTTATGACCTTAAACACTGTGTATAAATCTAAAGTCAATCGGATATAAACTTTGGCTTTTAGATCGTCCACAAGATTTTTTGAAGTGATCAAGGGCCATAACTCTAATCAATAGGCTTCTTCGTCTTATGACCTTAAACACTGTGTATAAATTTAAGGTCAATCGGATATTAACTTTGGCTTTTAGAGCGTCCACAAGATTTTTTGAAGTGATCAAGGGCCATAACTCTGGCACTAATTATCGGAAATCGCTGAAAATCGATAGGCATCTTCATCTTATGACCTTAAACACTGTGGATAAATTTAAAGCCAATCGGATATTAACTTTGGCCTCTAGCGCGTCAAGAAGATTTTTTGAAGTGATGAAGGGCCATAACTCTGGTAGTTATTATCGGAAATCGCTGAAAAAATAGGCTTCTTCGTCTTATGACCTTAAACACTGTGTATAAATATAAAGTCAATCGGATATTAACTTTAGCCTCTAGAGCGTCCACAAGCAATTGTGGACGCCGGACCGACGGACGGACGGGGGCAACGACAATATACGACCACATTTCAATGTGGGCGTATAAAGAGGAACCAGGATCTTTGGGTTATAAACACGCATATCAAGTTTCATCAAAATTGGTTCAAAATTGTGACACAGCGTTCACAAGCTTAAAACGTGATTTTTCGTACAATCAGGGGCCATAATCCACGAAGTTACAGTTCGATAGTGCCAATGTTGAAAGGAACCGAGATCTTAGGGTGATAAAACCATCAAGTTTCATTGAAATCGGATAAAAATTGTGATCTGTAGAGTGTTCACAAACAATTGTGGACAGACGGACAAGCGACAACAATATACGTCCACCAAGTAAAAACGTGATTTTCAGTGCAATCAGTGGCCATAAACAATATTTTAAAGTTGTACGTCACATGCCAATTTCGAAAGGAATCGAGATCATTTGAAAATTTCAGATAAAAATTGTGACCCGCCAAGCCCCCACATGGCAAGAAACTTCAAAAATGTGAGCATATAAAAACAGTAAGCTTATAAATTATCCAATATTTTATTACATGTAAATAATTGTGATACAAGTTGAAATAATAGCGGATTTGGTAAAAACTTCACAAATTACATGGGAATTTGGAAATCAAATTTGGAGGGGCCATTAGACACAATGAAATGAAACAGAGTTTAACATCATACTGTTCTGATCCAAACTGGACTTATGAAGACGGGCATATGCCATACAGTGTGCTATGAGGGAAATTTTGCCCGGACAGCAGCACTATGGCTTACTCTTATTATATCGAATTCCAATGACTAGACTGGATCATTGAAATCTACATGTATGACGTCCGAAGGAATTGAATGTGTAATTGAAGTAATATTTACTTTTTACATCCGAATTGTTAAATTTTAAAACTTGTTGTGGACATCAAACACCATTCACAAAATTTCATTTGAAGGTAAATAATGAATAGTGTTTTTGGAGTCAAAATGTAGTTTGTTACTGTAGTGATTATATTATAGATATCTCTTTTTAGCATGTACCTTACTAATAGAAATGGATGAACTTTCTCAGCCAATGCAGGGATCGAACAACTAACCTCCTGGCTAGCAAGCCAGCGTCTTACCCACCATGACCCCCTTAATATTGGTGAACCTTTAACTTTAGCATTATTAATGTGGGTTCTAAAACGGACCACCCCAGATTACAGTAGACCAACACAACAATCTACAAGCCTGTAGCTAGTTTGTCCGGGGATCACGTGGCTAGGTGGGTAAGATGCTGGCTCGCTAGCCTGGAGGTCGGATGTTTGACCCCTGCATTGGCCGAGAAAGTTCATCCAGATTTCCCGACGTGGTATGACAGGTGTCAAGTCATTTGACATTGACATGCACATAATAGATCCCTTGGCAGTTGGACTTCAATATAACTATAAGGGTAGGCCGTAGTGCCGCTGCCCGGGCATAATTTCCCTCATAGCACACTGAATAGCATATGCCCGTCTTCAGTAGCCCAGTTTAGGAGCTGGGCCCTGTTTCACAAACACTTAAGCTAAAATCACTAAAATAGATTTTAACTAACTAAAATCAAAATGCAATTTTAAATTTTATGCGTTTCACGAAGATTGATTTTAACTTAAAATGCAATTTTAATAGATTTTAGTTAAAATCGCTTGCGTCCACGCACATTTGCGCTGCGGGTACTTACATGTACCTTGAAAGCAAATACGCTTCGAAACTGAAAATTGTTGACAGGTTGAATTAACGGTTGCAATATCAATGGGGGGAGTTTCATACGTTGTGGCAGAGAGTCAGAGAGAGAGAAAGGGAGAGAAATGGGGTTTAACGTCCAAACAACAAAAACTAGGTCATTTTGGGACTAACACATGGTTCAACTTTATTTCAAAAATTTCGCTTGTGCGTAGGGGTTTTTAGCAGTGGGAGGAAACCGGAATACCCAGAGAAAATCCACGAGGTTGGACAGACGACCCAACTCCTTGCCATGTACAACCAGGGATTCAAAACCACGCCAGTTAACTCAATAGTAGGCCGTATGATACAGCGTGCGCACGCTAACCATTTGGTCATCCACCCCACCCCCCCTGCACACGGTCGGACAGTCGTAGAGAGGTCAAATAAAAAAGTTTAATGCGTAATAATGATTCGAAAAGTGTTGGTGGGTTAGCCTTGAACTTGACATTTGATGTGTGACACTAGCAATTGATTTACTCGCAGGCTTCAATGGAAATAATGTGTATCAATAAACTAAATTGCTTGGATTTGTAGTTTTATGGTATTTTGGACAAAAGAAACTATTGAGAATTGTCACAAACAAATAGGCAATAGCCAATGTTCCGATGCCTTGATTTGTTGAAATGTCATTCCAATAGACCCTTTCAATGATACTTTGAAAATGCCAAAGTGCCTACTTATCTTACTCAATCAAATGATTTTTCCCCCAAGATAAAAAAAAATGAAATGAAATGGGGTTTAACGTCCTACTTTCTGCTCCTAACCTGGGCTAATGAAGGCGGGCGCCACACAATACAGTGTGCTATGAGGGGAATTTTGCCTGGGCAGCAGCGCTACAGCTAGCCTACTCTTATATCGAATTCCAACTGCCAATGGATCTTTTACGAGCACGACAATGTGTACACGGATCGCGGTTTTTCATCCCATACGAACGACTAGCTCTGCCAGAATATCTTGATGAACTTTCTCGGTCAATCAAGATAAAATAGCTTTGCCTCCTAAAATTTACCTTATTAATGTTGTTTTATTAACGTTAGACTTCATTAAGAAATAATAATAAATTTGTGATGTTAAAATTTAATTTCAAATAGCCATAACATTTTTCAATAACCACATTTGTGATTATTGATTTTTCTTTTTGCAAATCATAACCTCCGAAAGCATGAATAAATACTACATGGCATATCTAGTATTATAGGCCTTTAGGCCTTCTAAAATCAAGAAAAAGGCCATTAAACCATTGTACACGAAGATATTTTCTTTATAGATGAGAGTGCTCTGAGCTTCTTTCCATGAGAGGAGGGGGTGGATGCTGATAGTAAGCACGCACATGTTGCATCATAAAGCCTGTCATTGAGTCAACTGACATGGTTTCGAATCCCCGGTTGTACGTGACAAGTCACCTGTCCAACCTCGTGGGTTTTCTCCGGGTCCTTCCCACTGCTAAAGACCCCTACATGCAAGCGAATTATTGAAATAAAATTAAACAATATGTAATCCCGAAATGACCTAGTTTGTGTCGGGTGGACGTTAAACCCTATTCCTCTTGCTCTCTTTTCACGACATTGGATAGGCCTATATATACTGAGCGCCAAAGAAAACGCATCACTTAGTTTTTCATATAACAAAATGAACCTGTAAACATATCTTATTTATTTTGCTTCTTATTGTTAACAATTGTGAAATGGGAACACATCAGTAACAACACATTTGCACACATTTATGGATGTTTAATCTGTAATCAACGGTACAAAGTCAGAGGGGTCAAAACCAAAAGTACGACAGATGTCAGTAGCGCTTGTGTCCTCCACTGGCTCTTATGCACGCTGTGCAGCGATGTAGCATGGAATTAACCATCTGTGTCGTACCTGTGTCCCAAACTGTATTATTGCAGTGTCTACGTAAAACCATGCAGGCTTGGTTTTAAATAAAATAATGTGTAGTTGAAATTTGCCGTTCGCTATCAAGTACAGCACATGGGCCATTCACTATATAGACCTCTCAAGGAACGAGAATCGATTATCAGGTCACTAACGAAAAAAATGACCCGAAATCTAAAATGGGTTACGTGTCCGGATAAGCATTTTTGGCGTTCACGTCCAAACGACTCAATATTTCGAGCTGAAATTTTGAGACAAGGTCAATACACCATTCTCCTATATTTTGGCGTTTAAATTTCATATGTACTCGAACTTTTATTTTTGAGACTCTGTTCAAATCGGGACTGTCCCTTTAAATTATTTAGTGTATTTTAACTTAAAATCGTTTTCTGAAACTCATCTATCTTAATTATAAGTCAAGATGAAATTTTAGTTTAAGACGATTTTAAGAAGATTTCAAGTTTTTGTGAAACAGGGTCAAGAACAGTAGGACGTTAAACTCCATTTCATTTCCAAAGTTAGTCACGTTCGTAATGTGGTCACAGAGCTGCACTTACGATTTAAGCCTACTATTTTCGTCGCGACCAGTTAAGTCCGCAATGTGGTCACAGACAAAGCTGCACCTACACTTTTTTTAACAGTACAATATGTAGTAATACTAATAGTAGTATTGATTGTCATCTTGCCAAGCAACTCATCGCAAGTAAAATTAACAATTTATTGAGAACTGATTTGGATATGGTACCGACACGAGGGCTGCGTCATGATATAGGCCTAGCCTACAAATTGAAATTGGTATTAATTTTTGGGCCCTACCTGGTGATCAAAACCAATTTTTTTAAAAAAAAAAAGAAAAAATTTCTAAGAGTTCTGTGAAATTTTATAAACAAAATTGATTTTTCAACATTCTGAACAACCTACAAAAAGGGCAGTTTATGGGTTTTTATAGATTTCAAACTATTAATATTCGTATTAGATCTAGACGAGTAATTAATATTCTACAATAATAATAACTAAATCATCTGGTCTAGCTAGGCTGGTTATGTCACATTGAGACATTATGTGCTTTCGGCTATGTCTACTGACTTTAATACTAGTCACACAAAGTTGCTGCCAAGTGCCTACAAAGTGTCTACTTATAGTTTAACAATAAATAAATTGTACTCACCGTCTAATAGTAATAAATACTCCTTTCGTGTTGTCACTCACTCACTGTCAGTATGGAAGCCTATTGCGGCCATTTCAGAATCTCGTGTTCTCGAGAAGACGAGAAGTCGAGGGCGAGAGTGCGAGAACACGAGATTACTTTCACCTCGACTTCTCGTCTTCTCGTCCCTCGACTTCTCGTCTTCTCGTCTTCTCGCCTTTGAAAAACCTCGTGTTCTCGCACTCTCGCCCTCGACTTCTCGTCTTCTCGTGTTCTCGCCCTCGACTTCCCGCTCTCTAGTGTTCTCGCCTTTGAAAAACCTCGACTTCTCGCTCCCTCGCTCCCTCGCCTTTGAGTCAATCTCGTCCTCTCGTGTTCTCGCTCCCTCACTTCGTCACAGTCCCGTCTTCTCGTCTTCTCGCTTCGGAAGTGCAGTTTATACGCAAGTAAATTACTTAATCCTTATAAGACATATAGTAATAGATCTCACTAAAAATAAACAAATTTGCTTGATAACGATACCTGTATGTGTATTGAAACGTAGCATGTCAATAAAATTCAGAAGTAGTATATCCATATAAAGTGTGTTTATTTTTAAGTAAAATACTGACTACCGTATCGGCATTTGTATTTAGAAATAGATTATAATAAACGGAATTGTTCTAGAATATTTAATAGTCCTAAACAATTTTAATCTCTTCTTGTACAGATAGTGTTGTATTCTGTAATCGATTTTAAGTCTTCAGTCGAATCTTTCTTTGCTCTCTAACTTAATCAGCCTTCATCGGGTGTTTTCATTTGATGCGTGGTTTTGTCAGAACAGTGTCAATCAATCAATCAAATCTTTATTCAGTATTTAAGACCTCTGGTCCATACTACATAGTAGTGCATTATAATATAGTATATGTAAGCTTATAGTCGTTCGAATGGTATTTTTAAAAAAAAACAAAAACAGGTCCCTTGCACGGAATCGACATGAAGTTGATTCTACGGTGGCTCACTGGGTAGGATGTTTGCTCTCTAACTTCTTCAAAGATGGTCGTGATTTTTCTGGCGATGTTCCCTCTTGTCAGTAGTGTAGGACGGACAGCTTAGCAAGAGACAAAGTATAATCGTGCGGATAGAATAAAAATAACCGAGGCCCCGTGTCCGGAATCGAATTGAAATAGGAGCTACGGTAGGTCAGTGATTGGGACGTTTGCTCTCTTACTTCAGTGGTGTAGGAGGAAGACCTGACAGGCGACCACGTATGTTCGGATGGCATAGCAAAACGATGTCCCGTGTTCGGAATCGAAATGAAGTGGGAGCTAGGGTGGCTCAATGAGTAGGACGTTAATGTTTGGAGCCACGGCGGCTAAGTGGGTAAGATGCTGGCTCACTAAACTGAAGGTCACGTGTTCGATCTCTGCATTGGACTAGAAAGTTTATCGGGTTTTCCGACGTGGTTATATCATTGGTGCAGGACGGAGAGTTTGGCAAAGACAGTTTATTTGTTCGAGGAGACTGGCACAATTTCTTTCATAGCACAGTCGGAGCAGAGCAGTGGGACGATAAACCCTATTTTATTTAATTTAATCAAAGTTCATCGGAAATTTTCTAGCCAGTGGAGAAGGAAGGATGGGGTAAAAAAGAGCGAGTTCCTTTGTCCAGATTCAAAATGAAGTTTGAGCTGCGGTGACTCAGTGGGTAGTCTAGACTTTTTTGGCGAGGTACCGTCTTATCAGAGTAGGATGGAAGGCATAGGGACAGCCGGTAGTTGGGATGACATGGAAAACGGAGGTCTCGTATACACATTGGCGGGGTGGTGGTGATGGTGTGTGTGTGTGGGGGGGGGGCTCGGTTTCAATCCCCGTTTATATGTGACAAGGAGTAGGACGGGATTAGGGTCGGGAACCGGCCCGGGCTCCCGTGTCGGCGGCCCCTTTCACTGACCCCGCCTCCACCCATCTGGGCTCTTCCCCTGGAAATTTTTGAAATATGAATCCCAAATATGCGATTTGGTGGCATATTTGATTATTATCTCTGTCAAATAATATATTTCATAAATCGATTAACTTAATTCAACTGACGTGGATTCGAATCCCCAGTGGCACGCGACGAGAAGTAGGGTCGTCTATCATGGGTTTACTTTGGGTCCTCCGTTTTCCGCTGACTGCAAGCGAATTATTGAAATAAATTAAACCATATGTAAGTCCCGAATTGATCTAGTTTGTGTTGAGTGGCCGTTAAATCCCATTTCTCTCCCAAACTCGTCGTTTTCTGCGGGTCCTAAGATGTCCTCCCACTGCTAAAGACGACTACGTACAAACAAATTATTGGAATGAAATTGAACCATGTGTTAGTCCCGAAATCACCAAAGATATGTCTAGTGGAGGTTAAATCCCAATTTCTCTCTCTCTATTCTCTCTTATATTTAGTCTATTGTTTTCTTTTTTTTTTTTTTTAAATGGTATAATTGATGAAGGTGACTTATTGTTAATTGTATGGTTAAGGTCACATGGTATTATTATTTTTGTTTTTTCTTAACATTATATATAATTATAGTACCAAACCAGTATTTCAATCATGCCAAAATCGTTCTCATGTGTATTTAGTATATATTTCTCTTGGAGATGGTTTCACTGAAATAGTTTTGAAAAAATACTTGTTTCCAGTAAATAACAGATTTTTTCAATCATTGGTGCTATTTCTCTACTACTGGCCATATTTATTCCCGGCATATCTGCAGAAAAATTCTCTCTGACAAATGTAAACAAACCAACGTGTTCCCTCCCGTAAAAGGCATTCCATGGTCTATTTATGGCTATTGACCCGTGACCTATGACGTTGATTGCTTTTATGGTTTCTGATTGGCTTAGGATTTGATATTTTTCACCCCATTATGGCTAAACTTGACAAATGACAGACCCCACCTTCCCAATATCCACGCAAATGTGTAGGCTACACGGACCCCCGTTTTTTTTGTCCCATCCGAACGACTACGCGTTATCCATTGCCACAACCCCCACCCGTCCCCTATCCTACACAAATGACAAGAGAGGACATCTCCAGAAATAGCCCGATGCACTAGAGCGCAAACGTCCTAAACACTGAGCCACTGTAGCCACCGACCGAAAAATCACGGAAAACTTTAATAAAGTATAAGAGCAAACGTCGATCCTACTGACTGAGCCATCGTAGCTCCAGTTATATTCCGACAACGGGATCTCGGTTTATTGTATTCCATCCGAACAAATATAATGTACATTGTCCCTTCTCAGGCCCTCCGTCCTACACCACTGACACCACTGGGTTTTCGATCCTTGCGGTGACTGAGAAAGTTCATCCAAATTTCTTGGCGCGGCTTCTCCTTGTCAGTGATGCAGGACGTATGGCGTGACATTGGCTTGCACATAAAAGATCCCTCAGCAGTTTAAATTCGATACAAGAGTAGGCCGTAGCACCGCTGCCCGGGCAATATTTCCTTGATAACACACTGTATATCGTATGCACGTCTAATTAGCCCAACTTAGGAACAGACAGTAGGACGTTAAACCCCATTTTATTTCATTTCATTTCATTTAGATTTCGGACACGTCACCTCGGTTATTTTTATTTCATCCGAACGATTATGCGTTGTCTCTTGCCAGGCTCTCCGTCCTAGACCACTGATAACGGTGGACATAGCCAGAAAATCACGACCAACTTTGAAGAAGTTAGAGATCAAACGTCCTACCAATCGAGCCACCGTAGAACCAGCTTCATGTCGATTCCGGGCACGGGACCTGTTAAATATTCTAGAACATTTCCGTTTATTATAATTTATTTCTAAACACAAATGCCGATACGGTAGTCAATATGGACTTGCGTATAAACTGAGCTTCCGAAGCGAGAAGACGAGAAGACGAGACTGTGACGAAGCGAGGGAGCGAGAACACGAGAGGATGAGATTGACTCAAAGGCAACGGAGCGAGGGAGCGAGAAGTCGAGGTTTTTCAAAGGCGAGAACACGAGAGAGCGAGAAGTCGAGGGCGAGAACACGAGAAGATGAGAAGTCGAGGGCGAGAGTGCGAGAACACGAGGTTTTTCAAAGGCGAGAACACGAGAATATGAGAAGTCGGGGGACGAGAAAACGAGAAGTCGAGGGACGAGAAGACGAGAAGTCGAGGTGAAAGTAATCTTGTGTTCTCGGGGCGAGATCCTCGTATTCTTGCCCTGTTTCCTCCCTCCTCGCTCCCTCGCACTCTCGCCCTCGACTCCTCGTCTTCTGGTCCTCTCGTCTTCTCGTGTTCTCGCCATTGACTTCTCGTCTTCTCGTGTTCGTGCCCTCGACATCTCGCGGCGAGAACACGAGATTCTGAAATGGCCGCAATAGGCTTCCATACTGTCAGTGTCTTCGACATACATAACTCAATGACTGACTGACAAAAATAGCGCCAATTTTGAACCTAATCGACAGTCAGTATACTTCGGTTTTTTCTGCCATGAATATGACCTAACACTAACAGTCACATTTCTGGGCCTATAACAATTTGTTTTAATATTTCGGTGATATTAATCTCTATACCCACAAAGAGCCCATTTGTCGGTATAATATTAAGTCCATGACCGTGAACATTTTTTTTTCTTGAACAAAGTTGGGTACAAGAATAAAAAACGTAAAATAATTTAGAGATAAAATTGAGTAATTTGTGACCTTAAAAATTGGATGTTTGGCCAAGTTAACGGTCGTGGTTCAAAAGAACATTAAATAACTTTCAACCCATCTGAACTGTCTCAAGGTCCTAGGCCAAGGTCAAATAGGTGAAACTGGCTTTGGAATAAAACTTCTTTTTTTTAAAGGTCAATTTTCCACCCTTTGTCCTTGACCTGTAAATAACCCCCCATAAATGATCTTGAACTTGGCTTTACGTCCCCTATTTATTTAGCTATATCTCTTAACGCAAAGACCCGTGTAGATGCATGTCCCGGATGGTGTTTCAACACCGGTGGTACTTTTTACCGCCGACCACCGCCGACTACCGCCGACCAAATGCTTTTTAAATATAATTACCGCCGACCAGTGCCGGAGGTAAGGAGGGCAAAGTGGGACAAATGTTCCGGGCCCCCCACATTTTATCCCGGATTTCACTAAAATAAAGTAAGTGAAAACATCATAAGAGAAAGAGTCTGTTTTAAATACTCAAATTGTCAACGAATTCTAAACGTCAATGAAATCGCTGTCTAGATTGTCCCGACCCCCCACAAGGTTAATCGGGCACTGCCGCCGACCAAATACTTGTTACCGCCGACCAAATGCTTAACGATTCCTATATTCCTGAAGCAATGGCCCGAGAAATCCCTCTCTGACCATTGCTGGAATAGCGTCTGTTTCTTGAACTTATGCGGAAGTGTGTCTATTCTTTCCGTTCAATGAAAGCTATCACTAAGTTTGTTTGTTTTTTTAAACAATATTTTCATTCAGGTTGTCTGAATGGGATTGGGGAACAGGCTCAGCCTATGTAAAACCCCTCTCCCTAAGTAATTTGTATACATATTATTAATGAAAAATGGGTGTATATACATAGTTAAAATGGCAAACACATACATATTATATAAACATAATAAAATGGGTGAAAAATGTACAGTATATATTGTAGTTAATAATTATACATATGCAAGCAAAGTGAGGATTATTTGATAATAAACAAAATTAGATAGACTAGCCAAGATTATACATTAAAATATTACTTGATCGAATTGAGTTTAGAATCTGTTTGACATATTAATAAACCTGGTTAAAAATATTAGTATTAATTTCTAGATTGTAGGTTTTGGAGCCGAATAAAAGACAGTTTATATTTTTAAAATCATATTGTAGTTTGTCAATGGTTTCTGTTCGTGCATTTGAATGTAAGGAACGTCGCAGAAGGTAATGATCGGGATCTTCAAATATGTGACCGCAAAGGCATGCGGGACTGTCGGAAATGTGTCGCAGAAATTTATGACCCTGCAGGTCAGAGCATCGAAGTCACTAAGTACAGCAACATGACAGTCCTTCGTTTAATCTGGGTCTTCCCTAAAACCTTGGACAGTGATTTAAGGTGTTAAAAACCGCGAAAGTATGTTCGTTTCCAAACAGTATTGTTTACATTTCATTCGACTTGATAGCCTCGTTTGTCACGCAATTAGTTTTACTGTAGTATCTTGCTATGCACGGGTTAATTAGGCATAATAAAATCGTGAGTCATGACGTAACGTTATGTAAACATATTTGGTCCAATATTGGCAGCTAGTGATAGGTTGGTAGACGGACTACTGACAAATCAAAATTTAAAACATCAATATCCACTCATAATAGCAGTGTGTAGTAGGATTACCTCTAATCAAACGCAACACTGCGCGGAGTATGAATGATTCCTTGTTACAGCCCACTATTTTACGTTTAGTTTTTTTTTTGTAAAAAAGAATACAACAAAAAATGCTATTTTTTATTTGAGGTGTAATCCCGCACAATCCCTTCTATTAGTGCGAACACTTCTACACCTTTTGGTTTTATGGGTTTTTTGGGCTGGTAATTTTGCTTTTTTTTACAACACAAAATTTTTTATTTGTTGAACAAATAATTTCTTCTTCGTCGCGTTTCCTTTTCAAGTCTTTAAGAAAATTTGCAAAACATTTTTCTTTTTGCTCTTCGCTGAAACATCGCCACTTTTGTTCAGAAATAGAATATGCTTTATAGCGACCACAAATAACTTGTCTACAATTCGGGATCGCTCAATAGCATTAAGTCCCACTTTATTGATATTAAATGTTTCGTATACTAAACGTTAGCATGGAGGAGAACTTTATAAAAGCCAAACAAATTCTAATGATTTTCTGATAATTACTTAATGAGTTGTTACTCTTGATCAGATTTTAGTGTATTATAAATGTTTCATTACCAAAAAAGTAAAAATATGCGACAACTCTTGTTGACTGCCCGGACGATTTAGCTGCTGTGGGCGTATGTTTTGTTGCCTGGCAACCTATCTTTATGATCGTTTGAGATTTTACGGCGCATATATCCAGGCCACTTTTGAAAAATATGTCGGAGAAGCCGACCCACGGTATCAAAGTCCGACCTTATACCATAAGCATCTCCCGGGGTGTGAAATCCCCCCTCCACCCCGGGTAAAGGAAGTTGACAAATATTAGCACACCAATGTTACTATCGGAGTAAGGTCGACTAGGGTTCTGAATTGAGTTCTTAAACAATTACTATGTCTGTCCGGCTGCCTAGAAGAAAAACTATTTGAAGGGTGGTTTGGGATTGTTAGGGCACTCTGGCGACGGGCCCCATTCGGATACACAATGAATTTCGGATTGATACTCATTATGGATCCAAAAATATGGCGCCTGTACGAACTTGAGTCAAAGTTAAATTCAGGACTAAAATAATTTAGCATGAACATTTGCTCTTTGGGGAAAAATCTTTAATTTGATGACTCACACCTTAAAGACTCCGACCATCCCAACTAAATCGTCAACGGTGAACCAGAACATCGCCTTGTATTTTACCTCAGAGGTCAAAGTCAAATCAAACTTGAAAATTGTTCAAAGATGGAAAATAAAATGAAACTTACTCGACCTTACTGTGACACCTGTGGTAAAGTCAGGTAAATTGACCTTTAATGTGTTAAAGTCCATGTAATTGCCTACCAAGAAGTGACCTTGAACTTGTGATTGGCCTAATATCAAGTTTAAGATGGGACTTTTGGTCTGGTTCAAGTTCATTGGTCAAAAGAACATGAAATGACCATCAAATCTATTGAATGAAAAAATGACTAAAAAATAAAATTTCTTTTTCAAGGTTTTGACCTATGGTATATAATGACCTTTCATAAATGTCATTGAACTTGACCCTAGCTCGCACATTTTTAATGCAACGTTTGCTAATGATGTAAAATGTAAGAAAAGAAGTGAAACGGTATTATGTTTTTGCGAACTTAATTGAAATGAATGCGATTCATTTGACGCTCTTGGAACAACTAATCTGAACGTTTCTAAAGTAAACGTCAGTAGAACGATATTAACTAATGTTTTGTAACGTCTCACAGTATCAACAATATAACGTCATAAAAACAGAGTTGAAACATTAGTCTAATGTATTACTAACGTTCTAAGAAACCAAAACGCCGCGAAAGTTACGTTAGAAGAACATAATTTACTGACGTTTAAAGGTCTGATTAGGCTTGGGAAATAACGTTAACGGTGGTTCAGTTGACGTTATTGGAACAACGAATCTGAACGTTCCTAATGTAAACGTCACTAGAACGATACCAATTAATTTTTTGTAACGTTTCACAGTATCAACGATATAATGTCATAAATAAACCAGAGTTGAAACATTAGTCTAATGTATTACGAACGTTCAAAGAATCATAAGTTGAAACGCTACAATAGTTACTTTAGAAGAACATAATTTACTGATATTTCCAGGTTGTCTGACCAGGCTTGGGAAATAACTTTGATTCAGGTGGTTCAGCTGACTTTCTTGGAACAACTAATCTGAACGTTTCTAAAGTAAACGTCTGTAGAATGATATTGATTAATGTTTAGTAACTTTTCACAGTATCGACGAAATAACGTCATAATCAAAGGGGGTTAAACCATTAATCTGATGTTTTAATGCAACGTTTGCTAATCAAGTAAGATATCGAAACGGGAAATACAACATTTTACGAAATGTATTGGAAGGTTTTTATTTTCGTTTAATTTCAACGCTTTTAGATTAGGAAAACAGAACGTTTTAACCCGAAATCAAATATAATCAATATAACGTCACAAACAAATATATTACTAACGTTCAAAGAATCATAAGTTAAAACCCTGCAATAGTTACGTTAGAAGAACATAGTTTACTGACGTTTACAAATTGTCTGACCAGGCTTGGGGAATAAAGTTGATTCCGGTGGTTCAGCTGACGTCCTTGGAACAACTTATCTGAACGTTTCTAAAGTAGGCGACGTGAAGTTAGCCCGTTGTTCGGTATTCGCGAATAACGAACAGCGAGCCAGTTTGTTGTTCGGTATTCGCGAATAACGAACAACTAGCTGGTTTGTTGTTCGGTATTAGCGAATAACGAACAACGAGCTGGTTTGTTGTTCGGTATTCACTAGATTTGGAATTAGTAATGTAATAAAAGATTTTTTGCAGGGAACACGCCGCAGGCGGGTTTTTATAAGCCTAACTGGATTATAAAGCTTCAAAATTCTGGGAAATAGATTCTCACAACTTCTCTTTCTTCTGACTTCTGGGAAATAGATTCTAACAACTTCTCTTTCTATCCGAAGAAAGAGCAGTTTCATATTGGCGAATAACGAACAACGAGCCAGTTTGTTGTTCGGTATTGGCGAACAACGAACAACGACCTGGTTTGTTGTTCGGTATTCACCAGGTATGGAATTAGTAATCTAATAAAGGTACTTTTGTAGGAAACACGCCGCAGACCAGTTTTTATGAGCCTAACTGGATAATAAAACTTCAAAATTCTGGGAAATAGATTCTAACAACTTCTCTTTCTATCCGAAGAAAGAGCTGTTACATATTGACGAACAACGAGCCAGTTTGTTGTTCGGTATTGGCGAATAACGAACAACGAGCTGGTTGGTTGTTCGGTATTCACCGTATATGGAATTATCAATATAATAAAGGTACTTTTGTAAGGAACAAGCCACAGGCGGGTTTTTATGAGCTTAAATAGACGATAAAACTTCAAACTTCTGGGAAATAGATTCTAACAACTTCTCTTTCTATCCGAAGAAAGAGCTGTTACACATTGGCGAATAACGAACAACGAGCCAGTTTGTTGTTCGGTATTGGCGAATAACGAACAACGAGCTGGTTTGTTGTTCGGTATTCACCGTATATGGAATTAGTAATATAATAAAGGTACTTTTGTAGGGAACACGCCACAGGCGGGATTTATGAGCTTAAATAAACACTAAAACTTCAAACTTCTGGGAAATAGATTCTAACAACATCTCTTTCTATCCAAAGAAAGAGCTGTTACATATTGGCGAATAACGAACAACGAGCCAGTTTGTTGTTCGGTTTTGGCGAATAACGAACAACGAGCTGGTTTGTTGTTCGGTATTCACCGTATATGGAATAAGTAATATAATAAAGGTACTTTTGTAGGGAACACGCCACAGGCGGGTTTTAATGAGCTTAAATAGACAATAAAACTTCAGGCTTCTGGGAAATAGATTTTAACAACTTCTCTTTCTATCCGAAGAAATAGCTGTTACATATTGGCGAATACCGAACAACGAGCCAGTTTGTTGTTCGGTATTCGCGAATACCGAACAACGAGCTGGTTTGTTGTTCGGTATTCACCGTATATGGAATAAGTAATATGATAAAAATACTTTTGTAGGGAACACGCCACAGACGGGTTTTAATAAGCTTAAATAGACAATACAACTTAAAACTTCTGGGAAATACATTCTAACAACTTCTCTTTCTATCCGAAGAAAGAGTTGTTACATATTGGCGAATAACGAACAACGAGCCAGTTTGTTGTTCGGTATTGGCGAATAACGAACAACGAGCTGGTTTGTTGTTCGGTATTCACCATATATGGAATTATTAATATAATAAAGGTACTTTTGTAAGGAACACGCCACAGGCGGGTTTTTATGAGCTTAAATAGACAATAAAACTTCAAACTTCTGGGAAATAGATTCTAACAACTTCTCTTTCTATCCGAAGAAAGAGCTGTTACACATTGGCGAATAACGAACAACGAGCCAGTTTGTTGTTCGGTATTGGCGAATAACGAACAACGAGCTGGTTTGTTGTTCGGTATTCACCGTATATGGAATTAGTAATATAATAAAGGCACTTTTGTAGGGAACACGCCACAGGCGGGTTTTATGGGCTTAAATAAACACTAAAACTTCAAACTTCTGGGAAATAAATTCCAACAACTGCTCTTTCTATCCAAAGAAAGAGCTGTTACATATTGGCGAATAACGAACAACGAGCCAGTTTGTTGTTCGGTATTGGCGAATAACGAACAACGAGCTGGTTCGTTGTTCGGTATTCACCGTATATGGAATAAGTAATATAATAAAGGTACTTTTGTAGGGAACACGCCACAGGCGGGTTTTAATGAGCTTAAATAGACAATAAAACTTCAGGCTTCTGGGAAATAGATTTTAACAACTTCTCTTTCTATCCTTAGAAAGAGCTGTTACATATTGGCGAATACCGAACAACGAGCCAGTTTGTTGTTCGGTATTCGCGAATAACGAACAACGAGCTGGTTTGTTGTTCGGTATTCACCGTATATGGAATTAGTAATACAATAAAGGTACTTTTGTAGGGAACACGTCACAGGCTTGTTTTATGAGCTTAGATAAACACTAAACCTTCAAACTTCTGGGAAATAGATTCTAACAACTTCTCTTTCTATCCGAAGAAAGAGCTGTTACATATTGGCGAATAACGAACAACGAGCCAGTTTGTTGTTCGGTATTGGCGAATAACGAACAACGAGCTGGTTTGTTGTTCGGTATTCACCTAATATGGAATTAGTAATATAATAAAGGTACTTTTGTAGGGAACACGCCACAAGCGGGTTTTAATGAGCTTAAATAGACAATAAAACTTCTGGGAAATACATTTTAACAACTTCTCTTTCTATCCGAAGAAAGATCTGTTACATATTGGCGAATAACGAACAACGAGCCAGTTTGTTGTTCGGTATTCGCGAATAACGAACAACGAGCTGGTTTGTTGTTCGGTATTCACCGTATATGGAATTATTAATATAATAAAGGTACTTTTGTAAGGAACACGCCACAGGCGAGTTTTTATGAGCTTAAATAGACAATAAAACTTCAAACTTCTGGGAAATAGATTCTAACAACTTCTCTTTCTATCCGAAGAAAGAGCTGTTACATATTGGCGAATAACGAACAACGAGCCAGTTTGTTGTTCGGTATTGGCGAATAGCGAACAACGAGCTGGTTTGTTGTTCGGTATTCACCGTACATGGAATTAGTAATATAATAAAGGTACTTTTGTAGGGAACACGCCACAGGCGGCTTGTTATGAGCTTAAATAGACAATAAAACTTCAAACTTCTGGGAAATAGATTCTAACATCTTCTCTTTCAATCCGAAGAAAGAGCTGTTACATATTGGCGAATAACGAACAACGAGCCAGTTTGTTGTTCGGTATTGGCGAATAACGAACAACGAGCTGGTTGGTTGTTCGGTATTCACAGTGTATGGAATTGGTAATATAATAAAGGTACTTTTGTCGGGAATACGCCGCAGGCGGCTTTTTATGAGCTTAAATAGACAATAAAACTTCAAACTTCTGGGAAATAGATTCTAACAACTTCTCTTTCAATCCGAAGAAAGAGCTGTTACATATTGGCGAATAACGAACAACGAGCCAGTTTGTTGTTCGGTATTGGCGAATAACGAACAACGAGCTGGTTTGTTGTTCGGTATTCGCGAATACCGAACAACGAGCTGGTTTGTTGTTCGGTATTCACCGTACATGGAATTAGTAATATAATAAAGGTACTTTTGTAGGGAACACGCCACAGGCGGCTTTTTATGAGCTTAAATAGACAAATAAAACTTCAGACTTCTGGGAAATAGATTCTAACAACTTCTCTTTCAATCCGAAGAAAGAGCAGTTACATATCGGCGAATAACGAACAACGAGCCAGTCTGTTGTTCGGTATTGGCGAATAACGAACAACGAGCTGGTTTGTTGTTCGGTATTCGCGAATACCGAACAACGAGCTGGTTTTTTGTTCGGTATTCGCGAATACCGAACAATGAGCTGGTTTGTTGTTCGGTATTCACAGTGTATGGAATTGGTAATGTAATAAAGGTACTTTTGTCGGGAATACGCCGCAGGTGGGTTTTTATAGCCTAATTGCATTATAACACTTCGAACTCTTAGGAAATAGATTCTAACAATTTCTCTGTCTATCCGAAGAAAGAGCAGTTTCACATTGGCGAATAACGAACACGAGTTACTTTATTAGATTACTAATTCCATATCTGGTGAATACCGAACAACAAGCTAGCTTCACGCCGCTTCTAAAGTAAACGTCAGTAGAACAATATTAATTAATGTTTGGTAACGTTTCACAGTATCGACGATATAACATCATAAAAAACGGGGTTGGAACATTAATCTAATGTGTTAATGCAACGTTTGCTAATGACGTAAGATGTAAAAAATGTAAAATAGAAATACAACGTTTTACGAACTTTATTAGAAGGGTTTATTTTTCGTTTAATTTTAACTTTTTACATGAGGAAAACAGAACTTTTTAAAAACTGAATTTCAATATGATTAATATAACGTCACAAACAAATATATATTACCAACGTTCAAAGAATCATAATTTAAAACGTTACAAAAGTTACTCTAGCAGAACATAACTTACTGACGTCTACAGTTTGTCTGACCAGGATTGACAAATAACGTTCAATCAGGTGGTTCGATCAGTTGGTGTTCTTGGAACAACTAATCTGAACGTTTCTAAAGTAAACGTCAGTAGAACGATATTAACTAATGTTCAGTAACGTCTCACAGTATCAACGATATAATGTCATAAAAAAAACCAGAGTTGAAACGTTAGTCTAATGTATTACTAACGTTCAAAGAATCATAAGTTAAAACGCTACAATAGTTACGTTAGAAGAACATAATTTCCTGACGTTTCGAGGTTGTCTGCCCAGCCTTGGGCAGGTGGTTCAGCTGACGTTCTTGGAACAACGGATCTGAACGTTTCTAAAGTAAACGTCAGTAGAACAATATTAATCAATGTTTAGTAACGTTTCACAGTATCGACGATATAATGTCATAAAAAACGGGGTTGAAACATTAATCTAATGTTGTAATGCAACGTTTGCTAATGATGTAAGATGTAAAGAATGTAAAATAGAAATTTTTTTACGAAATTTATTGGAAGGTTTTATTTTTTCGTTTAATTTCAACGTTTTTAAATTAGAAAAAACAGAACGTTTTAAAAACTGAAATTCAATATAATCAATATAACATCACAAACAAATATATTACCAACGTTCAAAGAATCATAATTTAAAACGTTACAAAAGTTACGTTAGAAGAACATAATTTACTGACGTCTACAGTTTGTCTGACCAGGATTGACAAAATACGTTCAATCAGGTGGTTCACTTGGTGTTCTTGGAACAACTAATTCGAACGTTTCTAAAGTAAACGTCGTAACGTCTCACGGTATCAACGATATAACGTCATAAAAAAACAGAGTTGAAACATTAGTCTAATGTATTACTAACGTTCAAAGAAAAGAAAAGGTAACCAGTTCCAGCAGTAACCCCAGCAGTTCCAGTTCCACCCACAGTAAAGACATCAGCAAACCAGCCAGTCCCACCAGCAAAGTCCACAGTTCCAGAAGTAAAGAAAACAGTCTCCACCTGCCGAACCAAAAGCACCCAAACGAAGAGAGAAGATGGAGCCAGAAAAACATCAGAAACTGCAGAATTTAAATTTACGAAACCAAGACCACCTCCAATAAAAATAAATGAAAGCAGTATCGACATTTGTGAATGCAGCTACCATACCTCAACCTCCACACCTCATGACACCAGTGCTAATTCGAATAATTTCAGTATCTGCAGTATACACAGCATTCCTAAAACACACGTTCGACTAAAATGATGATCAGGAGAAAAACAAAAAAAGAAAAAGGAAAAAATATATAACACGTGATTGTCTGCGATATCACTTTGGTGGAAGCGGACGTAAAATACAACTACTTCACACACACCTAACTTTAATAAATAACCATCGCCGGTTATTATCGTTTGGTTTTTGGTAGTTGTATTAGACATATGATTCCTTTTTTTTTGTCAGATTGGGGCCACTGTTTTTTGTAATCCTTTTTTCCAACTCGTGTAGGTCCTCAATTTCTGCAAGGGGAGATAAATTAATAAATTTCTAATGATGTCGTTGAAGCTACATGTAGATCAACAAGATCTACTTACATTCCCAATTTCATGAAAATCGAACTAATGTTCAAGAAGTTGTCATGTTGGTTTTACTCCCGGGATAGGATGTCAATAACGTAATATTTGAATTTAAAAAATCGGAAATAGCAGATTTAAAGTAAATGTTATAAGGTATTCAAAGAAAAATATTAAGTGAAATAATCACAAAATCACAAAGTTACGGCTGACAAGGCCAATTTTTTCACCAGTTAATTTCGGTGATTTTGGTTTCGCAAAACGTTTTGAAAATATATTGATTCCAAAGCCACCACCCATTCTTGGAAGGAGGCTAACCAGAAAGGTATTGATTTCCCAAACTTGAGACGAAAACGCGAAACTGCCATCTATTTTGATTATTTTCAAGCTGTTAATCGGAATTATTCATACGAAAACAACTTTGTCGGCACGTAAAAACATCAAAGGCGAAATTTGAAATTTTGAAATTTTCAAATACCAAAAATTCGACAATGCGCCAGGCTATCCCCAAATGTATTAATTTCATAGGAAATGAATTCAACAAACTACGGTCTATTCCGCTTATTTAAATGCTTGTTAATGTCGATTTTTCACTATTTCTCATATTCAATTCAAAATGGTGACTATCAATTGACTTAAATCAAAATTCTAACGAGAACGTTTTATAGACATTCCTTTAACGATTCAGAAAATATAACTCCCGTGTCTGTAAGTAAAATATCAAAAAAGCCCTTTGGAATTTTCACATTTCAAGATGGTGGCACTTCCGGACTGAGCTACAAACTCCATTTTTTGTGCACGAATCAGTAGCTAGTATCTAAAAAATTCAAGGTGATCTGCCCTATATTTCGTCGATTTTTTTGCGAAAATTTCGATTCTTAATTTCTCCAAGGGGAAATCAATTAGAAAATTTTTAAAGTCATTTTTTAAGGCGCATCGGTAGGATCTACGTCGATTCCAAATTTCATAAAAATCGTGTATCTATTAAAGAAGTGGTCAAATTGGTCATAACTTCCGGAACGAAATCACAGCGACGAATTTTCGAAAATTGGAAATTCCAAGTGAAATTGGCTTTCGTCAAGAAAAAAAAGTCTATCAATAACAAAGTAACGACTATGCATTGTTAGTTTTTTCGTTCGTAAAATTCGGTGATTTCGAATTTGTAAAACGTTTTGAAAATGTATTTAATCAACAGCCACCACCCATTTTTTTTTGGGGGGGGGGGTCAAAGTTTCAGAAAGATACTATGGTTAGATTCTGAGAAATCCGATTTGCAGGAAAAACACAAAATAAAATAACTAGAACTGCTACTGTCCCATGTAGATATGAAAGCTTTCATATTCATCGTTACGTGTCATCGATTGTGTCAAATATCCTAAATAAAAGGATAAGAAGAAAAAATTATTAAAATTGGTCAAAAACTTGCGAAGTTACAAGTCTAAATATAGTATGAAACATTGCACCCAGGCATAACAATAATCTGAAAACTAAAGGGAAATAACTGAAACTTGAATTACTGTAATGAGACGGATGAGAAAATGAAATGAAAATGGCGGGAAAGAACTAAAGATGGCAGGTTGAACAGGCGACCTTACTCCTTGTTACGTACAACCGGACATTCGAAAACACGCTAGTTAACTCAATGACAGGCTTTATGATACATCGCGCGCGTGCTAAGCATTCAGCGACCCAACCCCCCATTTGAAATCAGACACGTGCAATATGTCATATAGGAAGAATAACAAGTCGCTCACATACAAAATGGTAAATTAATGAGTCTAGGTCAAAAGGTTTAGCTACTGTTTTAGAGTGTTTAATTGTTTTAAAGAGACACGTTAAGGGTTGTTCATAGTTAAATGAAAGTTTAATCTTAAATAAGACCAATAAAATTAGGATTTAATAATGCCAGACTAATATTAAAATAAAGTTTTAAATAAAGAATAAATAATCATTGGTCTAATACAATGAAATGCTTTGATTTGACGGATGAAATGTACGATGGGTGTATACACTAAGTGGCTAAGGCTAGCAAGGAAGTCGGGTGTTCGGTTCCTGCATTGGCCGAGAAACTTCATCTTGATTTTCTGGCGTGCCCCCTCCCCTGTCAGTGAGGCAGAACGGAGGGCCTGACAAGGACAGCTGTCTAGTCGTTCGGATGGGACGAAAAACCAAGGTCCCGTGTGCACATTGGAGTGCTCGTAAAACATCTCATAGCAGTTGGAATTCGATACTGTTGAATAAGCTCTATACGATGACTAAATGTGCAGATTGTAGCCACCCACACTGCATGGTTTGCTTAACAATGAAAGGTTGCCCTTTTCAATTTTCGATCCTTTCATTCTTCTACTCCTGATATTTTGATCGGTGGTTTCATATAAAAGACTACCGATAAGACTTTTTGTAGAAGAAGTTCCCAACCAAAAAATATTATGTTGACTTTAAGAGAAAAGGACCTTTTAAAATGCTCCAAATCGTAAAAATACGACTTTTTGTATCTGCTATCCCTGATATTTAAAAAAAATGATACAATGATTTCCCACAACAGGATAGCTATTAGACACTCGATTGACAAGAGTTTCACCGCCCCCCCCCCCCCCTTCATTATAGCCGAAATTATGGTGCCATAAAGAATCTACAAATCAGCATGCTTATCTCTGCTTACCCTAGGCAGAAAATGCTCATCTTTGATCCCAATCATGATATTGACCTAGTGAACGTCTACACCAAGATTGAACATTCCAGCTCAATTAGAAGGTGAGTTATTGTGTTTCAATATCTCGACCCTTCAAATTGCTACTACTTTTCATATTCACTTCAAAATGGCAATTTTTACGCCATCTTTCAAGGATTCAGAAAATATAACTCCCGTGTCTGTTAGTAAAATAGCAAAAAAGCCTTAGGGATTTTTCACGTTTCAAGATGGTGGTACTTCCTGTTCGATCGACACACTCCATATTTAGTGTACGAATCAGTAATTACTTGTCTAGTATAGAAAAAAAATTAGGCCATTCCGACCTATATTTGGACGATTTTTTTGAAAAATTTGATCCTTAATTTCAACAAGGGGAGATAATTTAGAAAATTTCCAAAGACATCATTGAAGTTGCATTGGCAAGATCTACTAGCATTCTAAATTTCACGAAAATCGTCTAACTATTAAAGAAGTTGTCAAATTGGTAATAACTTCCGGTTCAAAATGACAGCGATGAATTTCCGAAATTCCAAAATCCGAAATTGCAGATTTGAAGTAAATGTTTCAAGATACTCAAAGAAAAAATAATTAATTAAATAAGCCAATAGTCACAAAGTTACAGCATTGTAGGTCAAATGCATTCGTTCGTAAAATTCGGTGATTTCGGATTCGTAAAACGTTTTGAAAATATATTTCATCAAGGTTCGCACCTCATTTTTTTTTGGGGGGGGGGGGTAGATCAAAGTTTCAGAAATATCCTATGGTTAGATTCTGAGAAATCCGATTTGCAGAAAATACAAAAAAAAATAATAACTAGATCAGCTAAGCAGATATTAAAGCTTTCATATTCATGGTCAGTTTCTCACGCATCTCATAAGGTATAATAAAGAATCTTAAAAAGAAAAAAGAACTCACCGAGTTCTAACGAGAAACAATTCAATCGGTTCAAATTCTACCGTAATTAAAAACAAAGTTGCTATGTTCCAATGTGATCAACCAAATTGCTTATCACTCCTAAGTCTAAGCAGAAAATTCTAAACATCAAACTTAGTCACGGTAATGACATAATGAATCTATATTTGGAGTTTCGACGCTCACACTCACTTCATTGTAACCAAAGTTATCGTGCCCCAAAGTATTTATCAATTAGATTGCTTACTCTGCTTACAGAAAGCACACAATGCTCATCTTCGCACTCCATCACGACATTGACCTAAAGAACGCCTTCACCAAGATTGAACATTCTGCCCCGATCAGAAGGAGAGTTATTTTGTTTCAAATTCTCGCACAATCAGATTGCATATCGCTCTGCTTATCCATGGCAGGCAATGCTCATTGTCGAACGTATTCAAGGTATCGATGTAATGAAACTATGCATTAAGTTTCATCAGTCTGACTTATTTGGAACTGAAGTTTAAGTGTCCGAAATCATCAATCAATCAAATTGCTTATCTCTGCTTACCCTAAGCATAAAATGCTCATCTTCGAACTCCATGACGGCATTGACATAATGAACGCCTACACCAAGATTGAACATTCTGCCTCAATTAGAAGAAGAGTTATTGAGTTCCAATGTCTCGACCAATCATATTGCTTATCGTTCTGCTTATCCTGAGCAGAAAAAAGCTCATTGTCGAACCTAGTCAAGGTAGTGTTTAGTGAAACTATACACCAAGTTTCATCACTATTACTTAATCAGAACTAATGTTATTGTGTGTCAAATCATCAACCAATCAAATTGCTCATCTCTGCTTACCCAACGCAGAAAATGCTGATATTCAAGGTATTGGCCTAATAAACACCTACACCAAGTCTAGCTAAATTAGAAAGAGAGTTATTGTGTCATCAAGGTATTGGCCTAATAAACACCTACACCAAGTCTAGCTAAATTAGAAAGAAAGTTATTGTGTGCCAAACAAGATCATTTCGGGACTAACATATAGTTTGATTTTATTGCCATATTTCGCTTGTGCGTATAGGTCTTTAGCAGTGGAAGGAACCCAGGTTGTCACGTACAACCGAAGATTCGAAAACACGCTGGTTGACTCAATGACAGGCTTTATGATACAGCGCGCGCGTGCTAACCATTCAGCCACCCAACTCCCCTTTGAAATCAGACACGTGCAATATGTCATATAAGAAGAATAACAAAGTCGCTCACATACAAAATGGTAAATTAATCAGTTTAGGTCAAAAGGTTGAGCTACTGCTTTAGAGTATTTAATTGTTTTAAAGAAACACGTGACGGGCTGTTCATAGTTAAATGAAAGTTTAATTTTAAATAAGACGAACGTCTACCAATAAAATTAGGATTTAATAATGCCAGACTAATATTAAAATAAAGTTTTAAATTAAGAATAATTAACTATTGGTCTGATGGCAATGAAATGTTTTGATTTGAAGGATGAAATGTACGATGGGTGTCCACACTAATAGTAAGTGCAGGGGGGACCGCACTACACGAAAAACAAAAACCTATAAGATTAACCTGGGTAAGGCAATATGTCATATAAGAAGAATAACAAAGTCGCTCACATACAAAATGGTAAATTAATCAGTTTAGGTCAAAAGGTTGAGCTACTGCTTTAGAGTATTTAATTGTTTTAAAGAAACACGTGACGGGCTGTTCATAGTTAAATGAAAGTTTAATTTTAAATAAGACGAACGTCTACCAATAAAATTGGGATTTAATAATGTCAGACTAATATTAAAATAAAGTTTTAAATTAAGAATAATTAACTATTGGTCTGATGGCAATGAAATGTTTTGATTTGAAGGATGAAATGTACGATGGGTGTCCACACTAATAGTAAGTGCAGGGGGGACCGCACTACACGAAAAACAAAAACCTATAAGATTAACCTGGGTAAGGCGTTGGCCCGCTAGCAAGGCGGTCGGTGTTCGATCCCTGCAATGACCGAGAAAATTCATCTCGATTTTCCGGCGCGGTGACCCCTTGTCAGTGAGGCAGAACAGAGGGCCTGACAATGACAGCTGTCTAGTCGTTCGGGTGGGACGAAAAACCAAGGTCCCGTGTACACATTGGAGTGCACGTAAAAGACCCCTTAGCAGTTGGAATTCGATACTGTTGAATAAGCTCTATACGATGACTGAATGTGCAGATTGTAGCCACCCACACTGCATGTTTCGCTTAACAATGAAAGGGAGCCGTTTTCGATCCTTTTGTTCTTCTACTCTTGATATTTTGGACTGTTGATAAGACTCTTTGTAGAAGAAGTTCCCCAAAAATGCCCCAAATCGTAAAAATATACGACTTTGGGGATTTTCGATCTTTTTTTTTTTTTTTTTTTTTTTTTTTGGCTACCCCGGACATTTAAAAACAAAATGATGCAATGCTTTCACACAACAAGCTAGCTATTAGACTCTCGATTGACAAGAATTTCATCGCTCTCCCTTCATTATAACCAAATTTATCGTGCCGTAAAGAATCAACAAATCAGCTTGCAAATGCTCATCTTTGAACTCAATCAAGACATTGACCTAGTGAATGTCTACACCAAGTTTGAACATTCTAGCTCAATTAGAAGGAGAGTTACTGTGTTCCAAAGTCTCGGTCCTTCAAATTGCTTCTATTGGTGACTACCAGTTGACCTAAATCAAAATTCTATTTTAGGCCTTCCTCCAAGGATTCAGAAAATATATCTCCTGAGTCTGTAAGTAAAATAGCAAAAAAGCATTTGAGACTTTTCACATTTAAAGATGGTGGCACTTCTGGTTCGATCGACAAACTTCATATTTTGTGTACAAATCAGTAATTACTTATCTAGTATCGAAAAAAAATCAGGTCATTCTGACCAATATTTCGACGATTTTTTTTAAAACTTTGACCCTTAATTTCACCAAGGGGAGATAATTTAGAAACTTTCTGAGGACATCATTGAAGTCGCATTGGTAAGTTCTACTTACATTCTAAATTTCATGAATATCGCACAACTATTAAAGAAATTGTCAAGTTGGTCTCAACTTCCGGTTCGAAATCACAGCGACGAAGTTTCGAAATTCGAAAATCCGAAATTGCAGATGAAAATGATGTTTTACAAGGTACTATGGAAATTTATTTTTTAGTAAAATAGGTCAATAAATAACATTGTTAGTTTTTCGTTCGTAAAATTCATAATTATTTAATCGGCCAAAAACTCACTGAGTTATAACGAAAAAGAATTCAACCGGGCAAAATTCTACCTCAATTAAAAGCAGAATTGTTCCAATATAATCAGTCAAATTGCTTATCGCTCCTAAGTCTAAGCAGAAAATTCTCACCATCATACTTGGTCAAGGTATTGACATAATGATTCCACATTTGGAGTTTGGTCGCTCTCTCTTCATTATAACCAAAGTTATCGTGCGCCAAAGTATCAACCAATCAGATTGCTTTTCTCTGCTTACCGTTAGCAGACAATGCTCATCTTAGAACTCCATCCCGACATTGACCTAACGCACGCGTACACCAAGATTGAAGATTCTGCCTCAATTAGAAGGAGAGTTATTGTGTTTCAAAGTCTTTACCAATCAAATTGCATATCACTTTGCTTATCCCAGGCAGAAAATAATCATTGTCGAACTTAGTCAAGGTGCTGATGTAATAAAACTATACACTAAGTTTCATAACTCTGACTTGATTAGAACTTAAGTTATTTTGAACTATAAAAAACGAAACGAAATTGGATCCGTGTTTTAATCAGATTGTCATCTCTGCTTACACTATGCAGAAAATGCTCATATTCGAACTTCATCAAGACATAGACCTAGTGAATGCATACGCCATGTTTGGGCGCTAGCTCGCTAGCCTGGAGGTCGGGTGTTCGATCCCTACATTGGCCGAGAAAGTTCATCTCGATTTTCCAGCGCGGTTTCACCTTGTTAGTGATGCAGAACGGAGGGCCTGGCAAGAATAGCTGCCTAGTCGTTCGGATGGTACGAAAAACCGAGGTCCCGTGTACACATTGGAGTGCACGTAAGAGATCCCTTGGCAGATGGAATTCGATATAAGAGTAGGCCGCAGTGCTGCTCCCGGACAAAATTCCCCTCACATACACTGTATGGCGTATTCCCGTCTTCCATTAGCCCAGGTTAGGTGCATAAGAGTAGGACGTTAAACCCCATTTGATTTCATTTCACTACGCCATGTTTCAACATTGTACACCAATTAGAAGCGGTGTTATTGTGTTCCAAAGTCATCAAGGTTTTGACCTTTTGAACATTCTAGCTCAATTAGACAGAGAGTAACAGTTATTGCGTCCCAAACTAATATATGGTTTAATATTATTTTAATATTTTGCTTGCGCATAGGGGTCTTTAGTAGTGGGAGGAAAAAAACCCACGAGGTTGGACAGACGACCTTACACCTTGTCACGTACACCGGGAGATTCGAAACCACGCCAGTTGACTCTTTAGCAGTGGGAAGAGAAAAACCCACGAGGTTACACAGGCGACCTTACTCCTTGTCACGTATACAACCAAAGATTCGAAACTACGCCAGTTGACTGAACGACAGGCTTTATGGTACAACGCGCCCGTGCTTACCATTCAGCCATCACCCCACCCCTTCGAAATCAGACACGTGGTCATATAGGAAGAAAAACAAGTAGCATACTTACAAACTGGTAGATTAGTGATTAAGGTCGAAAGGTTGAGCTACTGTTTTAGAGTATGGTTTTATAGAGACACGTTAAGGACTGTTCATAGTTAAATGAAAGTTTAATTGTCCACCGCCTTTCGAAGAAAGTGGGTGACTATTAAAATGGGTTCATCCGCCTGCCTGTCCGTCGGTCTGTCTGTGTGTCTGTCCGTCACAATAACTCTCTCCTTGGGACACAATAACTCTCCTCCTAATTGAGCTAGAATGTTCAAACTCGGTGTAGGTGTTATTAGGTGGATACGTTATGACGTTTAGGGTAAGCAGAGATATGCAATTTGATTGGTTGATGCTTTGGGACACGATAACTTTAGTTCTAATTAAATGAGGGTGGTGAAACGTGGTGACTAAGTTCGATAATGGACATTTTCTGCTCTGGGTAAGCAGAGCAACGAACAATTTGATTGGCCGAAACCTTAGAACACAATAACTCCCCTTCTAGTTGAGTTAAAATGTTCAAACTTGGTGTATGATGAATATTTTCTGCTTACAGTAAGCAGAGATAAGCAAACTGATTGGTTGATGCTTAAGGACACGATAATTTAATATAGATTTAATATATCATTGACTAAGTTTGATCGTGAGAATTTTCTGCTTAGGCAAAGGGGCTATAAGCAATTTGATTGGTCAAGACTTTGGAACACAACAACTCTGCTTTTAATTGAAGCAGAATGTTCATTAGGTGAATGTCTTGACTGAGTTAAATGATTAACATTTCGAACTGAAGCTAAGCAGATCTTATCAATTTCATTGTTAGATGCTTTGGGACAAGTTAATCTTGATTCTGTCTGTTAGAGAGTGGTGAGAATTAGTGTATAGTTTGATTGTTCCATACTTTTGAAAAAAATAAATGTGCGAAAGTATTGTAAAGGTTGGCGGGTGTCTGAATAGATCTTCCCTTTCTTATGAACAAGTGCATCCAGTTTTACTTGACCCTGATAACATAATTTCAAAGCTGATAGTAAGGGATATTCACGAGAAAATAGGACACCCGGGTACAGAGAGAACATTGTGTGAAATTCGTCGGAAATACTGGGTAGGAAGGAAGAAGGACGAAGCCTATCAAAGGGTATCATTAGAAAATGTGTAATATGTCGGCAGATGAGACAGCCACTTCACTCGACCTTAAAGCTGAACTCCGATTACAAAACTACAGAAATAATCGAACAAAAAACATTACTGCCAAACATAATCACCATACTTGTTTTCAATTTGCAGAACAAGTATGGCCGCTGTACGGTATAGGAAAACAGAGGCAGGCCACGCCCACATCCAGTATACACTTTGGCAACCACACTGTCCACATCCGGATAGCAATATTTCAACTACCAATTACCAGCTACTGACTAAGCGGTTTTTCTTTATAAATTTACTGAAAATATTATTGCTACACAATTATTATGTCTGATCTGGTACATATTATTTTACTAATTAGAAGAAATAAGTAAAGCCCGGTGTACCTTTGCTCTAAAAATGTAAGAAAACTGCCTTACTCCAAACAACAACAAATCTTGTTGTTGACATAACATCAAGGGACATAACCACTTATGTCCCTTGATCGTCATAAATAGCAACAAGATGAAATATATTTTGAAGTGATGACATACTTCTTCGATGGAGAGAACAGTTGTTTTATTGCTGCTTTGGATATATTTTGGAACGATAATACTGAACTTTATAATACTAGAAATCATTTGGTGTTTCTACGCTGTTGTGCAAAACCTTTCAAGAAATAAGAATAAACATGGTTGGATGATGTCGGTAGATTTGTTGTTTGTTTGGGGTAAGACAATTTTTCCCATACTTTTAGAGCAAAAGTACACCGTAGGTTACTTATTTCGTACAATTAGCTAAATAATATGTACCTGATCAGACATAATAATTGTGTAGCAATAATATTTTCAGTAAACTTATAGAGAAAACCGCTCAGTCAGTGGGTAATTGGTAGTTGAAATATTGCTAGCCGGATGTGGACAGTGTGGTTGACACAGTGTATACTGGATGTGGGCGTGGCCTGCCTCTGTTTTCGTACACCGCACAGCGGCCATACTTGTTCTGCAAATTGAAAACAAGTATGGCGATTATGTATGGCAGTATTTTTTTTTATTTAATTCTTTCTGTAGTTTTGTAATCGGAGTTCAGCTTTAATGGGAGATCTACCAGCCGACAGGTTAAAGGCTTTTACACTACCCTTTACAGTTACTGGTGTAGATTTGTTTGGTCCCTTTAATTTGGAGTACTAAGGCGTTTTATTTACATGTGCCACATTAAGAGCTGTTCACATTGTTATCGTCGAGTCCCTATCAACGAAGTCATTCCTTCACACACTCAGACGTTTTGTTTCCTTCCATGGATGGCCATCGACAATAATATTAAGTGATAATGGTTCTAATTTCGTTGGTACTGAGAAAGAGTTAGTCCTCACCATGGCGGAATGTACGAGAGTCTAATTAAACAAACCAAGGTCGCAATACGCACAGCAATAGGCCAACAAATTTTAACATGGAATGAGATGTCCACTGTTTTGCGGAAGTCAAATCGCTCCTGAATAGTAGACCCTTAGGCTATGCTTCTAATGATCCGAATGACCTGCAACCCCTGACACGGAATCACTTCCTTTCCGGACGCTCATCCATAGATGTGCCTCAAGGCCCATTTGAAGAAACGGAGAACTTACACAAGCGGTTCCTGTTTGTACAATCATTGGTTCCGTTTCGTATCTACCTACTTTAATGCGTCGTGCTAAATGGAGAAACAAAGGACGTCAGCTGATGGTTGGAGATATTGTGCTTGTCAGTGATATTAACCTTCCCCGCGGTAAATGGAAACTTGATCGTGTGGTCGAAACCTATCCCGGTGCGGACGGTATAATAAGAAATGTTATGCTTCAGACAAAATCCAACAAGTACAAACGTTATGTTCAGAAACTGATGATTGACCTCTACTCTCTATTGTGTGTCCCCCCCCCCTCCCTCCGAGGGCTTGTTCTGAAATACTTAACTCGGACACTGCCATGTAAAAGATAACTGTTGATTTGTTTTAATTAGCGCTTTAATGAGTGCTCCCCAATGACGTCTATATTAACTAGACCGCGCGCAGACGTTGGACTGGGGGAGATCGGCGTCTGATATCCGGTGGTGGTTGAAAGACCAAAGCGTACGGCAAAAACCAATGTAAACAAACGGCACGCGAATGGCGATCTTAGGCCTTGTCAACATTCCCAGGTTATCAGTTGGTTTGAATCATACCATGGCTTTATATTTCTATGGTCTTACTGGAATAATAGTAAGAGTTGAACATTTTTTTCCACAGTAAATTGAACAGCTCTTTGTAATACGAGGCCTATAATTAGTAGTGATTTCAGTAGCCTGTAGTGGCTGTAGCCTAAAAAATTGAACCCATTTACAACAAAAGAATCCCAATGGCTACACGCCCTCACGGTTCATAAAAGCGCTTAAATTGAAATATTAATGTCCATATATTTTTTTTTTAAAAATATAATTATGGAAATGTCACGTTCTAAATGTTGTCGTTGGTAGCCTGTGTTATTTTTTTTTTCCAATGGCAATATAATTGAGAAAGCTACCGAAAGTTTGAGACAACTTCCCTTACCCTAAATCTAAACTAAATAATATATAAAGTTTGAAATTTTTAAAAGGACTGTATTTTTAAATCATTATTTTTTTTTTTATATAAAGGGCTTAAAGGGACAATTACACTCTTGCTGGCTTTGCAGCTCCAGAAAATAAATAATAGCCTTATTTTAAGTACTAGATGTTTAAGAGTGTGTCCGCGAGAAAACCATTCAGAAGGTGCTAAGGCTTCAATCACAGATTTTGACCAAATTTGGTTTATAAGTTGGGATAGTCCCAAAACACATATATGTACAATATCAGATAAATCTTTCCATTCCTGGCTGAGAAAAGTGAAAAAACATTTTTCATATGGTGAAATTGCCAAAATCTGTCTTTTCTCAAATACCAACTTTGCTAAGTAATCACACCTTTACTATACTGGCAAAAAGACCAAACTCACACAGTTTGTAGATGACCTAGTGCTGTTACCATAAAATTAATTTCAGACGATTCTGGCGAACATAGGCTGTATACGGACTGGATATCAAAGCCTTTTTAATTCCCCATTTTTCGTCACCCAAAGTTTGACGCTCTGTAGCTACTTCTTTCATGGCGTGGATTTAAAAAAATTATTCTCACGTGAACAAACAACCTCCCAACATTTGATGCAAAAAATAAAAATGACCGGAATCGACTTGACAAAAACTAGGTAAAGGAAACAATAACCCATGAAATTAACCTGTAATTTCCTTATTTTGGTGTAAATTAATCGTTGTAGAAAAAAAACCTAACATTTTTTTTCCTTTTCTTTCTTATCGTGTTTACTACCAGCCCAAAAATACATTAGTTTCTGATTTATAAAAATGTCAGAGAAAAAAATACTTTGAATGGCCTGTAATCGTTCATTGTTCATCTGGCGCTGATGGAAAATGGTTGCCGCAGTTGTTCACGAGCTTCCATCGGAATATCAATGTCCTCAATGAAATGATCTTAAACATATCCATTAATCTCAAATAGACATTATTTTAAATGAAATAATCCAAACAAGCTAGGTTGCCAGACAACAAGACACACGCCCACAACAGCAAAGTCGTCCGAGCAGCCAACAAGGGCTGTCGGCATCGCATATTTTTTCTTTTGTCAGTAAGGAAAACGTTTACAACACATGATCAAGGATCATAACTCTGGCAGTAATTATCAAATATCGCTGAAAATCAATGGGTCTCTTCGTCTCATGACCCCAAATACTGAGTATAAATTGAAATCAGATATAAACTTGAGTTTCTTCGTCTCATGACCTTAAACACTGTGTATAAATTTAAAGTCAATGGGATATTAACTTTTGCCTCCAAAGTGTCAACAAGATTTTACGAAGTAATCAAGGGTCATAATTCTGACAGTAATTATCGGATATTGCTGAAAATCAATAGGCTTCTTCGACCCATGACCATAAACTCTGTGTAGTTCTACATTTAAAGGCAATCGGATATTAACTTTAGCCTCTAGAGCGTTCATAAAACCTTTCAAAGTGATCAAGGGTCATAACCCTGGCAGTAATTATCGGATATCGCTGAAAATCAATAGGCTTCTCCATCGCATGACCTTAAACACTGTGCATAAATTTAAAGTCAATGGGATATTAACTTTAGCCCCTAAGAAACAACAAGATTTTCCAAAGTGCTCAAGGGTCATAACTCTGGTAGTAATTGTCGGAGATTGCTGAAAATCAATAGGCTTTTTCGTCTTATGACCGTAAACACTGTGTATACATTTAAAGTCAATCGGATACTAACTTTAGCCTCTAGAGTGTTCACAAGATTTTTCAAAGTGATCAAGCGTCATAACTCAGACAGTGAGATTCGAACCACCAACCGCATGACGTTCCCCAACAGATCCCATCACCGAATCGCTTGTCCCAGGACCCCAAGGTCCATGTCGCGGGACCAGTTCAGGGTGATCGCCAATGGTCTCTCTTATTCTAAATCTGGCCATGAAGGTGTAATGACGGCGCTCGAGGGCTGTAGCTACCATACTACACCGTTTAGCGTTGATTCAATGTCGTCCATTTCGATGCAAACTTCAACATTTCTGTATTGTGAAATCAGTAGATATGTCCCAAAAGGAATACTGAAAACAAGCTCTATAATTTGTAGCCATTTTCGGTAACCTGTTGGACAATGAAACTTTAAAGAGACAATACAACAAATATGTTAAAGGGACAATACGACAATACCAAATATACAATAAATACAAATACACACTTATATACAGTACCACACGGTACAATGAGGGCTATGGATATGATGAAAAGGTATAAAATCCAAAATTGTTATTTCTCTAATCAAATTAGCAAAAAATGTATCACAAAAGCTTATTTTTAGCATTTTTCAATAAGCTGTATATTTAAAGTATGTTGCATTCCGGTCATTTTTTTTTACACCTATTGATACTATGCGCTTAGCACTTCAAAACCATCCAAAGAATGGCGACCATGAAAGAAAAAGTTACAGTGTATCTTTTGCTGTACTATTGAGATAATGTGAGTATGGACTGATTTTTTTTTTCAAATTTGTGCTGGAGTGGTAGTTGACAACCCGATTTATCAGACAGGGTCAAAATTAGAAGGTTGTTAGTGCAACATAGAATGCAGTCTATGCTTAAAAAGGGTGATAAATATAGATGTGAAAACCAAGATTTTACCCATAAAATGAATATTTCCAGGAGAGTCCTTTATAGCGACATTAGGTTGAAACCACTTCAGCATGTCACTTCTTGCCCTTAGGGGATGTCATACCATAAGTTTGATCAAAAACTTCCGACACCCCATCTTAGCACTTTTTGCGATTTTTGCAATGTCTTCTCGCGGATACACTCTTAAGTGTTCTACCTGTTTTGTAAATTATTCAATACATCCAATTTTACATGTCCAGAGGGTTTGAAAATATTTTAAAATCAAAGTCACATTTGAAAAGGTTTACGTTAGGCTTTTCAAATGATTTAGTTGAATTTTTCCAATTTTTTAAATTAGGTGTTTTAAGATGAAATTTGTATCATCAATTAATTGGAATATCGTAAAATAATACAATTTGTTGACCAGTATAAAGATACAACAAGAGTGGTATTGAGTCTTTAAAGACAGATTACCTTTTTTGTTGTTTTAAAAAAAACAACAAAAAAACAACACTATTAAGCTAGGAACAGCTACATTTTTTGTTTGTTTGTGGAGGTGGGGTGGGGGAGAACACAGGGGGGAGCTGGGGCATTAGACATAAAGCTACTGGAAAGTTTGAGACATCTTTCCTAAATATATGAAGTTTGAAATTTTTTAAAACATGAAGACTGTATTTTTGAAATCATTATTTTTTTTATATAGGCTTAGAGCCATTACCCTTTTTTTAAAAACAAAAACAACAAAAAACTCCAAGAACTTTTAAGTTAGAAGAAAAGGTAGGAGGGAGCTGGGGCACTTTAAACCGAATAGTTGCATTAGCATTACTTTAAATAAAAAAAACCTCAATATTTATTAGTCATTGGACAGAATTAACCTATTATGATGCCTCATTTAGAAACAATTTTTTGACATCGGTTGATTGTAATGATTCATTCTATATGTTGATTAGCATCAAATATCATAATTTTATACAAATAATAAATAACAATCTTTTAAAGAAATTATTTGTTTTGAAGGCTAAAATTACAGTTTTTGCCAAAATTAAGTAACTTCTGGTTGTAAAGAAAATGTTAAATTCTTTTTTATAAAATCAAAGATGGCATAAGGCATCAACTGGCAAAATATTTTATGAAAATTGAATGATAATTGGCATTTGTATCGACAATCTTCTTTGAAGTATTTGTAGGTAAAAATTATTTCCTATTTAGTGCAAATGGGTATTAAATTCAGGCAAAGTGGGTAAGACGCTGTCCCGTGTACACATTGACATGCTCAAAGAAGACCGCTTGGCAGTTGGAATTCGATATAAGAGTAGGACATAGTACCGCTGTTCGGCCAAAATTTTCCTCATGGCACACTGTATGGTATATGCCCGTCTTCATTAGCCCAGGTTAGGAGCAGAACAGTAGGATGTTAAACCCCATTTCATTTCATTTCCATTTTGCCCGAACACTAAGCCACTAAGGGGCCTGGTGTTAGCGTATGTGGCATGGAGATAGGGGCGCCTTCTCAACCTCGTGGGTTTCCTCCGAGTACTCCAGCTTCCGCCCACTGCTAAAGTCTTTACGCGCAAGCTAATTATTGAAATAAAATTAAACCATGTTAGTCCCGAAATGACTAGTCTGTGTCGAGTGGAAGTTAAACCCCATTTTTCTCTCTCCCTCTCTCCTCTAAGCGGGGAATCGAAACCATGGCAATTGACTCAGTGATAGACCTTAATATATAATGCGCATATGCTAACCATTTGGCCACCCAAGACCCTTCCTAGTACTTTCAATACAAGTTTTATTTTTCAACTGACAAATTACCACACACAATTTTTTTGCCAGTTTAACTTTTATCCTTTCACAATGAGTATATGCTTGTAATTGTAAACACATGGTGATTACAGTTTCTGAATGTACAGGTAAGCTTTTGTGGACGATCCTAACTCATGATTATTTTGACTCATTTTCTGTTTGTTAGTGATGTAGGACGGAGGACCTGACAAGGAGAGCTGTCTGGTCATTTGGAAGGGATGAAAACCGAGGTCCTGTGTACCCATTGGCATGCACATAAAAGATCTATTAGCAGTTGGAATTTGATATAAGAGTAGGACATAGTGCTGCTGTTCGGGCAAAATTTCCTTCATCGCACACTGTGGGGCGTATGCCTTGGCAGTTGAAATTCTATATAAGAGCAGTCCGTAGCGGTGCTTCCCTGGCAAAATTTCCCTCATAATACATGGCGTATGCCTGTCTTCATTAACCCATTGAGCAGAACAGTAGGAAGTTAAACCCCATATTATTATATTATTGCATTTATCATTTCACATTGTCATCAGTGAGGATGTGTTAATAATAGTATTATTGGATAGAAATGAAAGTAAGACAAGGTTTTTATTATCTAATAAATTATATTATCTCTGTAGTAATTACAAATTTTGCGACCATTGTATATTTTATATACCCCAATATAGCCCATTCATCTAATTAAACAAAATTCCATGATCTATTTAATAGTTTAGATCTTGCTTCCTTATTCTGTTACATGTATAAATAAAGCTATGTATATCAGACAATTAAACTGTAAACATAATAATTACTTATTGTTCTACATTTTTAAGAGACCTTGTGGGTTTTCTCCTGGTCCCCCGGTTTCCTCCCACTGCTACAGACCCCTACGCACAAGCAAATTATTGAAATAGAATTAAACCATATGTTTGTCCCAAAATGACCTGGTTTGTGTCGAGTGGATGTTAAACCCCACTTCTGTCTCTCACATTTTAAAGAATTGTATAATACACGTATAAAAATCCCAGCTAAATAACATTCTGTGTGACACAAAAATTATCCGTCTATATATAATGCACTAAATTCATTATAATCACTTTAAAAATAACTCTTAGATTTATATTTTTATCCCAAAATTAAATAATTTATTACTTTAAAATTATCTTACTAAATTGTTTGTAATCCCTTGGAATATCCAAAAACTAAATAATTTATAATGTTAAAATTGTTCCTCCTTGTACACTAAATTCTTTTTGATTAGGTGAAAAATCACGCTTATATTCATATCCAAACATTTATTATTTAATTAGGCTTAAAATTCTAATTTTAAAACTTTTATCCTTTCACAATGAGTATATGCTTGTAATTGTAAACACATGGTGATTACAGTTTCTGAATGTACAGGTAAGCTTTTGTGGACGATCCTAACTCATGATTATTTTGACTCATTTTCTGTTTGTTAGTGATGTAGGACGGAGGACCTGACAAGGAGAGCTGTCTGGTCATTTGGAAGGGATGAAAACCGAGGTCCTGTGTACCCATTGGCATGCACATAAAAGATCTATTAGCAGTTGGAATTTGATATAAGAGTAGGACATAGTGCTGCTGTTCGGGCAAAATTTCCTTCATCGCACACTGTGGGGCGTATGCCTTGGCAGTTGAAATTCTATATAAGAGCAGTCCGTAGCGGTGCTTCCCTGGCAAAATTTCCCTCATAATACATGGCGTATGCCTGTCTTCATTAACCCATTGAGCAGAACAGTAGGAAGTTAAACCCCATATTATTATATTATTGCATTTATCATTTCACATTGTCATCAGTGAGGATGTGTTAATAATTACTTATTGTTCTACATTTTTAAGAGACCTTGTGGGTTTTCTCCTGGTCCCCCGGTTTCCTCCCACTGCTACAGACCCCTACGCACAAGCAAATTATTGAAATAGAATTAAACCATATGTTTGTCCCAAAATGACCTGGTTTGTGTCGAGTGGATGTTAAACCCCACTTCTGTCTCTCACATTTTAAAGAATTGTATAATACACGTATAAAAATCCCAGCTAAATAACATTCTGTGTGACACAAAAATTATCCGTCTATATATAATGCACTAAATTCATTATAATCACTTTAAAAATAACTCTTAGATTTATATTTTTATCCCAAAATTAAATAATTTATTACTTTAAAATTATCTTACTAAATTGTTTGTAATCCCTTGGAATATCCAAAAACTAAATAATTTATAATGTTAAAATATATCCTTTATTCTAATTTTAAAATTATCCATCTTTTCATTACACAAATTCACAATACAATAAATTCTTTATAATTGCTTCAATAATCATTCTGCATATATGATCAAGTGTAATTTTATCTATAGATCGTATGATATGCATATGGAATAAAACAAAATTATTATTATTAATATTGGTTATTATTAATTTTACATTTTTAAGATTTTACCGGGTACTCTAGTCTTCTCTAGATATGACGTGAAAGGTTGCCCGTATCGACCTTTGATTACTTTATTACGATTCCATTTTATCCACCTACAATTGTACGATTTGTTAAATAAACTGAAGATTAAAGCACTGTACATAATCATTCTAGATTAAAATTTAATATTGAGAATTAAAACCAAGTCTAATCAGGTCTTATTATCCAGAGCATTCCCATGTGTTTACATTAGAAACCGATCGACCAGCTTACTTTCATCCACTACCGGAAGTCAACACTGATTGACCACGGCGACTTGCATCTTTCAGTGGGAGCGCGCGGTCTAGTTATATAGACGTCATTGGTGCTCCCTGTATAAATAATTTCAATGATTATTCCCGGTTATAATTACCGCCATTTTTATTTGTACATGTGGAAGAGAAGAGATGTTTCCATGTCTTTATTATATTGTAATAGTCATTGTAAATGCCGGTAAATCTATCCTTCAAGTACATATTTGATTAGTATTTCACAGTAGTTATTTATATAATTATTTTATAAGTATAGGCTAATACAGTTTTCTTTCTCTCAGTGAATCATTTAATAGTGAATTATAATAATAATAATGAAAGTGAAATGTATTAATAACGTTAGGTTTAACGTTGATCTGTTATGTTTGAAAGCCTATATTTATCTTTGAAGAATATTAAGTACTTATGTCAGTTTAAGTACTTCTGTCAGTTGGACTAAGAAATCTAAATTTCAGGCATTTTCGGTTTTATTTGGTCCAGGGGAGTTAACTCTATTTTAACAATGTCAAACTGGCGTGATATTTTAACAATGTCAAACTGTGACTTAAAACACTCTAGACTTTTTGAGTAGGCGTATTTGACGTATTGATCGTAAGTGGAAATAGCAAATTCTGCATAGCTGGTTAACCTGACTTTCCATACTTAATTCCGAATCAAAATACACCCCAAGATCCTTGACACAATCAACAATTTCAATTGAAGAATCAGCAATCATTAATGATGTTTGATTAATGACTTTGAGCTGATGTCTAGTTCCACACAGCATGACTTCTGTTTTATCGGTGTTAAGCTTTAACATAGTGTCAGTCATCCAAGATTTAATATCAATACAACAGTTTGTTGTTCTTTGAAATGATTCCATATGATCACGAGCTTTAAACTTGTCGATTAACTGTGTATCATCCGCATAACAAAGCTATTGGAGATTGTGACGACTTAAAATATTTGCTACACTCACAGTAGAGGGTAAACAGCACTGGTCCCAGGACCGAACCTTGGGGAACACCATTCGTCAGTGTTATGGGATCAGAATTGGTATTTAACACCTAGACAATTTGTGAACGACCAGTGAGATATGTGACAAACCACGAGAGAGCTGTATGTTCAATACCGAATTCTATGTTCAATTTACGGAGAAGCATAGTTGGATCGACAGTGTCAAATGCTGCTGATAGGTCGAGGAGTACAAGAGAGCAACAGTTACCCTCATCTATAGCTGATCTGATCACATTGACAATATGTAGGAGAGTAGTCTCAGTGGAATGATTTTCTCTATAGGCAGATTGAAAATCGCCCAGTAGTGCGTTGTGGAATAGATGCTCTTTTAATATTCTGTTAACTGCCTTTTCAAGAATTTTAGACACAAATGACAAATTTGAAACGGGGCGATAGTTTTTATAAATTTCAGAGTCTAATGTTGGTTTTTTAAGTAATGGCTTTACTATCGCTGTTTTAAATACTTCCGGAAAAGATCCTGAAAGTAAACTCTTGTTAATAAGTAGGGTGATCACAGGAAGCAGAACATCAAGGAATTTTAATACAATTGAAGTTGGTATAAGATCTGATGAACATGTAGATGCCCTAGCGGATTGAATAATGTTAAAAATCTTATGTTCTGTGAAGGGTTTTAGCTCACAAAGAGTATCGCCAGTGAATTCAGAAGGCACATCATTTACAACCCCTGTTTTTGTACTACCAAGTTCTTTCTTGATTTTATCAATCTTTTCAATATAGAACTGGTTAAAAGAATCGGCAAGATACTTTGGTGTTTCATGAGATGGTAAGCTGGCGGTCGTCTTTTTTCCCAGTAAAGACTACATGAAAGCATGTATTTTGCGTGGATCTCGATCACTCTGCTTTACTTTGTTGAGACAGTATTCTTGCTTTGCATTCTTGATCGTGTTTGTTAACAGAGTTAAGTCAGCTCGAAACATTTGTCTGTGGATCTCGAGGCGGGATTTCCAGATCTTCGACTGACTCTTTTTGCCTCCTGGACAGTAGCATCATACCATGGTGTATTAGGTCTACTGGTTACTGAACGTTTTCTGGTGGGTGCATGCTTATCCAACAGGGTAGATAAAGTATCATTATAGAGGACAGCTAAAGTATTCGCAGTTTGATGAGGATCGCAAAGTAGCTCTGAGTTTCGGCCAAGACTAAAATATCAAGGTCATTATCAATGAGAAGATCATATATCTCAAGAACCTTATTGCGGACCGATTGGGCATTTAACAGTGCAATTTCAAAATTGTGAAATGTGTTTCTTAGCCTTTTTCTTTAGACCAGAAGAACAGCCATGCCTCACTTTAGGTTGACGTTTTACTATTTGGTTAGTTGACTTATGTAGAAAACTAATCTCATTATCTGACAAGATATAAATGGTGTTTAGAGATGAGTTCAGCTCTAGAAATCCTAATCACTGGTGAGCTATAATCAGTAGTCTGAGTAGAGATGTTCATAGTTAAACAATAAACAAGTAGCCAAAGAACAAAAACATGGCTGGTCTCATGCTTCATTGGTCACTCTTTTACTATATTCAACTTGTCTCTTTTCAGAACGCTTTGTAAAGAGAAATTAATAAAGGTGTTAGAAGCATTTATACCGGTTTTGTTGACGTTTCAAACCAATCGTGTCAGCTTGATTTGTGCTTATTTTGTGGTGAATATTCTTATAGTGTGCTGGCTTATTGTGTGCCAGATTAATCACGGCGTGTTGTTGTGAACGTAAACAATGCGGTTAAGACCGGTTTGTAAACTGTTTTTTGATTGCTTCACAGACTCGAGCAACGATCAAGGGCAGATAATTTAGATACGTGAATAGGCTTAGCCATAATGCCCAATTCTTTGATAACACGATGTTTGTCTGGGAAAATATCGAGGCTGGTTTTTACCAAATATTTGGTGACTGCCTCGGCTACTGTATGTTAGATCCATTTATGGAAATTAGTCAGACTCAACTTATTCTAATTCTATTCTTATATATTTCAGATTACAGGTTGTGGGTTATTGGGATTAGGGATATATACAAGGACCAGTCAAACTGGATTATCACGAGTATCATCTATATTAGGAAGCTTTTTATATTCCACATTATCATTAGTTCTTGTTATAACTGGCGGTGTTGTCATTGTTCTTTCTTTCCTCGGCTGTTGTGGAGCATTGAAGGAAGTTAAATGTATGCTCGTCTCGGTAAGTAAATTAACATGATAGAAATAAAACTTTTTAGATATAATTTGAAAGTAATTCTATTAAATAGTGTATCAGGGACACTTTCTTTGGTGACGATGAATTTCGAGAAATGTTTTTGAAGATATGTAATTAATGGAATGTTTTTGGAGAAATGTTTTGCAAGATTTGTAGTTAGAATTTAGTTGTTCGAGATTTGTTATTCGTTGTATGTCTATGATGAAATGTAAATGTAGTATTTTGTTTTGTTTTTTGATTTATTAAAATAAATTTTATCTTTATATTAAAATAAAATTAAATTAAACAAAAATACATTTTACAAATCTGATACGACAAAAGTGTGATTTGTAAACCAAATATTGATTTTTAGATACAAAAATAATGTGAGTGTACAAAAGACGAAATAAGACAACAAATGGAGAAATAGAAAATAAGGACTATGAACTAAGAATAAAGAGCTGTTTGGTCTTCAATACACTATCTCCCACCTCCTATTTCGCCAAAAGTGATAACCTGGATCCGGCATTGCCATATATTATGTTTGATTGTATATGCAGCTAATTCCCTAAATGGCTATTAACAGCACACCCCTTCTACTATTTTCTGTAATAAATGTACCCGTAATATGTGTTGTATTCTGGTTTCAGTTTTTCGTATTACTGTTGATAATGTTTTTGGGTTTAATAGTTGGCGGCACTGTAGTTTATGCTTTCAAAAACCAGGTAAGTAACAACTTTATGTATTTTATATATTTAGATAATCACATTTCGTAACCCAATTTGGCAAATTTCAACGGGATATTATTCATTATTTTATGATGTGTTTATGCTAAAATATATTCGTAATCTGAAAAGTCTGTACTTGGGAGGGGTGGTTGATATGTTTTATATTAATTTCTATTTTTATGTTGTCGTTCGAATTGGTCGACAATTCAAGCTCGAAGTAAGGTAGATACCTACAAACGTTACCATTGACAATAAACAGGGACTGTACTCCTTTTCATTGTGTACTTTTGATAACATGAATGTATTACTATTTCGAACAGATTTAAATGTTATGCTGGTTTGTTTTAGATAGGTGAATACACTATAAACGAACTATACCGATCCTTAAATTCGTCCTATGGTTTAGAAGGACAGGAATCTGTCACAGAGGCATGGAATTCTATGCAAAAAATAGTAAGTTATCATTCGAATTGAGCTTACACATGTACATGTCATGTCGGGGATTGTGTAATGAGGATGACATGTCCAGGCCACGAAATTAAAATATTTCTCTTTAAACCCATACGTGCTAACTTAAATCATGGTTTTCCACGGGATTTTATTTCAATCTTTGAGTCGAAATTGAGATGTGAAACTGATGGAAGATATCAATATCACACAATTAAATTGTCAACTTTCAGTTCCAGTGTTGTGGTGTTAATGGGGACATTAATTCTACCAGTTCCTGGGCCTATTATAAAGAAAATACAGAATGGTTCAGAAACCAAACAGGTAATCCAAATTATAAAACCTAGAAATATCCTTATTCGTGCGTGTAATTAGATATTAGATTTAAAACCAATAAGTACTCTCACATCGACACACAAAAAACTGATTCCATTGCCTTTAAACATATTACAAATTTAACTAATCAATAAAATCATAATAGAAATATGACACCCAGTTAGGCACTTATAACCATGTGGTATTTAAAACTGCTATTATCGATTCACACTCTTAATATCTAAAACGAACGCTTATGAAAATATTTAAAGGAGTTTTAATACTTTGCACTTACAGTAATGCAGCCCTTTCCGCTCCAATAATAGAGCACAATATAATTAGAGTCTTCTATGTAATATTTCTATATTTTATAATCAAATCTATATTGGTTCAATTCTTGTGAGAATAATGTGAAAGGGACTTTATGGAGCACGCTATAATAGAAAGATAAATCGATAGGTGATTAACGATTGGTGTGATTTTAATACATGTCAGAGATTATGAAGTAGTTTGTGTATAACCGATAAAAAGGGTTGGCGTGAAGTTTTACATGCAAACAATTTTCTGAGTGAGCCGTCGAAATTAATCGGGTCGTGTGTTCAAAACCCAATTTTTTTTTAGGGTTCGCCCAGAAATTCAGCGCATAACAAATGTACAGCATCCTTTATCCAGGTCCAAAAGGCATGTCAATTAAAAACGAATAGGACAGGCTGTGTTACAGATTCCAGTACCACCCTCTGAATCAGTACTCAAACATTAATCGGTATAAATTTGAAAGTTGCACATTATTCCCAGTATAAAGCTACAGGTTATGGGCGTTCCTTTGACACCAGGACGGATACGTCATTAGATATTTCTAAGAACTGGGATAGTGTAACTGTGTAGAGTGAAGTTTACTAAGGTATAACTGTGTGTATCATTAATCATTATTGACAAGTATATTATGTTACTGACAACCCAAACCACGCAAACGCCTTTGATTAATACGCTGTTTTATTAAGATACATTATTGACGAATGGTATGGAAGCCCACTTGGCAAAACTTTAAACGTTTTAGAAATCTGATTCCCGACGGGATAACATTTTTATAAACTTCAACTAGGGTGACCCACCATAAATAAATATGTATAGGATATTAACCTACCCGAGGTTGATATGATAGAGAACACGCGGGCGCAGCCCAAGTGTTCTCTATCATACCAATCCGAGGGAGAGTAGGTTTATATCTGACATATACAACGTTCACCCTTAAATTTAATGGACTCTTCTAAAAAAAGGCAACAGTGATTGGTTAATTGCTCGACAGCACGTGACGTGTTTGTTTATACAATCGCCATTTTGTAGTAATTGAACTGAAGAAAGCTAAAACAAAATGGATAGTAAAACGAAGTCAGACGAATAATCAACCCTTTTTAGTCATCATATTGACGATAGAATAGATGTTAATGCAACTATGATGAGGATCTATACAAAGTCTGAAGAAAATTTGGATCAAAAGGCAATCTTTTCCGATAATTCTTACCATGAACCGTGACTGAAGGTTACTTTTCGGTATGTTCAGAGAAAGATTTGACCGACTGTTTTGAGTGGATTGTAGCCGTAGCCAAAAATACTGTACAAAGGAACTCTTGGGTGATAAATACTTTCACGTCTTAGGATGTGTGGAGAAGTGATTTGGGCAGGACGAAAATTCTGAAAGATATCTTAGACATGGACTGGAGTGTGGATAACCGATTTAAATAAGCCGATAAGTACGCCGTCTATTTAGGTCCTGAATGCTACAAACTGTACCAAAACAATTTTTTTTTATTGTCAAAAGAATAAAATTTTATTTCTGTGTTCTTTGTATTATTTCGATCATCTACGTCTAACGCGGTTGATATGAGCCGAATATATTGACCTGTAATGACGTCATCAGCGGTTGATATGAAATATCAACCTCTCGGGACGTCATCAGCGGTTGATATGAACCGAATATATCAACCTCTGGTGACGTCACGAGAGGTTGTTATAAGATATAACTGCTATGGACATCAAAGAAAAAAACTACTACCAGTTGTATATCTCCAAATATCAACTCACGATGGCTTCAGATTCCTCCGATATTAAATAGATTGAAACGGTTCGGCGATACTTTGATTTAATCGAATATGGAGGAACGAGACGTGGGTGTCTTTAGCAGTGTGAGGAAACCGTAGTGCCCGGAGGAAACCCACGAGGTTGAGAAGGCGCCCCTATCTCCATGCCACATACGCGCACATCAGGGCTCGAAACCACATCCCCAAGCCAGAGGTGACCAGCCAGCTAGAGGTCGAAGCCGGGCACTCTAGACCACTAGGCCATCCCAACCCCCCAGCCACTGAAGCGTGCACATTAGCCGTGTCGATTCCAACTTTCTGTAGAGTGCACAACTCACCCTATCAACTGAAAATCGACCCTCAGTTCTTTGTAGTGAGTTATAATTTATTTATTTTATGTGCAGAATATTACCATAATATCATGTATTACTTGTTTGTCCTACATACATTCTGATAAACTTCAAGACGTCGTATGTTACTTTTTTAAAAATGACAAGTAAAGAAAATGTACGTTGTATTTAACAATGTATTTATCTTTGGGTACGAAATATGTCCCCATAAGCTCTGTTTAATGCTTGGCGCGCGATAAGCGTTCCATGCTCGTCACGATACTAGGCCGCGATAAATTTCAAGAAATTGACCCTTTTACATTACTGGTCTCGGAACCGTGCCAGGCACGCTAAATGTAGAACTTTTCACAGAAAAGTTAATTTCAGCCAGCAAGTTCCCCGGATGACAACAATTATGGCGGTTGATGTAGACAGAACTGATGACACAAGTAGTTAGGGGGCTTGTACAGGAATAGTTTTTGCACGTGCGTGCACGCATGGGCGCACACGTGACCCCTTGTACGTGCGTGACCTAGATGACCCCCTGCACGTCCGTTGTCTTCGATGCGTAACACCGGAGCAGCCATACTCATACTTATAGAGAGACGGGTGTTGTGTCATTTTAAAGCCATAAGGGCGAATCCATTTGAAGGGTATGACGTCACGGGCGAGTCCATTCATGGGTGACGTCACGGACGAAACCATTTGAATTGTATGACGTCACGGACAAGTCCATTCATGGGTGACGTCTACGGGAATAAAAGGACGGGAAGCGACAGCTTCTGTCATTTATATGCGATCATCGAACAAGGAAGATGAGTTTTACATTACGACCCGTGGATAGACGATACAGCCGATTGTTTAGGACCGAATCACTGTGTGTGGAGATAGATTTTCTGGAAGATTGGTCCCACGTTCCAGCCAACGATGTACCACAACAACTACACGACACCTTTGAGGCCATCATCGGGGAAAATCGCCAAACCTTGGACGTCAGAGAAAGTGACTACGTTAGAATCGCCATCAGTCAAACAGGACTCAAAACACCGATCTAGTTACCGTTCCGCGAGCATCGTTTGTTGAAATCCAAAGACGTGTTACAGAAAGTGGCTGCCGTATTACAGAGTAATGAAGAATTCCGATTGGATCAATGCATGTCCATGAGTATATGTCACGTGTTCCGTCCCGATGGCAGAGGCAGCGGTGGAACAAACGTGAAGAAGAGACACAGTGATAATTTCGACGAATATTTAAAGAAAAAGAGATGTTTGGTCACCATAAAGAATGTTGACGAACTGTGTTTTCAGCGAGCCATTGTCGTCGCTCGTCATTATGCAAGCAAACAAGACACGCCTGAATGGGAAAGAGAAAGGAAGAGATTGACCAGCAACACAGGACCCTGAACATGGCAGACCAGAAAAACGGAAGCCCTTATTGATGCGAGAAGTGTCAAAAGGAGTGGGACATCATCAAAACCAAGCGCGATTTAGAAGAACATCGATGCGGAGAATACGAGTGTTCAATCTGCGGAGAGTGGCACACGGCCGAGAAACAATTTTGCTACATCCAATCACTTAAATCACCCATCGACATGAACGGAGACCGAAAGATACAAATCGATAAACTACAGAAAACAACGTTGACCCGTTTCGTCTTCTTTGACTTTGAATGCCAGCAAGATACCGATGAACACATTCCCAACCTATGTGTCCTGCAATATGTGTCACTTTTGCATCGACAACCAAGAACCCTGTGAGTACTGCGACACGTACTGGAATCACCAACGGGAAATTGTGTTTAAAGGTCAAGACACGCTGGACGATGTGGGAAAATGGTTTTAGCAACTCTCTGCTCACGGTACGGTGGTAGATGGTCGGAAAAATGACAGTCACGATTCGAGTCCCGTCATTGACGTGGCTCACAACTTTAAAGGTTACGACGGACTGCTGATTTTACAGACGCTGCACAAACATTCCGTGGCGCAACCCGAAGTGATTATGAATGGTGGTAAAGCGATGACCATCACTGTAGTGACGGTAAAATTCATCGATTCCTCAACTTTCTACCGATGGCTTTACGGGACATGCCCAAGACCTTTGGCCTGCAAGAACTCAAGAAAGGTTATTTTCCTCACCACTTTAACAGACCGGAGAATGAAGAATACGTGGGCGTTTATCCTATCGACACCGATTACGATCCGGATGGCGTGAGTGTATCGGAACAAGAGAAATTTCACGAGTGGTACGAACAACACCGTCACGACGTCTTTGATTTTCGTCAGGAAATTCTGGCCTACTGTAAGAGTGATGTCGATGTCCTCCGCCGATGTTGTGGTGTGTTTCGCAAGTTATTTCGCATGGACACGGGAATCGATGCCTTTGAGAAGAGCCTGGCTTGGCCTCCGCCTGCAGTCGCGTGTTAAGCACGCACTACCTCAAAAAAGACACCCTCGTTGTCATTCCTCGAGCCTCGATGTAAGAGCCGAAACCTGGTAAGGACTGACACCGCTTCCAGCCTTGACAACAGTCCAACAAAGTGCTTCGATGGTTGGAATGGGAACAACACCAACAGACCATGGCAGCTTTCCGAAACCAGACCCCACTACCCAACATTCGTCACGCCCGTAACGGTAGTGAATGCAGAGTTGGACCTTATAGTTTAGATGGCATGTACATGAGTTTCATGGGTGTGCCTTTCACGGTTGTCCAAAATGTTTTCCGGGTTCCGTCAAAGACGTTCAACATAAACATCCGTACGATCCATCTCGCGGTATGAGGGACTTGTACCAGAAGACACAAGAACGTCACCATCGACTCCAGGAACAGTAAGGTATGCAGACCGTCCACGTCATGTGAGAGTGTGAGATGGGGGAAGAACGACGCCATGATCCCGAGATGGACGAATTTCTGGGAGGATTGGAAGATCAGCAATGGCCCGCTCCCAAACCTAGTTTAGATGGCATGTACATGAGTTTCATGGGTGTGCCTTTCACGGTTATCCCAAATGTCTTCCGGGTCCCGTCCAAGACATTCAACATAAACATCCGTACGATCCATCTCGCGGTATGAGGGACTTGTACCAGAAGACACAAGAACGTCACCATAGACACCAGGAACAGTAAGGTATGCAGACCATCCACGTCATGTGGGAGTGTGAGATGGAGGAAGAACGACGCCATGATCCCGAGATGGACGAATTTCTGGGAGGATTGGAAGATCAGCAATGACCCGCTCCCAAACCTCTAACGCCCTGAAACGCTTTTTTCGGTGGGAGAACCAATGCCATCCAACTGTTGGTGAACGACGTGTACGACGCGGAAGGTATTCGTTTGGATCCCGCGTCGATAAAACCCAACAAAGGGATGCGGGCGTTTAGTAAGCTGCAACTTAACAGCATGGGGCCAATTCGGACAGAGAGACAACTTTCCCAAGTACATCACGGAGCCCAGCGTCTACTTTGAAAAAATGTTGGACGTGACCCAGACCGTACGAGATGTGCAGTTAGTGAACCATAACATGGTCTTGATGGAAACGCTGAAGAAAGAAGAACACGTCGCACCCTGTCCCATCACCAACGTGGTTATTGCCGCCTTTGTCACTGCACAGGCCCGTTTGAAACTCTATTCCGTCTTGGAAAAGTCGGGAGAGCGTGTATGCTGTTTTGACACCGATAGCGTCATCTACCAATACCACTCCACGCCATGGAATCCCCAGGAAGGTTCTATTTTGGGTCAGTGGAAGAACGAGCTGGTCGAAGATGTCACCATTCGAGAATTTGTTTGCGGAGGACCAAAGAATTATGCATACCGCCAGACCGATGGAAAACCCGTGTGCAAAGTCCGGGAATTCACCTTGAATTATCGTGCCTCCCAGCAGCTGAATTATACCCTCATGAAGGAGAATGTACGGCACATCAATCAAAACGAGCCTCTGGTCATAGCCAATCCGTTCAAGATTACCAGATCACGTGACCGCCGTCTTTGGACACGCCCCGAGAACAAAAGATATATAATCGTGTATGACAAGCGGTTTGTTCAATTCAATGACGATGGCCAACCGAGCAACACTTTCCCCTATGGATACTGACTTTCGTGTCTCAGGACGATGGCGAACAAACAAAGAAGATGACAAACCGGTAGAAAATACGGATATGATCGAGAAACTTAGACGACGATGGCTTAACTTTCGAGTGTTGAAATCTTTCCTGCCCAATATAGAAGAAAGGCAACACGAAGAGTGTATCGGCTGCAAGTACGAACATCCTAGTCAGAGATACCACTCGTGTCTGGGACTAGGTGTGTCTTCCATAACGGGTCAACTCTCACATCCCGTGGATGATTACAATCAGTAACTCTGGGTGGACGAGCTGAAACTACAAGACATCGATAACGTGCTAGGCAGTATGATGGACGATCCACGGGATCAAGTCAAGATGTGGGAGGACGAACAACGATGGCGAGAAGATGTCGACAAAGCCTTGAAAAAGTTCTGGACGGTGGTACCGGGTTTTAAGACGGTGTTGATCAAACGCAAAGACGAGTTTGTCAAACAGAAAGAAGACCCCATACGCCAGTGGATGGACGACTTGCCGAAGAAAAAGAAACGATGGTCTCTGGATCAAATGGATATCAATGTCATGTCTGGTAACCTGGGAGAAGGCTGGGAATGTATTGGCAGACAACTGGGGATCAGAGAAGCGCGAATCAGTCAAGCCAAGATGAGTCATCCCAACACGCGCATGCAAATTTTCACCGTGTTCAACCATTGGCGACAAAAACATGGTAATCGAGCCGATCTGATGACATTGTTGGAAGCCTGTCACGCGAGTGAAGCCTTGATCGATTGGGATGAAGTGAAAAAGTACGCGGAAAGCCTGGAAATCATAGACTAAATAATGAACTAATCAAAACAAAGGAAAAGAAAGAACCAATCAAAAGCGACTGACGTAATACAAGAAGCGAAGTGTCACAATGAAATTTCATTCTGCTCTCGATGGCTAGTCAAGCTTAATTCTCCTGTAACAATGTCGGACACTGGTATAGAGACTGCCCTGCTAGTTCCCAACAACAGCAACGAAAAACAAGACAAGACAGACCAGCCTGTGGTGTGGGGGGGGGGGTGTTAAATCGAAAATTTTCGACCTGCTACACGAGGACCTATTAAATTTATGTGGCATGATGTACTCGTCATGTGTGAAAATAATTGGGGGGGGGTCAGACCCCTCTAACCCCCTGTACATACCCCTTGAAGGGTCCTACCCATATTTTCACCACCAAATAGCAGTTTTTGGCATAGATATGTCAAATGTGTTTTGTATTTTGTCTTTTTAAAAACTTTTAATGATGCTGAGTCTGATTATTGACTTTATAATTATTTTCGATATTCCAAAATGTCGGAAATTCAAAATGTCGGCTAAAATTGCCTACATTTTGCTTGAGCTTTTTGCTTATTTCATATATACTTGTAATATTTCTTTTTAGAGGTTTTCGTTGCTTCAAATTCTAAATCGGATCTTGAAAAATAGTTTTGACCGTCCAATATGGCCGACATTCAAGATGATGATACAAACATGGCCGCCAGTTTAAACAAATTCTTTGTTAATTCGAATATATGGCTTGTAATATGTCTTTTCATAGGTTTTCATTGCTGCAAAATCTGAATCGGACCTTGAAAAATAGTTTTGAACATCCAATATGGCAGAAATGCAAAATGGTGGATACAAACATGGCCGCCATTTTGTACAATCTCATACATAATCGGGTGACAAGTTGAAAAAAACCCATCAATTACTAATATGATCTCCATGTAATGGTAATGTCTGTATGTTTGCGTCTCTAACTGTGTATATCACGTAATTAGATAAACTAGATGTACACATACTATGTAATGTATACGGTCCAAATAAAGATAAGCCACAATTTTTTAAAACCATATTCGACAGTATTTTAGAATATATCCATATACCTTTTATAATGGGAGGTGACTTCAATTTTGTAGTTGATATTGAAAAAGATAAACAAGGGGGGCGGGAGGTAACATTCCAGAAATCACAAAAACTGTTAAAAGAATTTATGAGTTTGTCAGATAGCATTGATATTTGGCGTATACAACACCCAGTAGATCGAAAATTCACCTGGAAAAGACAAAACCCAATGATCAGTTGTAGGCTTGATTTTTTTATAACATCATTTCAACTTTCTACACAAATAAAATCAACAAATATACTATTCAAAAAAAGTAGGGGATATTTGATTTTTAAGTGTTATTAAAGTCACCTAATGAAACTGACGAAGAAACAAATGACAAAATGAAATGAAGTTCGCATTCATCGATTTATTCAAAATGATCGTTAGACTAAGTAAGGCACAGGCTCACCATTATAAGGATAAAATGATACCCGGGGTCAAACAGCAAAGTTACCACAGCATCACAACAAAGTCAGTAACGGGTAAATCCTCCTCTGTTTGCCAAGCAAGCATTGATCCGACGTGGCATGCTCCTAATGAGACGTCTAAGGTCATTTTGGTCCAGATTGTCCCATTCCTGTTGCAACAGAGCAGCAAGTTCTTGGACATTGGCAGGACGTTGTTGACATTGACGTAACCTCTGTCCAAGCATGTCCCAGACATGCTCGAGGGGGAGAGGTCGGGACTCAGTGCTGGCCAAGGTAATGTGGTGATGTTCTGTTGTTGGAGGTAACCTGTAACGATCCTGGCCCTGTGACATCTTGCGTTGTCATCCTGGAAGATGAAACGGCGGCCATGACGTCGTGCGAACGGCACAACATGGACTGCCAAGATGTTGTCCCGGTAGTACTGGCCTGTAACACGCCCTGCAACAACATGTAAAGCCGTTCTTCCAGCAACGGTGATGCCTCTCCACACCATAACAGAACCACCCCCAAATCGACCATGTCTGATGAAGTTAACGTCTTGGAAGCGCTCGTTTCGACGACGCCACACCCTCCTACGTCTGTCCAAAAAATCAACAGTGAACCTTGACTCATCTGAAAACATCACATTGCTCCAGCGTCGATTATCCCAGTGTTGGCGATCCCTACACCAACGACGTCTTGCCTGAATGTGATGATCTCTCAAACAAGGGATCACGCGAGGACGTCGGGCGCGCAGGTGACCGCTATGCAGTCGATTCCGAATCGTCTGGCCACTCACTCTCACACCAGTGTCTGTTTGAAGACGAGCGCTGATCTGATTTGTTGTGATGACACGATTTCTCAAGGCCAAGGTACGGATAAATCGATCCTGGGCTTGAGTTGTCGCCCTTGGTCGACCTGAGCTTGGTCTGTCCTGTACAGATTGTGTATCACGGTATCTGGACCATAGCCTGCTTATGACAGACTGAGAAACATTCATCGTCCGCGCCACAACCGCCCGTGTTGTGCCGATCTGTAGCATGCCAAGGGCACGTAACCTTTCATTTTGGGTAAGCCGACGCATATCAAAATTTGTTTTCTGGTCACTAAAACAATTAAACTGATGTTTCCACCCTGGAATTCAATGCCACAATGACTGTAACATTCAAAGTCAGATTCGTGCAAATCTTGGGTTGGACCCCCATGATGATCCCAAGAATCACTTGCATTCCATGCGGTAGCTATTGGTGCCTTTGGGCGTCACATGTAATTGGAATCGTTTCTTCTGTTAGGTTCTATAGTGACTTTTTTCGTAGCCATTTGCATATTTTAGTATTATGCCCCCAAAATCAAATATCCCCTACTTTTTTTTAATAGTATATTAGTTATGGATATAAAACAGACCATTCTATTATTGACCTATCGCTAAAAGCTTAAAGGGGTTATGATGCGCGCAAAAGCCAGGTGAATAAGTGAAGGCGAAAAAAACAGTAAATACTTTCTTAATTTAGAAAAAAATAATGCAGCGAAAAAGGTAATCTCCACCCTATACAATGAAAATGCAGGAAATATATTAAACCCACAAAATATTTTAAATGAAATACATCAATTTTATCAAAATCTCTATGCTTCCGAAATAATTAAAAACAATGAGTATGTAAAGAATGTAGATAATCTTTTTAAACATTGTGGAAAGGACATGCCTATTTTAAGCAAATTTCAACAAGACATTTGTGATGGTCTAATAAATGATGACGAATGTAGAAATGTCATAAAAACATTCAAAAATTGTAAAACTCCGGGTAGCGATGGCATCCCAATTGAGCTGTATAAAATAATGTGGAACGATATTAACGATCTCGTAATTAACTCTTTTAATGCCTCTTTCTTTGATAATGAAATGAGTTTCTCTCAAAAACACGGTATTATAACCCTATTACCAAAGAAAGATAAAGATTGTAAGCACCTGAAAAACGGGAGGCCTATAACACTACTTAACTGTGACTATAAATTAATGACCAAAGTAATAAGAAGCAGACTTAAAAAGATACTAACTGACATAATAAGTACAGGTCAGACTGGTTTTATTCCGGATCGCTATATTGGCCAAAATATTAGAAATATATTTGACGTAATAGAATATATGGAAGAAAACGACGAAGAAGGCATACTATTTCAAATTGATTATGAAAAAGCATATGATAGATTAGAGTGGAGTTTTATTGACAAAGCGCTGGATTTTTTAAACTTTGGTAAATCATTATAAGAGATGGATTAAGATATTTTATAAAGGTATTTCAAGTAGTGTTATAAACAATGGATGGGCCAGCCACAAAGAGTTTTAAAATATCTAGAGGTGTAAGACAAGGGTGTCCCTTATCCCCATATTTATTTATTTTATGCGCTGAAATAATTTCATCAATAATTAAAAAACAGCCATTAATAGCAGGAATTAACGTAAACGGAAATACTATAAAAATTTCACAACTAGCAGACGATACAACACTTTTTTTAGATGGGAAATTGAATACATTGGAAAAAGTATTAAGTATTATGGAAGAATTTAAAATAGTAAGAGGATTAAAACTAAAAGAAAAATATGATAAATGTGAAATTACACCTCTCGGCGCGTTTAGGCGATTGGGGTTAAACTACACAGTTCCAAACAATATTAGAATAATAAAAACTAATATATGTATCCTGGGGATTACCCTTCCTTTAAATAACAAAATTGAAGATATATATATAAGTAAAACTATGAAAATAAGATAGATATCATGAAAAATACCCTGAAGACCTTTAAAGGTAAATCTAAAACACTGAGCGACCTAATTGTAATCTTAAAATCTATAATCCTACCGAAAATTATCTACCAACTCTCTATGTTACCAACACCAAGTGAATAATTTCTTAACCAAATAGATAAGTTATTTTTTAACTTTATATGGGAGGGAAAGCCAGCCAAAATTAAAAATAGAACAAATGTGTAGCCCTTTCGATCAAGGTGGTCTAAATGCACTAGATATTTTTACTTTCGCTAAATCAATAAGGATTAATTGGGTGAAAAGAGCCATACAAAATGATACGATGCAGATCTGGAAGAACTCAATCCTGGATATATTTCAACAATGCAAATTAATCAATCCCTTTGAATTAAATTTAAACTCGAAAGATGTTGCTTATATAAAAGCTAACAATAAGTTCATACGCGATATTTTTACATCCTGGGCATATATTAACTTCATTCCCCCATGCCACAAAAACTCTGTTATATGGTATAACTCTAACATAAAGATAAATAACAAAACTATCTTCTATAACAAATGGTATGCAGTAGGAATACACAGAGTATCAGATCTATTGGATGAAAATGAAAATTATTTAAAGTTCGATTTATTTCGAAAACGGTTTAATATACTCTCCCAAAAAAGAAACGCAAAGTTACATTTCGTAGTTAGTATATCCTTGCTCTGCTATCGCCTTGTTGCATCAAGAATAACGACACGTTGCTGAAACAAACTGCTATCCACTGTTGCTGTGGCCATACCCTCAGTACCTGAACCCATTAAAGTTGGATTTCATGGTGTCGGCGTATTTCAAAACAGAAGCTCTAACGGGACGTCTGTCTCGTTAATCGGTTTCACGTAGGCGTTTGCCTACTGTCTGGTACGAGATTCTACGCCGTCCGGGAATTGCTGCTGCAGTAGAGGTCACTGTTGAAAACCATTTACGCCAATGACGTAACCGGAAGTGACGATCCAGGACAGGTGGGACCACTCTTGTTTGGCCTGGGCTAGGGCGTGCACGTGTTGAACTCCGTTGTCGGTACCTATCCCAAAGGCTAGAAATGGAACCAATGGAAACATTCAGCAGCCTGGCTACATCTGTCTTGGATTCACCTGCTTGTAATCAACGAATAGCGTTGTTGCGTTGGTCTTCGTTCAGATGTGGCATCACTTGGTTCTTTGAGTGTTTACATGCCCAACTGATTTGGAAACTGAGAACCCCGGCATTTTAAAGACCTTAGATTTAGGTTCCATGCGAAAAGCTCGCGAAGCTGTTAAATTCATGTTTCTTGGTGCAATCAAGCGATAACAAATTTCGACAAAAAGGATGACCAGTCACAATGAGTGACCCTACCTTTAAAATCAATAATGGATTTCTTTTATCCTTACATAATGGCATTAAAAACAAGTAAGATTTGTCGAAACAAAGACCTCGGTCAAATAAAAAAATGATGAAAAATGGGTTGTGCGTTTCTTTTTTTGAAGAGTATATTAACGTCAATGTTCTTACATATCATGGTGTAATATGTAGTATCAAAAAACGATATTGTACTTCGGGTAAAACAACAACTTTAATCGACAAAATAATATCAATAAATAAAGTTAATAAATATGCATATAATCAGCTGAGAGAATGTAAAAACATTGACACATCAAGGACAAAATGGAGAGAATTCAAAATAAAAGATAATTTCAACCCTTTTATACATTTACGTAAAATATGTATAGACCCAAAAATTCGAAACCTCCAATTTAAGTTACTACATATATTACTACCTACAAACTCGTACTTATACAAAATTGGACTCTTTAAATCACCCGATTGTGTACACTGTAATGAATTAGATACTACTGAACACTATCTATATAAGTGTAGAAAAGTTAACTCTATATGGGAAGAGATATCAAATAAAATAAAAACAATTAGTGTCGACTTTAAGCTAGATTTTAAAAACGTAATATTACAGGATAGCAATATTAAAGTACATAAGAACGCCATTGATTTTTTAATGCTATTTACCAAGTATTTCATTATGTGCTGTAAATGTCAAGATATCTCTATAAGCCCCTCACTTTTAAAACAAAAATTAAGACACCGAGAATCTATTGAACATATAATAGCTTTGAATAATAATACACTATCTGTGCACACATCGAAATGGGCTGCTCTACGCACCATAGCTTTATAGCTATAGTTAACAACAATTTGGAACTCATAAATGGTTAAACCGCACGTTTTGAGTAATTGTCTCTATAATTTCGCCACTTTCGTATAGAGGACAACAAAATAATAATAAGGAAAACAGATATTTTGAAAAGCGTGCTGGAATAAAAGAACTATAACCCGAAGAAATCGACAATACAGAAAACATCATGGCTTTATCCTTCCTGTGGGTTCGACGAGGTTTTTTCTTTTTGTAGCTGGTAGGGTTTGGGTGTGTGGGGGAGGGCTGTGGGTGTGGGTGGGGTGGGTGAGGGGATGTTAGTGGGGCATGGCAACTATTGTGCATCCTATTTTATTTTATTGGTTACTGTCTATATCGTAGTAATGTAATGTGAATAAAAAAAATAATAAAAAGTTTGAAGGCCACGAACGTACCGCGCGAAGCCATCGGGAATCAAGAACGATGGAACGTGTTGTCCACAACACCGACACAGACTCTGCAGCGACGCCCGAGAAAGAAGAAAATCCCCAGTACGGATACTCCTAGTATACCTACCAGAAGCGCCAGATGGCTCTCCTTGCAAAAACTATAAATAGCCTGTTCATAGGGACACCTGCCGAAACATGGAACGAAAGCTGAAGAAAGTGTATTACGGCCCGAACCACCCGGCCGCTTTCGGTGGCGCTCTGGGTCTTCACATAGCTACCAACGTGTCCTTGGACAAAATCAAGACATGGTTGAAACAACAAAGGTATACCTTGAACAAACCATTGAAAAAGAAATTCTCGCGATCTCCCACGGTGGTGGCCGGCATACATCATCAGTGGCAAGCCGACTTGAGCGATATGTCGGCCTTGGCCAAACACAATGAGGAAGACAGGTATTTGCTGTGCGTCATCGACGTCTTTTCCAAGTATGCTTGGGTGTTGCCCCTCAAAAACAAGACGGGAGACAGTTTGGTGGATGCCTTTCATCAAATCTTACAAAGTCGACAACCCGGGAGACATCAAACGGACAAAGGTACCGAATTCCTCAATCGAAAAATGCAAGCGTACCTGAAGAAGAAAAAGATTCATTTTTTCGTTACACACAACGTCGAAACCAAACCAGTGTGGTCGAACGATTTCAACGGACTCTGAATGAGCGCACGTGGCGATACTTTACTCATCAATAAACACAACGATACATCGACGTGCTAGACGACCTGGTTCCGGCTTACAATGCTAGACGACATCGGACCATCGGAATGGCGCCCACACGAGTGGATGTTGACAACACCTCCTCCACGCCCCCCCCCCTCAAAAAAAAAAAATCAATGGACATTGGTACGACCGTACGTTTGGCTTTACCGAAACATGGTGCCTTCGACAAAGGTTAGTGGCCCAACTGGACTCTGGAAACATTCAACGTCGCAACTAACGTCAGTCCCGGTTACAAACTGTTGGACGAAAGAGGGCACCTTCTATTCCGAAGAATTGCAAGCGGTCCAAGTCCACGACGATGAGATCTTTCCCATCGAAAGAGTACTCGAAAGAAAAAAAGACAAAGTATTGGTGAAATGGTTGGGCTATCCGGCGAGTTTTAATTCTTGGATCGACAGGACCAGTCTCCAAAACGTATAAATAGGAGCGAGAGACGCCGACATCAGTCAACATACAAGGCGAAACCACGTCTACGTCCGTGAGTACCCACAATTGGTCGCTCCTTGGAAAACGTGTTCCACAAGCAGAAATCGTCTTTTTCTGTCAAGGGATTTTAGTGTACGTCGTGGCGGGTGTTTCTTTGTCCCAACTGGCTTTCAAACCCGACGGATCGCAGACCAGGTTGTGGAAGGCCTTGCTCTCCAGTACTTTGGTTTACCTGTTACCTTCTCCAACCTTGAAAACCAAACATAATGAACAAGGACCGGTTCTTTTACCTCACGCTCCCTAGTGACAGTTCCATGCCGTGGTATCCCGACAACAAAGTCTCCACGTATCATACACATCTGGACACGCCACTTCTCGTTGATCATCGGGAATGGGAAGAGGGTCTGTCCATGATCACGTTACCTGACCAATGGCAAAACATCGATTACCGAGACAACACGTTCAGCTTACGCATTCATCCTTAGTCGCCTTCGAGCGACGAACCCGGAGTAAAGATATGCCGGGAACTCCACAGCGCCAACACGATCGACCCGTCGCATTGTTTCAAAGGTGTAAAGGGTGGTGAGATCAAGGGATCGATCGAAATGGAAACGCACATCAAGAGTGGCGACTACGAGTCGCTGAGGCATATCCTGGATGTCCTAAACAAGCACTTGGAGGTGTTGTGGTAGCTGCCTCCCATCTACAACCATTTGGCCAATAAACCCGTTCGTTTGGATCCCAATAACAATTAAATGACCGACCACGAGAAGAAAGAGCAGAGCGATTACGAAACTCGAGAGGTGATGCGTCAAGGGGCCGCACAAAAAGGTTCCTTCGGTATCAACGACCAAGTGTATCTGAAGATCAGTCACGTGCAGGCACTTTTCTATTTTGACGTGCTGCCGAAAATCGAACTTCGTCTGTGTGGACCCATCGTGTCCATGTTGGGATAGACTGGAAACGAACTGTTGGTTGCCCTGCCGTCAATCGATATGACCGGCGACGATGGCCAAAGTCTACGACATTTCTACGCCCACCACACCCCAAATCTTCAAATCCAGTACGATCTATTTTACATCTACACGGACATTAGCGAACACCAGATCGTGGGCGACGTGAAGGCTACCTTGTTGGACGTTATTCCCAGTCTACGATTGTAGCACCGTCCTGCCAGGATTCACTACTTACCTCTGAAGTACAGTCGACTAAACTCCGTTGATCTCTATATAAGGAACGGAATGGGGAAAGCCGTGCCATTTCTCAACGGTAAGGTGGTTGTCCAACTTCATTTTCGCCGCCGATTATGATTCGAGTGTACAAAGGTGGAGTGCTCAGACAGCGAGGGGCTGTCAATGGTCTGGTGGTGTACAAGGGAGGAATTCTGAGACAGGGTCGATGGTCGGGGTTATTGAATGCCGTCAAATGGGTCGGAAAGACCTTGTGGTCGGCCGGCAAAGCTGCCGTAAAAAAAAATGTGGCCCAAGTGTTACCCAAAGTGGGACAAAGCGTGCTCGACGCCGTCAGTGGTCGTGAAAAATGGAACTGGAAGAAAGTCGCCCAGGACACGCTTCGCCCCGCGGTGTCAAACACGATGTCCGCCACACTCAATAACGTGGTCGCCCACCTGGAACCTATAAAAGACTCTTCACGAACTCCGTCCACATCACATCGCCCGAAGAGGAAGAAGAAGACACAGGTCACCTCTCACAAACGACGTAAACTAGATATCTTCGTTCATGGCTACGCAGGTAATGCGCAATGAGTCCTGTCCCTGCGCGCGAGACGAATTGCAGGATTTGCTCAGTGTACCCGACACGCAGACGGCCATAAACAAGGTGACCAAAATCAGAAAGTATCCACTGACGCCTGACTTGAACAACGGCGGACCCGTCGAATTTTATATTTTCAATGCCACCACCGATTTCATCGATCTGGCCAACATGACACTGCACGTGGCCCTGAAGGTGACCAAGAACAACGGGGATGACCTGGATGCGGATAGTCAAGTCGCACCCATTAACAACTTGTGTCATTCGTATTTTAAAGACGTCAAATTACTCCTGGGAAAGGATGCCGAAACTTTGGTCACCACCACTCTGCCCACCTATCCCTACCCGGCTTACTTGGAGAATTTGCTGAGTTTCGGAAGGGAGCCAAGAACGACCACCTGTCGAAACAAGTCCTGTAGGAAAAAGACACCGCCGGGCAGTTCAATTCCAAGAAATCCGTCGCCACCGCCGGGGACGGTGGACGACAGGCTCCGAATAACAAAGGATTGGAACAACGCAAGAAAACCATCGCTGCCAGTCGCACCTTTGAATTCCTGTCGCATCTACACTTGGACATGTGTTTACAAGGTCGGTATCTGCTGGACGGTGTGGACCTGCAGTTGAAATTGGAAAAGCAATCCCCGAAATTTTTTCTGATGTACGGCGAAGGCAACGATACAGAAGACTACAAAGTTGAGTTCACCAAAGCCTACCTGGATATCCCGTTCGTCACTCTGGCTCCGAGTACCTACACACGGGTGGCCGCACAACTTCAATCGTCCCACGGCAAGTATCCCCTGAAGCGTGTGGTGGTCCGCGACATGGTCATTCCCGACAATCGTGCCAGTCACGTCCTAGACAATCTGTCTGTCAACGAAAGCCTGCCCAAGAGATTAATCGTGGGTATGGTACATGTACGTAACACGGCCTACGACGGAAGAAAAAACAGAAATTCCTTCCAATTCGAACACAATCAATTGCAAAACATCAAATTGGCCAAGAACGGGGAAATTGTGGACGAATAAGACGTCAACTTTCCCGAGCCACAAGCCATCGCACCTTACCTGGATTTGATGAAAAGAGTGGCCTTCTTAAACACCTGAGAAGACCTGGACCTCCCTTTCAACGACTATATCAATGGGTACACTTTGTATTGTTTCGATCTGACCAACGACCACGGAGCCGACGGTAATTACTTTCATCCCAAAGCAGCGGGTAACCTGTCTTTGGAACTCAAGTTCGGTGCGGCCCCGACCAATCACCTCAGTTTTGTTCTGTTTGCCGAATACGACAATGTCTTGGAAATCGACGCCAACCGACAAGTCATCACAGATTGGTGAGGCTCTCTCCAATCGACAACAGCGAGGTAATCATCTGGATATACCTCGCCCGACCTCGTACCCCAAAGCCTACGTCATCAACACGGACGACGAAGACCAACCTGGTAGACACTGGGCCGTGTTTCTGTGCGAAGGACCAGATCACATTACCTTCTTCGATTCCTACGGGTGTCCCCCTGATGTCTACGGAGAAGCCTTTCGACGTTTCGTCCAAGATCTACAACTCCACTACTAACCCCGATGGATTCAGGGACTCGAGAGTGTCGTCTGCGGCCATTATTGTTTGTATTATCTGTGTCATCGGTTTCACGTTCCCTCCCCGCACGCCCTTTCGGTGTTCGGGCACGTGTATCATGTGAACAATATACTTGTGGAACAATGGGCTAGGGATCATTTTCCCGACTTGCAAAAAGACCAGAAGAACGGACAACGATGTCGATGCTTTTTTGCTCTGTAAATATGTTTGCTTTGTGTTCAATGCCTTTGTGTTCAAGTTCAATTTTGTGTTGAATAAAGTGCTTTGTAAATATGTTCAATAAAATGCTTTGTAAGCAACATATCACGCGTCTGGGTTTTTTTTTTGTGTGTTGTCATATGACGTCATGCTATTCTAATTGGTTGGAAAATGGTATCGTCCCAACACATTAGACTCGTCCCGACTCGAGCCATAAATAGGAGAGTCGAAGCCAAAAGAAGTCACAAACACCATGGATCGTAAACATCGTAGATTTTGTACAACTTGTCGGGGATATTACCCCATGTTTAAGGGAAACCGGTCAGAAGCAGATTATTTAATTTGCTTCTGGTGTGGCACCGAAATTGGCAACACTGACCATAGACGGTCAAAGCATTTAGTTTAAAGCACGAAGAAACCCAATCGGTGGGAGCAGCCGAAGTGCTCCTGTTAGACGAATGACCCTTTTCATGACCAACTTAATCAAATGTAAAAGAGTTGTTTCCCCTTCTTTTTCTTCTCTCTCCCTCTCTCTTTTCCCGCGCGCGCGCGCACGTGCAAGCTCACGCACCGCACGTGCAGGGGGTCATCTAGGTCACGCACGTGCAGGGGTCATCTAGGTCACGCACGTGGAAGGGGTCACGTTTACCCCCATGCACGCACGCACAAAAAAATATTCCTGTACAAGCCCCCTAACTACTACAGAGCTATCGAAGGTCGCGGGTAAAGGTCAAGGTTCACTTCGCGCATGCCCAATAATCCGTAATGAAACCGGTCTCAAACCGGTTAGCGTTTACACTATGAAAATTTAAGCGTGCATTGCCTGGTACCGTGCCGAGACCACATCACTTCAGTGGGTCAGATTGGCACGGTACCAGGCACGGCACGATTATGGTTGACCCGTTTACACTACAAAAAAAAAAACAATTTGTAAAGAGCATTTTCTCGTCTAACGATGTTACAAAAGCTTTGGCTTAGCCATGATGCTGGATTCTTTTATTACATCATGTTTGTTTAGGAAAATATCTACACTGATTTTTATAAAATATCGGGCGACTGTCTTGGTTACTGTCATGGTAGATCCATTTATGGAATTTATCAAATCTTATGGGCAAAACATGCGTGGTTTATTGCGCGAATCTGGGTATATATTCAATATTATTTTCATCTTTTCAGACGACCAATCTTAAATTAACTAGTTATTGAGTCGTCAGATCACATACATTGATGTCTTAATTCTAAAGATCGTTTCCATTCCATGGTTATTGTCACGCATAGTAGACTAGGAAATAGGGTTCATGACCAGATCACTAAAGTCATTTATTCTGGCTTGGAAAACTAGTTCTTAAATTTAATGTTCATGAATATATTCAATCAAATATTCTTATAGGGCAGAATGCGATAGTAGACTTGCATGTAAGGTGTAATAATGATTCAAGCATTTTTTTTCGTAAAGCATCACTTTGCTTGTATGATTCGCTTTGCAACATAACGAAAGTAGGTGGATAGTTCCGGTAAACCAACAAACGTAGATATAGCGCCTAGCAGACAGCTGTGTGTAATTGTGCTCCCCAGATTTTTATACGCTCACATTTTCACGTGGACGTATTATTCCGTCGTCCCTGTCCGTCCTTCCCGCCGTCCGTCCGTCCGTTCACAATTCTTATCCGATTTTGACGAAGTTTGAAATATAGGTTTATTCTCACAAGATCTCGGCTACTTTCGATATTGGCATATATCATGAATTATGGCCCCGATCGTCCGAAAAATCACGCTTTTAGCTGGTGGACCCTAATGATGAACCGATTTTGGTGAAACTTAACATGCATGTTTATGCATGTTTATAACCCAAAGATCTTTGTTCCTTTCGATATTTGCGCCCATCGGATCGTAACTTCCTGAATTATGCCCCCTTATTATCCAAAATATTCGCCCTATTTTTTTTACCTCATGTCCCTCTGGAGGTCACAGTTATTATCCGATTTAAAAAAACGTTTGATTATATCACCGTTACAGGGTAATGAAGGTTGAGTTTAAATTTCGTGAAAATCGGACCAAAATTGCCGGACAAAATGGCCGCCACTTGTATGCGAAAAATATGGTATTTCATAGTTGTGGACCCTGTAGAGGTCACAATTTTAATTCGCTTTTGATGAAACTTGAAATGCATATTTATAACCCAAAGATCATGGTTCCTTTGGATATCTGCGCATATCGGATCGTAACTTTCTGAGCTATGTCCCCTGATTGTACGAAAAATCGCCTTTATTAGCTTGTGATCCCACTGGAGGTCACAATTATTACCCGATTTAAAAAAAAAACGTTTGATTATACCAACGTTACACCATAATGAAGGGCGAGTTTGAATTTCGTGAAAATCGGACTAAAATTGCCGAACAAAATGGCCGGAGCTTTTACGCGAATAGTTTAAAAAGATATGGTATATCAAGGTTGTAGACCCTGTAGAGGTCACAATTTTTATCCGAATTTGATGAAACTTGACATGCATGTTTACAACCCAAAGATCTTGATTCCTTTCGATATTTGCGCATATCAAATTGTAACTTCATGAATTATGGCTCTTAATTGTACACTGAAAAAAAAACATGTGTTGAAGTAAAATAGCAAAAAAGCCTTATTGAATTTTCACTTTTAAAGATGGTGGCACTTCCGGTTCGATCCACAAACGTGCGAATCAGTAATTACTTGTCTAGTATCGAAAAAAAAATAGGTGATTCTGACCAATATTTCTTTGATTTTTTTGAAAAATTTGATCCTTAATTTCGTCAAGGGGAGATAATTTAGAAAATTTCTAATTATATTTTTGAAATCACATTAGTAAGATCTACTTACATGTTAAATTTCATGAAAATCGTACAACTATTAAAGAAGTTGTCAAATTGATCTAAACTTCCGGTTCGAAATCACAGCGACGAATTTTCGAAATTCGAAAATGTGAAACTTCAGATGAAAATGATTTTTTTCAAGGTATTCAAAGAAAAAAGAATTAGTAAAATCGGTCAAAAAATAACAAAGTTACGGCTACGCATTGTCAGTTTTTTCGTTCGTAAAATTCGGTGATTTCGGATTCGTAAAACGTTTTAAAAATATATTTAATCAACAGTCACCACCCATTTTTTTTTGGGGGGGGGGGGGGTGGGGGGGGTAGATAAAAGTTTCAGAAAGCTCCTATGGTTAGATTCTGAGAAATCCGATTTGTGGATAAAACACAAAAAAAAAAAAAAAAAAAAAAATAATAATAGGAATAATTTTAACAGAGAAATCCGATTTGTGGATAAAACACACAAAAAAAATAACTAGTTCTGCTAAGCAGATATCAAAGCTTTCATATTCACGATCAGTTTCTGTCGCATCTGCCAAAAACTCACCGAGTTATAACGAGAAACAATTCAACCGGTTCAAATTCTACCTTAATTAAAAACAGAGTTGTTATGTTCCAATGTGATCAGTCTTATTGCTCCTACGCAGAAATTCTCAACATCAAACTTAGTCAAGGTAATGACACAATGGATCTATATTTGGAATTTTGTCACTCTCACTTCATTATAACCAAAGTTATCGTGCCCCAAATTATCAACCAATCAGATTGCTTATCTTTGCTTACTGTAAGTAGACAATGCTCATCTTCACACTCCATCATGTCATTGACCTAATGAACGCCTTCACCAAGATTGAACATTCTGCCCCAAATAGAAGGAGAGTTATTTTGTTTCAAATTCTCGACCGATCAAATTGCTCATTGCTCTGCTTTTCCATGACAGACAATGCTCATTGTCGAACGTATTCAAGGTATTGATGTAATGAAACTATACACCAAGTTTCATCACTCTGACTTAATTAGAACTGGAGTGAAAGTGTCCGAAATCATCAACCAATCAAATTGCTTATCTCTGCTTACCCTAATCATAAAATGCTCATCTTCGAACTCCATCAAAGCATTGACCTAATAAAGACCTACGACAAGTTTGAACATTCTAGCCGAATAACACTGAGAGTTATTGTGTTTCAATGTCTCGACCAATCAATTTGCGTATCGCTCTGCTTATCCTGAGCAGAAAATGCTCATTGTCGAACTTAGTCAAGGTAGTGATTTAATGAAACTATACATCAAGTTTCATCACTATCACTCAATCAGAACTAATGTTATTGTGTGTCGAATCATCAACCAATCAAATTGCTCATCTCTGCTTACCCAACGCCGAAAATGCTGATATTCGAACTTCACCAAGACATTGACCTAGTGAAAGCCTATACCAAGTTTGAACATCGTACCCCAATTAGAAGAAGAGTTATTGTGTTCCAGAGTCATCAAGGTATTGGCCTAATAAACACCTACACCAAGTCTAGCTGAATTAGAAAGCGAGTTATTGTGTTCCAAACTAGATCATTTCGGGACTAACATATAGTTCGATTTTATTTCAATATTTCGCATGCACGTAGAGGTCTTTAGCAGTGGAAGGAAACCGGAGGAAATGAAGAAAACACACCAAGTTGGACAGGCGACCTTACCCTTGTCAGGTACAACCGGAGATTCGAAAACACGCTAGTTGACTCAATGACAGGCTTTATGATAAAGCGCGCGCGTGCTAACCATTCAGCCACCCAACTCCCCTTTGGAATCAGACACGTGCAATATGTCATATAAGAAGAATAACGAGTCGCTCACATACAAAATGGTAAATTAATGAGCTTAGGTCCAAAGGTTGAGCTACAAGTTTCAAGATGGTGGCACTTCCGGTTCGATCGACAAACTTCATATTTTGTGTACAAATCAGTAATTACTTGTCTAGTATCGAAAAAAAAATCAGGTCATTTTGACCTATATTTCGATGATTTTTGAAAATTTTGATCCTTAATTTCGTCAAGGGGAGATAATTCAGAAAATTTCTAATTATATTTTTGAAGTCACATCGGTAAGATCTACTTATATACTTAATTTCATGAAAATCGTACAACTATTAAAGAAGTTGTCAAATTGGTCTAAACTTCCGGTTCAAAATCACAGCGACGAATTTTCGAAATTCGAAAATGTGAAACTGCAGATCAAAATGATTTTTTTCAAGGTATTCAAAGAAAAAAGAATGAGTAAAATCGGTCAAAATATAACAAAGTTACGACTATGCATTGCCAGTTTTTTCGTTCGTAAAATTCGATGATTTCGGATTTGTAAAACGTTTTGAAAATATATTTAAACAACGTTCGCACCCCATTTTTTTAGGGGGGGGGGGCGGGGTAGGTCAAAATTTCAGAAATATCCTATGGATAGATTCTGAGAAATCCGATTTGCAGAAAACACACACAAAAAAAAATAATAATAATAACTTTAACAGAAACAATAAGCTATAATATGTAATATGAAAGCTTAATAATCTTAGTAATAACAATAGCCTTTCACCGAAAATGGTGAAAGCCTAACTAGACTTGCTTGCAAGGCTGAAGGCTTTCACCTTACCCAACGCAGCACAAAATGCCCACCACACACCCCTTAAAACACACACACACACACACTTAAACAACTCAGATATTGACACTTTCTGTGCATGCGCATTACCATGAAGGAAAGTGAAAAATATAGTTGAACAATTTACAACATTATGAACTTGGATCGGTAGAATCCTATAGACGCCAGAAATCTAAATCCGCAATCAAAAACTCAAAAATTCTTAAAAAATTACAATTTCAGTACATTTTCAAATTTTTAGGAAAAAAGAAGAACGGTGTGGTATTGCAATTCGACCATTATCGCATCCGCAATATCACCCGCTCTACAAAAATATAGCTTTTTCGAAAATCGATTGGGAATTGACATTATTAGGACCTATTTTCATTTATGCACGTTAAAGATTTACTTCACTTCCGGTCTGTTCAGAATTTTCGCAATAGTTCTAAGTACTTACTGCTTAAAACATAGGAAAAAATCATTATTCTGAACTCGATCTGCTTTAGTTTCAGAGATGTACACGAGAAAAAAAAAACAAAAAAAAAACAGTTTTCCAAATGGGACAAAGAAAAGATCGTGTCAGATAATAACCAAAACCAAGAATCATACCTTTCAAAATAAACTTTTCAACATTTGTACAGAGAGGTGCCTTCCTTATAAATAGCTTCAGTAAATAGCGTCATTTTTGCTGGTATCATATGGTGACGTCATGTAAACAAAAACCTGGGATAATAATTTCAGGAGTAACTGTTATTGACTAAAAAAAAATATTTTCATAGGAGCAGCATTACCAGATATTGGTTACCAGTAAAACACCTTTAGTTCAAATATTGCATCTTTCAAAAAAAAGCTCTCTATATAATGCTTTATATAATGCTTTATACGTAGGCAAAACGTTCCGATTATGACCAACTCGGACTGTTGCCAATGTCACACCAATGTGTACACGGGACTTTGGAATCACGTCCATATCAACTAATCAAATATGCAACTGGTTCAAAAATTGATTTAATATTCGATGAAATATCAACAATTTTCGTGCACGTTAAAGATTTGACGTCAATAATAGAGTTATTACAAACAGATTCCATGCTCATACTACATCATGCCTTGTATCACAGGTACAATATTCGTACTTCTGCACGATACTACTGAAAGATACATGTACAACTGCAACCTCTTAAAAATTGGACATCCTTATAAACAGCACGAGTTGTCGATTTGTGTCGAGGTGATTACGTTTATGAGGTAATTTTGACCAAAGAGAAACAATATTAATTACACACATAAATCAAATATTTCTGATTCAGGGTCACTATACCCTTATTTTGAATAGAAGTAAACAAGTTGAAATACTTTTTGCCCAAATATCATCACTATGAGAGAAAAGGGAACTTTTGAATATTCTGTAAGGGTTTTCATTCTAGGAGCAGCATTACCAGATATTTGTTACCAGTAAAACACCTTTAGTTCAAATATTGTTCAAATATCTCTATATATTGCTTTATACGTAGGCAAAACGTTCCGATTATGACCAACTCGGACTGTTGCCAATGTCACACCAATGTGTACACAGGACTTTGGAAACTCATCCATATCAACTAATCAAATATGCAACTGGTTCAAAAATTGATTTAATAATCGATGAAATATCTACAATTTTCTGATTTCGTGCACGTTAAAGAATTGACGTCACTACATGTAACATATAAAAAAAATTAATATTTATCCCATCCGCAATATCCCCGGCTGTACAAAAATATAATTCTTTCGAAAATCGATTGGGAATTGACATAATTAGAACCGATTTTCATTCGTGCACGCTAACGGTTTACATCACTTCCGGTCTGGTTCACAACTTTCGCAATAGTTCTAAGTACTAAATGTTTAGAACATGGGAAAAATCAATATTCAAAACTCTATCTGTTTTAGTTTCAGAGATCTACACGAGAATTAAAAAAAACTGAGTTTTCCGATTGGGACAAAAAAGTATCGTAAGTGTCAAATAATAACCAAAATCCCAGAATCATACATTCAACATTCATTTTTCAGCATTTATATAGTGGAATGGTATGTTTAACGTCCGCTTCCACTAATGTGATAGTGGAGTGCCTTCCTTATAAATAGCTTCAACAGAGAGGTTTATTTTCACTGATATCAAATGATGACGTAATGGAGACAAATATCCCGCGATATTAATTTCAGGGGTAACTATTATTTACTAAAACGAATTATTTTCACTCTAGAAGCACCAGTAACAGATATTGGTTACTATTAAAACAGCCTTAGTTCAAATATTGCCACTTTTAAAAAAATCTCTCTATATATGCTTTATACGTATGCAAAACGTTCCAATTATAAACAATGTCGATGTCACACCAATGTGTACACGGGACTTCGGAATCGCGTTTTCATATCAGCTACTCAAATATGTAACTGGTTCAAAAATTGATTTTATATTCAATGAAATATTGCCAATTTTCGCATTTCGTGTACGTTAAAGATTTGACGTCACCAACATAATAAATTTCGATATTTATTTGAAACAGAGTCCATGCTCTAACTACATTACACTTTCTATGACCGGTGCAATATTCGTTCTTCTGCACGATACTACTGCAAGATACAACTGCAACCTCTTAAAAATTGAATTTGCTTATAAACAATGTGAGCCGTCGATTTGTGTCGAGATGATTACGGCTATGAGGTATTTGTGGCCAAGGAGAAACAATATTAATTCAAAGACTAATTATTACACACATAAATCAAATATTTCTGCTACAGGGTCACTATACCCTTATTTTGAATAGAAGTAAAGACTCAAAGTTGAAATACTTTTTGCCAAAATATCGTCACTGTGAGAGAAAAAGGGACTTTTGAATATGCTCTAAACGTTGTTAATACGTACAGATTGTATCTACTCTTACTGCATGTTTCGCTTAACAATAAAAGGTGACGTTTTCAATTTTCGATCCCTTTTTTCTCATACTCCTGATATTTCTAACTGTTGCGCAATGGTTCTATCGATAAAACTCTCTGTAGAAGAAGTTCAAAAAAAAAAAAATTACGTTGACTTTTCGAGAAAATTGTACAATTGTACAATCTCCTTTTTCGACTTCTCATTTAGAGAAATTGTACAATGGTTTCACACAATACACCACTAATAAGACTTTCGATTGAGAAAGTTTTTAAAAAATCGTAGGCGGCGTTTTCGAGAAATACGCGTCTAAAGTTGATCGAAAGAGCAAAATACCTTAATTTTAAAACTCAGATAACATTTTTTTATTTTTTGATAGAAACTTGTCGCTATAGTACCATCTTGTAGATAATTCACGTGGCTATCAAACGATATAATACTTTAAATACTCGGTAAACAACCAATCGATACATTTTATTTGACGCACAGGCACCCATTTTTCTGAATTTTGTCAAACTTTGGATACCTTTCTTGAGCACTTCCGGTGATTAGACTATTTTCATTTATTGTTCATGGACTGGTTTGGTCCTTCGACTTCATATTCCTGAAGTTTCAGAAAAAATCGTTGGAGCCGTTTTAAAAAAATAAGAACTCTAAGATATGCGAAAAAAAGTGAAAAATCAAAGTTAACATTTCGGAACAAAACTTATATTGTTGGAATCGGATTGATGTCAAAAATCCAAAAATATAAGCAGAAATTAAAAATTCCAAAAAATAAAAATTTTGGAAAATTTTCAAATTTTCACCAAAAAAGTTAAAGCGACAAAGTTTCTAAATTCGACATTTTTGAACTGCTATCGGCTCAGAAATGTCTCAAGCTATCCAAAAATGTAAATATCAGAAAAATAGGTTGAGAATTAACAGAATTACGGCCGATTTTAGTTTTTCGTATTAAACGTAAATTCCGGTGTGCGCACAGATTTCAAAAAAACCTTTAAGCAGTAGCTGCACACCACTTTTCCGACAGAAGATCAAATTGCAAACCTCTATCTCTTATAGTTGCTGAGATCTAGCTTCCGCCAATAAAAAAAAAAATAACTAGATCTGCTACTGTCCCATGCAGATATGAAAGCTTTCATATTCATTGTCACGTGTCATTGATTGTATCAAGCATCCTAAATAAAAGGATAAGAGGAAAAAATTATCAGAATTGGTCAAAAACTCGCGAAGTTACCAGTCTAAATATAGTATCAAACATTGCACCCAGGCATAACAATAATCTGAAAACTAAAGGGAAATAACTGAAACTTGTATTACTGTAATGAGACGGCTGAGAAAATGAAATGAAAATGGCGGGAAAAAAATTAAAAATGGTAGGTTGGACAGGCGACCTTACTCCTTGTCACGTACAACCGGACATTCGAAAACACGCTAGTTAACTCAATGACAGGCGCGCGTGCTAACCCAACCCACCTTTGAAATCAGGCACGTGCAATATGTCATATAGGAAGAATAACAAGTCGCTCACAACAAAATAGTAAATTAATGAGTTTAGGTCAAAAGGTTGAGCTACTGTTTGCGAGTATTTAATTGTTTTAAAGAGACACGTTAAGGGTTGTTCATAGTTAAATGAAAGTTTAATTTTAAATAAGACCAATAAAATTAGGATTTAATAATGCCAGACTAATATTAAAATAAAGTTTTAAATTAAGAATAATTAATTATTGGTCTACTGCAATGAAATGCTTTGATTTGACAGATGAAATATACGATGGGTGTCCACACTATGTAGCTAAGGCGTTGACCTGCTAGCCAAGAGGTCGGGTGTTCGATCCCTGCATTGGCCGAGAAAGTTCATCTCGATTTTCTGACGTGCCCCCCCCCCCCAAACCGCCGTGTACACATTGGAGTGCACGTAAAAGATCCCTCAGCAGTTGGAATTCGATACTGTTGAATAAGCTCTATACGATGACTAAATGTGCAGATTGTAGCCACTCACACTGCATGTTTTGCTGAAAGGGTGCTGTTTTCAATTTTCGATCCTTTTATTCTTCTACTCCTGATATTTTGGACTGTTGATAGATGGTTTCATATAAAAGACTACCGATAAGACTCTTTGTAGAAGAAGTTCCCCAAAAATATTATGTTGACTTTAATAATGCTCCAAATCTTAAAAATACGACTTTTTGGATTTTCGATTTCTTTTTTCTGCTACCCATGACGTTTAAAAAAAATGCTACAATGATTTCACACAACAGGCTAGCTATTAGACTCTCGATTGACAAGAGTTTCACCACCCTCCCTTCATTATAATCGAAGTTATTGTGCTATTGACCCACTGAACGTCTACATCAAGATTGAACATTCGGGCTCAATTAGTGTACATTTGTTTACAAATCAGTAATTACTTATCTAGTATCCAAAAAAAAAAATCAGGTCATTTTGACCTATATTTCGATGATTTTTTTTGAAAATTTTGATCCTTAATTTCGTCAAGGGGAGATAATTTAGAAAATTTTTAATTATATTTTTGAAGTCACATCGGTAAGATCTACTGATATACTAAACTTCATGAAAATGGTACAACTATTAAAGAAGTTGTCAAATTGGTCTAAACTTCCGGTTCAAAATCACAGCGACGAATTTTCGAAATTCGAAAATGTGAAACTGCAGATGAAAATGATTTTTTTCAAGGTATTCAAAGAAAAAAGAATTAGTAAAATCGGTCAAAATATAACAAAGTTACGACTATGCATTGCCAGTTTTTCCGTTCGTAAAATTCGGTGATTTCGGATTCGTAAAATGTTTTGAAAATATATTCAAACAACGTTCGCATCCCATTTTTTGGGGGGTAGGTCAAAATTTCAGAAAGATCCTAAGGATAGATTCTGAGAAATCCGATCTGCAGAAAACACACACACACAAAAAAAAAATAATAACTAGATCTGCTACTGTCCCATGCAGATATGAAAGCTTTCATATTCATCGTCACGTGTCATCGATTGTATCAAGTATCCTAAATAAAACGATTAGAAGAAAAAATTATCAAAATTGGTCAAAAACTCTCAAAATTACAAGTCTAAATATAGTATGAAACATTGCACTCAGGTATAACAATCACTCGCCAAACCTCGGAAGATTTCGGGAATCTAAACTCGGCTGTATGATGAATTCCGCCATATTGGAACTACTTTAAAGGCCCCGGATGAAACATGGCTGCGCCCATTCCAAACACAAGACCTATTTGGCTAGCGACCTATTCGACCGATCCAGCTGTAAGATAATGACGAAATTACACTTCTATTCTGAGCTGAAGGAATGGATAAAAAATAATATATTCTACTTTCATTTGATAGACATAACGTTGGATTTTATTGGTTGATAAATAGAGACTGTTGTCTTTACTCTAAATAGGTTTCCAACGAACAGGTTGCAGCTCGATCGGTCGAATAGGTCGCTAGCCGAATAGGTTCCCAATTTGTGTAATAGCGTCAAGTTTTCCTGTTAAAGTAAACCGGTAGCCGCATCGCAAATGTATGGGCGTAGGTACATATCACTTACTGTCATACATCCGAGACTAGATGTAGTTTAGGTAGTTTACGGAATCTGTCGAGATTAACCGAGTGGTATAACAATAATCTGAAAACTAAAGGGAGATAACCGAAACTTGTATTACTGTAATAAGACGGATGAGAAAATGAAATGAAAATTGCCGGAAAAAAATAAATTAAAAATGGCAGGTTGGACAGGCGACCTTACTCTTTGTCACGTATAACCGGGTATTCGAAAACACGCTAGTTAACTCAATGACAGGCGCGCGTGCTAACCATTCAGCCCCCCCCCCCTTTGAAATCAGACACGTGCAATATGTCATATAGGAAGAATAACAAGCCGCTCACAACAAAATGGTAAATTAATGAGTTTAGGGCAAAAAGGCGTCTACAGCACACGGTGTTCCCAGGCGGTCACCCATCCAAGTACTAACCGGGCCTGACGTTGCTTAACTTCAGTGATCGGACGAGAACTGGTGTTTTCAACGTGGTATGGCCGTAGACGAGAGAAGGTTCACAGAACCCGTAGTTATACTTACTTGAATTGACCCGCTTATTGATTTTTTTTTTTTGGGGGGGGGTTGTCGTTTTTAAAAAGGCCTCTACAGCACCCGGTGTTCCCAGGCTGTCACCCATCCAAGTACTGACCGGGCCCGACGTCGCTTAACTTCAGTGATCGGACGAGAACTGGTGTTTTCAACATGGCGTGGCCGTAGACGAGAGACGGTGGACAGAACCCGTAGTTATACTTACCTGAATTGACCTGCTTATTGATTTTTATTTTTTTTTGTTTTTTGTCTGTGTTAAAAAGGCGTCTACAGCACCCGGTGTTCCCAGGCCGTCACCCATCCAAGTACTGACCGGGCCCGACGTTGCTTTACTTCAGTGATCGGACGAGAACTGGTGTTTTCAACGTGGTATGGCCGTAGACGAGAGGGGGTGGACAGAACCCGTAGTTATACTTACCTGAATTGACCCGTTCATTGATTTTTTTTTTTTTTTTTTGGGGGGGGGTCGGTTTTAAAAAGGCGTCTACGGCACCCGGTGTTCCCAGGCGGTCACCAATTCAAATACTAACCGGGCCTGGCTTTGCTTAACTTCAGTGATCGGACGAGAACTGGTGTTTTCAACGTGGTGTGGCCGTACACGAAGGAAGGTGGACAGAACCCGTAGTTACACTTATCTGAATTGACCCGCGTATTGATTTTTTTTTTTTTGGGGGGGGGGCGGTTTTAAAAAGGCGTCTACAGCATCCGGTGTTCCCGGGCGGTTACCTATCCAAGTACTGACTGGTGTTTTCAACGTGGTTTGGCCGTAGACGAGAGAAGGTGGACAGAAACCGTAGTTATACTTATTTGAATTGACCCGCTTATTGATTTTTTTTTTGTGGGGGGGGGGCGGTTTTAAAAAGGCGTCTACAGCACCCGGTGTTCCCAGGCGGTCACCAATTCAAATACTAACCGGGCCCGGCTTTGCTTAACTTCAGTGATCGGACGAGAACTGGTGTTTTCAACGTGGTGTGGCCGTAGACGAGAGAAGGTGGACAGAAACCGTAGTTATACTTATTTGAATTGACCCGCTTATTGATTTTTTTTTGTGGGGGGGGGGCGGTTTTAAAAAGGCGTCTACAGCACCCGGTGTTCCCAGGGGTCAGGCGGTCACCAATTCAAATACTAACCGGGCCCGGCTTTGCTTAACTTCAGTGATCGGACGAGAACTGGTGTTTTCAACGTGGTGTGGCCGTAGACGAGAGAAGGTGGACAGAACCCATACTTGTGCTTACTCAAATTCTTTTTGTGTCTTTTTCCCTGGGGAGACGGACCGAGCGGAGAGCTGGAGTGGTGCAAAAGAGTGCGCGCCGTGGTCTGATTGGCGGAAAATTGATTTTTTCACGAAGAATCAGGGCAAAAAGGCGTCTACGGCACCCCGGGACCGACGTTGCTTTACTTCAGTGATCGGACGAGAACTGGTGTTTTCAACGTGGTATGGCCGTAGACGGGAGAAGGTGGACAGAACCCGTAGTTATACTTACCTGAATTGACCCGCTTATTGATTTTTTTTTTGTGTTTTGTTTTAGAGTATTTAATTGTTTTAAAGAGACACGTTAAGGGTTGTTCATAGTTAAATGAAAGTTTAATTTTAAAAAAGACTAATAAAATTAGGATTTAATAATGTCAGACTAATATTAAAATAAAGTTTTAAATTAAGAATAATTAATTATTGGTCTAATTCAATGAAATGATTTGATTTGACGGATGAAATGTACAATGGGTGTCCACACTATGTGGCTAAGGCGTTGGCCTGCTAGCCAGGAGGTCGGGTGTTCGATCCCTGCATTGGCCGAGAAAGTTCATCTCGATTTTCTGGCGTGTCCCCCTACACATTGGAATGCACGTAAAAGATCCCTTAGCAGTTGGAATTCGATATTGTTGAAAAAGCTTTATACGATGACTAAATGTGCAGATTGTAGCCACCCACACTGCATGTTTTGCTTAACAATGAAAGGGTGCCGTTTTCAATTTTCGATCCTTTTATTCTTCTACTCCTGATATTTTGGACTGTTGATCGATGGTTTCATATAAAAGACTACCGATAAGACTCTTTGTAGAAGAAGTTCCCCAAAAATATTATGTTGACTTTAAGAGAAAAGGACGTTTAAAAATGCTCCAAATCGTAAAAATACGACTTTTTGGATTTTCGATCTCTTTTTTCTGCTACCATTGATATTTAAAAAAAAAATGATACAATGATTTCACACAACAGGCTAGCGATTAGACTCTCGATTGGCAAGAGTTTCACCACCCTCCCTTCATTATAACCGAAGTTATTGTGCCCTAAGGAATCAACAAATCAGCATGCTTATCTCTGCTTACCCTAGGCAAAAAATGCTCATCTTTGCACTCAATCATGACATTGGCCTAGTGAACGTCTACACCAAGATTGAACATTCTAGCTCAATTAGAAGGAGAGTTATTGTGTTTCAAAGTCTCGGCCCTTCAAATTGCTACTACTTTTCATATTCACTTCAAAATGGCAACCATCAGTTGACCTAAATCAAAATTCTGCTCCCAGCGATTTTGGGGCCATCCTTCAAGGATTTAGAAAATATAACTTCCGTGTCTGTAAGTAAAATAGCAAAAAAGCCTTAGGGATTTTTCATGTTTCAAGATGGACGGTTTGATCGACAAACTTCATATTTTGTGTAGGAATCAGTAATTACTTGTCGAGTATCGAAATTTCTTTTAGGTCATTCTGACCTATATTTCGACGATTTTTTTTAAAACTTTGATCCTTAATTTCACCAAGGAGGGATAATTTAGAAAATTTCTAATTATATTTTTGAAGTTAAATGGGGAAAATCTACTTATATACTAAATTTCATGAAAATCGTACAACTATTAAAGAAGTTGTCAAATTGGTCTAAACTTCGGGTTCGAAATCACAGCAACGCATTTTCGAAATTCGAAAATGTGAAACTGCAGATGAAATTGATTTTTTTTTCAAGGTATTCAAAGAAAAAAGAATTAGTAAAATCAGTCAAAAAATAGCAAAGTTACGACTATGCATTGCCAGTTTTTTCGTTCGTAAAATTCGGTGATTTCGAATTCGCAAAACGTTTTGAAAATATATTTAATCAACAGCCACCACCCATTTTTGGGGATAGGTCAAAGTTTCAGAAACATCCTATGGTTAGATTCTGTGAAATCCGATTTGCAGGAAAAACACAAAAAAAAAAATAAAAATAACTAGATCTGCGACTGTCCCATGGAGATATGAAAGCTTTCATATTCAACGTTACAAGTCTAAATATAGTATGAAACATTGCACCCAGGCATAACAATATTCTGAAAACTAAAGAGAATTAACCGAAACTTCAATTACTGTAATGAGACGGATGAGAAAAGGAAATGAAAATGGCGGGGAAGAACTAAAAATGGCAGGTTGTACAGGCGACCTTACGTACAACCGGGCATTCGAAAACACGCTAGTTAACTCAATGACAGGGCGCGTGCTAACCATTCAGCCACCTCCACCCCCTTTGAAATCAGACACGTGCAATATGTCATATAAGGAGAATAACAAGTCGCTCACAACAAAATCGTAAATTAATGAGTTTGGGTCAAAAGGTTGAGCTACTGTTTCAGAGTATTTATTTGTTTTAAAGAGACACGTTATGGGTTGTTCATAGTTAAATGAAAGTTTAATTTTGAATAAGACCAATAAAATTAGGATTTAATAATGCCAGACTAATATTAAAATAAAGTTTTAAATTAAGAATAATTAATTATTGGTATAATGCAATGAAATGCTTTGATTTGACGGATGAAATGTACGATGGGTGTCCAGACTATGTGGCTAAGTCGTTGGCCTGCTAGCCAGGAGGTCGGGTGTTCGATCCCTGCATTGGCCGAGAAAGTTCATCTCGATTTTCTGGCGTGTCCCCCCCCCCGCCGTGTACACATTGGAGTGCACATAAAAGATCCCTTTGCTGTTGGAATTCCATACTGTTCAATACGCTCTAACAATGGCTAAATGTGCAGATTATAGCCACCCACACTGCATGTTTTGCTTAACAATGAAAGGGTGCCGTTTTCAATTTTCGATTCTTTTATTCTTCTACTCCTGATATTTTGGACTGTTGGTCGATGGTTTCATATAAAAAAAACAACCGATCAGACTCTTTGTAGAAGAAGTTCCCCAAAAGTATTACATGTATGTTGACATTAAGAGAAAGGGACCTTTAAAAATGCTTCAAATCGTAAAAATACGACTTTTGGGTTTTCGATCTCTTTCTTTTTCTGCTATCTTTGATATTAAAAAAAAATTATACAATGACTTCACACAACGGGCTAGCTATTAGACTCTCGATTGACAAGAGTTTCACCACCCTCCCTTCATTTTAACCGAAGTTATCGTGCCCTAAAGAATCAACAAATCAGCATGCTTATCTCTGCTTACCCTAAGCAGAAAATGCTCATCTTTGCACTCAATCACGACATTGTCCTACCGAACGTCTACACCAAGATTGAACATTCTAGCTCAATTAGAAGGAGAGTTATTGTGTTTCAAATTCTCGGCCCTTCAAATTGCTACTACTTTTCATATTCACTTCAAAATGGTAACCATCAGTTAACCTCAATCAGAATTCTGCTCCCAGCGATTTTTGGGCCATCCTTCAAGGATTCAGAAAATATAACTCCTGTGTCTGTAAGTAAAAAAACAAAAAAGCCTTAGGGATTTTTCACGTTTCAAGATGGTGGCACATCCGGTTCAATCGATAAAGTTCATATTTTGTGTACAAATCAGTAATTACTTATCTAGTATCCCCCCCAAAAAAAATCAGGTCATTCTGACCTATATTTCGATGATTTTTTTGAAAATTTTGATCCTTAATTTCGTCAACGGGAAATAATTCAGAAAATGTCTAATTATATTTTTTAAGACACATCGGTAAGATCTACTTACATACTAAATTTCATGAAAATCGTACAACTATTAAATAAGTTGTCAAATTGGTCTAAACTTCCGGTTCGAAATCACAGCGACGAATTTTCGAAATTCGAAAATGTGAAACGGCAGATCAAAATGATTTTTTTCAAGGTATTCAAAGAAAAAAGAATTAGTAAAATCGGTCAAAATATAACAAAGTTACGACTATGCATTGCCAGTTTTTTCGTTCGTAAAATTCGGTGATTTCGGATTCGTAAAACGTTTTGAAAATATATTTAAACAACGTTCGCACCCCATTTTTGGGGGGTAGGTCAAAATTTCAGAAAGATCCTATGGATAGATTCTGAGAAATCCGATTTGCAGAAAACACAAAAAAAAAATAATAATAATAACTAGATCTGCTACTGTCCCATGCAGATATGAAAGCTTTCATATTCATCGTCACGTGTCATCGATTATATCAAGTATCTCAAATAAAAGGATAAGAATAACAAACTATCAAAATTGGTCAAAAACTCGCGAAGTTACAAGTCTAAATATAGTATGAAACATTGAGTAATCTGAAAACTAAAGGGAAATAACTGATACTTGTGTTGCTGTAATCGGGATGACTTCCGATTTCAAAACTTTCAGTAAAATGAAATGAAAATGGTAAGAAAACATCGAAAAATTAAATGACATAACTTTGAACAAAACTAATACTTTTTGAATCAAGTTGAACTCAACTGTTTGAATATGTACGTTAAATATGTAGATTTGGAAAATTATAAAGACATAATATCAAAATAGGTCAAAAACTCACAAAGTTACAAATTTAAATGTAGTGAGAAACATTGCACCCGGGCAAAAAAATAATCTTTAAACTAAAGGGAAATAACTGAAACTTGTATAGCTGTAATCAGACTTCCAAGATATGTTATATAATTATGGTTTCCAATATGTTTGGTTATAAGTATGAAATCGTGACGACTTCTTAAGCATGTTTTAAACAAAGGATCATAGACTGCAATATACAAGAATGGCACTCTGCAATAAAAAAAACTGGCCAGAGATTTCTATGCAGAAATTAAATAATTGCTAGAACCAGAAAAATATTTATCCACTATAATAAATAAGCAACATAGAGAAAATGAAATGAAATTGAATGGGGTTTAACGTCCTACTGTTCTGCTCCTACAATGGCTAATGAAGACGGGCATACGCCATAAAGTGTGCAATGAGGGAAATTTTACCCGGGCAGCGGCGTTACGGCCTATGAGGTTGGTAAGGCGACCATACTCCTTGTCACGTACAACCAAGAAATCGAAACAAGGCCAGTTGACTCAATGACAGACGTTATGATACAGAGCGCACGTGCTAACCATTCAGCCACGCAACCTCCCTAAAATCGGCAAATTGCTGACCTACAGCGAGAAACATTTCAACCGGGACAAATTTTCTATTTTAACAGTTTAATTTGCACGGTACCTTTAGTTATCAACCGAATATTACAAAACTTTTAAAAATAAGCTCCCCCTGACCAGCTTAATCGTTCGCAATAAACGTTTGCCCCTTAAAATCGACAAATTGCTGACTTTAAAGTGAGAAACATTACAACCGGGCCAAATTTTCTGTTTTATCACTTTACCAACCGATTATTACAAAACTTTCAAAAGAGAAAGAGAGAAATGCGGCCTAACGTCCACTCGACACAAACTAGGTCATTTCGGGACTAACATATGTTTTTTAATTTTATTTAAAAACTCCCCTTGCACATACTGGTCTTTAGCCGTTGGGAGGAAACCGAAGAACACGGAGAAAACCCACGAGGTTGGACATCATACACCATGTCACGTGCAACCTGGAAATCGAAACGACGCCCGTTGACTCAGTGACAAAGGTTACGATACAGCGAGCACATGCTAACCATTCAGCCATCCAGCCTCCCTGAATTCGGAAAATTGCTGACTTATAGCAAGAAACATTTCAACCGGGCGAAATTTTCTGTTTTAACAGTTTAATGTGCACGGTACTTTAATTACCAACCGATTATTACAAAACTTTTGAAAATAAGCTCCAACTGACCAGCTTAATCGTATGCAATAAACGTTTTGCCTGAATTGAAAGTTCTGCACGGAAAAAGTTCATCTCGATTTCCCTGCGTGGTTCCCCTTGTCAGTAAGGCAGAACGGAGGGCCTGACAAGCACAGCTGTCTGGGACGAAAAACCAAGGTCCCGTGCACAGATTGGAGTGCACGTAAAATATCCCTAAGCAGTTGGAATTCGATACTGTTGAATAAACTCTATACGATGACTAAATGCGTAGATTGTAGTCACCCACACTGCATGTTTCGCTTTCGTTCTTCTATTCCTGATATGTTGGACTGTTGATCGATGGTTTCATATAAAAGACTACCAATAAGACTCTTTGTAGAAGAAGTTCCCAAAAAATAGTATGTTGACTTTACGAGAAAGACCTCTAAACATGCTCCAAATTGTAAAAATACGACTTTTTGGATTTTCAATCTCTTTTTTTCGGCTATCCCTGATATTTAAAAAAAATGATACAATGATTTCATACAACAGGCTAGCTATTAGACTCTCTATTGACAATAGAGTTTCACCGCCCTTCCTTCATTATAACCGAAGTTATCGTGACCTAAAGAATCAACAAATCAGCATGCTTATCTCTGCTTACCCAAAGCAGAAAATGCTCATCTTTGAACTCAATCATAACATTGACCTAGTGAACGTCTACAACAAGTTTGAACATTCTAGCTTAATTAGAATGAGAGTTATTGTGCTCCAAAGTCTCAGCCCTTCAAATTTCTACTACTTTTCATATTCACTTCAAAATGGCAACCATCAGTTGACCTAAATCAAAGTTCTGCTCCCTGCGATTTTTGGGCCATCCTTCAAGGATTCAGAAAATATAATTCTCGTGTCTGTAAGTAAAATAGCAAAAAAGCCTTAGGGATTTTTCACTTTTCAAGATGGTGGCACTTCCGGATTGAGCTACAAACTCCATTTTTTGTGTACTAATCAGTGGTCTCGTAGGTAGTATCTAAAAAAAAATCAAGATGATCTGACCTATATTTCGTCGATTTTTTTGAAAATTTCGATCCTCAATTTCTCCAAGGGGAGATAATTTAGAAAATTTTAAAAGTCATTTTTAAACTCGCATCGGTAAGATCTACTTACATTCCAAATTTCATAAAAATCGTGTATCTATTAAAGAAGTTGTCAAATTGGTCATGACTTCCGGAACGAAATCACAGCGACGAATTTTCGAAATTCGAAAATTTGAAATTGCAGGTGAAATTGGTTTTCGTCGAGGTTTTCAAACAATTTTTTTTTAGTAAAATAGGTCTATCAATAACAAAGTTACGACTATACATTGTTAATTTTTTCGTTCGTAAAATTCGGTGATTTCGAATTCGCAAAACGTTTCGAAAATATATTTAATCAACAGCCACCACCCATTTTTGGGGGGGTAGGTCAAAGTTTCAGAAACATCCTATGGTTAGATTCTGTGAAATCCGATTTGCAGGAGAAACACAAAAAAAAAATAATAACTAGATCTGCTACTGTCCCATGCAGATATGAAAGCTTTCATATTCATCGTCACGTGTCATTGATTGTATCAAGTATCCTAAATAAAAGGATAAGAAGAAAAAATTATTAAAATTGGTCAAAAACTCGCGAAGTTACAAGTCTAAATATAGTATGAAACATTGCACCCAGGCATAACAATAATCTGAAAACTAAAGGGAAATAACTGAAACTTGTATTACTGTAATGAGACGGATGAGAAAATGAAATGAAAATGGCGGGAAAAAAAATAAAAATGGCAGGTTGGACAGGCGACCTTACTCCTTGTCACGTACAACCGGGCATTCGAAAACACGCTAGTTAACTCAATGACAGGCGCGCGTGCTAACCATTCAGCCACCCAACCCCCCTTTGAAATCAGACACGTGCAATATGTCATATAGGAAGAATAAGAAGTCGCTCACAACAAAATGGTAAATTAATGAGTTTAGGTCAAAAGGTTGAGCTACTGTTTTAGAGTACTTAATAGTTTTAAAGAGACACGTTAAGGGTTGTTCATAGTTAAATGAAAGTTTAATTTTAAATAAGACCAATAAAATTAGGATTTAATAATGCCAGACTAATATTTCCAATATGTTTGGTTATAAGTAGGAAATCGTGACGACTTCTTAAGCATGTTTTAAACAAAGGATCATGTTTGTTTAAACAAGAATGGCACTCTGCAATAAAAAAAACTGGCCAAAGCAAGATTTCTATGCAGAAATTAAATAATTGCTAGAACCAGAAAAATATTTATCCACTATAATAAATAAGCAACATAAAGAAAATGAAATGAAATTGAATGGGGTTTAACGTCCGACTGTTCTGCTCCTAAAATGGGCTAATGAAGACGGGCATATGCCATAAAGTGTGCAATGAGGGAAATTGTACCCGGGCAGCGGCGGTTACGGCCTACGAGGTTGGACAGGCGACCATACTCCTTGTCACGTACAACCAAGAAATCGAAACAACGCCAGTTGACTCAATGACAGACGTTATGATACAGAGCGCACGTGCTAACCATTCAGCCACGCAGCCTCCCTAAAATCGGCAAATTGCTGACCTACAGCGAGAAACATTTCAACCGGGCCAAATTTTCTATTGTAACAGTTTAATTTGCACGGTACCTTTAGTTATCAACCGAATATTACAAAACTTTTAAAAATAAGCCCCCCCCCTGACCAGCTTAAGCGTTCGCAATAAACGTTTGCCCCTTAAAATCGGCAAATTGCTGACTTTAAAGTGAGAAACATTACAACCGGGCGAAATTTTCTGTTTTATCACTTTTACAGTACCTTTGATTACCAATCGATTATTACAAAACTTTAAAAATAAAAGAGAAAGAGAGAAATGCGGCCTAATGTCCATTCGACACAAACTAGGTCATTTCGGGACTAACATATGTTTTTAATTTTATTTAAAAACTCCCCTTGCGCTTACAGGTCTTTAGCCGTTGGGAGGAAACCGAAGGACACGGAGAAAACCCACGAGGTTGGACATCATACTTCATGTCACGTGCAACCTGGAGATCGAAACGACGCCCGTTGACTCAATGACAGACGTTACGATACAGTGTGCACATACTAACCATTCAGCCATTCAGCCTCCCTGAATTCAGAAAATTGCTGACTTATAGCAAGAAACATTTCAACCGGGCGAAATTTTCTGTTTTAACAGTTTAATGTGCACGGTACTTTAATTACCAACCGATTATTACAAAACTTTTGAAAATAAGCTCCAACTGACCAGCTTAATCGTATGCAATAAACTTTTTCGCCTGAATTGAAAGTTCTGCACGGAGAAAGTTCATCTCGATTTCCCGGCGTGGTTCCCCTTGTCAGTGAGGCAGAACGGAGGGCCTGACAAGCACAGCTGTCTAGTCATTCGGATGGGAAGAAAAACCAAGGTCTCGTGTACACATTGGAGTGCACGTAAAATATCCCTAAGCAGCTGGAATTCGATACTGTTGAATAAGCTCTATACGATGACTAAATGTGTAGATTGTAGTCACCCACACTGCATGTTTCGCTTAACAATGAAAGGGTGCCGTTTTCAATGTTCGATCCTTTTGTTCTTCTACTCCTGATATGTTGGACTGTTGATCGTTGGTTTCATATAAAAGACTACCAATAAGACTCTTTGTAGAAGAAGTTCCCAAAAAATATTATGTTGACTTTACGAGAAAGACCTCTAAACATGCTCTAAATTGTAAAAATACGACTTTTTGGATTTTCAATCTCTTTTTTTCGGCTATCCCTGATATTTAGAAAAAATAATACAATGATTTCACACAACAGACTAGCTATTAGACTCTGTATTGACAAAAGTTTCACCGCCCTCGCTTCATTATAACCGAAGTTATCGTGCCCTAAAGAATCAACAAATCAGCATGCTTATCTCTGCTTACCCTAAGCAGAAAATGCTCATCTTTAAACTCAATCATAACATTGACCTAGTGAACGTCTACACCAAGTTTGAATATTCTAGCTTAATTAGAAGGAGAATAATTGTGTTCCAAAGTCCCGACCCTTCAAATTGCTTCTATTTTTCATTTTCAATTCAAAATGGTGACCATCACGTGACCGAAATCAAAATTCTATTCGCGACATTTTTTAGGCCTTCCATCAAGGATTCAGAAAATATAACTCCCGAGTCTGTAAGTAAAATAGCAAAAAAGCCTTATTGATTTTTCACTTTTAAATATGGCGGCACTTCCGGTTCGATCGACAAACTCCATATTTTGCGTACAAATCAGTAATTACTTATCTAGTATCCAAAAAAAAAATCAGGTCATTCTGACCTATATTTCGACGATTTTTTAGAAAATTTTGATCCTTAATTTCGTCAAGGGGAGATAATTTAGAAAATTTCTAATTATATTTTTGAAGTCACATCGGTAAGATCTACTTAGATACTAAATTTCATGAAAATCGTACAACTATTAAAGAAGTTGTCAAATTGGTCTAAACTTCCGGTTCGAAATCACAGCGACGAATTTTCGAAATTCGAAAATCTGAAACTGCAGATTTATAGTAATTGTCTCAAGGTACTCAAAGAAAAAAGATTTAGTAAAATAGGTCAAATAGTCACAAAGTTACAGCATTGTAGGTCAAATGCATTCGTTCGTAAAATTCGGTGATTTCGGATACGTAAAACGTTTTGAAAATATATTTAATCAACAGCCACCACCCATTTTTGGGGGGATAGGTAAAAGTTTCAGAACGATCCTATGGTTAGATTCTGAGAAATCCGATTTGTGGATAAAACACAAAAAAAAAAAATAATAACTAGATCTGCTACTGTCCCATGCAGATATGAAAGCTTTCATATTCATCGTCACGTGTCATTGATTGTATCAAGTATCCTAAATAAAAGGATAAGAAGAAAAAATTATTAAAATTGGTCAAAAACTCGCGAAATTACAAGTCTAAATATAGTATGAAACATTGCACCCAGGCATAACAATAATCTGAAAACTAAAGGGAAATAACTGAAACTTGTATTACTGTAATGAGACGGATGAGAAAATGAAATGAAAATGGCGGGAAAAAAAATAAAAATGGCAGGTTGGACAGGCGACCTTACTCCTTGTCACGTACAACCGGGCATTCGAAAACACGCTAGTTAACTCAATGACAGGCGCGCGTGCTAACCATTCAGCCACCCAACCCCCCTTTGAAATCAGACACGTGCAATATGTCATATAGGAAGAATAAGAAGTCGCTCACAACAAAATGGTAAATTAATGAGTTTAGGTCAAAAGGTTGAGCTACTGTTTTAGAGTACTTAATAGTTTTAAAGAGACACGTTAAGGGTTGTTCATTGTTAAATGAAAGTTTAATTTTAAATAAGACCAATAAAATTAGGATTTAATAATGCCAGACTAATATTTCCAATATGTTTGGTTATAAGTAGGAAATCGTGACGACTTCTTAAGCATGTTTTAAACAAAGGATCATGTTTGTTTAAACAAGAATGGCACTCTGCAATAAAAAAACTGGCCAAAGCAAGATTTCTATGCAGAAATTAAATAATTGCTAGAACCAGAAAAATATTTATCCACTATAATAAATAAGCAACATAGAGAAAATGAAATGAAATTGAATGGGGTTTAACGTCCGACTGTTCTGCTCCTAAAATGGGCTAATGAAGACGGGCATATGCCATAAAGTGTGCAATGAGGGAAATTTTACCCGGGCAGCGGCGGTTACGGCCTACGAGGTTGGACAGGCGACCATACTCCTTGTCACGTACAACCAAGAAATCGAAACAACGCCAGCTGACTCAATGACAGACGTTATGATACAGAGCGCACGTGCTAACCATTCAGCCACGCAACCTCCCTAAAATCGGCAAATTGCTGACCTACAGCGAGAAACATTTCAACCGGGCCAAATTTTCTATTGTAACAGTTTAATTTGCAAGGTACCTTTAGTTATCAACCGAATATTACAAAACTTTTAAAAATAAGCTCCCCCTGACCAGCTTAAGCGTTCGCAATAAACGTTTGCCCCTTAAAATCGGCAAATTGCTGACTTTAAAGTGAGAAACATTACAACCGGGCGAAATTTTCTGTTTTATCACTTTTACAGTACCTTTGATTACCAACCGATTATTACAAAACTTTAAAAATAAAAGAGAAAGAGAGAAATGCGGCCTAATGTCCATTCGACACAAACTAGGTCATTTCGGGACTAACATATGTTTTTAATTTTATTTAAAAAATCCCCTTGCGCTTACAGGTCTTTAGCCGTTGGGAGGAAACCGAAGGACACGGAGAAAACCCACGAGGTTGGACATCATACTTCATGTCACATGCAACCTGGAGATCGAAACGACGGCCGTTGACTCAATGACAGACGTTACGATACAGTGTGCACATGCTAACCATTCAGCCATTCAGCCTCCCTGAATTCAGAAAATTGCTGACTTATAGCAAGACACATTTCAACCGGGCGAAATTTTCTGTTTTAACAGTTTAATGTGCACGGTACTTTAATTACCAACCGATTATTACAAAACTTTTGAAAATAAGCTCCAACTGACCAGCTTAATCGTATGCAATAAACGTTTTCGCCTGAATTGAAAGTTCTGCACGGAGAAAGTTCATCTCGATTTCCCGGCGTGGTTCCCCTTGTCAGTGAGGCAGAACGGAGGGCCTGACAAGCACAGCTGTCTAGTCATTCGGATGGGACGAAAAACCAAGGTCTCGTGTACACATTGGAGTGCACGTAAAATATCCCTAAGCAGCTGGAATTCGATACTGTTGAATAGGCTCTATACGATGACTAAATGTGTAGATTGTAGTCACCCACACTGCATGTTTCGCTTAACAATGAAAGGGTGCCGTTTTCAATGTTCGATCCTTTTGTTCTTCTACTCCTGATATGTTGGACTGTTGATCGTTGGTTTCATATAAAAGACTACCAATAAGACTCTTTGTAGAAGAAGTTCCCAAAAAATATTATGTTGACTTTACGAGAAAGACCTCTAAACATGCTCTAAATTGTAAAAATACGACTTTTTGGATTTTCAATCTCTTTTTTTCGGCTATCCCTGATATTTAGAAAAAATAATACAATGATTTCACACAACAGGCTAGCTATTAGACTCTGTATTGACAAAAGTTTCACCGCCCTCGCTTCATTATAACCGAAGTTATCGTGCCCTAAAGAATCAACAAATCAGCATGCTTATCTCTGCTTACCCTAAGCAGAAAATGCTCATCTTTAAACTCAATCATAACATTGACCTAGTGAACGTCTACACCAAGTTTGAATATTCTAGCTTAATTAGAAGGAGAATAATTGTGTTCCAAATTCCCGACCCTTCAAATTGCTTCTATTTTTCATTTTCAATTCAAAATGGTGACCATCACGTGACCGAAATCAAAATTCTATTCGCGACATTTTTTAGGCCTTCCATCAAGGATTCAGAAAATATAACTCCCGAGTCTGTAAGTAAAATAGCAAAAAAGCCTTATTGATTTTTCACTTTTAAATATGGCGGCACTTCCGGTTCGATCGACAAACTCCATATTTTGCGTACAAATCAGTAATTACTTATCTAGTATCCAAAAAAAAAATCAGGTCATTCTGACCTATATTTCGACGATTTTTTTGAAAATTTTGATCCTTAATTTCGTCAAGGGGAGATAATTTAGAAAAATTCTAATTATATTTTTGAAGTCACATCGGTAAGATCTACTTAGATACTAAATTTCATGAAAATCGTACAACTATTAAAGAAGTTGTCAAATTGGTCTAAACTTCCGGTTCGAAATCACAGCAACGAATTTTCGAAATTCGAAAATCTGAAACTGCAGATTTATAGTAATTGTCTCAAGGTACTCAAAGAAAAAAGATTTAGTAAAATAGGTCAAATAGTCACAAAGTTACAGCATTGTAGGTCAAATGCATTCGTTCGTAAAATTCGGTGATTTCGGATACGTAAAACGTTTTGAAAATATATTTAATCAACAGCCACCACCCATTTTTGGGGGGATAGGTAAAAGTTTCAGAACGATCCTATGGTTAGATTCTGAGAAATCCGATTTGTGGATAAAACACAAAAAAAAAATAACTAGATCTGCTACTGTCCCATGCAGATATGAAAGCTTTCATATTCATCGTCACGTGTCATCGATTATATCAAGTATCTCAAATAAAAGGATAAGAATATCAAACTATCAAAATTGGTCAAAAACTCGCGAAGTTACAAGTCTAAATATAGTATGAAACATTGAGTAATCTGAAAACTAAAGGGAAATAACTGATACTTGTGTTGCTGTAATAGGGATGACTCCCGACTTCAAAACTTTCAGAAAAATGAAATGAAAATGGTAAGAAAACATCGAAAAATTAAATGAGATAACTTTGAACAAAACTAAAACTTTTTGAATCAGGTTGAACTCAACTGTTTGAATATGTACGTTAAATATGCAGATTTGGAAAATTATAAAGATATAATATCAAAATCGGTCAAAAACTCACAAAGTTACAAATTTAAATGTAGTGAGAAACATTGCACCCGGGCAAAAAAATAATCTTTAAACTAAAGGGAAATAACTGAAACTTGTATAGCTGTAATCGGGCTTCCAAGATATGTTATATAATTATGGTTTCCAATATGTTCGGTTATAAGAAGGAAATCGTGACGACTTCTTAAGCATGTTTTAAACAAAGGGTCATAGACTGCAATATACAAGAATGGCACTCTGCAATAAAAAAAAAACTGGCCAGAGATTTCTATGCAGAAATTAAAAGATAGGCTGGCACTGCCAGGCAGGATACGCCCACATTTTCGAGAGATGGATAGAGAACAAACAATACGGAAAGTGATTTTTCCTACATCATTAAGTCCTGTATTTCATACTGTATTGGGAGCAGCCATTTTGTTGGTCAGTTCCAGTCTGATATTCATGAAATTCGAAGTCGACAATGATTATGGTGTGACGGTACACAACCTAGAAATGTGACTTTTCGTCAAAATCGGATAAGAATTGTGACCTGTACAGAGTCAACAACCATGATATACCATATCTTTACACTATTCGCGTACAAACGGCGACCATTTCTTCCGGCAATTTTGGTACCATTTTCACGAAATTCGAATAATTCAGGAAGTTACGATCCGATATGCGCAAATACCGAAAGGAACCAAGATCTTTGGGTTATAACCTTGCATTTCAAGTTTCATCAAAATCGAATTAAAATTGTGACCTTTACAGGGTCCACAACCTTGATATACCATTTTTTAACAGTATTCACGTACAAACGGTGGCCATTTTGTATGGCAATTTTGGTCTGATTTTCCCGAAATTCGAACTCAACCTTCCTTACGGTGTAACGGTAATATAATCAAACGGTTTTTTAAATCGGATAATAATTGTGACCTCCAAGCTAAAAAAACAGGCGATTTTGCGTATAATCAGGGGCCATAATTCAGGAAGTTACGATCCGATATGCGCAAATATCGAAAAGAAGCAAGATCTTTGGGTTATAACCTTGAATTTCAAGTTTCATCACAATCGAATCAAAATTGTGACCTCCACAGGGTCCACAACCTTGATATACCATTTTTTAACAGTATTCGCGTACAAACGGCGGCCATTTTGTATGGCAATTTTCGTCCGATTTTCCCGAAATTCGAACTCAACCTTCCTTAGGGTGTAACGGTGATATAATCAAACGTTTTTTTAAATCGAATAATAATTGTGACCTCCAAGCTAAAAAAAAAGGCGATTTTGCGTATAATCAGGGGCCATAATTCAGGAAGTTACGATCCGATATGCGCAAATATCGAAAGGAAGCAAGATCTTTGGGTTATAACCATGAATTTCAAGTTTCATCAAAATCGAATCAAAATTGTGACCTCCACAGGGTCCACAACCTTGATATACCATTTTTTAACAGTATTCGCGTACTAACGGCGGCCATTTTGTATGGCAATTTTCGTCCGATTTTCCCGAAATTCGAACTCAACCTTCCTTAGGGTGTAACGGTGATATAATCAAACGGTTTTTTAAATCGAATAATAATTGTGACCTCCAGAGGGACCTCAAGCTAAAAAGGGTGATTTTTCGGACAATCAGGGGCCATAATTCAGGAAATTACATTCCGATAGCCGCAAATATCGAAAGGAACCAAGATCTTTGGGTTACAAACATGCATGTCAAGTTTCATCAAAATCGGTTCAAAATTGTGACCTCTATAGGGTCCACAAGCTAAAAACGTGATTTTTCGTACAATCAGGGGCCATAATCCATGAAGTTTTGATCCGATACATGCCAATATCGAAAGGAACCGAGATCTTTTGGGGATAAACCTATATTTCAAGTTTCGTCAAAATCGGATAAGAATTGTGACCTGTAGAGAGTCCACAATCAAATTGTGGACGGACGGACGTCCGGACGGACAGGGGCGACGACATAATACGTCCACATGAAAATGTGGGCGTATAATAATTGCTAGAACCAGAAAAATATTTATCCACTATAATAAATAAGCAACATAGAGAAAATGAAATTGAATGGGGTTTAACGTCCTACTGTTCTGCTCCTACAATGGGCTAATGAAGACGGGCATACGCCATAAAGTGTGCAATGAGGGAAATTTTACCCGGGCAGCGGCGTTACGGCCTACGAGGTTGGTAAGGCGACCATACTCCTTGTCACGTACAACCAAGAAATCGAAACAAGGCCAGTTGACTCAATGACAGACGTTATGATACAGAGCGCATGTGCTAACCATTCAGCCACGCAACCTCCCTAAAATCGGCAAATTGCTGACCTACAGCGAGAAACATTTCAACCGAGCCAAATTTTCTATTTTAACAGTTTAATTTGCACGGTACCTTTAGTTATCAACCGAATATTACAAAACTTTTAAAAATAAGCTCCCCCTGACCAGCTTAATCGTTCGCAATAAACGTTTGCCCCTTAAAATCGACAAATTGCTGAATTTAAAGTGAGAAACATTACAACCGGGCCAAATTTTCTGTTTTATCACTTTAACAGTACCTTTGATTACCAACCGATTATTACAAAACTTTAAAAAGAGAAAGAGAGAAATGCGGCCTAACGTCCATTCGACACAAACTAGGTCATTTCGGGACTAACATATGTTTTTTAATTTTATTTAAAAACTCCCCTTGCACGTACTGGTCTTTAGCCGTTGGGAGGAAACCGAAGAACACAGAGAAAACCCACGAGGTTGGACATCATACACCATGTCACGTGCAACCTGGAGATCCAAACGACGCCCGTTGACTCAATGACAAAGGTTACGATACAGCGAGCACATGCTAACCATTCAGCCATCCAGCCTCTCTGAATTCGGAAAATTGCTGACTTATAGCAAGAAACATTTCAACCGGGCGAAATTTTCTGTTTTAACAGTTTAATGTGCACGGTACTTTAATTACCAACCGATTATTACAAAACTTTTGAAAATAAGCTCCAACTGACCAGCTTAATCGTATGCAATAAACGTTTTGCCTGAATTGAAAGTTCTGCACAGAGAAAGTTCATCTCGATTTCCCGGCGTGGTTCCCTTGTCAGTAAGGCAGAACGGAGGGCCTGACAAGCACAGCTGTCTAGTCCTTCGGATGGGACGAAAAACCAAGATCCCGTGTACACATTGGAGTGCATGTAAAATATCCCTAAGCAGTTGGAATTCGATACTGTTGAATAAGCTCTATACGATGACTAAATGCGTAGATTGTAGTCACCCACACTTCATGTTTCGCTCAACAATGAAAGGATGCCGTTTTCAATGTTCGATCCTTTTGTTCTTCTACTCCTGATATGTTGGACTGTTGATCGATGGTTTCATATAAAAGACTACCAATGAGACTCTTTGTAGAAGAAGTTCCCAAAAAATAGTATGTTGACTTTACGAGAAAGACCTCTAAACATGCTCCAAATTGTAAAAATACGACTTTTTGGATTTTCAATCTCTTTTTTTCGGCTATCCCTGATATTTAAAAAAAATGATACAATCATTTCACACAACAGGCTACCCATTAGACTCTCTATTGACAAAAGTTTCACCGCCCTCCCTTCATTATAACCGAAGTTATCGTGCCCTAAAGAATCAACAAATCAGCATGCTTATCTCTGCTCACCCTAAGCAGAAAATGCTCATCTTTGAACTCAATCATAACATTGACCTAGTGAACGTCTGCACCAAGTTTGAACATTCTAGCTTAATTAGAAGGGGAGTTATTGTGTTCCGAAGTCCGGGCCTTTCAAATTGCTTCTATTTTTCATTTTCAATTCAAAATTGTGACCATCACATGACCGAAATCAAAATTCTGATCCGATAGATTTTTAGGCATTCCTTCAAGGATTCCGAAAATATAACTCCCGAGTCTGTAAGTAAAATAGCAAAAAAGCCTTTTTGATTTTTCACGTTTAAAGATGGTGGCACTTCCGGTTCGATCGACAAACTCCATATTTTGTGTACGAATCAGCAATTCCTTGTCTAGTATCGAAAAAAAAAATTAGGTCATTCTGACCTATATTTCGACGATTTTTTTGAAAACTTTGATCCTTAATTTCACCAAGGGGAGATAATTTAGAAAATTTCTAATTATATTTTTGAAGTCACATCGGTAAGATCTACTTGTATACTAAATTTCATGAAAATCGTACAACTATTAAAGAAGTTGTCAAATTGGTCTAAACTTCCGGTTCGAAATCACAGCGACGAATTTTCGAAATTCGAAAATGTGAAACTGCAGATGAAAATGATTTTTTTCAAGGTATTCAAAGAAAAAAGAATTAGTAAAATCGGTCAAAAAATAACAAAGTTACGACTATGCATTGTCAATTTTTTCGTTCGTAAAATTCGGTGATTTCGGATTCGTAAAACGTTTTCGACCATACTCCTTGTCACGTACAACCAAGAAATCGAAACAAGGCCAGTTGACTCAATGACAGACGTTATGATACAGAGCGCATGTGCTAACCATTCAGCCACGCAACCTCCCTAAAATCGGCAAATTGCTGACCTACAGCGAGAAACATTTCAACCGAGCCAAATTTTCTATTTTAACAGTTTAATTTGCACGGTACCTTTAGTTATCAACCGAATATTACAAAACTTTTAAAAATAAGCTCCCCCTGACCAGCTTAATCGTTCGCAATAAACGTTTGCCCCTTAAAATCGACAAATTGCTGAATTTGAAGTGAGAAACATTACAACCGGGCCAAATTTTCTGTTTTATCACTTTAACAGTACCTTTGATTACCAACCGATTATTACAAAACTTTAAAAAGAGAAAGAGAGAAATGCGGCCTAACGTCCATTCGACACAAACTAGGTCATTTCGGGACTAACATATGTTTTTTAATTTTATTTAAAAACTCCCCTTGCACGTACTGGTCTTTAGCCGTTGGGAGGAAACCGAAGAACACAGAGAAAACCCACGAGGTTGGACATCATACACCATGTCACGTGCAACCTGGAGATCCAAACGACGCCCGTTGACTCAATGACAAAGGTTACGATACAGCGAGCACATGCTAACCATTCAGCCATCCAGCCTCTCTGAATTCGGAAAATTGCTGACTTATAGCAAGAAACATTTCAACCGGGCGCAGTCCTCGAAATTAAGAATTTTCTACCACGGCACAAAAAAATGAAAAATGCCGTGGCAGAATGGTACTGCTACGGCACCACGGCATTTTTTTTTTATTTCAAGATCAATGCTTTTCTTAACTTTTCAAGATGGATAAAATTTTATTCATTCACGTCACAAAATTTGACGCAAATCGGTTAGGTGTGGTCGTGCGAACTCAAAAACATGCGAACGATCTCCTGGTTACAGATTGAAATATCAGTTACATTAACAAATTTATTCGCATTTGATCAATATTTATACAAGATGACTTTGTGACACTGGTCTAAATAATTAGATTATACCATAAACTCAATTCATTCATTCTTCATTCTTGCCATTTCATTTCTCCATCAGTCTTACTGGTACTTTCACTTTGACAGATGACCTATTTTTGACATCAGGTATTGACCAGTTGTAAGCAGGTTGATTTAAAAATGCCCCAAGCCTTAATTCTTTAAATGATAGTAGTGCCATAAATATTTAAACATGTCATCTATATTTCCAAATAATTTACTACACGTGTTCCTTTCACTTATATAGCCATGCTGTACGGTGCCGGTGGTACAATGGCCCGTATGTAGGTCGTCTACTTTGACCCCCACATGGCATCGCTTGCCTGCCAATGTAAACGATATTACTGTCCTGTCTATTTTAATATTATTTCATCACATCAAATTATTCTGTTTCCTTTTGAAATTGGTTTGGTTTGTAGAGTGTCGAGGTTAATAAATACTATTTATTTTGTCAATCAGTCGGTACATTGAGGCTATTACGCTCCGTTACATAGGATGTAAATCGGTACAGGTCCATCGAATGTGACAAATGATACAGTTGTCTGTTAAAAATACAAATGACGAGAATGGTAACATTGTTCATGCATTAGCCAGACTATTGGCAACAGTCCGTGTACATCTATGTCTATTTTAGTTTATTATAATCGTTGAAAAAAAAAACACTGTAGTAAACGGTACAGCATGAATATGCCTTCAGCACATGGGTTAAATGTGTAACGGTATTCGGTAATTGCAATATATTTGCCAGACTTTCGTATACAAAATTATAAATTTACATGACGTTATTACACGGTCAATCGACATCATCCTGGTACTATTCTATAACCGGTACATTTTGTCACTATAATTTTAAGGATCGTAAGATCTACCACGGCAAAAAAAAAAAGAATTATGCCGTGGCAGATGGGAGTTGCGTCGGCTTTTACCACGGCTTTGCCGTTTGCCGTGGTTAATTTCGAGCGCTGGGGCGAAATTTTCTGTTTTAACAGTTTAATGTGCACGGTACTTTAATTACCAACCGATTATTACAAAACTTTTGAAAATAAGCTCCAACTGACCAGCTTAATCGTATGCAATAAACGTTTTGCCTGAATTGAAAGTTCTGCACAGAGAAAGTTCATCTCGATTTCCCGGCGTGGTTCCCTTGTCAGTAAGGCAGAACGGAGGGCCTGACAAGCACAGCTGTCTAGTCCTTCGGATGGGACGAAAAACCAAGATCCCGTGTACACATTGGAGTGCATGTAAAATATCCCTAAGCAGTTGGAATTCGATACTGTTGAATAAGCTCTATACGATGACTAAATGCGTAGATTGTAGTCACCCACACTTCATGTTTCGCTCAACAATGAAAGGATGCCGTTTTCAATGTTCGATCCTTTTGTTCTTCTACTCCTGATATGTTGGACTGTTGATCGATGGTTTCATATGAAAGACTACCAATAAGACTCTTTGTAGAAGAAGTTCCCAAAAAATAGTATGTTGACTTTACGAGAAAGACCTCTAAACATGCTCCAAATTGTAAAAATACGACTTTTTGGATTTTCAATCTCTTTTTTTCGGCTATCCCTGATATTTAAAAAAAATGATACAATCATTTCACACAACAGGCTACCCATTAGACTCTCTATTGACAAAAGTTTCACCGCCCTCCCTTCATTATAACCGAAGTTATCGTGCCCTAAAGAATCAACAAATCAGCATGCTTATCTCTGCTCACCCTAAGCAGAAAATGCTCATCTTTGAACTCAATCATAACATTGACCTAGTGAACGTCTGCACCAAGTTTGAACATTCTAGCTTAATTAGAAGGGGAGTTATTGTGTTCCGAAGTCCGGGCCTTTCAAATTGCTTCTATTTTTCATTTTCAATTCAAAATTGTGACCATCACATGACCGAAATCAAAATTCTGATCCGATAGATTTTTAGGCATTCCTTCAAGGATTCCGAAAATATAACTCCCGAGTCTGTAAGTAAAATAGCAAAAAAGCCTTTTTGATTTTTCACGTTTAAAGATGGTGGCACTTCCGGTTCGATCGACAAACTCCATATTTTGTGTACGAATCAGCAATTCCTTGTCTAGTATCGAAAAAAAAAATTAGGTCATTCTGACCTATATTTCGACGATTTTTTTGAAAACTTTGATCCTTAATTTCACCAAGGGGGGATAATTTAGAAAATTTCTAATTATATTTTTGAAGTCACATCGGTAAGATCTACTTGTATACTAAATTTCATGAAAATCGTACAACTATTAAAGAAGTTGTCAAATTGGTCTAAACTTCCGGTTCGAAATCACAGCGACGAATTTTCGAAATTCGAAAATGTGAAACTGCAGATGAAAATGATTTTTTTCAAGGTATTCAAAGAAAAAAGAATTAGTAAAATCGGTCAAAAAATAACAAAGTTACGACTATGCATTGTCAATTTTTTCGTTCGTAAAATTCGGTGATTTCGGATTCGTAAAACGTTTTGAAAATATATTTAAACAACGTTCGCACCCCATTTTTGGGGGGGTAGGTCAAAGTTTTAGAAAGATCCCATGGTTAGATTCTGAGAAATCCGATTTGCAGAAAATACACAAAAAAAAAATAATAATAATCTTAACAGAAACAATAAGCTTTCATATGTAATATGAAAGCTTAATAATAATATTAATCTTAACAGAAACAATAAGCTTTCATATGTAATACATATGAAAGCTTAACTAGATCTGCTACTGTCCCATGCAGATATGAAAGCTTTCATATTCATCGCCACGTGTCATTGATTGTATCAAGTATCCTAAATAAAAGGATAAGAAGAAAAAATTATCAAAATTCGTCAAAAACTCGCAAAATTACAAGTCTAAATATGGTATGAAACATTGCACCCAGGCATAACAATAATCTGAAAACTAAAGGGAAATAACCGAAACTTGTATTACTGTAATGAGACGGATGAGAAAATGAAATGAAAATTGCCGGAAAAAAATTAAAAATGACAGGTTGGACAGGCGACTTTACTCCTTGTCACGTACAACCGAGCATTCGAAAACACGCGCGTGCTAACCATTCAGCCGCCCAACCCCCCTTTGAAATCAGACATGTACAAGCCACTCACAACAAAATGGTAAATTAATGAGTTTAGGGCAAAAAGGCGTCTACAGGACCCGGTGTTCCCAGGCGGTCACCCATCCTAGTACTAACCGGGCCCGACGTTGCTTAACTTGAGTGATCGGACGAGAACTGGTGCTTTCAACATGGTATGACCGTAGACGAGAGAAGGTGGACAGAACCCGTAGTTATACATACTTGAATTGACCCGCTTATTGATTTTTTTGGGGGGTTTTGTCGGTTTTAAAAAGCACAGCACAGCACCCGGTGTTCCCAGGCGGTCACCCATCCAAGTACTGACCGGGCCCGACGTTGCTTAACTTCAGTGATCGGACGAGAACTGGTGTTTTCAACGTGGTGTGGCCGTAGACGAGAGAAGGTGGACAGAACCCGTAGTTATACTTACCTGAATTGACCCGCTTATTGATTTTTTTTTTGTTTTTTGTCGGTTTTAAAAAGGCGCCTACAGCACCCGATGTTCCCAGGCGGTCACCCATCCAAGTACTGACCGGGCCCGACGTTGCTTAACTTCAGTGGTCAGACGAGAACTGGTGTTTTCAACGTGGTATGGCCGTAGACGAGAGGGGGTGTACAGAACCCGTAGTTATACTTACCGGAATTGACCCGCTTATTGATTTTTGGGGCGGTTTTTGTCGGTTTTAAAACGGCGTCTATAGCACCCGGTGTTCCCAGGCGGCCACCCATCCAAGTACTAACCGGGCCCGACGTTGCTTAACTTCAGTGATCGGACAAGAACTGGTGTTTTCAACGTGGTGTGGCCGTAGCCGAGAGAAGGTGGGCAGAACCCGTAGTTATACTTACCTGAATTGACCCGCTTATTGATTTTTTTTTTTGTGAGGGGGGGGGGGGAGGTGTCGGTTTTCAAAAGGCGTCTACAGCACCCGGTGTTCCCAGGCGGTCACCCATCCAAGTACTGACCGGGCCCGACGTTGCTTAACTTCAGTGATCGGACGACAACTGGCGTTTTCAACGTGGTGTGGTCGTAGACGAGAGAACGTGTACAGAACCCGTAGTTATACTTACCTGAATTGACCCGCTTATTGATTTTTTTTTGGGGGGGGGGGGTCGGTTTTAAAAAGGCGTCTACAGCACCCGGCGTTCCCAGGCGGTCACCCATCCAAGTACTGACCGGGCCCGACGTTTCTTAACTTCAGTGATCGGACGAGAACTGGTGTTTTCAACGTGGTGTGGCCGTAGACGAGAGAAGGTGGACAGAACCCATACTTGTGCTTACTCAAATTCTTTTTGTGTCTTATTCTCTGGGGAGACGGGCCAAGCGCAGAGCTGGAGTGGTGCAAAACAGTGCGCGCTGTGGTCTGATTGGCGGAAAATTGATTTTTTCACGAAGAATCAGGGCAAAAAGGCGTCTACAGCACCCGGTGTTCGCAGGCGGTCACCCATCCAAGTACTAACCGGGCCCGACGTTGCTTAACTTCAGTGATCGGACGAGAACTGGTGTTTTCAACGTGGTATGGCCGTAGACGAGAGAAGCTGGACAGAACCCGTAGTTATACTTACCTGAATTGACCCGCTTATTGATTTTTTGTTTTGTTTTTTGTTTTAGAGTATTTAATTGTTTTAAAGAGACACGTTAAGGGTTGTTCATAGTTAAATTAAAGTTAAATTTTAAATAAGACCAATAAAATTAGGATTTAATAATGCCAGACTAATATTAAATAAAGTTTTAAATTAAGAATAATTAATTATTGGTCTAATGCAATGAAATGCTTTGATTTGACGGATGAAATGTACGATGGGTGTTCACACTATGTGGCTAAGGCGTTGGCCTGCTAGCCAGGAGGTCGGGTGTTCGATCCCTGCATTGGCCGAGAAAGTTCATCTCGATATTCTGGCGTGTCCCCCCATCCGCCGTGTACACATTGGAGTGCACGTAAAAGATCCCTTAGCAGTTGGAATTCTATATTGTTGAATAATCTCTACACGATGACTAAATGTGCAGATTGTAGCCACCCACACTGCATGTTTTGCTTAACAATGAAAGGGTGCGGTTTTCAATTTTCGATCCTTTTATTCTACTACTCCTGATATTTTGGACTGTTGATCTATGGTTTCATATAAAAGACTACCGATAAGACTCTTTGTAGAAGAAGTTCCCCAAAAATATTATGTTGACCTTTAAAAGGACCTTTAAAAATGCTCCAAATCGTAAAAATACGACTTTTTGGATTTTCGATCTCTTTTTTCTGCTACCCCTGATATTTAAAAAAAATGATACAATGATTTCACACAATGGGCTAGCTATTAGACTCTAGATTGACAAAAGTTTCATCACCCTCCCTTCATTATAACCGAAGTTATTGTGCCCTAAAGAATCAACAAATCAGCATGCTTATCTCTGCTTACCCTAGGCAGAAAATGTTCATCTTTGCACTCAATCATGACATTGACCTAGTGAACGTCTACACCAAGATTGAACATTCTAGCTCAATTAGAAGGAGAGTTATTGTGTTTCAAAGTTTCGGCCCTTCAAATTGCTACTACTTTTCATATTCACTTCAAAATGGCAACCATCAGTTGACCTAAATCAAAATTCTGCTCCCTACGATTTTCGAGCCATCCTTCAAGGATTCAGAAAATATAACTCCCGTGTCTGTAAGTAAGATAGCAAAAAAGCCTTAGGGATTTTTCACGTTTCAAGATGGTGGCATTTCCGGTTTGATCGACAAACTCCATATTTTGTGTACGAATCAGTAATTCCTTGTCTAGTATCTGACCTATATTTCGACGATTTTTTTGAAAATTTTGATCCTTAATTTCACCAAGGGGAGATAATTTAGAAAATTTCTAATTATATTTTTGAAGTCACATTGGTAAGATCTACTTATATACTAAATTTCATGAAAATCGTACAACTATTAAAGAAGTTGTCAAATTGGTCTAAACTTCCGGTTCGAAATCACAGCGACGAATTTTCGAAATTCGAAAATGTGAAACTGCTGATGAAAATGATTTTTTTCAAGGTATTCAAAGAAAAAAGATTTAGTAAAATCGGTCAAAAAACAATAAAGTTACGACTATGCAATGTCCATTTTGTCGTTCGTAAATTTCGGTGATTTCGGATTCGTAAAACGTTTTGAAAATATATTTAATCAACAGCTACCACCCATTTTGGGGGGGTCAGGTAAAAGTTTCATAAAGATACTGTGGTTAGATTCTGAGAAATCCGATTTGTGGATAAAACACAAAAAAAAAATAATAACTAGATCTGCTACTGTCCCATGCAGATATGAAAGCTTTCATATTCATCGTCACGTGTCATCGATTATATCAAGTATCTCAAATAAAAGGATAAGAATAACAAACTATCAAAATTGGTCAAAAACTCGCGAAGTTACAAGTCTAAATATAGTATGAAACATTGCATAATCTGAAAACTAAAGGGAAATAACTGATACTTGTGTTGAAATAATTAATAGAACCAGAAAAACATTTATCCACTATAATAAATAAGCAACATAGAGAAAATGAAATGAAATTGAATGGGGTTTAACGTCCTACTGTTCTGCTCCTAAAATGGGCTAATGAAGACGGGCATACGCCATAAAGTGTGCAATGAGGGAAATTTTACCCGGGCAGCGGCGTTACGGCCTACGAGGTTGGACAGGCGACCATACTCCTTGTCACGTACAACCAAGAAATCGAAACAACGCCAGTTGACTCAATGACAGACGTTATGATACAGAGCGCACGTGCTAACCATTCAGTCACGCAACCACCCTAAAATCGGCAAATTGCTGACCTACAGATAGAAACATTTCAACCGGGCGAAATCTTCTATTTTATTAGTTTAATTTGCACGGTACCTTTAGTTATCAACCGAATATTACAAAAGTTTTAAAAATAAGCCCCCCCTGACCAGCTAAATCGTTCGGAATAAACGTTTTCCCCTTAAAATCGGCAATGTGAGAAACATTACAACCGGGCGAAATTTTCTGTTTTATCACTTTTACAGTATCTTTGATTAACAACCGATTATTACAAAACTTTAAAAATAAAAAAGAGAGAAAGAAATGCGGCTTAACGTCCATTCGACACAAACTAGGTCATTTCGGGACTAACATATGTTTTTTAATTTTATTTAAAAACTCCCCTTGCGCGTACTGGTCTTTAGCTGTTGGGAGGAAACCGAAGGACACGGAGAAAACACACGAGGTTGGACACCATACTCCACGTCACGTGCAATCTCGAAATCGAAACGACGCCCGTTGACTCAATGACAGACGTTACGATACAGCGCACATGCTAACCATTCAGCTATTCAGCCTCCCTTAAAAATAAGCTCCCCCTGACCAGCTTAATTGTTCGCAATAAACGTTTGCCCTCTAAAATCGGCAAATTGCTGACTTTAAAGTGAGAAACATTACAACCGGGCGAAATTTTATGTTTTATCACTTTTACAGTACCTTTGATTACCAACCGATTATTACAAAACTTTAAAAATAAAAGAGAAAGAGAGAAATGCGGCTCAACGTCCATTCGACACAAACTAGGTCATTTCGGGACTAGCATATGTTTTTTAATTTTATTTATAAACTTACCTTGCGCGTACGGGTCTTTAGCCATGAGAGGAAACCGAAGGACACGGAGAAAACCCACTAGGTTGGACACCATACTCCATGTCACGTGCAACTTGGAAATCGAAACGACGCCAGTTGATTCAATGACAGACGTTACGATACAGCGCGCGTATGCTAACCATTCAGCCTCCCTAAAATCGGGAAATTGCTGACTTATAGCAAGAAACATTTCAACCGGGCGAAATTTTCTGTTTTAACAGTTTAATTCACACGGTATTTTAATTACCAACCGATCATTACAAAAGTTTTGAAAATAAGCTCCAACTGACCAGCTTAATCGTATGCAATAAACGTTTGGCCTGAATTGAAAGTTCTGCAACGAGAAAGTTCATCTCGATTTTCCGGCGTGGTTCCCCCTTGTCAGTGAGGCAGAGCAGAGGGCCTGACAAGGACAGCTGTCTAGTCGTTCGGATGGGACGAAAAACCAAGGTCGCGTGTACACATTGGAGTGCACGTAAAATATCCCTAAGCATTTGGAATTCGATACTGTTGAATAAGCTCTATACGATGACTAAATGTGCAGATTGTAGTCACCCACACTGCATGTTTCGCTTAACAATGAAAGGGTGCCGTTTTCAATGTTTGATCCTTTTATTCTTCTACTCCAGATATTTTGGACTGTTGATCGAAGTTTTCATATAAAAGACTACCGATAAGACTCTTCGTAGAAGAAGTTCCCAAAAAATATTATGAGAAAAGAACCTTTAAAGATGCTCCAAATCGTAAACATACGACTTTTTGGATTTTCGATCTCTTTTTTCTGCTATCCCTGATATTTAAAAAAAAGATACAACGATTCCACACAACAGGCCAGCTATTACACTCTCGATTAACAAGAGTTTCACCGCCCTCCCTTCATTATAACCGAAGTTATCTTGTCCTAAAGAATCAACAAATCAGCATGCTTATCTCTGCTTACCCTAGGCAGAAAATGCTCATCTTTAAACTCAATCCTGACATTGACATAGTGAACGTCTACACCAAGATTGAACATTCTAGCTCAATTAGAAGGAGAGTTATTTCAGCCTCCCTGAATTCGGAAAATTGCTGACTTATAGCAAGAAACATTTCAACCGGGCGAAATTTTTCTGTTTTAACAGTTTAATGTGCACGGTACTTTAATTACCAACCGATTATTACAAAACTTTTGAAAATAAGCTCCAACTGACCAGCTTAATCGTATGCAATAAAAGTTTGGCTTGAATTGAAAGTTCTGCACGTAGGAAGTTCATCTCGATTTCCCGGCGTGGTTCCCCCTTGTCAGTGTGGCAGAACAGAGGGCCTGACAAGCACAGCTGTCTAGTTTGGATGGGACGAAAAGCACGGTCCCGTGTACACATTGGAGTGCACGTAAAATATCCCTAAGCAGTTGGAATTCAATACTGTTGAATAAGCTCTATACGATGACTAAATGTGTAGATTGTAGTCACCCACACTGCATGTTTCGCTTAACAATGAAAGGGTGCCGTTTTCAATGTTCGATCCTTTTGTTTTTCTACTCCTGATATGTTGGACTGTTGATCGATGGTTTCATATAAAAGACTACCAATAAGACTCTTTGTAGAAGAAGTTCCCAACCAATATTATGTTGACTTTACGAGAAAGACCTCTAAACATGCTCCAAATTGTAAAAATACGACTTTTTGGATTTTCAATCTCTTTTTTTCGGCTATCCCTGATATTTAAAAAAAAATGATACAATGATTTCACACAACAGGCTAGCTATTAGACTCTCTATTGACAAAAGTTTCACCGCTCTCCCTTCATTATAACCGAAGTTATCGTGCCCTAAAGAATCAACAAATCAACATGCTTATCTCTGCTTACCCTGAGCAGAAAATGCTCATCTTTGAACTCCATCATAACATTGACCTAGTAAAAGTTTACAATAAGTTTGAACATTCTAGCTTAATTAGAATGAGAGTTATTGTGCTCCAAAGTCTCGGCCCTTCAAATTGCTTCTATTTTTCATTTTCAATTCAAAATGGTGACTCCCGGTTGACCTAAATCAAAATTCTATTCGCGACATTTTTTAGGCCTTCCTACAAGGATTCAGAAAATATAACTCCCGTGTCTGTAAGTAAAATAGCAAAAAAGCCTTAGTGATTTTTCACGTTTAAAGATGGTGGCACTTCCGGTTCGATCGACAAACTCCATATTTTGTGTACGAATCAGTAATTCCTTGTCTAGTATCAAAATAAAAAATTAGGTCATTCTGACCTACATTTCGGCGATTTTTTTGAAAATTTTGATCCTTAATTTCACCAAGGGGAGATAATTTAGAAAATTTCTAATTATATTTTTGAAGTCACATCGGTAGGATCTACTTATATACTAAATTGAATGAAAATCGCACAACTATTAAAGAAGTTGTCAAATTGGTCTAAACTTCCGGTTCGAAATCACAGCGACCAATTTTCGAAATTCGAAAATGTGAAACTGCTGATGAAAATGATTTTTTTCAAGGTATTCAAAGAAAAAAGATTTAGTAAAATCGGTCAAAAAACAATAAAGTTACGACTATGCAATGTCCATTTTGTCGTTCGTAAATTTCGGTGATTTTGGATTCGTAAAACGTTTTGAAAATATATTTAATCAACAGCTACCACCCATTTTTGGGGGGGTAGGTAAAAGTTTCATAAAGATACTGTGGTTAGATTCTGAGAAATCCGATTTGTGGATAAAACACAAAAAAAAAATAATAATAATCTTAACAGAAACAATAAGCTTTCATATGTAATAACTAGATCTGCTACTGTCCCATGCAGATATGAAAGCTTTCATATTCATCGTCACGTGTCATCGATTATATCAAGTATCTCAAATAAAAGGATAAGAATAACAAACTATCAAAATTGGTCAAAAACTCGCGAAGTTACAAGTCTAAATATAGTATGAAACATTGAGTAATCTGAAAACTAAAGGGAAATAACTGATACTTGTGTTGCTGTAATCGGGATGAATGAGATAACTTTGAACAAAACTAAAACTTTTTGAATCAGGTTGAACTCAACTGTTTGAATATGTACGTTAAATATGTAGATTTGGAAAATTATAAAGACATAATATCAAAATCGGTCAAAAACTCACAAAGTTACAAATTTAAATGTAGTGAGAAACATTGCACCCGGGCAAAAAAATAATCTTTAAACTAAAGGGAAATAACTGAAACTTGTATAGCTGTAATCGGGCTTCCAAGATATGTTATATAATTATGGTTTCCAATATGTTTGGTTATAAGTAGGAAATCGTGACAACTTCTTAAGCATGTTTTAAACAAAGGGTCATAGACTGCAATATACAAGAATGGCACTCTGCAATAAAAAAAAAACTGGCCAGAGATTTATATGCAGAAATTAAATAATTGCTAGAACCAGAAAAATATTTATCCACTGTAATAAATAAGCAACACAGGGAAAATGAAATGAAATTGAATGGGGTTTAACGTCCTACTGATCTGCTCCTACAATGGGCTAATGAAGACGGGCATACGCCATAAAGTGTGCAATGAGGGAAATTTTACCCGGGCAGCGGCGTTACGGCCTACGGGGTTGGTAAGGCGACCATACTCCTTGTCACGTACAACCAAGAAATCGAAACAAGGACAGTTGACTCAATGACAGACGTTATGATACAGAGCGCACCTGCTAACCACTCAGCCACGCAACCTCCCTAAAATCGGCAAATTGCTGACCTACGGCGAGAAACATTTCAACCGGACGAAATCTTCTATTTTATTAGTTTAATTTGCACGGTACCTTTAGTTATCAACCGAATATTACAAAAGTTTTAAAAATAAGCTCCCCCTGACCAGCTAAATCGTTCGCAATAAACGTTTTCCCCTTAAAATCGGCAATGTGAGAAACATTACAACCGGGCGAAATTTTCTGTTTTATCACTTTTACAGTATCTTTGATTACCAACCGATTATTACAAAACTTTAAGAATAAAAAAGAAAGAAAGAAATGCGGCTTAACGTCCATTCGACACAAACTAGGTCATTTCGGGACTAACATATGTCTTTTAATTTTATTTAAAAACTCCCCTTGCGCGTACTGGTCTTTAGCTGTTGGGAGGAAACCGAAGGACACGGAGAAAACACACGAGGTTGGACACCATACTCCATGTCACGTGCAATCTCGAAATAGAAACGACACCCGTTGACTCAATGACAGACGTTACGATACAGCGCGCACATGCTAACCATTCAGCCATTCAGCCTCCCTTAAAAATAAGCTCCCCCTGACCAGCTTAATTGTTCGCAATAAACGTTTGCCCTCTAAAATCGGCAAATTGCTGACATTAAAGTGAGAAACATTACAACCGGGCGAAATTTTATGTTTTATCACTTTTACAGTACCTTTGATTACCAACCGATTATTACAAAACTTTAAAAATAAAAGAGAAAGAGAGAAATGCGGCTCAACGTCCATTCGACACAAACTAGGTCATTTCGGGCCTAACATATGTTTTTATATTTTATTTATAAACTTCCCTTGCGCGTACGGGTCTTTAGCCATGGGAGGAAACCGAAGGACACGGAGAAAACCCACGAGGTTGGACACCATACTCCATGTCACGTGCAACTTGGAAATCGAAACGACGCCGGTTGACTCAATGACAGACGTTACGATACAGCGCGCGTATGCTAACCATTCAGCCTCCCTAAAATCGGGAAATTGCTGACTTATAGCAAGAAACATTTCAACCGGGCGAAATTTTCTGTTTTAACAGTTTAATTCACACGGTATTTTAATTACCAACCGATCATACAAAACTTTTGAAAATAAGCTCCAACTGACCAGCTTAATCGTATGCAATAAACGTTTGGCCTGAATTGAAAGTTCTGCAACGAGAAAGTTCATCTCGATTTTCCGGCGTGGATCCCCCTTGTCAGTGAGGCAGAGCAGAGGGCCTGACAAGGACAGCTGTCTAGTCGTTCGGATGGGACGAAAAACCAAGGTCGCATGTACACATTGGAGTGCACGTAAAATATCCCTAAGCAGTTGGAATTCGATACTGTTGAATAAGCTCTATACGATGACTAAATGTGCAGATTGTAGTCACCCACACTGCATGTTTCGCTTAACAATGAAAGGGTGCCGTCTTCAATGTTTGATCCTTTTATTCTTCTACTCCAGATATTTTGGACTGTTGATCGAAGTTTTCATATAAAAGAATACCGATAAGACTCTTCGTAGAAGAAGTTCCCAAAAAATATTATGTTGACTTTAAGAGAAAAGAACCTTTAAAGATGCTCCAAATCGTAAACATACGACTTTTTGGATTTTCGATCTCTTTTTTTCTGCTATCCCTGATATTTAAAAAAAAAGATACAACGATTCCACACAACAGGCCAGCTATTACACTCTCGATTAACAAGAGTTTCACCGCCCTCCCTTCATTATAACCGAAGTTATCTTGTCCTAAAGAATCAACAAATCAGCATGCTTATCTCTGCTTACCCTAGGCAAAAAATGCTCATCTTTAAACTCAATCCTGACATTGACATAGTGAACGTCTACACCAAGATTGAACATTCTAGCTCAATTAGGAGAGTTATTTCAGCCTCCCTGAATTCGGAAAATTGCTGACTTATAGCAAGAAACATTTCAACTGGGCGAAATTTTCTGTTTTAACAGTTTAATGTGCACGGTACTTTAATTACCAACCGATTATTACAAAACTTTTGAAAATAAGCTCCAACTGACCAGCTTAATCGTATGCAATAAAAGTTTGGCTTGAATTGAAAGTTCTGCACGTAGGAAGTTCATCTCGATTTCCCGGCGTGGTTCCCCCTTGTCAGTGTGGCCGAACGGAGGGCCTGACAAGCACAGCTGTCTAGTTCGGATGGGACGAAAAGCACGGTCCCGTGTACACATTGGAGTGGACGTAAAATATCCCTAAGCAGTTGGAATTCGGTACTGTTGAATAAGCTCTATACGATGACTAAATGTGTAGATTGTAGTCACCCACACTGCATGTTTCGCTTAACAATGAAAGGGTGCCGTTTTCAATGTTCGATCCTTTTGTTCTTCTACTCCTGATATGTTGGACTGTTGATCGATGGTTTCATATAAAAGACTACCAATAAGACTCTTTGTAGAAGAAGTTCCCAACCAAGACCTCTAAACATGCTCCAAATTGTAAAAATACGACTTTTTGGATTTTCAATCTCTTTTTTTCGGCTATCCCTGATATTTAAAAAAAAAATGATACAATGATTTCACACAACAGGCTAGCTATTAGACTCTCTATTGAGAAAAGTTTCACCGCCCTCCCTTCATTATAACCGAAGTTATCGTGCCCTAAAAAATCAACAAATCAACATGCTTATCTCTGCTTACCCTAAGCAGAAAATGCTCATCTTTGAACTCCATCATAACATTGACCTAGTGAACGTTTACACCAAGTTTGAACATTCTAGCTTAATTAGAATGAGAGTTATTGTACTCCAAAGTCTCGGTTCTTCAAATTGCTTCTATTTTTCATTTTCAATTCAAAATGGTGACTCCCGCTTGACCTAAATCAAAATTCTATTCGCAACATTTTTTAGGCCTTCCTACAAGGATTCAGAAAATATAACTCCCGAGTCTGTAAGTAAAATAGCAAAAAAGCCTTAGTGATTTTTCACGTTTAAAGATGGTGGCACTTCCGGTTCGATCGACAAACTCCATATTTTGTATACGAATCAGTAATTCCTTGTCTAGTATCAAAAAAAAAAATTAGGTCATTCTGACCTATATTTCGGCGATTTTTTTGAAAATTTTGATCCTTAATTTCACCAAGGGGAGATAATTTAGAAAATTTCTAATTATATTTTTGAAGTCACATCGGTAGGATCTACTTATATACTAAATTGAATGAAAATCGCACAACTATTAAAGAAGTTGTCAAATTGGTCTAAACTTCCGGTTCGAAATCACAGCGACGAATTTTTGAAATTCGAAAATGTGAAACTGCTGATGAAAATGATTTTTTTCAAGGTATTCAAAGAAAAAAGATTTAGTAAAATCGGTCAAAAAACAATAAAGTTACGACTATGCAATTTCCATTTTGTCGTTCGTAAATTTCGGTGATTTCGGATTCGTAAAACGTTTTGAAAATATATTTAATCAACAGCTACCACCCATTTTTGGGGGGGTAGGTAAAAGTTTCATAAAGATACTGTGGTAAGATTCTGAGAAATCCGATTTGTGGATAAAACACAAAAAAAAAAATAATAATAATCTTAACAGAAACAATAAGCTTTCATATGTAATATGAAAGCTTAATATTAATCTTAACAGAAACAATAAGCTTTCATATGTAATACATATGAAAGCTTAACTAGATCTGCTACTGTCCCATGCAGATATGAAAGCTTTCATATTCATCGTCACGTGTCATCGATTATATCAAGTATCTCAAATAAAAGGATAAGAATAACAAACTATCAAAATTGGTCAAAAACTCGCGAAGTTACAAGTCTAAATATAGTATGAAACATTGAGTAATCTGAAAACTAAAGGGAAATAACTGATACTTGTGTTGCTGTAATCGGGATGACTTCCGATTTCAAAACTTTCAGAAAAATGAAATGAAAATGGTAAGAAAACATCGAAAAATTAAATGAGATAACTTTGAACAAAACTAAAACTTTTTGAATCAGGTTGAACTCAACTGTTTGAATATGTACGTTAAATGTGTACATTTGGAAAATTATAAAAACATAATATCAAAATCGGTCAAAAACTCACAAAGTTACAAATTTAAATGTAGTGAGAAACATTGCACCCGGGCAAAAAAATGATCTTTAAACTAAAGGGAAATAACTGAAACTTGTATAGCTGTAATCGGGCTTCCAAGATATGTTATATAATTATGGTTTCCAATATGTTTGGTTACAAATTTAAATGTAGTGAGAAACATTGCACCCGGGTAAAAAAATAATCTTTAAACTAAAGGGAAATAACTGAAACTTGTATAGCTGTAATCGGGCTTCCAAGATATGTTATATAATTATGGTTTCCAATATGTTTGGTTATAAGTAGGAAATCGTGACTGCAATATACAAGAATGGCACTCTGCAATAAAAAAAAATTGCCAGAGATTTCTATGCAGAAATTAAACAATTGCTAGAACCAGAAAAATATTTATCCACTATAATAAATAAGCAACATAGAGAAAATAAAATGAAATTGAATGGGGTTTAACGTCCTACTGTTCTGCTCCTACAATGGGCTAATGAAGACGGGCATACGCCATAAAGTGTGCAATGAGGGAAATTTTACCCGGTCAGCGGCGTTACGGCCTATGAGGTTGGTAAGGCGACCATAATCCTTGTCACGTACAACCAAGAACTCGAAACAAGGCCACTTGACTCAATGACAGACGTTATGATACAGAGCGCACGTGCTAACCATTCAGCCACGCAACCTCCCTAAAATCGGCAAATTGCTGACCTACAGCGAGAAACATTTCAACCGGGCCAAATTTTCTATTTTAACAGTTTAATTTGCACGGTACCTTTAGTTATCAACCGATTATTACAAAACTTTTAAAAATAAGCTCCCCCTGACCAGCTTAATCGTTCGCAATAAACGTTTTCCCCTTAAAATCGACAAATTGCTGACTTTAAAGTGAGAAACATTACAAACGGGCCAAATTTTCTGTTTTATCACTTTAACAGTACCTTTGATTACCAACCGATTATTACAAAACTTTAAAAAGAGAAAGAGAGAAATGCGGCCTAACGTCCATTCGACACAAACTAGGTCATTTCGGGACTAACATATGTTTTTAAATTTTATTTAAAAACTCCCCTTGCACGTACTGGTCTTTAGCCGTTGGGAGGAAACCGAAGAACACGGAGAAAACCCACGAGGTTGGACATCATACACCATGTCACGTGCAACCTGGAGATCGAAACGACGCCCGTTGACTCAATGACAAACAGCGAGCACATGCTAACCATTCAGCCATCCAGCCTCCCTGAATTCGGAAAATTGCTGACTTATAGCAAGAAACATTTCAACCGGGCGAAATTTTCTGTTTTAACAGTTTAATGTGCACGGTACTTTAATTACCAACCGATTATTACAAAACTTTTGAAAATAAGCTCCAACTGACCAGCTTAATCGTATGCAATAAACGTTTTGCCTGAATTGAAAGTTCGCCACGGAAAAAGTTCATCTCGATTTACCGGCGTGGTTCCCCTTGTCAATGAGGCAGAACGGAGGGCCTGACAAGGTACGAAAAACCAAGGTCCCGTGTACACATTGGAGTGCACGTAAAATATCCCTAAGCAGTTGGAATTCGATACTGTTGAATAAACTCTATACGATGACTAAATGCGTAGATTGTAGTCACCCACACTGCATGTTTCGCTTAACAATGAAAGGGTGCCGTTTTCAATGTTCGATCCTTTTGTTCTTCTACTCCTGATATGTTGGACTGTTGATCGATGGTTTCATATAAAAGACTACCAATAAGACTCTTTGTAGAAGAAGTTTCCAAAAAATAGTATGTTGACTTTACGAGAAAGACCTCTAAACATGCTCCAAATTGTAAAAATACGACTTTTTGGATTTTCAATCTCTTTTTTTCGGCTATCCCTGATATTTAAAAAAAATGATACAATGATTTCACACAACAGGCTAGCTATTAAACTCTCTATTGACAAAAGTTTCACCGCCCTCCCTTCATTATAACCGAAGTTATCGTGCCCTAAAGAATCAACAAATCAGCATGCTTATCTCTGCTTACCCTAAGCATAAAATGCTCATCTTTGAACTAAATCATAACATTGACCTAGTGAACGTCTACAACAAGTTTGAACATTCTAGCTTAATTAGAATGAGAGTTATTGTGCTCCAAAGTCTCGGCCCTTCAAATTGCTTCTATTTTTCATTTTCAATTCAAAATGGCGACTCCCGGTTGACCTAAATCAGAATTCTATTCGCGACATTTTTTAGGCCTTCCATCAAGGATTCAGAAAATATAACTCCCAAGTCTGTAAGTAAAATAGCAAAAAAGCCTTATTGATTTTTCACGTTTAAAGATGGTGGCACTTCCGGTTCGATCGACAAACTCCATATTTTGTGTACGAATCAGTAATTCCTTGTCTAGTATCGAAAAAAAAAACTAGGTCATTCTGACCTATATTTCGACGATTTTTTTGAAAACTTTGATCCTTAATTTCACCAAGGGGAGATAAGTTAGAAAATTTCTAAAGTCATTTTTCAAGTCGCATCATTAAGGTCTACTTACATATTAAATTTCATGAAAATCGTACAACTACTAAAGAAGTTGTCGAGTTGGTGTAAACTTCCGGTTCGAAATCACAGCGACGAATTTTCGAAATTCTAAAACTTCCCTTGCACGTAGGGGTCTTTAGGAGTGGGAGGGAACCGAAGGACACGGAGAAAACCCACGAAATTGCAGATTTGAAGTAAATGTCTTAGGATACTCAAAGAAAAAAGAATTAGTAAAATAGATCAAATAGTCACAAAGTTACAGCATTGTAGGTCAAATGCATTCGTTCGTAAAATTCGGTGATTTCGGATTCGTCAAACGTTTTGAAAATACATTTAATCAAGGTTCGCACCCCATTTTTGGGGGGGTAGGTCAAAATTTCAGAAAGATCCTATGGATAGATTCTGAGAAATCCGATTTGCAGAAAACACACACAAAAAAAAAATAATAATAATAATAACTCTAACAGAAACAATAAGCTTTCATATGTAATACATATGAAAGCTTAACTAGATCTGCTACAGTCCCATGCAGATATGAAAGCTTTCATATTAACTGTCATTTCCTGTCACATGTCATGAGTCGTATAAATAATCCGAAGAAGAAAAAATAAATCATTAAAATCAGTCACAATCTATCGAAATTAATGAGATTTTTCACTCGTAAACAACTTTGTCGGCACGAAAAACATCAAAAGCGAAATTCGAATTTTTGAAATATTCAAATACCAAAAATTCCACCCGTATCCCGTCTATCCTGAAATTAAAATGTATTAAATTTTAGACATAGGAAACGCATTGAACATACTATGCCCTATTGTGTTTCTGCTCTGAACGTTTTTAGGTTTTCTTTCAAGGGTTCAGAAAACGTAACTGCCATGTCTGTAAGTGCAATATCGCAAAAGTTCTATTGTTTTTTCACGTTTCAAGATGGTGGCACTTCCGGTTCGATCGACAAACTCCATGTTTTGTGTACGAATCAGTAATTACTTGTCTAGTATCGAAAAAAAAAGGTCATTCTGGCCTTTATTTCGTAGATTTTTTTGAAAAATTTGATTCATAATTTCACCAAGGGGAGATCATTTAGAAAATTTAAAAGTCATTTTTCAAGTCGCATCAGTAATGTCTAGTTACATACTAAATTTCATGAAAATCGTACAACTATTAAAGAAGTTGTCAAGTTGGTCTCAACTTCCGGTTCGAAATCACAGCGACGAATTTTCGAATATTACAAAACTTTTAAAAATAAGCTCCCCCTGACCAACTTAATCGCAATAAACATTTCACCCTTAAAATCGGCAAATTGCTGACTTTAAAGTGAGAAACATTACAACCGGGCGAAATTTTCTGTTTTATCAATTTTGCAACCGATTATTACGAAACTTTGAAAATAAAACAGAAAGAGAGAAGTGCGGCTTAACGTCCATTCGACAAAAACGAGATCATTTCGGAACTAACATATGTCTTTTAATTTTATTTAAACACTTCCCTTGCGCGTACAGGTCTTTAGTCGTGGGAGGAATCTGAAGGACACGGAGAAAACTAAGCTCCCCATGGCCGACTTAATCGTTCGCAATAAATGTTTGCCCCTTAAAATCGGCAAATTGAGAAACATTACAACCGGGCGAAATTTCCTGTTTTATCACTTTTACAGTACCTCTGATTACCAACCGATTATAACAAAACTTTAAAAATAAAAGAGAAAGAGAGAAATGCGGCTTAACATCCATTCCACACAAACTAAGTCATTTCGGGGCTAACATATGTTTTTAAATTTAATTTAAAATTTTCCCTTGTGCGTACGGGTCTTCAGGAGAGGGATGAAACCGAAGGACACGGAGAAAAACCCATGAGGTTGGACACCATACCCCATGTCACGTGCAACCTGGAAATCGAAACGACGCCGGTTGACTCAATGACAAACGTTACGATACAGCGCGCACATGCTAACCATTCAGCCATTCAGCCTCCCCAAAATCGGAAAATTGCTGACTTATAGCAAGAAACATTTCAACCGGGCATTTCAATCGAAACAACGCCAGTTGACTCAATGACAGACGTTACGATACAGAGCGCAGGTGATAATCATTCAGCCACGTAACCTCCCTAAATTTGGCAAATTGCTGACCTACAGCGACAAACATTTCAACCGGGCGAAATTATCAACCGAATATTACAAAACTTTTAAAAATAAGCTCCCCCTGACCAGCATAATCGTTCGCAATAAACGCTTGCCCCTTAAAATCGGCAAATTGCTGACTTTAAAGTGAGAAACTTGACAACAGGGCGAAATTTCCTGTTTTATCACTTTTACAGTACCTCTGATTACCAACCGATTATAACAAAACTTTAAAAATGAAAGAGAGAAATGCGGGTTAACGTCCATTCCACACAAACTAGGACATTTCGGGACTCACATATATTTTTTAATTTTATTTAAAAACTTCCCTTGCACGTACGGGTCTTTAGGAGTGGGAGGAAACCGAAGGACACGGAGAAAACCCATGAGGTTGGACACCATACTCGATGTCACATGGAACCTGGAAATCGAAACGACGCCGGTTGACTCATTGACAGACGTTACGATACAGCGCGCACATGCTAACCATTCAGCCATTCAGCCTCCCTAAAATCGGGAAATTGCTGACTTATAGCAAGAAACATTTCAACCGGGCATTTCAATCGAAACAACGCCAGTTGACTGAATGACAGACGTTACGATACAGAGCGCAGGTGCTAACCATTCAGCCACGTAACCTCCCTAAATTTGGCAAATTGCGGACCTACAGCGAGAAACATTTCCACCGGGCGAAATTTTCCATTTTAACAGTTTAATTTGAACGGTACCTTTAAATATCAACCGAATATCTGCTACTGTCCCATGAAAATCGTACAACTATTAAAGAAATTGTCAAATTGGTCTAAACTTCCGGTTCGAAATCACAGCGACGAATTTTCGAAATTCTAAAACTTCCCTTGCACGTAGGGGTCGTTAGGAGTGGGAGGGAACCGAAGGACACGGAGAAAACCCACGAGGTTGGACACCATACTCCATGTCACATGGAACCTGGAAATCGAAACGACGCCGGTTGACTCAATGACAGACGTTACGATACAGCGCGCACATGCTAACCATTCAGCCTCCATAAAATCGGGAAATTGCTGACTTATAGCAAGAAATAGTTTAATTTGAACGGTACCTTTAAATTTCAACCGAATATTACAAAACTTTTAAAAATAAGCCCCCCCCCCCCTGACCAGCTTAATCGTTCGCAATAAACGTTTGCCCCTTAAAATCGGCAAATTGCTGACTTTAAAGTGAGAAACATTACAACCGGGCGAAATTTTCTGTTTTATCACTTTTACAGTACTATGGATTACCAACCGATTATTACAAAACTTTAAAAATAAAACAGAAGGAGAGAAATGCGGCTTAACGTCCATTCGACACAAACAATGTCATTTCGGGACTAATATATGTTTTTTAATTTTATTTATAAACTTCCCTTACGCGTAGTGGTTTTCAGGAGTGGGAGGAAACCGAAGGACAAGGAGAAAACCCACGAGGTTGGACACCATACTCCATGTCACGTGCAACCTGGAAATCAAAACGACGCCGGTTGACTCAATGACAGACGTTACGACAAAGCCCGCGTATGCTAGCCATTCAGTCAATCAGCCTCCCTAAAATCGGGAAATTGCTGACTTATAGCAAGCAACATTTCAACCGGGCGAAATTTTCTGTTTTAGCAGTTTAATTTGCACGGTACTTTAATTACCAACCGATTATTACAAAACTTTTGAAAATATGCTCCAACTGACCAGCTTTATCGTACGCAATAAACGTTTGGCGTGAATTGAAAGTTCTGCACCGAGAAAGTTCATCTCGATTTTCCCGCGTGGTTCCCTCTTGTCAGTGAGGCAGAACGGAGGGCCTGACAAGGACAGCTGTCTAGTCGTTCGGATGGGACGAAAAACCAAGGTCCCGTGTACACATTGAAGTGCACGTAATATATCCCTAAGCAGTTGGAATTCGATACTGTTGAATAAGCTCTATGCGATGACTAAATGTGCAAATTGTAGTCACCCACGCTGCATGTTTCGCTTAACAATGAAAGGGTGCAGTTTTCAATTTTCGATCCTTTTATTCTTCTACTCCTGATATTTTGGACTGTTCATCGATGGTTTCATATTAAAGACTATAGATAAGACTCTTTGTAGAAGAAGTTCCCCAAAATATTATGTTGATTGAAGAGAAAAGGACCTTTAAAAATGCTCAAAATCGTAAAAATATGACTTTTTGGATTTTCGATCTCTTTTTTTTCTGCTATCCCTGACATTTAAAAACAATGATACAATGATTTCACACAACGGGCTAGCTATTAGACTCTCGATTGACAGGAGTTTCATCACCCTCTCTTCATTATAACCGAAGTTATCGTGCCCTAAAGAATCAACAAATCAGCATATTTATCTCTGCTTACCCTAAGCAGAAAATGTTCATCTTTAAACTCAATCATGACATTGACCTAGTGAAAATCCACACCAAGTTTGAACATTCTAGCTTAATTAGAAGGAGAGTTATTGTGTTTAAAAGTCTCGGCCCTTCAAATTGCTACTACTTTTCATATTCACTTCAAAATGGAATCCATCAGTAGACCTAAATCAAAATTCTGCTCCCAGCGATTTTTGGGCCAACCTTCAAGGATTCAGAAAATATAACTCCCGTGTCTGTAAGTAAAATAGCAAAAAAAGGGATTTTTCACGTTTCAAGATGGTGGCACTTCCGGTTCGATCGACAAACTTCATATTTTGTGTACAAATCAGTAATTACTTATCTAGTATCCAAAAAAGAAATCAGGTCATTCTGACCTATATTTCGATGATTTTTTTGAAAATTTTGATTCTTAATTTCGTCGAGGGGAGATAATTTTGAAAATTTCTAATTATATTTTTGAAATCACATCGCTAGGATCTACTTATATACTAAATTTCATAAAGATCGTACAACTATTAAAAAAGTTGTCAAATTGGTCCAAATCACAGCAACGAATTTTCGAAATTCAAAAATGTGAAACTGCAGGTGGAAATGATTTTTTTCAAGGTATTCAAAGAAAAAAGAATTAGTAAGATCGGTCAAAAAATAACAAAGTTACGACTATGCCTTGTCAGTTTTTTCGTTCGTAAAATTCGGTGATTTTGGATTCGTAAAACGTTTTGAAAATATATTTAAACAACGTTCGCACCCCATTTTTTTTTGGGGGGGGGTAGGTCAGAAAGATCCTATGGATAGATTCTGAGAAATCCGATTTGCAGAAAACACACACACAAAAAAAATAATAACTAGATCTGCTACTGTCCCATGCAGATATGAAAGCTTTCATATTCATCGTCACGTGTCATCGATTGTATCAAGTATCCTAAATAAAACGAAAAGAAGAAATAATTATCAAAATTGGTCAAAAACTCGCAAAATTACAAGTCTAAATATAGTATGAAATATTGCACCCAGGCATAACAATAATCTGAAAACTAAAGGGAAATAACCGAAACTTGTATTACTGTAATGAGACGGATGAGAAAATGAAATGAAAATTGCCGGAAAAAAATTAAAAATGGCAGGTTGGACAGGCGACCTTACTCCTTGTCACGTACTCCTTGTCTCTTTTTTCTGCTACCCCTGATATTTAAAAAAAAAATGATACAATGATTTCACGCAACAGGCTAGCTATTAGACTCTCGATTAACAAGAGTTTCACCACCCTCCCTTCATTATAACCGAAGTTATTGTGCCCTAAAGAATCAACAAATCAGCATGCTTATCTCTGCTTACCCTGGGCAGAAAATGCTCATCTTTGCACTCAATCATGACATTGACCTAATGAACGTCTACACCAAGATTGAACATTCTAGCTCAATTAGAAGAAGAGTTATTGTGTTTCAAAATCTCGGCCCTTCAAATTGCTACTACTTTTCATATTCACTTCGAAATGGCAACCATCAGTTGACCTAAATCAAAATTCTGCTTTTTTTAAAAACTTTGATCCTTAATTTCACCAAGGGGAGATAATTTAGAAAATTATATTTTTGAAGTCACATGGGTAAGATCTACTTATATACTAAATTTCATGAAAATCGTACAACTATTAAAGAAGTTGTCAAATTGGTCTAAACTTCGGGTTCGAAATCACAGCGACGAATTTTCGAAATTCGAAAATGTGAAACTGTAGATGAAATTGATTTTTTTCAAGGTATTCAAAGAAAAAAGAATTAGTAAGATCGGTCAAAAAATAACAATCATGACATTGACCTAATGAACGTCTACACCAAGATTGAACATTCTAGCTCAATTAGAAGAAGAGTTATTGTGTTTCAAAATCTCGGCCCTTCAAATTGCTACTACTTTTCATATTCACTTCGAAATGGCAACCATCAGTTGACCTAAATCAAAATTCTGCTTTTTTTAAAAACTTTGATCCTTAATTTCACCAAGGGGAGATAATTTAGAAAATTATATTTTTGAAGTCACATGGGTAAGATCTACTTATATACTAAATTTCATGAAAATCGTACAACTATTAAAGAAGTTGTCAAATTGGTCTAAACTTCGGGTTCGAAATCACAGCGACGAATTTTCGAAATTCGAAAATGTGAAACTGTAGATGAAATTGATTTTTTTCAAGGTATTCAAAGAAAAAAGAATTAGTAAGATCGGTCAAAAAATAACAAAGTTACGACTAGACTATGCATTGTCAGTTTTTTCGTTCGTAAAATTCGGTGATTTTCGATTCGTAAAACGTTTTGAAAATATATTTAATCAACAGCCACCACCCATTTTTGGGGGGGTAGGTCAAAGTTTCAGAAACATCCTATGGTTAGATTCTGTGAAATCCGATTTGCAGGAAAAACACAAAAAAATAATAGCTAGATCTGCTACTGTCCCATGCAGATATGAAAGCTTTCATATTCACTGTCACTTCCTGTCACATTTCACATTCGTCATATAAATAATCCAAAGAAAAAATAAATCATTAAAATCGGTCACAATCTATCGAAATTAATGTCATTTTTCACTCGTAAACAACTTTGTCGGCACGAAAAACATCAAAAGCGAAATTCGAATTTTTGAAATATTCAAATACCAAAAATTCCACCCGTATCCCGTCTATCCTGAAATTGAAATGTATTAAATTTTAGACATGGGAGACGCATTGAACAACATACTATGCCCTATTGTGTTTCTGCTCTGAACGTTTTTTAGGTTTTCCTTCGAGGGTTCAGAAAACGTAACTTCCATGTCTGTAAGTGCAATATCACAAAAGTTCTATTGTTTTTTCACGTTTCAAGATGGTGTCACTTCCGGTTCGATCGACAAACTCCATATTTTGTGTACGAATCAGTAATTACTTGTCTAGTATCGAAAAAAAAATTAGGTCATTCTGACCTTTATTTCGACGATTTTTTTTGAAAAATTTGATTCTTAATTTCACCAAGGGAAGATTATTTAGAAAATTTTAAAAGTCATTTTTCAAGTCGCATCAGTAATGTCTAGTTACATACTAAATTTCATGAAAATCGTACAACTATTAAAGAAGTTGTCAAGTTGGTCTCAACTTCCGGTTCGAAATCACAGCGACGAATTTTCGAATATTACAAAACTTTTAAAAATAAGCTCCCCCTGACCAGCTTAATCGTTCGCAATAAACGTTTGCCCCTTAAAATCGGCAAATTGATGACTTTAAAGTGAGAAACATTACAACCGGGCGAAATTTTCTGTTTTATCACTCTTACAGTACCATTGATTACCAACCGATTATAATGAAACTTTAAAAATAAAACAGAAAGAGAGAAATGCGGCTTAACGTCCATTCGACAAAAACGAGGTCGTTTCGGGACTAACATATGTCTTTTAATTTTATTGAAAAACTTCCCTTGCGCGTACGGGTCTATAGCCGTGGGAGGTAACCGAAGGACACGGGGAAAACCCACGCGGTTGGACACCATACTCCATTAGTAAGTGCAGGGGGACTGCACCACACACAATTCTACACAAAAACAAATATACAGATAAGACATAATGCTAAGAGACCACAAACAACAACAAATCAAAAAGAGTGAATGGATCCGGGGGCTAGCCGTAAGCGTCCACTGCGCTGTACAGTCCCGGGCCTGTGGTGACACAGACTTCACTCATATTTGAAAAACAAGTTGGGAGTAAAAACCCAAGGAAATAATTATATAATGTCAGTATGAGTCATGATCTGCTATATGTTGCAAGAAATACAAATGCAAGCATGTTGTTGTATAAATTCCAAATTATACAAGTAACCACATCGTTAAATGTATCAAAGAAGTAGGCCTAGTTCTAAAAATGTCACGTGCAACCTGGAAATCGAAACGACGCCGGTTGACTCAATGACAGACGTTACGATACAGCGCGCACATGCTAACCATTCAGCCATTCAGCCTCCCTAAAATCGGAAAATTGCTGACTTATAGCAAGAAACATTTCATCCGAGCATTTCAATCGAAACAACGCCAGTTGACTCAATGACAGACGTTACGATACAGAGCGCAGGTGCTAACCATTCATCCACGTAACCTCCCTAAATTTGGCAAATTGCTGACATACAGCGACAAACATTTCAAAGGGGCGAAATTATCAACCGAATATTACAAAACTTTTAAAAATAAGCTTCCCCTGACCAGCATAATCGTTCGCAATAAACGTTTCCCCCTAAAATCGGCAAATTGCTGACTTTAAATTGAGAAACTTGACAACAGGGCGAAATTTCCTGTTTTATCACTTTTACAGTACCTCTGATTACCAACAGATTATAACAAAACTTTAAAAATAAAAGAGAATTAGAGAAATGCGGGTTAACGTCCATTCCACACAAACTAGGACATTTCGGGGCTCACATATATTTTTTAATTTTCTGTTAAAACTTCCCTTGCACGTACGGGTGTTTAGGAGTGGGGGGGAAACCGAAAGACACGGAGAAAACCCACGAGGTTGGACACCATACTCCATGTCACATGGTACCTGGAAATCGAAATGACGCCGGTTGACTCAATGACAGACGTTACGATACAGCGCGCACATGCTAACCATTCAGCCATTCAGCCTCCCTAAAATCGGGAAATTGCTGACTTATAGCAAGAAACATTTCAACCGGGCATTTTAATCGAAACAATGCCAGTTGACTCAATGACAGACGTTACGATACAGAGCGCAGGTGCTAACCATTCAGCCACGTAACCTCCCTAAATTTGGCAAATTGCGGACCTACAGCGAGAAACATTTCAACCGGGCGAAATTTTCTATTTTAACAGTTTAAATTGCACCGAATATTACAAAACTTTTAAAAATAAGCTCTCCCTGACCAGCTTAATCGTTCGCAATAAACGTTTGCCCCTTAAAATCGGCAAATTGCTGACTTTAAAGTGAGAAACATTACAACCGGGCGAAATTTTCTGTTTTATCACTTTTACAGTACCAGTACCATGGATTACCAACCGATTATTACAAAACTTTAAAAATAAAACAGAAGGAGAGAAATGCGGCTTAACGTCCATTCGACACAAACTACGTCATTTCGGGACTAATATATGTTTTTTAATTTTATTTATAAACTTCCCTTACGCGTACTGGTATTCAGGGGTGGGAGGAAACCGAAGGACACGGAGAAAACCCACGAGGTTGGACACCATACTCCATGTCACGTGCAACCTGGAAATCAAAACGACGCCGGTTGACTCAATCACAGACGTTACGACAAAGCGCGCGTATGCTAACCGTTCAGTCATTCAGCCTCCCTAAAATCGGGAAATTGCTGACTTATAGCAAGCAACATTTCAACCGGACGAAATTTTCTGTTTTAGCAGTTTAATTTGCACGGTACTTTAATTACCAACCGATTATTACAAAACTTTTGAAAATATGCTCCAACTGACCAGCTTTATCGTATGCAATAAACGTTTGGCGTGAATTGAAAGTTCTGCACCGAGAAAGTTCATCTCGATTTTCCGGCGTGGTTCCCTCTTGTAAGTGAGGCAGAACGGAGGGCCTGACAAGGACAGCTGTCTACTCGTTGGGATAGGACGAAAAACCAAGGTCCCGTGTACACATTGAAGTGCACGTAAAATATCCCTAAGCAGTTGGAATTCGATACTGTTGAATAAGCTCTATACGATGAATAATGTGCAAATTGTAGTCACCCACGCTGCATGTTTCGCTTAACAATGACAGGTTGCAGTTTTCAATTTTCGATCCTTTTATTCTTCTACTCCTGATATTTTGGACTGTTGATCGATGGTTTCATATAAAGACTATCGATAAGACTCTTTGTAGAAGAAGCTCCCCAAAAATATTATGTTGATTGAAGAGGAAAGGACCTTTAAAAATGCCCCAAACGGTAAAATTACGACTTTTTGGATTTTCGATCTCTTTTTTTCTGCTATCCCTGACATTTAAAAACTATGATACAATGATTTCACACAACGGGCTACATCAAGTTTGAACATTCTAGCTCAATTAGAAGGAGAGTTATTGTGTTTCAAATTCTCGACCCTTCAAATTGCTACTACTTTTCATATTCACTTCAAAATGGTAACCATCAGTTAACCTCAATCAAAATTCTGCTCCCGGCGATTTTTGGGCCAACCTTCAAGGATTCAGAAAATATAACTCCCGTGTCTGTAAGTAATATAGCAAAAAAGCCTTAGGGATTTTTCACGTTTCAAGATGGTGGCACTTCCGGTTCGATCGACAAACTTCATATTTTGTGTACAAATCAGTAATTACTTATCTAGTATCCAAAAAAAAAAATCAAGTCATTCTGACCTATATTTCGATGATTTTTTTGAAAAGTTTGATCCTTAATTTCATCAAGGGGAAATAATTTTGAAAATTTCTAATTATATTTTTGAAATCACATCGCTAGGATCTACTTATATACTAAATTTCATGAAGATCGTACAACTATTAAAGAAGTTGTCAAATTGGTTCAAACTTCCGGTTCGAAATCACAGCGACGAATTTTCGAAATTCAAAAATGTGAAACTGCAGATGAAAATGATTTTTTCAAGGTATTCAAAGAAAAAAGATTTAGTAAGATCGGTCAAAAAATAACAAAGTGGCGACTATGCATTGTCAGTTTTTTCGTTCGTAAAATTCGGTGATTTCGGATTCGTAAAACGTTTTGAAAATATATTTAAACAACGTTCGCACCCCATTTTTTTTTTGGGGGGGGGGGTAGGTCAAAATTTCAGAAAGATCCTATGGATAGATTCTGAGAAATCCGATTTGCAGAAAATACACAAAAAAAAAATAATAATAATAACTTTAACAGAAACAATAAGCTTTCATATGTAATATGAAAGCTTAACTAGATCTGCTACTGTCCCATGCAGATATGAAAGCTTTCATATTCACAGTCACTTCCTGTCACTTCATGGGTCATATAAATAATCCGAACAAGAAAAAATAAATCATTAAAATCGGTCACAATCTAGCGAAATTAATGTGATTTTTCACTCGTAAACAACTTTGTCGGCACGAAAAACATCAAAGACGGAATTCGAATTTTTAAAATATTCAAATACCAAAATTTCGACCCGTATCCCGGCTATCCTGAAATATATTAAATTTTAGACATAGGAGACGCATTGAACGTACTATGTCCTATTGTGTTTCTGCTCTGAACGTTTTTTAGGTTTTCCTTCAAGGGTTCAGAAAACGTAACTTCCATGTCTGTAAGTGCAATATCACAAAAGTTCCATTGTTTTTTCCCGTTTCAAGATGGTGGCACTTTCGGTTCGATTAACAAGCTCCATGTTTTGTGGACGAATCAGTAATTACTTGTCTAATATCGAGACTAACATATGTTTTTTAATTTTATTTAAAAACTTCCCTTGCGCGTTCTGCTCTTTAGCTGTTAGGAGGAAACAGAAAAGAGAAAGAGAGAAATGCGGCTTAACGTCCATTCGACACAAACGAGGTCATTTCGGGGGTAACATATGTCTTTTAATTGTATTTAAAAACTTCTCTTGCGCGTACAGGTCTTTAGTCGTGGGAGGAAACCGAAGGACACGGAGAAAACCCACGAGGTTGGACACCATACTCCATGTCACATGCAACCTGGAAATCGAAACGACGCCGGTTGACTCAATGACAGATGTTACGATACAGCGCGTACATGCTAACCATTTAGCCTCCCTAAAATCGAGAAATTGCTGACTTATAGCAAGAAACATTTCAACCGGGCGAAATTTTCTGTTTTAACAGTTTGATATGCACGGTACTTTAATTACCAACCCATTATTACAAAACTTTTGAAAATAAGCTCCAACTCAACAGCTTAATCGTATGCAATAAAAGTTTGGCCTGAATTGAAAGTTCTGCACCGAGAAAGTTTATCTCGATTTTCCGGCGTGGTTCCCCCTTGTCAGTGAGGCAGAACGGAGGGCCTGACAATGAGAGCTGTCTAGTCGTTCGGATGGGACGAAAAACCAAGGTCCCGTGTACACATTGGAGTGGACGTAAAATATCCCTAAGCAGTTGGAATTCGATACTGTTGAATAAGCTCTATACGATGACTAAATGTGTAGATTGTAGTCACCCACACATGTTTCGCTTAACAATTAAAGGATGCTGTTTTCAATGTTCGATCCTTTTGTTCTTCTACTCCTGATATGTTGGATTGTTGATCGATGGTTTCATATAAAAGACTAACAATAACACTCTTTGTAGAAGAAGTTCCCCAAAAATATTAAGTTGACTTTACGAGGAAGACCTCTAAACATGCTCCAAATTGTAAAAATACGACTTTTTGGATTTTCAATCTCTTTTTTTCGCCTATCCCTGATAATTAAAATAAATGATACAATGATTTTACACAATAGGCTAGCTATTGGACTCTCTATTGACAAAAGTTTCACCGCCCTCCCTTCATTATAACTGAAGTTATCGTGCCCTAAAGAATCAACAAATTAGGATGCCTATCTCTGCTTACCCTAAGCAGAAAATGCTCATCTTTGAACTCAATCATGATATTGACCTAGTGAACGTCTACACCAAGTTTGAACATTCTAGCTTAATTAGAAGGAGAGTTATTGTGTTTCAAATTCTAGGCCCTTCAAATTGCTACTACTTTTCATTTTCAATTCAAAATGGTGACCATCACGTGACCGAAATCAAAATTCTGATCAGATAGATTTTTAGGCCATCCTACAAGGACTCAGAAAATATAACTCCCGAGTCTGTAAGTAAAATAGCAAAAAAGCCTTAGTGACCATCACGTTTCCGAAATCAAAATTCTGATCCGATAGATTTTTAGGCATTCCTTCAAGGATTCCGAAAATATAACTCCCGAGTCTGTAAGTAAAATAGCAAAAAGCCTTTTTGATTTTTCACTTTTAAAGATGGTGGCACTTCCGGTTCAATCCACAAACTCCATATTTTGTGTACGAATCAGAAATTGCTTGTCTAGTATCAAAAAAAAAAGGTCATTTTGACCTATATTTCGACGATTTTTTTGAAAAATGTGATCCTTAATTTCGTCAAGGGGGGATAATTTAGAAAATATCTAATTATATTTTTGAAGTCACATCGGTAAGATCTACTTATATACTAAATTTCATGAAAATCGCACAACTATGAAAGAAGTTGTCAAATTGGTCTAAACTTCCGGTTCGAAATCACAGCGACGAATTTTCGAAATTCGAAAATGTGAAACTGTAGATGAAAATAATTTTTTTCAAGGTATTCAAAGAAAAAAGAATTAGTAAAATAGGTCAAATAGTCACAAAGTTACAGCATTGTAGGTCAAATGCATTCCTTCGTAAAATTCGGTGATTTCAGATTCGTAAAACGTTTTGAAAATATATTTAATCAACAGCCACCTCCCATTTTTGGGGGGATAGGTAAAAGTTTCAGAACGATCCTATGGTTAGATTCTGAGAAATCCGATTTGTGGACAAAACACAAAAAAAAATAACAATAATCTTAACAGAAACAATAAGCTTTCATGTGTAATATGAAAGCTTAATAATCTTAACAGAAACAATAAGCTTTCATTTGTAATATGAAAGCTTAATAACTTTAACAGAAACAATAAGCTTTCATATGTAATATGAAAGCTTAATAATACCAGAAACAATAAGCTTTCATATGAAAGCTTAACTAGATCTGCTACTGTCCCATGCAGATATGAAAGCTTTCATATTCACAGTCACTTCCTGTCACATGTCATGGGTCATATAAATAATCCGAACAAGAAAAATAAATCATAAAAATCGGTCGCAATCTAGCGAAATTAATGTGATATTAATGTGATTTTTCACTCGTAAACAATTTTTTCGGCACGAAAAACGTCAAAGACAAAATTCGAATTTTTGAAATAGTCAAATATCCTGACATGTATTCATTTCAGACATAGGAGACACATTGAACAAACTATGCCCTACTGTGTTTGTTTAAAAGCCCATAAATGTCGATGTTTCACTATATTTCATATTCACTTCAAAATGGCGACCATCAGTTGACCCAAATCAAAATTCTCCTCTGAAGTTTTTTGGGCTTTCCTTCAAGGATTCAGAAAATATAACTCCCGTATCTGTAAGTACAATATCGCCAAAGTTCTATTGATTGTTCACGTTTCAAGGAGATGGTACTTCCGGTTCGATCGACAAACTCCATATTTTGTGTACGAATCACTAATTACTTGTCTAGTATCGGAAAAAAATAGGTCATTCTGACCTATATTTCGACGATTTTTTTGGAAAACTTTGATCCTTAATTCACCAAGGGGAGATAATTTAGAAAGTTTCTAATCAAATTTTTGAAGTCGCATAAGTTAGATCTATATACATTTCATGGAAATCGTACATCTATTAAAAAAGTAGTCAAATTGGTAATAATTTCCGGTTCGAAATCACAGCGACGAAGTTTCGAAATTCGAAAATTTAAAACTGCAGATTTGAATTAATTGTCTCAAGGTACTCAAAGAAAAAAGATTTAGTAAAATAGGTCAAATAGTCACAAAGTTACAGCATTGTAGGTCAAATGCATTCGTTCGTAAAATTCGGTGATTTCGGATTAGTAAAAAGTTTTGAAAATATATTTAATCAACAGGTACCACCCATTTTTGGAGGGAAAGGTAAAAGTTTCAGAAAGATCCTATGGTTAGATTCTGAGAAATCCGATTTATGGATGAAACAACCCCCCCCCCCCCAAAAAAAAAAAAAAAAAAAAAAAAAAAAAATTATAACTAGATCTGCTACTGTCCAATGCAGATATGGAAGCTTTCATATTCACAGTCACTTCCTGTCACATGTCATGGGTCATATAAATATTCCGAACAAGAAAAAAAATCATTAAATTCGGTCACAATCTAGTGAAGTTAATGTGATATTAATGTTATTTTTCACTCGTAAACAACTTTGTCGGCACGATAAACGTCAAAGGCGAAATTCGAATTTTTGAAATAGTCAAATACCAAAAGTTCGATCTGTATCCCGGCTATCCTGGAATGTATTCATTTCAGACAGACTGTAGGAGACGCATTGAACAAACTATTCCCTACTGTGTTTGTTTAAAAGCCCATAAATGTCGATTTTTCACTGTTTCACATTCACTTCAAAATGGCGACCATCAGTTGACCTAAATCAAAATTCTGCTCTGAACGTTTTTTAGGCTTTCCTTCAAGGATTCGGGAAATATAACTCCCGTGTCTGTATGTACAAAATCGCCAAAGTTCTATTGATTTGTCATGTTTCAAGATGGTGGCACTTCCGGTTCGATCGACAAACTCCATATTTTGTATACGAATTAGTAATTACTTCAATCTGTTTTACAGAGAATTACTTACGAATTATCTCTGTAACGGATGCCTGTCCAAAACACGTGCGTTGTCTGCACGACCCGTAGTCATTGGCTCAACGGCTCGTGCAATCTTTACTTAACACTTAACTGCTTCGGGCAAAATGATGCATTTTACTCATTTTAATACCCATTTACACTAAATAGGAAATATTTGAAAAAATACTTCAAACGTCTTTATTTATTTTTCTTTTACCTCAAAAAAATGTTTGAGAATTGAATTTGTTGGAGTAAAAAAGTTAATATGCCGTACTCATTAAGCCTCGTCGATGTCATGCTTCTCAGTGATTGTAGCGGCCAAGCGAATATTCACTGCGGGATTAGTTTGTAATTACTTGTCTAGTATCGAAAAAAATATATTTCGACGATTTTTTTAAAAACTTTGATCCTTAATTTTAACAAGGGGAGATAATTTAGAAATTTTACGAAGGAATACATTTGGACACAGATCACTAAATATTCAGTTTAGCACAAAAGGCCCAGGGACCCGAGATGCACCGCTGTACATAAAGTAGCATGTATACTTAAAGGGCCATCATTTTTGGAGTTATTCTTTGATTTTGATTTCCTTTAACCGGTGTGTTGCCAGAACATATGGGAGGCTTATAAAAAAGTGATTTTTCACTCGTAAACAACTTTGTCGGCACGAAAAACGTCAAAGGCAAAATTCGAATTTTTGAAATAATCAAATATCCTGACATGTATTCATTTCAGACATAGGAGACACATTGAACAAACTATGCCCTACTGTGTTTGTTTAAAAGCCCATAAATGTCGATGTTTCACTATATTTCATATTCACTTCAAAATGGCGACCATCAGTTGACCCAAATCAAAATTCTCCTCTGAAGTTTTTTGGGCTTTCCTTCAAGGATTCAGAAAATATAACTCCCGTATCTGTAAGTACAATATCGCCAAAGTTCTATTGATTGTTCACGTTTCAAGGAGATGGTACTTCCGGTTCGATCGACAAACTCCATATTTTGTGTACGAATCACTAATTACTTGTCTAGTATCGGAAAAAAATAGGTCATTCTGACCTATATTTCGACGATTTTTTTGGAAAACTTTGATCCTTAATTCACCAAGGGGAGATAATTTAGAAAGTTTCTAATCAAATTTTTGAAGTCGCATAAGTTAGATCTATATACATTTCATGGAAATCGTACATCTATTAAAAAAGTAGTCAAATTGGTAATAATTTCCGGTTCGAAATCACAGCGACGAAGTTTCGAAATTCGAAAATTTAAAACTGCAGATTTGAATTAATTGTCTCAAGGTACTCAAAGAAAAAAGATTTAGTAAAATAGGTCAAATAGTCACAAAGTTACAGCATTGTAGGTCAAATGCATTCGTTCGTAAAATTCGGTGATTTCGGATTAGTAAAAAGTTTTGAAAATATATTTAATCAACAGGTACCACCCATTTTTGGAGGGAAAGGTAAAAGTTTCAGAAAGATCCTATGGTTAGATTCTGAGAAATCCGATTTATGGATGAAACAACCCCCCCCCCCCCCAAAAAAAAAAAAAAAAAAAAAAAAAAAAAATTATAACTAGATCTGCTACTGTCCAATGCAGATATGGAAGCTTTCATATTCACAGTCACTTCCTGTCACATGTCATGGGTCATATAAATATTCCGAACAAGAAAAAAAATCATTAAATTCGGTCACAATCTAGTGAAGTTAATGTGATATTAATGTTATTTTTCACTCGTAAACAACTTTGTCGGCACGATAAACGTCAAAGGCGAAATTCGAATTTTTGAAATAGTCAAATACCAAAAGTTCGATCTGTATCCCGGCTATCCTGGAATGTATTCATTTCAGACAGACTGTAGGAGACGCATTGAACAAACTATTCCCTACTGTGTTTGTTTAAAAGCCCATAAATGTCGATTTTTCACTGTTTCACATTCACTTCAAAATGGCGACCATCAGTTGACCTAAATCAAAATTCTGCTCTGAACGTTTTTTAGGCTTTCCTTCAAGGATTCGGGAAATATAACTCCCGTGTCTGTATGTACAAAATCGCCAAAGTTCTATTGATTTGTCATGTTTCAAGATGGTGGCACTTCCGGTTCGATCGACAAACTCCATATTTTGTATACGAATTAGTAATTACTTCAATCTGTTTTACAGAGAATTACTTACGAATTATCTCTGTAACGGATGCCTGTCCAAAACACGTGCGTTGTCTGCACGACCCGTAGTCATTGGCTCAACGGCTCGTGCAATCTTTACTTAACACTTAACTGCTTCGGGCAAAATGATGCATTTTACTCATTTTAATACCCATTTACACTAAATAGGAAATATTTGAAAAAATACTTCAAACGTCTTTATTTATTTTTCTTTTACCTCAAAAAAATGTTTGAGAATTGAATTTGTTGGAGTAAAAAAGTTAATATGCCGTACTCATTAAGCCTCGTCGATGTCATGCTTCTCAGTGATTGTAGCGGCCAAGCGAATATTCACTGCGGGATCAGTTTGTAATTACTTGTCTAGTATCGAAAAAAATATATTTCGACGATTTTTTTAAAAACTTTGATCCTTAATTTTAACAAGGGGAGATAATTTAGAAATTTTACGAAGGAATACATTTGGACACAGATCACTAAATATTCAGTTTAGCACAAAAGGCCCAGGGACCGAGATGCACCGCTGTACATAAAGTAGCATGTATACTTAAAGGGCCATCATTTTTGGAGTTATTCTTTGATTTTGATTTCCTTTAACCGGTGTGTTGCCAGAACATATGGGAGGCTTATAAAAAAGGCCTTTTGGTGATATCTAAAGTTTCACTCCTATATAGGACACAGATCACTAAATATTCATGGGGCGCACCCACGAATGTAGTTTTGGTGAATATTCATGATTTCGAGGCGGAAGGATACAAGGGTTGTGAGGTCGGTTACGTTGAAAGGGGGGGGGGCGAAAATTGCTTGTTTAGTTGTCTCTACTTCCAGCCTGTATATCTCAAGTTTTTCACGGTGAACCTCATACATGCTTTTGGGTCAGAGTTTGCCACGTTGCTCCATCTGTGGCAGAAAGCTTTCTATCCAACGAATATTTGGGAAAAAGTTACAGCCGGTCTAAGAGACGAGAATTAACATTAAAGTCAATGGGGAAATAATTAGTGATGTGTGGTCTGTCTGTGTATGACATGGCTGTGACTGATATGCCTTAGTTTTGAAATCATGATGACTAAATTGTCAAAAAATATGTATAAAATATTTTCAGGCGAGAAAAACTCAAAAAATGTTAAATTTTAAAAACAAAATCATCAAAGTTTAGAGAAAAATTGTGATTTTACTGCAAATTTCTCAATTTTCAGGTTTTATTTAATTTCTAACAGTAAGAAAAAAATTTCAATGTCGAATTTTGGTGTATTCAGCCTCAGAAAGCACAGATAAAGTGAACAACGTTGTAATTTCACCTAATTTTGTCTAAAAATCAGGAATATTGACAGATTCCCCTATTTCGATGTAGAAATTAATGCCTTCATGCCTACTCAAAATTTCTAAAACTGCCCTTATTTCCATTGCTAATGTAACTTAGATGGGATCTATAAGTTTGTCAGGTTTAGAAATAGCTCCAGATTTCCTATAGAAAATTGAAAATTGGCAACACTGAGTTTATAATATTCAGCAGATGGGTTTGTACAAAATGTTCAAAACAGGAGTTGCCTCAATTTTGCCACCAATTTAGACAGAAAAAGCATTTTTTCCTCTTTGAAATGTTAAATTCTTGTATTTCCGTCATGAAGGAAGCAATATCCCAGTCTTTATAGACAATTTTCATCCCACCATTCTGTTTAGAGAGGCTATAAATGCCCCACCCACCCTTTTTTATTTATGTGTTTTGAGAGATTTAATTGCACCTGTATTGACAATTAAATTATAGTAATTGGAATTTGTTGTTGAATTACAGCTAGGAATGTTATTTTTCACCAATAAATAGTTATTTTTTTTTACATTTCCAGGATTTCTAACCTTTTTGTTTAAAGTCAAACTTAGAACCCTGAGACATGTCAGGGCAATAAGACCACACCTTGATACAAAACGGATGTAGATGTGTAAGTGTCAGCTTAATGGTCCATATTTTCTTATCAGCATCTAGGATTGGTGGTGTTTGTTGTATTTATGTTAATTATAGAGCAGTAAAATGTTAACTTTGTCCTATTTCAGGCCTCTTTTATGTTGTCAACTCTGTTATAACTGCCTTTTTGACTTCATTTTTCCAGGCAATTGATGTAATGGTCCAGACATCTTGATTCAGCACAAGAATTGCAATAAAGATTTGTATGATGCCTCTGAGTTTTGAGATGTTGAAAACATTGAACTATTTCCAAATTCGTGAAAATTGTGTATTCTGTGACCATTTTGTTAGAGAGGGGTGGTCATAGACCAAATATGGCATTTTTATTCTTTTCATCAAGGCCTATTTTATACCATAATTCATATTTATTTTTTCTTTGATGTCCATAGCAGTTATATCTGATAACAACTTCTCATGACGTCATCAGAGTTTGATATATTCGGTTCATATCAACCGCTGATGACGTCCTGACAGGTTGATATTTCATATCAACCGCTGATGACGTCATCCAAGGTCGATATATTCGGCTCATATCAACCGAATGTAGATGATAGAAATAATACAAAGAACACAGAAATAAAATTTTATTCTTTTGACAATAAAAAAAAGTTATGGTACAGTTTGTAGCATTCAGTAACGAAATAGACGGTGTACTTATCGGCATATTTAAATCGGTTATCCATACTCCATGTCTAAGATATCTTTCAGATTTTTCTTTCCGCCCACATTATTTCTCCACACACTGCAAGATTTGAAAGCATTTATCGCTCAAAAGTTCCTTTGTAAAGTATTTTTGGATACAGTCCACTTAAACCAGTCGGTCAAATCCTTCTCTGAACATACCTAAATTTCAATCACGATTCATTGTCAGAAATATCGGAAAAGATTGCCTTTTGATCCAAATTTCCTTCAGGCTTTGGATAGATCCTCATCATATTTGCATCCACATCTATTCCATCGTCAATATGATGACTAAAAATGATTGATTATTCGTCTGACTTCGTTTGATTATCCATTTTGTTCTTGCATGCTTTCAATTCAATTTCCCAAAATGGCGGCGTGTAAACAAACACACATCGGTAAACAAACTCACATCGGTAATTACATCGGTAATTCTCGCTATTTGGCAGAAACTACCGAGCAATTATCCAATCACTGTTGCCTTTTTTAGAAGAGTCCATTAAATTTAAGGGTGAACGTTGTATATGTCAGATATAAACCTACTCTCCCTCGGATTGATATGATAGAGAACCCTTGGGCTTCGCCCGCGTGTTCTCTATCATATCAACCTTGGGTAGGTTAATATCCTATACATATTAGCCAGGGATGGTTAAACATAGCTGTTAGACAGATTCATTTGGTAATGTTAGCTCTGCAACCAAAGATACGATTGATTGAGTCATTGGAATATTTAGGAGGTGGGGTTACATGTTTCGGTACAGACCTCTATAATTACAACCAATGCATCTGATTTGTGATTTTTCTGTTTGCATATTGTCCAGGGTTTCCAAAAATATATTACTTGCCAGTCTGACTATCTAAAAAAGTGGAAAATTATTGGTTTTTTGAAAGATGCTACATGTAAATTTTGTACATTTTTCATGACATGGCAGTAAAAAAATATATTTTGAAAAAAAATCCAGATTATGAGTGTTTTCTGTGTAATTTGTTTGTGACTTGTCTTAATTTTTCACAATTCTCAGATACTGCCTTTAATAAGAAAGATTTTTAAATTTTAGCACAAAAGGTCCAGGGACATGAGATGCACCGTTGTACATAAAGCAGCATGTATACTTAAAGGGCCATCATTTTTGGAGTTATTCTTTGATTTTCTTTAACCGGTGTGTTGCCAGAACATATGGGAAGGATATAAAAAAGGCCTTTTTGGTGATATCTAAAGTTTCACTTCTATATAGGACACAGATCACTAAATATTCATGGGCCGCACCCACGAATGTAGGGCGAAAGTTATTTTTAGTCTTTCTCTCCCTTTTTCTTTCCCCCCTTTTGCATGGCGATTTTTGTTGACTTTTGGAGTAGAATCGATGAAAAGGGTTTAAAAATACATTTTCTGCCAGGTTTTGGTGAATATTCATGATTTTGAGGCGGAAGGATACAAGGGTTGTGAGGTTGGTTACGTTGAAAGGGAGGGCCGAAAATTGCTTGTTTAGCTGTCTCTACTTCCAGCCTGTGTATCTCAAGTTTTTCATGGTGAACCTCATACATGCATTTGGGCCAGAGTTTTCCACATGTTGCTCCATCTGTGGCAGAAAGCGTTCTACCCAACGAATACTTGGGGAAAAGTTACAGCCGGTCTAAGAGACGAGAATTAACATTAAAGTCAATGGGGAAATAATTAGTGATCTGTGGCCATTTGACCTAAAATGCTATTACTAATTCTTTTTTATCTGAGTATCTTGAGACATTTACTACAAATCTGCAATTTCGGATTTTCGAATTTCGAAACTTTGTCGCTGTGATTTCGAACCGAAATCACCGAATTTTACGAACGAATACATTTAACCTACAATACTGTAACTATGTGAATATTTGACCTATTTTATTAATTCTTTTTTCTTTGGGTGTCTTGAGACATTTACTTCAAATCTGCAATTTCGGATTTTCGACATTCGAAACTTCGTTGCTGTGATTTTGAACCGGAAGTTGAGACCAACTTGACAACTTCTTTAATAGATGTACGATTTTCATGAAATTTAATATGTCAGTAGACCTTACTGATGCGACTTGAAAAATTATCTCCCCTTGGTGAAATTAAGGATCAAAGTTTTGAAAAAAATCTTCGAAATATAGTTCAGAATGACCTAATATTTTCTTTTTTGATACTGGTCAAGTAATTACCGATTCGTACACAAAATATTAAGTTTGTCGATCGAACCGGAAGTGCCACCATCTTGAAACGTGAAAAAACAATAGAACTTTAGAACTTTGGCGATATTGCACTTACAGACATGGGAGTTATATTTTCTGAATCCTTGAAGGAAGGTCCAAAAAACGTTCAGAGCAGAATTTTGATTTAGGTCAACTGATGGCCGCCACTTTGAAGTGAATATGAAAAGTTGTAGAAAATTGAAGGGCCGAGACTTTGGAACACAATAATTCTCCTTTTAATTGAGCTAGAATGTTCAATCTTGGTGTAGACGTTCACTACGTCAATGTTGATTGATTTCAAAGATGGGTATTTTCTGCCTAGGGTAAGCCGAGATAAGCAAGCTGATTTGTTGATTCTTTAGGGCACGATAACTTTTGTTATAATGAAGGGAGGGCGATGAAACTCTTATCAATCGGGAGTCTACTAGCTAGCCAGTTGTGAGAAATCATTGTATCATTTTTTTTAAATGTCTGTGGTAGCCGGAAAAAAAAGAGATCGAAAACGCAAAAGGTCGTATTTTGACGATTTGGAGCATTTTTAGAGGTCCTTTTCTCTTAAAGTCAACATAATATTTTTTAGAGAATTTTTCTACAAAGAGTCTTATCGGTTGTCTTTTATATGAAACCATCGATCAACAGTCCAAAATGTCATGAGTAGAAGAATAAAAGGATCCAAAATTGAAAACAGCACCCTTTCATTGTTAAGCGAAACATGCAGTGTGTGTGGCTACAATCTGCACATTTTGTCATCGTACAGAGCTTAGTCAACAGTATCGAATTCCAACTGATAATGGATCTTTTACGTGCACTCCAATGTGCACACGGGACCTTGGTTTTTCGTCCCATCCGAACGAATAGACAGCTGTCCTTGTCAGGCCCTCCGTTCTGCCTCACTTTCTCGGTGCAGAACTTTCAATTCAGGCCAGATGTTTATTGCATACGATTAAGGTGGTCAGTTGGAGCTTATTTTCAAAAGTTTTGTAATAATCGCTTGGTAATTAAAGTACCGTGCACATTAAACTGTTAAAACAGAAAATTTCGCCCGGTTGAAATGTTTCTTGCAATTTTCGGAATTCAGGGAGGCTGAATGGCTGACTGGTTAGCATGTGCGCGCTGTATCGTAACGTCTGTCATTGAGTCAACGGGCGTCGTTTCGATTTCCAGGTTGCACGTAACATGGAGTATGGTGTCCCACCTCTTGGGTTTTCTCCGTGTCCTTCGGTTTCCTCCCACGGCTAAAGACCCATATTCGCAAGGGAAGTTTTTAAATAAAATTAAAAAACATATTTTAGTCCCGAAATGACATAGTTTGTGTCGAATGGTCGTTAAGCAGCATTTCTCTCTTTCACTTTTATTTTTAAAGTTTTGTAATAATCGGTGAACTGTAAAAGTGATCAAACATAAGATTTCGCCCAGCTGTAATGTTTTTCACTTTAAAGTCAGCAATTTGCCGATTTTAGGGGGCAAACGTTTATTGCGAACGATTAAGCTGGTCAGGGGGCGCTTATTTTTTAAAAGTTTTGTAATATTCGGTTGATAATTAAAGGACCGTGCAAATTAAACTGTTAAAATAGAAAATTTCGCCGGGTTGAAATGTTTATCGCTGTAGGTCAGCAATATACCAAATTTTGGGAGTTTGCTTGGCTGAATGGTTAGCACGTGCGCTCTGTATCATAACGTCTGTCATTGAGTCAACTGGCGTTGTTTCGTGACAAGGAGTATTGTCGCCTGCCCAACCTCGTAGGCCGTAACGCCGCTGCCCGCGTAAAATTTCCCCCATTGCACGCTTTATGGCGTATGCCCGTCTTCATTAGCCCATTTTAGGAGCAGAACAGTAGGACGTTAAACCCCATTCAATTTCATTTTATTTTCTCTAAGTTGCTAATTTATTATAGTGGATAAATATTTTTCTGTTTCTAGCAATTATTTAATTTCTGCATAGAAATCTTGCTTTGAACATTTTTTTTTATTGCAGAGTGCCATTCTTGTATATTGCAGTCTATGAGCATTTTCTCTCTAGGGTAAGCAGAGATAAGCAAACTGATTTGTCTATTCTTTAGGGAACGTCAACTTTGGTTGGTTATAATGAAGGGAGGGCGATGAAACTCTTGTCAATCGAGAGTCTAATAGCTAGCCTGTTGTGTGAAATAATTGTATCCAAAAAGTCGTATTTTTACGATTTGGAACATTTTTAGAGGTCTTTTTCTCGTAAAGTAAACATGATATTTTTTGGAACTTCTTCTACATAGAGTCTTATCAGTAGTCTTTTATATGAAACTATCGATCAACAGTCCAACATATCAGGAGTAGAAGAACAAAAGGATCGAACATTGAAAACGGCACCTTTCATTGTTAAGCGAAACATGCAGTGGAGTTGAAAAACATTCATCATATGGATTGATGTCGGAAAAACTGTATACTCCACATCGACTTAGAAATAGATATAAGGACCTGCTATTTATTGGATATATTGTAATAAAAACTAGTTCAAATTTCTGTTGGCGTACGTCGGCACAGTATTATACCAGGAACAGTATGCTGTGCGGTAACTGAGTTTGAATTTCGTGAAAATCGGACCAAAATTGCTGGACAAAATAGCCGCCGCTTGTACGCGAATAGTGTAACAATATTGTATATCAAGTGGACCTGTAGAGGTCACAATTTTAATTTGATTTTGATGAAACTTCAAACAGAGTTTAAGGTCTTGAGACCAACAAGTATATTGATTTTCAATGAATTTGATAATTGTACAGCTAAATCCATAATATTAAATGTTTCGTATACTAAACATTAGCATAGGGCAGAACTTTATATATAAAAAAAAAATTCTAATGATTTTTGATAATTACTTAATATGCGACAACTCTTGTTGACTGCCCGGACGACATAGTTGCTGGCGGGCGTATGTTTCGTTGCAAAAGGGAACAAAATTTGGTTACAGAGGAAATTTGTTTATTAAAGTTTATGGATGAAACGAAGATAAGACCAATATTTTTGGCTGATTCGACCACAGGAATTACACATTCTCCAATAGATATTTGACTGTTGTTGGAATCTGTTGTGGGGGTTTGTATGCTCGGTCTACCGATCGAAAGAAATTCTATTTTATCTGAACTAAGTTTCAAGTAGTTTTCATGCACCCACACACTGATTTTTTCAATGCAGTTTTCCACTTGGTGTTTTTTCTCTGGGACGTCGCAAGGTGGGCCTCTGCATCACATTCCCTGATAACATCGCCAATTGTGAAATGAATTGGGCCGAGGACTGATCCTTGGGGAACCTCGTACTGTAGTACTTTTGGTTGTGATTTTGCACCCCCAGCACACACTAATTGCGATCTGCATGTTAAATAGGATATGATAAGCTCCAATGACGAATCAGATAACTTTATTCTTTGCTTTAAGCGCTGCAGGGGATGTTGGTGATCTATGGTGTCAAATGCGGCTGAAAAGTTCAATAATACGAATAGAGTAACATATTTTTTGGCCATGGCTCGGAGAATATCATTGTGAACCCTCGTTACGGCCGTCTCTGTACATGCAGATTTCTGTAAGCAGACTGGTATGTTTCTAGTAGATTATTTATGTTCATTCATGCCGTATTTTATTTGATCCGCAATAATTTTTCAATAACTTTACAAATGAGAGATAGATTTGAAACTGGTCTGTAATTTTTCAGTATATCTTGTTGACACTCTAGAGGCCAAAGTTAATATCCGATTGACTATGAATTTACACACAGTGTTTAAGATCATGAGATGATCTACACATTTAGTCATCGTATAGAGCTTATTCAACAGTATCGAATTCCAACTGCTTAGTGATATTTTACGTGCACTCTAATGTGTATACGTGACCTTGGTTTTTCGTCCCATCCGAACGACTGGACAGCTGTCCTTGTCGGGCCCTCCGTTCTGCCTCACTGACAAGGGGAACCACGCCTGAAAATCGAGATGAACTTTCTCGGTGCAGAACTTTCAATTCAGGCCAAACGTTTATTGCATACGATTAAGCTGGTGAGTTGGAGCTTATTTTCAAAAGTTTTGTAATAATCGGTTGGTAATTAAAGTACCGTGCAAATCAAACTGTTAAAACAGAAAATGAAGCCCGGTTGACATGTTTCTTGCTATAAGTCAGCAATTTCCCGATTTCAGGGAGGCTGAATGATTAGCATGTGCGTGCTGTATCGTAACGTCTATCACTGAGTCAACCGGCGTCGTTTTGATTTCCAGGTTGCACGTGACATGGAGTATGGTGTCCAACCTCGTGGGTTTTCTCCGTGTCCTTCGGTTTCCCCCCAACGGCTAAAGACACGTACGCCCAAGGAAGTTTTTAAACAAAATTAAAAAACATATGTTAGTCCCGAAATGACCTAGTTTGTGTCGAATGCACATTAAGTCCCATTGTTCTCTTTCTCTTTTATTTTTAAAATTTTGTAATAATCGGTTGATAATCAAAGATACTGTAAAAGTGATAAAACAGAAAATTTCGCCCGGTTGTAATGTTTCTCACTTTAAGTCAGCAATTTGCCGATTTTAAGGGGCAAACGTTTATTGCGAACATATAAATTGGTCAGGGGGGAGCTTATTTTTAAAAGTTTTGTAATATTCGGTTGACAACTAAAGGTACCGTGCAAATTAAACTGTTAAAATAGAAGATTTCGACCGGTTGAAATGTTTCTCGCTGTAGGTCAGCAATTTGCCGATTTTAGGGAGGTTGCGTGGCTGAATGGGTAGCACGTGCGCTCTGTATCATAACGTCTGTCATTGAGTCAACTGGTGTTGTTTCGATTTCTTGGTTGTACGTGACAATGCGCATGGTCGCCTGTCCAACCTCGTAGGCCGTAACGCCGCTGCCCGGGTAAAATTTCCCTCATTGCACACTTTATGGCGTTTGCCCGTCTCCATTAGCCCATTTTAGGAGCAGAACAGTAGGACGTTAAACCCCATTCATTTTCATATCATTTTCTCTATGTTGCTTATTTGTTATAGTGGATAAATATTTTTCTGGTTCTAGCAATTATTTAATTTCTGCATAGAAATCTTGCTTTGACCAGGTTTTTTTTTATTGCAGAGTGCCATTCTTGTATATTGCAGTCTATTACCCTTTGTTTAAAACATGCTTAAGAAGTTGTCACGATTTCCTACTTATAACCAAAAATATTGGAAACCATAATTATATAACATATCTCTAATTTTGGAAACCCGATTACAGCTATACAAGTTTCAGTTATTTCCCTTAAGTTTAAAGATTATTTTTTTTGCCTGAGTTTTAGACCGATTTTGATAATTATGTCTTAATGATTTTCCAAATTTACATATTTAACGTAAATATTCAAACAGTTGAGTACAACCTGATTCAAAAAGTTTTAGTTTTGTTCAAAGTTATCTCATTTAATTTTTCGATGTTTTTCTTACCATTTTCATTTCATTTTTCTGAAAGTTTTGAAGTTGGAAATTGGAAGTCATCCGGATTACAGCAACACAAGTATCAGTTATTTCCCTTTAGTTTTCAGATTATGCAATGTTTCATATTATATTTAGACTTGTAACTTCGCGAGTTTTTGACCAATTTTGATAGTTTGTTATTCTTATCCTTTTATTTGAGATACTTGATATAATCGATGACACGTGACGATGAACATGAAACCTTTCATATCTGCATGGGACAGTAGCAAACGTAGTTATTGTTTTTTGTGTGTGTTTGTGTTTTCTGCAAATCGGATTTCTCAGAATCTATCCATAGGATCTTTCTGAAATTTTGACCTACCCCCCCCCCTCCAAAAAAAAAAAATAAATGGGATGCGAACCTTGATTGAATATATTTTCAAAACGTTTCACGAATCCGAAATCACCGAATTTTACGAACGAAGGCATTTGACCTACAATGCTATAACTTTGTGACTATTTGACCTATTTTACTAATTCTTTTTGCTTCGAGTATCCTAAGACATTTACTTCAAATCTGGAATTTGGGATTTTCGAATTTCGAAACTTCGTCGCTGTGATTTCGAACCGGAAGTTGAGACCAACTTGACAATTTCTTTAATAGTTGTGCGATTTTCATGAAATTTAGAATGTAAGTAGAATTTGCCAATGCGACTTCAATGATGTCCTAAATTATCTCCCCTTGGTGAAATTAAGGGTCAAATTTTTCCAAAAAAAATCGTCGAAATATAGGTAAGAATGACCTGATTTTTGATACTAGATAAGCAATTACTGATTTGTACATAAAATATAGACTCTGTCGATCGAACTGGAAGTGCCACTATCTTGAAACGTGAAAAATCACTAAGGCTTTTTTGCTATTTTACTTACAGTCACGGGAGTTATATTTCCCGAATCCTTGAAGGAATGGCTAAAAAACGTTCAGAGTAGAATTTTGATTTAGGTCCACCGATGGTCGCATTTTGAAGTGAATATGAAAAGTAATAGCAATTTGAAGAGCCAAGACTTTGAAACACAATAACTCTCCTGATAATTGGGCTAGAATGTTCAGTCTTGGTGTAGACGTTCACTAGGTCAATGTCATGATTGAGATCAAAGATGAGCATTTTCTGTCTAGGGTAAGCCGAGATAAGCAGCTGATTTGTTGATTCTTTAGGGCACGATAACTTTTGTAATAATGAAGGGAGGGTGATGAAACTCTTGTCAATCGAGAGTCTACTAGCTAGCCAGTTGTTTGAAATCATTGCATCATTTTTTTAAATAAAGAGATCGAAAATGCAAAAAGTCATATTTTTACGATTTGGAGCATTTTTAGGGGTCTTTTTCTCGTGTAGTAAACATGATATTTTTTGGGAACTTATCGGTAGTCTTTTATATGAAACCATCGATGAATAGTCCAAAATATCAGGAGTAGAAGAACAAAGGGATCGAAAATTGAAAACGGCCCCTTTTCATTGTTAAGCAAAACATGCATTCAACAGTATCGAATTCCAACTGATAAGGGGTCTTTTACTTGCACTCCAATGTTTACACGGGACCTAGGTTTTTCGTCCCATCCGAACGACTAGACATAAAATTATGTTATTATTTGTAGATAACATGAAGAGGTTTGTACCAGAGAGTTGTTGTGTAAGTCAGATGGATCTAAATGTAACGAAATGTCAGGCTAGAATCGAGAAACATATTATACCTGCCATAGGCCCACCGGTCTTTGCCGATATGGAAAATAACCAACTTTTTACAGAGGTATGTCAATATATTACACAATGTCTTATATATTACATCTTTGATTTACTGAACTAACTTGGCGAAATGTTATTTTAATGAGATTACTTTTAACAATTCCCCTAGATGTTACTAGCTGCAATTTTATATGCCGTGGAAATTGTATTAAATGAAACTCAGTGTGGACCTTTGAGAATATTAAGTAGAAATATTAAGTAGTTGTCCCAAATTTGACTTTAGGGCACATGATTTAAAATGTTTATTTTAACTGTGCTGACAGGGCCCAGGAGTAGACGTGTTTAAGGCCCAGGTGGAAACAAGATTTCGAAATTAAGTTCGTATATATAGTTTTGATTTATTAAGAATATAGAAAACAGTTCAATAATCAAGTAACAACCCCACTAAAAAAGGTAACAGTCGTTACCTAGTCCTAGACGTCGAAGATCCCCATAACATTTCGAGCTTCAGGGTCCCAAATACATAGGTCCACCACGGGCCACAGCAAGAATTATTTATCGTCGACAGCCTCTTCATGGTTACATAGCTATTTGCATTTATGCTACAATTAAACACAGTGACTCACATCGATGACTTTAAGAAAACAAATTATCGTTATATAGATATAGATCAGGGTCCTGTTTCTCGAAATCTTAACTAAAGATAACATCCAAATGTTAGTAGATACTTCAATTTAGATTGGCTAAACACTAAAATCAATCTAATCTTATCCAATCAAATTACTAAAATTTGGATTTATCTTAGTTAAAATTTCGTGAAACCGGCCCCACGGCCGTATGTAGGATTTTAAAAGTGGCGGTGCAGCAGAGTGGGGGCGCCATATCCTCCCCATAAGTGATATAAAAAAAAGTTTGGATCTGGGCAAACGAATCCATTGGCGTGTGTGCGCCGTTAAAACCTCCTGTGTCCCCGCTAGATACGGCCCTGATATACATTTCAACGAACTGACTGTTTGTGAAAGGTTGTCTGCCAGAAGCTCAATTATAACCGACCATAACCTGTCGGGCTGTATAATTTACTGTATTGTATACCAATGATTATTCGTCCATGATGACAAATCGTTAACAAATAATCCCTGGAGTCAACTGGTTTTAAGCAAATATATCTGATTAGACATTGGTTATTTTTTTATAAATTATTACAGGGATGTTACACTGCCTTTTATAGCTTCATCTCTCGGAATGCACAGCTACTTGGTGGTATTGCAGTTGGGGTTGGCGTTGCCATGGTAAGTTGTTGCATTTCTGTATTTTCTACATGAATGCATCCTGTAATATTACTGCTAATGATAATACTACTGCTAATAATACCAATACCAATATTTATACGGCTACTTCTACCACTAATAATAATAATATTGTGACTGAATATTCAATTAAAGTAAAGAAATTTTAACCGACGTGAAGAGTTGATAAACCAAAGATTATTCGTATCGCAGGGACTGGTGGGCAATTCAAATGAGGATGGATAAACAACGGGCACTGCCATTTGGTTTAAATTTGTGGGTGCGTGTGGATGAGGAGCTAGGTGAACGTTCGTCATCTATGGTTCACCATCGCAGTTTTAGGCGGTACCGTTCTTGTATCTCTCACAATACATTGCATTCTAATGGCGAACGCTTAAATGACAATATTGGTGTCAGTCATTATCACATATGTGATAAGACTGGTTAAACATATTCCAAAAAAAGATCATTTCTACGATAGGGGAGTAATAAAGGATTCATGAATCGGAAGGGACGAATGCCAAAGGAAACCACGAGTAATCCCTCTATGTAATTGGCTGAAGTGACGAGTGATAACAGAAGACAAAAAGTTGTTATATGGGACCGCAAGAGGATATCTGACGATTCAATAAAGTAATTAAGTGCCATAAGATATAAGATAAGAGAACACGAGAAAAATAGAAATAGTCCGTACAATCCGTTGTTTTTATTACTTTTATAGGGGAGACCGGGGCACATTGAACCATTTTGTTCACATACATGTTTGTCCTCATTTCATATCAAATGTTTTTATTGGAAGATCTCTTTACTTTATTGTATTGTTAGAAGACATACCATAGTTGCTATCGTGTATCAGATTCAAATAAATTAATCTTTAACTTATATTTTAAAAAAAATAACCCAACATTTTAATCCACTTTACTGTAATGGTTCAGTGTGTCCCGCTTTACAAAATAGTCGGGACAGGCTTAACCAAATAATGGGGCACATTGAACAGTGGTAAAAATTCCATGTTAACATAGATCTGAACTTAGATCTCAATCCTAGTCTCTTATTTCGTAGTGATCTAAAGAATTTACAAACAATCAGTGTATTGTTAAAAACAAATATCCACAGATTTGACATCTATGCAACGATCGAAACAAGCAGGAGTCTGGATTTCCTATGCTCCTACAAATCGCCGTAAAATGCACATAAGTTGGCAGTTTGGTGGGATCAAATGCAACTTTTGTAGTGAATTAAACAAAAATTTGTCCAATATTCTGACTAACTTCGGACATCCTGATTTGGTGACGAGCGACTCTAGTCAAAAGCTTGGTATAATCTTTGACATGGTTGTTGGTGGGGTCTTTCCTAGGGCGTCGGTAGGTTGTGGTATCATTTAGTAGGTCTTCCACAATGTTGTGGTATTCATCGGTATTCATAACTACAGTTGCCTTACCCTTGTCAGCTGCTACAATGGTTATATTCGGATCACTGCGAAAGTCTTTTATTGCCTTTTTCTGTTGCGGGGTTATGTTGCTTACTTGTGGTTTAGCTTTTAGGAGTAGGTCAGCTTTTTGAAATCACTCTGTGAAGACGGAAACAACATCCATAACAGACTGAAAACAGACCACCCCCGTTCACCATACGCCAGAGCATCAATAAAGATCCACAAAGATCCAATTAAAGCCAGACTTCTGATATGCTCAATAGACTCAGTTTATTACAATACAGCTAAGTATCTTTCAAAATTACTCTCACCACTAGGAAAAACAGCAGATTCGTTCATTAAGGACTCCACTGAATTTTGTTCCAAATGCAACTTTTGTAGTGAATTAAACAAAAATTTGTCCAATATTCTGACTAACTTCGGACATCCTGATTTGGTGACAAGCGACTCTAGTCAAAAGCTTGGTATAATCTTTGACATGGTTGTTGGTGGGGTCTTTCCTAAGGCGTCGGTAGGTTGTGGTATCATTTAGTAGGTCTTCCACAATGTTGTGGTATTCATCGGTATTCATAACTACAGTTGCCTTACCCTTGTCAGCTGCTACAATGGTTATATTCGGATCACTGCGAAAGTCTTTTATTGCCTTTTTCTGTTGCGGGGTTATGTTGCTTACTTGTGGTTTAGCTTTTAGGAGTAGGTCAGCTTTTTGAAATCACTCTGTGAAGACGGAAACAACATCCATAACAGACTGAAACCAGACCACCCCCGTTCACCATACGCCAGAGCATCAATAGAGATCCACAAAGATCCAATTAAAGCCAGACTTCTGATATGCTCAATAGACTCAGTTTATTACAATACAGCTAAGTATCTTTCAAAATTACTCTCACCACTAGGAAAAACAGCAGATTCGTTCATTAAGGACTCCACTGAATTTTGTTCCAAATGCAACTTTTGTAGTGAATTAAACAAAAATTTGTCCAATATTCTGACTAACTTCGGACATCCTGATTTGGTGACAAGCGACTCTAGTCAAAAGCTTGGTATAATCTTTGACATGGTTGTTGGTGGGGTCTTTCCTAAGGCGTCGGTAGGTTGTGGTATCATTTAGTAGGTCTTCCACAATGTTGTGGTATTCATCGGTATTCATAACTACAGTTGCCTTACCCTTGTCAGCTGCTACAATGGTTATATTCGGATCACTGCGAAAGTCTTTTATTGCCTTTTTCTGTTGCGGGGTTATGTTGCTTACTTGTGGTTTAGCTTTTAGGAGTAGGTCAGCTTTTTGAAATCACTCTGTGAAGACGGAAACAACATCCATAACAGACTGAAACCAGACCACCCCCGTTCACCATACGCCAGAGCATCAATAGAGATCCACAAAGATCCAATTAAAGCCAGACTTCTGATATGCTCAATAGACTCAGTTTATTACAATACAGCTAAGTATCTTTCAAAATTACTCTCACCACTAGGAAAAACAGCAGATTCGTTCATTAAGGACTCCACTGAATTTTGTTCCAAACTTAAAGAGATAAGAAATCCCGGTAAAATGCTCTCGTACGATGTTGTTGACTTATTTACAATGTGCCAAGAGAAGATGCCCTAAAAGTCCTAGAAACCCGCATCCACCAACTCTCTACGCCACTGGAAACGATGTTAGGAGTTGATACCATCATCTGTCTAATCAAGCAATGCCTGGAATCTACATACTTCACATGGGGTGACATCTATTACCAACAAACAGATCCATGGGTTACCAATGGGCAGCCCCTTATCCCCTCTGATAGCTGAAATTTTCATGACGTCACTAGAAGAAGTAGCCGTCCAAACCGCACCATTCCAACCCCTATTTTGGTCTCGTAAGGTGGACGACGTATTTGTTATGATAAAAGATGAAGATGATGCTGGGACCCTACTACACCATCTGAACGACCAACACCCAAGGATCAAGTTTACCATGGAGAATGAAACCAGTAACAGCCTTCCGTTCCTAGACATACAAGTTACAAGAGAAGACTCTGAAATTATTACCTCAGTATATAGAAAGCCAACCCACACAGACCAGTATATTCATTACAAATCAAACCACCCTAACAGCACCAAAGCAGCAGTCATTGCCACCCTAACAAAAAGGGCTAAAAATATCTGTGACCCTGAACTACTCCCCCACGAAGTCCAACATCTTACAGACGTTTTCACCAAACATAACGGGTATGCACTAAAGATTGTTAAAAAGATTATTAATTCTACAATATCCGACCTGCCAAAACCAGATAAACTAAAACCTGATAAAGGCCCCATACGAGTGTTTATACCTTTCCACGGGAACATCTCCCACCAAATTAGAAGATTATTAAAACAAGAAGCACATATAGAAACCACATATCTCAAAGGCAAGACAACCAAAGAATTAATAAAAGCAAATGGAAAGATAACCCCCAACAAATCCATCTCCCCAAAAGGGTGTGTTTACCAAGTGACTTGCAGCTGTGGGGGCACTTACATTGGAGAGTCGAACATCCCCTTGAACATCAGAATCAAAGAACACATGTCAAAAACCACCACCAACCAATCTGCCATTGCCGAACACCTTATTGAAAACCCGCGCCACCGAGTGAACTGGACAAACGTCAAAAAGTTAGCTGTTAACTGCCATAACAAACGAAACCGAAGAACCCATGAAGCAATTAATATACGTAGGCATGAACCAAAAACTCAACAGGGACCCAGGAATTTACATTCCAATAGGGTATGATCGCATCATTAAAGTGTAGCTTTCAACGTCTCCGAACTTTTTAAAACTACCCATTAATGTTAATATTTTGAGTGTTTTCAATTAGATACTTCTCCTTAAGTCAAATTATTTACAAATTTACTTTTACTGCATCTTGTTTTAACTGTAACAATTCACTCGGCATGGCTTCAGTTCACACCTACAATACTGCTCTTTTATTCTTTATTATTACTTTCATCTATAACTAATTACTGTATATATATATATATTTACTCATTATGTTTTCACTGTTAGGGCTGGGTGCTTGTGTCTCATTATACCTCTTAATAATTGTTTGATCCTTTATTCCTGTACTCATATATACTAATTACAGTTTATAACTATCTGTGTACATTTGTTTATTCAACGGCTTGGGACAGTTGCTCATGCTTGCTGACCTTGCATCCCATTGGATGGTTCATGCTGCTATAGTGTATATATATAACCAGATTATTTTCATTTTATTTATTTGGGTTATATGCTTGATAACTAACAACTTGTGGAATCTTGTTGAAACGTAGTAGTGAAATAAACTATGGTAATTGTTATCCATAAAAAGTGTGTTATTTGATTATGTTCCAATTACTAAATGCCATTCAAAGAATATATACGACTGACACCAATATTGTCCTTTAAATACGATTTAATGTTATAGCACACAGTATTCTCTTTATCACCATAAGCCTTACAGATTTATTCCCCTTCCCACCGTTTAATCAATAATGTATCATGGAATAACAATCTAATTGTTGTATTTTTCAGATATTAGGAATGATTTTTGCCATTTGTCTATGTAAAAGAATCAAAGATGATTACTACTTTGACTGAGAAATGCTATTTATATCTATTACTTTATTTTCGGTAGCTTTTATTCCTTTCAGAGATATTTTTAGACAAGAAATTATGACATCTCAACTTTCATTTGTTTGTAGGTGAACTTACAGTGTTAGATTTCAATTAACGAAAACAGAAATGCCAAAAATTTTATTTGAGAAGTAGAACTGAGTAAATAGGATATGTAAATGAATTATACATAACTCGTTGTGTAACGCTTTCTCATTCAAGTGTGCTTTAGTATAAGCTTTTGAAATTCAACACTACAGTTTGCATGGTATGTTCTTGTACTGGCATTCAGTTACATGTATAAATGAAGGTATTTTGTTTTAATTTACAAAATAAAATTAAAACAGTCTGACATATTATGTCAAATAATATATTATCAATCTGATTAAAATAAAGATCTATATTTCGTTTCGTTTCCATACGCCCACATTGAAATGTGGTCGTATATTGTTGTCATCCCCGATTTTCGATAATTACTGTCAGAGTTATGGCCCGTGATTGACTACACTGTGTTTAAGGTCATGATACAAAAAAGCCTATATATTTTCAGTGGTATCCGATAATTACTGCCAGAGTTATGGCCCTTGATAACTAAAAAAAATCTTGAGATCGCTCTAGATGCCAAAGATAATATCTGATTGGCCTTAAATTTATACACAGTGTTTAAGGTCATGAAACAAGGACGCCTATTTATTTTCAGCGATTTGCGATAATTACTCTCAGAGCTATGGCCCGTGATCACCTCAGAAAATCTTGTGGACGCTCTAGAGGCCAAAGTTAATATCCCATTGATTTTAAATTTGTACACAGTGTTTAAGGTCATAAGACAAAGGATCATATTGATTTTCAGGAAATTCCGATAATTACTGTCAGAGTTCTCTCCCTTGATCACTTTGAAAAACCTTTGGTAACGCTCAAGAGGCCAATCTTGTCATCCAATTGACTTCAGATTGATACACAGAGTTTAAGGTCTTGAGACGAACAAGTACATGTATATTGATTTTCAATGAATTTTGATAACTGGGCCCGGTTTCACAGAAACTTAAGCTAAAATCACTAAAATAAATTTGAACTTAAATCAAAATGAAATTTTAAATTTCATGCGTTTCACGAAGATTGATTGTAACTTTTAATAGATTTTTGTTAAAATCGCTTGCGCCCCCGCAGTGAACATTTCTGCGGTGGTTACTTACTTTGAAAGCAAATATGCTTCGAAACTGAAAACTGTTGGCAGGTTGAATTAACGGTTGCAATATCAATGAGGAAAGTTTCATACGTTGAAGCAATGTTTGCACACGGTCAGACATTCGTAGAGAGGTGAAATGAATGAGTGTACTGCGTAATATGTGATTTGAATAGTATCGGTGGGTTGAACTTGGCATTTGATTCGTGATATGGGAATTTTATTTCGCAGGCTTCAATGGAAATAATGTGTATCGATAAACTAAATCGCATGGATTTGTAAAATATTATTTTTGTGGATTTTAACTAAAATGCTTAAAATCGTTTTGTGAAGCTGATTTATCTTAAGTTCGGACGAAATTTTAGTTTAAGACGATTTTAAGGAGATTTAAGTGTTTGTGAAACAGGGCCCTGGACAGCTAAATCCATGCTTCAATGGAAATAATGTGTATCGATAAACTAAATCACATGGATTTGTAAAATATTATTTTAGTGGATTTTAACTAAAATGATTAAAATCGTTTTGTGAAGCTCATCTATCTTAAGTTAGGATGAAATTTTAGTTTAAGGCGATTTTAAGGAGATTTAAGTTTTTGTGAAACGGCCCTGAACAGCTAAATCCATGATTTTAAATGTTTCGTATACTAAGCGTTAGCATTGGACACAACTGTATAAAAACCAAACAAATTCTTAATGAGTTTCTGATAATTATTTTATGAGTTGTTTATCTTAAACGGATTTCAGAAATGTTTCATTACCGAAAAAAGTAAGAATATGCGACAACTCTTGTTGACTGCCCGGACGATTTAGCTGCTGTGGGCGTTTGTTTCGTTGCCTGGCAACCTACCTTTATTCTTTCAATGGCCTACTCTACATGAAGAAGTGATAAGTTGTACTGGAAGGCCGTGTCAGCGGTTGTACGAGTGGTTTTTGACCCTTTGACGCCATACATTGACGTTTCTAATGGTTTACCCAGAGTTCCGTGCATGACACGCCAAGAAGTCGCCATAACATCCCATTTCATTGGCTAATCACTCACTTCAACAAAAATGCCGGTAATATAACAGCTTCTCCAGATTCTAGTGTAGTAAAGATAAGTAAAGCGAAATTTTTAAACAATAAAAAAAAAACAAAAAACAAACCGAAATAGGATTTGTGCTTCAATCAGATTGATATATTATTATTTTCCTCCAGACATTCAAGTTTCTCTGTTCATTTAAACAATACAGGGGCGGATCCAGCCCCCCGCCCCTCTAGCCGAGTTCAGAGTGTCTATAGTTGGGCAATTAAATAGAAATCTTAAGACTCGAACCCTTTTGTTTGGAGTACAGTAAGCCACGAGTTACAGTTACATAAAGAACTGTTTTAGTTGTGTATATTGCAAGTAAATAAAATTTAGTTCACTTTTATTGATGATTTAGAAATTAAGAACTTGTTCATCGCAGAAGAGATATAGAAGAACCTGACATGGGCCTTCAAATAAATATTGAGCTTTTTTTTATTTGGTAAAAAGTCCTCAGAATCACTTACAATGCATATTTATTCATACGCGATTTTGTAAAAGAAAACAACATAGACACCACCCTTAGCAGCATTCGGATCGGAAATATAGTCTGTACTCGGTCCGTTATTTTAGTAAAAGAATCTGCACACTTCGTTTCCATCCTACAGGCCTGGTACATGAACCTATATATTTTGTATTAATAATATTAAATTGTAATTGCCATTACCCGTCATTCAGATAGCATCCACAATATTTTCTATTTTTTAATCATTGACTATGTGGGAAGGTCCGAAGGTCTTGGAAGTTTTTGTTAGATTTTCATGAAATTTCCAAAATACAGTAGTGGTATTATTGTTGCTACAGAATCATCTAGTTTTCATACATTTCATATGTTTAGCAATTTCTTTCATACAATACTGTTTTAAAGTGAGTAGTACGAAATATAATATTGAACTAGATCTGCTAAGCAGATATTAAAGCTTTCATATTCACAGTCACTTCCTGTCATATGTCATGGGTCATATGAATAATCTGAACAAGAGAAAATAAATCATTAAAATCGGTCACAATCTAGTGAAGTACTACTAGTAAACAACTTTGTCGGCACGAAAAACATCAAAGGCATAATGTGAACGTATTATGCCGTCGCCCCTGTCTGTGTGTGTGTGTGTGTATGTATGTATGTATGTATGTATGTGTGTGTGTGTGTGTGTGTGTGTGTGTGTGTGTGTGTGTCTGTGGTTCGCCTACAGGGCGCAATTCTTCATGGAAATTTCTTCAAACTTGGTATACTTATTCCTTATACCCCAAGGAAGATCCCTATTGTTTTTGGGGCATGCCCGACCTCCAGGGGCCGAGCCACGCCCATTTCTAGTATTTGTTTGTTTGTCATCTAAAGGCCACATTTCTTAACTTATAATCTTGAAACTTTGCATACACATTCTTTGTACCCTAAGGAACATCCCTATTGTTTGGGGTGTATGCCCCACCCCCAGGGGCAGAGCCACGTCCATTTTCCTTTCGTGTGTCTTTGTGTCGCCTACACGGCGCAATTCTTACTGGATTTTCTTCAAACTTGGTATACATATTCCGTATACCCTAAAGAAGATCTCTATTGTTTTTGGTGCATGCCCGACCCCCAGGACAGAGCCACGCCCATTTCTAGTATGTATTTGTTTGTCGTCTACAGGCCACATTTCTTAACTTATAATTGTGAAACTTAGCATACACATTCTTTGTACCCTAAGGAGCATCCCTATCATTTGGGGTGCATGCCCAACCCCCTGGGGCAGAGCCACACCCATTTTCTTACCGTGTGTCTTTGTGTCGCCTACAGGCCGCAATTCTTATTGGATTTTCTTTAAAACTTTGTATACTTACTCTTTATACTCTAAGGATGATCCCTATCGTTTGGGGTGCATACCCAACCCCCAGGGGCAGAGCCACGCCCATTTTCTTTTTGTGTGTCTGTGTGTCGCCTAGAAGGCACAATTCTAACTGGATTTTCATAAAACTTTGTATGCTTACCCTAAGGATGATCCGTATTGTTTTTTGGTGCATGCCCGACCCCAATGGCAGAGCCACGCCCATTCCTTGTATTTATTTGTTTGTCGTCTACAAGCCACATTTTTTAACGTATCAACTTGAAACTTTGAATGATTATTCTTTGTGCCCTAAGGAACATTTCTATCATTTGGGGTGCATGCCCAACCCCCAGGGGCAGAGTCACGCCCATTTTCTTTTTGTGTGTCGCCTACAGGCCACAATTCTTAATCGGTCATCTTGAAACTTAAAATACTTATTCCTTATACCCTAAGGATGACCGCTTTTGTTTTGGGTTCATGCCCGACCCCCGTGGGACAGCAACACCCATTTCTTGTATTTGTTTGTCTATCGTCTACAGGCTGCATTTCTTAATGTATCATCTTGAAACTTTGAATACTTATTCTTGGTACCTTAAGGTAGATCCCTATTGTTTTTGGTGCATGCCCAACCCCAAGGGACAGTGCCGCGCCCATTTTTTTTTGTCTGTCTGTGTGTCACCAACAGCCCACAATTCTTAATCGATCATCTTGAAAACTTTTTTTATACTTATTCCTTATACCCTAAGGCTGACCACTATTATTTTTGGTGCATGACGGACCCCCTGGGACAGAGCCACGCCCAATGCTTTTGTGTCTTGTGTTCGCCTACAGGATGCAATTCTTAACAGATCCCTTTAAAACTTTACAACCCTATTCCTTATATGCTAAAGATGACCCCTATTGTTTTTGGTGATTTCCTAACCCCCAGGGGCAGAGCCATGCCCATTTTTACTTCGTGTCTATGTGTGTTGTCTACAGGCCACGATTCTTAATGGATCGTCTTTAAACTTGGGATATGTATTCCATATAGCCTAAGGACGCCAACTGCATGTCCCGACTCACACAGGCAAGACACGACCAATTTTTGTGTTTGTCGTTTACAGGCCGCAATTCTGAATGAATCAGCTTGGTACTTGGTTTATGTATTCCTTATAGCCTGAGGGCGTCCACTATTGATTTTGATGAATGTCCCGACCCCCAGGGGCAGAGCCACGCCCATTTTTTGCCTTTAGTGTTGGGAAGGCACAATTCTGAATGGATTATCTTGGTATAGTTATTCCTTATACTCTAAGGACGGAAACTATTAATGTTGGTGCACGACCCTCAACGCTAAACAAACCAAACGCCTAGCCTTCTTGACAAAGTACCATATCAATCAAAGCAGGAATGTGGACGTATATTGTAGCGTTAGCGTTATGTTTTCGTTCGTAAAATTCGGTGATTTCGAATGCTTAAAACGTTTTGAAAATATATTTAAACAATACTCGCCACCCATTTTTGGGGTGCGGGGGTAGGTCAAAGTTTCAGAAAGATATTATGGTTAGATTCTGAAAAATCCGATTTGCAGGAAACACACACAAAAAAAATAATAATAATCTTAACAGAATCAATAAGCTTTCATATGAAATGTGAAAGCTTAAACAATAAGCTTTCATATGAAATATTAAAGCTTAACTAGATCTGCTACTGTCCCATGCAGATATGAAAGCTTTCATATTCATCGTCACGTGTCATCGATTATATCATGTATCCTAAATAAAAGGATAAGAAGAAAACTTATCAAAATTGGTCAAAAACTCGCGAAGCTACAAGTCTAAATATGGTACGAAACATTGCACCAGGGCAAAACAATAATCTGAATACTAAAAGGAAGTAACTGAAACTTCTATTGCTGTACGGAGTGACTCCCCTTTCCTGAAGTTTTAAAAAAATGGATCAAACCGTTTAAAAACGGGACGGATGAAAAAGTGAAATGAAAATGGCGGGAAAGAACTAAAAATGGCAGGAAGATATCGGGAAAAAAAAATTGAACGGGACTAACATTTTTTAAATCAGATTGTCCTCAGCTGTTCGAATATTTAGTTTAAATTTGTAAATTTTGAAAATTAAAGGCATTAATTGTCACGTAAACATCTTTGTCGGCTCGTAAAATGCCAAAGGCGAAATTCGAAATTTTGGAATTTTCAAATGCCAAAACTTTAACCCGTATACGGCTATCATGAAATGTATTGATTTCAGAAATAGAAGTTGCATTGGACGTACTAGAGCCTATTGTATTTGTTTTCTCGTCCGTTAAAGTGGATTTTTCATATTCACTTCAAAATGGCGACCATCAGTTGACCTAAATCAAAATTCTACTCCGAACGCTTTTTCGGCCTTCCTTCAAGGATTCAGACAATATAACTGCCGCGTTTGTAATTAAAATATCAAAAAAGCCCTGTGGTAGGGTGACCCACCATAAATAAATATGTCTTAATATCTCGACAATTACCCCACAATATTTATATATATACCAAGCCTTAAATCAGTTTTACACATTTATAGTCACTAAATAAACGATCATGTTGTACTTAATAAGATATGACCATTTAATCTATAAATAATAATAGACTGAAAACTGACTCCGAGTGTCGTCCATAACATCCAGACACTTTTGAGTAGGTGACGCCCCATGAATATTTAGTGATCTGTGTCCATAACATCCATAAAAGATAGGTTACGTGCCCTTGTTTTGAAATTAGTCTCGCTTAACCAGTCTACCGACTTTTCTACGTCTGATTGACAGGTCGGGATAATCAAGACTAATTGTTTACGAAACATAACAAAAAGCTGGAACAAGAAATTGAATTTAGAAATACGCACGTCAGGCGGCTCAACAATTGTTTTAAGAACCTTATAAAAGTAAAATGAAACTACTGCTAGTGTCATGTTCTTGCCGACGAAAGTTTTTCAGACATATTATTTGTACCAAACCAAACGATTCCGCTTCTAACAGTACAGTTAATGATGAAGCAATTTAAAAATAAAACGAACGTAATTTCTAACGCATCTGTAATAACCAAGAAAATAAATTTTACTGCTATCAAAAATAGTCAACAATAGAATTTTTACGGGTGTTATTGTTGATAGATTTCTAGAGAACTGCACGGACTTTTGCTATTTATAGTCTCAGAAACAGTAGTCTCTTAGATAGCACAGAAAAAATATTCAAGGTGATCTGACCTATATTTCGTAGACTTTTTTTTTAAATTTTGATTATTATTTTTTCCAAGGGGAGATAATTTTGAAAATTGCTAATGACATCGTTGAAGTTGGATTAATCAGATGTACTTACATTCCTAATTTCATGAAAATTGTACTAATATTCAAGAAGTTGACATATTCGTTGTACTTCCAGGAGGAGATGTCAAGAACATAATATTTGGAAATAGCCGATTAAAAGTAAATGTTTTAAGGTACTCAAAGAAAAAAGAATTATTAAAGTAGATCAAAAAGTCACAAATTTCGAGCTATGTAGGTCCATTTTTTCATCGGTAAATTTCGGTGATTTCGTATTCGTTAAACGTTTTGAAAATCGATAGAGTCCAAAGCCAACGCCAATTCCTGGAACCAGGCTAACCAGAAATGAATTAATTTTCCAAATATGAGAAGAAATCAGGAAAAGGCGTACTATTTCATTATTTTCAAGCTGATAATCGAAATTTTTCACTCCAAAACAACTTTGTCGGCGCGGTAAATATCAAAGGCGAAATTCGAAATTCTGAAATTTTTTTAAGTACCAAAAATTCGACCATTCGACTTTCCCCAAATGTATTATTTTCAGAAATAGGAGACGAATTCAACAAACTGTGGTCTATTCTGTTCATTTACATGCCCGTTAACGTCGATTTTTCACTATTTCTCATATTCAATACCAAATCGTGACTATCATTTTACCTAAATCAAAATTCTACTCTGAACGTTTTTTAGGCATTCTTTCATGGATTCAGAAAATACAACTTCCGTGTCTGTAAACAAAATATCAAACAAACCCTGAGGATTTTTCACATTTCAAGATGGTGGCACTTCCGGATTAAGCTACAAACTCTATTTTTTTGTGTATGAATCAGTAGTCTCGTAGCTAGTACACAGAACAAAAATCAAGGTGATTTGACCTATATTTCGACGATTTTTTTGAAAACTTTGATCCTTAATTTATCCACGGGGAGATAAGTTAGAAATTATTTAAAGTCATTTTTCAAGTCGCATTAGTAAGATCTACTTACATACTAAATTTCATAAAAAAAGTCGTGCAACTATCAAAAAAAGTTGTCAAGTTGGTCTAAACTTCCGGTTCGAAATGACAGCGACGAATTTTCGAAATTCGAAAATGTGAAACTGCAGATGAACATGATTTTTTACAAATTATTCAAAGAAAAAAGAATTAGTAAAATAGATAAATAAATAACAAAGTTATATGCATTGTTAGTTTTTTCGTTCGTAAAATTCGGTGATTTCGAATTCGTAAAACGTTTTGAAAATCTATTTAAACAACGTTCGCACCGCATTTTTTTTTGGGGGGGGGGGCGGGGGGGTAGGTCAGAGTTTCAAAAAGATCCTATGGTTAGATTCTGAGAAATCCGATTTGCCGAAAATACACAAAAAAAAAATAATAATAATCTTAGCAGAAACAATAACTAGACCTGCAAGTAGCACTGAACCGGCTTTCAGGAATCATACAAGAAGTTTATTATACCATAGCCGATCATTGAGCTACCAAACTATATTTTAGTTGTTTTGCTTCAGTGACACCCTCTATCATTTGTAAAAGTAATATTTGCTGGCGAAAAGACCGGTCAAAATTGTAAATTATGGCAAAATTACGTCACTTCCGGTGTCTAATGATTTTTTTATAGGTGAAAAATAAGTCGAAAATTCGCAATATACAAAATACATATCGGGCAATAAATAATTAACCTATAACCCATGTACTGAAATTAAGACGGTAAAAAACTTAAAAGGGAGCATACTAGAAGCCTTTTCTTGATATCAATATGATGGTATTGATTCAATCTTACTGTCCATTAGAATCAGACGTTATAAAGTTACACGAATAATAAATATAAATCACTTCAAAAAAATGTTTGTTTTGAAGGCTAAACATACGATTTTTTGCAAAAATTACATTACTTCGGGTGATATGGAATATGTTAAATTAGTTCATAGAATTCATAAATGGCACAGGGCATCAAATGAAATTTTTTTTAATAAAAATCGAGGGATAGAGAGAGAAAAAAAGTTAAAAATGCCTTTAAAAAGTACTATTGTTTAATTGTCTACATGTTTCGCCTGAGCTGGTCAAGACATACAATAACAATGACGTGAGGGTCATGGAAGAATAAACATACAATAATATAATCATAATGAAGTAGATTAACATAATATTGTCATTATTTTGCAATGTTTAATTTGGGTTTAAATTTGTCAATGGGATATTGTTCTTTCATTTCAATCTCTGGGGTCTGAATACGGCATCTTAAAAAAGGTATATATTGAATTTGCCTTTACCGCAGATATCAAGGTGCTCACTTTTTGTGAGTACTTTCCGCTTTATTAAGTAAGCTTCATTAGACAAATGTTACTAATTCCAACAATTGATGTGACGTAATAACCTCATGGTTACAACAATGAACTATAATGGCTATAATATGTACGATAAAATAATATGCATACCATTATGTATCATTAACAAAATTATAAATTAAACATTTATAATTTACACAACTATAATGTTAATATAACAAAATCAACACCTTGAATAAAGCAATGGTTTGAATTTTTCAATAAAATATGATTCCTTTGCTTCTAATAGATCGTTGTTTTTGCTGTTTAATTGATATAACGGAAAGACATTAAAATTGCATTTGCCGCAAACATCGAGGTGTCGGCTCAGGGGTATCTATCATCCTGTATAGCGGATTAAGAATATGCTGTCTATGGAGGTTTTTTCTTAATCTAAGCATATAGTAGTATAAGCGCTTGTTCAGGGACGCACGTGCGCGCATGCGCGTGCGTGCATGTGCGTGCATGCGCTTGCACGTGACCTTGCACTGGATGACCCCCTGGCACGTGCGTGACCTAAATGACCCCCTGCACGTGCGTGACCCCTTGCACGTGCGTGACCTTGGGATTGCACGTACGGAGAGAAAGAGGGCGCGCGCGCGGGAAAAGAGAGAGAGAGAGAGAGAGAAAGAAGAAGAAGACGAAGAAGAAGGGGGAAGAGGAGAAGCAGGGAGGGGGAAGAAGAAGGGGAAACAACTCTTTTCCATTGATTAAGTTGGCCCTGAAAAGGGCCGTTGGTCCTCACAATGTGTGGGTTAGCAGGAGCACTTCGGCTGTTCCCACCGATTGGGTTTTTTGGTGCATTTGAGCAAGTGTTTGCTCCGTCTATGACAGGTGTTGCCAATTTCGGTCCCGCGCCAAAAACACACCAAGTAATCGGCATCGGGCCGGTTCCCCCCCCAAACATGGGGTAATACCCCCGACAAGTAGCGCAAAACCTTTTATCTTTACGATCCATGGTGTTTGTGACTTCTTTGGACTTTGATACTCCTATTTATGGCTCGAGTCGGGACGAGTCTAATGTGTTGGGACGACATCATTTTCCACCAATCAGAATAGCATGACGTCACATGACGTCACAAAAAAACCCAGACACATGTTGCTGACAAAGCATTTTATTGAACAAAACTTGTTATGGTTACAAAAGAAATCAAAGAAACAAACACAAGAAAAAACACACTTAAAGATACCGCCAGGGTAATCACTGCAAAAGTATTAACGCGAGGTACACGAGGTTGTCCGCGTTGTGGTTTTCTCCGAGGCGTATGATTGGCGCACCGTCAGCCATACTGATAATGACAGACAAATGGTGTTTCTTTTTATAACAGTAAGGACGAATCCATTTAAGGAAAGGGTGTATGACGTCACATACAGATCCATTCATAGAAGGGTGTATGACGTCACATACAGATCTATTCATATGGTGTACTTTGGAGACTAAAAATAGGCGTGATGTAACGTTTCCTGTTTGTTCGATGACGTCATGGATGATAGAAGTTGCGCGCCGCCAAAGGTTTGGTCAGTTTTACCCCATCACCACACAAAGCATGTACAAATACAGAAGACAAAACTGCAACAAAAATATAATCTAATACCTTATAATACGGAAGGTGCATAGAAATTAAACACTACTGTTTTATATAAAATGTACTTAAATAACACGGATGGTGTACAGAAATTAAGATAGAATATTATGTGTAGTCAATTCTTTTACATACCTATCTGAACACGGAATCGCCCCTGGAATAAAAACGTCTTTCAAAATAGCAAAAATAAAGATGTTATCCCGAGTGTTTATAAATCTCACCAGTGTGTAGTGCAGTGCCTTTATAAGGCCTACTGGTACTTACCGTTTATGCAGAAGGAAATATGCTGTATATAACCATAATCGTTTTAAATCCAAAGTGAAAACGTGGTTATTTAGACACTTATCATTAACACTCCCCAACACCTAGTGCATTCCCTAGTGGATTGAATAGTTGTGCGATACAAATACCATTAGTATTATTATAATTACACAGTGTGTACACGGAGCGGTAACGGTACGGGATTGCCTTTTTTTTTTGTACATTTATCATAATTGGAACGCGATCCTCATCTCGGAAGTGCAATTGGTGCATTGTTAGGCGATGCTCGACAACACCCCTCATTGTTACATTCAGTTTCACCTCGAAATTGTTAAGGTCCAATCTCCCAAACCGAGTTGTCTTCACTTGCAGTTTACGTTAACCTCTGCTATAAGATTCTTGGTATCGATGGACAATGTTAAACAATACAATGGAAACCAAATAAATGACAAATATATATTATTTCGAATTACTATAATAAAATAGAAATGGGGTCATAAAATAATAAGGGATTTACAAATAAACTGGGAACTGTTTCGCGGAAGATTATGAGGTTAAAGGGTCGTTACTACGAACTGCGCATGTCACCGTGCTAATTTTAGAATATGAACACGTGGATCTGTTTAACTTTATAACGCGATTCTAAGGCCTAATACATTTCCACACGTCGAAGCGTGCAAATTAGTTTTTAGGGAGGGGTAGTAATTGATGACATTTTCAGCTAAAACTGATTAAAACTCATTAAGTGTTTATAACGCCAGGGATTTTTCTGATAGATGTCATTTTCATCAAGTAGTTAATCACGTGACCAACGACCTCTGGTTCAACGGGTGCAGTGCGCAAGACGACGACAGAGTCTAATGCTGGATAGCGAGATTTGTGTAGAGAAAGGTCAAGGTCGTACTCGTACATGGAGGACCAATTGGACTTTAACACGCATGCGCTGATTTACCATTACCACGGTCACTGAAAGTCTTATTCTAGAATCCGATTCGGTAATGAAATATCATTTATGTTACGATCCTGATTTGGTTGATCGAGGAATTTTTGGTCACAATTCCAAAACAAACAAAACAAAAAGGCGGATTTAGTCTGTTTAATCGGTATTCTTTTGGTTTCCCGATATCACTCAGTGTCAGATTTGTTATCTTTGCTGTGGATATACAAAATACTTTTACTGTTGAAACTATTAGAAAGTATAAATTTGATTTCATTGTCGTTAATTCCTACATCTCGCCAAAAAATTCAAAATTGAAGACGACACATACTATGTAACGCGTCCATTATTTAATGCTTTGAAAAAAATTTAAAATGTTTCCGCTATATGATTAAAGAGTGTAAAGTTTTAACATAATATTATCTAGAGTCTTAGACGTTACACACACGAATTACTGACCAATTCGAATCAATAGTGATCTTGTTAAGCTCATGGTGAGGTGTGTATATAATATTGACTATCCTGAGTGTATTGTGGTCACGTGACCCCGATTGACGTAAAGTTAACGTTGTGGTAAATAATGACGGAAGTACCCGGGTGAACGCCACGTAAACAACGGAAAATAGACTGGCGGAGAGGCCCATTAAAAATACAGTGCTAATACAACAATGTCAACCCCAAAAAAATTCTGATTGAAAGGTCTTACTAAAACAAAATCGTTTTGGTAAACTGGTATCTTTTGGGGGGTTTATTATTTAGAATAACTCTTATCATAATGACGGTGATGCATATGATTTAGGGTAGAACTGACGAAATCATTCTTATTTTATTAATTGAGCAAAGTGATCGTCCTCGAAAATGTCCACATCCATAAAGTTTGAAACCTGACTCCTCGTAGTTCACATAAAACTTTATTTTGGATAGATCAATTTGTTGGATGATTTGAAAGGACTACTTGATTGAGAACTATAACGTCACCCTGATGATAAATAAAGAAATAACATAAATTTTAAAAATAAATAAATAACCTGCTTCTGTCATCAACCAAGAGAATATTATTGGATGGGAAAAAAGGAAAAACTCGAATTGACGTTTATGAAGCCTCGTTTTGAATTTTTCCGTGAGTGACGTCAGACGTTGTGAATTTCCCCATAGCACTACCACATCCCGTAATAATTTTGACTAACTGGAAGCATTAACGTGGTCAATTGCGTTGGTTTTGTATACTAATATCACCAACAATAAGTCAGGAAGCACGTGACATTTCTTTTCAATTTCCAAGCGAGGTAACACACAGAAAAATCTGGACAAAGCGGTATCAACGAGGTGAGAAGGGCTGGTCCACCAAAACACGCTTCTCAAGTCCTAGATGTGGGAAGCCCACAAGAGTTAACCACGTAAAAGACAATCTATTTCACAGAGGATTACGAAAGTCTTCTAATAATAATATATCTGTAAAAGATGATTGCCCCCATTACGTGACGTCACATCACGCGACGTCAATCATTGGTTTAATTGCACGTGCATTGTTAACATAAGACATTACTGAATCGGGCAGAATGCTGCCTCTTACTCATTGTAATACCCATTTACACTAAATAGGAAATAATTTTTACTTACAAATACTTCAAACGTCTTTATTTATTTTTCTAGTAAATAAAAAAAAGGGGGATTTTAGAATTTAATTTGTCGGAGGAAAAAAGTTAATATTTTTGGCTCATTGATGTCATCCTTATCACTGCTGATCAGTGTGGGTAAATGAGTGATATATTTTTTTCCAGCGATAGGCCCATACGTCACCCTCGTTTTCATTTGATGCACAAGAAAGTAGGCAAGGGCAAATAATACCATATTACCTTACGGCTAGAGTAAACTTGTTGGAATTAATAGTTTTTTCTCTGACACATTTCCGTCGATGAATAACAAAACATGCAACAAGAAATAGCGTACTACAATACTACGATCTATATATTTCATGTCTTCAACTTTTTTTTAGCTACATAAAGCTGTTTGTAGGCCTATTCATTGTCATCAATAAGATATGCTAGGCCCACGATTCAAATTCGGTGTAAAAGAATAATACAACATGGTTATTTTCCCTTTATTTTGTTATTCATCAATACGATCGGAATACGGCGTAAACAAGTAATCATAACCGTAAAATATTATCATCAGCAGCAGCCTGTAGCGAGTGTTGTTCTTCGCTAGAAATGGTACAATATTCCGAACCATCATCGTCACCATTGTTGCTCGCTTGTCTAATTGACTCGCGGGGTTTCTCCGGGTCCTCCGGTTTCCTCCCACTGCTAAAGACCTCTACGCGCAAGCTAATTATTGAAATAAAATTAAAACATACGTTAGTCTCGAAATGACCCAGTTTGTGTGTGTTGAACCGTATACCCCATTTCACTCCCTTTCTCTCCAATTGGGTCGTACTGATAGGGAAGAACATTCGGGTGGAATCAAAGTCTGACAAACGGTCACTTTCTGCTGATGCCATATTGAAATCATCTTCAATAGAAGGCTTGATCTCGCCTTAACTACATACATCTTATCATATTTCGTCACTAAGTTCGATTGACACAAGCCCAGCTTGGGAACCTATCAGATTCATCGGTCGTCGTGAATACCAAGTCTCGTGCTTTTAGCTAAAATGCCCACATGTGTCAATCGAGTTGCAAAGTTCAAAGATCGATCAATGACAAGGTTGCTGGTTTTCCACGAGTTTCTCAATTTAAAAAAACCCGGTTTGTTTATAGTGTGTTATGTGCCACAAACCCTGATTGGACAATGCTAATTAGTCACGTGTAAAAACAACGGGTGCAAAGTTCGGGAATTTCTGAGTATTGAAGCAACGGTTAGATGTTGTAAAACTCGCGAACGTTGCTTAACATGTATTGAAATATACATTGATTGCTTCACGTGTGTCGCCTTTTCTTACGTCATGTCACGTGATTTAGTTGTAGCTCCTTAATTGTCAGTGTTCCGTAATTGCGGAAATCAAAAAAAATTTTAAACTTTAGTTGTTATCTATAATTCTGAAATGCGTTACACAATCTACTCCGGATTGAGATTTGACAACTGGATCGCAGTCGTGTGATAGAATGATTCGTGGCACAGACACCAGGGTTGGTTGTACATGTGCCATGCGTACACTAGATTTCATTACTCGAAACACTTACAACGATCCGAATTCTAAAATGTGTGTCCTGGTGTGAATATTATTGTAAGTTGGAGTATGATAATACACTGTACACTCAAAGATAGTCTCTATCACCCAGAAAAATATTCTACGAATATTAGTCTGGATGCGTTGTCAACATTGGAGAATAACAGGCCATTGGTAGGATGCCCCACCATAAATAAATAGCTCGACAATTACACCACAATATTTATATTGTATACCAAGCCTTAAATCAGTTTCGCACATTTATAGTCACTAAATAAACGATTATGCTATGACCATTTAACCATCCATAAACAATATACTGAAAGATGGTAACGAGTCTCCGTCATAACATCCGGGTACGTGCCCGTGATTTGGAATTTGTCTCGCTTAACCAGTCTAACGACTATTCTCCGTCTAATTAACAAACCGGGATAATCAACCCTACTTTATTTGAACCAAATATGACAGAACGTTAAATGAAACTACTCTTAGTGTCGTGTTCCCGCCTAAGCCGAATGTTTCAGAGATATTACTTGTAGCCTATTAAACCAAAAGATTTCGTTCTTAAAGGTATAGTTAAAGCAATTGAAAAAATAAAACGAACGTAATTTCTAAAGCTATTCAGAATCGTCAGCAATTGATTTTCTACGGCTGTAATAGTTGATAGATGTGTAAAGAATTTCACGCGCGGAAAATTTTCGGCACATGGGGCAACCTACCAATGGCTAGATTATTTGGTCTTTTACATTATCATAAACAAAGTCTACGGGACTGAAATAGTCCTAAACCAAGATTTCGACGCCCATGAAATTAATTTAAGAATGTCTTTCCAGAAAATTCATTTGATTGCATTACCAGTTCAATATCCAACACACTTAATTTTTTATTGCAAAATTTCCCTCTTCGTGGGCCATGTCTATGTTTTTTAATTATTTCGTCGTCACGATTCATGTTTGTTTATAATTATGCAGGAATTGTGGGATTTATTGCAGTAAGGGGCGTAACTCTTACTTGACTTGGCGAAAATATTGGATAATAAACCACATAAAAAACAAACCCGGTTACGCATGAGCAATGGAACTTTTCGTCAAAGACTAAGGGGGTTTTGGGTGACCTAGACTAAATCACAAGAGTAAATAATTGTACTACTCTTTCGGTTATCCCTCTTCAAAATTTCGATCAGATATTTGGCCTCTTTACTGGAATACAGTTTTTTTTAAATACCATAGCATGTCCTAAAACCAGGCATGACACAATCCAATATTGATATCAATGAAAAATTAATTACTCTAAACATGAGTTTAATGACAGTTCTATATAAAGATCCAGTTTCATTAGCAATCAGCGGAGTTTACGGTAGCTTAAAAATGATGCTTTCTTGTACATAAATTGTATGTGTTTTGAGGCCATGCCTATTATTTGGACAAAAAACATACTCAACTTAAAATTTGCTTCAAATCACTATCAAAGTGTTTTTATTGAAAGAAAACTGCACGCCACAACTACTACTACTTAGTGTTTAACGTCTGCTTCCACATAAGTGATATCGCAGACAAGGCACGCCACAAGAAAAGAATCAAAATTTAAGTTTCCTTGCTTGTCACGTGACTTGATTTTGAGAGAGAATCCATTTTCAGCCTAAGTTAATGCTTGGCTTATCATGTGACAACTTCATTTTCAAATGCAGAGCCAATTTGAAGTTTAAGTCTCGATGTTTTTTTAACAGTCGCTAGCCATTCGATGAACACATACGAAGCTGTGATTACGTCACTCGAGCAGATCTTAGCATGATATTAATTTCTTGAAATAGAGTATTGTTGTCGAATATCTTCTCAAAACAGATCACGTCATTAAATTTATTTGGAAAGAAAAGACAAACAATCTCACTTGAAAAGTACTGAATTCCATTATAAAACACCAACGTTACGCGCAAAGGAAGGGTGTCACTAACTGATAGTAATAGTGTAAATAATTAACTATAGAGTGTATGGTGGTCATGATCGCATGTCGACTATGGAACTTGGCCGCCATTTTACAACCGGGAAGATTTAGCCTACGTCGCCATATAATATCAATATGCTGTTGTTTTGGTTATTTCAATGTCGGACAAAATGAGAGTGGATTATCATTTCATAAGTAAGATATGTTATAAGTGAAATAGTTATCTAATAGATTAGTATAATAGTGTAAAATAATTTAATAAACACAGCGTTCGAACACTCGATACTTTTATCATGTATACTTAATTATTGTGGAAATTGCGTATTATATCTGCATACACATCTGGAGTAAGTCTGCTTATAGGAGTGGCGTTTTTAAGTTACAGACATGCACTAACTGGCCATTAGTAGCTTCTTTTCGGTTAGTTTTACTCCCCGGATTTGATTAATTAGGCTTAAAAGAGTAACAGTAAATACCAAAAATAATTATTGAAAACGGAGTGTATCAAATAGATGTATTAAAGTGAAAGTTTCATTTTCTTCTTCAGTTTCCCGCTTCAAAACTCAGAACTAGTTTTGAAAAAAAAATGGTTAGAAACTTCATTAGTTCATTCCCAGTTAAATTTTGTGAAAAAAGGGCCTGGTATTTCTTAATCGTTGATCCTGCAGAAATATCATTACGTTAATCTTATTTTCTTCTAAAATTTAATATACCTCCGTATCTTAAATTCAAAGACACCATGAAATTGAAAACCATGGCATATAGGCCTATGGCCTTACTTGTTATGTTGATGTGCTCAGTTGTAATAGCCTATGGGGAAATTCACAACGTCTGACGTCACTCACGGAAAAATTCAAAACGAGGCTTCATAAACGTCAATTCGAGTTTTTCCTTTTTTCCCATCCAATAATATTCTCTTGGTTGATGACAGAAGCAGGTTATTTATTTATTTTTAAAATTTATGTTATTTCTTTATTTATCATCAGGGTGACGTTATAGTTCTCAATCAAGTAGTCCTTTCAAATCATCCAACAAATTGATCTATCCAAAATAAAGTTTTATGTGAACTACGAGGAGTCAGGTTTCAAACTTTATGGATGTGGACATTTTCGAGGACGATCACTTTGCTCAATTAATAAAATAAGAATGATTTCGTCAGTTCTACCCTAAATCATATGCATCACCGTCATTATGATAAGAGTTATTCTAAATAATAAACCCCCCAAAAGATACCAGTTTACCAAAACGATTTTGTTTTAGTAAGACCTTTCAATCAGAATTTTTTTGGGGTTGACATTGTTGTATTAGCACTGTATTTTTAATGGGCCTCTCCGCCAGTCTATTTTCCGTTGTTTACGTGGCGTTCACCCGGGTACTTCCGTCATTATTTACCACAACGTTAACTTTACGTCAATCGGGGTCACGTGACCACAATACACTCAGGATAGTCAATATTATATACACACCTCACCATGAGCTTAACAAGATCACTATTGATTCGAATTGGTCAGTAATTCGTGTGTGTAACGTCTAAGACTCTAGATAATATTATGTTAAAACTTTACACTCTTTAATCATATAGCGGAAACATTTTAAATTTTTTTCAAAGCATTAAATAATGGACGCGTTACATAGTATGTGTCGTCTTCAATTTTGAATTTTTTGGCGAGATGTAGGAATTAACGACAATGAAATCAAATTTATACTTTCTAATAGTTTCAACAGTAAAAGTATTTTGTATATCCACAGCAAAGATAACAAATCTGACACTGAGTGATATCGGGAAACCAAAAGAATACCGATTAAACAGACTAAATCCGCCTTTTTGTTTTGTTTGTTTTGGAATTGTGACCAAAAATTCCTCGATCAACCAAATCAGGATCGTAACATAAATGATATTTCATTACCGAATCGGATTCTAGAATAAGACTTTCAGTGACCGTGGTAATGGTAAATCAGCGCATGCGTGTTAAAGTCCAATTGGTCCTCCATGTACGAGTACGACCTTGACCTTTCTCTACACAAATCTCGCTATCCAGCATTAGACTCTGTCGTCGTCTTGCGCACTGCACCCGTTGAACCAGAGGTCGTTGGTCACGTGATTAACTACTTGATGAAAATGACATCTATCAGAAAAATCCCTGGCGTTATAAACACTTAATGAGTTTTAATCAGTTTTAGCTGAAAATGTCATCAATTACTACCCCTCCCTAAAAACTAATTTGCACGCTTCGACGTGTGGAAATGTATTAGGCCTTAGAATCGCGTTATAAAGTTAAACAGATCCACGTGTTCATATTCTAAAATTAGCACGGTGACATGCGCAGTTCGTAGTAACGACCCTTTAACCTCATAATCTTCCGCGAAACAGTTCCCAGTTTATTTGTAAATCCCTTATTATTTTATGACCCCATTTCTATTTTATTATAGTAATTCGAAATAATATATATTTGTCATTTATTTGGTTTCCATTGTATTGTTTAACATTGTCCATCGATACCAAGAATCTTATAGCAGAGGTTAACGTAAACTGCAAGTGAAGACAACTCGGTTTGGGAGATTGGACCTTAACAATTTCGAGGTGAAACTGAATGTAACAATGAGGGGTGTTGTCGAGCATCGCCTAACAATGCACCAATTGCACTTCCGAGATGAGGATCGCGTTCCAATTATGATAAATGTACAAAAAAAAAAGGCAATCCCGTACCGTTACCGCTCCGTGTACACACTGTGTAATTATAATAATACTAATGGTATTTGTATCGCACAACTATTCAATCCACTAGGGAATGCACTAGGTGTTGGGGAGTGTTAATGATAAGTGTCTAAATAACCACGTTTTCACTTTGGATTTAAAACGATTATGGTTATATACAGCATATTTCCTTCTGCATAAACGGTAAGTACCAGTAGGCCTTATAAAGGCACTGCACTACACACTGGTGAGATTTATAAACACTCGGGATAACATCTTTATTTTTGCTATTTTGAAAGACGTTTTTATTCCAGGGGCGATTCCGTGTTCAGATAGGTATGTAAAAGAATTGACTACACATAATATTCTATCTTAATTTCTGTACACCATCCGTGTTATTTAAGTACATTTTATATAAAACAGTAGTGTTTAATTTCTATGCACCTTCCGTATTATAAGGTATTAGATTATATTTTTGTTGCAGTTTTGTCTTCTGTATTTGTACATGCTTTGTGTGGTGATGGGGTAAAACTGACCAAACCTTTGGCGGCGCGCAACTTCTATCATCCATGACGTCATCGAACAAACAGGAAACGTTACATCACGCCTATTTTTAGTCTCCAAAGTACACCATATGAATAGATCTGTATGTGACGTCATACACCCTTCTATGAATGGATCTGTATGTGACGTCATACACCCTTTCCTTAAATGGATTCGTCCTTACTGTTATAAAAAGAAACACCATTTGTCTGTCATTATCAGTATGGCTGACGGTGCGCCAATCATACGCCTCGGAGAAAACCACAACGCGGACAACCTCGTGTACCTCGCGTTAATACTTTTGCAGTGATTACCCTGGCGGTATCTTTAAGTGTGTTTTTTCTTGTGTTTGTTTCTTTGATTTCTTTTGTAACCATAACAAGTTTTGTTCAATAAAATGCTTTGTCAGCAACATGTGTCTGGGTTTTTTTGTGACGTCATGTGACGTCATGCTATTCTGATTGGTGGAAAATGATGTCGTCCCAACACATTAGACTCGTCCCGACTCGAGCCATAAATAGGAGTATCAAAGTCCAAAGAAGTCACAAACACCATGGATCGTAAAGATAAAAGGTTTTGCGCTACTTGTCGGGGGTATTACCCCATGTTTGGGGGGGGAACCGGCCCGATGCCGATTACTTGGTGTGTTTTTGGCGCGGGACCGAAATTGGCAACACCTGTCATAGACGGAGCAAACACTTGCTCAAATGCACCAAAAAACCCAATCGGTGGGAACAGCCGAAGTGCTCCTGCTAACCCACACATTGTGAGGACCAACGGCCCTTTTCAGGGCCAACTTAATCAATGGAAAAGAGTTGTTTCCCCTTCTTCTTCCCCCTCCCTGCTTCTCCTCTTCCCCCTTCTTCTTCGTCTTCTTCTTCTTTCTCTCTCTCTCTCTCTCTCTTTTCCCGCGCGCGCGCCCTCTTTCTCTCCGTACGTGCAATCCCAAGGTCACGCACGTGCAAGGGGTCACGCACGTGCAGGGGGTCATTTAGGTCACGCACGTGCCAGGGGGTCATCCAGTGCAAGGTCACGTGCAAGCGCATGCACGCACGCGCATGCGCGCACGTGCGTCCCTGAACAAGCGCTTATACTACTCATATTTATGGTCTTTCCGATATATCTACCCTTACAGCCCGGACAAATTATAACATATATACTATTCAAAAAAAGTAGGGGATAATTGATTTTGGGGCATAATACTAAAATATGCAAATGACTACGAAAAAAGTCACTATAGAACCTAACAGAAGAAACATTTGAGACTAACAATCATGGCCGACAGAAGCTAGACGTGTACCTGGTCATAGCAAGTTATTACAAATCATGATTGATATACTTTAAATAATGGTTCTAGAAACTGCATAGTTTAGTTAAGTATGAAGACGGAGTGTTCTGTGAAATTAGACTAACTTTATGTAAAGCCGATTTTGAAATATTTGATGTTTAAAAGTGAAGATATTTTCCTCGGCTGACATATACTCACCTGTGTGAGATTGTTGTGAGTAGATTTTGTAACAGCCAGGTTCGTTCAACCTTACACTTAAACACAAAACATGCCTAAAGGGAAAGAACAGGTTGTATCGAAACATAGAGGTCGGTCTGTATCTATAAAGCGTAAACGTGGAAATCTTGAGTCAAGTGCCAGTTCTCACAGCATTTCCGAGTTTTTAGATGATGTTCTTTCGAACGAATCATACTTAAAGTCGTTTGTTGGAGAATTAGTCGAACGAGATTTGATCATGGACCACATTATAAAAATAATTCATCCAACATTAACAGACCCTCTACGCAATCGTATAGATGATTTAGAGAACCGAGTCGATGACTTAGAACAGTATTCTAGGCGAACATGCCTAAAATTTAGTGGCATCCCCGAAACACCTGGAGAAAACACTGATAATATAGTGATAAATGTTATTAACAATGACATACTTCCTGAAAAAGAGACCAAATTGACACTAAGTCAAATTGGCCGAACTCACAGGGTTGGAGCCGAACGCAAAGACAAGGGACGTGACATAATAGTACGCTTTATTAGTTACAGAGACAGAGCAAGGATATATGGTTCTAAACGCAACTTAAAGCAGAGAAACCTCACCCAAAATCACAAGATATTTATCAATGAAGCCCTCACTCGTAAACGCGCTGCACTTTACAAAAGATGTCGTGATATGTTTAAATCAAAGCTGATTAAAAACTGTTGGACGTATGATGGTCGAGTGTACATACGACCTCTAGCAGACGACAGAAATATTGTCATAACATGTGAGCAGGACTTGGACAACTTTCATACATCTACAACCGGAGAAAATTCACAAGCTCATAAATCTTTGTTTAATTACAACGAAGCTACATTATCACATTCTGCAATTAACACATCTTCAGATTGTATAGACGACGATAATAGAGTTGGAACATTAAAACAACAATCCTTACGAGATTTTGGCGGATTTGCCTCAACCCCACAGCCAGATAAAAAGAAATAATGATGCCCGACTGTATCTTTACAATTTTGAACCAATCAGTATTATTCCCAAACCACTATACCTTATTATATACTGATTTTTGCTGTTTTTCTTAATAACTAAACTTACATTTTATGTATTTAGAATATATATAAACACACATTATGCAAGAGCTAAATCTGGCTATTGTAGGTCTTGCTTTGGGTCTGAAATGTTGTCTAAATTATTAATTAAAAGTAACTCAGACCATAATCAACTTTCGATGTCATCGCTAACCTGCATTATTTACTGGATTAGGATCTGATTTGCTAATTAGTTTTCATTCACGATTTAATCATGAAATGCTTAACTGATACTATGCCCTTTGTCGTGCAGACCTTCGTAACGATGATCGAGGTTAGGTCGAAGATTCAATCGCTAAATCCTAGGTTCAGAGTGGATCAATTTGACTGAAATTTTCAGCAAATTCCATTTACATTATTTAGTTACCTTATCACCCATAAAGTATCTTTAAGTTGATGCCAACTTGATAATACCTCAAATTGTTTCATGCATTCGCCATTGCCACAATTATCCTACATGTAATTATAAGTTTGCTTAGATTTTTAAAAACAATGTCGAAATCTCCCTGTAAAGTAATGTCACGTACGTTACTTGATGGTTCCCTATAGTCCAATTTTACTGAGTTATGTAAGCTTAGGCCACTGTTTAGTTTATATTATATAGTTACATGTATTACATTTATATTATTACACGACTAATTACGATATAAATTTCAGCGAATGTATAAACGGTGCCCACAATACAATGCTTGTAAAATTAACTACTCAAAGGTTTCATTCAAATATTTACTATTTGGGTTATCATCCCAGTCTAAACTTTTGATTTCGTTATTTATTCCTTTTAACAATTAAATTGAGGACAGCTAGTTATCTAAATAATTGTCAACTATGGGACTCACTTCTCGTATCAAAATTATATATCGGATTGTTAATCTGACCACCCTCTAAGTATTATCACTTTAAACTTCCATCTTCATTTTTGTTCAATTTGTCTACTTTAAATATCGTTCGATAAATGTTATAATAACTTAATTATGACCGAATCTTTCAATGTTTATGTATTATACCTTCGTTTTAACTGTAAATATTTCACTGCTTTTGTGTATCTTGTATTTTGTATTATTTCTTCTTTTTTCTTTGTCTAATGAACACACGGACATGCTTGCTACAACAACTAATGATTATATGACTGAGACCCTGCCAACCCACTTTCACAATCCTTTGATTAGTAGTTATATATACTACTGTTTGCTATTTCAAAAGGACTGATTGTGTGAGAAAGTGGTTTGATGGGTCTCATACATCGAAAGTATTATTGCTTTATATATGTATCCCAAAAGACATTTTCTTATATCCTTCGTTTACTTATCTATTTGATAATGTTTACATTCTCAAATCACTTCTATTAAAATCCGGCGATATAGAACTGAATCCCGGCCCCAACATTGAAAATATAGATCCGCTATCGGTATTCCATCTTAACACACGAAGCATAAGAAATAAACTTGACCAAATATTCGAAATAGCAGACGATTTTTATGTGTGTGGTTTTACTGAAACACATTTAGACGACAAAATAAGTCACGAGTGTTTATTAAGAACTGGTTTCCACAGTCCCTTTCGAAAGGATAGAAATTCAAACGGTGGTGGTATTTTGGTTTATATTAACGAAACTTTATTTTGCAAAAGAAGGAACGATTTAGAACATAAAGACACAGAAATCATATGGGTAGAAATCAAATTCAAACATAGGATCATCTTAATAGCAACAGCATACAAACCACCGAATGCTAACTATGAATTTTGGTCTCGTTTAGATACATCAATTGATACAGCGTACCAAACTACTGACACTGTTATAATTCTAGGTGATTTGAACATCGATCTTATCACTACAAAAAACAGTAAGTTACATGATTTATTGTTATCAAACTCGTTAAGAAATGTTGTTTTAACGCCAACAAGAGTTACGTCCACAACATCTACTTTATTAGACGTCATTTTAACCCCACTAGACCTAAACGTTTGCTTAAGTGAAACTATAGATTTTGATAAACATATTTCTGATCATAAAGGTGTTAGTTGTGTTATAGATATTAATGTTAATACTACGGCAAGTTTTACAAGAGAAGTAACTATTTATAAGCAAGCGAATTATGACAAATTCAATAATCTTATATATGATTTTGACTGGATAAATCGATTTAATTTTCTCAATTTAGATGACGCAACTGAATTATTTTACGATACTCTAAATCAGTTTATCAACGAATGCATCCCCAAAAAACGCGTGACAATTCGACCTTCTGACAAACCATGGTTTAATTCCGAAATACGAAAAGCGATTAGAAAACGTGATAGGTTACGAAGAATTTCTATTCAAACAAAAAAACTGAAGAATTTGAATCGGTACAAAAAACAAAGAAATAAAGTAAACAATTTAAAAAAACAATTAAAATCTAAATATTATAATAAACTTGTTTCAACTATCACCGAACCGAATAATACGTCTAGTGATTTTTGGTACTCAATGAAAAATTTATTAGGTCAAAATGTTAAAACTGTTATACCGACTTTAATATCAAATACAGATGGTAAAGTTGCATACACTGACTGCGAAAAAGCCGAATTACTAAATTCCTTTTTTATATCCGTATCCAATAATGAATCACTAAGCGACTCATTAGAATTTCGTTCTAAAACAAACTCTATATTTAAAATGCCCGAGATTCAAAATTCTGAAATAACTGACTTAATTTTAGATCTTGATATCAGAAAAGCAAACGGCCCTGATAGAATAAGTAATCTCCTCTTAAAGCATCTAGCAAAGAGTATCTCTATCCCCTTATCTCTACTATTTAATAAATCCTTAAAAGAGGGAATATTCCCAAAGATATGGAAACAAGCTAATGTTATGCCCCTATTTAAAAAAGGTGACAAGTCCGATGTTACTAATTATCGACCTATATCGTTATTAAGTGCTATTAGCAAATTACTTGAAAAAATAGTTTTTAAACACATCTACAATTATTTTCATTTTAATAATTTACTAAATTCCTATCAATCTGGCTTTAGACCTAAATTTTCGACTGTACACCAACTTATTGAATTATACGATATCATATTGCAGTCATTAGAAAATGGCGAAAGTTCATGTTTCATCTTTTGTGACATCTCTAAGGCATTTGATAGAGTGAATCACAATGGCTTACTAAAAAAACTTTCTAGTTACGGCTTAGATGGTACTTTTCTCCATTGGCTTAGCAGTTATATAAGCGATAGAAACCAAACTGTTTTTGTAAATAACGCTTACTCGTCGACCCTATCACTTAATTCTGGAGTTCCACAGGGCTCTGTATTGGGTCCGTTTTTATTTCTTGTATACATAAACGATATTCAAGATTCTTTGGAAAATACAGCCAGATTATTTGCCGATGACACCGCCATTGGTTGCGCTAAATCTAATGTATATGAAATAGAAAATTCATTAAACGCTGACTTATCCAAACTAAAGTCGTGGTCCAAAGATTGGTTGATAAATTTTAATCCTTCTAAAACAAAAGTATTGCATTTCAGCAAAACCTCCGAGAACGCCCCAACTTTATATTTTGGTAATGAATCATTAGATGTTGTAGTTAACCACAAACACCTTGGCGTTACTCTATCAAATAACTGTAAATGGTCCGAACATGTCGATAATATCTGTAAAGCTGCATCTAAACGTTTAAATATATTAAGAAAATTTAAATATACCTTTAAGCGAAAAACACTAGAAATTATTTACAAATCTTTCATAAGATCCGTACTGGAATACGCGTGTGAATTGTGGGATTGTTGTAATGTATCTGATCGCGATAAACTTGAAAAAATTCAACTCGAGGCAGCTAGAATTATTACAGGACTCTCAAAATACTCAAGTAAAGAATCTTTATATTATGAAACTGGCCTGGTTAATTTGTCAGAACGTCGCAGGATAAGAAGACTGTCTCTCTTCCACAAAATTATTTATAACAATTCTCCACACTATCTTACAGATATATTAACAGAGCTACACACGTCAAAGCACAATTATAACCTACGTAACAATGCTGATATTCCCGTTCCGTTTTGTAAATCCACATTATACCAAAAGTCATTTATACCCCAAACAATAAGAGACTGGAACAACTTACACGAATCTATAAAAACAATTCCTGATATTAAACACTTTAAATCTAAATTAAATAATACCAACAATGACAATGTAGCGCCCAGTTTTTTTCAATCCGGTAACAGAAAAGAAAATATTATACATACTAGAATGCGTCACCAGTGTAGTTCGCTAAATTCTGATCTCCATAAAATTAAATTGATTAATAGCCCTCAGTGTAATTGTGGATATCCAAATGAAAACGCAAACCATTTTCTTTTACAGTGTAAGCAATTTAATAGTGAAAGAGCAAAATTATTTGAATCCCTGACCCAATTCCCTACGATTAATGTGCACACACTATTGTGGGGTGACAGCAATTTACCCAACCACCTAAACAATTCATTGTTCGGAAAAGTGTGTTCATATATAAAAGCAACTAAACGTTTTAAATGTTGTTTGTAAGCTGTGTTCACTTGCACCCTGTTCATTTATGGTTTTTTTTTTGTTTGTCTGTTATTTATTATGTACATTAGATCAATATTTGTTACATTTCATAATTCCTTAAGTAAGCTGCGCTATATATTACATTTATACAATTTCTGACTATGGAAAGGACGTTTGTAAGTTTTAATAACTTTTGTCCAATCCAATTGTATCAAGAATTTTTTTTTTTTTTGTTGATGCAATAAAATATGTTTAAACTAAACTAAACATTTCCAGTTACATGTGACGCCCAAACGCACCAATAGCTACCGCAAGGAATGCAGGTGATGCTTGGGATCATCATGGGGGTCCAACCCAAGATTTGCACGACTCTGACTTTGAATGTTACAGTCATCGTGGCATTGAATTCAAGGGTGGAAAGATCAGTTTAATTGTTTTAGTGACCAGAAAACAAATTTTGATATTCGTCGGCTTACCCAAAATGAAAGGTTACGTGCCCTTGGCATACTACAGATCGGCACAACACAGGCGGTTGTGGCGCGGACGATGAATGTTTCTCAGTCTGTCATAAGCAGGCTATGGTCCAGATACCGTGATACACAATCTGTACAGGACAGACCACGCTCAGGTCGACCAAGGGCGACAACTCAAGCCCAGGATCTATTTATTCGTACCTTGGCCTTGAGAAATCGTGTCATCACATCAAATCAGATCAGCGCTCGTCTTCAAACAGACACTGGTGTGAGAGTGAGTGACCAGACGATTCTGAATCGACTGCATAGGGGTCACCTTCGCGCCCGACGTCCTCGCGTTATCCCTTGTTTGAGAGATCATCACATTCAGGCAAGACGTCGTTGGTGTAGGGATCGTCAACACTGGAATAATCGACGCTGGAGCAATGTGATGTTTTCAGATGAGTCAAGGTTCACTGTTGATTTTTTGGACAGACGTAGGAGGGTGCGGCGTCGTCGAAACCAGCGCTTCCAAGACGTTAACGTCATCAGACATGATCGATTTGGGGGTGGTTCTGTTATGGTGTGGGGAGGCATCACTGTTGCTGGAAGAACGGCTTTACATGTTGTTGCAGGGCGTGTTACAGGCCAGTACTACCGGGACAACATCTTGGCAGTCCATGTTGTGCCGTTAGCACGACATCATGGCCGCCGTTTCATCTTCCAGTTACCTCACACAACAGAACATCACCACATTACCTTGGCCAGCACTGAGTCCCGACCTCTCCCCCATCGAGCATGTCTGGGACATGCTTGGACAGAGGTTACGTCAACGTCAAAAACGTCCTGCCAATGTCCAAGAACTTGCTGCTGCGTTGCAACAGGAATGGGACAATCTGGACCAAAATGACCTTAGACGTCTCATTAGGAGTATGCCACGTCGGATCAATGCTTGTTTGGCAAACAGAGGAGGATTTACCTGTTACTGACTTTGTTGTGATGCTGTGGTAACTTTGCTGTTTGACCCCGGGTATCATTTTACCCTTATAATGGTCAGTCTGTGCCTTACTTAGTCTAACGATCATTTGGAATAAATCGATGAATGTGAACTTCATTTCATTTTGTCATTTGTTTCTTCGTCAGTTGCATTGGGTTAATTTTAATAACACTTAAAAATCAAATATCCCCTACTTTTTTTGAATAGTATATAATATAATCGGATTTACAAGTCATTGTTTGTTTTACATGAAATGTAAAATTGTCCGTGATATTAATGGATGAACCTTCAATTATGATTGAACACGTTTTACATTTTGATTCATTACACTTTTTAACTGTGGGTATGCTTTTAGTTGATTCGAATTTTGATGAGATTAGTAATTTAGCCAGGTTTTGAGGTTGCTTTAAACTATTTATTATTTTTGTCTTATTTAATATATTATCCATAATCGGGCTATTTTTTAAGAATATGGAGATTATTATTAATTATAGATTTACCATCTTCTTGTGATAGGTTGAAAGTAGTTACTAAAGCAACTTCCTCGTGACTCTTTGTTTCACAAGTCGTTTTTGGACACCTTAATTTGCTCTGATCTAAACTTAAGGCTTTTCGAATGGCATCATCTACTAGTTTCGCCGGGTAGAGTTGCTTTATAAGAAAACCTTTAAGCTCAGTAAGGCGTATTTGTTTGGTGTTTGATTGTGAAACTATTATGTACACACGTCTAACTAAATTATACGGAATCGTACATATTATAGCCATTATAGTTGATTGTTGTAACCATTGTCTGATATTTCTACCTGCCATCTAACTATTCAGAAAAACTTCCATTCCATGTTTGCTGATGATTAGATTTTATTACCGAAACGACGTTTCAAAACACCCACAGCTTCCTTCTAATTGGTAGATGTTAAAGTGAGTCAAAAACAGTACAAGATTTAACATTAAGGGTGACCCACCACAAATGCATATCTCCAAATATCTCGACAATAACACCACATTACTTATATATTTTCCAAGCCTTAAATCAGTTCCTCACATTTATAGCCACTAAATAAACGGTCGTGTAGTTAATAAGCTATGACCATTTAACCGTCTAAAAATAAAAGAGTGAAAAATGGTTCTGTGTGTCGTCCATAGGGCCACAGATCACTAATTATTTCCCCATTGACTTTAATGTTAATTCTCGTCTCTTACACCGGCTGTAGCTTTTTTCCCAAATATTCGTTGGGTAGAACGCTTTCTGCCACAGATGGAGCAACATGTGGCAAACTCTGGCCCAAAAGCATGTATTAGGTTCACCATGAAAAACTTGAGATACACTGGCTGGAAGTAGAGACAACTAAACAAGCAATTTTTGGCCCTCCCTTTCAACGTAACCAACCCCACAACCCTTGTATCCTTCCGCCTCAAAATCATGAATATTCACCAAAACCTGGCAGAAAATGTATTTTTAAACTCTTTTCTTCAATTCTACACCAAAAAGTCAACAAAAAAAGCCATGCAAAAGGGGGGAAAAAGGGAAAGGGAGAGAAGGACTAAAAATAACTTTCGCCCTACATTCGTAGGTGACGGCCTATGAATATTTAGTGATCTGTGTCCTATATAGGAGTGAAACTTTAGGTATCACAAAAAGGCCTCTTTTATATGCTTCCCATATGTTCTAGCAACACACCGGTGAAAGAAAATCAAAATCAAAGAATAACTCCAAAAATGATGGCCCTTTAAGTATACATGCTGCTTTATGTACAACGGTGCATCTCAGGTCCCTGGGCCTTTTGTGCTAAAATTTAAAAATCTTTCTTATTAAAGGCAGTATTGAGTTTTGTGAAAAAATAGGATAAGTTACAAACAAATTACACAGAAAACACTCATAATCTAGATTTTTTTTCAAAACTAGATTTTTTTACTGCCATGTCATGAAAAATGTACAAAATTTACAAGTAGCATCTTTCAAAAAACCAATAATTTTCTACTTTTTTAGATAGTCAGACTGGCAAGTAATATATTTTTGGAAACCCTGGACAATATGCAAACAGAAAAATCACAAATCAGATGCATTGGTTGTAATTATAGAGGTCTGTACTGAAACTTGTAACCCCACCCCCTAAATATGTCGATGACTGAATCAATCCTATCTTTGGTTGCAGAGCTAACATTACCAAAGGAATCTGTCTAACAGCTATCTTTTACCATCCCTGGCTAATATATACTATTCAAAAAAAAAGTAGGGGATATTTGATTTTTAAGTGTTATTAAAGTCACCTAATGAAACTGACGAAGAAACAAATGACAAAATGAAATGAAGTTCATATTCATCGATTTATTCCAAATGATCGTTAGACTAAGTAAGACATAGACTGACAATTATAAGGGTAAAATGATATCCGGGTCAAACAGCAAAGTTACCACAGCATCACAACAAAGTCAGTAACGGGTAAATCCTCCTCTGTTTGCCAAACAAGCATTGATCCGACGTGGCATACTCCTAATGAGACGTCTAAGGTCATTTTGGTCCAGATTGTCCCATTCCTGTTGCAACGCAGCAGCAAGTTCTTGGACATTGGCAGGACGTTGTTGACGTTGACGTAACCTCTGTCCAAGCATGTCCCAGACATGCTCGATGGGGGAGAGGTCGGGACTCAGTGCTGGCCAAGGTAATGTGGTGATGTTCTGTTGTTGGAGGTAACCTGTAGCGATCATGGCCCTGTGACATCTTGCGTTGTCATCCTGGAAGATGAAACGGCGGCCATGACGTCGTGCGAACGGCACAACATGGACTGCCAAGATGTTGTCCCGGTAGTACTGGCCTGTAACACGCCCTGCAACAACATGTAAAGCCGTTCTTCCAGCAACAGTGATGCCTCCCCACACCATAACAGAACCACCCCCAAATCGATCATGTCTGATGACGTTAACGTCTTGGAAGCGCTCGTTTCGACGACGCCACACCCTCCTACGTCTGACCAAAAAAATTAACAGTGAACCTTGACTCATCTGAAAACATCACATTGCTCCAGCGTCGATTATCCCAGCGTTGACGATCCCTACACCAACGAGGTCTTGCCTGAATGTGATGATCTCTCTAACAAGGGATCACGCGGGGACGTCGGGCGCGAAGATGACCCCTATGCAGTCGATTCCGAATCGTCTGGCCACACACTCTCACACCATTGTCTGTTTGAAGACGAGCACTGATCTGATTTGCTGTGATGACACGATTTCCCAAGGCCAAGGTACGGATAAATCGATCCTGGGCTTGAGTTTTTGCCCTTGGTTGACCTGAGCGTGGTTGTCCTGTACAGATTGTGTATCACGGTATCTGGACCATAGCCTGCTTATGACAGACTGAGAAACATTCATCGTCCGCCCCACAACCGCCTGTGTTGTGCCGATCTGTAGCATGCCAAGGGCACGCAACCTTTCATTTTGGGTAAGCCGACGCATATCAAAATTTGTTTTCTGGTCACTAAAACAATTAAACTGATGTTTCCACCCTGGAATTCAATGCCACAATGACTGTAACATTCAAAATCTTGGGTTGGACCCCCATGATGATCCCAAGATCACCTGCATTCCATGCGGTAGCTATTGGTGCGTTTGGCCGTCACATGTAACTGGAAATGTTTCTTCTGTTAGGTTCTATAGTGACTTTTTTCGTAGTCATTTGCATATTTTAGTACTATGCCCCCAAAATCAAATATCCCCTACTTTTTTTTGAATAGTATATGTACATAAAAACTAAAATAGGTGCAATAAATATGAATTATGGTTAAAAATAGGCCTTGATGAAAGAAAAAAATAGGTTGCCAGGAAACGAAACATACGCCCACACAGCAGCCAAATCGTCCGGGCAGTCAACAAGAGTTGTCACATATTAAGGAATTATCAGAAAATCATTAGAATTTGTTTGGTTTTTATAATCAAACGTTTTTTTTTTAAAATCAGATAATAATTGTGACCTCCAAAGGGACCACAAGCTAAAAAGGGTGATTTTTCGAAAAATCAGGGGACATAATTCAGGAAGTAATGACCTGATGGGTGCAAATATCGAAAGGAAAAAGGGTGATTTTTCGAAAAATCAGGGGACATAATTCAGGAAGTAATGACCTGATGGGTGCAAATATCGAAAGGAACCAAGATCTTTGGGTTATAAACATACATGTCAAGTTTCATCAAAATCCATTCAAAATTGTGACCTCTATAGGGTCCACAACCTTGATATAACATATTTTCACACTATTTGTGTACAAACGGCGGCCATTTTGTCTGTCAATTTTGGTCCGATTTTCACGAAATTCGAACTCAACCTTCATAACCATGGAGCAGTGATATAATCAAACGTTTTTTTAAATCCGATAACAATTTTGACCTCCAGAGGGACCACAAGCTAAAAAGGGCAATTTTTCGGACAATCAGGGGCCATAATTCAGGAAGTTACGATCCGATGGGTGCAAATATCGAAAGGAACCAAGATCTTTGGGTTATAAACATACATGTCAAGTTTCATCAAAATTGGTTCAAAATTGTGACCTCTATAAGGTCCACAACCTTGATATAACATATTTTCACACTATTCGCGTACAAACGGCGGCCATTTTGTCTGTCAATTTTGGTCTGATTTCCACGAAATTCGAACTCAACCTTCATAACCATGGAGCGGTGATATAATCAAACGGTTTTTTTTAAATCCGATAACAATTTTGACCTCCAGAGGGACCACAAGCTAAAAAGGTTGATTTTTCGGACAATCAGGGGCAATAATTCAGGAAGTTACGATCCGATGGGCGCAAATATCGAAAGGAACCAAGATCTTTGGGTTATAAACATACATGTCAAGTTTCATCAAAATTGGTTCAAAATTGTGACCTCTATAAGGTCCACAACCTTGATATAACATATTTTCACACTATTCGCGTACAAACGGCGGCCATTTTGTCCGTCAATTTTGGTCCGATTTTCACGAAATTCGAACTCAACCTTCATAACCATGGAAAGGTGATATAATCAAACGGTTTTTTAAATCGGATAACAATTTTGACCTCCAGAGGGACCGCAAGCTAAAAAGGGCGATTTTTCGGACAATCATGAGCCATAATTCAGGAAGTTACGATCCGATTGGCGCAAATATCGAAAGGAACCAAGATCTTTGGGTTATAAACATGCGTTTTAAGTTTCATCCAAATCGGTTCAAAATTGTGACCTCTACACTGTTCACAAGCTAAAAAACGTGATTTTTCGTACAATCAGGGCCCATAACCCATAAAGTTACAGTCCGATACATGCCAATATCGAAAGGAACCGAGATCTTAGGGTGATAAACCTATATTTGAAGTTTCATCGAAATCGGATAAAAATTGTGACCTGTAGACTGTTCACAAACAATTGTGGACGGACGGACGAACAGGGGCGACGACAATATACGTCCACATGAAAATGTGGGCGTATAAAAATGCCATTTTTGGTCTATGACCACCCCTCTCTAACAAAAGGGTCACAGAATACACAATTTTCACGAATTTGGAAATAGTTCAATGTTTTCAACATCTCAAAACTCGGAGGCATCATACAAATCTTTATTGCAATTCTTGTGCTGAATCAAGATGTCTGGACCATTACATCAAGCCTGGAAAAATGAAGTCAAAAAGGCAGTTATGACAGAGTTGACAACATAAAAGAGGCCTGAAACGGGGCAAAATTAACATTTTACTGCTCTATAAGAAACATAAATGCAACAAACACCACCAATCCTAGATTTTGATAAGAAAATATTGACCATTAAGCTGACATTTACACATCTACACTAGTTTTGTATCAGGGTGTGGTCTTATTGGCCTGACATGTCTCAGGCTTCTAAGTTTGACATTAAACAAAAAAGGTTAGAATTCCTGGAAATGTACAAAATAACCATTTATTGGTGAAAAATAACATTCCTAGCTGTAATTCAACAAGAAATTCCAATTACTGTAATTTAATTGTCAACACAGGTGCAATTAAATCCCTCAAAGCACATAAATAAAAAAGGGTGGGGTGGGGCCTTTATTGCCTCTCTAAACAGAATGGTGGGATGAAAAATGTCTATAAAGACTGGGATATTGCTTCCTTCATGACGGAAATACAAGAATTTAACATTTCAAAGAGGAAAAAATGCTTTTTCTGTCTAAATTGGTGGCAAAAATGAGCCAACTCCTGTTTTGAACATTTTGTACAAACCCATTTGCTGAATATTATTAACTCAGTGTTGCCAATTTTCAATTTTCGGTAGGAAAACTGGAGCTATTTTTAAACCTGACAAACTTATAGATCCCATCTAAGTTACATTAGCAATGGAAATAAGGGCAGTTTTAGAAATTTTGACTCTTTTGAGTAGTCATGAAGGCATTAATTTCTACATCGAAATTGGGGAATCTGTAGATTTTTTGTGAATTTTCCTGATTTTTAGACAAAATTAGGTGAAATTACAATGTTGTTCACTTTATCTGTGATTTCTGAGGCTGAATACACCAAAATTGGACATTGAAATATTTCTCTTACTGTTAGAAATTAAATAAAACCTGAAAATTGAGAAATTTGCAGTAAAATCACAATTTTTCTCCAAACTTTGATACATTTTTTTTTAATGTAACATTTTTTGAGTTTTTCTCTTCTCAAAATATTTTATACATATTTTCTGACAATTTAGTCATCATTTTTTCAAAACTAAGCCATATCAGTCACAGCCATGTCATACACAGACAGGCCACAGATCACTAATTATTTCCCAATTGACTTTAATGTTAATTCTCGTCTCTTACACCGGCTGTAGCTTTTTCCCAAATATTCGCTGGGTAGAACGCTTTCTGCCACAGATGGAGCAACATGTGGCAAACTCTAGCCCAAAAGCATGTATGAGGTTCACCATGAAAAACTTGAGATACACAGACTGGAAGTAGAGACAACTAAACAAGCAATTTTTGGCCCTCCCTTTCAACGTAACCAACCTCACAACCCTTGTATCCTTCCGCCTCAAAATCATGAATATTCACCTAAACCTGGCAGAAAATGTATTTTTAAACCCTATTCTTCAATTCTACACCAAAAAGTCAACAAAAATCGCCATGCAAAAGGGGGAAAAAGGGAAAGGGAGAGAAGGACTAAAAATAACTTTCGCCCTACCGGCCCATGAATATTTAGTGATCTGTGTCCATAACATCCAGACACTTTTGAGTAAAAGATAGGTTACGTGCCCTTGTTTTGAAATTAGTCTCGCTTAACCAGTCTACCGACCATTCTACGTCTAATTGACAGGTCGGGATAATCAAGACTACTTTTTTTACGAAACATAACAGAAAGCTGGAACAAAAAATTGAATTTAGAAACACGCACATTAGACAGCTCAACAATTGTTTTAAGAACCGTGTAAAAGTAAAATGAAACTACTGCTAGTATCATGTTCTTGCTTAAGAACGTTATTCAGAGATATTATTTATACTAGTCTAAACCAAAACATGCAGCCTCTAACGGTACAGTTAATGATAAAGCAATTCAAAAAATAAAACGAACGTAATTTTTAAAGGTGATGTAATAACCAAGAAGCTAAATTTTACAGCTATTCAAAATCGTCAACAATAGATTCTTTACGTCTGTAATAGTTGATAAATTTGTAGAGAAGTGCACATATTTATAGTTTCATAAACATACTACCGAGTGAGCGATCATCAGTTGAGAAAAGCGTGCAGATTCGACGTGTGGAGACGAACTTTCTGTGGAGAAATTTTAAAGGGACAATAACATTCTTGCTGGCTTGGTAGCCCCACAAAATAAATAATACCCTTATTCTAAGTACTAGATGTTTAAGTGTCCTACCTTTTGTGTAAATTATCCATTACAACCTATTTTATTTGTCCAGAGGGTTCGAAAATATTTTAAAATCCAAGTTACATTTGAAAAGGTTTACGTTAGACTTTTCAAATCAATTGGTTGAATTTTTCCAATTTTTTTAAATAGGTGTGTTAAGATGAAATTTATATCATAATTTAATTGGAATATTCTAAAATAATACGATTTGTTGACCAGAATGAAGATTGGGACATATTATTCAGTTACAACAAGAGTGTTATTTGGGCTTTAAGTGAATGGGTCACCCTAAAAATATTCAATGCGATAAGCAATAAATATTAACCCGTCTTTCTTAAAAAAAAACCCAAAAATATTCAATAGATGGGACCAATAGCCGAGGTCCTGTGTACACATTGGCGTGCACTTAAAAGATCCCCTGGCAGTTGGAATTCGATACAAAAGTAGGCCATAGCGTTGCTGTCCGGGCAAAATTTGCCCCATAGTACACAGTATGGCGTATGCCGTCTTCATTAGCCCAGTCGAAGCAGAACAGTAGGACGTTAAACCCCATTTCATTTCATTACTTCTGTGTGGGGAGGGTTGTCCCAGTTTTGAGACAGCCAAGTTGTACATTACAGTCAAAAGACGAAAATATGCTTTTATACACATAAATAATTACATAATAAGAAAATTAATACAGTATAATCCAGTAATTTATGTATAGTAGATCAAAATAAGTTCCGACAAAGTGGGCAGGTAGAGTTCATACTTGTACTAAACCACTTGTAAAGGCAAGCAGAGTGGTATTTCTTCTTGCATGTACGACACTGAAGTTTCGGTAATTGAAATGTTGTCCCATGGAGCACAGAAAAACAAATCATACAATCTTCTACGCCATCGAATCTCTTATCGATGTTCTTCTTCCATAACTTAAGTCCTTCTATAATAGTTCCATTCTGATGCTGGAGGAAAATGTTTAGCTGCAACAACCAACGATCCCACTGAGCCTGTGTAGCGCCTACTCTTTTATCACTACTTACAGCTATGACTCCTAGTGGGAAGTTCTTGGGTAATGTGATGGTTACTACTATCTTTACTTCAGCCATGATGTAGGTAGCCACTACTTCACGTGCGGATGGTCTTGGTTTTATTGTAATTCCTTCTAAATCCTCTGAAGATGGTCGAACCATTGATATTTCGTTCGCACACAGTAGAGGACTTACATATTTGCTGGTGAACTTATCCACGTATAATGATGTCTTTCTATCTAGATCCATCCACCACTGTCGAACCAATGCGGGTGTGGTCTCGAAACATTGGTAAAGGAGACTGTATGCTTGTTGTTGTACATCTACATCACTGTTAAAGGAATTAACAATACTGTGGGAAATAAAATAACTGGTACTGACAGTTGCTAAAGTCCTCTCGGATGGAAGAAGGCAAAATATGTGCCGCAAGAGTCCTGCCATTAAGCCATCCTCTTTAAGATATGTTGCATATTTCGCTCGCATTTGGGGATTGGCAGTTTTGAAGATAGTCAATAGGAGTTTCCATGCTAGCATATACCCATACACAAATTGACACTCTTCGGAATGTGGACTGATAATATAATGTTCACCAATTGATAAATTACCGAGAACTAGTTCCATAGCTTGTCTTCCCTTCTTAACGATAGATATTAATACCTTTGGGGGGGACTGGATACAAGACTCTTCGGTTCCGGTCTGCGAATCACCGTCTTTACCAGGTTCTTGATACTGCTTGGCAACTTCGCCCATTATCTTCTCCAGTAACGAATAAACTGTTTTCTGAACATCCAACTGTTCACAAAGTAAATATGGACAGAAATGATTTAAAAATGTTTGGGTGTTTTGTTTAAGTAAGGAATCGTTATCTGCATTTAGATAAACAGGAAGTTTGTGTTTCAAAATATGGCATTTGTTACAGTAAGACAAAGGCTTTCCCAATGCAGTAATCATCATTTTACCTAAAGCTGAGCGACACATTTGTCCTAACAAAGCTACATATACTGTTATCAGCTCTCCGAAGATTTCTTCACTGAAAAATTCTTCCCATTCTGATGACAAACTTTCTGGGTATTCTGATGCATTATATTTAACTTTTTCGTTTATGCATTTTGAAATCTCTAACAGAAGACTACTAACAGCTGTGGCAAATGCAACAGATGTAACACAGGGATCTTTAACCTGTGCACAACATTTAATTCTATGGACCCAGTCAACAAGACAACATAAAACCATATCCCATTCTTTACATGATATACTTTCAGGAGCTATTATAATCACAAGTTTTAAAAACTTCGCAACCTCTATGCTTAACAGTACTTTTCTAGTATCATTCAAATCTTCATCAGCTGACACCATAAAGTCATCATCTGCTTCGTGCCAATTCCTCACATGCTCAAATACATTCTTAACCAATAATTTGAAAGATGCAAAGATCTCCGCCTGTGAGTTTTTACCCATTGAAGACAAGCATGAAGTAATGACAGCAAGACTTCTGTATCCTAACCATTCATTTGTAGTTGACATAGAAGATATCAGTACCGGTATTTGTATTTCTGCTAGTCTCTGGGCTTTAGAAGAAGGGAAAAAAGGTGCAAGGGTTTGTATAGAATGAACAATTCCACAAGAAAGGTAATTCCATCTCTCCATCATTTCATCAAAATTCAAAGAACAATATTTGGGAACAAAGGTTTCTAGTATGAAAGCTAACAATACCGATTTGAGTTTGCCTTCTTCTTCTGAATCCATGATGGCCTTTAGTAACAATTGTTTCTTGTTGTAATCTGTCAGTGCCAATGTAACTGCTTGCACTATACGCTCCAAATTCTTTATGTCTGTCAAAAGTTGGCAAGACTCTAGCTTTTCATGAACAAAAAGCGTTTTTGATAATGACAAAGCTTGAAAAACATGAATTAGGTAGTCATTTATGTTAATGCCAAGCTTTGACTCCGGACTCAACATCTTGCCTGAACTTTCTTCAGAAATGGATACTGATATCCCTCCTCGGAGACAGAATAGAACTAATTGTGCATTTAGAGTTCCTTGGTTTACTAACCCGGGTAGGTGGTTTGCACAACTAACTGAAATATGCTGTGGAAGATTTTCTGCAGCGGACAAAACATCACCAGAGATATAAACATAACCCAAGAGGGAGATATATTTTGTACATTCCTTTTCTCCAAATGGTATATGGAGGAGTTGCAGAAGCAGATCCAGAATTCTTTTGTTAGAAGTTGTATTATCTTTTACATTGTTCAATAAAATCTCAACACTTTTCAGTAATCTAATTAATGACTGTCCAGTAGTTTCTTCCGTTGAGACAAGTTTCTTGACCAATAAACAAGCCTGGTATAAAAACCCATCCTCATTTAAATCGTTAACTTCGGATTTGAGAAGTAGAATTAGACCCTTTGACCATGCCCGCTCACAACATTCCAATAAAGTTTCTTTTAGGTTATAAAAAGAATCAACACTTATTCTAAACAGTGTCATCATGAGTTCTTCAGAAGCTTTTGGGCACAAAATGTTTTTGAGGTTATCAAAGAATGAACATGCTGCTTTAGTAATGAATTGTACAGTCTGAACTAAGTTACTGTTACTAGCTGTATGGTTCAAGGAGTTCAGTTCTTCTCCTATTGCTAAAATAACTGCCTCAACGCAATCATTATCATACACAGTCTCCTCCTCGCTGCAAGAGGATAAAACAAGAGTAATAACGCTCCACCCCCTTTCAATAAGTACATGATTATCAGAGTTATTTGTTTTAGTACTTAATACACAGGTTTCTCTGACAAGATCCAAAATCATCTGAGTTACTGTTGAACTTCTCAAGATAGTTCCAGCTTTAGGATCATATTTCCGTTTCTCTGTGAGTTTCTCTATGACAATACAGCGTTGAATAAGACCATTACAGTTTTCAATCAGTTCTGGAAGTAGTACGGTGTAGTCAAATGTTTCAACATTATCTAAGCATTTGAAAGAAATTGTTAAAATATTTTCTGCACTCACAGAGGAACAGGAACTGGACTTTAACCATGGCATGCATGCTACTTTAAAAAACTCAACAAAAATATTTTTGTCTTGATTTTCTTCCAAGGACAGAAGTGTTGATAATATATCTTTAGTTATGTATAGATCAAACATGTCTGCAAGAAAGGGTAAATATAGTTCCTGTTTGGATTCCACTATCATTTCAGTATACACATGAACTAAAATAGAAGCATAGAAGTCAGAAAAACTATCAGACAATGTGTCTGGGGTGACTAACACTGAAACAGAGTCCTTTTTATATTTTTGTACACTATTATTAGCAAATCTTAAACTAAAAGCCTTTTTAAAAGAGAAACTTGGCACCAAAAATCCCTTCATTAAAGCTGAGAGCCTGTCAGTTATTCTATGAGACTGATCTTTTAATAGAGTAAAAAGAAAATCTCTGATCTGGTTCCAGAAATATTCTGATAGTCCCTTATCTTTTGAAGATTTTTCCAAAGATTTAATAAATGATCCTACACAAGAATATAGAGGTGAAGCAATTGCAGAGATTTTCTGTTCAGTAAGTGTGGATTTTAAAAGGTCTAAGATGGACACATCAAGGATGTTCTTTGAAATCTCTTTTTCTGGATTTTCTACAAGTAATGTTTGATTTATGGTGTAACGACAACATTCAATATAAGCGTTAATTAGAGCTGAAGATTCGATATTACTTTGTGATACAGTTTCCACTTTAAATCCTGTTCTCATGGATGTTAAAAATTCCAAGTAAAAAGTACTTTCACAATCAGACTGGTAAAAGTTTACAGGAATTTTGCTGAGTAGAGGCATTAAATTTGGGGCTACTGTTGACGCATTACCATGACAACCATTTTCTAAAGATTTTTTTAGTTTAGGCCAAAATGCTTTCTGCCAGGAAATATGCTTCCAACAGACTGGTGAATAATTCACTAAAGATAGAATGGCTTCCCACATAAATCCAACAATTAATGGATTTGAAATATCAAGGTTGTGAAGTACTAGCGGAGTTAGCTTACTACTATAACTATTTGCTACTTCAGGATACCTCTGGCAAACTATTGCAAGAAATGAATAAAGTCCAGCTTTTACACTAGGTACCATTGATTTTCCGTGCTTCCAAAATTTTCCATTTTCAAACAAGCTGATAATTGATGACACTAGTGTTGACTTTTTATCTTCTGGTATGGCACTAATAAGTTTTCTACAACCTAATAAAGAAGATGCTACAGTACGCGTATATTTACTTTCCATATCTTCTGAATCAGTTGCTTTTGAATCACTTAAAGACTGTGCGGTTTGACTTACTAGATTGTCAACAAAGTAATTAATTATTTCTTGTCGGTAAATTGTTAGAGCTTCATTCTGTTTCCCACTTGGAAAGGTATTATGGAAAGCTTGATTTGCAGCAGAAGCAACAGTAGGATAGGTATCACACTGGCTTAATATCCAACACCCCATTATTGATTTCAAGTAAGGTGCTATTTCCTTCTTAATTTGACTAGTTATGATTAAAAATGTTTGTTGAACAGCCTCTCGTACTTTGTGATCATTGTCAATAGATAGTCTGTTGTAAAGTCTGGGCCAAAAGGGAAGCATGGATTTAATAACATCTGCATCTTTCTGTTGACAAATTGCTCCCAATTCCTGCAATGCTTTTATTTTTGTAGTAGTGTCTCTCTTAGTTAATTTTCGAAGTACAAGTCGTACATCAGAGTCTAAAGTGCTATCTACATCATCCAATATATGGCTTAGAGGAACAAAAGATGGTGACCCTTTGTCACCAAAACCAATAAAGCCAGGAGTTTGGCCAGCGAGTAAACTTGCAGCTTGACTGCTACTTGATGGCTTCAAGTTACCTTTCACACGATTAGATCCTTTCTTACCAGACATCTTTAAATTTTCAATTTACAGGTAACATTGAACTGAAAAGATATAAGATTTCAATATATAAATAAAGATCAGTTTCCTGGCCATAAAACATAATCAGATATTAACTCTAGCGTCTATAGCATCCACAAGATATTTTAAAGTGATCAATGGCCATAACTCTGGCAGTAATCATTGGAAATTGTGGACAATCAATAGGCTACTTTGTCGCATGACTGTAAACATTGTACATAAATTTAAAGTCTATCGGATATTGAATTCTGCCACAAGATTTTTCAAAGTGATCAAGGGCCATAACTCTGGCATGAATTATCAGAAATTTCTGCGCCCCATAACCGTAAACACTGGGTATCAATTTAAAGTCAATTGGGTATTAACTTCCGCCAGTGATCAGGGTCGATTATATTTTAGAGAATAAAACTGCTAATTCGTTCGGGCAGTCAACAAGGGTTGTCGCATATTTTTACTTTTTTTCGGTTATGAAACAACAATAGGACCCTTTCGCATCAGTATGAAAACTAACACCAAAACGAACATATGTTCGTTTACGTTTTCGTATACTCTAACACACGGTTTCGCAATCCGACATACGATAATAGGTAGATGGCGTTAATTTCCACTCCATGAACTTCTCTGTCTAGGCAAAATTTTTCAATTGATATTTTGGTAGATGTGCAACAAATCAAACAGAATATTGCATTTGACCACATTCTACATAATCAACAATATACACAAGGCCTCGAACAATAATCGAAAATTCAATATATCAGACAAAAACACATTTTTGTTTGCATACTTATGTGAATGCAACTCCATACGCGTAACATTTTCCACTGGCCTTACACTCATGGATTGACGTCATAAGTAGACACAAATCGATGACGTGTTCGTTTTCGTACCGATGCGAAAGGTCCCTATTTGTAAAACACTAAAATCTGATTAAGAGTAAAAACTCATTAAGAAATTATCAGAAAATCATTAGAATTTGTTTGGTTTTTATAAAGTTTTGCCCCATGCTAACAATTAGAATACGAAACATTTAATATCATGGATTTAGCTCTTCAGTGATCAAAATTTATTGAAAATGATTAGGATTTTTCATCTCTTGGCTTTAAACACTGTGTATAAATTTAAAGTCAATCAGATATTAACTTTGACCTCTATAGCGTCCACAAGATTTTTTGAAGTGATCACGGACCATAATTCCAGCAGTAATTATTGGAAATCGTTTAAAATCAATAGGTTTTTTCGTCTCATGACTTTAAACACCGTGTATAAATTTAAAGTCAATCTGATATTAGCTTTGGCCTCTAGAGCGTCTACAAGATTTTTCAAAGTGATCAAGGGCCATAACTCTGACAGTAATTATCGGAAATTGCTGAATATCAATGGGCTTCTTTGTCTCATGACCTTAAACATCGTGTATAAATTAAAAGTCAATCAGATATTAACTTGGCCTCTAGAGCGGCCACAAGATTTTTTGAAGTGATCAATGGCCATGACTCAAGCAGTAATTATCAGAAATCACTGGAAATCAAGATAGTCCGGCAGCCAAACCCCATTTTATGGCTTAACATGGAAATATAGTCCACCTAATGTTTTTTGATGGATTATATATACTATTCAAAAAAAGTAGGGGATATTTGATTTTGGGGGCATAATACTAAAATATGCAAATAACTACGAAAAAAGTCACTATAGAACCTAACAGAAGAAACATTACCAGTTACATGTGACGCCCAAACCCACCAATAGCTACCGCATGGAATGCAGGTGATGCTTGGGATCATCATGGGGGTCCAACCCAAGATTTGCACGACTCTGACTTTGAATGTTACAGTCATTGTGGCATTGAATTCCAGGGTGGAAACATCAGTTTAATTGTTTTAGTGACCAGAAAACAAATTTTGATATGCGTCGGCTTACCCCAAATGAAAGGTTACGTGCCCTTGGCATGCTACAGATCGGCACAGCACAGGCGGTTGTGGCGCGGACGATGAATGTTTCTCAGTCTGTCATAAGCAGGCTATGGTCCAGATACCGTGATACACAATCTGCACAGGACAGACCACGCTCAGGTCGACCAAGGGCGACAACTCAAGCCCAGGATCGATTTATCCGTACCTTGGCCTTGATAAATCATGTCATCGCAGCAAATCAGATCAGCGCTCGTCTTCAAACAGACACTGGTGTGAGAGTGTGTGGCCAGACGATTCGGAATCGACTGCATAGGGGTCCCCTTCGCGCCCGACGTCCTCGCGTGATCCCTTGTTTGACAGATCATGACAATCAGACAAGACGCCGTTGGTGTAGGGATCGTCAACACTGGAATAATCGACGCTGGAGCAATGTGATGTTTTCAGATGAGTCAAGGTTCACTATCGATTTTTTGGACAGACGTAGGAGGGTGTGGCGTCGTCGAAACGAGCGCTTCCAAGACGTTAACGTCATCAGACATGATCGATTTGGGGGTGGTTGTGTTATGGTGTGGGGAGGCACCGCTGTTGCTGGAAGAACGGCTTTACATGTTGTTGCAGGGCGTTTTACCGGCCAGTACTACCGGGACAACATCTTGGCAGTCCATGTTGTGCCGTTCGCAGGACGTCATGGCCGCCGTTTCATCTTCCAGGATGACAACGCAAGATGTCACAGGGCCAGGATCGTTACAGGTTACCTCTAACAACAGAACATCACCACATTACCTTGGCCAGCACTGAGTCCCGACCTCTCCCCCATCGAGCATGTCTGGGAAATGCTTGGACAGAGGTTACGTCAACGTCAACAACGTCCTGCCAATGTCCAAGAACTTGCTGCTGCGTTGCAACAGGAATGGGACATTCTGGACCAAAATCACCTTAGACGTCTCATTAGAAGTATGCCACGGCGGATCAATGCTTGTTTGGCAAACAGAGGAGGATTTACCCGTTACTGACTTTGTTGTGATGCTGTGGTAACTTTGCTGTTTGACCCCGGGTATCATTTTACCCTTATAATGGTCAGTCTGTGCCTTACTTAGTCTAACGATCATTTGAAATAAATCGATGAATGTGAACTTCATTTCATTTTGTCATTTGTTTCTTCGTCAGTTTCATTAGGTGACTTTAATAACACTTAAAAATCAAATATCCCCTACTTTTTTTCAATGTGTGTAGATTCAGAATCCCGATGATGCCACCCTGGCACCCTTGGGGAAATTTAAATATTCAAGATGGCCGCCATAACGCATTTTCTGGTTATTCGATGGGGTAAATTCATAACAGATTCTCTGGGACCATGGGTTTAAGGTGCTTTCTGTAGGAATTCGACCCGCTGAATCCAATGACCTTGGGTATTACTCCAAAAAGTGAAGGCTAATCCCGCTAGAGGGCAAAATTCAAAATGGAGGCTCATTTTGGCGGAGAAACTCACAAAATTCCAGTAGTTCCCTAAAAAAGTTGTGTAATATATTGAAATATAGGTTTTTGGTGGATTATGTATCTCCAATATGTGTAGATTCACCATCTGAATGACACTCTTGAGGAAATGCAAATATTCAAGATGGCCGCCATGAGGCATTTTGTTTATTCAGTGGGGTAAAATTTGTGACAGATTCTCTCAGACCTCGGTTTCAACCTCCCTCCCCCTGGATCCGCCCCTGCACATATTTGTTGCTTAAATCACTGAAATACTTGCAATCGGTATGGACTTTCATTGACAGTTATTAGATCACTCATACGCACGGATAAAGCTGAAGTTTCGTATGACGCTAGCCAACATATAATGTACGCTTGACAATTCCCTCTTTGTGGCTTTTGTTCGTATGGCCCTGTAATTTGTGGTGAACAGCAAAACCTCTTAGTTCCATACAGAACTCTATTTAGAAGCTCAAGAAACTGCCAAAGTATCTTAATGTTGAGTCTTAAATGATAACAAATATAACCACGAAGAAACACTCATCCAGCCCAGAATGAATGTGTAGCTGCACTATTATATCAGAAGTAAGCACCAGTTAACTTTTAGCAATATTTGCTTTCGACTATGGTCCAATGGTTGATTGCGTTTGGCTGTGAACCTTTTGTGTTCTTATAAGAATACATGGAGTAGAGTGTCCTCGAGGTAGTTTAAATTCGGGCTATGTCGGAAAGAATATGTCACAAAGTCACAAATTAAACCCAATAAATAACCAGAAAATGCCCTAGGGTGACCATCTTGAATAATTTAATTTCACTAAGGGTGCCAGGCTGGGTGGCATCATCCGGATTCTGAATGTACACATATCGAAGATATATAATCCTCCTAAAATCTATATGTCAATATATTACACACTTTTTTTTTATAAAAATTAACGAGTTGCCCGTCAAAATGTGCCCTCATTTTTGCACCCCCCACCACCTTAGCAGAGTAGCCGTCACCTGTAGGGAGAATATCCTAGCTAGTTGGATTCAGTACATCAAATTCTTATAGATCCCACCTTCAAACCAAGGTCTGAGAAAATCTGTCACCAAGTTTACCCCAATAAATAACCAGAAAATAACTCATGGCGGTCATCCTGAATATCTAAATTTCCCCAAGGGTGTCAGGGTGGCATCATCCGGATTCGGAATCTACACATATCCAATATAAATAATCCAGAAAGAAACTATTTTTTAATATATTACACACCTTTTTAGGGAACTTTATTAGTTTCTCGCCAAAATAAGACTCCATTTTGAATCTTGACCTCAAGCGGAATTAGCAGTCACTTTTAGGAGGAATAACCAAGCTAAATGGATTCAATGGGTCGAATTCTTCTAGAAACCACCTTCAAGGCGAGGTCTGAGAGAATCTGTAACAAATTTTACCACACTAAATAACCAGAAAATACCTCATGACGGCCATCTTAAATATTTAAATTTCCCTAAGGGTGCCAGGGTGGCATCATCCAGATTCGGAATCCTCACATATCTAATATAAATTATCCAGAAATAATCTATTTTTTGATATATTACACCCTTTTTTTAGAGAACTTTATTAGTTTCTCGCCAAAATGAGCCTCCATTTTGCATTAGGCCCCCTAGCGAAATTAGCTGTCACTTTTAGGAGAAATAACAATGCTCATTGGATTCAGTGGATCAAATTCTTCTAGCAACCACCTTCAAGACAAGGTCCGAGAGAATCTGTCAAAATTTTTACCCCACTAAGTAACAAGAAAATACCTCATAGCGTCCATCTTGAATATTTATATTTCCCCAAGGGTGAGAGGGTGGCATCATCGGATCCTGAACCTACACCCTCTGAAGATATATATTCCATCAAAAAACATTAGATGGACTATATTTCCAGGTTTGTCGATCGGCTGCCGGACTAACAGGCTTCTTCGTCTCATGACCTGGGTATAAATTTAAAGTCAATCGGGTATTAACTTTGGTCTGTAGAGAGTCAACAAGATTTTTTGAAGTGATCAAAGGCCATAACTCTGCTTCCTGTGGATGCCGGATCAATAGACCGACGGATGGACTGACAGACGGACGGACAGGGGCGACGACAATATATGACCACATTTTAATGTGAGCGCATAAAAACCTAGATATACGTGATGCAACTTAAACTTGTCAGTCTTCATTTGGAAATTGAGACCACTGACCCAAGCTGTATTAACACTAGACTTTAATTTTATAAAAGTAACGTGTAGGTGAAATTGTGAAATTTACCGTTCATTATCAAGTACAGAACATCACACAAAGGAACAGTAAATAGACTATCAGGTCGCCCAATTTCGGGGTTGACGGCAATATACGTGCACATTTCAATGTGGGCGTATAAAAAGGAGAGTCCTTATGTTCTAACGTTTCAACCAATCAAATTAAAGTCTTTACTTAGTCTAAGCAGAAAAATGCTCATCATCGATCTTGATCAAGGTATTGATCACAGGCACTTGAAGAGATTAAACTGAAACTTCTTACTACTGCTTGACCCTACCTTACAGTATTAATAAGGTGTATCACCTGCCATATTGTTTTGACTCGTTGAAGGGGGTTGGGATGGCCTAGTGGTCTAGAGGGCCGCGCTTCAACCTCTAGCTGGCCGGTCACCTCTGGCTTGCGGCTGTGGTTTCGAGCCCTGGTGTGAGCGTATGTGGCATGGAGATAGGGGCGCCGTCACAACCTCGTGGGTTTCCTCCGGGCACTCTGATTTCCTCCCACAGCTAAAGACCCCTATGCGCAAGCGAATTATTGATATAAAATGAAACCATATGTTAGTCCCAAAATGACCTAGTTTGTGTCGAGTGGACGTTAAACCCCATTTCTCTCTCTCTCTTGACTCGTTGACGACACTTCGTCTGCTCTGATCTCACAATACTTACTACATGTAGTTCTAACACTTCCCGTCGTTTTTATTGCCAACCAGACTTTAAACAGCTTCCGATGTAATTAATTTGGCCATTTTACAGCGTTATTAATTACAAATGTGGTCAAAGGAATTCCTTTCTGTTTTTGTTAGTAACAGTCTGTATCACGAAGTCCCTTCATTAACTGTTCTACAAAATTTTCTAAGGGACTGGGTGATCCAGTCTAAATCACCATTACGAGTGTTTGTCAGGTCAGTTTCATCGCTCTCTATCAGATAGAATCAAAATTGCCTTGACCCAAAGCATCGACCAATGAAATTGATTAGCGCTGCTTAGCCTTAACTTGAAATGTTAATCATTGAACACAGTAAAGACATTCACCCAATGAACATCTACATCAAGTTTAACCCTTTTATTGCGTCTATCTGGTAGTACCGGTTATTATAAAGATATTTATTCATGGTGGGTCATCCTAGTTATGATAGACTGATACTATACTCCGTAGTTGTCGGGAATTTATTAACAATGCCTACTATGTAAGCCTATTTGTGATTTTTGTCATGCGTAGTTTGGTTACAGTGCTCAAATCATAGTGGTACTTGTCCAATCCATAATGCTGGATAGCAAATCACCAGTGGACGTCATCTTGTGGGGCTCAGTCTCAAGTCCGTCGATCAAGGCTTATGGCTACAGAATAATTAAATCAGATACTATGATTATGAAAATAATTTACATCAAGTTGTTACCGAAAAGTGTCTGGAAAATAAAGACTACAAATAAAAAGTTTGTTTTGGTTATTTTCCGGACTCAAATAATTCTGCGTATTTAGAACTAGCGAATATTTATTCCCTTCCCTAAACGGAGCGCCAAAGTAAACGAAGGTTGTAACCACTAAATAAAAGTAAATCCCAAAATGTTGTAATGAGTTCATCTTGTCACCAATAATTTCATTACTAATAATGAAAGTAAAACAAAAGATATGGTTGCCAGGCAACGAAACATATGCCCACAGCAGCTAAATCGTCCGGGCAGTCAACAAGAGTTGTCGTGTATTCTTACTTTTTTTCGGTAATGAAATATTTATAATACTCTAAAATCTGATTAACATTAACAACTCATAAAATAATTATAAGAAAATCATTAGAATTTGTTTGGTTTTTATAAAGTTCTGCCCCATGCTTACGCTTAGTATACGAAACATTTAAAAACATGGATTTGGCTTTTTCAGTTATCAAAATTCATTGAAAATCAATATACTTGTTCGTCTCAAAACGTTGGCAGTAATTATCGGAATTCACTGAAAATCAATAGGATTCTTCGCCTCATGACTTTAAACATTGTGTACAAATTTAAAGTCAATCGGATATTTACTCTGGCCTCTAGAGCTTACACAAGATTTTTTCTGAGGTGATCAAGGGCCATAACTCTGGTAGTAATTATTGGAAATGGCTGAAAATCGATAGGATTCTTTGTTTCATGACCTTAAACACTGTGTATAAATTTAAGGTCAATTGGATATTATCTTTGACCTCAAAAGCGATCACAAGATTTTTTCAAGGGATCAAGGGCCATAACTCTGGCAGTAATTATCAGAAACCACTCAAAATCAATAGGATCCTTCATCTCATGACCTTAAACACTGTGTATAAATTTAAAGTCAATCGAATATTAACTTTGGCCTCTAGAGCGTCCACAAGAATTTTTGAAGTGATCAAGGGCCATAATTCTGGCAGTAATTATCGGAAATGGCTGAAAATCGATAGGATTCTTCGTCTCATGCGCTTAAACACTGTGTATAAATTTAAAGTCAATTGGATATTAATTTTTGCCTCTAAAACTCCATAACTCTGACAGTAATTATCGGAAATTCCTGAAAATCAATAGGATACTTCGTCTCATTAGTCATGAATTTGGTGCAGTGAAATTCATAGAAATGTTTTCCAAGACCCCAAAATTGACCTTTGACCTTTGAAGCAGTCTTAAGCAAGGTTTCTTCAACTATTGTTACTCTTAAGTTATATTTTTGGTTTCCTGGCTTGGTAAGCTAGTTTTTAGGATTTGTTTCAGATATGGAATTTAAATTTTTATTAGTCACTAATTAGTGACCTTTGACACCTTTGAAGCAGTCTTAACTCTTAACTGACCCACGTCGACGTTCCTAGCGCAATGAGAGTTACTTCCCTTATAAACAGGCGGCCTTTTCTCATTTGTTTACTTCATGTTTGACATTTTGACAGTTAAAAACTTACTGTTTCTTCTTGAAAAATTATAATAAAACGGTGTTATATCTAGGCCTATACGACAAAGTTCTCCTTACGACGGATTGCCATCCCTACAGTGATTCAGATTTTATCGGTGGTGTAGGCCTTGATATTTATAGTTTTGCGTTAAGAGTTAGACTTACTAATTAATCAACCAAAATTTTAATCAGCTTAAACTAAATTAAAGGAGATTCATGATAGATGATTTTTAGTTCACAAAAGCCTAAAAAAAGAAGAAATAACCATTAGAACTATATATAGGCCTACATGTGCATGAAATGTCTAAATTAATTTTTTTGCGTAAAATTCATATTTTAATTATTTATGCATTTTAAATTATTTCATCCATTTACATGAAGGGTCTATTTTCAGTTGTTATATTTAATGATACGATTTTAAAATGCATACCTATATTTTAGCACTATTGACAATTATGACGTGGGTTTTTATGACGTTATGACGTCAAACCTTTGAGTCTTTTAAGAGTTAAGCAAGGTTTGTTCAACTTTTGTTGCTCTTACATGTAAGTGATATGTTTGGTTTCATGACTTTGTTAGCTAGCTTTTAGGCTTTGTTTCAATTATGCACTCTAAATTTCAATTACGGCCACTAATTAATGCTAATAATTAAGCTCTTAAAACTGAACTCCGATTATAAAACTACCGAAATAATTTAATAAAAAAAGGTAACGCCCAAAGCAACCGCCATACTTGTTTTCAATTTCTTGAACTAACATGGCGATCGCTTTGAGCACAAACACACAGGCAGGCCACGCCCACTTCCACTATATACCTTGTCAAGAGAAGTGTGCACTTCCGGCTATGTGGTCACAGCCAATAACCTCCTGACTAATAGAAGTTTTTTTTTTACACTATCGGTTCACAGAAAATATTATTGCTACACAGTTATATTGTCTGATCAGGTATATTACTTTACTAAATATAAAGAAATAAGTCAATCACAACGCACTTTTGCTCTAAAGATAACAGAAAACTGCCTGTCCCCAAACAATAACCGATAAAAGATTAGTAATGTCCCTTTCATATAATGTCCAGAAAAATACAAGTTATGTCCCTTGATCTCCATTATAACAATTTGAAGTGAAAACATACTTATATACTTATTTGATGGAGAGGACTATCAGATTCTAGACGACCCAATGGCTTCTAATCATCTTTATAAACAACATGCCTCATCAACAACTATTCACAGACTGACGTTCTGATTTAGGCGCATTCAACAATTTCCCGCCAAAACTATAGTCTATATCATATTGATGTACATTATATAAATATCACTGAACTTAATATTATCATAGTCTATTTCTTTAAAGTGTTAATACTTTACTTTCTCAGCATCTCCCTCCTTTTGAAAAGCAAATAATTTTTAATACAATAATTTCAAAGTAAATTGTTCATTCACTTCCTGTGTCCTTATTCATAGAAACTATGTTAAACTAAATTCACGTGTCATTTAAACGGTTAACTTAATCACGATATCGTACTGGATTAACAATTATGCGACTGGAACAACAAAGAGGTACATCTGGTTTTATATTAACACATTGTTGAGGTGGTTGATCTACACGGCCTTCATGTTGCTGACCCGGTTGTACGGTGTTAGGTAAATCTATCCATTGAAGTGGTTTATCATCAAACTCTTCATTAAATTCAACATTATTAGCACAGCGAAGATGTCTACGATTTCGACGGTAAATACCAAATTTTGTCTTAATCATATACGATCTCGGCTGAGAACATTTACTAAGTACAATTCCTGGAGTTCCACATTTCCCCCAGTCCAATTTAACATAGATTTGATCCCCGGGCAATAACTCTGTCAAATGTTGAGCAGAATTGTGTTTATCAAAATTCGATTTTGTAGAGTTTTTCATCTGCTTATCTCTTTCCCTTACTTGGTAAAAAGTTGGTCATTTAGGTCGAAGATTCTGTGCAAGTGTGGGTAATGTTGTTCTAAGTTGTCTTCCCATAAGTAACTGGGCAGGACTTGTACCTGTTGTTTGCAATGGAGTAGTTCTATAAATAAGTAGGGCTAAAGATGGATCATCCTGTGTTAAAATCTTCTTGGCCGTTTGAACCGCTCTTTCTGCCTCCCCGTTTGCTTGAGGATAATAAGGACTTGTTGTAATATGAGAGATACCATAATAACTGCAAAATTGAACAAAGTCTGCGGAAACAAACTGTGGCCCGTTATCTGTGGTTAACAATTCTGGAATACCGAAACGAGCAAAACAATCTTTAAATTTATTGATAGTACTTTGACTGGTAGTACTATGAAGATATATAATTTCAATATATCTCGAAAAATAGTCTACAATCACTAAATACTGTCTATTTCGAAAAGTAAACAAGTCGGCGCCTAAGTGTTGCCAAGGACGATCTGGCAAAGATGTACAATCAGAGGTTCTTTTCGCTGCGATGGTCTACTTCTTTGACAAAATGAACAAGAAGAAACTTTATTTGTAATGTCTTGAACTATCTTAGGCCACCAGATAGTCTGATTAACACATTCACGACATTTTGTTATGCCTAAGTGTCCTTCATGAACTCTATTTATCATTTCTTGTTTCATCGATTTTGGAATAACAATACGACTTCCGTTTATTAGTAAGCCCTTAATTTCACGGTCGCGTACAGAAAAATATTCAGATATCATTGGACAAACATCGCGTTGATACTTTGGCAAACCATGTCGTACATGATATAAAACACGTTGTAGAGTAGGATCTACCAATGTTTCATGATGAATATTAGATAACTGTTTATCAGATGCTTGCCAAGAACTAATTACAGGACTCACATGAACTTCAATTTCATCTTCTAAATCATAACGTTTATTTTCAGAGTTAACAGGGCTTCGCGATAATGTATCAGCGATTACCATATTTTTACCTGAAGTATATTCAGCTACTGGATTATATCGCATTAAGCGCATAAGCATTATCTGACAACGAACTGGTATTTGATCTATGTCTTTATGATTGATTATAGGAATTAAAGGTTTATGATCAGTCACTAAGCGATATGAATCAAGTCCACATAATAAATACTTATCAAATTTTTCACTGGCCCACACTAAAGACAGACATTCTTTTTCGATTTGAGCGTATCTTTTCTCCGATTCAGTAAGTGTTCTTGAGCAAAACGCAACTGGTTTCCAATTATTACCATGTAACTGTAAAATAGCACCGCCAATACCATAATGACTTGCGTCAGCACTGACCATCGTAGGCTTCGAAATATCATATATAGCCAACACAGGACTTGAAGTTATTAAATCTTTTATTTTCTTGAACGCATTATCCTGTGGCGATCCCCATAACCAAGAAACATCCTTTCTAAGCAATTCATTTAAAGGTTGCATAATATCAGACAAATTAGGTACATAAGATCCTAAATAATTAATCATGCCAAGTATTCGACGAAGTTTAGGAACTGAAGTAGGTGGTTTAAGATCTCTAATAACGGAAATCTTATTAGGGTGCGGATTAATACCATCTTGATTCAATTTATGACCCAAAAAGTCGATTTCAGTCTGACGAAATAAACATTTTTCTTGGTTAAGCTTCAGTCCAACTTGTTTTATTCTTTTTAAAGTAGCGGTTAAATGTCTATCATGTTCCTCGAGAGTGGTGCCAAATACAAAAATGTCATCCATGTAAACAGTAACACCATCTAAATTAACTAAAATATCGTTCATAATACGGGTAAAAATTTCAGGGGCGCTGGTTATTCCAAATGGAAGTCTTTTAAAACGAAAACGACCATTTGGTGTTAAAAAGGTTGTAAGTTTCCTACTTTCAATGTCTAATGGAACCTGATGAAATCCACTCGAAGCATCCAATCTTGTAAAATATTTGGCACCTTGAAGCTTATAAAGAATATCATCAAACGTCGGTAAAACGTGTCGTTCTCGTTTTACAGATTTGTTAAGTTGCCTTGTTAAGTTTACCACTAGGTTTGATAACTGGAATAATGGGCGCACACCAATCTGTCGGTTCGCTTACAGGTTCAATTATGTCATCGTCGACTAATCTCTTGATTTCTTCTTCGGTTTTGCTTTGTAATGGAATAGATATTCTTCTCGGAGTATACACTGCATACGGCACAGCATCATCTTTAAGGGTAATATGAACTGGCGCACAATTTAAAGTTTCATCAATACGTGCGAATATATCACTATTTAAAGTTCCAATAGCATTTTTTTAAGTTATATTTTTAAAATTTATTAAAATAAAGCCCCTAAATAGATTGAACCTATAAACAGTCCTACCTTGTTAAAGAATAATCCTATTAATCCTATAATTCACTATTGCCAGTTGAGAAATTGGCAAAAATATCATTTTCAACTTCAAATTCAAACGTTTGTAGATGGCCGTCCATGGAGAAGAATGGGAAAACAAGGGAGGTAATTGAGTAACTATTTCCTCAATCAACCAGTGTCACCCTTTCTACCCCCCCCCCCCAAAAAAAAAAATTTGTCCATGATCGTATAATAGTTGACAACCTTTTGAGCAAAAAACATAAAAATAATTATATTTTGACTTTCTTAGAAAAAGTGAAATTGGAACTTTAAACTATCTAGTCTATGCATTAATCCCATCTGTACAGCTGTTGAACGACTCAAAAGATTGTGATTCATATTTGAACTAACTACATAAATTTGAAAATTATATCTCTGGCCTTTATAAACTGTTTCAGTTGAAAAGCATCCTTTACAGATTAAATTTCCACCTGGACTGCTTAATAGAATATCAGTTGGTTGTAACATCGGTTTCTCTAAAAGTTTATTAAACTAAACCTTGTTTCAGTCATAACTGAAATGTCTGCACCGGAGTCAATTTTAAATGTACAGATTGTCCCTTTAATTTCCAACTCAACATTCCAAGCTGGCTCACAATTATCATTACAGTAAACACTATTAACTGAACCTAGAAATCCTTGTACATTATTATAATCACTGGGCATTATTGTCTTATAAACCCCGCTATCACAGGTTTGTGCGTCTATGCTTGAAACATTGTTGCTAGGTGACGGCAGACGTGCATTATTTGCATGTATTTCTCTTAGATTAAAACTGTTTGATGTTCTGCATCGAATAGCGAAATGTCCTATTTTCCCACATTTTCGACATAATGCTCCCTCAGCTGGGCATCCATCAAATTGCCGGTGTCTTCTATTGCATCGGGTACAGTTTTTTATGAACGAAAGCGTTTCCATTATTTAACTCACGATAATATCTATGATTATTTTGTTGTGGAAATCTGTAAGATCTATTTGAAAATCCCCGGTTAAACCGATTGGTGGGTCCATTCTGTTTATAACTAGGCTTCCACTGTGGTCTCGTATTAAAAGTACTCGAATCATAACTTCTATAATTATTATTTGGACAATACTGTCTCTTTTCGCGATCCACAGCATCAAGTTCTCGTCTCATTTCTGTCGTATCAAATCTATCACTTAGGGGTGTATTTTGATTTTTCACAAGTTCATTATTTCTCGCCAGATCAACAGCCTTTGTTAAATTTAAATCCACTTCCATCTGTAATTTCTGCAATACCGATTTATCTGACAAACCAATCACAAATTGATCGCGAATTCTTTCTTCTTTGTTATCAAATCCACAATGTTCCAATAATTCATACAAATGACTTATGAATGATTCAATATTTTCCCCTGATTTCTGAATACACTGATCTCTCAAAAATAATGTTTCTCTTGGGTACGAAATAATCGTCAAATTTGGCTATCACATCCTCATCATATTCTCCATCTTCCTCCGCTTCAAATACAAAGCTGAGGAAAATATGTTCAGCTTCGTTGCCCATGGCGTAAATCAAAGAACTAACCTGGACGTCGCCTTCTTCTCTGTGTAATTTTGTTGCTAACCTATACCTTGAAAATCTCTGTTTCCACTCTGGATATTCGTTAGGTTTGTCAAAATGAAAATTCTGTGGAGGTAAAAACTTTGCCATTTTCTGTCTTCTTAATTAATTTCTGGGTTGTTTTTTTCGACGTGTGTCACAATTCAATGTGCAACCATCACTATAATCATCACTACATCTAAGACTATTTAACTCCAGCTTCTGACACCATATCAGATTCTAGACGACCCAATGGCTTCTAATCATCTTTATTAGCAACATGCCTCATCAACAACTATTCAAAGACTGACGTTCTGATTTAGGCGCATTCAACAATTTCCCGCCAAAACTATAGTCTATATCATATTGATGTACATTATATAAATATCACTGAACTTAAGTGTTCATACTTTACTTTCTCAACAAGGACTACAGTTTTATTGCTGTTTTGGAGTATTTGGTGTGTCTACTCTATTGTTGTGCAAAACATGTCACAAAATAATAAAAAATTGGTTGGTGCTGCAGATTTGTTATTGTTTTGGGGTAAGGCAGTTTTTTTGTAATTTTTAGTAATTTTGGAGCAAAAGTACACCGTCGTTGACTTATTTCATCTAATTAGTAAAATAATATGTACCTGATCAGACATAATATACTATTAAAAAAAAGTAGGGGATATTTGATTTTTAAGTGTTATTAAAGTCACCTAATGAAACTGACGAAGAAACAAATGACAAAATGAAATGAAGTTCACATTCATCGATTTATTCCAAATGATCGTTAGACTAAGTAAGGTACAGACTGACCATTATAAGGGTAAAATGATACCCGGGGTCAAACAGCAAAGTTACCACAGCATCACAACAAAGTCAGTAACGGGTAAATCCTCCTCTGTTTGCCAAACAAGCATTGATCCGACGTGACATACTCCTACTGAGACGTCTAAGGTCATTTTGGTCCAGATTGTCCCATTCCTGTTGCAACGCAGCAGCAAGTTCTTGGACATTGTCAGGACGTTGTTGACGTTGACGTAACCTCTGTCCACGCATGTCCCAGACATGCTCGATGGGGGAGAGGTCGGGACTCAGTGCTGGCCAAGGTAATGTGGTGATGTTCTGTTGTTAGAGGTAACCTGTAACGATCCTGGCCCTGTGACATTTTGCGTTGTCATCCTGGAAGATGAAACGGCGGCCATGACGTCGTGCGAACGGCACAACATGGACTGCCAAGGTGTTGTCCCGGTAGTACTGGCCTGTAACACGCCCTGCAACAACATGTAAAGCCGTTCTTCCAGCAACAGTGATGCCTCCCCACACCATAACAGAACCACCCCCAAATCGATCATGTCTGATGACGTTAACGTCTTGGAAGCGCTCGTTTCGACGACCCCACACCCTCCTACGTCTGTCCAAAAAATCAACAGTGAACCTTGACACATCTGAAAACATCACATTGCTCCAGCGTCGATTATCCCAGTGTTGACGATCCCTACACCAACGACGTCTTGCCTGAATGTGATGATCTCTCAAACAAGGGATCACGCGAGGACGTCAGGCGCTAAGGTGACCCCTATGCAGTCGATTCCGAATCATCTGGCCACTCACTCTCACACCAGTGTCTGTTTGAAGACGAGCGCTGATCTGATTTGCTGTGATGACACGATTTCTCAAGGCCAAAGTACGGATAAATCGATCCTGGGCTTGAGTTGTCGCCCTTGGTCGACCTGAGCGTGGTCTGTCCTGTACAGATTGTGTATCACGGTATCTGGACCATAGCCTGCTTATGACAGACTGAGAAACATTTATCGTCCGCGCCACAACCGCCTGTGTTGTGCCGATCTGTAGCATGCCAAGGGCACGTAACCTTTCATTTTGGGTAAGGCGACGCATATCAAAATTTGTTTTCTGGTCACTAAAACAATTAAACTGATGTTTCCACCCTGGAATTCAATGCCACAATTACTGTAACATTCAAAGTCAGAGTCGTGCAAATCTTGGGTTGGACCCCCATGATGATCCCAAGCATCACTTGCATTCCATGCGGTAGCTATTGGTGCGTTCGGGCGTCACATGTAACTGGAAAGGTTTCTTCTGTTAGGTTCTATATTGACTTTTTTCGTAGTCATTTGCATATTTTAGTATTATGCCTGCAAAATCAAATATCCCCTACTTTTTTTGAATAGTATAATTGTGTAGAAATAATATTTTCTGTTTCAACAAAATTTTTTGGCCGTTTCAACAAAAGATTTTGGCCGTTTCGACTAATTTTTTGTAGCCGTTTCAACTACTGTCTGAGTCTTGCTATCTTATAAATGGATTTCTTCGATTATGAACAAACTACTTAACTTTGGTTTTTATAAACTTACCTGCGTTTTTGAAATTACCTCTGGTTATATAAAATACATTGTACAGCTAAATATCCCAGCGAATAAAAAAGTTCTCTCTTGTAAAATTAAACTCTTCACAAACTTTGACATCGAGAAATACCAACATGGAAGCTTATTACGTCACTTATCGGGGTAGATCATTTCGTATAAGGGGGTCGCAGGAAGACTTATCGTAACGGTGTTTGGCTCGATTACAACAATTCAAATTTGTGTATGAATAAGCTATTGCTCTCGGACCCAGTAATGAGTTTGGGCATTTTCACACATAAATACACCCATAGCCCGTTATTTTGTTTTCGTCTTCTGTTAATTATTTGGTTAGACAGTTAGGTGGGATTATTTCTTTTGAACACAGGTGCAGAAAAACAACATTCGTTTTACAGGTCTTGAATCTCGCCCTCAAACATCTTTTCCATTTCCTGATGCCATTGATGGCATTTTGTAGATCGCGATCATGACTCAGCCAATCAACGCTTTGAATTCTAAACCGTAAAAGGTACCATGCAACAGATGCAGTGAAAATGGTTAAATTCACCGCGAAACTTTCACAAGTTTTTCCTCACGGGTCTGCATAATTGACACGTACCAGACCCAATAATACACGCTATTTGCTAATCCTCTTTTAACGAGTGATTCTTTTTTCGGTTTAAATAGATTTTTACAGAGACAATAAATGATGTTTAGAGATCCTGAACTGTTCTTATCAAGAATATTTGGATTTCAGTATCTGACGATTAAACAAAATGAAGATAGGCTGGCACTGCCAGGCAGGATACGCCCACATTTTCGAGAGATGGACAGAGAACAAGCAATACCGAAAGTGATTTTTTCTACATCATTAAGTCCTGTATTTCATACTGTATTGGGAGCAGCCATTTAGTTGGTCAGTTCCAGTCTGATATTCATGAAATTCGAAGCCGACAATATTTATGGTGTGACGGTACACAACCTAGAAATGTGACTTTTTTCATCAAAATCGGATAATAATTGTGACCTCCAGAGGGACCACAAGCTAAAGAAAGGGGGATTTTGCGTATAACCAGGGGCCATAATTCAGGAAGTTACGATCGGATGTGCGCAAATATCGAAAAGAAGCAAGATCTTTGGGTTATAACCATGAATTTCAAGTTTCATCAAAATCGAATTAAAATTGTGACCTTTACAGGATCCACAACCTTGATATACCATTTTTTAACAGTATTCGCGTACAAACGGCGGCCATTTTGTATGGCAATTTTGGTCTGATTTTCCCGAAATTCGAACTCAACCTTCCTTACGGTGTAACGGTAATATAATCAAACGTTTTTTTAAATCGGATAATAATTGTGACCTCCAAGCTAAAAAAAAAAGGCGATTTTGCGTATAATCAGGGGCCATAATTCAGGAAGTTACGATCCGATATGCGCAAATATCGAAAGGAACAAAGGTCTTTGGGTTATAACCATGAATTTCAAGTTTCATCAAAGTCGAATTAAAATTGTGACCTCCACAGGGTCCACAACCTTGATACACCATTTTTTAACAGTATTCGCGTACAAACGGCGGCCATTTTGTATGGCAATTTTGGTCCGATTTTCCCGAAATTCCAACTCAACCTTCCTTAGGGTATAACGGTGATATAATCAAACGTTTTTTTAAATCGAATAATAATTGTGACCTCCAGAGGAACCACAAGCTAAAAAGGGTGATTTTTCGGACAATCAGGGGCCATAATTCAGGAAATTACATTCCGATAGCCGCAAATATCGACAGGAACCAAGATCTTTGGGTTACAAACATGCATGTCAAGTTTCATCAAAATCGGTTCAAAATTGTGACCTCTATAGGGTCCACAAGCTAAAAACGTGATTTTTCGTACAATCAGGGGCCATAATCCATGAAGTTTTGATCCGATACATGCCAATATCGAAAGCAGCCGAGATCTTTTGGGGATAAACCTATATTTCAAGTTTCGTCAAAATCGGATAAGAATTGTGACCTGCAGAGAGTCCACAAACAAATTGTGGACGGACGGATGGATGGACGTCCGGACGGACAGGGGCGACGACATAATACGTCCACATGAAAATGTGGGCGTATAAAAAGGCGATGTTGCGTATAATCAGGGGCCATAATTCAGGAAGTTACAATCCGATATGCGCAAATATCGAAAGGGACCAAGATCTTTGGGTTATAACCATGAATTTCAAATTTCATCAAAATCGAATTAAAATTGTGACATCCACAGGGTCCACAACCTTGATATACCATTTTTTAACAGTATTCGCGTCCAAAGGGCGGCCATTTTGTATGGTAAATTTGGTCCGATTTTCCCGAAATTCGAACTCAACCCTCCTTAGGGTGTAACGGTGATATAATCAAACGGTTTTTTAAATCGAATAATAATTGTGACCTCCAGAGGGACCACAAGCTAAAAAGGGTGATTTTTCGGACAATCAGGGGCCATAATTCAGGAAATTACATTCCGATAGCCGCAAATATCGAAAGGAATCTTTGGGTTACAAACATGCATGTCAAGTTTCATCAAAATCGGTTCAAAATTGTGACCTCTATAGGGTCCACAAGCTAAAAACGTGATTTTTCATACAATCAGGGGCCATAATCCATGAAGTTTTGATCCGATACATGCCAATATCGAAAGCAGCCGAGATCTTTTGGGGATAAACCTATATTTCAAGTTTCGTCAAAATCGGATAAGAATTGTGACCTGTAGAGAGTCCACAAACAAATTGTGGACGGACGGATGTCCGGACGGACGGACGTCCGGACGGACAGGGGCGACGACATAATACGTCCACATGAAAATGTGGGCGTATAAAAAAGGAATTAAAATCGGAAATATTTTGACATGAACAGTCGGAACGTGAATTAAATATGGAAATTATTAACAAGCAGTGGCCTTTTTTCATATTTTTTGTGGTACCAGGCAATCATAAAATTTTGTCAATTGACTAATAACCACAGAGCATTGGGTCTAGACCCTGTTGTGAAATATGATCTATTAATTATGAAATAAAGTGTGTTTATTTATAAATGTTAGCCACGAAGTTGCCTATAATAATAGTCAGGGATTTAATATAATTTATAAACATAGGTTGCCAGGCAACGAAACATACGCCCACAACAGCTAAATCGTCCGGATAGTCAACAAGGGTTGTCGCATATTTTTACTTTTTTCGGTAATGAAACATTTGTAATACACTAAAAACTGATTAAGAGTAACAACTCATTGTGTAATTATCAGAAAATCATTAGAATTTGATTGCTTTTTATTAAGTTTTACCCCACGCTAACAATTAGTATATACATGAAACATTTAATATCATGGATTTAGCTGTTCAGTTATCTAAATTCATTGAAAATCAAAATACTTGTTCGTTTCAACACCTTAAACTCTATGTATCAATCTGAAGTCAATCGGATGGTAACTTTGGCCTCCATAGCGTCACAAGAATTTTTGAAGTTATCAAGGGAGATAACTCTGGCAGTAATTATTTGAAATCGCTGAAAATCAATAGGCTTCTTCGTCTCATGACCTTAAACACTGTGTATAAATCTAAAGTCAATTGGATATTAACTTTGGCCTCCAGAGCGCCCACAAGATTTTTTGAGGTGATCAAGGGCCATAACTCTGGCACTAATTATCGGAAATCGCTGAAGATCAATAGGCGTCTTTGTCTTATGACCTTAAACACTGTGTATAAATTTGAAGTCAATCGGATATTAACTTTGGCCTCTAGATTTTTTTAAGTGATCAAGGGCCATAACTCTGGCACTAATTATCGGAAATCGCCGAAAATCAATAGGCTTCTTCGTCTCATGACCTTAAACGCTGTGTATCGTCTCATGACCGGATATTAACTTTGACCTTTAGAACGTCCACAAGATTTTTTAAAGAGATCAAGAGCCATAACCCTGGCACTAATTATCGGAAATCGCCGAAAATCAATAGGCGTCATTGTCTTATGACCTTAAACGCTGTGTATAAATTTAAAGTCAATCAGATATTAACTTTGGCCTCTAGAGCGTCCACGAGATTTTTTGAAGTGATCAAGGATCATAACTCTGGTAGTTATTATCGGAAATCGCTGAAAAATAATAGGCTTCTTCGTCTCATGACCTTAAACACTGTGTATAAATTTAAAGTCAATCGGATATTAACTTTAGCCTGTAGAGCGTCCACAAGCAATTGTGGACGCCGGACCGCCGGACGGACGTATGGGGGCGACGACAATATACGACCACATTTCAATGTGGGCGTATAAAAATAGGTTGCCAGGCAACGAAACATACCCCCACCAGCAGCTAAATCGTCCGGGCAGTCAACAAGACTTGTCGCATATTGAATAATTATCAGAAAATCATTAGAATTTGTTTGGTTCTTATAAAGTTCTGCCTCATGCTAAAGTTTAGTATACGAATCATTTAATATTATGGATTATCAAAAGTCATTGAAAAACAAACTCAACCATCATTAATGTGTAACGATAGTCAAACGTTTTTTTAATTCATAATAAATTTGTGACTTCCATAAGGTCCATAAGATAAAAGACATGATTTTTTCGTACAATCAGGGACCATAATTCAGGAAGTTATGGTCCAATGTGCGCAAATATCAAAAGGAACTACGATCTTTGGGTAATAAACTTACATTTCAAATTTCATCAAAATCAGATTGGATCACAAAATCACATGGATATATCATATTTTTACACTATTCTTGTAATAGCGGCAGCCATTTTGTCAGGCAGTTTTGGTCCGATTTTTACGAAATTCGACCTCAACCTTCATTACGGTGTAACAGTGATAAAATCAAACATTTTTTAAAATCGGATAATAATTGAGACCCCTAGAGGAACCACAAGCTAAAAAAAGTAGATTTTGCGTACAATCAGGGGCTACAATCCGATATGCGCTAATATCGAAAGGAACCATGATCTTTGGATTTTAAACATGTATTTCGAGTTTCATCAAAATCAGATTAAACTTGTGAACTCCACAGGGTCCATTCCATAACCTTAATATACTATATCTTTACACTACTCGCATTCAACCGGCGGCCATTTTGTCTGGCAATTTTGGTCCGACTTTTGCTTAATTCAAATCCAGTCTTCATTACAGTGTAACAGTGAAATAATCACACGGTTTTCGCACAATCAGGGGCCTTAATTCAGGAAGTTACGATCCAATATGCGCAAATATCAAGAGGAACCAAGATCTCTGGGTTATAGACATGTTTTTCAAATTTCATCAAAAATGGTTCAAAATTGTGACCTCTATAGGGTCCACAACCGAACCTTGATATAACATATTTTCACACTATTCGCGTACAAACAGCGGCCATTTTGTCCGTCAATTTTAGTTCGATTTTCACGAAATTCGAACCCAACCTTCATTACCATGTAACGGTGATATAATCAAACGTTATTTTAAATCAGATAATAATTTTGACCTCCAGAGTCCAGAGGTACTTAAAGCTAAAAAGGGCGGTTTTTCGTACAATCAGGGGCCATAATTCAAGATCTTTGGGTTATAAATACGCATTTCAAGTTCCATCAAAATCGGTTCAAAATTGTGACCTGTACACTGTTCACAAGCTAAAAACGTGATTTTTCGTATAATCATGGGCCATAACCCATGAAGTTACAGTTCAATACAGGAGGCAGACCACCATTTATTTCCCCATTGACTTCAATGTTAATTCTGGACTCTTTGCCCACCTCCAACTTTTCCCCAAATTTTCGTTGGGCGAAATGCTTTTCATTACAGAAAACCTGGCAGAAAATATTAATTCAAACCCTCTTAGTCCATTCTAGGCCAAAAAATCAACAAAAATGGGCATGCAAAAGGGGAGAAAAGAGACAACTGCTATAAATAGACGAACAAAAAAAATCAACAAAAATGGGCATGCAAAAGGGGAGAAAAGAGACAACTGCTATAAATAGACGAACTACAATTTGTGGGTACCGAGATGGTGAAATTTAATGGTGGTCTGCCTCCTATATGTTTTTAAAAGTTCATATATCATCAAAATTCTTTTCTTTATAGCTTCACATTTATTTTTGCAAAATTATTATAATACAGAATCAAAAAAAATTAATTGCAGAAGAAATGGTGACCCTTTAAAGTTATGTACTGTTTTGTATGCTGGGTTGCAGGTCAGGTCCATGGGCCTTTTGTTCTAGAATTGAAGACTCTTTCTGAATGTGAGTTTTGCAAAAAGATTTAAAGAGTTTCAAACAAGTTTCATCAATAATATTCAAAATATTGGGATATTTTTCAAAAATTGACTTTATTTCACCTTTTTTTTACAAAATGGCCCATTTTTTGACACTTTGTATGTCTCAAAATGCCAATAATTCCCTATTTCTTGAAAACGCTGAGGTGAAATGCATTTATTTCTAGAAACCTTGGCCAGTATACATGTACAAGAAGACAATTTGCAAATTGGGGGCATTGACGGTAACTGTATGGAACTATACTATTCAAAAAAAGTAGGGGATATTTGATTTTGGGGGCATAATACTAAAATATGTAAATGACTACGAAAAAAGTCACTATAGAACCTAACAGAAGAAACATTTCCAGTTACATGTGACGCCCAAATGCACCAATAGCTACCGCATGGAATGCAGGTGGTGCTTGGGATCATCATGGGGGTCCAACCCAAGATTTGCACAACTCTGACTTTGAATGTTACAGTCATTGTGGCATTGAATTCCAGGGTGGAAACATCAGTTTAATTGTTTTAGTGACCAGCAAACAAATTTTGATATGCGTCGGCTTACCCAAAATGAAAGGTTACGTGCCCTTGGCATTCTACAGATCGGCACAACACAGGCGGTTGTGGCGTGGACGATGAATGTTTCTCAGTCTGTCATAAGCAGGCTATGGTCCAGATACCGTGATACACAATCTGTACAGGACAGACCACGCTCAGGTCGACCAAGGGCGACAACTCAAGCCCAGGATCGATTTAACCGTACCTTGGCCTTGAGTGGGTGGCCAGACGATTCAGAATCGACTGCATAGGGGTCACCTTCGCGTCTGACGTCCTCGCGTGATCCCTTGTTTGAGAGATCATCACATTGAGACAAGACGTCGTTGGTGTAGGGATCGTCAACATTGGAGCAATGTGATGTTTTCAGATGAGTCAAGGTTCACTGTTGATTTTTTGGACAGAAGTAGGAAGGTGCGGCGGCGTAGGAAGGTGCGGCGTCGTCGAAACGAGCGCTTCCAAGACGTTAACGTCATCAGACATGATCGATTTGGGGGTGGTTCTGTTATGGTGTGGGGAGGCATCACTGTTGCTGGAAGAACGGCTTTACATGTTGTTGCAGGGCGTGTTACAGGCCAGTACAACCGGGACAACATCTTGGCATTCCCGGTTATGAGGTTGTCCACCAAAATTTTGAGATACACGAACTTGAAGAAGCATACTCAAAACATGTATCTAGTTGCCGTACATATCACCGTAGCCAACCTCATAACGCCGTTATCTTTCCGCCTCAAAATCATGAATATTTACCAAAACCTGGCAGAAAATATTAATTCAAACCCTCTTAGTCCATTCTAGGCCAAAAAATCAACAAAAATGGGCATGCAAAAGGGGAGAAAAGAGACAGAGAGAGAACTGCTATAAATAGACGAACTACAATTTGTGGGTACCGAGATGGTGAAATTTAATGGTGGTCTGCCTCCATACATGCCAATATCGAAAGGAGCCGAGATCTTAGTGTGATAAACCTACATTTCAAGTTTCATCAAAATCGGATAAAAATTGTGACCTGTGGACTGTTCACAAACGAACAGGGGCGACGACAATATATACGTCCACTCATGTGGGCGTATAAAAACATTTGAATGGCGAATTGTCCAGGCCCATAAGGATGGTTATTAGCCATTCGTTTTATATAATAAACTTAAAATTCTTGCAGATTGTGTGTGTTTTTATTCAAATTACAGATCCAGAATCCCTTTTTAATTGTCATTTGCTATTTGAAGCTTCACCATGTAAATGAAAACCTTCGTTCCCAGCGAAGACAAACAAACCGACATCATGTGTACATGGCAGTACATGTGAAAAGTTCCGTATTCTGTGAAATTTTGTATCTATTACTAATCCAAAAAATTTTTATCTGCAACCCATAGTTTATAGATTTTATTAACCATTCCTATATTTCATTTCCTACCAATACATTTCATTTCAATGTTTCTGAACTTTTTATTAGCCATTGGTTTTATATAATAAACTTAAAATATCTGATAAAAGTCCATGCATTACTTGATCATTTAGTATATTATTTTTACTTGTATGTAGAGAAATAATTGATAAATCAACGTTATAATATAATCTGATTTACGGAAAATGTATGGTGCGTTTTAAAACATTTTATGGCATCTGCCGATATATCATAATGAGAATGTGTACTTGTGAATTTATTTTATATTAAGCACCAGCAATGTTTCAAACAAAATATAATGTTCTGGTGTTAATGTTTTCTTCAGATTTGCTTGTAATTGAAGAGTGTACTTATAGTGGAAATAAAGAACTACAAACGCCTTTGGGTGAAGCCTGACGGTGGCTTCAAGCTACCGTCATTTGTAGATTGCGTCATGAGCTATCCTGTTATTTATATAGATCAGTGACTCTGTCAAACAACGTTTCTTGTAGTAGTAATTTTTTCGCATTTTTACTGCAACGAAAATGATATATATGTTCATTTTGTACGACGAAGTAAAACTAGTTTAAGTGTTCAGTACCATTAGGCCCTACCCCTCAACCAGACATTGTGATAGTACAGAAAATATGGATTTAAAAAAAAACGAATGGCAAATAACGAAAACAAACGGCGAATAACATAAATCAATGGCGAATAGCCTCTGCCTTTCTTTTATTAACCGGAGGTAATTGCAAAAACATAGGTAAGTTTACAATAACCAAAGTTAAGTAGTATGTTCATAATCGAAGAAATTCGTTTATAAAATAGCAAGACTCTGTTCTATTTCAGTAATGCACCTCTACCAGTTCCCGGGGTCGAAGAGACTTGAAATTTTCAGGGGTGTTAAGGTAGACTAGCCATGACCTCACACCAAATTTCAGCCAAATCGATCAATAACTTTTCATTTTACCCACCTTAAGCTTCCCCTTAGAGATATTTGTATTCATTCGACGCCATTTGCATTCGTTTACTGTTTAGACTCGAATAACAAGACACTCAGACGAATTACGACACTTGGCATCCCGTGCCTAACGATGCAGTTCATAATAATAATAATAATTTTGGTATATTTGTCCCCCGCCTTTCCAAGAAAGCAGGGAACTGTCCGTCACACTTTTTGGGACACATTAACTCTCTTTCTAATTGAACTAGAATGTTCAAACTTGGTATAGGTGTTTATTAGGTCAATGTCTTGATGGAGGACGAAGATGAGCATTTTCCGCTTAATACGTCAAGAAATAGAGACATGGCTAGCGTAAACGTAAAGGCCCTAAACTCGATGGAAATTTGGGGTTCAAGGTCAAAGTTAAGGTCACTATTGGTTAGCCTTGATTACCGGAGGTCACCACAACCTTTTATATTGACAAGGCCCGTAGACCTCCTTTCGAACACCGGCCCTCAGGCTCCACGTTTGACTGTTTTCTGACCGAGCAATGTGTGATAGGACCAAGGTCGAGGTAGGTGAATCAAGTCAAGAATGTGACCTTTAAAATATTCCAATCAAATTGTTTATCACTCTTTAGCCTGAGTAGAAAATTCTCTCTATCGAACTTAGTCAAGGTAATGGATATAATGAATCTATATTCTGAGTTTCATCACTGTCACTTCATTATAACCAAAGTTATTGTGCCCCAAAGCACCAACTAATCAGATTGCTTATCACTGTTTACTGTAAGCATAACATGTTCATCATCGGACTTCATCCAGGCATTCACCTAATGAACACACACACCAAGTTTGAACATTCTAGCTGAGTTAGACAGAGAGTTATTGTGTGTCAAAGTCTCGGCCAATCAAATTGCTTATCGCTCTGCTTACCCTGAGCAGAAAATGCTCATTATCGTACTTAGTCAAGGTATTGATGTAATGAAACTATACATCAAGTTTCATAACCCTCACTTAATTAGAACTAAAGTTATCATGTGCCAAAGCATCAACCAATCAAATTGCTTATCTCTGCTTACCCTAAGCAGAAAATGTTCATCTTCAAACTCCATCAAGACATTGACCTAATAAACACATACATCAAGTTTGAACATATTAACTCAATTAGAAGGAGATTGTGTTCCAAAGACAGACGGGCGGGCGGATGGACAGACGGACGAACGAACCCATTTTAATAGTCCCCTGCTTTCTTCGAAAGGCGGGGGACAAATATACCTACGTTATTATTATGAACTGCGGCGTTAGGCACGGGGCGCCGAGTGTCGAAGTTCATTTGAGTGTCTTGTTATTCGAGTCTAAAAGTAAACAAATGCAAATGGCGTCGAATGGATAAATATATCTCACGTGGGAAGCTTAAGGTCGGTATAATGAAAAGGTGTTGATCGATTTGGCTGAAATTTAGTGTAGTGTCATATAGTGTCATCGCAAGCCCACCTGAACACCCCCTAAAAAGGAACCCATTTTAATAGGTCCCTGCTTTCTTCGAAAGGCGGGGGACAAATATACCAACGTTATTATTATGAACAACAGCGTTAGGCACACGGCGCTGAGTGTCGGAGTTCATTTGAGTGCGTTGTTATTCGAGTCTAAAAGTAAACAAATACAAATGGCGTCGAATGGATAAATTAAATATATCTCACGTGGGAAGCTTAAGATCGGTATAGGGCCTAATGAAAAGTTGTTGGTCGATTTGGCTGAAATTTGGTGTAGTGTCATCGCTAGTCCACCTGAACACCCCTTACAAAATTTCAAGTACCTACGACCCCGGGAGCTGGTACAGACAGGTGCGTTACTGAAATATTTCATAGTTTATATTATATGATGATGTCTATATATAAACCAACACGACGATCTAAATGTACGCTTTCAGCAACCATACGATAGATCAACGTAAACCACTTACCAGAAGACTAATCTTGTTTGTCACTAAGACTATTTTACAAGAAGGAAATATGATAATAAGCTATTTCTATAAAAACGTGTTCACTTGTTATGCAATCGTAGTAGTAATCCGGGTCAGTTGAATACGAAATGGTGACGAGGATTTCGTTAAATATGTTGATTTCCGTTTTGTGTTATAACGGAATACATGTGACAACATCTATTCTATACGCATAAATCTCATTAATAATATTTATTCTATGACTACATGCAAATACAAGCAGATATCATTGAATACAGCCATTGAATAACCTGCTATGGTTGTATTCAATGGCTTGAAAAGGCAGCGGCTAAATACCACGCTTCAAAATACCACGCTCGCCTTACTACGGCTTCTTTCTACACACGAAACGTGGTACGCTTTTTCGGTACCACTTTCTATTTAATTATAGGGATTTTACATTATATAAAGCTAATTTTGCAAATTATGTTGATCATTTAATCAATTTTGATGTTTTTATTGGTGATATTTACACTTAATCTTAAAATAAATTACAATACAGATAGCCCATCGGTCGGTTAATGCGTCGAGCCGTACCTATGCTCTACGGGTTATAATACGGTGTAACCGTTATTATACCCTATTCAAAACGACCCTACGTGGTATATTGGAATATTATGTATGCGACTATGCATAGGTATGAAACAAAACCCGGAAGGTAAAAACTAACGTTGTATAATCCTGTATAGGGGCGATAAGAAAGGGCGATAAGTTGACAGTAAAAAAAGTGGTATTCCGGGGCCGAGATAACCGTACCACGTTCGCCTTGCTAGTGCTATACAAACGGAACGTGGTACGCGACTTCGGTACCACGTCCTTTTTATTTATAGAGATTTTACATTATTTGTAGTAAATTTTTCAAATTATGCTGATTATTTAATCCATTTTGATGTTTTTATAGGCCATATTTACACTTTATGCTAAAATTAATTACAACACAGATAACCGATCGGTAATAATACTGTGTAAATTTAAAAAGACCCAACGTGGTATATTGGAAATGAAATGAAATGGGGTTTAACGTCCTACTGTTCCGCTCCGATCGGGCTAATGAAAACGGGCATATCAGTACCTCGCTCGACTTTCTCTGTCTACAAAAACGAAGCGTGTTAGTAGTCGCACGCGACTTTGGCTTATTTTTCAAATTGGATCATTTTGATGTTTTTATAGGCCATATACTGTATCCGATTTAAAAAGACCCTACGTGGTATATTGGGTAGATATGAAATAAAACGTGGCAAGTAAAACGGGGTATAATAAAATATGTGGATTATACGAGAGTACCTTGAGTCGAATATAGTTAAACAAAAGTAGTATAATAGAATCCGGTGCTGAGATAACCGTACCACGCTCGCCTTGCTGGATCTATAAAACCGGAACGTGGTACCCGATTTCGGTAAAAAAGAATCGTGGTAAAATAGAATCCAAGACTGAGACAACCGTACCACACTCGCCTTGCTGATTCTATACAAACGGAACGTTGTACGCGACTTTGGTTCTATACAAACGGAACATGGTGCGCCACTTCAGTTAAAAAAACGTGGTATAATAGAATCAGAGACTGAGATAATCGTACCACGCTCGCCTTACTGGTTCTATGCAAACGGGACGTGGTACGCGACTTCGGTTAAAAAAACGTGGTATAATAGAATCAGAGACTGAGATAATCGTACCAAGCTCGCCTTACTTGTTCTATACAAACGGAACGTGGTACGAAACTTGGGTTCAAAAACGTGGTATAATAGAATCCGAGACTGAAATAATCGTACCACGTTCGCCTTACTTGTTCTATACATAAACGGAACGTTGTACGCGACTTCGGTAAAATAAAAAGGTGGTATACTAGAATCAGTGACTGGTATAACCATGGCACGCTCGCCTACTGGTTGTACACAAACGGAACGTGGTGCGCGACTTCGATACAAGAAAAGTGTTAAAATAGAATCCGAGACTGGGATAACCGTAATTAGAACCAAAGACTGGGATAACCACGCCCGACTTACTACTTTTATACAACTGAAACGTGGTAAACTCGCTCTACTTCTCCTATACAATTGAAACGTGGTACGCGGCTTTGGTAAAATAGGGATTTTACATTTTTCGATGCAGGTTTTGCAAATTGTGTTGATTATTTGATCCATTTTGATGTTTTATAGGCCACTTCGGTACAAAAAACGTGGTATACTAGAATCAGAGACTGAGATAACCGTATAGCACGCTCGCCGTATACTGGTTCTATACAAATGGAACGTGGTACGCGACTTCGGTACAAAAAACGTGGTATAATAGAAACCGAGACAGAGATAACCGTACCATGCTCGCCTGGCAGGTTCTGTACAAACGAAACGTGGTACGCGACTTCGGTACAAAAACGTGGTAACAAGAAACCGAGAGCAAGATAACGGTAACTAGAAACCGATACTGAGATAACCGTACCACGCCCGGCTTACTACTTCTATACAACTGAAACGTGTTATGCTCGCCGCCTTACTTCTCATATGCAATTGAAACGTGGTATTAGGCTAATTGGTACCACGTCTTTTTTTAATTATAGAGATTTATACATTATTCAAAGCAGATTTTGCAAATTGTGTTAATTATTTAATCCATTTTCATGTTTTATACTATAGGCCATATTTACACTTTATGACCATAGGGATACTAATAAATGTACTGAGACAATCGTAACAGTACCACGCTCGTCTTACTGATTCTATACAAACGGAACGGTGTACATGACTTCGGTACAAAAAAACGTGGTATAATAGAATCCGAGACGGAGATAACCGTACTACGCTTGCCTGACAGGCTCTATACAAACGAAACGTGGTACGCGACTTGGGTTCAAAAACGTGGTAAACTAGAACCCGCAATCAAGATAACGGTAACTAGAACACCGATACTGAGATAACCCTACCACGCTCGGCTTACTATACAACTGAAACGTGTTATGCTCGCCTTACTTCTCATATACAATTGAAACGTGGTACTCGGCTTTGGTACCACGTATTTTTTTAATTATAGAGATTTTACATTATTCGAAGCAGATTTTGCAAATTGTGTGGATTATTTAATCCATTTTGATGTTTTAACTATATGCCATATTTACACTTTATGATAAAATAAATTATCGTGTAACATAATGCGTTTCAGCGCCATTTGTAACTAGGGACTCGAAGAACGAGGCTAGACTTATTCCACAAGTCATGTTAAACGGTGACCGCATATTCTTATCTGGAGAACACGTGCAATAAACGTAATCGACGTAGACTGATAAAACCAGACGCTAGAGATTGCCATTCGATTTCGCCGAACCTAACTGATTAGAAATTACTGTAAAAACAGAAACGATTAAATGTAAATCAGTTTATTTTCATTCATATTGCATTAATATATGCGTTGCGACCCATTTGTGTTAATGTCGAGGTCCCAGATATTAGCGATTGAGCCCCTTTATTTATAGGGATTTACATTTGTACCGAAGTCGCGTACCACGTTCCATTTGTATAGAACCAGTATAGGGCGAGCGTGACACGGTTATCTCAGTCACTGATTCTATTATATCACTGGATTAAATAATCAACATAATTTGAGAAATACGACAAATTCGCGTACCACGTTTCGTTTGTATAAAAGTAGTAAAGCCAGCGTGGCACGGTTATCTCAGTCTCGGATTCTATTATACCACGGTTTTTTTGTACCGAAGTCGCGTACCACGTTCCGTTTGTATAGAACCAGTACAAGGCGAGCGTGCCACGGTTATCCCAGTCTCTGATTCTAGTATACCACTCTTTTTTTTTTTACCGAAGTCGCGTATAACTTTTCGTTTGTATAGAACCAGTAGAATGAGCGTTGGTTATCTCAGTCTCGGATTCTATTATACCACGTTTTTGAACTGAAGTCGCGTACCACGTACCGTTTGTATAGAAGCGGTACAAGGCGAGCGTACCACGGTTATCCCAGTCTCTGATTCTAGAATACCACTCTTTTTTTCTTACCGAAGTCGCGTATAACTTTTCGTTTGTATAGAACCAGTAGGGTGAGCGTTATACGGTTATCTCAGTCTCGAATTCTATTATACCACCTTTTTTCGTACCGAAGTCGCGTACCACGTTCCATTTGTATAGAACACGTAAAATGAGCGTAGTACGATTATATCAGTTTCGGATTCTATTATACAACATTTTTTTGTATCGAAGTCGCGGGCCACGTTTTTCTAGATCGTGGTGCGATTATATCAGTCTCGGATTCTATACCACGCTTTTGAACCGAAGTTGCGTACCGTGTTCCGTTTGTAAAGAACCAGTAAGGCGAACGTGGTACGATTATCTCATTCTCGGATTCTATTATAAAACATTTTTTGTACCGAAGTCGCGTACCACGCCCCGTTTGTACAGAACCAGTAAAGCAAGTACGGTACGATTATCTCATTCTCGGATTCTTTTATACCACGTTTTTTGCATCGAAGTCGCGCAACACGTTCCCTTTTTATAGAACCAGTACGATTATCGCAGTCTCGGGTTCTGTTATACCACGTTTTTGAACCCAAGTTTCGTACCACGTTCCGTTTGTATAGAACAAGTAAGGCGTTATCCCAGTCTCTGATTCTAGTATACCAATTTGGCTTATTTTTGAAATTATGTTGATAATTTAATCGATTTTGATGTTTTATAGGCCGTATACTGGTACGCTTCTTAGGTTTAAAACCGTGGTATAATAGAATCCGATGTCGCGCGCCACGTTCCGTTTGTATAGAACCAGTACGATTATTTCAGTCTCGTATTCCATTATATCACGTTTTTGAACCGCGTTCCGTTTTTTTAAAAAACCAGTAAGGCGAGCGTGGTATGATTATCTCAGTCTCGGATTCTATTATACCACGTTTTTGAACCCAAGTTTCGTACCACATTCCGTGTGTATAGAACCAGTAAGGCGAGCTTGGTACGATTATCTCAGTCTCTCATTCTAGTATACCACGTTTTTGAACCGCAGTTGCGTACGGCGTTCCGTTTTTTAAAAAAACAGTAAGGCGAGCGTGATATGATTATCCCAGTCTCTACCATCTATTATAACGCGAGCGTGGTATGATTATCTCAGTTTCGGATTCTATTATACCACGTTTTTGAACCGAAGTCGCGTGCCACGTTCCATTTGTATAGAACCAGTAAGGCGAGCGTGGTACGATTATCTCAGTTTCGGATTCTATTATGGCACGTTCTTTTGACCGAAGTCTTACTAGTTCTATACAAACGGGACGTGGTACGCGACTCTGGTACCACGTTCCGTTCATATAGAAGTAGTAAGGCGAGCGTGGTATGATCATCTCAGTCTGGGATTCTATTATACCAAGTTTCTATTGTACCGAAGTCGCGTACCACGTTCCGTTTGTATAGAGCCAGTATAAGGCGAGCGTGGCACCGTTATCCCAGTCTCTGATTCTAGTATACCAATTTGGCTTATTTTTGAAATTATGTTGATAATTTAATCGATTTTGATGTTTTATAGGCCGTATACTGGTACGCTTCTTAGGTTTAAAAACGTGGTATAATAGAATCCGATGTCGCGCACCACGTTCCGTTTGTATAGAACCAGTACGATTATTTCAGTCTCGTATTCTATTATACCACGTTTTTGAACCGCGTTCCGTTTTTTTAAAAAAACAGTAAGGCGAGCGTGGTATGATTATCTCAGTCTCGGATTCTATTATACCAAGTTTCTATTGTACCGAAGTCGCGTACCATGTTCCGTTTGTATAGAGCCAGTGTAAGGCGAGCGTGCCACGGTTATCCCAGTCTCTGATTCTAGTATACCACGTTTTTGAACCGAAGTTGCGTACCGCGTTCCGTTTTTAAAAAAAACAGTAAGGCGAGCGTGGTATGATTATCCCAGTCTCTGAATCCATTATATCACGTTCCGTTTGTATAGAACCAGTAACGCGAGCGTGGTATGATTATCTCAGTTTCGGATTCTATTATACCACGTTTTTGAGTCGAAGTCGCGTACCACGTTCCGTTTGTATAGAACCAGTAAGGCGAGCGTGGTACGATTATCTCAGTTTCGGATTCTATTATACCACGTTTTTTGGACCGAAGTCTTACTAGTTCTATGCAAACGGGACGTGGTACGCGACTTTAGTACCACGTTCCGTTCATATAGAACCAGTAAGGCGATCGTGGTATGATTATCTCAGTCTCGGATTCTATTATACCAAGTTTCTATTGTACCGAAGTCGCGTACCATGTTCCGTTTGTATAGAGCCAGTGTAAGGCGAGCGTGCCAGGGTTATCCCAGTCTCTGATTCTAGTATACCAATTTGGCTTATGTTTAAAATTATGTTGATAATTGAATCCATTTTGATGTTTTATAGGCCATATACTGATACGCTTCTTAGGTTTAAAAAGGTGGTATAATAGAATCCGATGTCGCGCACCACGTTCTGTTTGTATAGAAGCAGTACGATTATCTGAGTCTCGTATTCTATTATACCACGTTTTTGAACCGAAGTTGCGTACCGTGTTCCGTTTTTTAAAAAAACAGTAAGGCGAGCGTGGTATGATTATCCCAGTCTCTGAATTCATTATTATACCACGTTTTTTTGTACCGAAGTCGCGCACCACGTTCCATTTGTGTCACGGTTATCTCAGTCTCTGATTCTAGTATACCACTCCTTTATTTACCGAAGTCGCGCACCATATTCCGTTTGCATAGAACACATAAGACGAGCGTGGTACGATTATATCAGTCTCGGATTCTATTATACCACGTTTTTATACCACGTTTGTATGGAATATATAATCATTACAATTTGGAAAATTTGCTTCAAATAATGTAAATCCCAATAATTAAAAAGGACGTGGTACCAAAGTCGCGTACCACGTTTCAATTGTACAGAAGCAGTAATGTGGGCTTGATTGGTTTATCCCCGCTTCGGATTCTAATATATCAAGAAGTTTGTTTTACACAATATTGTTAACGGTATGGTAATTAACGGGCCGATCGGCTATTTGTATTGTAATTTATTTTAACATAAAGTGAAAATAGGGCCTATAAAACAACAAAATGGATTAAATAATCAAAATAATTTGAAAAATAAGCATTATATAATTTAAAATAAGTCAAAGTCGCGTACCACGTTTCGTTTCTATAGAAACAGTAAATGAACTTGGTACTGTTATCTCAGCCTCAGATTCTATTTTACCACGTTCTTTTTACTTATCAACTCACTGTTCTTTCGTGTCATTCTCATTCTTTATTATACCACGTTTTTAACTGCTACGTTTTAGTATATCTACGCAGTAGTGCAATATACCACGTGGGGCCTTTTTAAATAGGTAACAATAACGTGTACACCGTATATTAATATCAAGTGTAAATATGATCTATAAATAGTATAAAACATCGAAATTATTTAAATAATTAATGTAATTTCCAAAATTAGCTTTTAAACGGGTAAAATCACCATAATTAAAAAGAACGTGGTACCAAAATCTCGTACCACGTTACATTTGTATAGAAGCAATAGGGACGAGCGTGGTATTTTGGAGCGTGGTATTTAGCCACTGCCGCTTGAAAACGTACGTTACTACGTACTACTTTTCCCCAGAATGACGACATTTTCATAATTACGTCAATTTTCAACCCTTTTGAAATAAGTAATTATTATTATTATTAAACTGTAATGACGCAGAATCAACTGAAACCAGCAATATCAATTCATTTTATACAATTTGTTACTTGCAAGTGATCCTGACAAAATTACATTACTTTCGGTGATAGTGAAAATGTTCAATTAGTTTTATGAAATCCGAAATGGCATTTGATAGTTCTATGATATCATATAGTGAAAAATGTTATGTAAATAGAATAATAATTGCAACTGTTATAAACCATTTGAATAAAATACCTGTTTTGAAGGCTAAAAATTCAGTTTTTGCCAAAATGCCATCACTTCCGGTGATAGACTACTAAAAACTTTAAATTAGTTCTATGAAATCGTAAATGGCATAAGACATCATTATGGTGAACATTTTATGAAAATCGAATAATAACTGATTCTTTTAGAGTCAAAATAAAGTAAAAAGTTACTTGTGGAAAATCGTCCATTTCTCTGCAACCGTACAAGTTAGAAACCATTTTGTGGTATCTATATGACCGTATGGGTTTTTTCTATTTGTTGATGGGAATCAAATTTCATAATTCTAAAAATATTACAAATAATACTCATTTGAATGAAAAATGTATTTTTAAGGCTAAAAATTCAGTTATTGCCTAAATGACGTCACTTCCGGTGACAGTGAAAGTGTTAAAATGGTTTGGAATAATCGACCGTGACAATAAGGCAACAGACAGTAAAAAAAAAAGAAAATCGAATAATAATTGATTCTTTTACAGCCAAAATAACGTGACAAGTGACTCGTGCAAAATTGCCCATGGTATTTCTCGTCAACTACTCATATATTACAAACTAAATTTCACATGCATTCCCTTTTATGGATTATTGCTACAAGTTTATGAAAGTTGCGACCGGCAGCTATTTTTAAACATTATTTTTTCCTCTATGAGCTTGGTATTTCCTAAAAGCTGTACATCTCAGTATTGTAACAACACCAAGTTTATCAAAATCGGTGCAAAATTGGCTGACATACATTCCATTTAGTAACGCGAAGTGGCAGAACCCTTGTTTACGAAAATGGCCATTTTGCTTCAATTTTCAACCCCACTCCGTATCTCAGTAACCAAAAGTCCTACAGACATAATCATTTCACCAAAATTAAGCCGATTTACTCACGAACACAACCATGCAAACACTTCACATATAGCCCCAAGAGTTTATTTTGTAATGTTTGTAATAACGGTACAGAAGATTAAAAAAGTACGTAAACTTTACGCTATAAATTAGACACAATCTCAATCATTTACAATATTATACAATGGAATCAACATATTTAAACAAGACTTTGTTTCTGATTATTCAAACACTAAAAATAACAGAAAAGTACATGTTAACAAAATATTAAAAAAAGAAAGACATAAATAAATACATAATATAAAATTATTTATCCACATACCCATATTTCTATATCATAAAATTTATAATACCGAGTACTCTCCTCCCTGCCCCATCACCACTACCACCCGATAAAATAAAAATAATTTAAATAAACCTAAACTAGTAAAATAAAACTATTTATCAAACATTTATGTAGCTAACTGACAGTGTCAGATATGCCCCCCCCCCCATCAAAAAAGAAATTACAAAAATAATAAAATAAAATAACAAAACAAAAAAAAATAGAAAAAAATAATAAATAAATAAGAATTGAATGAAAATTATTTTTCGATGATTTATATAGGTAACTGTAGTAAACAGATCAATTGAATGTAAATATAAACAGATATTTTCTCTCCAAACCGACACTCTCCTGGGTACCAAAATACAGGTCTACCATACTAATAACTGAAAATATATAAGATTTTAAAAAAAATATATAATGTAAAGGCTTATATAGACAGCACAGCAATATTATTATCCATGCCAAAATGGTACTGTTCGTGTATGCATAATGCTGATAAATTAAAAATTATTAACTGGGTAGAGCAATAAACTATAACACACTCAGAAAGAAAAACAGCTACTTATTTATCTGATAACATTTAAGGAATAAAATTATGTATTATATATGAATTTGATAAATTATAAATAATAACTTTTGCGACAGGCACAAATATATTTTCTTCCCACTCTCCTGGGCATAAAAATGTAAATATTTTAATCTCAGGGCTCTTTTGTCAATTTGTGCTCCGTAGCATTCATTATGGAACTGTAATGAAGTCAATTATACTGGACCGTATTAATTAAACTTTCAAAAATAACATCTGCATTTCAAATTATACTATCGATGGCATTTCTTTTTGTCAAAATCGGTCAAACTATTAACAGTGGTCTGTACCCATATTTGTGGTGGAGTTGTGTCCCTTTGGAAGTCGACACGGTGCGGATTTCCAGGAATTGTCAATTTCCACGGGGGTTTCCGCCCCCAGCAATATTTTTTTATCTCTAATTTAATGTTTATATTCACGATTGTAAGCAACGCTTTGAGCGAATATGCGCGTATGGGGCAATTTACAAATAAAAGAAAAGTTCAACAATAAAATAAAAAAGCAACTTACCGCATGACGTCCACCACAAACCATATTTCCAGGCGCGCTTGGCCCTTGTCTGCAATAATCACACGTTTCCGACTCGGGTTCCGTTGCAAAAGTCTGTACCAGCTCCGCGAATATGTGACCCAAAAACAGATGCAGTGGGATTGAAAATCGGCCATAGCTGTGTACTACTCGGCAAATCTCGGCAGATTCCGTAAACTACATCTAGCCTCGGCTGTATGACAGTAAGTGAGATGTACCTACGCCCATACATTTGCGATGCGGCTACCGGTTTACTTTAACAGGAAAACTTGACGCTATTACACAAATTGGGAACCTATTCGGTTAGCGACCTATTCGACCGATCGTGCTGCAACCTGTTCGTTGGAAACCTATTTAGAATAAAGACAACAGTCGCCTTAACTCATCTATTTATCAACCAATTAAATCCAACGTTATGTCTATCAAAAGAAAGTAGAATATATTATTTTTTATCCATTCCTTTAGCTCAGAATAGAAGTGTAATTTCATCGTGGGATGAAACGACCCGCACCCACGGCGGGAGCAGGTCGTTTCATCCCATGACCGGTTCACCCCGGGCTGTTTCATCTAGGCTGTTTCATCTCACATATCGGGTCGTTTCATCCCACAAACCAATAAACAGGTTTTACGTATTTTTAATATTTTTTTCATACATTTATAACAATATCATGTCACAGCATAATACCATTTGTATCATTTCATACATAAATCATTTACTTTGATTTCATTTTCTTTGATTTCATTAAATTATCTATTTACGGCTTTTGTTAAATTTCATACATAAATCAATTACTTTGATTTCATTAAATTATATATAAATTTCATTAAATTATTTCATGAATAAATGTATATTTATAAAGAAATATATACTATTTTCGTTAAATATGTAACTGTATCTAATAATATTGCATTAAATGTATACTTAAATTAAATTTGTAAATGTATGTTATAATATTGTATAAATTTGTAAACAAAGTATTTATGACCATGCAAATTACCCGCTAGTTTCAAAAATGCACTTGTCGTGATCGAACGATTAGTGTATTTCCCTCAAGCTTCAAATATTTTAGTGTTTATTTTACAGTACTTTTTCCTACAGTTCCTAAAATTCACCCCTTCTTCAACCATTGTCCATTGCATATCTATTAATTCGCCTTCTTCCTTCAAAATTGGTATTAAAACATAAAAGCTGAGACCCGCTCCCATACACCTTGACTTTACTGTGCCATCCTGAAATACATTAATCTCATATTAAATAATGTCAACATGTAATAAGAATATTCAATTAAACTACTAATTACTATTGAATGTAAATAATATTGAATGCAAATTGAATGTAAATAATATTGAATGTAAGTAATTAAATTAACTTACCTTCACAATCATTGTTTGTTCGGAAAGCCATCATGAAAATGCTTATATTATTTAGGGAATAGATGGAGGACTCGAACCAGGTTTGTCTTATATACGAAACGAGTTCCCGTAAAGGGTCCGTGTTTGCCCTTTAACTTCATCCCGGGGAACACTTTTCGGATAGCTGACCAGCAATCTGGTTCGAAGTCAAACATGCCACACTCTACTGCAGGTTGATACCTTTCCTTTATATGCAATAGTACCTACAATAACAAAAGATTACAATATGCAAATGTAAAGATTGCAGTATGTAAACTGTATTTATTAACCCACCTGTTATATGCATGATATAAGAGATTAAAATGTGTATAGATAAATTGTTACCATGTATACTATTTATTTATTTACCCACCTGTTCATAGTCTTCGGACGTCTGGCGGTGTCTGCTTCATGCTATCCCCCTTTTTTAAAAAAAATGTATGGACCACAACTGGGAAAATGTTGGGGATGGTTCTGCTGGCCGATGCTTTTCCCTGTATCTGTTGGCCTGCTTTTCAATAACATGGGATTAGGAACCCGTACATCGGTCGGCTGGTGCCACTCTTTAATCTCGTTTTCTAAGTACAACTGTGAAGGAAAATCCATCAGTGATCACCAATTTCGCTTTTCCTCTCTTAGTCCCCTTCTCTACTATTTCATATTTCATTTCGTGATTATCTATTAATGAAGTATTGAGTTGCTCTTCTGGTAAAGATCTGAAATATATTTCAGTTAAATAAGGTATTTCAATTAAATAAGGTATTTCAATTAAATAAGGTACTTCAGTCAAATAAAGTATTTTTGTCAAATAAAGTATTTCAGTTAAATAAAAAAGATATATTTCAGTTAAATAAAAAAAGATATATTTCAGGTAAAGTACTTCAGGTAATATCAAATTTAATTTACTCACATGTCAGTGATCTCCCTGGTTTGGTTGATGCTTTCTCGGTCTGAAATGTCGAATGTCACCTCGAGATCAGGAACCATTGACACCTAAAGATCAGGAACCATTGACGCAGTGGTAGTAGATAGCACGTCTGAAACATCCAAAGAGAAATCAGGAACCATTGACGCAGTGGTAGTGGTAGCGGTAGTGGAATTCCAGGGTTCGGAAAAGTGGTGGTGCTCTTCAGATTCGTCGGCATTTGTTGTCGGTGCTGTACCAGCCACTTCTCTCGTTACACAATCTATGCAAGCAAAATGCAGTTCAATCTTCATTTTCCTCGCAGCTAAATAATCCTTGTTGGAAATGCCTAAAAAATAAATATATTGGATTTACTATTACTATCAAGAAATTAAATAAATGAATAAATAAATTGAATCTACTATCAAGAAATTAAATAAATGAAAATATATTGGATCTACTATCAAGAAATTGAATAAATAAATAAATGAATATCAATAAATAAAATTAGAAAAATAAATCTATATTCGTTTTACTATCAATAATATTTCAAGCCAACTCACCTGTATTGCATGTTCGATGCTGCCAGCGATCACAAATGTCACATGTCACGGCATGTTGACGGGGTCTAACTACGGAGGAGCAACGAATACAAAGATCAGCCATGGTGTAAATCCAATGATAATCTTTCGTTCGTTCGTTCGTTCATGGGATTTAACGTCCACTTCCACCTAAGGTGATATCGTAGACAAAATAATCTTTCACTTCAGATCATATTTATAGTTAGATAAACCTTTAGATCAAAGTAATTATTTTTGATTGATCATTTATCTGGCTTCTTACTTAAAATGTGTAAATACAACTCAACTCTCGCGTCATGTTTTTATTACTAATCCATAACAATTAATTGTGTGTTTATTTAATAATAAACAATGAAGTACATGTTTATTTAACAATAAGTAAGTGTTTAACAGTTTATTTGACAATAAGTACAACTCCGTTAATATACTACTACTATAATAACAAAGGGGATGAAACAGCCCGGGTTGAAACAGCCCGATAGAAAATCAGGTGTGGGATGAAACAGCCGGGTGAACCGGTCGTGGGATGAAACGACCCACACCCATAACGGCCAAAACATCTGGTCATAACGGCCAAAAACATTTGGTCATAACGGCCAAAAACATTTGGTCATAACGGCCAAACATTTTTCATTTAATGAAAAACGACAGCGCAGGGATACACTCTCTTGAACCATTGAATAACCCGATCGGTATTTAATGGTCAGTGAGGTCTATCTATTAATTCTGATTTTTATGTCAATGTAGTCCTTTAATGTCAATTATATACTTACTGATTTTAAGTCCTAAAATTGTTTACAGATCCAATATCGTAAATTAGATAAATCCAACGGAAGTGCGTCATAGTGCGGAATGCGTTTAACCCTCCGTTTGTTTTTTGTTCGCTAAGTTTATATATTTCTAAAAGACCCAATGTGTAAATGTTGATTTTATTCAATGTTTACATAAATTTGAAAACGAGTATTATTATAGATCGTGATTATTATACAGTAATATTAATAGGCTCCGTGTTTGATTATGATGCAATTTGCTTTTGATATGAGAAAATTCGCAGATTCATCAATCTAAATCTAAGTTAGTAAGTCTAAGAAGAGTAAAAGTGTAAAACACGGAAGAGCAACCCGGAAAACAAACGTAGAATTATAGATTGAATTTTATCATATTTTTGTTTGATGTAAAAAATTTATGTGTTCTTATTAAATATGTCTCAACAAAGACCAAAGGCTACCAACAAGGCATCGCTATTATTGCTGAATGATGAAAATGAAGCGCTTTTCACTTTGCTCGGAAAAGGATGTGTGGTAAGTAAAAAATAAGAAATTACACAATTTTTAATGTTTTGAAGGATGTCAGCTGTTTCCTAACCTGGCTGTTTAGTACTTAGTTCATTCGTACCTCAAGTGAGCTGTTTTGTACCTTTGGAAATTTCAAGTTTTACATGTTCTTAAACTTAACCTGTCTCACATGAGCTGTTTCGTACCTTCGTTAATTAAAACTTTTACAATGCACTTAAGCTTAACCTCCTCCTTTTGGGACCGGCGTTGGCAGAGTTAAAGTTTTTTTTAAAATTATTTTCTTCTATTTTATCGACACTATCATGCTAAGTTTTTTTTTCTTGCGTAGGAATTTGTAGTGCTCCCCTTAGAATTGTAGGACACAACTAGACCGGACCTTTGAATTTTCCTGTAGATAGCTTGACTCCAGTGGAAGGCACATCCTTGTATATATATGTATCACCGAATAGTGATACTAATTTTACTTCTTTTTCAAATTTTATTTTAAGAATATACAGAATTTATTTCTTAAAGTATATAGACAATATTAAGGTTATCATTTGGTCTTTCCTTACATTTAATGTCAATATTTTGATTTAAAGTAATTGCCTAAAAGCATGATTGGTGTTGACTGTTTTATAATCTTTGAATGCCAGTAGGCTTATTAAGAGAAATCTTGAGCAAAGATTTATACAGATAACAATGCAGTCGGATCAAGTGTCAACACCTTTACTCTCTTTATGGCTTAAAGCTTATTAACTAATTCCATTAATTTTAATTTACTGTAAAACTTTTACCCAATGAAATTTTATAATAATTTAACTATTTTTCATTTGATTGGCTACAATGATATATTGTTTATCCCAAATTTTATCTTTCATCTGAACTGTTGAAATTGTTCTTTTGTGTGTATGCAAATTAGTGTCTTTAAAAGACACACACACAGAGACAGATATGGAGAGAGAGAGATTGGAGAGAGACAGGCAAGGAGATCGAATGCCTTGTATATAATTTGTAAATAATGTATTTTTTTATACTGTAATATTGAAATGGATTTGGACTTGGACTTTTAATGAACAGTGATCGCCTTCGCCAGAATACTTCTCCAGTAATGAGCTATGCTACACCCCCAATACTAGCTCATCCATATTTATGAAATATTGCATATGTATCACCTGGGTGCATATTCGAACTAAAAGAATACATGTAGCCCCAAAACGCGTACATGAACCTTTGGGAAGTGTTTCTGTAGAGCTTTCCATAAGCCTTTTTCAAAGTCAACCACAAACTTCTGGACTGATGGGCATGACAGGATTTTTAGGATAGAACGAAGAACTGCTACATAGTCTTTTCTGCGGCGGCGTGAGATGACAGCAAACAGGAGTGGCAAGGGAGATGAAACAATTAATTGTAAAAAGTTGTTAAAACGGCGCCTTTGTCACTTTAAATGTCTTGTCCATATACCAACACTATGACTTGGAAAGTAACTGTAGCTGTTGGTTGGAAGCCAAGATTATGTTGCAGGTCTTTAGGTTTTGCTGGGCGATCTTTCTGGTGCTGTCGAGAATAGCTTATGTTTTCCATGTTTGGTGCCTTGGACGAGAATTTTGTATGTCATTGGGGCATCAGGATTAATGCCCTCCATAGTGTCTTCAACACTACTGTCGTACACCGATTCTTCGTGAACTGGTACTGGAATTAAAAACGATCTGTTGCTGATATCAAATGTGTTGTTGGGATCTTGGTCTGAAGCGTGATAGAAGCTGAGTAGTGTATAACTCTAGGTGGTGGTCTTGGTCTGACAAGGGGCTCGTCAGAGTCGGTGTTGCTGAAAATCTGTGGTCTTGCAATTACGATTTTAGCCTTCTGTTTTAGTCGCGACCAGTTAAGTCCACAATGTGGTCACAGACAAAGCTGCACTTTTGACTTACACTTTTTTTTAGCTGTACAATATGTAGTAATAGTAGTATTGATTGTCATCTTGCCAAGCAAATCATCGCAAGTAAAATTAACAATTTATTGAGAACTGATTTGAATATGGTACTGACACGAGGCCTGCGTCATGATATAGGCCTAGCCTAGCCTATAAATTGAAATTGGTAGGCCCTACCTGGTGATCAAAACCAATTTTTTTTAAAAAAAGAAAACTTCTAAGAGTTCTGTGAAATTTTATAAACAAAACTGACTTTCAACATTCTGAACAACCTACAAAAAGGGGAGTTTATGGGTTTATATAGATTTCAAACTATTAATATTCGTATTAGATCTAGACGAGTAATATTCTACAATAATAATAATACTGAATAATTTGTTCAAGCTAGGCTGGTTATGTCACATTATGTGTTTTTTTCGGCTATGTCTACTGACTTTACTACTAATCACACAAAGTTGCTGTCACGTGCCTACAAAGTGTCTACTTATAGTTTAACAATAAATAAATTGTACTCACCGTCTAATAGTAATGACTGACTGTGACAAAAATAGCGCCAATTTTGAACCTAATCGACAGTCAGTATACTTCGGCTTTTTTCTGCCATGAATATGACTAAACACTAACAGTCACATTTCTGGGCCTATAACATTTTGTTATACGCCCACATTTTCATGTGGACGTATTATGTCGTCGCCCCTGTCCGCCCGGACTTCCGTCCCTCCACAATTTGTTTATGGACTCTCTACAGGTCATAATTCTTATCCGATTTTGACGAAACTTGAAATACAGGTTTATCCCACTAAGATCTCGGTCCCTTTCGATATTGGCATGTATCGGATCAGAACATCATGGATTATGGCCCCTGATTGTACGAAATATCATGTTTTTAGCTTGTGTACCCAATAGAGGTCACAATTTTGAACTGATTGTAATGAAACTTGACATGTATGTTTATAACCCCAAAATCTTGGTTCCTTTCGATATTTGCGCCCATCGGATCATAACTTCCTGAATTATGGCCCCTGATTGTCCGAAAAATCGCCCTTTTTAGCTTGTGGTCCCTCTGGAGGTAAAAATTATCTGATTTAAACAACCGTTTCATTATATCACCGTTGCATGGTAATGAAGGTTGAGTTCAAATTTCGTGAGAATCGGACCAAAATTGACAAACAAAATGGCCGCCGTTTGTACCCGATTGGGTGAAAATATGTTATATCAAGGTTGTGGACCCTATACAGGTCACAATTTTGAGCCAATGTTGATGCAACTTGACATGCATGCTTATAACCCCAAAGATCTTGATTCCTTTCAATATTTGCACCCATCGGATCATAACTTCCTGACTTATGGCCCCTGATTGTCCGAAAAATTGACCTTTTTAGCTTGTGGTCCCTCTGGTGGTCAAAATTATTATCCGATTTCAAAAAAACGTTTGATTATATCACCATTAGATGGTAATGAAGGCTGAGTTCGAATTTCGTGAAAATCGGACCAAAATTGCCATACAAAATGGCCGCCGGTCACAATTCTTATCCGATTTTGACGAAAAGTCACATTTCTTGGTTGTGTACCGTCACACCATAATCATTGTCGGCTTCGAATTTCGTGAATATCAGACTGGAACTGACCAACAAAATGGCTGCTCCCAATACAGTATGAAATACAGGACTTAATGATGTAGGAAAAATCACTTTCGGTATTGCTTGTTCTCTATCCATCTCTCAAAAATGTGGGCGTATCCTGCCTGGCAGTGCCAGCCTATCTTTTAGCTTGTGGTCCCTCTGGAGGTCCAGAAACGTTTGATTATATCACCGTTATGTCGTAATGAAGGTTGAGGTCGAATTGATTATGTAACCATTACACCCTAAGGAAGGTTGAGTTCGAATTTCGGGAAAATCGGACCAAAATTGCCATACAAAATGGCCGCCGTTTGTACGCAAATACTGTTAAAAAATGATATATCAAGGTTGTGGACCCTGTAGAGGTCACAATTTTAATTAGATTTTGATGAAACTTGAAATTCATGGTTATAATCCAAAGACCTTGGTTCCTTTCGATATTTGCGCATATCGGATCGTAACTTCCTGAATTATGGCCCCTGATTATACGCAAAATCGCCTTTTCTTAGCTTGTGGTCCTTTTGGAGGTCACAATTATTATCCGATTGAAAAAAAACGTTTGATTATATTACCGTTACACCGTAAGGAAGGTTGAGTTCGAATTTCGGGAAAATCGGACCAAAATTGCCATACAAAATAGCCAAAATTGGTCCATACAAAATAACCAAAATTGCCATATAAAATGGCCGCCGTTTGTATGCAAATACTGTTAAAAAATGGTATATCAAGGTTTTGGACCCTGTACAGGTCACAATTTTAATTAGATTTTGATGAAAATTGAAATTCATGGTTATAATCCAAACACCTTGGTTCCTTTCAATATTTGCGCATATCGGATCGTAACTTCCTGAATTATGGCCCCTGATTATACGCAAAATCGCCTTTTCTTAGCTTGTGGTCCTTTTGGAGGTCACAATTATTATCCGATTGAAAAAAAACGTTTGATTATATTACCGTTACACCGTAAGGAAGGTTGAGTTCGAATTTCGGGAAAATCGGACCAAATTGCCATACAAAATAGCCACCGTTTGTACGCGAATACTTTTAAAAATTGTATATCATGGTTGTGGACCCTGTAGAGGTCACAATTTTAATTCGATTTTAATGAAACTTGAAATGCATAGTTATAACCCAAAGATCTTAGTTCCTTTCGTTATTTGCACATATCTGATCGTAACTTCCTGAATTATGGCCCCTGATTGTCCAAAAAATCGCCTATGGTCCCTCTGGAGGTCACAATTATTATCCGATTAAAAAAAACGTTTGACTCTATCACCGTTACAGCCTACGGAAGGCTGATTTCGAATTTCGAGAAAATCGGACCATAATTGCCAGAAAAAATGGACGCCGTTTGTACGCGAACAGTGTAAAATTATGGTATATCAAAGTTGTGGACCCTGTAGAGGTCACAATTTTAATTCGATTTTTATGAAACCTGAATTGCTTGTTTATAACCTAAAGATCTTTATTCTTTTCGATATCTGCGCATTTCAAATTGTAACTTAATGAATTATGGCCTTTGATTGTAGGAAAAATCACTTTCGGTATTGCTTGTTCTCTGTCTATCTCTCGAACAATTATTATCTGATTTAAAAAAAAAACTCTGATTATATTACTGTTGCACCGTAAGGAAGGTTGAGTTCGAATTTCGTGAAAATCGTACCAAAATTGCCGGACGAAATGGTCGCCATTTATACGCGAATAGTGTTAAAATATGGTATATCATGGTTGTGGACTCCCTACAGGTCACACTTTCGGTATTGCTTGTTCTCTATCCATCTCTCAAAAATGTGGGCGTATCCTGCCTGGCAGTGCCAGCCGATCTTTTAGCTTGTGATCCCTCTGGAGGTCCAGAAACGTTTGATTATATCACCGTTACGTCGTAATGAAGGTTGAGGTCGAATTTCGTTAAAATCGGACTAAAATTGACAGCTGTTCTTTTGAGGCCATCCATCCTTCATCACTAACAAGGGGAAACCACGCAAGAAAATCTAGATGAACTTTGTCACACAATGCAGGGATCAAACACCCAACCTCAAGGCTTATTGAGCCAGCATCTTACCCACTTAGCAACATGATCCCCAGTCAAATTTGAAGCCTACTGAAATGCACCTTTATAAACCAAAGATCTTAATTCATTTCGATATTTGCACATATCAAATTCTAACTTAATGATGCAGGAAAAATCACTTTCGGTATTGCTTGTTCTCTATCCATCTCTTGAAAATGTGGGCGTTCTTTTTAATATTTCGGTGATATTAATCTCTATACCCACAAAGATCCCATTTGTGGGTTTAACTCCATGACCTTGAAGATTTTTTTTGTTGAACAAAGTTGGGTACAAGAATAAAAAACGTAAAATAATTTAGAGATAAAATTAAACAATATTTGCTTGAAAAAAAAAATAGATCATTTATTTGTGACCTTAAAGATTGGATGTTTGGCTAAGTTCACGGTCGTGGTTCAAAAGAACATTAAATAACTTTCAACCCATCTGAACTGTCTCAAGGTCCTAGGCCAAGGTCAAATAGGTGAAACTGGCTTTGGAATAAAACTTCTTTTTTTTAAAGGTCAATTTTCCACCCCTTGTCCTTGACCTGTAAATAACCTCCCATAAATGATCTTGAACTTGGCTTTACGTCCAATATTTATTTAGCTATATCTCTTCACGCAAAGGCCCTCGTAGATGCATGTCCCGGATGGTGTTTCAACACCGGTGGTACTTTTTACCGCCAACTACCGCCGACCAAATGCTTTTTAAATATAATTACCACCGACCAGTGCCGGAGAGTAAGGGGGGCAAAGTGGGACAAATGTTCCAGGCCCCCCACATTTTATCCCGGATTTCACTAAAATAAAGTAAATGAAAACATCATAAGAGAAAGAGTCTGTTTTAAATACTCAAATTGTCAACGAATTCTAAAGGTCAATGAAATCGCTGCCCAAATTGTCCCGACCCCCGACAAGTTTAATCGGGCACTGCTGCCGACCAAATGCTTATTGATTCCTTGTTACAGCCCACCATTTTTTTTTTTTACTAAAAATAAGAATACAACAAGTTGAATAAGAATGCTATGTTTTATTTTAGGTGTAATCCCGCACAATCCCTTCTATTAGTGCGAACACTTCTACAACTTTTGGTTTGATGGGGTTTTTTGGCTGGTAATTTTACTGTGACACCTTGTGTTTGGCCTAATATCCAGTTTAAGATGGGACTTTTGGTCTGGTTCAAGTTCATGGGTCAAAAGAACATGAAATGACCATCAAATCTGTTGAATGAAATTTCTTTTTCAAGGTAAATCTTCGAACCCTTGGTTTTGACCTATATAATGACCTTTCATAAATGACCTTGAACTTGACCTTACCTCGCACATTTTTAATGCAACGTTTGCTAATGATGTAAAATGTAAGAAAAGAAGTGAAACATTATTGCGTTTTTGCGAACTTGATTGAACTGAATGTGATACATTTGACGTTCTTGGAACAAATAATCTGAACGTTTCTAAAGTAAACGTCAGTGAAACAATATTAACTAATGTTTAGTAACGTCTCACAGTATCAACGATATAACGTCATAAAAACAGAGTTGAAACATTAGTCTAATGTATTACTAACGTTCTAAGAATCATAAACTAAAATGCCACAAAAGTTACGTTAGAAGAACATACATTGTAATTTACTGACGTTTACAGGTTGTCTGATTAGGCTTGGGAAATAACTTTGAATCAGGTGGTTCAGTTGACGTTATTGGAACAACTAATCTGAACGTTCCTAATGTAAACGTCACTAGAACGATACCAATTAATGTTTTGTAACATTTCACAGTATCAACGATATAATGTCATTAAAAAAAACAGAGTTGAAACATTAGTCTAATGTATTACGAACGTTCAAAGAATCATAAGTTGAAACGCTACAATAGTTACTTTAGTAGAACATAATTTACTGATGTTTCCAGGTTGTATGACCAGTCTTAGGAAATAACGTTGATTCAGGTGGTTCAGCTGACTTTCTTGGAACAACTAATCTGAACGTTTCTAAAGTAAACGTCAGTAGAATGATATTAATTAATGTTTAGTAACTTTTCACAGTATCGACGAAATAACGTCATAATCAAAGGGGGTTAAAACATTATTGAACAATTAGACTCTACTAAGTATAAAAATCCCCATGCCAGACAATTTGTCCGCTGTTAGAGCCCCGCCAGACACCCCCAAAAGTTGGGCCCTTAAACATTGTGTTGAAAATGAGCTGGATCAAACATAGTTGATACCACTTGGAAAAAAGTTGAAATGATCAGATACATCTCTCTGCATACAAAACAGGGACACATTCTCCTCCGCAAAGGGCCCGCCAGATGCCCCCAAAGGGCCCCAAATATTGAGCTAGATTAAACATTGGAGGTACCATGCGAAGCAAAGTTAAAATGAACAATTAGGCTCTACTAAGTAGACAAATTGTCTCCTGTAAAAGCCCCGCCAGACATCCCCAACAGTTGGGCCCTGCAGACGTTGTGTTGATACACCCAAGACGCCCCCGCAGGGTTCCTACATTGGAGCTACCATACGAAACAAAATTAAAATGAACAATTAGACTAAGTATAAAAATCCCAATGCGAGAAAAAATTGTCTGCTTTAAAGGAACCGCCCGACAGCTCCAAAAAGGTGGGCCAGTGGACATTGTATTGAATATGAGCTGGATCAAACATCTCATTTGATTTCATTATTTCATCACTCCATGCATTGTCAGAATTAGAACCGTCATCTAGATGGTCACCATAAAGATCATTGGTAATGTCTTCCCCTGAATCTACATCATGGAATATGTTGTCTGGCATGGCAAGTCCTAAAAACCATTCTGGACTATAGCACCCATTCTTTTCTGACCATTCAAACTGTAATGGGTCCAACCCGTGTCCGGATCCTCAGAGTCAGCACAACCTCAGATTATGCTGACAAAGTATGCTCTTTGAAGTTTGCTATATACGGTCTTCTCACAAGGTGGCAGAAGAGCACAGTCAACCTTCTTTATACCGTACATCAGATTTTCCTGGAATAAAATTTTTTAAGACTGAAAATGTGTATCTGCATTACATTATTACATTTAAACGAATGCTGAACTATATAAGATGAATCTTATGGTCAAGAAATTTGTGACTGTTTAATTCCTTCAAGTTAGGTGAATAAAAGAATATGCTATTACCTAGTCCTCTGACCAATTCATTATGAAATATTGTACTAGTTTACATTTCTGAAGTTATGTGAATTAACCCCCCCCTCCCCTTCTGGTGAATGATACCCAAAATATACTAGTACCTTCTGCATTATCCCTGTCATCTGACACAGTTTTAGATGTCTGGCCTCGTTGACATCCTTTGTGACGCCCTTTAGACCATACAACAAACAAATGAATTCTTGGGCTTTAGTGTGGTCTGGCTGATCATCAGAAGCAAGTCTGCTAAAGAAGTGAATTGTCTTTTTCGAGAATTTCTAGCAGCTTAATTTTGCCCTTCCTATAGAATGCACTGGTGAAGTCTGAGCCGGTAAATGCATGAAGACCTCGAATGACTTCAGCTAGTCCTCTCTGCTTAGAGTCCAGAGCAGTAGCAATGCGGCTCACGTCAATAAGTCGACGGCTATTCCCTGATCCACAATCCATAATAATGCAACTATTGTATGTGACAGGTCTGTGACGTGTCAGATTCCTTCCTATCATTTCTAGAAGAATAACTAGGACATCAGTATCAGAGGGTGTCTGCTTCTTCATGGGTTCCCTGTAGATGCGCAGGATATCCAACATGCATCTTCATACTAAGCTCATTGAATGCCAGACGTGTACAGTAACCTCCAAGGGAAACAATAAGTGTTGTGTTTCCTAGTATGGGACCATAATGATCTCCTTGCCTTTCTTTGATGAGAAATAATGCTAACTGGTCCTTGAAGATCCCATTTTGGAGAAACTTCTGACAACCCTGTTTTGGTGCTTGTTCTTGACCAGTAATGAGGAATGGGCGATCATCAGCTCCACATAATTTTCTTTCGCTCTCCTTCAGGGATATTGGAAGATAAGGATCAAATAATATGTGAATCTCATTCACTCGACTGCCACAAACATATGCCAGAAGTGCACTTGCGAGATTTCCATATGATGTAATCTTTCCAATAGCAGATAGGAAAGAGTGAATCAACAGTCCACCATCGATCAAGGTAACATCAGAGGGAGTGGTGTTTCCGTGAACCCATCCTGCAGTTCCTCTAGCTTATCGAGTAACTTGCTCTTTTCTGTCTCGAGCCGTGTGTAATAGCAGGCATGATTTTTTTCCGTTATTTAACGGATTTCCGCTATTTTTATCGGCCGTGGGTCGTTTTCGTAAATCATCTAAATTTGCAATAAAAATTTTAGGGGGGGGGGGGGGTAGGGTATGGGAGAGTGTTTTGACTTTGTCTGATGATCATTATTTTTATATTATGTCCGTATCGTGATGATAAAAAAAAACCCGTGTGTTGAAGTAAAGACAAGACTGGTAGTTTTGTTATCAAGTCTTTTCATCAACAACGGTGTAAACACGGTCTGTGGTCTGGCTAATGTAGTCTATTTACACAAGATTAACCAGTGTATGTTTCAATTGCCGTGTCTATTCAGAAAATTAAATGCATGGTAATCGAGACTTGAGAAAAACATTTGGCAGCCATCTTAATCGGTCGTTTTGCTTCACCTGTGATAAAACGTTGGTTGATTCACAACTTTTCCTACCTGCGCTCATTTCTTTCGGCTCAGTTTCTATTATTATTTATATATTGTCATTTTCTGTGGCTCTAATAATATTTTTTAGGCATCAATGATGCAAAAAAAATATTAATCTATTTTAGCTAATTGAAATAAAAAATTTTTTAATTTAAACGATCATTATTAATACTGTGGTACGAACTATCCCGAGTAAAAAGTAAAAGGAGAACGCACATACCGGCATTCTGTACTGAAATAAAAATGGCGACCGGTAAAAGTATTGTTCAACGCGACGATGTTTACGACTTCAAAACAATTGATAATGTTAAAAACCTCTTCTAAGGCTTACAAATCCGAAGTAAAGAAAAGAAAAGAAGAAAGTGAAGAAAAGAAAGAACTACTGGAAATAAAAAGCAAAGCTTTGACTAAAAAAAGATCAAAGGAACTTTTACAGTCTGAGTCTGCCTCAAAAAAAGCCAGACTTTTCTTTAACAAATAAATTTATTAGGGTTTCATACTGCGAAGCTTGTGTGAAACACTATTGTTTTTGTTAAAATTATTAGGGTTTCACACTGCGAAGCTTGTGTGAAACACTATTGTTTTTGTTAAAATTATTATTCTTATTAGGCTTTCAGACTTTCGTCTGAAAGCCTATTGTGATTACTAAAATTATTATTATTTATTATTATTATTTTATTTTTCGGGGGAGCCTATTTCTCAGTGTCTGTAACAGATACAGATCTGGGACGTAATTTTCTATCAGGAAACCATATAGTGGCCATCCCTTCCACTGTATTTGAAACTTCTGCGCAGACCGGAAGTGGCCGAATTTTGTGCGGTGCCAAAAAATTAAAAAACGGCCGTAGATTCGTCAATTCTGTACCTATTTTCATACAAATTACATTTTTGGAAACCCTGAGTCTTTTCTCGGACGATAGCAGTTGAAAATTTTGCAATTTAGAAACTTCGCCGCTGACTTCTAGCATTCGAAAAATGAAAATATGTTGTTTAAGACACATTTTTTGTTATTTTTCAAAATTTTCAAATTTGACCTACATTTTTGGATACCTGAAGGCAATCCGGTTCCAGTAATATAAGTTTCATTCAGAGTCATCGCCCTTTATTTTTCGATTTTTTTTTAATTTTCTTCACATTTTGTGAGCTTAAGTTTCGTTTTACGGCCGGATCGACGTTTCTGAAATTCCTGGAACATGAAGTAATATGGTCAAACCACCGTTTAAAGCAATTTCAACAACAATCCGTAAACCGGAAGTAGTCGAAATACTATGCGATATTTTGAAAAAAACGTGAAAAATTGGTGTTTTGGGTAAAAACACGATTTTTCCGTCCGATATCAACGGATTAAACAAATTAAGGTATCATTTGGTCGGGCGGTAATTGGACCACTGAATGATACCCAATTCGTACGGATACGATCAGCAGGAAGCAAAATATGGCTCTCTGAAAATCAAGTATTATCTGATTTGGAGCGTTTTTAGATGCCTGTATCTCAAAAACTGCTCCACAGTTTTTTATGAAACTTTCTCTATCGAGAGACCTTGCAGTAATCTTGTGTACGAAACATTCCATTACGACTTTGAAATATCTGGAAAAGGTGAAATAACGGACTGAAAATCGAAAAAAGTCCAAAAATCGTGAAATTTTGGAAAATGCTCTGCTATTTTTTTATTTTAAGAGATTTTCAAAAAAAATTTGTATATTCAGATAGCTGACCTAATTACGATTCTAACGATGTATAATATGTATGTAGTTATTGAAATTTAATTTTCGATATTTTAAATTTTTTGCATTTTTATACGCCCACATGGAAATTAGTGATGTCATCAACATATGACATCATTATTCAAATTTGTTTCCTGTTTCTGTTGAACTGTTCCTTTGAAAAAGTTAAAATTTATTTGACGAAACTAGTCAGGATAGTGGACATGTATGATGGTTTTAAATGGCAGTTTTATATATTTTAACCACTACACTTATTATGCTGTTTATGTATCCAGTTACCTAGTAATTGTGATCCCATCAGAAATTCGTTGGAAGATTGGTTTGAGGATGCCTACTGTAAATATTTGTGGATTTTCAACTTGTGTATAGGCACCTTAGTATCATCATATTTTCATGTGATAGATCACCTTTCTAGAAAATGAAGAACTTACATGTTACCAACGACAGGGCAACCATTACAACTTAGTGATGTCATCAACATATGACATCATTATTCAAATTTGTTTCCTGTTTCTGTTGAACTGTTCCTTTGAAAAAGTTAAAATTTATTTGACGAAACTAGTCAGGATAGTGGACATGTATGATGGTTTTAAATGGCAGTTTTATATATTTTAACCACTACACTTATTATGCTGTTTATGTATCCAGTTACCTAGTAATTGTGATCCCATCAGAAATTCGTTGGAAGATTGGTTTGAGGATGCCTACTGTAAATATTTGTGGATTTTCAACTTGTGTATAGGCACCTTAGTATCATCATATTTTCATGTGATAGATCACCTTTCTAGAAAATGAAGAACTTACATGTTACCAACGACAGGGCAACCATTACAACTTAGTGATGTCATCAACATATGACATCATTATTCAAATTTGTTTCCTGTTTCTGTTGAACTGTTCCTTTGAAAAAGTTAAAATTTATTTGACGAAACTAGTCAGGATAGTGGACATGTATGATGGTTTTAAATGGCAGTTTTATATATTTTAACCACTACACTTATTATGCTGTTTATGTATCCAGTTACCTAGTAATTGTGATCCCATCAGAAATTCGTTGGAAGATTGGTTTGAGGATGCCTACTGTAAATATTTGTGGATTTTCAACTTGTGTATAGGCACCTTAGTATCATCATATTTTCATGTGATAGATCACCTTTCTAGAAAATGAAGAACTTACATGTTACCAACGACAGGGCAACCATTACAACTTAGTGATGTCATCAACATATGACATCATTATTCAAATTTGTTTCCTGTTTCTGTTGAACTGTTCCTTTGAAAAAGTTAAAATTTATTTGACGAAACTAGTCAGGATAGTGGACATGTATGATGGTTTTAAATGGCAGTTTTATATATTTTAACCACTACACTTATTATGCTGTTTATGTATCCAGTTACCTAGTAATTGTGATCCCATCAGAAATTCGTTGGAAGATTGGTTTGAGGATGCCTACTGTAAATATTTGTGGATTTTCAACTTGTGTATAGGCACCTTAGTATCATCATATTTTCATGTGATAGATCACCTTTCTAGAAAATGAAGAACTTACATGTTACCAACGACAGGGCAACCATTACAACTTAGTGATGTCATCAACATATGACATCATTATTCAAATTTGTTTCCTGTTTCTGTTGAACTGTTCCTTTGAAAAAGTTAAAATTTATTTGACGAAACTAGTCAGGATAGTGGACATGTATGATGGTTTTAAATGGCAGTTTTATATATTTTAACCACTACACTTATTATGCTGTTTATGTATCCAGTTACCTAGTAATTGTGATCCCATCAGAAATTCGTTGGAAGATTGGTTTGAGGATGCCTACTGTAAATATTTGTGGATTTTCAACTTGTGTATAGGCACCTTAGTATCATCATATTTTCATGTGATAGATCACCTTTCTAGAAAATGAAGAACTTACATGTTACCAACGACAGGGCAACCATTACAACTTAGTGATGTCATCAACATATGACATCATTATTCAAATTTGTTTCCTGTTTCTGTTGAACTGTTCCTTTGAAAAAGTTAAAATTTATTTGACGAAACTAGTCAGGATAGTGGACATGTATGATGGTTTTAAATGGCAGTTTTATATATTTTAACCACTACACTTATTATGCTGTTTATGTATCCAGTTACCTAGTAATTGTGATCCCATCAGAAATTCGTTGGAAGATTGGTTTGAGGATGCCTACTGTAAATATTTGTGGATTTTCAACTTGTGTATAGGCACCTTAGTATCATCATATTTTCATGTGATAGATCACCTTTCTAGAAAATGAAGAACTTACATGTTACCAACGACAGGGCAACCATTACAACTTAGTGATGTCATCAACATATGACATCATTATTCAAATTTGTTTCCTGTTTCTGTTGAACTGTTCCTTTGAAAAAGTTAAAATTTATTTGACGAAACTAGTCAGGATAGTGGACATGTATGATGGTTTTAAATGGCAGTTTTATATATTTTAACCACATGGAAATGTGGTCGTATATTGCCGTTGCCCCCGTCCGTCCGTCTGTCGGTCCGTCCGTCCGTCCGTCGGTCCGTCCGTCCGTCCGTCCATCGTCCACAATTTCTTGTGAACGCTCTAGAGGCTAAAGTTAATATCCGATTGACTTGAAATTTATACACAGTGTTTTAGGTCGTGAGACGAAGAAGCCTATTGATTTTCAGCGATATCCGATAATTACTACCAGAGTTATGACCCTTGATCACTTTGAAAAATCTTGTGAACGCTCTGGAGACTATAGTTAATATCCGATTGACTTTAAATTTATACACAGTGTTTAAGGTCATGAGACGAAGAAGCCTATTGATTTTCGGTGATATCTGATAATTACTGCCAGAGTTATGACCCTTGATCACTTTGAAAAATCTTGTGAACGCTTTAGAGGCTAAAGTTAATATCCGATTGACTTTAAATTTATACAGTGTTTAAGGGCATGAGACGAAGAAGCCTATTGATTTTCAGTGATATCCGATAATTACTACCAGAGTTATGACCCTTGATCACTTTGAAAAATCTTGTGAAGCTCTAGAGGCTAAAGTTAATATCCAATTGACTTTAAATTTATACACAGTGTGTAAGGTCATGATACGAAGAAGCCTGTTGATTTTCAGCAATATCCGATAATTCCTGCTCGAGTTATGACCCTTGATCACTTTGAAAAATCTTGTGAACGCTCTTGAGGCTAAAGTTAAAATCCGATTGAATTTAAATTTATACATGGTGTTTAAAGTCATGATACAAAGAAGCCTATTGATTTTCAGCGATATTTACTACCAGAGTTATGACCCTTGATCACTTTGAAAAATCTTGTGAACGCTCTAGAGGCTATAGTTAATATCCGATTGACTTTAAATTTATACACAGTGTTTAAGGTCATGAGACGAAGAAGCCTATTGATTTTCGGTGATATCTGATAATTACTGCCAGAGTTATGACCCTTGATCACTTTGAAAAATCTTGTGAACGCTTTAGAGGCTAAAGTTAATATCCGATTGACTTTAAATTTGTACACAGTGTTTAGGGTCATGAGACGAAGAATCCTATTTGATTTTCAGTGATATCTGATAATTTCTGGCACTTGATCACTTTGAAATATCTTGTGGACAAACGCCTTGAGACAAACCATCAAAACTATTCTAATCATTTCTGATAATTATTTAATGGGCAATTACTCGTAATAAGATTATCATGTGTTGTAAATGTTCTCCTTACTGACAAAAGAAACAATATGCGACAACCCTTGTTGACTGCCCGGACGACTTAGCTGTTGTGGGCGTATGTTTCGTTGCCTGGCAACCTATCTTTGGCACTTTTGAACCTAGGATTTCTCAGGGGCATTTTATCTGATCAGATAATGTAATATATCATTACAGAGCACTGTGGCTATTTTAGTGCCTAAACCGGTTATCAAAACTATATCGACAATAATAACCATACCGGAAGTATTCAAAAAATGTAAAAAAAGGTTAAAAACATTGTCGCACTTGCAAAAAACTTGATTTCTCCCTTAGGTAATAGCGGACCAAAAGAACTAAAGTGTCGTTGGACAGCCCTATTAATGGACCATCATATGGTATCTAAATAATACGATATCTATGAACCAAGTTAACATTTTCAATATCACCGGAAGTAATGTAATTTTTGCAAAAAACGTATTTTTAGCCTTCAAAACAAACATTTTTTAGAAGTGATTTATATTCATTATTCGTTTAACTTTAACGTCTGACTCTAATGGGCAGTAAGAGTGAATCAATACCATCATATTGATATCAAGAAAAGGCTTCTAGCATGTTCTCTTGTCGAATAATAACCAATTTTCCCAGGGTCACTTTTAGGTTTTTTACCTTCTTAATTTCAGTTTATGGGTTATAGGTTAATTATTTATTGCCCGAAATGTATAAAACAACGTTTGGATTTTGTATGTTGCGAATTTTCGACTTATTTTTCACCTATAAAAATTTCTTTCGGCACCGGAAGTAACTTAATTTTGCCATAATTTACAATTTTGACTGGTCTTTTCGCCATCAAATATTACTTTTACATATGATAGAGGGTGTCACTAAAGCAAAACAACCTAAAGTATAGTTTGGTAGCTCAATGGATCGGCTATGGTATAATAAACTTCCTGTATGATTCCTGAAAGCCGGTTCAGTGCTGCTTGCGGGTCTAGTTATTATTATTATTATTCTTCTTTTGTTTTGAGTAGATCTCAGCAACTGCTTGTCACATCGTTACGATTTCTTCGGTTTTACTGGGAAAGTGGGTGTGACTTAGAGGATAAAGCTATTTTGAACGTTCTGCGACAATGTGAAATGTCCGAAATCACCGAAGTTATCGTTTTTGAAAATATTGCAGTAATTTTAACAATAATCATTGGATTTTAATTTTCGATACATTTTGGCATAGCCTGAGACAGGGCACATAGCTACGCTTCTTTCGATTTTTGATTTTCGGCAAATCTTCGAAGATATTAGGCACCAAATTTCGTAAATTTAAAATTTTACAAAAAACATTTTTATTTATGAATATTTTTTAGTCGTATTGTGCACAGAATTAAAGAGTCATCTGCCTTGTGCAAAAATGTTAAAAAATTTTGTCTCAGTAATTTTCCTTGGCCGCCATTGGCTAATTCAGTTTTTCAGTCCTAGATTAATTTTTTATTGTTCGATTTGTATAAAACAAAGTTCATATGCTTCGTTGTCTCAATTGTCATTTTTTTTATAACCGGAAGTGTTATCTGTCGGCACCGGAAGTGGCATAATTTTACCAAAAACTACAATTTTGACAGTTAGGTACCATTTTTCGAAAACAAATATTATTTTTTGGAAAAATTATTTGACTCAAAGAGTGTGCCCTTTCAAGGCGCAAAAAATGTCGGAAACGGTTTTTATAATTTCGATTTCATTTTCGAGCAAATTCGATTTAATGGCTAAAAATGGTGTAAAATTGACCTATTTACAACCTATTCAGGCTTTTCAGATTTTAAAATATTTCTTCGTAACTTTTATAAACTTGTAGCTATAATCCATACGAAGAAAATGTATGTTAAAATTAGTTTGTAATATAAGCAGTTCCCAAGAAATGGGCAGTTCTGTACAAGTCACTGTTTTCGTTATTTTGCCTGTAAAATAGTCAATTATTATTGGGTTTTTATAAAAGTGACATCATTTGATTCAAAAAGCATGTAGCGTCATATCAAGTTGATTCCAATTTAAAATTGACACCGGAAGTGACGTCATTTGGTCAAAAACTGCATTTTAAACTTTTTAAATCAATGTTTTATTCAACCATGAATAACTTAATATGTATTAATTCACATATAAATACAACTCATATGGTAATATAGATATCATAAAATTGTTTCTAACTTGTTCGGTTGCCAAGAAATCGACGGTTTTCTACAGGTCACTTTTGAAGGTTTCGGGGCCACAAAAGTGTCAATTATTATTCGATTTTCATAAACGTTACACCATGTTATACCTAATGCCATTTGTGATTTCATACAAGTAATTTAAGATTTTCATTTTCACCGGAAGTAACGTCATTTTGGCAAAAACTGAATTTTTAGCCTTCAAAACAGATATTTTATTCAAATGAGTCTGTTTTGAAATCTTTTTCAAATTATGGTATTTGATGCCAATCAACAAATAGAATGAACCCATACGATCATACAGATACCACAAAATGGTTTCTGACTTGTACGGTTGCAGAGAAATAGCAGATTTTCTACAAGTCACTTTTCAAGTTTTTTGGTCTTTAAAAGTGGCAATTATTATTCGATTTACATAAAATTGTCACTATATGATATCGTATGCCATTTCTGATTTCATAAGACTAATTGAACATTTTCATTAACATCGGAAGTAATTTAATTTTGTCAAGATCATTTACAAGTAATAAATGTATAAAATGACTTGATATTGCTGGATTAATTGGTTGATTCTACGTCCATTTTATTTGTGTGCAATGTTAATTTGGAAACCTGTTTAGTGGTTCCGTTGGTACCGGAAGTGACATATGTTCAAGTGTAACTTGGCACCGAAAGTGACATGTTTAAGAGTAACTTGGCACCAGTGAAACCCGTCATTCCTGCATGCAGGTCTAGTTATTCTTATTATTATTATTAGGGTTTCACACTGCGTAGCTTGTGTGAAACACTATGGTTTTTGTTAAAATTATTAGGGTTTCACACTGCGTAGCTTGTGTGAAACACTATTGTTTTTGTTAAAATTATTATTCTTATTATTATTATTATTCAGATTCCAATTTGAATAGATCTCAGCAACTACGTGTCGCATCGTTACGATCTCTTCGGTTTTACTGGGAAAGTGGGTGTGACTTAGAGGATAAAGCTATTTTGAACGTTCTGCGACAATGCGAAATGTCCGAAATCACCGAAGTTATCGTTTTTGAAAATATTGCAGTAATTTTAACAATAATCATTGGATTTTAACTTTCGATACATTTTGGCATAGCCTGAGACAGGGCACATAGCTACGCTACTTTCGATTTTTGATTTTCGGCAAATCTTCGAAGATATTAGGCGCCAAATTTCGAAAAATTTAAAATTTTACAAAAAATTTTTTTATTTATGAATATTTTTTAGTCGTATTGTGCACAGAATTAAAGAGTCATCTGACTAGTGCAAAAATGTTAAAAAAATTTGTCTCAGTAATTTTCCTTGGCCGCCATTGGCTAATTCAGTTTTTCAGTCCTAGATTAATTTTTTATTGTCCGATTTGTATAAAACAAAATTCATATGCTTCGTTGTATCAATTGTCATTTTTTTTATTACCAAAAGTGTGATCTGTCGGCACCGGAAGTGGCATAATTTTACCAAAAACTACAATTTTGACAGTTATTTTCCTACTTCGAAAACAAATATTATTTTTTGGAAAAATTATTTGACTCAAAGAGTGTGCCCTTTCAAGGCGCAAAAAATGTAGGAAGCAGTTTTTTTAATTTCGATTTCACTTTCGAGCAAATTCGATTAAGAGGCTAAAAATGGTGTAAAATTTACCTATTTACAACCTATTCAGGCTTTTCAGATTTTAAAAAATTTCTTCGTAACTTTTATAAACTTGTAGCTATAATCCATACGAAGAAAATGTATGTTAAAATTCGTTTGTAATATAAGCAGTTACCAAGAAATGGGCAGTTCTGTACAAGTCACTGTTTTCGTTATTTTGCCTGTAAAATAGTCAATTATTATTGGATTTTTATAAAAGTGACATCATTTGATTCAAAAAGTATGTAGCGTCATATCAAGTTGATTACAATTTAAAATTGACACCGGAAGTGACATCATTTGGTCAAAAACTGCATTTTAAACTTTTTAAATCAATGTTTTATTCAACCAAGAATAACTTAATATGTATTAATAATTTTAACTTTTGGTTTAAATTCACATATAAACAAAACTCATATGGTCATATAGATATCATAAAATTGTTTCTAACTTGTTCGGTTGCCGAGAAATAGACGGTTTTCTACAGGTCACTTTTGAAGGTTTCGGGGCCATAAAAGTGTCAATTATTATTCGATTTTCATAAACGTTACACCGTGTTATACCTACTGCCATTTGGGATTTCATTCAAGTAATTTAAGATTTTCATTATCACCGGAAGTAACGTCATTTTGGCAAAAACTGTATTTTTAGCCTTCAAAACAGATATTTTATTCAAATGAGTCTGTTTTGAAATCTTTTTCAAATTATGGTATTTGATGCTAATCAACAAATAGAATGAACCCATACAATCACACAGATACCACAAAATGGTTTGTAACTTGTACGGTTGCAGAGAAATAGCAGATTTTCTACAAGTCACTTTTCAAGTTTTTTGGTCTTAAAATTTTACATAAAATTTTCACTATATGATATCGTATGCCATTTCTGATTTCATAAGACTAATTGAACATTTTCATTAACACAGGAAGTAATTTAATTTTGTCAAGATCATTTACAAGTAACAAATGTATAAAATGAATTGATATTGTTGGATTTTGTTGATTCTGCGTCCATTTTATTTGTGTGCAATGTTAATTTGGAAACCTGTTTAGTGGTTTCGCTGGTACCGGAAGTGACATATGTTCAAGGGTAACTTGGCACCGGAAGTGACATGTTTAAGGGTAACATGGCACCAGTGAAACCCGTCATTCCTGCATGCAGGTCTAGTTCTTCTTTTGTTTTGAGTAGATCTCAGCAACTGCTTGTCGCATCGTTACGATTTCTTCGGTTTTACTGGGAAAGTGGGTGTGACTTAGAGGATAAAGCTATTTTGAACGTTCTGCGACAATGCGAAATGTCCGAAATCACCAAATTATCGTTTTTTAAAATATTGCAGTAATTTTAACAATAATCATTGAATTTTAACTTTCGATACATTTTGGCATAGCCGTAGACAGGGCACATAGCTACACTACTTTCGATTTTTGATTTTCGGTAAATCTTCAAAGATATTAGGCGCCAAATTTTGAAAATTTAAAATTTTACAAAAAACTTTTTTATTTATGAATATTTTTTAGTCGTATTATGCACAGAATTAAAGAGTCATCTGACTAGTGCAAAAATGTTAAAGAATTTTGTCTCAGTAATTTACCTTGGCCGCCATTGGCTAATTCAGTTTTTAAGTCCTAGATTAATTTTTTATTGTTCGATTTGTATAAAACAAAGTTCATATGCTTCGTTGTATCAATTGTCATTTTTTTTATTACCAAAAGTTTTATCTGTCGGCACCGGAAGTGGCATAATTTTGCCAAAAACTACAATTTTGACAGTTATTTTCCTTCTTCGAAAACAAATATTATTTTTTGGAAAAATTATTTGACTCAAAGAGTGTGCCCTTTCAAGGCGCAAAAAATGTAGGAAGCAGTTTTTTAATTTCGATTTCATTTTCGAGCAAATTCGATTAAGAGGCTAAAAATGGTGTAAAATTGGCCTATTTACAACCTATTCAGGCTTTTCAGATTTTAAAATATTTCTTCGTAACTTTTATAAACTTGTAGCTATAATCCATACGAAGAAAATGTATGTTAAAATTCGTTTGTACTATAAGCAGTTACCAAGAAATGGGCAGTTCTGTACAAGTCACTGTTTTCGTTATTTTGCCTGTAAAATAGTCAATTATGATTGGATTTTTATAAAAGTGACATCATTTGATTCAAAAAGCACGTAGCGTCATATCAAGTTGATTACAATTTAAAATTGACACCGGAAGTGACATCATTTGGTCAAAAAATGCATTTTAAACTTTTTAAATCAATGTTTTATTCAACCAAGAATAACTTAATATGTATTAATAATTTTAACTTTTGGTTTAAATTCACATATAAACAAAATTCATATGGTCATATAGATATCATAAAATGGTTTCTAACTTGTTCGGTTGCCGAGAAATAGACGGTTTTCTACAGGTCACTTTTGAAGGTTTCGGGGCCATAAAAGGGTCAATTATTATTCGATTTTCATAAACGTCACACCATGTTATACCTAATGCCATTTGGGATTTCATACAAGTAATTTAAGATTTCCATTATCACCGGAAGTAACGTCATTTTGGCAAAAACTGTATTTTTAGCCTCTAAAACAGATATTTTATTCAAATGAGTCTGTTTTGAAATCTTTTTCAAATTATGATATTTGATGCCAATCAACAAATAGAATGAACCCATACGATCATACAGATACCACAAAATGGTTCCTAACTTGAACGGTTGCAGAGAAATAGCCGATTTTCTACAAGTGACTTTTCAAGTTTTTTGGTCTTGAAAAGTGGCAATTATTATTCAATTTACAAAAAATTTTCACTATATTATGATATCTATGCCATTTCTGATTTCATAAAATTAATTTAACATTTTCATTAACACCGGAAGAAATGTAATTTTGTCAATATCATTTACAAGTAACAAATGTATAAAATGAATTGATATTGCTGGATTTGGTTGATTCTGCGTCAATTTTATTTGATGTGAGCAATGTTTATTTGGTAACCTGTTTAGTGGTTTCGTTGGTACTGGAAATGACATGTTCAAGGTAGCTTGGCACCGGAAGTGACATGTTCAAGGGTAACGTGGCACCAGTGAAACCCGTCATTCCTGCATGCAGGTCTAGTTTTATCTGTTTTTATTTTTGTGTTTGTGTTAAAATTTGCTGTACCAGGTTCATTTTTAATCAAATCATTTACCATCCAAATGTCTTCAGAGTGCTCGATTTGAGATTAAATTTTAAAAAAATTTTCGGGGGGCACGCCTGTGGCGTGCCTCAATCGTCGTCTCCGGCAGCAAATTTTGGCCTACGGCCAAAATCAGTTATTTTTTGGGGTCCACAGAATCATGCCTGGTAATAGAAAGAGGGTATTCAGTAATTGGAAATGTCATGAGATGTCTTAGATTGAAGGTAGTTCTTTTTGAAAGGATGACAAGTATGCGAATGAAAACGTCCCTAAGACTCTCAGCAGCCGGTTTTCCCCTTTCATTCGAATCCTTTTTCTTTGAATTGTCCTGAGCAAAATTACACACCCTTCGCCTTTGGATGGGCCTCGTAAATCGCTATGCATTCTTCTTGAAACTTTACACAAAGTTTATGGCCAGAGGCAAGGCTATTCGTCAAATATTCCTGAGTTTCCTGGGATGCTGCCCTTCCTGTAGCAATATTCAAGAGGCATTTTGATTTTGATTTTTGTGGTGAGAAGGGATCACACGATTCTGTGATTGCATTTAACAAAGCGTCCCTTTGTTTACTGTCTTTCTCAATTCTACTCTTCCGAAGCTGGGATGCTGGTTGCTCCATAGTTTCCAAACCAGTCATACTCCGCAGTTCCGTTACGGCCATTCCACGTTGAGTGGATGTTATGCACCATCTTCTTATTGTGTTGCGAGAATAGTGAAAACCCACTATTCCTCTCATTGGTGATGCTGCATCCTGATTGACCGTCTGCTCCAGTGTCAGGTCTACAGGTGATCGAGAGAAACTCTTCTCTGTGCGCCGTATGCAAGCCTTGAAATAACTGCTAAGACATCATGTCAGGCTGAACTGATTTTCGGACGGACATTTCAGATTTTCAGCCCGACATATACCATTGTTCTATGCAGTGGAAAATTCCCTCATATATTTGATATGTTTTAAAATACTTTTTACAGAGTTCGCATTTTAGTGTTGTCACAAAACCATCGTCTTCTTCGTATGTTAACCACACATCAGCATTGGATTTTGCTACATCATTTTTGATCCACTTTTCTACGATTCTTATTGTATGTAATTTTTGAACTACCGGTAGTGACGGCAACATCCCCATTTAGAAATGTCATTTTGAGAGACATTAGACACAGTACCTGTCTTAAAATTTTCTGGAACGGTCCCACTAGCCGGGATATCCCGTGCCCAAGGGTTGGGAAAAATAAGAAGTTATTTTATTCAAGGCTCTTCTATTTACATTCACATCGGATGTGTCCAATAAAGTGAGGTATGATTTAGAGCTAATCATATACGAAAGTAATGCAAAGCTAGCTGCTACACGTAGGCTCGAATAACCAGCGTAAAGGAGACGATTTTCAATATTATTCATTACTTTAACTTCACGCGGCCGAGATACATATATATATATGTAATGATATTTTTACTGTGACTCGGGTCGTTGATATAACCAGCGTAAAAGAGCCGATACAAAAAAAAAAAAAGTAATATTTTTACTGTGACTCAGTTCGTTGATATAAGTATAAAAGCCGATTCTAAAAATTGCTGCTTAGGGTAAGCAGAGCGATACGCAATTTGATTGGTCGAGACTTTGGAACACAATAACCCTCCTTCTAATTGAGCTAAAATGTTCAAACTTGGTGTATATGCTTATTAGGTCAATGCCTTGATGGAGTTCGTAGATGAGCATTTTCCGCTTAGGGTAAGCAGAGATAAGCAATTTGATTGGTTGATGCTTTGGGACACGATAACTTATTAGGTCAATGCCTTGATGGAGTTCGAAGATGAGCATTTTCCGCTTAGGGTAAGCAGAGATAAGCAATTTGATTGGTTGATACTTTGGGACAAGATAACTTAGGTTCATCTTGATTGATGATTTTTATGCCAATACAATTACTGCATTCTCATATAGTAATGGATTCGACAGTAACAGTGTATAGAAACGATTGACTTGGACACGAGGGCCCTTTCCCTTGGCCAGAGGGGCTCTTTTGTCTGCCTTTAGGGTCCCCGTAACTAGGGTACATTTTCATTTTTCTCGTCGGTTTTAGCATTTTTCTTTATAAAACACTTTTGGATGACACTTCGTGTACAGTTTGATTGCTCGATACATTGAAAAAAATAAATGTGCGATTAATTAATATGTGTCTTCTATTTATTTTGGGATTTCGGCGGGGGACATCAGCCTCACTGTTGGCTTGTTTATTTACTATCAAGTTACATGAATGAACAAAAACAAGCCCCTCTTTGATAGATTTTAATACTTTATGGTCTCTACTGCCATGTTGAATGTACTGGTAAATCGCTAATTATGATTGGCTACTATTTTTGGAGTTACATAGAGGTTGTATTGGTGACAAAAGGATTACATTTCTTCACTGTATTTTGAATATTTGTTGGTTTTTATAGTCTTGTAAGTAATTTTAAAAATAACTGTCAATGTTTTTAAATAGTTTGGGAAAAATTCTGCAGAAATGTGCATCTATATATAAAAAATGCAGAAATGTGCATCTATATATTTTTTTACAACTGATCTAAATTTCACGTTTCCCTTCCAGCCTCACTGGTGTTTCTTTACCTCGGCACCGCTCATTAATTCATTAAAATGATATAATTCCATATCTCAGAAGATAACTTTGCTCATGAATAAAAAAACTGCGATGTATAAAACTGGTAACATCGTATAATCGACCAGTGCTTTTTGAGGGAGAATCCATCCATGAAATTGAATAATTTGCTGGCGCGATAATTTGTGTTTGCCGGTTTGAATTTGCGGGCGTGGCGCAATCACGCCCGTCAAATCTCAAGGCCTGGCATCATGAAAAACACAATTTGTGAATTTTTGAAGACCCCCTTAAAGGTTTAGGCTCTAAAGGGTTAAGCAATAACCACCACCCAGTTTCCTGAGAGAAACCCAAACTTTAGACCTCTATGTCTCATAGTTGCTGAGAAATAGGCTCACCCAAGTAATCGGTAATAATCAATTGATATAGCGTATATTCCGGAAAACACCCATTTTTCAGAATTTTGTCAAAGTACGGATAATTTTCTTGACCACTTCCAGTGATTAGATGATTTTCATTTATGGTCTAAGGATTTGATAATCTTTCGACTTCATCGTCCTGAAGTTTCAGAAAAATCGTTGGCAATTAACAGAATTATGGCCGATTTACAATGTGCATGCACAAATTTCGTTTTACATTTAATGACTAACCACCACCCAGTTTCCCGAGAAAGAAACAAACTTCAGACCTGTATCTCTTATAGTTACTGAGAAATAGGCTCCCCCAAATAAAAAATATATAATAATAATCTTAAAGAGCACATAAAATGGTCCTGGGAATTTTTTTATATGTATACTCCATGGTTATTTTATCTACTTTACGGCAAATTCACATCAATCTGACTAAAATTAGTTCAGTTATCTTCACTCAAAGTAGTAAAATAGACTTCCCGTAAAAACGACTTTGCCAATTATCGAAAACATTCTTAATCCCCTTAGACGCCAGTGACCGAATGCATATTCGGAATGTTTATTCCTTAATTACCTAATACACTCGGTGTGTGTATTCATTAACGCCTGATTGATTCCTTATCGAAAACATTCTTAATCCCCTTAGACGCCAGTGACGTCAAAGTGACCGAATGCATATTCGGAATGTTTATTCCTTAATTACCTGTATACACGCGGCGTGTGTATTCATTAACGTCTGACTGATTCCTTAATCCCCCCAATTAGATAAAACAATTGACTACGGAATAATTTGTGATGTAATTTAGAATTTGTTTTATAACGGCAATTGTTGTAATCATAATCTTTTTAATCAGAATAAGCCGACCATAAGCCAACAATAATTGGCCGCTGATTGAAACAAGATTGGTGTAAAATTGTCATAGCCGGTGCTACGGACATCTTTGAAGCCAATAGAAATAATTAATTGATTGTCTTTTAAGAAACGAAAGGGTTTCAAATAATAATCATATAAACTTAGTTCATCAACAACGGTTATTGATCATTTTATCACACACCGAGAGAATGGAGGCAGAATATTTCGATTTTTCCTGTAGCAGTAGTTCTTTTAGCTCGGGCAATGTATCGACTATCGTACACAGATACGTCACGAGAAATGATTAATATAGCGCCATACATGTATATGTTTGAGCCTTATTTATCTGACAGTAGTTCCATGGAGGATGGCGATGTAGAGAATACGGGATCTAACAATGACAATCAACCGACTGTTGCGATTCTCTGGAATGGTGCGTACCGAAATGCATAATATTTTATACACTTATTTTTGTGTTCGAATTTTTTGACTGAATGACAGTCTTCAAATTTTATCAATTTATAATATCTATTAAAAGCAGTTTTTTGTAGATCTGTACCATTGCATCATAATAATATAATTGTATTCGGATACAGGTGTCAGTGTGAAAAGTATATGTTCATGCCCACAGAAGACGAGTCTGTATGCTGCATTGAAATACAGCGTACAAAAGATAAAATGGCCGCTTTCGAAGAAATGCAGTACCCAATACATTGTATAACCGATCACCCCGGATTCCAATGTAACTGCCTTGATATATACGTCTTAGAAACGCCGGTACATTATTCCCCTTTCCCTTGCTCGAATTTCCACAACTCTCAATAACATAACTGTAATATGGCATCTTGAAATACACTCGGTAATATTATAGTGACAAATATATAGTCTATTACAACTCAAGACGAGAATTGTCGGCTTTTGAAAATGCTTTGACTTACATAGTGATATGTAGCTTACATGAAAATAATTACACGTTAATGATTACGACAATCAAATGTTAATTGGACCGACAAATACACACGTGTCTACTGGCTGTGTGTATATTGCACGGGCAGTGATATTATATTGTATAGATGATGTGTATACTATGTGTAGTGCCTGTGATGACACCAACCAATCAACTGGATTAAGGTTGTAATTGAAAATTTGAAAACCGTTTTTGGCAGTCAGATACTAAAACGTAAATATCTGAATTAATTTTAATCAGATTAGTTTGAACTTGCCGTAAAATGGATTTTGTAACCATTGAGTACCCGAATGGAAAAATTTCCTGAACCATTTGATGTGGTCTTTAAAGGGACAATAATATTCTTGCTGGCTTGGTAGCTCCAGAAAATAAATAATACCCTTATTCTAAGTACTAGATGTTTAAGTGTCCTACCTGTTGTGTAAATTATCCATTACAACCTATTTTACTTGTCCAGAGGGTTCGAAAATATTTTAAAATCCAAGTCACATTTGAAAAGGTTTACGTTAGACTTTTCAAATCAATTGGTTGAATTTTTCCAATTTTTTAAAATAGGTGTGTTAAGATGAAATTTATATCATCATTTAATTGGAATATTCTAAAATAATAGATTTGTTGACCAGAATGAAGATTGGGACATATTATTCAGTTACAACAAGAGTGTTATTTGGGCTTTTAAGTAATATAACAATAGTCTTTCACCGTTAAAAATGGTGAAAGCCTAATAATGCCTGATGATAACTGATGATAACGGCTACTATGGTGACAGCCAGAAAAAGTTGTTTATGTTCAGTATATTTTCTACACTATGAACAGACAGATAATGATTTAGATAATTACAAAAGAATGATATTGTGATGTGAATAAAAGTTAAACACATATAAAATGTTAAAAAAATACTTCATATATTATTACAAACTGATCCCGCAGTGAATATTCGCTTGGCCGCTACAATCACTGATAAGCATGACATCGACGAGGCTTAATAAGTACGGCATATTAACTTTTTTACACCGACAAATTAAATTCTCAAACATTTTTTTGAGGTAACAGAAAAATATATAAAGACGTTTGAAGTAAATGAAGTTAAAAAATATTTCCTATTAAGTGTAAATGGGTATTAAAATGAGTAAAATGCGTCATTTTGCCCGAAGCAGTTAGGTGTTAAGTAAACATTGCACGAGCCGTTGAGCCAATGACTGCAGTCAACGCACGTGCTGTGGACACTATCTGTTACAGAGTTAATTCGTAAGTAATTCTCTGTGAAACAGATTGATAGTATTATAGTAATATTGCTATAATGGATATCTTTCCCAAATTGGTCCTAGAAAAATGTAGGAAGTTCTTGATCAACATCAGGAAAAGTCTGTGATTGAACAATTGGTTTGATATGATTTTCAGTAATTGTATTTTTTTTAAAAGATTTTTACATGTACTTTCAGAACATTCATGAAATTTTATTTATAAATTATTAACCATCAGGAAATGAAATGAAATGAAATGGGGTCTAACGTCCTACTCTTTTGCACCTAACCTGGGCTAATGGAAGACGGGCATACGCCATACAGTGTTCTATAAGGCAAATTTTGCCCGGACAGCGGCGTTATGGCCTACTCTTACATCACATTCCAACTGCCATGGGATCTTTTACGTGCACTCCAATGTGTACACGGGACCTCCGTTTTTCTTCCCATCCGAATGACTAGGCAGCTGTCATTGTCAGACCCTCCTTCTGCATCACTGACAAGGGGAAATCATGCCGGAAAAATAAACCATCAAGAAGTGACATGCCCAATTAGCCTAGAGTGAATTCACAATTGTTATTGTTTCACTTTCAGACACTTGCTACAGGAATTGTACAGTTGTATTTATCAGATCTGCAAGATAATTATAGATGGAACAAGAGATGTTGTGGTGTTGCAGCTTTTGTCAAAGACAATACAAAACGTTCTTATTATATCCGAGTTTTTGATTTAAAGGTAAGTGATGAATTGGTCGAAGATAAATCATCCATAACAGTATATATAAAAGTTGGTAACTGATTCCATTCTCTGTAATTGCTCCAGCAGATTAATCAAACGCATTGTTGCTTTTGATTTATTTTAAACCAATTGGCCTCTAATAGTACAAGACACACATTGAATGTTGTCTTTTGATGGCAGATATGATTATTCTGCCCTATTGTCCCCCGCTTTCGAAGAAAGTTGGGGGACTATTAAAATGGGTTCGTCTGTCTGTCTGTCTGTCCGTCTGTCCATCACACTTTTTGGGACACAATAACTCTCTTCCTAATTGAGCTAGAATTTTTAAACTTGGTGTATGTGTTTATTAGGTCGATGCCTTGATGGAGTTCGAAGATGAGCATTTTCCGCTTAGGGTAAGCAGAGATAAGCAATTTAATTGGTTGATGCTTTGGGACACGATAACTTTAGTTCTAATTAAGTGAGATTGATGAAACTTGGTATATAGTTTCATTACAGTAATACCTTGACTAAGTTCGATAATGAGCATTTTCTGCTCAGGGTAAGCAGAGCGATACGCAATTTGATTGGTTGAGACTTTGGAACACAATAACTTACACTGTGAAACTGACATCGTTTAAGATGGTGTTTTTTGACTTTAAAAAATGCTATAGAGTTTGATTTCAAAACATCGTTTGATAATTGACAATAATCGTTTGAAAACTACAAAAATGGTTTAATTAGAACCATAGTTTAATTTAATGGTACAGCGTTTGATATCTCCGAGTGGGGGTTAAAAATGGACGAACCGTCGAATTATGTAATGCGTTTGATTACTAGACATCGCTTTAATTTCTGAGCTGCCGATTAATTTATCAGTGTTTAAATATTAGACGAAAAATTTATTTGCTCGCGAGTCGTTTATCCGATCGGTTCATTTTGATTACGATTATTTACATATGAAATGAAGTACGAATAAAAAGGGTGGATATAAAAAAATGCACACGAAGATATATGCTAAACTTACCGTGGTCGTAGTATTATTATCCATTAAAAATAATGATTCACGGTACCATTGACAAATACATCAAAAATCGGTACGTCCATTGTTATTATACCATCGGAAATCTGTAGAGCACATTCCCGGTGATGTATTTTTCTTTAAATCACAAATGATGAAAATAGATTTCCACGTGTACACGTGACTAGAAGACCTGGCAATGATTCCACCATTGACAAATACATCAACAATCGGTAAATCACGTCCAATGTTATTATATCATTGGAAATCGGTAAAGCACATTCCAGGTAAAGTATTTTCTTTAAATCACTAATGGATGAACACAACTTTTCATCTGCACATGTGGTCGTGTGATAATCTCGCGAGACTTGTATACTGGCGCCAAACGTCGCTATTCGTCGATCGCCATAGACGAGCTATCGCTCAGGGTGGTGCGGGTCTGTTCATCCCACGATCTTTTCACCCTGGGCTGTTTCATCTCAACCTTATTTTTTATCGGACTGTCCATCCCGGGCTGTTTCATTTCGGATTCGGCTAGCGACGTTTCGGATTAATAATTAAAAGACTGTGGAAAATTTATGTGACAGTACAGCCATTTATCTTTTCGTTTTATGGGAGGCTGATAGTTGCCTTATTCAGTTGATCGGCGACTGTTGAGATCGCGATTAACATTGCTAGTTCTCTTTTGTTTTGTTTCATCGGCGAGTAATAAACTAGGTAATAAAATATTGTTGAAAATTTGTGTATATTTAGTAATACTTCATTGTTTTTCTTTTATCAAATAGTAAACGACCTTGATTGACCAATCACTGCTATTGGGTTTTTTTGTGAAACGGAATAATTGCAATCAACACACGGCCGCCATTATCGATGATTGACAACTCACGTTTTTCCTCATCCACCAAACAACCGTAAGATTTCTTTGCACAGCCACAACAATAACATGGGGATTATCGGCTAATCAGCTTTAATTATTCCGCTTTGATCGTTGCTATTTCTAATATTTTCCATAGAAAAACATTGCTTTGTACGCACAAATTTATCGATTGGTATTGCCAAGCTTGTCGAGGAATAATGCATGTCAACGTGCAGCTCGCGGATTATCGTTAACAATTTCTAGATACTTGTAAAAAGAGTGCATGTCGTGTAAATATTTATTTTAATTTTTGTGTAAGTCATTTTCAAATCAATTCATCAGCATATTATTCGTTTTAAACAAATGCATTACTTTTTACGGGAAACGATGATTATCAAAGAACCGCAAGTGCAACTATTCACTAATGATTTAACGTTTGGTGGAGCCTTTTTACTAATCACGTGTTTCGTGTTAATAAATATTTTCTTTCGTGTTTTGAATTGGTCTATTTCAAATAAATTCATCAACAACATTTTTATATAGATAGTACAGATATAAAAAAAAATAAAACGCTCTTTTCGTAAACATTCAACATTTGAAATTTTGCCGTAGGTTTGTTATGCACAACTCCAGGTGCTGTACTTGATGGCGAGGTGTAAATTATATAATTTAGCCTGCATGTTATTTGTGCGGGGGGGGGGGGCTTATTATAAATTGATTTGACAGTTGTGTTAAACCTTTCCTTTAAACTTATTCCCCGACTCAGAAGCGTCACCTACCCAAGTCAGAAATGTCACATACCTGAGTCTGAAACGTCGAGGTTTTATTCTTGAGTCCGAAATGACGCGGGATCGAAATGACAAGTAATCTATTCATTCCGGGCTGTTTCACCCCCCCCCCCCCCACCACCGTCCTTGTTATTGTTGTTTATTATAGATTTAACATCGAATACATTTAATATGATATTATGGACAGGTTAATTAAATTAAATTATTTACACTTCATAGGTTGAATGTTGGTTATTAGAATAGCAGTTAATTAACTAAGCTGTACTTATTGTTAAATAAACTGTTAAGCACTTACTTATAGTTAAACAAACGTGTACTTTTTTTTATTTATTATTTAATAACAAGTAATTATTTGTTTTGGATTAGTAATAAAAACATGCCGCGAGGGTTGAGTTGTATTCACACATTAAAGTAAGAAGCCAGATAACCTAACAATTAAAATTAATTACTGATCTATGTCTTCATTGCTCTTCTGTAATATCATTCTTTCGCATATAATTTTTATCGCAAATTAGTCGGAATGCGAGAAAGGAATTCCAGGGGGAACGATCAGCTGTCCTCTGCACGTGATTAGAATAGTGTCATGTACAGGCGCGACGTCGTGTTTGATATTCATTTTTATACCGATATATTAGAATCCGAATTCGACGCCTGAACGGCAGTGTCATAGACTTATACAATAAATATAAAGCATGATTTGGGACACGTGTTTTTACTTAGTGGAATCCATGTCAATAAAAAATAACATAAACACTAAAAAATAAACACTAAAAAATAACATGAACTCTTAAAATACTGGAAGAGACTGGTTCACAGATATAAAATTGGAAAACAATCACATATAAAGAACGATTCAAAAAAAATAATTGCTGCATGCAATCACTAGTTTATACATATTATTATAAAGAACGTTTTAAAGACATTTATTTGCAGCATGCACATTAAAAAGAAATCGAACATTGGAATATCATGGTTTATACATATGAATAACGTTTGCAAGAACTAGCGGCATGCAAACCTCTTAATATATATCCCCATGTACATTAATTACAGAAATGGTCTGTGTATACACGGTATGCTGAGCTAGTCACCTTTTGGCCAGGTGAATATACGGTGGAGTCATAAATGTCCGTTATAAGTGTAGATTGATTATCTGTTTGGCCGAATGCTTTGGTTTTTCAAATCCTGGGTGCCATATGAAATGCATATTTTCAATATACATGTATGTTAGTACAGTATGGGTTAATCCTGAGATTGGTCGAAAGATGTTGTTTTATTAATTATCACCTGTGCTCACCTGTCTGGGTGCCACACAAAATCATGTCTTTGAATATACAGTTGAGTCATAAATGTCCTTTTTAATGTGTTTTTTTTATTTACATTCATTATTTGATTGGTCAAATGCTATTGTTTTATCAATTCCCACTTGTATTTACCTGTCTGCGTTGAGGTGAAACATGTTTTTGTTACGACAAAGGGAGCGGTCTTATAAGTGTGATTTAAATTGATTTTTTAACAAACAAGGACTTTTTATTTTTTTGTGTTAACCAATTGTATGTTTTTACCAACTTCCAACCCACGCAGTGTAAATAATTTAATTTAATCAACTTAATATCATATTAAATGTATTTTACGTTAAATCTGTAATAAACAACAACATTGGGATGAAACAGCCCAGGGTGAAAAGATCGTGGGATGAACAGACCCGCACCACCCTGAGCGATAGCTCGTCTATGGCGATCGACGAATAGCGACGTTTGGCGCCAGTATACAAGTCTCGCGAGATTATCACAAGACCACATGTGCAGATGAAAAGTTGTGTTCATCCATTAGTGATTTAAAGAAAATACTTTACCTGGAATGTGCTTTACCGATTTCCAATGATATAATAACATTGGACGTGATTTACCGATTGTTGATGTATTTGTCAATGGTGAAATCATTGCCAGGTCTTCTAGTCACGTGTACACGGGAAATCTATTTTCATCATTTGTGATATTAAAGAAAAATACATCACCGGGAATGTGCTCTACAGATTTCCGATGGTATAATAACAATGGACGTACCGATTTTTGATGTATTTGTCAATGGTACCGTGAATCATTATTTTTAATGGATAATAATACTATGACCACGGTAAGTTTAGCATATCTTCGTGTGCATTTTTTTATATCCACCCTTTTTATTCGTACTTTATTTCATATGTAAATAATCGTAATCAAAATGAACCGATCGGATAAACGACTCGCGAGCAAATAAATTTTTCGTCTAATATTTAAACACTTGATAAATTAATCGCCAGCTCGGAAATTAAAGCGATGTCTAGTAATCAAACGCATTACATAATTCGACGGTTCGTCCATTTTTAACCCCCACTCGGAGATATCAAACGCTGTACCATTAAATTAAACTATGGTTCTAATTAAACCATTTTTGTAGTTTTCAAACGATTATTGTCAATTATCAAACGATGTTTTGAAATCAAACTCTATAGCATTTTTTAAAGTCAAAAAACCCCATCTTAAACGATGTCAGATTCACAGTGTTATCTTCTAATTGAGTTAAAATGTTCAAACTTGGTGTATATGCTTATTAGGTCAATGCCTTGATAGAGTTTGAAGATGAGCATTTTTCGCTTAGGGTAAGCAGAGATAAGCAATTTGATTGGTTGATGCTTTGGGACACGATAACTTTAGTTCTAATTAAGTGAGATTGATGAAACCTGTTGTATAGTTTCATTACAGTAATACCTATACTAAGTTCGATAATGAGCATTTTCTGCTCAGGGTAAGCAGAGCGACATGCAATTTGATTGGTCGAGACTTTGGAACACAATAACTCTCCTTCTTATTGAGTTTAAATGTTCAAACCTGGTGTATATGCTTATTGGGTCAATGCCTTGATGGAGTTCGAGGATTAGCATTTTCCGCTTAGGGTAAGCAGAGATAAGCAATTTGATTGGTTGATGCTTTGGGACATGATAACTTTAGCTCTAATTAAGTGAGAGTGATGAAACTTGGTGTATAGTTTCATTACAGTAATACCTTGACTAAGATCGATAATGAGCATTTTCTGCTAGGGGTAAGCAGAGCAATAAGCAATTTGATTTGCCGAGATTTTGGAACACATTAACTCTCCTTCGAATTGAGTTAAAATGTTCTTTATTGGTGTGTATGCTTATTAGGTCAAAATGCCTTGATGGAGTTCGAAGATGAGCATTTTCTTCTTAGGGTAGGCAGAGATAAGCAATTTGATTGGTTGATACTTTGGGACAAGATAACTTAGGTTCATCTTGATTGATGATTTTTATGCCAATACAATGACTGCATTCTCATTCAGTAATGGATTCGACAGTAACAGTGTATAAAAAAGATTGACTCGGACACAAGGGCCCTTTCCCTTGGCCAGAGGGGCCCTTTTGTCAAGTCTGGGGGCCCTTTTGTCTGCCTTTAGGGTCCCCCTAACTAGGGTACATTTTCATTTTTCTCGTCGGCTTTAGCATTTTTCTTTATAAAACACTTTTAGATGACACTTCGTGTACAGTTTGATTGCTCGATACGTTTGAAAAAAATAAATGTGCGATTAATTAATATGTGTCATCTATTTATTTTGGGATTTCGGCGGGGGACATCAGCCTCACTGTTGGCTTGTTATTATTAATGAAAAGTGAATCGGTGATGGATTGGACAAGTAGACTTCTTGATAAAAGAATCTGTTTCCTTAATGTTCCAAACTTCCTAGATTTCCTAAAGCCAAAATTTACAAATTCCCAAACTGGGCCCTGTTTCACAAAAACTTACGCTAAAATCACTAAAATAGTTTTTAACTAAAATCAAAAAGAAATTTTAAATTTTATGCATTTCAAGAGAGAGAGAGAGAGAAATGGGGTTTAACGTCCACTCGACACAAACTAGGATTAACATATTGTTTAATTTTATTTCAATAATTCGCTTGCGTGTAGGGGTCTTTAGCAGTGGGAGGGAACCGGAGTGCCTGGGGGAAACCCACGAGGTTTAGAAGGCGCCCCTATCTCCATGCCACATATGCTCACACCAGGGATCGAAACCACAGCCTCAAGCCAGAGGTGATCGGCCAGCTAGAGGTCGAAGCGCAGCACTCTAGACCACTAGGCCATCCCAACCCCCAGCGTTTCACAAAGATTGATTGTAACTTAATAGATTTTAGTTGAAATCACTTGCGCCCGCGCAGTGCACATTTCCGTTGCAGGTACTTACGATGAAAGCAAATACATTCAAAACTGAAAACTGTTGGAAGGTTGAATTAATGGTTGCAATATCAATGGGGAAAGTTCCATGCGTTGAAGCAATGTTTGCACACAGTCAGACATTCGTAGAGAGTTGAAATAAATGAGTGTAGGTTTGGCCTTGAACTTGGCATTTTATTTGTGACATGGGAATTTGATTTACTCGCAGGCTTCAATGGAAATAATGTGTATCGATAAAGTAAATCGCATGGATTTGTAGATTTATGAAGAATTGTCACAAACAAATTATGATATTTGTGACTCAAACAGCTAATCTAGGTTGTAATTTTTCGTCGCATTTTAAAAGTATTTATCAACTTTGAAATTAATACACCAATGTTCCGATGCCTAGATTCGACATGTTATTCTCATAGACCTATGGAGCGGAATTTCTCCCATAATTCTAAATCCTAACCTGGTAATGCGTATGCTAATATGCTTACTTCATGCATGTAACTTCTTACTTACAAATGTTAAATTGGCTATTTAAACATGTAAAAATGCTAATTTACATTACTTCTTTCCATTATTAGTTTTAATTTATTGTAGTCTGTTTAGTTTTGTTAACATTTTGACATTTCACAAATGTTGCGCGGTAAAGCTGTCATAATTCTAAGCCTAATTTTGCTAACAGGTGGCGCTGTTTACAATTGTATGGTGGCTCATTAGGAACACGTAAAAGTGACCCGATAAGTAAATGGGCTATTTTATCGTGCATTTTCACAAATAATGCACTATCGATTGTTTTGGCTTTTTTGTTTTCTAAAAGAATAATATATAGCAAGAACTCATTACTTCATGAATGAAAGTGAATAAATAATTATAAATCGGTCATGCTTAGTTTGGCTTATCCCCTCAAAATTATGAAATGCTATACGCACACAAACAAAGTATTTATAATATTATTGAAATTACCTATATCGGGCCAGGCTTCCAAATCATCAGGAGTCGCGGTGCCTCGGTGAGTAAGTCACTGGCTCGGTAACCAGGAGATCTTGTCTTCATGGGACGAAAACCCAATTACGTACACCAAGAGTAGGCCATAGCGCCCCTGTCCGTACAAAATCCCTAGAAATTGCACACTTCATGACATTTCCCCGTCTTCATTAACATATTAGTCAGTGCATAATAGCAGGGTGTTAAACTTTATTTCATTTCTAAATCACCAGTTTTGTGTCTGGAGGTAGGGGTTTTGGGGATTGGGCCATTATTATGCCCGAATTTAAAAATGGTATAGTTCTACATTGTTTACACCCTCTCAAATTTCTATATTATGCACCCGTTGAGGGGTTCCGGGGTAATTGCCACCGCCCCTCTCCTCTTATATCTTAATGTTTCCAAATGAAATGGAGTTTAACATAATAACATAATACTGTTCTGCTCCGAACTGAGCTAATATGCCATACAGTGTGCTATGAGGGAAATTTTGCTCGGACAGCGGCACTACAGCCTACTCTTATATCGAATTTCAACTGTCAAGGGATTTCATACGTACACTAGACAGCTGTTCTTGCCAAACATAAACGGTTTATAAGCAAGATAAAGTCTTTATCTTGCTTATAAACCGTTTATGTTTACATGTAAATTGAAAATATAAGTAAAATACGAGTATATAATGTGGAAAATTAAAATACATATGTTCGGTTATACTTCAACACCAATATTTTATTGGTGTAAATATGTTGGCGGTATAAATGTATTTTTTGTTTTGTTTATGAAATGTAATAAACATTTTGTTAAGCGTAGAAGGGCAATAATAACACCAATAATAAATCTAAATAGAATATTCCCTGTGTCATCTCGTCTGCAGTGGCTGATGTTGAATACAGATCAAGAAACAAGTTGTTGATTGGTTCAAAGTTGCACGTGCAAATCACGGTCGACCTTTTCATTGGTTTGGCTGGCGTGGACACTGTTCACGAGACTTTACCAAGTTGGCAAGTAGGAGTAGACAAACAGCAGATATGTGAACAAACAGAACAAACAAGTAAATTATTTTCAATTTATTTATATACACGTATATAAAATATGACTAGTAATACAAACATTAATTTATGTGAGCACAGCCGGTATCATATCATATGAAAGATAATCCAGTCGGGTTTACTCCGGGGCTGTGGTGACTTCAATCATAAGTTAGATTGTTGCCTATCGTGCTGGAGGACCCGGGCACGAATTCAGGAGATCGTAGTATTGAAATCGTACTCTTCACAGCCCTCCCCCCCTGTTAATAGCTTTATTCTTATTGTGAAAGTATATGTAATAGAATATTCAAATACTCGTATAATATACATGTAATTTTTTTTTATGTCCATTTTTATTATAGGTCATAAAAGTGAAGCCGTTCGTATTTACAAATGAACCTCAAATGTACAGATCCGATGTTTCTAATTATTTGTATGGGGAAGTAAAGAAACTAGCCGACCAACCGTTATCGGCCAAAATAGTTGACTTGTCAGCCTAAATAAACGACCAACCACAAAGATGCATATTCGACGACTCGCCGCAGAACGCCTGACTCGACGACCGACTTCAAGTGAAACTTGACCAACCCCTGGAAGTCGAAAATGCAAGAAATACTATAACCTTCAATATAAATATGAAATAAAGCATATAATTTGTGTTGTTTATTTCCCCTTGTTGCGACTGGATTGTTTCAATTCCCCAGATGTACGTGACAGGACTTGGGATCGCCTGTCAAACCTCGTGGGTTTTCTCCGGATTCCTCCAATGTCCCAAGACCCTACGCAAGGGAATTATTGAAATGAAATTGAACGACGTTTAAGTCCTGAAATGACCTGGTTTGTGTCGATTGGGCGTTAAACCCTATCTCCCCCACACTGTAGGACAGTGCAGCGCTACTAAGAAGTTAAACCCCATTTAATTTCTAATTGAAAGTAGGGTACCTTTAATGTCATACATGGAAGTGTTATTTTGGCGAGCATGTCAACAGATTGTTAAAAACTCAAATTTTTCCCGCTATATTGATCGAGAGTATATCCCAGAGTTCCCACAAGAAAAACCCTATTCCATGTTTTCTTATGGGTAAATAAAAACCTGCAGTGAAAGAATAACCCGGTACGTGTTAAAAGAAAAACCTCAGAAGAATAACCCCAAATTCCCCTATAAATATTCAAAGCCGCCCCCGACTTTAAGATCGCAAGTTATTCCGAGCATAGAATTTACCCCAAAGATCAAAGAGATTTACCGTTATAGGTTTATAAAGTATCGTAACATATAAAGAATATCTCAAGAGTACAGAAAAGAGTTGAATTGTTATTGATCACAACGTCAAGTCCTACCTAGACAAACGACAGTGTGACACAGAAGATTTGGCCGTCCGGACACAGGGTAACTTGTCCTTAAGAGTGTCACAAATCTGAATGAATCGAACACTCGACCTCCAGGCTAGCGAGCCAGCGTCCTACTTACTCAGCCACCGTGACACCCCCCCCCCCCCAATTAATGTTACCATGCCTGTAAATTATTTGGAATCAATAAACTTATACCAATGATAAATGACAGGTACATAACATTAAAATTGATTAGACAACATAGTGAAATATAGACAAACATTATTCTTTCAAGAGTTTGCATCCATTCACATTTTCACGTGCACGTATTATGCCATCACACTTGTCCGTGCGTGTGTCTACAGATCCCAATTTGTTATCCGACTTTGATGAAACTTAAATTGTATATTGATATCCCAAAGATTTCGATAACAGTTAGTAGTGTAGCTCCTGATCGCACGAAAGTCGCACAAACAGCTTGTGGATCACAATTTTTATTCAATTTCTTTAAAACTAAAATTGTATGTTATAAACGGAGAACTCGATTAGGTTCAATTCTGGCGCGTTTGGACCGTATTTTCTTGGATTTTAACCCCTGGTTGAGCCAAAATCGTGTACATAGCTTGTGCGCCCCGAAGAGATCATAATTTTGATTAGCTGGATATAATATGTTTTAAACATAAACAGCAATCACTGGTTAATTCGATTTTGGAGGAAATCGGTCCATAACTTCTCAGTAAAATTGCTCCGTCCCTTTACGCAAATACATGTAGTTACAAAGCATGTAATACATATACATGTTCACAATGGGGCACCATATAGTAAACAGCGCCACCTTTTAGCATAATACGCATTATTACAGGTGGCGCTGTGTATTATATGGTAGTTCATTGGAGACAAGTACAATATCACTCTTTTCATTACCCGTCAGATATGACAACATTTTTATGTCAAAAATACTTCAATTCTTTACGTACAAAGGCAAATTATTCTACATATTTTTCAGATGAATATATATGATACTTTTTCGTGCATTTGCCCCCGAGATGGCCTTATCGATTGATTTAGTCTCCTTTTTTTGCAATATTCGTTCTCAATATTTTTGAAAGAAGTAAAGATATATAAAATATGTTACGTACAAAAGTAAATTATTCTTATATTATTTAAATAATATAGAAATACACCGGTAGAAAAAAGCTATTTTGTGTTTGTTTTGGTTTATAAACAATATTTTATTTTATTTGAGATTGGATTAAGAAACAGGAAATGATAATTCAGATATAAATATTAAAGCAAAGCCACGCCCCGCCCACTCCACACAGACAAACCTCACCCACCCACAAACCCAAACTTTGGAATGAGATTAATAAGATCAATTTAAGGGGCGAATCGTTCGCCCAATGCCCAAAGAGACCCTCTACCTCATAAGACAACCCGGTGATTTGGAAATTAAACATACATTATGCAAGAGCAAAATCTGCATTACCAATTGTCGATGTCACCTTTAGCCTGCGATGTTTACTGTATAGAGATCCGATCTGATGTTCAACGCTGATTCATGATTAAATCAAAAAATGGATAATCGAGACTATGTGGGTTTTTTTTTTTATCTTACCGACTTTAGTAATGATGATCGAGGCTATGCGCAAAATTAAATTGCTAAATTCTCAGTCAGAATGAAACTGAAATTTTCAGCAAATTCCCTTTACATTAGTCAGCATTTTGGGCCTATCTATTCTCCCTTAATTTATCTTTAAATGAAATTGAGTTTAACGTCCCGTCGTTCAGCATCAAGGCGAGAACAACGTCCAGGGTTCATTTACGTGCACGCCATTAGAACGACTAGACATTGTTCCAAGTCAGGAACCGAAGGGACGAAAAAACGAGGTCCCGTGTACACATTGGCTGTAGCGCCGCTACCTGGTCAAAATTTCCCTCATAGCACACTGTATGGCGTATGCCCATCTTTCCTTAGCCCAGGTTAGGTGCAGAAGAATACAGGACGTTAAACCCGTGGAAAACCCGAGGGACTTTCTCTTCCAACACCGACAGCGAACCCGAGACCGAGTCTGGGACAAACCCACCGAGCCACAGAGGATCATGAAAATTTGGAAGCTTGACCCGATAAAAATCTAAAATAAAATCCAAAAAAAATTTACTTTTGTGCCTAAAATATTTCATAAATTTGAGGGGAAAAATGATTACCTATTTATATTTATTTATTCACTCGCGTGCGTGACGTAATTAGTTCTTTTGTTCTTTTAGAAACACAATGTGCTAAATCGATCAATAATTTAGCAGTATTATTATGATAAATGCACGACACAGAATCCTATTTATATATTTTAAACATATATAGAACACATATAGATTTATGATTTTGGTCTAGGTCGGGTTATGAAAAGGGCGAGATTTTGCATGTCCCCAATCAGCCTCCATACAATTGTAAACAGCATCGTCTGTTAGCAAAATTTGGCTTAGAATTATGACAGCTATACCGCGCAACATTTGTGAAATGTCAAAATGTTAACGAAACTAAACAGACTACAACAAATTAAAACTAATAATGGAAAGAGAACAAAATACAAATTCTAACTGCAATATTTAAGAAATAAGTAATGTAAATTAGCATTTTTATACGCCCACATTTTTATGTGGACGTATATTGTCGTCGCCCCTGTCCGTCTGGACGTCCGTCCACAATTTGTTTGTGGACTCTCTACAGGTCACAATTCTTATCCGATTTTGACGAAACTTGAAATATAGGTTTATCCTCAGAAGATCTCGGCTGCTTTCGATATTGGCATGTATCGGATGAAAACTTCATGGATTATGGCCCCTGATTGTACGAAAAATCACATTTTTAGCTTGTGGACCCTATAGAGGTCACAATTTTGAACTGATTTTGTTGAAACTTGACATGCATGATTATAACCCAAAGATCTTGGTTCCTTTCGATATTTGCACCTATCGGAATGTAATTTCCTGAATTATGGCCCCTGATTGTCCGAAAAACCCTTTTTAGCTTCTGGTCCCTCTGGAGGTCACAAGTATAATCCGATTTAAAAAAACGTTTGATTATATTACTGTTACAACCTAAGGAAGGTTGAGTTCGAATTTCGGGAAAATCGGACGAAAATTGCCATACAAAATGGCCGCCGTTTGTACGCGAATACTGTTAAAAAATGGTATATCAAGGTTGTGGACCCTGTAGAAGTCACATTTTTGTCCCCCGCCTTTCGAAGAAAGTTGGGGGACTATTAAAATGAGTTCGTCCGTCTGTCTGTCTGTTTATCTGTCTGTCCTTCTGTCTGTCCGTCACACTTTTTGGGACACAATAACTGTCTTCCTAATTGAGCTAGAATGTTCAAACTTGGTGTATGTGTTTATTAGGTCAATGCCTTGATGGAGTTCGAAGATGAGCATTTTCCGCTTAGGGTAAGCAGAGATAAGCAATTTGATTGGTTGATGCTTTGGGACACGATAACTTTAGTTCTAATTAAGTGAGATTGATGAAACTTGGTGTATAGTTTCATTACAGTAATACCTTGATTAAGTTCGATAATGAGCATTTTCTGCTCAGGCTAAGCAGAGCGATACGCAATTTGATTGTTCGAGACTTTGGAACACAATAACACTCCTTCTAATTGAGTTAAAATTTTCAAACTTGGTGTATATGCTTATTAGGTCAATGCCTTGATGGAGTTCGAAGATGAACATTTTCCGCTTAGGGTAAGCAGAGAAAAGCAATTTGATTGGTTGATGCTTTGGGACACGATAACTTTAGTTCTAATTAGGTGAGATTGATGAAACTTGATGTATAGTTTCATTACAGTAATACCTTGACTAAGTTCGATAATGAGCATTTTCTGCTCAGGGTGAGCAGAGCGATAAGCAATTTGATTGTTCGAGACTTTGGAACACAATAACTCTCCTTCGAATTGAGTTAAAATGTTCAAAATTGGTGGGTATGCTTATTAGGTCAATGCATTGATGGAGTTCGAAGATGAGCATTTTCTTCTTAGGGTAGGCAGAGATAAGCAATTTGATTGGTTGATACTTGGGGACAAGATAACTTTGGTTCATCTTGATTGATGACTTTTATGCCAATACAATGACTGCATTCTCATTCAGTAATGGATTCGACAGTAACAGTGTATAGAAACGATTGACTCGGACACGAGGGCCCTTTCCCTTGGCCAGAGTTGCCCTTTTGTCAAGCGTGGGGGCCCTTTTGTCTGCCTTTAGGGTCCCCCTAACTAGGGTACATTTTCATTTTTCCTGTCGGTTTTAGCATTTTTCTTTATAAAACACTTTTGGATGACACTTTGTGTACAGTTTGATTGCTCGATATGTTTGAAAAAAATAAATGTGCTATTAATTAATATGTGTCATCTATTTATTTTGGGATTTCGGCGGGGGACATCAGCCTCACTGTTGGCTTGTTTATTTGATTTTGATGAAACTTGAAATTCATGGTTATAACCCAAAGATCTTGGTTCCTTTCGATATTTGCGCATATCAGAACGTAACTTCCTGAATTATGGCCCCTGATTATACGCAAAATCGCCTTATTTTAGCTTGTGGTCCCTCTGGTGGTCACAATTATTATCAGATTTAATAAAACGGTTGATTATATTACCGTTACACCGTAACGAAGGTTGAGTTCGAATTTCTGGAAAATCAGACCAAAATTGCCATACCAAATGGCCGCCGTTTGTACGCAAATACTGTTAAAAAATTGTATATCATGGTTGTGGACCCTGTAGAGGTCACAATTTTAATTTGATTTTGATGAAACTTGAAATGCATGGTTATAAGTTAACACAAAGATCTTGGTTCCTTTCGTTATTTGCACATATCCAGGCATGAGAATTTTCCGCGGAATCGCGGAATTCCGGGTTTTTATTTTCATTTTGGTCGATTCTGAGATCAATACAAAAAAGCAATAAAAAATTTCAAAGGGGGGTGAGGTCTGAAATTTCACATTCTGCCGAGCGATCGTTCTCAGAACGCTCGGTAAATATCTTGTTTACAAACTTACGTAATGCCGAGAAGGCGGCACGTACCGCGAGGCATCGGGTATATAAATAATTCTGTTACCCCAGACGGCAGTTTATCTACCCGAATCGTCGCGGTACGTGTCGTCTTCTCGGCATTACGTTCCAAGGATTGTGGTACCGTACGTCGTTCATTTTAAGCGCGAAAATGGCGGCAATAATTCAAAGAGAGGAATCGGATGAACGTTTGAAAGAAATTGATTCGAATATCAAGAATAAGTTTCGATGGAGCTGGTTGGAGAAGTCCGTGGAAATTACGTATAGAAACACTTTGGGAAAAATCGATACATCATCGTTTATGATGAGCGATTTCATTCGTAAAGTTGACAAGGCAGGTGTGGCAATGTGCATCTTATGTGATAAACTGGTTAATTACGGATCGAAAGGACTCGCAGCTCTTGTTGAACATTGTTCAAAATCTAAAAAACACGCTGAGAAAATTACAATCAAGATAACCAATTCCTCCCTCACAAGCTTTGTATCTGCAAAACCGAAACCCGATGACGTTTCGTATGGAATTCATCCAAAGTTGGTGACCCCAAACCACACACCATCTACAGAGTTAAAGAGTTTGGTGCATATGTGTGACAGAATTTCCAATTCTGAGGTAAGAAAATAATTTTTCTTTTATTGTTATTTGGGGAATTGGGATAGACATTACACACTGGAGGCAGTTGCCCGGTAGTCTGTGGGGTTGGGGGGATTATATCTGACCCACACGGTCCCTATCCGGACAGGTAGTCCGGAAGCGCGGAAGCTATGCCCAAATTTTCAAAATATTTGTATCCGGACTTACAAATTTGGTATAACTTGAATAGGAATAAGGTAAAGCATTATATTATTTGATTTACAGAGTGACAGTGCGTAGGCTACAACACATAGATGTAAATACAATACATTGTCGGCTTTTATTCCTGTCCTGTATTCGTTTCTGCCCATGACTGTATAACCTTATTTTATTTTAACATCCTATTAACCCGAGCTGCACTGGGACGGTAATTGAAATCAATCGATATTATAATTATGGAATAAATGTTGCAAATAGTTACATGTACTTATTTAACTATTTAACTAGTTGGTATAGTAGTCATATATAATATTGATAATATAGACTTGATGTTGGCTGTCTTTCTATATATTCTTTTCTGCCTATCTATATAACCTTATAATATTTAGCACTATCAGTGCGATGAATAATATCACAATAGCATGATTAACAATATGTAAGCTTATATTTTGTAGTGGAGTGGTGCTTACATAATATATAATACTACTACAATTGATATTGTGTAATATTTTGAACATTCTGCTTCAATCCATTTATTGTCTTGTTTTATTTTCATTCTAGGGCATGGTTCTTGGTGTTATTGCAGAGCACTCACTGTCCCTAAGCATGGCACCAGTGCTTGTGGAACTGGCCAAGTCACTTTCTCAAGACAAGCCGGCACTGAATAGTCTGTCCATGGGTCGCCACAGTGCATCATACAAGATGACTGGATTATCTCGCACATTCAGGGAAGAAACAGTTAGCAATCTGAGACGTTTCCCGTTTTCAATAAACATTGATGAAAGCACTTCTAACAATCACAAGAGGATATTGGCAATACTTGTCTCCTACTATATTCCAGATGAAGGTGTTGTTCGAGTTGACCATCTAGCTTCCTTGGAAGTGATTAAGGTCGATTCCCAGTCTTTGTTTGATGCTGTAAATGGCCTGTTCACAGATCTTGAGGTCCCTTGGTCGAACATAGTATCCGCCTTGATGGATTCATGCAGCGTGATGCGAGGAAGCAAATCTGGTGTTGAAGTCAGAATTAGGGAAAAGGCAGTCCAGCTACTTGACATTGATGGAGACTCGTGCCACCACATCCATAATGCCTGCAAGAAGTTCTGTGCACCATTCGAGAACTAGCTTGAAGGATTGTTATGTGACCTACATAATGATTTTAAATGGTCGTCTGATCTGAGAGATTGGCTGTCAGATTTATGTGACATTCTTCATGTCAAATTTACAATGGCGCAGAGATATGTCAGCCACAGGTGGCTCTCTGTATATGATGTGGCTTTGGCAACAGATATGCTGTTTGATTGCTACATAACTTTTTATTACGGGTTTATTCCAAAGACATTGCAACCAAATTACACAGAGATTTTGGAGTCCATATATGAAAAGAAGGGGGTGAGCAAAGAAGGCAGAGAGAGGATAGCAGAAATTCACCATCAGCTGGCAGTCAAAATGAAGACATTGACTGATGATGGAAAAAAGAGAAAGGAACGAATCGTTGAAAAGGTGCTTATTCAATCCAAGAAAACTACCCTACAACTTCATTTTTATATTGCCGCCCTGCCAATTCTACAGAAGTATGTGAAAGTTTTCCAGTCTAAAGAAATCATGATCCACAGGCTTCATGACCAACAACTGGAAAGCTTTCAAAGTTTCCTTGTATGTTTTGTGAAACCTGAAAAAATTTCTGGTCTGTCAGCAAAGGGATTGAAATCAATACAACTGAACGAGGACCAGGGACAGTTTTTAAAGATTCAGGACATGTTCGTTGGTGCTGAAGTTGATAAAATCATATCTGAATCCTCAAAGGGTGACCACGACATCAGCGACTTCCTCAAGATGGCTGCTGCATCATATGTGAAATGTGCCATCCACATGCAAGCCAAACTGCCTCTGGACAATGGACTATTGAGAGCTTTGTCCTGTATTGATCCTGCAGCCAGAGGGCATACTGTTACTGCAGTAGAGTTGAAGAAGCTGACTACAGTCCACATGAGACACTTCTTGGTGAACGAGGAGCAGGCAACAGTGGGTCATGAGGTGTTAATGTATCAGGTGGATGACAAACTCCCAGAGTTCGAAGGTCAGGATATTGGTCAGTGGTGGGCCAAGATAACAAAGCTCAAGAAATATCCTGGACTGTGCAAAGTTGTAGCTGCTGCTCTCTCCATTTTCCATGGGCCCCAGGTTGAGTCATCTTTCAACCTGATGGGAGACATAATGGACCCCAAGTCTTCCAGACTGAATGTTGAGACGTTTAACTCCCTCCAGACTGTTAAATATACCTTTTTGTCAAAGAAGACCACCTCTGTTAAATACTTTGACAGACCGAGTTGCAAATATTCTGAAGTAAACTTAAGGTTGTGCAGAAACTTAAGAGATGCTGCAGCAAAACATAAAAAGGCAAATCAGATCAAAGCCGAACAAAAGAAGAGCCTTCAGGAAAAGCTGAAAATAAATACATCCAAAAAAGTAAGCAAAATAAAAGCTAAAGAAAAAACACAACAGTCAGTTGAGGCAGCCAGACAACAACATGTAAACCAACAGAAAAAGGAAGCCAGAAAACGGGCACTGGAAGGATTAGTAGAAAGTGTCCAAAAGAAGAAGAAATCGAACTAGACTGTCTGCTGTCATTCTTGTATATATGTTGGAATTTATTTGTGATTTATTTATAATTGTTCTTTGACTTGTGATTCATTTGCCAGACTGAAGGGAAGAGGAACTCCATAATATTAATATTAAAAGAATTAAATACCGGTAACCATTTTATTATTATCTTCACATTCATAATTACAGTGGGTGTTGTTACATAGGCCTATATTATTTATTAAACAATATTTACTATCTACAGCAAGAATGGATACAATATCCATTTTAAGTCTGTTGAAATATGATGATGTTTCAGGTCACATATAACTCAAAATGTGTGAAAAAGCCAGTTTTTGACGGTTAAATATCCCAAAAATTTTCTGGGGGGGCATGCCCCCAGACCCCCCTAGATAAGCAGTGTGCTTCGCACACTGCATTATCGTGCCTACGGCACTCAATAGTTTTTCCTCCAAAAATATTTTTCCCTGTTCTCATGCCTGCATATCTGATCGTAACTTCCTGAATTATGGCCCCGGATTGTCCGAAAAATTGCCTATGGTCCCTCTGGAGGTCACAATTATTATCCGATTTAAAAAAAAATTTGACTCTATCACCATTACACCATACGGAAGGTTGATTTCGAATTTCGAGAAAATCGGAAAATAATTGCCAGAAAAATTGGCTGCTGTTTGTACGCGAACAGTGTAAAAATATGGTATATCAAAGTTGTGGACCCTGTAGAGGTCACAATTTTAATTTGATTTTGATGAAACCTGAATTGCTTGTTTATAACCTAAAGATCTTTATTCTTTTCGATATTTGCGCATTTTAAATTGTAACTTAATGAATTATGGTCTTTGATTGTAGGAAAAATCACTTTTGGTATTGCTTGTTCTCTGACTATCTCTCGAACAATTATTATCTGATTTAAAAAAAAAACTCTGATTATATTACTGTTGCACCATAAGGAAGGTTGAGTTCGAATTTCGTGAAAATCGTACCAAAATTGCCGGACGAAATGGTCGCCGTTTGTACGCGAATAGTGTAAAAATATGGTATATCGTGGTTGTGGACTCTCTACAGGTGACAATTCTTATCCGATTTTGACGAAAAGTCACATTTCTAGGTTGTGTACCGTCACACCATAATCATTGTCGGCTTCGAATTTCGTGAATATCAGACTGGAACTGACCAACAAAATGGCTGCTCCCAATACAGTATGAAATACAGGACTTAATGATGTAGGAAAAATCACTTTCGGTATTGCTTATTCTCTATCCATCTCTCAAAAATGTGGGCGTATCCTACCTGGCAGTGCCAGCCTATCTTTAGCTTTTGAACAGTGTCGAGATCACAGTTTTGTACCGATTTTGATGAAACTTGAAATGCATATTTATAACCCAAAAATCTTGGTCCCTTTCAATATTTGCGCATATCGAATCGTAACTTCCTGAATTAGGGCCCCTGATTGTACGAAAAATCACCTTTTTTAGCTTGTGGTCTCTTTAAGAGGTCATAATTAACATTCGATTTATAAAACCGTCTGATTATATCACTGTTACACTGTATTGAAGGTTGAGTTCGAATTTCACAATTTTAATCCTATTTTGATGAAACTGGACATGCATGTTTATAATCCAAAGATCATGGTTCCTATCGATATTTGGTTATATCGGATTGTAACTTCCTGAATTATAGCCCTTGAACATGTTTGTGATTAAACTTTAAATTTATCTTTATATCACAAAGATCTTTGTTCCTTATGATATTTGCGCATATTTATCTGTGGTCATTCTATGTCAAATCGCCCCAAAAAATGTAAAAATTAAACCGTACACCGTTAGGTTTTGCTGAAATTTGGTGTATATGCTAATTTGGACAGGAAAAACTGATTTTTCAAATTTTAGCTTGATTCAACCAACGGTTGAAGAGATATGGTTGTCTCAATTTTTGGGGATTTGCTGTATTAATCATGATTAGTTATCTTTATGAGGTCTGCAGCAGGTTACTACGTGTATGTCTCAAAAAACAAAACACTGCTTTAAGTGCAAAAACACTGATTTTCAGCCTCATGTGTGGACATTTGACATGATTTCACAGGCTTATAGAAATTATACCTCCAATTTTTTGATATTGTGTAGCCAACATGTTGGGCTAATTTGTGCACTAACGTCAATCTCAAGGTCACGAGTTCCACACAGTCAAATTCAAGGTCATAGTCTAAGTCAATGGTTTTTGAGACTTCCAAATGCACCCATGTCAAAAATAGGGCCATATTTGGAATCCTTGTGGAATTCACATTCCAGAAATACCTATTATAACAATTTTGACTTATTGGTTGCTGAGTAATGGTCAAATGAATAATGGTGGCCACGCCCATTTTGGCCAAAATCCCCCAAATTGAGACAACCATACATTGTATCTCAGCAACTGTTGGTCAGATCAAGCTAAAATTTGAAATATCACTTTTTCCTGCCCAAATAAGTATATACACCAAATTTCAGCTAAATCAAAGGGGGTACGGTATAACTCATTGGGTGATCTGACACGGAATGACCCCTGTAACTTCCTGAATCGGATCATAACTTCCTGAATTATGTCCCTGATTGTCCGAAAAATCGCCTTTTATTATCCGATTTAAAAAAAACGTTTGATTATATCACTGTTACACCGTAATGAAGGTCCGAGTTAAAAAATCAGACCAAAATTGCCGGACATAAAGGCCGCCGCTAGTACGTGAATAGTGTAAAAGTATTGTATACCAAGGTTGTGGACCTTGTAGAGGTCACAATTTTAATTCGATTTTGATGAAACTTGAACTACATGTTTATAACCGAGAGATCTTGGTTCCTTTCGATATTTGCGCATATTGGATCATAAGGTCCTGAATAAGGGCCCCTGATTGTATGCAAAATCGCCTTTATTAGCATGTGGTCAAAATAATTACCTGATTTAAAAAAAAACAAAAAACGTTCACATCGAAAAATCTTGTGGTTGCTCTAGAGGCCAAATTTAACCTATTTTTAAAAATAAATGTAGCAGTTTAAAACAGGTTTGAAAACCTCACATGCCACACCTACATGTACAGTAAATGTTAAAAAATATTCCATAAAATGTGTGAAAAGTGGCATTTTAGTCCAAATTATTGATAGATGTATGCCTACATACATGTACATGCATAAATAAATAAAAGATACGCCCAGGTAAAAAATTTCTCCACTTTACTTCATACTGACAGTGACATACATTAAATCATATAAGCTAGCTATCTGAATTTATGGGCGTCTTCAGATATTTTAATTTATAGGCTACAAAATATAGCAAATGCGATAATATATATATACGTATACATTCTTAGAATAATAGATTTCCATGACAATGGAATATAAATAATATTGGATAATATACAACAAAAGGTTTAAAGTATATAATACATAACATGACATTAATCTATTTCTTCCTGGTAAAAGTGGTATAGCTTGACAATGGTCAATTCAGAAATAACTAGACTTGCTTGCAAGGCCGAAGGCTTTCACCTTGGCCACGCGATTGACGGGTTGACAGATCCATGACAAAGATTATACCCACACACTCCCAATAACACACACATACACCTGTATAACTGAGATATTTAGACTCCCTTGACTTGCGCATTAGGATCAAAGGAAATAGAAAAAAAAAATGAACAATTCAGGTCATTATAATACCAGATCAATAGAATTGGACAGCTGTCAGAAATCCAAATATGTATTTGAAAATCAAAATTCCAAGAAAAAACAAATTTAGTAAATTTTCAAAATCAATTGAGAACGACATGGTTATCTCAATTCGACCGTTATCGCATCTGCAATATCCCTGGCTGTACAAAAATATAACTTTTTCGAAAATAGTATTTCTTAAACTAAATGGTAGCACAAACTTGATGGTATTTAACACTTTCTGGATGGCAATCTATTAACTGAATATGTGTATTAGATTCTAGATGGTAAGCTCAGTTTCTTACCTTTTTTCATCAAATCTGAATGATACCCGGTCCCTAAGGCTGTGCAAAAATATTGATATAATCGATAATCGGTAGAAGTTATTTAGCGATACGATAATCGATATTGAAATTCAAATATCGATTATCGGTATATTTACCTTCTGACGGCAAGTTACAGTCGCTTTCAATGACTGAACTTGCCGTAGTCTGGCATGCAGCAAATGAACGAATACAATGTCAACACAACAACTATTTCCCCCCTCTGCCTAAAAACTGGCACATTTTAATTATTGTAAAAAAAAAACTTAACTTTAAGATTAAATACATTATTTTAATATTTTCGTTGTTTTTATTGTTATTACTAGTTGAAACTAAAATCGGTCACGCACTTTGTGAACAATGACGATCGCACGTGATATAGTAAAATTAGAATTATCTTCCTTCTTTGCTCTTGATTGATTTGTAGAGAAATTGTCTGCTTTCACGATAAAAACTAATTGTATTATTAATGATCAACTCAGCTTTTATTACTAAATCATGTCAGATACAGCCCATACAAAACAAGTTTTTGACTTCCCGGGAAAATATCTATACCTCTCGTAATTTCTTGGAAGAATTCTACTTTGGTTTTCGTCAAAATTAACCAATCATAAAAATTTTACTTTGAAGGCCGGTAATTATTTTTTTATTGTCCAATCAATAGACGCCTTCTATTATATTTTATTCTATTATTAGTAACACTGTGTGGTCGCCAGTAACTTGCAAAGAGAAACAATGTATTGTCTTGTATTTATCGGAGATATTGGATTAAAAAAAAAGGTTCAAATCAAGAACAAAACTTAGAATAATACTCAAGTTAATCCTACATTTAGCAACTAATTATTTTACATTAATTGATTTTTTTACGCACATTGGCACAGTATTAGACTACTGTAACTCGATCAACACAAATAACAGGTCGGTAAAGTTCGTTTTTTCCGGAAGAAAGATAATCGATTATTATCGATAATCGCTGACAAATTCTTGCCGATAATCGATATTGAAATTTCATATCGATTCCCAGCCTTACCGGTCCCTAGTGATACATCGCATTTTCTGCACAGACACCCATTTTTCTGAATTTTGTCAAAGTTCTGGTACCTTTGTCAACTACTTCCGGTGATTAGAGGATTTTCATTTATAGTTCATGGACTGGTTTGGTCCTTCTACTTCATATTCCTGAAGTTTCAGAAAAATGGTTGGAGCCGTATTAAAAAAATAAGAACTCGACGATTTGACCAAAATGCGAAAAAAAGTGAAAAAGAAAATTCAAAGTTAACATTTTTCAGAATAAAACTTATGTTGTTGGAATCGGATTGATGTCAGCTATCCAAAAATATAAGCCATAATTCAAAATTGTAAAAAATAAAAATTTTGGAAATTTTTGAAAATTTTCCAATTTTCACCAAACAAAAATGAAAGCGACAAAGTTCCTCAATTCGATATTTTTGAACTGCTATATCTGGTCGGAAATGTCTCCTGCTATCCAAAAATGTACATATCTGAAAAATCGATTGAGAATTAACGGAGTTATGGCCGATTTTCCATTTTCATGCACGTTAAAGATTTGAGGCATTACCGCTATGCGCACAAATTTCGTTTTACATTTAAGCAGTAACTACCACCCAGTTTCCCGAGAGAAAATCAAGCTTCAGATCTCTATCTCTTATTGTTGCTGAGAAATAGGCAAAATGGAAAAAAAAAAATAATAGTCTTGGTAATTACAATAGTCTTTCACCATTTTCAATGGTGAAAGCCTAATGAGATGAAAAGACGTTCAAAGTCTTCCTGGTATAATTAGACCAGGGTTCAATTTAGTCTGAAACCAATGAGTAGCAAATTTTTGTGACAGATTCACATTTTGGCTTAATCAATTCAAAATTTGAATAGCATTTGCTCAGATTTGAGGAGCAATTCTGATTTTTCGGGGTGCAAGTGGATACTTTTTCCGCCGATTTCTGGCCTTTTTTATATATCCCGCTTCGGCTTTTGTGCAGATGAAACTGACATCTCCAAAATAAAAAAAAGTAAAAAAAATCAGTTACCGTCTCTCCACGATGCCGGAAGCACTAATCGTCTAAAACAAAACTACATATACTTTAAGTTACACCATTCCAATCGAAATATTTGTAGACGTGACTTTGCTTGTTTATTTCTTTATTTAAAAACGTCCCCCTCCCCGTCTTCAAAATTTTAACCTGAGAATATGCCATCGTTTAACGCGTCTCGCGAGATGTTTACTTTTAGTTTCCAGTTAAGTTAATCAATCATACTATACAGCGCTGTTTTATTCTATTTTTAGTAACATATTTTATAAACACATGTGATTAAAAACGGAGTCTGCATTTGTCTTCCAGTTATCGGATATATTGAAATAAAAACTGGTTCAAATTAATCACGACCACAACTTGGAATATTAAACAAGTTAGTCCTGCATTTATAAATTGATTTTTTCGTAGGCCTAATTATACTCCAAATTCATCAAAAATTTGTGAATCACACTTCACAGGTTTGAAAGCAATTTTGGCTAATGAATAAAATAATTCTATCGCTTTTACTGCGATTTGCGTCGCATTTTGCAATGCGATAGCGCTTAAATTGAACCCTTGAATTAGACAATAGAAACATACAAAAGTGCAAAGATTAATTAACAGTAGATCAATTATGTAATTTGGCTGTAAACTCATTAATATCTGCTGAATTCTCTAAAAAACCGATTATAGAGAAATAAAGATATACAGGGTTTAAAATCCCCTTAAAAGAGTAAAAAAAAACAAAAACCATATATTAAGATTTAATTAAAAAATTATTACTATTAGAATATTAACACATGGGAAATGGGGAAATAATTAAGCATTTGAATCTGGTTTGAACCAGTCAATAAAATATGCTTCCATATTCCTTCTCTTTATAGTATTGTCAATATTGACTTTATAAAAAGGAAAAATACTAAATTTAATATTTAAATTATTAGCACGAAGTATTGAAATGTTTAGAGACTTTCAAAACAGGATTAGTTGTAAACTTTGCTGCCTATGAACTGGGATACCTCCACGTAATTCAGTGCTGCGTTCTCCTATGTAGATCTTTAGACACGTATTGCAAATAAGAACATAAATTAAATTTTTAATGTTGATACGAACGTTAGCCAGGAACAGGCGTTTGATACTAGGACTAAAACCTAGGACTAAAACAAACAGACGCAGTGTACGCACCCCATTTAATTGTTAAAATGTAGATCATCGTGGTGATCGTTTAGAAGGACAAGCAAATAATTTTCGCGACCAGAAGTTAAATCCAATGTATAAGAATTGTCCAAGTAGACAATCTGGTGTTAACATGCGTAGTACTAATGATGAAGCCAATGTACATTTAACCGTTTTAACTTCTGAGTATACTGCAAGTGAAATATTGACAATGGAGGCATTCAATGCTGCAGTCATTGGTACTACCTGTACAAAAACTGTTTGTGGCAGGCCTTGGTTAGACAATTATGCTATGGACAGACGAGCGTATTTTTTCGCCCGATCGAAGCGATTGAGATTCGCCAGCGATTTATTACGGCCGATAACGAGCGGGCACACATAGCGATCGTCTCGAAAGCATACAAGTAATTACACCGATAGATAGAAAAAGAGAAGCTCGAAAACATGTTACAGAATGGCTAGCTATGAAAAAATTCAGTGAAAGCAAGAGTAAGAATGAAGATAGTGTTCATCTTGATGAGCAGGGCTCTATAAAAGTTGAGTGTGCCTGCGCACACACTTGAAAATGTGCCTGCAGGTTCATACTCAAAAAGAGAGTATTCAATTGCCAGGTATATAGTATGATTGGGGGGGGGGGGGCTTACGAAAGCTTCTTGGGTTGGACTCAGCAGAAGAAATTATAAATAATTTTTAGTACCTTTTTTATTATGGTTTCTAAATTGTATTAATGTATTATAGATTACTTTAAAAACAAAGAGTATGTTTGATGTGCATATTATTGTTGTTTGGGGATTATATAAACACAGAAGAGATGCCTACCGGCTTCAAACAAGTTCATAATGATCATATCGCATAATACTAGATCTTTCCGATCTGTGAAATATTTTCCCTTGGGTTAGGGTTAGGGTTCGGGTTAGGTTTATCTTAAACTATTTTGAAGGGTTTGGGTTAGAATTGTGGCTATAACACGGAAAAATATTTCACAGATCGGTTCACAAAGCATTCTCAGTCTTAAGTTGAGAATTTGCTTAACTTTCAATCACTGATTATTAGAAATATATTTTATTTTTATGCAGAAACACAAAACTTTACACATGGTTTCTTATTGATGTATTTGATACATTAAGACAATAAAAGTTTTATAAAGAGCTATATTTTTGTTAATATATGACAAACAATTTTGAGTAAATTCTCAACTTAAGTTTGAGAATGCTTTATGAACTCGGCGTGCTATTATATCTCTTTGTGCAGCCAGGTTGTCATTCTTTAAAATTAACTTCCGGTATAATTTGGATACTAACAAGACTTGTCTGTTTTTGACCGTAGATCATTGCAGTCTTCGGCGGGGTGATTTCTCTGTATATGCACTTTATAATTTTTAAATAAAATAACATCACCACAAACTCGGCAAGAGACTTTGTTCTTTTTTCCACTGGGTACTCGATAGGAAGCCATCGTTAAAGAATTATCAGGTGTTAGTGTGGTTACCCCACGGTACTGGTGTTTAGGGGTCGCCGAGGTCACAGGTGATAGTTCATACGTCGCGTGCTATTCTTTTAATGGCATTCTACTAGAATTGTTACTAAACGTGTAACGTTTCCTTGAAGGGATAACCACGTTTGGGGTAGGGGGAGCTTGATATCTCTGCCACCAGTGATCAATTCCTGGCTGATCACGAGCCACCGGTAAAACGGAACTTCGGAAGGGTGTGTAAGGACCAGCTAAAAAGTGGTCATTAACGGTGTTTTGCTTAAATTAATGTTATAAGTTTCACCGTAGGAATAAGTCAGAGTCGTTCAGTTTTCAAACCTTTATGTAACAAAAACTTTCAAAATATATAATAAGTATTTACAGCTTCAATATGATTATTTCTGTTAACTGTCCTTTTTCGGGTGAACAGCGTTCACCATACTATAATGGAGTCTTTCCTTTTTCGGGCAAATAGCATTTGCCGTACTGTCTTGAAATCTGTCCTTTTTGGGGCGAATAGCATTCGCCGTACTTTTCTTGAAGCTTTCCTTTTTCGGGTGAATAGCATTCACCGTACTTGTTCTTGAATCTGCAACTTGTCTTTTTCGGGTAATTCTACATTGCCGTACTCTCTGAAAATGAAAGGGAAGGGACCTCTTTCATGAGAGGAGGTCTAAGCCTTCGGAACGTAGCTTGCCGTTATCAGCGATTTAATCGCTGACCATCGGCCGCAGTCCCGTTGACTAGCCTACAGGGCAAGTTTCAGCCGTCTAAATGTATCTATAAGGGACATTTATTTCTACTGGCTGTTTACAAATTTTGCATGAGAAAGATCAAATCATAAGAATAGAAACACGATTAATACACAGTATTATATCGATTATAACAGTACAATGTATATATTGGTTACACAAAATATATTACAAAACATCAATCATTAGACAATAATAATTATTTACTAATAATACAAATCATTTTAAGAGGTAGGAGTTATCTATTACCCCAATCTAAAAATAATTACCCTGGTTAGAAAGGTATGGAATATTAAGGTATTTAAAGAAATTATTAAAAGAGAATATACTACTATAGACTTCTATAATAAGATATAAAATACGTGTTTAATATATATATAAATGACAATGTCCTACTCTAACAAAATAATGAAATATGATAGTATTAGTAAAAACAAACAAAGTAGTCGCGAATATCCTGGCACTTGACTGCTTCAAAATTAAGCAGAGGTCACAGCCAGTCACAGGTGATAGGTCATAAGTCACAGGTGGAATCGCTAACGTCGCGTGCTGATGTTTTTATCATCGACCAGCTTATTCTAGTAAATTATTATACGGTAATCAAAGTAAACAAAAAAACAACAACAATAAAAATAAATAGTATCGCTGACCATCGGCCGCAGTCCCGTTGACTAGCCTACAGGGCAAGTTTCAGCCGTCTAAATGTATCTATAAGGGACATTTATTTCTACTGGCTGTTTACAAATTTTGCATGAGAAAGATCAAATCATAAGAATAGAAACACGATTAATACACAGTATTATATCGATTATAACAGTACAATGTATATATTGGTTACACAAAATATATTACAAAACATCAATCATTAGACAATAATAATTATTTACTAATAATACAAATCATTTTAAGAGGTAGGAGTTATCTATTACCCCAATCTAAAAATAATTACCCTGGTTAGAAAGGTATGGAATATTAAGGTATTTAAAGAAATTATTAAAAGAGAATATACTACTATAGACTTCTATAATAAGATATAAAATACGTGTTTAATATATATATAAATGACAATGTCCTACTCTAACAAAATAATGAAATATGATAGTATTAGTAAAAACAAACAAAGTAGTCGCGAATATCCTGGCACTTGACTGCTTCAAAATTAAGCAGAGGTCACAGCCAGTCACAGGTGATAGGTCATAAGTCACAGGTGGAATCGCTAACGTCGCGTGCTGATGTTTTTATCATCGACCAGCTTATTCTAGTAAATTATTATACGGTAATCAAAGTAAACAAAAAAACAACAACAATAAAAATAAATAGTATTCTTTATTTTACATGGTTTACGTGACTGTAATAATTTTTTAAAATGTGCCTGCAAAAAAGTTTTTTAAAGCAAATGTGCGGAAATATCGATGCCTGTTGATGAGACTGAAGAAGACAGAAATAATGAAAACAGAGTGAATCACGAAGACAGAAATGACGAAAACAGAGTTAATCAAGAAGAAGACAGAAATGGCGAAAACAGAGTTAATCATGACGAAGACAGAAATGGCCAAAACAGAGTGAATCATGACCAAACTAATGAAGATAGACCAAAACAAAGCAGATCCAATCATGATGAAAATGGGAGACATGATGATGGGCCTTATGATAGAGAAAATCAGAAACAGACAGGCGTCACTGCTAAAGTAGATGTCAAACAAGGACAAACTATTCGTTTTTATACGCCCACATTGAAATGTGGTCTTATATTGTCGTTGCCCCCGTCCACAATTGCTTGGACGCTCTAGTTAATATCCGATTGACTTTAAATTTATACACAGTGTCTAAGGTCATGAGACGAAGAAGCATATTCATTTTCAGCGATTTCCGATAATTAATGCCAGAGTTATGGCCCTTGATTACTTAAAAAAAATTTTGGACGCTCTTAAGGCCAAAAATAATATCCGATTGACTTTAAATTTATACACAGTGTTTAAGGTCATAAGACAAAGAAGTCTATTGATTTTCAGTGATTTCTGATAATTAGTGCCAGAGTTGTAGTCCTTGATCACTTCAAAAAATCTTGTGGATGCTCTAGAGGCCAAACTTAATATGCAATTGACTTCAGATTGATACACAGAGTTTAAGGTGTTGAAACGAACAAATATTTTGATTTTCAATGAATTTGGATAACTGATTAGCTAAATCCATCATATTAAATGTTTCCTACACTAATTGTTAGTGTGGGGCAAAACTTTTTAAAAAGCAAACAAATTCTAATAATTTTCTGATAATTACATAATGAGTTGTTACTCCTAATCAGATTTTAGTGTAGTATAAATGTTTCATTACCGAAAAAAGTAAAAATATGCAACAACTCTTGTTGACTGCCCGGACAATTTAGCTGCTGTGGGCCTATGTTTCGTTGAGTGGCAACCTATCTTTCATCCTACAAAGATGATGATATAAAAGAGGCTGTGATATTAGGCAGGGCTGGCAAGGCATCCAGTAGTAAAAGATATTGGTTTAATATTAAATTCACCAAACCAATTGACCTGAAAGATGAAAATGTATCAATAGATTTAGGAACTGTAAAAGATTTACATTTAGTACCTGAAGAAGAGATTGAATGTGTTTTGATGTCGCTATACACAAAGAATTAGAATGTTGGAAGAAAGAAAATGTGTACAATGAAGTCGATAATACAGGAGAAAAATGTATTTCGACACGATGGGTGTGCACCCTGAAGAACATAGATGGTCAGTTTGTTCAAAAAGCACGATTAGTAGCACACGGTTTTGAAGAGGATAACTTGGATGATCTTCAGAAAGACTCCCCTACATGTTCACGTGAATCACTTAAAGTAATTTTGTCTGTAATTGCACAGAAAAGGTGGGCTGTAAAGAGCATAGACATAAAGACTACCTTCCTACAAGGGAATACAGTATCAAGAAAAATATATCTTAAACCTCCAAAAGAAGCTAAAAGTTCTGGAAAAGTATTGTTACTTAATAAATGTGTATATAGCTTATCCGATGCTTCTTTAAAGTGGTATGAGCGAGTCAAGTCAACACTGTTGGAGTGTGGTGGAAAGATGTCACAAGTAGACCCTGCTGTGTTTTACTATTACAAGAACGCAACACTTATTAGTTTATTAGCTGTACACGTAGATGATTTTTTATAGGCTGGCACATCGCTTTTCGAAACAAGTGTAATTAATCATGTCGGGAAGGAATTTCATATTGGTAAAGAAGAATCTTTATCGTTTAAATATGTCGGCTTTCACTTGTCTCAAGAGAATGAAATCATCACTTTATCTCAACATGATTATGCTCTCCATATCACCCAGATTGAGACTGATAAATATTCAACCCAAGATACACCCTTAACGGAGTCTCAGAAGGCAGCTTTACGCATTAAGGTTTGTCAACTTCTCTGGTTAGCCAACCAAAGAAGGCCTGATATCAGCTTTGATGTTGGAAAGATAGCTACATGTGTCAAAAATGGCACTATTCAAGACATCTATGATTGTAATAAGATTATTAGAAAAGTGCAGTCACACAAAGTTGATCTAAACTTTCAACATCTTGAAGGACGTCTTCGACTTGTTATATACAGTGATGCCTCATTCGGGAATTTATTGGACGGTAGTATTCAGAGTGGTCATATTGTCTTACTGTATAGTTGGGTACGAGACCTAAAATCCGTGACCAATTTGCGGGGAAATTGTTTTGAAGGTGGTTTCAATATGAAAAAAAACCTACTGAAATGATTAAGCTGCAGTGCCTCTCTCTAAAATTCTGGTGGAAGCCTCTAGAGGGCCAAATTCAAAATGGTGGTTAGATGTTGCGGGAAAATATAAAAGTATGTAATATAGACGTCTGATGTGTCTACTCATATGTTTTTAAGGGTCTCTGAATCGAAATATTGTAATCAAAAATCCATCCAGCCACTTGTTTTGCCAATATGGCCTAAAAATCCAAGATGGCCACCATTTTTGGCCTGGTAAATAGTTTCGGGGTTGATGTCTTCAATTTTGATGAATTTGTCTCGATAGATGGCAACCAGCAATAATACTCACCGATATTTATCATCTGATATACTGTAGTCCACTGATTTTGATTTTAATTTAATCAACGCTTAATAATAGAGCCATGTAATATTTAATCGCACATGATAATCAACATCACCAACTTATCCAGTCAAAGTTTTATAAATCAGAATCCAATTCAAAAGATAGGTCCAGTTTTGATTGTTCAGATTCCGAAGTTGAATTGTCATCGGAGTCTTCATCACTTGCACTATCACTGCAGTGAACAAGCAAGTCACTTAAACGTCTTGGTAATGCTGGGTTCACATATCTAATTGAGCTGCACTGTCCATTATGGAGCAGTTTCCAACCATTACCAACGGAAGAGTGTGTGACCTGAGACTTTCTGTAATTAAGCATTAAATAAGCCTGAAAATAAAATAAAGACAAGAACACAACTATCGTTATGCGAACAGTTGTTTTATTGATAACTCAAATTAATTTTTGTTGTTGGTTAATCAATCAGATATTATATAAAAGTAATCTTTCATATATCGAGTAGATATGTATTAATTATGTTCTTAAAGGAAGGATAAGATTGTTAAGTACATGTATATTTTTGGTCTGAAAACCCTTGCTCATATGTACATGGAGGTTACTTCCCTTGATTGGAAGTCTTTGGTGAGCCTTCATTGTAGGAGATCACCTGGAGGTGAGGTCTGCCATCCTGAATGTCTGATCCATGACGTGTGCATTGGTTTGTTAATGTAAACTGAATAAATATCTTGAAACAGGCTAGCCTTGATCATCATTATTAAAGTGTTACATACCATAAAAGACAAAGCCTCGATTATCCATTTTTACATTTAATTTAATTTTTTAAAAAAGATTATTCCAATCCAACAAATATCGCAGTCTAGCAATGGCATCGAAAGTTGATTATGGTCTGGATAAGTTAATTTATTTCTAATTGATAATTTAGATAGTATTTCAAGCCTTAAGAAAGACCTTCAATAGGCAGATTTAGCTCTTGCATAATGTATGTTTCAGAGAGGGAGAGGATTTTATCATACTAGTAAATTACACATTAATATAATTCAGAAACAATCAATGATATGGGAACAAGAGTTGTACAACCAGTTCCGATATAAATCACCAAGAGATTATTTTCATACGTTTGAATGTGATGTAAGTACACTTTATTTTTAAACGCCTACATTTTCATGTGGACGTATTATGCTGTCGCCCCTGTCCGTCCGGACACCATTTGTTTGTGGACTCTCTACAGGTCACAATTCTTATCCGATTTTGACAAAACTGGAAATATAGCTTTATCCCCATAAGATCGTGGCTGCTTTTGATATTGGCATGTATCGGATCGAAACTTCATGGATTATGGAATTTATGGCCCTTGATTGTACATGTTTTTAGCTTGTGGACCCCCTATAGAGGTAACAATTTTGAATCGATTTTGATGAAACATGTATGTTTTTGTTAATAACTGAAAGATCTTGTTTAGGGTTGCAAAATTCCCAAGAATTTTCAAACAGGGTAAATTTTTCAGGAATTTTCCGTGAATTTGGGGAATTTTGAATTTGGTGTCAATAATTGAAACCTGTGTCGCTATTAATGAGTTGCAAGTGAAAGTAATATCTTAATAACTAAACATATTATCTGATAACATAAATCTAATAACTAATAATGAGATAGTTGTGTTTAATTGTTCATACACAGGTTACACACTCTATAATTACATAAATTTATCTCTTTAGTTTTACCATTTGGAACACAAATAACATGGTTAAATAACTTTTAATAGTTTATATAGATGAAAGTAAAAGAGAAAAAGGAAATTGGAGTAAATAATTTTATTTAGTATTTTTATACGCCCACATTTCCATGTGGACGTATTATGTCGTCGCCCCTGTCCGTCCGTCCACAATTTGTTTGTGGACTCTCAGCTGCTTTCGATACTGGCATGTATTCGATCAAAACTTCATGGATTATGGCCCTTGATTGTACAACAAATCACGTTTTTAGCTTGTGGACCCTATAGAGGTCACAATTTTGAACCGATTTTGATGAAACTTGACATGTATGTTAATAATCCAAAGGTCTTGGTTCCTCTGGATATTTGCATCCATCGGATCGTAACTTCCTGATTTATGGCCCCTGATTGTCCGAAAAATCACCCTTTTTAGCTTGTGGTCCCTCTGGACGTCAAAATTATTTAAAAAAACCCTTTGATTATATCACCGTTACATGGTAATTTAGCATGCTGCAGAACTTAATAAAAACCAAACAAATTCTAATGATTTTCTGATAATAACTTAATATGCGACAATTTTTGTTGACTGCCCGGACGATGTACTGTAGCTGCTGTATGGGCGTATGTTTCGTTGCCTGGCAACCTATTTTTTAGCTTGTGGTCCCTCTGGAGGTCACAATTATTATCCAATTTAAAAAAACGTTTGATTATGTCACTGTTACAGTTGAGTTTGAATTTTGGGAAAATCGGACCAAAATTGCCATACAAAATGGCCGCCGTTTGCACGCGAATACTGTTAAAAAATGGTATATCAAGGTTGTGGACCCTGTAGATGTCACATTTTTAATTCGATTTTGATGAAACTTGAAATTCATGGTTATAACCCAAAGATCTTGGTTCCTTTCGATATTTGTGCATATATCGGATCGTAACTTTCTGAATAATGGCCCCTGATTTTACGCAAAATCGCCTTTTTATATGCCCACATTTTTATGTGGACATATATTGTCGTCGCCCCTGTCCATCGGTCCATCCGTCCACAATTTGTTTGTGGACCCTCTACACGTCACAATTCTTATCCGATTTTGACGAAACTTGAAATATAGGTTTATCCCCAAAAGATCTCGGCTGCTTTCGATATTGGCATGTATCGGATCGAAACTTCATGGATTATGGAATTTATGGCCCTTGATTGTACGAAAAGTCATGTTTTTAGCTTGTGGACCCCAAGTAAAGTAAAAGAGAAAAAGGAAATTCGAGTAAATAATTTTAGTATTTTTATACGACCACATTTCCATGTGGACGTATTATGGGTCGCCCCTGTTTTTAATTCGATTTTGATGAAACTTTAAATTCATGGTTATAACCCAAAGATCTTGGTTCCTATCGATATTTGCGCATATCGGAACGTAACTTCCTGATTTATGGCCCCTGATTATACGCAAAATCGCCTTATTTTAGCTTGTGGTCCCTCTGGTGGTCACAATTATTATCCGATTTAATAAAACGGTTGATAATATTACTGTTACACCGTAGGGAAGGTTGAGTTTGAAATTCGGGAAAATCGAACCAAAATTGCCATACAAAATGGCCGCTGTTTGTACGCGAATACTGTTAAAAAATTGTATATCATGGTTGTGGACCCTGTAGAGGTCACAATTTTAATTCGATTTTGATGAAACTTGAAATGCATGGTTATAACCCAGAGATCTTGGTTCCTTTTGTTATTTGTCCATATCGGATCGTAACTTCCTGAATTATGGCCCCTGATTGTCCGAAAAATCACTTATGGTCCCTCTGCAGGTCACAATTATTATCCGATTTAAAAAAACGTTTGACTCTATCACCGTTACACCCTACGGAAGGTTGAGTTCGAATTTCGAGAAAATCAGACCATAATTGCCAGAAAAAATGGCCGCCGTTTGTACAGTGTGAAAATATGGTATATCAAAGTTGTGGACCCTGTAGAGGTCACAATTTTAATTCGGTTTTGATGAAACCTGAAATGCTTGTTTATAACCTAAAGATCTTTATTCTTTTCGATATTTGCGCATATCAAATTATAACTTTATGGCCTTTGATTGTAGGAAAAATCACTTTCGGTATTGCTTGTTCTCTGTCTATCTCTCGAACAATTATTATCTGATTTAAAAAAAAACTCTGATTATATTACTGTTGCACCGTAAGGAAGGTTGAGTTGGAATTTCGTGAACCTCGTACCAAAATTGCCGGACGAAATGGTCACCGTTTGTACGCGAATAGTGTAAAAATATGGTATATCATGGTTGTGGACTCTCTACAGGTCAGAATTCTTATCCGATTTTGACGAAAAGTAACATTTCTAGGTTGTGTACCGTCACACCATAATCATTGTTGGCTTCGAATTTCATGAATATCAGACTGGAACTGACCAACAAAATGGCTGCTCCCAATACAGTATGAAATACAGGACTTAATGATGTAGGAAAAATCACTTTCGGTATTGCTTGTTCTCTATCCATCTCTGAAAAATGTGGGCGTATCATGCCTGGCAGTGCCAGCCTATCTTTTAGCTTGTGGCCCCTCAAAATTATTATCCGATTTAAAAAAACGTTTGATTATATCACCGTTACATTGTTATAAAAGATGATGTTGAATTTCGTGAAAATTGGACCAAAATTGACAGACAAAATGGCCGCTGTTTGTACGAGAATAGTGTGAAAATATGTTATATCAAGGTTGTGGACCCTATAGAGGTCACAATTTTGAACTGATTTTGTTGAAACTTAAAATACATGTTTATAACATAAAGATCTTAGTTCCTTTCGATATTTGCGCATATTGGATCGTAACTTCCTCAATTATGGCCCCTGATTGTATGTAAAATCGCCTTTATCACCTTGTGGTGCCTCTGGAGGTAACAATTATTACCTGATTTAAAAAAACGTTTGATTATATCACCGTTACAGGGTAATCTAGGTTGAGATTGAATATCATGAAAATCGTACCAAAATTGACAAACAAAATGACCGCCGTTTGTACGCGAATGGTGTAAAAATATGGTATATCAAGGTTGTGAACCCTATAGGGGTCACAATTTTAATTCGTTTTTGATGAAACTTGAAATACATTTTTATAACCTAAAGATCTTGGTTCCTTGCAATATTTACGCATATCGGATTGTAATTTCCTGAATTATGGCCTCTGATTATACGGAAAATTGCCTTTATTATCTTGTGGTCGGTCTGTAGTTTAAAAACATTTGATTATATCACCGTTACACTGTAATGAATTTTCAGTTTGAATTTTGGGAACATCGGACCAAAATTGATGAATGAAATGGCCGCCATTTTTACACGAATAGTGTAAAAATATGGTATATCAAGGTTGTGTACCCTGTAGAGGTCACAATTTTAATTTGATTTTGGTCAAACTTGAAATGCATGTTCATAACTGAAAGATCTTGGTTCCTGTCGATATTTGGACATATCTGATCGTAACTTCCAGAATTATGGCCCCTGATTGTACGAAAAGTCGCCATAATATTAAATGTTTCGTATCCAGTGGAGGTGACAGCTAATTCCATAATATTAAATGATTTGTATACTTAACATTAGCATGGGGCAGAACTTTATAAAAACCAAACAAATTCTAATGATTTTCTGATAATTACTTAATATGCGACAACTCTTGTTGACTGCCCGGACGATTTAGCTGCTGTGTGGGTGTATGTTTCGTTGCCTGGCAACCTATTTTGTTTCACGGCGTTGATTTCCGACGCGTTGATACAATTAAAACCACATTTATTCCAAAAGGCATCAAGCTACACAAAAAACTAAAAGTCAGCAATTGCCCGGCAAAAGATGCTGTCGTCTCACTTAAACTAGAAAATAAACAAACCACCAATTGCAATCATGATGTGGAAGGAAGATTTGAATTTCAAAATTAACTTTTCGTTCCGTTTGTGACAAATTACCAGTAGGCCTAAATAGTAAATATAATGAGTTAAAGTGGATGAAGAACTAGTCATTGACAATTATTTGAATTAAAAATAAAAGTCATTGACAATTTTCTATTTTTTGAGATGTTTTATTCATTTATTTTTGAAATAGCATTTTAACCAGACAAAAACAGAATATGGTTAGCTCTGAAATGGAAAAAAACGGAATTCAAATATTTAAAACGGAATTTGCAATTTTCTGAAACGGAAAATCATCACCCCTACCTGTAACTGTCACAATTTTAATTCGATTTTGATGAAACTGGAAATGCATGTTTATGACCTAAAGATCTTGGTTCCTTTTGGTATTTGCGCATATATCGGATCGTAACTTCTTGAATTATGTCCCCTGATCAGGGATTTCATTAAGAGCCGGCGGCTGACAATTTTCGCTGCCTACTTCGCTCGTTGCGCCGGCTATATTTTGATTCCATCTGACAATTTATTTGAATTTGTTACATCAGGAAAAGGTTGTAAATGTAATGGTAGTCCAGCGTTTTACTACGTAAAAGTAAGGAACAGATAGCTGGCGAGTTTACAAACTGCACGCCCAATAATAAACAGCGTCAAGGGTATCCGATACTGTAGGGCCCTAGACGGCTTGAAAAGTACAACGCGATAATTCAGGCGATATTCTGTACCTCCTTTCAAAAAGAGTTACGGGTGTAGTTTGATATCGTGCCTTTACTTTTTTCACCCGCTCGACATGAAATAACATTTATACCCATATAATAAAATGTTACGAGGTTTTATCTGTTTATACCCGACTATTTCATACAGTTTCTTTCGAAAACTGTCATTATACCGACTAGGTTGCATGTATTATATCGGTAAACTTACATGGAATAAAATACGTCGCTTTCAGTGTGGAAGCAATTTTCGGGGGCATAACTCTGCGTGTTTTAAAAATAACTTTTGCCCTTGTTTCGCGGGTGACGGCCCATCAATATTTGGTGATCTGTGTCCTATATAGGGGTGAAACTTCGGATATCACCAAAAGGCCTTTTGTATTTGCTTCCCATATGTTCTGGCAACATGCTGGTGAAAGGAAATCAAAATCAAAGAATAAATGCAAACATGATGGCACTTTAAGTATACATGCTGCTTTAGTACAGTGGAGCATCTCAGGTCCCTGAGCCTTTTGTGCTAAAATTTAAAAAATCTTTTTTATTAGAGGCAGTATTTGAGCTCTGTGAAAATATTAGACAAGTTGCAAACAAACTACATAGAAAACACTCATAATTTGGAATTTTTATCAAAAATATATTTTTTTACTGCCATGTCATGAAAAATGTACAAAATTTATGCATAGCATCTTTCAAAAAACCAATAATTTTCCACTTTTTTAGATAGCCAGACTGGCAAGTAATATATTTTTGGAAACCCTGGACAATATGCAAACAGAAAAATCACAAATCAGTTGCATTGATTGTAATTATAGAGGTCTGTACTGAAACATGTAACCACACCCCCTAAAAATGTCAATGACTGAATCAATCTTATCTTTGGTTGCAGAGCTAACATTACCAAACGAATCTGTCTAACAGAGTGTTACCATCCCTGGCTAATACATTTGTATATGTACATAGAAACTAAAATAGGTGCAATAAATATGAATTATGGTTAAAATAGGCCTTGTGGAAAGAAAAAAAATGCCATATTCAGCATATGTCCACCCCTCTCTAACAAAAGGGTCACAGAATACACAATTTTCACAAATTTGGAAATAGTTTAATGTTTTCAACATCACACAGCTCAGAGGCATCATACAAATCTTTATTGCATTTATTGTACTGAAGCAAGATGTCTGGGCCTTTACATCAATTGCCTGAAAAAATGAAGTCAAAAAGGTAGTTATGACATAGTTGGCAACATAAAAGAGGCCTGAAAATGAGCAAAATTAACATTTTACTGTTCTATAAGTGACATAAATTCAACAAACACCACAAATCCTAGATTTTGATAAAAAATATTGACCATTAAGCTGACATTTACACATCTACAACAGTTCTGTATCAGGGTGTGGTCTTATTGGCCTGACATGTCTCAAGGTTCTAAGTTTGACTTTAATTTAAAAAGGTCAGAAATCCTTGAAATGTACAAAATGACCATTTATTGGTGAAAAAAAACATTCCCAACTGTAATTCAACAACAAATTCTAATTATTATCATTTAATTGTCAACACAAAGGTGCAATTAAATCTCTCAAAACACAGTAATAAAAACGGGTGGGGTCGGGCATTTATAGCCCCTCTAAACAGACAGATGGGATGAAAAATGTCTATAAAGTCTATGATATTGCTTCCTAATTGAAGGAAATGCAAGAATTTAATGTTTCAAAGAAGAAAAAAATGCTTGTTCTGGGTAAAATAGTGGCCAAATTGTGCCTACCCCTGTTTTGAACATTTTGTACAAACCCATCTGCTGTATATTATTAACTCGGTGTTGCCTATTTTCCATTTTCTGTAGGAAAGCTGGAGCTATTTCTAAACCTGACAAGGTTATAGATCCCATCTAAGTTACATTAGAATGAAAATAAGGGCATTTTTAGAAATTTTGAGTCATTTGAGTAGGTATGAAAACATTAATCTTTACATCGAAATAGGAGAATCTGGAGATTTTCTGTGAATATTCCTGATTTTTAGACAAAATTGGGTGAAATTACAATGTTGTTCACTTTATCTGGGATTCCTGAGGATGAATATGCCATAATTGGACATTGAAATATTTTTCTTACTGTTAAAAACTAAATAAAAACTGAAAATTTGAAAATTTGCAGTAAAATCACAATTTTTCCCCAAACTTTGATAAATTTTTTGTTTAACTTAACTTTTTTTAGTTTTTCTGTAGTCAAGTTATTTTATACATATTTTCTGACAAATTAGTCATCATATTTTCAAAACTAATGCATATCCAGGGGCGGATCCAGGAATTTTTGCAGGAGGGGGGTTGCCAGGTTTCTGTCACGGAAATCTGCCATCATCGTCTCTAAATTACATAGGCATACATACAAATTGAGCTTTTTAAACAGAGAAATCATTTTTATACTGATGCAGGATCATTTTGTGATTTAATTTCATTGATGCAAGGCATTATTTTTTTTTTATGTCGCTGAGCAGGGGGGGGGGGGGGGTTGGACCCCCCAAACCCCCCCTCTGGATCCGCGCCTGATATCAGTCACAGCCTTGTCATACACAGACAGGACACAAATCACTAATTATTTCCCCATTGACTTCAATGTTAATTCTCGCCTCTAAGACCGGTTGTAACTTTTTCCCAAATATTCGTTGGGTAAAATGCTTTCTGACACAGATGGAGCAACATATGGCAAACTCTTGCTCAAAAGCATGTATGAGGTTCTTCATGAAAAACTTGAGATACATGTAGACAAGCTGGAAGTAGAGACAGCTAATCTTGCAATTTTCGGCCCTCCCTTTCAACGTAACCGACCCCACAACTCTTGTACCCTTCCGCCTCAAAATCATAAATATTCACCAAAACCTGGCAGAAAATATATTTTCAAACCCTTCTCTTCGATTCTACACCAAAAACTCAACAAAAATTGCCATGCAAAAGGGGGAAAAAGGGAAAGGGAGAGAAAGACTAAAAATAACTTCGCCCTTGTTTTGTGTGTGACGGCCCATGAATATTTGGTGATCTGTGTCCTTGTAGTTAAACTGCAAGAATGATCATTTCTTATCACAGTCAATTGTATCTTGGCCGATATTTTCTTGTTTAATTATTATTTTGTTAGCGAAAATAAAAAAGTTGTCTGACAAGAAAGTATAGCCTCTTTCTAGACGACCGCAGATGGCAAGCATTGTACACATTTTTAACAAAATGAAGTTTAACAGCCGATAGCCCACGATGTATTGATTGACCGGTATTATAGATAGCTACACATATACATAAGAAGATCTAGATCTGTGTCCTTGTAGTTAAACTGCAAGAATGATCATTTCTTATCACAGTCAATTGTATCTCGGCCGATATTTTCTTGTTTATTATTTTGTATGCGAAAATAAAAAAGTTATCTGACAAGAAAGTATAGCCTCTTTCTCATCCCAAAGACAACTCATCCCAGACAACTCATCCCAATAAAAGACAACTCATCCCACTTTTAAAAACAACTCATCCCAACTTTTAAAACCCCCCACTCCTTCCAGGTTACAAATAATTATCACTAATATATGAATTTATTACATTAAAAATTTATTAAATTATACATTTATGTCATGTATGAATTTATTACATCAACAATTTATTAAATTATACATTTATGTACGAATTTATTACATCAACAATTTATTAAATAATACATTTATTATAACATCAACTAATACATTTTTATAAATATGTTTTTCGTCTGACAGTTTGTCCTTCAGCCAGTCATTTAGTAATTTAGTCTGTCAGTTTGTCCTTCAGTCAGTCATTTAGTAATTTAGTCTGTCCTTCAGTTTGGTCCATATATCCCCCACATCTTTTTAATAGCTGGTTGGTGCAGATTTCCTGGTTGGTGTATGCATTCCAAAGTTCAAATAACTTGCATTGTGGTGTTCTTGTTTGCTTTTTTTGGTGTCTTTGCAATTTCACTTCTGATATCATTTTGATTTGTGTTGGTAGCTGTGCAGCTTCCTTGTACAACATTTGAAGGCCACCATTGTAAATTCCTTTACCATCCTGTAATATTGAGCTCTAGGTATACAATATTATTAAATTTAATACAATAGTGTTGAATTTAATACAATAGTGTTGAATTTAAAAAAATAATATTAAAGTCTAAACAGGATTACAAGTTCTTGATGCAACCGTTCACACCCGTCACACTGAACAGCCTCCTGTCTTGGGCGAACTACTGACTCACAAACTATACAGCTTAATTAGTTTGTAACAGGGCAAATACTACCACTCAGTTTAGTTAATTGTTGTTTTGTTAAATGATTTTGTATGAAGTGCTTCATGATGAAAGAATAAAACAAACACATCTAGCAATCTGTTAAAACAACAAAGTACTAAAACAGTAATATAAACAGTAATCATCAATTTATTACAACAACAATATCAATTTTATTAAGATAACAGATTGATTTTGCTCTGAGTGGTCTTCAAAGATAGCAATTATATTGAAACAAATACCACTTAGATTCATATGAACATGACTCAAATTCTCTAGATGAACAATTCTCCGAATATAGAGAAGCAATCAACGAACTAAAAAACTTAGGAATTCCCATTCAAAGGAATAGTCCTGATAATTGCGTAAACACATTCAGTAGAAAACTCATTAAATTTTGTAAAAACAATCATATTTTTATTTTAAATGGAAGATTTGATAAAGATAAAGTAGGTAGACCTACATGTAGAAATCTAAGTGTAGTTGATTATGTGATATGCTCCATTGATGTACATGTAATTAAGGTTATAGATTATTTTGAAATATTAGACCACTGTAAACTTTTCTCTGACGTTCATTCGCCAATACTTTTCGGTGTGCACACATCTGATACAATCAAACATTATCGAAACACAATCCCGAATAAAACAAATGCACCAACCGAACGTATTCATAAATGGATACCCGAGAAGAGTACTGAATTTGTAAAACTTGAAAAAATCTCATTTAAGTCATGAACGAGAGAACTGGGAAAACATTAGTCACTTTCGAATAAATGAAATTGTAAATGATATATCATCATTGTTTGTTCAAAGTGCCAAAGCAACATTCGGTGTGGTAAACTATAATCCTATAATATATAAAAATGAAAAAAGGCAAGATAAAAAGTGGTTTACACAGGACTGTAGGAACAAACGAAGAAATTATAAGAGAACTTTAAGGTTATATAAATTGTATCGTACAGAGTTATTTAAATCAAAACTGAAACAAAATGAATTTGTCTATAAAAGAGCAATTAAAAATAGTATAAGCATTTACAATGTAAAAATACAAGATGAAATGAAAACGCTTCGGTCCAAAGATCCTTTCTAGGCAATTTTGGAAAATAATAAACAGTCGAAATAGGGAGATCAACACTGATATTGATATATTGTTCCAATATTTCAAAAATATAAATGCAAGTAAACAAAGAGACCCAGAAGCCAAACTTAAGATAAATTATTCTGTGAATGATAACGATATTTTAAATAAACCTTTTAGCCGAAGTGAAATATATAAAAGTATTAAAAATTTAAAAAATAACAAATCCCCAGTTGAAGATTTAATAATTAATGAATACATCTCATCTACTAGGGACCATATGATCGAAATTTATGAATATTTATTCAATTTGATTTTTGATACTGGTGTGCTGCCAGATGTTTGGCTTAGGGGAAACATTGTCCCAATCTTCAAAAACAAGGGAAGCAAATCGGACCCAGAGAACTACAGTCCAATAACGTTACTATCAACCATAGGGAAATTATTCACCTCTATACTTAACTCCCGTTTATATCAATACCTTGACGAACTCTTGATCTTAAATGAAAATCAAGCTGGTTTCAGAGCTGGATACTCAACATCTGATCATATATTTTCACTTTATTCATTAATTGAATTATTGAAATTAAAAAAAAGAAAACTCCATTGTTGTTTTATTGATTTTGAAAAATGTTTTGACTCGATACAAAGAAATTATTTGTACGGTATTTAAAACTCTTACTAAATAATATAAATGCCAAGTTTTATTACATCATTTAAAATATGTACTTGAATATAAAGTCTTGTATTATCCATAATAATGAGAAATCTAACTTTTTTCCATGTGAAATAGGCACAAGACAAGGAGAAAATTTATCCCCCATTCTTTTTTCATTATTTCTAAATGATCTACAAGAATGATCAAAAATCCGAACTTGAAATTTATATTAAAATTTTTGTATTACTTTATGCTGATGATACTATCTTATTAGCGGATAACCCTTGTGACCTACAAACACTTTTAACAAATTTCGATCAGTACTGTGACAAATGGAATTTAAAAATAAATATACAGAAAACTAAGGTATTAATATTTTCAAGTGGTAAAATAGCTATAAATCAAAAAATTTATTTAAAAAAGGAAGAAGTGGAAATAACTATTATAAATATTTTGGAGTCATATTTCAAAGAAGCAGGAGCTTCTCCAAAACAAAACAAGATGTGATTGAAAAAGCAACTAAGGGAATGTACTCTTTATTAAGAAAATGCAGAAATAATAACCTTTCTATTTCTTGTCAAATTCAGTTGTTTGACAAATGTATTTTGCTAATATTAATGTATGGATCAGAAATCTGGGGCTATGAAAATGTAGATAATTTGGAAAAAATACAATTAAATTTTTTCAAGACAATTTTAAATTTACGAAAAACCACCCGAAAATGTATGATATATGCAGAACTCGGAAAACTTCCAATACAATGACTCATTAAGATGCGGATGATACAATTCTGGAATAGACTCTTAAACAGTAAAGCTAGTAAACTATCATTTTGCTTATATAAACTTTTATATATCAACTGTTCCAAATATAATTTTGATTGTAAATGGATTTATTTCTTGAAAACTATTTTAAATGAAATAAGGTTTCCCTATACGTGGAACTGTCAAATAGTAGATAATTGGACAACTAAAAGAATTGAAATATCATTAAAAATCAATTCTTACAAAAATGTTTACCAGATATACAACTTTCACCAAAATGTCTTTGTTACAAAATATTTTAAAACGATTTCAAATTACAACCATATTTTAATAATTTAACAAATATTAACATACTAATTTTGTCTAGATTCAGACTTGGGAGTCATCGGTTACCAATTGAGTCGGGGAGGTGGAATAAAACACCAAGAAACGAAAGACTCTGTCATGTCTGTGACTCAGCGGACTTCTGAGACGAATTCCACTATATTCTAAAGTGCAAATATTTTACTATTGAAAGAAAAAGATTATTGCCAGATTGGTGCCAAAACCGACAAAATACATTCAAATTTCAAAGTCTTTTTATACGCCCACATTTTCATGTGGACGTATTATGTCGTCGCCCCTGTCCGTCCGTCCACAATTTGTTTGTGGACTCTCTACAGGTCACAATTCTTATCCGATTTTGACGAAACTTGAAATATAGGTTTATCCCCAAAAGTTCTCGGCTGCTTTCGATATTGGCATGTATCGGATCAAAACTTCATGGATTATGGCCCCTGATTGTACGAAAAATCACGTTTTTAGCTTGTGGACCCTATAAAGGTCACAATTTTGAACCGATTTTGATGAAACTTGACATGCATGTTTGTAACCCAAAGATCTTGGTTCCTTTCGATATTTGCGGCTTACGGAATGTAATTTCCTGAATTATGGCCCCTGATTGTCCGAAAAATCACCCTTTTTAGCTTGTGGTCCCTCTGGAGGTCACAATTATTATTCGATTTAAAAAACCGTTTGATTATATCACCGTTACACCCTAAGGAAGGTTGAGTTCGAATTTCGGGAAAATCGGACGAAAATTGCCATACAAAATGGCCGCCATTTGTACGCGAATACTGTTAAAAAATGGTATATCAAGGTTGTGGACCCTGTGGAGGTCACAATTTTGATTCGATTTTGATGAAACTTGAAATTCATGGTTATAACCCAAAGATCTTGCTTCCTTTCGATATTTGCGCATATCTGATCGTAACTTCCTGAATTATGGCCCCTGATTATACGCAAAATCGCCTTTTTCTTAGCTTGGAGGTCACAATTATTATTCGATTTAAAAAAACGTTTGATTATATTACCGTCACACCCTAAAGAAGGTTGAGTTCGAATTTCGGGAAAATCGGACGAAAATTGCCATACAAAATGGCCGCCGTTTGTACGCGAATACTGTAAAAAAAATGGTATATCAAGGTTGTGGACCCTGTGGAGGTCACAATTTTGATTCGATTTTGATGAAATTTGAAATTCATGGTTATAACCCAAAGATCTTGCTTCCTTTCGATATTTGCGCATATCGGATCGTAACTTCCTGAATTATGGCCCCTGATTATATGCAAAATCGCCTTTTTTTTAGCTTGGAGGTCACAATTATTATCCGATTTAAAAAAACGTTTGATTATATTACCGTTACACCGTAAGGAAGGTTGAGTTCGAATTTCGGGAAAATCAGACCAAAATTGTCATACAAAATGGCTGCTGTTTGTACGCGAATACTGTTAAAAAATGGTATATCAAGGTTGTGGACCCTGTATAGGTCAAAATTTTAATTCGATTTTGATGAAACTTGAAATTCATGGTTATAACCCAAAGATCTTGGTTCTTTTCAATATTTGCGCATATCAGATCGTAACTTCCTGAATTATGGCCCCTGGTTATACGCAAAATCCCCCTTTCTTTAGCTTGTGGTCCCTCTGGAGGTCACAATTATTATCCAATTTAAAAAAACGTTTGATTATATCACCGTTGCACTGTAAGGAAGGTAGAGTTTGAATTTCAGGAAAATCGGACCAAAATTGACAGACAAAATGGCCGCCGTTTGTACGCGAATACTGTTAAAAAAATGATATATCATGGTTGTGGACCCTGTATAGGTCACAATTTTAATTCGATTTTGATGAGGAAGGTTGAGTTCTAATTTCGTGAAAATCGTACCAAAATTGCCGGACGAAATGGTCGCCGTTTGTACGCGAATAGTGTAAAAATATGGTATATCATGGTTGTGGACTCGCTACAGGTCACAATTCTTATCCGATTTTGATGAAAAGTCACATTTCTAGGTTGTGTACCGTCACACCATAATCATTGTCGGTTTCGAGTTTCATTAATATCAGACTGGAACTGACCAACTAAATGGCTGCTCCCAATACAGTATGAAATACAGGACGTAAAGATGTAGGAAAAATCACTTTCGGTATTGCTTGTTCTCTGTCCATCTCTCGAAAATGTGGGCGTATCCTGCCTGGCAGTGCCAGCCTATCTTTAATTATAAAAACACTGTTGTATTACAGAAATTATGTCGATTCATTAAAATCATTATTTCAAAAGTTAATCCTCCATGAAAACCTTTTGTTTTATACTAAATATACACCACTATTGTTATTGTCAATATTATTTATTGATAATTAATATCATTTAAATTGTTCGCACATGTCATTTAAGTTTGAACTTTTTTTATTTTTTTTATATATAAATTTGCATTATCTCAATAACTATGTATATTTAGTTTTGGAGAATAAAGAAGTAGTATTTGTTGGGATGAGTTGTCTTATAAACTGATTTTTCAAACCTGTTCACTAGTTAATTACCTAGTGCTAACTTTTTCATTCAAAATATTTTTACCTGATATTGTAACATGCTTCAGGGTAAACCCCGCGTTCTGATTGGTCAATTAGACACTGTCTATTGGACAATAACACCCTTTTGTTTTAGTAATGTCTTTTAAAGTCCTAAAAAAAGCATGTTACAATGTCGATAAACACTTCCTGTTTCGCATTTAGAGGGGTGTTATTGTCCAATAGACATGTCCTGAGATTTTACATTAGAACCCTCGACGCTACGCGTCTCAGGTCCTAATGATCTCAGGACATGTCTATTGGACAATAACACCCCTCTAAATGCGAAACAGGAAGTGTTTATCTCCTAACTATATTAATAGTGATATAGGTTCTGATTTAAATATAGACTATAGAGATGCCCATATTGGCCTGAAGTGTGTAATTCTTAAAGTGGTGTAAAATCAACCAAATTGCATCATATTGAATGTCAAAATGCAAAATTTAGTGAGTTTAGTTCGATCGATTCATTTTCCGCGACTGCATCATGCAAACTGATTTTTCAAACCTGTTCACTAGTTAATTACCTAGTGTTAACTTTTTCATTCAAAAAATATTTGCCTGATACTATATTAAGTGATATAGTTTCTGATTTAAATATAGACTATAGAGATGCCCGTATTGGCCTGAAGTGTGTAATTCTTAAAGTGGTGTAAAATCAACCAAATAGCATCATATTGAATGCGAAAATGCAAAACTTTCTCCCGGGGAGGAGGGGGGCATGCCCCCGAACCCCCTAGGTTACATTGAGCCTTTGGCACTCAATTCGATCGCCTATGGCGATCTTTTCGAGCACTCGGCTCTCAAAATGTTAGCCGCATACTCTGATGATTTACCCAGCTACAGTAATATTTAGTGAAACCCCTGCCTAATTGTATGAAAAATCTCCTTTGTTAGCTTGTGGTCCCTCTGGAGGTTTACAATTATGACCCGATTTAAAACAATGTTTGATTATATCACCGTTACAATGTACTGGAGGTTCAGTTCGTATTTCATGAACATCAGACCCAAATTGCCGAACAAAGTAATCACTGTTTTTACGCAAATATCGTAAAAATATGGTATATCATGGTGGTGTATGGCAGTATATTAGATTCAAAATTTTAACATGTTATCGTCTAATTTCTTACTTCTATTCATGCAATTCTAACGTCCCATTCATGTAATTTCTAAATTAAGACAATGTATAATTCAACTTCTTAATTTGTTCAGTGTAAATATCAATTCTGTTTCATCTTATTTCTATTATTGAGGCGAAAAATGTCTACTTCGTTGTTGCTTTAAATGTTAAGCATGAATGGCAAACAAATCTAGAATTTTGATACTTCTATACCTTTTATACCTTTTTTATACCTTTTCTTCGGTCTACCATTAAGCCTGTGTGGCTTGTTGACCACCTTGAATAAATCTAACATTGGGAGGTTTGCGCATGTTTGGGCTAAATATACTCTTCAAAAAAAGAAACGCACAACCCATTTTTCATCATTTTTTTATTTGACTGAGGTCTTTGTTTCAGCAAATCTTACTTGTTTTTAATGCCATTATGTAAGGATAAAAGAAATTCATTATTGATTTTAAAGGTAGGGTCACTAATTGTGACTGGTCATATTTTTTGCTGAAATTTTTATACGCCCACATTTTTATGTGGACGTATATTATCGTCGCCCCTGTTCGTCCGTCCACAATTGTTTGTGAACAGTCTACAGGTCACAATTTTTATCCGATTTCAATGAAACTTAAAATATAGGTTTATCACTCTAAGATCTCGGTTCGTTTTCGATATTGGCATGTATCGGACTGTAACTTCATGGGTTATGGCCCCTGATTGTACGAAAAATCACGTTTTTTAGCTTGTGAACAGTGTAGAGGTCACAATTTTGAACCAATTTTGATGAAACTTGCAATGCATGTTTATAACCCAAAGATCTTGGTTCCTTTCGATATTTGCGCCATTCGGATTGTAACTTCCTGAATTATGGCCCCTGATTGTCCAAAAATTCGCCCTTTTTAGCTTGTGGTCCCTCTGGAGGTCAAAATTGTTATCTGATTTAAAAAAACGTTTGATTATATCACCGTTCCATGGTTGTGAAGGTTGAGTTCGAATTTTGAGAAAATCGGACCAAAATTGACGGACAAAATGGCCGCCGTTTGTACGCAAATAGTGTGAAAATATGTTATATCAAGGTTGTGGACCTTATAGAGGTCACAATTTTGAACCGATTTTGTTGAAACTGGACATGTATGTTTATAACCCAAACATCTTGGTATTTGCGCCCATGGGATCGTAACTTCCTGAATTATGGCCCCTGATTGTCCGAAAAATCGCCCTTTTTATCTTGTGGTCCCTCTGGAGGTCAAAATTGTTATCCGATTTAAAAACACGTTTGCTTATATCACCGTTCCATGGTTAGGAAGGTTGAGTTCGAATTTCGTGAAAATCGGACCAAAATTGACGGACAAAATGGCCACCGTTTGTACGCGAATAGTGGGAAGATATGTTATATCAAGGTTGTGGACCTTATAGAGGTCACAATTTTGAGCCGATTTTGATGAAACTTGATATGTTTGTTTATAACCCAAAGATCTTGGTTCCTTTCAATATTTGCGCCCATGGGATCATAACTTCCTGATATATGGCCCCTGATTGTCCGAAAAATCGCCCTTTTTAGCGTGTGGTCCCTCTGGAGGTCAAAATTGTTATCTGATTTAAAAAAAACGTTTGATTATATCACAGTTACACCGTATATTATGGGTGAGTTTGAATTATGATTTTCTGATGATTACTTAAAATGCAACAACTCTTGTTGACTGCCCGGACGATTTGGCTGCTGTGTGGGCGTATCTTTCTTTGCCTGGCAACCTATTTTTTATCGCTTGATTGCACCAAGGGGTTCTCGGTTTCCAAATCAGTTGGGCATGTGAACACTCAAAGAACCAAGTAATGCCACATCTGGACGAAGACCAACGCAACAACGCTATTCGTCGATTACAAGCAGGTGAATCCAAGACAGATGTAGCCAGGCTGCTGAATGTTTCCCTTAGTTCCATTTCTAGCCTTTGGGATAGGTACCGACAGCGGAGTTCAACACGTGCACGCCCTAGCCCAGGCCAAACAAGAGTGGCACCACCTGTCCTGGATCGTCACTTCCGGTTACGTAATTGGCGTAAATGGTTTTCAACAGTGACTTCTACCGCAGCAGCAATTCCCGGACGGCGTAGAATCTCGTACCAAACAGTAGGCAAACGCCTACGTGAAACCGAATAACGAGGCAGACGTCCCCGTTAGAGCTTCTGTTTTGAAATACGCCGACAGCATGAAATCCAACTTTAATGGGTTCAGGCACTGAGGGTATGGCCACAGCAACACTGGATAGCAGATTGGTACAGCAACGTGTCGTTGTTCTTGTTGCAACAAGGCGATACCAGAGCAAGGATGTACTGACGACGAAATGTAACTTTGCGTTTCTTTTTTGGGAGAGTATATTATCATAGATACATTCTAAAAATATTTTTCTCAAAGTATTTGGTCTCATAATTACCAGGAAATTGTACTAGTACTAATAGCAACTTGGGTTAAACTTAGTTTCTTCATTTTTCCAAAATTTGTTTAGACTTGACTTGAATTGGTTCAGGGTTTCACCATTGCCAACATAGTATGGTAATGAGTTCCAATTGTTTATGACTCTGATTGAGAAATTGTTTTACCTTATGTCTAATCTAGCAAACATCATTATGACATCGTTTGGTGTCGCTCAGTTTGGCGATTGAGCACCTGATCGGAACGATTCTATTGATACAAACGACTTGCTCTCTTCGTCAGGTTGAGTGGTTTGGCGGAGTGTTAAAATTGAAAGCAATATTAATACAAACGCAATTTTTAAAACACTATATTTTTGGTCCGAGCGGTCTTTTATTGTCGTCGCCCCCGTCCGTCGGTCTGGCGTCCACAATTGCTTGTGGACGCTCTAGAGGCTAAAGTTAATATCCGATTGACTTTAAATTTATACACAGTATTTAAGATCATGAGATATCTACCAGAGTTATGGCCCTTGATCACTTCAAAAAATCTTGTGGACGCTCTACAGGCTAAAGTTAATATCAGATTGGCTTTAAATTTATACACAGTGTTTAAGGTCATGAGACGAAGATTAGTGATTTTCAGCAATTTCCAATAATTAGTGCCAGAGTTATGGCCCTTGATCACTTCAAAAAAATCTTGTGTACACTCTAGAGGCCAAAGTTAATATCCGATTGGCTTCAAATTTATACACAGTGTTTAATGTCACGAGACGAAGAAGCCCATTGATTTTCAGCGATTTCTAATAATTAGTGCCAGAGTTGTGGCCCTTGATTACTAAAAAATCTTGTGGATGATCTAGAGGCCAAAGTTAATATCAGATTGACTTGAAATTTATACACAGTGTTTAAGGTCATAAGACGAAGAATCCTATTGATTTTCAGCGATTTCAAATAATTACATCCAGAGTTGTCCCCCTTGATCACTTCAAAAAACCTTGTGACGCTATAGAGGCCAAACTTATCATCCGATTGATTGACTTCAGATTGATACACAGAGTTTAAGGTGTTGAAACGAACAAGTATTTTGATTTTCAATGAATTTTGATAACTGAACAGCTAAATCCATGATATTAAATGTTTCCTATACTAATTGTTAGCTTAGGGGAAAACTTTTATAAAAAGCAAACAAATTCTAAGGATTTTCAGATAATTACATAATGAGATGTTACTCTTAATCAGATTTTAGTGTATTACCAAAAAAAGTAAAAATATGCAACAACCCTTGTTTGCCTGGCAACCTATCTTTGTATAGGCTGAGTAGTCTTTTTGTTTCGTCCGATTGGTCATGCATGCGTACAAAAGAATGGAATCATTCAGAAAGTGTACTAAAAATAACAGCGTGAAGACGAGTTTAACATACTCATGGACATGTAAAGCATCTATTAAGAAGACATTTTTCGTTTAAATAATAGAAACAAGTTGGAACAGAATTTAAATTTACACTGAACAAATAAAGAAGTTGGGTTATACATTGTTATAATTTAGAAATTACATGAATGGAAGTTAGAAATTACATGAATGCAGGTTATAAATTACATGAACAGAAGTAAGAAATTAGACGATAGCATGTTAGAATTTTGACTCTAATATACCGCCATAGTTGTGGGCCCTATAGAGGTTTTACTTCGATTTTGATGAGACATGAAATGCATGTTTATAACCTAAAGATCTTGATTACTTTTGATATTTGCATATATCGGATCATAACTTCCTGCATTATGGCTCATGATTGTACGAAAAATCACCTTTTTTTAGCTTTTGGTTCCTCTGGAGGTCACAATTATTAACGGATTTAAAAAAACGTTTGATTATATCACTGATACACCGTAATGAAGGTTGTGTTCTGATTTTGTGAAAATCAAACCAAAACTGCTGAACAAAATGGACGTCGCTTGTACGCGAATAGTGTAAAAATATGGTATATCAAGGTTGTAGACCATGTAGAGATCACAATTTTAATCCGATTAGGAGGGAAATTTGAAAAGCACGTTTATAACCCAATGGTCTGTGTTCCGTTGGATATTTGAACATATCAAATTGTAACTTTCTGAATTATGACCCTTGATTGTAGGAAAAATCACCTTCTTTTTAGCTTGTTCTCTATCCATCTCTCGAAAATGTGGGCGTATATTGTCTGGCAACCCCTTGTTTAGCTTGTGCTCCCGTTGGAGGTCACAATTATTATCCGATTTAAAAAAAAACAATATTTGATTATACACTACGTGTCTGGAGTTTGAGACTAGAAACACCGAACACCGTGGAAAAACACTCTATTTCACGGTGGAATCTCGGAGAATCACTAGCGAAACGGCAGCTTGCCAAATCACCGCGAAATAGGGTGTTTCACGGTGAATTATAGTGTTTTCGCCGTGGAACACGGTGAGTCGCTCGAGTGCCGATATCATCCCGATGTAAGCATGTTGACGGAAAATGTAATTTATTTAAGTTGAATACAAGATATGTTAACCGTTGGCGAGGCAGCTACGGTCGTATTTTTTTTTTTATTTCTAACACACTGCACATGTATAACGTGGTGCCACAATGTACGCGTATGCAAACAATGAATAACTTACAACGTATCATTTCATCTTATTGGCTGCTTATTAACCGTTGGCGAGGCAGCTACGGTCATATTTTTTTTTTATTTCTAACACACTGCACATGTATAACGTGGTGCCACAATGTACGCGTATGCAAACAACGAATAACTTACAACATATCATTTCATCTTATTGGCTGCTATCAAATCCAAACTTTGAATTATATACGATGAGATTTTACACACTACTTCATTACTTGCAGCTTCAGGTAATCTAAATCAACGATTGAAGCATGTTGAAGAAAATGGTAATTTATTTCAGTTATGTTAACCGTTGACGAAGAAGTTAGGGTCAGATATTTTTTCCAACGCACTGTACACATGCATAACGTCGATCAAAATGTATGCAACACTGAACAACTTAAAAAAATTTTAAACCTACCATTACATCTTCGTCTATAACTTAGATCTAATCCATCAATTATTGGCTGCTATCAAATCCAAACTTTAAATTATATACGATGAGCTTTTACACATTACTTAATTACTCGCAGCTTCAGATAATCTAAATCAATTTTCCATACAGCACACGACACCACAGTGCAGTAAATCACATCACGGTAAGTCACGTGGTCAGAAACGTGCCAAAATATTGGGACTATATTATTATTACGCTGTGTTATTTGGCGAAATTTCTTTTAACATATCTTGACTGTCACTGGTATATGATAATAATGCATTATGACGCATTTAAACGATATCAATGGCGGGCGATACACTGTGAGTATCACTAAAGTCACAGCCCAATGTTTATGTTATTTTACAAACAATGTACATTTTCATGCACACAACCAAGGAATGTTCTTAGGGATTTTGCGCAGCCATAGAATAATCTTCGCTGTGACAATATACATCTATTTCGTATGGCCCAATCTATTTCGGTGGAAGCAGATATTGAATAAAGCCATTTCACACACACATACGTGTACATGCCAAACGCATGTCATATAGTTATACAATGTCCACGAGTATGTTAATTCTCGCCTTCACTCAGTTATGATTTTCTCATTTTGAGTACACTTTTTGAATAATTCCATTCTTTTGTACACATGAATGACCAATCGAACGAAACAAAAAGACTACTCAGACTAAACAAACAGACCGCTCGGACCAAAAATAAATTGTTGTTTTAAAAATTGCGTTTGTAATAATATGACAACTCGAATCAATAATAAAATCGAATCGATAATTGTGTTTGTTTTAATATGCATCTGTTTTCTTTGAAATAATAAAGTGTTATGTACTTACCCGTCGTATTTTTTCATTATGAAGCACATCAAAGAAAATCAGTTAAAACAACGATAACTGAGTAGTGATTAATTCGTATGTATCGGTACTGGACTGCTCGTACCAATAATAAAGTGTTATTTTAATAATTGATAATTGTGTTTGTTTTAATATGCATCTGTTTTCTTTGAAATAATAAAGCCTTATGCATTTACCCGCGGTATTGTTTCATCATAGAGAATATCAAAGAAAAACAATTAAATGGTTGATGTAATAAAGATAGATATTTGGTAATATGTACTTACCGGCAGCGGATATTCTTAAGTTATGTATATACTCACCTATAAATTATTTGCATCTTTGTATTGTGATTTAATCATAAAAAACATATTATCTGTATTATATTTTTAAAATGAATAAGTCAAGCCTTATAATGTAATTTAATTGGTCCGAACGGTCCTTTCGGTTGGTCCGAGTAGAAAAGATAAATATGGGTCCGATATTATGCAATATCTATGCAGGTTCAATCACGAGACCTGGGTGCTCACCGTCTAGTATAACTTTACAGCTTCTGATATCCTGAGTTTAAACGTAAACATATACATGAATGTATAATCTTATAGATTGCAATATGCAGTAGGAAATCAGGATGTTGGACGTACAAAAGAATTGAATCATTGAGAAAGTGTACTAAAAATAAGCAAATTATAACGGCGTGAAGATGAGAATTAACATACTCGTGGACATTGTATAAATATATGACATGCGCTTGGAATGTACACGTATGTGTGTGTGAAATGGCATTATTCAATGTCAGCTTACACAGAAATTAATTGGGCGACATAAAGTAGATGTATATTGTCACAGCGGAGATTTTCCGCATAGTAACATAGCGTAAAAAAATATAGTCCCATTCGGAGTGATTTATGGCGCGGAGTGATTTATGTATGATTGTTTTAGATTGATTGCGTGTAACGGTACAATAATGTGTAAAAGCTCATCGTATATAATTTAAAGTTTGGATTTGATAGCAGCCAATAATTGATGCATTACATCTAAGTTACAGACGAAGATGTAATGATACTGTACGTTTAAAACATTGTAAGTGGTTCATTGTTGCATACATTTTGGCCGACGTTATGCATGTCCGCGTGTTAGGAAAAAAATTCTTAACCGATACAGAATGCCGGTAAATGTCTCCCCGAGATTACCTATCTCATTTGTTATTCAAACCGGCCTGTACTTTATACATATACATGTATATGTACACGTTTTCCCGGGAGCATTACTATATTATAACTCCTTCAATTTACAAATGTATTATAGACAATATTAGTTTGACCCTAGCTTAAGGTAGGGTCGCAAATTCCTTGCGGGAAGCACGGCAAAACACGATGTACTTTTATCGAAACACGGTGAATTCCTAGAGAAACACGGCAAATCTTAGAGAAAAATCGCCGCGGAATTAAGCAAAATTTCACCCTGAAATCTAAGAGAATTCGGAGTGGTTTTTTTCGCCATGTCGGCGCGATTCCGGTCTCAAAAATTTGGTAGGAACTGTATCACCGTTACAACGGATTGAAGGTTGAAATTCCAATTTCATGAAAGTTGGACCAGTGTTAAAAATATGGTATATCAAGTAAGGTTGCAACGATACTGAAAAAAAGTATCGCGATATATCACGATATTGTCAAAAAAAATTATCGCGATATCATGGATTATAGTCTGGCTGGAGTAAATTATCGCGAGAATTAGAATTATCGTGGTTCAAAAATTCATTATCATGATGATTACTGATATAAAATTGACCCAAGTGTGGTGTAACGGGTGCATCAAGTATATCTGTTTGCTATTTAGCAATGTATGCGAGTTGCATTGATAGAGGACGAGTTATATCCTGGAGTAAGAATATTCATGATGCAGGTTCGTGACCGCAATCAGCTAGCTTAGTTTGCAACTGATGCCAAACCACGTCCTTGTCATTTGTGTTTTTCAGACTAAAATATTCCCACACCACAGAGGATGTGTTCTTTTTAGTTGTTAGCGCCTGCGGTGTCGAACTATTACCGGGAACATGGACATTTTCGATCTGGGATGCCTCAGAAGCCATGTTATTCAAAGAATAAAGGAAATATCATCCAGGCATTTTTTCTATGTACGTTATCAATGTAATTTTCAACGGACTGGATAATCAAAGATAAACCACGACTTCTGTTACTATGGCGATGTATATTGTCACATGCATCATTCCTAGTCTGTCATATTGTGAATGCTGTTGCCTACACGTGGAAAATTATGATTCAGTGAAATATACCCCTACTTGAAACATGAGGTGAACTAGTGTCAGTCGACCCCTTGCGTTAAAATTAAAAACTGACGTCTGTTGTGCAAAATGGAAAAGATCTCGTTCCATTGTATATAATATCGGCACTTGTTGAAGTTTGATTTCTTCTCCATTCGAGTATTTTGAACGGATTTTACGTGAATTATCACTTAAAATTTCAATATCGCAATATTTTTAAAATTATCGTGTATATCGCGATATTTGAGATTTCAGACGATAATTTTATCGTATGACCTAATTATCGCGATATATCGCCATCCCCTGGTTATCGCTGCAACCTTAATATCAAGGTTGTGGACCCTGTAGAGATCACAATTTTAATTCGATTTTGATGAAACTTGAAATACATGTTTATAAAGATCTTGGTTCCTTTCGATATTTGCGCATATGGGACCGTAACTTTCTGAATTATGACCCCTGATTGTACAAAAAATCGTTTTGTTTTTTTTTTTTACCTTATGTCTCTGGAGGTCACAATTATTAACAGATTTAAAAAAAAAACGTTTGATTATATCACCGTTACACCATAATGAATGTCGAGTTCAAATTTCATGAAAATTGGACCAAAACTGTCAGACAATATGGCCGCCGCTTGTACGCAAATACTATAAAAATATGGTAGAGGTCAGAATTTTAATCTGATTTTATGGAAACTTTAATTGCATGTTTATAACCCAAAGATCTTGGTTCCTTTCGATATTCGCGCATATCAGATCTTAACTTCCTGAATTATGGCAACTGATTGTACGCAAAATCCCCTATTTCAGCTTATGGTCTTTCTGGAGATCACAATTATTATCAAAAGCGTTTGATTACATCACCATTACACCGAAAGGAAGGTTGAGTTCGAATTTCGTGAAAATCTGACCAAAACTGTTCACACCCTTTCTGTGTACTTTCATTCCATTCTGATTGCTAATAATCTTTGTAAGTTTGAAAGTTATGACATCCTAGAATTGAAGTTGAAAATCAAGAAAATGTTTCTGTTAACTGCCTGTGCATTGATGTCTAGTCCAAGTATCATTCGATTCAGTATGCTAATCAGGAAGGAATAGCCCTTAAAAGTATATCTGCGACATTACATTCGCCTTTCCGTATACGATAGATTAATCCATATTTTTATTTCGTAAAATGCAACTTTATATATATGATACGTAATAGGCCTACAATAGACATAAGAGAAACGTAGATCATAGCGAGCACACACGCCTATCTAAAGACCTCATTATTTTACAAAGACCTGCGTAAAACACACGGTCGAATGATTAATCGCACGGTTAAACAGTTTTACTTCTCAAATTTTGATTTAACTCGTACGTGTTAGATAAAGCATGTTGGTCCTTGATTATACTCCTTTTGGTGCAGTTATTGCAACTAGCGAGAAAACACGCCAATTAAACAATACATTGACATTCATTTTTTACCGATCGGTTAATTAACACACCTCTACAGAAAAGCAACCTAGCGTTAATTAACCCACCTCTCGGAAAGTTTTTCACCCTCGTTAATTAACACACCTTTTTACAGTTTTAAACCGGTAATACCGAGTAATAGTCTGAAAATTAATTATCTTCCGACATACGTACAAATAACAACCAGGATTAAGAATTCTATACGGGCTGTGCACCTTTTAACTCCTTAGCAGTTCTCAGTGTGATTGTATTTAACACTTTCTGCATGGCAATTTATTAACTGAATATGTGTATTAGATTTTAGATGGTACGCTCAGTTTCTTTCCTTTTTTCATCAAATCTGAATGATACCCGGTCCTTAGTGTTAGATTTGCCATTTTATGTGGTCTTAAAGGCTTTCTTTTTAATACAAGTTTAGATTAGAGAATATTACATGCATGGCCATATTTTATACGTGAATACTTGTAACTACTGACAAGCTGTGACAATTACATGTGCTTTGCCACTATCTCAAATTAATTTATTTACTGATTAACAGAAAACTCAAGCTGGTCTTAACTTTGCTAGTGAAGATGAGGCTAATTTATTTAAAAGTGCCGTGGAACTAAAATTGCAAGAGAGGAGCTTGAGGAAGCAAGGTAAAGATTACTTATTTTTATACGCCCACTTGGAAATATGTGCCGTCACTCCCGTCCGTCCTCCACAATTTCCTGTCAACACTCTACAGTACAAACCACATTTTTATATGTCTTAAATTTGATATATGTTGTTTACATTAGTGAGATGAAGATCCTATTTAATTTCAATAATTTTCGTCAATTACATCTATTTCAATAATTTTCGTCAATTACATCTAGAGTTATGGCCCTTGTTTCACTTTGTTGAACCTTGTGAACATTCTAATAACAAGAGTTATCGTCTGATCTGTGTGAAATTGATATGCATGATTTAAATTAGTAAAACAAAAAAGCCTGTCGAATTTCAACAATTTCTGTAAGTTACTTCTAAAGTTAAGGCCCTTGTTCAAAAGACAGGGATTGTAATCTGATCAGTAGGAAATTGTCTGGTAAAGGTTTGGTTGTCTGGCAACCTATCTTTTATCTTGATGAATATTACAGGGTGATTTTACTCTTTATAGATCTATGTAAGAAACATTACAGTCATTAATAATTTATATTATAGTCAAACCCAATTCATAACTGAACAATAGTACATTTTGAATCAATGAAAGAGATTATGTTCTATAAAGATTTGATTTGTAACTTATGCCTAGCTCACAACGTGTGGTACGTGCTACTAGAGGCAGTCTACTGGGGAAATTTTAGTCAACCGGTGTGTGAGACTTGCAGTGTCACTTGTGTGTGTTCGGCACCGTAGAAGATCGCAGATTGGCCATAGAGACTTTTGGTCCTGCACATGCAAAATTTTTACTTGGTTTCGTGAGGTACGACCTGTGTTTGTCAAAACACGTAAGGCCAGTTGTGGGCTAGGTTTTAGGTAACCAACATACTAATGGTAGATAGTCTCATGTCTTGATAATTTATTGCTTTCTTGTTTTTTTGTTTTTTAAGAAAAGAAACAAAGAACAGTTCATCATAATAATCGACCTGTAGTTGCCAGTAATCCTCCTTCGGCAGGTAAATAAACAAATCTTTAATCAAGGATCGATTACAGTATTTACGGGGTGTTCGGCGCTGTATCATAACGCCTGTCATTGAGTCAACTGACGTGCTTTCTAATCCCTATTAATTTTCATCGATTTCAAATAATTACTACCAGGGTTATCTCCCTTGATAACTTCAAAAAATCTTGTGAAGCTATAGAGGCCAAACTTATCATCTGATTGACTTCAGATTGATACACAGAGTTTAAGGTGTTGAAACAAACAAGTATTTTTATTTTCAATGAATTTTGATAACTAAACAGCTAAATCCATGATATTAAATGTTTCATGTATATACGAATTGTTAGCGTGGGGTAAAACTTTATAAAAAGCAATCAAATTCTAATGATTTTCTGATAATTACATAATGAGTTGTTACTCTTAATCAGTTTTTAGTGTATTACAAATGTTTCATTACTGAAAAAAGTTAAAATATGCAACAACCCTTGTTGACTGCCCGGATGATTTAGTTGCTGTGGGTGTATGTTTTGTTGCCTGGCAACCTATCTTTGACCTCTTTTATTTAGGCATTTCAACTTTTTGACATCACTAACAATGTGGGTTTCACAATTTTGACAGCCATCAGATGCACGTTTCTGATTTTTGACTATCAAAAATGTGCATTTTCATAATTTTGACATTCATGACTTATTTTTTTTCAGACATTTGACATCATTTAATGAGTACGTTTTTATTTTTGACAACTGTGAGTACGTAGGTTTCCTTTTTTGACAACAGTATATTTGCAGATTTCAATTTTTGACAACCGTGAATGCATAGGTTTCATTATTTTGACGACAAGGATTATGCATACTTCATAATTTTGACACAGTACATGTGTAAGTTTCAATTTTTTGTCAACAGTATATTTGCAGATTTCAATTTTTGACAACCGTGAATGCGTACGTTGCAGTTTTTGACAACCATTAATGCATAGGTTTCGGGGTTTTTTTTGACAACAATGATTATGTAGATTTCACAAGTTTGATAACAGTGGATGTGTTAAGTTTTGATTTTTGACAAAGGTATATGCACAATGACTAGAGAAGCCTAGTCGAAATGTTGCACAATGATAAGCAGTAATTGTATTCCATAGAATTGTGACCTGTATACTCTAGTTCAATTAGAAAATGCCATTGAAACAGTTCAACGGTACATGTATATGTGCAGGGGCAACAACATAATACACCCACATTAAAAGACAATCAAAAAAAATCATGGCTAAAGAGAGAATCAACTTTATTAATAACAATGAACTAACATTTTTCTATAGCCCAGGCCTTGAGATCTGAAAATCACGCTGGTGTGATAAAATGTGTTCGTCATATATTTTGTGGGAGATATTTAACACCACAAAATTTATATCTGAGACAATGCTTATTATAACTAATTAAATACAGAGTGTATAAATAAACACTTTTTAATAAGTTACGTGTGCTAGTAATACCGTTGTAACTGTTCAAAATAAAAAAGCATTTGAAATAATTCCATTTCTTAATTAATTGATATCATACTTTTGATTACATTTTGACAGCTCCATGAATTCATTGTTTTTCTTAGAACGTGGGACAAGTCAAATTATATTTACAGTCGTGGCCATCTGTATGATGCGAGGGCTACGACCTATGCTGGGCTTCATTAAAATGATAATTCCATATCTCGGAAGATAACTTTGCTCCCGAATAAAAAAAAAAACAGTGATGTGATGGTGACATCGTATAATCGACCAGGGCTTTTTGGGGGAGAATTCATCCATGATCGATGTTAATAAAATTGAATAATTTGCTGGCACGATAATTCGTGTTTGCCAGTTTGAATTTGCGGGCCCGTCAAATCTCAAGGCCTGGTAGCCAACAAATTACATGCGAGTCCCCTTAAGAAAAAGCTGTATTTAAGACCAAAAAAAAAATCAGCAAATTCCTGTGCATTAGGTACAAGGGCCCCATGTGAAGTTGATATGTTCAGGTACTTTCTTACGAAATGTCCAAACAAGCGAATAGTCATGTTTTAAATTTATATTGACGAACGTGATACCAGATGCAGTGAAATCTCACTGAAATTAAATTTCAATAATATTCTGACTAAATCTCTCACTGAAATTTCAGTGAGATTTTACTGAAATCCTGTTGAATTTTACTGAGGTCTTGAAAGTTTACTGAAATCTCACTGATATTTTAATGAAATCTTTTTACTATGTATTTCAAAGTTTTTATTAACATGCATTATGAAAAGAAACTTCAAACAATTACTACAATATTATTATATATTATTGATTATCCCTCAAATCTCTGTATTCCATCTTTGGGGGGGGGGGGGGGTTGTCCCCCGCCTTTTAAAGAAAGTTGGACTATTAAAATGGGTTCGTCCGTCTGAATGTCTGTCTGTCCGTCACACTTTTTGGGACACGATAACTCTCTTCCTAATTGAGCTAGAATGTTCAAACTTGGTGTATGTGTTTATGCCTTGATGGAGATGAGCATTTTCCGCTTAAGCGGTGGACACACTAGCTGAATCAATCGGCGTCAAAATTCGCCTTGTGTGTCCACTGTTATTCGGCCGAATGATTCGCCCGAATCAAACAGGTTTGATATATTTGGCCGAATATTTAATCGGCCAAATGATATTCACCTGGTGTGTCCGCTTCGCCGAAGCATTCGGCCGAATGTAGAATTCATTAGCCAGTCGTCACTCATATCGAGAAGTCACGTGATTGTTTGAAGACATTGACGCCACCATGTTTTGATCATGTGACGTGAAAGGTGACGTAATCGACTGGTGAATCGAGTGAAGCATTCGACTGGTGTGTCCACCCATTCGGGCGAATAAAATTTGGCGCCAATTGATTCGACCGAATAAATTCGGCGCCGATTGATTCGGCCAAATGATTGGTTGATGCTTTGGGACACGATAACTTTAGTTCTAATTAAGTGAGAGTGATGAAACTTGGTTTATAGTTTCATTACAGTAATACCTTGACTAACATCGATAATGAGCATTTTCTGCTCAGGGTAAGCAGAGCGATACGCAATTTGATTGGTCGAGACTTTGGAACACAATAACTCTCCTTCTAATTGAGTTAAAATGTTCAAACTTGGTGTATATGCTTATTAGGTCAATGTCTTGATTGAGTTCGAAGGTAAGCATTTTCCGCTTAGGGTAAGCAGAGATAAGCAATTTGATTGGTTGATGCTTTGGGATACGATATTTTTAGTTCTAATAAAGTGAGAGTGATGAAACTTGGTGTATAGTTTCATTACAGTAATGCCTTGACTAAGATCGATAATGAGCATTTTCTGCTCAGGGTAAGCAGCGCGATAAGCAATTTGATTTGCCGAGACTTTAGAACACAATAACAATCCTTCTAATTGAGTTAAAGGGACAATCCAGATAAGAACAGAGTCTCAAAAATTAAAGTCCGAGTATTTATGAAATTTATGGACCAAAATATAGTGGCATGGTGTATTTACCTTGCGATAAGCAATTTGATTTGCCGAGACTTTAGAACACAATAACTCTCCTTCTAATTGAGTTGAAGGGACAATCCCGATAAGAACAGAGTCGTTTGGACGTGAACGTCAACACTGCTTATCCGGACACGTAACCCTTTTAAGATTTCGGGTCAATTTTTTCATTGGGTGACCTGATGATCGATTAATGTTTCTTGAGAGGTCTATACAGTGAATGACCCATGCCCTGTACTTGATAACAAACCGTAAATTTCACCTACATATTATTTTTATAGAAAAAAAGTCTGGTTTTATCCAGATACTGTATAATAAAACGTTCTCCATTTCCAGATGAAGACTGACAGGTTTAAGTTATTTACAAGCGTATCACAAATATCGGGTTAGTAGGTGGGCCTTAGGTTATGGATTTTAAAGGATTTTAACTCAAAATTAAGCAGTTTTATTCCCCAAAAAGTTATCGGGATTGACACTTTAAAATGTTTAAAATTGGCGTGTATGCTTATTACTATTAGGTCAATACCGTGATGGAGTTCGAAGATGAGCATTTTCTGCTTTGGGTAGGCAGAGATAAGCAATTTGATTGGTTGATACTTTGGGACAAGATAACTTAAGTTCATCTTGATTGATGATTTTTATGCCAATACAATCAATGACTGCATTCTCATTCAGTAATGGATTCGACAGTTACAGTGTATAGAAACGAGTGACTCGGACACGAGGGCCCTTTCCCTTGGCCAGAGGGGCCCTTTTGTCAAGCGTCAGGGCCCTTTTGTCTGCCTTTAGGGTCCTCCTAACTAGGGTACATTTTCATTTTTCTTGTCGGTTAGTATTTTTTTGATAAAACACTTTTGGATGACACTTCGTGTACAGTTTGATTGCTCTATACGTTTGAAAAAAATAAATGTGCGATTAATTGATATGTGTCATCTATTTATTTTGGGATTTCGGCGGGGGACATCAGCCTCACTGTTGGCTTGTTCTTCTAGTGTCGCCCATTTCTTCTTCCATAATCAAAATATATGGCCTGAAATTACACAATCAAAATAATATTAAATAAAGATAGGCATGTGCCATGGAATGTGCTATTATAGAATTCATAAGTTTCAAAATTATCCTGTCAAATAAAAAGCATCATATAGGCAAAAAAAAAAAATTTTAGAAACCAGGGATAAATGTGCATTTATAACACTGATTTAAGTGATAATTTACTCCTAAAATATCTTTCGATTTATAATTAGTAGATCTGTATCCTAGACAGAATGGTTTTAATTTATTTTTCTAAAAACTAAACATAGTCAGGTCACACATAATTTGAATGACGAAAATTACAGACCACCAATTTGAATAGGTCGATCTACTACAGTACTAGAATTTAAACAACTGAACTATACTCACCTTGTCTGCTTTGCAAATACGATATCAGTATATCCATTTTTATCAGTAACTACTTTGAAACATATCCAACAAACCATTCTGTGATAGGTGTTTTGGGGTCATATGATCCAGAAAATACCGTGTACAAACTCAACTATATTATTCCAAACTCGCGCGCCTTTTTTTTTTGCAGGAATTCGGTTGATTAAAATTACGGAACACTTACAAAAAATGGTGAAAAATACATACCCTGAGTTGCCTGTTAATTATATAACATAGCAGCACCAGTTTATTAGTTTAGCGATGAAACATGCAAGTAAGGTCCTTTTTCATTTGCGTGAGAGTTTAATATATTTACAACCATTATAGTATTAAAATTTGTTCGTTTGTTTTTCCAATCCAAAGTTTTCAAAAACACTGTAATCTGACACCAATGACGTCTGTGTCCAATTGTTGTATACGCTAACCGACAATGACTGATTGACTTCCAAACTTAAATTTGTGATGGGTTGAAATTATTCTCACCATTCACAATAAAGAGGTTGATTTCTAGACATGATTATATTAGTAGATCGTAAAATATGTGCTGTACATGAATTATAGGTACCTTAATCAATGTCAATGACTTAGTTTCCAAATATGACTATTGAAACGTGTGTTACAATGAGAAAATAGCCATTCTATCACAATACAATGATTATCGGAAAATATTGGAAAAAAATTTGATGTTGAGTCGCAAGTTTAGACCGTACGTAATGAAGTTAAGACATACCATTTTAAACATACTAAAGTTATTTTTTATACTTAACACGTGTGTTCTGTTTGTGGATTCCGTACGGTGATGGACGAATAAAATAAAGGATGGACGAATAAACTAAACGTCAATGAAATTGTCTACTTAGGAAATAACATGATTAATAATGTAAATCAAAAACATTTCGTCTTCTATCATAATAGGCCATAATTTCAAAGTGCTCTCTTTCAGAAATTACAAATCTGTTATAGGCTATGCAGTTAATGAGTTATTAAAATAGCCTATTTGCAATGAAAAAATAACAATTTTATTTTTTGTAATTTCAATGAAATTTGCAATATAAATATTTCAGTGAAATTTCAGTAGACCAAAATATAATTTATTTCAATGAAATTTCAGTAGATCAAAATTTTTGTTTATTTCAGTGAAATTAATCATTTCATTGAGATTGGGCAAAATTTTCAAATTTCACTGAAATTCACTGAAATTTCAGTATCATTTTCTCTGGGGAAGTCAAATGAAGAAAAGGAAATACCAGTATTTAAGTTTTCATGTAAATCACAGAATCTTTCAACGGCATTCTTCAAGGTAGTTTCCATGATGTACATAATTCTAAATTTTGAAATATTCCTTACTCGTGGAACAGAGCTAGAAATATCTCCTCGCTAGTAGAACTAATCCAGTGTTTCTCTGCTTACTTTTAATGGTCACTATCTTTGAATTGATCAATTTAATCGCTCTCTTCTGATGCGTAAATGCTTCAACCTCTAGCTGGCCGGTCACCTCTGGCTTGCGGCTGTGGTTTCGAGCCCTGGTGTGAGCGTATGTGGCATGGAGATTGGGGCGCCTTCTCAACCTCGTGGGTTTCCTCCGGGCACTCCAGTTTCCTCCCACTGCTAAAGACCCCTACGCGCAAGCGAATTATCGAAATAAAATTAAAACCATATGTTAGTCCCGAAATCACCTGGTTTGTGTTGAGTGGATGTTAAACCCCATTTCTCTCTCTCTCTCTCTCTGATGCGTAAATGGATCTTAAAAAATTAAGGTCAATTTTTGATGTTAAATTTCATTTGGGCTTTAATTCTTTTCTTGAAAGGCTAAAGCCTTGGAAGTCGTAGTAGACAACATGTACTCTGTGTTTGCAGCTTATTTTCTGGGACTGTTCCTAACAATATGGGAAATTGTTTGCACGAATTAAGTGGAATCATGAGGAAGCTTGTACTTCTGATTTGGTGCCGATATATTCTCTACTTGTTTCTTTTTCTTCAGCCTATAGCTTCTCTGTCTTTTAACTACATTAGCTTTTTTCTGAGGGGTCATAGCCTTCTTATATTCCGTTTTGTATTCTAAAATATTTTAATTATTGTGAAAAACAACTTTCTCTATCGAGAGGTAGGTTTCTTTCCATATTACTCACGTTTTTAATAAAGAGCTGATGTAGTACTTTTTGATATTTTTATCGCTACGTAATGTATTCCTTGCTTGTGTTGGCAGTTATCCGTCGTTTAATTTCATCAACTGACCTTGATAATTGTCTTCTTTTATTTCGAGTTAACATTCTTTCTTTCATTAAAAATTGTTGATATTTGCTGGATCTCCTTTAATTTCATCCGCCATGCAGCTGTTTTGCTGATAACCAATCGCACCCGAGGTTTATCAACATGAGCAGGTTGATGTTCCTCAATACTCCTCCTTGTTTTGACCATCAATAAGTCCTGAAATTAATAAGCAAAATATTAAATTTGCTGTTACCTGTAGTAGGCTTAACATGGTCAACATTGGATATTATTTTTGTTTCCAACCTTTTATATTTATATTACAAGCACATCAGTATATCGCAACGTTTTCAGCTACGTTCACGTATAGCTACCACAGACTATACTAAAAGGTTGGTACTGATAGCAAATTTAGGTAAAAAGTGCAGAGAAGTGGAAAAACTGGTACAAACTAATGTCTGTTAAAATTAAAAAACAATTTACTAATTATTGGTAGTAGTAAGTAACTATATTCATTTCATTTGTTTACCGGTAGTGAGTTACTAAAAAGTTTGAATAAGCTTACATTACCATAGTTTGTTTATGGTAATAGTAATGAGTTATTTTCAAGTGATGTGTGGAACCAAAGATTATTCTATAAATAACCAGCAATACATCTAATAATAATCAGTCAATAAATTGTTATTTAGTTTTAATGAACCATTTTCTTCAGTTGTGTCATTATCCCTATCCATCTACCTATGCCATCATTACCTTGCACCGGTCCACAGGTGAGGTAAACTACCCATCCATGGGCCTAGAGTACACTAGGCCTAGGCGTATAGCCTATATAGGCCTACACAGCAGAACAGATCAAAAGAGAGGGGGGAACCTACAGTAAGCCTATGTAGGCCTACACAGCAGAACAGATCAAAAGAGAGGGAGGGGACCTACAGTAGGCCTATTCGACAGAGCCATTCCAATCCTCATGCAGGGATATCAGCCAAGAAGTGTTCTAATTAAATGTTGTTAAGTTGTCAAAATTAAGAAATATGCGTAATAAAACTGTCAAGAAAGTGAAACGGTGAACATTACGCCATGTTGGATTTCGCTCGTTCATGTGGGAAGATGATTATATTTCCTCTTGCGATTAAAATACACTGAAAATGATCAGGAGAAAAGTTGATTTTTTCGAATCTCTGATCAAAAATTAATTCGGGAGCATACAGTTGTACAGACAACATAAACAAATAATAGAAAATTTTAATAAAATACCTCCAGTTCGTTCATTATCTTTTTTTTGACGACGGATAACTGCCAACACAAAAAAGGAACCCATTGTGTGTCGATAAAAAGTACTACATCAACTCTCTATTAAAACGCGAGTAATATTGAATGCCAAGTATAATGATGTTGTTTCTAATCTGTTTGATAAAAACTTTGCGTGAATAAGAGCTCAAATTCTGCTCGTTTCTTTTTTGACAACTTTCATTTGTCTAATGAGTTTTCAGTGTAAGAAGTTCGATACCGAAGGCGGATGAATACAATATGCAAAGAATAATAGCCTGGTTGCTGTGGTAAACATTCATGGCACATGTCCACACTATAAATAGATGTATGACTGGTTTTTTTTTATCGCACCCGAGAATGTAAAGCGGGGCTTATGTCGACTTTGCAACCCAAAGCAACTAGTTGCATTCAGTTGCAAGAGTGCTTATGTCGATCATATCAGCAACTGAGGACCACTGGGAGCAACTTAATTCGGAGCACTTATGTCGACTCGGAACTGATAGCGATCACACTTAACACGTGACTGTTAATTTATTCATCACGTGATCAACAAAATGGCGAATAACTTAAAAGAAGCAAAACAAAGGCATGGTCTGTCTTACTACAATTCTATTAGTATATTATTGTCGACATCATCAACATTTGAAAAGTGGGTGTCTTCGTTCGCTTCCATTTGCCTCTTTATAAAGTCACAAAACACATGTCTCTTATCACGTGATGTTATTTCCATGGAAACGAGTTGACGCCAGTTTCAAGAACGCTCATGTCGACTGCAACTAGTTGCCGCTAATTGCAACGAGTTCCAGAAGTTTGAACATGTGCAACTGACTGCAACTGATTGCAACTGACTGCAACTAATTGTAAGTGGCGCTCAGGTCGACTTTTTTCAGTTGCATTCAGTTGCTTTCAGTTGCTCCCAGTTGCCGAAACGCCAGTTGCTTTCGATTGCAAGGTCGACATAAGCCCCCCTTAACACTCTTGATGTCAAATTTTGACATTTTTTTAGCGAAACTTACAAATTCTTTTCCAAACTAAAATTATTTTGTTGAATTTCATTTTACATGGTGTATGTACACCAGATTGGAAATAGATACACCTTTACTGTTTAATAAATGGTGAATTGTTTATTTTATACAAGAGCTTATAAAAAGTGAGTACATGGATGTCACCACTAAATGAGAATTGCACATATACTATGTATTTTGACTCTCGATCAAAATTTCACTAGTTTCCTTGCTACCGACACCACCTGGTTAAAGAAATCCTCTGTCAAGCCTAATCGGGGATTTGTTGAGACCATTCCCGCTGCCCCTGTAGAACTGCTCAACAAAAAAGTCAAATGCTCGACCTTATGCTCGGACAAATTGCAAATTATGCTCCAGTAATTTCGAGAAACACCATAGTTTGATCCTCAAACTCTGTTTCGAGTATATGGCATGCCTTGAGATTACACTATGGCTTTCAAACAACTGGAGGACACTTTCTAGAGTTTGCTGACATCAAGCTTAAACCAAAAGAGCACCCTGAAACTCTCTTTCAGGGGCTTATGTCCTTCATAGAAGACAATCTTGTCAATCTAAATGGAGGTCTGACCCACCATACCGAACAAATCAGGTCGGACGAAGAAGTATCTCCTACATTAGAAAACCTCATCGTCTTATTTTGGCTTTGTCTGCTTCACGAGGGCCTCCCTAAACTTGTCCGCCAAAGGTACGGTACTGAGCTCCGTCATCGCACACTGGCTTCCATCAAACCAAAAATCTCCCAGGCCTTACCTTCTCTCATGGACGAACTTTCCTCAACAGACGAAATGAGAATAATGCGTTCTTCTTCCAACCACAACCCCGGAAACTTTAAACCTAAACCCGGTCGTCGTTCCAATACTAGACAGAAGGGTTTCACCAAATATGCCCTATTTGCCGACAAGCAGATCGATCTGATTATCAGCATTATCTGACCAAGTGCGAATACTTACCTGACGCAGATCGCCAATTTTTGTCAAAAGCCAGAATTGTCCTAGGCATCGAAGACGACGATGATTTAGAAACTGTAGAAGACACCCCACAACAATTAGACCTTAAAGCCTGTTAATTCTCAAGGCGAGTTACTCCTCGCCAGTCACCTTATTTTTCTACATTTTATCAGCACTACACCCTGGGCCTCACACTTGATACCGGTGCCGAAACAAACATGATACGTGCATCTGTGGTTTCTTCTATCAATGCTGAAGTGTCTCCTAGCACACAGAATGCTCTTCAAGCTGATGGTCTCACCCCTCTAACAGTTGTTGGCGAAATTCACCTATCATTATCCAGAGATGGTATAACCCTTCAGCTAGACGCCCTAGTGGTCGAAGAGTTGGATGTTGATGTCCTTGCTGGAACCCCTTTTATGACTCTTAATGATATATCTGTACGTCCTTCCAAGAACCAAATCACCATCGATCCCTCACATAACATCACTTATATTATTGGTCAATTAACACCAAGCTCCACTGCTCACGTGGGCCTCCTTTGTGCCCCAAACACTACTATGACTATCTGGCCTAGTGAGCTCATAGAAGTTTCATTTCCTACCCCAGTGAAAATACACACTGAAATTTCACTGAAATCTCACTGAAATTTCAATAAGATTTTGACCAAATTTCTCTCTGACATTTCAGTAAAATCTCACTGAAATTTCAAAAATATTTTGACCAAATCTCACACTGAAATTTCACTGAAATCTCATTTGCAGTAGATCAAAATTTTAGTTTATTTCAGTGAAATTTCAGTAATTGACCGAAATATATTTTTATTTCAGTGAAATTTTGGTGAGATTTCAATGAAATTTGGTCATTTCAGTGAGATTGGGCAAAATTTTCAAATTTCACTGAAATTTCACTGAAATCTCACTGTAATTTCACTGAAATCTCACTGAAATTTCAGTATCATTTTTTCTGGGGTACCGTAATAATAAAGTCAACCCACGTTGCAGTTGAGCCACGCCCTGATCTACTATCAACAGATTCTTGTCAGGGTTATCAAGGATTGTGCCAGCTACCTTACGCCACTGGAGGACTACATCGCTGGTAAAGATTCAAAAGACAAGATAGCTTTGAATGACGACTTGTCAGCTGCCTTTAGAACAGCCCAACAAGGCCTTCACACCAGTAACCTCATCACCCTTCCACGTTATGATGACAAGCTGTGGATTATCACTGACGACTCAGCAAAGTTATCTGGCCCCAGGGCTACCCTGTATGTCTTCCGGAACGGCTCCTTACTCCTGGCAGGTTTTTTCAGTGCCAAGTTGAAACATCATCAAACCACCTGGCCTTGTGAAATCAAGGCTTTGTCCATTTCTGCTTCAATTAAACACTACGCCCCTTATATTCTCTAGTCCAAACATCCATTCTGACTGACAGTAAACCATGTTTCCAAGCCTATGCCAAGCTTTGTAGAGGAGAATTTTCAGCCAGCTCCAGAGTAACCACCTTCTTATCGATCGTAAGCCGCTACCAGATTACTGTCAATCATCTTGCAGGACTTTTCCAGTCGTAATGCCCCAAATTGTGTCCATCCTAATTGTCAACTGTGTAATTTTCTACAGTCATGTGAAACCAGCGTAGTTTGTTCGATATCAGCAGATGACGTCTTACATGGATCTACCAGAATGCCCTATACTACCCAGGGCTCAAACTAGGGGCAAATTTTAGGGAGGAGTAGACTCAAAGGAGAGGTCAAATTTCATGCATTGACACCACCAATTTTTTTAAGTTACACAACATGCTAAATAAATGAATCTTTTTGCTGCAAATATATATTTATTTCCTACGACAGTATATGTAACTCAGTCAGTAATGAGTAAGAAATTATTCTTTTGACACCCCACTCAAACACACTCATTTACATTGTTTCTTTAAGGTTCATGTGTTTAGCTTTGTGGAACTAATAATATTGCTGTAGCTTTTAATCACCAACCTGACATTATACTTATCATTTCCTTAAATTTGTTTTCATTTTGATAAGAACTGACAAATTGTTTTACTATCTTTATCGTTCTACAGAAATTTTCACTATCACCACAGAGGTGTTGTTCTTTACTGAGTGTATCGTATGTTGATGTTGATAGAACAATATATACACCTTTTGCCCTCTTTCATCACATATACTATTCAAAAAAAGTAGGGGATATTTGATTTTGGGGACATACTACTAAAATATGCAAATGACTACGGAAAAAGTCACTATAGAACCTAACAGAAGAAACATTTCCAGTTACATGTGACGCCCAAACGCACCAATAGCTACCGCATGGAATGCAGGTGATGCTTGGGATCATCATGGGGGTCCAACCCAAGATTTGCATGACTCTGACTTTGAATGTTACAGTCATTGTGGCATTGAATTCCAGGGTGGAAACATCAGTTTAATTGTTTTAGTGACCAGAAAACAAATTTTGATATGCGTCGGCTTACCCAAAATGAAAGGTTACGTGCCCTTGGCATGCTACAGATCGGCACAACACAGACGGTTGTGGCGCGGACGATGAATGTTTCTCAGTCTGTCATAAGCAGGCTATGGTCCAAATACCGTGATACACAATCTGTACAGGACAGACCACGCTCAGGTCGACCAAGGGCGACAACTCAAGCCCAGGATCGATTTATCCGTACCTTGGCCTTGAGAAATCGTGTCATCACAGCAAATCAGATCAGCGCTCGTCTTCAAACAGACACTGGTGTGAGAGTGAGTGGCCAGACGATTCGGAATCGACTGCATAGGGGTCACCTTCGCGCCCGACTTCTTCGCGTGATCCCTTGTTTGAGAGATCATCACATTCAGGCAAGACGTCGTTGATGTAGGGATCGTCAACACTGGGATAATCGACGCTGGAGCAATGTGATGTTTTCAGATGAGTCAAGGTTCACTGTTGATTTTTTGGACAGACGTAGGAGGGTGTGGCGTCGTCGAAACAAGCGCTTCCAAGACGTTAACGTCATCAGACATGATCGATTTGGGGGTGGTTATGTTATGGTGTGGGGAGGCATCACTGTTGCTGGAAGAACGGCTTTACATGTTGTTGCAGGGCGTGTTACAGGCCAGTACTACCGGGACAACATCTTGGCAGTCCATGTTGTGCCGTTCGCACGACGTCATGGCCGCTGTTTAATCTTCCAGGATGACAACGCAAGATGTCACAGGGCCAGGATCGTTACAGGTTACCTCCAACAACAGAACATCACCACAATACCTTGGCCAGCACTGAGTCCCGGACATGCTTGGACTAGTGCTGGCAATCGATACTGATTTTACATATCGATATTGGCAACCGTTTGGGAGATATCGGTATCGATATATCGGAAAAAAACGAAAATTGTATACTAAAAATGTACCGGGTATTTAAATGTGTTATTGATCGAATAAAAGAAAAAATAAACAAACTATGATTCTTAGCTATTGTTTCATAATATTCTTTTCATTCAAAGCTTAAACTTGATGCTGCAATGGTGTAATAAAATAGTTTCGCAGCTTCGCGCTGGCCATCAATCATCCACGAGCCATTGTTGACGATTTTCTTTAGTCGCTTATAGCAATAAACAAACTTATTAAAATTAATTACTTTTTGTCATTGTTGTAAGCGACATCGAAAATTACCGAAGCGATGGTTGAACTGCGAGGTGTGCGTGTTTTTAGTTTTAGCGTGAATTGAATGATCTAACGCTGAATAAGGCCAATTTGATACCAAACATTCCAATAATCTTATTTTATTGAAGTCCATTTATATTTATACGTGTATCGATATCACGAAACTGAATATCGATATCGATATTTTCCATAAGTCGCTGACGATTATCGGCTATATCGATATTTTTTGCCAGCACTAGCTTGGACAGAGGTTACGTCAACAACGTTCTGCCAATGTCTAAGAACTTGCTGCTACGTTGCAACAGGAATGGGACAATCTAGACCAAAATGACCTTAGACGTCTCATTAGGAGTATGCCACGTCGGATCAATGCTTGTTTGGCAAACAGAGGAGGATTTACCCGTTACTGACTTTGTTGTGATGCTGTGGTAACTTTGCTGTTTGACCCCGGGTATCATTTTAAATTTTACCCTTATAATGGTCAGTCTGTGTCTTACTTAGTCTAACGATCATTTGAAATAAATCGATGAATGTGAACTTCATTTCATTTTGTCATTTGTTTCTTCGTCAGTTTCATTAGGTGACTTTAATAACACTTAAAAATCAAATATCCCCTACTTTTTTTGAATAGTATATTTATATTTATTGTTCTTTTTATCATTAAATTATTTCAATGAGAGTGAACCAAATCAGCTTTTTGTCTTTATCTAGACAGAAATACATGAAAAACGTTGTATCCGCCGCCATATTGACCATAATGGCTTTTGATTGGCTGTTTTTTTGGACTAAGATAGAGGTTGTAACGGAGATTTATGATTCAAGTCTTTTGCTTTGTTTTAAAGAATTGTATTTCCTGTTGACATGTTTATCATTGAAACTATTAAACTTAAACATTATCACAGCTAACACAGAGAAAGTCGAAAAACAAAATATTAATACATGTTTTGGTTTTTACAACTCTACTAAATTTCCTTTTTCCTTTAGAAGCTCACAATGCGAACCATGTGTGGTGTTGTTTTGAAAATGCTTTATTTACCGTTGATATCGATGCCGGTTACTATGTACGGCGAAGTGAGGGTGACCTCAGCTTCGCCCTATTGCCTTTTAGGGCGAAGTCAGTCATGGGTTAGGTGACTATTTCGCACACGTCGCCTGCTAATTCGAGCCCTGATACTACTCCATCAACCTGGTTACAATTCCAACAGGAATGTCCTGATCTACGACGAGTCTATGCCCACCTCACCCAGGGAACCCGCCCATCCAAGATTAACTAACATCCCTGATGTCAAAAGATACCTATGTGTGGCAACAATTAGCTCATCTGGTCTTCTAATAGTTAAACATCAAGACCCCCTATCACCCATCCGGAACTGTACTATAATCCCTCGACCAGTCCTCCATGGATTCCTGATATCTCTCCACATTAGATTCAACCACCCATCGAAGCATCAGCTAAAACTGCTATTTAATCGCCATTTTTATGCTTTATATCTCGACAGAGCCATCAACGAAACAGTCGATGGATGTCACCAATGCGTGTTCCTAACGAAAATCCCTAAAACACGCAAAGAGCAGTCTACCTCAGATACCCCTCCTCAACGGCTCGGAATAACATTTGCAGCGGACGTAATGAAACGGAATAAACAACTTATCCTCGTCTTATGCGAAACAGTATCCTCATTCACTACAACTTGTGAAATAACTGATGAACGCAAGAGCACTCTATGTACAGCTCTTCTCCAGTTATGTCTCCCCATGGTTCCCCTTAATGCCCTTGTTACCATCCGGGTTGATCCCGCTCCTGCCTTCACTGGACTTCAGAATGATGAAACCCTCCAACAGCACAACATATCCCTCGACATCGGCCGCCCCAAGAATGTCAACAAAATGTCAATGGCTGAACGCGCCATTCTGGAACTCATTTGAAGAACTTCTTCGACTGAAACCGGAGGGGGGGTGTTATTACTCCTCTTGAACTTACAGTCACAACTGCCCATCTTAACACTAAGATTCGCTCAAGAGGATTATCGTTTCGAGAAATGTGGACCTAATGCAATCAGTATACCAATCTTCAAATTGAGACGTCAGACGACAAATTAATATCTGACCAGTTTAACCTGTGATGGCAACAAGTACAACGCATGTTAATGGTCAATGGTGTACTCTTAGAAAGTTCACCGGATCCCAGTTCCGTTCCAAGGAATACAGGTTACAGAATGTTACAAGGTCCCTCCATCATCCCCTTCCCCCCTGTTTCAGTCTTCTAGACACAGGCAGTGATACAGACAATTCCTTGACTGCTATGCCTATGCAGTCACCTACTGGTAGACCACCTGTAGTCCAGGCTCCTGTGGATACACAACAGCCTAAACCCCTAATGTTCAAACTTTCTTTGCCTGCACCACCTCCGTTGGAAATACCCCCGGAATTGATTCTCCCAGACACGTCAACCCATCCTGATACGCCTGGTTCCAGTCCTCCCTCGGACTAGCCTGGCCCCGTCAACAATCAAGATGTACCCAAGAATCAGAATGCTTCAAACAGACGTTCAGTGAGAACTCGCCGTCCACCAATTTATCTGAGAGAATACGATACTACTAGGAAATGCTGATGTAATCATCATTTATTATACATGAACAGTTACAGTTATATCTTACCATGACGTAAGCTTATGGTATCCCATGAGATGCGTACGCAGCTTCTCTTCATTAGTGCGCTAAGCTTCGGACATGCAAGACATGTCCTTCTTCCTCTACAGTTTTTAGAACTTCAATAAGTCCTAAAAACTTGATTATCCCCATTTGCTATATTTCGTAATCGAAATAGCATTTTAACTTGGAATATAATTATTCCTTGGGAGTTTTTACACGTTGATATAATACAATGTCCATACTAATGTTGAACTGTAACCTGGTCTTCACCTTTTGTTCGGCCTCGTTTTAGAGTTGTACCCACTGGATGTCCGGCATGTTTTCTAAATAAAAGCCCCAGATAAGGTGATAAATCCTATGATTAATGTGACCAAAATAAGTGATCAAGTGTCCACAAATAAGAACACTCACTTATCAAGTCATAACAGTAATGCCTTAAGAAAAAACATTGGTCGCCAAACTACTACAGATATAGACCAGGAAAGTGTAGCATCTTGGCTCAGTGGTGTCAGCTATATGATAAATGGTGAAGGTGAATTTGAATTGCCCCACCATGTCAAGAAGAAACACAAGAGGGACGAAACAAGGCGAAGAAAAATAATTGTTGGAAAGTCAACACATGACCCAGGATCAAGCTTCCGAGGAGCACCAGAACCAACCAGACATCTTTTTGTGTATTGTGTTGAGAGCAGTACAACAGACGCTCAGATTTCCAGTTTCTTGAAAGATAACAACTTTACTGTAAGTGCCATAGGATGTGTATCACATCCCATGTCGAAGTTCAAATCCTTTAAATTGTCTGTTCCAATATCAGAATTTAGTAGATTGTTTGATGAATCTCTCCGGATTAGAAAGTATGTGCCCCCAAATCGGGATAACAACTCTCATGGTCTGGGAGTGGGGTGCTTCGAATATATCTGGAAACTATGCAAATCTCACAACTTTGTTCTTCTTCAAGAGCATTGGCTCTTAAATGAACAATTATATCGCTTTGAAAAGGAAATTCCAGGAATCTGTGTTCATGGGGTATCTGGCATGCACAGTACCAATGTTTTAGGCGGCTGCCCGTTCGGAGGAGTTACGATTCTATGGAACAATTCATTGCTATGTGACGTAAAGCCGGTAGCACAAAACTCCAACAGGACATGTGCTGTTATTGTGAAATGTGGTGATATTAATTTTTTACTGTGTAATGTTTATATGCCATGTGAAGTACACAATATATGTGAATTCGATAAGACATTAGAAGAGATATGTCAATTAATAGATGAAAATTCGGAGGATAATTTGATTATTAGCGGTGATTTTAACACTGATTTTTAAAGGACCAGTTCTCTGCAAATGGCGCACCTTGAACGTTTTATCTCTACAAACAGTTTAGAATGCACTGAGAAGTATAAAAATAGTAACGTATTGTTTACTTACGGAAGCAAGATTAACTTTGAAAAGTCTGTAATAGACCATGTATTAGTTTCCAACAATCTACTTGAATATATTATTAAATGTAAGTTGATTCATGATGGAGATAATCTCTCTGATCATGCTCCTGTAAGTTTGGATCTTAGGATTCCTGTTGAGTATTATTATTACCCAAACGTAGGCCCTAGGCATCGATCTCTTAAATGGCATGAAGCTAGTCAAAATCAAATTGATGAGTACCAAAATAATGTCGATGTTTTATTATCAAAAATTAGTATCCCTACTGATGCTTTACATTGTAAAGATATTACTTGTTCACGTCATAATGAAGACTTAGAACAATACTTTAATGATTTGGTTGATCTTAGTATTGAAGCAAGTCATCAGTCATGCATTCCTTCCACATGTGACCATTCTAGAATTCCAGGCTGGAATGAACATGTAAGTTGATTCATGATGGAGATAATCTCTCTGATCATGTTCCTGTAAGTTTGGATCTTAGGATTCCTGTTGAGTATTATTATTACCCAAACGTAGGCCCTAGGCATCGATCTCTTAAATGGCATGAAGCTAGTCAAAATCAAATTGATGAGTACCAAAATAATGTCGATGTTTTATTATCAAAAATTAGTATCCCTACTGATGCTTTACATTGTAAAGATATTACTTGTTCACGTCATAATGAAGACTTAGAACAATACTTTAATGATTTGGTTGATCTTAGTATTGAAGCAAGTCATCAGTCATGCATTCCTTCCACATGTGACCATTCTAGAATTCCAGGCTGGAATGAACATGTTGAGGAAGTCAGAAACACTGCCATATTTTGGCACAACTTATGGAAGGACAATAACTGTCCAAAATCGAGCGTATTGGCTAACATTCAGCGTAGAACTAGAGCCAAATATCACTATGTCCTTAGATCAGTTCAGAAAAACAAAAAGAGTATTTGTTCGAATGAAATCGCAGAAAATCGACTCTGTAACAAATCCAGAAATTTCTGGGAATCTATAAAAAAGCTGAATGGTTCTTGTAGCTCTCTGCCTAATAATGTTGACGGCCAGATTGGCCTAGAGAATATAGGTTGTGCGTTTACTAATAATATAAATATAAACAACTTTTTAACAGTGTATCCTTTGATGATGGTGACATGGTTAAATTGCAGAATGACATCCAGTCCAATGTAAAACATAAATGTCAGAATAGTAAATGTTGCAATAATCATATTATTCAGTACGAAGAGGTTCATATTGCTATTAAGCACTTAAAACATAACAAGAATGATGGCGGACTCGGAACAATCATCTGACCATTTAAAGTATGCACCAGGGTCTTATTTAGTACATTTAGCACATATTTTAACGTCTTTATTAGTCCATAGTTTTACTCCTAGTAATCTTGTCTTGTCAACAATAATATCCATTCCAAAAAACAGAAAAAAAGTCTTTAAACGATTCCGACAATTATCGCAGAATCGCCTTAAGCAGTATCGTCGGTAAGTTTTTTGACTGGATATTATTAGATCGTCACAATATGGTTTTAAAAGTTCTCATTCAACTACACACTGTTCATTTATCATTGATGAGACAATTCAGTACTACAGTCTACAATAAGAACCATTCTGATGTCCTGGTTTGCCTAATTGATGCCAGTAAGGCAATTGATCGTATAAACTTTATTAAGCTCTTTAAATCACTAAATCAGAGAGGATTATGTCCCTTACGGCCAGATTTTTGCTGAACATGTATATCAGACAATTAGAATAAGATGGGGAAATTATACCACAACAACATTCAATGTGTCGAATGTTGTGAAACAGGGGGGTGTTCTATCCCCAGTATTGTTTACTATTTATCTTGATGAATTGCTAGTAAAATGCCGTAAAAGTAAAATTGGTTGTTCTATCGGGCATGTGTATGTTGGTGCTATAGCTTATGCCGATGATATGACCTTTGTAACCCTGAGTAGGGAGTCTCTAGTTAAGCTTCTAAACATTGCAAAAGACTACTCAGATGAGTATAATGTAAAATTTAATCCTGATAAGACTAAACTTCTTGTTTTTCCTGCAAAACAAAATCAGATTGTTAACGTTAAAATGTTTACATTGATGGTAGATGCGTAGACATCGTCAAATCAGAACCTGATTTTGGTATTACACTTGCTTGTAAGGCTAAAGATGAGTTAATTGAAATATGCTTACGTAATTTTTATTCTAAGGTTAATATCACTCTGAAAAGTTTTCAATTTGTATATACAGTACATGGATAAAATATAACCTGTTCAAAACATTTTGCATGTCATTATATGGTTGTCAGCTATGGGATTTTTCGTATAAATCAATTGAAAGGTTTTATTGTGCTTGGAAAAAAAGCATAAGAAGATTGTTAAATGTATCACAACGAGCACATAATAGTTTATTACATCATATTTGTAATGACATCTCAATTGAAGCACAACTTCGTAAAAGGTTTATTAAATTTACCTGCAGTATTATAAAATGTAAGAATGAATGCACCCGTATATGCGCCCTGGAGGTTCTACACGGAAGTCAGTCTACAATATGTAATAATATTAATTACATTTGCTATAAGTATAATCTGAATAAATATGTACATTTTAATACACTCAAATCATCAGAATTATTAAATATTATTAATACACATGATACTAATTTGAGTAAGCTGGTTGTATCAGAGATTTTATTTTAATGCGAGATAGTCAATATCACAAAAAACAAGATTTTAATAAACTTAATGAAATTATAAACTTTTTGTCTACAGAATAGTTATTATATGACTACTTTTTACTGTACATATTATTTGTAAATTTATATATTCTGCTTGAAATTTATGTAAGTGTACTTATTTTTGTACGAATAAATGAAGTATTATAAACAACTACAATTTGACCTGCACAATTGAGTCGTCTGATTATTCCTGATCTTACTGATGCATATCAATCAAATCAGGAATGTGTTATCACAAAACCATCTTTTAAAGTTTTTAACCACTCCTACTACTGGTGTCACTGTATCAAGTTTATTATGACTTTGATCCCGTCTAATGTGGACGTATATTATAGCGTTAGGGTTATGTAATTTAAATTGAGCCTCCTCGTAAACTTTGTTGTACATACATTTCTTACCTCCCTTACATGGAGGGTATGGCGGCCCAACGCTATCAGCATCTTTGTCGGTAATCGAACACCTTACATGGGGGTGTTCCTTAGGGTACAAAGAATAAGTATGCAAAGTTTCAAAATAATATGTTAAGAAATGTGGCTTGTAGGCGATAAACAAATAAATACATGGAATGGATGTGGCTCTGCCCCTGGGGGTTGGGCATGCACCAAAAACAATAGGGATCATCCTTAGGACATACAAAGTTGGAAGAAAATCCAGTAAGAATTGCGTGACAATATACTTCACAAAGATGGCGGAGATGGTCGAGTCACGTCTGTGGAGCTCTGATAAAGCTTTAATTTATCGAATTAACGGAGGTAATTCTGATCGATTATTGGAATGTGGAGATATTGAAAGTAACCCTGGTCCCCCTAAAGGCTCTAAAAAGGCAAATGTAGACGATATACACGATGATTCAAATGTATTACAAGCCATACACAGTTTACACATTGAAATCGCCGAGATCAAATCCAGTGTCAAGGACATTGCCAGTCTAAACGCCCGTGTCACTCAACTGGCAGACAGTGTCTCATTATTGACTAACGAAATAAAGGACCTCAAAGTAACAAATGAACTTTTGAATGAACAAAGTGAAGAAAGACAGACGAAAATATGTGAGCTAGAGAAGAAAGTCGAGTTTGTGGAAAGTGAATCAAAACAATCCAACATTATTATACATGGCTTAAAAATGGAAGATAGCGACAATAGAGATGTGAGAGAAAAAAAGGTGAGAACATATTTCCGTGAAGTTTTAGAATTAGAGGCAGATGATATAATAATTGAAAAATCATATGTCATGAAAAATAAAAGAAAGTCAGTACTCATAAAGTTGAATAATATGCGACAGAAGAGTTTGATCTTTGAGGCAGCCATGAAAGTTAGAGAAAGCTCGGAAGTTCAAGTGGCAAATGATTATTCTCATTCAGTTCGTCAGAAAAGAAAAGATTTAATACCACATATGCTGTCGGCAAGAAAAGAAGGAAGAAAAGCAGGTTTACGATATGATAAATTAGAAATAGATGGCAAAATGTATACTCTAGATGATCTGCAGTCACAACATTGAAAATTAGGTCAGACCAGTCCCGCTCGTGCAGTTAGTGACAAAAATGACAACATCAACAATAAACATTTGCAAAATAATAATTTGGTTTCTGTAAACTCTTTAAGATGGATATCATGGAATATAAATGGGTTAAAAAATAAATTATACGATAATGAACTGATAAATTATGTAGTAAACTTTCATATAATATGTCTGATCGAGACGTGGTGCGGAAAAGATTTAGATCTTTCAATATTATTCCCACATCATACGTGCGTGTCTTGTGTACGAGATGGTGGTCGTAGTAGGGGTGGTATAGTGGTATTAATAAATAAGTCTTTATCCGAAGGAGTGATAAACTTGGATTATAACTTTAAAGAAAAATTGTTCATAAAATTTGATAAATACTTCTTTGGGTGGAGAGAGAATATAATTGCTGGTTTCATTTACTTAGCCCCAGAGAGTTCGCCGATTCATAAAGACATAGACGGCTTTGACAGTTTAGAAGAAAATTTGTGTGAAGTGCTTTCTGATTTCCCCACCAGCCATGTGGTATTAGTTGGTGATTTTAACGCGCGGACAGGTAACGGCTCTTTGCAAGACTTTATCACTGACGATTCCGTCAAATACATTCCTGGTCTTGAGGATGCCTGTTATCATATTGATACCTTCAGCAGGCGAAGATGTTCAAAGGACAATGAAGTGAATAACTATGGTTTCAAACTTTTGGATCTTTGTGCAACTTTAAACATACATATAGTTAATGGTAGGTCGATTTCTGATAAGCAGGGTAATTTCACGTGTATTAAGTATAACGGTGCGAGTGTGGTAGACTACTTAATTGTGTCATCCGACATATTTGATTCCGTTGATAGTTTCTCCCTTGATCTTCGCACGGAATCGGATCATTTACCCCTTGTATTTAACATTAAATGTACTACAAATATCGGTCATGTTGAAACAAGCTCTGTGTGTAAAACAACAATCTATAGTAAATTGAAATGGAACATTGGCAAAGCTGATAATTTTAAAGTAAATGTTGATGCTAAGTATAACGAATTCTTATCTCAGTTTAGTGAGTTATTATTTTTAAATGTGAACAGTGCGCTTGAATTATTTGTTACGTTCATAAAATCATGTGCTGTCGGCAAACAATGTAGCGGGTTTAAACCCAAGTCTAGCATAATTTCTCAGCCTGCATGGTTTGATAGTGAATGTTTAAAATTAAAAGCAGCAAAGTACTATAGTCTTAATGTCTTTAGAGATTGTAATGAACAATCCGCACTAACTGAATACAAGAATAATAAAAACAGGTTTAAAAGTGTATGTAAACGCAAAAAGATAGCTCATAATCAAAATATATATGATGTATTATTATTAGATTTAGAGGATAAGACCAAATTTTGGCAAGTATTGAAGGATTTTAGATCATCATCACCAACCCCAACTGGGATCCCTGCACATGAGTGGATGCGATATTTTGAATCCCTTTTAAATATTAATAGTCATTCAAATGGCGATGCTGATCCAATGGTAGATGATGACAGGGATAATCCTAAATCCATTTCTGTAGATAGTTATGATATATTAAATACACCCATTCTAGTCTCAGAAGTAATAAATGCTCTACAGCAAATGAAATCTGGGACTGCCCCAGGGCCAGATGGAATTGCTATAGATTTCCTTAAAGTATGTTCAAATTCATTTTCTGTCGCCCTAACTAATCTGTTTAATAGGATTTTTGATACAGGAGAATTTCCCGATTCTTGGTCAAAAGCCCTAATAGTTCCGGTGTATAAAAAAGGTTTAAGATCTGATACAAATAATTACAGAGGTATTTCTCTTCTGGACTGCATCGAGAAAGTGTATTCTTCCATCTTAAATAGACGGCTAAAAGATTGGTCTGAAATAAATGATAAATATACAGAGGCTCAAGCAGGCTACCGACCGGGTTATTCGACGGTAGATCACATTTTCACATTGCATGGCCTAGCTCAGAAATACTTATCTAAGAAAAAAGGTAGATTTTATTGTCTATTTGTAGACTTTTCTAAAGCCTTTGACTCGGTAAATAGAACCAAACTAATATGTCTATTAGCCCAAAAAGGTATACAAGGCAATATGTTGAGGGCACTAAGAAGTATGTACACCGCAGTGTCATCTTGTGTAAAACTTGGATCAAATATTACCCCTTATTTTGAATGTCTTACTGGTGTACGTCAAGGATGCATCTTAAGTCCCATTTTGTTTTGTTTATACATTAATCAGCTATATGATATGCTCGAAAATGCCGATGTTAGAGGTATTTTCACCATACAGGAGGTAACAGATATACTGGCATTATTATATGCAGACGATCTCGGAATACTTTCCGACAGTGTTGGTGACCTTCAAAAGAAAATACAAGTGCTAGAAAAATTTTGTAAACTGTTTAATCTTGATGTAAATATAAATAAAACGAAGATTATAGTCTTTAGAAACGGTGGGATTATTAGAAAAAATGAAAAGTGGTATTTTAAGGAAGAAAAACTAGAATGTACTACATATTATAATTATTTAGGTTTACTGTTTTCCTCAAGATTGTGTTGGGGTAAATGTTTATTAAATTTATCACTTAAGGCAGGAAAAGCTTTGATACCAATTAGGTCGCTATTTAGTAAGATTGGCCACCCATCATTAAGTGTATCATTTAAAGTGTTTGATAGTGTAATTAAACCTATTCTTTTATATGGTTCTCAAGTATGGGGCTATGAATATCGACCGGATATAGAGAAGGTACACACCAGTTTCTGTAAATTTGTATTAGGTATACACAAAACTTCAACAAACGCAGGGGCATTAGGTGAATGTGGAAGACAAAATTTAAATGTAGACTACATGTCAACCTGCATCAGGTACTGGTGTAAACTTCTACATATGCCGATCGAGAGGTACCCTAAACAGGTTTACCTTATGCTTAAGAAATTAGATTTATGTGACAGTATTACATTAGTTCTTTAATCAGGTTCTTGGATGACAACACTGGTATATACTTCTAATAATACTTTTATTCTGCTTCTTACAATAGGTACAAACATCGTGATGTAAACGACCGTAGAACTAACTATATGGAAGGAGTCATGACTTAATTAGCTTGGCTTAGCACGAGTGTGCTAACTCCAGAAGCTCTCGTCTCGTCTCGACTCGTGCCAAGGCACCCATGGCCTTTGCTCAGTCCTGGAGATCGGGTCTTTCCCATTAAATATTTGGGGTATTACAAATAAAAATCTCTTCCGTAAATATCGGGCATTTCCCATTAAATATTTGGGCTAAAATATACGTATAGACAAAACAAAAAAAAAACTTAGAGATAAACGCGTTAATACCTTTTGAATGTTACATTCCTAATTACGATATTGTTAACTCTAGTTAAACAATCACAAAACATTTTACTGCGCAATATAAACCTGTTAATACTAATTTTAAATGCCAAAATATGTGTTCAAAAACAAACAATTACTAGACCTGCATGCAGGAATGACGGGTTTCACTGGTGCCACGTTACCCTTAAACATATGTCACTTCCGATACCAATGAAACCATCAAACAGGTTTCCACATAAGCATTGTAAACATCAAATAAAATGGACGAAGAATCAACCAAATCCAGCAATATCAATTCATTTTATATATATGTTACTTGTAAGTGATCCTGGCAAAATTTCATTATTTCCGGTGATAATGAAAATGTTCAATTAGTTTTATGAAATCAGAAATGGCATAAGGCAGCATAATGGTGAAAATTGTATGTAAATCGAATGAGAATTGCCACTTTTATAGACCAAAAACCTTGAAAAGTGACTTGTAGAAAATCGTCTATTTCTCGGCAACCGTACACGATAAAAACTATCTTTTGGTATCTATATGATCGTATGGGTTCAATCCATTTGTTGATTGGAATCAAATATCATAATTTGAAATATATTACAAATCAGACTCATTTGAAAAAAATGTCTGTTTTGAAGGCTAAAAATACAGTTTTTGCCAAAATGACATTACTTCCGGTGATACTGAAAATGTTAAATTAGATCTATGAAATCATAAATGACACAAGATATCATATGGTGAAAATTTTATGAAAATCGAATAATAACTGACACTTTTATAGACCAAAAACCTTGAAAAGTGACTTAAGGAAAATCGCCCATTTCTCTGCAACCGTACAAGTTAGAAACCATTTTGTGGTATCTGTATGATCGTATGGGTTCAATCTATTTGATCAATAGAATCAAATATCACAATTTGAAAAAAATAACAAATACGACTCATTTGAATAAAATATTGTTTTTTGAAGGCTAAAATTTAAGTTTTGAGCAAATGACGTCATTTCCGGTGGCAGCGCAAGGGGTAAAATGGTTTGACATAGTCCACTATGGCATTAGGCATCCAATGGCGAAAGAAAATTGAAAATCGAATAATAATTGATTCTTTTACAGCCAAAATTACGTGAAAAGTGACTCATGCAAAATTGCCTATTTCTCGGCAACTGCTTATGTTACAAACTAATTTTCACATACATTCTCTTCGTATGGATTATAGCTACAAGTTTATAAAAGTTACGTAAAAATATTTTAAAATCTGAAAAGCCTGAATGAGTTGTAAATAGGTCAATTTTACGCCTTTTTTCACCTCTTAATCCAATTTGCTAGAAAATGAAAAAGAAATTAAAAAAACTGCTTCCGACATTTTTTGCGCCTTTAAAGGACACACTCTTTGAGTCATATAATTTTTCAAAAAAATAATATTTGTTTTCAAAAAATGTACCTAACTGTCAAAATTGTAGTTTTTGGTAAAATTATGCCACTTCCGGTGCCGACAGATAACACTTTTGGTAATAGAAAAAATGACAATTGAGACAACGAAGCATATGAACTTTGTTTTATACAAATCGAACAATAAAAAATTAATCTAGGACTGAAAAACTGAATTAGCCAATGGAGGCCAAGGAAAATTACTGAGACAAAATTTTTTAACATTTTTGCGCAAGTCAGATGACTCTTTAATTCTGTGCACAACACGACTAAAAAATATTCATAAATAAAAAAGTTTTTTGTAAAATTTTAAATTTCCGAAATTTGGCGCCTAATATCTTCGAAGATTTGCCGAAAATCAAAAATCGAAAGTAGCGCAGCTATGTGCCCTGTCTCCAGCTATGCCAAAATGTATCGAAAGTTAAAATCCCATGATTATTGTTAAAATTACCGCAATATTTGTAAAAACGATAACTTCGGTGATTTCGGACATTTCGCATTGTCGCAGAACGTTCAAAATAGCTTTATCCTCTAAGTCACACCCACTTTCCCAGTAAAACCGAAGAAACCGTAACGATGCGACACGTAGTTGCTGAGATCTACTCAAAACAAAAGAAGAATAATAATAATAACTAGACCTGCAAGCAGCACTGAACCGGCTTTCAGGAATCATACAGGAAGTTTATTATACCATAGCCGATCCATTGAGCTACCAAACTATACTTTAGGTTGTTTTGCTTTAGTGACACCCTCTATCATATGTAAAAGTAATATTTGCTGGCGAAAAGACAAGTCAAAATTGTAAATTATGGCAAAATTAAGTCACTTCCGGTGCCGAAAGAAATTTTTATAGGTGAAAAATAAGTCGAAAATTCGCAACATACAAAATCCAAACGTTGTTTTATACATTTCGGGCAATAAATAATTAACCTGTAACCCATAAACTGAAATTAAGAAGGTAAAAAACTTAAAAGTGACCCTGGGAAAATTGGTTATTATTCGACAAGGGAACATGCTAGAAGCCTTTTCTTGATATCAATATGATGGTATTGATTCACTCTTACTGCCCATTAGAGTCAGGCGTTATAAAGTTAAACGAATAATGAATATAAATCACTTCTAAAAAATGTTTGTTTTGAAGGCTAAAAATACGTTTTTTTGCAAAAATTACATTACTTCCGGTGATATTGAAAATGTTAACTTGGTTCATAGAAGTCATAAATTGCATAAGGTATCAAATGGTAAAACAATTATAAAAATCGAATAATAATTGACACTTTTATATACCAAAAACCTTGAAAAGTGACTTATAGAAGATCGCCTATTTCTCTGTAAACGTACAAGTTAGAAACCATTTTGTGGTATCTGTATGGTCTTATGGCTTCATTCTATTCGTTGATGAGAATCAAATATCATAATTTTAAAAATATTATAAGGGAGACTGATTTGAATAATATTTTAGTTTTTTAGGTTAAAAATACAGTTTTTGCCCAAATGACGTCATTTCCGGTCACAGTGAAAATGTAAAATTGGCTTGACCTAGTCCAAATTGGCATTAGGCATCAAATGGGAAAAAAATATTGCAAATCGAATAATAATTCACTCTTGCATAGGCAAAATAACGTGAAAAGTGATGCATGCAAAATTGCATATTTCTCGGCAACTGCTCATATTACAAACTAATTTTCGCATACATTCTCTTCGTCTGGATTAGTGCTACGAGTTTATGGAAATTACAAATAAATATTTCAAAATATGAAGACGCTGAATGAATTGTAAATAACTGAATTTTACACTTTATTTTACATTTTATTCGAAATTGCCCGAAAATGGAATTGAAATTTAAAAATATGAGCTAAGGATTTTGTGCACCTTTGCAGGGTGCATCCATTTAGTTATATCAGTTTTGAAAAAAAATAATATTTGCTTTCAAAAAGTGGTACCGAACTGTCAAAATTGTAGTTTTTGTTAATATTACGTCACTTCCGTTGCCGACAGAAAAATTTCACCGTAACAAAAAAAATTACAATTGGGACCACGGAGCATATGAACTTTGTTTTATACAAATCGAACAATAAATAATTTTTCTGGGTACGAAAAACTAAATTAGCCGATGGCGGCTAACACAAATTACCGAGACAATTTTTTTTCTCATTTCTGCTCAAGTAGGATGATAGTTTAACCCCGTGTAAAATATCATCAAAAAATATTCATAAATAAAAAAGTTTTTCGTAAAAAAAATAATTTTTTTCAAAATATCGGACATTTTTTCGACTACTTCCGGTTTTACGATCGTTGTTGTGATAGCTTTACGAAGTTCTTTGGATACTTAACTTTCTGTACCAGAAATGTCAGAAACATCCATTGAGCAGTTTTGAAAAAAAAAGATAAACTAAAGAGCGTTTACAAAAATTTAACGATTTTTCAATTTTTTCAAAGTTTGATGCCATTTTTGGACCACCTATATTATTTCAATGCTTTTCATTTTTGATTCACTATATAGACAACCGATAGGACTTTGAGTAAGAAAAGTTTAAGAAAAATCTGCGGTGTCGTTTTCGAGAAAAGGACGTCCCAGAATGTTAAAAAATCGGAAAATACTAGATTTTTGGCACACAATAATTTATTTCCTTACCATCGATATCGTATTATTTAGATACCATATGATGGTCCATTAATAGGGCTATCCAACGAACCTTTAGTTCTTTTGGTCTGCTATTACCTAAGGGAGAAATCAAGTTTTTTGCAAGTGCGACATAGTTTTTAACCTTTTTTTTACATTTTTTGAATACTTCCGGTATGGTTATTATTGTCGATATAGTTTTGATAACCGGTTTAGGCACTAAAATAGCCACAGGGCTCTGTAATGATATATTACATTATCTGATCAGATAAAATGCCCCTGAGAAATCCTAGGTTCAAAAGTGCCAAAAATGCAAAAAATTTAAAATATCGAAAATTAAATTTCAAAAACTACATACATATTATACATCGATAGAATCGTAATTACCCAAAACACCAATTTTTCACGTTTTTTTCAAAATATCGCATAGTATTTCGACTACTTCCGGTTTACGGATTGTTGTTGAAATTGCTTTAAACGGTGGTTTGACCATATTACTTCATGTTCCAGGAATTTCAGAAACGTCGATCCGGCCGTAAAACGAAACTTAAGCTCACAAAATGTGAAGAAAATTCGAAAAAAATCGAAAAATAAAGGGCGATGACTCTGAATGAAACTTATATTACTGGAACCGTATTGCCTTCAGGTATCCAAAATTGTAGGTCAAATTTGAAAATTTTGAAAAATAACAAAAAATGTGTCTTAAACAACATATTTTCATTTTTCGAATGCTAGAAGTCAGCGGCGAAGTTTCTAAATTGCAAAATTTTCAACTGCTATCGTCCGAGAAAAGACTCAGGGTTTCCAAAAATGTAATTTGTATGAAAATAGGTACAGAATTGACGAATCTACGGCCGTTTTTTAATTTTTTGGCACCGCACAAAATTCGGCCACTTCCGGTCTGCGCAGAAGTTTCAAATACAGTGGAAGGGATGGCCACTATATGGTTTCCTGATAGAAAATTACGTCCCAGATCTGTATCTGTTACAGACACTGAGAAATAGGCTCCCCCGAAAAATAAAATAATAATAATAAATAATAACTAGACCTGCATGCAGGAATGACGGGTTTCACTGGTGCCACGTTACCCTTAAACATGTCACTTCCGGTGCCAAGTTACCCTTGAACATATGTCACTTCCGGTACCAGCGAAACCACTAAACAGGTTTCCAAATTAACATTGCACACAAATAAAATGGACGCAGAATCAACCAAATCCAGCAATATCAATTCATTTTATACATTTGTTACTTGTAAATGATCTTGACAAAATTAAATTACTCCCGGTGTTAATGCAAATGTTCAATTAGTCTTATGAAATCAGAAATGGCATACGATATCATGTAGTGAAAATTTTATGTAAATCGAATAATAATTGGCACTTTTAAAGACCAAAAAACTTGAAAAGTGACTTGTAGGAAATTGGCTATTTCTCTGCAACCGTACAAGTTAGAAACCATTTTGTGGTATCTGTATGATCGTATGGGTTCATTCTATTTGTTGATTGGCATCAAATACCATACTTTGAAAAAGATTTCAAAACAGACTCATTTGAATAAAATATCTGTTTTAGAGGCGAAAAATACAGTTTTTGCCAAAATGACGTTACTTCCGGTGATAATGAAAATCTTAAATTACTTGTATGAAATCCCAAATGGCATTAGGTATAACATGGTGTGACGTTTATGAAAATCGAATAATAATTGACCCTTTTATGGCCCCGAAACCTTCAAAAGTGACCTGTAGAAAACCGTCTATTTCTCGGCAACCGAACAAGTTAGAAACCATTTTATGATATCTATATGACCATATGAGTTTTGTTTATATGTGAATTTAAACCAAAAGTTAAAATTATTAATACATATTAAGTTATTCTTGGTTGAATAAAACATTGATTTAAAAAGTTTAAAATGCAGTTTTTGACCAAATGATGTCACTTCCGGTGTCAATTTTAAATTGTAATCAACTTGATATGACGCTACGTGCTTTTTGAATCAAATGATGTCACTTTTATAAAAATCCAATCATAATTGACTATTTTACAGGCAAAATAACGAAAACAGTGACTTGTACAGAACTGCCCATTTCTTGGTAACTGCTTATAGTACAAACGAATTTTAACATACATTTTCTTCGTATGGATTATAGCTACAAGTTTATAAAAGTTACGAAGAAATATTTTAAAATCTGAAAAGCCTGAATAGGTTGTAAATAGGCCAATTTTACACCATTTTTAGCCTCTTAATCGAATTTGCTCGAAAATGAAATCGAAATTAAAAAAACTGCTTCCTACATTTTTTGCGCCTTGAAAGGGCACACTCTTTGAGTCAAATAATTTTTCCAAAAAATAATATTTGTTTTCGAAGAAGGAAAATAACTGTCAAAATTGTAGTTTTTGGTAAAATTATGCCACTTCCGGTGCCGACAGATAAAACTTTTGGTAATAAAAAAAATGACAATTGATACAACGAAGCATATGAACTTTGTTTTATACAAATCGAACAATAAAAAATTAATCTAGGACTTAAAAACTGAATTAGCCAATGGCGGCCAAGGTAAATTACTGAGACAAAATTCTTTAACATTTTTGCACTAGTCAGATGACCCTTTAATTCTGTGCATAATACGACTAAAAAATATTCATAAATAAAAAAATTTTTTGTAAAATTTTAAATTTTCAAAATTTGGCGCCTAATATCTTTGAAGATTTACCGAAAATCAAATATCGAAAGTAGTGTAGCTATGTGCCCTGTCTCCGGCTATGCCAAAATGTATCGAAAGTTAAAATTCAATGATTATTGTTAAAATTACTGCAATATTTTAAAAAACGATAATTTGGAGATTTCGGACATTTCGCATTGTCGCAGAACGTTCAAAATAGCTTTATCCTCTAAGTCACACCCACTTTCCCAGTAAAACCGAAGAAATCGTAACGATGCGACAAGCAGTTGCTGAGATCTACTCAAAACAAAAGAAGAATAATAATAATAACTAGACCTGCAAGCAGCACTGAACCGGCTTTCAGGAATCATACAGGAAGTTTATTATACCATAGCCGATCCATTGAGCTACCAAACTATACTTTAGGTTGTTTTGCTTTAGTGACACCCTCTATCATATGTAAAAGTAATATTTGCTGGCGAAAAGACCAGTCAAAATTGTAAATTATGGCAAAATTAAGTCACTTCCGGTGCCGAAAGAAATTTTTATAGGTGAAAAATAAGTCGAAAATTCGCAACATACAAAATCCAAACGTTGTTTTATACATTTCGGGCAATAAATAATTAACCTGTAACCCATAAACTGAAATTAAGAAGGTAAAAAACTTAAAAGTGACCCTGGGAAAATTGGTTATTATTCGACAAGGGAACATGCTAGAAGCCTTTTCTTGATATCAATATGATGGTATTGATTCACTCTTACTGCCCATTAGAGTCAGGCGTTATAAAGTTAAACGAATAATGAATATAAATCACTTCTAAAAAATGTTTGTTTTGAAGGCTAAAAATACGTTTTTTTGCAAAAATTACATTACTTCCGGTGATATTGAAAATGTTAACTTGGTTCATAGAAGTCATAAATTGCATAAGGTATCAAATGGTAAAACAATTATAAAAATCGAATAATAATTGACACTTTTATATACCAAAAACCTTGAAAAGTGACTTATAGAAGATCGCCTATTTCTCTGTAAACGTACAAGTTAGAAACCATTTTGTGGTATCTGTATGGTCTTATATATATGGCTTCATTCTATTCGTTGATGAGAATCAAATATCATAATTTTAAAAATATTATAAGGGAGACTGATTTGAATAATATTTTAGTTTTTTAGGTTAAAAATACAGTTTTTGCCCAAATGACGTCATTTCCGGTCACAGTGAAAATGTAAAATTGGCTTGACCTAGTCCAAATTGGCATTAGGCATCAAATGGGAAAAAAATATTGCAAATCGAATAATAATTCACTCTTGCATAGGCAAAATAACGTGAAAAGTGATGCATGCAAAATTGCATATTTCTCGGCAACTGCTCATATTACAAACTAATTTTCGCATACATTCTCTTCGTCTGGATTAGTGCTACGAGTTTATGGAAATTACAAATAAATATTTCAAAATATGAAGACGCTGAATGAATTGTAAATAACTGAATTTTACACTTTATTTTACATTTTATTCGAAATTGCCCGAAAATGGAATTGAAATTTAAAAATATGAGCTAAGGATTTTGTGCACCTTTGCAGGGTGCATCCATTTAGTTATATCAGTTTTGAAAAAAAATAATATTTGCTTTCAAAAAGTGGTACCGAACTGTCAAAATTGTAGTTTTTGTTAATATTACGTCACTTCCGTTGCCGACAGAAAAATTTCACCGTAACAAAAAAAAATTACAATTGGGACCACGGAGCATATGAACTTTGTTTTATACAAATCGAACAATAAATAATTTTTCTGGGTACGAAAAACTAAATTAGCCGATGGCGGCTAACACAAATTACCGAGACAATTTTTTTTTCTCATTTCTGCTCAAGTAGGATGATAGTTTAACCCCGTGTAAAATATCATCAAAAAATATTCATAAATAAAAAAGTTTTTCGTAAAAAAAATAATTTTTTTCAAAATATCGGACATTTTTTCGACTACTTCCGGTTTTACGATCGTTGTTGTGATAGCTTTACGAAGTTCTTTGGATACTTAACTTTCTGTACCAGAAATGTCAGAAACATCCATTGAGCAGTTTTGAAAAAAAAAGATAAACTAAAGAGCGTTTACAAAAATTTAACGATTTTTCAATTTTTTCAAAGTTTGATGCCATTTTTGGACCACCTATATTATTTCAATGCTTTTCATTTTTGATTCACTATATAGACAACCGATAGGACTTTGAGTAAGAAAACTTTAAGAAAAATCTGCGGTGTCGTTTTCGAGAAAAGGACGTCCCAGAATGTTAAAAAATCGGAAAATACTAGATTTTTGGCACACAATAATTTATTTCCTTACCATCGATATCGTATTATTTAGATACCATATGATGGTCCATTAATAGGGCTATCCAACGAACCTTTAGTTCTTTTGGTCCGCTATTACCTAAGGGAGAAATCAAGTTTTTTGCAAGTGCGACATAGTTTTTAACCTTTTTTTTACATTTTTTGAATACTTCCGGTATGGTTATTATTGTCGATATAGTTTTGATAACCGGTTTAGGCACTAAAATAGCCACAGGGCTCTGTAATGATATATTACATTATCTGATCAGATAAAATGCCCCTGAGAAATCCTAGGTTCAAAAGTGCCAAAAATGCAAAAAATTTAAAATATCGAAAATTAAATTTCAAAAACTACATACATATTATACATCGATAGAATCGTAATTACCCAAAACACCAATTTTTCACGTTTTTTTCAAAATATCGCATAGTATTTCGACTACTTCCGGTTTACGGATTGTTGTTGAAATTGCTTTAAACGGTGGTTTGACCATATTACTTCATGTTCCAGGAATTTCAGAAACGTCGATCCGGCCGTAAAACGAAACTTAAGCTCACAAAATGTGAAGAAAATTCGAAAAAAATCGAAAAATAAAGGGCGATGACTCTGAATGAAACTTATATTACTGGAACCGTATTGCCTTCAGGTATCCAAAATTGTAGGTCAAATTTGAAAATTTTGAAAAATAACAAAAAATGTGTCTTAAACAACATATTTTCATTTTTCGAATGCTAGAAGTCAGCGGCGAAGTTTCTAAATTGCAAAATTTTCAACTGCTATCGTCCGAGAAAAGACTCAGGGTTTCCAAAAATGTAATTTGTATGAAAATAGGTACAGAATTGACGAATCTACGGCCGTTTTTTAATTTTTTGGCACCGCACAAAATTCGGCCACTTCCGGTCTGCGCAGAAGTTTCAAATACAGTGGAAGGGATGGCCACTATATGGTTTCCTGATAGAAAATTACGTCCCAGATCTGTATCTGTTACAGACACTGAGAAATAGGCTCCCCCGAAAAATAAAATAATAATAATAAATAATAACTAGACCTGCATGCAGGAATGACGGGTTTCACTGGTGCCACGTTACCCTTAAACATGTCACTTCCGGTGCCAAGTTACCCTTGAACATATGTCACTTCCGGTACCAGCGAAACCACTAAACAGGTTTCCAAATTAACATTGCACACAAATAAAATGGACGCAGAATCAACCAAATCCAGCAATATCAATTCATTTTATACATTTGTTACTTGTAAATGATCTTGACAAAATTAAATTACTCCCGGTGTTAATGCAAATGTTCAATTAGTCTTATGAAATCAGAAATGGCATACGATATCATGTAGTGAAAATTTTATGTAAATCGAATAATAATTGGCACTTTTAAAGACCAAAAAACTTGAAAAGTGACTTGTAGGAAATTGGCTATTTCTCTGCAACCGTACAAGTTAGAAACCATTTTGTGGTATCTGTATGATCGTATGGGTTCATTCTATTTGTTGATTGGCATCAAATACCATACTTTGAAAAAGATTTCAAAACAGACTCATTTGAATAAAATATCTGTTTTAGAGGCGAAAAATACAGTTTTTGCCAAAATGACGTTACTTCCGGTGATAATGAAAATCTTAAATTACTTGTATGAAATCCCAAATGGCATTAGGTATAACATGGTGTGACGTTTATGAAAATCGAATAATAATTGACCCTTTTATGGCCCCGAAACCTTCAAAAGTGACCTGTAGAAAACCGTCTATTTCTCGGCAACCGAACAAGTTAGAAACCATTTTATGATATCTATATGACCATATGAGTTTTGTTTATATGTGAATTTAAACCAAAAGTTAAAATTATTAATACATATTAAGTTATTCTTGGTTGAATAAAACATTGATTTAAAAAGTTTAAAATGCAGTTTTTGACCAAATGATGTCACTTCCGGTGTCAATTTTAAATTGTAATCAACTTGATATGACGCTACGTGCTTTTTGAATCAAATGATGTCACTTTTATAAAAATCCAATCATAATTGACTATTTTACAGGCAAAATAACGAAAACAGTGACTTGTACAGAACTGCCCATTTCTTGGTAACTGCTTATAGTACAAACGAATTTTAACATACATTTTCTTCGTATGGATTATAGCTACAAGTTTATAAAAGTTACGAAGAAATATTTTAAAATCTGAAAAGCCTGAATAGGTTGTAAATAGGCCAATTTTACACCATTTTTAGCCTCTTAATCGAATTTGCTCGAAAATGAAATCGAAATTAAAAAAACTGCTTCCTACATTTTTTGCGCCTTGAAAGGGCACACTCTTTGAGTCAAATAATTTTTCCAAAAAATAATATTTGTTTTCGAAGAAGGAAAATAACTGTCAAAATTGTAGTTTTTGGTAAAATTATGCCACTTCCGGTGCCGACAGATAAAACTTTTGGTAATAAAAAAAATGACAATTGATACAACGAAGCATATGAACTTTGTTTTATACAAATCGAACAATAAAAAATTAATCTAGGACTTAAAAACTGAATTAGCCAATGGCGGCCAAGGTAAATTACTGAGACAAAATTCTTTAACATTTTTGCACTAGTCAGATGACCCTTTAATTCTGTGCATAATACGACTAAAAAATATTCATAAATAAAAAAATTTTTTGTAAAATTTTAAATTTTCAAAATTTGGCGCCTAATATCTTTGAAGATTTACCGAAAATCAAATATCGAAAGTAGTGTAGCTATGTGCCCTGTCTCCGGCTATGCCAAAATGTATCGAAAGTTAAAATTCAATGATTATTGTTAAAATTACTGCAATATTTTAAAAAACGATAATTTGGAGATTTCGGACATTTCGCATTGTCGCAGAACGTTCAAAATAGCTTTATCCTCTAAGTCACACCCACTTTCCCAGTAAAACCGAAGAAATCGTAACGATGCGACAAGCAGTTGCTGAGATCTACTCAAAACAAAAGAAGAATAATAATAATAAGAACTAGATCTGCTACTGTCCCATGCAGATATGAAAGCTTTCATATTCATCGTCACGTGTCATTGATTGTATCAAGTAACCTAAATAAAAGGATACGAAGAAAAAATTATTAAAATTGGTCAAAAACTCGCGAAGTTACAAGTCTAAATATAGTATGAAACATTGCACCCAGGCATAACAATAATCTGAAAACTAAAGGGAAATAACTGAAACTTGTATTACTGTAATGAGACGGATGAGAAAATGAAATGAAAATGGCGGGAAAAAAAAATTAAAAATGGCAGGTTGGACAGGCGACCTTACTCCTTGTCACGTACAACCGGGCATTCGAAAACACGCTAGTTTACTCAATGACAGGCGCGCGTGCTTACCATTCAGCCACTCAACCCCCCTTTGAAATCAGACACGTGCAATATGTCATATAGGAAGAATAAGAAGTCGCTCACAACAAAATGGTAAATTAATGAGTTTAGGTCAAAAGGTTGAGCTACTGTTTTAGAGTACTTAATAGTTTTAAAGAGACACGTTAAGGGTTGTTCATAGTTAAATGAAAGTTTAATTTTAAATAAGACCAATAAAATTAGGATTTAATAATGCCAGACTAATATTTCCAATATGTTTGGTTATAAGTAGGAAATCGTGACGACTTCTTAAGCATGTTTTAAACAAAGGATCATGTTTGTTTAAACAAGAATGGCACTCTGCAATAAAAAAAACTGGCCAAAGCAAGATTTCTATGCAGAAATTAAATAATTGCTAGAACCAGAAAAATATTTATCCACTATAATAAATAAGCAACATAGAGAAAATGAAATGAAATTGAATGGGGTTTAATGTCCGACTGTTCTGCTCCTAAAATGGGCTAATGAAGACGGGCATATGCCATAATGTGTGCAATGAGGGAAATTTTACCCGGGCAGCGGCGGTTACGGCCTACGAGGTTGGACAGGCAACCATACTCCTTGTCACGTACAACCAAAAAATCGAAACAACGGCAGTTGACTCAATGACAGACGTTATGATACAGAGCGCACGTGCTAACCATTCAGCCACGCAACCTCCCTAAAATCGGCAAATTGCTGACCTACAGCGAGAAACATTTCAACCGGGCCAAATTTTCTATTGTAACAGTTTAATTTGCACGGTACCTTTAGTTATCAACCGAATATTACAAAACTTTTAAAAATAAGCTCCCCCCTGACCAGCTTAAGCGTTCGCAATAAACGTTTGCCACTTAAAATCGGGAAATTGCTGACTTTAAAGTGAGAAACATTACAACCGGGCGAAATTTTCTGTTTTATGACTTTTACAGTACCTTTGATTACCAACCGATTATTTTCTGTTTTATCACTTTTACAGTACCTTTGATTACCAACCGATTATTACAAAACTTTAAAAATAAAAGAGAAAGAGAGAAATGCGGCCTAATGTCCATTCGACACAAACTAGGTCATTTCGGGACTAACATATGTTTTTTAATTTTATTTAAAAACTCCCCCTGCGCTTACAGGTCTTTAGCCGTTGGGAGGAAACCGAAGAACACGGAGAAAACCCACAAGGTTGGACATCATACTTCATGTCACGTGCAACCTGGAGATCGAAACGACGCCCGTTGACTCAATGACAGACGTTACGATACAGTGCGCACATGCTAACCATTCAGCCATTCAGCCTCCCTGAATTCAGAAAATTGCTGACTTATAGCAAGAAACATTTCAACCGGGCGAAATTTTCTGTTTTAACAGTTTAATGTGCATGGTACTTTAATTACCAACCGATTATTACAAAACTTTTGAAAATAAGCTCCAACTGACCAGCTTAATCGTATGCAATAAACGTTTTCGCCTGAATTGAAAGTTCTGCACGGAGAAAGTTCATCTCGATTTCCCGGCGTGGTTCCCCTTGTCAGTGAGGCAGAACGGAGGGCCTGACAAGCACAGCTGTCTAGTCATTCGGATGGGACGAAAAACCAAGGTCCCGTGTACACATTGGAGTGCACGTAAAATATCCCTAAGCAGTTGGAATTCGATACTGTTGAATAAGCTCTATACGATGACTAAATGTGTAGATTGTAGTCACCCACACTGCATGTTTCGCTTAACAATGAAAGGGTGCCGTTTTCAATGTTCGATCCTTTTGTTCTTCTACTCCTGATATGTTGGACTGTTGATCGATGGTTTCATATGTCCATTCGACACAAACTAGGTCATTTCGGGACTAACATATGTTTTTTAATTTTATTTAAAAACTCCCCCTGCGCTTACAGGTCTTTAGCCGTTGGGAGGAAACCGAAGAACACGGAGAAAACCCACAAGGTTGGACATCATACTTCATGTCACGTGCAACCTGGAGATCGAAACGACGCCCGTTGACTCAATGACAGACGTTACGATACAGTGCGCACATGCTAACCATTCAGCCTCCCTGAATTCAGAAAATTGCTGACTTATAGCAAGAAACATTTCAACCGGGCGAAATTTTCTGTTTTAACAGTTTAATGTGCATGGTACTTTAATTACCAACCGATTATTACAAAACTTTTGAAAATAAGCTCCAACTGACCAGCTTAATCGTATGCAATAAACGTTTTCGCCTGAATTGAAAGTTCTGCACGGAGAAAGTTCATCTCGATTTCCCGGCGTGGTTCCCCTTGTCAGTGAGGCAGAACGGAGGGCCTGACAAGCACAGCTGTCTAGTCATTCGGATGGGACGAAAAACCAAGGTCCCGTGTACACATTGGAGTGCACGTAAAATATCCCTAAGCAGTTGGAATTCGATACTGTTGAATAAGCTCTATACGATGACTAAATGTGTAGATTGTAGTCACCCACACTGCATGTTTCGCTTAACAATGAAAGGGTGCCGTTTTCAATGTTCGATCCTTTTGTTCTTCTACTCCTGATATGTTGGACTGTTGATCGATGGTTTCATATAAAAGACTACCAATAAGACTCTTTGTACAAGAAGTTCCCAAAAAATATTATGTTGACTTTACGAGAAAGACCTCTAAACATGCTCCAAATTGTAAAAATACGACTTTTTGGGTTTTCAATCTCTTTTTTTCGGCTATCCCTGATATTTAGAAAAAATAATACAATGATTTCACACAACAGGCTAGCTATTAGACTCTCTATTGACAAAAGTTTCACCGCCCTCCCTTCATTATAACCGAAGTTATCGTGCCCTAAAGAATCAACAAATTAGCTTGTTTATCTCTGCTTACCCTAAGCAGAAAATGCTCATCTTTGAACTCAATCATAACATTGACCTAGTGAACGTCTACACCAAGTTTGAACATTCTAGCTTAATTAGAAGGAGAGTAATTGTGTTCCAAAGTCCCGACCCTTCAAATTGCTTCTATTTTTCATTTTCAATTCAAAATGGTGACCATCACGTGACCGAAATCAAAATTCTATTCGCGACATTTTTTAGGCCTTCCTACAAGGATTCAGAAAATATAACTCCCGAGTCTGTAAGTAAAATAGCAAAAAAGCCTTATTGATTTTTCACTTTTAAATATGGCGGCACTTCCGGTTCGATCGACAAACTCCATATTTTGTGTACAAATCAGTAATTACTTATCTAGTATCAAAAAAAAAAATCAGGTCATTCTGACCTATATTTCGATGATTTTTTTGAAAATTTTGATCCTTAATTTCGTCAAGGGGAGATAATTTAGAAAATTTCTAATTATATTTTTGAAGTCACATCGGTAGGATCTACTTAGATACTAAATTTCATGAAAATCGTACAACTATTAAAGAAGTTGTCAAATTGGTCTAATCTTCCGGTTCGAAATCACAGCGACGAATTTTCGAAATTCGAAAATGTGAAACTGCAGATGAAAATGGTTTTTTTAAAGGTATTCAAAGAAAAAAGAATTAGTAAAATCGGTCAAAAAATAACAAAGTTACGACTATGCATTGTCATTTTTTTCGTTCGTAAAATTCGGTGATTTCGGATTCGTAAAACGTTTCGAAAATATATTTAATCAAGGTTCGCACCCCATTTTTGGGGGGGTAGGTCAAAATTTCAGAAAGATCCTATGGATAGATTCTGAGAAATCCGATTTGCAGAAAACACACAAAAAAAAAAATAATAATAATAATAACTTTAACAGAAACAATAAGCTTTCATATGTAATATGAAAGCTTAATAATAATTTTAACAAAAACAATAGTGTTTCACACAAGCTTCGCAGTGTGAAACCCTAATAAAAGCCATAGAACAGTTATAAGTCGCTGATGTGTTGACTTCCGGTAACTGAGTCATAATAAACTATAGCCTGATCGGAGCGAATCTTCTAATAGCTTATATTACGATCCATAATACACGAGATATGCAGACGTTTTCAAAATTTGGTTTAACTACAAGACCGGTATATTTGAGTAAACAGCAATTGATTTTGACATTTATAACCTGAGATATGTTCACACCAAATTTACCTAGGTTAAACCCAATCGGTTGACGTGATTAATGTTTAAGTAGAGACAAGCGTAACAACATTAATAACCCTGCATAACAAAACATGAACTAAGAAAACTGATACCATTACATTTACAGTAGGATTGTTTGAATTAGAGAAGATCTTACACTTAATTACATAACAATTAAATACAAAAATCAAAAATTTTTAAATACAATAAAGATGGGGTTTTATAATTTAGCTAACTGAAGGTCAAGTTCTGGAAAGAGTTCAATTCTGCATTTGTGACCAGTGTGGCCTTCGGCCCTCACTTTGCTGTTTGAAAACCATGTGCTTTTAACGGATGGTGTTATTGAATTCTGTCTAAAAGTTTGACATTTTCAAACGCGCCATGACATTTTCAAATGCCATGTCTGCTTGAGTTTCTCATCTCTTCTAACAAAATGAACTCTGTGGGCTACATTCATTTCTAACTGCTTGTCTATGCGCAGTTTTTCTTTTATTATGTTTTTACCAATTCAATACAATTTTCACCGTTGTTTTCACTAACCCCGAATACTTGTAAATGTGCCTTTCGTGTGTACTGTTCGAGATTATTCATCTTGTTGTTCAGTGCTGGTTGATTTATCTGGAGCATTTTATACAACAGCTTTCGCCAGTAATAATAATCTTTATTCAGTATATCAGGTCATTGACCCATAATACAGTGACATTTGTTTTGACAATTGTATATATTTGCAATACGGAGAACATACATACATGTATACATTAATAATGTTCATGTTTTTTTCAATGGCGGAGTTACTTTAAATTCTCTTACCAATAAAGCCTTCTCTATATACGAAGCAATGGCAACAATGGAATCTGAATTCTTAGTTGTGCACAACTGGTAAAATCGATTTTGATCATAATACCCTTTAGCAAATTTAACAGGCATATACTGATTCCTTAATGATTCATAAGCTGGACAGTCAAATAAAAAATGGTAAGTATCTTCGTCAGCCATCTTACATATTGGACATAGTGATGAATTTTTAATACGTAAACGATGTTGATTGGTCGCTAGTGGTAATTGATTTAATCGTAAGCGAGTTATATTTCGCCTGTATGCCATTTTGACGTTACAAGACAGGTAATATTCTTGACATAATTCATGCTTATAGTGTCTATACTCTTTTAAGCTCTCAGAGCTGTTTAGACGTATCGACCATTCTTGTATGTTAATATCTCGTAACCTCTGCTTAAAGATTCCAATAAAGTTATTAGTATCACCAATTATTTCTACATTAAATACATAAGCAAATCCAAGAGAATACAGCAGTAATCTAATGTTTGAGACCCAGGTTTTACGGCCTGCTAAATATTACAAAATGACATATGTCATAGAAGCGTCCTGCCATATTAAAATACGTGTTAGTGATTGTAACATAAACCTGTTGCTATCAAGACGCGGCTGGAGATCTTGGTAGTATTCCTTATGTCATTGCGTAACTATAACTGTTGTTGGCATGTCTTATCTAACTTTCTTTGTCTGATAAACTATATTGAATGTTAAACCTTCATATGATGCTTGATACATTAGACAGGTGTCTAATGGAAACCAAGCTGATTGGGACCATGGCTGATTGGGACCATGGCTGATTGGGACAAAAGTCAAAGCTGATTGGGACCACATTCTTGGCTGATTGGGACCACATTCCAGGCTGATTGGGTCCACCACTAGGCTGATTCGGACCACAGGATTAAAAAATACTAGAAACTTAGGTTTTGATATTGAATTAAGTTTAATATAAATTAAAGGAGTTTTATATCTATAGCGTGACTATAATTATGTGCTTTTTTTTTAATGTAGGCCTGCGTTATTTATGTTTATATTCCATTTTTTTATGTCACAGTTACACTATATTATATTAACAGAGATTATCTTATTAATCTTATGTAAATTATTATACGTTTTATGCAATTTAAACAGACCATTTTTTATTTTATTTTATAAACTTCATAGCTTGTTTTGGAATTCGTTATAGCCTATACATTGTGTGTAATTTTATGTTAGAAATACTGTTGAAACCAATTTATGCTAATTGCAATTAAGTCATACAAATTTGACAACTAATACCGGTACTAGCCCCTAGCAATACAGTAGCATAACGGAAATCCGAAACCATTATAGATGTACATTATTGTAATGTTTAAATTTAAACCATACAAATTCGAAAACTAATACCAGCAATACAGTAGCAACGGAAATCGGTTATTTCAAATATGATGAACATAAAGGCAGTCAAAATGTATGTCCTACCTTGTACAGAAAATAAACATAATAGATTTATAGACTCAATTTTAACACAAGTAAACAGGTAGGTGATATCTAGGAAATTGTACTATATTACTACATGAAAATTACTCAGATCTTACTGACAGCCACAACAGGGAATTTGTGTAATTGGATCTGATTGTTTATTGGATTATTAGGCTTGTCATTAATTAACAATAAAAGGTGTGATTAGGGTCTTGTATATTGCTACCTGAGTTTTATACTATTGTTGTGATTTTACCCTGTAGAATACAGACGTCCGTCAGGATAACCGGGACTACTTCCGCCTTACAACAGAGTCCCGTGCTACCAGCGGGATTTGACCTATATATAGCCGATTTGCCGTGGCTACTGTTCAGATTATGCACTAGACTTCAAATAGTTAACTTGTTATTGCTTGCGGACGCCTTGGATCACCAAGTGGGACTTGGTACATATAGAATTACCCTCGACCACAACAAATGGTAGGAACGGAAAAAACTTTTAATTAACAAGGGGAGAAGGATATAATATAAATTATATTGTTTTGCATATCTACTAGTAATCGAACTGACAGAAACTTTATTGAGCGAGTTGCACGTGCGGCGTTTGTGTGTTTACACTCACTGTGTGTATATGCCTGCACGGGCATATTCAACAAGTGTTTTGTACAATTAGGGAGTGACTTATTGTGTATTAGTTTACGATTGCCTCGCCTACTATCTTATTTGTAAGGAGATGATGATGAAAAAATGAGATCATCATGGCTAGATGGGCGACATATTCCACCGTCGTCCACCGGTGGCAATTCCTCACCCCGCCAATTTTATACGGGTGACGACAGTACGTTTAACCGATCTCAACGGTGTCATAACATCCCAGAGTCATTGTTTTATGACGGCTATTCAAACTGGCCAAACTTTGCAAATAAATTTACCCGGTTTGCCATATCACAGTCCTGGTCCGATCAGGAATGTTCATAGGATTGTCCTTTCACGTAATGGCAATTTGACATGCTTTGAACTCATGACTAAGCTCCAGGAATGTTTCAATCGTGCAGAAATGTCTAGGACCGCAAACTCGTTTCGGAATCGATCATCACCGACCCAAAGAATTGATCGTAGGCCTAATGATTATATACTGGCAGCAAACAAAACCAGAGCCGAAACTCCCAAATCACAGACCATGACTTCATCCGAACAAGAATGTTTAGAAAACACAGAGCAGCGCTGTGACAGAGCGGACCAGAAGTGGGATGACGCCATTACCAAACTTGACAAATTAACTAATCAGTTACGTCAGTTGACCGATATTTGTAATTTCTCAGAAGTAACTCATCGGTCACATGCAATAATGCCCAAGTCGGTAACTGCAGTCTCCAAGCTTATTCCCGAGAATTTAACGTGCGACCCACACATTGTCAATGAACAGGCTGCAATAGAATCAAAACTTGAATTCGATCAAGAAGGCAAGCCTTGTGTCCCAAGCTTGTCCGTGGATTCGCATTTCGGAATATCTGAAACTTCGACTACGAACGGGTCGGATAGACGCGGGACGATCGCCAGTTTTGAAACCGCAAAGGCATCGAACGGTTTCACTAACACCGATTTATACGGTGATGTAACAAATATTACCACCCCGGGGGGTGGTCAAAAGTTCCAGGATACCGTTGCAACCGGTGTCATTCCAAGAATCGACTCAATCGATTCCGCGAAAGCTAAGCAAACGTGCGTATTAGCTACGACGTGCATCCACAGTAATCATTTAGATTATATCGGTCAGCTTAATTTAAAAACTCAAAGTCAACAAGTGACAAAACTTTCCGATCTTCGCAGTCAAGAGTTACAGGAGAAATTACCAAAAGTTGAAGAAGTTCCCGAGTTTAATGCGTTTGAAAATTCAGTTAATAACTGGTTGCGTTCGATAACAAATAGTCAAACGCGACTTCTGTTTCGCGGTCTATCAACTTTAGTTGTTACGGAATATACCGCTGGGGAATATTCCATTTCGGATAGTTTCTTTGAGCAACAAAAAGAAAAGCCTCCTAGACTTAAATTGGTAGAGTTCAACAGATCTACCATAGATAAATGGTCCGAAGTTCCAGTGCCTTATTTGGCTGTACCCGTAAAGTTGAAGAAACATTTATTTCGAGAAGAAATGAATTTGTTCATAGCAGAACTGATTAAGCAGTGTGTCAGATTCTTCAAAGATAAATTGTCATTGACCCTTCACAGTGATGCAGTAAATGTGAACGCCGATTTATTTATTGATAATTTGCTCACCATCGACGATGTTTTTGATGCGCGTTACGAATCAGAAGTTACAAATAGTTATCCTGACGGACGTCTGTATTCTACAGGGTAAAATCACAACACACCTCCCCGTCTTTATTTGAAAGGATTGGTTCCTGGTTCTGAAAAATAAATCCTACTCTTCACATTCACACTTTCAATCACACTAGTAACGGTATACAGGTACACCGTGTCATTCACGCGTCAATCAAAATCAAATCGGTTATAACTTCACCGAAAAAATTTAATTTACCTTGGCCGCCATTGGCTAATTCAGTTTTTAAGTCCTAGATTAATTTTTTATTGTTCGATTTGTATAAAACAAAGTTCATATGCTTCGTTGTATCAATTGTCATTTTTTTTATTACCAAAAGTTTTATCTGTCGGCACCGGAAGTGGCATAATTTTACCAAAAACTACAATTTTGACAGTTATTTTCCTTCTTCGAAAACAAATATTATTTTTTGGAAAAATTATTTGACTCAAAGAGTGTGCCCTTTCAAGGCGCAAAAAATGTAGGAAGCAGTTTTTTTAATTTCGATTTCATTTTCGAGCAAATTCGATTAAGAGGCTAAAAATGGTGTAAAATTGGCCTATTTACAACCTATTCAGGCTTTTCAGATTGTAAAATATTTCTTCGTAACTTTTATAAACTTGTAGCTATAATCCATACGAAGAAAATTTATGTTAAAACTCGTTTGTACTATAAGCAGTTACCAAGAAATGGGCAGTTCTGTACAAGTCACTGTTTTCGTTATTTTGCCTGTAAAATAGTCAATTATGATTGGATTTTTATAAAAGTGACATCATTTGATTCAAAAAGCACGTAGCGTCATATCAAGTTAATTACAATTTAAAATTGACACCGGAAGTGACATCATTTGGTCAAAAAATGCATTTTAAACTTTTTAAATCAATGTTTTATTCAACCAAGAATAACTTAATATGTATTAATAATTTTAACTTTTGGTTTAAATTCACATATAAACAAAACCCATATGGTCATATAGATATCATAAAATGGTTTCTAACTTGTTCGGTTGCCGAGAAATAGACGGTTTTCTACAGGTCTCTTTTGAAGGTTTCGGGGCCATAAAAGGGTCAATTATTATTCGATTTTCATAAACGTCACACCATGTTATACCTAATGCCATTTGGGATTTCATACAAGTAATTTAAGATTTTCATTATCACCGGAAGTAACGTCATTTTGGCAAAAACTGTATTTTTAGCCTCTAAAACAGATATTTTATTCAAATGAGTCTGTTTTGAAATCATTTTCAAAGTATGGTATTTGATGCCAATCAACAAATAGAATGAACCCATACGATCATACAGATACCACAAAATGGTTTCTAACTTGTACGGTTGCAGAGAAATAGCCGATTTCCTACAAGTCACTTTTCATGTTTTTTGGTCTTTAAAAGTGGCAATTATTATTCGATTTACATAAAATTGTCACTATATGATACCGTATGCCATTTCTTATTTCATAAGACTAATTTAACATTTTCATTGACACGGGAAGTAATTTAATTTTGTCAAGATCATTTACAAGTAACAAATGTATAAAATGACTTGATATTGCTGGATTGATTGGTTGATTCTGCGTCCATTTTATTTGTGTGCAATGTTAATTTGGAAACCTGTTTAGTGGTTTCGTTGGTACCGGAAGTGACATATGTTCAAGTGTAACTTGGCACCGAAAGTGACATGTTTAAGAGTAACTTGGCACCAGTGAAACCCGTCATTCCTGCATGCAGGTCTAGTTAAATTACTTATACTGTTAATATTTTATGCGATAGAATATTCACTTGGTTTCAAGATCAGTCAAACGAAGAATCTCTCGAAGAAACTATCATAACTTCTGTTTTTTTTTGTTGATAAATTTGATAAATGAAAGAAGAAAAGATCTACTATATGATATTTTCTATGATAGTGACTTCATGCGAGGGATTTACTTCTTCTTGGTTATTACTTATTCAAATAGTCGAAAAATTGTAAAAATACAAATCTTGTATCAAATACATTATTATTAAAGGAGCTGTACCAGATTTAAAGTAGCTAAGTCTCTTACTCAATATCATCGAAAGTCTTCGACGTTGAAAACACAAATTATTTGTCAATTTAAATCAACATTGATGGTGTGGTCATACCAGGAAAAGATGGGTATCTGATATTCAATATTTAAGACGAAATAATTTTTTTACCATTGGTACACGAATCGTGTACCATACAGCATTTCAGACTCATTTTCAGCTAGGGACCCAAAGAACAAGGCTAGGTATACTCCACTGGACCACATTACATCTCAAACACTGAGCATGCGCAATAAATACTATGTAGACTGGAATAACCATACGCTATGTATATTGTGATTCAATTGAGACTTCTGGTGTACTTCCCCAAACATAAATGATTTGATATTAGAGTAAAAACGGAAACGATTGAATGTAAATCAGTTTATATACATTCATATTAAATTACTATATGGCTTGCAACCCATTTGTGTCAATTTCTAGGCCCCAAATATTAGCGATTTAGCTCCTTTAACACAGTATCATTTGATACAAACCAAATGTCCAAATGTAGAAAACAAATTATAAATGTGAAAATTTTGTGGCTTTGTAATCGACTATCAAATTTAGTTCTCTCCATCTTAAATCAATCTGGTATGCCCCCTCCCTCCTTTAGTTAAATATTACACAGCAACGTATACCACTATTCATTCATGTATGCATATTGTACACTATTGAATTAGAAAACAAATCACAAATCTAGTTCTCACTTTACAAATTACTTAAAATATCCTCCAGTAAACTTGTTACTAGAAATAATGACAATCAACATTATCTTTCAAGTATTACTCATGAGTAGAAATCCGTAGTCATAATATAGTTATATACAGTTTACACATGTTTTCCCTTTTTTATACGCCCACATTTTCATGTGGACGTATTATGTCGTCGCCCCTGTCCGTCCAGACATCTGTCCGTCCGTCCACAATTTGTTTGTGGACTCTCTACAGGTCACAATTCCTATCTGATTTTGACGAAACTTGAAATATAGGTTTATCCCCATAAGATCTCGGTTCCTTTCGATATTGGCATGTATCGGATCGGAACTTCATGGATTATGGCCCCTGATTGTGTGAAATATCATGTTTTTAGCTTGTGGTCACAATTTTGAAGCGATTGTGATGAAACTTGACATGCATGTCTATAACCCCAAAATCTTGGTTCCTTTCGATATTTGCGCCCATCGGATCGTAACTTCCTGAATTATGGCCCCTGATTGTCTGAAAAATCGCCCTTTTTAGCTTGTGGTCCCTCTGGAGGTCAAAATTATTATCCAATTTAAAAAACCGTTTGATTATATCACCGTTACATGGTAATGAAGGTTGTGTTCAAATTTTGTGAAAATCGGACCAAAATTGGCAAACAAAATGGCCGCCGTTTGTACGCGAATAGTGTGAAAATATGTGAATCAAGGTTGTGGACCCTATAGAGGTCACAATTTTGAACCGATTTTGATGAAACTTGACATGTATGTTTATAACCCAAAGATCTTGGTTCCTTTTGATATTTGCACCCATCGGATCGTAACTTCCTGAATTATGGTCCCTGATTGTCCGAAAAATTGCCCTTTTTAGCTTGTGGTCCCTCTGGAGGTCAAAATTATCATCTTTAAAAAAAGTTTGATTATATCACCGTTACATGGTAATGAAGGCTGACTTTGAATTTCGTTTAAATCAAACCAAAATTGATGGACAAAATGGCCGCCGTTTGTACGCGAATAGTGTGAAAATATCTTACATCAAGGTTGTGGACCCTATAAAGGTCACAATTTTGAACCGATTTAGATGAAACTTGACATGCATGTTTATGACCCGAAGATCTTGGTTCCTTTCGATATTTGCACTCATTGATTCATAACTTCCTGAATTATGGCCCCTGACTGTACGAAAAATCACCCTTTTTAGTTTGTGGTCCTTCTGGAAGTCACAATTATTTTCCGATTTAAAAAAGCGTTTGATTATATCACCGTTTCACGTTAAGGAAGGTTTTAGTTTAAATTTCGGGAAAATTGACAGACAAAATGGCCGCGGTTTGTACGCGAATACTGTTAAAAAATGGTATATCATGGTTGTGGACTCTGTATAGGTCACAATTTTAATTTGATTTTGATGAAACTTGAAATGCATGGTTATAACCCAAAGATCTTGGTTCCTTTCGGTATTTGCGCATATCGGATCGTAACTTCCTGAATTATTTGAATTTCGTGAAAATCGTACCAAAATTGCCAGACGAAATGGTCGCCTTTTGTACGCGAATAGTGTAAAGATATGGTATATCATGGTTGTGGACTCTCTACAGGTCACAATTCTTATCCGATTTTGCCGAAAAGTCACATTTCTAGGTTGTGTACCATCACACCATAATCATTGTCGGCTTCGAATTTCATGAATATCAGACTGGAACTAACCAACAAAATGGCTGCTCCCAATACAGTATGAAATACAGGACTTAATGATGTAGGAAAAATCACTTTCGGTATTGCTTGTTCTCTATCCATCTCTCGAAAATGTGGGCGTATCCTGCCTGGCAGTGCCAGCCTATCTTGTTGTTTATTGCACTGCAAGGTGCATAGTGTGTAGAAATGTCGTCAGAGCTTTTAGTATTGGGCTTTTACGTTAGAAAATCCTCTGAGCAAGTAGTAAAGCTTAATTATGGTTACTATTAATGAAAACTAGTGAGAAATATACGTGTTGTCAGTTGTCACTTAAACCCGTCAGTACTTGTACCGTACGTCAGTATTTCTGTTAATGGTCAGTAATAATCATACGGTGAGTATGTGAGTTAATTTGTCAGTATTCCTTATTTCTGTCAGTATGTAAAAAAAACGTGAGCAATTAAACAAACGTGAGTTTATCCAAACATATCACTATTGAGGCACGTGCGGGAGAAATTGACGAAAGCGTGACTAATTAAGGAAACGTCACTATTTGAGCTACCGCTCACTATCCGAGTATAACCGCCAGTTACCTTTGATGTGCGTCGGTAATTGGACGTGACGTCAGTAGAGCGTGAAATCATTAACCATATAAAATACTGGCGAGTATCGTTACTGTAAGTGATCATAATATTTTTATTAATAACCTGAATATCTCCTCCGATTCGAGAATATTAATAAATAATTAAAATAATTAAAATTATTTATTAATATTCTCGTATCGGAGGAGATATTTTAAACCATAATTGGTGGCAATGAGTAAAGGGACTATTTGTCGGCAATTTCGCTTACCGCCGTAGTTTGCAAAAAAACGCCAAAGATAGTTAGATAGATCGATCTCTAAATGCAGTGATCAGAGTTCGGATGAGACAGAGTCCACTTCATATATAAATATGAATTTAAATGCTCAGTGGCGAGGTTTGATTCGTCACATTATCTGTACCCGTTCACGTTCTTACAACGGGGTTCCCATGCAGAATACGGCGCAATATATATTACGATTTATATGTATTCTCGTTACTTGCGATTGGCACATATTTTGGGGTAGGTGGCGCGGTAAGGATTAGTAAATTTGGAATCAGAACTAATGGTTTAAGAAGATCATCTACACAAATCTGTTTTCGGTAATTTTATTGAAACAGATTATGATAGCAGATAATATTGAACTTCATACACATATATACACGCTGAAATTCTGAACACCGAAGAATCATGTGATTATCTATTTACTTTTGAGAAATAATAGCTATTAAACAATATATATAGCAATGAAACAATATAAATAACGATGGAAATAATAATAGCATATAATAAGGTACGATACACTATGTTAAATTACAATATGATCGTACGTAACAGAAAAATAAAATAAATTTCATTCAAGTAATTCTAAATTATGAGCGCAGAAGATTCTATTGATAATTTAGAAATTGCTTTATTTAGCACACGATAAATATAATTGATACATTGCATGCAATGGTGAAATAGTAAAACCATGTCCGACGTTGGATCTTGGGATATTTTTCATGTAGATATCCTGTGCGATTAATTCTTGATTAAAACAAAAGGCTGATAGAAATACTTCTAAAGGAACATTGAACATCATCCCCTAAAAAACACATTTATAACTACACTATATTACATATTCATAACTGAGACAATTCTAAACACGGGAAATTTCAAGAAATTGAAAACACAATAGCAAAACTTTTGTTAAAGATTTCAAACAAATTTATAAAATTTGTCACTTACATATCCGAAATTGTCGTTTGAGATTTTGTACAATAGTCACACCGGTAACAAATTGTCTTTTAATGATACAGTTTATCAATAAACATAACAGAAATTTATATAGTTAATGATTTCACGCTCTATTGAGGTGATAAACCTAGCCAATCAACATTCTTAATCTCTTGAGCACTATAACACAAAGGTGCTAATTAAGTGGTGAGATTAACAGAATTTAATCCCATAAAAGATTTAATATACAAGACCTATGTTACTATTCTCTTTGATTCTGAATTTTAACACCGAGCAAAATATTAAACAAACATTAACAAATATATGACATGGTTGTTACGTGATATAGTGTTAAAATCTAACGATAACTTTAACTTGCTTTTTCTCGAAAATCACTAGTTTATCCGACCAGAGGCAAGTGTCAAACGGGCGGGGTGAGTGACTCAATGTGAATGAATATATTCACCAAAATATTTTGTGAAATAAACTGTCGGAAATGCAGCAAGGCAGCATTCCAGACACTGGGGTTCGAGATAAATTGAGCTGATCAGATACTGTTCGTCGCTAAATCACCAATTTATCCTAACAAAGAGGGAGGTGTCAAATGAACGGAGTGAGTGTATCAAGTGAATGTATATTCTCGTCGCGTTGGACCTATAATATGTATGGACTATTCTCTTTGGTTCTAAATTCTTACACCGAGCGAAATATTAAACAAACATTAACAAATATATGACATGGTTGGGTTCAGGTCCATGCCGTATTTCACTGAACGTAACTGATTTGACATTAGAGTCAAAATGGAAACAATTGAATGTAAATTAGCTCATATACAATCAGTTTACATTATTATATGCGTTGCGACCTATTTGGGTTAATTTCTAGGTCCTAAATATATTTATAGTGATGGTCCGATATGACACCTATCAGTTTTACCGATATCAGATATTGACAGCAACATATAATATCGACTGATACATATAATTACCGATAGTGGTGGATATAAAACTATTACACATTGAAATGTCTCGAATAACATAATAATCCTTGTAGATGAACGTCACTGTTAGTCAGGAACGCATGGTGCTATTTTACCTCGGTTATCAAGCACAAACGCCGCGTTTTTGAAGAAATGAAATTGTGTCACGCTTCCTACGCAATCACAAATACACTCCATCTATCTTGTCAAGCGGACGTTCATTGTTTGCTGTATCATTAAATAAAATCTAGATTATAATATGTCACGTGTTGATAGTCGATAGTTACTATAAGTACTATAGTAACGAGTGTTGATTCCGATGTAATTCCTAAAATGATTGGCATCTGTATGTCTATAAGAGGTGTCTGAACTGAAAGGTTCACGCGGCAATGAATGAAACATCAAAGCGAAGAGCAATCACGTGACATTCTTTCGTCATTTCGAGAACTATAAACCATCTAATGGGAACTTATTTGTTTGTAATATTATTAATAAATAAAGTATGATCTATATCATAAATTATTATTTGTTGATACATATTATGTCTAAATTCTTAAAGTAGCCTTGCATAACAAAAGAAATCACTAAATTATTTCTAAATTTTCACTGGCGTCTAGAAGCTGGAATGTCAATCTTGTGACACCAAAGGGATATCCTCCCTTTCATCTTTCATGCTACTCACACGTAAACCATGCGGTATATTTTCCCGCCTTTTCCAATACTTCTATTCATAATGATTAAGTATCCAGACAATACCAGCATTGATCTAGATAAAACTAACGTGAAGTAGTAAGATTTGGAACTATTTCACGATAAGCGACAACCCAAGATGTGCGATGCCTCATACCAGTCCGGTATGCACATGATTCTTCAGTGCTAAGAATTTCAGCTTGTATGCGTATGTTTGAAATTCATTATTTCTGTTATCTGCTATCATGTTATCTGTTTCAATAAAATTAGTGAAAACAGATTTGTGTTGGTGATCTTTTTTAACCATTAGTTGTGATTCCAATGTAAACCATACAGATATTAAAGCGCCGCACGTCCCAAAACAAGTGCCAATCCGCATGAACGAGAATAAATATAAATTGTAAATGAAATAACACTATACCCATTGCCCCGTATTCTGCAAACTACACATTGCCTCGTATTCTGCTAACTACATATTGCCCCGTATTCTGCAAACCCCGTTTTCTGCAAACTACACATTGCCCCGTATTCTGCAAACTACACATTGCCCCGTATTCTGCAAACTACGGCGGTTATGGAAATCGCCGAAAAATACACCCGTTATTGTTTAAAAACAGTATTCTGCAAACTACGGCGGTAACCGGAAAATACCCATGTTCACTACCATCCAATTATTGTTAAAAAAAAATAAAACATTTTCTGATTCGAGAATAATAATAAATAATTAATATTTTATTCAGAAGGTAGCGACAATTTAACGGGAAGTTAAATTACATATAGTAACAATACTCACCAGAAATGTATATAGTTAACGATTTCACGCTCTACTGGCGCCGTGTCCAATTACTAACGCACATCAAAGGTAACTGGCGGTTATACTCAGATAGTGAGCGGTAGCTCAAATAGAGACGTTTTCTTAATTAGTCACGCTTTCGTCAATTTCTCCCGTACGTGCCTCAATAGTGATATGTTTAGATAAACTCACGTTTATTTAATTACTCACGTATTTTTTACATACTGACAGAAGTAAGGGATACTAACCAATTAACTCACATACTCACCGTATGATTATTACTGACCATTAACAGAAATACTGACGTACGGTACAAGTACTGACGGGTTTAAGCGACAACTGACAACACGTATATTTCTCACTAGTTTTCATTAATAGTAACCATAATTAAGCTTTACTACCTGCTCAGAGGATTTTCTAACGCAGAAGCCCAATACTAAAAGCTCTGACGACATTTCTACACACTATGCATGTTACCGTGTTCTGTACTTACTTGGTCTTTTCTTTTTGTTAGCTTAATTTATTTTTTTTAGTATTCTTTTGTTTGTTTGCCTTTATACACCGACATGCCCCACTGTACTGACTTTTTTGGCTTATTTGTACATATTTACTGTTATATGGTTACGTTAATTTCCTTTGCCCCCTCTTTGATGTTAATTAAAAGTTATCAACATCATGCCGCACCACACTCATTACATGACCACCCTGGCCATATTTAATTATCTACCATCAATTATAACCATTTTTCATAGTGCAGACTCTTAAATATGTTGTACAAAAATATGGTGTAGGTGGTCAAAGTTATATTCTCGTAGTCGTCTACCTTCATTTATTTGAAAAACGCATCCAGCTTATTTCTCTCCAGCATTTGTGACTCGAATGTGGAGATATTCATTCAAATCCAGGACCAAGAAAAAAATCTTTCCTTGTTTCATTTAAATACCAGAAGTCTTAAACACAAGTTAGATCAGTTATCCTGTGTACAAAACGGTCATGATATTCTAACTTTTTCAGAAACATGGTTTGACACTACAACCTCCTCCTCAGATGTTAGTATAAGTGGCTATCACCCCACTATATGTTAGTGAACAGGGAAGGCTGTAGAGGTGTGGCATTATATGTTAAAGAAAGTTTGTTCTTTAAAGCATGCCAAGACCTCACAATTAATAAACTTGAAGCTGTGTGGATCGAATTCATACTTAACAGAAAAAAGTTTCTTGTGGGCACATTCTATCGCCCTCCTGCAGCAAACACAGGGTATTGGAATGTAATTGAAAAGAGTTTTATCTCTGTGTCTGAACTTACAGATTATAACATCATAATACTAGGTGATTTTAATCAAGATTTCCTCCGTCATTAATTGACCTGGCTATTGTTAGTTGCTCTGATGACATAAGACAAGTTCAGGTTTTGGAATCTGGTATCAGCGACCACTGTCCTTTAGTTCTCCAGTTACATGCCAGTAAACCTCATTCAAACTGTTTTCTGAAAAAGGTTTGGAGATATGAAGAAATAAATGCTGGAGACTTCAACAATTTCATTGTCTCCTATGATTGGAATTCTTTATTCGAGACTGAATCGTGTCCCCATAAGCTTACCGAAAACATAACTGAAGTTATCTTATCTGGAATTCATCCATTTGTGCCAAATAAAGTCGTAACAGTGAGACAAAGCGATCCCAAATGGATGAATGGAAATATTCGTAGACTTATTCGTTATCGTAACAGGGCCCATAAAAAAGCTAAAAGATCAAATTGTCCATACGATTGGCTTGAATTCAGACAAAAACGAAACCACATGATTAGTGAAATACGAAAATCAAAAAGTCAGTATTATTACTCAAAGCTTGATAAACGAAAATAAATTCGGTGATTCAAATTGGTGGTCTTTGCTAAAAAATATTTCTCTCAAGAAATGAAACTCATCAACGGAAATTCCTCCTTTAAATTCGAATGATACGATATATTTTGAAAATGCAGAGAAAGCAAACACTCTAAATGATTATTTCATTTCACTGTGTACTGACACGTTTAGCCCAAATTCGTTGCCAAATTTATCTCAACGAAAATCGGAAATTTCCAACTTGGTGATCTCGTTAGTTGATGTCGAAGATACACGTCTTTCAGTTAAAAGCAAAAAATCTAGTAGGCTGGACAACATTAACAATTTTATTCTGAAATGGATAGCGCTTTCTTTGAAATATCGTCTTCATCGACTGTTTCAAACACTTTATGATGCATCTATATATCCGGATTGCTGGAAAAAGGCCAATATTGTCCCTATGTATAAAAAAAAAGGTGATATACACGACAGTTCCAACTACAGACCTATCTCGTTGCTAAACTCTCTGGGTAAGGTCTTTGAATCACTTCTATGGAAACATATCCATAACTTAATTTTAAAAAAAAGGAATCATTACCACTTTTCAATCAGGTTTTCAACCTCAAAATTCATCTGTATATCAACTGATTGAGATGTACAACTACATATGAAAGTCTCTTGATAAAGGACTAGAAGTGAAAGCAATCTTTTTCGACATAAGTAGAGCCTTCGACAGAGTTTGGCACCAAGGCCTACTACATAAAATCTCATCAATAGGTATTAGAGGGAAAACTTACAAACTTATTATTAGTTACTTACAAAATCGCTCTCAGAAAGTCGTCTTAGGAGGTAAATGTTCATTATCAAAAACTGTTACCTCTGGAGTTCCCCAAGGCTCTATTTTAGGCCCTCTCCTTTTCGTTCTTTACATAAACGATATTGTGGATGATATCAGCTCCAACATACGCATCTTCACTGACGATATCTCTCTTTTCCTCATTATCAATAATCCTCTTCTTACCCAGCAAATTCTTAATGATGATATAAAATGAATCTATAATTGGTCAATCAAATGGAAAGTATTCAACCCATTGAAAACTAAAAACCTGACCTTTTCAAGGAAGCTGTCAGCATCACCATTCAATATTTCTTATAATAACTATGATATAACAGACGATTCTTGTCATAAACATCTGGGCGTTTTCTTAAAGATGGGTTCCTAGCAAAGTATTTATCGGGTTGTTATTGCCAATAAAAGTATGGCAATTTTGGTATATATCAAAGTAGAGATATCCAATCTTACTTGAAAAATATTGGATTCCCTGAAAAACACTCATTGAGCGTATACAGGACAAAGATGTAAGGGTTCCCCCAATCGACAGCCTGATGATTAGGTCTATACCCACGTGTGACATCGAAGGCTGCACGAGCACATCAAGTGTTTTGTGTACGTCTTGATAAACTCTATAAAGAGTTAGACCTACAACACTTTCTGAGATAAAAATCACGGAAAAAGACGCAGGCAGTGGATAATCGGAGAATTTAATTAGGATTCGATATTTGTAATAAATAGTCAGAGATTACAGACAACAACGTCTTGTGTATGCAATGAAATCTCACCCGTCTCTGCCTGTGGTTGCCATAGGGACAGAAAAGGGTAATCCCCTGACACAAACATGGCCTCTTTTGATAGATTTTCATAGCGGGATATACTTGGCAATTGGTTTAAACAGTATTTTTTTCAAGAATATTATACAATGTAAAAATCATAAATAATAGGATACCAAAACAAGCCAAGTAGGCTTATATTAATTTGCTTCCTTCTGGTTTGGGTGTATAAATATGTACAATGTCGAATTATATATGATACAGACAAAAAACTAATTACATTATTTTAGTTATGGTACAAATAAGCAGATAAATAGATAGATAGATAGATAAATAGATAGATAGATACCTGGAAGATAGATAATAATAAAAAATAAATAAAAATTAAAAATAAAATAATTATAACTAGATCTGCTACTGTCCCATGCAGATATGAAAGCTTTTATATTCACAGTCACTTCCTGTCACTTCATGGGTCATATAAATAATCTGAACAAGAAAAAATAAATCATTAAAATCGGTCACAATGTAGCGAAATTAATGTGATTTTTCACTCGTAAACAACTTTGTCGGCACGAAAAACATCAAAGACGAAATTCGAATTTTTGAAATATTCAAATATCAAAATTTGGACCCGTATCCCGGCTATCCTGAAATGTATTAAATTTTAGACATAGGAGAGCATTGAACATACTAAGTCCTATTATGTTTGTTTACAAGTTCGTAAATGTTGATTTTTCACTATGTTTCATATTCACTTCAAAATGGCGACCATCAGCTGACCTAAATCAAAATTCTGCTCTGAACGCATTTTAGGTTTTCTTTCAAGGATTCAGAAAATGTAAGTCCCATGTCTGTAAGTGCAATATCGCAAAAGTTCTATTGTTTTTTCACGTTTCAAGATGGTGGCACTTCCGGTTCGGTTAACAAGCTCCATGTTTTGTTGACGAATCAGTAATTACTTGTCTAGTATCGAAAAAAACTTAGGTCATTCTGACCTTTATTTCGACGATTTTTATGAAAAATCTGATTCTTAATTTCACTAAGTGGAGATAATTTAAAAAATTTTAAATGTCATTTTTCAAGTCGCATCAGTAATGTCTACTTACATACTAAATTTCATGAAAATAGTACAACTATTAAAGAAATTGTCAAGTTGGTCTCAACTTCCGGTTCGAAATCACAGCGACGAATTTTCGAATATTACAAAACTTTTAAAAATAAGCTCCCCCTGACCAGCTTAATCGTTCGCAAATTGCTGACTTTAAAGTGAGAAACATTACAACCGGGTGAAATTTTCTGTTTTATCACTTTTACAGTACCATTGATTACCAACCGATTATTACAAAACTTTATAAATCAAAGAGAAAGAGAGAAATGCGGCTTAACATCCATTCGACACAAACAAGGTCATTTCGGGGGTAACATATGTCTTTTAATTGTATTTAAAAACTTCCCTTGCACGTACACTGTCGTACAGGTCTTTAGCCGTGGGAGGAAACCGAAGGACACGGAGAAAACCCACGAGGTTGGACACCATACTCCATGTCACGTACGACCTGGAAATCGAAACAACGCCGGTTGACTCAATGACAGACTTTACGATACAGGGCGCACATGGTAACCATTCAGCCTCCCTAAAATCGGGAAATTGCTGACTTATAGCAAGAAACATTTCAAAAGGGGAATTTCAATCGAAACAACGTCAGTTGACTCAATGACAGACGTTAGGATACAGAGCGCAGGTGCTAACCGTTCAGCCACGCAACCTCCCTAAATTTGGCAAATTGCTGACCTACAGCGAGAAACATTTCAACCGGGTGAAATTTTCTATTTTAACAGTTTAATTTGCACGGTACCTTTAATTATCAACCGAATATTACAAAACTTTTTAAAGTAAGCTCCCCCCTGACCAGCTTAATCGTTCGCAATAAACGTTTGCCCCTTAAAATCGGCAAATTGCTGACTTTAAAGTGAGAAACATTACAACCGGGCGAAATTTTCTGTTTTATCACTTTTACAGTACCATTGATTACCAACCGATTATTACAAAACTTTATAAATAAAAGAGAAAGAGAGAAATGCGGCTTAACGTCCATTCGACACAAACGAGGTCATTTCGGGACTAACATATGTTTTTTAATTTTATTTAAAAACTTCCCTTGCGCGTACTGCTCTTTAGCTGTTGGGAGGAAACAGAAAAGAGAAAGAGAGAAATGAGGCTTAACGTCCATTCGACACAAACGAGGTCATTTCGGGGGTAACATATGTCTTTTAATTGTATTTAAAAACTTCCCTTGCACGTACGGGTCTTTAGCCGTGGGAGGAAATCGAAGGACACAGAGAAAACCCACGAGGTTGGACACCATACTCCATGTCACATGCAACCTGGAAATCGAAACGATGCTGGTTGACTCAATGACAGATGTTACGATACAGCGCGCACATGCTAACCATTCAGCCTCCCTAAAATCGAGAAATTGCTGACTTATAGCAAGAAACATTTCAACCCGGCGAAATTTTCTGTTTTAACAGTTTAATGTGCACGGTACTTTAATTACCAACCGATTATTACAAAACTTTTGAAAATAAGCTCCAACTCAACAGCTTAATCGTATGCAATAAACGTTTGGCCTGTATTGAAAGTTCTGCACCGAGAAAGTTCATCTCGATTTACCGGCGTGGTTCCCCCTTGTCAGTGAGGCAGAACGGAGGGCCTGACAAGGACAGCTGTCTAGTCATTCGGATGGGACGAAAAACCAAGGTCGCGTGTACACATTGGAGTGCACGTAAAATATCCCTAAGCAGTTGGAATTCGATACTGTTGAATAAGCTCTATACGATGACTAAATGTGCAGATTGTAGTCACCCACACTGCATGTTTCACTTACCAATGAAAGGGTGCCGTTTTCAATGTTCGATCCTTTTATTCTTCTACTCCTGATATTTTGGACTGTTGATCGAAGTTTTCATATAAAAGACTACCGATAAGACTCTTTGTAGAAGAAGTTCCCCAAAAATATTATGTTGACTTTAAGAGAAAAGAACCTTTAAAAATGCTCCAATTCATAAATATAGACTTTTTGGATTTTTGATCTCTACTTTTTTCTGCTATCCCTGATATTTAAAAAAATGATACAATGATTTCACACAACAGGCTAGCTATTAGACTCTCTATTGACAAGAATTTCACCGCCCTCCCTTCATTATACTCGAAGTTATCGTGCCCTAAAGAATCAACAGATCAGCATGCTTATCTCTGCTGACCCTAGGCAGAAACTGCTCATCTTTACATAACATTGACCTAGTGAACATCTACACCAAGTTTGAACATTCTAGCTTAATTAGAGGGAGAGTTATTGTGTTCCAAAGTCCCGGCCCTTCAAATTGCTTCTATTTGTCATTTTCAATTCAAAATGGTGACCATCACGTGACCGAAATCAAAATTCCGATCCTATAGATTTTTAGGCAATCCTTCAAGGATTCTGAAAATATAACTCCCGAATCTGTAAGTAAAATAGCAAAAAAGCCTTTTTGAATTTTCACTTTTAAAGATGGTGGCACTTCCGGTTTGATCCACAAACTCCATATTTTGTGTAAGAATCAGTAATTACTTGTCTAGTATCAAAAAAAAAATCAGGTCATTCTGACCTATATTTCAATGATTTTTTTGAAAATTTGGATCCTTAGTTTTGTCAAGGGGAAATAATTTAGAAAATTTCTAATTATATTTTTGAAGTCACATAGGTAAGATCTACTTATATACTAAATTTCATGAAAATTGTACAACTATTAAAGAAGTTGTCAAATTGGTCTAAACTTCCGGTTCGAAATCACAGCGACGAATTTTCGAAATTCGAAAATGTGAAACTGCAGATGAAAATGATTTTTTTCAAGGTATTCAAAGAAAAAAGAATTAGTAAAATCGGTCAAAAAATAACAAAGTTACGACTATGCCTTGTCAGTTTTTTCGTTCGTAAAATTCGGTGATTTCGGATTCGTAAAACGTTTTGAAAATATATTTAATCAAGGTTCGCACCCCATTTTTGGGGGGGTAGGTCAAAATTTCAGAAAGATCCTATGGATAGATTCTGAGAAATCCGATTTGCAGAAAACACACAAAAAAAAAAAAATAATAATAATAACTTTAACAGAAACAATAAGCTTTCATATGTAATATGAAAGCTTAATAATAATGTAAACAAAACAAGAAAAAAAGATGAAAAATAAAAAAGATAGATAAATAAAAGAGAAGAAAAAAAAAATTAAAAAAAAAAATTTAAGAAAAAAAAAATAATAATAAAATAAAATAAATAATTATTTATAAAAAAATAAATAAATAAATTCCTCGCCCCAAGGTTTATTTTACGGAGTAAAACGTTTCGTATCTTTAATATATTTATAAACACTTTTAAAAATATCGCTGTTGACGTCTGGAGATAATTCGGCATAACATAGAGGAGGCAAGTGATATTTCTAAAATACATTGGTAATAAATCAATGGTATTATTTCACTGAAAGGCGTAGTTTGGACAGTAGAGTAAGAAATGTTCAGTGGTTTCATGGTCGAGATCACAGTCACATCGAGTATTGTCATATAAGTAACTTATGGTATCTTAAGTTACTTTTATTATTACGTAGTTTACAGTGGATAATTTGGAAATGTCGTTCACCGTAGAAAAACAGTTTGTTAACTTTGGGGAATAGAGTTGGATACAGTTTAGTTTTAAAATCAGAGATATATATATATAATTTTATTAGTATGCACGGAGTAAAACGTTTCGTATCTTTAATATATTTATAAACACTTTTAAAAATATCGCTGTTGACGTCTGGAGATAATTCGGCATTACATAGAGGAGGCAAGTGATATTTCTAAAATACATTGGTAATAAATCAATGGTATTATTTCGCTGAAAGGCGTAGTTTGGACAGTAGAGTAAGAAATGTTCAGTGGTTTCAAGGTCGAGATCACAGTCACATCGAGGATTGTCATATAAGTAACTTATGGTATCTTAAATTACTTTTATTATTACGTAGTTTACAGTGGATAATTTGGAAATGTCGTTCACCGTAGAAAAATAGTTTGTTAACTTTGGGGAATAGAGTTGGATACAGTTTAGTTTTAAAATCAGAGATATATATATCTTTATTAGTATGCACGAAATTATAAATATGCTTACATATCATTTTTTCAAAAACTTTACCCAAGGTACTTAGTAGTGATATTGGTCTGTAGTTAGAACATACATGTCTATCACCTTTTTTAAAAATTGGTATGACATGCGCCAGTTTCCAACAATCAGGGAAGATGGATTTTGATATAAGCAGATTGAATAATCTTAACAGTGGGAAAGCAAGAGACTTTGAAACATTTTTTAAAATAACATTATTAATTGTGTCTGGTCCTGAGGCCTTTTTACCCTTTAAACAGTGAAGAATGTCGACGACATCCTGATATTCAATCTCAGTATCGAGTAATGTTAGTTCTGGAAGTCGGTAGTCCGTCTCATTAGGTAATAGTGATTGGTTTACTAAAATGTTATTAAAACGCTCGGCGGTTTACTAAAATGTTATTAAAACGCTCGGCTTTGTCTTTATTTGTGTATTTGATTGTACTTCCAGATTTCAAAGAATTGCCATTTCTAAATGAAAAAATGCGTACAAGTTTCCACCAGTCAGAATCATTAAATGTGTCTATATTAATATTTGATTTTCGTAATAAGACCTTTTTGCCTTTCGAACCTCTTGTATTACATAGTTTCTGTATTTCCTAAAGTTTGCCCAATTAGAAGGTAAAATTCTTTTTTTGGCTTTACCGTGAATTCTGTTTCTCTTGCGAATAATATGACAATTCATCCATGGATTATCGCTAGGTCGTATATTAATTAGTATCTTCATTAAAAATCTGATTCCAATTAAAATCTAAAATACTTTTATTTCATCCTATAACATCAATATTGGTATAGTACCAAATGCGACGCGTGTAACATCTGTGTTTTTGTTGTCCCCCGCCTTTCGAAGAAAGTTGGGGGACTATTAAAATGGGTTCGTCCGTCTGTCTGTCCGTCTGTCTGTCCGTCACACTTTTTGGGACACAATAACTCTCTTCCTAATTGAGCTAGAATGTTCAAACTTGGTGTATGTGTTTATTAGGTCAATGCCTTGATGGAGTTCGAAGATGAGCATTTTCCGCTTAGGGTAAGCAGAGATAAGCAATTTGATTGGTTGATGCTTTGGGACACGATAACTTTAGTTCTAATTAAGTGAGATTGATGAAACTTGGTGTATAGTTTCATTATAGTAATACCTTGACTAAGTTCGATAATGAGCATTTTCTGCTCAGGGTAAGCAGAGCTATATACGCAATTTGATTGGTCGAGAATTTGGAACACAATAACTCTCCTTCTAATTGAGTTAAAATGTTCAAACTTGGTGCGTATGCTTATTAGGTCAATGCCTTGATGGAGTTGGAAGATGAGCATTTTCCGCTTAGGGTAAGCAGAGATAAGCAATTTGATTGGTAGATGCTTTGGGACACGATAACTTTAGTTCTAATTAAGTGAGAGTGATGAAACTTGGTGTATAGTTTCATTATAGTAATACCTTGACTAAGTTCGATAATGAGCATTTTCTGCTCAGGGTAAGCAGAGCGATACGCAATTTGATTGGTCGAGACTTTGGAACACAATAACTCTCCTTCTAATTTAGTTAACATGTTCAAACTTGGTGTATATGCTTATTAGGTCAATGCCTTGATGGAGTTCGAAGATGAGCATTTTCCGCTTAGGGTATGCAGAAATAAGCAATTTGATTGGTTGATGCTTTGGGACACGATAACTTTAGTTCTAATTAAGTGAGAGTGATGAAACTTGGTGTATAGTTTCATTACAGTAATACCTTGACTAAGTTCGATAATGAGCATTTTCTGCTAAGGGTAAGCAGAGCGATACGCAATTTGATTGGTCGAGACTTTGGAACACAATAACTCTCCTTCTAATTGAGTTAAAATGTTCTTTATTGGTGTATATGCTTATTAGGTCAATGCCTTGATGGAGTTCGAAGATGAGCATTTTCCGCTTAGGGTAGGCAGAGATAAGCAATTTGATAGGTTGATGCTTTGAGACACGATAACTTTAGTTCTAATTAAGTGAGAGTGATGAAACTTGGTGTATAGTTTCATTACAGTAATACCTTGACTATGATCGATAATGAGCATTTTCTGCTCAGGGTAAGCAGAGCGATAAGCAATTTGATTTGCCGAGACTTTGGAACACAATAACTCTCCTTCGAATTGAGTTAAAATGATCAAAATTGGTGTGTATGCTTATTAGGTCAATGCCTTGATGGAGTTTGAAGATGAGCATTTTCTTCTTACGGTAGGCAGAGATAAGCAATTTTTGGATGACACTTAGTGTTCAGTTTGATTGGTCGATACGTTTGAAAAAAATAAATGTGCGATTAATTAATATGTGTCATCTATTCATTTTGGGATTTCGGCGGGGGACATCAGCCTCACTGTTGGCTTGTTTTTCTAGTGTTAAGAAAACAACAACAGGGCTGTGATCACTCAAGCCACGTAGGTTGACATCAACTGACTGTATAAAGTCGGGACATGAAACTATCGCAAGGTCAAGAAGCAACTCTTGTCAGGGCTTATTCTTGTAGGGTCATTTACAAGTTGGGTTAAGTTAAATCTATTAATAAAATCATGTAGTTTACTATTAGATTAGTTTTTGTAAGAAAGTCTACATTAAAATCACCAAGAATGATGACATTGTTTCTAGTATTATATTTAGCTTGCGAGAAATTGTGTTCGATTAAATTCCAATAATCAGAATTACAATTTGATGGACGATATAAAGTTCCTATTAAAAATTTTTTATTTTTTAAAGTAATTTCTAACCACAAAGCTTCAAGGCGTGGAAGTTCAAGATCATATCTATGTTTAAAGTTAAAATAGTTACGAATATAAACAGCAATACCCCCTCCCCTGCTGTCCTTTCTATTCAGTAAACAAGGCAAACAAAACCCATCAATAGACAAAGAATCAACCGGCACTGCATCAGTAAGTCAGGTTTCTGAGAGACATAAAATATCATTATTACACAGTTCAGCAGAAATATGATCAATCTTATACCTGAAGCTTTTAATGTTCAAGTGAACTATTCTGATTAAGTTCTGACCACGGTTAGACTGAATATCAACACACAAAGCAATCAAAAGACAACTTATAAAAGCGTATATAATAATATCACGCAAATATATGACACAATCCACTCCATAAAACAGCATAAATCACCTGACCAACATATACATCAAGCAGACAATTTAATTTTATTGTTTGTTTATACAGCACGAATGTGCTTTATGTATATGGAACATAAAACAATCGTAACATATATACTATTCAAAAAAAGTAGGGGATATTTGATTTTTAAAAGTGTTATTAAAGTCACCTAATGAAACTGACAAAGAAACAAATGACAAAATGAAATGAAGTTCACATTCATCGATTTATTCCAAATGATCGTTAGACTAAGTAAGGCACAGGCTGAACATTATAATATAAGGGTAAAATGATACCCGGGGTCAAACAGCAAAGTTACCACAGCATCACAACAAATTCAGTAACGGGTAAATCCTCCTCTGTTTGCCAAACAAGCATTGATCCGACGTGGCATACTCCTAATGAGACGTCTAAAGTCATTTTGGTCCAGATTGTCCCATTTCTGTTGCAACGCAGCAGCAAGTTCTTGGACATTGGCAGGACGTTGTTGACGTTGACGTAACCTCTGTCCAAGCATGTCCCAGACACGTTACTATTGTGAAACTGCACGAGTCTTTGGTCATTTAACGCCTGATCTGGTGTTATGCTTTAATCTAGTAACTATACTATATATAAATTAATATAAGCTAAGTAGGATTAAGGTAAAGCTTTAGTTTAACTACCCTATTCTGCATTTTATATAATCCAAAATAAATTAAACCTAAGTGTGTATGACTTTCGGGTCAGTGTTGCCATATCGGTGATTTTGCGGCAAACACCTTCAAATGCGTATTAGTGACTCTCTGGTTTAATGGACATCATTGGATTGTATGTGCTCCATGGACTATTGTGATGAATGTTTAGCAGCGACCCTTCGTAATGGCTCTAGGACAATGTGCACGTATGACTTTAGTAATATTTTGATAATTATGTACTGTCAGATATAAAGAGAAGCTAATGTTAGATATGCCAACTTTTAAATGCCTAATACTCCTGAAGAACAAACCAAATCAATACAAAAAATCCAAAAATAAAACGGATTGATATTTTATGATAATTTCGCTAATCTTGTAATACACGCCTTTTTGAGCGTACAAAATCGTTAATTTTAAAAAAAATAATCATATATTAATATGAGGTCGGGACTCAGTGCTGGCCAAGGTAATGTGGTGATGTTCTGTTGTTGGAGGTAACCTGTAACGATCCTGGCCCTGTGACATCTTGCGTTGTCATCCTGGAAGATGAAACGGCGACCATGACGTCGTGCCAACGGCACAACATGGACTGCCAAGATGTTGTCCCGGTAGTACTGGCCTGTAAAACGCCCTGCAACAACATGTAAAGTCGTTCTTCCAGCAACAGTGATGCCTCCCCACACCATAACAGAACCACCCCCAAATCGATCATGTCTGATGACGTTAACGTTTTGGAAGCGCTCGTTTCGACGACGCCACACCCTCCTACGTCTGTCCAAAAAATCAAGAGTGAACTTTGACTCATCTGAAAACATCACATTGCTCCAGCGTCGATTATCCCAGTGTTGACGATCCCTACACCAACGACGTCTTGCCTGAATGTGATGATCTCTCAACCAAGGGATCACGCGAGGACGTCGGGCGCGAAGGTGACCCCTATGCAGTCGATTCCGAATTGTCTGGCCACTCACTCTCACACCAGTGTCTGTTTGAAGACGAGCGCTGATCTGATTTGCTGTGATAACACGATTTCTCAAGGCCAAGGTACAGATAAATCGATCCTGGGCTTGAGTTGTTGCCCTTGGTTGACCTGAGCGTGGTCTGTCCTGTACAGATTGTGTATCACGGTATCTGGACCATAGCCTGCTTATGACAGACTGAGAAACATTCATCGTCCGCGCCACAACTGCCTGTGTTGTGCCGATCTGTAGAATGCCAAGGGCACGTAACCTTTCATTTTGGGTAAGCCGACGCATATCAAAATTTGTTTTCTGGTCACTAAAACAATTCAACTGATGTTTCCACCCTAGAATTCAATGCCACAATGACTGTAACATTCAAAGTCAGAGTCATGCAAATCTTGGGTTGGACCCCCATGATGATCCCAAGCATCACCTGTATTCCATGCGGTAGCTATTGGTGCGTTTGGGCGTCACATGTAACTGGAAATGTTTCTTCCGTTAGGTTCTATAGTGACTTTTTTCGTAGTCATTTGCATATTTTAGTATTATGCCCCCCAAATCAAATATCCCCTACTTTTTTTGAATAGTATATGTTGATAAGGCTATTTGGTTTTGGGGCGAGGATGATAAATAAATAAATAAATAAATAGAGAAGGAAAGGAAGAAAAAGAGAGAGAACATTACATATAATACAAATAATATACACAATATATACACAATAACTAATAGGTTTCGTGAACAATAGGGTATTGCCATGAAAATTAAGTGGCATGCAGACGTTCGGTGTCCAACGAAAGCGCCATACTTAATATAAACATGCATTCACTTCTAAAAAGACATTTAATGGTCTGGTGAATATAATATCATGCCCGGTGAATTACATTGAATAATAAACTTATGCCCCCCAAATCAAATATCCCCTACTTTTTTTGAATAGTATATGTTGATAAGGCTATTTGGTTTTGGGGCGAGGATGATAAATAAATAAATAAATAAATAGAGAAGGAAAGGAAGAAAAAGAGAGAGAACATTACATATAATACAAATAATATACACAATATATACACAATAACTAATAGGTTTCGTGAACAATAGGGTATTGCCATGAAAATTAAGTGGCATGCAGACGTTCTGTGTCCAACGAAAGCGCCATACTTAATATAAATACTGCATTCACTTCTAAAAAGACATTTAATGGTCTGGTGAATATAATATCATGCCCGGTGAATTACATTGAAAAATAAACTTCAGATGGGTTGTCGCTTTAAGGTACCGTTAGAGTCGTGTTGTTATAAGTGAACCGTTAAAATGCCGCACATCAACTATGGGAGGAAATTTGGGTCATAATTTATGATAAGTAAGTGTTTGGCATAAGATTATATATTGCAAATACAATTCTATTGACTTGTGAATTAAATGACATAGTATTAATATAAATGCTGATATAACAGATTATGGGGACAGGTTGACAAAAGACTCATTTATTGACTGGTTTATTTCTGCAGAATGTTGTATTACATCAGTAATCATCACGGTAATGAATTTTTGTACCACGATAATTGTAATTATCGCGATAATTTACTCCAGACGATAATCCATGATATCGCAATATTTTTTTTTTATTAACAATATCGTGATATATCGCGATACTTTTTTTCAGTATCGTGTCTAAATAATAATTTATATGACATTTGAATCCAGAAAAAAGACCTGCAATGGACAGCTTTAGCGATTTCATAATGCATATTTTATGTAAATTGATCTTAAAACAAATTTACAGGATCAGTTGGGAACCAAACTAAAGTAACTACCAATGTTGATAATAAAATAAATGGATCTGGGACATTGTCTAAGAAAAACAAGAAGGAAAAGAAGAAAGGAAAATTAACTAAAGATGACATTGGAACTCCTACAAATTTCAAGTAAGATGATTTTAATATAAACTACTTTATTAAAGCTAAAACCAACAATCAGTATGTCAAAATAAAGTTGAATATATGTATAACACCATACAATATAATTTGTTTTTTATAATTTTCACCCAAATCAATTTTAATACAATTTGTTGTCCTCTGTCTGTCTGTCTGTCTGTCCGTCCGTCACACTTTTTGGTACACAATAAATCTTTCTAATTGAGCTAGAATGTTCAAACTTGGTGTATGTGTTTATTAGGTTGATGCCTTGATGGAGTTCGAAGAGGAGTATTTTCTGCTTAGGTTAAGCAGACAAAATAAACATTTTACCATTGGTACACGAATCGTGTACCATAATGATTTTCAGCGCCATTTGTAACTTGGGGCTTGACGAACGAGGCTAGACTCCACAAGTCAATAAACGGTGACGGAATATTCATATCTGGAGATCGTGCACAAAAAATATTATCGCTGTAGAATTGAATAACAAGACATCAGAGCTTGCTATTTGATGGGGACTTCTGGTATATTTCGCTGAACATAGGTCCCAAATATTAGCGATTTACTCCTTTAAGTCAAAGTGATGAAACTTAGTGTATAGTTTCATTACTTAAATACCTTGACTAAGTTTTCTGCTCAGGGTAAAGCAGAGGATAAAACAATTTGATTGGCCAGGACTTTTGAACACAATAACTCTCTTGCTTATTGAGCTAGAATGTTCAAACTTGTTATTGGCATTCATTGGGTGAATGCATTGATGGAGTTTCTTTGATGAACATTTTCTGCTTACAGCAAGCAGAAATATGCAATCTGATTGGTTGATGCTTTGGAGCATGGTAATTTTGGTTATAATGAAGTGAGAGTGATGAAACTCAGAATATAGATTCATTATATCATTACCATGACAAAGTTTGATAGTGAGAATGTTTCTGCTTAGGCTAAGGAGCGATAAGCAATTTGATTCGTCAAGACTTTGGAACATAACAACTCTGCTTTTAATTAGATGTTCATTAGGTGAATTTCTTGACTGAGTTCAATGATTAACATTACAAGCTGAAGCTAAGCAGAGCTTATCAATTTCATTGGTCGATGCTTTGGAACAAGATAAACTGGATTCTATCTGATAGAAAGTGATGAAACTTAGTATAGTTTGATTGCTCCATACTTTTGAAAAAAATAAATGTGCGATTAATTAATATGTGTCATCTATTTATTTTGGGATTTTGATGGGGGACATGAGCCTCACTGTTGGTTTGTTTGGTTAGGATAAGGAGGGACAAGCAATTTGATTGGTCAAGACTTTGGAACATAACAACTCTTCTTTTAATTGAGGTAGAATGTTTAAACTTGATTTAGATATTCACGATATGGCACCTTTCGGTTTTACCGATATCAGATATTGACATATATTGGCCGATACAGATACAATTACCGATAGTGGTGGATATAACAGTATTACACATTAAAATGTATCGAATGGCATGATGATCTATGTAGATATATGTCAAAGTTAGTTGGTACGATTGTTCCTTGGGAATCAACAAGAACCCGATGTTTTAGAAGTAAAATATAATTGGGTCACGCTTCCTACGCATTCAAAAAAACTCACTATCTATTATGAACTTAATTATTTGCTGTATAATAAAGTCAAGATAATCACATTTTAAGTGTTGATTACAATATAATTCCCTAAAGGCCCCTTCTCACGGTGCAACTTGTAGTAACTACTTGTAGAATCTACGTGTAGTATCTACATGTAGATTACAAAATCGTATATAATAAATGAGTTGATGCGACTTGGAATCTCGCGATAATCTCGTCTTGTCTTAGCATTAAATGGTGTCATCAAGCGACGAAGAGACACTGGCTATTATTGCCCTACATTTGATAAATAAGAACAAAAAGAAAAAGAGAAAACCCAAATTCGTTTGGGTTAGGTTGTGCGAGGTAAAAATTGACAAAATTCTCTGTCTCAGTTTTGCTGCTCTTGATAGGTGCGCTTCGCGTCCATGTTTACAAACAACAAGGGGGGAGAACTCGTGTGTGTACTAATACTCAACGTCTCTGATTGGTCAATTTCATACGATCTGTTGACTGAAATAGGGAAGTTTCTATTTCACCCAACTCGCTTTCAACTTGTTGGGAGCTTGTAAAAGTTGGTACGACTAGGGTGTTCTCACGCTGCAACTCGGGTCGATACTACAAGTAGTTACTACAAGTCGCACCGTGAGAATGGTCCTTAAAGTGATCGGCACCTGTATGTCTAAAATATATGGCAGAACGTTGCATTCGGTAGTTAATGATACATCAATGGGAAAAGCTTCATGACCTGTCTGTCAACAATTGCTACCACGTGACATTCTCCCGCCATTAATACAGCTATTGTTAAAAATAAAACCATCTTAAATCGGAACTTATTTGTTGGTAATATTATTAATTAATAAAATATGATCTACACTATGGGTAGGGTGCCCCACGTGCCAACTGAAAAGTTGTTCTTGACACGTTGATCCTGCATGTTTTAGTTCAATGACTTACTACTGATTTTTAACAGTCTCGCACACTCGTTGAGGCTATAGATAGCAACAGCATGCGGAAATGTTCAAAACACCAAACACTACTACAGCCGTAAAAAATCTATTGTTGATGATTCTGAATAGCAATAATATTTAACTTTTTGGTTATTACGGCATCTTTAGAAATTACGTTCGTTTTATTTTTTAAATTGCCTTATAATTAGCTGTACCATTAGAAGCTGCATCCGTAATGCAAGAATATGATCAAAGCAGTAGTGTCATTTTACTTTTACAAGGTTCTTAAAAATATTGTTGAGATGCCTGATGTTGGTGCTTCTAAATTCAATTTCTTGTTCCATGTTTCGTAAAAAAAAGTAGTCTTGATTATCCAGACCCGTCAATTAGACGTAGAGTGATCGGTAGACTAGTTAAGCGAGACTAATTTCAAAACAAGGGCACGTAACCTATCTTTTACTCAAAAGTGTCTGGATGTTATGGACGTCACTCCAAACCATTTTTCAGTATTATTTATGTATGGTTTAATGATCATAACTTATGAAGTACAGCATGGTCGTTTATTTAGTGACTATAAATGTGTGAAACAGATTTAAGGCTTTCTAAATATATTAGTATTGTGGTGTAATTGTCGAGATATTTGGAGATATTCATTTAGGGTGGGGCACCCTACTATGGGTAGTGATGTGCGGTTTTTAAATTTTCTTTCGGTTTCGGTTTTCGGTTTTTCTGAGGCAAAAAACCTCGGTTTCGGTTTTCGGTTTTTTTATTCATTTAAACACTGTGTAATGTATGTACTGATTTATGGTTATTTTATAGGAATACTTGAAAGCCAGAAAAAATATTAAAAATATTGATGTAAATAGTAAACAACAAGGGGTTTTTTTTTTTTACTGTTTATATGACTTTAATTATGACTGGTAGTAATAACAAAGTTACTGTAAAAAAGATCTGACACACACAACGACATAGGCATAATAATAAATTAACATAACGACATAATATCAGTAACAATAAAGTTCGATTCTACTGTAAAAAAAAACAAAACAAAATAAATTTGCATAACAAAATAATACCAATCCAACAAATCGAAACATGTGGTCTTTCTTCATTTCTCGTTTATAAACTTAAAAAAACAAAACTTACGCAAATGCCGTTTTCGGGTGTTGTTCAATTGTTGTTCTAAACCTGACTCAAAATTGTTAAATTATACTCTTATAATTTATGCAGCAGAAATATGTTTTTTTTTACAAAGATTAAATCTACATTTTGTGTCATCTAATCTTTCATAGTTATTGAGCAAGCCATGGAGACATTTTACTTTTTAGAGGAAGCCATCGTTCGATATTGACAACCGGCTTCGGGTTGCATAAAATTTTGGATTGTAAACCGAACCGAATTGAGAAAATAAATAGTCTAGGCCAACCAGACTGATTAAACAATCTATCATTCTAAACATACGGGCTCTGGTTGATCGGAAATAAAAACGGAAGTGGTGGCTACATTCAAATTTTGGAATTATTAAGTAAGCGAAATACGGCTACATAAAAATTAGGAATTTGGAAAAAAAACGAAACGCACGGTTATTTTTTTTTTAACGGTTCGGTTTTCGGTTTATTTGTAAAATCCGATACCGTACGGTTAAACCGAAAAAACGCACATCACTAACTATGGGTTATTATTTGTCGTCCCCGGCCTTTCGTAGAAAGTTGGGGGACTATTAAAATGGGTTCGTCCGTCTGTCTGTCCGTTTGTCTTTCTGTCCGTCACACTTTTTGGGACACAATAACTCTCTTCCTAATTGAGCTAGAATGTTCAAACTTGGTGTATGTGTTTATTAGTTCAATGCCTTGATGAGGTTCGAAGATGAGCATTTTCCGCTTAGGGTAAGCAGAGATAAGCAATTTGATTGGTTGATGCTTTGGGACACGATAACTGAAGTTCTAATTAAGTGAGATTGATGAAACTTGGTGTATAGTTTCATTACAGTAATACCTTGACTAAGTTCGATAATGAGCATTTTCTGCTCAGGGTAAGCAGAGCGATGCGCAATTTGATTGGTCAATACTTTGGAACACAATAACTCGGACTTCTAATTGAGTTAAAATGTTCAAACTTGGTGTATATGCTTATTAGGTCAATGCCTTGATGGAGTTCGAAGATGAGCATTTTCCGCTTAGGGGAAGCAGAGATAAGCAATTTGATTTGTTGATGCTTTGGGACACGATAACTTTAGTTCTAATTAAGTGAGATTGATAAAACTTGGTGTATTGTTGCATTACAGTAATACCTTGACTAAGTTCGATAATGAGCATTTTCTGCTCAGGGTAAGCAGAGCGATACGCAATTTGATTGGTCGAGACTTTGGAACACGGTTTTTTTATTCATTTAAACACTGTGTAATGTATGTACTGATTTATGGTTATTTTATAGGAATACTTGAAAGCCAGAAAAAATATTAAAAATATTGATGTAAATAGTAAACAACAAGGGGTTTTTTTTTTTTACTGTTTATATGACTTTAATTATGACTGGTAGTAATAACAAAGTTACTGTAAAAAAGATCTGACACACACAACGACATAGGCATAATAATAAATTAACATAACGACATAATATCAGTAACAATAAAGTTCGATTCTACTGTAAAAAAAAACAAAACAAAATAAATTTGCATAACAAAATAATACCAATCCAACAAATCGAAACATGTGGTCTTTCTTCATTTCTCGTTTATAAACTTAAAAAAACAAAACTTACGCAAATGCCGTTTTCGGGTGTTGTTCAATTGTTGTTCTAAACCTGACTCAAAATTGTTAAATTATACTCTTATAATTTATGCAGCAGAAATATGTTTTTTTTTACAAAGATTAAATCTACATTTTGTGTCATCTAATCTTTCATAGTTATTGAGCAAGCCATGGAGACATTTTACTTTTTAGAGGAAGCCATCGTTCGATATTGACAACCGGCTTCGGGTTGCATAAAATTTTGGATTGTAAACCGAACCGAATTGAGAAAATAAATAGTCTAGGCCAACCAGACTGATTAAACAATCTATCATTCTAAACATACGGGCTCTGGTTGATCGGAAATAAAAACGGAAGTGGTGGCTACATTCAAATTTTGGAATTATTAAGTAAGCGAAATACGGCTACATAAAAATTAGGAATTTGGAAAAAAAACGAAACGCACGGTTATTTTTTTTTTAACGGTTCGGTTTTCGGTTTATTTGTAAAAACCGATACCGTACGGTTAAACCGAAAAAACGCACATCACTAACTATGGGTTATTATTTGTCGTCCCCGGCCTTTCGAAGAAAGTTGGGGGACTATTAAAATGGGTTCGTCCGTCTGTCTGTCCGTTTGTCTTTCTGTCCGTCACACTTTTTGGGACACAATAACTCTCTTCCTAATTGAGCTAGAATGTTCAAACTTGGTGTATGTGTTTATTAGTTCAATGCCTTGATGAGGTTCGAAGATGAGCATTTTCCGCTTAGGGTAAGCAGAGATAAGCAATTTGATTGGTTGATGCTTTGGGACACGATAACTGAAGTTCTAATTAAGTGAGATTGATGAAACTTGGTGTATAGTTTCATTACAGTAATACCTTGACTAAGTTCGATAATGAGCATTTTCTGCTCAGGGTAAGCAGAGCGATGCGCAATTTGATTGGTCAATACTTTGGAACACAATAACTCTCCTTCTAATTGAGTTAAAATGTTCAAACTTGGTGTATATGCTTATTAGGTCAATGCCTTGATGGAGTTCGAAGATGAGCATTTTCCGCTTAGGGGAAGCAGAGATAAGCAATTTGATTTGTTGATGCTTTGGGACACGATAACTTTAGTTCTAATTAAGTGAGATTGATAAAACTTGGTGTATTGTTGCATTACAGTAATACCTTGACTAAGTTCGATAATGAGCATTTTCTGCTCAGGGTAAGCAGAGCGATACGCAATTTGATTGGTCGAGACTTTGGAACACAATAACTCTCCTTCTAATTGAGTTAAAATGTTCAAACTTGGTGTATATGCTTATTAGGTCAATGCCTTGATGGAGTTCGAAGATGAGCATTTTCCGCTTAGGGTAAGCAAAGATAAGCAATTTGATTGGTTGATGCTTTGGGACACGATAACTCTAGTTCTCATTATAAGTGAGAGTGATGAAACTTGGTGTATAGTTTCATTACAGTAATACCTTGACTAAGATCGATAATGAACATTTTCTGCTCAGGGTAAGCAGAGCGATAAGCAATTTGATTTGCCGAGACTTTGGAACACAATAACTCTTCTTCGAATTGAGTTAAAATGTTCAAAATTGGTGTGTATGTTTATTAGGTCAATGCCTTGATGGAGTTCGAAGATGAGCATTTTCTTCTTAGGGTAGGCAGAGATAAGCAATTTGATTGGTTGATACTTTGGTTCATCTTGATTGATGATTTTTATGCCAATACAATCAATGACTGCATTGATTGACTGCAGTGACTGAGGACTTTTTGAACTGAAACCAGGACTGCCACGATGTTCAGAAGCCTGGATTTAATATCCCATTTGATTTTAAGGTCGGGTCGATCTGAGGTGTTCCGCGTTAGGCGGTATTCTACAGTTAATGTGTATCTGTCGTGTGTGTGATCTCAAAAGGCAAAAATATGATTGTGTGTATCAAGTCCGCAGTTAGTGTTTATTGTACAGCAAGTGTATCAAGTCCTCGGTTAACCGATTTCAGCTATACACATCATATATGGTCACGTGGGAGAAATACGTTTTAATTTCTGCTATATCTTAAATTAATAACCATTTTCAACCCATGCGATATTTAAAAAATCTAGCCATATATTCATTACATTATTTCTGTCTGAAATTTCGAAATTTTTATCTGGCTAAACATAAAATAAGATTATTGCCGATATAATAAGCGTAAATTTTAAAAAAAACCAACAGCAATTGAAATATTAGTAAGTCACGGAATTTGAAGTAGTATATTTAAATCGGGTGCCTCTGGAATAGTATTTTGCAGAAGCTTCAGGGAAGTATCGGACAAAATATCGGCCAAATTTTCAATACAAACTTTGAAATTTTTCGAAGTAATCCCGAGGCCACCCGATGGTTCCTTATGGCTTGCGACGACCCCCCAATCTCCCCACGACGACGGCCTGTGTCATAAACGTACCATCCTAGTGTGACAAAAAAAGAGACCGATCGAGAAGATCACCGGTGGTTCCGGTGTCTCTCTCTCCGCCGAGCCACGGAGGAGATGAGGGAAAGAGATGAGCGGGGAGGGAGGGTCGCGAAACACGTACCGACAAGAGAGAAGCCACAACTGAAGTCATGCATCTCCCACCCGCCAAGGACAAGCCTCCTGGCGTCTGAAGTAGAGGAAGAGCGACCTGGTGAAACAGTAAAGTTTCGATGGTTAGTGTTCCGTCATCTCTCGCACAGAGGAGAAAGAGACCGAAGATACGGTAATGATGCTTCAGAAGGTACACCTTTGGAAACCTACTATCGGAGGTAGCGACCGGCGGTGTGTACAAAAGGCAGGAACTTAATCGGCGCCAGCTGATGACGGGCGCCTACTCGGAATTCCTCGTTCAAGCAAGCCCCGATTCCCAGCACAAAGACCATTGGCACGGTTAACCCGTTGTAGGCGAGACTGTTCCCAAAGGAACAATCCCAACCTCCCCTCACGGGCGGGTTGCTCGTCTGACCATAGGTACTTGCGCTTTAATCTTCTCCCCGCCCGGTACACTCGCCCCCCTCCGTTCCTCTAGAACCCCAGCTCTCCGGCGAAACCGAAGCAAAAGAAACGTCACCAAGTCGACCGGTCCACCATCCGGAAAAGAGCATCCCCACTTATTCCAACGACGAAATATTCAGGCTAGGGGTTTTAGCCTGTCTTTAGCACTCTTAATGTTTTCAAGGTAGACAGAAAATGGTTCTATCCCGCGAAAAAGAAAAACGAGGCAGGAACGACACAGGCTATTAAAGCTGGAATTACCGCGGCTGCTCACACCAGGCTTGCCCTATAATAGCTCCTCGCACACTCTTTTAAATTGCGCTCATTTATCCTGTGACGACCAAAAAATGGCCGCACCACGTTTATTTTCGTAAGTGGCGCACCTGCTGCCCTCCTTGGAGGTGATAGCCTTCCTCTCGTCTCCCTTTGCCCTACTCCCCCGAAAGGAAGGTGAGCAACAGAAGAGCAGGGGGACAGTAGCCAGGACTGAACATCGCCGACCTTGTTCGCTGAGAAACCCCAGACGAAGAGGGAGACCAGAAGACCGCAAAGTCGTTGAGACGAGACATGCTACAGGAGACCATCTAGAGCACGCCGCGGGCCAAGAATCGGGGGTAGTAGTCGAGAGTCGCTGATTTGACAATCGAACGAGCCAGCCTGTCCCACAGTGTAAGTGTACACCGGGACGTTTCGGGTCTGCCGGGAGGAAGGGAGAAATCAATCTCCGCCGCGAGCCAGTCTGTCCCGCAGTATAAGTGTACACCGGGACGTTTCGGGTCTGCCGGGAGGAAGGGAGAAATCAATCTCCGCGCGAGCTGTGACCGGTCGCCGAGGGGTCGTCGTCCCCTTGTCCTTCTCGCCCCATGTCTCCTTACAACCTTGAATCGTACGAAGACGGGACGAGAGATCGGGCTAAACGAGCTCCGCCTTTCGACCGCTTCGCTGCCTGAGAGAGAGAACCAGGTATATTTCAATATATAAGCTTGACTTTTGAAATGTCAACTTGAATTTTCAAATGTCAACTTGAATTTTCAAATGTCAACATGATTTTTCAAATGTCAACATGACTTTTCAAATTTCAACGTGACTTTTCAAATGTCAACATGACTTTTCAAATTTCAACTTGACTCTTCAAGTAAAATTAGTTTTATCTAACTTTTTACCCTCAATCGAGGGGCAATCCCCAGACGTAAAGTGTTTCTTACATATCAAGTTAGTGCCTTTGAAATCTTGAAGATTCACATTAATGTCTTTAAAAGTAAGTAACAGCTTGTTGATAATTAAATGAGGATCCGTTTTGGGATTATCGTTTGTTGTAATATTACAACAAAGGAACATTAGAGAGTTTGTAGACACCGCATTGGTATACTCGGTTGTTAGTTTTTACCATACACAAAGTCCCCATTTGTCGGTATTAAAACATAATGTGCATCCTCGGTTGGTCACATTAATAAATAACTGTTATATCGCTGAATCAATAAAAAACATTTTTTTATTGGGCTGCTCCTGTGGTCAAAGGGGACCTGTTCTCGGATATAGAGTGTTGAACAAACTCAATTTATATTATTGGCATACACCTGTAACGTCCTCGGATGTGAGTGTGTATGTACTCGGTTGCTGGTGTTCACCATACACAAAGTCACCATTTGACGGTATTAAAACATAATGTGCGTCCTCGGTTGATTACATTAATAAATAGACGACTGTTCTACTACGATATTGTACCATGCATCAATTGTAAAGTGTTATATTGATTTTTTCACATGTGTGGTCAAAGTGGAGACAAAAATGTACTTATTTACAGGTTAAAGACCACAATAAGTGCCAAGTCCACAGTATGGTAGTATAGAGCAAAATGACCTCGTTTGGCGGCGTTCCCAACACACACCATGTGTGTCCTCGATTAGGTGTATCTAGCATAGGGACTCGTTCGGCCGTATTTCTTCAAATATTCGCAAACTCCTGTGTGTCCGCATTTCTTCCGAAAAAAGTCAAATGCACTTATTTACAGGTTAAAGACCACAATAAGTGCCAAGTCCACAGTATGGTAGTATAGAGCAAAATGACCTCGTTTGGCGGCGTTCCCAACACACACCATGTGTGTCCTCGATTAGGTGTATCTAGCATAGGGACTCGTTTGGCCGTATTTCCCCAAATATTCGCAAACTCCTGTGTGTCCGCATTTCTTCCGTAAAAAGTCAAATGTACTTATTTACAGGTTAAAGACCACAATAAGTGCCAAGCCAAGTCCACAGTATGGTAGTATAGAGCAAAATGACCTTGTTTGGCGGCGTTCCCAACACACACCATGTGTGTCCTCGATTAGGTGTATCTAGCATAGGGACTCGTTCGGCCGTATTTCCCCAAATATTCGCAAACTCCTGTGTGTCCGCATTTCTTCCATAAAATGTCAAATGCATAAAATATATGAATTAAGGTATAGTTTATACCTTTCCATAATCCTTTGATGTAATAGAGTTCAGAAATAATGATGTTTTTCAGCTACATGCAGTATTTGTCAAGACCTCGATTAGGAGGATCCAGTCAAAGTCCTCGATTTACACCATATACATGTATGGTTGTGTGTGCGTGTGTGTGTGTCTGTCTGGTTCGCCTACAGGGCGCAATTCTTCATGGATTTTCTTCAAACTTGGTATACTTATTCCTTATACCCCAAGGAAGATCCTTATTGTTTATGGTGCATGCCCGACCCCCAGGGGCAGAGCCACGCCCATTTCTAGTATTTGTTTGTTTGTCGTCTACAGGCCACATTTCTTAACTTATAATCTTGAAACTTTGCATACACATTCTTTGTACCCTAAGGAACATCCCTATCGTTTGGGGTGCATGCCCAACCCCCAGGGGCAGAGCCACGCCCATTTTCTTTTCGTGTGTCTTTGTGTCGCCTACAGGGCGCAATTCTTCATGGATTTTCTTCAAACTTGGTATACGTATTCCTTATACCCTAAGGAAGATCTCTATTGTTTTTGGTGCATGCCCGACCCCCAGGGGCAGAGCCACGCCCATTTCTAGTATGTGTTTGTTTGTCGTCTACAGGCCACATTTCTTAACTTATAATTTTGAAACTTTGCATACACATTCATTGTACCCTAAGGAACATCCCTATCGTTTGGGGTGCATGCCCAACCCCCAGGGTCAGAGCCACGCCCCTTTTCTTTTCCTGTGCCTTTGTGTCACCTACAGGGCGCAATTCTGACTGGATTTTCTTCAAACTTTGTATACTTACTCTTTATACTCTAAGGATGATACCTATCGTTTGGGGTGCATGCCCACCCCCCTGGGGCAGGGCCACGCCCATTTTCTTTTGGTGTGTCTGTGTGTCGCCTACAGGCAGCAATTCTACATGGATTTCCTTAAAACTTTGTATACTTACTCTTTACACCCTAAGGATGATCCCTATCGTTTGGGGTGCATGCCCAACCCACAGGGGCAGAGCCACGCCCATTTTCTTTTCGTGTGTCTTTGTGTCGCCTACAGGGCGCAATTCTTACTGGATTTTCTTCAAACTTGGTATACGTATTCCTTATACCCTAAGGAAGATCTCTATTGTTTTTAGTGCATGCCCGACCCCCAATGGCAGAGCCACGCCCATTCCTTGTATTTATTTGTTTGTCGTCTACAAGCCACATTTCTTAACGTATCATCTTGAAACTTTGAAGGCTTATTCTTTGTACCCTAAGGAACATTCCTATCATTTGGGGTGCATGCCCAACCCCCAGGGGCAGAGTCACGCCCATTTTCTTTTTGTGTGTCGCCTACAAGCCACAATTCTTAATCGGTCATCTTGAAACTTAAAATACTTATTCCTTATACCCTAATGATGATCCCTTTTGTTTTGGGTGCATGCCCGACCCCCGTGGGACAGCAACACCCATTTCTTGTATTTGTTTGTCTGTCGTCTACTGGCTGCATTTCTTAATGTATCATCTTGAAACTTTGTATACTTATTCTTGGTACCTTAAGGAAGATCCCTATTGTTTTTGGTGCATGCCCGACCCCAAGGGACAGTGCCACGCCCATTTTTTTTGGTCTGTCTGTGTATCGCCTACAGGCCATAATTCTTAATTGATCGTCTTGAAAACTTGTTTTATACTTATTCCTTATACCCTAAGGCTGACCACTATTATTTTTGGTGCATGCCGGACCCCCTGGGACAGAGCCACGCCCAATGCTTTTGTGTCTTGTGTTCGCCTACAGGATGCAATTCTTAACAGATCCTTTTAAAACTTTACAAACCTATTCCTTATACCCAAAAGATGACCCCTATTGTTTTTGGTGATTTCCTAACCCCCAGGGGCAGAGCCATGCCCATTTTTACTTCGTGTCTGTGTGTGTTGTCTACAGGCCACGATTCTTAATGGATGGTCTTTAAACTTGGGATATGTATTCCATATAGCCTAAGGACGTCAACTGCATGTCCCGACTCACACAGGCAAGACACGCCCAATTTTTGTGTTTGTCGTTTACAGGCCGCAATTCTGAATGAATCAGCTTGGTACTTGGCTTATGTATTTCTTATAGCCTGAGGGTGTCCACTGTTGATTTTGATGAATGTCCTGACCCCCAGGGGCAGAGCCACGCCCACTTTTTGCCTTTAGCGTTGGGAAGGCACAATTCTGAATGGATTATCTTGGTATACTTATTCCCTATACTCTAAGGACGGCAACTATTGATGTTGGTGCACGACCCTCAACGTTAAACAAACCAAACGCCTAGCCTTCTTGACAAAGTACCATATCAATCATAGCAGGAATGTGGACGTATATTGTAGCGTTAGCGTTATGTTTCATCAAAATCATGGGTAAAATGTGTGATATTTTCCCGCCTTTCTCAAAACTCATGCTCATTATAATAGTGTGCAGACAAAACTACCAGTCAAGTACTGAAGTAGATAAGACGAAGAAAAGAAAATGCTGCTTAGTAGCAAAATTTGGAATTATTTTACGATTAGCCATATTGATCCAAGTAAGGATAAATGCAACACTAGAGACTTTTGGAAAGCGTAAATTGCTAGTGCGTATCCGTATGAATTTTGTGTGTGACGTCATCATTGTGGTGTATTTCTCATACGTGATACGGCACACGGATACGACAGCCCGTATCAAACAGCTTTCAGACGGGGAGATGGTCCGTATTGGAACATTGTCATCTTTTTAAGCGCTGAAATGTTGTATCGTAGCGTTTATATGAATCTATGTGTATTAGTGATGGAACGATAAATCGTTGAATAGATGTATCGCTGAATAGATGTATCGCGATTGACCATCTCACGATACCTGTATTGAATCGCGGGATACTGAATCGATTTTTCACGATTCTTTTTGCTTTTTATACGCCCACATTAAAATGTGGTCGTATATTGTCGTCGCCTCCGGCCGGCCGGCGTCCACAATTGCTTGTTGACGCTCTAGAGACTAAAGTTAATATCCGATTGACTTTAAATTTATACACAGTGTTTAAGGTCATGAGACGATGAACCCTATTGTTTTTCAGCGATTTCCAGTAATAACTACCAGACTTATGGCCCTTGATCACTTCAAAAAATCTTGTGGATGCTCTAGAGGCCGGCGTCCACAATTGCTTGTTGACGCTCTAGAGGCTAAAGTTAATATCCGATTGACTTTAAATTTATACACAGTGTTTAAGGTCATGAGACGATGAACCCTATTGTTTTTCAGCGATTTCCAATTATAACTACCAGAGTTATGGCCCTTGATCACTTCAAAAAATCTCGTAGATTCTCTAGAGGCCAAAGTTAATATCCGATTGGCTTTAAATTTATACACAGTGTTTAAGAAGAAGCCTATTGTTTTTCAGCGATTTCCAATAATAACTACCAGAGTTATGGCCCTTGATCACTTCAAAAAATCTGGTGGACGCTCTAGAGGCCAAAGTTAATATCCCATTGGCTTTAAATTTATACACAGTGTTTGAGATCATAAGACAAAGAAGCCTATTGATTTTCAGCGATTTCTGATAATTAGTTCCAGAGTTGTGGCCCTTGATTGCTTTAAAAAATCTTGTGGACGCTCTAGAGACCAAAGTTAATATCCGATTGACTTTAAATTCATACACAGTATTTAAGGTCATAGGATGAAGAAGCCTATCGATTTTCAGCGATTTACGATAATTAGTGTCAGAGTTGTGTCCCTTGATCACTTCAAAACATCTTGTGGATGCTTTAGAGGCCAAAGTGAATATCTGATTGACTTCAAATCTATACACAGTGTTTAATGTCATGAGATGAAGAAGCCTATTGATTTTCAGCAATTTCTGACAATTACTGCCAGAGTTATGGCCCTTGATCACATCAAAAAATCCTGTGGACGCTCTAGAGGCCAAAGTTAATATCCGATTGACTTTAAATTTACACACACTGTTTAAGGTCATGAGATGAAGTAGCCTATTGATTTTGAGCGATTTCAAATAATTACTTCTAGAGTTATCTCCCTTGATCGCTTCAAGAAACCTTGTGACGCTATAGATGCCAAAATTATCATCCGATTGACTTCAGATTGATACACAGAGTTTAAGGTGTTGAAACGAACAAGTATTTTGATTTTCAATGAATTTTGATAACTGAACAGCTAAATCCATGATATTAAATGTTTCCTACACTAATTGTTAGCGTGGGGCAAAACTTTTATAAAAGCAAACAAATTCTAATGATTTTCAGATAATTACATTATGAGTTGTTACTCTTAATCAGATTTTAGTGTATTACAAATGTTTCATTACCAATAAAAGTAAAAATTTGTGACAACCTTTGTTGACTGCCCGGATGATTTAGCTGCTGTGGGCTTATGTTTCGTTGCCTGGCAACCCATCTTTATCAAATATATTATGAACTTTAAAAACTTTAAATTATATCCTCAACCCTAAACTTTATTTGAAACAATGACACTTCGCAAACGATGTCCAGTAGTCATGACATGTGTGTTACTATAAATAGCGCACGAACGTAATTACCGTTAGTTTCGTAGGTTAAGATTAACAACTTTTTAACGTCTTTTCGTTTTATTTCCGAATTTTAAAGTTTGTTATAAGGCGTAGTTAATAAAACATACATTTTTGAATAAAACGACATTTTACTCTCAAATTTTATAAATTTGGAACGTAAATATAATAGATAGTAGCTCTTGTAAAAATCAAAATGGCGGAAAACACAGTCGCAATAACAAATCCTCCAGCGAAATATAAATCTTAAGTTTGGGAAAACTTTGGGTTTTTAAAAGGTGACACAACGAAAGTTGTTTGTAGAATATGAAAAACTATTCTAAAATATTGTGGTAATACAACCAATCTTACCACTTTTTTGACAATACACCATAGTGGCGACTGTCTAAGTTCGTCTGCTAGGATTCGAGTTTACTACTAAATTAAAATAGTATAGGCGGAGGACTGGGAAGTTCTAACTAGCTTAGTTTTCAAAAGTCGTTGCAACTCACCGCTGGGAGAAATTTTAATATTTATTTTTCGAGAAATAACCCTAATGTATTTTAAACAGAACTGCCACACTCCAATTTATGTGCCAGAAAAGTTTTAAACAAATAATCTAAACGACAGCATTTTTTGTCCTCGCAATAATAAAGTAGTGAGCGCGAGCTCTCAGCCAATGAAAATCTAGTAAATAGCGAATAACAGTAAATACACGTGACCTTAAGGAGAATTTAATAGATCACTGTTGTTGTTTTGCTATAATATAATTTTGACGATTTTTTCTAGCCAAACTCGTTGTAAATCATATTTCTAATGAAACGAAAATGCGCGCTATTAATACTGGTGTCGGCTAACATGTAATAAGTGCATAAATGTGAAAGATTTAGATCAGCAATGACTAATTCAGTCATCAGACGGTCGGTTTTCCCCGGTGCTAGACAAGCTTTACCCCCATGAAGCCGCTGTCGATAATACCTGACGGGCTTGTCCTCTCTCAACAACTTTTAAGCTGTTTGTAGCCTGTGTAAATGTGATGAATCAATTTATTATTCTTAAGAAAGTACACTGTGCAATTAATTTTTGCATGCATTGTGTTTAACGTCCCGCCACGGCTCCGAGTATTAAGATAATTTGAGAAGGGTTGGAAATGTTTGATAGCAATGATATAGGCCTATATATAATCGAATATAAATAATTGCCAAATATCAAAATCAATCAAGGTGTGTGAAGTTATATTTTATTAGAGGCTCTCTTCCTACTGTATTTGTCTTTGCGTGTGTAGGCATACGTATTGTCGAGTTCACCCTAATATGAACTGGTTAGAATAGATCCCCTAAGCCCACCCTTCCTTATCTCTAATAAAGTCGACACTGTAGCATCCATATAATATAACTATGCATAAATCAAATGCAAGGCCCAGCCCCCCCCCCCCATACACTGCTTAATCCCCCTGCCTCCATATAAGGTTGGAAACACCTTTTAATATCAATATGCCCAGCACCCACCCCCCCTCATACACTGCTTAATCCCCCACCCTTCATATATAAGGTTGGAAATCCCTTTTAATATCAATATATCCACAAAACGGAAATTCATAAAGCCCGACTACATGCATACCAAAGGCACCTCTAATTAACTGATGTTTTGTGGACAGTTATTTGTGTTTGCTAAATTATGACTTTTTGAAATTAATGCATAGGTATAATACAGGTTGTGTTCTAACAACTGGCTAAAATGTCCCTTGTTTGTCCATTCCCCTATTTTAAAATAATATATATAGACTACTTGGTCTTGCTCAAAGGGGCGGTGTATGGGAGTTTTAAAAATAAATTATTTTTTTAACATTATTTATTTACAATATAGGCTATAGTTTGTAGTTTGTACATTCAATATTCTTCTTCATCATCATCATCATCATCATCATCATCATTTACATCATCATTATCATCCATAGCCATCTCTGTGGCTGTAGGTGTTAAATTTTGACACTCTTTAGATCCACAAAGATCTGTACATGAAAGAGCCACAACTTTACATGAACATCTTTTGGACTCACATTTTGCAGTACAATTGCAATGTATATACTTTAAAATGCCGTCTGGTGCTGGATCTAATGACATCCATTTGACACTGATTGGTCAAAATGGCACTCGGCAACAAACTTCGGCAGTTTCCGGGTGAGTATTTATCTTTCGAGTTCAAGGCCGATTGCACATCGACCGAACTAGCCGTTATGTCATTGATCGGAGTGCGTATTCCTACAGCGTGTAAGTTAATTTTTTAGGTGATTAGGTTAAAAAGAATTCCATTTTTAAAAAAATAATTATGAAATACAGGCACATGCTGGATGTGTGGAGATCATGTTCTTTAAATTAGTACAAAGAGATGTGTAATTTAAAAAATTAAAATCTCTCCCACAGGTTGTTACAACGAACTTGAACGATAAATTGCTTCGGTCTTTCGCCTAGTAGGCCTAATCATGTTTATTTATTTCCTGGTTTTAGTGACTTCATTAAAAACACAATCACATATTTAATTTTTTGTTTTATTGATAAATCTATGACCTAGTTATGAATCGAGATACGTATTGTATCGTGGCACATGAATCACAATACGTATCGTATTGTGACTGCAGTCGAAATACCCAGCACTAATGTATCTTAGAACACAGAAGTGTATTTTTTGTGTGAATTTAATTATAAAAGAAGAGATAATGGTGGCTATGAAGACCTGGTTATCCCGAATGTCAGTGACTAGTTTCGTTCATATTGAACTCTTCAGACTGGACTGATAGGACTCACGTGTTGGGCGTTTTTATTTATACTATTCCGAAACCCCGGTGGGGTTTCTATTATTACTAATTGAAGGGGTTACTGGGATTAACCCCTTGGCGGGGTTTGCGAATTTTTTACCGGGGTCGGCAAATTGGCGGGGTGCCAAATTTGTTACCGGGGTCGCTGGTCGCTAGCTCGCTTAGCGGGGTTGTACTGATCGTATAGATTGAAGTGCAAGTGTCCATAATTTTGCTAACTAGAGGATGCCTCGGGTTGGTTTGTAACATTGTTACTTGTCATAACAATGAAGGGATAGTATATAGACAAGGGTGTGATTCAACATGGCGCCCGAGGGGTTTAATATGATAAGGTACGAAACAGTACCAAATGGTTTATTTGTGTGAGTGTCAAGGTTGACTAAAATGCCTTGGAAATCGGAAGTAGGAAGCGACTAGTATGTGTCTATCTAGCATGTGTCTAATAAACCATTTGGTACTGTTTCGTACCTTATCATATTAAACCCCTCGGGCACCATGTTGAATCACACAGTATTTAACATTCAAAAACCTAACTACCGGTACTTCATGGAAACAACGACAAATCTAAACTTGGGCACTCCAACCATTTTTATTTTTGTTTCACAATGCTCTACCCCTGAGTGTTCCAACTTTGGATTTATATTTAGCCTTATGTCCCTCTCACGGGTGTTACATCAACACCCCTTGTCTATATGTTCGGTGTCCGGTTCTCATGATAAAATGGAAGTCGTTGTTGAAGCTATAGATGTTGATGTGTCGGATACTGAGCAAAGTACAGAACTTGTTTGAACCCGGTAGTCTTCTATTCTATGTTTATATCAACCCCAAACAACAACAATATGCACATCAAACATAATCTTCATTATTAAAGTAATCTATAATACATTAATACAATTTAGAAACCATAATAAAAAAGGTACTAAAATTTATTTATAATTTCTCCTTCTGCCGAGTCCAACCCAAGAAGCTTTCGTAAGCCCCCCCCTACCCACAATCAATCATACTATATACCTGGCAATTGAATACTCTCTTTTTGAGTATGACCCTGCAGGCACATTTTCAAGTGTGTGCGCAGGCACACTCAACTTTTATAGGGCCCTGACTCCACCGGGGTTTCGGAATAGTATAAATAAAAACACCCAACATGTGAGTCCTATCAGTCCAGTCTGAAGAGTTCAATACGAACGAAACTAGTCACTGACATTCGGGATAACCAGGTCTTCATAGCCACCATTATCTCTTCTTTTATCTCACTCTCTGCTTACGATCTCGTTATGGCAAATTTTGTTGACCAGACCGGTCGGTCGTGATTCCTTCCCTTGCCTCGGAATCAACCACAATTTTGACAGAAGATATTCCCTTGGCTAAAAAATCTTTTTTCTCCCAACTACGAGAGATAACGTAGAATCAAACTGATCCAGAGCCGATCGTGTCGATAAGAAGCATAACCGAAGGTGAATAGGCCTACTCGTCCAGTTAACACAATGGACAATCTCACATCGGTCCACAAAATAAATAGACACATACTAGTCGCCTCCTACTTCCGATTTCCAAGGCATTTTAGTCAAACTTGACACTCACACAAATAAACCATTTGGTACTGTTTCGTACCTTATCATATTAAACCCCTCGGGCGCCATGTTGAATCACACAGTATTTAACGTTCTAAAACCTAACTACCGGTATGGAATCAACGACAAATCTAAATTTGAGCACTCCAACCATTTTTATTTTTGTTTCACAATGAATTTAATTATAATAAAGACTGGAATTTAATCATTATTTATTTTGTATTTTTCTCATAATTTTCATACTTTTCCTATCTGTTTGTCTGCACGCTGGTTGATCTACGCGCTAGCTTTAGGTGGATATGGGACCTTGCAAATCAGTAAGGCCGTGTTAAATTAATTCTGCGTTTCGGGTCAACCGCGCGCGTAGCTTTTGCGTCGTCAAGTCGATGGTTGTGTTGATTTTCTACGCGGTAGTTTATGTTGTGTTTTGATTTCGGTATCTCCGCGCGTGTACCTATCCACACAGTACATTCGTCACTATCGAACACACGCCTGTCTATTTTAGGCGACATACTCACATTTTTAATTTACACGCATAAATATTGGTTTAAAAAAATAAAATAATATCATAATTTGTATACAGAAAGATTTGAAAACAAATCACGGTCAATTTTAAAACGTTATTAGGCATTACTCCACGTGTCAGCACGCGCACTTTCGCTACCACATTGTCCTTGGTTACATGTGTACATAGACTTGTTTGTCCTGACACCCGCTGACTTCTAATAACAGTTTAACGGACTGGAAATTTGTATTTTATTTACTATTATTTTCCGATACAGCGCGACTTATTTCCCTTGCCTCGGAATCAACCACTATTTTGACAGAAGATATTCCCTTGGCTAAAAAATCTTTTTTCTCCCAACTACGAGAGATACGTAGAATCAAACTGATCGTATCGATAAGAAGCATAACCAAAGGTGAATAGGCCTAGTCGTCCAGTTAACACAACGGACAATGTCACATCGGTCCACAAAATAAATAGACACATACTAGTCGCCTCCTACTTCTGATTTCCAAGGCATTTTAGTCAAACTTGACACTCACACAAATAAACCATTTGGTACTGTTTCGTACCTTATCATATTAAACCCCTCGGGCGCCATGTTGAATCACACAGTATTTAACGTTCTAAAACCTAACTACCGGTATGGAATCAACGACAAATCTAAACTTGGGCACTCCAACCATTTTTATTTTTGTTTCACTACGAATTTAATTATAATAAAGACTGGAATTTAATCATTATTTATTTTGTATTTTTCTCATAATTTTCATACTTTTCCTATCTGTCTGTCTGCACGCTGGTTGATCTACGCGCTAGCTTTAGGTGGATATGGGACCTTGCAAATCAGTAAGGCCGTGTTAAATTGATTCTGCGTTTCGGGTCAACCGCGCGCGTAGCTTTTGGGTCGTCAAGTCGATGGTTGTGTTGATTTTCTACGCGGTAGTTTGTGTTGTGTTTTGATTTCGGTATCTCCGCGCGTGTACCTATCCACACAGTACATTCGTCACTATCGAACACACGCCTGTCTATTTTAGGCGACATACTCACATTTTTAATTTACACGCATAAATATTGGTTTAAAAAAATAAAATAATATCATAATTTGTATGCACGCGCACTTTCGCTACCACATTGTCCTTGGTTACATGTGTACATAGACTTGTTTGTCCTGACACGCGCTGACTTCTAATAACAGTTTAACGGACTGGACAATTTTTATTTTATTTACTATTATTTTCCGGTACAGCGCGACTTATTTCAGCTTGCCTACAACTTCCATCATGGCGGATTCGGTGACCGTAGACACTGGAGAAAACACCCTCCTAAATTTACAAATATCAGTGTTGCCAGCGAAAATAAAGGCACTGCAGTGGACCGTTATAGAAACTCCATACAAGTACACTTTTAGTGATCTTAAAGAGTCTCTGTGTAATGACTCTGACGCACTATTTCCTCGTCATTATTTGTCAAATGCACTGCCACAAAAAAATGAAATTGACCACGTCGTGTATACTGTGTACACCAATGCACAGGCCAGTGAACGTAGTGTGGGTCTGAAGGTGCCAGGTAATGTTTTGATCAGAAAAGCAATGCCTTCTGGTAATTTCTTAGACGTGTCCCTTTATCTTAATGTCCCACAGACTGCTACAGGCTCTGGACAAACAACTTGTAAGTCAGCTTTCGATAAAATGATGAAGGCAGCTTCTGCTGCATCTTTCTCCATGAAAAAATACCCCCAAATGCACTATACTTCTAGGCCTGGTAAAACATGTCTTGATATCGAATCTGATACTAGCATGGCTGGTTCTACCTCTACAGATTGTGATCAATCTCAAAGTAAGAAGCACAGGAGGATGGACTGGGTTCTTTTCGATGATTTTGTTGAACTTTTGAACAAACAAGAAGCCTACTTCAGTTCAGATGTTTCACTTGGAATTGGTACAAAGTTTGTGCGAACTCGCAGCAAAATCATCTTTCAGTTACTCCCTTACTTTGGAAAATTTGTCCATGAAAGAATCAGCTTGCCTGATTTGTTTATAAAAGCATTTCTTCCAGACCCAAATGATCTTGAATCTCAAAGATGCAACCGGCCTAATCTCCACAGGCATAGTTTGCAACAACTAGATTGAGATGACCTAATTTCTATGAAATCTAAATTGTATGACTGTTTGTCATATGGATTTTTGGAGTTAAAACGCTTCTCAAAGATTAAATTAGCAGTTAAATCCCTGGCTGAAGCTGTTTCTAAGTACCTGATTTACCTTGAAAAATGCAACCAGAGAATGAAGGCGGCCCATGCTTGGGAATCACCTTCTGGTAAAAGTCAGGTAAAGGCATACTCTGCTTGTTTTGCCCGTCCTTTGGCCACAACTGCAAAATATAGCGAACTTGAGGATGCATTGAAACAGAAAGACTATTATGAATATGTCTGTGTGAACAGCTTTGCTTTGTCCAACAAAGTTGATCGTTATCAGTTCATGCATGGGATTTCATTGCCCTTCCCTTATGAATTAATGTGGTGTACCTATGGACAGGAAAAACTGTGGTTCATTTGGAAAATGACCCTCAGAAATCAAAAGACACCGCAAATGAAATTGAAAACACCCATGTGACCCAATATCATTCTAGGTTTATGAAGAACGATTTTGTTAGTCGCTATACACTACTTCTACACGCCAGAGTTCAGAAAACATTCTCAAATTGTGCTATGCTACATGAGATGTATCAAGAACTCACTGGAGATTGCATATCTGCATCACAGAGGGTATCCAAATCAGTGAGAACACGTCTCAGGTTTCTGTTAGATAGTGAAGATCCTGATCTTGCAGTAGATCTCCGTCAATTCAACAGTGGCCCCCAAACAAAATATGATAGTTTTTTTGAAGGTGTACAGTCATATATCAATGAAAATTCTCTTGAAGCTGCTCAGGAAAGGAGGCACAATAGCATATCAAGAATGGCTCTAGCCATTTCCGTTCCTGATCTCATTCGTCAGGTGGAAAAAACACTACCCCCAGAAACCCCAATACCCTCTGAAAGTTATGTCCGATTGCAATTTTGGCCAAAGAATAAGCATTTCCAGTCGGCTCTTCATTATACCGGTAAATTTCATATCAAGTACATGGTCCAAACCCGTCAGATTAGGCTTTCCCTTGTTGATGCCCATTATGCTGCCGCAACCTACAGATACCTAAAAGAGTTCTGTGTTAAGTTCAGGGATTTTTGCACTGTCCTATGCATTGATGACAAAGTCCAAGTAAAACTCGGTGAATCTGGATTTCCTATTGCTTGCACTGATAGGGGGAGGGCTGCAGTTGTTCATGTACCTAGTCAAGAACAACACAGTGCGGGGGATCATGACTTCTCAGCTTTCAAACTAACTCCTTCTGCAACTCTGTGTGTTGACATTCCTGAGAAAGTTGATGGATCATTCTATAGGGGGCAATTGTCAGTATGTGTCAAAGATGCAATTTTTCAGCACAGTAGCCCCCTGAGGCATGCTGTGGAGATGTACCGCTTGCTGGTCAATGATTCTGCTGAAAAACCCATCTTAGCTATCAAGTCTGATGGTGGTCCAGACCATAGGTTAACGTATCTATCTGTCAAAGTATCTCTTATTGCTCGCTTTGTGACTCTAGACCTTACATGTTTGATAGCAATCCGTACAGCGTCTCACCAGTCTTATAGAAATCCAGTTGTGAGGTGTATGTCTACCTTGAATCTGGGTCTTCAGTTTATTAGTCTAATGAGAGATAAACTAGATGAAAAAAGTGAACAATTGTTGTCAAAGACCAACAGTATGTCTGATATCAGAAAATGTGCTGAGAAAATTCTCCAGAGCACAAAGCCATGTGTTGATCTTTTGAATGAAGTGTTTCAATGGCTTGAATACACTGAAAGACCTGTTAAGACATGATGATGTGTCGAAAGCAGACATTGAATGTCTTTGGGAGAAGGCTTTGCTGATTGATCCAAATCTTAGACAGGATGAGTTGCAAATGATACATATGAAAAAATACAAAGACTTGCAGACATTTATTGAGGTTCATTGTAGGGAAAGGAACTATACCTTTTCTATTAAAAAGTGTGTAGAAAATCCATGTGGTTTTAGCTTAGCTCCAGTGTCTACTGGCTACCTGATCCTGTCTCTGGAAGTGAAGGGCATTACAAGTCATTTTCTGATTTGTATAGGACAGTCACCTCAGAACATCGCCCAAGTCTTAACACTACAAAAGCTAAGAAGGACATTAGGAAAAGAAAGAAGTCGAGCAAGGTAGGATCCATTTTTTTTCTTTTTTGGTGATTGGGGTGAGGGGTGTAAATTGTCAGCATATTACCTACAGAGACTGCTAGGAATTATGTCCACTGCTTCATGTGTGGAAAGCCAAGGGTGATCTATGCAATGAAGATGTTGACAAAAGATCAAGCCGTCAAGGTACATGTACACCTTTGATAAGTTATAAAAATCCATGTGTATCTCATGTTTCCTTGATTCTAGCCAGGAATTTTGGCGCAAATTCTGACTACAGTGCCGACGTGACATAAAACAACATTCAACCTTTCTCTCTAGCCAGGAATCTTATTCCAACAGATTGGGATGTCAGGTTTTGTATTATACTGTTTAAAGGCCCTGGCCAAAACTGCAATGCTTTTTTATACGCCCACATTTTTATGTGAATACGAATGATAAAGTGAGAGGAATCCAAAACCATTTAAATAACATAAACATAGACAGGATCAAAGTCATAATAAACTTGATACAGTGACACCAGTAGTAGGAGTGGATAAAAACAAAGTCAAAGGTATCACAAAACCATCTTTTAAAGTATCTAACGTTTCGTAGGTAAAAACCTACTTCATCAGAGATTGAAAGTTACAAAAATGATGCAGTTGAAATTCAAGGTTAGTCATGGTAACAAGTGATGTCATAATGTAAGTATGACGTCATAACATTGATGACATAATAATTATAAAGGGTGTAAAGTTAAAAAAATTAGAATTAATTTACAGGCATTTCATTTAAACCATAAGGCCATACAGTATTTAATCTGTGGATCCAAAGTGATTCAGCAATATTAAGTTTAGTTCTATCATTCTGAGGGATTTTATCGAGTACAGTGCAAACATAAGATTCGTGACCGAGTGTATTAAAATGTGGGGCAATGTGGGGGGATTTTCCAATTTTTTTTAGTTTAATGTTACTTCTATGGCTGTTAAGTCTCGTGCTAAAAGGAGTAATCGTTTGGCCTACATATTGTTTTTTACAAAATTGACAAGTTATACAGTATATTACATAAGAACTGTGGCAATTTAAACAATTAGCTTTAATATAAAAATTTTTTTGGTCTATACTAGTAATATGATTGGTGGTTTCCATAGTTGCACATGCTTTGCATTTCGGTCTGTTGCAAGGTTTGCATCCTCTATAAAAATTATTATTAATTACAGGCACTTCTGTTTTTTTCAATGTGTTTACTTCTATCAACTGACCAATGGTCCTGCATTTTTTCTGTGAAATTACAATTTTAGAATTATTCAGTAGTTTAGACATACGGGCACTAGTCTCTAAAATTGAAGTGTCTTGAGCTAAGGTACGTAAATTAGGTTGACGGGGGTCATAGGTAGTTACCCAAGGTATAACTTTCTTAACATTAAAATCTTTAATAGTGTATTGTAGTAATTCATTTCTGCTTTTTTGATGGACTTTGTTAAATTCTTTTTTGATGGTTTTAATTTTATATCCGCATTGTTTAAGGTAGTTTTCAAATTTAGTTAAATGGTAGCTGGTCCATTCAGGTTTGCTGCAAATACGCTTAATGCGGATGGCTCCACTGTAAATTATTGAATTGAAGATATGATGAGGATGGCAGCTGGATGGTTTGAGGTATTGATGACTGGCTGTTTCTTTGCAGAATAAATTAGTTTCCAGTTTGTTGTTATGATTGATGACTTTAACGTCTAAAAATGAGACTTCAGTATTACTGATATTCATAGTGAATTTGATTTTAGGGTGCTGTTGGTTGAGGGTTGTTAAAAAATTATGACATTCTTCGAGGGTAGACGAAGAAATAGCCCATATATCATCAATAAATCGAAAGTGTTCATCTGGTCTATTTGGTAAATGATTCCAATATTTTTTTAACCAATAAGTCATATAAATATTACTATACGTAACTGCAAACGGGGTCCCCATAGCAGTTCCACTAATTTGATGGTAAAATTTTCCATTAAATTCAAATTCATTGTTTGTTAGTACAAAATTAGCTAGTTGAAGGATAGCGTCGATATCTGTAGGGTGTAAATTGCTGTCTTCTTCACAAGCTACTTTAAGGGCCTCTATTCCTTCTGGTATAGGAATATTAGGATATAGACTAATAACATCAAATGTGAGTAGGTAGGTATTATTACTTATATTTATATTTTGTAATTTTTGTAGAAAATTAGTGGTGTCTTTCACGACTTCGGTGCAGTAGGCTTCTGCAATTGGTTTCAATTTCCAGTCAAGCCAATATGATGCTTTAGCTGTAGGGGAGTTAGTATGACTGCAAATGGGTCTTCCTGGAGGGATTTCACCTTTATTCTTAGTCTTATGTATTTTGCCTAAGATGTAAAATTGTGGGGTTCGCTGTTTAGGCCAGTGAAGAATAGCTTTTTTTTCATTATCTGGTATTGCCAAATTAAGAATTATTTTTTCAAGGTTCTGATGAATCATATGGGAGTTATCACTGGGTACTTCTTGATACACGCTCAAGTCATTCAGGTGTTTAAAACATTCGTTAATATAATCATGTTTGTTCCATATAATTATGCCACCGCTTTTGTCACTATTGCCAATTACAATATCTGTATCTGCTTTAAGGGAGTGGATAGCTTGTTTTTCTTCTTCAGTGAGGTTGTTTCTTATTTTATGTTCTCTGTAATTTTTTAATAGTCTATACTGATTTTTACAATGTAACTCAAGTGCTTCATCTCTGTTGGAAGGGGGTGACCAATTGCTCTTTATATAAAGGGAAGGTGGTAAAATTTCTTTAGCTGGTTTGTCAAGAAAAAATTCTGAAAGTCTTAATCTGCGTTGAAAAGATATAAGGTTTTGAATTTCTTGGATTTGATCAAATTTAGGGGGTAGTGGACAAAATGAAAGACCTTTTTGAAGTAGACTGTATTCTGAGTGTGTGAGGGTCTTAGAGCTGAGGTTATGGATAATACAGCCAAATTTTCCATCAAGTAGTAGTTTCTTATTCGTTTTACCTAGTTTAATATCATGGCGTTTAAATCTTCTGGTCTTCTTTTTTCTTGTGGTAACTTTTTTAGTAGCAGATGAATCCCCCTTATTAACAAGTAGATTACCTAGTTTGTTATGGTGAGTATGTTGAAGAGATAATCGGAGTCTATCACGTTAGATACTTTAAAAGATGGTTTTGTGATACCTTTGACTTTGTTTTTATCCACATTTTTATGTGGACGTATATTGTCGTCGCCCCCGTCCGTCCGTCCGTCCACAATTGTTTGTGAACAGTCTACAGGTCACAATTTTTATCCGATTTCAACGAAACTTAAAATATAGGTTTATCACCCTAAGATCTTGGTTCCTTTCGATATTGGCATGTATCGGACTGTAACTTCATGGGTTATGGCCCATGATTGTACGAAAAATCACGTTTTTTAGCTTGTGAACAGTGTAGAGGTCACAATTGTGAACCGATTTGGATGAAACTTGAAATGCATGTTTATAACCGAAAGATCTTGGTTCCTTTCGATATTTGCGCATATCGGATCGTAACTTCCTGAATTATGGCCCCTGATTGTCCGAAAAATCAACCTTTTTAGCTTGTGTTCCCTGTGGAGGTAAAAATTGTAATCCGATTCAAAAAACCGTTTGACTATATCACTGTTACTTAGTTATGGGGGTTGACTTTGAATTTTGTGAAAAATCAGACCAAAATTGACAGACAAAATGGCCGCCGTTTGTACGCGAATAGTGTGAAAATATGTTATATCAAGGTTGTGGACCCTATAGAGGTCACAATTTTGAACTGATTTTTTGATGAAACTTGAAATACATGTTTATAACATAAAGATCTTGGTTCCTTTCGATATTTGCGCATATTGGATCGTAACTTCCTGAATTATGGCCCCTGATTGTACTAAAAATCGCCTTTATCATCTTGTGGTCCCTCTGGAGGTAACAATTATTACCTGATTTAAAAAAACGTTTGATTATATCACCGTTACAGGGTAATCTAGGTTGAGTTTGATTTTCATGAAAATCGGACCAAAATTGACAAACAAAATGACCGCCGTTGTACGCGAATGGTGTAAAAATATGGTATATCAAGGTTGTGAACCCTATAGGGGTCACAATTTTAATACGTTTTTGATGAAACTTGAAATACATTTTTATAACCTAAAGATCTTGGTTCCTTGTGATATTTGCGCATATCGGATTGTAATTTCCTGAATTATGGCCTCTGATTATACGGAAAAATTGCCTTTATGGAGTTCAAAAACATTTGATTATATCACCATTACACTGTAATGAATTTTCAGTTTGAATTTTGTGAACATCGGACCAAAATTGATGAACAAAATGGCTGCCATTTTACACGAATAGTGTAAAAATATGGTATATCAAGGTTGTGTACCCTGTAGAGGTCACAATTTTAATTCGATTTTGGTCAAACTGAAAGATCTTGGTTCCTGTCGATATTTGGACATATCTGATCGTAACTTCCTGAATTATGGCCCCTGATTGTACGAAAAGTCGCCATAATATTAAATGTTTCGTATCCAGTGGAGGTGATTCGTATACTTTACATTAGCATGGAGCAGAACTTTATAAAAACCAAACAAATTCTAATGATTTTCTGACAATTACTTAATACTTGTTGACTGCCCGGACGATTTAGCTGCTGTGTGGGCGTATGTTTCGTTGCCTGGCAACCTATTTTCTATAGTTTTAACAGAATTTGACTGGGATGTCAATTATTCTACTCTTTTTTAAGAACATGAATTCATATCAACCAATTCTTTATTTCAGATCCAAAGGACCATTGAAGATGCCATGTATAGCTGTGGGGGAGGTCTGGATCTTGACTTCTATGGCGTTGAGGCAGGGATAACTTGTGACAACGAGATAAGTCAACACTACTACAGTAGGCGGTTAAAATTTCCACTTTGTTGTGCAATTTGTGCAGATTCAGACATATCTGGAGGCTCAACGTTGGACAACAGGCCAGTCTGTGAATACTGCACCACTTCTTGTTCATTTCGCACTAGAAATAGCGCAAAGCGCCTAAAGAAAGACAGGTTGCCAGCCAACGAAACATACGCCCCCCCTTAAATTTATACACAGTGTTTAAGGTCATGAGACGAAGAAGCCTATTTATATTCAGCGATTTCCGATAATTAGTGCCAGAGTTATGGTCCTTGATCACTTCAAAAAATCTTGTGGACGCTCTAGAGGCCAAAGTTAATATCCGATTAGCTTTAAATTTATACACAGTGTTTAAGGACATGAGACGAACAAGCCTATTGATTTTCAGCGATTTCCGATAATTAGTGAAAGAGTTATGGCCCTTGATCACTTCAAAAAACCTGTGGACGCTCTAGAGGCCAAAGTTAATATCCGATTGACTTTAAATTTATACACAGTGTTTAAGGTCATGAGACGAAGAAGCCTATTTATATTCAGCGATTTCTGATAATTAGTGCCAGAGTTATGGCCCTTGATCACTTCAAAAAATCTTGTGGATGCTCTAGAGGCCAAAGTTAATATCTGATTGAACTCAAATTTATACATAGTGTTCACAGTCATGAGACGAAGACGTCTATCGATTTTCAGTGATTTTCAATAATTACTGCCAGTCATGGCCCTTGATCACTTCAAAAAATCCTGTGGAAGCTCGAGAGGCCAAAGTTAATATCTGATCGACTTTAAATTTACACACAGTGTTCAAGGTCATGAGACAAAGAAGCCTATTCATATTCAGTGTATTACAAATGTTTCATTACCGAAAAAAGTAAAAATATGCGACAACCCAGTGGCGGATCCAGGAAATTTTGCAGGAGGGGGTTTGCCAGGTTTCTGTCACCGAAATCTGCCATCATCGTCTCTAAATTACATAGGCATACATACAAATTGAGCTTTTTGATGGAATTTCATTGATGCAAGGCATTATTTTTTTTCTTTAGCTGAGCAGGGGGGGCCACCCCCCCACCCCCCAACCCCCTCTGGATCTGCCCCTGCAACCCTTGTTGACTGCTTGAACAATTTAGCTGCTGTGGGCTTATGTTTCGTTGTCTGGCAACCTATCTTTACACATTTCAATTATAATTTTAACACAATGTTCTTTGCAATGGTTGGTCCGTAGCACGATTTGAAGAATCGGTAAGAGGCACAAAACATGAGTTATCCTTACTGGACTAAAGCAGAGTGTGATTATATACACACAGTCAATTTTCAGTTGAAGACGAAGTATTGTTTTAGGAGACTTGAGTTCCAATGTGTTCGAAAAGGACTAATTGTTAACAGAATTGACTGTAAAGCGATAAGAAAATGGTTTTATTAATTTTCTACTAACCATGTTATTTTTTTTTCTCCTGATTTAGTTTATATCCTGTTTAATTTATGTCCCTGTTCTATGTTTATGTTCCATATGTAAATAAATTTTATTTTCACAAAACTAATATTCTGTTATCACTACTATTAGTGTTACAGGTATCTGTTATTGAATATGATAAAGTGCTCAGAAACTTGCATCATATTAAGATTAAAATTTTTACATATAAAGTATTTATTTAGATACATCGAACCAATTTGTACCCCACATCTGCGAACCCTTTGAACCTTACGTTATTGATCTGCAATATAAACTATATTGTCCACTACATTAATGCACATCCAATGATACACAATTGTATAACACATTCATTCCTCCTGATAAGATGTCAATACACAGTGCCCTAAGGAAGCTAGAATCTTGTATCAGTGATATTTGGACATGGATGAATCAAAACAAATTAAAGCTGAACGATGAGAAGACAGAATTCCTGATGATATTGCCAAGAACAAAACTAAACAGTTTCAACTTTTCACCAAAGCTAAACATCGGCGATAACGAAATTTCACCATCGTGTAAAGCACGAAATCTTGGTTTCATCATGGACAAGACAATGTCTCATCTCATCCCACAGGTTAACAACTCTATGTTTAAAATGTAAATGAGATTACAGCCAATATCCAGAATCAGGAGGTATCTTACTAAAGACCCATGTGCTAGAATTGTATTAGCACTGGTCATATCTCAGTTGGACTATGGAAATGGACTCCTGGCTGTCATTCCAGATTTCTCCCTCAACCGTCTTCAAGTTGTACAAAATAAGTGTGCTCGATTAGTTGCCAAGTCATCTTCTAGAGATCGTGTATCAGAAACTCATCATTGGTTGCCTGTGAAAGCCCGAATCGACTTTAAAGTGCCATCAAACGTGTATAAAGCTTTTTTTTTCGGATACTGCTCCCTCCTACATGAAACAATTATTCACATTCTACAAACAGGAAAGACCGAATCTTCGTTCGTCCACAGATACTACTTTATTATCTGTGCCTGCTTACAAGAGACTTCCCTATCAATGGCGCCCATATGTGGAATAAGCTACCAAGATCAATTAGAGAAAGTTCAAATTTTGTAATATTCAAATCTTAGTTAAACACACACACTTGTTTAAATATTATTGCAATCTGTGATGTGACAGTTGTTAAGCGCTTAGAAATATCACCGGATATAATGAAGTGCTATAGAAGATGAATAATAATAATAATAATATTTGTGCGTATTTAGTTAATGACCTAATGATTTCCAGATGTAGTGACAAATAGAATGATTAAATAGAATGTAATACACCAGGGTCCGAATTCAAAGGTTTTCGCAAAGTTAAGTAAAAATACTTAATTTTTCCACTTAACCAAGTGTCTTACCTTAAATCGCTCTAATTTACATATTCTTGGCTATGTGAAAAACTTAACTGCTAACTTTGAATATGGAATACGCACATTAGCAAAAAAGCATGAAATTGTAACAATGGAATACCCTCTACTGCTAAAAATCATGAATTACTCGCGTTGCACGCAAGTTATGTCCCTTTAAGAGCATCATATACCCTATTAAAATCTTAGTTGTCATTTACCAGAAAAAATCCTTGACCATCTTGGTGGTAGTAATCTTAAGCAGTGGACACATTAGCCGAATCAATCGGCGCCGAATTTTATTTGGCCGAACGGGTAGACACACCAGCCGAATGCTTCGCCCGATTCACCAGTCGATTACGTCACCTTTCACATCACATGATCAAATCTTGGCGGCGTCAATGGCTTCAAACAATCACATGACTTCTCGATATGAGTGACGATTGGCTAATGAATTCTACATTCAGCCGAATGCTTCGCCGAAGCCTACACACCAGGCGAATATCATTCGGCCGAATATATCAAACATGTTTAATTCGGGCGAATCATTTGGCCGAATAGAAATTCGGCCGAATAACAGTGGACACACTAGGCGAATTTTGACGCCGATTGATTCGGCCGAATCATTCGTCTAGTGTGTCCACCGCTTTATACACTATTATGGCACTACAACCCAAATAGTCCGATTGGTGCAGAAAATGAGGAAAATGAATTGAAATGGGGTTTAACGTCCTACTGTTCTGTTCTGACTGGGCTGATGAGCTATGAGGGAAACTTTGCCCGAATAACGGCGCTACAGCCTACTCTTCTATCGAATTCCAATTGTTAGAGGTCTTTTACATGCACACCAATATGTTCATGGTGAGAAAGGTTTTCTGTTCTATCCAAGGGACTAGATGTCATCCCTTGTCAGCCCGTCCATCCTACACCCCTGTCAAAGAGGAATCATGAAGGGCAGCATCTAGACATCACGACGTGATACCAATTAGCCATCATATCAAAGCTGATGATAAAAAAATATTTGAGGCCAACTACTCGCAGAGACATTGTCTGTTTCGATCTCAATCCGGTTACTTTTAAAATCGCCATAACCGACCTGCTACTACACTGTGTACTGTGATTAAAAGAAGTCATTATAATCTTGCTTAACTTTAAGATACCTCCCATAGGTCACTTAATATAAAGTTGAGTGGATTTTTCTCACTTAAATTAGCCTTTGAATACCTCTAAAAGACTAGACAATTAAAAGTTAAGGCAGCTTTACTTTAAGGTAAATTTGATGCTTAACGATTGCCTTTGAATAACACTTACCCTTAACTTACAGGAAGTTACGTATATTTAAGTGAAAACTAGTAGTTAAGAGGCTATCTTAAACTTAAGTTATCCTTTGAATACGGACCTCGGCCCGGAGAGACTTTTGCCCTAGTGCCGACAGTCTGACGACAGGCACGCTCTTTGTCTGACTGCCGCCGAGCCGAAGCATTCTGAGTCAATCGCACGTCGCTACACACCAAACGATCGAGCCCATCCTCCGAGAAAACAAGTCCTTAATGTGTCAGGTCCCGCTCTTCATCAATGCTTTATTTAAACAAACATAATGCAAGAGCTAAATCCGCCTATTGCTGCTCTTTCGTTGGGCCTGAAATGTTTTCTAAATTTTTTAATTAGACATATATTTACCAAAATCAACTCTCCGTGGCATCAAATTTCGGTATATTAAATAGATTACCAACGTTCAGCCATATTTTAATTTAATTTAATAATGGAGATGCGACACTTAGCTTCGAACAAACAACGGCTAATATCTTCGCTCGTAATTTGAATGAACTTTTCAAATTATTCATTTTACATTATCTATTTTTGAACTGTTATAGCAGCAAGACTTGAAAGCTCTTTGTCTTAATCTTACATAATGTATCTTAAACGGTTTTCCATATGTAGACACTGTAAATGTTATGCAGAGTGCTGCAATGGCATTATATAAAATGGTGATATTTAAAACCGATTTGTTGGTTAAATTTACTCATTTGAATATCATTATAGTATTTAGAAAATTTGGAATTTCGTAAAATAACAGAAACATTTTGATTTTAATTTTCTTGTGGGCTCTTTATATGGAGTAAACCATATTTTTATTGCTGTATAAATATGAATATATTAATCCGTTGCAATGGATTATTCAAACTCGAAATCTGTGGTTTTATAATAAGGATTCAGAAGATTAATTAACAAATTACCCTTTTATTCGTATTCTTGCGACAATATGATAGCAATGGCGTCAGATGTTTTGACCAAAAACCCTGGCCATTGGTAAAAGTGCAAAAAAATATATTGGGCCTCGTTGAAAATTCGACTAATAACCAGTTCTGAGTTCTGGTGATATGACTATCAGAAAATATCCAAAGTGTTTTGTTCTACCTCGGGTAGGGGTATCTCGCCATTTTGGGGCTTTGGCTGTTAGCCTATATACCCGTACTGCTACTTCTAAATGGCATATTATATGTGTTAGATGATAATAGAGAAACTAAATGAAATTAACTTCTAGAGGACTATTTGGTTTCAAGTTTTTTTTTATGCGCCCACATGGAAATGTGGTTGCATATTGGCGTCGCCCAGTCCGTCGGTCTGTCGTCCACAATTTCTTGTGAATGCGCTAGAGGCTAAAGTTAATATCCGATTGACTTTAAATTTATAGGTGTTTAAGGTCATGAGACGAAGAAGCCTATTGATTTTCACCGATTGACTTTAAATTTGTACGCAGTGTTTAAGATCATGAGACGAAGAAGCCTATTGATTTTCAGCGATATCCGATAATAACTGCCAGAGTTATGACCCTTGATCACTTTGAAAAATCTTGTAAACCCTCTAGAGGCTAAAGTTAATATCCGATTGACTTCAAATTTATACACAGTGTTTAAGGTCATGATACGAAGAAGCCTATTGATTCTCAGCAATATCCGATAATTACTGCCAGAGTTATGACCCTAGATCACTTTGTAAAACCTTGTGAACGCTCTAAAGGCTAAAGTTAATATCCGATTGACTTTAAATTTGTACACAGTGTTTATGGTCATGAGATGAAGAATCCTATCGATTTTCAGTGATATCTGATAATTTCAGCCAGAGTTATGGCACTTGATCACTTTGAAATATCTTGTCGACGAGGGCCTTGAGACAAACAATCAAAACAATTCTAATCATTTCTGATAATTACTTAATGGGCTATACATAATAAGATTATCATGTGTTGTAACTTTTCTCCTTACTGACAAAAGAAACAATATGCGGCAATCCTTGTTGACTGCCCGAATGACTTAGCTGTTGTGGGCGTATGTTTTGTTGTCTGGCAACCTATCTTTTTGTTTAATATCTAATTTTTGCAAAGTAAAGTAATATTTTGTATTTATTTTTATTTTAAGACATGTTAGCCATGTTGGATGGGATCCTAATAAAGGTTTTGATGTAAGTTTACTACTTTTTATACGCTCACATTGAAATGTGGTCGTATATTGTCGTCGCCCCCGTCCATCCGACGAAGAAGCCTATTGTTTTTCAGCGATTTCGGATAATAACTACCAGAGTTATGGCCCTTCATCACTTCAAAAAATCTTGTGGACGCTCTAGAAGCCAAAGTTAATATCCGATTGACTTTAAATTTATACACAGTGTTTAAGGTCATAAGACGAAGAAGTCTATTGATTTTCAGTGATTTCTGATAATTCATACACAGTGTTTAAGGTCATGAGACGAAGAAGCCTATTGATTTTCAGCAATTTCCGATAATTATTAGTGCCAGAGTTGTGGCCCTTGATCACTTCAAAAAATCTTGTGGACGCTCTAGAGGCCAAAGTTAATATCCGATTGACTTTAAATTTATACACAGTTTTTAAGGTCATGAGACGAAGAAACCTATTGATTTTCAGTGATTTCTGATAATTAGTGCCAGAGTTGTAGTCCTTGATCACTTCAAAAAATCTTGTGGATGCTCTAGAGGCCAAACTTAATATGCGATTGACTTCAGATTGATACACAGAGTTTATATTTTGATTTTCAATGAATTTTGATAACTGAACAGCTTTATCCATCATATTGAATGTTTCCTATACTAATTGTTAGTGTGGGGCAAAACTTTATAAAAAGCAAACAAATTCTAATGATTTTCTGATAATTACATAATGAGTTATTTACTCTAATTAGATTTTAGTGTATTATAAATGTTTCATTACCGAAAAAAGTAAAAATATGCGACAACTCTTGTTGACTGCCCGGACGATTTAGCTGCTGTGGGCGTATGTTTCGTTGCTTGGCAACCTATCTTTGTTTAGGTTATATACTCCTTGCACCAACACTACGAACTAACATGCTTCATATTAACAGTTTTTAAAGCAACATTTGCATATGTTTAAAATATGTATCTATAGATAATCTACCTTGTTAAAGAACAATCCTAACCTGTAATTCACTATCATCAGTTGAGAAATTGACAATAAAAATTTTTCTTCTTAAAACGTTTAATTTTCAAAGCCATTTTAGCCATTAAAACATGGGAGGTAAATTTTCTCAGTCAATCGGGCATAATTATCCTTATCTCTTTTTATACGCCCACATTTTCATGTGGACGTATTATGTCGTCGCCCCTGTCCGTCCGGACGTCCGTCCGTCCACAATTTGTTTAAGACGAAACTTGAAATATAGGTTTATCCCCATAAGATCTCGGTTCCTTTCGATATTGGCATGTATCGGATCGGAGCTTCATGGATTATGGCCCCTGATTGTACGAAATATCATGTTTTTAGCTTGTGGACCCTATAGAGGTCACAATTTTAAACCGATTTTGATGAAACTTGACATGCATGTTGATAACCCGAAGATCTTGGTTCCTTTCGATATTTGCGCACATTGATTCGTAACTTCCTGAATTATGGCCCCTGATTGTACGAAAAATCACCCTTTTTAGCTTGTGGTCCCACTGAAGGTCAAAATTATTATCCGATTTAAAAAACCGCTTGATTATATCACCGTTACATGGTAATGAAGAGTAAGGTAAAATTTCGTGAAAATTGGACCAAAATTGACAGACAAAATGTCCATCGTTTGTACGCGAATAGTGTGAAAATATGTTATATCAAGGTTGTGGACCCTATACAGGTCACAATTTTGAACCGATTTTGATGAAACTTGACATGTATGTTTATAACCCAACGATCTTGGTTCCTTTCGATATTTGCACCCACCGGAGCATAACTTCCTGAATTATGGCCCCTGATTGTCCGAAAAATTGCCCTTTTTATACGCCCACATTTTCATGTGGACGTATTATGTCGTCGCCCCTGTCCGTCCGGACATCCGTCCGGACATCCGTCCGTCCACAATTTGTTTGTGGACACTCTACAGGTCACAATTCTTATCCAATTTTGACGAAACTTGAAATATAGGTTTATCCCCAAAAGATCTCGGCTGCTTTCGATATTGGCATGTATCGGATCAAAACTTCATGGATTATGGCCCCTGATTGTACGCAAAATCACGTTTTTAGCTTGTGGACCCTATAGAGGTCACAATTTTGAACCGTTTTTGATGAAACTTGACATGCATGTTTGTAACCCAAAGATCTTGGTTCCTTTCGATATTTGCAGCTATCGGAATGTAATTTCCTGAATTATGGCCCCTGATTGTCCGAAAAATCACCCTTTTTAGCTTGTGGTCCCTCTGGAGGTCACAATTATTATCCGATTTAACAAAACGTTTGATTATATCACCGTTACACCCTAAGGAAGGTTGAGTTCGAATTTCGGGAAAATCGGACCAAAATTGACCAACAAAATGGCTGCCATTTGTACGCGAATACTGTTAAAAAATGGTATATCAAGGTTGTGGACCCTGTGGAGGTCACAATTTTAATTCGATTTTGATGAAACTTGAAATTCATGGTTATAACCCAAAGATCTTGGTTCCTTTCAATATTTGCGCATATCGGATCGTAACTTCCTGAATTATGGCCCCTGATTATACGCAAAATCACCTTTTTTTTAGCTTGTGGTCCCTCTGGAGGTCACAATTATTATCGGATTTAAAAAAATGTTTGATTATATTACCGTTACACCGTAAGGAAGGTTGAGTTCGAATTTCGGGAAAATCGGACCAAAATTGCCATACAAAATGCCCGCCGTTTGTACGCGAATACTGTTAAAAAATGGTATATTCAAGGTTGTGGACCCTGTAAAGGTCACAATTTTAATTCGATTTTGATGAAATTCATGGTAATAACCCAAAGATCTTGGTTCTTTTCGATATTTGCGCATATCGGATCGTAACTTCCGGAATTATGGCCCCTGGTTATACGCAAAATCCCCCTTTCTTTAGCTTGTGGTCCTTCTGGAGGTCACAATTATTATCCGATTTAAAAAAACATTTGATTATATCACCGTTACACCGTAAGGAAGGTTGAGTTTGGATTTCGGGAAAATCGGACCAAAATTGACAGACAAAATTGACAGACAATTATTATCCGATTTAAAAAAACATTTGATTATATCACCGTTACACCGTAAGGAAGGTTGAGTTTGGATTTCGGGAAAATCGGACCAAAATTGACAGACAAAATGGCTGCCGTTTGTACGCGAATACTGTTAAAAAAATGGTATATCATTGTTGTGGACCCTGTATAGGTCACAATTTTAATTCGATTTTGATGAGGAAGGTTGAGTTCTAATTTCGTGAAAATCGTACCAAAATTGCCGGACGAAATGGTCGCCGTTTGTACGCGAATAGTGTAAAAATATGGTATATCATGGTTGTGGACTCTCTACAGGTCACAATTCTTATCCGATTTTGATGAAAAGTCACATTTCTAGGTTGTGTACCGTCACACCATAATCATTGTCAGCTTCGAATTTCATGAATATCAGACTGGAACTGACCAACTAAATGGCTGCTCCCAATACAGTATGAAATACAGAACTTAATGATGTAGGAAAAATCACCTTCGGTATTGCTTGTTCTCTATCCATCTCTCGAAAATGTGGGCGTATCCTGCCTGGCAGTGCCAGCCTATCTTTAGCTTGTGGTCCCTCTGGAGGTCAAAATTATTATCCGATTTAAAAAACCGTTTGATTATATCACCGTTACATGGTAATGAAGGCTGGGTTCAAATTTCGTGAAAATTGAACCTAAAATTGACTGACAAAATGGCCGCCGTTTGTCTGGAATAGTGTGAAAATATGTTATATCAAGGTTGTGGACCCTATAGACAGGGCTATAAACGAAAGGCGCGCGAAAGCGCTCGCGCACCTACCACGCACCTAAAGTTATTAAACCCAGGTACATATTTTTAGACGCACCCGAATTTTACAAACAACGCTCCTCGTACCGAAGGCTAACTCACGGTATTCTTTTTAAAATATCCCCGGCCTTTTACATGAAATAACGCAAACACTTTTAATAAAATTCTCGCAAAAATAATCTGTTTTTATTTAACGGTCTCAAGACACTACCGTCGGCCTAAGCGGCAATGGCCTCCGAATTATAGAATTTGGACGCAGATTTGTTGTCGATTTTTAACTATCCACCGCCATGGGTTGCCGATTTGTATCGGGTATCAATAGTTATTTTTACTATCGATAATTGGCATTGATTTGATAGAATTATTTTCACAGTCGGAACCATATTGTCGTCGCCCCTGTTCGTTCGTCCGTCCGTCCACAATTGTTTGTGAACAGTCTACAGGTCACAATTTTTATCCGATTTCAATGAAACTTAAAATATAGGTTTATCACCCTAAGATCTTGGTTCCTTTCGATATTGGCATGTATCGGACTGTAACTTCATGGGTTATGGGCCATGATTGTACGAAAAAAACGTTTGACTCTATCACCATTACACCCTATGGAAGGTTGAGTTCGAATTTCGAGAAAATCGGACCATAATTGCCAGAAAAAATGGCCGCCATTTGTACGCGAACAGTGTAAAAATATGGTATATCAAAGTTGTGGACCCTGTAGAGGTCACAATTTTTATTCGATTTTGATGAAACCTGAAATGCTTGTTTATAACCTAAAGATCTTTATTCTTTTTGATATTTGCGCATATCAAATTGTAACTTAATGAATTATGGCCTTTGATTCTAGGAAAAATCACTTTCGGTATTGCTGTCTATCTCACGAACAATTATTATCTGATTTTAAAAAAAAAAACTCTGATTATATTACTGTTGCACCGTAAGGAAGGTTGAGTTCGAATTTCGTGAAAATCGTACCAAAATTGCCGGACGAAATGGTTGCCGTTTGTACGCGAATAGTGTATAAATATGTTATATCATGGTTGTGGACTCTCTACAGGTCACAATTCTTATCCGATTTTGACGAAAGTAACATTTCTAGGTTGTGTACCTTCACACCATAATCATTCTGAATATCAGACTGGAACTGACCAACAAAATGGCTGCTCCCAATACAGTATGACAGTATGAAATACAGGACTTAATGATGTAGGAAAAATCACTTTCGGTATTGCTTGTTCTCTATCCATCTCTCAAAAATGTGGGCGTATCCTGCCTGGCAGTGCCAGCCTATCTTTTAGCTTGTGATACCTCGGGAGGTCAGAATTATTATCCCATTTAAAAAACCGTTTGATTATATCACCATAACATCGTAATGAAGGTTGAGGTCGAATTTCGTGAAAATCGGACCAAAATTGACTGAAAAAATGGCTGCCGCTTGTACGCGAAGAGTGTAAAAAATATGGTATATCAAGGTTGTGAACCCTGTAGAGGTCACAATCTTCATTCAGTTTTGATGAAACTTAAAACACATGTTTACACCTTAACGATCTTAGTTCCTTTCGATATTTGTGCATATCGGATTGTAACTTCCTGAATTATGGTCCCTGATTGTACGAAAAATTACCTTTTTTTTTAGCTTGTGGTCCCTCTGGGGTCAGAATTATTATCCCATTTAAAAAAAACATTTGATTATATCACCGTTACATCGTAATGAAGGTTGAGGTAGAATTTCGTGAAAATTGGACCAAAATTGACAGCTGTTCTTCTCAGGCAATCCATCCTTCATCACAAACAAGTGGAAACCACGCTAGAAAATCTAGATGAACTTTGTCACCCAATGCAGGGATCAAACACCCAACCTCAAGGCTACTGAGCCAGCATCTTACCCACTTAGCAACATGATCCCCAGTCGAATTTGAAGCCTACTGAAATGAACCTTTATAACCCAAAGATCTTAATTCATTTCGATATTTGCACATATCAAATTCTAACTTAATGATGTGGGAAAAATCACTTTCAGTATTGCTTGTTCTCTATCCATCTCTCGAAAATGTGAACGTATCCTGCCTGGCAGTTCCAGCCTATCTTTTAGTTTTCCAGTGAAAAATGATAAAAATTCTAAGTAGCGTGGAACAGTAGAAAATATTTCCAATTTTTATGTGAATTTTTATACGCCCACATTTTCATGTGGACGTATATTGTTGTTGCCCCTGTTCGTCCGTCCGTCCGTCCACAATTGTTTGTGAACAGTCTACAGGTCACAATTTTTATCCGATTTCAATGAAACTTAAAATATAGGTTTATCACCCTAAGATCTCGGTTCCTTTCGATTTTGGCATGTATCGGACTGTAACTAAATGGGTTATGGCCCATGATTGTACGAAAAATCACGTTTTTTAGCTTGTGAACAGTGTAGAGGTCACAATTTTGAACCGATTTGGATGAAACTTGAAATGCATGTTTATAACCCAAAGATCTTGGTTCCTTTCGATATTTGCTCCAATCGGATTGTAACTTCCTGAATTATGGCCCCTGATTGTCCGAAAAATCGCCCTTTTTAGCTTGTTGTCCCTCTGGAAGTCAAAATTGTTATCCGATTTAAAAAATAGGTTGCCAGGCAACGAAACATAAGCCCACACAGCAGCCAAATCGTCCGGGCAGTCAACAAGAGTTGTCGCATATTAAGGAATTATCAGAAAATCATTAGAATTTGTTTGGTTTTTATAATCAAACTTTTTTTTTTAAATCAGATTATAATTGTGACCTCCAGAGGGACCACAAGCTAAAAAGGGTGATTTTTCGTACAATCAGGGGACATAATTCAGGAAGTAATGACCCGATGGGCGCAAATATCGAAAGGAACCAAGATCTTTGGGTTATAAACATACATGTCAAGTTTCATCAAAGTCGATTCAAAATTGTGACCTCTATAGGGTCCACAACCTTGATATAACATATTTTCACACTATTTCATGTGGATGTATTATGTCGTCGCCCCTGTCCGTCCACAATTTGTTTGTGGACTCTCTACAGGTCACAATTCTTATCCGATTTTGAAGAAACTTGAAATATAGGTTTATCCCCAAAAGATCTCGGCTGCTTTCGATATTGGCATGTATTGGATCAAAACTTCATGGATTATGGCCCCTGATTGTACGAAAAATCATGTTTTTATACGCCCACATTTTCATGTGGACGTATTATGTCGTCGCCCCTGTCCGTCCGGACGTCCGTCCGTCCACAATTTGTTTGTGGACTCTCTACAGGTCACAATTCTTATCCGATTTTGACGAAACTTGAAATATAGGTTTATCCCCATAAGATCTCGGTTCCTTTCGATATTGGCATGTATCGGATCAAAACTTCATGGATTATGGCCCCTGATTGTACGAAAAATCACGTTTTTAGCTTGTGGACCCTATAGAGGTCACAATTTTGAACCGATTTTGATGAAACTTGACATGCATGTTTGTAACCCAAAGATCTTGGTTCCTTTCGATATTTGCGGCTTTCGGAATGTAATTTCCTGAATTATGGCCCCTGATTGTCCGAAAAATCACCCTTTTTAGCTTGTGGTCCCTCTGGAGGTCACAATTATTATTCGATTTAAAAAACCGTTTGATTATATCACCGTTATACCCTAAGGAAGGCTGAGTTCAAATTTCGGGAAAATCGGACGAAAATTGCCATACAAAATGGCCGCCGTTTGTACGCGAATACTGTTAAAAAATGGTATATCAAGGTTGTGGACCCTGTGGAGGTCACAATTTTGATTCGATTTTGATGAAACTTGAAATTCATGGTTATAACCCAAAGATCTTGCTTCCTTTCGATATTTGCGCATATCGGATCGTAACTTCCTGAATTATGGCCCCTGATTATACGCAAAATCGCCTTTTTTTTAGCTTGGAGGTCACAATTATTATTCGATTTAAAAAACCGTTTGATTATATCACCGTTACACCCTAAGGAAGGTTGAGTTCGAATTTCGGGAAAATCGGACGAAAATTGCCATACAAAATGGCCGCCGTTTGTACGCGAATACTGTTAAAAAATGGTATATTAAGGTTGTGGGCCCTGTGGAGGTCACAATTTTGATTCGATTTTGATGAAACTTGAAATTCATGGTTATAACCCAAAGATCTTGGTTCCTTTCGATATTTGCGCATATCGGATCGTAACTTCCTGAATTATGGCCCATGATTATACGCAAAATTGCCTTTTTTTTAGCTTGGAGGTCACAATTATTATCCGATTTAAAAAAACGTTTGATTATATTACAGTTACACCGTAAGGAAGGTTGAGATTGAATTTCGGGAAAATCAGACCAAAATTGCCACACAAAATGGCCGCCGTTTGTACGCGAATACTGTTAAAAAATGGTATATCAAGGTTGTGGACGCTGTAAAGGTCACAATTTTAATTCAATTTTGATGAAACTTGAAATTCATGGTTATAACCCAAAGATCTTGGTTCTTTTCGATATTTGCGCATATCGGATCGTAACTTGCTGAATTATGGCCCCTGGTTATACGCAAAATCCCCCTTTCTTTAGCTTGTGGTCCCTCTGGAGGTCACAATTATTATCCAATTTAAAAAAACGTTTGATTATATCACCGTTACACTGTAAGGAAGTTTGAGTTTGAATTTCGGGAAAATCGGACCAAAATTGACAGACAAAATGGCCGCCGTTTGTACGCGAATACTGTTAAAAAAAATGATATATCATGATTGTGGATCCTGTATAGGTCACAATTTTAATTCGATTTTGATGAGGATGGTTGAGTTCTAATTTCGTGAAAATCGTACCAAAATTGCCGGACGAAATGGTCGCCGTTTGTACGCGAATAGTGTAAAAATATGGTATATCATGGTTGTGGACTCTCTACAGGTCACAATTCTTATCCGATTTTGATGAAAAGTCACATTTCTAGGTTGTGTACCGTCACACCATAATCATTGTCGGTTTCGAATTTCATTAATATCAGACTGGAACTGACCAACTAAATGGCTGCTCCCAATACAGTATGAAATACAGGACTTAAAGATGTAGGAAAAATCACTTTAGGTATTGCTTGTTCTCTGTCCATCTCTCGAAAATGTGGGCGTATCCTGCCTGGCAGTGCCAGCCTATCTTTAGCTTTTGAACCGATTTTGATGAAATTTGACATGCATGTTTGTAACCCAAAGATCTTGGTTCCTTTCGAAAATTTGCGGCTATCGGAATGTAATTTCCTGAATTATGGCCCCTGATTGTCCGAAAAATCACCCATTTTAGCTTGTTGTCCCTCTGGAGGTCACAATTATTATCCGATTTAAAAAATCAGTTTGATTATATCACCGTTACACCCTAAGGAAGGTTGAGTTCGAATTTCGGGAAAATCGGACCAAAATTGCCATACAAAATGGCCGCCGTTTGTACGCGAATACTGTTAAAAAATGGTATATCAAGGTTGTGGACCCTGTGGAGATCACAATTTTAATTCGATTTTGATGAAACTTGAAATTCATGGTTATAACACAAAGATCTTGGTTCCTTTCGATATTTGCACATATCGGATTGTAACTTCCTGAATAATGGCCCCTGATTATACGCAAAATCGCCTTTTTATACGCCCACATGGAAATGTGGTCGTATATTGCCATCGCCCCGTCTGTCCGTCCGTCCATCGTCCACAATTTCTTGTGAACGCTCTAGAGGCTAAAGGTAATATCCGATTGACTTGAAATTTATACACAGTGTTTAAGGTCGTGAGACGAAGGAACCTATTGATTTTCAGCGATATCCAATAATTACTACCAGAGTTATGACCCTTGATCACTTTGAAAAATCTTGTGAACGCTCTAGAGGCTATAGTTAATATCCGATTGACTTTAAATTTATACACAGTGTTTAAGGTCATGAGACGAAGATGCCTATTGATTTTCGGCGATATCTGATAATTACTGCCAGAGTTATGACCCTTGATCACTTTGAAAAATCTTGTGAACGCTTTAGAGGCTAAAGTTAATATCTGGTTGACTTTAAATTTATACACGGTGTTTAAGGTCGTGAGACGAAGAAGCCTATTGATTTTCAGCGATATCCGATAATTACTGCCAGAGTTATGACCCTTGATCACTTTGAAAAATCTTGTGAACGCTCTAGAGGCTAAAGTTAATATCCGATTGACTTTAAATTTATACACAGTGTGTAAGGTCATGATACGAAGAAGCCAGTTGATTTTCAGCAATATCCGATAATTCCTGCCTGAGTTATGACCCTTGATCACTTTGAAAAATCTTGTGAATGCTAAAGTTAATATCCGATTGAATTTAAATTTATACACAGTGTTTAAAGTCATGATACAAAGAAGCCTATTGATTTTCAGCAATATCCGATAATTACTGCCAGAGTTATGACCCTTGATCACTTTGAAAAATCTAAAGTTAATATCCGATTGACTTTAAATTTATACACACTATTTACGGCCATGATACGAAGAATCCTATTTGATTTTCAGTGATAATTTCTGGCAGTTAATCACTTTGACAAAGGCCTTGAGACAAACCGTCAAAACTATTCTAATCATTTCTGATAATTATTTAATGGGCTATTACTCATAATAAGATTATCATGTGTTGTAAATGTTCTCCTTACTGGTAAAAGAAACAATATGCGACAACCCTTGTTGACTGCCCGGACAACTTAGCTGTTGTGGGCGCATGTTTCGTTGCCTGGCAACCTATCTTTATAAAGTTCTGCTCCATGCTAATGTAAAGTATACGAATCATTTAATATTATGGAATAAGCTGTCACCTCCACTGGATACGAAACATTTAATATTAAGGCGACTTTTCGTACAATCAGGGGCCATAATTCAGGAAGTTACGATCAGATATGTCCAAATATCGACAGGAACCAAGATCTTTCAGTTTGACCAAAATCGAATTAAAATTGTGACCTCTACAGGGTACACAACCTTGATATACCATATTTTTACACTATTCGTGTAAAAATGGCGGCCATTTTGTTCATCAATTTTGGTCCGATGTTCAGAAAATTCAAACTGAAAATTCATTACAGTGTAACGGTGATATAATCAAATGTTTTTGAACTCCAGACCGATCACAATATAATAAAGGCAATTTTCCGTATAATCAGAGGCCACAATTCAGGAAATTACAATCCGATATGCGCAAATATCGCAAGGAACCAAGATCTTTAGGTTATAAAAATGTATTTCAAGTTTCATCAAAAATGAATTAAAATTGTGACCCTTATAGGGTTCACAACCTTGATATACCATATTTTTACACCATTCACATACAAACGGCGGTCATTTTGATTGTCAATTTTGGACCGATTTTCATGAAATTCAAACTCAACCTAGATTTCCCTGTAACGGTGATATAATCAAACGTTTTTTTAAATCAGGTAATAATTGTTACCTCCAGAGGGACCACAAGATGATAAAGGCGATTTTTAGTACAATCAGGGGCCATAATTCAGGAAGTTACGATCCAATATGTGCAAATATCGAAAGGAACCACAATCTTTATGGTATTAAGTTACAATTTGATATGCGCAAATATCGAAAAGAATAAAGATCTTTAGGTTATAAACAAGCATTTCAAGTTTCATCAAAATCAGTTCAAAATTGTGACCTCTATAGGGTCCACAACCTTGATATAACATATTTTCACACTATTCGCGTACAAACAGCGGCCATTTTGTCCGTCAATTTTGGTCCAATTTTCACGAAATTCAATGTCATCTTTTATAACAATGTAACGGTGATATAATCAAACGTTTTTTTAAATCGGATAATAATTTTGACCTACAGAGGGGCCACAAGCTAAAAAAGGCAATTTTTCGGTCCATCACGGGACATAATTCAGGAGGTTACGATCAGATGGGCGCAAATATGGAAAGGACCCAAGATCTTTGGGTTATAAACATACATGTCAAGTTTCATCAAAATCGGTTAAAAATTGTGACCTCTATAGCTTGATATAACATTTTTTCACACTATTCACGAACAAACCGCGGCCATTTTGTCTGTCAATTTTGGTCTGATTTTCACGAAATTGGAACTTAACCTCCATTACCATGTAACGGTGGTATAATCAAACGTTTTTTTAAATCGGATAACTTCCTGAATTATGGCCCCTGATTGTCTGAAAAATCACCCTTTTTAGCTTGTGTTCCCTGTGGAGGTCAAAATTGTTATCCGATTTAAAAAAACGTTTGATTATACCACCGTTACATGGTAATGGAGGTTGAGTTCCAATTTCGTGAAAATCAGACCAAAATTGACAGACAAAATGGCCGCCGTTTGTACGCAAATAGTGTGAAAATATGTTATATCAAGGTTGTGTACCCTATAGAGGTCACAATTTTGAACCGATTTTCATGAAACTTGAAATGCATGTTTATAACCGAAAGATCTTGGTTCCTTTCGATATTTGCGCATATCGGATCGTAACTTCCTGAATTATGGCCCCTGATTGTCCGAAAAATCACACTTTTTAGCTTGTGTTCCCTGTGGAGGTCAAAATTATTATCCGATTTAAAAAAACGTTTGACTATATCACCATTACATGGTAGTGAAGAGAGAGTTTGAATTTCGTGAAAATCGGACTAGAACATGTATGTTTATAACCCAAAGATCTTGGTTCCTTTCGATATTTGCTTCCATCGGATCATTACTTCCTGAATTATGTCCCCTGATTGTACGAAAAATCACCCATATTAGCTTGTGGGCCCTCTGGAGGTCACAATTATTATCTGATTTAAAAAAATATTTGATTATATCACAGTTACACCGTAGTTATTAGAGTTTGAATTATGATTTTCTGATGATTACTTAAAATGCAGCAACTCTTGTTGACTGCCCGGACGATTTGGCTGCTGTGTGGGCATATGTTTCGTTGCCTGGCAACCTATTTTTATACGCCCACATTTTTATGTGGACGTATATTGTCGTCGCCCCTGTCCGTCCGTCCGTCCACAATTTGTTTGTGGACTCTCTACAGGTCACAATTGACGAAACTTGAAATATAGGTTTATCCCCATGTATTGGATGGCCCCTGATTGTACTAAAAATCACGTTTTTAGCTTGTGGACCCTATAGAGGTTACAATTTTGAACCGATTTTGATGAAACTTGACATGCATGTTTATAACCCAAAGATCTTGGTTCCTTTCGATATTTGCGCCTATCGGAATGTAATTTCCTGAATTATGGCCCCCGATTGTCCGAAAAATCACCCTTTTTATACGCCCACATAGAAATGTGGACGTATATTGCCGTCGCCCCCGTCCGTCCGTCTGTCCGTCGGTCCGTCCGTCCGTCCATCGTCCACAATTTCTTGTGAACGCACTAGAGGCCAGGGTTAATATCCGATTGACTTTAAATTTATACACAGTGTTTAAGGTCATGAGACGAAGAAGCCTATTGATTTTCAGCAATATCCGATAATTACTGCCAGAGTTATGACCCTTGATCACTTTGAAAAATCTTGTGAACGCTCTAGAGGCTAAACACTGTGAAACTGACATCGTTTAAGATGGTGTTTTTTGACTTTAAAAAATGCTATAGAGTTTGATTTCAAAACATCGTTTGATAATTGACAATAATCGTTTGAAAACTACAAAAATGGTTTAATTAGAACCATAGTTTAATTTAATGGTACAGCGTTTGATATCTCCGAGTGGGGGTTAAAAATGGACGAACCGTCGAATTATGTAATGCGTTTGATTACTAGACATCGCTTTAATTTCTGAGCTGCCGATTAATTTATCAGTGTTTAAATATTAGACGAAAAATTTATTTGCTCGCGAGTCGTTTATCCGATCGGTTCATTTTGATTACGATTATTTACATATGAAATGAAGTACGAATAAAAAGGGTGGATATAAAAAAATGCACACGAAGATATATGCTAAACTTACCGTGGTCGTAGTATTATTATCCATTAAAAATAATGATTCACGGTACCATTGACAAATACATCAAAAATCGGTACGTCCATTGTTATTATACCATCGGAAATCTGTAGAGCACATTCCCGGTGATGTATTTTTCTTTAAATCACAAATGATGAAAATAGATTTCCACGTGTACACGTGACTAGAAGACCTGGCAATGATTCCACCATTGACAAATACATCAACAATCGGTAAATCACGTCCAATGTTATTATATCATTGGAAATCGGTAAAGCACATTCCAGGTAAAGTATTTTCTTTAAATCACTAATGGATGAACACAACTTTTCATCTGCACATGTGGTCGTGTGATAATCTCGCGAGACTTGTATACTGGCGCCAAACGTCGCTATTCGTCGATCGCCATAGACGAGCTATCGCTCAGGGTGGTGCGGGTCTGTTCATCCCACGATCTTTTCACCCTGGGCTGTTTCATCTCAACCTTATTTTTTATCGGACTGTCCATCCCGGGCTGTTTCATTTCGGATTCGGCTAGCGACGTTTCGGATTAATAATTAAAAGACTGTGGAAAATTTATGTGACAGTACAGCCATTTATCTTTTCGTTTTATGGGAGGCTGATAGTTGCCTTATTCAGTTGATCGGCGACTGTTGAGATCGCGATTAACATTGCTAGTTCTCTTTTGTTTTGTTTCATCGGCGAGTAATAAACTAGGTAATAAAATATTGTTGAAAATTTGTGTATATTTAGTAATACTTCATTGTTTTTCTTTTATCAAATAGTAAACGACCTTGATTGACCAATCACTGCTATTGGGTTTTTTTGTGAAACGGAATAATTGCAATCAACACACGGCCGCCATTATCGATGATTGACAACTCACGTTTTTCCTCATCCACCAAACAACCGTAAGATTTCTTTGCACAGCCACAACAATAACATGGGGATTATCGGCTAATCAGCTTTAATTATTCCGCTTTGATCGTTGCTATTTCTAATATTTTCCATAGAAAAACATTGCTTTGTACGCACAAATTTATCGATTGGTATTGCCAAGCTTGTCGAGGAATAATGCATGTCAACGTGCAGCTCGCGGATTATCGTTAACAATTTCTAGATACTTGTAAAAAGAGTGCATGTCGTGTAAATATTTATTTTAATTTTTGTGTAAGTCATTTTCAAATCAATTCATCAGCATATTATTCGTTTTAAACAAATGCATTACTTTTTACGGGAAACGATGATTATCAAAGAACCGCAAGTGCAACTATTCACTAATGATTTAACGTTTGGTGGAGCCTTTTTACTAATCACGTGTTTCGTGTTAATAAATATTTTCTTTCGTGTTTTGAATTGGTCTATTTCAAATAAATTCATCAACAACATTTTTATATAGATAGTACAGATATAAAAAAAAATAAAACGCTCTTTTCGTAAACATTCAACATTTGAAATTTTGCCGTAGGTTTGTTATGCACAACTCCAGGTGCTGTACTTGATGGCGAGGTGTAAATTATATAATTTAGCCTGCATGTTATTTGTGCGGGGGGGGGGGGGCTTATTATAAATTGATTTGACAGTTGTGTTAAACCTTTCCTTTAAACTTATTCCCCGACTCAGAAGCGTCACCTACCCAAGTCAGAAATGTCACATACCTGAGTCTGAAACGTCGAGGTTTTATTCTTGAGTCCGAAATGACGCGGGATCGAAATGACAAGTAATCTATTCATTCCGGGCTGTTTCACCCCCCCCCCACCACCGTCCTTGTTATTGTTGTTTATTATAGATTTAACATCGAATACATTTAATATGATATTATGGACAGGTTAATTAAATTAAATTATTTACACTTCATAGGTTGAATGTTGGTTATTAGAATAGCAGTTAATTAACTAAGCTGTACTTATTGTTAAATAAACTGTTAAGCACTTACTTATAGTTAAACAAACGTGTACTTTTTTTTATTTATTATTTAATAACAAGTAATTATTTGTTTTGGATTAGTAATAAAAACATGCCGCGAGGGTTGAGTTGTATTCACACATTAAAGTAAGAAGCCAGATAACCTAACAATTAAAATTAATTACTGATCTATGTCTTCATTGCTCTTCTGTAATATCATTCTTTCGCATATAATTTTTATCGCAAATTAGTCGGAATGCGAGAAAGGAATTCCAGGGGGAACGATCAGCTGTCCTCTGCACGTGATTAGAATAGTGTCATGTACAGGCGCGACGTCGTGTTTGATATTCATTTTTATACCGATATATTAGAATCCGAATTCGACGCCTGAACGGCAGTGTCATAGACTTATACAATAAATATAAAGCATGATTTGGGACACGTGTTTTTACTTAGTGGAATCCATGTCAATAAAAAATAACATAAACACTAAAAAATAAACACTAAAAAATAACATGAACTCTTAAAATACTGGAAGAGACTGGTTCACAGATATAAAATTGGAAAACAATCACATATAAAGAACGATTCAAAAAAAATAATTGCTGCATGCAATCACTAGTTTATACATATTATTATAAAGAACGTTTTAAAGACATTTATTTGCAGCATGCACATTAAAAAGAAATCGAACATTGGAATATCATGGTTTATACATATGAATAACGTTTGCAAGAACTAGCGGCATGCAAACCTCTTAATATATATCCCCATGTACATTAATTACAGAAATGGTCTGTGTATACACGGTATGCTGAGCTAGTCACCTTTTGGCCAGGTGAATATACGGTGGAGTCATAAATGTCCGTTATAAGTGTAGATTGATTATCTGTTTGGCCGAATGCTTTGGTTTTTCAAATCCTGGGTGCCATATGAAATGCATATTTTCAATATACATGTATGTTAGTACAGTATGGGTTAATCCTGAGATTGGTCGAAAGATGTTGTTTTATTAATTATCACCTGTGCTCACCTGTCTGGGTGCCACACAAAATCATGTCTTTGAATATACAGTTGAGTCATAAATGTCCTTTTTAATGTGTTTTTTTTATTTACATTCATTATTTGATTGGTCAAATGCTATTGTTTTATCAATTCCCACTTGTATTTACCTGTCTGCGTTGAGGTGAAACATGTTTTTGTTACGACAAAGGGAGCGGTCTTATAAGTGTGATTTAAATTGATTTTTTAACAAACAAGGACTTTTTATTTTTTTGTGTTAACCAATTGTATGTTTTTACCAACTTCCAACCCACGCAGTGTAAATAATTTAATTTAATCAACTTAATATCATATTAAATGTATTTTACGTTAAATCTGTAATAAACAACAACATTGGGATGAAACAGCCCAGGGTGAAAAGATCGTGGGATGAACAGACCCGCACCACCCTGAGCGATAGCTCGTCTATGGCGATCGACGAATAGCGACGTTTGGCGCCAGTATACAAGTCTCGCGAGATTATCACAAGACCACATGTGCAGATGAAAAGTTGTGTTCATCCATTAGTGATTTAAAGAAAATACTTTACCTGGAATGTGCTTTACCGATTTCCAATGATATAATAACATTGGACGTGATTTACCGATTGTTGATGTATTTGTCAATGGTGAAATCATTGCCAGGTCTTCTAGTCACGTGTACACGGGAAATCTATTTTCATCATTTGTGATATTAAAGAAAAATACATCACCGGGAATGTGCTCTACTGATTTCCGATGGTATAATAACAATGGACGTACCGATTTTTGATGTATTTGTCAATGGTACCGTGAATCATTATTTTTAATGGATAATAATACTATGACCACGGTAAGTTTAGCATATCTTCGTGTGCATTTTTTTATATCCACCCTTTTTATTCGTACTTTATTTCATATGTAAATAATCGTAATCAAAATGAACCGATCGGATAAACGACTCGCGAGCAAATAAATTTTTCGTCTAATATTTAAACACTTGATAAATTAATCGCCAGCTCGGAAATTAAAGCGATGTCTAGTAATCAAACGCATTACATAATTCGACGGTTCGTCCATTTTTAACCCCCACTCGGAGATATCAAACGCTGTACCATTAAATTAAACTATGGTTCTAATTAAACCATTTTTGTAGTTTTCAAACGATTATTGTCAATTATCAAACGATGTTTTGAAATCAAACTCTATAGCATTTTTTAAAGTCAAAAAACCCCATCTTAAACGATGTCAGATTCACAGTGAAAGTTAATATCTGATTGACCTTAAATTTATACACAGTGTTTAAGGTCATGAGACGAAGAAGTCTATTGATTTTCAGCAATATCCGATAATTACTGCCAGAGTTATGACCCTTGATCACTTTGAAAAATCTTGTGAACGCTCTAGAGGCTAAAGTTAATATCCGATTGACCTTAAATTTATACACAGTGTTTAAGGTCATGAGACGAAGAAGCCTATTGATTTTCAGCGATATCCGATAATTACTGCCAGAGTTATGACCCTTGATCACTTTGAAAAATCTTGTGGAGGCTAAAGTTAATATTGGATTGACTTTAAATTTATACACAGTGTTCAGGGTCATGATACGAAGAAGCCTATTGATTTTCAGCAATATCCGATAATTACTGCCAGCGTTATGACCCTTGATCACTTTGAAAAATCTTGTGAATGCTCGTGAGGCTAAAGTTAATATCCGATTGACTTTAAATTTATACACAGTGTTTAAGGTCATAAGACGAAGAAGCCTATTGATTTTCACGGATTTCCGATAATTAGTGCCAGAGTTATGGCCCTTGATCACTTCAAAAAATCTTGTGGATGCTCTAGAGGACAAAGATGATGTCCGATTAACTTCAAATTTATACACAGTGTTTAAGGTCATAAGACGAAGAAGCCTATTGATTTTCACGGATTTCCGATAATTAGTGCCAGAGTTATGGCCCTTGATCACTTCAAAAAATCTTGTGGATGCTCTAGAGGACAAAGATGATGTCCGATTGACTTCAAATTTATACACAGTGTTTAAGGTTATGAGACGAAGAAGCCTATTGATTTTCAGCGATTTCTGATAATTAGTGCCAGTGTTGTGTCCCTTGATCACTTCAAAAAATCTTGTGGATGATCTAGAGGCCAAAGTTAATATCTGATTGACTTTAAATTTATACACAGTGTTTAAGGTCATGAGACGAAGAAACCTATTGATTTTCAGCGATCTCTGAAAATTATTGCCAGAGTTATGGCCCTTGATCACATCAAAAAATCCTGTGGACGCTCTAGAGGCCAAAGTTAATATCCGATTGAAGGTCATGAGACGAAGAAGCCTACTGATTTTCAGCGATTTCAAAAAATTACTTCCAGAGTTATCTCCCTTGATCACTTCAAAAAACCTTGTGACGCTATAGATGCCAAACTTATCATCCGATTGACTTCAGATTGATACACTGAGTTTAAGGTGTTGAAACGAACAAGTATTTTGATTTTCAATGAATTTTGATAACTGAACAGCTAAATCCATGATGTTAAATGTTTCCTATACTAATTGTTAGCGTGGGGCAAAACTTTATAAAAAGCAAACAAATTCTAATCATTTTCAGATAATTACATAATGAGTTGTTACTCTTAATCAGATTTTAGTGTATTACAAATGTTTCATTCCCAAAAAAAGTAAAAATATGCGACAACCCTTGTTGACTGCCCGGACGATTTAGCTGCTGTGGGCGTATGTTTCGTTGCCTGGCAACCTATCTTTTAGCTTGTGGTCCCTCTGGAGGTCACAATTATTATCCAATTTAAAAAAACGTTTGATTATATCACCGTTACACCCTAAGGAAGGTTGAGTTCGAATTTCGGGAAAATCGGACGAAAATTGCCATACAAAATGGCCGCCGTTTGTACGCGAATACTGTTAAAAAATGGTATATCAAGGTTGTGGATCCTGTAGAAGTCACATTTTTAATTTGATTTTGATGAAACTTGAAATTCATGGTAATAACCCAAAGATCTTGGTTCGTTTCGATATTTGCGCATATCGGAACGTAACTTCCGGAATTATGGCCCCTGATTATACGCAAAATCGCCTTATTTTAGCTGGTGGTCACAATTATTATCCGATTTAATAAAATGGTTGATAGTATTACCGTTACACCGTTAAGGAAGGTTGAGTTCGAATTTCGGGAAAATCGGACCAAAATTGCCATACAAAATGGCCGCGTTTGTACGCGAATACTGTTAAAAAATGGTATATCATGGTTGTGGACCCTGTAGAGGTTACAATTTTAATTCGATTTTGATGAAACTTGAAATGCATGGTTATAACCCAAAGATCTTGGTTCCTTTCGTTATTTGGACATATCCAAATCGTAACTTCCTGAATTATGGTCCCGGATTGTCCGAAAAATCGCCTATGGTCCCTCTGGAGGTCACAATTATTATCTGATTTAAAAAAACGTTTGACTCTATCACCGTTACACCCTACGGAAGGTTGAGTTCGAATTTCGAGAAAATCGGACCATAATTGCCAGAAAAAATGGCCGCCGTTTGTACGCGAACAGTTTAAAAGTATGGTATATCAAAGTTGTGACAATGTAGAGGTCAAAATTTTAATTCGATTTTGATGAAATGCTTGTTTATAACCTAAAGATCTTTATTCTTTTCGATATTTGCGCATATCAAATTGTAACTTAATGAATTATGGCCTTTGATTGTAGGAAAAATCACTTTCGGTATTGCTTGTTCTCTGTCTATCTCTCGAACAATTATTATCTGATTAAAAAAAAACCTCTGATTATATTACTGCTGCACCGTAAGGAAGGTTGAGTTCGAATTTCGTGAAAATCGTACCAAAATTGCCGGAGGAAATGGTTGCCGTTTGTACGCCAATAGTGTAAAAATATCGTATATCATGGTTGTGGACTCTCTACAGGTCACAATTCTTATCCGATTTTGACGAAAAGTAACATTTCTAGGTTGTGTACCGTCACACCATAATCATTGTCGGCTTCGAATTTCATTAATATCAGACTGGAACTGACCAACAAAATGGCTGCACCCAATACAGTATGAAATACAGGACTTAATGAGGAAAAATCACTTTTGGTATTGCTTGTTCTCTATCCATCTCTCAAAAATGTGGGCGTATCCTGCCTGGCTGTGCCAGCCTATCTTTTGTTAAGTATTAGAATGATTCTTATGAATAATAGTGATTTGGCAAACTATTAAGCAAGAGATATAGAAATAATTATGTTTTCACTTTCTTAGAAAATATGAAATTATTACTTTTAATAATTATGAATAACAATTCTATTATTTAAGATGAACAACTTGGAACCAGAGATGCAGAATTTATTCCAATCAGTTGGTATATCATCTGACGATCCTGTAGATAAGGAAACAGTTGATTTTATATACGATTTTGTTGAGAAACATGGTGGTATGGATGCTGTTAAGAAAGAGATAGGTGGACGACCTGCCCCACCTCCACCACCTTCCGGTAAGCTTTTGCACATGATTTTTTAAAAGCCCACATTTTCATGTGGACGTTTTATGCCGTCGCACCTGTCCATCCGTCCACAATTGTTTGTGGACTCTCTACAGGTCACAATTCTTATCCGATTTTGACGAAACTTGAGATATAGGTTTATCCCCAAAAGATCTCGGCTGCTTTCGATATTGGCATGTATCGGATCAAAACTTCATGGATTATGGCCCCTGATTGTACGAAAAATCACGTTTTTAGCTTGTGGACCCTATAGAGGTCACAATTTTGAAACGATTTTGATGAAACTTGACATGCATGTTTGTAACCCAAAGATCTTGGTTCCTTTCGATATTTGCGGCTATCGGAATGTAATTTCCTGAATTATGGCCCCTGATTGTCCAAAAAATCACCCTTTTTAGCTTGTGGTCCCTCTGGAGGTCACAATTATTATTCGATTTAAAAAACCGTTTGATTATATCACCGTTACACCCTAAGGAAGGCTGAGTTCGAATTTCGGGAAAATCGGACGAAAATTGCCATACAAAATGGCCGCCGTTTGTACGCTAATACTGTTAAAAAATGGTATGTCAATGTTGTGGACCCTGTGGAGGTCACAATTTTGATTCGATTTTGATGAAACTTGAAATTCATGGTTATAACCCAAAGATCTTGCTTCCTTTCGATATTTGCGCATATCGGATCGTAACTTCCTGAATTATGGCCCCTGATTATACGCAAAATCGCCTTTTTTTTTAGCTTGGAGGTCACAATTATTATCCGATTTAAAAAAACGTTTGATTATATTACCGTTACACCGTAAGGAAGGTTGAGTTCGAATTTCGGGAAAATCAGACCAAAATTGCCATACAAAATGGCCGCCGTTTGTACGCGAATACTGTTAAAAAATGGTATATCAAGGTTGTGGACCCTGTAAAGGTCACAATTTTAATTCGATTTTGATGAAACTTGAAATTTATGCTTATAACCCAAAGATCTTGGTTCTTTTCGATATTTGCGCATATCGGATCGTAACTTCCTGAATTATGGCCCCTGGTTATACGCAAAATCCCCCTTTCTTTAGCTTGTGGTCCCTCTGGAGGTCACAATTATTATCCAATTTAAAAAAACGTTTGATTATATCACCGTTACACTGTAAGGAAGGTTGAGTTTGAATTTCGGGAAAATCGGACCAAAATTGACAGACAAAATGGCTGCCGTTTGTAGGCGAATACTGTTAAAAAAATGATATATCATGGTCACAATTTTAACTCGATTTTGATGAGGAAGGTTGAGTTGTAATTTCGTGAAAATCGTACCAAAATTGCCGGACAAAATGGTCGCCGTTTGTACGCGAATAGTGTAAAAATATGGTATATCATGGTTGTGGACTCTCTACAGGTCACAATTCTTATCCGATTTTGATGAAAAGTCACATTTCTAGGTTGTGTACCGTCACACCATAATCATTGTCGGTTTCGAATTTCATTAATATCAGACTGGAACTGACCAACTAAATGGCTGCTCCCAATACAGTATGAAATACAGGACTTAAAGATGTAGGAAAAATCACTTTCGGTATTGCTTGTTCTCTGTCCATCTCTCGAAAATGTGGGCGTATCCTGCCTGGCAGTGCCAGCCTATCTTTAACCGATTTTGATGAAACTTGACATGCATGTTTATAACCCAAAGATCTTGGTTCTTTTCGATATTTGCGCTCATTGGATCGTAACTTCCTGAATTATGGCCCCTGATTGTACGAAAAATGACTTTTTTAGCTTGTGGTCCCTCTGGGGTCAGAATTATTATCCCATTTAAAAAACCATTTGATTATATCACCGTCACATCGTAATGAAGGTTGAGGTCGAATTTCGTGAAAATCAAACTAAAATTGACAGCTTGTCAGGCCATCCATCCTTCATCACGAACAAGGGAAAACCATGCTAGAAAATCTAGATGAACTTTGTCTTACTTAATGGTGTAGGAAAAATCACTTTCGGTATTGCTTGTTCTCTATCCATCTCTCGAAAATGTGGGCGTATCCTGCCTGGCAGTGCCAGCCTATCTTTAGCTTGTGGAACCTATAGTATAGAGGTGAAAATTTTGAGTCGATTTTGATGAAACTTGACATGTTTTATAACCCGAAGATCTTGGTGCCTTTCGATATTTGTGCCCATCGGATCGTAACTTCCTGAATTATGGGCCCTGATTATCTGAAAAATCGCCCCTTTTATACTCCCACATTTTTATGTGGATGTATTTTGTCGTCGACCCTGTCCGTCCGGACGTCCATCCGTCCACAATTTGTTTGTGGACTATCTACAGATCACAATTCTTATCCGATTTTGACGAAACTTCAAATATAGATTTATCCCCATAAGATCTCGGCTGCTTTCGATATTAGCATGTATCGGATCGAAACTTCATGGATTATGACCTCTGATTGTACGAAAAACCATGTTTTTATTTTGTGGACCCTACAGGGCATCATTTCTGTAAAACATGCAGGAATCACAAAACGCTCTTGCACTTAAATTTCCGGGAGCACAAAAAAATGCACCTGCAAATTTGCTCGCAAGAGCTTTTTTTTTTTACCATCTATCTAAATGGTGTAAAAATAAACCAGTAAAAATTCAATTTATTTATTTAGTACTAATTAGTAGTACTTATTAGTTATTAACTGACAACTAAAAGTTAAATACTCTGGCCTTGAGTATTGGAAGGAACAAATTCTTGCAGACGAATACGCAATCTGTTTCACAGAGAATTACTTACGAATTATCTTTGTCACAGATGACTGTTTTCAACACGTGCAATGACTTCACTTCATTGGGTCAATTGCTCGTGCATTGTTTACATAACACCTATACTGCTTCGGGTAAAATGATGCATTTTACTCATTTTAATACCCATTTACACTAAATGAGAAATATTTTCTAACTACAAATACTTCAAACGTCTTTATTTATTTTTCTTATACTTCAAAAAAAAATGTTTGAGAATTTAATTTGTCGGAGTAAAAAAGTTAATATGCCGAACTCATTAAGGTTAAGTCTCGTCGATGTCATGCTTATCAGTGATCGTAGCGGCCAATCGAATATTCACTGCTGATCAGCTTGAAAACACGTACGTAACTAACGTACGAAAATTAAATGGTAGGTAGCGTGTCTCAGATGTTCGGGTTGCAGAAAACACTACCTTGGACCGTAGATCGTATATTCTAGTACAGTTCTATGCTTGGACGTTCGAGTAAATCTCTGGCTCAATGCCAAAGGCGGGAAAGAAATTTATATATACCTCGATTATCCAGACGCTTTCTATATGACCACGACAGAAATTCATAACGTTATGTTTATTCAAATTTCACGATCAAAAACCCTTACAAAACTAACACCGAACATTTAATTTAAAAACGATCAAATGTTTATTACTATTGTAATACTATCACTAATACATATTAATCTATCGTGAAAGCAAACGTCATGGAGAGACTTGACAACGGAGCTAATAATCTTCAAACCAAATGTCTCGATACCATAACATAACAACTACTCTTCACGATTTTCGGATACAATAATATTTTATTTAACTTTTCAAGCTCAACTTTCTTGATAAAACTGTCAGAATTGTCTGAATTTTTAGCATGAGCTATAACCTGCGCTTGTGTTTTCAAGATTACAGGCGCAGACGGGCGCGAGCGCGCAAATGCCGTCAAAAATGATGCCCTAACCCTATAGAGGTCACACTTTTGAACCGATTTTGGTGAAACTTGACATGTATGTTTATAACCCAAAGATCTTGGTTCCTTTCGATATTTGCACCCATCGGATCGTAACTTCCTGAAATATGGCCCCTGATTGTCCGAAAAATCGTCCTTTTTGATTATATCACCGTTACATGGTAATGAAGGCTGAGTTCAAGTTTCGTGAAAATCGGACCAAAATTGACGGACAAAATGGCCGCCGTTTGTACACGATTAGTGTGAAAATATGTTATATCAAGGTTGTGGACCCTATAGAGGTCACAATTTTGTACCGATTTTGATGAAACTTGACAAGCATGTTTATAACCCAAAGATCTTGGTTCCTTTCGATATTTGCACCCATTGACTCGTAACTTTCTGAATTATGGCCCCTGATTGTACAAAAAATCACCCTTTTTAGCTTGTGGTCCCACTGGAGGTCAAATTTATTATCCGATTTAAAAAAACTGTTTGATTATATCACCGTTACATGGTAATGAAGGTTGAGTTCAAAGTTTGTGAAAATCAGACCAAAATTGACGGACAAAATGGCCGCCGCTTGTACCCGAAAAGTGTGAAAATATGGTATATAGAGGTTGTGGAACCTGTAGAGGTCATGATTTTAAATCAATTTTGATGAAACTTGAAATACATGATTATAACCTAAAGATCTTGATTCCTTTCAAATTTTTAGCAGGAGCTATAACCTGCGCTTGTGTTTTCAAGATTACAGGCGCAGACGGGCGCGAGCACGCAAATGTCGTCAAAAATGATGCCCTGACCCTATAGAGGTCACACTTTTGAACCGATTTTGGTGAAACTTGACATGTATGTGTATAACCCAAAGATCTTGGTTCCTTTCGATATTTGCACCCATCGGATCGTAACTTCCTGAAATATGGCCCCTGATTGTCCGAAAAATCGCCCTTTTTGATTATATCACCGTTACATGGTAATGAAGGCTGAGTTCAAATTTCGTGAAAATCGGACCAAAATTGACGGACAAAATGGCCGCCGTTTGTACTCGATTAGTGTGAAAATATGTTATATCAAGGTTGTGGACCCATGGAGGTCACAATTTTGTACCGATTTTGATGAAACTTGACATGCATGTTTATAACCCAAAGATCTTGGTTCCTTTCGATATTTGCACCCATTGACTCGTAACTTTCTGAATTATGGCCCCTGATTGTACAAAAAATCACCCTTTTTAGCTTGTGGTCCCACTGGAGGTCAAATTTATTATCCGATTTAAAAAAACTGTTTGATTATATCACCGTTACATGGTAATGAAGGTTGAGTTCAAAGTTTGTGAAAATCAGACCAAAATTGACGGACAAAATGGCCGCCGCTTGTACCCGAAAAGTGTGAAAATATGGTATATAGAGGTTGTGGAACCTGTAGAGGTCATGATTTTAAATCAATTTTGATGAAACTTGAAATACATGATTATAACCTAAAGATCTTGATTCCTTTCGATATTTGCGCATATCGGATCATAACTGAATTATGGCCCCTGATTGTATACGAAAAATTGCCTTTATTAGATTGTGGTGCCTCTGGAAGTCAAAATTATTACCCAATTTAAAAAACGTTTGATTATATCACCGTTACAATGTAATGAATGTTGAGTTTGAAATTCATGAAAATCGGACCAAAACTGACAGACAAAATGGTCGCCGCTTGTACACGAATACTATAAAAATATGGTATATCAAGGTTGTGGACCCTGTAGAGGTCACAATTTTAATCTGATGTTGATGAAACTTGAAATGCATGTTTATAACCCAAATTCTTGGTTCCTTTTGATATTCAGTGGATAATATCGGATTGTAACTTCCTGAATTATAACCCCTGATTGTACGCAAAATTGCATTTTTATACGCCCACATTTTTATGTGGACGTATATTGTCGTCGTCCGTCCAGACGTCCGTCCACAATTTGTTTGTGGACTCTCTACAGGTCACAATTCTTATCCGATTTTGACGAAACTTGAAATATAGGTTTATCCCCAAAAGATCTCGGCTGCTTTCGATATTGGCATGTATCGGATAAAAACTTCATGGATTATGGCCCCTGATTGTACGAAAAATCACGTTTTTAGCTTGTGGACCCTATAGAGGTCACAATTTTGAACCGATTTTGATGAAACTTGACATGCATGTTTATAACCCAAAGATCTTGATTCCTTTCAATATTTGCGCATATCGGATCGTAACTTCCTGAATTATGGAATGTAATGTAATTTCCTGAATTATGGCCCCTGATTGTCCGAAAAATCACCCTTTTGAGAATGTGGTCCCTCTGGAGATCACAATTATTATCCGATTTAAAAAAACGTTTGATTATATCACTGTTACACCCTAAGGAAGGTTGAGTTCGAATTTCGTGAAAATCGGACGAAATTTGCCATACAAAATGGCCGCCGTTTGTACGCGAATACTGTTAAAAAATGGTATATCAAGGTTGTGGACTCTGTAGAAGTCACATTTTTAATTTGATTTTGCTTAAACTTGAAATTCATAGTTATAACCCAAAGATCTTGGTTCCTTTCGATATTTGCGGATATCGGAATGTAATTTCCTGAATTATGGCCCCTGATTGTCCGAAAAATCACCCTTTTTAGCTTGTGGTCCCTCTGGAGGTCACAATTATTATTCGATTTAATAAAACGGTTGATTATATTACCGTTACACTGTAAGGAAGGTTGAGTTCGAGTTTCGGGAAAATCGGACCAAAATTGCCATACAAAATGGCCGCCGTTTGTACGCGAATACTGTTAAAAATTGTATATCATGGTTGTGGACCCTGTGGAGGTCATCACAATTTTGATTCGATTTTGATGAATTATCACAATTATTATTCAATTTAAAAATACGTTTGATTATATCACCGTTACACCCTAAGGAAGGTTGAGTTCGAATTTCGGGAAAATCGGACGAAAATTTCCATACAAAATGGCCGCCGTTTGTACGCGAATACTGTTAAAAAATGGTATATCAAGGTTGTGGACACTGTGGAGGTCACAATTTTGATTCGATTTTGATGAAACTTGAAATTCATGGTTATAACCCAAAGATCTTGCTTCCTTTCGATATTTGCGCATATTGGATCGTAACTTCCTGAATTATGGCCCCTGATTATACGCAAAATCGCCTTTTTTTTTAGCTTGGAGGTCACCATTATTATTCGATTTAAAAAAAACGTTTGATTATATTACCGTTACACCGTAAGGAAGGATGAGTTCGAATTTCGGGAAAATCAGCCCAAAATTGCCATACAAAATGGCCGCCGTTTGTACGCGAATACTGTTAAAAAATGGTATATCAAGGTTGTGGACCCTGTAAAGGTCACAATTTTAATTCGATTTTGATGAAACTTGAAATTCATGGTTATAACCCAAAGATCTTGGTTCTTTTCGATATTTGCGCATATCGGATCATAACTTCCTGAATTATGGCCCCTGGTTATACGCAAAATCCCCCTTTCTTTAGCTTGTGGTCCCTCTGGAGGTCACAATTATTATCCAATTTAAAAAAACGTTTGATTATATCACCGTTACACTGTAAGGAAGGTTGAGTTTGAATTTCGGGAAAATCGGACCAAAATTGACAGACAAAATGGCCGCCGTTTGTACGCGAATACTGTTAAAAAGATAGGCATCGCACTGCCAGGCAGGATACGCCCACAAATTTGAACCCAGCCTTCATTACCATGTAACGGTGATATAATCAAACGGTTTTTTAAATCGGATAATAATTTTGACCTCCAGAGGGACCACAAGCTAAAGATAGGCTGGCACTGCCAGGCAGGATACGCCCACATTTTCGAGTGATGGACAGAGAACAAGCAATACCGAAAGTGATTTTTCCTACATCTTTTAAGTCCTGTATTTCATACTGTATTGGGAGCAGCCATTTAGTTGGTCAGTTCCAGTCTGATATTAATGAAATTCGAAACCGACAATGATTATGGTGTGACGGTACACAACCTAGAAATGTGACTTTTCATCAAAATCGGATAAGAATTGTGACCTGTAGAGAGTCCACAACCATGATATACCATATTTTTACACTATTTGCGTACAAATGGCGACCATTTCGTCCGGCAATTTTGGTACGATTTTCACGAAATTCGAACTCAACCTTCCTCATCAAAATCGAATTAAAATTGTGACCTATACAGGGTCCACAACCATGATATATCATTTTTTTAACAGTATTCGCGTACAAACGGCGGCCATTTTGTCCGTCAATTTTGGTCCGATTTTCCTGAAATTCAAACTCAACCTTCCTTACAGTGAAACGGTGATATAATCAAACGTTTTTTTAAATTGGATAATAATTGTGACCTCCAGAGGGACCACAAGCTAAAGAAAGGGGGATTTTGCCTATAACCAGGGGCCATAATTCAGGAAGTTACGATCCGATATGCGCAAATATCAAAAAGAACCAAGATCTTTGGGTTATAACCATGAATTTCAAGTTTCATCAAAATCGAATTAAAATTGTGACTGTTACAGGGTCCACAACCTTGATATACCATTTTTAACAGTATTTGCCTACAAACGGCGGCCATTTTGTATGGCAATTTTCGTCCGATTTTCCCGAAATTCAAACTCAACCTTCCTTACGGTGTAACGGTAATATAATCAAAGTTTTTTTTAAATCGGATAATAATTGTGACCTCCAAGCTAAAAAAAGGCGATTTTGCGTATAATCAGGGGCCATAATTCAGGAAGTTACGATCCGATATGCGCAAATATCGAAAGGAAGCAAGATCTTTGGGTTATAACCATGAATTTCAAGTTTCATCAAAATCGAATCAAAATTGTGACCTCCACAGGGTCCACAACCTTGATATACCATTTTTTAACAGTATTCGCGTACAAAAGGCGGCCATTTTGTATGGCAATTTTCGTCCGATGTTCCCGAAATTCGAACTCAATCTTCCTTAGGGTGTAACGGTGATATATTCAAACGGTTTTTTAAATCGAATAATAATTGTGACCTCCAAGCTAAAAAAAAGGCGATTTTGTGTATAATCAGGGGCCATAATTCAGGAAGTTACGATCCGATATGCGCAAATTTCGAAAGGAAGCAAGATCTTTGGGTTATAACCATGAATTTCAAGTTTCATCAAAATTGAATCAAAATTGTGACCTCCACAGGGTCCACAACCTTGATATACCATCTTTTAACAGTATTCGCGTACAAACGGCGGCCATTTTGTATGGCAATTTTCGTCCGATTTTCCCGAAATTCGAACTCAACCTTCCTTAGGGTGTAACGGTGATATAATCAAACGTTTTTTTAAATCGAATAATAATTGTGACCTCCAGAGGGACCACAAGCTAAAAAGGGTGATTTTTCGGACAATCAGGGGCCATAATTCAGGAAATTACATTCCGATAGCCGCAAATATCGAAAGGAACCAAGATCTTTGGGTTACAAACATGCATGTCAAGTTTCATCAAAATCGGTTCAAAATTGTGACCTCTATAGGGTCCACAAGCTAAAAACGTGATTTTTCGTACAATCAGGGGCCATAATCCATGAAGTTTTGATCCGATACATGCCAATATCGAAAGGAACCGAGATCTTTTGGGGATAAACCTATATTTCAAGTTTCGTCAAAATCGGATAAGAATTGTGACCTGTAGAGAGTCCACAAACAAATTGTGGACGGACGGACGTCCGGACGGACAGGGGCGACGACATAATACGTCCACATGAAAATGTGGGCGTATAAAAATGATATATCATGGTTGTGGGCCCTGTATAGGTCACAATTTTAATTCGATTTTGATGAGGAAGGTTCAGTTCTAATTTCGTGAAAATCGTACCAAAATTGCCGGATGAAATGGTCGCCGTTTGTACGCGAATAGTGTAAAAATATGGTATATCATGGTTGTGGACTCTCTACAGGTAACAATTCTTATCCGATTTTGATAAAAAGTCACATTTCTAGGTTGTGTACCGTCACACCATAATCATTGTCGGTTTCGAATTTCATCAATATCAGACTGGAACTGACCAACTAAATGGCTGCTCCCAATACAGTATGAAATACAGGACTTAATGATGTAGGAAAAATCACTTTCGGTATTGCTTGTTCTCTGTCCATCTCTCGAAAATGTGGGCGTGTCCTGCCTCGCAGTGCCAGGCTATCTTTTAGCTTGTGGTCCCTCTGGAGGTCACAATTATTATCCGATTTAAAAAAAACATAAGGAAGGTTGAGTTTGAATTTCGTGACATTCGATCCAAAATTATCGGACAAAATGGCCACTGCTTTTACACGAATAGTGTAAAAATATGGTATATCAAGGTTTTGGACCATGTAGAGGTCACAATTTTCATTCGATTTTGATGAAACTTGAAATGCATGTTTATAACCTAAAGATCTTGGTTCCTTTCGATATTTGCGCATATAGGATCATAACTTCCTGAATTATGGCCCCTGTTTGTACGAAAAACCACCTGTATTAGCTTGTGGTCCCTCTGAAGTTCACAATTATTACCCTATTTAAAAATATCATTTGATTATATCACTGTTGCACTGTAATAAAAGTTAAGTTCGAATTTCGTAAAAATCGGTCAAAAATTACAATAATCTATTTTGTATAATTACTATAATCTATTTTATTATATTTAATCAGTTATTTTTGTCCCTCGCCTTTCGAAGACTATTAAAATGGGTTCGTCCGTCTGTCTGTCTGTCCTTCTGTCTGTCTGTTGTCTGTCCTTCTGTCTGTCTGTCTCTCTGTCCATCTGTCCGTCACACTTTTTGGGACACAATAACTCTCTTCCTAATTGAGCTAGAATGTTCAAACTTGGTGTATGTGTTCATTAGGTCAATGCCTTGATGGAGTTCGAAGGGTAAGCAGAGATAAGCAATTTGATTGGTTGATGCTTTGGGAAACAATAACTTTAGTTCTAAATAAGTGAGATTGATGAAACTTAGTGTATAGTTTCATTACAGTAATACCTTGACTAAGTTCGATAATGAGCATTTTCTGCTCAGGGTAAGCAGAGCGATACGCAATTTGATTGGTCGAGCCTTCGGAACACAATAACTCTCCTTCTAATTGAGTTAAAATGTTCAAACTTGGTGTATATGCTTATTAGGTCAATGCCTTGATGGAGTTTGAAAGATGAGCATTTTCCACTTACGATAAGCAGAGATAAGCAATTTGATTGGTTGATGCTTTGGGACACGATAACTTTAGTTCTAATTAAGTGAGAGTGATGAAACTTGGTGTATAGTTTCATTACAGTAATGGCTTGACTAAGATCGATAATGAGCATTTTCTGTTCAGGGTAAGCAGAGCGATACACAATTTGATTGGTCGAGACTTTGGAACACAATAACTCTCCTTCTAATTGAGTTAAAATGTTTAAACTTGGTGTATATGCTTATTAGTTCAATGCCTTGATGGAGTTCGAAGATGAGCATTTTCCGCTTAGGGTAAGCAGAGATAAGCAATTTGATTGGTTGATGCTTTGGGACACGATAACCTTAGTTCTAATAAAGTGAGAGTGATGAAACTTGGTGTATAGTTTCATTACAGTAATGCCTTGACTAAGATCGATAATGAGCATTTTCTGCTCAGGGTAAGCAGAGTGATAAGCAATTTGATTTACCGAGACTTTGGAACATAATAACTCCCCTTCTAATTGTGTTTTGGATGACACTTTGTGTACAGTTTGATTGCTTGATACGTTTGAAAAAAATAAATGTGCGATTAATTGATATGTGTCATCTATTTATTTTGGGATTTCGGCGGGGGACATCAGCCTCACTGTTGGCTTGTTTAAATCTTTTATAGGACCTAGATGTGGAGCACCCCCTCCTCCAGTGAGGTCTACAAATTCCTCTGCCCCCCCTCCGCCATTTAGAGGTGTGCAACCACCTTTACCTCCTTCACGCTTTGCAGGTGGTCGTCCAGCTCCTCCACAATCTACTCTATCACGGATGACTGTAAAACCCCCCAATGCAGCACCTCCCCCCCCACCTCCAGTTTCATCATGTAGACCGTCACCTCCACCAGGTGCTGGGGTTCCACCTCCCCCTCCTCCTCTGCCTGCTGTAGGAGCTGCACCCCCTGCTCCTCCACCCCCACCACCATCTACACCATTTGCTCCCCCCGGAGCTGTGACAGATGGACGATCTAATTTATTGGATGCTATCCGTGCTGGTAAAACATTACACTCTATAGAGACAAGTTCAGGGGAAAGTATTGGTGATGAAAGAGATCAGTTGTTGAAACAAATTCAATCTGGATCCAAACTTAAAAAGGTAAATATTGTAGATTTTATTTTATGTGCCCACATTGTAATGTGGTCGTATATTGTGGTTGCCTCTGGAGGCTAAAGTTTATATCCGATTGACTTTATATTTATACACAGTGTTGAAGGTCATGAGATGAAGAAGCCTATATTGGTCGTATATTGTCGTTGCCTCTGGAGGCTAAAGTTTATATCCAATTGACTTTGAATTTATACATAGTGTTTAAAGTCATGAGACGAAGAAGTCTATTGATTTTCAGTGATTTCCGATAATTACTGCCAGAGTTATGACATTTGATCACTTTGAAAAATCTTGTGAACGCTTTAGAGGCTAAAGTTAATATCCTGAAACAGTGAAGCCTGTTGATTTGCAGCGATTTCCAATAAATACTGCCAGTGTTTTGGTTCTTGATCACTTCAAAAAATCTTGCGGACGCTCTAAAGACAAAAGTTAATATCTCATTGCCATTAAATTTATACACTGTGTTTAAGGTCATAAGATGAAGAAGTTTATTGGTTTTCAGCAATTTCTTGTTTCGTAACCTGGCGACCTATCTTTGATTATTTCTTTTGTTTCGATGTGGACCTAGTAAGTTTTATTTAGTCATTTAATCTGTTAGTGAAGAAAATCTGGCAATGGTATGTAGATGTTGTACTTGATTTGAACGTTCATATGAATCGGCACTGATATTTGTTTACGTTGTTTATTCTGTGAGTTGTTTTTCACCGCTGGTTTGTTGTTAGTGACTCAATACAAACAAAAAGCAAGTGGTTATTTGTTTATTTAACGTAGACGACAAGCAGAAATTTCATATCAGCTATGGAAGTACCCAACACCTTTCGAGAGGCTAAAATGCTTCGCGGAAACGCAAAAAGGAAAATTACCAGTCTTATGAAAGTGCCATATAGTAATGATACTGTATGCGTTGTCCCTTTAATGTAAGGTTGTATGTATGTGTGAGTACTCGAGTTAACTTGAGGTTCTCACTCTGAAAGGACATCATTTTTGTGTTGTGACATTTTATTGGAATAAACACCTCAAGAACTTATAAATTCTTGTTTGTCATCTACTTTTATGAATAGGCTAAAGGCCTATTTGACATGATGGAGATTGCCATGATCCCACTACATGGACATTTAACGGATCAAAAGTGTGATTTTCAGAAGGTGTACGAGGGTGGAAAATTCTTAGCTTGTCGGTTTTCCCTTTAAACTGTTGACAAGTGGAACAAGTCTTAATATATAAGTGGAAATTGTCTCAAACATACGGGGAAAATAAAAACATTTGCGCATTCTGAGATACGTATGCATTATACCCTAATGTAGATGTTGTACTTGATTTGAACGTTCATATGAATTGGCACTGATATTTGTTTACGTTGTTCATTCTGTGAGTTGTTTTTCACCGCTAGTTTATTGTTACAGTGACTCAATACAAACAAGAAACAAGAAGTCACACCCACTTTCCCAGTAAAACCGAAGAAATCGTAACGATGCAACAAGTAGTTGCTGAGATCTACTCAAAGTGGAATTGGAATAATAATAACTAGACCTGCAAGCAGCACTGAACCGGCTTTCAGGAATCAAACAGGGTTTTATTCTGATTTCATATAATAGTCCATTATCCATGCTATCAACCGATACCTTATTTCTTTTCATTTGAAGAAATCTGACGTAGTAATCACTTTTTATACGCCCACATTTTTATGTGAATACGAATGATAAAGTGAGAGGAATCCAAAACCATTTAAATAACATAAACATAGACAGGATCAAAGTCATAATAAACTTGATACAGTGACACCCGTAGTAGGAGTGGATAAAAACAAAGTCAAAGGTATCACAAAACCATCTTTTAAAGTATCTAACGTTTCGTAGATAAAAATCTACTTCTTCAGAGAATATAAGTTACAAAAATGAGGCAGTTGAAATTCAAGGTTAGTCGTGGTAACAAGTGATGTCATAATGTAAATATGACGTCATAACATTGATGACATAATAATTATAAAGGGTGTAAAGTTAAAAAAATTTAAAATTAATTTACAGGCATTTCATTTAAACCATAAGGCCATACAGTATTTAATCTGTGGATCCAAAGTGATTCAGCAATATTAAGTTTAGTTCTATCATTCTGAGGGATTTTATCGAGTACAGTGCAAACATAAGATTCGTGACCGAGTGTATTAAAATGTGGGGCAATGTGGGGGGATTTTCCAATTTTTTTTAGTTTAATGTTACTTCTATGGCTGTTAAGTCTCGTGCTAAAAGGAGTGATAGTTTGGCCTACATATTGTTTTTTACAAAATTGACAAGTTATACAGTATATTACATAAGAACTGTGGCAATTTAAACAATTAGCTTTAATATAAAATTTTTTTTGGTCTATACTAGTAATATGATTGGTGGTTTCCATAGTTGCACATGCTTTGCATTTCGGTCTGTTGCAAGGTTTGCATCCTCTATAAAAATTATTATTAATTACAGGCACTTCTGTTTTTTTCAATGTGTTTACTTCTATCAACTGACCAATGCTCCTGCATTTTTTCTGTGAAATTACAATTTTAGAATTATCCAGTAGTTTAGACATACGGGCACTAGTCTCTAAAATTGAAGTGTCTTGAGCTAAGGTACGTAAATTTGGTTGACGGGGGTCATAGGTAGTTACCCAAGGTATAACTTTCTTAACATTAAAATCTTTAATAGTGTATTGTAGTAATTCATTTCTGCTTTTTTGATGGACTTTGTTGAATTCTTTTTTGATGACATTATTTTTATATCCGCATTGTTTAAGGTAGGTTTCAAATTTAGTTAAATGGTAGCTGGTCCATTCAGGTTTGCTGCAAATACGCTTAATGCGGATGGCTCCACTGTAAATTATTGAATTGAAGATATGATGAGGATGGCAGCTGGATGGTTTAAGGTATTGATGACTGGCTGTTTCTTTGCAGAATAAATTAGTTTCCAGTTTGTTGTTATGATTGATGACTTTAACGTCTAAAAATGAGGCTTCAGCATTACTGATATTCATAGTGAATTTGATTTTAGGGTGCTGTTGGTTGAGGGTTGTTAAAAAATCATGACATTCTTCGAGGGTAGACGAAGAAATAGCCCATATATCATCAATAAATCGAAAGTGTTCATCTGGTCTATTAGGTAAATGATTCCAATATTTTTTTAACCAATAAGTCATATAAATATTACTATACGTAACTGCAAACGGGGTCCCCATAGCAGTTCCACTAATTTGATGGTAAAATTTTCCATTAAATTCAAATTCATTGTTTGTTAGTACAAAATTAGCTAGTTGAAGGATAGCGTTGATTTCTGTAGGGTGTAAATTGCTGTCTTCTTCACAAGCTACTTTAAGGGCCTCTATTCCTTCTGGTATAGGAATATTAGGATATAGACTAATAACATCAAATGTGAGTAGGTAGGTATTATTAATGATATTTATATTTTGTAATTTTTGTAGAAAATTTGTGGTGTCTTTCACGACTTCGGTGCAGTAGGCTTCTGCAATTGGTTTCAATTTCCAGTCAAGCCAATATGATGCTTTAGCTGTAGGGGAGTTAGTATGACTGCAAATAGGTCTTCCTGGAGGGATTTCACCTTTAATCTTAGTCTTATGTATTTTGCCTAAGATGTAAAATTGTGGGGTTCGTTGTTTAGGCCAGTGAAGAATGGCTTTTTTTTTCATTATCTGGTATTGCCAAATTAAGAATTATTTTCTCAAGATTCTGATGAATCATATGGGAGTTATCACTGGATACTTCTTGATACACGCTCAAGTCATTCAGGTGTTTAAAACATTCGTTAATATAATCATGTTTGTTCCATATAATTATGCCACCGTTTTTGTCACTATTGCCAATTACAATATCTGTATCTGCTTTAAGGGAGTAGATAGCTTGTTTTTCTTCTTCAGTGAGGTTGTTTCTTATGTTATGTTCTCTGTAATTTTTTAATAGTCTATACTGATTTTTACAATGTAACTCAAGTGCTTCATCTCTGTTTGAAGGGGGTGACCAATTGCTCTTTATATAAAGGGAAGGTGGTAAAATTTCTTTTGCTGGTTTGTCAAGAAAAAATTCTGAAAGTCTTAATCTGCGTTGAAAAGATATAAGGTTTTGAAGAAATTGGCAATAGTGACAAAAACGGTGGCATAATTATATGGAACAAACATGATTATATTAACGAATTTAAACACCTGAATGACTTGAGCGTGTATCAAGAAGTATCCAGTGATAACTCCCATATGATTCATCAGAATCTTGAGAAAATAATTCTTAATTTGGCAATACCAGATAATGAAAAAAAAAGCCATTCTTCACTGGCCTAAACAACGAACCCCACAATTTTACATCTTAGGCAAAATACATAAGACTAAGATTAAAGGTGAAATCCCTCCAGGAAGACCTATTTGCAGTCATACTAACTCCCCTACAGCTAAAGCATCATATTGGCTTGACTGGAAATTGAAACCAATTGCAGAAGCCTACTGCACCGAAGTCGTGAAAGACACCACAAATTTTCTACAAAAATTACAAAATATAAATATAATTAATAATACCTACCTACTCACATTTGATGTTATTAGTCTATATCCTAATATTCCTATACCAGAAGGAATAGAGGCCCTTAAAGTAGCTTGTGAAGAAGACAGCAATTTACACCCTACAGAAATCAACGCTATCCTTCAACTAGCTAATTTTGTACTAACAAACAATGAATTTGAATTTAATGGAAAATTTTACCATCAAATTAGTGGAACTGCTATGGGGACCCCGTTTGCAGTTACGTATAGTAATATTTATATGACTTATTGGTTAAAAAAATATTGGAATCATTTACCTAATAGACCAGATGAACACTTTCGATTTATTGATGATATATGGGCTATTTCTTCGTCTACCCTCGAAGAATGTCATGATTTTTTAACAACCCTCAACCAACAGCACCCTAAAATCAAATTCACTATGAATATCAGTAATGCTGAAGTCTCATTTTTAGACGTTAAAGTCATCAATCATAACAACAAACTGGAAACTAATTTATTCTGCAAAGAAACAGCCAGTCATCAATACCTTAAACCATCCAGCTGCCATCCTCATCATATCTTCAATTCAATAATTTACAGTGGAGCCATCCGCATTAAGCGTATTTGCAGCAAACCTGAATGGACCAGCTACCATTTAACTAAATTTGAAACCTACCTTAAACAATGCGGATATAAAAATAATGACATCAAAAAAGAATTCAACAAAGTCCATCAAAAAAGCAGAAATGAATTACTACAATACACTATTAAAGATTTTAATGTTAAGAAAGTTATACCTTGGGTAACTACCTATGACCCCCGTCAACCAAATTTACGTACCTTAGCTCAAGACACTTCAATTTTAGAGACTAGTGCCCGTATGTCTAAACTACTGGATAATTCTAAAATTGTAATTTCACAGAAAAAATGCAGGAGCATTGGTCAGTTGATAGAAGTAAACAGATTGAAAAAAACAGAAGTGCCTGTAATTAATAATAATTTTTATAGAGGATGCAAACCTTGCAACAGACCGAAATGCAAAGCATGTGCAACTATGGAAACCACCAATCATATTACTAGTATAGACCAAAAAAAATTTTATATTAAAGCTAATTGTTTAAATTGCCACAGTTCTTATGTAATATACTGTATAACTTGTCAATTTTGTAAAAAACAATATGTAGGCCAAACTATCACTCCTTTTAGCACGAGACTTAACAGCCATAGAAGTAACATTAAACTAAAAAAAATTGGAAAATCCCCCCACATTGCCCCACATTTTAATACACTCGGTCACGAATCTTATGTTTGCACTGTACTCGATAAAATCCCTCAGAATGATAGAACTAAACTTAATATTGCTGAATCACTTTGGATCCACAGATTAAATACTGTATGGCCTTATGGTTTAAATGAAATGCCTGTAAATTAATTTTAAATTTTTTTAACTTTACACCCTTTATAATTATTATGTCATCAATGTTATGACGTCATATTTACATTATGACATCACTTGTTACCACGACTAACCTTGAATTTCAACTGCCTCATTTTTGTAACTTATATTCTCTGAAGAAGTAGATTTTTATCTACGAAACGTTAGATACTTTAAAAGATGGTTTTGTGATACCTTTGACTTTGTTTTTATCCACATTTTTATGTGGACGTATATTGTCGTCGCCCCTGTCCGTCCGTCCGTCCACAATTGTTTGTGAACAGTCTACAGGTCACAATTTTTATCCGATTTCAATGAAACTTAAAATATAGGTTTATCACCCTAAGATCTCGGTTCCTTTCGATATTGGCATGTATCGGACTGTAACTTCATGGGTTATGGCCCCTGATTGTACGAAAAATCACGTTTTTAGCTTGTGAACAGTGTAGAGGTCACAATTTTGATCCGATTTCGATGAAACTTGAAATGCATGTTTATAACCAAAAGATCTTGGTTCCTTTCGATATTTGCACATATCGGATCGTAACTTCCTGAATTATGGCCCCTGATTGTCCGAAAAATCACCCTTTTTAGCTTGTGTTCCCTGTGGAAGTCAAAATTGTAATCCGATTCAAAAAACCGTTTGATTATATCACCGTTACATAGTTATGGGGGTTGAGTTCGAATTTCGTGAAAATCGGACCAAAATTGACAGACAAAATGGCCGCCGTTTGTACGCGAATAGTGTGAAAATATGTTATATCAAGGTTGTGGACCCTATAGAGGTCACAATTTTGAACCGATTTTCATGAAACTTGAAATGCATGTTTATAACCTAAAGATCTTGGTTCCTTTCGATATTTGCGCATATCGGATCGTAACTTCCTGAATTATGGCCCCTGATTGTCCGAAAAATCACACTTTTTAGCTTGTGTTCCCTGTGGAGGTCAAAATTGTTATCCGATTCAAATAAACGTTTGATTATATCACCGTTACATAGTTATGGGGGTTGAGTTCGAATTTCGTGAAAATCGGACCAAAATTGACAGACAAAATGGCCGCCGTTTGTACGCGAATAGTGTGAAAAAATGTTATATCAAGGTTGTGGACCCTATAGAGGTCACAATTTTGAACCGATTTTCATGAAACTTGACATGTATGTTTAAAACCCAAAGGTCTTGGTTTCTTTCCATACTTGCGCCCATCGGATCGTAACTTCCTTAATTATGGCCCCTGATTGTCCAAAATATCACCCTTTTTAGCTTGTGGTCCCTCTGGAGGTCAAAATTGTTATCCGATTTAAAAAAAACGTTTGAATATACCACCGTTACATGGTAATGGAGGTTGAGATCGAATTTCGTGAAAATCGGACCAAAATTGACAGACAAAATGGCCGCCGTTTGTACTCGAATAGTGTGAAAAAATGTTATATCAAGCTATAGAGGTCACAATTTTGAACCGATTTTGATGAAACTTTACATGTATGTTTATAACCCAAAGATCTTGGGTCCTTTCTATATTTGCGCCCATCTAATCGTAACTTCCTGAAATATGTCCCGTGATTGACCGAAAAATTGCCTTTTTTAGCTTGTGGCCCCTCTGTAGGTCAAAATTATTATCAGATTTAAAAAACGTTTGATTATATCACCGTTACATTGTTATAAAAGATGATGTGGAATTTCGTGAAAATTGGACCAAAATTGACGGACAAAATGGCCGCTGTTTGTACACGAATAGTGTGAAAATATGTTATATCAAGGTTGTGGACCCTATAGAGGTCACAATTTTGAACTGATTTTGATGAAACTTGAAATACATGTTTATAGCATAAAGATCTTGGTTCCTTTCGATATTTGGACATATCTGATCGTCACTTCCTGAATTATGGCCCCTGATTGTACGAAAAGTGGCTATAATATTAAATGTTTCGTATCCAGTGGAGGTGACAGCTTATTCCATAATATTAAATGATTCGTATACTTTACATTAGCATGGAGCAGAACTTTATAAAAACCAAACAAATTCTAATGATTTTCTGATAATTACTTAATATGCGATAACTCTTGTTGACTGCCCGGACGATTTAGCTGCTGTGTGGGCGTATGTTTCGTTGCCTGGCAACCTATTTTTTTTTTTCGCAAGAGCACCATTTTGTTACTTTTTACGATTTTTTTTTCGAAACATCAGATTTTTTTGAACTATTTCTGTTTTCTGGATCATTGTCGGGATAACTTTAGTGAGGTGATTGGATACTTAACTTCCTGTAACAGAAGTGTCAGAAACATCCACAGAGTAGGTTTGGAAAAAAGACAAAAAAGATAATATTTTCAATAATTTGACGATTTTTCAACATTTTTTCAAAGATTAGGGCTATTTTTGGACCATCTATATTATTTTAATGCTTTTATTTTTGGATACACACTCCAGACCACCGATAGGACCATTTGTAAAAAAAAGTTTAAGGACAATTGCTCGAGTCGTTTTCGAGAAAAAGACATCTAACAATGCTCCAAAACGGAAAATACTAGATTTTCGGCGTACCATAATTCATTTTTTAACAATCGAAATCGTATCATTTAGGTGCCATATGATAGTCCATTAATACGGCTATCCAGTGGCACTTTATTTCTTTTGGTCTGCTAATATCTAAAATCTAACAGAGAAATAAGGGTTTTCGCAAGAGCACCAATTTCTTTAACCTTTTTTTTTAATTTTTGGATACTTCCGGTATGGAGATTATTGTCGGTTGAGTTTTGATAACCATTTTGTGAAATTGAAAAGTTGCAGGACTCTGCAATGACATATCACACTATCTGATGAGACAAAATGCCAATGAGAAACTCTATGTTCAAAAGTGCAAAAAATGCAAAAAACATCAAAAAAAAAGAAAATCAAATTTCACTAACTACCACGGCACAAAAATATGAAAAATGCCGTGGCAGAATGGTACTACTACGGCACCAAGGCATTTTTTGGTATTTCAAATGGATAAAATTTATTTATTCACACCACAAAATTTGACGCGAATGATGAATGAAATACAGGATGACTTTGTGACACTGGTTTAAATTATTAGTATTATACCACAAACTGGCACAAACTCAATTCATTAATTCATTCTTCGTTCTTGCCATTTCATTTTTCCATCAGTCTTACCGGTACTTTGAGTTTGACAGATGAGGTATTTTTGACCTCAGGTATTGACCAGTTGTAAGCAGGTTGGTTTAAAAATACCCCAATCTTTAATTCTTTAAATGATTAGTAGTGCCATGAATATTAAAACATGTCGGCTATATTTCCAAAGAATTTACTGCAGGTGTTCCTTTCACTTGTATAGCCATGCTGTACGGTAGTACAATGACCTGTATGTAGGTCGTCTACTTTGACCCACACATGGCATCGCTTGACTGCCAATGTAAACGATTTTACTGTCCTGTCTAATTTAATATTATTTCATCGCATCAAATTATTCTGTTTGCTTTTGAAACGTGGTTTGTAGAGTGTCGAGGTTAATAAATACTATTTATTTTGTCAATCAGTCGCTACCTATGATTGAGGCTATCACACTCCGTTACATCGGGCGTAGTAATTATAAACAAAGGGTGTAAATTGGTCCAGGTCTATCCTAAGTGACAAACGATACAGTTAAAAATGCAAATTGCGAGAATGGTAACATTGTTCATGCATTAGCCAGAGTAACTAACTAGGGAACAGTCCGTGCTCTTGATCATTTGTGTACATTTTAGTTTATAATCTTTGAAAAACACCACTCTAACGGTAAAGCATGGATATGCCTACAGCACATGGGTTAAAAGTGTACCGGTGTTCGGTAATTGCAATATATTTGTCAGACATTCGTATACTAAATGATAAATATATGACGTTATTACACGGACATCCTCCTGGTATTATTCTATAACCGGTACATTTAGTCACAGGGGCGGATCCAGGATTTTCAGAAAGAAGGGGCGCGTGCTGCACCAGATTAGGAGCGCGAAGCACGGAACCGTGATTTTTTAGTGTAAAAAATGCCCACAAGGACTAATTTCGTACTAGTACTGTAAATTACGATTTCCAACCTAAACTATTTTCGTTCTCTTTTCTCGCGAGAATATATGGAGCTAAACATTGTTCGACACCTCAAAAAATAGAGGGGGCGTGTGCCGGGTGCGCCCCCACTGGATCCCCGCCTGAGTCATTGTAATTTTTAGGATCGTAAGATCTAGCATGGCAAAAAAAAAATAATTATGCCGTGGCAGACAGGGGTTGCGTCGGCTTTTACCACGCTTTGCCGTTTGCCGTGGTTAATTTCGAACGCTGCAGAAATTCGCCCATGTATCAGTTATCACTCGTCACTTCAGTCAGTTATATAGTGGAGAGAGAAGTGGGGACACAAACTAGGTCATTTTGGGACTAACATATGGTTTAATTTTAGCAGTGGGAGGAAACCGGAGTACCCGGAGGAAACCCACACGGTTGAGAAGGCGCCCCTATCTCCATGCCACATACGCTCACACCAGGGATCGAAACCACAGCCACAAGCCAGAGGTGACCGGCCAGCTAGAGGTCGAAGCGCTGCACTCTAGACCATTAGGCCATCCCAACCCCCCCGTTATATAGTGAGATTACTTGTGTTTTCCTTTGGCGTTCGTCACTTCCGATTCATGAAACCTTTATTACTCATCTATCGCAGCAATGATCTATGTGTTAAAATTATATTTGGAAAGTGTTTAACCAGTTCTATCACATGTGATAATGACTGATACCAATATTGTCCTTTAATTACAGGTAGTAATTTAATCAAATGTATCATCATTTATCGGATTCATTTCTTGACAGGATGATGCATAGGGATATATTCTGTAAGTTTTCACATACATTCAGTTTATGAAATCTATTTTGATATCAACAGGTTGATCATCAAGTGCAGGCCAAAACGCCATCAGTTAATGAACAAGATGGTTTAGTTGGAGCTTTAGCTAGAGCATTAGCTAATAGACAGAGAGCTGTTAGAGGTTCAGGTTTGTTGTCCTACTTATGCACTTCAAACTTATTAACCAGTCTGCTACACAGTACAATATTCTATTACTGGGCGAGGAGATTTGTAATAAACAATGGTGTATTTCAAATTAGAGTACTAAATGCCTTTGAAACAATTTATGCTGTCTGTATACAGAGTTGCAAATTAAGTTTGCAATGGGTGGGATTCTGTTAACTTGTGACTGAATTATGGCTCTTAAAAGTTCTTTGAGATATTTGATTGGAGGTTGTTGATACACTGCTGTATATCGCAGGGTTACATATCAACTTCATGTTTCATCGGATTCTATTAATATCTTTTACGGAAATATTGCCCAGTATCAATGAAAATTCTGCTGTCTGAAATTATTTTTATACGTCCACATTCATAATGTGAACGTATTATGCCGTCGCCCCTGTCTGTGTGTGTGTGTGTGTCTGTGGTTCGCCTACAGGGCGCAATTCTTCATGGATTTTCTTCAAACTTGGTATACTTATTCCTTATACCCCAAGGAAGATCCCTATTGTTTTTGGTGCATGCCCGACCCCCAGGGGCAGAGCCACGCCCATTTCTAGTATTTGTTTGTTTGTCATCTACAGGCCACATTTCTTAACTTATAAACTTGAAACTTTGCATACACATTCTTTGTACCCTAAGGAACATCCCTATAATTTGGGGTGCATGCCCAACCCCCAGGGGAAGAGCCACGCCCATTTTCTTTGTGTCGCCTACAGGGCGCAATTCTTACTGGATTTTCTTCAAACTTGGTATACGTATTCCTTATACCCTAAGGAAGATCTCTATTGTTTTTGGTGCATGCCCGACGCCCAGGGGCAGAGCCACGCCCATTTCTAGTATGTGTTTGTTTGTCGTCTACAGGTCACATTTCTTAACTTATAATTTTGAAACTTTGCATACACATTCTTTGTACCCTAAGGGACATCCCTATCTTTGGGGTGCATGCCCAACCCCCAGGGTCAGAGCCACGCCAATTTTCTTTTCGTGTGTCTTTGTGTCGCCTACAGGGCGCAATTCTTATTGGATTTTCTTCAAACTTTGTATACTTACTCTTTTTACTATAAGGATGATCCCTATCGTGTGGGGTGCATGCCCTACCCCCAGGGGCAGAGCCACGCCCATTTTCTTTTTGTGTGTCGGTGTGTTGCCTACAGGCAGCAATTCTAACTGGATTTTCTTAAAACTTTGTATACTTACTCTTTACACCCTCAAGATGATCCGTATTGTTTTTTTGGTGCATGCCCGACCCCCAATGGCAGAGCCACGCCCATTCCTTGTATTTATTTGTTTGTCGTCTACAAGCCACATTTCTTAACGTATCATCTTGAAACTTTGAAGGCTTATTCTTTGTACCCTAAGGAACATTCCTTTCATTTGGGGTGCATGCCCAACCCCCAGGGGCAGAGTCAAGCCCATTTTCTTTTTGTGTGTCGTCTACAGGCCACAATTCTTAATCGGTCATCTTGAAACTTAAAATACCTATTCCTTAGACCCTAAGGATGATCCCTTTTGTTTTGGGTGCATGCCCGACCCCCGTGGGACAGCAACACCCATTTCTTGTATTTGTTTGTCTGTCGTCTACAGGCTGCATTTCTTAATGTATCATCTTGAAACGTTGAATACTTATTCTTGGTACCTTAAGAAAGATCCATATTGTTTTTGGTGCATGCCCGACCCCAAGGGACAGTGCCACGCCCATTTTTTTTTTTTCTGTCTGTGTGTCCCCTACAGGCCACAATTCTTAATCGATCGTCTTGAAAACTTTTTTTATACTTATTCCTTATACCCTAAGGCTGACCACTATTATTTTCGGTGCATGCCGAACCCCCTGGGACAGAGCCACGCCCAATGCTTTTGTGTCTTGTGTTCGCCTACAAGATGCAATTCTTAACAGATCCTTTTCAAACTTTACAAACCTATTCCTTATACCCTAAATATGACCCCTATTGTTTTTGGTGATTTCCTAACCCCCAGGGGCAGAGCCATGTCCATTTTTACTTAGTGTCTGACGGCAACTATTGATGTTGGTGCACGACCCTCAACCTCAATGCTAAACAAACCAAACGTCTAGCCTTCTTGACAAAGTACCATACCAATCAAAGCAGGAATGTGGACGTATATTGTAGCGTTAGCGTTATGTTTGGTTAAACTTTTAAGTACCGCTATTTGAATGAAATTCAGTACACTGTTTTACATAATAATAGAGTTACAGAGCAAAGCATTGAATATTTTAGTTTTACAAAAAAGAATTCCACCTGTACATATTTAGATTATATATTCACAGAAATGTATTCATAGTATCAGCCTCTTGAAAATGCAATAATTGTAAAATTTGTAGAAACTGGGAGGACAGTACTCTCAGAATGCTTGTTGAATTAGGGTATAGATTAACTCCATGTGTGTTTGCTTGTTCAATTAACAGTCCTGAGTCCCATTACGCACTGTGTCAAAATATTAAAAAATATGATGTCTTACAAATAAAATTGTTACAAACAAAAGATTGTTATAAATAGCCTGTGTCATTGTCAAAGTATGACCCTGAACGTGACCTCTAACACAAACTAGTCAAATCTATATTTAGTCAATGAACGTATAAAGAAGCAGATAGATTATTTCAGATTTGTTATTGACATTAATTATTTCAGATGATGATGATAGTGATGATGATGAAGATAGTGATGATAATGATGATGATGAATGGGATGATTAAGTAAGGGCTACTGCTACAATGATATAAAATTTGGAACTTTAATATTTTTGTCCCCCGCCTTTCGAAGAAAGTTTGGGGACTATTAAAATGGGTTCGTCCGTCTGTCTGTCTGTCCGTCACACTTTTTGGGACACAATAACTCTCTTCCTAATTGAGCTAGAATGTTCAAACTTGGTGTATGTGTTTATTAGGTCAATGCCTTGATGGAGGTCGAAGATGAGCATTTTCTGCTTGGGGTAGGCAGAGATAAGCAATTTGATTGGTTGATACTTTGGGACAAGATAACTGAAGTTCTAATTAAGTGAAGGTGATGAAATTTGATGTATAGTTTCATTACATCAATACCTCGATTAAGTTCGATAATGAACATTGTTTGCCTAGGGTAAGCAGAGCGATAAGCAATTTGATTGGCCGAGACTTTAGAACACAATGACTCTCTTACTGAGCTAGAATGTTCAAACTTGGTGTAGGCGTTCATTAGGTGAATGCCTTGATGGAGTTCGATGATGAACATTTTCTGTTTACAGTAAGCAGAGATAAGCAATCTGATTGGTTGATGCTTTGGGGCACGTTAACTTTGGTTATAATTAAGTTCGATAGTGAGACATTTCTGCTGAGGCTAAAAAGCGATAAGCAATTTGGTTGGTCAAAACTTTGGAACACATCAACTCTGCTTTTATATGTGGTAGAATGTATAATAAATATGATGTAGATGTTTACAGATTGATTTGAGATTAATACAGTGTTTAGGTTCATGAAAGAAAAAAAAAATTTCTTTAAAAGTGTTAAGGTTTATAGGACAAAGAATCCTATTGATCACTTTGAAAAATCTTTGGGAGGCTTTAGAAGCTAAATTTGTCATCAGATTGATATAAAATTTATTCAGTGTTTATGTTCAAAAAGCCTATTGATTTTCAACAATTTCCGATAATTATTTACAACTTATACAGAGTGTTAATCTTCATGCAACAAAATGCGCCCAGTCATTTCTAATGATGTCTGAATTATTCCCTCGTGATCGGTTTTTAATTTTAAATTAATATAGAGTATTCATGAGATGAAAAAGATTTCTTATACCGTACTATGGGGTTATGAACTACTGTGAACAACTGATCACAAGTGTCTGTCCGCCCGTCTTTCTGTATGTCTGTCTGTCCGCCACCTTTTGGGACACAATAACTCTCTTTCTAATTGAGCTAGAATGTTCAAACTTGGTGTATGTGTTTATTAGGTCAATGCATTGAAGGAGTTCGAAGATGTGCATTTTCAGCTAAGGGTAAGCAGAGATAAGCAATTTGATTGGAGACTTCGGAACACAATGTTTCTTCTTCTAAATGAACTAGAATATTCAAACTTCGTGTAGGCTTTTCTTAGGTCAATACCTTGATGGAGTTCGATGATGAACATTTTCTGTTTACAGTAAGCAGAGATAAGCAATCTGATTGGTTGATGATTTGGGGCACGTTAACTTTGGTTATAATGAAGTGAGAGGGATGAAACTCAGAATATGGATTTTTTATATCATTACCTTGATTAAGTTCGATAGTGAGACATTTCTGCTGAGGCTAAAAAACGATAAGCAATTTGGTTGGTCAAGACTTTGGAACACAACAACTCTGCTTTTATATGTGGTAGAATGCATAAATATGATGTAGATGTTCATTAAGTTCAATGATTAACATTTGGAGCTGAACCTATCAGTTTCATTGGTCGATGCTTTGGGACAAGATAATCTCGATTCTTTCTGATAGAGAGTGATGAAACTTAGTGCTCGATACTTTTGGAAAAATAAATGTGCGATTAATTAATATGTGTCATCTATTTATTTTGGCATTTCGCGGGATGTGGGGGGGGGGGGACATCAGTTTTCAATGTCTTCTTAAAGCTTGCTTTTCCTGCTGTAGGTGTATATTTTGCTTTTTATTTGAAATTTATATAGAGTATTCATGAGATGAAAAAGATTTCTTATGCTATGAAGTTATGAAATTTTATTATTTCTGATAATTATTTTGTGGAGATTTGTCCTTAATCAGTTTTCAATGTCTTGTTAATGCTTGATTTCCCTGCTGTACGTAGGTGTATATTTTGCTGCCTGGCAACCAATTTTAAACTATTACTGTTAAACTATTGTGTCTTTTATAAAACTATTGTGTCTTTTATGACTTGTGTGTTGGTGCAATGCACTGTGAAACACTGTCTCTAAGTTACCATTAGTTTTATAAATTAACATATATAAATGAAGATTTTAATGATTGAGTAATTTAATTTTTAAGTCTTAATTGGAAATTGTTGCCCCTTCTAGTGTATGGGCATTGGGCTTACCTCATTACATTTTCTGCATTTTAAATGATTAATGTTTATGATTACCGGTATTATTGTATTATTATGAACTAATATAATATTATGTTGATTTGATATGTTATTGGCACGGCTTTTATTAGAGATATATACTACAATTCATTGGAGTGGTGAGATTTTAATATATACTGGTACCAATAATATGTGGCACTCAATAATTAGTTTGAATTATGATACTATATAATTTGATGATACAAGTTACATTATCACAAGACACTAATTTAATCAAATATTATTGCATTTGATTACAAATTGTACGAATTACTCTGTATATATATATATTCGATACAATCACCAGATTTATTATTATTTATTTTTCTATTGGGGAACTATTGCTTTATATTCATGAATGTTTTGGAACACCATAGTTGTCTCTTCTATTATATATAAAAAAGCTTATAGTCACCCCGCATTTCATCCAAGCATTAATTGTACAAACGTTACAGGATACGTTAACTGAACATAAGTTATTTAACCTTAGTTTTGAATGTTTCTGTAACGTGAACCAGGAAAGCTGTGTTGTCGTTATCAAAATATTCTACAAGACCGTTATGAAATATATTCGTGGCACAAATTTGAAATGTTTTCATAAAATACTCCCAAAACGTTATCTTAACATTTTTTCGGTTCGTTTTAGGTTATGAGGAAGTTACCGATAACGGTTATAGCATGTGTTAAAATCCACTCCCTCAACGTTCCGGATAACGTCTATAGCATGTGTTTTATTTCCCTTTCTGAACATTACAGATAACGTCTAGTGCAGGTGTTAGAATCCTCTCGGTCGGTAAACATTCCCTACAACGTCTAAAGCACGTGTTAATTCCTAACCCCGATGCCCTGAACCTTGATTCTTAAGTTGTGGGTCTCATTTCGATGGGTAGGGGGGGTTGTTAATCACAATTTTGAGTAAACCCCTGTTCAAAATATGGAGAATGCCATACAAAAAAATAAAAAGATTGGAATTTTGTTCCCCTAGCCAGTTAACCCCCCTGTACATGCCCTCTGAAAATTTACCCCTCTAATTTAACACTATTTGCAGATTTTTTTCAATTTTGAGCTTAAATCACATCAAATAGTAGCACATCATGCAACTTTAGACAGGTTTTTGAAGGTGCCGACTCCAAATATGGTCTCAGAAATAATCTCTGAAAATCCAATATGGCCGAAATCGAACATGGCGGTTAAAATTGACCATTTTCTGACATAGATAACCAATACAATGCAATATGTTTGTAATAGGTCTTTTTCTAGGTTTTTGAGTGTGCTGATTAAGAATATATGGCCAGAAATAGAACAGGAACATCCAGTGTGATGGTAATACCATATGGATCTACGTACAACTGTTACATTTGAACGACGGTAATGCCAGGTGTTATGAAATGTTTTACTCGTGTATTTCCAGACTGTGAGTAAATAATGTAGGATGGCTACACGGAAGCCGACGACAACACACTCCGCAGCACAGAAGCAGCTAGGATCTAGGCTGTACATTGAAAAACCTAGTTTTCCTAATGGTGTTCATCCTACAAAAACTGTTATAGTGGAAAATATGATGTATCTGATGCAACCTAATCGTGCTGAGCAAGGTCAGAAGACAATGCTGCATTGATTATAGCAGAACTGCGCCAGGAACACAGGATCTTTTGTAATATATGTACCATAAGATTATAACTTACCACATCAAGAATAAAATAGTAAAATTCTATTCAGAGTTTACAAATTTGATACAAAGTATCGAAACGAGGAAATACAATGAAAAATTTGAAGAATTCAATCAAGTCGCAAACACTATCTTCGATAAAACGGATAGAAAATACCATGGACTTTATAATACAGGTCCATGAAAATACTTATCAAGTAAAAATGATGGAAGAGGAATGGTACTTCATGAATGATCAACGAGCTGAGCGACTAATATTTTGTGGAGATTTTGTAATTTTGTTGACAGAAGTGTAATAAAACCATGCAGCGGAGAAGAATGGGTTGACAACAAAAGGAAGAATGAGTGTGAAAGCAGAACAAGATAGAGCGAGATCTGAACAAACAGTTAATTTCGGTGACGTTTCTGGTTATGAGGATCTTTGTAAGACCAACAATCAAATCCACACATGAAATAGCTTAAACGAAGATACACATTGTTTTCTCGAAGCAGCATCCCCAGAGAAAATATCGAAGATATTTTTTGCTGCTTTGTTGAATTCTTCAACTCCGTCACTGTATAACTGGTTCCGACATCCTTTTCTAGTTTGTATCAAATTTGTAAACTCTGAATAGAGTTTTAGCATTTTATTCTTGATGTGGTTAGTTCTTATCGTATATATATATACATGACAAAAAAATCCAGTGTTCCCGATGCAGCTCTGCTAGAATTAATGCAGCATTGTCTTTTGACCTCTGCCCATTTCGATTAGATCGGATCAGATACACCATATTTACCACTATAACAGTTATTGTACAAAGAACATCATTCGGTAAATCGGGTTTTTCAATGTACAGCCTAGATCCTAGCTGCTTCTCTGCTGCGGAGTGTGTTGTCGTCGGCTTCCGTGTAGCCATCTTACGTTATTTAGTCGCAATCTGGAAATACATGAGTAAAACATTTTATTCTACCTGGCATTACCTTTGGTCAAATGTAGCAGTTGTAGTTCATATGGTATTACCACCACATCGGATCTTTCTGTTCTATTTCTGGCCATATATTCGTAATCGGCACCCTCAAAAACCTAGAAAAAGACCTATTACAAACATATTATTGTGTTATATTGGTTATGTATGTCAGAAAATGGTCGTTTTAGCCGCCATTTTGGATTTCGGCCATATTGGATTTTCAGAGATTATTTCTGAGGCCATATTTGGAGCCGGCATCGTCAAATTCTTGTAAAATGTTGCATGATGTGCCACTATTTGATGTAATTCAAGCTCAAAATTGAAATAATCTGCAAATAGGTTTAAATTAGGGGGTAAATTTTCAGAGGGCATGTACAGGGGGGTTAATATGGTCGGAAACAACATTTCTTTTTTTATTATTGTTTTTTACTATAATCTCCATATTTTAAGCAGGGGTTTATGTTGAAAAGCGTAAAAATTGAATGACAAAATATCGAAATTTCAAGTTTGATTCGACTTTTACGTACAACAATCAACCTTTGTGCATAAGTCTGCCAACCTCAGATGTAGCAAAAAAGAAAAAAAAAACCAAATACTGCTTAAGAATAAGAAGATCCCAACCCTCCCTTCCTCCCTTAAGAACATCCCTTTTACTCCCTTAGAAAGGGGTCAATTCGACTTCCGTGTACAACATTAATTTTTCGTTAAAAGTTTTACTATTGGTTCACTAGAACATAATACTACCTTAAAGGGCCAATCCCGATAATATTTTAGAGAATTGTGTGTTAAAATCCCTTAAATCCTCTACGTTAGGGCCGAACAACTAACGCAATATATGTGATACGTTTTTATTTTATATAACAAAAACCTGTCAGTCTTCATCTGGAAACGAAGATCGGTGTCCCAAGCTGTATTATGCGGTGATTTTATAAAACCAGACTTTTATTCTTATAAATAATAATGTGTAGGTAAAATTTAAAATTCGTTATCAAGTATAGCACGTGGGTCATGCACTGTATAGGCGTCTAAAGGGACTGGAATCGATTATCAGGTAACCCAGCAAAAAGAACTGACCCGAAATCTTAAAAGGGTTACGTGTCCGGATAAGCAGTTCACGTCCAAACGACTCAATATTTTGAGCTGAAATTTTAGTTAAAAGTTTCACTATTGGTTCACTATCTTTTAAGAGTGCGAAGCCCCCTTCTATCTGGGATAAGGACGAGAAAGCTGTGGACTCGGGTGAAATGGCCAAAACTGACGAAGCCAACTTCAGCCTTCAAATATCATCATTCCTCAGATAGCATCAAAAACTCTGCTTAAGTAGATCCCTGACTCCTGACCCATTCTTAACCCCTTCAGAATGCACCTTTACCCATTAGTGATGAGTTAATTCAACTTCCGCGTAAAACAATATTTTTTGTTAAACGTTTCACTATTAGTCCATGGGTTTTATATAGCTCAGCTCTCAGAAAGGGGAGTTGATTTAGTTGATGACCCTAAAAGCTCACGTGCATTTTGTTCCACCTAAACCTAAATACAATCTGTAGGATTCGTCATGCTCATGATATTCACAAATACTCCAGACATATTAATATTTCATTGAGGACTCCAATAAATTGCTCTCGTTTCGTGTTGTCGACCTACTCACTAATGTGCCAAGAGACGAAGTCTTGATTTCAGAGTTCTTGAAACCCATATTCGGCAACTTTCTACACCACTGGATACATCACTACAAATTGAAATTATTCTTTTAATCAACGGAGTCCACATATAATATTCAAAAAAAGTAGGGGATATTTGATTTTTAGGTGTTATTAAAGTCACCTAATGAAACTGACGAAGAAACAAATGACAAAATGAAATGAAGTTCACATTCATCGATTTATTCCAAATGATCGTTAGACTAAGTAAGGCACAGACTGACCATTATAAGGGTAAAATGATACCCGGGGTCAAGCAGCAATGTTACCACAGCATCACAACAAAGTCAGTAACGGGTAAATCCTCCTCTGTTTGCCAAACAAGCATTGATCCGACGTGGCATACTCCTAATGAGACGTCTAAGGTCATTTTGGTCCATATTGTCCCATTCCTGTTGCAACGCAGCAGCAAGTTCTTGGACATTGGCAGGACGTTGTTGAAGTTGACGTAACCTCTGTCCGAGCATGTCCCAGACATGCTCGACTCGATGGGGGAGAGGTCGGGACTCAGTGCTGGCCAAGGTAATGTGGTGATGTTCTGTTGTTGGAGGTAACCTATAACGATCCTGGCCCTGTGACATCTTGCGTTGTCATCCTGTAAGATGAAACGGCGGCCATGACGTCGTGCGAACGGCACAACATGGACTGCCAAGATGTTGTCCCGGTAGTGGTGGCCCCTATGCAGTCGATTCCGAATCGTCTGGCCACTCACTCTCACACCAGTGTCTGTTTGAAGACGAGCGCTGATCTGATTTGCTGTGATGACACGATTTCTCAAGGCCAAGGTATGGATAAATTGATCCTGGGCTTGAGTTGTCGCCCTTGGTCGACCTGAGCGTGGTCTGTCCTGTACGGATTGTCTATCACGGTATCTGGACCATAGCCTGCTTATGACAGACTGAGAAACATTCATCGTCCGCGCCACAACCGCCTGTGTTGTGCCGATCTGTAGCATGCCAAGGGCACGTAACCTATCATTTTGGGTAAGCCGACGCATATCAAAATTTGTTTTCTGGTCACTTAAACAATTAAACTGATGTTTCCACCCTGGAATTCAATGCCACAATGACTGTAACATTCAAAGTCAGAGTCGTGCAAATCTTGGGTTGGACCCCCATGATGATCCCAAGCATCACCTGCATTCCATGCGGTAGCTATTGGTGCGTTTGGGCGTCACATGTAACTGGAAATGTTTCTTCTGTTAGGTTCTATAGTGACTTTTTTCGTAGTCATTTGCATATTTTAGTATTATGCCCCCCAAATCAAATATCCCCTACTTTTTTGAATAGTATATTTCACATGGGGAAACAACTATTATGGACTGATCCATAGTTTACCGATGATTTTCTACATTTACATGTTGTCACCACAAGGTGGCACTCTAACTGCTCCTTTTCAACCTATTGTCTGGTGGATAAAACCTTTGTCATGTGTTACACAGAGATGATACTGTCGCCCCCTGAATCACTTGACCAACCAACATCCAAGAAGGAAGTTGACAACAGCAGCCTCTCATTTCTTAATGTTCCGGGCCCTGTTTCACAAAAACTTAAATCTCCTTAAAACCATCTTAAACTAAAATTCATCATAACTTAAGATAGACGAGTTTCACAAAACGATTTTAAGCATTTTAGTTAAAATCCACTTAAATAATATTTTAAGTTAAAATCTAAGCTTAACTGAAACTATACTTGCAAGCAGGAATGACGGGATTCACTGGTGCCACGTTACCTTTGAACTTGTGTCACTTTAGGTGCCACGTTACTTTTGAACATATGTCACTTCCGGTACCAAAGAAACCAATAAACAGGTTTCCACAGAACCATTGCACACATCAAATAAAATGGTCGCAGAATCAACCAAATCCAGCAATATCAATTCATTTTATATATATGTTACTTGTAAGTGATCCTGGCAAAATTACATTACTACCAAAAGTTGATATCATTATTACATATTAAATAATTCTTGGTTGAAAAAAATATCGATTTTTAAAGTTAAAAATGCATTTTTTGACCAAATGGTGTCACTTCCAGTGTCAATTTTAAATTGTAATCAACTTGATATGACGCATACTTGCTTTTTGAATCAAATGGTGTCACTTTTGCGAATATCCATTAATAATTAACTATTTTACATGCAAAATTACGAAAACAGTGACATGCAAAACTGACCTTTCTCGGCAACTGCTTATATTACAAACTAATTTTCACATACATTCTCTTCGTATGGATTATAGCTACAAGTTTATAAAAGTTATGTAAAAATATTTTAAAATCTGAAAAGCCTGAATGGGTTGTAAATAGGTCAATTTTACGCCTTTTTTCACCTCTTAATCCAATTTGCTAGAAAATGAAATAGAAATTAAAAAAACTGCTTCCGACATTTTTTGTGCCTTTAAAGGACACACTCTTTTATTTATATCAGTTTTAAAATAAAATAATATTGTCTTTTGAAAAATGGTACCTAACTGTCAAAATTGTAGTTTTGGGCAGTTTTTGGTAAATTTACGCCACCTCGTTGCCGACAGATAACATTATTGAGTCAACGGAGCATATGAACTTTGTTTTGTACAAATCGAACAATAAATAACTAATCTAGGGCTGAAAAACTGAATTAACCAATGGCGGTCACGAAAAATTACTGAGACAAAAAAAAATAACATTTTTGCGCAAGTCAGATGACTCTTTAATTCTGTGTACAACACGACTAAAAGATAGGCTGGCACTGCCAGGCAGGATACGCCCACATTTTTGGGAGATGGATAGAGAACAAGCAATACCGAAAGTGATTTTTCCTACATCATTAAGTCCTGTATTTCATACTGTATTGGGAGCAGCCATTTTGTTGGTCAGTTCCAGTCTGATATTCATGAAATTCGAAGCCGACACAAAGTAGAAATGTTACTTTTCGTCAAAATCGGATAAGAATTGTGACCTGTAGAGAGTCCACAACCATGATATACCATATTTTTACACTATACGCGTACAAACGGTGACCATTTCGTCCGGCAATTTTGGTACGATTTTCACGAAATTCGAACTCAACCTTCCTTACGGAGCAACAGTAATATAATTAGAGTTTTTTTTTAAATCAGATAATAATCGTTCAAGAGATAGACAGAGAACAAGCAATACCGAAAGTGATTTTTCCAACAATCAAAGGCCATAATTCATTAAGTTACAATTTGATATGCACAAATATCAAAAAGAATAAAGATCTTTAGGTTATAAACAAGCATTTCAGGTTTCATCAACATGGAATTAAAATTGTCACCTCTACAGGGTCCACAACTTTGATATACCATATTTTTACACTGTTCGCGTACAAACGGCGGCCATTTTTTCTGGCAATTATAGTCCGATTTTCTCGAAATTCGAACTGAACCTTCCGTAGGGTGTAACGGTGATAGAGTCAAATGTTTTTTCTTAAATTGGATAATAATTGTGACCTCCAGAGGGACCATAGTCGATTTTTCGGACAATCAGGGGCCATAATTCAGGAAGTTATGATCTGATATGCGCAAATAACGAAAGGAACCAAGATCTTTGGGTTATAACCATGCATTTCAAGTTTCATCAAAATCTAATTAAAATTGTGACCTCTACAGGGTCCACAACCATGATATACAATTTTTTAACAGTATTCGCGTACAAACGGCGGCCATTTTGTATGGCAATTTTGGTCCGATTTTCCCGAAATTCGAACTCAACCTTCCTTACGGTGTAACGGTAATATTATCAACCGTTTTATTAAATCGGATAATAATTGTGACCACCAGAGGGACCACAAGCTAAAATAAGGCGATTTTGCGTATAATCAGGGGCAATAATTCAGGAAGTTACGTTCCAATATGCGCAAATATCGAAAGGAACCAAGATCTTTGGGTTATAACCATGAATTTCAAGTTTCATCAAAATCGATTTAAAAATGTGACTTTTACAAGGTCCACAACCCATGATATACAATTTTTTAACAGTATTCGCGTACAAACGGCGGCCATTTTGTATGGCAATTTTCGTCCGATTTTCCCGAAATTCGAACTCAACCTTCCTTAGGGTGTAACGGTGATATAATCAAACGGTTTTTTAAATCGGATAATAATTGTGACCTCCAGAGGGACCACAAGCTAAAAAGGGTGATTTTTCGGACAATCAGGGGCCATAATTCAGGAAATTACATTCCGATAGGTGCAAATATCGAAAGGAACCAAGATCTTTGGGTTATAAACATGCATGTCAAGTTTCATCAAAATCGGTTCAAAATTGTGACCTCTATAGGGTCCACAAGCTAAAAACGTGACTTTTCGTACAATCAGGGGCCATAATCCATGAAGTTTTCATCCGATACATGCCAATATCGAAAGGAACCGAGATCTTTTGGGGATAAACCTATATTTCAAGTTTCGTCAAAATCGGATAAGAATTGTGACCTGTAGAGAGTCCACAAACAAATTGTGGACGGACGTCCGGACGGACAGGGGCGACGACAATATACGTCCACATAAAAATGTGGGCGTATAAAAATATTCATAGATGAAAAAGCAACATGGCCGACAGAAGCTAGACGTGTACCTGGTCATAGCAAGTTATTACAAATCATGATTGATATACTTAAAGTAATGGTTCTAGAAACTGCATAGTTAAGTTAAGTATGAAGACGGAGTGTTCTGTGAAATTAGACTAACTTTATGTAAAGCCGATTTTGAAATATTTGATGTTTAAAAGTGAAGATATTTTCCTCGGCTGACATATACTCACCTGTGTGAGATTGTTGTGAGTAGATTTTGTAACAGCCAAGTTCGTTCAACCTTACACATAAAGCTGAACTCGGTTACAAAAATACCGAAATAATTAAATAAAAAAAAGTTAACGCCTCCAGCCGCCATACTTGTTTCCAATATGTGAAATAGATATGGTGGACATGGGGGCTTATGACCTGTAAAGGTTAGCCGATCTCACTTCCAGTTTGTTGCTTATCAGCAACCTGTACACATCCGGTTTTACGCTTCACTAGTGATTGCTCTATTTTCCCAACAGTATACCAAATTATTGAAGATTGCAAAATGTCTGATCAGGTAAGCCTGTAAATAATTATATGAACCGCGTCTACTACAATATAGCTTAAGCTTTACTCTAAAACAAAAGATACAAAAAGATGACTTACCCTGACGTGAAATTTCCAAGCAAAACAAATCAGCAACACAAACTACTGTCTTCTTCATATTATTATTATTTTTTCCACGTCTTCTTGTGAATATCTTACACATATATGTAAATCACCAAAAAAGTTATGGCAGCATAATGTCCAGTGTAATTATAACTAATACTGTGCAATAAACAGATAGTTTATAAATAATATTATGCAATAAACAGATAGTTTAGACTAGATTTTCACAAGCCGCAATGTCATTCTGCTGTTACTGTTGTTGTTGTTGACGATCAAGGGGCATAACTACATTTTTAGGGGCGGCTAAATTTATTGATGTTACGTTTTTTTTGTTATACATATTATTTTACTAATTAGATGACGTTACAATCAAGTCATATAACCATTTTGTCGATCAGATTGGGCCTAATATTGGACGCTTTGTTTTGCTTCAGCTTTTACTTTTATATAGTTATTTGGTACATCTATAGGTGTCTTGTTATCCTTGTGACAGGAGAGGAAAATGTGGAAGCTGCGTTTGTGCTAAAGCAAAAAAGCCATGTAGAGACTGCAAAAATGTTACTTGTAAAAACAAATCTACAACAAAGAAGGTAATAAACACTTGTATTTTTCAAAATTTGGCACCCCAAAATTGTAGTTATGCCCCTTGATCGTCAACAGCAACAGCAGACATGACATTGCGGCCTGTGAAAATCTAATCTAAACTATATGTTTATTGCATAATATTATTTATAAACTATCTGTTTATTGCACAGTATTAGTTATAATTACATTGGACATTATGCTGCGATAACTTTTTTGGTGATTTACATTAAGATATTCACAAGAGGACGTGGAAAATATAATAATAATATGAAGAAGACAGTAGTTTGTGTTGCTGATTTGTTTTGCTTGGAAATTTCACGTCGGGGTAAGTCATCTTTTTGTATCTTTTGTTTTAGAGTAAAGTTTAGGCTATATTGTAGTAGACGCGGTTCATATAAATATTTACAGGCTTACCTGATCAGACATTTTGCAATCTTCAATAATTTGGTACACTGTTGGGAAAAATAGAGCAATCACTAGTGAAGCGTAAAACCGGATGTGTACAGGTGGCTGATAAGCAACAAACTGGAAGTGAGATCGGCTAACCTTTCCAGGTCATAAGCCTCCGTGTCCGCCATATTTATTTCACATATTGGAAACAAGTATGGCGGCTGGAGGCGTTAACTTTTTTTTATTTAATTATTTCGGCATTTTTGTAACCGGAGTTCAGCTTTAAACACCAAACATGCCTAAAGGGAAAGAACAGGTTGTATCGAAACATAGAGGTCGGTCTGTATCTATAAAACGTAAACGTGGAAATCTTGAGTCAAGTGCCAGTTCTCACAGCATTTCCGAGTTTTTAGATGATGTTCTTTCGAACGAATCATCCTTAAAGTCGTTTGTTGGAGAATTAGTCAAACGAGATTTGATCATGGACCACATTTAGGCCGTGATGTGAAATTTCTAGCAAGCTTGCTTCTGCTGCTCCATCCCGACGATTTTCAGGCGGAAAACAAACTACATAATCTAATTCTTCTAGTATTACTTTGTATTTCCACACAACTTTTCTTTTATCAATTCTTTGACGTTTGACAGAAATCGTAAAATAAAAATGGGCTTACTTATCAATGTGCGATGGTATTTGAATTTCGCGGTGATTTGGTTTTAATAGATCACGTGACAAAGCTCACCAATCAGACGCACACGACGAAAGGTCAACGGGTCGTGTAGAGTGAAAGGTTTGTTTACGTTTTGATAGTAAAAAAGCGGAAGAATAACTAGAACTGTATACTCCGTGTAAATTTTGTTTAAAACACCGATGTAAAACCGTTTACTGTGAGAAACTGGGAAAAATTTAGGGTATGTGCTAACCAGTGGATCAAATTAGATGGAAATATTGATATGTTGGACAAAGAATTATAGGAATGTGCAGACAAAACTCTCTCTCATTCTAACAATACAGATTTCTCACATACATTACCAACGTAAAAAAAACCCAACAACTGTGTATGAATAAAGAACTATGTTTAGAGCAGCTAATATTTTACCAGCGAAATAAGAAAAAGAATAATAGGTCTGGTTAATTTGTTAAGGGGATCATATCTTAACATTTTCCAATTTTATTTCAAATGCAAGTTGATGAAGATATTCTCCTATTCCTAAATGTATGTCAACTCAGACTAAGACAAAAGACCACTATGGAAAAGACTGTGTCACCATTGAGGTGAAATACCATGTGCATTACTTTAAAGTTGCCTTACTGTATCTGCAGAAATTTATGCTCTTCTTGTTAAACTCTACTGTAACAAATGACAGGGTTAGGTTGACTATAGAGACCAAGAACCAAACAATATTTTCTCTGTGGATGCAAATCAGGCTGCATAAGGCTACAGATAGTTGTATTTGTTACAAGTGAAAGCTTTCTAGTATGGATTTGTGAAAATTGTTGAATATGAAAGTGACAGTCAAATGATATTGATGAAATTACATGATTTTTTATGAATAGGCCTACACCTGTATACATACATATGTATTTTTGTTAGCGGTTTGGACATTGGTGTGCATGTAAAAAGATCCCTTGGCAGTTGGAATTCGATATAAGAGTAGGCCATAGTGCTGTGCCCAGGCAAAATTTCCCTCATAATAAACTGTATAGCGCACGCCCGTCTTCCTTAACCCAGTACATGTATATAGGAGCTACAGATAGATGTATTTTTTAGAAGTGAAAGTTTTCTAGTATGGATTTGTGAAAATTGTTCAAATATGAAAGTGACAGCCAAATCATATTGATGAAATTGTGATTTTTATGAGTAGGCCTAAACCTGTATACATATGTATTTTTGTAAGTGGTTTTTACATTAAATATTTTAAACATGTTTTACTTAAATGTACTGTACATGTCGATAAATGTTCATATCATATTTAGCTATTTTAAGTTGACATATATGTTTTTATTTTCCTTTTTTATTCCAATTCAATTCGGACGTGGTTTCTCCTTGTCAGTGGTGCAGGCAGAGGGGCTGACAAGGTACAAGGACTGCTGTCTAGTCGTTCAAATGTGACGAAAAACCGAATTCCTGTGTAACATTGGTGTGCACGTAAAAAGGTCCCTAGGCAGTTGGAATTCGATATAAGAGTAGGCCATAGTGCTGTGCCCAGGCAAACTTTTCCTCGTAGTACACTGTATAGCGTATGCCCGTCTTCATTAGTCCAGTACATGTATAAGAGCAGAACAGTAGGACGGCGTTTAACTCAATTTCATTTCTTATTCATATTCCTGGAACCATTTTATTTAGTTAACTGTTTGTTTTTCTCTTATATGTACTTTTCTTTACTGGCAAATATCTTTTAATTTTGTACAGTGTATACGGACACAAGGCCTAATCTGTGTGTAAATACATGTAGTCTGTGCGGTTTAGTCCCCCCCAAAATTGATGATTTCTTAGGAGTATTCTTAGCCGGCCACATCCTCAGCCCCTCCAAAAAATCCTGTACCCCCCCCCCCCCCCCAATTTTATGAGCTGGCGACGGGCCCGATTCTGTGGATATAAAAATCTGAAAAGCAGATTAGAAACCATTCTCCAGTATTAATACACATTATAAATGATGTTATTATTATTATATACAATTTTCATTAAAGATACATTATATAAGATTTAGATAAAGAACAAGCCATTCTTGCTATAAAAGTTCAAAAGTAGATAATGTAAAATGAATAATTTGAAAATTTCATTCAAATTACTCTATTGCAAGCAAAGATATTAGCCTTTAAAGGTTTGGCAGACAATTTCAACCATTGTACTGTTTGATCAAAGCTAAGTCTCGGTCCTCCATACTTGATTAAATCAAAGTATCGCTGAAACATTTTAATCTATTTAATATCGGAGAAAGCTCATGCCATCGAGTGTTGTTGTTGAATACTGTATGAGGAAGTATATGAAATTGCATTCATTTCTTATTTTTTAGTAGTGTATTTCTTTCTATAAAATAAATGTATACTTATTTGACATCTCTTATAATATGTCTTTATTGTTTTGTTTTTTTAAAAAACAAGTATAATTGCATGATCAGGGTTGTTAGGTGAATCATTATTAATATTCTGTTGTATCAGTGGGCTCATGTAGATAATATTATTTTTTTTGTTTTTTTCTCAACATTATATATAATTGTTATACCGAACCAGTATTTCAATCATGCCAAAAACGTTTTCATCTGTATACTATATTTATATTTCTTTTGCATATTGTTGTATTGAAATAAAATGGAAAAAATACTTTTTCCAGGAAATATCACATTCATTGATACAATTTCGCTTTTGACCATATTTTTTCCGCAAATCAGGGCCTAGCCGTGTTCACGGTGTCAGCACAACATTTATCTGATGTTATTGTCCCGTAATTCAGGCATATTTGCAGAAAAATTCTCTCATACAAATGTAAACAAGCCAACGTGTTCCGTCTCGTAAAAGGTATTCCCTGGTCTATTTATGGCTATTGACCCCTGACCTAATGACGTTGATTGCTTTTATGGTTTCTGATTGGCTTAGAATATGATTTCTTCATCACATTATGGCTACACTTGACAAATATAGTCCGAGGCGTAATTCGAGTGTTGGTCTGATTGTACAAAACATCGCAATAGAAATGTGTACTACAGTGACGACTTACTTGTTTACTTGTGCAGCAAAGCGTCAGATTTTCGCCTGGAATTTGCTGGGACAAAATGAAACGATTTTCGTGGCTAAATCACAGCCTAATTATAAAAATAATTCATCCAACATTAACAGACCCTCTACGCAATCGTATAGATGATTTAGAGAACCGAGTCGATGACTTAGAACAGTATTCTAAAATTTAGTGGCATCTCCGAAACACCTGGGGAAAACACTGATAATATAGTGATAAATGTTATTGACAATGACATACTTCCTGAAAAAGAGACCAAATTGACACTTAGTCAAATTGGCCGAACTCACAGGGTTGGAGCTGAACGCAAAGACAAGGGACGTGACATAATAGTACGCTTTATTAGCTACAGAGACAGAGCAAGGATATATGGTTCTAAACGCAACTTAAAGAGAAACCTCACCCAAAATCACAAGATATTTATCAATGAAGCCCTCACTCGTAAACGCGCTACACTTTACAAAAGATGTCGTGATATGTTTAAATCAAAGCTGATTAAAAACTGTTGGACGTACACATGTATGATGGTCGAGTGTACATACGACCTCTAGCAGACGACAGAAATATTGTCATTACATGTGAGCAGGACTTGGATAACTTTCATACATCTACAACCGGAGAAAATTCACAAGCTCATAAATCTCTGTTTAATAACAACGAAGCTACATTATCACATTCTGCAATTAACACATCTTCCGATTGTATAGACGGCGATAATAGAGTTGGAACATTAAAACAACAATCCTTACGAGATTTTGGCGGATTTGCCTCAACCCCACAGCCAGATAAAAAGAAATAATGATGCCCGACTGTATCTTTACAATTTTGAACCAATCAATATTATTCCCAAACCACTATACCTTATTATATACTGATTTTTGCTGTTTTTCTTAATAACTAAACTTACATTTTATGTATTTAAAATATATATAAACACACATTATGCAAGAGCTAAATCTGGCTAATGTAGGTCTTGCTTTGGGCCTGAAATATTGTCTAAATTATTAATTAACAGTTACTCAGACCATAATCAACTTTCGATGTCATCGCTAACCTGCATTATTTACTGAATTAGGATCTGATTTGCTAATTAGTTTTCATTCACGATTTAATCATGAAATGCATGACCGATACTATGCCCTTTGTCATGCAGACCTTCGTAACGATGATCGAGGTTTTGTCGAAGATTCAATCGCTAAATCCTAGGTTCAGAGTGGATCAATTTGACTGAAATTTTCAGCAAATTCCATTTACATTATTTAGTTTGTAACTATTACCTAATCACCCATAAAGTATCTTTAAGTTGATGACAACTTGATAATACCTCAAATTGTTTCATGCATTCGCCATTGCCACAATTATCCTACATGTAATTATAAGTTTGCCTAGATTTTTAAAAACAATGTCGAAATCTCCCTGTAAAGTAATGTCACGTACGTTACTTGATGGTTCCCCTATAGTCCAATTTTACTGAGTTATGTAAGCTTAGGCCACTATTTAGTTTATATTATATAGTTACATGTATTACATTTATATTATTACACGACTAATTACGATATAAAATTCATCGAATGTATAAACTGTACAAACAATACAATGCTTGTAAAATTAACTACTCAAAGGTTTCATTCAAATATTTACTATTTGGGTTATCATCCCAGTCTAAACTTTTGATTTCGTTATTTATTCCTTTTAACAGATAGATTGAAGACAGCCAGTTATCTAAATAATTGTCAACTATGGGAACTCACTTCTCGTATCAAAATTATATATCGGATTGTTAATGTGACCACCCTCTAAGTATTATCACTTTAAACTTCCATCTTCATTTTTGTTCAATTTGTCTACTTTAAATATCGTTCGATAAATGTTATAATAACTTAATTATGACCGAATCATTCAATGTTTATGTATTATACCTTTGTTTTAACTGTAAATATTTCACTGCTTTTGTGTATTTTGTATTTCTTCTTCTTTTTTCTTTGTCTAATGAACACACGGACATGCTTGCTACAACAACTAATGATTATATGACTGAGACCCTGCCAACCCACTTTCACAATCCTTTGATTAGTAGTTATATATACTACTGTTTGCTATTTCAAAAGGACTGATTGTGTGAGAAAGTGGTTTGATGGGTCTCATACATCGAAAGTATTATTGCTTTATATATGTATCCCAAAAGACATTTTCTTATATTCTTCGTTTACTTATCTATTTGACAATGTTTACATTCTCAAATCACTTCTATTAAAATCCGGCGATATAGAACTGAATCCCGGCCCAAATATTGAAAATATAGATCCGCTATCGGTATTCCATCTTAACACACGAAGTATAAGAAATAAACTTGACCAAATATTCGAAATAGCAGATGATTTTTATGTGTGTGGTTTTACTGAAACACATTTAGACGATAAAATAAGTCACGAGTGTTTAAGAACTGGTTTCCACAGTCCCTTTCGAAAGGACAGAAATTCAAACGGTGGTTGTATTTTGGTTTATATTAACGAAACTTTATTTTGCAAAAGAAGGAACGATTTAGAACATAAAGACACAGAAATCATATGGGTAGAAATCAAATTCAAACATAGGATCATCTTAGTAGCAACAGCATACAAACCACCGAATGCTAACTATGAATTTTGGTCTCGTTTAGATACATACATCAACTGATACACTACTGACACTGTTATAATTCTAGGTGATTTGAACATCGATCTTATCACTACAAAAAACAGTAAGTTACATGATTTATTGTTATCAAACTCGTTAAGAAATGTTGTTTTAACGCTAACAAGAGTTACGTCCACAACATCTACTTTATTAGACGTCATTTTAACCCCACTAGACCTAAACGTTTGCTTAAGTGAAACTATAGATTTTGATAAACATATTTCTGATCATAAAGGTGTTAGTTGTGTTATAGATATTAATGTTAATACTACGGCAAGTTTTACAAGAGAAGTAACTATTTATAAGCAAGCGAATTATGATAAATTCAACAATCTTATATATGATTTTGACTGGATAAATCGATTTAATTTTCTCAATTTAGATGATGCAACTGAATTATTTTACGATACTTTAAATCAGTTTATCAACGAATGCATCACCAAAAACCGACGCGTGACAATTCGACCTTCTGACAAACCATGGTTTAATTCCGAAATAAGAAAAGCGATTAGAAAACGTGATAGGTTACGAAGAATTTCTATTCAAACAAAAAAACTGAAGGATTTGAATCGGTACAAAAAAACAAAGAAATAAAGTTAACAATTTAAAAAAACAATTAAAATCTAAATATTATGATAAACTTGTTTCAACTATCACCCAACCGAATAATACGTCTAATGATTTTTGGTACTCAATGAAAAATTTATTAGGTCAAAATGTTAAAACTGTTATACCGACTTTAATATCAAATACAGATGGTAAAGTTGCATACAATGACTGCGAAAAAGCCGAATTACTAAATTCCTTTTTTATATCCGTATCCAATAATGAATCACTAAGCGACTCATTAGAATTTCGTTCTAAAACAAACTCTATATTTAAAATGCCCGAGATTCAAAATTCTGAAATAACTGACTTAATTTTAGATCTTGATATCAGAAAAGCAAACGGCCCTGATAGAATAAATAATCTCCTCTTAAAGCATCTAGCAAAGAGTATCTCTATCCCCTTATCTCTACTATTTAATAAATCCTTACAAGAGGGAATATTCCCAAAAATATGGAAACAAGCTAATGTTATGCCCCTATTTATAAAAGGTGACAATTCCGATGTTACTAATTATCGACCTATATCGTTATTAAGTGCTATTAGCAAATTACTTGAAAAAATAGTTTTTAAACACATCTACAATTATTTTCACTTTAATTATTTACTAAATTCCTATCAATCTGGCTTTAGACCTAAATTTTCGACTGTACACCAACTTAATGAATTATACGATAACATATTGCAGTCATTAGAAAATGGCGAAAGTTCATGTTTCATCTTTTGTGACATCTCTAGGCATTTGGTAGAGTGAATCACAATGGTTTACTAAAAAAAACTACGTAACAATGCTGATATTCCCGTTCCTTTTTGTAAATCCACATTATACCAAAAGTCATTTATACCCCAAACAATAAGAGACTGGAACAACTTACACGAATCTATAAAAACAATTCCTGATATTAAACACTTTAAATCTAAATTAAATAATACCAACAATGACAATGTAGCACCCAGTTTTTTTCAATCCGGTAACAGAAAAGAAAATATTATACATACTAGAATGCGTCACCAGTGTAGTTCGCTAAATTCTGATCTCCATAAAATTAAATTGATTAATAGCCCTCAGTGTAATTGTGGATATCCAAATGAAAACGCAAACCATTTTCTTTTACAGTGTAAGCAATTTAAAAGTGAAAGAGCAAAATTATTTGAATCCCTGACCCAATTCCCTACGATTAATGTGCACACACTATTGTGGGGTGACAGCAATTTACCCAACCACCTAAACAATTCATTGTTCGGAAAAGTGTGTTCATATATAAAAGCAACTGAACGTTTTAAATGTTGTTTGTAAGCTGTGTTCACTTGCACACTGTTCATTTATGATTTGTTTTTTTTTTGTTTATTTGTCTGTTATTTATCATGTACATTAGATCAATATTTGTTACATCTCATAATTCCTTAAGTAAGCTGCACTATATATTACATTTATACAATTTCTGACTATGGAAAGGACGTTTGTAAGTTTTAATAACTTTTGTCCAATCCAATTGTATCAAGAATTTTTTTTGTTGATGCAATAAAATATGTTTAAAACCAAAACTAAATGAAAAAAAAATTTGTAAAATTTTAAATTTTCGAAATTTGGCGCCTAATATCTTCGAAGATTTGCCAAAAATCGAAAGTAGCATAGCAATGTGCCCTGTCTCCGGCTATGCCAAAATGTATCGACACTTAAAATCCAATGACTATTGTTAAAATTACTGCAATATTTTTAAAAACGATAACTTCGGTTATTTCGCATTGTCACAGAACGTTCAAAATAGCTTCATCTTCTAAGTCACATCCACTTTCCCAGTAAAACCGAAGAAATCGTAACGATGCGACAAGTAGTTGCTTAGGTCTATTCAAATTGGAACCTGAATAATAACTAGACTTGCTTGTAAGGCTGAAGGCTTTCACCTTACCGAAGGCAGCACAAAATGCCCACCACTCACCCCTTAAAACACACACACACACTCACACACTTAAACAACTCAGATATTGACACTTTCTGTGCATGCGCATTACGATAGAAGGAAAGTGAAAAATATAGTTGAACAATTTACAACATTATGAACATGGATCGGTAGAATCCTACAGACGCCAGAAATCTAAATACGCAATCAAATTTCAGTACATTTTCAAATTTTTAGGAAAAAAGGAGAACGGCGTGGTATTGCAATTCGACCTTTATCGCATCCGCAATATCACCGGCTCTACAAAAATATAGCTTTTTCCAAAATCGGTTGGGAACTGACATTATTAGGACCTATTTTCATTTATGCACGTTAAAGATTAACTTCACTTCCGGTCTGTTCAGAATTTTCGCAATAGTTCTAAGTACTTACTGCTTAAAACATAGGAAAAATCATTATTCAGAACTCTATCTGCTTTAGTTTCATAGATCTACACGAGAATGAAAAAAAACAACAGTTTTTCGAATGGGACAAAAAAAAAAGATTCTGTCAGATCATAACCAAAACCAAGAATCATACCTTTCAACATCAACTTTTCAACATTTGTCCAGAGGGTGGCCTTCCTTACAAATAGTTTCAGTAAATAGCGCCATTTTCGCTGGTATCATATGATGGCGTCGTGTAGACAAAAAACCTGGGATAATAATTTCAGAAGTAACTGTTATTGACTAAAATGAATTATTTTCACTCTAGAAGCAGCATTACCAGATATTGGTTACCAGTAAAACACCTTTAGTTCAAATATTGCCTCTTTCAAAAAAAAAGCTCTCTATATAATGCTTTATACGTAGGCAAAACGTTCCGATTATGACCAACTCGGACTGTTGTCAATGTCACACCAATGTGTACACGGGACTTTGGAATCACGTCCATATCAACTACTCAAATATGCAACTGGTTCAAAAATTGATTTAATATTGGATGAAATATCAACAATTTTCTGATTTCGTACACGTTAAAGATTTGACGTCACTACATGTAACATATAAAAATTTAATATTTATTACAGATAGAGTCCATGCTCAAACTGGTTATCTCAACTGAGAACGACATGGTTATCTCAATTCGACCTTTATCCCATCCGCAATATTCTCGGCTGTACAAAAATATAATTTTTTTCGAAAATCGGTTGGGAATTGACATAATTAGAACCGATTTTCATTCGTGCACGTTAAAGATTTACATCACTTCCGGTCTGGTTCACAACTTTCGCAAAAGTTCTAAGTACTAAATGTTTAAAACATGGGAACAATCAATATTCAAAGCTCTATCTGCTTTAGTTTCAGAGATCTACACGAGAATAAAAAAAAACCTGAGTTTTCCGATTGGGACAAAAAAGTATCGTAAGTGTCAAACAATAACCAAAACCCAGAATCATACATTCAACATTAATTTTTCAGCATTTATTCAGAGGAGTGCCTTCCTTATAAATAGCTTCAACAGAGAGGTTTATTTTCACTGGTATCAAATGATGACGTCATGGAGACAAAAATCCTGCGATATAAATTTCAGGGGTAACTATTAGAAGCACCAGTAACAGATACTGGTTACTATTCAAACACCCTTAGTCAAATATTGCCACTTTTAAAAAAAAGCTCTCTATATATGCTTTATACGTATGCAAAACGTTCCAATTATGACCAATTATGACACATCAATGTGTACACGGGACTTTGGAATCGCGTTTTCATGTCAGCTACTCAAATATGTAACTGGTTCAAAAATTGATTTTATATTCAATGAAATATCGCCAATTTTCGGATTTCGTGCACGTTAAAGATTTGACGTCACCAACATATAAAATTTTGATATTTATTAGAAACAGAGTCCATGCTCTAACTACATTAAACTTTCTATGACCGGTGCAATATTCGTACTTCTACTCATAAGAAATAAATAATGATGGCAAAATAAACTTTTTAATAAAATTAATATTATTTTTCTTACAATATTCTCTTACATCATTAAATGAGCTCTTTAATACATTTTTATACGCCCACATTTTCATGTGGACGTATATTGTCGTCGCCCCTGTTCGTCCGTCCGTCCACAATTGTTTGTGAACAGTCTACAGGTCACAATTTTTATCCGATTTCAATGAAACTTTAAATATAGGTTTATCACCCTAAGATCTCGGTTCCTTTCGATATTGGCATGTATCGGACCGTAACTTCATGGGTTATGGTCCCTGATTGTACGAAAAATCACGTTTTTTAGCTTGTGAACAGTGTAGAGGTCACAATTTTGAACCGATTTGGATGAAACTTAAAATGCATGTTTATAACCCAAAGATCTGGGTTCCTTTCGATATTTGCGCCAATCGGATCGTAACTTCCTGAATTATGGCCCCTGATTGTCTGAAAAATCGCCCTTTTTAGCTTGTGGTCCCTCTGGATGTCAAAATTGTGATCCGATTTAAAAAACCGTTTGATTACATCACCGTCTCATGGTTATGAAGGCTGAGTTCGAATTTCGTGAAAATCGGACCAAAATTGGCGGACAAAATGGCCGCCGTTTGTACGCGAATAGTGTGAAAATATGTTATATCAAGGTTGTAGACCTTATAGAGGTCACAATTTCTATCCGATTTCAATGAAACTTTAAATATAGGTTTATCATCCTAAGATCGGGGTTCCTTTCAACATTGGCATGTATCGGACCGTAACTTCATGGGTTATGGCCCCTGATTGTACGAAAAATCACGTTTTTAGCTTGTGGACAGTGTAGAGGTCACAATTTTGAACCGATTTGGATGAAACTTGAAATGCATGTTTATAACCCAGGGCTTGCCACGAGACGCGAGCAGTTGCTCGCGCTGTGCTCGCGTAAAGGTAGATTTACGCGAGCTATTCGTTGCTCGCGCAAATGTTTAGGAAAAACCTGTAAAAATAATCAAAATATTGACGAGTTTATTGCCCAAACTAATCCAACAATGTCAATAACGTCATAAATTCGTCTGTCAAACTGACATTCAACAAGCTGCACGCGGCATTTCGTCCTTAAATTTGATCGGCTAATGAGTCGTGTTACTAAAAATACACTTTATACCTGAACGTCATGACTGGTTTTCCTACGAAGACCAGTAACAAACGCGTGATAATCGAGTCTAAAGTAAAGAATGTTTACATCCGGATGATTTGGCATTTCACGCTAAATGAACACGTTTCAAACTTATAATTATCGGTATTTCTTATTTTATCAGAACTTCGACTTTTATTCCATTGTGCAGTCGTATAATTTTAAATCTAAGTGTAATAATTGGCTAAAGGAAACCTGATTGCCCTACCTATCCACATTTATGTCGTGGGGTGAAGAAATCCGTACGGAAATTGATTATAAAAAAAAAAGAGTAGGCCTATGACTTGTCAAAAACAGAAAAGCGATGGTCACACATGTTTACTGCAAACTCTGTGCCAGGAATAGCAATTTTGGCGCTCAATCGTTTATTTTGTTGTTTTGTTATACTAGTGCCAACTCATAGTAATAGTACTACATGTATGATGTAAATAAAGAATTGAAAAAAAAAAAAATTAATAAATAACAAACTTTAAACAGCATTTTCATTATTTAATTTAACAAAAGTATCCAGGCAACAAATTGATTTTAAATTGAAACAATTTTAGAAAATGTGTGCTCACGCAAGCAACATTTTACGTGAGCAATTTTTATTGCTCGCCCTGCTCGCCCAAACCTATATTTGCGAGAGCAGTCATCTGCTCGCCATCAATTTATTCGTGGCCAGCCCTGTAACCCAAAGATCTTGGTTCCTTTCGATATATGCGACAATCAGATCGTAACTTCCTGAATTAAGGCCCCTGATTGTCTGAAAAATCGTCCTTTTTAGCTGGTAAGCATTTTTTTCCGTCCACCGGAGCCAGGTCTTATGACGTCATATGAGGATTGTGGGTTAGGATAAGGGTTAGGATAAGGGCTGTGGCCTGCAGATTTCGTCACAGTCTCGAGATGTAGACAGGGCTAGCCCTAACCCTAACCCTGGGCCAAACCTAACCCTTATCCTAACCCACTATCCACATATGACGTCATAAGACCAGGCTCTGGTGGACGGTAAAAAACGTTTACCTTTTTAGCTTGTGGTCCCTCTGGAGGTCAAAATAGTTATCCGATTTAAGGGCAAGGTAAAGTGACACCATTTTGTCACAACACCTGAAATGGGGGGTTCTCAAAAAGGGACTTACACAAGCTTTAATGCTGATATGTTGGTATCTACATGTGCCTGAGATGATACAGAACAATAAAAAATGGGTGGAAATCCAAAACAATAACTTTGAAATAAAATATTTACCAAATAATAAAGGAAATTCCTGTCAGGGCTGTGCAGCTACAAGCTTTATAAAAAAGAACACAGGAAAACTAAACCGGCCAAAAGTTGCTCAGATAATCAAACTCCAACCATCAAGACTTGAAATCAGAAAAAAATTTATCAAAACTTAGTTATAGGACCTCAAAGTTTTCAAATATTTTGTAAACAAAAGGCCATTTTGTTTTATGCACTACTTTCTCTGCAGATGTATGGTGTACCACTAGTGGCACAGTGAATAGCAATATAGGCCCTATGATATGAGTTTCACAGAGATATGAATGTGAGGCATTTATCTATGGAGGGGGATCCTAGCCAAAACTCTCAATTTGTGAAAATACATTTGTCGATTTGTGAAAGTAAATTATTAATTTGTCAAAATACAAAATACATTTGTCGATTTGTGAAAGTACATTTGTTAATTTGTCAAAATGCAAAATACATTTGTCGATTTGTCGTACAACAAAAATACATTATTTCATGTGTGAAAATACACCTGTCGAACCTACAAAGCACAGATTTTGAAATAAAATAGCTTTTCTTTATAGTTTCAACATATGTAATTTCAACATTTGTATTTTCAAGATATGTAATTTCAACATTTGTAGTTTCAACAGTTGTATTAACGACACTTGCATTATCGAGCCTTGCATTAGCAAGCCATGCATTAGCGAACTATGACCATATTTGGGTTGATGACGTTGATCATTATGGAGGGGGATCCTTGCCAACGATGCTGCAAGGCCTGGATGCCGGCCAGGAAGAATTTTTTTTATTTTTTATCCCCTCCCCCTAAAAAATTTCACATAGCTGAAATGGCGTCATCTTAACTAAGAAAATGAGGGCTGACAAGTTACTATTGTGTTAGGGTTAGTCCTTTCAGTGGCAGTTATTTGATAGCTGCACTATAGCCAGTTTTGTCCATTTCTGGTGATTCCTGATAGGTTAATCACACACAAGATGGCCTGGTATAAAAACAATATTAACACTACAGATGCAGTTCTTATGAAATGAAATGAAATGGGGTTTAACGTCCTACTCTTCTGCACCTGTCCATGATTGTACTTTCTTGGTGACAAAAGTCTGCTTCAATCTGGCCTCACAATACCATTTTATGCATTTTGTCAGTTTGAACCATCATCTTTTATGGGTCATTTCGTTATCAGCGAGATGCACACTTTCATTTAAAATTAAATTGAACTGATACCTCGAATGTGTGAATATAAATTTTTCTCGAGCCTCGGGGTCGATATATTGGTGTCAGCTTGGCCCCCAGGGCCGAAACCAACTGTTATGGACAATTTCGAACTCAGTGAGATGTACTCTTCCATTTAAAATTGGTTTGACTGATACTTCGAATATATGAGTATAACCTATTTTTGACCCTTCGGTTCTGCAGTCCATATTTAGGGTGTCAATTGGGGCCGTCCAATGGCCATAAGCGTCTGTTGTGGGCAACTTCGTACCTAGTGAAATGTACTCTTTCATTTAGAGTTGGTTTTGACCGGTACCGCGAATTTATGGCCCCATCGTCGTAGGGCGTCAATTTGTGCCATTCCATGGGCCCAATCGTCTGTTACGGACAATTCCGTAACCAGCGGCATATACTCTTTCAATTAACATTAGTGTCTACTAATAACTCGAATGTATGAATATAACCCTTTTTTTAAGCCGCCCAGAAAGGATGGGGGGTCAGTTTGGACAGTCCCAAGGCCAAAATCGTCTGTTATGGGCAATTTCGTACTCAGTAGAGTGTATTCTTTCATTTAAAATTGGTTTTGACCGGTACCTCGAATGTATGAGCATCGTTGGCAAGGATCTCCCTCCATAATGATCAACGTCATCAACCCAAATATGGTCATAGTTCGCTAATGCATGGCTTGCTAATGCAAGGCTTGCTAATGCAAGTGTCGTTAATACAACTGTTGAAACTACAAATGTTGAAACTACAAATGTTGAAATTACATATCTTGAAAATACAAATGTTGAAATTACATATGTTGAAACTATAAAGTTACGCTGTGTTATTTCAAAATTTGTGCTTTGTAGGTTCGACAGGTGTATTTTCACACATGAAAAAATTTTTTTTTGTTGTATGACAAATCGACAAATGTATTTTGCATTTTGACAAATTAACAAATGTACTTTGACAAATCGACAAATGTATTTTGTATTTTGACAAATTAACAAATGTACTTTAACAAATTTGACAAATGTATTTTCACAAATTGAGAGTTTTGACGAGGATCCCCCTCCATATTTATCAGTGTTCTACATTGTACAAATAGCCTTCATATTCCTGATATAACATCTAATTGCAATAGAAGCAGCCTTTTTTGCTGGTATGTGTGTGGGGGGGGGGGAATTTTCATGAATTTGATAAATGTATTATTTGTGAGTGACAGAGAGACAGACAGAGAGGTTTAATGGCTTTTGGATACAAACTAGGGGCTAACTCATGGTTTAAATTTATTTCAATAATTTGATAACACCTAGGGGTTTTTACCAGTAGGAAGACTGGGAAAAAATCCATTAGGTTGTACAGGTGACCCTACTACCTGTCACATGCAAGCAGAGAACTTAAACTATGCCAATTGACTCAATGACAGACCTTGTGATCAAATGTGCACATGTTAATCTTTCGGATACCCAACTTACTTAAAAAGAAAAAAATGGGGTTTAACATCCACTCGACACAAAAAAGGTCATTTTGGGACTAACATATGGTTTAATTTTATTTCAATAATTCGCTTCCCCATAGGGGTCTTTAGCAGTGGGAGGAAACTGGAGGACCCGGAGAAAACCCACGAGGTTGAACAGGCGACCCTACTCCTTGTCACGTACAACCGGGGGTTCAAAACCAAGCTAGATGAATCAATGACAGGCTTTATGACACAGCACGCACATGCTATCCAATTCGGCCATCCAACTCCCCTTACTCAAAAAGCATTCATCTAGTAATGTACAGGTATGTACATCAAATGGAATAATCCACATTATTTACAATTTGTTATACGCACCTATTATTAAAGTCAACAAATCCTAGATTATATCTCAGTTCCTGGCATTCATTAGACAAGTATTCCTATATTTCTGAAAAATAAATAATGTAAAGGTGTATTTTTCAATTCATTTTCTAAATCCAACACATACAAAAATTCTATAATCAAACATCAATATACATGTACATGTGTAAAGCATTCAGCATTATTTGCAAACTTCCAATGGGAGGTGATATCAGATGTTCTAGTTAATTAGATGCTGACAGAAATGAATCACATCCATTCAAAGATGTACAATGTACATGTCTTCTAGAAGGGTTAGTACGTTGCACCCTGCCCATGCACAACACTCATCATGTTGCAAAAGTGTAACTTTACTGTCAAGAGAGAGAGAGAAAATTGGGTTTAACGTCCAATCGACACAAACTAGGTCATTTTGGAACCAACATATGGTTTCAACTTTTATTTCAATAATTCGATGCGCGTAGGGGTCTTTAGCAGTGGAAGGAAACCGCAGTGCCCGGAGAAAACCCACGACGTTGAGAAGGCGCCCCTATCTCCTTGCCACATATGCTCTCACCAGGGATAGAAACCACAGCCGCAAGTTAGAGGTGACCGGCCAGCTAGAGGTCGAAGCGCGGCACTCTAGACTACTAGGCCATCCCAACCCCCCTTTACTGTCAGGATAGGAAATGGTTTTTATTGGCATGATGGTTGCTTTAGGCATGCTAGATTTAAAAAAAGACAGCCACCATGGTAGATACATTTGCCATCAGTTTGGAGGATTTTAAATCCACACATTTTCACATATTTTATTTGAATAGGAATGTTTGTTTTGGAGGGTTTTTTTTTTGTTCATATTCTTATCTGGAGACCAAATGTACAATAAATACTATCATTGTAGCCTGGAATAACCAGACGCTAGAGATTGCCATTCAATTGAGACATCTGGCATATTTCGCAAAATAGAATTGATTTGAAATTTTAGTAAATCAGTTTATATACATTCATATTACATTATTATATACGGTGTTACCCATTTGTGTCAATTTCTAAGTCTCAAATATTTATCTCCTGTAATTAAGGCAACACGCCTGCCATAATCTGCATAGATTATGTTGTCGAATTCTGTAAAAAAAGAATAAAAATGTACCAGTGGTTATATCAATGAAGAGTTTATATGAAACAAATCTTAAATAAACGACACATATTTATATAAGAATTTTAAACATGAAAACCCCTACAAACCATGTCTTAAAAAAAAGTATACCTAAGCCACAGAAAATAATTTAGACCTAATTAATTAATACCGGTAATAATATAGGCTAAAACTAAAACATGATAATTTTAACATACACAAAACCCACAAAATGTAGCACTAGAAGAAATTGAAATTATCCAACAATTAATTTTCAAGTTGACAATATGAATAAACCTAATGCAAAGGTTTAATTTCAAAAAGCTCAGTAAAATGATTAGTCAAATAAACTGAAGACTGTCGTCTTTGGCACGTGCTACCTATGGGGTTCCGTAGTCCCAAACTAAATACAGGACATGCCATTAAAAACTATTATATTCTCAAATGGATATCACCACAATATAAGTTGCAATGCAAGAATGCAGTGTGTACTTACCAATATGAAAATAAAATTTATTCAACGAATTTGAGGTCACTTGGCGGAATACCTGACAACTCATCCCAAAGACAACTCATCCCAGACAACTCATCCCAATAAAAGACAATTCATCCCACTTTTAAAGACAACTCATCCCAAGTCAAAAGACAACTCATCCCAACTTTTAACCCCCCCCCCCACTCATTCCAAGTTACAAAGAAATACCACAAATTAATCACTAAAAAATAATATGAATTTATTACATCAACAATTTATTAAATTATATTTTCTGGCATATCGAGGTGAAAGTGTTGATTAACTGAATTTTCTTTTAAGTAATTTTATATTATAAGATTCTTAATCAATCCAAATAGTTTGTCTATAATATATTGCATAACTGATAAATTATAAAGCATGATTCTATAACAAAATATATGATGGTTAATATATTAAGTAACCATAAAATAATGAGATAATTGAAAGCCATTCTTTGGTTTGTCACTTGTTACCTTGAGATTAAGATTAAAGTGAAGTAAAACTATTGTCTTTTAATCTAACTGATTGATTGAATGATTGACTGTAAATTAACACTTAATCTTTGATTAATAAAGTAATCTTTTCCTCAAAGATTCACTTTTTAAGTCACATGTCTAAAGAAGAATCCTACATAAAAAGTAATAAAAGAAAATGCTGAATGCCTTCTAATAATTTGTTAAAACCGATTTAAATCTTTTTAAAAAAAATAATGAATTGGATTTGTGTCAGATACACCTTATTTATTTCTTTGTTGCTTTTAAATTTGATGTTTATCATATGTAAATATTTATATGTAATTGAAGAGTAATTGAAATGTAATTGACCATTGCATGATTTTTGGAATGTAATTAATTACATTTCCATTACTCATTACTTTTGAAATCTTCCATTACTCATTACTTGACATTAAAGTCTTACCAGTATTACAAGTTCTATGCTGCCATTGTTCACACCTGTCACAGTGAACAGCCCCCTATCTTAGGCAAACTACTGATTCACAGACATACAGCTATCAGACATTTACAGATTTAACATCCAATATATGTTATATATTATGGAAAGGTTGATTAAATTAAATTACATGTATTTACACTTCATGGGTTGAAAGTTGGTAAACACAAAATAAAAAGTCCTTGTATATTAAAAATTTAATTTAAAATATTTGATTTCAGTTTTTTTATACAATACCCCAACTTTGACACTTACTCAAATCATTTTAATAAACGTTATAATATTTGTCTTTGAAGTGCTTCACCAATCTGATTGGATTTGGGCTGAGTGGTCTTCAAAGATAGCAACTGAATTGAAACAAATATCACTTATATTTGTTGGGATGAGTTGTCTTATAATTATAACCTGATTCTCTCTCTATCCATGTTTTAAAGTTGGGATGAGTTGTCTTTTATAGTGGGATGAGTTGTCTTTTGACTTGGGATGAGTTGTCTTCTAGCTTGGGATGAGTTGTCTTATATTGGGATGAGTTGTCTTCTAGCTTGGGATGAGTTGTCTTATATTGGGATGAGTTGTCTTGGGATGAGTTGTCTTTGGGATGAGTTGTCTGGATACCACTTGGCGACGAAACCACATGTACAAACTTTTTTGACAGTTCAATATCATTCCACCCTTCGAAAAAAAAACACTTCTCCAGAGATCGGCTATCCGATTACAAGTGACATCCATGCAACATGATGCTACAGTACCTTTCAATTTTTCTCCTTACAAATCATTTCTCTCAAAATATTCACAAAATAAAGTTTTTGCCAAATTTCGTAATTGTTGACATTTGAGGGCCAAATGACATCTTCTGGAAGTGCTGCAGCGAATGGCAATAGTCCGATGCAGCCAATGTGAATTCCCGAAGTTACACTTCATCAACAAATTGTAATAGAGGCAACATACTCTTACTGATATATGTCAAACATTATAACACATAATATGACACATACTAAAGCGAATTATAAAATTAAGACAGAAACTCACTGAACGCGGAGTAATGTCTGTATAAGGTGAAGGTGTTGTGGTTTTGCCCTGTACATTACAGCGATCGTATATAACTGATTACCAAATTTCTCATAATAAACTAACCATTAAGATCTGCAAGTCAATACTGGCACAACCATCAAAAACATCAAACATTGGCTGTCTAGCAGAACTGGGTATTTTTCCGGCCAGCCTTGACATATTTCAAAGAATGATTTCCTATTATAAACGCCTAACGAATTCTAATGTAGACAGTTTTCCTAAAAGTGTTCTTTTACGTTCTGCCTTCATTACTGATAGCAACCTCATTGCAAACAATGACATTAAATATTCTTGGACAGCAGCCATAGCAAAAATATATGAATATTATGATCTCCCAAATAACCCCTCTCCCTCAGCAACTAAACTAAAACTTCAAACTAAATTCAACAATCATTTTACAGAACTAACTAAATCAGGAACAAAGTTAAGAACGTATGGACTATATAAAAACGTAATAAACCACCCCGCGCGTTACCTTCTGCAGGTTAAAAATAAAAACTTTAAATCATCCTTTTCATCCCTTCGACTCAGCTCGCACAAATTGGAAATAGAGAGAGGCCGATACAAGAATATTCCACCTGATCAAAGGTTATGCACGCAATGTTCTCTTTCTGCCGTTGAAGATGAATTCCATTTTCTTTTACAGTGTCCCCGATATGAAAACCTGCGTCTGAGATATATCTACCCTACTTTAATACCATCTTGTCAATTAACTTTTGACATTCTTTTTAATCCACCAAATTTCCTTGCTAAGGCAGTAGCCATGTACACATACCATGCTCTTCGGGAAAGGGGTGTACCTGTCTCTTAGTATCTGCTGAATGCTCTTTCCCCATTTGATCGTCATACTCTTATGTACACCGATATACTTTTACTACATATTTTATGAGTATTTTATTTCATTGTCATACTTTCATTGTTGTTTTCATTGGTATCATCCCAATGGTGCATGTACATAAATATATCCCATTATAATTTCATTATATTTTCATTATTTATATAGTATTCCATGACAAATGTATCTTTTGCATGCATATGTATGTTGATTTTTGTATACTGTTCTTAATGGATGTAATATGCAAATAAAAAAAGTTGAAAGTTGTCATTTGGGACTCACGTCATTTGGGACTCGGGTATACGACGTTTGGGACTTTGAAGTCAAATAGCTATTTCTTCCATATGATTAAAATGTGTACGAGTTTTATAAATACATTTATTTATTTTAACAATACATTTCGCCGGCTTTTTGACCTAGAAATTCCAATCAATGTCACGTGTCATCGGCGGATTTGGCAATGGCGGAAAAAATATATTATTATTAATGACTGTTTCTTGGTGTATTTGGTCTTCTGTCAGAGGGTTATATTCAGCTTAGAATTAAATTTCACTAACAACTGGTCAGCGAAACCATTAAATGTATGATCTAATTATTATTTTAATATCTGCCGGTACTTGGAATTCATACGGAGCGTCAAAGAAGCGCGATTCCCGAGCGAAATGCACAAAATATGCACGCAGCTAGGGATCCTCCGATAAATCAGTCGACGTTTGTGTCTGACTCTGGTCCAAAATATCGTTTATATCGGGTCCCAAATGTCGTTTGTATTGAGTCCCAAATGACGCCAATGAAGTCCCAAACGTCGTAAACTGGGTCCCAAATGTCATTTGTGTTGAGTCCCAAATAACGTGAGTCCCAAATGACGTGATACCGGATAACTGACCCTGCAGTTTCTGTCATTGGACGATGAATTATGTTGTACATCGCATGCGCGAAGTCATTATCCCCCAAGTTACTTCCGGTCGAAGGCTTTGCTATTGTTTATAATGAAGCCGGGTCGTGTGAGCTGATATTAATGTTATTATTTTGAAATAATTGTAAATGAGATGGCGACTGGAAATTTTGAGACAACGTTCCTATATTTATGAAGCTAATAATATCACGTAGACCGTCTTTTTTACTTCAGTATTTATATTTTAAAAAAGTACTTAAATATAGGCCATATAGAGCTGTACATTGCAAAGCCTATGCCGGTGAACTGATATTTGGCGTTATTATTTTGTAATAATTTTGAAATAGCGACTGGAAATTTTGAGACAATTTTATTTATTAAGTTAATAATAACATGAAGACTGTATTTTTTTTACTTCATTTTTTATATTTTATCGATCTACAGATTTTCTTGAATTTTTTGTAAAAATGAAAATACTGTTTTGTTTTGGGTTCATTATTTACAGATGTAAATATCATGTGTATTTTTGTAACAACTGATTCTTTAAATCTATTTTCACAGAAAAAAAATGCACTTAAAATATTTTCGTATATAAATAATTTTTTATATTTCATCGATGCAAAAATAAATTAATTTTTTGTTTGGGGTCCATTATTTAAGAGAGAGAGAGAGAGAAATGGGGTTTCACCACTCAACACAAACTAGGTCATTTTGGGACTAACATGGTTTTTAAATTTTTATTTCAATAATTCGCTTGCGCGTGGGAGGAAACCGGAGTGCCCGAAGGAAACCCACAAGGTTGAGAAGGCGCCCCTATCTCCATGCCACATACGCTCACACCTGGGCTCGAAACCACAGCCGCAAGCCAGAGCTTATTTAAGGATGTAAATATCATGATAATTTTTGTAACCAAACCGATTCTTCAAATCTATTTTCACAGAAAAGAAAAGATGCACTTAAAATATATTCATACAAAAATAAAAATCTTGATATTAGAATCATTGTCTTCATGCTTGATCTTTTTAATTCAAATTGATTCATTATAATTTTTTCCCAAGAAAAAAAAATAATAATCTGAATATATAAGGATTATGTATGCTGGTGTTAGTCAATAAAGTTCGCTAGCATTTTGCAGCATGGTTTCTCCCAGTCGGTAGTGTAGGAGGGACAGCATGCCAAAGAATAGTGTCTAGTTGTGTAGATGGGACAAAAAACACAAGCTCATTTGTACACATTGGCATCATAATTTTGTAAACAAACTGATTCTTCAAAACTATTTTCAATGAAAAAAAAGTAGGAAGTTAAACCCCATTTCACTGATTCAATTGGTAGAAAATTTGATATGACATACAAAAAAATAGACAAAAAGTAATCATGAAATTATAATTTTATATCAATAATGCTGTTATGCTGCTATTAAATTGTACATAATCCAAAACATATATATGGAATTGGGTTTTAACATTATCTTGTCAACACATGCAATCCTTCAGTATTTCATATGGTAATCTTTATTCTATGACTATTTGCAAAATGTGAGGAAGGAGAGTTTTGCCCGGACAGCATCTTTCTGTCCATGCTTCTTCAATTTTGAACTGTTGTTCTTAGAGTTAAATGTCAACTTCCATAGAAGGTAATATAGCAGACAAGTCTTATTTTGCATTGTTATTATCAAAGCGCACACGCTTTCGAGTGGAAGTAAACCCATGAAGTTGAAATGAAATGGGGTTTAACGTCCTACTCTTTTGCACCTAAGGTCTGAGTACGTATGAAATTTCAACGTAAAAATATAGAGCAATGGCGTACAGGGGTCTTTTCTTGTTAGAACAATATTACTAACAAATATTTCAACAACAATAAGATACATAAAAAAAAAGAACTCTTTTATTCATTCAATTACAAACATTAACAAAAAATAACCCGAAAACCTCCAAATAGCAATAGAAGATCAGGCTGCATATTTTAACAGATGGAGGTTTATCTCCTATTTTTCTGCATGGTTTGGCAAATAATGACAAACAGTGTGCTATGAAGTAAATTTTGCCCAGACAGCAGACTCATTAATTACCTACTCTTATTTCAAATTCTGTCAAGGATTCTTTTACATGTACTCCAACAAATCGAATAGACAATGACCTTGCCAGACGCTCTTCCGAAATTACTGACATAGTCTTTTTCACACTTTGTTATTTATGGAGAGTTGTAGCAGTGAAGAGCTCATCATATATTCAGAGGCCTAAAATGAAATAAAGTGCAGGGTTTCAAGGGGTATTAACATATTCATAAAGAAATTGGGGAGTTTAAAGGGGTATTAATAATAATATTTTCAACATAATCCCAACAGATAGTTTTCCTATCCAATAATTATGTATTATTAGATAATGTTATACTCATTCATTAAATAAATATTGTGTAAGAATGGAAAAAAGACCACGATACTATCTGATATTTAGACTTACATTCATGCTAATTTTATAATGTCAATACGACCAATATCCTAATTTGAACAGAGTCGCAAAAATAAAGGTCTGAGTACGTATGAAATTTCAACGTAAAAATATAGAGCAATGGCGTATAGTATACCTTGTCTCAAAATTTGAGCTCAAAATATTGAGTTGCTTTGACTAAGAATGGCTAAGTTGCTTATCCGGACACGTAACGCTTTTAAAATTTCAGGTATTTTTTTTTTGTTGGGTGACCTGAAAATCGATTTCCGTTACTTGAAAGGTCTATAATACATTGAATGGCCTATGTGCTGTACTTGATAGCGATCAATATTTTCCACCTACACATTATAATGTTTTCAATATTAAATGAGGGCTTAGAGAAACAGACATCCATTCAAATGACTTTTTTTAAAAAGTTTACCTTGAAATTTCAGTGTGCATACATATTGTTTTAAAATACTGATAGCACATTTGAAATTGAGAAATTGCTGAGACCATTTATTAAGGTCTGAATTTTATAGAAAATTTCCTTAAAATATTATTTGAATTTTCCTACATATTTAATTAATAAAGACAGATTTTTTTATTTATTTATACAAGGTAAAGACGTATATGGTACCATATATCTAATAATGTTACAAACAAAACAGTATTTCTTGCAATCTAAAACTAAAAGGGAAATTTTAGCTATAAATCTACTTTTTTGGGGGGATGGAGCTATGAAGACACCTTGAAGTAATGAATATTGATACACCAAAAAAAAACCCAACCCAAAACGTAGGCCTAAAAAGTAAAGATAAAACATGACTATAGGCCTACATGTAGTATAGGCCTGTATAATTAGAAAATTGTAGATTCTAGCTAGCTGCATAGTTTTTATTACGTTGATGAAATGTTATTTATAATCAAATAGAAACAAATTTAGGTTTTATATTGCAATAGAATGAAAATTCAATAACTTATCATACTTTTATGTCACATTAATAATGTTATTGACTATTACTACTATCAGTATTGTAAGGCCTGTGTTGGCTGTGTACCGTAGTATCCTTCTATACGAACGAAAATGTACTGACAACTAACCGTTTTGATACAAAATAACTTACACATGGTTAAACATTCATTTCGAATATATCTTGGTAATTGACCACTTTCCAGTTCCGCGCCACCTAGCGGCGTTCTGTAACATATAAACAAAGATGGCGTCCGATGGGGTCATGGTAAGCAATACGTGTTTTTCTGACTGAAATGTTCGTTTGGCGATTTATTTATGTAATGACAGTTATCAAATCGACCGTAGTTTGATTAAATAACTTTCCGCTTGTCGCTTGGGTTTATTTTCAGCATCACAATGCCAATAGTGTCGTCGTATTGACCAATTTATTATGCCGAAACGGCGAGATTCACAACTGTCAAATTCACTGCACGCACCTGACGGCGGTGCTCGCGAACAATCTAATTATTTCTAACACCATAATATTTGTTGCGTATAATTTTTTCGGTTGTTTTTTATTTTTACGGAGAAGTCTTCACGTTTTCTTGTATCTGTGAGTATATTTTAATTTTACATTTTACTATTTTGGGGGGAAGTAAATCGCGGGTACAACTCTTATAATATAAAATAAAAAAAGTTCGTCTGCTTCTTTCGATCAGACTCTGAAGACGTTTTCATGCACAGTTTTACATAATTATTAACAGTTGTAATTTAATAAAACATATATTAGACCCTACACCCGTCCTTTTAGAAGGGTTATTGCTCTAAGCTTATAATATAGTAATTTATAATCTATGTCAATTTTTTATATTTAATAGGTAGGCCTAGTTTACTGTGGATTGTGTTGTAGAAGTTGTATTGGAAGATCCATCACTGTCACAAGTAGATATTTTCATTTATAAATTCATCTGCTAAAAAAAAAATAACACCCCTTTTATATTTAATCATAACGCATTTTCTGAAGATGTTTTCATATGCATTTTTACACAATTATTAACAATTTATTATATTAAATATATATAATTTACACTATAAAATAATAAAACATCCTACACCTGTCCTTTTACAGCTTCTAATCTTATAATATCTATATTAATTTATATATGTCCTTTTTTTAAATATTTAATACATTTTACACACTTTAATTTTTAAAGATGGATATTAAGAGAAGAAAGCTTGAAGAAACACAACTTTTTTGTATTTGCCATCAACAAAATGATGTTTCAAAACCAATGGTACAGTGTGATTTTTGCGACAACTGGTTTCACTACAGCTGCATAAGTATTGAGGAGGAAGATGTTGTATTGAAGCTGTATTGCAAGATCCATCTTTGTCACAAAAAGGTAGATATTTCATTTATAATCTTTAATATGAAATCAAATCTGCCATATTACAGATCTACCGCAACCATTATCCAAAAAACAGCAATCCAAGAAAGTTAAAATTAAGGAAGCTAGATATCTAAATTTTAGACTTGCTGTCATTTCTCAATCTGTTTGTTCTTTTATTGAAATTAAAATTAAAATACACCTATTGTATGTATCCTTTATAAAATTATACTGTCTGTGCATATTTCAGGCAGACCTATATTTTGATTTGACAGAGCATTTCTCAAAGTTATCTAATTTCATGTTCTTTTATCGTTTCAGGTTTACTTGGTTTTCAAGGAAGAGATGCACCTTAAGATGGTTGGGGGGAAGATTTATTTATTAGAGACATTGATGAAGATATTATTAAAAATCATGTAGAAACGAAAGTCACAAAATAGAGGGTTATAATTTATTTAGGGAGAGGAAGGTAGTTTCACTAAGTAGCAATAAAGCTGGAAATTTTTTTTACTATAGATCACAGTGTCAACCTGTCAACCTGCTATGAAGAAGAATTTGTATATTATCTATTTAGGTTTCAAACAATTAGATGGTATTGATAAATTAAAGTGGGCAACTTGTTCATGCCCAGCTGGCATTAATGGTAAATGCAAACATGTAGTTGCTGTTTTATATTTATTAATTGACATGTTTCATTTAGGATTAACTCAAATACCTGAATCTCAAACTTGTACAGATAAACTCCAAATGTGGCATGTGAAAAAACCTTTAACTGATGAACCGTTATTATTTAATAGTATTAATTTTATTAAGCATGATTATTTAATAGTATTAATTTTATTAAGCATGATCCGTCTAGTTCCTGCAGTAAAAAAGAATTATGTTCAAATATTAAGTATCATAATCCTGTTCCTGATTTTTCACGCTCTGTTACTTCTTAAAAGTTTAATAATCTTGTTATGATTTATAATAAAAATGGAATTTCCCATCCGGTTTAAGACACCATACAATCAAATCACTGTTTGCCTGTTTTATCTATACATCAATCTGCTGCACCGTTACATGATTTAATGTTTAAGTTTATTAATGATAATTCATTTAATTTTAATTTTGATTCTTATTTACATGTCTTATCAACAGATAAATTGGATCAGTTTGAGTTTTATAATTCTGCAATTAATATTTCTTTAAATGTCTGTAAATATATTGAAGTTAAAACCTGACTCAAGAGTAAAAATTCTTTTTGGTTTGCCCAACGGGAATACCGTTTAACATCATCTAACTTTGGAACATTTTGCAAACTCAGAGAATCTACAGATCCCGTGAGGACTTTTTTTACAAAAGAAATTATACTTTACCTCGCCAAGTGTTCGACATAGCCTAGAGAACGAGAGCTTGGCGTTTGCAAAATATGTTGAAAAGGTGAATGATGTTACTCACTGTCCTGTTGGGCTTGTTATACACCCTGATTTACCATTTATAGGTGCTAGCCCTGACAGACTTGTATATAATTCAAATTCTAAGGAACTTAAACTTATAGAAATAAAATGTCCATATAGCTTTCATAGTAAAAAAGCAAAAATCTTTCAACATGTTGATTCAAACGTCAGGCAGATGGCACTTTAGCTCTGAAGGATACTCATAACTATTTTTATCAGATTCAAGGTCAGTTGAATATAATTGGTATAGATTCCTGTGATTTAGTTGTTTTTGTCCCACCTGATGACTTAGTTATAGTTAATGTAAACCGAGACCAGACGTTTTTTTGAGACACAAATACTCCCTTAACTTACATATGTATGGTTTACAAAATTACTGCCCCATTTCGTATATGCTTTTCAAAGCCATCATAAATAAACACACTTGTTTAAATATTAAATATTTTAGTGTAGTCCATGGTGTGCCTTGAGCCACATGGATGAAGAAACGTTTTTTATTGGGTTTTATTTTTCAGTGTTTTTTTTTTTTATTATTTATTTTTAAATGATGAGATACTATCTGCAACTGATTGATGTTTTTGATTTGAATGGGATATCTAGTTGACTACCACCTTATATTCTATAGTCTTATTAAAGTAGGATGTTCTATGGTAATCATTTGGTTATTCAATGCCAGCCAGAAAGTATTTTTATGCAGTTGAGGATACTGTTTTATCTCCTTTGGAAGTGGAATGCTATGTTACAGTTTCTGTATAATTCTTAGGGATTTAACCCACATGTGGAAAGAATGATATATTATGGTTGTCAACTGGTGTCCGTCTACAATTTCATCTGGGGCTTGTTTAAATCTTAAATTTTGTTATGCTTTTTTTTAAACTTAGGATTGTTTTCTTGTTTAGATTTGAGGAATCGGGACATTCTGGTGAACTAGCTATAGGGACGTGAACTACTAGCTATAGGGACGAGTACCTTGTCATGTTTTTTAAAACTTAGGATTGTTTTCTTGTTTAGATTGCATAAGCATCCACAACCTATTACTTTTTGCCAGGCCCTCCATCCTGAACAATTTATTTTTCGCAATTTATTACTGTCTTCATTTTTTTCCATCTTGGTCATAGCAGATGTTTGTTATTACGGGTATGTGCAAGATCTAATTTTTTAAGACATGTAACTTTCTTGGAGATTCAGTTTGGAATACTTGATTAATGGGTTGTTGAATTTGATATATTTTGTGTACCGTATTTTGGGAGCTTGATAATGAAATATTATGGGAGAAAACTGCTTACTTTTTTGGGGGGCCTGAATTAAACAGAAACTATCATTGCTGTGGAATGGGTGTAGGGGAGAAGGGAGCCCATTTTTTTTTTTTTTATTTTAATAGTTTCTGAATCTGATGTTTAAATGTTAAATATTTTATTTTATTGATAATAGTAACTACTTTGATACAAACAGTAATAATTTTGATGATTTTATATAGTTCTTTGTCACGATTAAAGACTAAATAACTGGTTTATAATCCACATGGAAGCTTTAAACTTTAATAATATCAGAATAAATATAACTGTTAATTATGTAAAAATGTGCATGAAACGTCTTCAGAATGTCTGATCGAAAGAACAGAAGCACACAAACTTTTTTTTATTACGGTATTATTAGAGTTGTACCCGCGATTTACTAGTAAAATAGTAAAATGTAAAATTAAAATGTACTCACAGATACAAGAAAACGTGTAGATTTCTCCGTAAAAATAAAAAAACAACCGAAAAAATTATACGCAACAAATATTATGGTGTTAGAAATAATTAGATTGTTCGCGAGCACCGCCGTCATGTGCGTGAAGAGAATTTGACAGTTGTGAATCTCGCCGTTTCGGCATAATAAATTGGTCAATACGACGACACTATTGGCATTGTGATGCTGAAAATAAACCCAAGCGACAAGCGGAAAGTTATTTAATCAACCTACGGTCGATTTGATAACTGTCATTACATAAATAAATCGCCAAACGAACATTTCAGTCAGAAAAACACGTATTGCTTACCATGACCCCATCGGACGCCATCTTTGTTTATATGTTACAGAACGCCGCTAGGTGGCGCGGAACTGGAAAGTGGTCAATTGGAAGTTGTGCAGACGATGTTTTTTTTCTTATTTTATTCCGAAGCTCACAGGACTCCATACGCATTTCTTCAGGGTTTTGTTTAACCGGAAGTTACTTGAGGGATATTGACTTCGCGCATGCGATGTATAACATAAACCGCCAGTCGGACTTCCTTTCTAGTACAGTTCTATGATTACAGATGTCCGTCAGGATAACCGGGACTACTTCCACCTTTCCACGGAGTCCCGAACTACCATTGGGATTTGCCCTATATATTGCTGTTTTGCCGTAGCTACGGTTCAGAATATGTTGTAGACTTCAAATAGGTAACATTGTTATAGATTGCGGACGCGTTGGAACACCAAGTGGGACTTGGTACTTGTATAGAATTAACCTCGACCTCATCAATGGTAGTACGGATAAAACCGTTTATTTAAAGCCCCAATAACACTCTTGTTGTAACTGAATAATATGTCCCAATCTTCATTCTGGTCAACAAATCGTATTATTTTAGAATATTCCAATTAAATGATGATATAAATTTCATCTTAACACACCTATTTTAAAAAATTGGAAAAATTCAACCAATTGATTTGAAAAGTCTAACGTAAACCTTTTCAAATGTGACTTGGATTTTAAAATATTTTCGAACCCTCTGGACAATTAAAATAGGTTGTAATGGATAATTTAAGCAACAGGTAGGACACTTAAACATCTAGTACTTAGAATAAGGATATTATTTATTTTCTGGAGCTACCAAGCCAGCAAGAATGTTATTGTCCCTTTAACAAGGGGAGAAGTATAATATATAAATTATATTGTTTTGCATATATCTGTATCTTATAGTTATCGAATAGATTGAAACTTTATTGACCGTGAGTTGCACGTGCGGCTCTTGTGTTTACACTGTGTGCTTGCACGGGCATATGAACACGTGTTTTGTTTGTAAGGAGTGACTTATTGTTTACGATCACCTCGTCATATTTCCTCATGATTATGAGATGGTGATGAAAAAATGAACTATTTATGGCTAGATGGGCGACATATTCCACCGTCGTCCACGGGTGGCAATTCCTTATCCCGCCAGTTTTATACGGGTAACAACAGTAGTAGTATGTTTAACCGATCTCAACGGTGTTATAATATTCCAGAGACATTGAATTTTGATGGCTATTCAAACTGGCCGAATTTTGCAAAAATATTTACAAGGTTTGCCATATCACGGACATGGTCCGACCAGGAATGTAAGGAACAGTTGTTCTTTTGTTTAAAGGGATATGCGGTCGATGTTCATAGAAATATCCTTTTACGTAATGGCAATTTAACATGCTTTGAACTTATGACCAAACTCAGGCAATGTTTTGGTCGTGCAGAAATGTCTCAGGCTCGGGCTGTACACCCATTTCAGAATCGATCATCACCGACCCAAAGAATAACAATTGATCGTAGGCCAAATGAAATCGCACCGGCAGCAACCAAAACCCAAGCCGAAAATCCCAAATCACAGAAAATGACATCGTCCAACACACAAGTATGTTTGGAAGAAATTGACAAGTTATTAGATGAACAGTGCCGTCAATTGACTGATATTTGTAGGCCTATTTCCCCAGAAAGAACTCATCGGTCAAGTCCAATAATTCCAAATGCGGAAACACCAGTCTCGAACGTTATTCCGGAGAAATTAACATGCGACCTTGCCCATGAACGTTCTGCAATGGACGAATTAAAACTTGAATTCGACAAGCCTTGTATCCCAAGTTTGCCAAGTGATTCAGCTGTCCGGATGTCCGAAGATAAAACTGCGACTACAAACGGGTCGGATAGACGCGGGACGATCGCCAGTTTTGAAACCGCTAAGGCATCGAACGGTTTCACTAACACCGATTTATACGGTGATGTAACAAATATCACCACCCCGAGGGTTGATCAAAAGTTCTAGGATACCGTTGCAGCCGGTGTCATTCCAAGAGTCGACTCAATCGATTCCGCGAGTTCTGAGCAAATGTGCGCATTAGTTTCGAGGTGTGTCGGCAGTAATCAGTCTGATTTAAAAGCTCCAAGTCAACAAGTATCGACTCTGTTAAATAATGGAAGTCAGATGACAAAACTTTCCGAGCATAACGGTCAAGAGTTAAAAGAGAAAGTATCAGAAGTTAAAGAGGTTCCCGAGTTTAATGCGTTTGGAAATTCAGTTATGAACTGGTTGCGTTCGATAACTAATAGTCAAACTCGACTTCTGTTTCGCGGTCTATCAACTTTAGTTGTTACGGAATATACCGCAGGGGAATATTCAATTTCGGATAGTTTCTTTGAGCAACAAAAAGAAAAGCCTCCTAGACTTAAATTAGTAGAGTTAAACAGATCTACCATAGATAAATGGTCCGAAGTTCCAGTGCATTATTTGGCTGTACCCGTAAATTTGAAGAAACAGTTATTTCGAGAAGAAATGAATGTGTTCATAGCAGAACTGATTAAGCAGTGTGTCAGATTCTTCAAAGATAAATTGTCATTGACCCTTCACAGTGTTCCTTTAAATATCGTGAACGCCGATATTGATTTGCTCACCATCGACGATGTTTTTGATGCGCATTACGAATCAGAAGTTACAAACAGTAACTTAGCCTCACCGTTGACTATCTCACGGTGTAATATCTACAATCACTTAACTGGGTTTACGTCTGGATCTTTAAATATTTCCGACAGTTTGTTTGAACGGTCCGTGATGGAGATTTCTCTCGTCGATGTAATCAGGTTTGCATTAGAAGCATATCGGTCCTTCCGTGAAATAGTCAAAGCTATTTATCTCGATCCGTTACGGTTGGATCAAAAGAAAATTCTAGGTTGCGGAAATGCTGTGTTAATCATGGGACTGTATGACATAGTCAGTTTACCGTTACATGATATTGAATGTCCCGTTATTCCGCGGAGCAGTTAAACTGTCGCCAACCTGAACTATTATACTATTTGTAGAAGGTCTTTGTTACGAATACGAGAATATCTGGCCAGAATAAAATGCTATTTTTCGAGTTCAGGAAAGAAGATGCAATCTTTCCTTCGAAATAAAGGAACAAAATTTAAATTAAAGATGTCTTCATTATTACATTGTTGATTAGCTGCCTGCCTATATGCCTACTACGGTGACTTTGCTGTAAACCGTCGAGTAGCTGTGAGTATGTGTATGTGGATTTTTTCGGTGAAGTTATAACCGATTTGATCTTGATTGTTGCGTGAATGATACGGTGTACCTGTATACCGTTGCTAGTGTGATTGTGAATGTGGAGAGTAGGATTTTTTTTTCAGGACCAGGAACCAATCCTTTCAAATTAAGACGGGGAGGGGTGTTGTGGTTTTGCCCTGTACATTACAGATGTCCGTCAGGATAACCGGGACTACTTCCACCTTTCCACGGAGTCCCGAACTACCAGTGGTATTTGCCCTATATATTGCTGTTTTGCCGTAGCTACGGTTCAGAATATGTTGTAGACTTCAAATAGGTAACATTGTTATAGATTGCGGACGCCTTGGAACACCAAGTGGGACTTGGTACTTGTATAGAATTAACCTCGACCTCATCAGGTCATTTGCACTGTTTTCGGAACTATGTATTGTATTTGATGGGTGATCAGAAAGTAAAAGAAAAGGTTAAGGCTTTAAAAAATACATAGGTATGTAAATAATTGATCCCCCACGATTTGTATTCGGTCAGGAGGTTTGATCAACCTGGCGATTTTTCGTGCTTCAGTGATATGTCAACGGAGGGTCTCTGGACAAGAATGGCTAAAGCACATACGAGTATGTACCTAACGTAATGAAATACGTATTACATTAATAGAGAGGGGTTAATTGAAAAAGCGAGTCTTGACGGTTGTTGTACACACCATGGGACAATAGTTCAGCGTAATAAGTAACGTCAGAAAGTTAAAATAAATGTTGTTGGTGTAACCGCGTTTGTTGGACATTTTGCGATATTTTCACCATAAATTTAGGCCTCAGTGATCATAGAATGAGTTTAAAGGGCCAGTGGTAGTAAAAAAATGGTTTGTGAGTAATGTTTTTTATTTTAGACTTTTGTATCCAAGGGCCCTTGTTTTGGTTTTTGAAATAATTTTTTCATCATTTCAGGTGTTGTGACAAAATGGTGTCGGTGTCACTTTACCTTGCCCTTAAAAACCGTTTGATTATATCACCGTTACATGGTTATGGAGGCTGAGTTCGAATTTCGTGAAAATCGGACCAAAATTGACAGACAAAATGGCGGCCGTTTGTACGCGAATAGTGTGAAAATATGTTATATCAAGGTTGTGGACCCTATAGAGATCACAATTTTGAACTGATTTTGATGAAACTTAACACGTATGTTTATAACCCAAAGATCTTGGTTCCTTTCGATATTTGCGCCCATCGGATCGTAACTTCCTGAATTATGTCCCCTGACTGTCCGAAAAATCGCTTTTGTTAGCTTGTGGTCCCTCTGGAGGTCAAAATTATTATCTGATTTAAAAAAAACGTTTGATTATATCACCGTTACATGGTAATGAAGAAAGAATACGAATTTCGTGAAAATCGGACCAGAATTGACGGATAAAATGGCCGCCGTTTGTACGCAAATAGTGTGAAAATATGTTATATCAAGGTTGTGGACTCTATAGAGGTCACAATTTTGAACCGATTTTGATGAAACTTGAAATACATGTTTATAACCTAAGGATCTTGGCTCCATTGCATATTTGCACATATCGGAATGTAACTTCCTGAATTATGGCCCCTGATTGTACGAAAAATCTACTTTTTTTTTAGCTTGTGTCCTCGAAGAAGTCACAATTATTATCCGATTTTAAAATAAACCGTTTGGACCAAAACTTTAGGACAAAATGGCTGCCGCTTCTACGCAAATAGTGTAAAGGTATGATATATCAAGGTTGTGGACTTGTAGAGGTCACAATTTTAATCCGATTTTGATGGAACTTGAAATGCATGCTTGTAATCCAAAGATCATGGTTCCTTTCCATTTTTGCGCATATCATATCGTAATTTCCTAAAATTATGGCCCCTGATTGTAAGGAAAATAGTGTTTTCAGCTTGTGGATCCTATACAGGTCAAAATTTTTATCCGATTTAAAAAAAAACGTTATAAGATATCACTGTTAGGCCTACATCCTAAGGATGGTTGAGTTCGAATTGCGTGAAAATCGGACTGAAACTTATTGACAAAATGGCTGTGGCTCGTTGGCAAATAGTGCCTTTTATTGCATACTTCTTCTGGAAGGCATGTCAAAGTTCACTTTACATTTGATCATTTAAAGTGGTTGTGACTGTGAATGTGATGTGTGTTGTGTAATATTATCAAACTTTATCACTATAGACCTAGCCTATAATACTAGGGTACTGCAATATTTCTTTTTTATTATATTATATAATGATGGTTTGTTGAGCAAATGTGAGCTCACGAAAGTGAACCTGAATAATGACAATAATAATGAATAATTCATATCAATCACGTGACATAAGTAATGGAACATATCAATACACTATACAACACTACACGACTTTTGAACCAAAGTTGCCAACACAAAAATTACTTTAGAGACAAAAAAGCGTCGGACATTTTAGATTACAATATATAGAACATTCTTGAGAGAATGCTAGTGTTTATACAATACATATGATTACATCATGCAATACTTCATAATTGTTTTCTAACCTCCAAACCTTGGTCCGGGTCCGATTATGCTTAGTTGTCTTTCATCTTAGTCCGAGTCGTTTGTTTGGATTATCAGGGTTGAAAGGTCAGAATAAGTGTTTTGATTGGTCACCTATTCCACACTTCATTCATAAATAACTGACATTTGGCGCTCGGCTTTCAAGCTATCCAGTCGTGATTCGACGAAAGATGGACCAGTGTCAGTAAGCTAATATATGCCTTTGTATTTTATACTAAAACAGTGGATGGGTTTCCAATCGTATTCGTGGGTTTTGTTTTAGATCATAAAGTATGTGATAGAGTTAAGAGGTGTGGCTTCAATCCTAATCTTGTATTGTACGCAGGCCCCTTATAGTTATACTTATAAAATATTAATTAAATTTATTATTTGGACCATATTGAATCGATTCCTTGTTTCTCATTTTCCACGCGCTGAAGTCTAAGCCCATGAATTAATAATCGCACAAAAAACAAACGTGTATAGTTTACACTATCGTACTGTGACCCCGAGTGGTCAATTTTTTCATTGGCTGAGATTGTCATCCAATTCCTTTATTGTCCAACGGCTTACAAAATGGCTAGCGATATGTGGGTATAGTTTCATTAAATTAACCTGTCAATAATAAATATCATAATAATCAATGACATGCACCGTTTTTAGATACATTCTTTTCAATGGTATCCCCCTCCCCAGCGCTCGCCTTTCGTTAATACTTACGCCTTTCCAAATCCAATCGAATCCACACGATGTACATGTACGTCTTTCAATTTCATTAATTAAGGATTTCAGGTCAAAGTTTGGAATGACAGAAAAACTATTTTGTGAAAATATGCATAAAATGCTACCCTAGGTTAAAAAAATATATTTTAATTAGATGCAAAGTTAATGGAATTTTAAAATCCGAGATCGACGTCAATATATACTCAATAATGTATTCAAAATGCACTGATCTGTGCGACGTCATTAATAAGCGGTATTTCCCCTTCAGAATGGCAAGTATCAATTTTTAATAATTTGAATGACAATATTTATAATCTGCTCGGGTTATTCAATGGTTTAAGAGAATGTTTCCCTGCGCAAGTATTCCACGAGCGATAAGACTCCAAAATTTATCTATCGTTTGATTGGTTCTTCTATATTAAAATAACCTGGATTCACCAATGAAGTAAATCGTAGCAGTGGAAATCCCCGGTCGCGTGACGCCAGAGCGGTATTTTCCCACGAGCGTCTCCGGTAAATAAACGGTAATTTCGCTTACATTTCGATATTTTTTAGCCTGAATCTTTGCAGATATTTTGATTGATTGAGTTCACGCCAGTCACGTGACCTAAAACCTCTACTTTCATCGATATTGGAGACTTACCAAGCGTAAATTTTTGGTCCGGATCGCGTAGCCGCATCGATTTTGCGTGTGACAACAACAATGCGTATGTATTTCTCATACGTGATAAGGCAACATGCATCTAACAACTTTCATACAGAAAAGGTCCGAATAACATATGAGAAGTGTACTAAATCATTTACATGCTAGCGTAAATGTCTGCAGTACAATCCTAATGATAAATTATAGTATATATGACGATTGTTCTAGGTTATTTGCGTATTTGCAATTGTACCATTCTTTCACTGATTGACTTAAAACTTTGTAACAATACAAACAGCTATACATCACATAAAAATCATACACATACATACAGATTTTTTTATTTTAATTGAGCTCCAGTCATCTTTTGCAAAATATCTCTATTGCTATGTAGTCATATCTAATTTTTTAAACCATAGCTTAATGACATAAATTATCTCAATTCTTCTAGAAAATAGCAATCAGTTATAAGTTTTCAGAAATACAATAAAGGGCAATATCTATTAAACAGGGCCACAATATTTGCAAAATCTGATATATTTTTATATTGATTATCAATAGCATAAAGAAGTTATTTTTTCTTATTTTTCTTCCAAATAAGTGCAAGGGTGCGGGATGTTTGATCACTAATCATAATCATCTTTTTTCGATTGAATCCGCACCACATATTATGTCTTTCTTCAATGCGTTATTCTTTTCAGTTGTTCAGTCCTCGAAATTAAAAAAAAAATGAATAATGCCGTGGCAGAATGTTACTGCTACGGCACCACAACATTTTTTATTTTATTTCAAAATCAATGCTTTTTTTTTAATTTTTCAAGATGGATAAAACTAAAACTTATTTATTCAATCCACAAAATTTGATTCGAATGATACCAATTGGTTACCCGTGGTCGCGCCATGCAGCTCAAAAACATGCGACCGAATTCCTGGTTACGCAAATTGAAAGATCGGTTACCTTAACAAATTTCATTAACAAATTTATTCTCATTTGACCAATATTTATACAGGATGCGTGACACTGGCCTAAATTATTAATATTATACCACAAACTCAATTCATTCATTCATCATTCTTGCCATTTCATTTCTCCATCAACCGGTACTTTGAGTTTGACAGATGACGTGTTTTTGACATCAGGTATCGATCAGTTGTAAGCAGGTTGATTTAAAAATACCCCAAGCCTTAATTCTTTAAATGATTAGTAGTGCCATAAATAATTAAACATGTCAGCTATATTTCCAAAGAATTTACTGCACGTGTTCCTTTTACTTATTATATAGCCATGCTGTACGGTAGTACTGACCCGTATGTAGGTCGTCTACTTTGACCCCCACATGGCATCGCTTGACTGCCAATGTAATCGATTTTACTGTCTTGTCTGTATATTTTTATATGATTTCATCACATCAAATTATTCTGTTTCCTATTGAAACTTGGTTTGTAGAGTGTCGAGGTTAATAAATACTATTTATTTTGTCAATCAGTCGCTACCTATGATTGAGGCTATTGCGCTCCATTACATAGGGCGTAGTATAAACAAAGGGAGAAAATAGGTCCAGGTCCATCGTATGTGACAACTGACGAGAATGGTAACATTGTTCATGCATTAGCTAGAGTAACTAGGGAAAAAGTCCGTGCTCTCTATCATCTGTGTCTATTTTTAGTTTATAATCGTTGAAAAAAAAAACAACTGTAACGGCAAAGCATGGATATATGCCTACGTACAACACATGACATGGGTTAAAAGTGTACCGGTATTCGGTAATTGCAATATATTTGCCAGACTTTCGTCTACAAAATGATAAATATGTCACTTTATTACACAGTCAGACGACATCCTCCCTGGTACTATTCTATAACTGGTACATTTAGTCATTATAATTTTTAGGATCGCAAGATCTACCATGGCAAAAAAAAAAAAATAATAATTATGCCGTAGCAGACGGAGGTTGCGTCGGCTTTTACCACGGCTTTGCCGTTTGCCGCGGTTAATTTCGAGCGCTGTTGTTTTTGTTTTCCCATGATTTGCGCCTTTCGTCGATAGGTTATTCTTTTCAATCGTATCCCCATGACATGTCTTTTTTCCACTGCATCCACACATATCTTTTATCTACATTGCCTTTTGCCATTTTGTTCTTTTCGATCAAAGGAGTACATTATCTTTCTGCAACATGGTTTTCTTTTCGATCAAATCCCCACCATGTGCACTACCGCACATCATTGCCACAGTGGCAACAGAAACAAGGAATCAATCCAACATGGCCATAAAGTCACAAGAATTGTTTGCGACTTCGTGATTTTTATCCTCACTGGTAAGGACCCCTACATGCAATCCAATCATTAAGATAGAATCGTACCATTTGTCCCGAGATGACCTAGTTTGTGTCATTGAAGCTCCCCCCCCCCCAGCTCACATACATTATGTTCAAGGGAAACATACTGATTGAAAGTAATAACAACCTTTCGCATCGGTACGAATACAAAAACGTCATCGATTCGTGTGTACTTATGTCAACTAGTAATGAGTGTTCAGTCAGTGAAAAACGTTACGCGTATAGAGCTGGATTCACGTAGGTATGCAAACAAACATTGTTCTTGTCTCATATATTGAATTTTACACAATTTTGTGTGGCCTTGTGTATATTGTTGGTTGTGTACAGTTTGTTAAATGTGCTCAAATTCAGTATTCTGCTTGATTTGTTGTACAACTGTTAAAAACCGATTGAAAACTTTTCCTGGACCAAGAAGTTCACAGAGTGGAAATTAACAATATCTAGCTATTATCGTGCGATGAATTGCGAAACTGTGTTAGAGGATACAAAAACGTAAATGGACATATGTTCGATTTCGTACCAATGCGAAAGGTCCCAAATTTTTCACATTACCCGAACTTTCACAGAGCCTGTATACTATGGAAGGATATCGCTGCCAATATTGAATGCCTTGCTAAAATGAGATGCTACAGAGCGCAAATGTAAAATAGTATATAAAGGGAGATTAAAATGCAGACACGCCACAAAATAACCTTTTCCAATAAAACATTTGTCATTTGACACATTACATTTATGATTTATGTTTAACTTTGGCCTTAGATGTATTTTGACTTCATCGTAACAGGTTTTAGGACTTTAAGTACATTGTATTTTTTTTTACATATAAGTAATCAAAAAAACATTTAAGCAGAGCATTTAATATTGGCAGCGATACCCTTCCATATTATACTGTTGGTTCTATTTGTACCGGTAATTTGTTTATTTTACAATTCTTACAATGCTTAGCCAATATTGTCGGTCGTTATGTGCTTGCAGTTTGCCATGACGTTCCCATAAAAACACCAAAGGAAATTGCTGAAATGGTTTTTTTTTGTTTTTGTGCATGCTAGGCCTATAAGAATAACATGTAAAATATCTTCTTAAATTGGCTAGACCCCAATATTTAGATAATTAAATAAGGGTAGAACAATTTATAGTTGAAAAAAATGCCCCCTTCTCTCCAAAATTTACAGTTTATTGTTTAATAAATGAAATATTATTAACCATGCTTAATAATGTTTTTGTTCATCTCAGATGCCGAGATTAAAAAAACAGTCAGAAGATGTAAAGAAAAAAGAAAGAAAGAAATATATGATGGGGAGTAGATCCATATCTACTCCTGAAGTAGAAAGTAGCATTCACACGGACTCTTATCGATCTGATATTGGCCCATTTGTGGATATTGATGATGATCATCACACAGGGTCGTATTGCTCTGATATTGACCCGAGCGTGAACAATAATGAAAAGAAAGAAAAGAAAAAACTTAATGCAAGTAGAAGTACTTCTACAACTAGTGCTACTTTTGAAGAACATGTGGCATATGGTTGCATTAGTACAGATGACGATTTTGAAATGAAAGAAAAGCTGAATGCAAGTAAAAGTACTTATACAACTAGTGTTACTGTTGAAGAAAATATGGTAGATGGTTGTATAAGTACACATGATGATTTTGAAATTGAAGAGTACAGTGGGGTGGTAAAGCCTTCTGTTACTGAAAGTAATGTAGCGCCAAGTTTTGTAGGTCGAGAATAATATAAAAGATCTAACTTTGTCACAGCTTGACAAATATTTTGATTTTCAAAAAAAAACCCAGAATTTGTTGATACGAAAAACAGCTCATGTTGTCAGTAAGAAAACTAATGCAGGCAGAAGTGAATATTGGAAGTCTTATAAACAGGTAAAACGAAAGAATTCTCAGTATAAGGCAAATGAGAGGCAGCGAGAAACTGAACTCAGAAAGTCAAAGAGATTAAACCCTGAGTACAGGGAAACAGAAAAGATGAGGGAAACCTCTGGTAGAAAGGTAAAGAGATTAGATCCCGACTATGGTTCTAGAGATAAGCAAAAACACTCTGATTTCCTGAAAAGGAAACGTCTAGATCCCGAGTACAGGGAATCAGAGAAGATGAAGGAAACTTCTGAAAGAAAGGTGAAGAGATTAGACCCTGGGTACAGGGAATCAGAAAAGATGAGGGAAACCTCTGATAGAAAGGTAAAGAGATTAAACCCCGCGTACAGGGAATCAGAAAAGATGACGGAAACCTCTGATAGGAAGGTAAAGAGATTAGATCCTGACTATGGTTCTAGAGATAAGCAAAAACACTCTGATTTCCTGAAAAGGAAACGTCTAGATCCTGAGTATAGGGAATCAGAGAAGATGAAGGAAACTTCTGATAGGAAGGTGAAGAGATTAAACCCTAGGTACAGGAAATCAGAAAAGATGAGGGAAACCTCTGATAGGAAGGTAAAGAGATTAAACCCTGGGTACAGGGAATCAGAAAATATGAGGGAAAGGAAATTGAAAAAATTAAAGAGATTGAATTCTGACACTAGAATTAGTCACAATAGAAAGGCCGCCATTAGTAGGCGTAAGAAAAGGACTAAATTGAAATCGTTGGACACTAACGAATTAATATCTCTTTTCCATCAGAAGGTAAGCAATGGGCCAATCTACACCTGTGAAAGTTGTCACCAGTTATGGTACAAACACAGTGTAAAACGGTCCACAGCAGTTAGTAAGTTGAATGATTCTGCTATAAAATGTTTAACAGAAAATGGCAGTGGATGGACATGTGGCACTTGTGAAAAGTATATCAAAAAAGATAGGATTCCACCGCTATCTATCTATAATGGTAATGCTTTCCCAGGGCTAGCAGAAGAGTTGAAACTGTTTCCACTAGTGTGGAGACTGTTATCACCTAGAATCCCTTTCATGAAGGTGTATGCAGCTCCACGTGGTGGACAAAAGAAAATCAGAGGAAATGTTGTAAATGTTGTTGCTAATGTGTGTAGTACCACCAGTTCTCTTCCCAGAGCTCCAGATGAAAACTTCACAATAGCTGCTAAATTGAAACGGCAACTTAAGTATAGCCATGCTGTTATGACTGAGAATATCAGACCATATAAGATTATGGAAGCTGTAGCATGGTTGAAAGCAAATGGCGACCTCTTCCATCAGGAAGTGGTTCACTTTGATGTAGCAACTATACCAAATAATGCAAATGATGAAGACATGGTCAAACATGTTGACCACTGTAATGAAAATAGTGAAATATCTCCAGAAGGAAATGGTGTAAATACCATTCATGTTGACAACTCTGACGAAACAAATGTTTTATCGGAGGATGAGAAAAGGAACAAAGAAAGATGTGTCACCGAGAATGATAACTCAGGTAAGGAAGCCACTACTTCAGGGAATCCTGAAGTCGATACTTTTGATGATTGGAGTGAGGATGAAGGTGAACAAGCTCGTGGATCTAAGGATACATTGTTGACTTCCCCTGACTTCATTGAAGATAATGAGAAGGAAAAGGTATACTCTTTTGCGCCGGGACAGGGTAATATTCCATTGAGTATCTTTATGGACAAATACTCTGAAGAGCTGTCATTTCCACAAATATTTGCAGGAAAGGCAAGAGTAGACGCAAAGGAAAGGAAAGGAAAAGTTTACTACAGTGAACTTTGTAAGTCTGAGTTAAGACGTAACGATAGAAGAGCTGCAAATTGTGTTGACAATATCTTTTTCAAATTGAAAAAGCTGCAAATGAAAACTATGATTGGTCAGGCAAACATAGCAGTTAGAAAAAATAAAACTGCTGGTAAAACTTTGACAGCTGGTGATCTCCGAACCCCTTGGAGAAATTGGTGCAATTCGATGATGGTTATATGGTGTTGAAAACACTGAGAGGTTCGCCACAATACTTTAAAAAAGCTAAATCCGATCTTTTCGGAATGATAAGAATGTTAGGAGAGGCCACCTACTTTTGTAGTCTAAGTGCCGCTGAAACGAAGTGGAAGCATTTGCTTCAAATATTAGGCAAGTTGCAAGATGATAAGGAATATACTGACGAGGAAATAGATAACATGGACTGGGAGAAAAAGTGTAAGCTTATTTCGTCAGACCCAGTTACATGTGTTAGACAGTTTGATTACCAGGTCAATCTGTTGTTCAGAGATGTACTGAAAGCAGAGAACTCGCCCTTGGGAAAAATAACTGATTTTTTTTATAGGGTTGAGTTCCAGCACAGGGGCTCGCCTCATATTCATGCTTTGTTATGGGTTGATGGGGCTCCTAAATACAAGTGCAGTGAAAATGAAGAAATTGTTGAGTACATTGATAGCAAGATATCATGTAGAAGAATTGTTGATGACGATGATTTACAGCCACTAGTGAATTATCAGAAACATAAACATTCTCATACGTGTAGAAGGAAGAACCGAAAGATTTGCAGGTTTGGTTTCCCCAAACCACCAATGCCAAACACTGTAATTCTAGAACCGCTGGATGCAACGGTTGGTGAGAATGTCATCAATTCACATAAAAGTGATTATGACAAAGTGAAAGTAGTTTTAGATGAAATGAAAGAGGGTGAAGACATTTCTTTTGAAGATTTCTTAGGAAAGGTCTCTATCACTTATGAAAAGTATATTATGGCAGTACGTTCATCAATTAGATCAGCAACTGTCTTTTTGAAAAGAACGCCGAATGAATTGAGGATTAATTCCTATAATCCTCTTCTTCTCAAGGCATGGAGAGCAAATCTCGATATCCAATTTGTGCTTGATGTATATGCTTGTGCTATGTATATAGCCTCATATATAGCTAAGTCACAAAGGGGTATTAGTGATTTGCTAAGGCAAGCAATGAAAGAAGTTAGAAACGGTAATTATGGCATCAAAGATCAAGTTAAGGTAATTGGCAACAAGTTTCTGAATAATGTAGAAGTTAGTGCCCAGGAAGCTGCATATATCATACTGCAACTCCCTATGAGAAAAGCATCGAGAGAGATTGTGTTTATTAACACATCTCCTCCGAGTGAAAGGGTATACCTGTTGAAATCACAAGATCAACTAGATAACCTGGATGATGAAGACGAAAATATCCAATCAAGTAATTATCTTGAAAGGTATAAGAACCGTTCAAAGCAGTTAGAAAATGTAAGTCTGGCTGATTTCATTGCTTGGTACGATAGGAAAAATACCTATATTAAACGATCAAAGCAACTAGAAAACGACCAGACATTAGTTGAAGACCAAATGGAGCACAACTCTGATTGGGACGATGAAGACTTGAGAGAGAAATCTTCTCAAACAAAGAAAATAAATAAAAAATCTATGATAAAGAAAAGGGCAGTGGCAAGAGTCATTAGATATGTCAATTTTAATGTTGACAAGGAGCCAGAAAAACATTACAGAGAACTCCTCATGTTGTATTCCAACTGGAGGGATGAAGAAGTTGATTTATTGGGAGGATTTGATTCCTTCCAAAGCAGATATGAACATATGGAAGAACAAATAGTTGAGCAAATAAAGCAATATGATGCAAATAGGGATGCTGTAGATGCAGCTATTCTTGCTGAAGGTCAGAATTTGGAAGATGCCTGGGACGAACAGGCACCTGTTGCCCAGCAAATTGAAAAGGAAGATAAAATAGAAGAAATGTTAATTATAAAGAAGGACTCTGAAAGTGGTAAGCCTACCAAATAGGAGTATGATATTGGTATGGATTTGGGACTTCCCACTGAAAGTAATGTTGAACAGGTGGCACTCTATGAAATGCCCGATGAAAATTATAGATCTCTGATGAGGTCTTTGAATCAGAAACAGCTATATTTTGTATATGATACTTTGAATGAAATAAAACTGTCACGGAATCAGGTTTTCAGATTCTTAAGTGGCGGAGCTGGTGTAGGCAAAAGTTTTGTAACAACTGCTTTGTATCAAAGTTTGTTGAGGTATTACAAAACTAAAGCAGGTGATGATTTTGAAACTATTAAGCAAATATTGTTGGCTCCGACGGGCAAGGCCGCTTATAACATCATGGGTAGTACTTTACATAGCGCGCTGAAGATCCCTGTGTGTCAGTCTTTGCAATATAAAAGCTTAGATAGTAGCAGATTAAATACGTTAAAATGTAGCCTTGGGGGTTTGAAAGTTGTCTTTATTGATGAGATATCCATGGTAGGAAGTGGAATGATGAATTTTGTTAATGAAAGATTTCAAGATATCAAAGGCAGCCCACTGTTATTCGGTGGATGTCATGTTATCTGTGTTGGAGATCTGTTTCAATTGAAACCGGTATTTGATGGCTATATATTTGAAAATCTCGTCAGTGCCTATGGGCCATTGGCGAGTAATACATTGAAAGATAATTTCTGCATGTATGAACTTACAGAAATTATGAGGCAAAAAGATAGCAAAGCCTTTGCTGAACTATTGAATAGATTAAGAGAAGGCAATTATATATCTGAGGAAGAAAAATGTAATGATATCAACATTCTTAAATCAAGATTGTTGAAAGTTAATGAAGAGAGTGAGTATCCTTTTGACATACAACATCTCTTTTTAAGTAATGAAAAGATGAAAAACTTTAATGATAAAGTTTCTGATAACATGGTTGGTGAAAAAATTGTAATTTTAGCAAAAGATAGTCTAGTTGGGTATGCTTCGCAATTACATTCCACTTTAGGATTGGTAATTGGCTTGAAGTGTGAAATAGCTTTAAATGCTAGATTGGACGATGGGTTGACCAATGGGGCGTCTTGCGTGGTACAAAAAATCCAATCAGGCGCGTCCAGATAAGCAAGTAGCACCATAGTCTGGGTCCAGTTTGAAAATCCAGATGTTGGTAAGTTAACTAGAAAAGATTATAAAAGTCATTTCAGTGCAGAAATTGATCCCCTGTGGACACCTATTCTGGCTGTTTCACGACAGTTTAGAGTTGGGAAATGCAAGAGTGCAGAAGTAATGAGAATGCAGATATCTTTGAGACCAGCTGCTGCAAAAACTGTTCACCGGTCCCAAGGGGATACTTTAGAAAGCGTGGTCGTTGATTTCGAAGGTAGGAAAACTCCGCATATTCATTATGTTGGATTAAGCAGGGTGAAAACTATTGAAGGTTTACAAATCATAAACCTGAATGAAAACAAAATATCAGTAAGTAATGATGTCAAAGTAGAAATCAATGAATTGCGTACAATACGTAAAGTCATGCAGAACGCGGGATTTGAGTTCTGTGAGCTCAGATAAAATAATTGTGGTTTATCATAATGTTAGATCACTGCAGAAATATTTTGAAGATGTAAAAGCATGTCTTTGTAAAATAAATGCATCTGTCGTCATGCTGGCAGAGACAAGAGTAAAAGCAAGTGCAAAATCAGAAATGTATAACGTACCTGGTTATACCTTGTATAGAAATGATGCTGTAACAGAAATATTGAAAAATCATCATGGTATGGCTGTATATGTCAATGATAAAATGAAAGTGAAAAATATTGTTGTTGAACCATTCAATATGAACGGTGTTGAGATGAACGTTATAACATTAGATATTGAAATTGGAAATATAAAGAAATCTTGCAAGATACTTGGGCTATATAAACCCCCTAAAGTGTCAGAGATTCAGTTCTGTTCAGCTCTTATAGATGTGAGAAAAACGTCAAATGAAACTGATTTCACCATAGTTCTTGGTGATTTCAATATGAAATTTGAAAAATGTAAGACTTCTAGGGTCAATGAAGTGTTGAAGGACATGAGCCAGTTGATTGATGAACCTACCACTGATTCAGATACAGTGATAGATTTGATATACACTGATCTACCGAAAGATCACATAAGGTCTGGTGTTCAGGAGAACTACTGTTCAGACCACAAAGTGATCTATTTGATGATCAGTAAAGAAAAACTAAGTAATGATGAGAATAAAGCTTACAACAACATTAATGTTGGAAATGAAAATATGTGGAAATCCCACACTGTTAAGGAAAATAAAAAGGGTTCTTTATTTGGGGAAAATATTCCTGCAAGAAGAATTTCTAAAGAAATGAAAAGAAAGACTGGCATTCAGAATGAAATGCAGGTTGATGATGTAATAGTCAGAAAGTATGGCTATCAGATAAGCAGAAGAGATCTAGCAACTCTTGCTCCAAGACAGTGGCTAAATGATCAAGTAATAAATGTGTATATGAAATACTTACAAGAAAGAGAAAGAAATGAAGGCAATCAAATATTGGCTGAAGAAATTCTATTACACCAGAATAGAAGGAAATTTAAGAAATGCAGTAGAATACTACCGAGGTAGAAATATTCTACAATATGATGTGGTTCTAGTTCCAGTGTACACTTCAAGTCACCGGAGCTTATTGGTAGTATATGTAAGATCGAAGACAATAAAGTACTTTGATTCGCTTGGAAGTTGTAGTAGAGGTGCTGTATGCTTGAACACATTGCTCAGTTTTATTAATGAGATTGGGACGGTACAATCAAACACATGGAAAACGATAATGGAAAGAAACATAACTATACAAGATAATAGTTATGACTGTGGTGTTTATGTATGTATGTTTGCTGATTTAATTCTTCAGGGTTTGTCTTTGAAGAACAGAAAGAAAACCGCTCAAGGTTATCGCCAGCACATGAAGGAAATAATAATGATGTGAAATACTGGGACAACAACTATGCTCTTGCTCATTGCAAAAACATATGCTGTTGTCTTGGTATGTAATAGTAATAGTGTGGAAAAATGCAATTTTGAAAGATAAATCTCTTATACACTAGTTACAGGGTGTAAAGCAGAAGAAATATGTCAGCTTTTGATATTGTAAATGGTATGTGACAGGTTTAAGGGAGCCAGCCCAGGTGATGATTATGTTATGCTATATATAAAGCAGAAAAAGGTGTAGCCTAATACTCCTGTATTATTGGCTAAGAAATTAGTCGTTTCCAGCGTAATCTAGATAGAAAAAAGCTGCTGGTTATTACCAGCACACAAAGGAAATAATGGAAAGGTAGCAACTATGTTGTTGTTTATGTAAAAGTTAATGTTATAAATAATGCAGAAAGTTGTAACGGCTGATACTCGTGTATTACTGGCCAAGAAAGTGTAAGATTGGTGGGTGTCGGGGAGCCTGCCTATATGAATATTTATTTATTCACATGAAAAGTATGTGTAGGAAAAAGCTGTTGGTTATTGCCAGCACATGAAGGAAATAATACAATGGTAGCAATTATGTTGTTGCCCATGCAAGTAGTAAAGGCTAATACTCATGTATTACTGGCCGTGAAATTGTAAGATTGGCGGGTGTAGGGGAGTCAGGGAGCCTGCCTATATAAATATTTATTTATTTATATGAAAAGTATGTTGAATTCTTCATGGTTTATCTCAATCTGATTAAAATACATATATATCGCTATTTCGTTTCATTTTTTTATATATAATTTTAATGGCCTACAGCACATAAATTTCTAATCGGTTGTAGTGGATTTTGTCCCTATGGCTTCAATTTGATGAAGAAAAAAAATCATGTTAATAATATTATCGCTTAATCAATCAGAATGCAGATTATACAAATCCAACTGTAGTAAAGATAAATAAAGCGAAATAGAACTTCTGTTTTCATCAGATAAGATTTATCTTTGAAGAATGAAGTGAAGTAAGCTGCTGGTTATCTCCATCCTCGGTATCTCCAATGTTATCGTTAACTTCATCACATATAAAGAGCTTGTTTGTTAATTATGCGAGGAGATGCATCAAATTTAATGTGATAGAAGTGATACCTACATTCAGCAAGGTCTTAAAATACTTTGACAAAGTTTGTTACCCTAATTCGTTGTTCTTGGTTGCAATAAAATGCTTGTTACTTCCCTTCTGCCACTTGCGAAGTTTTTAGTTGGTCGATAAATAAATAAAGCACAATTATCAAGGGCTGATACTTTGACCATTTGTCTACTCCGTAAATAGTCTTAGAGGTAAATGTAAAACGGAACGATGCCGCTGGGAATATCGAGGATTGCTTATCTCCAGCAATACAGTACAAAATGATCGTACTGTCATTGTACATAGAGCAGAAAATATTGGCTTCTAATACAAATGTATTATTGGCCAATGTAGTAGAAAAATGCAGATTGGACTTGGATGGTTGGTCTAATGGTATGGAAATGGTATGGATTAATAACTGAAATTGATGAGAAGATAAGTATTTGAAGATTGATTTGAAAATATTGTTTACGAATCTAGTCCTTAAAAGATTGCTTTTGAAAAACAGAAAGAAATATGTTAGTTATTGCCAGCACACGAAGGAAATGATAATTATTATGTGAAATACTGTACAATTAAGTTGTTGAGCATAACAAATACATATGGTATAAATCCTCAACTGGCTAAACGAAATGAAATGTAATTGGGTTTAACGTCCTACTGTTCTGCTCCACTGGAGCTAATTACGCCACAGTTTGCTATGGAGGAAATTTGCCAAGGAATCTTTTACGTGCATGTTAATGTGTAAAAGGGTTTTTCATCCCATCTGAACAACTAGGTAGCTGTCCTCGCCAAACCCTCCGCCCTGCACTACTGACAAAGGAAAACCACATCGGAAATCTAGATGAGCTTTCTAGACCAACATTGTTGCAAACACATGCCCAGATGATTTATTGTTAACAAATTAATACTTTATTTCCAACAACCAATTAAAATCTTTATATACATATTTTTCTATTTCTTTCAGAACTGTCAATTACCAAATATTACAGAGTTACATAATAAAAGATATTCATACTAATTTTAAATATTCACAAAGTCCATACATGTATCTTTAGAACACTCTTATTTTTATATGCCCACATTTTCATGTGAACGTTTATTGTAGTCGCCCCTGTTCGTCCGTCCGTCCACAATTGTTTGTGAACAGTCTACAGGTCACAATTTTTATCCGATTTCAATGAAACTTAAAATATAGGTTTATCACCCTAAGATCTCGGTTCCTTTCGATATTGGCATGAATCGGACTGTAACTTCATGGGTTATGGAAAACCAAACAAATTCTAATGATTTTCTGATAATTCCTTTATATGCGACAACTCTTGTTGACTGCCCGGACGATTTGGCTGCTGAGTGGGCGTATGTTTCGTTGCCTGGCAACCTATTTTTAAATATTTTTACAACGTCAATTTCAATACTAGTAGTAATATCAAGGGATTTCATTCCCCTTTTATACATAGAAATTCGGGCACAGCTTAGTATTAAGCTGACTAATTCGTACGGCTCGGAGTTGTTTTTGGATTGTAACCCAATTAAAAAATATGTTTTGAGATCTTCCTCGGTGATACTAGTAGATAATAAATCATTTAGCATTTTTTTAATAATCATTCTTAAATATAATAAATCTAGACAATTAAAAAACATATGTACTAAATCTTCGGGTTCTTCTTTACACACTGGGCAAATGTCATCTGAAGTTTTATTTATCTTAAATAGTTTTGATTTTGTCCAAATAATATTATGTACAACTTTATAATCTAATGCTATCATTTGCGGATCTTTAAAACTTAAAAATACATTTTTCCATACAGCATTCCAATTTATATTTGTAGCTATTTTCTCCCAAAATACAATACATTTTGGTTCTACGAAAAATTTTCTAATTAGACTGTTATAACAGAACTTAGTTGTTAATTGATCAGGTTCAATTGTTTCGTTGTCGATTGTAAAAATAAATTCTTTTCTTTTTGGAGGAGTGGTGTTATTTTTTTATAATACTGCACCAAGTATCAGGAATATATGACTTTATAGTATCATATTGTTTTAATATTTTTTCGCTACAATAATCAGGAAAATCTGTATGAATGATATCTAATATAGTATGATGTGGTAGGAAGTCAGGTTTTACATAATATATAATATCATACACCTTTACAATATTACATTGTTTAAATATATCAAACTTAGTGGATAGTAAGGTTTGATTATCCTTTGATATGAAAGCGTTATTAAATAAGGGTTGACAAGAAATATCATAGATATCTATTGGACTACTTCTACAGTTATTATTTATTTTATTCCAAGCACAAAGTAATCTTTGATAGAATACAGGTAAGTTCTTAATTAAACTAGTTTTGTAATGTATTTTAAAAATATCGTGGCTTAAATCAAGATCAGAGTATTTCCGTAGAAAATACGTCATTGTCTCTTTCCAAACGGCGTTATGTGTATTATCAAAATATTTAATTAACCATTCAATGCACAGTGCATCTGATTTCAAACCTATATGAGGAAGTCCCAATCCGCCTATTGACTTATTTCCAATAATAGATTTATACTGTATTTGTGGAGGTTTATTGTTCCAAATATAGCTTTGCACGTGCTTTACAATGTCACTTTCAACGGTAGCCGGTATCGGTATAACGCTCGCTGTGTACCATAATTTAGATAACAGTAAACTGTTAGTGACAAGGACCTTTCCTTGTAAACTGATGTTACGTTTAAACCACATATTTAAAATACACTTTATTTTATTAACCTTATCATCCCAGTTAAGTTTGTCACACATTGACTTGTTCGGGCCTAAATAAACCCCAAGTACATTAATACAATCTTCTTTGACAACAACAGGATTATTGAATTCATAGTTTTTGTTCGCTGATTTTCCAATAGGTAATAACTCTGTTTTATGTAATCTTAGCGCCGGACAATTTACAGTAAATGCCTAAAACTTCAAAAACTTTGTCTACCGAATCTTTATCTCCAAGCGTTAAATTGGTATCGTCGGCATGTTGATAAATCAATGTAGTTAAACTACTATACTTAATAGAAATTCCTTTAATAGGGGACTGTTTTATTAATAGATTTAAAGGCTCTGAGCATAAAACATATAAAATGGCAGACATGGGGCATCCCTGTCGTACTGAACGTTCAATCTTAAAATAGGGCGATAAGTGACCATTACACTTTACAGCACTATATATATCTGTATACATGATTTTTATATAATTAATAAGATTTTCTCCAAAACCGAAATATTTCAAAACATGCATCAAGTATTTGTGAGAGACTCTATCAAAAGCCTTTTCGGCATCAATTTTTAAGATAAAAGCTTCTAAATCTTCTTCTTCCGCATAGTCTATTATATCACGAATGCTGGCGACATTTTCTGAAATATTCCGTCCTGGCACTGAACATGTTTGTTCTGGCGATATAATTGTGTCTAATACATTTCTAATTCTTAAAGCTAAACAACGGGATAATATCTTAAAATCTGTTTGTAATAAGGATATTGGTCTCCAGTTCTTTAAATGTCTCCTATCTCCTTTATCTTTAAAAATTAAAGTTGTAATACCTTTCCGCATTGAGAGGGACATTATGTTATTTTGGAAAGAGTAATTAATAACATTTAAAAGGATAGGTCCTAAAAGGTCCCAAAACTTTAAATAAAATTCACACGTGAGGCCATCTTGACCTGGACTTTTCCCTCTAGACATGGAGTTAAGTGACTCGGTTAGTTCGTTTAAAGTTATATTCTGGTCACAAAGCTCTCGGTCCAAAGGGGAAATAGTCTTGGTCAAAACGGTTTTAATAACTTTCAATGGATCGTCATCCTCATCAATAGAGTCTTTGGTATACAGTTTTGAATAAAAACTTGAACATTGGTACACTATTGATCGGGTGTCTGAATAGGATGTACCATCTTCATCAATTATTTCTCTTATACGATTCTGATTTTGTCTCTGTTTCTCAAGATTTAAGAAATAACGAATGCTGGCGACATTTTCTGAAATATTCCGTCCTGGCACTGAACATGTTTGTTCTGGCGATATAATTGTGTCTAATACATTTCTAATTCTTAAAGCTAAACAACGGGATAATATCTTAAAATCTGTTTGTAATAAGGATATTGGTCTCCAGTTCTTTAAATGTCTCCTATCTCCTTTATCTTTAAAAATTAAAGTTGTAATACCTTTCCGCATTGAGAGGGACATTATGTTATTTTGGAAAGAGTAATTAATAACATTTAAAAGGATAGGTCCTAAAAGGTCCCAAAACTTTAAATAAAATTCACACGTGAGGCCATCTTGACCTGGACTTTTCCCTCTAGACATGGAGTTAAGTGACTCGGTTAGTTCGTTTAAAGTTATATTCTGGTCACAAAGCTCTCGGTCCAAAGGGGAAATAGTCTTGGTCAAAACGGTTTTAATAACTTTCAATGGATCGTCATCCTCATCAATAGAGTCTTTGGTATACAGTTTTGAATAAAAACTTGAACATTGGTACACTATTGATCGGGTGTCTGAATAGGATGTACCATCTTCATCAATTATTTCTCTTATACGATTCTGATTTTGTCTCTGTTTCTCAAGATTTAAGAAATAACTCGTGCTTCTGTCGCTCTCTGTTGCGTGTTTTGTTTTGGATCTCAATATAGCGCCTGTGCATATATCATGTTCTAATATTTCTAATTCATGTTCTAATTTTAAAACAGTATCAATACTCACATTGGATGTGAAGGCCAAACGGGAATATTCCCTTTCTAATTTATTTTGTATATCATATAACTTTTTCTTTTTCTCTTTTTTTTTACCTTGATGGAATATATTTGGGCAAAGGATTTCATTTTATATTTCAAATTATCCCAGAACTGTAAAATGTCAGTGGCATGCAAATTCTGGTCAATTTCAGTAGTAATTAAGGATTTGGTATCATTACAAAAGTCAACATTGTCAAGATGTGTATTATTACAAATATACAGGCCTTTACCCATTTCACATTCAGACAAATCGAAAGATAAACACACTAGACTATGGTCTGATATTTTAGTATGCACGAACCAAGTATGGGCAATATACGGAATGCTGTTGCGTGTTATCAAAACATTGTCGATGCTACTCATACGATATTTACCGTTAACCATTTGTCTGCGTGTGAACTGGGTTTTATCGGGATATTTATGGCGATAGATATCACATAGGTTATTCTCAAATATGAAATTCTTAAAGGCATAAGTAGAAGTAGCATAGTTGTACACATCTTTACATCTATCTAATTTCGGGTTTAAGACGTCATTATAGTCACCACATAATATATTTAATCTGTTTACTTCTATAAATACACTAGTAGTTTTATAAAATTCTAATCTTTCTTTATAATTATTAGGTGCATAAATGGAAAATATAGATACATCTTTATCATCAAATATTAAGTCTACCTTAATTACCCTCCCTTCGTTATCTTTACTGTGTGTAATAATTGTAATTTTGAAACAGTTTTTAATCAAAATGGCAACTCCCCGTCGTTTATTGACAGTGTAATTACTAGAGAAAATCGGACCATCCCATGAATCTTTTATAGATGCAAGGAAATCGTCATCCCAAAACGTCTCTTGAAGACAAATAAAATCAAAATTTCAGTCTTTTAGATATGAGAAGACCGCACGTATTTTGCTTCGGTCACGAAGACCGTTCACGTTCCACGAAACTACTTTAGGCATTGTGGGGTTTCAAAAAAGGGGAGGGGGTACCAGGGATAATATTACAATATATATGTGTTCGTTTTGTATACAAAAGGATAAATAATAATACTAGGTATGCATACATTTCTAAAAGCAGACAGGTTAGATATACATATATCTTACAATTTAAAAAGTTTATATTATTCTTTATTAAATCTTTGTTAATTATATATTTGTAGAACTTAAGTTGCATAACAACGACACAGGGCGTTACTGGTATGTAGATCATATGCACACAATACATAGGTATGAAACATTTCTTCTTGAATTCCCACATGACCACTGAATATTTCTTCTTCAGTTCACACATGACCACTGAAAAATTCTTCTTCAATTCGCACAAAACCACTGAATAATTCTACTTCCATTTGCACATACCCACTATATATTTCTTCTCTGTTTCGCATACTTTCAATGAATATTCTAAAATGTTGATATTCTTGACAATGATTATTAGGAATCTGGTAATTTTTGTGTTTTTGGCAAAGGATCTATCGTTGAATCTGATAACAAACGTTTCTTCATTTCAGTTGTCGTAATTTGCCGCAGTTTTTCTAATGCTTCATATCTCTTTCTGCTTGCTGGTTTATTATTTAAACTAACTTGATATTGTTTCCTGGTTTCGCGTTTGTAATGGTAGATTTCGTATTCTCCATTTTCGGGTGCTTTATTATTAGTTGTATCCTGGGCCACGTCTTCAAAAACCTCTTGGCTTCTGTCTGGATCCATTTCAGGTTTTTCATCACTGTTTATGATTTCATTGTTATTAGAGCTTTGTAATTGTTTCTTTTGATTTAGGTCTGTCGACAGATTTCGAGTTTCAAACGATAACAAACGTTTCTTCATTTCAGTTGTCGTAATTTGCCGCTGTTTTTCTAATGCTTCATATCCCTTTCTGCTTGCTGGTTTATTATTTAAACTAGCTTGATATTTTTTCCTGGTTTCGCGTTTGTAATGGTAGATTTCGTATTCTACATTTTCGGGTGCTTTATTATTAGTTGTATCCTGCATGGGCCACGTCTTCAAAAACCTCTTGGCTTCTGTCTGGATCCATTTCAGGTTTTTCATCACTGTTTATGATTTCATTGTTATTAGAGCTTTGTAATTGTTTCTCTTGATTTAGGTCTGTAGACAGATTTTGAGTTTCAGTCAGTTCACTAATATCAGTTTCTTCGCCTGTCTCGCACTTACACTCCCATAAGTAATGTTCACATTGTTTACATAAGGACTCTGTACACGGAGCTTTTCGGTGGCCTGGCTGATTACATTTATGACATCGGTTTGATGGACAGTCTTTTGCCAAGTGATTACTACTTAGAGTAAAGCATACAAGTCCCTGGTTATCATGTTTTATATAAAAACTACGATCGTCAAATTTAGTTGCATATGAGAGACTTGAAATTTGGGGCGGAAACTTTACTTTTAGAAATCGTGTTCCATCTGGAATCTTTCTTTCGCCATGTCTGTAAAATCGCCTCCTAATCTCTCCCATAGGTGTTACGCCCCCATACCCAGTAAACACGGATGGTTAGATTTACGTTACTTTTACGTCATTATGGTTAGATTATGGTTAGCGTCCAATAATGGTAAAATTTTACGTTTAAATTTACGTTACTTTTACGTCATAATGGTTATGGTTACTTTTACGTCAGAAAATGACGTAAATCCAACGTAAACCTTTTGACGGTTTTCTTACCAATTTTTGTCGCTTTAAATACTTCTTGATTAAGTACCCATATCAATGTGTGCACAGTCTAACAATTGATAAATAGTCGGAATTCAGACAAAATAATTATACATGTGTTATTGGTGATAATTCTAACGTTAATCTAACATAAATTTTACGTCATGTATCTAACCGTTAGATTATGGTTAGTTTTCTGACGTAAATCTAACGTTAATTTTCTAACGTTAATATAACGTTAGTTATCTAACGTTAATGTAAGGTTAGTTTTATGTCATAATTTTAACATAAGTTTCTAATGTGAATGTAACATAAACCTAATACTTGTTCTCTATCGGAAATGAAATGCAATGAAATGGGGTTTAACGTCCTACTTTTCTGCACCTAACCTGGGCTAATTGAAGATGGGCATACGCCATACAGTGTGCTATGCGGGAACTTTTTCTCAGACAGCGGCACTACAGCCTACTCTGATATCGAATTCCAACTGCCAAGGGATCTTTAACATGCACACCAATGTGTACATGGAACCTGGGTTTTTTGGCCCATCCAAATGACTAGGCTTAAATCTATCGTAAACTTTATGACGGTTTTCTTACTAGTTTTTGTCGCTTTAAATACTTCTTGATTAAGTACCCATACCAGTGTGTGCACAGTCTAACAATTGATAAATAGTCGGAATTCAGACAAAATAATTATACATGTGTTATTGGTGATAATTCTAACGTTAATCTAACATAAATTTTACGTCATGTATCTAACCGTTAGATTATGGTTAGTTTTCTGACGTAAATCTAACGTTAATTTTCTAACGTTAATATAACGTTAGTTATCTAACGTTAAAGTAAGGTTAGTTTTATGTCATAATTTTAACATAAGTTTCTAATGTGAATGTAACATAAACCTAATACTTGTTCTCTATCGGAAATGAAATGCAATGAAATGGGGTTTAACGTCCTACTTTTCTGCACCTAACCTGGGCTAATTGAAGATGGGCATACGCCATACAGTGTGTTATGCGGGGAACTTTTTCTCAGACAGCGGCACTACAGCCTACTCTGATATCGAATTCCAACTGCCAAGGGATCTTTAACATGCACACCAATGTGTACATGGAACCTGGGTTTTTTGGCCCATCCAAATGACTAGGCTTAAATCTATCGTAAACTTTATGACGGTTTTCTTACTAGTTTTTGTCGCTTTAAATACTTCATGATTAAGTACCCATATCAGTGTGTGCGCCCTGTCTAACAATTGATAAATAGTCAGAATTCAGACAAAATAATTATATATGTGTTATTGGTGATAATTCTAATGTTAATCTAACATAAATTTTACGTCATGTTTCTAACCGTTAGATTATGGTTAGTTTTCTGACGTAAATCTAACGTTAATTTTCTAACGTTAACATAACGTTACTTATCTAACGTCAGTTTTATGTCATAATTCTAACATAAGTTTCTAATGTGAATCTAACATAAACCTAACACTTGTTCTCTATCGGACATGAAATGCAATGAAATGGGGTTTAACGTCCTACTTTTCTGCACCTAACCTGGGCTAATTGAAGATGGGCATACGCCATACAGTGTGCTATGAGGGAACTTTTTCTCAGATAGCAACACTACAGCCTACTCTAATATCTAATTCCAACTGCCATGGATCTTTAACATGCACACCAATGTGTACATGGAACCAGAGTTTTTTGGACCATCTGAATGACTAGGCCCTGTCAGACCTTCCCTTCCATTTCACTGACAAGGGGAACCAACGCCGGAAAATCGAGATGCAGGTATCGAACACCTGACTACCAAGTTAGCGAGCCAGCGCCTTACCCACATTGTCTAACAGAAAAGAATGTCAGTTTTATAATGTTAGGATACTAACAATTACGTAAACAAATGTCAGTTTAATATCAGGATAACAACGATTAAATAAAGGTTAGTTTTTGATTGTTGGCTATCCAACCATAATCAAAAAAATCCATTTAAGTTAACCAAATTTACTAAATTTTAAGCGTTCTTTTAGGCAACTTTAACAAAATATGTTAATAATTGTATAATATTATGGATAAAACATTAAAAAGTGGGTGTGGCACCACCCCTAGGTGTTGAGCCATGCACCGAAATTGATAGTTGTTAATATCCTTACGGCATAAGGAATAAATATACCAAGTTAAAAAAAAAAACCACGAATAGTTGATGTGGCTCTGCCTCTGGGACTCAGACATGAAACAATTCTGATTATTTATCAATTGGTAAAATGTGCACACACTGGTATGGTTATTTAATCAAGAGGTTCAATGGGGGATCATACCGAGATGCAACAAAAACTGTTACTAACTGGAAACTGTAGACTATTTATAGACAAAATATTAACAAAAAGGTGAAATGAAATGAAATAAGGTTTAACGTCCTACTGTTCTACTCGTAAACAGGGCTAATGAAGACGGGTCTACATCAAATAGTGTGCTATGAGGGTTATTTTGCCCGGGCAGTGGCACTATTGCCTACTCTTAAATTTAATTCCAACTGCGAAGGGATCTTTTACGTGCACGCCAATGTGTACGCAGGACCTCATGCAGTGTTTTTGTCCCATTCGAACGACAAGGGGAAACCTCGTCAGGAAATCTGGATGAAATTAGGTTAACGTCCTACTGTTCTGCTCATAAACTGGGCTAATAAAGATGGGCCTATAGGGAAATTTTGCCCAGACAGCGGCGCTACGGCCTACTCTTATATCAAACTCCAACTGCCAAGGGATCTTTGACATGCCCGCCAATGTGTACACGGAACCTCAGTTTTTTTCCGTTCATCCGAACGACTAGACAGTTGTCCTTGTCATGCCCTCCATTCTGCATCATTGACAAGGGGAAACCAACCCGGAAAATCTGGATGAACTTTCTCAGCCAATGTGCAGGGATCGATCACCCGGTCATCCAGGCTAAAGAGACAGCGTCTTACCCACACATACAAAAAACTGGCTGTGGCACCATCAAAAAGGGAGCGAGAAAAAAAAGGGGTTTAATGTCCACTCAACATAAACTATATGTCATTTCAGGACTAAGATAAGATTTTGTCAAATAGTGCTACATGTAATTAAAAAAAAAAATCCACACAAATATTATACCAGTACGATATTATTCTTTTTGCCCTGCCTGATAATCTTCCAGCCCAAATGTTGTGGAGCAACATACGCATATGCCAACCCTTTTTTTATATTTTATAATAATCATCCTTAAAAAACTAGAAAGTCAATGTTAAAAGTGAAAATATATTTATACTACATTTTGTATTTTCATTTTGTATGACCCCATAATATAAGGAGATGGGTTGATTAAAAGCTTTTAGCTTGTCTTTACATCTTCCCATATAATATAATATGTTCTTAGAATGAATCTTATCTGATTAAAACATTAAATTTAATGATTTAAATTCTTGTAATTTGTACATGAAGGTGGCTGTTACCATGAGTCATGACGACCAGCCTCTTCGTTGGTTTGTTTATATCAGATTTTTAAAATTTTACGCTTGTATTTATTATTATATATAAGGTTTAAAACCAGACAAATATAAAGCTTATCAAATTTATTGTATATACGGCCTCGTATTATAATATGGGTGAATTGGAATGTACAATAAAATTCAACCGAAAACACATTTTACAAGACTTTCACTTCGAGTCAAGAACCAGTTCGAACCAGTTATTTCCGGAATCTATAGATCTAGTCGATAAAAGACATCTGAAAATTAAAATTTCTCTATTGGATTATTCTTATAATATTAAGTTTAGCTAATATAAAATCTAGCAGAGCACACAGAAACAGATTACATTCTATATTTCATTATCGAAAATACGTATAGACGGCTTCCGTATTGGGGGAATAATAAAAGCGAACGGAATTGTGGGTATAGCAAGATGGCGCCCGAAAGCGATAGAATGTCGGAGATTTTGGGCAAAATACTATTTATTTCACACAAAAAAGAAATGGTGCCCTGATTTAAAGTTAGAAGAAGCATATAGGAAAGTGTCTTTTTTACATACAAACATCCGTCTAAATATAATTTGTAGAACTACAAATTCAGCAAATATAGTTCGAGTTTATCGTAAATATCTTCACCGTCTATATAAAGGATACAACTCTGATTTTCGTCCCAACTACTACATATGACAAACTCTTACCGTTTATTACAATATCGTTTTCCTCTAGTAGTCCTATTTTATCCGCACTATCGAAAGTTACTTCATAACACCCTGACATTGGTACACAAGCTATAATCGACATACATCCAGTTGACTTTTCAATTTCATCAATAAGTTCTCCAATATTAACACGATCTTCGCTTACTATGCGGATTGTTGCCTCTTTATATGAATACATCTTATAATAGTTCTCCATATACAACTGGTAGTAGTTTTTTCTTTGATGTCCATAGCAGTTATATCTTATAACAACCTCTCGTGACGTCATCAGAGGTTGATATATTCGGTTCATATCAACCGCTTATGACGTCATTACAGGTCGATATATTCGGCTCATATCAACCGCTCTTGACGTAGATGATCGAAATAATACAAAGAACACAGAAATAAAATTTTATTCTTTTGAAAATAAAAAAAAAATTGTTTTGGTACAGTTTGTATCATTCAGGACCTAAATAGACGGCGTACTTATCGGCTTATTTAAATCGGTTATCCACACTCCAGTCCATGTCTAAGATATCTTCCAGAATTTTCTTTCTGCCCAAATCATTTCTCCACACATCCCAAGACGTGAAAGTATTTATCACCCAAGAGTTCCTTTGTAAAGTATTTTTGGCTACGGCTACAATCCACTCAAAACAGTCGGTCAAATCTTTCTCTGAACATACCGAAAAGTAACCTTCAGTCACGGTTCATGGTCAGAATTATCGGAAAAGATTTCCTTTTGATCCAAATTTTCTTCAGGCTTTGTATAGATCCTCATCATGGTAGTTCAGCTCTGAACGTCGGTCTCATTACACTCACCCTGACCGTTCAGGGACTGGCCTATTCAATCAATGTCGAAAATAATTTGAACCCCAGTCAATTTTACTGGGCAACTTTTCACTGCGAAACATCGGAGTGTCAATCCGTGTGGACGTCTGTACAATGTAAATGAACATCTTAGTGACAAAATAAGACCTTGCTTACCTCGCTAGAGTCAGTATGAGCGAAACAACGCGCTGTTTAAAATACGCCCCCTCCTATCAAGCTACCCTTTCGCCACCATGACACAGCGTGTTGTGATGCTCATACTGACTCTAGCGAAATGAGCAAGGTCTTATTTTCTCACTGCGATGTTCCTTTACACTGTACAAGCGTCCACACGGAGTGACACCCATCGTTTGGCAGTGAAAAGTTGCCCAGTAAAATTGGTGGTCAAATTATTTTCGACATTGATTGAATGGGCCAGTCCCTGAACGTCCAGGGTGAATGTAATGAGACCGACGTTCAGAGCTGAACTACTCATCATGGTTGCATTCACATCTATTCTATCGTCAATATGATGACTAAAACGGATTGATTATTCGTCTGACTTCGTTTTACTATCCATTTTGTTTTAGCTTTCTTCAGTTCAATTACTATAAAATGGCGCCGTATAAACGCAATTGCCCCAAACTTCGACATTGTTCGGTGTAACAAATTCTCTGCGCATGTCCAGACATTGAAGCGATTAGTATGACCTTTGACCGTATAATATGAAAAACAAAACATTTTGCGCATGTCTGTAGTTGGAGGGAATAAACATGTGCCATTTTGAACCTTTCCATTTCTAATTTCTGGTCGCTTTTACTTTTATCTAGATTCAAGACATTGTTTTGGTTGTGATTTCTGAACGTCTTGGGGCCTGTTCTGTTGCACCTTTTTGAATATTGTTCGTTTTTATTGAACCGTAGGAAGCGAACCTGCCGATTTTTTTTTTAGATTCCGAACCTGAACTGTGTCATGGGGTAACTCAAACTGTGTAAAGTAGAGCCTATAGCGTCACGACTGAGATTTTACTGTTTCCAAAAATGCAGATTTTTTCCTCCATCTCACTCTAATTCTACTTCATTCCATTTCTTTGAGTCTTGTTCTTTTCCATCGGGTGTTCGATCCCTGCATTGGTCGAGAAAGTTCATCCAGTTTTTCCGGCATGGTCTCCCCATCAGTCTGTAGACTCAGAGTCAGTGATGCTGTGTCACTTACAATCAGCTTGTTGATGTTCCAAATGCATGGGGTAAGTGTAATAAAATACTATTCAATAAAAGAAGGACGAAATTGTGTCTTTGAAATATCGATGAAAATTTTTAATGTGTGCTCCACCACAAGGCACAACCAATTCAGCAGAAAAGAGTTATGTGGTATACTTAATTACTTGAGTTCTCCACCACATCAAATTAGCCGAAAAGAGTTGTGTGGTGAAGCTTGAGTCTGATATTCATATAGCTATACTATAGGCTAATAATACCCTTTTGGCAGCATTAAAAAATTATTGTTAGTTTTAAGAATTTGTTGTCCCCCGCCTTTTGAAGAAAATTGGGGGACTATTAAAATGGGTTTGTCCGTCTGTCTGTCAGTCACACTTTTTGGGACACAATAGCTCTCTTTTTAATTGAGCTAGAATGTTCAAACTTTGTGTAGGCATTCATTAGGTCAATGCCTTGATGGAGTTCGAAGATGAGCATTTTCTGCTTAGGATAAGCAGAGATAAGCAATCTGATTGGTTGATGCTTTGGGGCAGGTTTACCTTGTTTACATGTATAATGAAGTGAGAGCGATGAAACACCAGGATATGGATTTTTTATATCATTACCTTGACTAAGTTCGATAGTGGGACTATTTATTTTGGCATTTCGGCGTGGAAAATCAGCCTCACTGTTGGCTTGTTTATTTTATTCTAGGTACATGCCAGAAAAGTTATGCTGCTCATAATGAGGAAATGGACCATCAAAAAGAACCAGGTTAGTTCTTTGAAATAATATGGCGTAGGTTCAAAAATTCAACTTCATCATATGATCATTTTCAGAGTCCAAATTAGGATTACGGCAGGCAGATTAGCCTAACTGTGCGCTGACAATTTGCTCATTGTTTATCAAGAGATAAAATAAAATCCTAGGGACCCACCCCACCCAACCGGAAAAAGTTGATTTTCGTTTGCATTGTTACTGTTGTAGTTCACATATCTGCTCTTTAATAGATGATTTAGGCTAAACATGATTTTCGAATTATGTCTACTGGGGACTACACCAATAGTTGATTTTCGTTTGCATTGTTACTGTTGTAGTTCACATATCTGCTCTTTAATAGATGATATAGGCTAAACATGATTTTAGAATTATCTCCACTGGGGACTACACCAAACCTGATTATTGCCCTTTGCTCTAATGTATGGCCCCTCCCTCGACAAAGTCCTGAATCCCGGCCTGGGGATTATATATTCTATTACTGGGAGATTGCTGAGGGAAATTGTTTATTATCATGGTTACCATGCAAGTCCAATATGGTTACCAAAAATGCCATTTTATGTAATTTCAATGACAAATTGACCAAAAATTAAAATAATCAGATTAACCCAGGGCCATTTCTTGCATGAACCAACGTCACACCACTCTGAGCCACCAAGACCCCAAAATAAACAAACAAAATATTTTTTAGGGTTTCACACTGCGTAGCTTGTGTGAAACACTATTGTTTTTGTTAAAATTCTTCTTATTATTATTCTTATTATTATTTTTTTTTTTTCCAATTTGCTTATATCTCAGGAACTACTTGTCGGATCGATGCAATGTCTTGAGTTTTACTGCGAAAGTGGGTGTGACTTAGAGATTAAAGCTATTTCCGGCATTCTGCGACAATGCGAAATGTCCGAAATCACCGAAGTTGGCGTTTTTTGAAATGTTGCCGTAATATTAACAACAATTGTTGGATTTTATCGTTTGACAGTTTTTGACATAGCCAGAGACATGGCACATAGCTACGGGTCTTTAGAGTTTTAAATTTCGCCGAATCTTCGGAAAAATAAGGCGCCAAATTTTGAAAATTTAAATTTTGACAAAAAACTTTTTTATTAATGAATATTTTTTAATGACCTTTTACCAAGGGTTAAAGGGTCGTCTGATTTGGGCAAAAATGTGAACATTTTTTTTCTGGATAATTTTCCTTGGTCGCTATTGGCTAATTCAGTTTATCGGTTCTATATAAATTATTTATTGTCCGATTTGTATAAAACAAAGTTTATATGCTCCATGGTCTAAAATGTCATTTTTTTTGTTACCGGCAAAGTTTCCTGTCGGCACCGTAAGTGACGTAAATTTAGCAAAAACTACAATTTTAACAGTTCGGTACCACTTTTTGAAAGCAAAACTTATTTTTTTTTCAAATCTAATATGACTGAAAAGATGTGCCATATAAAGGCGCACAAAACATCGCGCTCAGTTTTTTTAATTTCGATTTCGTTTTCGGGCAATTTGGATTAAAGGGTGAAAAAAGGTGTCAAAATCAGCTATTTACAACCCATCCAGCGTCTTCATATTAAAAAATATATCTTCGTAACAGTCATAATCTCGTAGCAATAACCCATACGAAGAGAATGTATGTGAAAATTGATTTGTAATATGCGCAGTTGCCGAGAAAAAGTCAATTTTGTATCAGTCACTTTTCACGTTATTTTGGCTGTATAAGAATCAATTATTATGTGATTTTCAATTTTCTTTCACCATTGGATGCCTAATGCCATAGTGGACAAGGTCAAACCCTTGTATCTCATACGCTGCCACCGGAAATGACGTCATTTGCTCAAAACTTAATTTTTAGCATTAAAAACAATATTTTATTCAAATGGGTCGTACTTGTTATTTTTTTCAAATTATGATATTTGATTCTATTCATAAAATAGAATGAACCCATGCAATCATACAGATATCACAAAACGGTTTCTAACTTGTACGGTTGCAGAGAAATGGGCGATTTTCCACAAGTCACTTTTCGAGGATTTTGGTCTATAAAAGTGTCAGTTATTATTCGATTTTCATAAAATTTCCACCATATGATATCTTACGTCATTTATGATTTCATAGAACTAATTTAACATTTTCAGTATCACCGGAAGTAATTATATTTTGGCAAAAACTGTATTTTTAGCCTTCAAAACAGATATTTTTTTCAAATGAGTCTGATTTGTAATATATTTAGAATTATGATATCTATAGTTCGCATCAACTAATAGAATGAACCCATGCGATCATTCAAATACCACAAAATGGTTTCTCACTTGTATGGTTGCAGAGAAATGGACGATTTCCTACAAGTGACTTTTCAAGGTTTGGGGTCTATAAAAGTGGCAATTCTTATTCGATTTACATAAAATTTTCACCAGGTGATTATTATTTCTGATTTTAAGGAACTAATTTAATATTTTCATTATCGCTGGGAGTACTGTGATATGGTCAGGATCACTTACATGTAAAACATGTATAAAATGGATTGGTTCCTGTGGGAATTAGCACATATCGTAACTTCCTGAATTAAATTTGATTGTATGAAAAATTGCTTTTTGTTTGGGTTGTTCACTATACATAGCTTGCAAATTGTGTTTGTTAATTTGTTGGAAAAATTTATAAAAAAAAACTCAGACCCATTTGTGGGCTATGATCTAGTATCTTAATGTTATTTATTACCCGTCGCCGTCAGTGATTATGTACATTTCGTGTATCCCTTAGTACGTTTTTCACATTTGGCCAAAATGGGGAAAAGAATGAAAGAAGGGATATTATATTTGTTTCATGTATTAATCAATGCAGACTTTTGAAGGGTCAGATTAACGTGTTTGTCTTTATACAAAGGGTGAGCGTAGTTTGTTGATGCCGAGTCCACAATATTATGGATACGGGGCGCTTTGGTCTTGTGCATCGATCTCCCAAGCAGAGTTGTCTTCGCTTGCAGTTCACACCTTGTCTCAATTGTCATTTTTTTTGTTACTAATAGTTTTATCTGTCGGCACCAGAAATGACATAAGTTTACCAAAAACTACCAAAATCTACAATTTTGACAGTGAGGTACCATTTATCAAGAGAAAATATTATTTTTTTTAAAAACTTGATATAACAAAAAGAGTGTGCCCTTTAAAGGCGCAAAAAAGTGCGAGCTCAGTTTTTTTTAATTTCGATTTCATTTTCGAGCAAATTTGATTAAGAGTTGAAAATAGGTGTAAAATTGGCCTTTTACAACCCATTCAGGCTTTTCAGATTTTAAAATATTTCTGCGTAACTTTTATAAACTTGTAGCTTTGATCCATACGCAGAAAATGTATGTTAAAATTAGTTTCTAATATAAGCAGTTGCCGAGAAATGGGCAGTTTTGCATAAGTCACTGTTTTCGTAATTTTGTCTGTAAAATAGTCAATTATTAATGGATATTCACAAAAATGACATCATTTGATTCAAAAAGCAAGTGTGCGTCATATCATGTTGATTACTATTTAAAATTGACACCGGAATTGACGTCATTTAGTCAAAAACTCCATTTTTAATTTTTAAAATCGATATTTTTTTCAACCAAGAATCATGTCATATGAAATAATAACATTAACTTTTGGTTTAAATTCACATATTGACAAAACTCATATGCTCATACAGATATCATAAAATTGTTTCTAACTTGTTCGGTTGCCGAGATATAGGCGGTTTTCTACAAGTCACTTTTAAAGGTTTTTGGCCCGTAAATGTGTCAATTATTATTCGATTTTCATAAAAATTTCGTCATTTGATGCCTAATGTCATAGACGATATCATAATCTTAATTTAACATTTTAGTAACACCGGAAGTAATGTCATTTCGGCAAAAACTGTATTTTAAGCCTTCAAAACAGATATTTTATTCAAATGAGTCTGTTTTGAAATCTTTTTCAAATTATGATATTTGATGCCAATCAACAAATAGAATGAACCCAAACGATCATACAGATACCACAAAACGGTATCTAACTTGTACGGTTGCAGAGAAATAGCCGATTTTCTACAAGTCACTTTTCAAGTATTTTGGTCAATAAAAGTGGCAGTTATTTTTCGATTTACATAAAATTTTCACTGTATAATAGCTTATGCCATTTCTGATTTCATGAAACTAATTGAACATTTTCATTATCACCGGAAGTACTGTAATTTTATCAGGATCAATTACATGTTACAAATGTATAAAATGAATTGATATTGCTGGATTTTTGTTGATTCTGTTTCCCTTTTATTGGATGTGTGCAATGTTTATGTGGAAATCTGTTTATCGGTGTCATTGGTTCAAGGGCAACATGGGAGCGAAAGTGACATAAGTTTTAAGTTAACGTGGCACCAGTGAAACCCGTCATTCCTGCATGCAGGTCTAGTTTTATCATGTATTTATTAGGATATTCAAGATTTTACAGAAAAATACAAGAATTTATATGGCAAATATTTACAATCAAGTTCCAGTTAGAGATGTCAGTGTAATTAACTTATACAGTTTGTAAAATTAAACAACTTTGAAGAAAAATAAATGAAATAATACTTTAATACTTTTTGGGTTTTATATGTCTTAACATGGTGAATCTGGGATAGTCAGTAAAGTCAGGTACATACATGTATCTCTGTACATTATTTACAAAGCTTCAGTAATTTAGAGGTTAGGAATTCAGCAAGAATCATAAAGACCATAATCACAAAAGCGGCAGTAGTGGTTATATACTGGACCGCCAGCAGTAATGTGGTTGTGGCCTTTACGTTCACAAACCCAAACACACTGCCACTTGAACGTAAAGACCATACTGGAATACACTCCAAGATCCTGAGAGTAAAAAGTCTACTTATTCATTGAAATTCTGGGGAGTCAAGAAAGTGTATTTCAGTATAAATCCTGAAATGGAAAACCTTGTGCTGAAACATTAAAAGTTAATAAACGGGAAACTAAGCTAAAAGAAAATTATATGCTGAAACATAAAAAGTTATAAACACTGAAAATGAAATGAAAGAGGAAACTAAGCTTAAAAGAACAACAATATACTGAAACATAAAAAGTTATAAGCTAAAAGAAAATTTTATGCTGAAACATAAACACTGAAAAAGAAATTAAATAGCAAACTAAGCTTAATAATAAAAAACCCAATATACTGAAACATAGCTAAAAGAAATTTATATGCTGAAACATAAAAAGTTATAAACACTGAAAATGAAATGAAACAGGAAACCAAGCTAAAAAACCAATATACTGAAACATATAAAGTTATAAGCTGAAACATAAAAAGTTATAAACACTGAAAATGAAACAGGAAACCAAGCTAAAAAAAAACCCAATACACTGAAACATTAAAAGTTATAAGCTGAAACATAAAAAGTTATAAACACTGAAAATGAAATGAAACAGGAAACCAAGCTAAAAAAAAACCCAATACACTGAAACATTAAAAGTTATAAGCTGAAACATAAAAAGTTATAAACACTGAAAATGAAATGAAACAGGAAACCAAGCTAAAAAAAAACCAATATATTGAAACATAAAAAGTTATAAACACTGAAAAAGAAATGAAACAGGAAATTAAGCTAAAAAAATATATGCTGAAACATGAAAAGTTATAAACACTGAAAAAGAAATGAAACATTAATGATCTGCATTCTGTATAGAGAAATGAGCACTAATAAAGCCCTATTTGAATTTGTAATATTGGGTTAATCACTTATGAAAAGGAATTAGAAAACTAGACATATTAAAAGAACCGGTACATGCATTTTTAATTTTTGCAAGATTTGCAGAACCACTCCCCTGAAATGTTTCGCTTAATTTGGACGCATGGCCAGTGAAACCATTTTAAACAGTTGTGACATTCTATAGTCGGTGGATCAAAATCTGCTAATTTGTGGCATACTGGACAAAAAAAGATCTCAGATTGCTTTGTTTCAAGAGATTTAAAAATTTTATCGCGTATTATTTTTATCCTAGGCTTTGATTTTGTTAAATGTTTTATTTTATTTTTTTGGGAAGTGGCAAGGTTAGCTAATCCTGGATGTCCTTTCTTTTTTGCAGCTATATTTAATTCAGCAATATTTCTGTCTTCTAATGAATTTGAAATTGTTTTGGAAAAGTTTTGGATTTCATTGGAAATTTCTTCACTGGAAATATCTTCATCAAACAAAGGTAATAACCGTTTCGATGAGCATATACTTTCATGAAAAGATTCAGTGTCTTCAGATATTTTATCTACCGTTGCTGAACTATGATTTAAAATTATATGCTGATCAAAAGTGTTTTTACTGGCAAATCTTACGCATGCTCCACTGGCCTGAAAACAAAGGTAACAAACAAATGGTTCATGCACAGATTTGATATGGTGGTTTAACATTGACAATGTGGAATATCGAAAAACTGGTTTTATGTTGTTGTCTAAGCAAATTCCACACATTACGTTTTTTTGAATTTCTTTCTTTTTTAAAATACGGGGAATTCCGTTATCTTTTTCGTTATTATTAGAATTGATGTTTTTTATTGAAATTTTAGTTTCATCAATACAGTCGTCGATAACATCGTCATTGTTACAATTGTCTTCTAAAGCAGAAAGAGTGACATGTTTTCCCAACTGTAAGTAGGCCTTTTGAACAATTTTATTAAATTTCCGACCTCTATTCCTGGATTTTATTCTTTTCCTCCCACCATGGCGCTCATGTGCATTTTCAGGAAATTTTACATGGGGACGATATGGATCAGTTTGAATATCTTCAGGCTCAGTTAAAGAATAACGATCTGGCTTAATTGGTCCATCTTTGCGTCGGTTTCCCATGTTATTTGGCTGTTTATGAGCCAGTGGGCCACTATAATTTGTACATTTAATTTTTGAAGTGTGTAAAATGTTTAATAATTTTCCTTTTCTGAGTTTTTCATTGTCCAATATAGTTACAGGATGGACCATGTCTTCTAATAAATTAATGCGATCTAAGACTGGAGGCCTTGGCTGTATAACTTTACCAACTCCCAATGCGTCTAAATAAGAAGGTAATGTGGGAACAGTGTTCAGATATAATTCTAATAATTTGTCCAGATCGTTCACACCATAATGGAAAGAGAGACATGCATAAAGATGCTTGCAGAAATATGGCTGACCACGAATAATAAAATAGAGACATGTACATGTACATAATTTGATATTGCAAATATATTTATCATTATTACAAACTGAATTTATTAATTGGGACGGTATAAATTTTATTGTCTCAGTTCTGAAATGTGAACATATCAAGTCTGTTAATAGTTTAATTAGGATTTTACATTTAAGATGTGTATCCCCTGCTTTTGCATTCAAGTTTTCAGTTTGTTTTCTTATATTATCATGGAGAGCAGTTTTAGTTGCAGAATAATCATGATCAATGAGGAAATGTTCACCATCTTTTCTATTTAACAAAACAAAATCATCATGTATGATTGTATCATCTTTACTATTTGGTTCTACTAAAAACCAGCCATCCTCTGAAGCACCTATAGCTTCAACCCTAGGAACAAGGTTTATCCCAACGGTGGCCAATTTACTTTCTTTAGTCTTGTCTTTAATTGAGGGTTTAAATGTGTCTGAGATATTTTTTACGTATTCAGCCTCATGATGAAGAACACTACCTATTATTGTGACAACAAAATTTGATAACTTTTTATTAAGTTTATTATTCAAATCAGCATTTTCTATTGATCTAAAGAGCCTCTCTGTAATATTATCTGTCATGAGTAAACAATTTCTTCGATATTCTTTAGGAACTGAAAAGAGGACTTCTGATGTAAATGTTGATTGCCACATATTACTCTGAAACCAGTGGTCTTGTAAGTATTTTATCAAGTTATTTTTAGTTTCTGCATTGAACAGAAGGGTGGGCAGTGACTCACGAATAAATGTAATAAATTTACGAGCCATGCCATTTCTCATAGATTCACACCAACTACGCATAACACATTTAAACCCTGTTTCTAATGGTAAAATAAACATCAGTAAAATTTTGTCCGAATGAATTTTCTCTTGAAATGCATTTAATGCATGAAAATTACATAGAGAGGAATTGAAATTTTGGTAAATGGCACAATTTCTAATTTGGTTGGCTTTGTCATGACCTAATATTGGAAAAAACTTGTCACTGCTTTTTATACGCCCACATTTTCATGTGGACGTATTATGTCGTCGCCCCTGTCCGTCCGGACGTCCGTCCGTCCGTCCACAATTTGTTTGTGGACTCTCTACAGGTCACAATTCTTATCCGATTTTGACGAAACTTGAAATATAGGTTTATCCCCAAAAGATCTCGGCTGCTTTCGATATTGGCTTGTATCGGATCAAAACTTTATGGATTATGGCCCCTGATTGTACGAAAAATCACGTTTTTAGTTTGTGGACCCTATAGAGGTCACAATTTTGAACCGATTGTGATGAAACTTGACATGCATGTTTGTAACCCAAAGATCTTGGTTCCTTTCGATATTTGCGGCTATCGGAATGTAATTTCCTGAATTATGGCCCCTGATTGTCCGAAAAATCACCCTTTTTAGCTTGTGGTCCCTCTGGAGGTCACAATTATTATTCGATTTAAAAAACCGTTTGATTATATCACCGTTACACCCTAAGGAAGGTTGAGTTCGAATTTCAGGAAAATCGGACGAAAATTGCCATACAAAATGGCCGCCGTTTGTACGCGAATACTGTTAAAATATGGTATATCAAGGTTGTGGACCCTGTGGAGGTCACAATTTTGATTCGATTTTGATGAAATTTGAAATTCATGGTTATAACCCAAAGATCTTGCTTCCTTTCGATATTTGCGCATATCGGATCGTAACTTCCTGAATTATGGCCCCTGATTATACGCAAAATCGCCTTTTTTTTAGCTTGGAGGTCACAATTATTATCCGATTTAAAAAAACGTTTGATTATATTACCGTTACACCGTAAGGAAGGTTGAGTTCGAATTTCGGGAAAATCAGACCAAAATTGCCATACAAAATGGCCGCCGTTTGTAAGCGAATACTGTTAAAAAATGGTATATCAAGGTTGTGGACCCTGTAAAGGTCACAATTTTAATTCGATTTTGATGAAACTTGAAATTCATCGTTATATCCCAAAGATCTTGGTTCTTTTCAATATTTGCGCATATCGGATCGTAACTTCCTGAATTATGGCCCCTGGTTATACGCAAAATCCCCCTTTCTTTAGCTTGTGGTCCCTCTGGAGGTCACAATTATTATCCAATTTAAAAAAACGTTTGATTATATCACCGTTACACTGTAAGGAAGGTTGAGTTTGAATTTCGGGAAAATCGGACCAAAATTGACAGACAAAATGGCCGCCGTTTGTACGCGAATACTTTTAAAAAAATGATATATCATGGTTGTGGACCCTGTATAGGTCACAATTTTAATTCGATTTTGATGAGGAAGGTTGAGTTCTAATTTTGTGAAAATCGTACCAAAATTGCCGGACGAAATGGTCGCCGTTTGCAGCGAATAGTGTAAAAATATGGTATATCATGGTTGTGGACTCGCTACAGGTCACAATTCTTATCCGATTTTGATGAAAAGTCACATTTCTAGGTTGTGTACCGTCACACCATAATCATTGTCGGTTTCGAGTTTCATTAATATCAGACTGGAACTGACCAACTAAATGGCTGCTCCCAATACAGTATGAAATACAGGACTTAAAGATGTAGGAAAAATCACTTTCCGTATTGCTTGTTCTCTGTCCATCTCTCGAAAATGTGGGCGTATCCTGCCTGGCAGTGCCAGCCTATCTTTGAACATGGTCTCGTATAGTACCACCCTTCATAATCATTATAAATCTGTAACTCTTTAGGGTGATTACAATTTTCTCCACATGGCATATTTGCTAAAAGAATCTGCATGTGTAGGGTGTGGGTCATCTCAGTCTCATTATTGGAGATGGCAAAGGCAACAACACGCCCTGTGTTGTAGGAATCACAAAAAGTATACATGAATGTTTTGAAACATACAGACATAAAGTTATGATTAACGTCTAAACCCATAACATGCTTTCCCCATTGGAATAATGCTTTTAGATTCGATTCATTTGAAATTACAATGTGATAGTCCCTATTTCGTTTAGAATAGCCTCTTTGAAAAAATAACACAGATTCAATATTGTTTTCTAAAATTTTTTCGGTACTGCGCCAATCTGAAGTAATTTTGACATCGTCCTCTTTGCCAACTCCAATATGCTGATCGATAGAATGTTTATCGGATGTCTCTATTCGTTTTTGAATTTTTTTCATGACTTTCCTTGGATCTAAATCAAATATTTCAGGAGTACTCAAATTTCCTGTATATGTGGGTATCTTTCTTAGATGACCTGCCAAAATTTGCTGTGGTGTGGTTTTATATGGCTTCTAGCCCCATCAACTTTATCCCTGAAACTTAAAGACAGACCCCTTTTATTAATCTGTTGTACCTCACTGGTGTGACAACTTTCAGAAAACTGAAAGATATCCCACTGTGATTGATTGTGTTGTGAATTTACAAACTTTAGGGCAAAATTGCAACTAAAATGAACATCATGACGCAATACTGATTCCTTATTTTTATTGTCTAAATCAAAAAGTTGTTCAGGTCTGTTAGTTTTATTAATTTTGAAATATTTGTGGCATGCACTGCACATGTCTCCATTGGTTTCTTGATTTTTATACCACTCATAGCTATTTTCAACGCAACAATTCATACAAATCTTTGAAAGCAGTTTAGTATTGCATTTATTACAGTGATTAATTGAAGGGGATCTGTCAATTTCCGATAACAAATTACCGCAAAACGAGGTTTTGCCAGAACAACGGATGTAAAATTTTGATAAAACTTGTTGGCTTCCCATATAATGATCTAAAAGTTGGTAACACTCATCAGGTCTATGTGTTTCACCCCATGCTGGATTAATAGTCAATGACACCTTTGGTGTGTCTTCATCAAAGATTTTTTCAGTACTATTTTTGTTATTTTTATATTCAATTCTAAAATCAAAGTCTAACAAATCAATGTATCGTTTCGTTTCAATACCAGTTTGAACAGATTTGATAAAAGTCCATTTTAAGTTATTTTTCCCTGTTACGTTATTGGTAAGCCAATTTAAACAATTATTTTCATTTATTAAAAAATAGTTAATTTTATCATAACTTTGGATTTCAGTGTTGGCAACTTCAAAGAATTTACATTTAGTTGTCCCAGACTTCAACTTACAATCAAGGCGGTACTGACATCTTTTTCTCAGAAAAGATACGGATGGATCAGTAGAAAGTAGACTTCTAATACTTGTGGGTAATTCAAATAATCTTTTAATTTTATTTTCCTGAAGGCCATTATTTGTCCAAGCTGCACCTTTTGTACCTAATAAAAATGTCTTTATCTTTTGTTGACAAATTTTGTCCTGAAATCCCAAATCATTGCATTTGAAAGAAGTGTCATGGCGTTTGCCCTTCAAAGACCAATATACTAAACGAAATTGTTTCTGTTGCATATTAAAATATATCTTTAAATCACCTTTATCCTGAAAACGATTCCTAATTTCATTGTCCATAAACAGCCATAGTTTAAATTGTTCAGTATCTGTGATTAGAGATTTTTCATTCAAAATAAAATTATCATTGGTACAATTCAATATTTTTTCATTTGATTCTTTTGTTTTGGGAATATTAACTTGTTTTGTTTCAGGTGTTACAGATTTGGCTAAAACGTTATGACACTTCTTAATTTAATAATATTCAATGAAATGTTATCGGATAACATCCAGTGAATTAAAACTAATCTTAAAAAATCAGACCATTTTGAAATGTCACGCAGATAAGTATATTCATTATTTGGAATATTTGCACTATTTGGAAAATATCTTTTAAAATTGTCATAGTCGTAAACTGCAATGGCGGAACAAATTATATTTGACACCCCACAAATTGAACTGCAAGTTTGATATGGAAATGTTGATTAACATTCTTTTTGGCAGATATGTTTATCCAGCCAAGAGTTGGGCATGTGCATATATTTGTATGAAATATTGCATTTATCAAAATAATTGAGAATCTGCTCTATCTTAAAATCTAAATCATATGGTCGGGAATGTCCTAAAGTATCACAGTAAAAAAGAGTGTTAATATCAAAATCATAAATAGCAAAAGAGAAATGGTTTGCTTGATAAATATTATTTTTCGATTTTATTTCTGGACCTAAATATGTCTACCTTCTTCACAACTGCGAGTGTACCTGGAGGGTAGGACAAACATTTCCATCAGTGATTTAAAACAGATGCTACGATCCTTTTATCAAGAAAAATCAGCGACGGAACTATATCAGGAATTGGGATCAACTCTACAGAAAAGGGGTGAATCAACTACTGACTTTTTACTTAGATTGTTGTCTCTGAAACAAAAGATACTTTTTATACGCCCACATTGACTTTAAATTTATACACAGTGTTTAAGGTCATGCGACAAAGACATCTATTGATTTTCATCGATTTCCGATAATTAGTGCCAGAGTTATGGCCCTTGATCACTTCAAAAAAATCTTGTGGACACTCTAGAAGCCAAACTTATCATCCGATTGACTTTAAATTTATACACACTGTTTAAGGTCATGAGACGAAGAAACCTATTGATTTTCAGCGATTTCTAATAATTAGTGCTAGAGTTGTGGCCCTTGATTACTTCAAAAAATCTTGTGGATGCTCTAGAGGCCAAAGTTAATATCCGATTGCCTTTAAATTTATACACATTGTTTAAGGTCATGAGACGAAAAAGTCTATTGATTTTCAGTGATTTCTGATAATTACTGCCAGAGTTATGGCCCTTGATCACAACAAATAATCCTGTGGACGCTGTAGAGGCCAAAGTTAATACCCGATTGACTTTAAATACACACACTCTGTTTAAGGTCATGAGACGAAGAAGCCTTTTGATTTTGAGCGATTTCAAATAACTACTTCCAGAGTTGTCTTCCTTGATCACTTCAAAACACCTTGTGATGCTATAGAGTCCAAACTTATCATCTGATTGACTTCAGATTGATACACAGAGTTTAAGGTGTTGAAACGAACAAGTATTTTGATTTTCAATGAATTTTGATAACTGAACTGCTAAATCCATGATATTAAATGTTTCCTACACTAATTGTTAGCGTGGGGCAAAACTTTTATAAAAAAGCAAACAAATTCTAATGATTTTTAGATGATTTCATAATGAGTTGTTACTCTTAACCAGATTTTAGTGTATTACAAATGTTTCATTACCAAAAAAAAAAAAGTAAAAATATGCGACAACCCTTGTTGACTGCCCGGACGATTTAGCTGCTGTGGGCGTATGTTTCGTTGCCTGGAAACCTATCTTTGTAACTGATGTAGATCTAAAATATGATCCAGCATTGGTCAGTCAGCAATTTTGTAAAACACTATACTCAGGTCTTCTCGATGAAACCATTCGTAGGGAAATTCAGCCATCTTTAGACATGAACATATCGGATGAAACACTCATCCAAAAGATGAGCTTAACAGAGTCTATAGAATCAGATAGACAAATTAAAATGAGAGGGCACTGTAAAGTGAGTGAAGTGTCGCAGGCTGACCCAACTCTGAAAGAAAAACCAAAGAAAAACAAGATAAAGAAGGAGGAAAGATCCGAGTTACAAATGTTGAAAGCTGAAGTCGCACATTTAGCAGAAATGATTAAAGAAGATAGAAAAAAGAAAGTGTTTGATAACAGTTGTAATAAGTGTCGTGAAAAGAAACTTTCAAATTGTAGACATTGTTGAGAATGCGGTAGCTCAGGTCACTTCCGGTCTTTTCATTATAATAAGTCGGAAAACGGGAGATCACCTCGAAAGGGGGGCAGGTGATCTGCGAAACCACACCCCGAGCAATGTCAGTAGTCAAAGGTCAGGTGTTTTGTCTGTCACCTCGCAAGTGTTCAAAATTAGTTAAGTTGGTGAAAAATGTCATGTTAATTGTAAACTAAATGATGTAAATGTAACTGTTTTATGGGACTCTGGGGTCAGGTGTCATTAATTAATAAGTTGTTATTAACCAAATATTTCCCGAACATGGAAATTCGCAGCTTACAGGAATTGACTGGTGAACAACCACTCAAACTTTTATCAGCAAATGGGTCAGATATACCTTTTGAAGGATGGGTCGAATTTAAATTCAAATTAGGTTCTAGTGCCCCATTGTCTGTGCCATTCTTGGTAACTGAGGCTGCAGGTTTAGATGTTCCAATTGTTGGGTATAATATTATTGAACAATTTATTATGAGTAGTAATAAGGGCAATCTGTTAGAAAATTTAAAATATTCTTTCGGAAAATTGTCAGTAAATCAGGTATCGGGTTTAGTAAATGTTGTACGTCAAAATAATAAAGAGGCTATTTGTCAAGTGTACTCTGGATCATGCAATATTCGTATAAAGAAACAATACTCAAAGGTAGTACGTGTATCGATTCGTACAGGCTCTTTCGAAAACTCTCTTGATTGTTTATTCAAATCTGAATGTAACAGTTCTGGGTTACATTGTCAAGAAATGTTAATTAAGGTAAACAAATCCAATAGAGTGAATTTAATTGTTAGTAATCCTACGAAATGTGATATTGTTCTCAAAAAGAAAACACATTTAGGGGAGCTCCAGTCAATTCGGTCATTGTTTTACATTGTACAATCAAATAATAATGCCCGAGTAGATGAGGTAAATGTTGCATCATTGTCTAAAACTCAAAACTCAGATGTATGTGAATCACCAATTAATTTAAAACACTGTGATATTACGTCTACTCAGGAAGACGTTATTCATACATTAATAAAATCTAATAATGACGTTTTCTCTAAAACGGATGACGACACTGGGTACATACCAGACTTGAAACTTGATATACATTTGAAAGATAATATTCCGGTAAAACAGTCATATGTTTCAATTCCAAACCCACTGTATGAAGAGGTAAAAGATCATCTGAGAGATTTGATAGCCAAAGGATTTATTCGGAAAACAAAATCGAGTTATTCTAGTCCTTTAATCTGTTTGCGAAAAAAAGACGGCGGGTTAAGACTATGTTGTGACTATAGGAAGATAAACCAAAAATCAATAATAGACAGTGGGCCGTTACCCCGCATTCAGGATGCCTTGGATAGCTTAGGGGGTGGTCAATGGTATAGTCTGTTAGATCAGGGACGCGCTTATCATCAAGGAGTGGTAGGGGAGGAGAGCAAACACATAACTGCTTTCGTCACCCCTTTGGGTCTACATGAGTGGGAAAGGATCCCGTTTGAGCTCTCCGGGGCACCTTCTCCATTTCAGAACTATAGATGGACTTAGGGACAGGTGTTGTCTCCCATACTTGGACGATATCCTCGTATACAGTAAGACGTTTGATGAACATGTGGAAAATCTCCAACATGTGTTTAATCGCCTTAGTGAAAAGGGTGTTAAACTGAAGCCTGCAAAGTGCCTAGTATTTCGAAGGGAAGTGAGATATTTAGGGCACATTGTGACTGCATCGGGTTATACAGTGGATCCCGAAGATAAACGTGCGGTTTTGGAGCTTAAAAAAAAAATTCCTGTGAATGTGGGAGAGCTACGTAAGATATTGGGTCTCTTGTCATACTATCGCTAAGCCTTTGTACAATCTTTTGCGGAAACCACCAGACTTAGCCAGGGAAAGGGTTAAAAGATTAAAGGGAGGTCAGCTGTCGTCGAAGGAAAGAATAGGATGGACTAAAGAACATTCCGACGCTTTAGGGGATCTCATTAACTTCCTTGTGTCGCCACCAGTAATGGCTTACCCTGTGTTCGATCGACCGTTCTCTTTACATCTTTACATGTAAATGCATCTGGCGAGGGTTTAGGAGCCATTCTCTATCAACTAGGTAATGACGGACGTCAACATGTCGTGGCTTACGCATCAAGGACATTAACTCCAGCCGAGCAAAATTATAATCTACACTCGGGTAAATTAGAATTTTTGGCGTTAAAGTGGGCTGTCGTAGATCGCTTTAGGGACTATTTGTACTACACGCCACATTTTACGATCTATAGTGACAATAATCCGTTGAGTTACATCATGACAACGCCACGTATAGACGCAGCGAAACTACGATGGGTAGCAGAACTAGCAGACTTTAATTTCAACATCAAATATAAACCTGGACCTTTAAATACTGATGCCGATTGTTTAAGTATGATGCCACTGAAGTTTGAACAATACAGTCAAGAGTGTTCCGAAGAAGTTAAATCCGATATTGTTTCGATGAGTATCAATCACTTGTTTGGATGTGCGGGCTCAATGTTAAACCGGCAAAGACTGAACCTTCAGAAAGGGCGAAACTTCGGTTTTGTACGGACGAATTAATTAAAGCTCAAGAAGACGATGAGGACATTTTTGTGGTAAAACGATTTGTGCGGAAGCGGGAGAAACCCAGCAGAGCCGATGGTGAGCGTATGTCATCAGAATCTGTGATGTTAACCAGAGAATTGAGCGTATGTCATCAGTATGTCATCGTGAGCGTATGTCATCAGAATCTTTAATGTTAACCAGAGAATCTTCAGATTGATCAAGAAGGGTTGTTAAAACGAAAACGGTGTATTCCAGGTCAAGATACAAGTTATTAATTAGTGTTGCCAAAGAAATATCGAAATTTGTTGATAGATGAACTGCATTGCAAAATGGGTCACCTTGGGACGGAAAAGGTGGTATCCCTTATTCGAAATAGATTTTATTGGCCAAAAGATGGTGTCTGAAGTTGAACACTTTATAACAAAAATGTGCACCTGTGTGAAATCAAAGAAACCAAATCGTCTTAATGAAGCACCTTTAAAACCGATCGAAACGACACACCCATTCGAGTTAGTTTCGATTGCCTTTTTACATTTAGAGAAATGTAAAGGGGGTATGAGTACATATTGACCATTATACCAGATTTGTTGCAGCTTATCCAACTACCAACAAATCTGGAAAGACAGCTGCGGACAAAATATTCAATGATTATGTTCTGAAATATGGTTTCCCTGAAAAGTTACACCATGACCAAGGCAGAGAGTTCGAAAACGAGCTTTTCCATCGACTACAAAAATACTGTGGCGTAGGACGATCACGTACCACTCCATACCACCCAAGTGGTAATGGACAATGTGAGAGGCTGAACAGAACTTTATTATCAATGTTAAAGACTCTGCCCGAGGATTATAAATATGATTGGAAAAACCATATTAATAAAATGACTCATGCATATAACTGCGCGTAAAACGACACCACAGGTTTCTCGCCATTCTTTTTGTTATTTGGAAGACATCATAAGCTTTCAATTGACATTATACTTGGATTCGAAAATAGTGGAAACGGTTCGTATCATGGTTATGTGAAAAATGGAGTAAATGTATGAATGAAGCTTATAAAATTGCATCACGTAATGCCCAGAAATCTAGTGCAACTGCAAAGAAGTACCATAGTAATAAACCTACTAGTGTGACTCTTGCCCCAGGAGATCGCGTGTTAGTGCGGAACTTAAGTCAACGCGGTGGTCCAAGGAAATTACGCAACTATTGGGAGGATAACATTCATACCGTTTTAAGGAAAATGTCCGACGATTCGCCAGTGTACGAAGTCAAATCTCCACACAAAAATGGAAAAATACGGAGACTTCATAGGAATTTATTACTTTTGTGCAACGATTTACCGCTCGACAAAGACTTTGTGATTGACACTACAGAAACTCATGTTACACGAAAACGTTCGAGATCTAAAACAGTGAATGTATCAAAAAATGATTCAAATAATGACTCTGAAAGTGGTGAACCATTTAACTATTTGCCATTGTCAGATAAACGCATTGAATTAAATCCAGAAGCGGAAGAGTTTGTTCCTGCTACGCCGGAAGCTGTGAATGTACCAGAACCAGAAGTTCAGATACAAGACACGGAGACGGAAGCGCAAAATCAAAATTCATCTTAAGGAAATGAATCAGGATCTACGGGTCATGTTTCTAATGAATCCAGTGTTCAAGCAAACGACAATGATACCATTGAAAGTGATTCAGAAGCTTATGAAACTTCTTTGGAATCTGTGGAATCAGCGGATGAACATGTTCTACCAAATCGTCGTGCTGTACAACCGCCCCTTAGGTTAACATATGACCAGTTGGGTCAACCTTCAAATTGTGCTTGGTCTAATACAATTGGTGAACGTCCCTTAAGTGTGGTTTTCTAAAGTAATCCAATTTTATTACAATATTGCAGAGGTAATAATGAATCGTGAATGATTATGGTACAAAAATATGATCATACATCACGATTATAGCATTATTAGAATTTATTAAGAATGTTGGAGGTTAATTAGTTGAAAATTGTTTTATTACATTTTGGTAAACTCTTGTTGATAAATCAATAATTTTTTACTATTTGTATTTAGCATGTTGTGTTAGTGAAAAAATTGGTTGAAACTGACAAGTCAGACATTTAATCATACCCACAGTATTACAAACCATTATTATGAATGATTGTCAATTATATGTGTTTTCCAGACTGATCACCTGTAAAAACCCATACTGTCACACGATATTTTAGAGTATCTGAGTAATATTTGAAGTATGTGTCAACATTATTAGTTATTATTAGAAAGCTTATTTTTTAGTGATGTGAGTTTCAAGGCCTGAAACCTATTATGATTATATATGTCGTTTAAAGATATCTTGATTGTTCAAATGTCGGGACGCCATTTGATTTAGTGGGGGAGTATGTTGAGGTTTGCTATGAAATAGAGGGGGGGGGGTATTATTTTTTAAGATTAAGCCGTTAATATTGTTAGTGCCATTAATCTAATAGTGGTCTGATACTTAAAGGGAGATAACTCATTTACTGAAATCTTCAATGAGTGAGGCTGTAAAGGTCACTTTTACAAGCCGCCATTTTCCCTGAATAAATAGTCCTATTTCATATTAAGCTTTTATTCATTTTCTTCCACAGGTATTTAGTTCTCTAATTGTTTATTGTCATAATTGAATTGATTGCTTTTCCAAGCAAATATTTAGCTTATTTTCCATTCGTGACATTGGTGTAATTTGCCATGTTTTACCTTTGAAGTCAGGCCACGTTAGGGTTCCACACCCACGTGTGAGTGTGAGACCTTGATGTCCGTGTTTATTATCATTTAAAATGCGACAAGATTACTTAGCTGTCCCATGTTCAATCAAACTGTGATTGATTATTTTGTATGCACTTTTATGACTCAAAAAAAGTAGGGGATATTTGATTTTGGGGGCATAATACTAAAATATGCAAATGACCACGAAAAAAGTCACTATAGAACCTAACAGAAGAAACATTTCCAGTTACATGTGACGCCCAAACGCACCAATTGCTACCGCATGGAATGCAGGTGATGCTTGAGATCATCATGGGGGTCCAACCCAAGATTTGCACGACTCTGACTTTGAATGTTACAGTCATTGTGGCATTGAATTCCAGGGTGGAAAGATCAGTTTAATTGTTTTAGTGACCAGAAAACAAATTTTGATATGCGTCGGCTGACCCAAAATGAAAGGTTACGTGCCCTTGGCATGCTACAGATCGGCACAACACAGGCGATTGTGGCGCGGACGATGAATGTTTCTCAGTCTGTCATAAGCAGGCTATGGTCCAGATACCGTGATACACAATCTGTACAGGACAGACCACGCTCAGGTCGACCAAGGGCGACAACTCAAGCCCAGGATCGATTTATGAGTAACTTGGGCTTGAGAAATCGTGTCATCACAGCAAATCAGATCAGCGCTCGTCTTCAAACAGACACTGGTGTGAGAGTGAGTGGCCAGACGATTCGGAATCGACTGCATAAGGGTCACCTTCGCGCCCGACGTCCTCGCGTGATCCCTTGTTTGAGTGATCATCACATTCAGGCAAGACGTCGTTGGTGTAGGGGTCGTCAACACTGGGATAATTAACGCAGGAGCAATGTGATGTTTTCAGATGAATCAAGGTTCACTCTTGATTTTTTGGACATACGTAGGAGAGTGTGGCGTCGTCGAAACGAGCGCTTCCAAGACGTTAACGTCATCAGACATGATCGATTTGGGGGTGGTTCTGTTATGGTGTTGGGAGGCATCACTGTTGCTGGAAGAGCGGCTTTACATGTTGTTGCAGGGCGTGTTACAGGCCAGTACTACCGGGACAACATCTTGGCAGTCCATGTTGTGCCGTTCGCACGACGTCATGGCCGCCGTTTCATCTTCCAGGATAACAACGCAAGATGTCACAGGGCCAGGATCGTTACAGGTTACCTCCAACAACAGAACATCACCACATTACCTTGGCCAGCACTGAGTCCCGACCTCTCCCCCATCGAGCATGTCTGGGACATGCTTGGACAGAGGTTACGTCAACGTCAACAACGTCCTGCCAATTTCCAAGAACTTGCTGCTGCGTTGCAACAGGAATGGGACAATCTGGACCAAAATGACCTTAGAAGTCTCATTAGGAGTATGCCACGTCGGATCAATGCTTGTTTGGCAAACAGAGGAGGATTTACCCGTTACTGACTTTGTTGTGATGCTGTGGTAACTTTGCTGTTTGACCCCGGGTATCATTTTACCCTTATAATGGTCAGTCTGTGCCTTACTTAAGTCTAACGATCATTTGGAATAAATCTCCCTTGACAGTTCTAATATACGATCTTGTTAAAGGTTTCAAGTTTGCATTCATGTTTAATTGTAAGAAATTGATATCTGATTATGTAAACTGTAGACGACTTTTACAAGCCGCCATTTTCCCTGAATAAATAGTCCTATTTCATATTAAGCTTTTATTCATTTTCTTCCACAGGATCAGATCCATGATCCGGATATATATTAAAAGTTAACTTATAATTAAGCTTTACACATACTTGCTTTTTGAATCAAATGATGTCAGTTTTGCGAATATCCATTAATAATTGAATATTTTACAGGCAAAATTACGAAAACAGTGACTTATGCAAAACTGCCCTTTTCTCGGCAACTGCTTAAATTACAAACTAATTTTTAACATACATTTTCTTCGTATGGATTATAGCTGCACGTTTATAAAATTTACGAAGAAATATTTTAAAATCTGAAAAGCCTGAATAGGTTGTAAATAGGTCAATTTTACCCCTTTTTCACCTCTTAATCCAATTTGCTAGAAAATGAAATAGAAACTAGACCTGCATGCAGGAATGACGGGTTTCACTGGTGCCACGTTACCCTTAAACATGTTACTTCCGGTGCCAAATTACCCTTGAACATATGTCACTTCCGATACCAACGAAACCACTAAACAGGTTTCCAAATTAACATTGCACACAAATAAAATGGACGCAGAATCAACCAAATCCAGCAATATCAATTCATTTTATACATTTGTTACTTGTAAATGATCTTGACAAAATTAAATTACTTCCGGTGTTAATGAAAATGTTCAATTAGTCTTATGAAAACAGAAATGGCATACGATATCATATAGTGAAAATTTTATGTAAATCGAATTATAATTGCCACTTTTAAAGACCAAAAAACTTGAAAAGTGACTTGTAGAAAATCGGCTATTTCTCTGCAACCGTACAAGTTAGAAAGCATTTTGTGGTATCTGTATGGTCGTATGGGTTCATTCTATTTGTTGATTGGCATCAAATAACATAATTTGAAAAAGATTTCAAAACAGACTCATTTGAATAAAATATCTGTTTTAAAGGCTAAAAATACAGTTTTTGCCAAAATGACGTTACTTCCGGTGATAAGGAAAATTTTAAATTACTTGTATGAAATCCCAAATGGCATTAGGTATAACATGGTGCAGCGTTTATGAAAATCGAATAATAATTGACACTTTTATGGCCCCAAAACCTTCAAAAGTGACCCGTAGAAAACCGTCTATTTCTCGGCAACCGAACAAGTTAGAAACAATTTTATGATATCTATATGACCATATGAGTTGTGTTTACATGTGAATTTAAACCAAAAGTTAAAATTATTAATACATGTTAAGTAATTCTTGGTTGAATAAAACATTGATTTAAAAAGTTTAAAATGCAGTTTTTGACAAAGTAACGTCACTTCCGGTGTCAATTTTAAATAGTAATCAACTTGATATGACGCTACGTGCTTTTTGAATCAAATGATGACACTTTTATACAAATCCAATAATAATTGACTATTTTATACGCAAAATAACGAAAACAGTGACTGATGCAGAACTGCCCATTTCTTGGCAACTGCTTATATTACAAACTAATTTTAACATACATTTACTTCGTATGGATTATAGCTACAAGTTTATAAAAGTTATGTAAATATATTTTAAATTCTGAAAAGCCTGCATAGGTTGTAAATGGGTGAATTTTACACCATTTTTAGCCTCTTAATCCAATTTGCTAGAAAATGAAATAGAAATTAAAAAAACTGCTTCCGCCATTTTTTGCGCCTTGGAAGGACACACTCTTTGAGTCATATAATTTTTCAGAAAAAATAATATTTGTTTTCGAAGAAGGAAACTTACTGTCAAAGTTGTAGTTTTTGGTAAAATTATGCCACTTCCGGTTTTGACAGATAACACTGTCGGTAACAAAAAAAATGACAATTGAGACAACGAAGCATATGAACTTTGTTTTATACAAATCGAACAATAAAAAAATAATCTAGGACTGAAAAACTGAATTAGCCAATGGCAGCCAAGGAAAATTACTAAGACAAAATTTTTTAGCATTTTTGCGCAAGACAGATGACTCTTTAATTCTGTGTACAATACGACTAAAAAATATTCATAAAAAAAAGTTTTTTGTAAAATTTTAAATTTTCAAAATTTGGCGCCTAATATCTTCGAAGATTTACCGAAAATCAAAAATCGAAAGTAGCGTAGCTATGTGCCCTGTCTCCGGCTATGCCATAATGTATTGAAAGTTAAAATTCAATGAATATTGTTAAAATTGCTGCAATATTTTCAAAAACGATAATTTGGTGATTTCGGACATTTCGCATTGTCGCAGAAAGTTCAAAATAGCTTTATCCTCTAAGTCACACCCACTTTCCCAGTAAAACCGAAGAAATCGTAACGATGCGACACGTAGTTGCTGAGATCTATTCAAATTGGAATCTGAATAATAATTATAAAAACTAGACCTGCAAGCAGCACTGAACCGGCTTTCAGGAATCATACAGGAAGTTTATTATACCATAGGCAATCCATTGAGCTACCAAACTATAGTTTAATTGTTTTTGCTTAAGTGACACCCTCTATCATATGTAAAAGTAATATTTGCTGGAGAAAAGGCCGGTCAAAATTGTAAATTATGGCAAAATTACGTCATTTCCGGTGCCGAAAGAATTTTTTATAGGTGAAAAATAAGTCGAAAATTCGCAACATACAAAATACACACTTTGTTTTATACATATCGGGCAATAAATAATTAACCCATAACCCATCAACTGAAATTAAGAAGGTAAAAAACTTAAAAGTGACCCTAGGAAAATTTACTATTTTTCGACAAGGGAACATGCTAGAAGCCTTTTCTTGATATCAATATGATGGTATATATTCAATCTTACTGCCCATTAGAACCAGACGTTATAATGTTAAACGAATAATAAATATAAATCCCTTCAAGAAAATATTTGTTTTGAAGGCTAAAAATACGTTTTTTGCAAAAATTACATTACTTCCGGTGATATTGAAAATGTTAATTTAGTTCATAGAATTCATGAATAGCATAAGGCATCAATGGTAAAAAAATTATAAAAATCGAATAATAATTGACACTTTTATAGACCAAAAACCTTGAAAAGTGACTTATCGAAGATGCCTATTTCTCTGTAACAGTACAAGTTAAAAACCATTTTGTGGTATCTGTATGGTCGTATGGCTTCATTCTATTCGTTGATGGGAATTGAATATCGTAATTTTTTTTAGGTTAAAAATACAGTTTTTGCCTAAATGACGTCATTTCCGGTCACAGTGAAAATGTAAAATTGGCTTGACCTACTCTTAATTGGCATTAGGCATCAAATGGAAAAATAAATATTGCAAATCGAATAATAATTCACGTTTTTATAGGCAAAATAACGTGAAAAGTGATGCATGGAAAATTGTATATTTATCGGCAACTTCTCATATTACAAACTAATTTTAGCATACATTCTCTTCGTCTGGATTATTGCTACAAGTTTATGAAAATTACAAATAAATATTTCAAAATATGAAGACGCTGAATGAATTGTAAACAACTGAATTTTACACTTTATTTTACATTTTATTCGAAATTGCCCGAAAATGAAATTGAAAATAAAAAAAATCTGAGTTAGGGATTTTGTGCACCTTTGCAGGGTCCATCCTTTTAGTTATATCAGTTTTGAAAAAAAATTAATATTTGCTTTCAAAAAGTGGTACCGAACTGTCAAAATTGTAGTTTTTGTTAATATTACGTCACTTCCGTTGCCGACAGAAAAATTTCACCGTAACAAAAAAAATTACAATTGGGACCACGGAGCATGTGAACTTTGTTTTATACAAATCGAACAATAAATAATTTTTCTGGGTACGAAAAAGTAAATCATCCGATGGCGGCTAACGCAAATTACCGAGACAATTTTTTTTTCTCATTTCTGCTCAAGTAGGATGATATTTTAACCCTGTATAAAATATCATCAAAAAATATTTTTTCGATTACTTCCGCTTTTACGATCGTTGTCGTGATAGCTTTACGAAGTTCTTTGGATACTGAACTTTCTATACCAGAAGTGTCAGAAACATCCATTGAGCAGTTTTGGAAAAAAAAATAAATTAAAGAGCGTTTACAAAAATTTAACGATTTTTCAACTGTTTAATTTTATATCAATAATTCCTGTGTAAAATATCATCAAAAAGTATTCATAAATAATAAAAAGGTTTTCGTAAAGGAATTAATTTTTTTCAAAATATCGGAAATTTTTTCGACTTCTTCCGGTTTTACGATCGTTGTTGTGATAGCTTTTCGAAGTTTTTTGGATACTTAACTTTACGTACCAGAAGTGTCAGAAACATCCATTGAGTAGTTTGGGAAAAAAAGATAAATTAAAGAGCGTTTCCAAAAATTTAACGATTTTTCAATTTTTTTCAAAGCTTGATGCCATTTTTGGACAACCTATATTATTTCAATGCTTTTTATTTTGGATTCACTATATAATCAACCGATAGGACTTTGAGTAAGAAAAGTTTCAGAAAAATCTGCGGCGTCGTTTTCGAGAAAAGGGCGTCTCAAAATGTTAAAAAATCGGAAAATACTAGATATTTGGCATACAATAATTTAATGATGGTCCATTAATATGGCTATCCAACGACACTTTAGTTCTTTTGGTTCTCTATTACCTAAGGGAGCAATCAAGTTTTTCGCAAGTGAGACAATGTTTTTAACCTTTTTTTTCATTTTTTGAATACTTCCGGTATGGTTATTATTGTCGGAATAGTTTTAATAGCCGTTTTGGGCACTAAAATAGCCACAGGGCTCTGTAATGATATATTACATTATCTGATCAGATAAAATGCCCCTGAGAAATCCTGTGTTCAAATGTGCCAAAAATGAAAAGAATTTAAAATATCGAAAATTAAATTTCAATAATTACATACATATTATACATCGTTAGAATCGTAATTAGGTCAGCTATCTGAATATACAACCTCTTTTAAAAAAAAAATCTCTTCAAATAAAAAAATAGTAGAGCATTTTCCAAAATTTCACGATTCTTCGACTTTTTTCGATTTTCAGTCCGTTATTTCACCTATTCCAGATATTTCAAAGGCGTATTGGATGGTTTCATGCAAATTAACTCCGAAAGGACTCTCGATAGAAAAAATTAAAAAAAAAGTTGCGGTTAAGTTTTCGAGATATAGGCGTCCAAAAACGCTCCTAATCAGAAAATACTTGACTTTCAGCGTGCCATATTTTGCTGCCTGATCATAGTTTCCGTATGAATTGGGTATCATACGATAGTACAATCCTAGTGCAGTCCAATGGTACCCTAATTTCTTTAATCCATTGATATCGGGCGGAGAAATCGCGTTTTTTCCCCAAAATATCCATTTTTTGCATTTTTTTCAAAATATTGCACATTATTTCGACCACTTCCGGTTAAAGGATTCTTGTCGAAATTGCTTTATCAGTTGGTATTGGACTATAACTTCATGTTCCGTAAGTATCAGAAACATCATTTTGGCTGTAAAACGACACCACAGCTCACAAAATGGGAAGAAAATTTGAAAAAAATCGAAAAATAAAGTGCGATAACTCTGAATGAAACTTATATTACTGGAATCGGATTGACGTCAGGTATCCAAAAATGTAGGTCAAATTTGCAAATTTTGAAAAATAACAAAAATTGTCTCGTAGGCGACGTGTTTTGAATTTTCGAACGATAGAAGTCAGCGACGAAGTTTCGAAATTGCGAAATGTGAGATTGCTATTGTCTTGGAAAAGGCTCAGGATTTCCAAAAATGTGATTTGTTTGAATATAGGTAGAGAATTGACGAAACCACGGCCGATTTTTTATTTTTTACCAACGTTCAAAATTCGACCACTTCCGGTCTGCGCAGAACTTCAAAAATTGCTTTATTGAGTAGCCACCACATGGTTTCCCGATAGAAAGATGAACCGCAGATCGGTATCTCTTTTCGATCATAGAGAAATAGGCTCCGGCGGTAAATAATAATAATAAAAAACTAGACCTGCATGCAGGAATGACGGGTTTCACTGGTGCCACGTTACGCTTAAACATGTCACTTCCGGTGCCAAGTTACACTTGAACATATGTCACTTCCGGTACCAACGAAACCACTAAACAGGTTTCCAAATTAACATTGCACACAAATAAAATGGACGCAGAATCAACCAAATCCAGCAATATCAATTCATTTTATACATTTGTTACTTGTAAATGATCTTGACAAAATTAAATTACTTCCGGTGTTAATGAAAATGTTCAATTAGTCTTATGAAATCAGAAATGGCATACGACATCATATAATAAAATATCTGTTTTGAAGGCTAAAAATACAGTTTTTGCCAAAATGACGTTACTTCCGGTGATAAGGAAAATTTTAAATTACTTGTATGAAATCCCGAATGGCATTAGTTATAACATGGTGTAGCGTTTATGAAAATCGAATAATAATTGACACTTTTATGGCCCCAAAACCTTCAAAAGTGACCTGTAGAAAACCGCCTATTTCTCGGCAACCGAACAAGTTAGAAACAATTTTATGATATTTATATGACCATATGAGTTGTGTTTATATGTGAATTTAAACCGAAAGTTAAAATTATTAATACATATTATTAAGTAATTCTTGGGTGAATAAAACATTGATTTAAAAAGTTTAAAATGCAGTTTTGACAAAATGACGTCACTTCCGGTGTCAATTTTAAATAGTAATCAACTTGATATGACGCTACATGCTTTTTGATTCAAATGATGTCACTTTTATAAAGATCCATTAATAATTGACTATATTACACGCAAAATAACGAAAACAGTGACTTATGCAGAACTGCCCATTTCTTGGCAACTGCTTATATTACAAACTAATTTTAACATACATTTTCTTCGTATGGATTATAGCTACAAGTTTATAAAAGTTATGTAAAAATATTTTAAATTCTGAAAAGCCTGAATAGGTTGTAAATGGGTAAATTTTACACCATTTTTAGCCTCTTAATCCAGTTTGCTAGAAAATGAAATAGAAATTAATAAAAACTGCTACCGCCATTTTTTGCGCCTTGAAAGGACACACTCTTTGAGTCATATAATTTTTCAAAAAAATAATATTTGTTTTCGAAGAAGGAAAATAACTGTCAAAATTGTAGTTTTTGGTAAAATTATGCCACTTCCGGTGCCGACAGATAACACTATCGGTAACAAAAAAAATGACAATTAAGACAACGAAGCATATGAACTTTGTTTTATACAAATCGAACAATAAAAAAATAATCTAGAACTGAAGAACTGAATTAGCCAATGGCGGCCAAGGAAAATTACTGAGACAAATTTTCTTAACATTTTTGCGCAAGGCAGATGACTCTTTAATTCTGTGTAAAACACGACTAAAAAATATTCATAAATAAAAAAGTTTTTTGTAAAATTTAAAATTTTCAAAATTTGGCGCCTAATATCTTCGAAGATTTACCGAAAATCAAAAATCGAAAGTAGCGTAGCTATGTGCCTTGTCTCCGGGTATGCCGAAATGTATCGAAAGTTAAAATCCCATGATTATTGTTAAAATTACTGCAATATTTTTAAAAACGATAACTTCGGTGATTTCGGGCATTTCGCATTGTCACAGAACGTTCAAAATAGCTTTATCCTCTAAGTCACACCCACTTTACCAGCAAAACCGAAGACATCGTAACGATGCGACAAGCAGTTGCTGAGATCTACTCAAAACAAAAGAATAATAATAATAAGAAGAAGAATAATAATTTTAACAAAAACAATAGTGTTTCACACAAGCTTCGCAGTGTGAAACCCTAAAAATAGACCTGCATGCAGGAATGACGGGTTTCACTGGTGCCACGTTAACTTTAAACTTATGTTACTTTCGCTCCTATGTTGCACTTGAACCAATGGCACCGATAAATAGACTTTCACATAAACATTGCGCACATCAAATAAAAGGGAAACAGAATCAACAAAAATCCAGCAATATCAATTCATTTTATACATTTGTAACATGTAAGTGATCCTGACCATATCACAGTACTTCCAGCGATAATGAAAATATTAAATTAGTTTCTTAAAATCAGAAATAATAATCACATGGTGAAAATTTTATGTAAATCGAATAATAATTGCCACTTTCAAAGACCAAAAAACTTGAAAAGTGACTTGTAGAAAATCGGCTATTTCTCTGCAACCATACAAGTTAGAAACCATTTTGTGGTATCTGTATGATCGTATGGGTTCATTCTATTTGTTGATGCCAACTAAATATCATAATTTTAAATATATTACAAATCAGACTCATTTGAAAAAAAAGTTATCTGTTTTGAAGGCTAAAAATACAGTTTTTGCCAAAATATAATTACTTCCGGTGATACTGAAAATGTTAAATTAGTTCTACGAAATCATAAATGACATAAGATATCATATGGTGAAAATTTTATGAAAATCGAATAATAACCGACACATTTATAGACCAAAATCCTCGAAAAGTGACTTGTGGAAAATCGCCCATTTCTCTGCAAGCGTGCAAGTTAGAAACCGTTTTGTGATATCTGTATGATCGTATGAGTTCATTCTATTTGATGAATGGAATCAAATATCATAATTTGAAAAAAATAACAAGTAAGACCCATTTGAATAAAATATTGTTTTTTGATGCTAAATATTTTGAGCAAATGACGTCATTTCCGGTGGCAGCGTATGAGGTAGAATGGTTTGACCTTGTCCACTATGACATTAGGCATCCAATGGTGAAAGAAAATTGAAAATGACATAATAATTGATTCTTTTACAGCCAAAATAACGTGAAAAGTGACTCGTGCAAAATTGACCTTTTCTCGGCAACTGCGCATATTACAAATTAATTTTCAAGTACATTCTCTTCGTATGGGTTATTGCTACGAGATTATGAATGTTACGAAGATATATTTTTTAATATAAAGAAGCTGGATGGGTTATAAATAGCTTATTTTGACACCTTTTTTCACCCTTTAATCCAAATTGCCCGAAAACGAAATCGAAATTTAAAAAACTGGGCCCGATGTTTTGTGCGCCTTTATATGGCATATCTTTTCAGTCATATTAAATTTGAAAAAAATAATTTTTGCTTTCAAAAAGTGGTACCGAACTGTTAAAATTGTAGTTTTTGCTAAATTTACGTCACTTACGGTGCCGATGGGAAACTTTGCCGGTAACAAAAAAAAAATGACATTTTGGACCATGGAGCATATAAACTTTGTTTTATACAAATCGGACGATAAATAATTTATATAGAACCGATAAACTGAATTAGCCAATAGCGACCAAGGAAAATTATCCAGAAAAAAAATGTTCACATTTTTGCCCAAATCCGACGACCCTTTAACCCTTGGTAAAAGGTCATTAAAAAATATTCATTAATAAAAAAGTTTTTTGTCAAAATTTAAATTTTCAAAATTTGGCGCCTTATTTTTCCGAAGATTCGGCGAAATTTAAAAATCTAAAGACCCGTAGCTATGTGCCATGTCTCTGGCTATTTCAAAAACTATCAAACGATAAAATCCAACAATTGTTGTTAATATTACGGCAATATTTCAAAAACCGACAACTTTGGTGATTTCGGACATTTCGCATTGTCGCAGAATGCCGAAAATAGCTTTAATCTCTAAGTCACACCCACTTTCGCAGTAAAACTCAAGACGTTGCATGGATCCGACAAGTAGTTCCTGAGATATAAGCAAATTGGAAAAAAAAAATAATAATAATAAGAACTAGACCTGCATGCAGGAATCACGGGTTTCAATGGTGCCACGTCACTTTCGGTGCCACGTTACCCTTGAACATATGTCACTTCCGATACCAATGAAACCATCGAACAGGTTTCCACATAAGCATTGTAAACATCAAATAAAATGGACGAAGAATCAACCAAATCCAGCAATATCAATTCATTATATATATATATATATATATATGTTACTTGTAAGTGATCCTGGGAAAATTTCATTACTTCCGGTGATAATGAAAATGTTCAATTAGTTTTATGAAATCAGAAATGGCATAAGGCATCATATGGCGAAAATTGTATGTAGATCGAATAAGAATTGCCACTTTTATAGACCAAAAACCTTGAAAAGTGACTTGTAGAAAATCGTCTATTTCTCGACAACCGTACATGATAAAAACTATTTTTTGGTATCTATATGATCGTATGGGTTCAATCCATTTGTTGATTGGAATCAAATATCATAATTTGAAATATATTACAAATCAGACTCATTTGAAAAAAATATCTGTTTTGAAGGCTAAAAATACAGTTTTTGCCAAAATGACATTACTTCCGGTGATACTGAAAATGTTAAATTAGTTCTATGAAATCATCAATGACATAAGATATCATATGGTGAAAATTTTATGAAAATCGAATAATAACTGACACTTTTATAGACCAAAAACCTTGAAAAGTGACTTAAGGAAAATCGCCCATTTCTCTGCAACCGTACAAGTTAGAAACCATTTTGTGATATCTGTATGATCGTATGGGTTCAATCTATTTGATCAATAGAATCAAATATCATAATTTGAAAAAAAATAACAAGTACGACTCATTTGAATCAAATATTGTTTTTAAAGGCTAAAATTTAAATTTTGAGCAAATGACGTCATTTCCGGTGGCAGCGTAAGAGGTAAAATGGTTTGAAATAATCCACTATGGCATTAGGCATCCAATGGCGAAAGAAAATTGAAAATCGAATAATAATTGATTCTTTTACAGCCAAAATTACGTGAAAAGTGACTCATGCAAAATAGTCTATATCTCGGCAACTGCTTATATTACAAACTAATTTTCACGTATATTTTCTTCGTATGGATGATAGCTACAAGTTTATAAAAGTTACAAAGAAATATTTTGAAATTTGAAAAGCCTGAATAGGTTGTAAATAGGTCAATTTTACACCATTTTTAGCCTCTTAATTGAATTTGCTCGAAAATGAAATCGAAATTAAAAAAAATGCTTCCGACATTTTTTGCGCCTTGAAAGGCCCACTCTTTGAGTCATATAATTTTTCAAAAAAATAATATTTGTTTTCGAAGAAGGAAAATAACTGTCAAAATTGTAGTTTTTGGTAATATTATGCCACTTCTGGTGCCGACAGATAACACTTTTGGTAATAAAAAAAATGACAATTGAGACAACGAAGCATAATATGAACTTTGTTTTATACAAATCGAACAATAGAAAATTAATCTAGGACTGAAAAACTGAATTAGCCAATGGCGGCCAAGGAAAATTACTGAGACAAAATTTTTTAGTCAGATGACTCTTTAATTCTGTGCACAACACGACTAAAAATATTTATAAATAAAAAAGTTTTTTATAAAATTTTAAATTTTCGAAATTTGGCGCCTGATATCTTCGAAGATTTGCCGACATTTAAGAAAAAATGATACAATGATTTCACACAACAGGTTAGCTATTAGACTCTCGATTGACAAGAGTTTCATCGCCCTCCCTTCATTATAACCAAAGATATCGTGCCCTAAAGAATCAACAAATCAGCTTGCTTATCTCTGCTTACCCTAGGCAGAAAATGCTCATCTTTGAACTCAATCAAGACAGTGACCTAGTGAACGTCTACACCAAGTTTGAAGATTCTAGCTCAATTAGAAGGGTTGTTATTATGTTCCAAATTCTCGGCCCTTTAAATTGCTTCTATTTTTTACTTTCACTTCAAAATGGCGACCATCAATTGACCTAAATCAAAATTCTACTCCAAACGTTTTTGGGGCGATCCTTGAAGGATTCAGAAAATATAACTCCCGTGTCTGTAAGTAAAATAGCAAAAAAGCCTTTGTGATTTTTCACGTTTCAAGATGGCGGCACTTCCGGTTCAATCCACAAACTCAATATTTTGTGTACGAATCAGTATTTACTTTTCTAGTATCAAAAAAAACCATCAGGTCATTCTGACCTATATTTCTTCGATTTTTTTGAAAATTTTGATCCTTAATTTAACCAAGGGGAGATAATTTAGAAAATTTCTATTTATATTTTTGAAGTCACATGGGTAATATCTACTTACATACTAAATTTCATGAAAATCGTAGAATTATTAAAGAAGTTGTCTACTTGGACTCAACTTCCGGTTCGAAATCACAGCGACGAATTTTCGAAATTTCGAGGAAACCGAAGGACACGGAGAAAACCCACGAGGTTGGACACCATACTCCATGTCACGTGTAACCTGGAAATCGAAACGACGCCGGTTGACTCAATGACAGACGTTACGATACAGCGCACACATTCTAACCATTCAGCCATTCAGCCTTTCAGCCTCACTAAAATCGGAAAATTGCTGACTTATAGCAAGAAACATTTCAACCGGGCATTTCAATCGAAACAACGCCAGTTGACTCAATGACAGACGTTACGATACAGAGCGCAGGTGCTGACCATTCAGCCACGTAACATCCCTAAATTTGGCAAAATGCTGACCTACAGCGACAAACATTTCAACCGGGCGAAATTATCAACCGAATATTACAAAACTTTTAAAAATAAGCTCCCCCTGACCAGCATAATCGTTCGCAATAAACGTTTGCCCCCTAAAATCGGCAAATTGCTGACTTTAAAGTGAGAAACTTGACAACAGGGCGAAATTTCCTGTTTCATCACTTTTACAGTACCTCTGATTACCAACTGATTGTAACAAAACTTTAAAAATAAAAGAGAAAGAGAGAAATGCGGGTTAACGTCCATTTCACACAAACTAGGACACTTCGGGGCTCACATATATTTTTTAATTTTATTTAAAAACTTCCCTTGCACGTACGGGTCTTTAGGAGTGGGAGGAAACCGAAGGACACGGAGAAAACACAAGAGGTTGGACACCATACTCCATGTCACATGGAACCTGGAAATCGAAACGACGCCGGTTGACTCAATGACAGACGTTACGATATAGCGCGCACATGCTAACCATTCAGCCATTCAGCCTCCGTAAAATCGGGAAATTGCTGACTTATAGCAAGAAACATTTCAACCGGGCAATTTCAATCGAAACAACGCCAGTTGACTCAATGACAGACGATACGATACAGAGCGCAGGTGCTAACCATTCAGCCTTTCAGAAATGCGGCTTAACGTGCATTCGACACAAACTAGGTCATTTCGGGACTAATATATTTATATTTTTTTAAATTTTATTTATAAACTTCCCTTACGCCTACTGGTCTTCAGGAGTGGGAGGAAATCGAAGGACACAGAGGAAATCGAAGGACACAGGGAAATTCCACGAGGTTTGACACCATACTCCATGTCACGTGCAAGCTGGAAATCGAAACGACGCCGGTTGACTCAATGACAGACGTTACGACAAAGCGCGCGTATGATAACCATTCAGTCATTCAGCCCTAAAATCGGGAAATTCCTGACTTATAGCAAGCAACATTTCAACCGGGCGAAATTTTCTGTTTTAGCAGTTCAATTTGTACGGTACTTCAATTACCAAGCGATTATTACAAAACTTTTGAAAATAAGCTCCAACTGACCAGCTTAATCGTATGCAATAAACGTTTGGCGTGAATTGAAAGTTCTGCACCGAGAAAGTTCATTTCGATTTTCAGTGAGGAAGAACGGAGGGCCTGACAAGGGCAGCTGTCTAATCGTTCGGATGGGACGAAAAACCAAGGTCCCGTGTACACATTGAAGTGCACGTAAAATATCCCTAAGCAGTTGGAATTCGATACTGTTGAATAAGCTCTATACGATGACTAAATGTGCAAATTGTAGTCACCCTTGACTCACTCACGCTGCATGTTTCGCTTAACAATGAAAGGGTACAGTTTTCAATTTTCGATCCTTTTATTCTTCTACTCATATAAAAGACTATCGATAAGACTCTTTGTAGAAGAAGTTTCCCAAAAATATTATGTTGATTGAAGAGAAGAGGACCTTTAAAAATGCTCAAAATCGTAAAAATATGACTTTTTGGATTTTCGATCTCCTTTTTTCTGCTATCCCTGACATTTAAAAACAATGATACAATGATTTCACACAACGGGCTAGCTATTAGACCCTCTATTGACAAGAGTTTCACCGCCCTCCCTTCATTATAACCGAAGTTATCGTGCACTAAAGAATCAACAAATCAGCATTTATCTCTGCTTACCCTATGCAGAAAATGCTCATCTTTAAACTCAATCATGACATTGACCTAGTGAACGTCTACACCAAGTGTGAACATTCTAGCTTAATTAGAAGTAGAGTTATTGTATTTCAAAGTCTCGGCCCTTCAAATTGCTACTACTTTTCATATTCACTTCAAAATGGAATCCCTCAGTAGACCTAAATCAAAACCAGCGATTTTTGGGCCAACCTTCAAGGATTCGGAAAATATAACCCCCGTGTCTGTAAGTAAAATAGCAAAACAGCCTTAGGGATTTTTCACGTTTCAAGATGGTGGCACTTCCGGTTCGATCGACAAACTTCATATTTTGTGTACAATTCAGTAATTACTTATCTAGTATCCCAAAAAAAATCAGGTCATTCTGACCTATATTTCGATGATTTTTTTGAAAATTTTGATCCTTAATTTCGTCAAGGGGAGATAATTTTGAAAATTTCTAATTATATTTTTGAAATCACATCGCTAGGATCTACTTATATACTAAATTTCATAAAGATCGTACAACTATTAAAGAAGTTGTCAAATTGGTTTAAACTTCCGGTTCGAAATCACAGCGACGAATATTCGAAATTCAAAAATGTGAAACTGCAGACGAAAATGATTTTTTCAAGGTATTCAAAGAAAAAAGAATTAGTAAGATCGGTCAAAAAATAACAAAGTTACGACTAAGCATTGTCAATTTTTTCGTTCGTAAAATTCGGTGATTTCGGATTCGTAAAAAGTTTTGAAAATATATTTAAACAACGTTCGCACCCCATTTTTTTTTGGAAGGGGGGGGGGTAGGTCAAAATTTCAGAAAGATCCTATGGATAGATTCTGAGAAATCCGATTTGCAGAAAACACACACAAAAAAAAAATAATAATAATAAATTTAACAGAAACAATAAGCTTTCATATGTAATATGAAAGCTTAATAATAATTTTAGTAATCACAATAGCCAAATAAGAATAATAATTTTAACAAAATAAGAAAGCCAAATAAGAATAATAATTTTAACAAAAACAATAGTGTTTCACACAAGCTACGCAGTGTGAAACCGTAACTAGACCTGCATGCAGGAATGACGGGTTTCACTGGTGCCACGTTACCCTTAAACATGTCACTTCCGGTGCCAAGTTACCCTTTAACATATGTCACTTCTGGTACCAACGAAACCACTAAACAGGTTTCCAAATTAACATTGCACACAAATGAAATGGACGCAGAATCAACCAAATCCAGCAATATCAATTCATTTTATACATTTGTTACTTGTAAATGATCTTGACAAAATTAAATTACTCCCGTTGTTATGAAAATGTTCAATTAGTCTTATGAAATCAGAAATGGGATACGATATCATATAGTGACAATTTTATGTAAATCGAATAATAATTGCCACTTTTAAAGACCAAAACACTTGAAAAGTGACTTGTAGAAAATCGGCTATTTCTCGGCAACCGTATAAGTTAGAAACCATTTTGTGGTATCTGTATGATCGTATGGCTTCATTCTATTTGTTGATTGACATCAAATACCATAATTTGTAAAAGATTTCAAAACAAACTCATTTGAATAAAATATCTGTTTTGAAGGCTAAAAATACAGTTTTTGCCAAAATGACGTTACTTCCGGTGATAATGAAAATCTTAGATTACTTGTATGAAATCCCAAATGGCATTAGGTATAACATGGTGTAACATTTATAAAAATCGAATAATAATTGACACTTTCATGGCCCCAAATCCTTCAAAAGTGACCTGTAGAAAACCGTCTATTTCTCGGCAGCCGAATAAGTTAGAAACAATTTTATGATATCTATATGACCATATGAGTTGTGTTTATATGTGAATTTAAACCAAAATTATTAATACATATTAAGTAATTCTTGGTTGAATAAATCATTGATTTAAAAGGTTTAAAATGCACTTCCGGTGTCAATTTTAAATTGTAATCAACTTGATATGACACTACATGCTTTTTGAATCAAATGACGTCACTTTTATAAAAATCCAATAATAATTGACTTTATTACACGCAAAATAAAGAAAACATTGACTTATGCAGAACTGTCCATTTCTTGGCAACGGCTTATATTACAAACTAATTTTCACATACATTCTCTTCGTATTGATTATAGTTACAAGTCTATAAGAGATATGTAAAAATATTTTAAAATCTGAAAAGCCTGAATGGGTTGAAATAGGTCAATTTTACGCCTTTTTCACCTCTTAATCCAATTTGCTAGAAAATGAAATAGAAATTAAAAAGACTGCTTCCTACATTTTTTGCGCCTTGAAAGGACACACTCTTTGAGTCATATAATTTTTCAAAAAAATAATATTTGTTTTCGAAATAGGAAAATAACTGTCAAAATTGTAGTTTTTGGTAAAATTATGCCACTTCCGGTGCCGACAGATAACACTTTCGGTAATAAAAAGAATGACAATTGAGACAACGAAGCATATGAACTTTGTTTTATACAAATCGCACAATAAAAAATTAATATAGGACTGAAAAACTGAATTAGCCAATGGCGGCCAAGGAAAATTACTGAGACAAAAATTTTTAACATTTTTGGGCTAGTCAGATGACTCTTTAATTCTCTGCACAACACAACTAAAAAATATTTATAAATAAAAAAGTTTTTTGTAAAATTTTAAATTTTCGAAATTTGGCGCCTAATATCTTCGAAGATTTGCAGAAAATCAAAATTCGAAAGTAGCGTAGCTATGTGCCCTGTCTCAGGCTATGACAAAATCTATCGAAAGTTAAAATCCAATGATTATTGTTAAAATTACTGCAGTATTTTCAAAAACGACAACTTCGGTGATTTCGGACATTTCGCATTGTCGCAGAACGTTCAAAATAGCTTTATCCTCTAAGTCACACCCACTTTCCCTGTAAAACCGAAGAAGTTGTAACGATGCGACACGTAGTTGCTGAGATCTATTCAAATTGGAATCTGAATAATAATAATAATAATAACTAGACCTGCAGACCTGCAGTGCTGAACCGGCTTTCAGGAATCAGGCAGGTAGTGCGTCATACAATAGCCGATCCATCGAGCTACCAAACGATACTGTAGTTGTAATGATTCAGTGACACCCTCTATCAGATTTTTAAGTAATATTTTCTTGCGAATACACCAGTCAAAATTGTATAATCTGGCAAAATTACTTCACTCCCGGTTCCAAAAGAAATCATTATCGGTAAGAAATAAGTTGAGAATTCGCAATTGAGAATTGTTTTATACACACCAGGAAATAAATAATAAACTTGGAACCCATAAACTGAAATTAAAAAAGGTAAAAAACTTAACGGGAGACAAAATATATCTCAAATTAACCGGCACTACCAAGATGAGAGAAATGGGGTTTAACGTCGAATAGACACAAACTATGTCATTTCGGGACTAGCACTGTTTAATTTTATATCAATAATTCCTGTGTAAAATATCATCAAAAAGTATTCATAAATAATAAAAAGGTTTCGTAAAGGAATTAATTTTTTTCAAAATATCGGAAATTTTTTCGACTTCTTCCGGTTTTACGATCGTTGTTGTGATAGCTTTTCGAAGTTTTTTGGATACTTAACTTTACGTACCAGAAGTGTCAGAAACATCCATTGAGTAGTTTGGGAAAAAAAGATAAATTAAAGAGCGTTTCCAAAAATTTAACGATTTTTCAATTTTTTTCAAAGCTTGAGGCCATTTTTGGACCACTTGTATTATTTCAACCCTTTTTATTTTGGATTCACTATATAGACAACCGATGGGACTTTGAGTAAGAAAAGTTTAAGAAAAATCTGTGGCGTCGTTTTCGAGAAAAGGGCGTCTCAGAATGTTAAAAAATCGGAAAATACTAGATTTTTGGCATACAATAATTTATTTCCTTACCATCCAAATCGTATTATTTAGATACCATATGATGGTCCATTAATAGGGCTATCCAGCGACACTTTAGTTCTTTTGGTCCGCTATTACCTAAGGGAGAAATCAAGTTTTTCGCAAGTGCCACAATGTTTTTAACCTTTTTTTTTTTCATTTTTTGAATACTTCCGGTATGGTTATTATTGTCGGAATAGTTTTAATAGCCGGTTTGGGCACTAAAATAGCCACAGGGCTCTGTCAGGATATATTACATTATCTGATCAGATAAAATGCCCCTGAGAAATCCTATGTTCAAAAAATCCAAAAACACAAAAAATTTAAAATATCGAAAATTAAATTTCAATAACTACATGCATATTATATATCGTTAGAATCGTAATTAGGTCACCTTTCTGAATATACAACCTTTTTTTGAAAATCTCTTAAAATAAAAAAATAGTAAAGCATTTTCCCAAATTTCACGATTTTTCGACTTTTTTTGATTTTCAGTCCGTTATTTTACCTATTCCAGATATTTCAAAGTCGTAATGGGATGTTTCGTACACAAGACTACCGCAAGGTCTCTCGATAGAGAAAGTTTCATAGAAATCTGTGGCGCAGTTTTCGAGATACAGGCATCCAAAAACGCTCCAAATCAGAAAATACTTGATTTTCAGCGTGCCATATTTTGCTGCCTGCTCATCGTATCCGTACGAATTGGGTATCATACGATAGCACAATCCTAATGCAATCCAATGGTAATTCGTCTAATTCATTGATATCGGACGGAGAAATCGCGTTTTTCCCCAAAATACCCATTTTTTGCAATTTTTTCAAAATATCGGACATTATTTCGACCACTTCCGGTGTACAGATTATTGTTGAAATTGCTTTATTCCTTGCAATGGTCATTTGGCTTCATGCCTCTGAAGTTTCAGAAACGTCACTTCTACCATAAAACGAAACCCGAGCTCACAAAATGGGTAGAAAATTCGAAAAAAATCGAAAAATAAAGGGCGATAACTCGGAATGAAACTTATATTTCTGGAATCGGATGGTTTTCAGGTATCCAAAAGTGTAGGTCAAACTTGAAAATTTTGAAAAATAACAAAAATTGTCTTTCAAACCACATTTTTCATTTTTCGATTGCAAGAAGTCAGCGATGAAGTTTCGAAATATCGAAATTTTCAACTGCTATCGCCCGAGGAAAGACTCAGGGTTTCCGAAAATGTCATTTGTATGAAAATAGGTATAGCATTGACGAATCTACGGCCGTTTTTTAATTTTTTGACACAGCACAAAATTCGACCACTTCCGGTCTGCGCAGAAGTTTCAAAAATAGTTTATCAAGTAGCCAATACATGGTTTCCCAATAGAGAATTAGGTCCCAGATCGGTATCTGTTACAGGCACTGAGAAATAGGCTCCGGCGAAAAAAAAAATAATAATAATAAACTAGACCTACATGCAGGAATGACGGGTTTCACTGGTGCCACGTTACCCTTAAACATGTCACTTCCGGTGCCAAGTTACCCTTGAACATATGTCGCTTCTGGTATCAACGAAACCACTAAACAGGTTTCCAAATTAACATTGCGCACAAATAAAATGGACGCAGAATCAACCAAATCCAGCACTATCAATTCATTTGATACATTTGTTACTTGTAAATGATCTTGACAAAATTAAATTACTTCCGGTGTTAATGAAAATGTTCAATTAGTTTTATGAAATCAGAAATGGCATAGATATCATATAGTGTAAATCGAATAATAATTGACACTTTTAAAGACCAAAAAACTTGAAAAGTGACTTGTAGAAAATCGGCTATTTCTCTGCAACCGTACAAGTTAGGAACCATTTTATGGTACCTGTATGATCGTATGGGTTCATTCTATTTGTTGATTGGCATCAAATATCATAATTTGAAAAAGACTTCAAAACAGACTCATTTGAATAAAATATTTGTTTTGAATACAGTTTTTGCCAAAATGACGTTACTTCCGGTGATAATGAAAATCTTACATTACTTGTATGAAATCCCAAATGGCATTAGGTATAACATGGTGTAACGTTTATGAAAATCAAATAATAATTGACACTTTTATGGCCCGAAATCCTTCAAAAGTGACCTGTAGAAAACCGTCTATTTCTCGGCAACCGAACAAGTTAGAAACAAGTTTATGATATCTATATGACCACATGAGTTGTGTTTATATGTGAATTTAAACCAAAAGTTAAAATTATTAATACATATTAAGTAATTCTTGGTTGAATAAATCATTGATTCAAAAAGTTTAAAATGCAGTTTTTGACAAAATGACGTCACTTCCGGTATCAATTTTAAATTGTAATCAACTTGATATGACACTACATGCTTTTTGAATCAAATGATGTCACTTTATAAAAAATCCAATAATAATTGACTTTATTACAAGCAAAATAACGAAAACAGTGACTTATGCAGAACTGTCCATTTCTTGGCAACTGCTTATATTACAAACTAATTTTCACATACATTCTCTTCGTATTGATTATAACTACAGGTCTATAAGAGTTACGTAAAAATATTTTAAAATCTGAAAAGCCTGAATGGGTTGTAAATAGGTCAATTTTACGCCTTTTTTCACCTCTTAATCCAATTTGCTAGTAAATGAAATAGAAATTAAAAAAACTGCTTCCGCCATTTTTTGCCCCTTGAAAGGACACACTCTTTGAGTCATATAATTTTTCAAAAAAATAATATTTGTTTTCGAAGAAGGAAAATAACTGTCAAAATTGTAGTTTTTGGTAAAATTATGCCACTTCCGGTGCCGACAGATAACACTATTGGTAACAAAAAAATGACAATTGAGACAACGAAGCATATAAACTTTGTTTTATACAAATCGAACAATAAAAAAATAATCTAGGACTGAAAAACTGAATTAGCCAATGGCAGTCAAGGAAAATTACTAAGACAAAATATTTTAGCATTTTTGCGCAAGACAGATGACTCTTTAATTCTGTGTACAATACAACTAAAAAATTTTCATAAATAAAAAAGTTTTTTGTAAAATTTTAAATTTTCAAAATTTGGCGCCTAATATCTTATAAGATTTACGCGAAAATCAAAAATAGAAAGTAGCGTAGCTATGTGCCATGTCTCCGGCTATGCCAAAATGTATCGAAAGTTAAAATCTCATGATTATTGTTAAAATTACTGCAATATTTTAAAAAACGATAACTTCGGTGATTTCGGACATTTTGCATTGTCGCAGAACGTTCAAAATAGCTTTATCCTCTAAGTCACACCCATTTTCCCAGTAAAACCGAAGAAATCGTAACGATGCGACAAGCAGTTGCTGAGATCTACTCAAAACAAAAGAAGAAGAATAATAACTAGATCTGCTACTGTCCCATGCAGATATGAAAGCTTTCATATTCATCGTCACGTGTCATAGATTATATCAAGTATCTCAAATAAAAGGATAAGAATAACAAACTATCAAAATTGGTCAAAAACTCGCGAAGTTACAAGTCTAAATATAGTATGAAACATTGCATAATCTGAAAACTAAAGGGAAATAACTGATACTTGTGTTGCTGTAATCGGGATGACTTCCCACTTCAAAACTTTCAGAAAAATGAAATGAAAATGGTAAGAAAACATCGAAAAATTAAATGAGAAAACTTTGAACTAAACTAAAAACTTTTGAATCATGTTGATTCCAATTGTAATAATATTCTTTAAATATGTAAATTTGGAAAATTATAAAGACATAATTATCAAAATCGGTCAAAACTCACAAAGTTACAAATTTAAATGTAGTGAGAAACATTGCACCCTCGGCAAAAAAATAATCTTTAAACTAAAGGGAAATAACCCAAACTTGTATAGCTGTAATCGGGCTTCCAAAATTAGAGATATGTTATATAATTATGGTTTCCAATATGTTTGGTTATAAGTAGGAAATCGTGACAACTTCTTAAGCATGTTTTAAACAAAGGGTCATAGACTGCAATATACAAGAATGGCACTTTGCAATAAAAAAAAAACTGTTCAAAGCAAGATTTCTATGCAGAAATGAAATAATTAATAGAACCAGAAAAACATTTATCCACTATAATAAATAAGCAACATAGAGAAAATGAAATCAAATTGAATGGTTGTTTAACGTCCTACTGTTTTGCTCCTAAAATGGGCTAATGAAAACGGGCATACGCCATAAAGTGTGCAATGAGGGAAATTTTACCCGGGCAGCGGCGTTACGGCCTACGAGGTTGGACAGGCGACCATACTCCTTGTCACGTACAACCAAGAAATCGAAACAACGCCAGTTGACTCAATGACAGACGTTATGATACAGAGCGCACGTGCTAACCATTCAGTCACGCAACCTCCCTAAAATCTGCAAATTGCTGACCTACAGATAGAAACACTTCAACCGGGCGAAATCTTCTATTTTATTAGTTTAATTTGCACGGTACCTTTAGTTATCAACCGAATATTACAAAACTTTTAAAAATAAGCTCCCCCTGACCAGCTAAATCGTTCGCAATAAACGTTTTCCCCTTAAAATCGGCAAATTGCTGACTTTAAAGTGAGAAACATTACAACCGGGTGAATTTTTCTGTTTTATCACTTTTACAGTATCTTTGATTACCAACCGATTATTACAAAATTTTAAAAATAAAAAAAAAAGAGAGAAATGCGGCTTAACGTCCATTCGACACAAACTAGGTCATTTCGGGACTAACATATGTTTTTTAATTTTATTTAAAAACTTCCCTTGCGCGTACTGGTCTTTAGCTGTTGGGAGGAAACTGAATGGCACGGAGAAAACCCACGAGGTTGGACACCATACTCCATGTCACGTGCAATCTCGAAATCGAAACGACGCCCGTTGACTCAATGACAGACGTTACGATACAGCGTGCACATGCTAACCATTCAGCCATTCAGCCTCCCTTAAAAATAAGCTCCCCCTGACCAGCTTAATTGTTCGCAATAAACATTTGCCCTCTAAAATCGGCAAATTGCTGACTTTAAAGTGAGAAACATTATAACCGGGCGAAATTTTATGTTTTAACAGTTTAATTCGCACGGTATTTTAATTACCAACCGATTATTACAAAACTTTTGAAAATAAGCTCCAACTGACCAGCTTAATCGTATGCAATAAACGTTTGGCCTGAATTGAAAGTTCTGCAACGAGGAAGATCATCTCGATTTTCCGGCGTGGTCCCCCCTTGTCAGTGAGGCAGAACGGAGGGCCTGACAAGGACAGCTGTCTAGTCGTTCGGGTGGGAGGAAAAACCAAGGTCGCGTGCACGTAAAATATCCCTAAGCAGTTGGAATTCGATACTGTTGAATAAGCTCTATACAATGACTAAATGTGCAGATTGTAGTCACACACACTGCATGTTTCGCTTAACAATGAAAGGGTGCCGTTTTCAATGTTCGATCCTTTTATTCTTCTACTCCAGATATTTTGGACTGTTGATCGAAGTTTTCATATAAAAGACTACCGATAAGACTCTTTGTAGAAGAAGTTCCCAAAAAGTATTATGTTGACTTTAAGAGAAAAGAACCTTTAAAGATGCTCCAAATCGTAAACATACGACTTTTTGGTTACAGTACCTTTGATTACCAACCGATTATTACAAAACTTTAAAAATAAAAGAGAAAGAGAGAAATGCGGCTCAACGTCCATTCGACACAAACTAGGTCATTTCGGGACCAACATATGTTTTTAAATTGTATTTATAAACTTCCCTTGCGCGTACGGGTCTTTAGCCGTGGGAGGAAACCGAAGGACACGGAGAAAACCCACGAGGTTGGACACCATACTCCATGTCACGTGCAACTTGGAAATCGAAACGACGCCGGTTGACTCAATGACAGACGTTACGATACAGCGCGCGTATGCTAACCATTCAGCCTCCCTAAAATCTGGAAATTGCTGACTTATAGCAAGAAACATTTTAACCGGGCGAAATTTTCTGTTTTAACAGTTTAATTCGCACGGTATTTTAATTACCAACCGATTATTACAAAACTTTTGAAAATAAGCTCCAACTGACCAGCTTAATCGTATGCAATAAACGTTTGGCCTGAATTGAAAGTTCTGCAACGAGGAAGATCATCTCGATTTTCCGGCGTGGTCCCCCCTTGTCAGTGAGGCAGAACGGAGGGCCTGACAAGGACAGCTGTCTAGTCGTTCGGGTGGGACGAAAAACCAAGGTCGCGTGTACACATTGGAGTGCACGTAAAATATCCCTAAGCAGTTGGAATTCGATACTGTTGAATAAGCTCTATACAATGACTAAATGTGCAGATTGTAGTCACACACACTATATGTTTCGCTTAACAATGAAAGGGTGCCGTTTTCAATGTTCGATCCTTTTATTCTTCTACTCCAGATATTTTGGACTGTTGATCGAAGTTTTCATATAAAAGACTACCGATAAGACTCTTTGTAGAAGAAGTTCCCAAAAAGTATTATGTTGACTTTAAGAGAAAAGAACCTTTAAAGATGCTCCAAATCGTAAACATACGACTTTTTGGATTTTCGATCTCTTTTTGTCAGCTATCCCTGATATTTAAAAAAAGATACAACGATTTCACACAACAGGCCAGCTATTACACTCTCGATTAACAAGAGTTTCACCGCCCTCCCTTCATTATAACCGAAGTTATCTTGCCCTAAAGAATCAACAAATCAGCATGCTTATTTCTGCTTACCCTAGGCAGAAAATGCTCATCTTTGAACTCAATCATGACATTGACATAGTGAACGTCTACACCAAGATTGAACATTCTAGCTCAATTAGAAGGAGAGTTATTGTGTTTCAAAGTTTCGGCCCTTCAAATTGCTACTACTTTTCATATTCACTTCAAAATGGCAACCATCAATTGACCTAAATCAAAATTCTTCTCTGAACAATTTTTAGATCATCTTTCAAGGATTCAGAAAACATAAATCCCGTGTCTGTAAGTAAAATAGCAAAAAAGCCTTAGGGATTTTTCACGTTTCAAGATGGTGGCACTTCCGGTTCGATCAACAAACTTTATATTTTGTGTACAAATCAGTAATTACTTGTCTAGTATCAAAAAAAAAAATCAGGTCATTCTGACCTATATTTCGATGATTTTTTTGAAAATTTTGATCTTTAATTTCGTCAAGGGGAGATAATTTAGAAAATTTCTAATTATATTTTTGAAGTCACATCGGTAAGGTCTACATATATACTAAATTTCATGACAATCGTACAACTATTAAAGAAGTTGTCAAATTGGTCTAAACTTCCGGTTCAAAATCACAGCGACGAATTTTCGAAATTCGAAAATGTGAAACTGCAGATGAAAATGATTTTTTTCAAGGTATTCAAAGAAAAAAGAATTAGTAAAATCGGTCAAAAAATAACAAAGTTACGACTATGCTTTGTCCATTTCGTCGTTCGTAAATTTCGGTGATTTCGGATTCGTAAAACGTTTTGAAAATATATTTAATCAAGGTTCGCACCCCATTTTTGGGGGGGTAGGTCAAAATTTCAGAAAGATCCTACGGATAGATTCTGAGAAATCCGATTTGCAGAAAACACACAAAAAAAAAAAAATAATAATAATAATCTTAACAGAAACAATAAGCTTTCATATGTAATATGAAAGCATAATAATCTTAACAGAAACAATAAGCTTTCATATGTAATATGAAAGCTTGATAATAAGAATAATAATTTTAACAAAAACAATAGTGTTTCACACAAGCTTCGCAATGTGAAACCCTAATAATAATTTTAACAAAAACAATAGTGTTTCACACAAGCTTCGCAGTGTGAAACCCTAATAATAATAATAATAAGAACTAGATCTGCTACTGTCCCATGCAGATATGAAAGCTTTCATATTCATCGTCACGTGTCATAGATTATATCAAGTATCACAAATAAAAGGATAAGAATAACAAACTATCAAAATTGGTCAAAAACTCGCGAAGTTACAAGTCCAAATATAGTATGAAACATTGCATAATCTGAAAACTAAAGGGAAATAACTGATACTTGTGTTGCTGTAATCGGGATGACTTCCCACTTCAAAACGTTCAGAAAAATGAAATGAAAATGGTAAGAAAACATCGAAAAATTAAATGAGAAAACTTTGAACAAAACTAAAAACTTTTGAATCAGGTTGATCCCAATTGTTTGAATATTTACGTTAAATATGTAAATTTGGAAAATTATAAAGACATAATTATCAAAATCGGTCAAAACTCACAAAGTTACAAATTTAAATGTAGTGAGAAACATTGCACCCTCGGCAAAAAAATAATCTTTAAACTAAAGGGAAATAACCCAAACTTGTATAGCTGTAATCGGGCTTCCAAAATTAGAGATATGTTATATAATTATGGTTTCTAATATGTTTGGTTATAAGTAGGAAATCGTGACAACTTCTTAAGCATGTTTTAAACAAAGGGTCATAGACTGCAATATACAAGAATGGCACTTTGCAATAAAAAAAACTGGTCAAAGCAAGATTTCTATGCAGAAATGAAATAATTAATAGAACCAGAAAAACATTTATCCACTATAATAAATAAGCAACATAGAGAAAATGAAATCAAATTGAATGGTTGTTTAACGTCCTACTGTTTTGCTCCTAAAATGGGCTAATGAAGACGGGCATACGCCATAAAGTGTGCAATGAGCGAAATTTTACCCGGGCAGCGGCGTTACGGCCTACGAGGTTGGACAGGCGACCATACTCCTTGTGACGTACAACCAAGAAATCGAAACAACGCCAGTTGACTCAATGACAGAGGTTATGATACAGAGCGCACGTGCTAACCATTCAGTCACGCAACCTCCCTAAAATCTGCAAATTGCTGACCTACAGATAGAAACATTTCAACCGGGCGAAATCTTCTATTTTATTAGTTTAATTTGCACGGTACCTTTAGTTATCAACCGAATATTACAAAACTTTTAAAAATAAGCTCCCCCTGACCAGCTAAATCGTTCGCAATAAACGTATTCCCCTTAAAATCGGCAAATTGCTGAATTTAAAGTGAGAAACATTACAACCGGGCGAATTTTTCTGTTTTATCACTTTTACAGTATCTTTGATTACCAACTGATTATTACAAAACTTTAAAAATAAAAAAAAAGAGAGAAATGCGGCTTAACGTCCATTCGACACAAACTAGGTCATTTCGGGACTAACATATGTTTTTTAATTTTATTTAAAAACTCCCCTTGCGCGTACTGGTCTTTAGCTGTTGGGAGGAAACCGAATGGCACGGAGAAAACCCACGAGGTTGGACACCATACTCCATGTCACGTGCAATCTCGAAATCGAAACGACGCCCGTTGACTCAATGACAGACGTTACGATACAGCGTGCACATGCTAACCATTCAGCCATTCAGCCTCCCTTAAAAATAAGCTCCCCCTGACCAGCTTAATTGTTCGCAATAAACATTTGCCCTCTAAAATCGGCAAATTGCTGACTTTAAAGTGAGAAACATTATAACCGGGCGAAATTTTATGTTTTATCACTTTTACAGTACCTTTGATTACCAACCGATTATTACAAAACTTTAAAAATAAAAGAGAAAGAGAGAAATGCGGCTCAACGTCCATTCGACACAAACTAGGTCATTTCGGGACCAACATGTGTTTTTTTAATTGTATTTATAAACTTCCCTTGCGCGTACGGGTCTTTAGCCGTGGGAGGAAACCGAAGGACACGGAGAAAACCCACGAGGTTGGACACCATACTCCATGTCACGTGCAACGTGGAAATCGAAACGACGCCGGTTGACTCAATGACAGACGTTACGATACAGCGCGCGTATGCTAACCATTCAGCCTCCCTAAAATCTGGAAATTGCTGACTTATAGCAAGAAACATTTTAACCGGGCGAAATTTTCTGTTTTAACAGTTTAATTCGCACGGTATTTTAATTACCAACCGATTATTACAAAACTTTTGAAAATAAGCTCCAACTGACCAGCTTAATCGTATGCAATAAACGTTTGGCCTGAATTAAAAGTTCTGCAACGAGAAAGTTCATCTCGATTTTCCGGCGTGGTCCCCCCTTGTCAGTGAGGCAGAACGGAGGGCCTGACAAGGACAGCTGTCTAGTCGTTCGGGTGGGACGAAAAACCAAGGTCGCGTGTTCACATTGGAGTGCACGTAAAATATCCCTAAGCAGTTGGAATTCGATACTGTTGAATAAGCTCTATACAATGACTAAATGTGCAGATTGTAGTCACACACACTGCATGTTTCGCTTAACAATGAAAGGGTGCCGTTTTCAATGTTCGATCCTTTTATTCTTCTACTCCAGATATTTTGGACTGTTGATCGAAGTTTTCATATAAAAGACTACCGATAAGAATCTTTGTAGAAGAAGTTCCCAAAAAGTATTATGTTGACTTTAAGAGAAAAGAACCTTTAAAGATGCTCCAAATCGTAAACATACGACTTTTTGGATTTTCGATCTCTTTTTTTCTGCTATCCCTGATATTTAAAAAAAAAGATACAACGATTTCACACAACAGGCCAGCTATTACACTCTCGATTAACAAGAGTTTCACCGCCCTCCCTTCATTATAACCGAAGTTATCTTGCCCTAAAGAATCAACAAATCAGCATGCTTATTTCTGCTTACCCTAGGCAGAAAATGCTCATCTTTGAACTCAATCATGACATTGACATAGTGAACGTCTACACCAAGATTGAACATTCTAGCTCAATTAGAAGGAGAGTTATTGTGTTTCAAAGTTTCGGCCCTTCAAATTGCTACTACTTTTCATATTCACTTCAAAATGGCAACCATCAATTGACCTAAATCAAAATTCTTCTCTGAACAATTTTTAGACCATCTTTCAAGGATTCAGAAAATATAACTCCCGAGTCTGTAAGTAAAATAGCAAAAAAGCCTTAGGGATTTTTCACGTTTCAAGATGGTGGCACTTCCGGTTCGATCAACAAACTTTATATTTTGTGTACAAATCAGTATTTACTTGTCTAGTATCCAAAAAAAAAATCAGGTCATTCTGACCTATATTTCGATGATTTTTTTGAAAATTTTGATCTTTAATTTCGTCAAGGGGAGATAATTTAGAAAATTTCTAATTATATTTTTGAAGTCACATCGGTAAGGTCTACACATATACTAAATTTCATTACAATCGTACAACTATTAAAGAAGTTGTCAAATTGGTCTAAACTTCCGGTTCGAAATCACAGCGACGAATTTTCGAAATTCGAAAATGTGAAACTGCAGATGAAAATGATTTTTTTCAAGGTATTCAAAGAAAAAAGAATTAGTAAAATCGGTCAAAAAATAACAAAGTTGCGACTATGCTTTGTCCATTTCGTCGTTCGTAAATTTCGGTGATTTCGGATTCGTAAAACGTTTTGAAAATATATTTAATCAAGGTTCGCACCCCATTTTTGGGGGGGTAGGTCAAAATTTCAGAAAGATCCTACGGATAGATTCTGAGAAATCCGATTTGCAGAAAACACACACAAAAAAAAAAAAATAATAATAATAATCTTAACAGAAACAATAAGCTTTCATATGTAATATGAAAGCTTAATAAGAAGAATAATTAATTTAACAAAAACAATAGTGTTTCACACAAGCTTCGCAGTGTGAAACCCTAATAATAATTTTAGTAATCACAAAGTGCGTGATACAATAGCCGATCCATCGAGCTACCAAACGATACTGTAGTTGTTATGATTCAGTGACACCCTCTATCAGATTTGTAAGTAATATTTGCTTGCGAATACACCGGTCAAAATTGTAAAATCTGGCAAAATTACTTCACTTCCGGTGCCAAATGAAATCATTATCGGTAACAAATAAGTTTAGAATTCGCAATTGAGAATTGTTTTATACACACCAGGAAATAAATAATAAACTTGGAACCCATAAACTGAAATTAAAAAGGTAAAAAACCTCTATACGATGACCAAATGTGCAGATTGTAGTCACCCACACTGCATGTTTCGCTTAACAATGAAAGGGTGCCGTTTTCAATGTTCGATCCTTTTATTCTTCTACTCCTGATATTTTGGACTGTTGATCGAAGTTTTCATATAAAAGACTACCGATAAGACTCTTTGTAGAAGAAGTTCCAAAAAAAATATTATGTTGACTTTTAGAGAAAAGGGGGCAGTTTCACAAAAGAAAAAAAACTGCGTAAAGAAAAACTTACGAAAAATATACGAATTATTTACGTCGGTTTCACAAAGGCCGGCGTAAGTTTTTTCTTAACTCTTTCGCGTATCTTTTGTCGTAAATACGTCGTGACCTTTCATGAAGTCATGTTACGTCACTTTATTCAAACTTCTGTAAACATTCCCACGGTCTAAATGTTGACAAGGCCGGCATTATAACCGCTATGTTTGATTTGATCATTACCTTTTGAAACATAAACGACGAAATGATACGGGAATTCGGTTTTACGTCCCTTCTGAACAACTAGACAGCTGTCCTTGTCGACCCCTCCGTTCTGCATCACTTTCTTAACCAATGCATCGAACCCGACTTCCGGGCTAGCGAGCCAGCGTCTTAGCCACATGATCACCCCTATCGTAATGCAAGGATTTGTACTGTAGTTTGTACACAACAGCTGACAAGGATTTCGATCGGTGAGTTGCGGTTTCGATATCATAATTAATACATTTAATAACATGTAATATATTGGTCCGATCAAGTCTGTACCGCGAAACTAACTCCTCGTCTGTAGGCCTATGGATGTCGGGAGGGTATAATCTATCACTGAATATTCTCTCCCAACGAAGTTCGGAAATTTAAGAAAAAACGTTACGTTAAAAAAAAACTTACAAAAAAGATACGAATTAATTACGCCGGTTTCACAAAGGTCGGCGTAATTTTTTTCTTAACATTTTCTCGTATCTTTTTACGTAGACACGCCACGAATGGTAGTGACGTCATTTTACGTCATTTCATTCAAACTTCTGTAAACATTCCCCCAGTCATAATGTTGACAAATTCGGCATTATAACCGTTATGTTGGGTTTTATCCTAACCATTTGAAACATAAATGACGAAATGATATATTCCTTATATATACGCTAAGATGTAACTGTGTATTTATGAATAAAAAGCTATTTTCATGCCTTTTGTTTACTTGTTTTTCTTTTGTGTCCGTCTTTGTCGCAATAGGCGTAGGCCCACTCTTAAGGGGAAATTTATTGATAATTAATCGTTAACATGGGTTGTTATTGCTCGTGAAACACGATAAATTACTCAAGACACTGGTGGTACACTAGCCCCGTGATCATGTGCATCAGTGATGAGTTCTTGGAAGCTAGGTGTGGCATAGTAGGCCTACTGTAATGCAATCAGGACTTGTAAGTTGTACAGTAGGATTTCGATCGGCAAGTTGCGGTTTTGATATCATCATTAATACAGTGAACAACTACGGGGCCTACTGGTCCAATCAAGTTTGTTACGTGAAACTAGGGAATCGCGGTGGCTAAGTGGGCAAGGCGCTGGCGCGCTAGCCTGGAGGTCGGGTGTTCGATCCCTGCATTGGCCGAGAAAGTTCATCTCGATTTTCCGGCGTGGTTTCCCCTTGTCAGTGATGCAGAAGGAGGGTCTGACAAGGACAGCTGCCTAGTCGTTCGGATGGGACGAAAAACCGAGTCCCCGTGTACACATGGGCGTACACATAAAAGATCCCTTGGCAGTTCCAAATTCGATATTAGAGTACGCCCTAACACCGCTGCGCCGCTGCCCGGGCAAAAATTCCCCCGAAGGCCCTCTCGTACCTTTAGTTGTACGCGTACCACAGGGCATAAAGTAACAATGCGGACATTTTGTCCAAGATACGTAAAAAAATCCAACTTACGACAGGGTGAGAGTTGCCGTAGACTTTATGATCAAATTTACGAATTTTGTAAGTTAAGAATTTTAGTGAAACGCAATTCTTTCGTAAGTTTACGTTACGATAAATTTTTCATCGTAAGATGCTTTGTGAAACTACACCCTGAACCTTTAAAGATGCTCCAAATCGTAAAAATACGACTTTTGGATTTTCGATCTCTTTTTTCGGCTATCCCTGATATTTTAAAAAAAATGATACAACGATTTCACACAACAGGATATCTATTAGACTCTCGATTAACAAGAGTTTCACCGCCCTCCCTTCATTATAACCGAAGTTATCTTGCCCTAAAGAATCAACAAATCAGCATGCTTATCTCTATTAGACCCTCTATTGACAAGAGTTTCACCGCCCTCCCTTCATTATAACCGAAGTTATCGTGCCCTAAAGAATCAACAAATCAGCATGCTTATCTCTGCTTACCCTAAACAGAAAATGATCATCTTTGAACTCAATCATGACATTGACCTAGTTAACGTCTACACCAAGATTGAACATTCTAGCTCAATTAGAAGGAGGGTTATTGTGTTTCAAAGTCTCGGCCCTTCAAATTGCTTCTACTTTTCATATTCACTTCCAAATGGCACCCATCAATTGACCTAAATCAAAATTCTGCTCTGAACAATATTTAGGCCATCTTTCAAGGATTCAGAAAATATAACCCCCGTGTCTGTAAGTAAAATAGCAAAAAAGCCTTAGGGATTTTTCACGTTTCAAGATGGTGGCACTTCCGGTTCGATCCACAAACTTCATATTTTGTGTACAAATCAGTAATTACTTATCTAGTAATCAAAAAAAATCAAGTCATTCTGACCTATATTTCAATGATTTTTTTGAAAATTTTGATCCTTAATTTCGTCAAGGGGAGATAATTTAGAAAATTTCTAATCATATTTTTGAAGTCATATCCGTAAGATCTACTTATATACTAAATTTCATGAAAATCGTCCAAATATTAAAAAAGTTGTCAAATTGGTCTAAACTTCCGGTTCGAAATCACAGCGACAAATTTTCAAAATTCGAAAATGTGAAACTGCAGATGAAAATGATTTTTTTCAAGGTATTCAAAGAAAAAAGAATTTGTAAAATCGGTCAAAAAATAACAAAGTTACGACTATGCATTGTCATTTTTTTCGTTCGTAAAATTCGGTGATTTCGGATTCGTAAAACGTTTTGAAAATATATTTAGTCAAGGTTCGCACCCCATTTTCTTTTGGGGGGGGGGGGGTCGGTAGGTCAAAATATCAGAAAGATCCTATGGATACATTCTGAGAAATCCGAGTTGCAGAAAACACACACAAAAAAAATAATAATAATAACTTTAACTAGATCTGCTACTGTCCCATGCAGATATGAAAGCTTTCATATTCATCGTCACGTGTCATTGATTGTATCAAGTATCCTAAATAAAAGGATAAGAAGAAAAAATTATCAAAATTGGTCAAAAACTCGCAAAGTTACAAATCTAAATATAGTATGAAACATTGCAACCAGTCATAACAATAATCTGAAAACTAAAGGGAAATAACTGAAACTTGTATTACTGTAATGAGACGGATGAGAAAATGAAATGAAAATGGCGGGAAAAAAATTTAAAATGGCACGTTGGACAGGCGACCTTACTCCTTGTCACGTACAACCGGGCATTCGAAAATACGCTAGTTAACTCAATGACAGGCGCGCGTGCTAACCATTCAGCCACCCAACCCCCCAGACACGTGCAATATGTCATATAGGAAGAATAACAAGTCGCTCACAACAAAATGGTAAATTAATGAGTTAAGATCAAAAGGTTGAGCTAGTGTTTTAGAGTATTTAATTGTTTTAAAAGAGACACGTTAAGGGTTGTTCATAGTTAAATGAATAATGCCAGACTAATATTAAAATAAAGTTTTAAATTAAGAATAATTAATTATTGGTCTGAAGGCAATGCAATGTTTTGATTTGACGGATGAAATGTACGATGGGTGTCCACACTAAGTGGCTAAGGCGTTGGCCTGCTAGCCAAGAGGTCGGGTGTTCGATCCCTGCATTGGCCAAGAAAGTTCATCTCGATTTTCTGGCGTGCCCCCCACCCCCATGTACACATTGGAGTGCACGTAAAAGATCCCTTAGCAGTTGGAATTCGATACTGTTGAATAAGCTCTATACGATGACTAAATGTGTAGATTGTAGTCACCCACACTGCATGTTTTGCTTAACAATGAAAGGGTGCCGTTTTCAATTTTCGATCCTTTTATTCTTCTACTCCTGATATTTTAGACTGTTGTTCGATGGTTTCATATAAAAGACTATCGATAAGACTCTTTGTAGAAGAAGTTCCCCAAAAATATTATGTTGACTTTAAAAGAAAGGGCCCTTTAAAAATGCTCCAAATCGTAAAAATACGACTTTTTGGATTCTCGATCTCTTTTTTTCTGCTATCCCTCATATTTAAAAAAATGATACAATGATTTCACACAACAGGCTAGCTATTAGACCCTCTATTGACAAGAGTTTCACCGCCCTCCCTTCATTATAACCGAAGTTATCGTGCACTAAAGAATCAACAAATCAGCATGCTTATCTCTGCTTACCCTAGGCAGAAAATGCTCATCTTTGAACTCAATCATGACATTGACCAAGTGAACTTCTACACCAAGGTTGAAAATTCTAGCTTAATTAGAAGGAGAGTTATTGTGTTCCAAAGTCCCGGCCCTTCAAATTGCTTCTATTTTTCATATTCAATTCAAAATGGTGACCATCACGTGACCGAAATCAAAATTCTGATCCGATAGATTTTTAGGCATTCCTTCAAGGATTCGGAAAATATGACTCCCGAGTCTGTCAGTAAAATAGCAAAACGGCCTTAGGGATTTTTCACGTTACAAGATGGTGGCACTTCCGGTTCGATCTACAAACTTCATATTTTGTGTACGAATCAGTAATTACTTGTCTAGTATCAAAAAAAATAATTAGGTCATTCTGACCTATATTTCGATGATTTTTTTTGAAAATTGTGATCCTTAATTTCATCAAGGGGAGATAAATTAAAAAATTTCTAATCATATTTTTGAAGTCGCATCAGCAAGATCTACTTACATTTAAGAAGTTGTCAAATTGGTCATAACTTCCGGTTCGAAATCACAGCGACGAATTTTCGAAATTCGAAAATCTGAAACTGCAGATTTAAAGTAATTGTCTCAAGGTACTCAAAGAAAAAAGATTTAGTAAAATAGGTCAAATAGTCACAAAGTTACAGCATTGTAGGTCAAATGCATTCGTTCGTAAAATTCGGTGATTTTGGATACGTAAAACGTTTTAAAAATATATTTAATCAACAGCCACCACCCATTTTGGGGGGGATAGGTAAAAGTTTCAGAAAGATCCTATGGTTAGATTCTGAAAAATCCGATTTGTGGATAAAACACAAAAAAAATATAATAACTAGATCTGCTACTGTCCCATGCAGATATGAAAGCTTTCATATTCACAGTCACTTCCTGCCACGGGACATATAAATAGTCCGTACAATAAAGAATAAATCATTAAAATCGGTCACAATCTAGCGAAATTAATGTGATTTTTCACTCGTAAACAACTTTGTCGGCACGAAAAACATCAAAGGCGAAAATTGAATTTTTGAAATATTCAAATAGCAAAATTTTGACCCGTATCCCGGCTATCCTGAAATGTATTAAATTTTAGACATAGGAGAAGTTTTGAACATACTATGCCCTATTGTATTTGTTTACAAGTGCGTAAATGTCAATTTTTCACTATGTTTCATATTCAATTTAAAATGGCGACCATCAGCTGAACTTAATCAAAATTCTGCTCTGAACTTTTTTTAGGTTTTCCTTCAAGGATTCAGAAAATGTAAGTCCCGTGTCTATATGTAGAATATCGCAAAAGTTCTATTGTTTTTTCACGTTTCAAGATGGTGGCACTTCCGGTTCGATCGACAAAAACTCCGTGTTTTGTGTACGAATCAGTAATTACTTGTCTAGTACCGAAAAAAAAATATAGGTCATTCTGACCTATATTTCAACGATTTTTTTTTAAATCTTTGATCATTAATTTCACGAAGCTGAGATAATTTTGAAAATTTTAAAAGTCATTTTTCAAGTCGCATCAGTAATGTCTACATACTGAATTTTAAATGAAAATCGTACAACTATTAAAGAAGTTTCAAGTTGGTCTCAACTTCCGGTTCGAAATCACAGCGACGAATTTTCGAATATTGCAAAACTGTTAAAAATAAGCTCCCCCTGACCAGCTTTATCGTTAGCAATAAACGTTTGCCCATTAAAGTCGGCAAATTGCTGACTTTAAAGTGAGAAACATTACAACCGGGCGAAATTTTCTGTTTTATCACTTCTACAGTACCATTGATTACCAACCGATTATTACAAAACTTTAAAAATGAAAGAGAAAGAGAGAAATACCGCTTACCGTCCATTCGACACAAACGAGGTCATTTCGGGACCAACATATGTTTTTAAATTTTATTTAAAAACTTCCCTTGCACGTACTGGTTTTTAGCTGTTGGGAGGAAACCGAAGGACACGGAGAAAACCCATGAGGTTGGACACCATACTCCATGTCACGTGCAACCTGGAAATCGAAACGACGCCGGTTGACTCAATGACAGACGATACGATACAACGCGTACATGCTAACCATTCAGCCTCCTTAAAATCGGGAAATTGCTGACTTATAGCAAGAAACATTTCAATCGGGCATTCAATCAAAACAACGCCAGTTGACTCAATGACAGACATTACGATACAGAGCGCAGGTGCTAACCATTCAGCCACGTAACCTCCCTAAATTTGCCAAATTGCTGACATAAAGCGAGAAACATTTCAACCGGGCGAAATTTTCTAATTTAACAGTTTAATTTGCACGGTACCTTTAATTATCAACCAAATATTACAAAACTTTTAAAAATAAGCTCCTCCTGACCAGCTTTATCGTCCGCATTAAACGTTTGCCGCCTAAAATCGGTAAATTGCTGACTTTAAAGTGAGAAACATTACAACGGGGCGAAATTTTCTGTTTTAAAACTTTTACAGTACCTTTGATTACCAACCGATTATTACAAAACTTTAAAAAGAAAAGAGAAAGAGAGAAATGCGGCTTAACGTCCATTCGACACAAACTAGGTCATTTCGGTACTAACATATGTTTTTTAAATTTTATTTAGAAACTTCCCTTGCGCGTACTGGTTTTTAGCTGTTGGGAGGAAACCGAAGGACACGGAGAAAACCCACGAGGTTGGACACCATACTCCATGTCGCATGCAACCTGGAAATCAAAACGACGCCGGTTGACTCAATTACAGACGTTACGATACAGCGCGCACATGCTAACCATTCAGCCTCCCTAAATCGGGATATTGCTGACTTATAGCAAGAAACATTTCTGTTTTAACAGTTTGATTTGCACGGTACTTTAATTACCAACCGATTATTACAATACTTTTGAAAATAAGCTCCAACTCACCAATTTAATCGTATGCAATAAACGTTTGGCCTAAATTGAAAGTTCTGCACCGAGAAAGTTTATCTCGATTTTCCGGCTTGGTTCACCCTTGTCAGTGAGGCAGAACGGGGGGCCTGACAAGGACAGCTGTCTAGTCGTTCGGATGGGACGAAAAACCAAGGTCCCGTGTACACATTGGAGTGCTCGTAAAAGATCCCTAAGTAGTTGGAATTTGATACTGTTGAATAAGCTCTATACGATGACTAAATGTGTAGATTGTAGTCACCTACACTTGTTTCGCTTAACAGTGAAAGGGTGCCGTTTTCAATGTTCGATCCTTTTGTTCTTCTACTCCTGATATGTTGGACTGTTGATCGGTGGTTTCATATAAAAGACTACCAATAAGACTCTTTGTAGAAGAAGTCCCCAAAAAATATTATTTTGACTTTACGAGAAAGACCTCTAAACATGCTCCAAATTGTAAAAATACGACTTTTTGGATTTTCAATCTCTATTTTTCGGCTATCCCTGATATTTAAAAAAAATGATACAATAATTTCACACAACATGCTAGCTATTTGACTCTCTATTGACAAAAGTTTCACCGTCCTCCCTTCATTATAACCGAAGTTATCGTGCCCTAAAGAATCAAAAAATCAGCATGCTTATCTCTGCTTACCCTAAGTAGAAAATGCTCATCTTTGCACTCAATCATAACATTGACGTAGTGAACGTCTACACCACATTTGAACATTCTAGCTTAATTAGTAGGAGAGTTATTGTGCTCCAAAATCTCGGCCCTTCAAATTGCTTTTATTTTTCATATTCAATTCAAAATGGTGACTCCCAGTTGACCTAAATCAAAATTCTACTCAGACGTTTTTTTAGGCCTTCCTCCAAGGATTCAGAAAATATAACTCCCGAGTCTGTGGGTAAAATAGCAAAAAAGCCTTATTGATTTTTCACGTTTAAAGATGGTGGCACTTCCGGTTCGATCGACAAACTTCATATTCCTTGTCTAGTATCGAAAAAAAAATTAGGTCATTCTGACCTATATTTCGACGATTGGTTTGTAAACTTTGATCCTTAATTTCACCAAGGGGAGATAATTTAGAACGTTTCTAATTATATTTTTGAAGTTACGTCGGTAAGATCTACTTATATACTAAATTTCATGAAAATCGTATAACTATTAAAGAAGTTGTCAAATTGGTCTAAACTTCCGGTTCGAAATCACAGCAACGAATTTTCGAAATTCGAAAATGTGAAACTGCAGATGAAAATGATTTTTTTCAAGGTATTCAAAGAAAAAAGAATTTGTAAAATCGGTCAAAAAAGTTACGACTATGCATTGTCAGTTTTTCCGTTCGTAAAATTCGGTGATTTCCGATTCGTAAAACGTTTTGAAAATATATTTAAACAACGTTCGCAACCCATTTTTTTGGGGGGGAGGGGGGGTAGGTCAAAGTTTCAGAAAGATCCCATGGTTAGATTCTGAGAAATCCGATTTGCAGAAAATACACAAAAAAAAATAATAATAATCTTAACAGAAAGAATAAGCTTTCGTATTACATATGAAAGCTTAATAATATTAATCTTAACAGAAACAATAAGCTTTCATATGTAATACATATGAAAGCTTAATAATAACTTTAACAGAAACAATAAGCTTTCATATGTAATACATATGAAAGTTTAATAACTTTGCAGAAAATACACAAAAAAAAATAATAATAATCTTAACAGAAACAATAAGCTTTCATATGTAATAAGGATAAGAAGGAAAAATGATCAAAATTGGTCAAAAACTCGCGAAGTTACAAGTCTAAATTAAATATAGTATGAAACATTGCACCCAGACATAACAATAATCTGAAAACTAAAGGGAAATAACTGAAACTTGTATTACTGTAATGAGACGGATGAGAAAATGAAATGAAAATGGGGGAAAAAAATTAAAAATGGCAGGTTGGACAGGCGACCTTACTCCTTGTCACGTACAACCGGGCATTCAAAAACACGCTAGTTAACTCAATGACAGGCGCTCGTGCTAACCATTCAGCCACACAACCCCCCTTTGAAATCAGACACGTGCAATATGTCATATAGGAAGAATAACAAGTCGCTCACAACAAAATGGTCAATTAATGAGTTTAGGTCAAAAGGTTGAGCTACTGTTTTAGACTATTTAACTGTTTTAAAGAGACGCGTAAAGGGTTATTCATAGTTAAATGAAAGTTTAATTTTAAATAAGACCAATAAAATTAGGATTTAATAATGCCAGACTAATATTAAAATAAAGTTTTAAATTAAGAATAATTAATTATTGTTCTAATGCAATGAAATGCTTTGATTTGACGGATGAAATGTACGATGGGTGTCAACACTATGTGGCTAAGGCGTTGGCCTGCTAGCCAGGAGGTCGGGTGTTCGATCCCTGCATTGGCTGATCAAGTTCATCTCGATTTTCTGGCGTGTCCCCCCACCCGCCGTGTACACATTGGAGTGCACGTAAAAGATCCCTTAGCAGTTGGAATTCGATACTGTTGAATAAGCTCTATACGATGACTAAAAGTGCAGATTGTAGCCACCCACACTGCATGTTTTGCTAAACAATGAAAGGGTGCCGTTTTCAATTTTCGATCCTTTTATTCTTCTACTCCTGATATTTTGGACTGTTGTTCGATGGTTTCATATAAAAGACTATCGATAAGACTCTTTGTAGAAGAAGTTCCCCAAAAATATTATAATGACTTTAAGAGAAAGGGACCTTTAAAAATGCTCCAAATCGTAAAAATACGACTTTTTGGATTTTCGATCTCTTTTTTCGGCTACCCCTGATATTTAAAAAAAAAGATACAATGATTTCACACAACAGGCTAGGTATTAGACTATCGATTGACAAGAGTTTCACCACCCTCCCTTCATTATAACCGAAGTTATCGTGCACTAAAGAATCAACAAATCAGCATGCTTATCTCTGCTTACCCTATGCAGAAAAGGCTCATCTTTGCACTCAATCGTGACATTGACATAGTGAACGTCTACACCAAAATTGAACATTCTAACACAATTAGAAGGAGAGTTATTGTGTTTCAAAGTCTCGGCCCTTCAAATTGCTACTACTTTTCATATTCACTTCAAAATGGCAACCATCAGTTGACCTAAATCAAAATTCTGCTCCCTGCGACTTTTGGACCATCCTTCAAGGATTCAGAAAATATAATTCCCGTGTCTGTAAGTAAAATAGCAAAAAAGCCTTAGGGTTTTTTCATGTTTCAAGATGGTGGCACTTCCGTTTCGATCGACAAACTCCATATTTTGTGTAGGAATCAGTAATTACTTGTCTAGTATCGAAAATAAAATTTAGGTCATTCTGACCTATATTTCGACGATTTTTTTTTAAAACTTTGATCCTTAATTTCACCAAGGGGAGATAATTTAGAAAATCTCTCATTATATTTTTGAAGTCACATAGGTAAGGTCTACTTATATACTAAATTTCATGAAAATCGTACAACAATTAAAGAAGTTGTCAAATTGGTCTAAACTTCCGACAGCGACAAATTTTCGAAATTCGAAAATGTGAAACTGCAGATAAAAAGTTTTTTTTTTCAAGGTATTCAAAGAAAAGGAATTAGTAAAATCGGTCAAAAAATAGTTAAGTTACGACTATGCATTGTCAGTTTTTTCCTTCGTAAAATTCGGTGATTTCGAATTCGCAAAACGTTTTGAAAATATATTTTATCAACAGCCACTACCCATTTTTGGTGGGTAGGTCAAAGTTTCGGAAACATCCTATGGTTAGATTCTGAGAAATCCGATTTGCAGGAAAAACACAAAAAAAAATAACTAGATCTGCTACTGTCCCATGCAGATATGAAAGCTTTCATATTCACTGTCACTTCCTGTCACATGTCATGGGTCATATAAATAATCCGAACAAGAAAAAATAAATCATCAAAATCGGTCACAATCTAGCGAAATTAATGTGATTTTTCACTTGTAAACAACTTTGTCGGCACGAAAAACACCAAAGGCGAAATTCGAATTTTTGAAATATTCAAATACCCCAAATTCGATCCGTCTCCCGTCTATCCTGATATTGAAATGTATTAAATTTTAGACATAGGAGACGCATTGACCATACTATGCCCTATTGTGTACGAATGAGTAATTACTTGTCTAGTATCGAAAAAAAAAATTAGGTCATTCTGACCTTTATTTCGGCGATTTTTTTGAAAAATTTAATTCTTAATTTCACCAAGGGGAGATAATTTAGAAAATTTTAAAAGTCATTTTTCAAGTCGCATCAGTAATGTCTAGTTATATACTAAATTTCATGAAAATCATACAACTATTAAAGAAGTTGTCAAGTTGGTCTCAACTTCCGGTTCGAAATCACGGCGACGAATTTTCGAATATTACAAAACTTTTTAAAATAAGCTCCCGCGGAGCAGCTTAATCGTTTGCAATTAACGTTTGCCCCTTAAAATCGGCAAATTGCTGACTTTAAAGTGAGAAACATGACAACCGGGCGAAATTTTCTGTGTTACCACTTCTACAGTACCATTGATTACCAACCGATTATAACAAAACATTAAAAATAAAAGAGAAAGAGAGAATTGCGGCTTAACGTCCATTCGACACAAACGAGGTCATTTCGGGACTAACATATGTCTTTTAGGCAGAGAAAACCCACGAGGTTGGACACCATACTCCATGTCACGTGCAACCTGGAAATCGAAACGACGCCGGTTGACTCATGACAGACGTTACGATACAGCGCGCACATGCTAACCATTCAGCCATTCAGCCACCCTAAAATCGGGAAATTGCTGACTTATAGCAAGAAACATTTCCACCGGGCGAAATTTTCTGTTTTAACAGTTTAATTTGCATGGTTTAAAACTTCCCTTGCGCGTACGGGTCTTTAGCCGTGGGAGGAAACCGAAGGACACTGAGAAAACCTACGACGTTGGACACCATACACCATGTCACGTACAACCTGGAAATCGAAACGACGCCGGTTGACTAAATGACAGACGTTACGATACAGCGCGCACATGCTAACCATTCAGCCTCCCTAAAATCGGGAAATTGCTGACTTATAGCAAGAAACATTTCAACCGGACGAAATTTTCTGTTTTAACAGTTTATTTTGCGCGGTACTTTAATTACCAACCGATTATTACAAAACATTTGAAAATAAGCTCCAACTGACCACCTTAATCGTATGCAATAAACGTTTGGCCTGAATTGAAAGTTCTGCACCGAGAAAGTTCATCTCGATTTTCCGGCGTTGTCCCCCTTGTCAGTAAAGCAGAACGGAGGGCCTGACAAGGACAGCTGTCTAGTCGTTCGGTTGGGACGAAAAACTTAGGTCCTGTGTACACATTGGAGTGCACGTAAAATATCCCTAAGCAGTTGGAATTCGATACTGTTGAATAAGTTCTATACGATGACTATGCAAACCATTATTAATTGATGAATGTGTTAAAATGTACAAAGTATAAACAGTAATAATCTAAATCTATAACATAAATGATTACAATTTTTTTTAGATAGTTTTAAAAAAGAAAACAAATAATTATATCAACTCAAACCTATTCAATTTCAATTAATATGAGGACTGGCAGCAAAGTTCTAAGCCTATGTGTGCAAGACCTATATAATGTTGATATTTCCTTTTATTTTTCTATATAGTTTCCATCCAAGCTCAATTTTTTCATCGGTTATTTTCGGTGATTTTGGATTCGCAAAATGTTTAGAAAATATATTGATTCCAAGGCCACCACCCTTTTTTAAACGGAGACTAACAAGAAAAGTAAAATAGATCACAAAATCACAAAGTAACACAGCTGTCAAGGTCAATTATTTCATCAGTTGTTTTCTGGGATTTTGGATTCGAAAAACGTTTTGAAAATATATTGATTCCAAAGCCACCACCCATTTTTGAAAGGAGGCTAACCAGAAATGTATTGATTTCCCAGATTTGAGACGAAATCGCGAAACTGCGATCTATTTGATTCTTTTCAAGCTGTTAATCGAAATTATTAAGGCGAAATTTGAAATTTTCAAATACCATAAATTCGAAATGTATTAATTTCAAAGATAGGAAACGAATTCAACAAACTACGGTCCATTCTGATAATTTACATACCCGTTAATGTCCATTTTTCACTATTTCTGATATTCAATTCAATATGATAACTATCCATTGACTTAAATCGAAATTCTACTGCCAACATTTTATAGCCATCCCTTCAAGGATTCAGAAAATATAACCCCTGTGTCTGTATGTAAAATAGAAAAATGGCGTTTGAGGTTTTTACATTTCAAGATGGTGGCACTTCCGGATTGAGATACAAACTCCATTTTTTGTGTACGAATCAGTGATCTCGTAGCTAGTACCTAAAAAAAAAATTCAAGATGATCTGACTTATATTTCGTCGATTTTTCGGAAAATTTCGATCCTCAATTTCTCCAAGGGGAGATAATTTAGAAAAATTCTAAAGTCATTTTTCAAGTCACATCAGTAAGGTTTACTTACATATTAAATTTCATGAAAATCGTACAACTACTAAAGAAGTTGTCGAATTGGTCTAAATTTCCGGTTCGAAATCACAGCGACGAATTTTCGAAATTCGAAAATCTGAAATTGCAGATTTGAAGTAAATGTTTCAAGGTACTAATAGAAAAAAGAATTAATTAAATAGGTCAAATAGTCACAAAGTTACAGCATTGTAGGTCAAATGCATTCGTTCGTAAAATTCGGTGATTTCGGATTCGTAAAACGTTTTGAAAATATATTTAATCAAGGTTCGCACCCCATTTTTGGGGGGTTAGGTCAAAGTTTCAGAAAGATCCTATGGTTAGATTCTGAGAAATCCGATTTGCAGAAATACACACAAAAAAATAAATAATAACTAGATCTGCTACTGTCCCATGCAGATATGAAAGCTTTCATATTCAACGTCATGTGTCATCGATTGTATCAAGTATCCTAAATAAAAGGATAAGAAGAAAAAATTATCAAAATTGGTCAAAAACTCGCGAAGTTACAAGTCTAAATATAGTATGAAACATTGCACCCAGGCATAACAATAATCTGAAAACTAAAGGGAAATAACCGAAACTTGTATTACTGTAATGAGACGGATGAGAAAATGAAATGAAAATGGCGGGAAAGAACTAAAAATGCCAGGTTGTATAGGCGACCTCACGTACAACCGGGCATTCGAAAACACGCTAGTTAACTCAATGACAGGCGCGCGTGCTAACCATTCAGCCAACCCCTCACCCCCTTTGAAATCAGACACGTGCAATATGTCATATACGGAGATTAACAAGTCGCTCACAACAAAATCGTAAATTAATGAGTTTAGGTCAAAAGGTTGAGCTACTGTTTTAGAGTTTATTTGTTTTAAAGAGATACGTTATGGGTTGTGCATAGTTAAATGAAAGTTTAATTTTAAATAAGACCAATAAAATTAGGATTTAATAATGCCAGACTAATATTAAAATAAAGTTTTAAATTAAGAATAATTAATTATTGGTCTAATGCAATGAAATGCTTTGATTTGACGGATGAAATGTACGATGGGTGTCCATACTATGTGGCTAAGTCGTTGGCCTGCTAGCCAGGAGGTCGGGTGTTCGATCCCTGCATTGGCCGAGAAAGTTCATCTCGATTTTCTGGCGTGTCCCCCCCCCCGCCGTGTACACATTGGAGTGCACATAAAAGATCCATTTGCAGTTGGAATTCGATACTGTTGAATACGCTCTATACAATGACTAAATGCGCAGATTATAGCCATCCACACTGCATGTTTTGCTTAACAATGTAAGGGTGCCGTTTTTAATTTTCGATCCCTTTATTCTTCTACTCCTGATATTTTGGACTGTTGGTCGATGGTTTCATATAAAAAAGCTACCGATAAGACTCTTTGTAGAAGAAGTTCACCAAAAATATTACATGTATGTTGACTTTAAGAGAAAAGGACCTTTAAAAATGCTCCAAATCGTAAAAATACGACTTTTTGGGTTTTCGATCTTCTTTTTTTTCTGCTATCCTTGATATTAAAAAAATTGTACAATGATTTCACACAACGGGCTAGCTATTAGACTCTCGATTGACAGGAGTTTCACCACCATGCCTTCATTATAACCGAAGTTATCGTGCCCTAAAGAATCAACAAATCAGCTTGCTTATCTCTGCTTACCCTAAGCAGAAAATGCTCAATTAGAAGGAGAGTTATTGTGTTTCAAAGTCTCGCCCCTTCAAATTGCTACTACTTTTCATATTCACTTCAAAATGGTAACCATCAGTTGACCTAAATCAAAATTCTTCTCCCAGCGATTTTTGGGCCAACCTTCAAGGATTCAGAAAATATAAATCCCCTGTCTGTAAGTAAAATAGCAAAAAAGCCTTAGGGATTTTTCACGTTTCAAGATGGTGAAAGTAGCCAATACATGGTTTCCCTATAGAGAATTAGGTCCCAAATCGGTATCTGTTACAGGCACTGAGAAATAGGCTCCGGCGAAAAAAAAAATAATAATAATAAATAATAACTAGACCTGCAAGCAGCACTGAACCGGCTTTCAGGAATCATACAGGAAGTTTCTTATACCATAGCCGATCCATTGAGCTACCAAACTATACTTTAGTTGTTTTGCTTCAGTGACACCCTCTATCATATGTAAAAGTAATATTTGCTGGCGAAAAGACCGGTCAAAATTGTAAATTATGGCAAAATTACGTCACTTCCGGTACCGAAAGATATTTTTATAGGTGAAAAATAAGTCGAAAATTCGCAACACACAAAATACAAACTTTGTTTTATACATATTGGGCAATAAATAATTACCCTATAACCCATAAACTGAAATTAAGAAGGTAAAAAACTTAAAGACTTTATCAAGTTAAACGAATAATAAATATAAATCCCTTCAAAACAATGTTTGTTTTGAAGGCTAAAAATACGTTTTTTGCAAAAATTACATTACTTCCGGTGATATTGAAAATGTTAACTTAGTTCATAGAAGCCATAAATGGCATAAGGCATCAAATGGTAAAAAAATTATAAAAATCGAATAATAATTGAGACTTTTATAGACCAAAAACCTTGAAAAGTGACTTATAGAAGATAGCCTATTTCTCTGTAACCATACAAGTTAGAAACCATTTTGTGGTATCTGTATGGTCGTATGGCTTCATTCTATTCGTTGATGGGAATCAAATATCATAATTTTAAAAATATTATAAGGCAGACTCATTTGAATAAAATATTTGTTTTTTGGGTTAAAAATACAGTTTTTGCCCAAATGACGTCATTTCCGGTCACAGTGAAAATGTAAAATTGACTTGACCTAGTCCAAATTGGCATTAGGCATCAAATGGAAAAAAAATATTGCAAATCGAATGATAATTCACTCTTTTATAGGCAAAATAACGTGAAAAGTGATGCATGCAAAATTGCATATTTCTCGGCAACTTCTCATATTACAAACTAATTTTCGCAAACATTCTCTTCGTCTGGATTATTGCTACGGGTTTATGAAAATTACAAATAAATATTTCAAAATATGAAGACGCTGAATGAATTGTAAATAACTGAATTTTACACTTTATTTTACATTTTATTCGAAATTGCCCGAAAATGAAATTGAAATTAAAAAATCTGAGCTAAGGATTTTGTGCATCTTTGCAGGGTGCATCCTTTTAGTTATATCAGTTTTGAAAAAAAATATATTTGCTTTCAAAAAGTGGTACCGAACTGTCAAAATTGTAGTTTTTGTTAATATTACGTCACTTTCGTTGCCGACAGAAAAATTTTACCGTAACAAAAAAAATTACAATTGGCACCACGGAGCATATGAACTTTGTTTTATACAAATCGAACAATAAATAATTTTTCTGGGTACGAAAAACTAAATTAGCCGATGGCGGCTAACGCAAATTACCCTGACAATTTTTTTTCTCATTTCTGCTCAAGTACGATGATATTTTAACCCTGTGTAAAATACCATCAAAATATATTCATAAATAAAAAAGGTATTCGTAAAAAAATTATTTTTTTTCAAAATATCGGACATTTGTTCGACTACTTCCGGTTTTACGATCAGTGTCGCGATAGCTTTACGAAGTTCTTTCGATACTTAACTTTCTGTACCAGAAGTGTCAGAAACATCCATTGAGTAGTTTTGGAAAAAAAGATAAATTAAAGAGCGTTTACAAAAATTTAATGATTTTTCAATTTTTTTCAAAGTTTGATGCCATTTTTGGACCACCTATATTATTTCAATGCTTTTCATTTTGGATTCACTATATAGACAACCGATAGGACTTTGAGTAAGAAAAGTTTAAGAAAAATCTGCGGCGTCGTTTTCGAGAAAAGGGCGTCTCCGAATGTTAAAAAATCGGAAAATACTAGATTTTTGGCATACAATAATTTATTTCCCTACCATCGAAATCGTATTATTTAGATATGATGGTCCATTAACAGGGCTTTCCAACGACCCTTTAGTTCTTTTGGTCCGCTATTACCTAAGGGAGAAATCAAGTTTTTCGCAAGTGCGACAATGTTTTTAACCTTTTTTTTTCATTTTTTGAATACTTCCGGTATGGTTATTATTTTCGGAATAGTTTTAATAGCCGGTTTGGGCACTAAAATAGCCACAGGGCTCTGTAATGATATATTGCATTATCTGATCAGATAAAATGCCCCTGAGAAATCCTATGTTGAAAAGTGCCAAAAATGCAAAAAATTTAAAATATCGAAAATTAAATTTCAATAACTACATACATATTATACATCGTTAGAATCGTAATTAGGTCAGCTATCTGAATATACAATCTTTTTTTGAAAATCTCTCAAAATAAAAAAATAGTAGAGCATTTTCCAAAATTTCACGATTTTTCGACTTTTTTCGATTTTCAGTCCGTTATTTCACCTATTCCAGACATTTCAAAGTCTTATTGGGTGGCATAATTCACAAGACTATCGAATGGACTCTCGATAGAGAAAGTTTAAAAAAAAGTTGCGGTTAAGTTTTCGAGATACAGGCGTCCAAAAACGCTCCAAATCAGAAAATACTTGATTTTCAGCGTGCCATATTCTGCTTCCTGCTCATCGTATCCGTATGAATTGGGTATCATACGATAGTACAATCCTAGTGCAGTCCAATGGTACCCTAATTTCTTTAATCCGTTGATATCGGGCGGAGAAATCGCGTTTTTCCCCAAAATATCCATTTTTTGCATTTTTTTTCAAAATATTGAACATTATTTCGACCACTTCCGGTTTAAAGATCCGTGTCGAAATTGCTTTATCAGTTGGTATTGGACTATAACTTCATGTTCCAGAAGTTTCAGAAACGTCAATTCTACCATAAAACGAAACCCGAGCTCGCAAAATGGGAAGAAAATTCGATAAAAATCGAAAAATTAAGGGCGATAACTCTGAATGAAACTTATATTACTGGAATCGGATGGACTTCAGGTATCCAAAAATGTAGGTCAAATTTGAAAATTTTGAAAAATGACAAAAATTGTCTCGTAAACAACATGTTTTCAATTTTCGAACGATAAAAGTCATAGACGAATGTTCGAAATTGAAAAATGTGAGATAGCCATTGTCTCAGAAAAGATTCAGGGATTCCAAAAATGTAATTTGTTTGAAAATGGATAAAGAATTGACGAAACTATGGCCGATTTTCAATTTTTAGACAACGTGCAAAGTTCGGTCACTTCCGGTATGCGCAGAAATTTCAAAAATATTTTATCAAGTAGCCACCACGTGGTTTCCCAATAGAAAATCAAAATTGGTCAAAAACTCGCGAAGTTACAAGTCTAAATATAGTATGAAACATTGAGTAATCTGAAAACTAAAGGGAAATAAATGATACTTGTGTTGCTGTAATCGGGATGAATGAGATAACTTTGAACAAAACTAAAACTTTTTGAATCAGGTTGAACTCAACTGTTTGAATATGTACGTTAAATATGTAGATTTGGAAAATTATAAAGACATAATATAAAAATCGGTCAAAAACTCACAAAGTTACAAATTTAAATGTAGTGAGAAACATTGCACCCGGGCAAAAAAATAATCTTTAAACTAAAGGGAAATAACTGAAACTTGTATAGCTGTAATCGGGCTTCCAAGATATGTTATATAATTATGGTTTCCAATATGTTTGGTTATAAGTAGGAAATCGTGACGACTTCTTAAGCATGTTTTAAACAAAGGGTCATAGACTGCAATATACAAGAATGGCACTCTGCAATAAAAAAAAACTGGCCAGAGATTTATATGCAGAAATTAAATAATTGCTAGAACCAGAAAAATATTTATCCACTGTAATAAATAAGCAACACAGGGAAAATGAAATGAAATTGAATGGGGTTTAACGTCCTACTGTTCTGCCATAAAGTGTGCAATGAGGGAAATTTTACCTGGGCAGCGGCGTTACGGCCTACGAGGCGACCATACTCCTTGTCACGTACAACCAAGAAATCGAAACAAGGACAGTTGACTCAATGACAGACGTTATGATACAGAGCGCACGTGCTAACCACTCAGCCACGCAACCTCCCTAAAATCGGCAAATTGCTGACCTACGGCGAGAAACATTTCAAACGGACGAAATCTTCTATTTTATTAGTTTAATTTGCACGGTACCTTTAGTTATCAACCGAATATTACAAAAGTTTTAAAAATAAGCTCCCCCTCACCAGCTAAATCGTTCGCAATAAACGTTTTCCCCTTAAAATCGGCAATGTGAGAAACATTACAACCGGGCGAAATTTTCTGTTTTATCACTTTTACAGTATCTTTGATTACCAACCGATTATTACAAAACTTTAAGAATAAAAAAGAAAGAAAGAAATGCGGCTTAACGTCCATTCGACACAAACTAGGTCATTTCGGGACTAACAAATGTTTTTTAATTTTATTTAAAAAACTCCCCTTGCGCGTACTGGTCTTTAGCTGTTGGGAGGAAACCGAAGGACACGGAGAAAACACACGAGGTTGGACACCATACTCCATGTCACGTGCAATCTCGAAATAGAAACGACACCCGTTGACTCAATGACAGACGTTACGATACAGCGCGCACATGCTAACCATTCAGCCATTCAGCCTCCCTTAAAAATAAGCTCCCCCTGACCAGCTTAATTGTTCGCAATAAACGTTTGCCCTCTAAAATCGGCAAATTGCTGACATTAAAGTGAGAAACATTACAACCGGGCGAAATTTTATGTTTTATCACTTTTACAGTACCTTTGATTACCAACCGATTATTACAAAACTTTAAAAATAAAAGAGAAAGAGAAAAATGCGGCTCAACGTCCATTCGACACAAACTAGGTCATTTCGGGACTAACATATGTTTTTATATTTTATTTATAAACTTCCCTTGCGCGTACGGGTCTTTAGCCATGGGAGGAAACCGAAGGACACGGAGAAAACCCACGAGGTTGGACACCAAAATCCATGTCACGTGCAACTTGGAAATCGAAACGACGCCGGTTGACTCAATGACAGACGTTACGATACAGCGCGCGTATGCTAACCATTCAGCCTCCCTAAAATCGGGAAATTGCTGACTTATAGCAAGAAACATTTCAACCGGGCGAAATTTTCTGTTTTAACAGTTTAATTCACACGGTATTTTAATTACCAACCGATCATTACAAAACTTTTGAAAATAAGCTCCAACTGACCAGCTTAATCGTATGCAATAAACGTTTGGCCTGAATTGAAAGTTCTGCAACGAGAAAGTTCATCTCGATTTTCCGGCGTGGTTCCCCCTTGTCAGTGAGGCAGAGCAGAGGGCCTGACAAGGACAGCTGTCTAGTCGTTCGGATGGTACGAAAAACCAAGGTCGCGTGTACACATTGGAGTGCACGTAAAATATCCCTAAGCAGTTGGAATTCGATACTGTTGAATAAGCTCTATACGATGACTAAATGTGCAGATTGTAATCACCCACACTGCATGTTTCGCTTAACAATGAAAGGGTGCCGTCTTCTATGTTTGATCCTTTTATTCTTCTACTCCAGATATTTTGGACTGTTGATCGAAGTTTTCATATATTTATATATATTTATATTTTATTTTTATTCAGTATGGAGATCTTACGATCTATAGATACAAATAACATTTGAACATATATACATAGTGATATTTTCAAGCAATTATACAGAATTTAGTGTATATTGATGGCTACTTTATAATGAGACACTGTTTAGTAAATAGGTTTTGAGTTATAAATATAATGCAATATAATAATATTATTAAACAATGATAAATTATTATTCTATTTACAATATACGGCTTGGTTATTATCCAACACAGCCTTAAAGTTTTACTATTTGCAATTAAACTGTCTTGTACGCATAGCTTTATTTATATAACAAGATAGCGAAACAAGTGTATTTATATCATAACTGTTACATAACTGGTGGAATTTTGCTTTAGTTGGGGGGTGGCTGATATACTGATCAGGTATATAAATTGATCGTAAATGTTTATAATGGTTACACTCAAGAATAAAATGAAACAAGTCTTCAATAATACCACAGTTACATTGTGTACAAATAGGGCTATTGCTTTGGTTGCGTCTAAACAAATTGTGGGCTAATGGAAATAAATTAAGACGTAATTTTGTAATATTTCTTTTTACGTTTTGATTTATGTTAACTGTCAAGTATGATTCTTTGCTTAGATTGGTTTTATATATGCAATAGTCCTTTAGACTTTCACTGTTATGAATTCGGGCTGACCATTCTTGTGTGTTAATATCAATTAGTCTTTGTTTCAAAGTTACTAGAAAGAGCTTATGATCACCAACTTCATCCATCAACCAAACATACGCGAAACCAATTGAGCTCAATAGCAGTCTAATCCTAGTTGCCCAGGTTACCCTACCAGCAGAATCGAGCTTTCTTAACATCATATATACCTGTTTGGGATATCTTTGATTTGACATTACAGTGAGTTTAAGCCAGTATTTTATACAAGCTAATATATAGTAGACCGATATGTCGTACCTGCCGCATTCTCCCTTTGCAGCTACGGAAGAACTGCTCTTGTGTATTTGAAGAACAAATTTACAAAACTGAGACTGTACATTTTCAATATCCTTCCTATATTCAAATCCCCATATTTCAGCACCGTATAATAAAACTGGCTTTACAATTGCGTCGAATATTTTAAAACTTAATGAATAGGGTATTGACCTGGTTTTCCGAAGCAAAGCTTGTATGGGTAGAAGTGACTTTTTGGCTTTGACTGATAAACTATACACAGCCTTGCTCCAGACTAACCTGGACGAAAAAAGTACACCTAGATAATTATAATATGAAACACATTCTATCGTATTATTATTATAGTAAAATCGTTCGTTTTTGCGTACAACACCCCCATTTCTAAATACTACAACCTTTGTTTTTGAAGTATTGACAGTAAGATTGAAATCAGTACAGAAAGTATGTAAAATATTTATTTTCTTCTGGAGATCACCCACAGTATCAGATGGTATACCTAAATCATCAGCATATAATAACATAAGAATATCTTTGGCCTCTTGATTAGTGAATATCCCTCTAACGTCACCGCAGTTCATGTAATCGATTAGTCGATTAATGTATAAGCAAAATAAGAGGGGGCTTAAGATGCAGCCTTGGCGAACGCCAGAAAGACAATCAAAATAACATGTTAAATTTGATCCTATTTTGATGCGTGATTTTACAGACGAATACATATTTTTCAGGGTTAAATACATTTTACCACTAACTCCCAATTCTAACAATAAGGACATTAATTTAAGTCGGTTCAGGGAATCGAAGGCCCTAGAAAAATCAACATATAAAACGTACAGACGCCCTTTGGTTTTTGACAAATATTTTTGGATAAGACCCTGAAGGGTGAATATTGTAGAGTAGCCTTTTCTGTAGCCAGCCTGTTCCTCATAATACTTATTTTCAAAAGAACACCACGTTTGTAATCTATTATTGAGAACAGAGCTATATATTTTACCAATAGTGTCTAATAAAGAGATACCCCTGTAATTTGTACATTCATTTATAGGACCTTTCTTGTGTAGTGGGGCAATAAGTGCTTTGGACCAGCTTTCAGGATAACAACCAGTATCAAAGATCCTGTTAAAGATTACTGTTAAAATTGGTACAAACAGACATAGACACGAATCATAAAAATCTACACCAATGCCATCTGGCCCAGGAGATGTACCGGATTTCATGCCCTTTATACAATTCGTGACTTCATATTCGGAAATAGGTCTATTTAGAATAATATTAGAGTCATTCAAGTCACCATGGAGTTCAGGAAGCCGCTGACTAAAGTCATCATCAGGTGATGTTGGGTTTAGAATTGATTGAAAGTGGTTTACCCATTCATCTGGTGTGATCAATTTAGAAACTTTGGATTTTGGGCGGAAGCTTTTTACTGTTGTCCAAAATTTATCGGGGTTTTGTAGGTTCGAACACAATTTATCACAAATTAATTGTTCATGGTCATGTTGTTTACTTTTACACAAAGATTTAAAAACGCTCTTACTTTTATTATATATTTTTAAATCATTGTCATTATTACTTTTTCTAAATTGATTCAAGAATTTGTATTTCAACCGTTTCTGTTCAAGGCATTCTTCGTCGAACCATGGCGGTTGCCTGTTTTCTGTGCGAGGTTTATTACCTGTTGTGGGTTTTCGTATCATTAACTCCGCACATTCTCCTATGAATTCTGTAACACATTTTACTGCAGCATTTACATCACATGGATTTAAATCATTAAATTCATCACTGAACTTTCCATATAAATTAACAATATTGTTTTTATAAACTTCAGTTAACTCAGGATCCCAAACATATTTTGTATAGGGTTGTAATCCGTTATTGTTACTTTCCAGAAAAGGCTCAAAAACGTTGGTCTCAAACTCAAAGATTAATGGCTGATGATCAGATTCGGTCCTTTGATCGACTGCAAAGTTTTTCACATTATGAAAGAGTTCTGATGGTACCAATAAATAATCCACTAAGCTTGCACCATTATGTTTTAAACAGGTAAATTCTCCCAATTTATCACCGTTTGTTCTACCATTGACAATATGTATATTAAGAACAGAACATAGAGTTAGTAGCTTGATTCCAAAATTATTTACTTCTGTGTCCTTGGAATTTCGATCGAGTTCAAAGTTGTCAGTCTTGTATTCCGCTTCATCTAATCCAGGTATATATTTAGTGCAGTCATCTATTAAAAAATCCCTTTCTTTAGCAGTTCTGGCATTTAAGTCTCCAACAATTACTAAGTTTGATTTTGGCCATTCCGTGTATATTTTTTGCAAATTGTCTTCAAATTTGTCAAATCCACATTCATTTCCATGAATTTTAGATCCCTCGGGAGCAATATAAACAAATCCAAATATGATACTCTTCGACCATCCAAAGAATTCACAGACTACCGATAAGACTCTTCGTAGAAGAAGTTCCCAAAAAATATTATGTTGACTTTAAGAGAAAAGAACCTTTAAAGATGCTCCAAATCGTAAACATACGACTTTTTGGATTTTCGATCTCTTTTTTTCTGCTATCCCTGATATTTAAAAAAAAAAAGATACAACGATTCCACACAACAGGCCAGCTATTACACTCTCGATTAACAAGAGTTTCACCGCCCTCCCTTCATTATAACCGAAGTTATCTTGTCCTAAAGAATCAACAAATCAGCATGCTTATCTCTGCTTACCCTAGGCAGAAAATGCTCATCTTTAAACTCAATCCTGACATTGACATAGTGAACGTCTACACCAAGATTAAACATTCTAGCTCAATTAGGAGAGTTATTTCAGCCTCCCTGAATTCGGAAAATTGCTGACTTATAGCAAGAAACATTTCAACTGGGCGAAATTTTCTGTTTTAACAGTTTAATGTGCACGGTACTTTAATTACCAACCGATTATTACAAAACTTTTGAAAATAAGCTCCAACTGACCAGCTTAATCGTATGCAATAAAAGTTTGGCTTGAATTGAAAGTTCTGCACGTAGGAAGTTCATCTCGATTTCCCGGCGTGGTTCCCCCTTGTCAGTGTGGCAGAACGGAGGGCCTGACAAGCACAGCTGTCTAGTTCGGATGGGACGAAAAGCACGGTCCCGTGTACACATTGGAGTGCACGTAAAATATCCCTAAGCAGTTGGAATTCGGTACTGTTGAATAAGCTCTATACGATGACTAAATGTGTAGATTGTAGTCACCCACACTGCATGTTTCGCTTAACAATGAAAGGGTGCCGTTTTCAATGTTCGATCCTTTTGTTCTTCTTCTCCTGATATGTTGGACTGTTGATCGTTGGTTTCATATAAAAGACTACCAATAAGACTCTTTGTAGAAGAAGTTCCCAAAAAATATTATGTTGACTTTACGAGAAAGACCTCTAAACATGCTCTAAATTGTAAAAATACGACTTTTTGGATTTTCAATCTCTTTTTTTCGGCTATCCCTGATATTTAGAAAAAATAATACAATGATTTCACACAACAGGCTAGCTATTAGACTCTGTATTGACAAAAGTTTCACCGCCCTCGCTTCATTATAACCGAAGTTATCGTGCCCTAAAGAATCAACAAATCAGCATGCTTATCTCTGCTTACCCTAAGCAGAAAATGCTCATCTTTAAACTCAATCATAACATTGACCTAGTGAACGTCTACACCAAGTTTGAATATTCTAGCTTAATTAGAAGGAGAATAATTGTGTTCCAAAGTCCCGACCCTTCAAATTGCTTCTATTTTTCATTTTCAATTCAAAATGGTGACCATCACGTGACCGAAATCAAAATTCTATTCGCGACATTTTTTAGGCCTTCCATCAAGGATTCAGAAAATATAACTCCCGAGTCTGTAAGTAAAATAGCAAAAAAGCCTTATTGATTTTTCACTTTTAAATATGGCGGCACTTCTGGTTCGATCGACAAACTCCATATTTTGCGTACAAATCAGTAATTACTTATCTAGTATCCAAAAAAAAAAATCAGGTCATTCTGACCTATATTTCGACGATTTTTTTGAAAATTTTGATCCTTAATTTCGTCAAGGGGAGATAATTTAGAAATTTCTAATTATATTTTTGAAGTCACATCCGTAAGATCTACTTAGATACTAAATTTCATGAAAATCGTACAACTATTAAAGAAGTTGTCAAATTGGTCTAAACTTCCGGTTCGAAATCACAGCGACGAATTTTCGAAATTCGAAAATCTGAAACTGCAGATTTATAGTAATTGTCTCAAGGTACTCAAAGAAAAAAGATTTAGTAAAATAGGTCAAATAGTCACAAAGTTACAGCATTGTAGGTCAAATGCATTCGTTCGTAAAATTCGGTGATTTCGGATACGTAAAACGTTTTGAAAATATATTTAATCAACAGCCACCACCCATTTTTGGGGGGATAGGTAAAAGTTTCAGAACGATCCTATGGTTAGATTCTGAGAAATCCGATTTGTGGATAAAACACAAAAAAAAAAATAATAATAATATTAATCTTAACAGAAACAATAAGCTTTCATATGTAATACATATGAAAGCTTAATAATAATCTTAACAGAAACAATAAGCTTTCATATGTAATATGAAAGCTTAACTAGATCTGCTACTGTCCCATGCAGATATGAAAGCTTTCATATTCATCGTCACGTGTCATTGATTGTATCAAGTATCCTAAATAAAAGGATAAGAAGAAAAAATTATCAAAATTGGTCAAAAACTCTCGAAGTTACAAGTCTAAATATAGTATGAAACATTGCACCCAGGCATAACAATAATCTGAAAACTAAAGGGAAATAACTGAAACTTGTATTACTGTAATGAGACGGATGAGAAAATGAAATGAAAATGGCGGGAAAAACAAATTAAAAATGGCAGGTTGGACAGGCGACCTTACTCCTTGTCACGTACAACCGGGCATTTGAAAACACGCTAGTTAACTCAATGAAAGGCGCGCGTGCTAACCATTCAGCCACCCAACCCCCCTTTGAAATCAGACACGTGCAATATGTCATATAGGAAGAATAAGAAGTCGCTCACAAGAAAATGGTAAATTAATGAGTTTAGGTCAAAAGGTTGAGCTACTGTTTTAGAGTATTTAATAGTTTTAAAGAGACACGTTAAGGGTTGTTCATAGTTAAATGAAAGTTTAATTTTAAATAAGACCAATAAAATTAGGATTTAATAATGCCAGACTAATATTTCCAATATGTTTGGTTATAAGTAGGAAATCGTGACGACTTCTTAAGCATGTTTTAAACAAAGGATCATAGACTGAATTATACAAGAATGGCACTCTGCAATAAAAAAACTGGCCAAAGCAAGATTTCTATGCAGAAATTAAATAATTGCTAGAACCAGAAAAATATTTATCCACTATAATAAATAAGCAACATAGACAAAATGAAATGAAATTGAATGGGGTTTAACGTCCTACTGTTCTGCTCCTAAAATGGGCTAATGAAGACGGTCATATGCCATAAAGTGTGCAATGAGGGAAATTTTACCTGGGCAGCGGCGTTACGGCCTACGAAGTTGGACAGGCGAACATACTCCTTGTCACGTACAACCAAGAAATCGAAACAACGCCAGTTGACTCAAAGACAGACGTTATTCAGCCACGCAACCTCCCTAAAATCGGCAAATTGCTGACCTGCAGCGAGAAACAGTTCAACCGGGCCAAATTTTCTATTTTAACAGTTTAATTTGCACGGTACCTTTAGTTATCAACCGAATATTACAAAACTTTTAAAAATAAGCTCCCCTTGACCAGCTTAATTGTTCGCAATAAACGTTTGCCCCTTAAAATCGGCAAATTGTTGACTTTAAAGTGAGAAACATTACAACCGGGCGAAATTTTCTGTTTTATCACTTTTACAGTACCTTTGATTACCAACCGTTTATTACAAAACTTTAAAAATAAAAGAGAAAGAGAGAAATGCGGCCTAATGTCCATTAGACACAAACTAGGTCATTTCGTGACTAACATATGTTTTTTAATTTTATTTAAAAAGTCCCCTTGCGCTTACTGGTCTTTAGCCGTTGGGAGGAAACCGAAGGACACGGAGAAAACCCACGAGGTTGGACATCATACTCCATGTCACGTGCAACCTGGAGATCGAAACGACGCCCGTTGACTCAATGACAGACGTTACGATACAGCGCGCACATGCTAACCATTCAGCCATTCAGCCTCCCTGAATTCGGAAAATTGCTGACTTATAGCAAGAAACATTTCAACCGGGCGAAATTTTCTGTTTTAACAGTTTAATGTGCACGGTACTTTAATTACCAACCGATTATTACTAAACTTTTGAAAATATGCTCCAACTGACCAGCTTAATCGTATGCAATAAACGTCTGGCCTGAATTGAAAGTTCTGCACGGAAAAAGTTCATCTTGATTTCCCGGCGTAGTTCCCCGTTGTCATTGAGGCAGAACGGAGGGCCTGACAAGCACAGCTGTCTAGTCGTTCGGATGGGACGAAAAAAAAAATATCCTTAAGCAGTTGGAATTCGATACTGTTGAATAAGCTGTATACGATGACTAAATGTGTAGATTGTAGTCACCCACACTGCATGTTTCGCTTAACAATGAAAGGATGCCGTTTTCAATGTTCGATCCTTTTGTTCTTCTACTCCTGATATGTTGGATTGTTGATCGATGGTTTTATATAAAAGACTACCAATAAGACTCTTTGTAGAAGAAGTTCCCAAAAAATATTAAGTTGACTTTACGAGAAAGACCTCTAAACATGCTCCAAATTGTAAAAATACGACTTTTTGGATTTTCAATCTCTTTTTTTCGCCTATCCCTGATATTTAAAATAAATGATACAATGATTTCACACAACAGGCTAGCTATTGTACTCTCTATTGACAAAAGTTTCACAGCCCTCCCTTCATTATAACAGAAGTTATCGTGCCCTAAAGAATCAACAAATCAGCATGCCTATCTCTGCTTACCCTAGACAGAAAATGCTCATCTTTGAACTCAATCATGACATTGACCTAGTGAACGTCTACACCAAGTTTGAACATTCTAGCTCAATTAGAAGGAGAGTTATTGTGTTTCAAAGTCTCGGCCCTTCAAATTGCTACTACTTTTCATTTTCAATTCAAAATGGTGACCATCACGTGACCGAAATCAAAATTCTGCTCCCTACGATTTTTGAGCCATCCTTCAAGGATTCAGAAAATATAACTCCCGTGTCTGTAAGTAAAATAGCAAAAAAGCCTTTGGGATTTTTCATGTTTCAAGATGGTGGCACTTCCGGTTCGATCGACAAACTCCATATTTTGTGTAGGAATCAGTAATTACTTGTCGAGTATCGAAATTTTTTTTTAGGTCATTCTGACCTATATTTCGACGATTTTTTTCAAAAATTTGATCCTTAATTTCACCAAGGGGAGATAATTTAAAAAATTTCTAATTATATTTTTGAAGTCACATTGGTAAGATCTACTTGTATACTAAATTTCATGAAAATCGTACAACTATTAAAGAAGTTGTCAAATTGGTCTAAACTTCCGGTTCGAAATCACAGCGACGAATTTTCGAAATTCGAAAATGTGAAACTGCAGATGAAAACGATTTTTTTCAAGGTATTCAAAGAAAAAAGAATTAGTAAAATCGGTCAAAAAATAACAAAGTTACGACTATGCATTGTCAGTTTTTACGTTCGTAAAATTCGGTGATTTCGGATTCGTAAAACGTTTTGAAAATATATTTAAACAACGTTCGCACCCCATTTTTTGGGGGGTAGGTCAAAGTTTCAGAAAGATCCCATGGTTAGATTCTGAGAAATCCGATTTGCAGAAAATACACAAAAAAAAAATAATAACTAGATCTGCTACTGTCCCATGCAGATATGAAAGCTTTCATATTCATCGTCACGTGTCATTGATTGTATCAAGTATCCTAAATAAAAGGATAAGAAGAAAAAATTATCAAAATTGGTCAAAAACTCTCGAAGTTACAAGTCTAAATATAGTATGAAACATTGCACCCAGGCATAACAATAATCTGAAAACTAAAGGGAAATAACTGAAACTTGTATTACTGTAATGAGACGGATGAGAAAATGAAATGAAAATGGCGGGAAAAACAAATTAAAAATGGCAGGTTGGACAGGCGACCTTACTCCTTGTCACGTACAACCGGGCATTTGAAAACACGCTAGTTAACTCAATGACAGGCGCGCGTGCTAACCATTCAGCCACCCAACCCCCCTTTGAAATCAGACACGTGCAATATGTCATATAGGAAGAATAAGAAGTCGCTCACAAGAAAATGGTAAATTAATGAGTTTAGGTCAAAAGGTTGAGCTACTGTTTTAGAGTATTTAATAGTTTTAAAGAGACACGTTAAGGGTTGTTCATAGTTAAATGAAAGTTTAATTTTAAATAAGACCAATAAAATTAGGATTTAATAATGCCAGACTAATATTTCCAATATGTTTGGTTATAAGTAGGAAATCGTGACGACTTCTTAAGCATGTTTTAAACAAAGGATCATAGACTGAATTATACAAGAATGGCACTCTGCAATAAAAAAACTGGCCAAAGCAAGATTTCTATGCAGAAATTAAATAATTGCTAGAACCAGAAAAATATTTATCCACTATAATAAATAAGCAACATAGAGAAAATGAAATGAAATTGAATGGGGTTTAACGTCCTACTGTTCTGCTCCTAAAATGGGCTAATGAAGACGGTCATATGCCATAAAGTGTGCAATGAGGGAAATTTTACCTGGGCAGCGGCGTTACGGCCTACGAAGTTGGACAGGCGAACATACTCCTTGTCACGTACAACCAAGAAATCGAAACAACGCCAGTTGACTCAAAGACAGACGTTATTCAGCCACGCAACCTCCCTAAAATCGGCAAATTGCTGACCTGCAGCGAGAAACAGTTCAACCGGGCCAAATTTTCTATTTTAACAGTTTAATTTGCACGGTACCTTTAGTTATCAACCGAATATTACAAAACTTTTAAAAATAAGCTCCCCTTGACCAGCTTAATCGTTCGCAATAAACGTTTGCCCCTTAAAATCGGCAAATTGCTGACTTTAAAGTGAGAAACATTACAACCGGGCGAAATTTTCTGTTTTATCACTTTTACAGTACCTTTGATTACCAACCGTTTATTACAAAACTTTAAAAATAAAAGAGAAAGAGAGAAATGCGGCCTAATGTCCATTAGACACAAACTAGGTCATTTCGTGACTAACATATGTTTTTTTAATTTTATTTAAAAACTCCCCTTGCGCTTACTGGTCTTTAGCCGTTGGGAGGAAACCGAAGGACACGGAGAAAACCCACGAGATTGGACATCATACTCCATGTCATGTGCAACCTGGAGATCGAAACGACGCCCGTTGACTCAATGACAGACGTTACGATACAGCGCGCACATGCTAACCATTCAGCCATTCAGCCTCCCTGAATTCGGAAAATTGCTGACTTATAGCAAGAAACATTTCAACCGGGCGAAATTTTCTGTTTTAACAGTTTAATGTGCACGGTACTTTAATTACCAACCGATTATTACTAAACTTTTGAAAATTTGCTCCAACTGACCAGCTTAATCGTATGCAATAAACGTTTGGCCTGAATTGAAAGTTCTGCACGGAAAAAGTTCATCTTGATTTCCCGGCGTGGTTCCCCGTTGTCATTGAGGCAGAACGGAGGGCCTGAGAAGCACAGCTGTCTAGTCGTTCGGATGGGACGAAAAAAAATATCCTTAAGCAGTTGGAATTCGATACTGTTGAATAAGCTGTATACGATGACTAAATGTGTAGATTGTAGTCACCCACACTGCATGTTTCGCTTAACAATGAAAGGATGCCGTTTTCAATGTTCGATCCTTTTGTTCTTCTACTCCTGATATGTTGGATTGTTGATCGATGGTTTTATATAAAAGACTACCAATAAGACTCTTTGTAGAAGAAGTTCCCAAAAAAAATTAAGTTGTCTTTACTGTAAAAATACGACTTTTTGGATTTTCAATCTCTTTTTTTCGCCTATCCCTGATATTTAAAATAAATGATACAATGATTTCACACAACAGGCTAGCTATTGGACTCTCTATTGACAAAAGTTTCACAGCCCTCCCTTCATTATAACCGAAGTTATCGTGCCCTAAAGAATCAACAAATCAGCATGCCTATCTCTGCTTACCCTAGACAGAAATTGCTCATCTTTGAACTCAATCATGACATTGACCTAGTGAACGTCTACACCAAGTTTGAACATTCTAGCTCAATTAGAAGGAGAGTTATTGTGTTTCAAAGTCTCGGTCCTTCAAATTGCTACTACTTTTCATTTTCAATTCAAAATGGTGACCATCACGTGACCGAAATCAAAATTCTGCTCCCTACGATTTTTGGGCCATCCTTCAAGGATTCAGAAAATATAACTCCCGTGTCTGTAAGTAAAATAGCAAAAAAGCCTTAGGGATTTTTCATGTTTCAAGATGGTGGCACTTCCGGTTCGATCGACAAACTCCATATTTTGTGTAGGAATCAGTAATTACTTGTCGAGTATCCAAATTTTTTTTTAGGTCATTCTGACCTATATTTCGACGATTTTTTTGAAAACTTTGATCCTTAATTTCACCAAGGGGAGATAATTTAGAAAATTTCTAATTATATTTTTGAAGTCACATTGGTAAGATCTACTTGTATACTAAATTTCATGAAAATCGTACAACTATTAAAGAAGTTGTCAAATTGGTCTAAACTTCCGGTTCGAAATCACAGCGACGAATTTTCGAAATTCGAAAATGTGAAACTGCAGATGAAAACGATTTTTTTCAAGGTATTCAAAGAAAAAAGAATTAGTAAAATCGGTCAAAAAATAACAAAGTTACGACTATGCATTGTCAGTTTTTACGTTCGTAAAATTCGGTGATTTCGGATTCGTAAAACGTTTTGAAAATATATTTAAACAACGTTCGCACCCCATTTTTTTTTTGGGGGGGGGGGTAGGTCAAAGTTTCAGAAAGATCCCATGGTTAGATTCTGAGAAATCCGATTTGCAGAAAATACACAAAAAAAAAAATAATAATAATCTTAACAGAAACAATAAGCTTTCATATGTAATATGAAAGCTTAATAATCTTAACAGAAACAATAAGCTTTCATATGTAATATGAAAGCTTAACTAGATCTGCTAAGCAGATATTAAAGCTTTCATATTCACGGTCAGTTTCTGTCGCATCTCATGAGTTATATAAAGAATCTTAAAAATTAAAAAGAATTAATGAAATCCGCCAAAAACTCACCGAGTTATAACGAGAAACAATTCAACCGGTTCAAATTCTACCTTAATTAAAAACAGAGGTGTTATGTTCCAATGTGATCAGTCAAATTGCTTATTGCTCCTAAATCTAGGCAGAAATTCTCAACATCAAACTTAGTCAAGGTAATGACATAATGAATCTCTATTTGGAATTTTGTCACTCTCACTTCATTATAACCAAAGTTATCGTGCCCCAAAGAATCAACCAATCAGATTGCTTATCTCTGCTTACTGTAAGCAGACAATGCTCATCTTCGCACTCCTTCATGGTAGGGTGCCCCACGTGCCAACTGAAAAGTTGTTCTTGACACGTTGATCCTGCACGTTTTAGTTCAATGACTTACTACTGATTTCTAACAGTCTCGCACACTCGTTGAGGCTATAAATAGCAACAACATGCGGAAATGTTCAGAACACCAAACACTACTACAGCCGTAAAAAATCTATTATTGACGATTCTGAATAGCAATAATATTTAACTTTTTGGTTATTACGGCATCTTTAGAAATTACGCTCGTTTTATTTTTTAAATTGCCTTATAATTAGCTGTACCATTAGAAGCTGCATATTTTGGTTAAGTACAAATAATATCTCTGACTCAACGTCCGTATGGAAGAATAATGATCAAAGCAGTAATTTCATTTTACTTTTACAAGGTTCTTAAAAATATTGTTGAGACGCCTGATGTTGGTGCTTCTAAATTCAATTTCTTGTTCCATGTTTCGTAAAAAAAGTAGTCTTGGTTATCCCAACCCGGCAATTAGACGTAGAATGATCGGTAGACTAGTTAAGCGAGACTAATTTCAAAACAAGGGCACGTAACCTATCTTTTACTCAAAAGTGTCTGGATGTTATGGACGCCACTCCAAACCATTTTTCAGTATTATTTATGTATGGTTTAATGATCATAGCTTATGAAGTACAGCATGGCCGTTTTTTTAGTGACTATAAATGTGTGAAATAGATTTAAGGCTTTCTAAATATATTAGTATTGTGGTGTAATTGTCGAGATATTTGGAGATATTCATTTAGGGTGGGGCACCCTATTCATGGCACTGGCCTAATGAACGCCTACACCAAGATTGAACATTCTGCCCCAATTAGAAGGAGAGTTATTTTGTTTCAAATTCTCGACCAATCAAATTGCTCATCGCTCTGCTTATCCAGGGCAGACAATGCTCATTGTCGAACGTATTCAAGGTATTGATGTAATGAAACTATACACCAAGTTTCATCACTCTGACTGAAGTGAAAGTGTCCGAAATCATCAACCAATCTAATTGCTTATCTCTGCTTACCCTAAGCATAAAATGCTCATCTTTGAATTCCATGTTTTTAATGTATGGGGATCATGGTGGCTCAGTGATATGAGACACTGATTAACTAAGCAGTAGGTCTTAAGCTCTCTGGGGGGGGGGGGCTAGTGGTCTAGAGTGCCGCGCTTCGACCTCTAGCTGGCCGGTCACCTCTGGCTTGCGGCTGTGGTTTCGAGCCCCGGTGTGAGCGTATGTGGCATGGGGATAGGGGCGCCTTCTCAACCTCGTGGGTTCTCCTCCGGGCACCCGGTTTCCTCCCACCTCTAAAGACCCCTACGCGCATGCGAATTATTGAAATAAAATTGAAACCCTATGTTAGTCCCGAAATGACCTGGTTGTGTTGAGTGGACGTTAAACCCCATTTCTCTCTCTCTCTCTCTCCCTCTCCCGGGGTTTGACCAGAAAGTCAATTGTACAGGCTTAACTGCCCTTGTTAGTTGTACAGGACAGTAGGTCTGCCCGGTCTGACAGGGAATAGTGTCTAATTGTCAGGATGGAACGAAAAGCAATGTTCAGTGTACACATTGGCGTGCACGTAAAAGATTCCTTGATAGAGTATATCGTAATGTAGATGTTCGATCAAAATCTATCTGTTTGTCTTCATTGGTCCAGTCGGTGTATAAAGTAGGACTTTTGCCCTACTCCGTATAAGATTTCAAATCTTTGAAGTTTTAAGATAAGTATACCCGGTCCCTGAAATCTTAAATGGGACTTGCTTTTTCGCCCTTCTGTTCTGTACAGACTGGGCTAGTACAGTAAAACATTGTAACAATCTACAGAGAGTAAATTTAACTTGTTGACTAAATAATCTTCAATACTTCCAATTAGCGGTATGTAGTGACAAGGATCGTGACCCAGATGGGATATACTTGAACTTTCTAGACAAGAAACCTGATATCTAATTTGGTATAGCACTAATAAGTTTCATTACATACTAAATTTTTATATGATTGCTTATCGCACTTGGCATTCATACCCATAGGTCCATCTTTAAATTTAAAACTGGTAGAAATTACCGAGGGTTGAACATGGTATTGCATCGTCACCGTTGTATTATTGCTTATCGCCCTTGACATTGTATTAAAGGCAGTTTTGTATTCATAGGGCCAGAATGGTAAAATATAAAAAGTGTAAATTATTTTGAACATTATTTGTGATTTTGCCTGGTAACGCCAAAACTCGATCATGTACTAAATAATGGCGACACAGTAAAATTTCTTGATTGTCAAGTTTTTGGTTATAAATAAACTCTCGCGATTTATTTTTAGTATGGAATCAAATTTACGGCTATTTCTGTAAAACACATGTTTTTTTTTTCTTTTTCAGGCTTTCGCTGTCTGTTTGACAGTAGCTGCTTCCCAATACATCGATGCTAAAATCGGACACGGCTTGGACATGGTTTTGGTGTCTTTGGAAACGGAATTGGTAAAGGATTTGGAAGAGGACATGCCGGTGTTGGACATGGTCTTATTGGTGTAGGAGCTATTGACATGGTATCCAAGGAAACCGACTCAGACACGGAATAGTAGCTGTTGGCAAAGTCGGTGTTATTGGTAACGGAATTGGTCATGGTGTTGTTGGTAACGGTATCGGACACGGTATTGTTGGAAACGGAATTTGTCAGGTATCGTTGGTAACGGTATCGGACATGGTATCATTGGAAACGGAATCGCACACGGATTTATTGGACATGGACAGATTGGTAACGGCATTGGGCATGGCATCGTTGGTAACTGTATTGGACACGGTATTGTTGGAAACGGAATTGGTCATGGTATCGTTGGTAACGGTATCGGACATGGTATCATTGGAAACGGAATCGGACACGGACTTATTCGACATGGACAGATTGGTAACGGCATTGGGCATGGCATAGTTGGTAACGGTATCGGACACGTTATTGTTGGAAACGGAATTGGTCATGGTATCGTTGGTAACGGTATCGGACATGGTATCATTGGAAACGGAATCGGACACGGACTTATTAGACATGGAAAGATTGGTAACGGCATTGGGCATGACATCGTTGGTAACGGTATCGGACACGGTATTGTTGGACACGGAATTGGCCATGGTATCGTTGGTAACGGTATCGGACACGGTATAATTGGAAACGGACTTGTTGGACATGGAAAGATTGGAGCTTACAAACAATCATACAACTACAACGGGTACAACAACGGGCCATACAACCGATACAACAACGGACCATGCAAGTACAACCAATACAATAATAAAGGATACAATAGTTACAACGGCCCCTACAATTACAACAACGGTTACAACAATGGCCACAATAACAACGAATATGGGAAGGGATATAACAACTACAATAACAACGGATACGGTAACGGATACAACAACTACAACCGTTAGCCTTCTTACAATAACTATCATGGTTGCGGTTACAACAAATATTAAGACAATACGGCTATTTGATAGCATAATATTCCGTAGCTTTAATACTTATAAATACTAGTATATAGTTTCTATTGTTCATGCATAATGTATATACGTAAATCAGGGAGTTAAGATATATATAAATTTAATAAAATAATATATATATAAACTCTTGTTATTTATCCGTTTTATAGCTTACTACTAGTCCGGTCTATAGCTTGATAACCTCAATGTGCATATATACGTCACATCATGTCTTCATTACGTTTGGTCAAAGGTCACGAGATGTAAATAGGGATATCGCTAATCCTAATCCTAACCCAAGACCTAACCTTAGCGCTTACCCTTACCCTAACCTACAATCTCGCCTGTCCAATCTCCTGGGTTTACCCGGGACCTGCGCTTTCCTCCCACTGTTAATATGCGCAAGCAGATTATTGAAATAAAATTAAACCATATGTTAGTCCCAAAATGACCTAGTTTGCGTCGAGTGGACGTTAAACCCCATTTCTCTCTCACTCTCTCGCTCTCTCTCCGTGTCATGGTTATTCAGTGCATATAACTGTAATTTCGATATGTCAATTACTTCACGCAAACCTTAAAGTAATGTACAATTATTCCACCCTCGCATATTGTTTAGGGATTTTCCCACAAACAGGTCTCATCTTACCGCTCCTATCGAAGACAGCGAATAGAATGTAGCATACCTGGAATGCCGAATGATTCTTGAAGAAACGAGTGAGTTACCATTACTGGAAAAAACGGTATTATGTCAATAGTACTGCTAAATCAAAAGCGTTTTATAGCTGAGGCGCTGGAGGCGCCAGCCTCCTCGCGAAAAAAATCAAAGCAGTTGAAAAAATAACGGGAGGAAAATACTAAAACCGATGCGTAAAATGAAAATGTACCCTTGTTAGGGAGGGCTCTAAAGACAGACAAAAGGGTCCCACGAATGACAAAAGGGTCCGTAGGGCCAAGGGAAAGGGCCCCCGAATCCAACTCAATCGTTTTCTATACACTGTTACTGTCGAATCCACTACTGAATGAGAATGCGGCCATTGCATTGGCATGACAATCATCAATCAAGAACCTCCCCTCGCGACAGAGGGCCATGATAAACCTTAAAACGCCCCTATGCTAGTTCTGTAACTGAAAGTCAAAATGGTGAAAGATGTTATTTGGTCAACATTTATTAACACTAACACAGACATTTTCAGATGAGGTGTGTAATAAAGTGGCTTAAATATATGAAAATCTTGATCGCAACCTATACCCTGCATTTGTTAGGTGTGTGGTTGCGAATGGGATATAGCGTCTTGTGCCACCACCCCGACCCCATCACACACACATATACCACCCCGATTCTTCAATCCAAACTGATTAGAACCTGAATCACAATCGATCTAGTAGCAATCATACACAGTCGATATCAAAAATTGATTTCCAATCTCAAAGACGGCTTATCTCCCCTGAAACTGTTGAGTAATACGCGATTCCCAATTCACACAACTTTCATACATTTAAGGAAATGGAATGAACTGAATAGAAATGGTTTTAACGACCTATCTTTCTTCGCCGACTGAATTAACTAAATTTTGATCGGACAGCGTCGTTACGGTCTTTTCTTTCGAATTCCAACTGTTAAGTAGTCTTTTACGGGCATGTAGATATTGTTCCTAGCCGGGCCATTTAGGTTTCAAATTTCACAGTGTATTGATAGCCTTCTGGTTTCTGCTATGATTCGTTCATTGTTTCACTGTTTTTTCTACTATGAACTCGTCTACTATTAATTCGTTGATTGTTTCACTCTTATTTCGGCTATGATTTCGTTGAACGTTTCATTGTTATTTCTGCTACGAATTCGTTAATTGTTTCACCGTTATTTCTGCTACGAATTTGTTAATTGTTGAAGTGTTATTACTGCTATAAATTCGTTGATCGTTTCATTGCTATTTATGGGAATCACGGTGGCTAAGTGGGCAAGGCGCTGGCTCGTTAGCCTGGAGGTCGGGTGTTCGATCCTTGCATTGGCCGAGAAAGTTTATCTCGATTTTCCGGCGTGGTTTCCTCTTGTCAGTGATGCAGAAGGAGGGCCTGATAAGGACAGCTGCCTAGTCGTTCGGATGGGACGAAAAACCGAGGTCACGTGTACACATTGGAGTGCACGTAAAAGATCCCTTGGCAGTTGGAATTCGATATAAGAGTAGGCCGTAGCGCCGCTGCCCGGGCAAAAATTCCCTCATAGCACACTGTATGGCGTATGTCCGTCTTCCATTAGCCCAGGTCAGGTGCAGAAGAGTAGGACGTAAAACCCCATTTCATTTCTGCTATTTATGCTATGAATTCGTTAAGTTTTGCACTGTTATTTCTGCTATGAATTCGTTGATCGTTTCACTGTTATTTCTGCTGTGAACTCGATCAAGACAATGACCTAGTGAACGTCTACACCAAGTTTGAACATTCTAGCTGACCTACAGCGAGAAACATTTCAACCGGGCCAAATTTTCTATTTTAACAGTTTAATTTGCACGGTACCTTTAGTTATCAACCGAATATTACAAAACTTTTAAAAATAAGCTCCCCCTGAACAGCTTAATCGTTCGCAATAAACGGGGTTGGACATCATATTCCATGTCAGGTGCAACCTGGAGATCGAAACGACGCCCGTTGACTCAATGACAGACGTTACGAAACAGCGCGCACATACTAACCATTCAGCCTCCCTGAATTCGGAAAATTGCTGACTTATAGCAAGAAACATTTCAACCGGGCGAAATTTTCTGTTTTAACAGTTTAATGTGCACGGTACCTTAATTACCAACCGATTATTACAAAACTTTTGAAAATAAGCCCCAACTGACCAGCTTAATCGTATGCAATAAAAGTTTGGCTTGAATTGAAAGTTCTGCACGTAGGAAGTTCATCTCGATTTCCCGGCGTGGTTCCCCCTTGTCAGTGAGGCAGAACGGCTGTCTAGTTCGGATGGGACGAAAACCACGGTCCCGTGTACACATTGGAGTGCACGTAAAATATCCCTAAGCAGTTGGAATTCGATACTGTTGAATAAGCTCTATACGATGACTAAATGTGTAGATTGTAGTCACCCACACTGCATGTTTCGCTTAACAATGAAAGGGTGCCGTTTTCAATGTTCGATCCTTTTGTTCTTCTACTCCTGATATGTTGGACTGTTGATCGATGGTTTCATATAAAAGACTACCAATAAGACTCTTTGTAGAAGAAGTTCCCAACAAATATTATGTTGACTTTACGAGAAAGACCTCTAAACATAATCCAAGTTGTAAAAATACGACTTTTTGGATTTTCAATCTCTTTTTTTCGGCTATCCCTGATATTTAAAAAAAATGATACAATGATTTCACACAACAGGCTAGCTATTAGACTCTCTATTGACAAAAGTTTCACCGCCCTCCCTTCATTATAACCGAAGTTATCGTGCCCTAAAGAATCAACAAATCAATATGCTTATCTCTGCTTACCCTAAGCAGAAAATGCTCATCTTTGAACTTCATCATAACATTGACCTAGTGAACGTCTACACCAAGTTAGAACATTCTAGCTTAATTAGAATGAGAGTTATTGTGCTCAAAAGTCTCGGCCCTTCAAATTGCTTCTATTTTTGATTTTCAATTCAAAATGGTGACTCCCGGTTGACCTAAATCAAAATTCTGTTCGCGACATTTTTTAGGCCTTCCTACAAGGATTAAGAAAATATAACTCCCGAGTCTGTAAGTAAAATAGCAAAAAAGCCTTATTGATTTTTCATGTTTCAAGATGGTGGCACTTCCGGTTCGATCGACAAACTCCATATTTTGTGTAAGAATCAGTAATTCCTTGTCTAGTATCGAAAAAAAAAAATAAGGGCATTCTGACCTATATTTCGACGATTTTTTTGAAAATTTTGATCCTTAATTTCACCAAGGGGAGATAATTTAGAAAATTTCTAATTATATTTTTGAAGTCACATCGGTAGGATCTACTTATATTCTAAATTGAATGAAAATCGCACAACTATTAAAGAAGTTGTCAAATTGGTCTAAACTTCCGGTTCAAAATCACAGCGACGAATTTTCGAAATTCGAAAATGTGAAACTGCTGATGAAAATGATTTTTTTCAAGGTATTCAAAGAAAAAAGATTTAGTAAAATCGGTCAAAAAACAATAAAGTTACGACTATGCATTGTCCATTTTGTCGTTCGTAAATTTCGGTGATTTCGGATTCGTAAAACGTTTTGAAAATATATTTAATCAACAGCTACGACCCATTTTTGGGGGGGTAGGTAAAAGTTTCATAAAGATACGGTGGTTAGATTCTGAGAAATCCGATTTGTGGATAAAACACAAAAAAAAAAATAACAATAACTAGATCTGCTACTGTCCCATGCAGATATGAAAGCTTTCATATTCATCGTCACGTGTCATTGATTGTATCAAGTAACCTAAATAAAAGGATACGAAGAAAAAATTATTAAAATTGGTCAAAAACTCGCGAAGTTACAAGTCTAAATATAGTATGAAACATTGCACCCAGGCATAACAATAATCTGAAAACTAAAGGGAAATAACTGAAACTTGTATTACTGTAATGAGACGGATGAGAAAATGAAATGAAAATGGCGGGAAAAAAAAATTAAAAATGGCAGGTTGGACAGGCGACCTTACTCCTTGTCACGTACAACCGGGCATTTGAAAACTTGCTAGTTTACTCAATGACAGGCGCGCGTGCTTACCATTCAGCCACTCAACCCCCCTTTGAAATCAGACACGTGCAATATGTCATATAGGAAGAATAAGAAGTCGCTCACAACAAAATGGTAAATTAATGAGTTTAGGTCAAAAGGTTGAGCTACTGTTTTAGAGTACTTAATAGTTTTAAAGAGACACGTTAAGGGTTGTTCATAGTTAAATGAAAGTTTAATTTTAAATAAGACCAATAAAATTAGGATTTAATAATGCCAGACTAATATTTCCAATATGTTTGGTTATAAGTAGGAAATCGTGACGACTTCTTAAGCATGTTTTAAACAAAGGATCATGTTTGTTTAAACAAGAATGGCACTCTGCAATAAAAAAAACTGGCCAAAGCAAGATTTCTATGCAGAAATTAAATAATTGCTAGAACCAGAAAAATATTTATCCACTATAATAAATAAGCAACATAGAGAAAATGAAATGAAATTGAATGGGGTTTAACGTCCGACTGTTCTGCTCCTAAAATGGGCTAATGAAGACGGGCATATGCCATAATGTGTGCAATGAGGGAAATTTTACCCGGGCAGCGGCGGTTACGGCCTACGATGTTGGACAGGCAACCATACTCCTTGTCACGTACAACCAAAAAATCGAAACAACGGCAGTTGACTCAATGACAGACGTTATGATACAGAGCGCACGTGCTAACCATTCAGCCACGCAACCTCCCTAAAATCGGCAAATTGCTGACCTACAGCGAGAAACATTTCAACCGGGCCAAATTTTCTATTGTAACAGTTTAATTTGCACGGTACCTTTAGTTATCAACCGAATATTACAAAACTTTTAAAAATAAGCTCCCCCCTGACCAGCTTAAGCGTTCGCAATAAACGTTTGCCACTTAAAATCGGGAAATTGCTGACTTTAAAGTGAGAAACATTACAACCGGGCGAAATTTTCTGTTTTATGACTTTTACAGTACCTTTGATTACCAACCGATTATTTTCTGTTTTATCACTTTTACAGTACCTTTGATTACCAACCGATTATTACAAAACTTTAAAAATAAAAGAGAAAGAGAGAAATGCGGCCTAATGTCCATTCGACACAAACTAGGTCATTTCGGGACTAACATATGTTTTTTAATTTTATTTAAAAACTCCCCCTGCGCTTACAGGTCTTTAGCCGTTGGGAGGAAACCGAAGAACACGGAGAAAACCCACAAGGTTGGACATCATACTTCATGTCACGTGCAACCTGGAGATCGAAACGACGCCCGTTGACTCAATGACAGACGTTACGATACAGTGCGCACATGCTAACCATTCAGCCATTCAGCCTCCCTGAATTCAGAAAATTGCTGACTTATAGCAAGAAACATTTCAACCGGGCGAAATTTTCTGTTTTAACAGTTTAATGTGCACGGTACTTTAATTACCAACCGATTATTACAAAACTTTTGAAAATAAGCTCCAACTGACCAGCTTAATCGTATGCAATAAACGTTTTCGCCTGAATTGAAAGTTCTGCACGGAGAAAGTTCATCTCGATTTCCCGGCGTGGTTCCCCTTGTCAGTGAGGCAGAACGGAGGGCCTGACAAGCACAGCTGTCTAGTCATTCGGATGGGACGAAAAACCAAGGTCCCGTGTACACATTGGAGTGCACGTAAAATATCCCTAAGCAGTTGGAATTCGATACTGTTGAATAAGCTCTATACGATGACTAAATGTGTAGATTGTAGTCACCCACACTGCATGTTTCGCTTAACAATGAAAGGGTGCCGTTTTCAATGTTCGATCCTTTTGTTCTTCTACTCCTGATATGTTGGACTGTTGATCGATGGTTTCATATAAAAGACTACCAATAAGACTCTTTGTACAAGAAGTTCCCAAAAAATATTATGTTGACTTTACGAGAAAGACCTCTAAACATGCTCCAAATTGTAAAAATACGACTTTTTGGGTTTTCAATCTCTTTTTTTCGGCTATCCCTGATATTTAGAAAAAATAATACAATGATTTCACACAACAGGCTAGCTATTAGACTCTCTATTGACAAAAGTTTCACCGCCCTCCCTTCATTATAACCGAAGTTATCGTGCCCTAAAGAATCAACAAATTAGCTTGTTTATCTCTGCTTACCCTAAGCAGAAAATGCTCATCTTTGAACTCAATCATAACATTGACCTAGTGAACGTCTACACCAAGTTTGAACATTCTAGCTTAATTAGAAGGAGAGTAATTGTGTTCCAAAGTCCCGACCCTTCAAATTGCTTCTATTTTTCATTTTCAATTCAAAATGGTGACCATCACGTGACCGAAATCAAAATTCTATTCGCGACATTTTTTAGGCCTTCCTACAAGGATTCAGAAAATATAACTCCCGAGTCTGTAAGTAAAATAGCAAAAAAGCCTTATTGATTTTTCACTTTTAAATATGGCGGCACTTCCGGTTCGATCGACAAACTCCATATTTTGTGTACAAATCAGTAATTACTTATCTAGTATCCCCAAAAAAAATCAGGTCATTCTGACCTATATTTCGATGATTTTTTTGAAAATTTTGATCCTTAATTTCGTCAAGGGGAGATAATTTAGAAAATTTCTAATTATATTTTTGAAGTCACATCGGTAGGATCTACTTAGATACTAAATTTCATGAAAATCGTACAACTATTAAAGAAGTTGTCAAATTGGTCTAATCTTCCGGTTCGAAATCACAGCGACGAATTTTCGAAATTCGAAAATGTGAAACTGCAGATGAAAATGGTTTTTTTAAAGGTATTCAAAGAAAAAAGAATTAGTAAAATCGGTCAAAAAATAACAAAGTTACGACTATGCATTGTCATTTTTTTCGTTCGTAAAATTCGGTGATTTCGGATTCGTAAAACGTTTCGAAAATATATTTAATCAAGGTTCGCACCCCATTTTTGGGGGGGTAGGTCAAAATTTCAGAAAGATCCTATGGATAGATTCTGAGAAATCCGATTTGCAGAAAACACACAAAAAAAAAAATAATAATAATAACTAGATCTGCTACTGTCCCATGCAGATATGAAAGCTTTCATATTCATCGTCACGTGTCATTGATTGTATCAAGTATCCTAAATAAAAGGATAAGAAGAAAAAATTATCAAAATTGGTCAAAAACTCGCGAAGTTACAAGTCTAAATATAGTATGAAACATTGCACCCAGGCATAACAATAATCTAAAAACTAAAGGGAAATAACTGAAACTTGTATTACTGTAATGAGACGGATGAGAAAATGAAATGAAAATGGCGGGAAAAAAAATTAAAAATGGCAGGTTGGACAGGCGACCTTTCTCCTTGTCACGTACAACCGGGCATTCGAAAACACGCTAGTTAACTCAATGACAGGCGCGCGTGCTAACCATTCAGCCACCCCACCCCTTTGAAATCAGACACGTGCAATATGTCATATAGAGAGAATAACAAGTCGCTCACAACAAAATCGTAAATTAATGAGTTTAGGTCAAAGGGTTGAGCTACTGTTTTAGAGTATTTATTTGTTTTAAAGAGACACGTTATGGGTTGTTCATAGTTAAATGAAAGTTTAATTTTAAATAAGACCAATAAAATTAGGATTTAATAATGCCAGACTAATATTTCCAATATGTTTGGTTTTAAGTAGGAAATCGTGACGACTTCTTAAGCATGTTTTATACAAAAGATCATAGACTGAATTTTACAAGAATGGCACTCTGCAATAAAAAAACTGGCCAAAGCAAGATTTCTATGCAGAAATTAAATAATTGCTAGAACCAGAAAAATATTTATCCACTATAATAAATAAGCAACATAGACAAAATGAAATGAAATTCAATGGGGTTTAACGTCCTACTGTTCTGCTCCTAAAATGGGCTAATGAAGACGGGCATATGCCATAAAGTGTGCAATGAGGGAAATTTTACCCGGGCAGCGGCGTTGCGGCCTACGAGGTTGGACAGGCGACCATACTCCTTGTCACGTACAACCAAGAAATCGAAACAACGCCAGTTGACTCAATGACAGACGTTATGATACAGAGCGCACGTGCTAACCATTCAGCCACGCAACCTCCCTAAAATCGGCAAATTGCTGACCTACAGTGAGAAACATTTCAACCGGGCCAAATTTTCTATTTTAACAGTTTAATTTGCACGGTACCTTTAGTTATCAACCGAATATTACAAAACTTTTAAATATAAGCTCCCCCTGATTAGCTTAAGCGTTCGCAATAAACGTTTGCCCCTTAAAATCGGCAAATTGCTGACTTTAAAGTGAGAAACATTACAACCGGGCGAAATTTTCTGTTTTATCACTTTTACAGTACCTTTGATTACCAACCGATTATTACAAAACTTTAAAAATAAAAGAGAAAGAGAGAAATGCGGCCTAATGCCCATTCGACACAAACTAGGTCATTTCGTGACTAACATATGTTTTTTAATTTTATTTAAAAACTCCCCTTGCGCTTACTGGTCTTTAGCCGTTGGGAGGAAACCGAAGAACACGGAGAAAACCCACGAGGTTGGACATCATACTTCATGTCACGTGCAACCTGGAGATCGAAACGACGCCCATTGACTCAATGACAGACGTTACGATAGAGCGCGCACATGCTAACCATTCAGCCTCCCTGAATTCGGAAAATTGCTGACTTATAGCAAGAAACATTTCAACCGGGCGAAATTTTCTGTTTTAACAGTTTAATGTGCACGGTACTTTAATTACCAACCGATTATTACAAAACTTTTGAAAATAAGCTCCAACTGACCAGCTTAATCGTATGCAATAAACGTTTGGCCTGAATTGAAAGTTCTGCACGGAGAAAGTTCATCTTGATTTCCCGGCGTGGTTCCCCGTTGTCAGTGAGGCAGAACGGAGGGCCTGACAAGCACAGCTGTCTAGTCGTTCGGATGGGACGAAAAACCAAGGTCCCGTGTACACATTGGAGTGCACGTAAAATATCCCTAAGCAGCTGGAATTCGATACTGTTGAATAAGCTCTATACGATGACTAAATGTGTAGATTGTAGTCACCCACACTGCATGTTTCGCTTAACAATGAAAGGGTGCCGTTTTCAATTTTCGATCCTTTTGTTCTTCTACTCCTGATATGTTGGACTGTTGATCGATGGTTTCATATAAAAGACTACCAATAAGACTCTTTGTAGAAGAAGTTCCCAAAAAATATTATGTTGACTTTACGAGAAAGACCTCTAAACATGCTCCAAATTGTAAAAATACGACTTTTTGGATTTTCAATCTCTTTTTTTCGGCTATCCCTGATATTTAAAAAAAATGATACAATGATTTCAAACAACAGGCTAGCTATTAGACTCTCTATTGACAAAAGTTTCTCCGCCCTCCCTTCATTATAACCGAAGTTATCGTGCCCTAAAGAATCAACAAATCAGCATGCTTATCTCTGCTTACCCTAAGCAGAAAATGCTCATCTTTGAACTCAATCATGACATTGACCTAGTGAAAGTCTACAAGAAGTTTGAACATTCTAGCTTAATTAGAAGGAGAGTTATTGTATTCCAAAGTCCCGGCCCTTCAAATTGCTTATATTTTTCATTTTCAATTCAAAATGGTGACCATCACGTGACCGAAATCAAAATTCGGATCCGACAGATTTTTAGGCATTCCTTCAAGGATTCTGAAAATATAACTCCCGAGTCTGTAAGTAAAATAGCAAAAAAGCCTTTTTGATTTTTCTCGTTTAAAGATGGTGGCACTTCCGGTTCGATCGACAAACTCCATATTTTGTGTACGAATCAGTAATTACTTGTCTAGTATCAAAGAAAAAAATTAGGTCATTCTGACATATATTTCGACGATTTTTTTGAAAACTTTGATCCTTAATTTCGTCAAGGGGAGATAATTTAGAAAATTTATAATTATATTTTTGAAGTCACATCGGTAACATCTACTTATACACTAAATTTCATGAAAATCGTACAACTATTAAAGAAGTTCTCAAATTGGTCTAAACTTCCGGTTCGAAATCACAGCGACGAATTTTCGAAATTGGAAAATGCGAAACTGCAGATGAAAATGATTTTTTTCAAGGTATTCAAAGAAAAAAGAATTAGTAAAATCGGTCAAAAAATAACAAAGTTACGACTATGCATTGTCAGTTTTTTCGTTCGTAAAATTCGGTGATTTCGGATTCGTAAAACGTTTTGAAAATATATTTAATCAACAGCCACCACCCATTTTTGGGGGGATAGGTAAAAGTTTCAGAACGATCCTATGGTTAGATTCTGAGAAATCCGATTTGTGGACAAAACACAAAAAAAAAATAACAATAATAATCTTAACAGAAACAATAAGCTTTCATATGTAATATGAAAGCTTAATAACTTTAACAGAAACAATAAGCTTTCATATGTAATATGAAAGCTTAATAATCTTAACAGAAACAATAAGCTTTCATATGTAATATGAAAGCTTAACTAGACCTGCAGACCTGCAGTGCTGAATCGGCTTTCAGGAATCAGGCAGGAAGTGCGCCATACAATAGCCGATCCATCGAGCTACCAAACGATACTGTAGTTGTTATGATTCAGTGACACCCTCTATCAGATTTTTAAGTAATATTTGCTTGCGAATACACCAGTCAAAATTGTATAATCTGGCAAAATTACTTCACTCCCGGTGCCAAAAGAAATCATTATCAGTAACAAATAAGTTGAGAATTCGCAATTGAGAATTGTTTTATACACACCAGGCAATAAATAATAAACTTGGAACCCATAAACTGAAATTAAAAAAGGTAAAAAACTTAACGAGAGACAAAATATATCTCAAATTAACCGGCACTACCGAGATGAGAGAAATGGGGTTTAACGTCGAATAGACACAAACTATGTCATTTCGGGACTAGCATGGTTTAATTTTATATCAATAATTCCTGTGTAAAATATCATCAAAAAGTATTCATAAATAAAAAAAAAGGTTTTCGTAAAGGAATTAATTTTTTTCAAAATATCGGACATTTTTTCGACTTCTTCCGGTTTTACGATCGTTGTTGTGATAGCTTTTCGAAGTTCTTTGGATACTTAACTTTACGTACCAGAAGTGTCAGAAACATCCATTGAGTAGTTTGGGATAAAAAGATAAATGAAAGAGCGTTTCCAAAAATTTAACGATTTTTCAATTTTTTTCAAAGTTTGAGGCCATTTTTGGACCACTTATATTATTTCAACGCTTTTTATTTTGGATTCACTATATAGACAACCGATAGGACTTTGAGTAAGAAAAGTTTAAGAAAAATCTGTGGCGTCGTTTTCGAGAAAAGGGCGTCTCAGAATGTTAAAAAAATCGGAAAATACTAGATTTTTTTGCATACAATAATTTATTTCCTTACAATCGAAATCGTATTATTTAGATACCATATGATGGTCCATTAATAGGGCTATCCAGCGACACTTTAGTTCTTTTGGTCCGCTATTACCTAAGGGAGACATCAATTTTTTCGCAAGTGCGACAATGTTTTTAACCTTTTTTTTTTCATTTTTTGAATACTTCCGGTATGGTTATTATTGTCGGAATAGTTTTAATAGCCGGTTTGGGCACTAAAATAGCCACAGGGCTCTGTCATGATATATTATATTATCTGATCAGATAAAATGCCCCTGAGAAATCCTATGTTCAAAAAATCCAAAAACGCAAAAAATTTAAAATATCGAAAATTAAATTTCAATAACTACATGCATATTATATATCGTTAGAATCGTAATTAGGTCACCTTTCTGAATATACAACCTTTTTTGGAAAATCTCTTAAAATAAAAAAATAGTAGAGCATTTTCCCAAATTTCACGATTTTTCGACTTTTTTTGATTTTCAGTCCGTTATTTCACCTATTCCAGATATTTCAAAGTCGTAATGGGATGTTTCGTACACAAGACTACAGCAAGGTCTCTCGATAGAGAAAGTTTCATAAAAATCTGTGGCGCAGTTTTCGAGATACAGGCATCCAAAAACGCTCCAAATCAGAAAATACTTGATTTTCAGCGTGCCATATTTTGCTGCCTGCTCATCGTATCCGCACGAATTGGGTATCATACGATAGCACAATCCTAGTGCAATCCAATGGTGCCCTAATTCGTCTAATCCATTGATATAGGACAGAGAAATCGCGTTTTTCCCCCAAATACCCATTTTTTTCATTTTTTTCAAAATATCGGACATTATTTCGACCACTTCCGGTGTACAGATTATTGTTGAAATTGCTTTATTCCTTGCAATGGTCATTTGGCTTCATGGCTCTGAAGTTTCAGAAACGTCACTTCTGCCATAAAACGAAACCCGAGCTCACAAAATGGGTAGAAAATTCGAAAAAAAATCGAAAAATAAAGGGCGATAACTCAGAATGCAACTTATATTTCTGGAATCGGATGGTTTTCAGGTATCCAAAAATGTAGGTCAAATTTGAAAATTCTGAAAAATAACAAAAATTGTCTTTCAAACCACATTTTTCATTTTTCGATCGCAAGAAGTCAGCGATGAAGTTTCGAAATATCGAAATTTTCAACTGCTATCGCCCGAGAAAAGACTCAGGGTTTCCGAAAATGTCATTTGTATGAAAATAGGTATAGAATTGACGAATCTACGGCCGTTTTCTAATTTTTTGACACAGCACAAAATTCGACCACTTCCGGTCTGCGCAGAAGTTTCAAAAATAGTTTATCAAGTAGCCAATACATGGTTTCCCATTAGAGAATTATGTCCCAGATCGGTATCTGTTACAGGCACTGAGAAATAGGCTCCGGCGAAAAAAAAAAAAATAATAATAAACTAGATCTGCAAAGCAGATATTAAAGTTCCAATTTCACTTTTTCTAAGAAAGTCAAAATATAATTATTTCTATGTTTTTTGCTCAAAAGGTTGTCAACTCACTATTATACGATCATGGACAAAATTTTTGGGGGGTTAGAAAGGGCGACACTGGTTGATCGAGGAAATAGTTACTCAATAACCTCCCTTGTTTTCCCATTCTTCTCCATGGACGGCCATCTTCAAACGTTTGAATTTGAAGTTGAAAATGATATTTTTGCCAATTTCTCAACTGACAATAGTGAATTACAGGATTAATAGGATTATTCTTTAACAAGGTAGGACTGTTTATAGGTTCAATCTATTTTGGGGCTTTATTTTAATAAATTTTAAAAATATAACTTAAAAAAATGCTATTGGAACTTTAAAGCTTTCATATTAACAGTCACTTCCTGTCACATGTCATGGGTCATGTAAATAATCTCATCAACAAAAAAAAAATCATTAAAATCGGTCAAAATATAGCGAAGTTTTTATGATTTTTCAATCGTAAACAACTTTATCGGCACGAAAAACATCAAAGACAAAATTCGAAAATGTGACATTTTCAAATAACAATATTTCGACCCTGATCCCGGCTGTCCAGAAATGTATTCATTTTGGAAATAGGAGACATATTCTCTAAACTACGGCCTATTGCTTTCATTCACGTGCTCGTTAATGTCGATTTTTCACCTTTTCTCATATTCAGTTCGAAATGGTGACCATCACGTGACCGAAATCAAAATTCTGATCCGATAGATTTTTAGGCACTCCTTCAAGGATTCCGAAAATGTAACTCCCAGGTCTGTAAGTAAAATATCGCAAAAGCCTTTGTGATTTTTCACGTTTCAAGATGGCGGCACTTCCGGTTCGATCCACAAACTCGATATTTTGTGTACGAATCAGTATTTACTTATCTAGTATCCAAAAAAAAACAAATCAGGTCATTCTGACCTATATTTCTTCGATTTTTTATGAAAACTTTGATCCCTAATTTCACCAAGGGGAGATAATTTAGAAAATTTCTATGGACATCTTTAAAGTTGCTATGGACATCTTTACAGAGTTACAGTAATGCAGGTCAAATTCACTCGTTCGTAAAATTCGGTGATTTCGAATGCTTTAAACGTTTTGAAAATATATTTAATCAATACTCACCACCCATTTTTGGGTGGGTAGGTCAAAGTTTCAGAAAAATCCTATGGTTAGATTCTGAGAAATCCGATTTGCAGGAAACACATGTTGACTTTACGAGAAAGACCTTTAAACATGCTCCAAATTGTAAAAAATACGACTCTTTGGATTTTCAATCTCTTTTTTTCGGCTACCCCGGACATTTAAGAAAAAATGATACAATGATTTCACACAACAGGTTAGCTATTAGACTTTCGATTGACAAGAGTTTCATCGCCCTCCCTTCATTATAACCAAAGTTATCGTGGCCTAAAGAATCAACAAATCAGCTTGCTTATCTCTGCTTACCCTAGGCAGAAAATGCTCATCTTTGACCTCAATCAAGACAGTGACCTAGTGAACGTCTACACCAAGTTTGAACATTCTAGCTCAATTAGAAGGAGAGTTATTGTGTTCCAAATTCTCAGCCCTTCAAATTGCTTCTATCTTTCACTTTCACTTCAAAATGGCGACCATCAATTGACCTAAATCAAAATTCTACTCCGAACGTTTTTTAGGCCATCCTTGAAGGATTCAGAAAATATAACTCCCGTGTCTGTAAGTAAAATAGCAAAAAAGCCTTTGTGATTTTTCACGTTTCAAGATGGCGGCACTTCCGGTTCAATCCACAAACTCAATATTTTGGGTACGAATAAGTATTTCCTTATCTAGTATCCAAAAAAACCATCAGTTCATTCTGACCTATATTTCTTCGATTTTTTTGAAAACTTTGATCCTTAATTTCACCAAGGGGAGATAATTTAGAAAATTTTCTATTTATTTTTTTGAAGTCACATGGATAAGATCTACTTACATACTAAATTTCATGAAAATCGTAGAACTATTAAAGAAGTTGTCAAGTTGGTCTCAACTTCCGGTTTGAAATCACAGCGACGAATTTTCGAAATTCGAAAATCTGAAACTGCAGTTGAAAATGATTTTTGTCAAGGTACTCAAAGAAAAAAGAATTAGTAAAATAGGTCAAATAGTCACAGAGTTACAGTAATGCAGGTCAAATTCACTCGTTCGTAAAATTCGGTGATTTCGAATTCGTAAAACGTTTTGAAAATATATTTAATCAAAAACTGCCACCCAGTTTTGTGGGGGTAGGTCAAAGTTTCAGAAAGATCCCATGGTTAGATTCTGAGAAATCCGATTTGCAGAAATGACACAAAAAAAAAATAATAATAATAATAACTAGATCTGCAAAGCAGATATTAAAGCTTTCATATTAACAGTCACTTCCTGTCACATGTCATGGGTCATGTAAATAATCTCATCAACAAAAAAAAAATCATTAAAATCGGTCAAAATATAGCGAAGTTTTTATGATTTTTCAATCGTAAACAACTTTATCGGCACGAAAAACATCAAAGACAAAATTCGAAAATGTGACATTTTCAAATAACAATATTTCGACCTTGATCCCGGCTATCCAGAAATGTATTCATTTTGGAAATAGGAGACATATTCTCCAAACTACGGCCTATTGCTTTCATTCACGTGCTCCTTAATGTCGATTTTTCACCTTTTCTCATATTCAGTTCGAAATGGTGACCATCACGTGACCGAAATCAAAATTCTGATCCGATAGATTTTTAGGCATTCCTTCAAGGATTCCGAAAATGTAACTCCCAGGTCTGTAAGTAAAATATCGCAAAAGCCTTTGTGATTTTTCACGTTTCCAGATGGCGGCACTTCCGGTTCGATCCACAAACTCAATATTTTGTGTACGAATCAGTATTTACTTATCTAGTATCAAAAAAAAAATCAGGTCATTCTGACCTATATTTCTTCGATTTTTTTTGAAAACTTTGATGCCTAATTTCACCAAGGGGAAATAATTTAGAAAATTTTAAAGTTGCATCGGTAAGATCTACTTACATACTAAATTTCATGAAAATCGTACAACTATTAAAGAAGTTGTCAAGTTGGTCTCAACTTCCGGTTCGAAATCACAGCGACGAATTTTCGAAATTCGAAAATCTGAAACTGCAGTTGAAAATGATTTTTGTCAGGGTACTCAAAGAAAAAAGAATTAGTAAAATAGATCTAATAGTCACAGAGTTACAGTAATGAAGGTGAAATTCACTCGTTTGTAAAATTCGGTGATTTCGAATGCTTTAAACGTTTTGAAAATATATTAAATCAATACTCACCACCCATTTTTGGGTGGGTAGGTCAAAGTTTCAGAAACATACTATGGTTAGATTCTGAGAAATCCGATTTGCAGGAAACACATGTTGACTTTACGAGAAAGACCTTTAAACATGCTCCAAATTGTAAAAAATACGACTCTTTGGATTTTCAATCTCTTTTTTTCGGCTACCCCGGACATTTAAGAAAAAATGATACAATGATTTCACACAGCAGGTTAGCTATTAGACTCTCGATTGACAAGAGTTTCATCGCCCTCCCTTCATTATAACCAAAGTTATCGTGCCCTAAAGAATCAACAAATCAGCTTGCTTATCTCTGCTTACCCTTGGCAGAAAATGCTCATCTTTGAACTCAATCAAGACAATGACCTAGTGAACGTCTACACCAAGTTTAAACATTCTAGCTCAATTAGAAGGAGAGTTATTGTGTTCCAAATTCTCAGCCCTTCAAATTGCTTCTATTTTTCACTTTCACTTCAAAATGGCGACCATCAATTGACCTAAATCAAAATTCTACTCCGAACGTTTTTTAGGCCATCCTTGAAGGATTCAGAAAATATAACTCCCGTGTCTGTAAGTAAAATAGCAAAAAAGCCTTTGTGATTTTTCACGTTTCAAGATGGCGGCACTTCCGGTTCAATCCACAAACTCAATATTTTGGGTACGAATCAGTATTTACTTATCTAGTATCCAAACAAAAAACATCAGGTCATTCTGACCTATATTTCTTCGATTTTTTTGAAAACTTTGATCCTTAATTTCACCAAGGGGAGATAATTTAGAAAATTTCTATTTATATTTTTGAAGTCACGTGGGTAAGATCTACTTACATACTAAATTTCATGAAAATCGTAGAAATATTAAAGAAGTTGTCAAGTTGGTCTCAACTTCCGGTTCGAAATCACAGCGACGAATTTTCGAAATTCGAAAATCTGAAACTGCAGTTGAAAATGATTTTTGTCAAGGTACTCAAAGAAAAAATGAATTAGTAAAATAGGTCAAATAGTCACAAAGTTACAGTAATGCAGGTCAAATTCACTCGTTCGTAAAATTCTGTGATTTCGAATTCGTAAAACGTTTTGAAAATATATTTAATCAAAAACTGCCACCCAGTTTTGGGGGGGGGGGGTAGGTCAAAGTTTCAGAAATATCCCATGGTTAGATTCTGAGAAATCCGATTTGCAGAAATGACACAAAAAAAAAATAATAATAATAATACAAAAAAAATCAGGTCATTCTGACCTATATTTCTTCGATTTTTTTGAAAACTTTGATCCTTAATTTCACCAAGGAGAGATAATTTAGAAAATTTATATTTATATTTTTGAAGTCACATGGGTAAGATCTACTTACATACTAAATTTCATGAAAATCATAGAACTATTAAAGAAGTTGTCAAGTTGGTCTAAACTTCCGGTTCGAAATCACAGCGACGAATTTTCGAAATTCGAAAATCTGAAACTGCAGTTGAAAATGATTTTTGTCAAGGTACTCAAAGAAAAAAGAATTAGTAAAATAGGTCAAATAGTCACAGAGTTACAGTAATGCAGGTCAAATTCACTCGTTCGTAAAATTCTGTGATTTCGAATTCGTAAAACGTTTTGAAAATATATTTAATCAAAAACTGCCACCCAGTTTTTTTTTTGGGGGGGGGGGTAGGTCAAAGTTTCAGAAAGATCCCATGGTTAGATTCTGAGAAATCCGATTTGCAGAAATGACACACAAAAAAAAATAATAATAATAATAATAATAATCTTAACAAAAACAATAAGCTTTCATATGTAATATGAAAGCTTAATAATAATAATTTTAGTAATCACACTAGGCTTTCAGACGAAAGTCTGAAAGCCTAACTAGACCTGCATGCAGGAATGACGGGTTTCACTGGTGCCACGTTACCCTTGAACATGTCACTTCCGGTGCCAAGCTACCTTGATAATATGTCACTTCCGGTACCAACGAAACCACTAAACAGGTTTCCAAATAAACATTGCTCACATTAAAAAAACAAAAAAAAACGGGGAATCAACCAAATCCAGCAATATCATTTCATTTTATACATTTGTTACTTGTAAATGATATTGACAAAATTACATTTCTTCCGGGGTTCATGAAAATGTTTAATTAATTTTATGAAATTAGAAATGGCATAGATATCATAATATAGTGAAAATTATTTTGTAAATTGAATAATAATTGCCACTTTTAAAGACCAAAAAATTTGAAAAGTCACTTGTAGAAAATCGGCTATTTCTCTGCAACCGTACAAGTTAGGGACCATTTCGAGGTATCTGTATGATCGTATGGGTTCATTCTATTTGTTGATTGGCATCAAATATCATAATTTGAAAAAGATTTCAAAACAGACTCATTTGTATAAAATAACTGTTTTGGAGGCTAAAAATACAGTTTTTGCCAAAATGACGTTACTTCCGGTGATAATGTAAATCTTAAATTACTTGTATAAAATCCTAAATGGCATTAGGTATAACATGGTGTAAAGTTTATGAAAATCGAATAATAATTGACACTTTTATGGCCCCAAAACCTTCAAAAGTGACCTGTAGAAAACCGTCTATTTCTCGGCAACCGAACAAGTTATAGACAATTTTATGATATCTATGAACATATGAGTTGTGTTTATATGTGAATTTAAACCAAAAGTTAAAATTATTAATACATATTAAGTAATTCTTGTTTGAATAAAACATTGATTTAAAAAGATTAAAATGCAGTTTTTGACAAAATCACGTCACTTCCGATGTCAATTTTAAATTGTATTCAACTTGATATGACGCTACATGCTTTTTGAATCAAATGATGTCACTTTTATAAAAATCCAATAATAATTGACTATTTTACAGGCAAAATAACGAAAACAGTGACTTATGCACAACTGCTCATTTCTTGGCAACTGCTTATATTACAAACTAATTTTAACATACATTTTCTTCGTGTGGATTATAGCTACAAGTTTTTAAAAGTTACGAAGAAATATTTTAAAATCTGAAAAGCCTGAATAGGTTGTAAATAGATCAATTTTACACCATTTTTAGCCTTTTAATCGAATTTGCTCGAAAATGAAATCGAAATTAAAAAAACTGCTTCCGACATTTTTTGCGCCTTGAAAGGGCACACTCTTTGGGTCATATAATTTTTCAAAAAAATAATATTTGTTTTCGAAAAATGGTACCTAACTGTCAAAATTGTAGTTTTTGGTAAAATCATGCCACTTCCGGTGCCGACAGATAACACTTTTGTTAATAAAAAAAAATGACAATTGAGACAACGAAGCATATGAACTTTGTTTTATACAAATCAAACAATAAAAAATCAATATAGGACTGAAAAACTGAATTAGCCAATGGCGGCCAAGAAAAATTACCGAGGCAAAAAATGTTAACATTTTTAGGCTAGTCAGATGACTCTTTAATTCTGTGCACAACACGACTAAAAAAATGTTCATAAATAAAAAAGTTTTTTGTAAAATTTTAAATTTTCGAAATTTGGCGCCTAATATCTTCGAAGATTTGCAGAAAATCAAAAATCGAAAGTAGCGTAGCTATGTGCCCTGTCTCCGGCTATGCCAAAATGTCAGACATAGGAGACGCATTGAACATACTATGCTCTATTGTGTTTGTTTACAAGTCCGTAAATGTCGATTTTTCACTATGTTTCATATTCACTTCAAAATGGTGACTACCAGTTGACCTAAATCAAAATTCTACTTCGAACTTCATCAAGACATTGACCTAGTGAATGCCTATACCAAGTTTGAACATTGTACCCCAATTAGAAGAAGAGTTATTGTGTTCCAGAGTCATCAAGATATTGGCCTAATAAACACCCACACCAAGTCTAGCTGAATTAGAAAGAGAGTTATTGTGTCCCAAACTAGATCATTTCGGGACTAACATATAGTTCGATTTCAATATTTCGCTTGCGCGTAGAGGTCTTTGGCAGTGGAAGGAAACCGGAGGAAATGAAGAAAACCCACCAAGATGGACAGGCAACCTTACTCCTTGTCAGGTACGACCGGAGATTCGAAAACACGCTAGCTGACTCGATGACAGTCTTTATGATACAGCGCGCGCGTGCTAACCATTCAGCCACCAAACTCCCCTTTGAAATCAGACACGTGCAATATGTCAGATAAGAAGAATAACAAGTCGCTCACGTACAAAATGGTAAATTAATGAGCTTAGGTCAAAAGGTTGAGCTACTATTTTAGAGTATTTAATTGTTTTGTTAAGAGACACGTTAAGGGTTGTTCATAGTTAAATGAAAGTTTAATTTTAAATAAGACGAACGTCTACCAATAAAATGAGGATTTAATAATATTAAAATAAAGTTTCAAATTAAGAATAATTAATTATTGGTCTAATGCAATGAAATGCTTTGATTTGACGGATGAAATGTACGATGGGTGTCCACACTATGTGGCGAAGGCGTTGACCTGCTAGCCAGGGGGTCGGGTGTTCGATCCCTGCATTGGCCGAGAAAGTTCATCTCGATTTTCTGGCGTGTCATCCCACCGGCGTGTACACATTGGAGTGCACGTAAAAGATTCCTTAGCAGTTGGAATTCGATAATGTTGAATAAGCTCTATACGATGACTAAATGTGCAGATTGTAGCCACCCACACTGCATGTTTTGCTTAACAATGAAAGGGTGCCGTTTTCAATTTTCGATTCTTTTATTCTTCTACACCTGATATTTTGGACTGTTGATCGATGGTTTCATATAAAAGACTACCGATAAGACTCTTTGTACAAGAAGTTCCCCAAAAATAGTATGTTCACTTTAAGAGAAAAGGACCTTTAAATATGCTCTAAATCGTAAAAATACCACTTTTTGGATTTTCGATCTCTTTTTTCTGCTATCCCTGATATTTAAAAAAAATGATACAATGATTTCACACAACAGGTTAGCTATTAGACTCTCGATTGACAAGAGTTTCACCACCCTCCCTTCATTATAACCGAAGTTATTGTGCCCTAAAGAATCAACAAATCAGCATGCTTATCTCTGCTTACCCCAGGCAGAAAATGCTCATCTTTACACTCAATCATGACATTGACCTAGTGAACGTCTAACCCAAGTTTAAACATTCTAGTTTAATTAGAAGGAGAGTTATTGTGTTCCAAAAACTCGGCCCTTCAAATTGCTTCTATTTTTCATTTTCAATTCAAAATGGTGACTCCCAGTTGACCTAAATGAAAATTCTACTCCCGACGTTTTTTAGGCCTCCCTCCAAGGATTCAGAAAATATAATTCCCGTGTCTGTAAGTAAAATAGCAAAATGGCGTTTGAGGTTTTTTACATTTCAAGATGGTGGCACTTCCGGGTTGAGCTACACACTCCATTTTTTGTGTACGAATCAGTGGTCTCGGAACTAGTAACCAAAAAAAAATTCAAGATGATTTGACCTATATTTCGTCGATTTTTTTGAAAATTTCGATCCTCAATTTCTCCAAGGGGAGATAATTTAGAAAATTTCTGAAGTCATCTTTCAAGTCGCATCATTAAGGTTTACTTACATATTGAATTTCATGAAAATCGTACAACTACTAAAGAAGTTGTCGAGTTGGTCTAAACTTCCGGTTCGATATCACAGCGACGAATTTTCGAAATTCGAAAATCCGAAATTGCAGATTTGAAGTAAATGTCTCAAGGTACTCATAGAAAAAAGAATTAATTAAATAGGTCAACTAGTCACAAAGTTACAGCATTGTAGGTCAAATGCATTCGTTCGTAAAATTCGGTGATTTCGGATTCGTAAAACGTTTTGAAAATATATTTAATCAAGGTTCGCACTCCATTTATGGGGGGGGGGGTAGGTCAAAGTTTCAGAAAGATCCCATGGTTAGATTCTGAGAAATCCGATTTGCAGAAATGACACACAAAAAAAAAATAATAATAATTGCTTAATAATAACTTTAACAGAAACAATAAGCTTTCATATTTACTTTATTCTCATCAGTCTGGTTTTAGGTCCACATTTTCTTGTCATACTGCCCTTACAAATATTGCAGAAAATGTTTATTCTGCCATTAATAAAGGTCAATACACTGGTTTAGTTTTCTTTGATTTCCGTAAAGCCTTTGATATGATCAATCACTCCCTGTTGCTTGAGAAACTAAAATTATACCAAATTTCTACCAAATTATGCACATTATTAGAATCGTACTTATCTGAGCGTTATCAGCGCACTCAAATTGGTGAAACCAAGTCCTCTCTTGATCTCATAACTCATGGTGTTCCTCAAGGCTCCATTCTTGGACCACTACTATTTAACCTGTTTATTAATGACCTTCCTCTAAATTTGACAGCTCAATGTGATATTTTTGCTGATGATACCACAGTATATTCTTCTTCTACCAATTTTGATTCTCTTAACTCTACACTTCAGTCAGAAACTGATAAAATTATAAAATGGTGCAACTCCAATGACATGATAATCAATGAATCTAAAACTAAATGTATGATTATTGCTTCAAAACCTAAAATAAATTCCCTAACTACACATTTGTCCATTTCTATTAATTCTACCTTCATTGAACATGTTTCCAACTTTAAACTCTTAGGAGTATATTTTGACTCTAATCTTTCTTGGGACACTCATGTAAGCTATGTTATGTACTATTTTAAAACAGAAAAACTTTCAACTTAGGAAAATCAAATCATTACTTCCAACTGATGTATTAAAATTATTTTATAACGCTCACTTTCAATCACATCTTGACTACTGCTCTACCATTTGGGACTCCTGTCAAATTTCTTCTCTTCATAAACTTAAAATTATCCAAAAATTATCATTTAAAATTATATTCAACAAACCTATTATTAAAAATAATCCTTCTGATTCTTCATATTCCATTCTTTCAAAATCTTTAAAACTGCCTACCATTCAACAACGTCATTTAATGAATAAATATATATTTCTGTTCAAAATATTAAACTATAAAAGTCCAAATTACTTATGTTCTTTATTTCAATTTAAAAATACTCCTTACAACTCTATAAATCTTAAACTACAAATTCCACATCCAAATTGTACTAAATTTAAACATAGTCTTAGCTATAATGGACCAGTTTTATGGAATTCACTTCCAAATAATTTAAACTCATTACATGTTCTCTCAACTTTTAAAAAATCACTGCATAATTATATCCAAAATGTTATATAACCATTCTGTATATTTAAATTTAAACCATTATCGTTTTCTGCATTTGATGTTATTTGGAATGTAAAAAATACATTTTCATTTTTCAGTTTCCTTGCATGTATAATATATGTGTATGTTTGTATTGTCTGTTGTCATTTAAGGGCAGAATTGTAAACAGGCTGCAAAGCCTAATTTTTCACCCTTTTAAAAATAAAGAATTTATTATTATTATTATTATGTAATATGAAAGCTTAACTAGACTTGCTTGCAAGGCTCAAGGCTTTCACCTTGCCCAAGGCAGCACAAAATGCCCACCACCCACCCCTTAAAACACACACACACACACACTTAAACAACTCAGATATTGACACTTTCTCTGCATGCGCATTACGATAGAAGGAAAGTGAACAATAAGAACTAGACTTGCTTGCAAGGCTGTAGGCTTTCACCTTGCCCAAGGCAGCACAAAATGCCCACCCCTTAAAACACACATACACACACTTAAACAACTCAGATATGGACACTTTCTCTGCATGCGCATTACGATAGAAGGAAAGTGAACAATATAGTTGAACAATTTACAACATTATGAACTTGTATCGGTAGAATCCTACAGACGTCAGAAATCTAAATACGTAATCAAAAACTCAAAAATTCTAAAAAAAAAATTTACAATTTCAGTACATTTTCAAATTTTTAGGATAAAAGGAGAACGGCGTGGTATTGCAATCCCCAGTATCACCGGCTCTACAAAAATATAACTTTTTCGAAAATCGGTTGGGAATTGACATTATTAGGACCTATTTTCGTTTATGCACGTTAAAGATTTACTTCACTTCAGGTCTGTTCAGAACTTTCGCAATACTTCTAAGTACTAACTGCTTAAAACATAGGAAAAATCATTATTCAGAACTCTATCTGCTTTAGTTTCAGAGATCTACAAGAGAATGAAAAAAAAAGTTTTTCGAATGGGACAAAAAAAAGATCGTGTCAGATCATAACCAAAACCAAGAATCAACTTTTCAACATTGGTCCAGAGGGGTGCCTTCCTTATAAATAGTTTCGGTAAATAGCGTCATTTTCGCTGGTATCATATGATGGCGTCATGTAGACAAAAAACCTGGGATAATAATTTCAGGAGTAACTAAAATGAATTATTTTCACTCTAGAAGCAGCATTACCAGATACTGGTTACCAGTAAAACACCTTTAGTTCAAATATTGCCTCTTTCAAAAAAAAAGCTCTCTAAATAATGCTTTATACGTAGGCAAAACGTTGCGATCATGACCAACTCGGACTTTTGTCAATGTCACACCAATGTGTACACGGGACTTTGGAATCACGTCCATATCAACTACTCAAATATGCAACTGGTTCAAAACTTGATTAAATAATCAATGAAATATCTACAATTTTCTGATTTCGTGCACGTTAAAGATTTGACGTCACTACATGTAACATATAAAAATTTAATATTTATTACAGATAGAGTCCATGCTCAAACTGGTTATCTCAACTAAGAACGACATGGTTATCTCAATTCGAACTTTATCCCATCCGCAAAATCCCCGGCTGTACAAAAATATAATTTTTTCGAAAATCGGTTGAGAATTGACATAATTAGAACCGATTTTCATTCATGCACGTTAAAGATTTACATCACTCCCGGCTGTACAAAAATATAATTTTTTCGAAAATCGGTTGGGAATTGACATAATTAGAACCTATTTTCATTCGTGCACGTTAAAGATTTACATCACTTACGGTCTGGTTCACAACTTTCGCAATAGTTCTAAGTACTTAATGTTTAAATCATAAGAAAAATCAATATTCAAAACTCTATCTGTTTCAGATTCAGAGATCTACACGAGAATAAAAAAAAAAGAGTTTTCCGATTGGGACAAAAAAGTATCGTAAGTGTCAAATAATATCCAAAACCCTGAATCCTACATTCAACATTAATTTTTCTGCATTCATGTAGAAGAGTACCTTCCTTATAAATAGCTTCAACAGAGAGGTTTATTTTCACTGGTATCAAATGACGACGTCATGGAGACAAAAATCCTGCGATATTAATTTCAGGGGTAACTATTATTTACTAAAACGAATTATTTTCACTCTAGAAGCACCAGTAACAGATATTGGTTACTATTAAAACACCCTTAGTTCAAATATTGCCACTTTTAAAAAAATCTCTCTATATATGCTTTATACGTATGCAAAACGTTCCAATTATGACCAATTCGGACTTTTTTCGATGTCACACCAATGTGTACACGGGACTTCGGAATCGCGTTTTCATGTCAGCTACCCAAATATGTAACTGGTTCAAAAATTGATTTTATATTCAATGAAATATCGCCAATTTTTGGATTTCGTGCACGTTAAAGATTTGACGTCACCCACATATAAAATATCGATATTTATCAGAAACAGAGTCCATGCTCTAACTACATTAAACTTTCTATGACCGGTGCATTATTCGTACTTCTGCACGATACTACTGCAAGATACAACTGCAACCTCTTAAAAATTGGATTTGCTTATAAACAGCGCGAGCCGTCGATTTGTGTCGAGATGATTACGGCTATGAGGTAATTTTGGCCAAGGAGAAACAATATTAATTCAAAGACTAATTATTACACACATAAATCAAATATTTCTGCTACAGGGTCACTATACCCTTATTTTGAATAGAAGTAAAGACTCAAAGTTGAAATACTTTTTGCCCAAATATCGTCACTGTGAGAGAAAACGGGACTTTTGAATATGCTCTAAACGTTGCTAATACGTACAGATTGTATCAACTCTTACTGCATGTTTTGATTAATAATGAAAGGTGACGTTTTCAATTTTCGATCCCTTTGTTCTCATACTCCTGATATTTCTAACTGTTGCGCAATGGTTTCATACCTAAGACTACCGATAAAACTCTCTGTAGAAGAAGTTCAAAAAAAAAATTACGTTGACTTTTCGAGAAAAAGACGTCTAAAAATGCTCCAAATGGTAAAAATACGACGTTTTGGATTTTCAATCTCGTTTTTCGACTACTCATGACATTTAGAGAAATTGTACAATGGTTTCACACAATACACCACCTATAAGACTCTCGAATGAGAAAGTTTTAAAAAAATCGTAGGCGGCGTTTTCGAGAAATACGCGTCTAAAGTTGACCGAAATAGCAAAATACCTTACTTTTCAAACTCAGATAACTTTTTTATTTTTTGATAGAAACTTGTCGCTATAGTACTATCTTGTAGGTAAATCACGTGGGTAACAAACGATATAATGCATTAACTACTCGGTAAACAACCAATCGATACATCTTATTTGTCGCACAGGCACCCATTTTTCTGAATTTTGTCAAAGTTTGGATACCTTTCTTGACCACTTCCGGTGATTAGAGGATTTTCATTTATAGTTTAAGGAACAATTCAGACATCTCTGTTCATCTTACCAAAGTTTCAGGAAAATCGTTGGAGTGGTTTTAAAAAAATAAGCCTTACCGTTTTTGACCAAAATGCGAAAAAAAGTGAAAAATCAAAGTTAATATTTCAGAACACAACTTATATTGTTGGAATCGGATCGACGTCAGCTATCCAAAAGTGTAATTAGAATTTCTAAATTCCTAAAAATAAATATTTTAGCAATTTTTTGAAAATTTTCCAGTATTCACCAAAAAAATGAGAGCGACAAAGTTTCTATATTCAACGTTTTTCAACTGCTATCTAGTCCGAAATGTCTCCCGCTATTCAAAAATATAAATGTCTGAAAAATCGATTGAGAATTAACTGAATTATGGCCGATTTTCAATTTTTGTGCACGCTAAAGATTTCACGCATTTCCGCTATGCGCACAAATCTGGAAATAGTTTTAAGGAGTAACCACCACCCATTTTCCCGAGGGAAAATCAAACTTCAGACCTCTATCTCTTAAAGTTTCTGAGATCTAGCTTCCCCCAATAAAAAAAAAATAACTAGACCTGCATAGCAGTGCTGAATCGGCTTTCAGGGTCCTTTATATCATTGCCATGCTTTTAAATTTACATTTATACTGTAAACGACCGATAGGGGTCGGGGTAACAGAAGTTTAAGAAGTGAAATAGAAGTAGTTTTCGAGATAAACGGGTCTGAAAAGGCTCCAAAAAAAGAGGAAAATACTACATTTTCGGCATCTCATAATCTATTGCCTAACCATCGAATTTGTATCATTCTGATATCATATAAAAGTCCAAAAAGGAAAATACTAGATCTTCAGCGTCCCGTAATATTTGTCATTGAACACGCCATCTTGAGTCGGATCGAGCAAAATCTAATTTTGGAGTAGAGGCAAATAAGTAAAAATATTGATGAGATGTTCTCAAAAATGAGTCTATAAATATACTATCTATCGACACAAAAGATCAAAATAGCAATAAAAGATTTTAGAACACCTTTATTTGAACGTTTTGTAAGAGTACCGTATTTTTAAATCTGTCCTATTTCTTAAAATTCTCGGCGAAATTAGATATGTTTCTTCGCTCGCTATTGAACGACCTCTGCAGACCTGCAGTGCTAAATCGGCTTTCAGGAATCAGACAGGAAGTGCGTCATACAATAGCCGATCCATCGAGCTACCAAACGATACTGTAGTTGTTATGATTCAGTGACACCCTTTATCAGATTTGTAAAAGTAATATATGCTTGCAAATACACCGGTCAAAATTGTAAAATCTGGCAAAATTACTTCACTTCCGGTGCCAAAAGAAATCATTATCGGTAACAAATAAGTTGAGAATTCGCAATTGAGAATTGTTTTATACATATCAGGCAATAAATAATAAACTTGGAACCCATAAACTGAAATTAAAAGGTAAAAAAACGTAAAAAGTGATCCTTAAAAAATTGGTTATTTCTCGACAAGGGAACATGCTAGAAGCAATTTTTTGATATCAGTATGATTATATTGATCCAATCTAAATGGCCATTAGAATCAAACGTTATAACGTTAAACAAATAACAAATATAACTCACTTCAAAAAAATATTTGTTTTGAAGTCTAAAAATACGGTTTTTGCAAAAAAGACATTACTTCCGGTGATAATAAAAATCTTAAATTAGTTTAATGCAATCATAAATGGCATAAGGCATCAAATGGTGAAAATTGTATGAAAATTGAATAATAATTGACACTTTTATAGGCCAAAAAGCTCGAAAAGTGACTTGTAGAAAATCGTCTATTTCTCGGCAACCGTACAAGTTAGAAAGTTTTTTGTGGTATCTGTATGATCGTATGGGTTCATGCTATTCGGTGATGGGATTCAAATATCATAATTTTAAAAATATTTTAAAAAAGACACATTTGAATAAAATATTTGTTTTTTTAGGTTAAAAATACAGTTTTTGCCAAAATGATGTCATTTCCGGTCACAGTGAAACTGTAAAATTGGCTTAAACTAGTCCAAATTGGCATTAAAAATCGAATGAAAAAAAAATATTGAAAATCGGATAATAGTTTACTCTTTTATAGGCAAAATAATGTGAAAAGTGATGTATGAAAAATTGCATATTTCTCGGCAATTGCTCATATTACGAACTATTTTTTGCATACATTCTCCTCGTCTGGATTATTACTACGAGTTTATGAAAGTTACGAATAAATAGTTCAAAATATGAAGACGTTGAATGGGTTGTAAATAACTGATTGTTACACTTTTTTTTACATTTATTCGAAATTGCCCGAAAGCGAAATTGAAATTAAAAAATCTGAGCTAACGATTTGTGCCCCTTTACAGCGCGCATTCTTTTTGATATATCAGATTTCGAAAAAAATAATATTTGCTTTCAAAAAGTGGTACTGAACTGTCAAAATTGTAGTTTTTGTTAATATTACGCCACTTCCGTTGCGTGCAGAAAAAATTCACGGTAACAAAAAAAATTACAATTGAGACCACGGAGCATATGCACTTTGTTTTATAAAAATCGAACAATAAATAATTAATCTAGGTACGAAAAACTAAATTAGCCAATGGCGACTAAAGAAAATTACTGAGACAAAATTCGTTCTCACTTCTGCTCAAGTAGGGTGATACTTTAACTCTGTGTGAACTACCATCAAAAAATATTCATAAATAAAAAAGTTTTCTGTAAAAATGTAAAGAAAATTCAAAATATCGGAGATTTTTTCGACTACTTCCGGTTTTTCGATCATTGTCGGAATAGCTTTAACAAGTTGATTAGATACTTAACTTCCTGTACCAGAAATGTCAGAAACATTCATTGAGTAGTTTTCGAAAAAAAGATAAATAAAAGAGCATTTTCAATAATTTAATGATTTTTCAACTTTTTTCAAAGATCGAGGTCATTTTTGGACCACCTATAATATTGCAACGCTTTTATTATTAAATGCACACGCTAGGTCACCGATAGGACTCTGAGTAAAAAATGTTTAAGAAAAATCGTAGGCGTTGTTTTCGAGAAAAAGGCGTCTCGGAATGCTCCAAAACGGAAAATACTTAGTTTTCGGCGTACCATAATTTATTTCCTAAGAATCAAATTCGTGTTATTTAGATGTTATACGATCGTCTATTAATGGAACTATCCAACGACACTTTAATTGTTTTCGTCCGCTAATATGTGACGGAGAATTCGAACTTTTGGCAAGAGCTCCATTTTTTTTCATCTTTTTTACATTTTTTTCGTTTTTTGAACTACTTCCGGTATACGCATCATTGTCGAGTAGTTTTTACATCCAGTTTTGGAGTTTGCATGGGACAAAGGCTCCCTAATGATATACGACACTATACGATCAAATAAAATACTTCTGAGAAATCCTATGTTCAAAATTGTTAAAAATGTCAAAATGTCAAAATATTGAAAATTAAATTTCAATAACTGCATACATATTATACATCATTAGAATCGTAATTAGGTCAGCTTTTTAAATATATATTTTTTTTTTGAAAATCTCTTAAAATAAAAAAATAGTAGAGCATTTTCCAAAATTTCACGATTTTTTGACTTTTTTCAATTTTCAGTGCCTTTTTTTGTCTTATTCCAATTATACGAAGGTCTTAATGGATGGATCCATGCTTAAGACTATCGAAAGGACCATCGATACATAAAGTTTAACAAAAATCGTTGGAGCAGTTTTCGAGATAAAGGCGTCCAAAAACGTTCCAAATCAAAAAATGCTTGATTTTCAGCGTGTCATATTTTACTTCTGGATCATCGTATCTGTATGAATTGGGTATCATACGATACTCCAATTCCGATGTAAACCAACGATACCTTAATCCATTTGATCGGTTGATATGGGACGAAGAAATCAAGTTTTTCCCAAAGCCCCCATTTTTTGAGTTTTTTTCAAAAAATCAGACATTATTTCGACTACTTCCGGTTTACGAATCGTTGTTGAAATTGCTTTATGCAGCTGTTTGGCAATATGGCTTTATGTTTCAGGGGTTTCAGAAATATCGTTTTATCCTTTCCAAAAAATATAAGGGTTACCAAATGGGCAGAAAATTCGAAAAAATTCGAAAAATAAAGGGCGATAACTCTGAATGAACTTATATTACTGGAATCGTAAAGACTTCAGGAATCCAAAAAGGTAGGTCAAATTTGCAAATTTTGAAAAATAACAAAAATTGTCTCATAAACAACGTCTTTTCAATTTTCGAACGATAGAAGTCATAGACAAATGTTCGAAATTGAAAAATGTGAGATAGCCATTACCTCGCAAAAGACTCAGGGTTTCCGAAAATGTCATTTGATTAAAAATGGGTAAAGAATTGACGAAATTATGGCCGATTTTCAATATCATGACAACCTACAAAGTTCGGCCACTTCCGGTATGCGCAGAAGTTTGAAAAATAGTTTATGCACTAGCCACCACATGTTTTCTAGATAGAAAAGTTTGTTCCAGATCGATATCTGTTTTCGATCATGGAGAAATAGGCTCCCGCGGAAAAAAATAATAATAATAAGAACTAGACCTGCATAGCAGTGCTGAATCGGCTTTCAGGATCCTTTATATCATTGCCATGCCTTTAAATTTACCTTTATACTCTAAACGACCGATAGGACTCGGGGTAACAGAAGTTTAAGAAGTGAAATAGAAGTAGTTTTCGAGATAAACGAGTCCGAAAAGGCTCCAAAAAAAGAGGAAAATACTACATTTTCGGCATCTCATAATCTATTGCCTAACCATCGAATTTGTATCATTCTGATATCATATAAAAGTCCAAAAAGGAAAATACTAGATCTTCAGCGTCCCGTAATATTTGTCATGGAACACGCCATCTTGAGTCGGATCGCGCAAAATCTAATTTTGGAGTAAAATACGGTTTTTGCAAATATGACATTACTTCCGGTGATAATGGAAATGTTAAATCAGATCATTGCAATCATAAATGGCATAAGGCATCACATGGTGAAAATTTTATGTAAATCGAATAATAATTGCCACTTTTATAGACTAAAAACCTTGAAAAGTGACGTGTAGAAAATCGTCTATTTCTCGGCAACCGTACAAGTTAGAAACCATTTTTTGGTATTTATATGACCGTATGGGTTTAATCTATTTGTTGATTGGAATCAAATATCATAATTGTATAAACATTACAAATCAGACTCAGTTGAATAAAATATTTGTTTTGAAGTCTAAAAATACGGTTTTTGCAAATTACTTCCGGTGATAATGGAAATGTTACATCAGATCATTGCAATCCTAAAGTGCATAAGGCATCACATGGTGAAAATTGTATGAAAATTGAATAATAATTGACACTTTTATAGACCAAAAAGCTTGAAAAGTGACTTGTAGAAAATCCTCTATTCTTCGGCAACCGTACAAGTTAGAAACTTTTTTGTGGTATCTGTATGATCGTATGGGTTCATGCTATTCGTTGATGGGATTCAAAATATCATAATCTTTAAAATATTATAAAAAAGACTCATTTGAATGAAATATTTGTTTTTTAGGTTAAAAGTATAGTTTTTTCCAAAATGACGTCATTTCCGGTAACAGTGAAACTGTAAAATTGGCTTAACCTAGTCCAAATTGGCATTAGGCATCGAATGAAAAAAAAATATTGAAAATCGGATAATAATTTACTCTTTTATAGAAAAAATAACGTGAAAAGTGATGCATGCAAAATTGCATATTTCTCGGCAATTGCTCATATTACGACCTATTTTTTGCATACATTCTCCTCGTCTGGATTATTACTACGAGTTTATGAAAGTTAAGAATAAATAGTTCAAAATATGGAGACGTTGAATGGGTTGTAAATAACTGATTGTTACACTTTTTTTTACATTTATTCGAAATTATCCGAAAATGAAATTGAAATTAAAAGATCTGAGCTAACGATTTGTGCCCCTTTACAGCGCGCATACTTTTTGCTATATCAGATTTCGAAAAAAATAATATTTGCTTTCAAAAAGTGGTACTGAACTGTCAAAATTGTAGTTTTTGTTAATATTACGCCACTTCCGTTGCGTGCAGAAAAATTTCACGGTAACAAGAAAAATTACAATTGAGACCACGGAGCATATGCACTTTGTTTTATACAAATCGAACAATAAATAATTAATCTAGGTACGAAAAACTAAATTAGCCAATGGCGACTAAAGAAAATTACTGAGACAAAATTCTTTCTCACTTCTGCTCAAGTAGGGTGATACTTTAACTCTGTGTGAACTATCATCAAAAAATATTCATAAATAAAAAAAGTTTTCTGTAAAAATGTTAAAAAAATTCAAAATATCGGAGATTTTTTCGACTACTTCCGGTTTTTCGATCATTGTCGGAATAGCTTTAACAAGTTGATTAGATACTTAACTTCCTGTACCAGAAATGTCAGAAACATTCATTGAGTAGTTTTCGAAAAAAAGATAAATAAAAGAGCATTTTCAATAATTTAATGATGTTTCAACTTTTTTCAAAGATTGAGGTCATTTTTGGACCACCTATAATATTGCAACGCTTTTATTATTAAATGCACACGCTAGGCCACCGATAGGACTCTGAGTAAAAAATGTTTAAGAAAAATCGTAGGCGTCGTTTTCGAGAAAAGGGCGTCTCGGAATGCTCCAAAACGGAAAATACTTAGTTTTCGGCGTACCATAATTTATTTCCTAGGAATCAAATTCGTGTTATTTAGATGTTATACGATCGTCTATTAATGGAACTATCCAACGACACTTTAATTGTTTTGGTCCGCTAATATGTGACGGAGAATTCGAACTTTTGGCAAGAGCTCTTTTTTTTCATCTTTTTTACATTTTTCTTCGTTTTTTGAACTACTTCCGGTATACGAATCATTGTCGAGTAGTTTTCACATCCAGTTTTGGAGTTTGCATGGGAACAAGGCTCTCTAATGATATACGACACTATACGATCAAATAAAATACTTCTGAGAAATCCTATGTTCAAAATTGTTAAAAATGTCAAAATGTCAAAATATTGAAAATTAAATTTCAATAACTGCATACATATTATACATCATTGGAATCGTAATTAGGTCAGCTTTTTAAATATATATTTTTTTTTGAAAATCTCTTAAAATAAAAAAATAGTAGCGCATTTTCCAAAATTTCACGATTTTTTTACTTTTTTCAATTTTCAGTGCCTTTTTTGTCTTATTCCAATTATACGAAGGTCTTAATGGATGGATCCATGCTAAGCACTATCGGAAGGACCATCGATGGATAAAGTTTAAGAAAAATCGTTGGAGCAGTTTTCGAGATAAAGGCGTCCAAAAACGTTCCAAATCAAAAAATGTTTGATTTTCAGCGTGTCATATTTTACTTCTGGATCATCGTATCTGTATGAATTGGGTATCATACGATACTCCAATTCCGATGTAAACCAACGATACCTTAATCCATTTGATCGGTTTATTATGGGACGAAGAAATCACGTTTTTCCCAAAGCCCCCATTTTTTGAGTTTTTTTTTCAAAAAATCAGACATTATTTCGACTACTTCCGGTTTACGAATCGTTGTTGAAATTGCTTTATGCAACTGTCTGACTATATGGCTTTATGTTCCAGAGGTTTCAGAAATATCGTTTTATCCTTTCCAAAAAAATATAAGGGTTACCAAATGGACAGAAAATTCGAAAAAATTCGAAAAATAAAGGGCGATAACTCCGAATGAAACTGATATTACTGGAATCGCATAGACTTCAGGAATCCAAAAATGTAGGTCAAATTTGGAAATTTTGAAAAATAACAAAAATTGTCTCATAAACAACATCTTTTCAATTTTCGAACGATAGAAGTCATAGACAAATGTTCGAAATTGAAAAATGTGAGATAGCCATTATCTGGCAAAAGATTCAGGGTTTCCGAAAATGTCATTTGATTAAAAATGGGTAGAGAATTGACGAAACTATGGCCGATTTTCAATATCATGACAACCTACAAAGTTCGGCCACTTCCGGTATGCGCAGAAGTTTGAAAAATAGTTTATGCACTAGCCACCACATGTTTTCCCGATAGAAAAGTTTGTTCCAGAACGATATCTGTTTTCGATCATGGAGAAATAGGCTCCCGCGGTAAATAATAATAATAATAATAATAATAATTTTAGTAAAAACAATAGTCTTTCAGACGAAAGTCTGAAAGCCTAATAATAATAATAATAATTGTAGTAAAAACAATAGTCTTTCAGACGAAAGTCTGAAAGCCTAATAATAAGAATAATCTTAGTAATAACAATAGTCTTTCACCATTGAAAAATGGTGAAAGCCTAATAATAATTTTAACAAAAACAATAGTGTGAAACGCAGTGTGAAACCCTAACTAGACCTGCATGCAGGAATGACGGGTTTCACTGGTGCCAAGTTACACTTAAACATGTCACTTCTAGTGCCAAGTTACCCTTGAACATATGTCACTTCCGGTACCAACGAAACCACTAAACAGGTTTGCACACAACATTGCACACAATAAAATGGACGCGGAATCAACCAATCAATCAAGCAATATCATGTCATTTTATACATTTGTTACTTGTAAATGATCTTGACAAAATTAAATTACTTCCTGTGTTAATGAAAATGTTCAGTTAGTCTTATGATATCAGAAATGGCATACGATATCATATAGTGAAAATTTTATGTAAATCGAATAATAATTGCCACTTTTAAAGACCAAAAAACTTGAAAAGTGACTTGTAGAAAATCTGCTATTTCTCTGCAACCGTACAAGTTACAAACCATTTTGTGGTATCTGTATGATTGTATGGGTTCATTCTATTTGTTGATCTATTTCTCGGCAACTGAACAAGTTAGAAACAATTTTATGATATCATATGACCATATGAATTGTGTTTATATGTGAATTTAAACCAAAAGTTAAAATTATTAATACATATTAAGTTATTCTTGGTTGAATAAAACATTGATTTAAAAAGTTTAAAATGCAGTTTTTGACCAAATGATGTCACTTCCGGTGTCAATTTTAAATTGTAATCAACTTGATATGACGCTACATGCTTTTTGAATCAAATGATGTCACTTTTATAAAAATCCAATAATAATTGACTATTTTACAGGCAAAATAACGAAAACAGAGACTTGTACAGAACTGCCCATTTCTTGGTAACTGCTTATATTACAAACGAATTTTAACATACATTTTCTTCGTATGGGTTATAGCTACAAGTTTATAAAAGTTACGAAGAAATAAGCCTGAATAGGTTGTAAATAGGTCAATTTTACACCATTTTTAGCCTCTTAATCGAATTTGCTCGAAAGTGAAATCGAAATTAAAAAAACTGCTTCATACATTTTTTGCGCCTTGAAAGGGCACACACTTTGAGTGAAATAATTTTTCCAAAAAATAATATTTGTTTTCGAAATAGGAAAATAACTGTCAAAATTGTAGTTTTTGGTAAAATTATGCCACTTCCGGTGCCGACAGATAACACTTTCGGTAATAAAAAAAAATGACAATTGATACAACGAAGCATATGAATTTTGTTTTATACAAATCGAACAATAAACAATTAATCTAGGACTGAAAAACTGAATTAGCCAATGGCGGCCAAGGAAAATTACTGAGACAAAATGTTTTAACATTTTTGCACTAGTCAGATGACTCTTTAATTCTGTGCACAATACGACTAAAAAATATTCATAAATAAAAAAGTTTTTTGTAAAATTTTAAATTTTCGAAATTTGGCGCCTAATATCTTCGAAGATTGGCCGAAAATCAAAAATCGAAAGTAGCGTAGCTATGTGCCCTGTCTCAGGCTATGCCAAAATGTATCGAAAGTTAAAATCCAATGATTATTGTTAAAATTACTGCAATATTTTCAAAAACGATAACTTCGGTGATTTCGGACATTTCGCATTGTCGCAGAACGTTCAAAATAGATTTATCCTTTAAGTCACACACACTTTCCCAGTAAAACCGAAGAAATCGTAACGATGCGACACGTAGTTGCTGAGATCTATTCAAATTGGAATCTGAATAATAATAATAATAACTAGACCTGCATGCAGGAATGACGGGTTTCATTGGTGCCACGTCACTTTCGGTGCCACGTTACCCTTGAACATATGTCACTTCCGATACCAATGAAACCATCGACTAGGTTTCCACATAAGCATTGTAAACATCAAATAAAATTGACGAAGAATCAACCAAATCCAGCAATATCAATTCATTTTATATATATATATATATATATATATGTTACTTGTAAGTGATCCTGGAAAAATTTCATTACTTCCGGTGATAATGAAAATGTTCAATTAGTTTTATGAAATCAGAAATGGCATAAGACATCATATGGCGAAAATAGTATGTAGATCGAATAAGAATTGCCACTTTTATAGACCAAAAACCTTGAAAAGTGACTTGTAGAAACTCGTCTATTTCTCGGCAACCGTACATGATAAAAACTATTTTTTGGTAATTTTATGATCGTATGGGTTCAATCGATTTGTTGATTGGGATCAAATATCATAATTTGAAATATATTACAAATCAGACTCATTTAAAAAAAATATCTGTTTTGAAGGCTAAAAATACAGTTTTTGCCAAAATGACATTACTTCTGGTGATACTGAAAATGTTAAATTAGTTCTATGAAATCATCAATGACATAAGATATCATATAGTGAAAATTTTATGAAAATCGAATAATAACTGACACTTTTATAGACCAAAAACCTTGAAAAGTGACTTAGGGAAAATTGTCCATTTCTCTGCAACCGTACAAGTTAGAAACCATTTTGTGGTATCTGTATGATCGTATGGGTTCAATCTATTTGATCAATAGAATCAAATATCATAATTTGAAAAAAATAACAAGTACGACTCATTTGAATAAAATATTGTTTTTAAAGGCTAAAATTTAAATTTTGAGCAAATGACGTCATTTCCGGTGGCGGCGTAAGAGGTAAAATGGTTTGAAATAGTCCACTATGGCATTAGGCATCCAATGGCGAAAGAAAATTGAAAATCGAATAATAATTGATTCTTTTACAGCCAAAATTACGTGAAAAGTGACTCATGCAAAATTGCCTATTTCTCGGCAACTGCTTATATTACAAACTAATTTTCACGCATATTCTCTTCGTATGGATGATAGCTACAAGTTTATAAAAGTTACAAAGAAATATTTTAAAATTTGAAAAGCCTGAATAGGTTGTAAATAGGTCAATTTTACACCATTTTAGCCTCTTAATCGAATTTGCTCGAAAATGAAATCGAAATTAAAAAAACTGCTTCCTACATTTTTTGCGCCTTGAAAGGGCACACTCTTTGAGTCAAATAATTTTTCCAAAAAATAATATTTGTTTTCGATATAAGAAAATAACTGTCAAAATTGTAGTTTTTAGTAAAATTATGCCACTTCCGGTGCCGACAGATAACACTTTTGGTAATAAAAAAAATGACAATTGAGACAACGAAGCATATGAACTTTGTTTTATACAAATCGAACAATAAAAAATTAATCTGGGACTGAAAAACTGAATTAGCCAATGGCGGCCAAGGAAAATTACTGAGACATTTTTTTTTACTATTTTTGCGCTAGTCAGATGACTCTTTAATTCTGTGCACAACACGACTAAAAAATATTCATAAATAAAAAAGTTTTTTGTAAAATTTTAAATTTTCGAAATTTGGCGCCTAATATCTTCGAAGATATGTCGAAAATCAAAAATCGAAAGTAGCGTAGCTATGTGCCCTGTCTCCGACTATGCCAAAATGTATCGAAAGTTAAAATCCAATGATTATTGCTAAAATTACTGCAATATTTTAAAAAACGATAACTTTGGTGATTTCGGACATTTCGCATTGTCGCAGAACGTTCAAAATAGCTTTATCCTCTAAGTCACACCCACTTTCCCAGTAAAACCGAAGAAATCGTAACGATGCGACACGTAGTTGCTGAGATCTATTCAAATTGGAATCTGAATAATAAAAATAATAATAACTAGACCTGCATGCAGGAATGACGAGTTTCACTGGTGCCATGTTACCCTTAAACATGTCACTTCCGGTGCCAAGTTACCCTTGAACATATGTCACTTCCGGTACCAGCGAAACCACTAAACAGGTTTCCAAATTAACATTGCACACAAATAAAATGGACGCAGAATCAACAAAATCAAGCAATATCAATTCATTTTATACATTTGTTACTTGTAAATGATCTTGACAAAATTAAATTACTCCCGGTGTTAATGCAAATGTTCAATTAGTCTTATGAAATCAGAAATGGCATACGATATCATATAGTGAAAATTTTATGTAAATCGAATAATAATTGCCACTTTTAAAGACCAAAAAACTTGAAAAGTGACTTGTAGAAAATCGGCTATTTCTCTTCAACCGTACAAGTTAGAAACCATTTTGTGGTATCTGTATGATCGTATGGGTTCATTCTATTTGTTGATTGGCATCAAATACCATAATTTGAAAAAGATTTCAAAACAGACTCATTTGAATAAAATATCTGTTTTGGAGGCTAAAAATACAGTTTTTGCCAAAATGACGTTACTTCCGGTGATAATGAAAATCTTAAATTACTTGTATGAAATCCCAAATGGCATTAGGTATAACATGGTGTGACGTTTATGAAAATCGAATAATAATTGACCCTTTTATGGCCCCGAAACCTTCAAAAGTGACCTGTAGAAAACCGTCTATTTCTCGGCAACCGAATAAGTTAGAAACCATTTTATGGTATCTATATGACCATATGAGTTTTGTTTATATGTGAATTTAAACCAAAAGTTAAAATTATTAATACATATTAAGTTATTCTTGGTTGAATAAAACATTGATTTAAAAAGTTTAAAATGTATTTTTTGACCAAATGATGTCACTTCCGGTGTGAATTTTAAATTGTAATCAACTTGATATGACGCTACGTGCTTTTTGAATCAAATGATGTCACTTTTATAAAAATCCAATCATAATTGACTATTTTACAGGCAAAATAACGAAAACAGTGACTTGTACAGAACTGCCCATTTCTTGGTAACTGCTTATATTACAAACGAATTTTAACATACATTTTCTTCGTATGGATTATAGCTACAAGTTTATAAAAGTTACGAAGAAATATCTTAAAATCTGAAAAGCCTGAATAGGTTGTAAATAGGCCAATTTTACACCATTTTTAGCCTCTTAATCGAATTTGCTCGAAAACGGAATCGAAATTAAAAAAACTGCTTCCTACATTTTTTGCGCCATGAAAAGACACACTCTTTGAGTCATATAATTTTTCAAAAAAATAATATTTGTTTTCGAAATAAGAAAATAACTGTCAAAATTGTAGTTTTTGGTAAAATTATGCCACTTCCGGTGCCGACAGATAACATTATTGGTAACAAAAAAAATGACAATTGAGACAACGAAGCATATGAACTTTGTTTTATACAAATCGAACAATAAAAAATTAATCTAGGACTGAAAAACTGAATTAGCCAATGGCGGCCAAGGAAAATTACTGAGACAAAATTTTTTAACATTTTTGCACTAGTCAGATGACTCTTTAATTCTGTGCACAATACGACTAAAAAATATTCATAAATAAAAAAGTTTTTTGTAAAATTTTAAATTTTCGAAATTTGGCGCCTAATATCTTCGAAGATTTGCCGAAAACCAAAAATCGAAAGTAGCGTAGCTATGTGCCCTGTCTCAGGCTATGCCAAAATGTACCGAAAGTTAAAATCCAATGATTATTGTTAAAATTACTGCAATATTTTCAAAAACGATAACTTCGGTGATTTCGGACATTTCGCATTGTCGCAGAACGTTCAAAATACCTTTATCCTCTAAGTCACACCCACTTTCCCAGTAAAACCGAAGAAATCGTAACGATGCGACACGTAGTTGCTGAGATCTATTCAAATTGGAATCTGAATAATAATAATAATAATAATAACTAGATCTGCTACTGTCCCATGCAGATATGAAAGCTTTCATATTCATCGTCACGTGTCATCGATTATATCAAGTATCTCAAATAAAAGGATAAGAATATCAAACTATCAAAATTGGTCAAAAACTCGCGAAGTTACAAGTCTAAATATAGTATGAAACATTGAGTAATCTGAAAACTAAAGGGAAATAACTGATACTTGTGTTGCTGTAATAGGGATGACTCCCGACTTCAAAACTTTCAGAAAAATGAAATGAAAATGGTAAGAAAACATCGAAAAATAAAATGAGATAACTTTGAACAAAACTAAAACTTTTTGAATCAGGTTGAACTCAACTGTTTGAATATGTACGTTAAATATGCAGATTTGGAAAATTATAAAGATATAATATCAAAATCAGTCAAAAACTCACAAAGTTACAAATTTAAATGTAGTGAGAAACATTGCACCCGGGCAAAAAAATAATCTTTAAACTAAAGGGAAATAACTGAAACTTGTATAGCTGTAATCGGGCTTCCAAGATATGTTATATAATTATGGTTTCCAATATGTTCGGTTATAAGAAGGAAATCGTGACGACTTCTTAAGCATGTTTTAAACAAAGGGTCATAGACTGCAATATACAAGAATGGCACTCTGCAATAAAAAAAAAACTGGCCAGAGATTTCTATGCAGAAATTAAAAGATAGGCTGGCACTGCCAGGCAGGATACGCCCACATTTTCGAGAGATGGATAGAGAACAAACAATACGGAAAGTGATTTTTCCTACATCATTAAGTCCTGTATTTCATACTGTATTGGGAGCAGCCATTTTGTTGGTCAGTTCCAGTCTGATATTCATGAAATTCGAAGTCGACAATGATTATGGTGTGACGGTACACAACCTAGAAATGTGACTTTTCGTCAAAATCGGATAAGAATTGTGACCTGTACAGAGTCAACAACCATGATATACCATATCTTTACACTATTCGCGTACAAACGGCGACCATTTCTTCCGGCAATTTTGGTACCATTTTCACGAAATTCGAATAATTCAGGAAGTTACGATCCGATATGCGCAAATACCGAAAGGAACCAAGATCTTTGGGTTATAACCATGCATTTCAAGTTTCATCAAAATCGAATTAAAATTGTGACCTTTACAGGGTCCACAACCTTGATATACCATTTTTTAACAGTATTCACGTAAAAACGGTGGCCATTTTGTATGGCAATTTTGGTCTGATTTTCCCGAAATTCGAACTCAACCTTCCTTACGGTGTAACGGTAATATAATCAAACGTTTTTTTAAATCGGATAATAATTGTGACCTCCAAGCTAAAAAAACAGGCGATTTTGCGTATAATCAGGGGCCATAATTCAGGAAGTTACGATCCGATATCCGCAAATATCGAAAAGAAGCAAGATCTTTGGGTTATAACCTTGAATTTCAAGTTTCATCACAATCGAATCAAAATTGTGACCTCCACAGGGTCCACAACCTTGATATACCATTTTTTACAGTATTCGCGTACAAACGGCGGCCATTTTGTATGGCAATTTTCGTCCGATTTTCCCGAAATTCGAACTCAACCTTCCTTAGGGTGTAACGGTGATATAATCAAACGTTTTTTAAATCGAATAATAATTGTGACCTCCAAGCTAAAAAAAAGGCGATTTTGCGTATAATCAGGGGCCATAATTCAGGAAGTTACGATCCGATATGCGCAAATATCGAAAGGAAGCAAGATCTTTGGGTTATAACCATGAATTTCAAGTTTCATCAAAATCGAATCAAAATTGTGACCTCCACAGGGTCCACAACCTTGATATACCATTTTTTAACAGTATTCGCGTACTAACGGCGGCCATTTTGTATGGCAATTTTCGTCCGATTTTCCCGAAATTCGAACTCAACCTTCCTTAGGGTGTAACGGTGATATAATCAAACGGTTTTTTAAATCGAATAATAATTGTGACCTCCAGAGGGACCACAAGCTAAAAAGGGTGATTTTTCGGACAATCAGGGGCCATAATTCATGAAATTACATTCCGATAGCCGCAAATATCGAAAGGAACCAAGATCTTTGGGTTACAAACATGCATGTCAAGTTTCATCAAAATCGGTTCAAAATTGTGACCTCTATAGGGTCCACAAGCTAAAAACGTGATTTTTCGTACAATCAGGGGCCATAATCCATGAAGTTTTGATCCGATACATGCCAATATCGAAAGGAACCGAGATCTTTTGGGGATAAACCTATATTTCAAGTTTCGTCAAAATCGGATAAGAATTGTGACCTGTAGAGAGTCCACAATCAAATTGTGGACGGACGGACGTCCGGACGGACAGGGGCGACGACATAATACGTCCACATGAAAATGTGGGCGTATAATAATTGCTAGAACCAGAAAAATATTTATCCACTATAATAAATAAGCAACATAGAGAAAATGAAATGAAATTGAATGGGGTTTAACGTCCTACTGTTCTGCTCCTACAATGGGCTAATGAAGACGGGCATACGCCATAAAGTGTGCAATGAGGGAAATTTTACCCGGGCAGCGGCATTACGGCCCAAGAGGTTGGTAAGGCGACCATACTCCTTGTCACGTACAACCAAGAAATCGAAACAAGGCCAGTTGACTCAATGACAGACGTTATGATACAGAGCGCATGTGCTAACCATTCAGCCACGCAACCTCCCTAAAATCGGCAAATTGCTGACCTACAGCGAGAAACATTTCAACCGGGCCAAATTTTCTATGTTAACAGTTTAATTTGCACGGTACCTTTAGTTATCAACCGAATATTACAAAACTTTTAAAAATAAGCTCCCCCTGACCAGCTTAATCGTTCGCAATAAACGTTTGCCCCTTAAAATCGACAAATTGCTGAATTTAAAGTGAGAAACATTACAACCGGGCCAAATTTTCTGTTTTATCACTTTAACAGTACCTTTGATTACCAACCGATTATTACAAAACTTTAAAAAGAGAAAGAGAGAAATGCGGCCTAACGTCCATTCGACACAAACTAGGTCATTTCGGGACTAACATATGTTTTTTAATTTTATTTAAAAACTCCCCTTGCACGTACTGGTCTTTAGCCGTTGGGAGGAAACCGAAGAACACGGAGAAAACCCACGAGGTTGGACATCATACACCATGTCACGTGCAACCTGGAGATCCAAACGACGCCCGTTGACTCAATGACAAAGGTTACGATACAGCGAGCACATGCTAACCATTCAGCCATCCAGCCTCTCTGAATTCGGAAAATTGCTGACTTATAGCAAGAAACATTTCAACCGGGCGAAATTTTCTGTTTTAACAGTTTAATGTGCACGGTACTTTAATTACCAACCGATTATTACAAAACTTTTGAAAATAAGCTCCAACTGACCAGCTTAATCGTATGCAATAAACGTTTTGCCTGAATTGAAAGTTCTGCACAGAGAAAGTTCATCTCGATTTCCCGGCGTGGTTCCCTTGTCAGTAAGGCAGAACGGAGGGCCTGACAAGCACAGCTGTCTAGTCCTTCGGATGGGACGAAAAACCAAGGTCCCGTGTACACATTGGAGTGCATGTAAAATATCCCTAAGCAGTTGGAATTCGATACTGTTGAATAAGCACTATACGATGACTAAATGCGTAGATTGTAGTCACCCACACTTCATGATTCGCTCAACAATGAAAGGATGCCGTTTTCAATGTTCGATCCTTTTGTTCTTCTACTCCTGATATGTTGGACTGTTGATCGATGGTTTCATATAAAAGACTACCAATAAGACTCTTTGTAGAAGAAGTTCCCAAAAAATAGTATGTTGACTTTACGAGAAAGACCTCTAAACATGCTCCAAATTGTAAAAATACGACTTTTTGGATTTTCAATCTCTTTTTTTCGGCTATTACTGATATTTAAAAAAAATGATACAATCATTTCACACAACAGGCTACCAATTAGACTCTCTATTGACAAAAGTTTCACCGCCCTCCCTTCATTATAACCGAAGTTATCGTGCCCTAAAGAATCAACAAATCAGCATGCTTATCTCTGCTCACCCTAAGCAGAAAATGCTCATCTTTGAACTCAATCATAACATTGACCTAGTGAACGTCTACACCAAGTTTGAACATTCTAGCTTAATTAGAAGGAGAGTTATTGTGTTCCGAAGTCCGGGCCTTTCAAATTGCTTCTATTTTTCATTTTCAATTCAAAATTGTGACCATCACATGACCGAAATCAAAATTCTGATCCGATAGATTTTTAGGCATTCCTTCAAGGATTCCGAAAATATAACTCCCGAGTCTGTAAGTAAAATAGCAAAAAAGCCTTTTTGATTTTTCACGTTTAAAGATGGTGGCACTTCCGGTTCGATCGACAAACTCCATATTTTGTGTACGAATCAGCAATTCCTTGTCTAGTATCGAAAAAAAAAATTAGGTCATTCTGACCTATATTTCAACGATTTTTTTGAAAACTTTGATCCTAAATTTCACCAAGGGGAGATAATTTAGAAAATTTCTAATTATATTTTTGAAGTCACATCGGTAAGATCTACTTGTATACTAAATTTCATGAAAATCGTACAACTATTAAAGAAGTTGTCAAATTGGTCTAAACTTCCGGTTCGAAATCACAGCGACGAATTTTCGAAATTCGAAAATGTGAAACTGCAGATGAAAATGATTTTTTTCAAGGTATTCAAAGAAAAAAGAATTAGTAAAATCGGTCAAAAAATAACAAAGTTACGACTATGCATTGTCAATTTTTTCGTTCGTAAAATTCGGTGATTTCGGATTCGTAAAACGTTTTGAAAATATATTTAAACAACGTTCGCACCCCATTTTTGGGGGGGTAGGTCAAAGTTTTAGAAAGATCCCATGGTTAGATTCTGAGAAATCCGATTTGCAGAAAATACACAAAAAAAAAATAATAATAATCTTAACAGAAACAATAAGCTTTCATATGTAATATGAAAGCTTAACTAGACCTGCATGCAGGAATGACGGGTTTCACTGGTGCCATGTTACCCTTAAACATGTCACTTCCGGTGCCAAGTTACCCTTGAACATATGTCACTTCCGGTACCAGCGAAACCACTAAACAGGTTTCCAAATTAACATTGCACACAAATAAAATGGACGCAGAATCAACAAAATCCAGCAATATCAATTCATTTTATACATTTGTTACTTGTAAATGATCTTGACAAAATTAAATTACTCCCGGTGTTAATGCAAATGTTCAATTAGTCTTATCAAATCAGAAATGGCATACGATATCATATAGTGAAAATTTTATGTAAATCGAATAATAATTGCCACTTTTAAAGACCAAAAAACTTGAAAAGTGACTTGTAGAAAATTGGCTATTTCTCTTCAACCGTACAAGTTAGAAACCATTTTGTGGTATCTGTATGATCGTATGGGTTCATTCTATTTGTTGATTGGCATCAAATACCATAATTTGAAAAAGATTTCAAAACAGACTCATTTGAATAAAATATCTGTTTTGAAGGCTAAAAATACAGTTTTTGCCAAAATGACGTTACTTCCGGTGATAATGAAAATCTTAAATTACTTGTATGAAATCCCAAATGGTATTAGGTATAACATGGTGTGACGTTTATGAAATCGAATAATAATTGACCCTTTTATGGCCCCGAAACCTTCAAAAGTGACCTGTAGAAACCGTCTATTTCTCGGCAACCGAATAAGTTAGAAACATTTTATGATATCTATATGACCATATGAGTTTTGTTTATATGTGAATTTAAACCAGAAGTTAAAATTATTAATACACATTAGTTATTCTTGGTTGAATAAAACATTGATTTAAAAAGTTTAAAATGTATTTTTTGACCAAATGATGTCAAAATTACGTGAAAAGTGACTCATGCAAAATTGCCTATTTCTCGGCACTGCTTATATTACAAACGAATTTTAACATACATTTTCTTCGTATGGATTATAGCTACAAGTTTATAAAAGTTACGAAGAAATATCTAAAATCTGAAAAGCCTGAATAGGTTGTAAATATGCCAATTTTACACCATTTTAAGCCTCTTAATCGAATTTGCTCGAAAATGGAATCGAAATTAAAAAAACTGCTTCCTACATTTTTTGCGCCATGAAAAGACACACTCTTTGAGTCATATAATTTTTCAAAAAAATAATATTTGTTTCGAAATAAGAAAATAACTGTCAAAATTGTAGTTTTTGGTAAAATTATGCCACTTCCGGTGCCGACAGATAACACTTTTGGTAATAAAAAAATGACAATTGATACAACGAAGCATATGAATTTTGTTTTATACAAATCGAACAATAAAAAATTAATCTAGGACTGAAAAACTGAATTAGCCAATGGCGGCCAAGGAAAATTACTGAGACAAAATTTTTTAACATTTTTGCACTAGTCAGATGACTCTTTAATTCTGTGCACAATACGACTAAAAAATATTCATAAATAAAAAGTTTTTTGTAAAATTTTAATTTTCGAAATTTGGCGCCTAATATCTTCGAAGATTTGCCGAAAATCAAAAATCGAAAGTAGCGTAGCTATGTGCCCTGTCTCAGGCTAGGCCAAAATGTATCGAAAGTTAAAATCCAATGATTATTGTTAAAATTACTGCAATATTTTCAAAAACGATAACTTCGGTGATTTCGGACATTTCGCATTGTCGCAGAACGTTCAAAATAGCTTTATCCTCTAAGTCACACCCACTTTCCAGTAAAACCGAAGAAGTCGTAACGATGCGACACGTAGTTGCTGAGATCTATTCAAATTGGAATCTGAATAATAATAATAATAAGAATAATAAGAATAATAATTTTAACAAAAACAATAGTGGTTTCACACAAGCTACGCAGTGTGAACCCTAACTAGACCTGCATAGCAGTGCTGAATCGGCTTTCAGGGTCCTTTATATCATTGCCATGCCTTTACATTTGCCATACATTTAACTCTAAACGACCGATAGAACTCGGGCTAACAGAAGTTTAAGAGAGAAATATGAAGTAGTTTTCGAGATAAACGAGTCTGAATAGGCTCCAAAATAGAAGAAAATGCTACATTTTCGTCATCTCATAATCTATTGCCTTACCATTGCATTTGTATCATTCTGATATCATATAAAAGTAAATTATCCGCGCTATTTAACGACACTCTATTTGTTTCGATTGGGTGAAATCTGCCGTAGAATTCACGTTTTTTTTGCAAAGTCTACATTTATTTTACTTATTTATAGGTTTATTCAAAATATCGCATCATTTTTGGACTATTCCCGGTTTACAGATCATTGTTGAGATAGATTTTAGCAAGTTGTCTGGATACTTAACTTCAAGTACTATAATTTTCAGAAACATCCATTATGTAATATAAATCAAAAGGAAAATTAGTAAATAATCAGTGGCCTGATTCCATCCCACTTAGCACTAGTTATCTCCCTTACATCAATATTATAACTGTAGTTTAAAATACAACAATTTTTCTAATTTGTTCAAAGATTGTGGACCTTTTTTGGATCAATTATACTATATAGAGGCTTTTTAATTTCGATTCACGCACTGGACCACAATTAGGATTCTAAGTAACAGAAGTGCAAGAAAAGAAATAAGACCACTTTTCGAGATAAAATCGTCTGAATAGCCTGAGAAATCGCAAATTTTGCAAGAGTACCAATTCTTCACTGTATTTTCTCAAAATATCAAATATTTTTTCCACTACTTCCGGTTTTTGGATCTTTGTCGGTATTTTTTTAACAAGTTGTTTACATACTTAACTTTCTTTCCCATAAGTGTCAGAAATATCTATTCAGTAGTTTTTGTAGAAAAGATAAATAAGCGAACATTTTCAATAATTTAACGATTTTTCAACTTTTTTCAAAGATTGAGGCCATTAGAAAATGTGAAACTGCTGATGAAAATGATTTTTTTCAAGGTATTCAAAGAAAAAAGATTTAGTAAAATCGGTCAAAAAACAATAAAGTTACGACTATGCATTGTCCATTTTGTCGTTCGTAAATTTCGGTGATTTCGGATTCGTAAAACGTTTTGAAAATATATTTAATCAACAGCTACCACCCATTTTTGGGGGGGTAGGTAAAAGTTTCATAAAGATACTGTGGTTAGATTCTGAGAAATCCGATTTGTGGATAAAACACAAAAAAAAATAACAATAATAATCTTAACAGAAACAATAAGCTTTCATATGTAATATGAAAGCTTAAATAATAATTTTAGTAAAAACAATAGTCTTTCAGACGAAAGTCTGAAAGCCTAATAAGAATAATAATTTTAACAAAAACAATAGTGTTTCACACAAGCTACGCAGTGTGAAACCCTAATAATAATTTTAACAAAAACAATAGTGTTTCACACAAGCTACGCAGTGTGAAACCCTAATAAGAAGAATAATAATTTTAACAAAAACTACGCTGTGTGAAACCCTAACTAGACCTGCATGCAGGAATGACGGGTTTCACTGGTGCCAAGTTACTCTTAAACATGTCACTTCCGGTGCCAAGTTACCCTTGAACATATGTCACTTCCGGTACCAGCGTAACCACTAAACAGGTTTCCAAATTAACATTGCACACAAATAAAATGGACGCAGAATCAACCAATCAATCCAGCAATATCAAGTCATTTTATACATTTGTTACTTGTAAATGATCTTGAAAAAAATTAAATTACTTCCTGTGTTAATGAAAATGTTCAATTAGTCTTATGAAATCAGAAATGGCATACGATATCATATTGTGAAAATTTTATGTAAATCGAATAATAATTGCCACTTTTAAAGACCAAAAAACTTGAAAAGTGACTTGTAGAAAATCGGCTATTTCTCTGCAACCATAGAAGTTACAAACCATTTTGTGGTATCTGTATGATCGTATGGGTTCATTCTATTTGTTGATTAGCATCAAATACCATAATTTGAAAAAGATTTCAAAACAGACTCATTTGAATAAAATATCTGTTTTAAAAGCTAAAAATACAGTTTTTGCCAAAATGACGTAACTTCCGGTGATAATGAAAATCTTAAATTACTTGTATGAAATCCCAAATGGCATTAGGTATAACACGGTGTAACGCTTATGAAAATCGAATAATAATTGACACTTTTATGGCCCCGAAACCTTCAAAAGTGACCTGTAGAAAAACGTCTATTTCTCGGCAACCGAACACGTTAGAAACAATTTTATGATATCTATATGACTATATCAGATTTGTTTATATGTGAATTTAAACCAAAAGTTAAAATTATTAATACATATTAAGTTATTCTTGGTTGAATAAAACATTGATTTAAAAAGTTTAAAATGCAGTTTTTGACCAAATGATGTCACTTCCGGTGTCAATTTTAAATTGTAATCAACTTGATATGACGCTACATGCTTTTTGAATCAAATGATGTTACTTTTATAAAAATCCAATAATAATTGACTATTTGACAGGCAAAATAACGAAAACAGTGACTTGTACAGAACTGCCCATTTCTTGGTAACTGCTTATATTACAAACGAATTTTAACATACATTTTCTTCGTATGGGTTATAGCTACAAGTTTATAAAAGTTACGAAGAAATATATTAAAATCTGAAAAGCCTGAATAGGTTGTAAACAGGTCAATTTTACACCTTACACCATTTTTAGCCTCTTAATCGAATTTGCTCGAAAGTGAAATCGAAATTAAAAAAACTGCTTCATACATTTTTTGCTCCTTGAAAGGGTACACTCTTTGAGTGAAATAATTTTTCCAAAAAATGATATTTGTTTTCGAAATAGGAAAATAACTGTCAAAATTGTAGTTTTTGGTAAAATTATGCCACTTCCGGTGGCGACAGATAACACTTTCGGTAATAAAAAAAAAATGACAATTGATGCAACGAAGCATATGAATTTTGTTTTATACAAATCGAACAATAAACAATTAATCTAGGACTGAAAAACTGAATTAGCCAATGGCGGCTAAGGACAATTACTGAGACAAAATGTTTTAACATTTTTGCACTAGTCAGATGACTCTTTAATTCTGTGCACAATACGACTAAAAAATATTCATAAATAAAAAAGTTTTTTGTAAAATTTTAAATTTTCGAAATTTGGCGCCTAATATCTTCGAAGATTTGCCGAAAATCAAAAATCGAAAGTAGCGTAGCTATGTGCCCTGTCTCAGGCTATGCCAAAATGTATCGAAAGTTAAAATCCAATGATTATTGTTAAAATTACTGCAATATTTTCAAAAACGATAACTTCGGTGATTTCGGACATTTCGCATTGTCGCAGAACGTTCAAAATAGCTTTACCCTTTAAGTCACACACACTTTCCCAGTAAAACCGAAGAAATCGTAACGATGCGACACGTAGTTGCTGAGATCTATTCAAATTGGAATCTGAATAATAATAATAATAAGAAGAAGAACTAGACCTGCATGCAGGAATGACGGGTTTCACTGGTGTCATGTTACCCTTAAACATGTCACTTCCGGTGCCAAGTTACCCTTGAACATATCTCACTTCCGGTACCAGCGAAACCACTAAACAGGTTTCCAAATTAAAATTGCACACAAATAAAATGGACGCAGAATTAAATTACTCCCGGTGTTAATGCAAATGTTCAATTAGTCTTATGAAATCAGAAATGGCATACGATATCATATAGTGAAAATTTTATGTAAATCGAATAATAATTGCCACTTTTAAAGACCAAAAAACTTGAAAAGTGACTTGTAGAAAATCGGCTATTTCTCTGCAACCGTACAAGTTAGAAACCATTTTGTGGTATCTGTATGATTGTATGGGTTCATTCTATTTGTTGATTGGCATCAAATACCATAATTTGAAAAAGATTTCAAAACAGACTCATTTGAATAAAATATCTGTTTTGGAGGCTAAAAATACAGTTTTTGCCAAAATGACGTTACTTCCGGTGATAATGAAAATCTTAAATTACCTGTATGAAATCCCAAATGGCATTAGGTATAACATGGTGTGACGTTTATGAAAATCGAATAATAATTGACCCTTTTATGGCCCCGAAACCTTCAAAAGTGACCTGTAGAAAACCGTCTATTTCTCGGCAACCGAATAAGTTAGAAACCATTTTATGATATCTATATGACCATATGAGTTTTGTTTATATGTGAATTTAAACCAAAAGTTAAAATTATTAATACATATAAAGTTATTCTTGGTTGAATAAAACATTGATTTAAAAAGTTTAAAATGCATTTTTTGACCAAATGATGTCACTTCCGGTGTCAATTTTTAAATTGTAATCAACCTGATATGACGCTACGTGCTTTTTGAATCAAATGATGTCACTTTTATAAAAATCCAATCATAATTGACTATTTTACAGGCAAAATAACGAAAACAGTGACTTGTACAGAACTGCCCATTTCTTGGTAACTGCTTATATTACAAACGAATTTTAACATACATTTTCTTCGTATGGATTATAGCTACAAGTTTATAAAAGTTACGAAGAAATATCTTAAAATCTGAAAAGCCTGAATAGGTTGTAAATAGACAAATTTTACACCATTTTTAGCCTCTTAATCGAATTTGCTCGAAAATGAAATCGAAATTAAAAAAACTGCTTCCTACATTTTTTGCGCCATGAAAAGACACACTCTTTGAGTCATATAATTTTTCAAAAAATAATATTTGTTTTCGAAATATTTGTTTTCGAAATAGGAAAATAACTGTCAAAATTGTAGTTTTTGGTAAAATTATACCACTTCCGGTGCCGACAGATAACATTATTGGTAACAAAAAAAATGACAATTGAGACAACGAAGCATATGAACTTTGTTTTATACAAATCGAACAATAAAAAATTAATCTAGGACTGAAAAACTGAATTAGCCAATGGCGGCCAAGGAAAATTACTGAGACAAAAATTTTTAACATTTTTGCACTAGTCAGATGACTCTTTAATTCTGTGCACAATACGACTAAAAAATATTCATAAATAAAAAAGTTTTTTGTAAAATTATAAATTTTCGAAATTTGGCGCCTAATATCTTCGAAGATTTGTCGAAAATCAAAAATCGAAAGTGACGTAGCTATGTGCCCTGTCTCAGGCTATGCCAAAATTTATCGAAAGTTAAAATCCAATGATTATTGTTAAAATTACGGCAATATTTTCAAAAACGATAACTTCGGTGATTTCGGACATTTCGCATTGTCGCAGAACGTTCAAAATAGCTTTATCCTCTAAGTCACACCCACTTTCCCAGTAAAACCGAAGAAATCGTAACGATGCGACACGTAGTTGCTGAGATCTATTCAAATTGGAATCTGAATAATAATAATAATAATAATAATAAGAATAACTAGACCTGCATGCAGGAATGACGGGTTTCACTGGTGCCAAGTTACTCTTAAACATGTCACTTTCGGTGCCAAGTTACACTTGAAGATATGTCACTTCCGGTACCAACGAAACCACTAAACAGGTTTCCAAATTAACATTGCACACAAATAAAATGGACGTAGAATCAACCAATCAATCCAGCAATATCAAGTCATTTTATACATTTGTTACTTGTAAATGATCTTGACAAAATTAAATTACTTCCGGTGTTAATGAAAATGTTCAATTAGTCTTATGAAATCAGAAATGGCATACGATATCATATAGTGACAATTTTATGTAAATCGAATAATAATTGCCACTTTTAAAGACCCAAAAACTTGAAAAGTGACTTGTAGAAAATCTGCTATTTCTCTGCAACCGTACAAGTTAGAAACCATTTTGTGGTATCTGTATGATCGTATGGGTTCATTCTATTTGTTGATTGGCATCAAATACCATAATTTGAAAAAGATTTCAAAACAGACTCATTTGAATAAAATATCTGTTTTGAAGGCTAAAAATTCAGTTTTTGCCAAAATGACGTTACTTCCGGTGATAATGAAAATCGTAAATTACTTGTATGAAATCACAAATGGCATCAGATATAACATGGTGTAACGTTTATGAAAATCGAATAATAATTGACACTTTTATGGCCCTGAAACCTTCAAAAGTGACCTGTAGAAAACCGTCTATTTCTCCGCAACCGAACAAGTTAGAAACAATTTTATAATATCTATATGACCATATGAATTGTATTTATATGTGAATTTAAACCAAAAGTTAAAATTATTAATACATTTTAAGTTATTCATGGTTGAATAAAACATTGATTTAAAAAGTTTAAAATGCAGTTTTTGACCAAATGACGTCACTTCCGGTGTCAATTTTAAATTGTAATCAACTTGATATGACGCTACATGCTTTTTGAATCAAATGATGTCACTTTTATAAAAATCCAATAATAATTGACTATTTTACAGGCAAAATAACGAAAACAGTGACTTGTACAGAACTGCCCATTTCTTGGGAACTGCTTATATTACAAACTAATTTTAACATACATTTTCTTCGTATGGATTATAGCTACAAGTTTATAAAAGTTACGAAGAATTATTTTAGAATCTGAAAAGCCTGAATAGGTTGTAAATAGGTCAATTTTACCCCATTTTTAGCCATTTAATCGAATTTGCTCGAAAATGAAATCGAAATTAAAAAAACTGCTTCCGACATTTTTTGCGCCTTGAAAGGGCACACTCTTTGAGTCAAATAATTTTTACAAAAAATAATATTTGTTTCGAAAAATGGTACCTAACTGTCAAAATTGTAGTTTTTGGTAAAATTATGCCACTTCCGGTGCCGACAGATAACACTTCCGGTAATAAAAAAAAATGACAATTGAGACAACGAAGCATATGAACTTTGTTTCATATAAATCGAACAATAAAAAATTAATCTAGGACTGAAAAACTGAATTAGCCAATGGCGGCCAAGGAAAATTACTGAGACAAAATTTTTTAACATTTTTGCACTAGGCAGATGACTCTTTAATTCTGTGCACAATACGACTAAAAAATATTAATAAATAAAAAAGTTTTTTGTAAAATTTTAAATTTTCGAATTTTGGCGCCTAATATCTTCGAAGATTTGCCGAAAATCAAAAATCGAAAGAAGCGTAGCTATGTGCCCTGTCTCAGGCTATGCCAAAATGTATCGAAAGTTAAAATCCAATGATTATTGTTAAAATTACTGCAATATTTTCAAAAACGATAACTTCGGTGATTTCGGACATTTCGCATTGTCGCAGAACGTTCAAAATAGCTTTATCCTCTAAGTCACACCCACTTTCCCAGTAAAACCGAAGAAATCGTAACGATGCGACAAGCAGTTGCTGAGATCTACTCAAAACAAAAGAAGAATAATAATAATAATAAGAACTAGACCTGCAGACCTGCAGTTCTGAACCGGCTTTCAGGAATCAGGCAGGAAGTGCGTCATACAATAGCCGATCCATCGAGCTACCAAACGATACTGTAGTTGTTATGATTCAGTGACACCCTCTATCAGATTTTTAAGTAATATTTGCTTGCGAATACACCGGTCAAAATTGTATAATCTGGCAAAATTATTCACTCCCGGTGCTAAAAAAATCATTATCGGTAACAAATAAGTTGAGAATTCGCAATTGAGAATTGTTTTATACACACCAGGCAATAAATAATAAACTTGGAACCCATAAACTGAAATTAAAAAAGGTAAAAAACTTAACGGGAGACAAAATATATCTCAAATTAACCGGCACTACCGAGATGAGAGAAATGGGGTTTAACGTCGAATAGACACAAACTATGTCATTTCAGGACTAGCATGGTTTAATTTTATATCAATAATTCCTGTGTAAAATATCATCAAAAAATATTCATAAATAAAAAAAGGATTTTCGTAAAGGAATTAATTTTTTTCAAAATATCGGACATTTTTTCAACTTCTTCCGGTTTTACGATCGTTGTTGTGATAGCTTTACGAAGTTCTTTGGATACTTAACTTTACGTACCAGAAGTGTCAGAAACATCCATTGGGTAGTTTGGGGAAAAAAAGATAAATTAAAGAGCGTTTCCATAAATTTAACGATTTTTCAATTTTTTTCAAAGTTTGAGGCCATTTTTGGACCATTTATATTATTTCAATGCTTTTCATTTTGGATTCACTATATAGACAACCGATAGGACTTTGAGTAAGAAAAGTTTAAGAAAAATCTGTGGCGTCGTTTTCGAGAAAAGGGCGTCTCAGAATGTTAAAAAAATCGGAAAATACTAGATTTTTGGCATACAATAATTTATTTCCTTACCATCGAAATCGTATTATTTAGATACCATATGAGGGTCCATTAATAGGGTTATCCAGCGACACTTTAGTTCTTTTGGTCCGCTATTACCAAAGGGAGAAATCAAGTTTTTCGCAAGTGCGACAATGTTTTTAACCTTTTTTTTTCATTTTTTGAATACTTCCGGTATGGTTATTATTGTCGGAATAGTTTTAATAGCCGGTTTGGTCACTAAAATAGTCACAGGGCTCTGTCATCATATAATACATTATCTGATCAGATAAAATGCCCCTGAGAAATCCTATGTTCAAAAAATCCAAAAACGCAAAAAATTTAAAATATCGAAAATTAAATTTCAATAACTACATGCATATTATATATCGTTAGAATCGTAATTAGGTCACCTTTCTGAATATACAACCTTTTTTTGAAAATCTCTTAAAATAAAAAAATAGAAGAGCATTTTCCCAAATTTCACGATTTTTCAACTTTTGATTTTCAGTCCGTTATTTCACCTATTCCAGATATTTCAAAGTCGTAATGGGATGTTTTGTACACAAGACTACCGCAAGGTCTCTCGATAGAGAAAGTTTCATAAAAATCTGTGGCGCCGTTTTCGAGATCCATGCATCCAGGCATCCAAAAACGCTCCAAATCAGAAAATACTTAATTTTCAGCGTTCCATATTTTGCTGCCTGCTCATCGTATCCGTACGAATTGGGTATCATACGATAGCACAATCCTTGTGCAATCCAATGGTACCCTAATTTGTCTAATCCATTGATATCGGACGGAGAAATCGCGTTTTTCCCCAAAATACCCATTTTTTGCATTTTTTTCAAAATATCGGACATTATTTCGACCACTTCCGGTGTACAGATTATTGTTGAAATTGCTTTATTCCTTGCAATGGTCATTTGGCTTCATGCCTCTGAAGTTTCAGAAACGTCACTTCTGCCATAAAACGAAACCCGAGCTCACAAAATGTGTAGAAAATTCGAAAAAAATCGAAAAATAAAGGGCGATAACTCGGAATGAAACTTATATTTCTGGAATCGTATGGACGTCAGGTATCCAAAAATATAGGTCAAATTTGAAAATTTTGAAAAATAACAAAAATTGTCTCTCAAACCACATTTTTCATTTTTCGATCGCAAGAAGTCAGCGATGAAGTTTCGAAATATCGAAATTTTCAACTGCTATCGCCCGACAAAAGACTCAGGGTTTCCGAAAATGTCATTTGTATGAAAATAGGTATAGAATTGACGAATCTACGGCCGTTTTTTAATTTTTTGACACAGCACAAAATTCGACCACTTCCGGTCTGCGCAGAAGTTTCAAAAATAGTTTATCAAGTAGCCAATACATGGTTTCCCAATAGAGAATTAAGTCGCAGATCGGTATCTGTTACAGGCACTGAGAAATAGGCTCCGGCGAAAAAAAAAATAATAATAATAAATAACTAGACCTGAGAGCAGCACTGAACCGGCTTTCAGGAATCATACAGGAAGTTTATTATACCATAGCCGATCCATTGAGCTACCGAACTATACTTTAGTTGTTTTGCTACAGTGAAACCTTCTATCATATATAAAAGTAATATTTGCTGGCGAAAAGACAGGCCAAAATTGTAAATTATCGCAAAATTACGTCACTTCCGGTGCCGAAAGAAATTTTTATAGGGGAAAAATAAGTCGAAAATTCGTAATATACAAAATATAAACTTTGTTTTATACGTATCGGGCAATAAATAACTAAAAAATTAAAAGTGACCCTGGGAAAATTGGCTATTATTCGACAAGGGAACATGCTAGAAGCCTTTTCTTGATATCGATATGATGGTATTGATTCAATCTTACTGTCCATTAGAGTCAGACGTTATAAAGTTAATTGAATAATAAATATAAATCCCTTCAAAAAAATGTTTTGTTTTGAAGGCTAAAAATACGTTTTTTGCAAAAATTACATTACTTCCGGTGATATTGAAAATGTTAACTTAGTTCATTGAAGTCATAAATGGCATAAGGCATCAAATTGTAAAAATATTATAAAAATCGAATAATAATTGACACTTATCTATTGAGTAGTTTTGGAAAAAAAGATAAAATAAAGAGCGTTTACAAAAATTTAACGATTTTTGAATTTTTTTTCAAAGTTTGATGCTATATTTGGACCACCTATATTATTTCAATGCTTTTCATTTTGGATTCACTATATAGACAATCGATAGGACTTTGAGTAAGAAAAGTTTGAGAAAAATCGTAGGTGTCGTTTTCGAGAAAAGGGCGTCTCAGAATGTTAAAAAATCGGAAAATACTGGATTTTTGGCATACAATAATTTATTTCCTTGCCATCGAAATCGTATTATTTACATACCATATGATGGTCCATTAATAGGCTGTCCAACGACACTTTAGTTCTTTTGGTCCGCTATTAAATAAGGGAGAAATCAAGTTTTTCGCAAGTGCGACAATGTTTTTAACCTTTTTTTTCATTTTTTGAATACTTCCGGTATGGTTATTATTGTCGGAATAGTTTTAATAGCCGGTTTGGGCACTTAAATAGCCACGGGGCTCTGTAATGATATATTACATTATCTGATCAGATAAAATGCCTCTGAGAAATCCTATGTTCAAAAGTGCCAAAAATGCAAAAAATTTAAAATATCGAAAATTAAATTTCAATAACTACATACATATTATACATCGTTAGAATCGTAATTAGGCCAGCTATCTGAAAATACAACCTTTTTTCGAAAATCTCTTAAAATAAAAAAATAGTAGAGCATTTTCCAAAATTTCACGATTTTTCGACTTTTTTCGATTTTCAGTCCGTTATTTCACCTATTCCAGATATTTCAAAGTCGTAATGGAATGTTTCGTACTTAAGACTACCACAAGGTCTCTCGATAGAGAAAGTTTCATAAAAATCGCTGGAGTAGTTTTCGAGATACAGGCGTCCAAAAATGCTATAAATCAGAAAATACTTGATTTTCAGCGTGCCATATTTTGCTGCCTGTTCATAGTATCCGTATGAATTTGGTATCATACGATAGTACAATCCTAGTGCAGTCCAATGGTACCCTAATTTCTTTAATTCATTCATATCGGGCGGAGAAATCGCGTTTTTCCAAAAAATATCCATTTTTTGCATTTTTTTCAAAATATTGCACATTATTTCGACCACTTCCGGTTTAAGGATTCTTGTCGAAATTGCTTTATTCGTTGGTATTGGACTATAACTTCATGTTCCAGAAGTTTCAGAAACGTCAATTCTGCCATAAAACGAAACCCGAGCTCACAAAATGGGAAGAAAATTCGAAAAAAATCGAAAAATAAAGGGCGATAACTCTGAATGAAACTTATATTACTGGAATCGCATGGACGTCAGGTATCCAAAAATACAGGTCAAATTTGAAAATTTTGAAAAATAACAAAAATTGTCTCGTAAACAACATGTTTTCAATTTTCGAACGCTAAAAGTCATAGACGAATGTTCGAAATCGAAAAATGTGAGATAGCCATTGTCTAAGAAAAGATTCAGGGATTCCAAAAAGGTAATTTGTTTGAAAATGGATAAACAATTGACGAAACTATGGCCTATTTTCAATTTTTAGACAAAATAAAAAATTCGGTCACTTCCGGTATGCGCAGAAATTTCAAAAATATTTTATCAAGTAGCCACCACATGGTTTCCCGACAGAAAATCTAATTCCAGATCGATATCTGTTTTCGATCATGGTGATCTAGGCTCCCGCGGTAAATAATATTCAGACGAAAGTCTGAAAGCCTAACTAGACCTGCAAGCAGCACTGAACCGGCTTTCAGGAATCATACAGGAAGTTCATTATACCCTAGCCGATCCATTGAGCTACCAAACTATACTTTAATTGTTTTGCTTCAGTGACACCTTCTATCATATGTAAAAGTAATATTTGCTGGCGAAAAGACCGGTCAAAATTGTAAATTATGGCAAAATTACGTCACTTCCGGTGCCGAAAGAAATTTTTATAGGTGAAAAATAAGTCGAAAATTCGCAACATAGAAAATACAAACTTTGTTTTATACATATCGGGCAATAAATAATCAACCTATAACCCATAAACTGAAATTAAGAAGGTATAAAACTTAAAAGTGACCCTGGGAAAATTGGCTATTATTCGACAAGGGAACATGCTAGAAGCCTTTTCTTGATATCAATATGACGGTATTGATTTAATCTTACTGACCATTAGAGTCAGACGTTATAAAGTTAAACGAATAATAAATATAAATCCCTTCAAAAAAATGTTTGTTTTGAAGGCTAAAAATACGTTTTTTGCAAAAATTACATTACTTCCGTAGATATTGAAAAGGTTAATTTAGTTCATAGAAGTCATAAATGGCAGAAGGCATCAAATGGTAGAAAAATTATAAAAATCGAATAATAATTGACACTTTTATAGACCAAAAACCTTGAAAAGTGACTTATAGAAGATCGCCTATTTCTCTGTAACCGTACAAGTTAGAAACCATTTTATGGTATCCGTATGGTCGTATGGCTTCATTCTATTCGTTGATGGGAATCAAATATCATAATTTTAAAAATATTATAAGGCAGACTCATTTGAATAAAAATATTTGTTTTTTAAGTTAAAAATACAGTTTTTGCACAAATGACGTCATTTCCGGTCACAGTGAAAATGTAAAATTGGCTTGACCTAGTCCAAATTGGCATTAAGTATCAAATGGAAAAAAAATATTGCAAATCGAATAATAATTCACTCTTTTATAGGCAAAATAACGTGAAAAGTGATGCATGCAAAATTGCATATTTCTCGGCAACTGCTCATATTACTAACTAATTTGCGCATACATTCTCTTCGTCTGGATTATTGCTACGAGTTTATGAAAATTACAAATAAATATTTCAAAATATGAAGACGCTGAATGAATTGTAAATAACTGAATTTTACACTTTATTTTACATTTTATTCGAAATTGCCCGAAAATGAAATTGAAATTAAAAAATCTGAGCTAAGGATTTTGTGCACCTTTGCAGGGTGCATCCTTTTAGTTATATCAGTTTTGAAAAAAAATAATATTTGCTTTCAAAAAGTGGTACTGAACGGTCAAAATTGTAGTGTTTGTTAATATTACGTCACTTCCGTTGCCGCCAGAAAAATTTCACCGTAACAAAAAAAATTACAATTGGGACCACGGAGCATATGAACTTTGTTTTATACAAATCGAACAATAAATAATTTTTCTGGGTACGAAAAACTAAATTAGCCGATGGCGGCTAACGCAAATTACCGAGACAATTTTTTTCTCATTTCTGCTCAAGTAGGATGATATTTTTAACCCTGTGTAAAATATCATCAAAAAATATTCATAAATAAAAAAGGTTTTCGTAAAATAAATATTTTTTTTCAAAATATCGGACATTTTTTCGACTACTTCCGGTTTTACGATCGTTGTCGTGATAGCTTTACGAATTTCTTTGGATAATTAAATTTCTGTACCAGAAGTGTCAGAAACATCCATTGAGTAGTTTTGGAAAAAAAGATAAATTAAAGAGCGTTTCCAAAAATTTAACGATTTTTCAATTTTTTTCAAAGTTTGAGGCCATTTTTGGACCATTTATATTATTTCAATGCTTTTCATTTTGGATTCACTATATAGACAACCGATAGGACTTTGAGTAAGAAAAGTTTAAGAAAAATCTGTGGCGTCGTTTACGAGAAAAGGGCGTCTCAGATTGTTAAAAAATCGGAAAATACTAGATTTTTGGCATACAATAATTTATTTCCTTACCATCGAAATCGTATTATTTAGATACCGTATGATGGTCCATTAATAGGGCTATCCAGCGACACTTTAGTTCTTTTGGTCAATTTTCTCGCAAGTGCGACAATGTTTTTAACCTTTTTTTTTCATTTTTTGAATACTTCCGGTATGGTTATTATTGTCGGAATAGTTTTAATAGCCGGTTTGGGCACTAAAATAGCCACGGGGCTCTGTAATGATATATTACATTATCTGATCAGATAAAATGCCTCTGAGAAATCCTATGTTCAAAAGTGCCAAAAATGCAAAAAATTTAAAATATCGAAAATTAAATTTCAATAACTACATACATATTATACATCGTTAGAATCGTAATTAGGTCAGCTATCTGAATATACAACCTTTTTTCTAAAAATCTCTTTAAATAAAAAAATAGCAGAGCATTTTTCAAAATTTCACGATTTTTCGACTTTTTTCGATTTTCAGTCCCTTTTTTATTCTATTCCAGACATTTCAAAGTCTTATTGGTTGGCTTCATGCAAAGTACCTCCAAAAGGACTTTTTTGAAAATCTCTTAAAATAAGAAAATAGTAGAGCATTTTCCAAAATTTCACGATTTTTCGACTTTTTTTGATTTTCAGTCCCTTTTTTTATCGTATTCCAGACATTTCAAAGTCTTATTGGATGGCATAATTCACAAGACTTTTGAATGGACTCTCGATAGAGAAAGTTAAAAAAAAAGTTGCGGTTAAGTTTTCGAGATACAGGCGTCCAAAAACGCTCCAAATCAGAAAATACTTGATTTTCAGCGTGCCATATTTTGCTTCCTGCTCGTCGTATCCGTACAAATTGGGTATCATACGATAGCACAATACTATTGCAGTCCAATGGTTCCCTAATTTGTTTAATCCATTGATATCGGACGGAGAAATCGCGTTTTTCCCCAAAATACCCATTTTTATCATTTTTTTCAAAATATCGGACATTATTTCGACCACTTCCGGTGTACAGATTATTGTTGAAATTGCTTTATTCCTTGCAATGGTCATTTGGCTTCATGCCTCAGAAATTTCAGAAACGTCAATTCGGCCATAAAATGGAACCCGAGCTCACAAAATGGGTAGAAAATTCGAAAAAAATCGAAAAAAAAGGGCGATAACTCTGAATGAAACTTATATTACTGGAATCGGATGGACTTCAGGTATCCAAAAATGTAGGTCAAATTTCAAAATTTTGAAAAATAACAAAAATTGTCTCTCAAACAACATTTTTCATTTTTCGATCGCAAGGAGTCAGCGATGAAGTTTCGAAATATCGAAATTTTCAACTGCTATCGTCCGAGAAAAGACTCAGGGTTTCCGAAAATGTCATTTGTATGAAAATAGGTACAGAATTGACGAATCTACGGCCATTTTTTGATTTTTTGACACCGCACGAAATTCGACCACTTCCGGTCTGCGCAGAAGTTTCAAATATAGTTTATCAAGTAGCCAACACATGGTTTCCCGATAGAGAATTAGGTCCCAGATCGGTATCTGTTACAGGCACTGAGAAATAGGCTCCGGCGAAAAAAAAATAATAATAACTAGACCTGCAAGCAGCACTGAACCGGCTTTCAGGAATCATACAGGAAGTTCATTATACCATAGCCGATCCATTGAGCTACCAAACTATACTTTAATTGTTTTGCTTCAGTGACACCTTCTATCATATGTAAAAGTAATATTTGCTGGCGAAAAGACCGGTCAAAATTGTAAATTATGGCAAAATTACGTCACTTCCGGTGCCGAAAGAAATTTTTATAGGTGAAAAATAAGTCGAAAATTCGCAACATACAAAATACAAACTTTGTTTTCTACATATCGGGCAATAAATAATCAACCTATAACCCTTAAACTGAAATTAAGAAGGTATAAAACTTAAAAGTGACCCTGGGAAAATTGGCTATTATTCGACAAGGGAACATGCTAGAAGCCTTTTCTTGATATCAATATGATGGTATTGATTCAATCTTACTGCCCATTAGAGTCAGACGTTATAAAGTTAAACGAATAATAAATATAAATCCCTTCAAAAAAAAAATGTTTGTTTTGAAGGCTAAAAATACGTTTTTTGCAAAAATTACATTACTTTCGGAGATATTGAAAATGTTAATTTAGTTCATAGAAGTCACAAATGGCATCAGGCATCAAATGGTAAAAAAATGATAAAAATCGAATAATAATTGACACTTTTATAGACCAAAAACCTTGAAAAGTGACTTATAAAAGATCGCCTATTTCTCTGTAACCGTTATAAAGTCAGACGTTATAAAGTTAAACGAATAATAAATATAAATCCCTTCAAAAAAATGTTTGTTTTGAAGGCTAAAAATACGTTTTTTGCAAAAATTACATTACTTTCGGATATATTGAAAATGTTAATTTAGTTCATAGAAGTCATAAATGGCATAAGGCATCAAATGGTAAAAAAATGATAAAAATCGAATAATAATTGACACTTTTATAGACCAAAAACCTTGAAAAGTGACTTATAAAAGATCGCCTATTTCTCTGTAACCGTACAAGTTAGAAACCATTTTGTGGTATCCGTATGGTCGTATGGCTTAATTCTATTCGTTGATGGGAATCAAATATCATAATTTTAAAAATATTATAAGGCAGACTCATTTGAATAAAATATTTTTTTTTTAATTTAAAAATACAGTTTTTGCCCAGTGTAAATGTAAAATTGGCTTGACCTAGTCCAAATTGGCATTAAGCATCAAATGGAAAAAAAATATTGCAAATCGAATAATAATTCACTCTTTTATAGGCAAAATAACGTGAAAAGTGATGCATGCAAAATTGCATATTTCTCGGCAACTGCTCATATTACAAACTAATTTGCGCATCCATTCTCTTCGTCTGGATTATTGCTACGAGTTTATGAAAATTACAAATAAATATTTCAAAATATGAAGACGCTGAATGAATTGTAAATAACTGAATTTTACACTTTATTTTACATTTTATTCGAAATTGTCCGAAAATGAAATTGAAATTAAAAAATCTGAGCTAAGGATTTTGTGCACCTTTGCTGGGTGCATCCTTTTAGTTATATCAGTTTTGAAAAAAAATAATATTTGCTTTTAAAAAGTGGTACTGAACGATCAAAATTGTAGTTTTTGTTAATATTACGTCACTTCCGTTGCCGACAGAAAAATTTCACCGTAACAAAAAAAATTACAATTGGGACCACGGAGCGTATGAACTTTGTTTTATACAAATCGAATAATAAATAATTTTTCTGGGTACGAAAAACTAAATTAGCCGATGGCGGCTAACGCAAATTACCGAGACAATTTTTTTTTCTCATTTCTGCTCAAGAAGGATGATATTTTAACCCTGTGTAAAATATCATGAAAAAATATTCATAAATAAAAAAAGTATTCGTAAAAAAATTAATTTTTTTCAAAATATCGGACATTTTTTCGACTACTTCCGGTTTTACGATCATTGCCGCGATAGCTTTACGAAGTTCTTTCGATACTTAACTTTCTGTACCAGAAGTGTCAGAAACATCCATTGAGTAGTTTTGGAAAAAAAGATAAATTAAAGAGCGTTTACAAAAATTTAATGATTTTTCAATTTTTTTCAAAGTTTCATGCCATTTTTGGACCACCTATATTATTTCAATACTTTTCATTTTGGATTCACTATATAGACAACCGATAGGACTTTGAGTAAGAAAAGTTTAAGAAAAATCTGCGGCGTCGTTTTCAAGAAAAGAGCGTCTCAGAATGTTAAAAAATCGGAAAATACTAGATTTTTGGCATACAATAATTTATTTCCCTACCATCGAAATCGTATTATTTAGATACCATATGATGGTCCATTAATAGGGCTTTCCAACGACACTTTAGTTCTTTTGGTCCGCTATTACCTAAGGGAGAAATCGAGTTTTTCGCAAGTGCGACAATGTTTTTAACCCTTTTTTTTCATTTTTTGAGTACTTCCGGTATGGTTATTATTTTCGGAATAGTTTTAATAGCCCGTTTGGGCACTAAAATAGCCACAGGACTCTGTAATGATATATTACATTATCTGATCAGATAAAATGCCCCGGAGAATTCCTATGTTCAAAAGGGCCAAAAATGCAAAAAATTTAAAATATCGAAAATTAAATTTCAATAACTGCATACATATTATACATCGTTAGAATCGTAATTAGGTCAGCTATCTCAATATACAACCTTTTTTTGAAAATCTCTTAAAATAAAAAAATAGTAGAGCATTTTCCAAAATTTCACGATTTTTCGACTTTTTTCGATTTTCAGTCCGTTATTTCACCTATTCCAGAAATTTCAAAGTCTTATTGGATGGCATAATTCACAAGACTATCCAATGAACTCTCGATAGAGAAAGTTAAAAAAAAGTTGCGGTTAAGTTTTCGAGATACAGGCGTCCAAAAACGCTCCAAATCAGAAAATACTTTATTTTCAGCGTGCCATATTTTGCTTCCTGCTCATCGTATCCGTATGAATTGGGTATCATACGGTAGTACAATCCTAGTGCAGTCCAATGGTACCCTAATTGCTTTAATCCGTTGATATCGGGCGTAGAAATCGCGTTTTTCCCCAAAATATCCATTTTTTGCATTTTTTTCAAAATATTGAACATTATTTCGACCACTTCCGGTTTGAAGATCCATGTCGAAATTGCTTTATCAGTTGGTATTGGACTATAACTTCATGTTCCAGAAGTTTCAGAAACGTCAATTCTACCATAAAACGAAACCCGAGCTCGCAAAATGGGAAGAAAATTCGAAAAAAATCGAAAAACAAAGGGCGATAACTCTGAATGAAACTTATATTACTGGAATCGGATGGACTTCAGGTATCCAAAAATGTAGGTCAAATTTGAAAATTTTGAAAAATAACAAAAATTGTCTCGTAAACAACATGTTTTCAATTTTCGAACGATAAAAGTCATAGACGAATGTTCGAAATTGAAAAATGTGAGATAGCCATTGTCCCAGAAAAGATTCAGGGATTCCAAAAATGTAATTTGTTTGAAAATGGATAAAGAATTGACGAAACTATGGCCGATTTTCAATTTTTAGACAACGTGCAAAGTTCGGTCACTTCCGGTATGCGCAGAAATTTCAAAAATATTTTATCAAGTAGCCACCACATGGTTTCCCAATAGAAAATCTAATTCCAGATCGATATCTGTTTTCGATCATGGAGATCTAGGCCCCCGCGGTAAATAATAATAATAATAATAATAATAATTTTAGTAATCTCAATAGGCTTTCAGACGAAAGTATGAAAGCCTAATAATTTTAGTAATCACAATAGGCTTTCAGACGAAAGTCTGAAAGCCTAATAAATAATAATTTTAGTAATCACAATAGGCTTTCAGACGAAAGTCTGAAAGCCTAATAAGAACTAGACCTGCATGCAGGAATGACGGGTTTCACTGGTGCCACGTCACTTTCGGTGCCTCGTTACCTTTAAACATATGTCACTTCCGATACCAATGAAACCATCAAACAGGTTTCCACATAAGCATTGTAAACATCAAATAAAATGGACGAAGAATCAACCAAATCCAGCAATATCAGTTCATTTTATATATATGTTACTTGTAAGTGATCCTGGCAAAATTTCATTACTTCCGGTGATAATGAAAATGTTCAATTAGTTTTATGAAATCAGAAATGGCATAAGGCATCATAATGGCGAAAATTGTATGTAAATCGAATGAGAATTGCCACTTTTATAGACCAAAAACCTTGAAAAGTGACTTGTAGAAAATCGTCTTTTTCTCGGCAACCGTACACGATAAAAACTATCTTTTGGTATCTATATGATCGTATGGGTTCAATCCATTTGTTGATTGGAATCAAATATCATAATTTGAAATATTACAAATCAAACTCATTTGAATAAAATGTCTGTTTTGAAGGCTAAAAATACAGTTTTTGCCAAAATGACATTACTTCCGGTGATACTGAAAATGTTAAATTAGTTCTATGAAATCATAAATGACACAAGATATCATATGGTGAAAATTTTATGAAAATCGAATAATAACTGACACTTTTATAGACCAAAAACCTTGAAAAGTGACTTAAGGAAAATCGCCCATTTCTCTGCAACCGTACAAGTTAGAAACCATTTTGTGGTATCTGTATGATCGTATGGGTTCAATCTATTTGATCAATAGAATCAAATATCACAATTTGAAAAAAATAACAAATACGACTCATTTGAATAAAATATTGTTGTTTGAAGGCTAAAATTTAAGTTTTGAGCAAATGACGTCATTTCCGGTGGCAGCGCGAGGGGTAAAATGGTTTGACATAGTCCACTATGGCATTAGGCATCCAATGGCGAAAGAAAATTGAAAATCGAATAATAATTGATTCTTTTACAGCCAAAATTACGTGAAAAGTGACTCATGCAAAATTGCCTATTTCTCGGCAACTGCTTATATTACAAACTAATTTTCACATACATTCTCTTCGTATGGATTATAGCTACAAGTTTATAAAAGTTACGTAAAAATATTTTAAAATCTGAAAAGCCTGAATGAGTTGTAAATAGGTCAATTTTACGCCTTTTTTCACCTCTTAATCCCATTTGCTAGAAAATGAAAAAGAAATTAAAAAAACTGCTTCCGACATTTTTTGCGCCTTTAAAGGACACACTCTTTGAGTCATATAATTTTTCAAAAAAATAATATTTGTTTTCAAAAAATGTACCTAACTGTCAAAATTGTAGTTTTTGGTGAAATTATGCCACTTCCGGTGCCGACAGATAACACTTTTGGTAATAAAAAAAATGACAATTGAGACAACGAAGGATATGAACTTTGTTTTATACAAATCGAACAATAAAAAATGAATCTAGGACTGAAAAACTGAATTAGCCAATGGAGGCCAAGGAAAATTACTGAGACAAAATTTTTTAACATTTTTGCGCAAGTCAGATGACTCTTTAATTCTGTGCACAACACGACTAAAAAATATTCATAAATAAAAAAGTTTTTTGTAAAATTTTAAATTTCCGAAATTTGGCGCCTAATATCTTCGAAGATTTGCCGAAAATCAAAAATCGAAAGTAGCGCAGCTATGTGCCCTGTCTCCAGCTATGCCAAAATGTATCGAAAGTTAAAATCCCATGATTATTGTTAAAATTACAGCAATATTTGTAAAAACGATAACTTCGGTGATTTCGGACATTTCGCATTGTCGCAGAATGTTCAAAATAGCTTTATCCTCTAAGTCACACCCACTTTTCCAGCAAAAACCGAAGAAATGGTAACGATGCGACACGTAGTTGCTGAGATCTACTCAAAACAAAAGAAGAATAATAATAATAACTAGACTTGCTTGCAAGGCTGAAGGCTTTCACCTTACCCAAGGCAGCACAAAATGCCCACCACTCACCCCTTAAAACACACACACACACACACTTAAACAACTCAGATATTGACACTTTCTGTGCATGCGCATTACGATAGAAGGAAAGTGAAAAATATAGTTGAACAATTTACAACATTATGAACTTGGATCGGTAGAATCCAACAGACGCCAGAAATCTAAATACGCAATCAAAAACGCAAAAATTCTATAAAAAAATTTACAATTTCAGTACATTTTCAAATTTTTAGGAAAAAAGGAGAACGGCGTGGTGTTGCAATTCGACCTTTATCGCATCCACAATATCACCGGCTCTACAAAAAATATAGCTTTTTAGAACCTATTTTCATTTATGCACGTTAAAGATTTACTTTATTTCAGGTCTGTTCAGAACTTTCGCAATACTTCTAAGTACTTACTGCTTAAAACATAGGAAAAATCATTATTCAGAACTCTATCTGCTTTAGTTTCAGAGATCTACACGAGAATGAAAAAAAAAACAGTTTTTCGAATGGGACAAAAAAAAAGATCGTGTCAGATCATAACCAAAACCAAGAATCATACCTTTCAACATCAACTTTTCAACATTTGTTCAGAGGGGTGCCTTCCTTATGAATAGTTTCAGTAAATAGCGTCATTTTCGTTGGTATCATATGATAGCGTCATGTAGACAAAAAAAACCGGGATAATAATTTCAGGAGTAACTGTTATTGACTAAAATGAAGCAGCATTACCAGATATTGGTTACCAGTAAAACACCTTTAGTTCAAATATTGCCTCTTTCAAAAAAAGCTCTCTATATAATGCTTTATGTGTACACGGGACTTTGGAATCACGTCCATATCAACTACTCAAATGATTAAATATTCAATGAAATATCTACAATTTTCTGATTTCGTGCACGTTAAAGATTTGACGTCACTACATGTAACATATAAAATTTAATATTTATTACAGATAGAGTCCATGCTCAAACTGGTTATCTCAACTGAGAACGACATGGTTATCTCAGTTCGACCTTTATCCCATCCGCAATATCCCCGGCTGTACAAAAATATATTTTTTTCGAAAATCGGTTGGGAATTGACATAATTATAACCGATTTTCATTCGTGCACGTTAAAGATTTACATCACTTCCGGTCTGGTTCACAACTTTCGCAATAGTTCTAAGTACTAAATGTTTAAAACATGGGAAAAATCAATATTCAAAACTCTATCTGTTTTAGTTTCAGAGATTTACACGAGAATAAAAAAACCCGAGTTTTCCGATTGGGACAAAAAAGTATCGTAAGTGTCAAATAATAACCAAAACCCAGAATCATACATTCAACATTAAATTTTCAGTATTTATATGGAGGAGTGCCTTCCTTATAAATAGCTTCAACAGAGAGGTTTATTTTCACTGGTATCAAATGATTACGTCATGGAGACAAAAATCCAGCTATATTAATTTCAGGGGTAACTATTATTTACTAAAACGAATTATTTTCAATCTAGAAGCACCAGTAACAGATATTGGTTACTATTAAAACACCCTTAGTTCAAATATTGCCACTTTTAAAATAAGCTCTCTATATATGCTTTATACGTATGCAAAACGTTCCAATTATGACCAATTCGGACATTTGTCGATGTCACACCAATGTGTACACGGGACTTCGGAATCGCGTTTTCATGTCAGCTACTCAAATATGTAACTGGTTCAAAAATTGATTTTATATTCAATGAAATATCGCCAATTTTCGCATTTCGTGCACGTTAAAGATTTGACGTCACGAACATATAAAATGTCGATATTTATTAGAAACAGAGTCCATGCTCTAACTACATTACACTTTCTGTAACCGGTGCAATATTCGTACTTCTGCACGATACTACTGCAAGATACAACTGCTACCTCTTCAAAATTGCATTTGCTTACAAACAGCGCGAGCCGTCGATTTGTGTCAAGATGATTACGGCTATGAGGTAATTTGGGCCAAGGAGAAATAATATTAATTCAAAGACTAATTATTACACACATAAATCAAATATTTCTGCTACAGGGTCACTATACCCTTATTTTGAATAGAAGTAAAGACTCAAAGTTGAAATACTTTTTGCCCAAATATCGTCACTTTGAGAGAAAAAGGGACTTTTGAATATGCTCTAAACGTTGCTAATACGTACAGATTGTATCAACTCTTACTGCATGTTTCGCTTAACAATGAAAGGTGACGTTTTCAATTTTTGATCCCTTTGTTCTCATACTCCTGATATTTCTAACTGTTGGGCAATGGTTTCATACCTAAGACTACCGATAAAACTCTCTGTAGAAGAAGTTAAAAAAAAAACAAAAAAATTACGTTGACTTTTCGAGAAAAAGACGTCTAAAAATGCTCCAAATGGTAAAAATACGACGTTTTGGATTTTCAATCTCGTTTTTCGACTACTCATGACATTTAGAGAAATTGTACAATGGTTTCACACAATACACCACCTATAAGACTCTCGAATGAGAAAGTTTTAAAAAAATCGTAGGCGGCATTTTCGAGAAATACGCGTCTAAAGTTGATCGAAATCGTAAAAAACCTTACTTTTCAAAGTCCTATAACTTTTTCAATTTATGATAGAATCTTGTCGCTGTGGTACCATCTTGTAGATATTTTACGTGGCTATCAAATGACGCTGTACTTTAACTACTCAGTAAACAGCCAACTGAAACTTCGCATTTTGCGCACAGGCACCCATTTTTCAGAATTTTGTCAAAGTTTGGATACTTTTCTTGACCACTTCTGGTGATTAGAGCATTTTCATCCATAGTCTAAGGACTGGAGACGACTCTTGACTTCATATTCCTGAAGTTTCAGAAAAATCGTAGGCGCCGTTTTAAAAAAATAAGAACTCTACGATTTGACCAAAATGCGTAAAAAAGTGAAAAATCAAAGTTAACATTTCAGAACAAAACTTATATTGTTGGAATCGGATTGAGGTCAGCTATCCAAAAATATCAGTATTATTTTAAAATTCCAAAAAATAACAATTTTAGAAAATTTTGAAAATTTTCCATTTTTCACCAAAAAAATGAGAGCGACAAAGTTTCTAAACTCGATGTTTTTGAACTGCCATCTAGTCAGAAATGTTTTCAGCTATCCAAAAATGTAAATATCGGAAAAGTCGGATGAGAATTAGAAGAATTATGGCCGATTTTCAATTTGAGTGCACGTTAAAGATTTGACGCGTTTCCGCTTTGCGCACAAATTTGATTTTACATTTAAGCACTAACCACCACCCAGTTTCCCGACAGAAAATCAAATTTCAGACCTCTATCTCTTATAGTTGCTGAGAAATAGGCAAAGTGGAATAAAAAAAAATAATAAACTAGACTTGCTTGCAAGGCTGAAGGCTTTCACCTTGCCCAAGGCAGCACAAAATGCCCACCACCCACCCCTTAAAACACACACACACACACTTAAACAACTCAGATATTGACACTTTCTCTGCATGCGCATTACGATAGAAGGAAAGTGAACAATATAGTTGAACAATTTACAACATTATGAACTTGTATCGGTAGAATCCTACAGACGTCAGAAATCTAAATACGTAATCAAAAACTCAAAAATTCTAAAAAAAAGTTTACAATTTCAGTACATTTTCAAATTTTTAGGAAAAAAGGAGAACGGCGTGGTATTGCAATCCCCAATATCACCGGCTCTACAAAAATATAACTTTTTCGAAAATCGGTTGGGAATTGACATTATTAGGACCTATTTTCGTTTATGCACGTTAAAGATTTACTTCACTTCAGGTATGTTCAGAACTTTTGCAATACTTCTAAGTACTTACTGCTTAAAACATAGGAAAAATCATTATTCAGAACTCTATCTGCTTTAGTTTGAGAGATCTACAAGAGAATGAAAAAAAAAAAAAGTTTTTCGAATGGGACAAAAAAAAGATCGTGTCAGATCATAACCAAAACCAAGAATCATACCTTTCAACATCAACTTTTCAACATTGGTCCAGAGGGGTGCCTTCCTTATAAATAGTTTCGGTAAATAGCGTCATTTTCGCTGGTATCATATGATGGCGTCATGTAGACAAAAAACCTGGGATAATAATTTCAGGAGTAACTAAAATGAATTATTTTCAATCTAGAAGCAGCATTACCAGATATTGGTTACCAGTAAAACACCTTTAGTTCAAATATTGTCCCTTTCAAAAAAAGCTCTCTATATAATGCTTTATACGTAGGCAAAACGTTGCGATTATGACCAACTCGGACTTTTGTCAATGTCACACCAATGTGTACACGGGACTTTGGAATCACGTCCATATCAACTACTCAAATATGCAACTGGTTCAAAAATTGATTAAATATTCAATGAAATATCTACAATTTTCTGATTTCGTGCACGTTAAAGATTTGACGTCACTACATGTAACATATAAAAATTTAATATTTATTACAGATAGAGTCCATGCTCAAACTGTTTATCTCAACTAAGAACGACATGGTTATCTCAATTCGACCTTTATCCCATCCGCAATATCCCCGGCTGTACAAAAATATAATCTTTTCGAAAATCGGTTGGGAATTGACATAATTAGAACCGATTTTCATTCATGCACGTTAAAGATTTACATCACTCCCGGCTGTACAAAAATATAATTTTTTCGAAAATCGGTTGGGAATTGACATAATTAGAACCTATTTTCATTCGTGCACGTTAAAGATTTACATCACTTACGGTCTGGTTCACAACTTTCGCAATAGTTTTAAGTACTAAATGTTTAAAACATTGGAAAAATCAATATTCAAAACTCTATCTGTTTCAGATTCAGAGATCTCTACACGAGAATAAAAAAAAAAGAGTTTTCCGATTGGGACAAAAAAGTATCGTAAGTGTCAAATAATAACCAAAACCCAGAATCATACATTCAACATTAATTTTTCTGCATTTATGTAGAAGAGTACCTTCCTTATAAATAGCTTCAACAGAGAGGTTTATTTTCACTGGTATCAAATGACGACGTCATGGAGACAAAAATCCTGCGATATTAATTTCAGGGGTAACTATTATTTACTAAAACGAATTATTTTCACTCTAGAAGCACCAGTAACAGATATTGGTTACTATTAAAACACCCTTAGTTCAAATATTGCCACTTTTAAAAAAATCTCTCTATATATGCTTTATACGTATGCAAAACGTTCCAATTATGACCAATTCGGACTTTTTTCGATGTCACACCAATGTGTACACGGGACTTCGGAATCGCGTTTTCATGTCAGCTACCCAAATATGTAACTGGTTCAAAAATTGGTTTTATATTCAATGCAATATCGCCAATTTTCGGATTTCGTGCACGTTAAAGATTTGACGTCACCCACATATAAAATATCGATATTTATTAGAAACAGAGTCCATGCTCTAACTACATTAAACTTTCTATGACCGGTGCAATATTCGTACTTCTGCACGATATTACTGCAAGATACAACTGCAACCTCTTAAAATTTGGATTTGCTTATAAACAGCGCGAGCCGTCGATTTGTGTCGAGATGATTACGGCTATGAGGTAATTTTGGCCAAGGAGAAACAATATTAATTCAAAGACTAATTATTACACACATAAATCAAATATTTCTGCTACAGGGTCACTATACCCTTATTTTGAATAGAAGTAAAGACTCAAAGTTGAAATACTTTTTGCCCAAATATCGTCACTGTGAGAGAAAACGGGACTTTTGAATATGCTCTAAACGTTGCTAATACGTACAGATTGTATCAACTCTTACTGCATGTTTTGCTTAATAATGAAAGGTGACGTTTTCAATTTTCGATCCCTTTGTTCTCAAACTCCTGATATTTCTAATTGTTGCGCAATGGTTTCATACCTAAGACTACCGATAAAACTCTCTGTAGAAGAAGTTCAAAAAAAAAATTACGTTGACTTTTCGAGAAAAAGACGTCTAAAAATGCTCCAAATGGTAAAAATACGACGTTTTGGATTTTCAATCTCGTTTTTCGACTACTCATGACATTTAGAGAAATTGTACAATGGTTTCACACAATACACCACTTATAAGACTCTCGAATGAGAAAGTTTTAAAAAAATCGTAGGTGGCGTTTTCGAGAAATACGCGTCTAAAGTTGACCGAAATAGCAAAATACCTTACTTTTCAAACTCAGATAACTTTTTTATTTTTTGATAGAAACTTGTCGCTATAGTACCATCTTGTAGGTAATTCACGTGGCTATCATACGATATAATGCATTAACTACTCGGTAAACAACCAATCGATACATCTTATTTGTCGCACAGGCACCCATTTTTCTGAATTTTGTCAAAGTTTGGATACCTTTCTTGACCACTTCCGGTGATTAGAGGATTTTCATTTATAGTTTAAGGAACAATTCAGACATCTCTGTTCATCTTACCAAAGTTTCAGGAAAATCGTTGAAGTGGTTTTAAAAAAATAAGCCTTACCGTTTTTGACCAAAATGCGAAAAAAAGTGAAAAATCAAAGTTAACATTCCAGAACACAACTTACATTGTTGGAATCGGATCGACGTCAGCTATCCAAAAGTGTAATTAGAATTTCTAAATTCCTAAAAATAAACATTTTAGCAATTTTTTGAAAATTTTCCAGTATTCACCAAAAAAATGAGAGCGACAAAGTTTCTATATTCAACGTTTTTCAACTGCTATCTAGTCCGAAATGTCTCCCGCTATTCAAAAATATAAATGTCTGAAAAATCGATTGAGAATTAACTGAATTATGGCCGATTTTCAATTTTTGTGCACGCTAAAGATTTCACGCATTTCCGCTATGCGCACAAATCTGGAAATAGTTTTAAGGAGTAACCACCACCCATTTTCCCGAGGGAAAATCAAACTTCAGAACTCTATCTCTTATAGTTTCTGAGATCTAGCTTCCCCCAATAAAAAAAAAAATAATAATAAGAATAATCTTAGTAATAACAATAGTCTTTCACCATTGAAAAATGGTGAAAGCCTAATAATAATAATCTTAGTAATAACAATAGACTTTCACCATTGAAAATGGTGAAAGCCTAACTAGACCTGCATGCAGGAATGACGGGTTTCACTGGTGCCATGTTACCCTTAAACATGTCACTTCCGGTGCCAAGTTACCCTTGAACATATGTCACTTCCGGTACCAGCGAAACCACTAAACAGGTTTCCAAATTAACATTGCACACAAATAAAATGGACGCAGAATCAACAAAATCCAGCAATATCAATTCATTTTATACATTTGTTACTTGTAAATGATCTTGACAAAATTAAATTACTCCCGGTGTTAATGCAAATGATCAATTAGTCTTATGAAATCAGAAATGGCATACGATATCACATAGTGAAAATTTTATGTAAATCGAATAATAATTGCCACTTTTAAAGACCAAAAAACTTGAAAAGTGACTTGTAGAAAATCTGCTATTTCTCTGCAACCGTACAAGTTACAAACCATTTTGTGGTATCTGTATGATCGTATGGGTTCATTCTATTAGTTGATTGGCATCAAATACCATAATTTGAAAAAGATTTCAAAACAGACTCATTTGAATAAAATATCTGTTTTGGAGGCTAAAAATACAGTTTTTGACAAAATGACGTTACTTCCGGTGATAATGAAAATCTTCAATTACTTGTATGAAATCCCAAATGGCATTAGGTATAACATGGTGTGACGTTTATGAAAATCGAATAATAATTGACCCTTTTATGGCCCCGAAACCTCCAAAAGTGACCTGTAGAAAACCGTCTATTTCTCGGCAACCGAATAAGTTAGAAACCATTTTATGATATCTATATGACCATATGAGTTTTCTTTATATGTGAATTTAAACCAAAAGTTAAAATTATTTATACATATTAAGTTATTCTTGCTTGAATAAAACATTGATTTAAAAAGTTTAAAATGCATTTTTTGACCAAATGATGTCACTTCCGGTGTCAATTTTAAATTGTAATCAACTTGATATAACGCTACGTGCTTTTTCAATCAAATGATGTCACTTTTATAAAAATCCAATCATAATTGACTATTTTACAGGCAAAATAACGAAAACAGTGACTTGTACAGAACTGCCCATTTCTTGGTAACTGCTTATATTACAAACGAATTTTAACATACATTTTCTTCGTATGGATTATAGCTACAAGTTTATAAAAGTTACGAAGAAATATCTTAAAATCTGAAAAGCCTGAATAGGTTGTAAATAGGCCAATTTTACACCATTTTTAGCCTCTTAATCGAATTTGCTCGAAAATGAAATCGAAATTAAAAAAACTGCTTCCTACATTTTTTGCGCCATGAAAAGACACACTCTTTGAGTCATATAATTTTTCAAAAAAAAAATATTTGTTTTCGAAATAGGAAAATAACTGTCAAAATTGTAGTTTTTGGTAAAATTATGCCACTTCCTGTGCCGACAGGTAACATTATTGGTAACAAAAAAAATGACAATTGAGACAACGAAGCATATGAACTTTGTTTTATACAAATCGAACAATAAAAAATTAATCTAGGACTGAAAAACTGAATTAGCCAATGGCGGCCAAGGAAAATTACTGAGACAAAAATTTTAACATTTTTGCACTAGTCAGATGACTCTTTAATTCTGTGCACAATACGACTAAAAAATATTCATAAATAAAAAAGTTTTTTGTAAAATTTTAAATTTTCGAAATTTGGCGCCTAATATCTTCGAAGATTAGCCGAAAATCAAAAATCGAAAGTAGCGTAGCTATGTGCCCTGTCTCAGGCTATGCCAAAATTTATCGAAAGTTAAAATCCAATGATTATTGTTAAAATTACTGCAATATTTTCAAAAACAATAACTTCGGTGATTTCGGACATTTCGCATTGTAGCAGAACGTTCAAAATAGCTTTATCCTCTAAGTCACACCCACTTTCCCAGTAAAACCGAAGAAATCGTAACGATGCGACACGTAGTTGCTGAGATCTATTCAAATTGGAATCTGAATAATAATAATAACTAGACCTGCAAGCAGCACTGAACCGGCTTTCAGGAATCATACAGAAAGTTTATTATACCATAGCCGATCCATTGAGCTACCAAACTATACTTTAGTTGTTTTGCTTCAGTGACACCCTATACCATATGTTAAAGTAATATTTGCTGGCGAAAAGACCGGTCAAAATTGTAAATTATGGCAAAATTACGTCACTTCCGGTGCCGAAAGAAATTTTTATAGGTGAAAAATAAGTCGAAAATTCGCGACATACAAAATACAAACTTTGTTTTATCATATCGGGCAATAAATAATTAAGGTAAAAAACTTAAAAGTGACCCTGGGAAAATTGGCTATTATTCAACAAGGGAACATGCTAGAAGCCTTTTCTTGATATCAATATGATGGTATTGATTCAATCTTACTGCCCATTAGAGTTAGACGTTATAAAGTTAAACGAATGATAAATATAAATCCCTTCAAAAAAATGTTTGTTTTGAAGGCTAAAAATGTTTTTTTTTGCAAAAGTTACATTACTTCCGGTTATATTGAAAATGTTAATTTAGTTCACAGAAGTCATAAATGGCATAAGGCATCAAATGGTAAAAAAATTATTAAAATCGTATAATTATTGACACTTTTATGGACGAAAACCCTTGAAAAGTAACTTATAGAAGATCGCCTATTTCTCTGTAACCGTACAAGTTAGAAACCATTTTGTGGTATCTGTATGGCTGTATGGCTTCATTCTATTCGTTGATGGGAATCAAATATCATAATTCTAAAAATATTATAAGGCAGACTCATTTTAATAAAATATTTGTTTTTTAGGTTAAAAATACAGTTTTTGCCCAAATGACGTCATTTCCGGTCACAGTGAAATTGTAAAATTGGCTTGACCTAGTCCAAATTGGCATTAAGCATCAAATGGAAAAAAAAATTGCAAATCGAATAATAATTCCCTCCTTTATAGGCAAAATAACGTGAAAAGTGATGCATGCAAAATTGCATATTTCTCGGCAACTGCTCATATTACAAACTAATTTTCCCATACATTCTCTTCGTCTGGATTAATGCTCCGAGTTTATGAAAATAACAAATAAATATTTTAAAATATGAAGACGCTGAATGATTTGTAAATAACTGAATTTTACACTTTATTTTACATTTTATTCGAAATTGCCCGAAAATGAAATTGGAATTAAAAAATCTGAGCTAAAGATTTTGTGCACCTTTGCAGGGTGCATCCTTTTAGTTATATCAGTTTTGAAAAAAATAACATTTGCTTTCAAAAAGTGGTACAGAACTGTCCAAATTGTAGTTTTTGTTAATATTACGTCACTTCCGTTGCCGACAGAAAAATTTCACCGTAACAAAAAAAATTACAATTGGGAACACGGAGCATATGAACTTTGTTTCATACAAATCGAACAATAAATAATTGTTCTGGGTACGAAAAACTAAATTAGCCGATGGCGGCTAACGCAAATTACCGAGACAATTTTTTTTCTCATTTCTGTTCAAGTAGGATGATATTTTAACCCTGTGTAAAATACCATCAAACAATATTCATAAATGAAAAAGGTTTTCGTAAAAAAAAATTTTTTTTTCAAAATATCGGACATTTTTTCGACTACTTCCGGTTTTACGATCATTGTCGTGATAGCTTTACGAAGTTCTTTGGATACTTAACTTTACGTACCAGAAGTGTCAGAAACATCCATTGAGTAGTCTTGGGAAAAAAGATAAATTAAAGCGCGTTTCCAAAAATTTAACGATTTTTCAATTTTTTTCAAAGTTTGAGGCCATTTTTAGACCACCTACATTATTTCAATGCTTTTCATTTTGGATTCACTATATAGACAACCGATAGGACTTTGAGTAAGGAAAGTTTAAGAAAAATCGTAGGCGTTGTTTTCGAGAAAAGGGCGTCTCGGAATGTTAAAAAATCGGAAAATACTAGATTTTTGGCATACAATAATTTATTTCCTTACCATCGAAATCGTATTATTTAGATACCATATGATGGTCCATTAATAGGGCTATCCAACGACACTTTAGTTCTTTTGGTCCGCTATTACCTAAGGGAGAAATCAAGTTTTTCGCAAGTGCGACAATTTCTTTAACCTTTTTTTTCATTTTTTGAATACTTCCGGTGTGGTTATTATTGTAGGAATAGTTTTAATAGCCGGTTTGGGCACTAAAATAGCCACAGGGCTCTGTAATGATGTATTACATTATATGATCAGATAAAGTGCCCCTGGGAAATCTGGTGTTCAAAAGTGCCAAAAATGCAAAAAAATTAAAATATCGAAAATTAAATTTCAATAACCACATACATATTATACATCGTTAGAATCGTAATTAGGTCAGCTATCTGAATATACAACCTTTTTTTGAAAATCTCTTAAAATAAAAAAATGGTGGAGCATTTTCCAAAATTTCACGATTTTTCGACTTTTTTCGATTTTCAGTCCCTTTTTTATCCTATTCCAGACATTTCAAAGTCTTATTGGATGGCTTCATGCAAAATACCTCCAAAAGGACTCTCAATAGAAAAAATTAAAAAAAAATTGTAGGTTAAGTTTTCGAGATACAGGCGTCCAAAAATGCTAAAAATCAGAAAATACTTGATTTTCAGCGTGCCATATTTTGCTGCCTGATCATAGTATCTGTATGAATTGGGTATCATACGATAGTACAATCCTAGTCCAGTCCAATGGTACCCTAATTTGTTTAATCCATTGATATCGGACGGAGAAATCGCGTTTTCCCCAAAACTATCCATTTTTTTGCATTTTTTCAAAATATTGCACATTATTTCGACTACTTCCGGTCTACGGATCATTGTTGAAATTGCTTTATTCCTTGCAATGGTCATTTGGCTTCATGCCTTAGAAGTTTCAGATTCGCCAATTCGGCCATATAACGAAACCCGAGCTCACAAAATAGGTAGAAAATTCGAAAAAAATCGAAAAATAAAGGGCGATAACTCTGAATGAAACTTATATTACTGGAATCGGATGGACTTAAGGTATCCAAAAATATAAGTCAAATTTGAAAATTTTGAAAAATGAAAAAAATTGTCTCTTAAACAAAATTTTTCAATTTTCGAACGCTAGAAGTCAGCGACGAAGTTTCGAAATTACAAAATCTTAGATTGCTATTGGCTCGAAAAAGATTCAGGGTTTCCGAAAATGTCATTTGTTTGAAAATGGGTAAATAATTGACGAAACTATGGCCAATTTTCCATTTTGTGACAACGTACAAAGATCTGCCACTTCCGGTATGCGCAGAATTTTCGAAAATACTTTATCAAGTAGCCACCACATGGTTTCCCGAAAGAAAAGTTGATTTCAGATCGATATCTGCTTTCGATCATGGAGAACTTGGCCCCCGCGGTAAATAATAATAATAACTAGACCTGCAAGCAGCACTGAACCGGCTTTCAGGATTCAGACAGGAAGGTTCTTATACTATAACCGATCCATTGAGCTACCAATGTATACTTTAGTTGTTTTGCTTCAGTGACACCCTCTATCATATGTAAAAGTAATATTTGCTGCCGAAAAGACCGGTCAAAATTGTAAATTATGGCAAAATTACGTCACTTCCGGTGCCGAAAGAAATTTTTATAGGTGAAAAATACGTCGAAAATTCGCAACATACAAAATACAAACTTTGTTTTATACATATCGGGCAATAAATAATTAACCTATAGCCCATAAACTGAAATTAAGATGGTAAAAAACTTAAAAGTGACCATGTGAAAATTGGCTATTATTCGACAAGGGAACATGCTAAAAGCCTTTTCTTGATATCAATATGATGGTATTGATTCAATCTTACTGCCCATTAGAGTCAGACGTTATAAAGTTAAACGAATAATAAATATAAATCACTTCAAAAAAATATTTGTTTTGAAGGCTAAAAATACGTTTTTTGCAAAAATTACATTAGTTCCGGTGATATTGAAAATGTTAACTTAGTTCATAGAAGTCATAAATGGCATAAGGCATCAAATGGTAAAAAAAATTATAAAAATCGAATAATAATTGACACTTTTATAGACCAAAAACCTTGAAAAGTGACTTATAGGAGATCCCCTATTTTTCTGTAACCGTACAAGTTAGAAACCATTTTGTGGTATCTGTATGGTCGTATGGCTTCATTCTATTCGTTGATGGGAATCAAATATCACAATTTTAAAAATATTATAAGGCAGACTCATTTGAATAAAATATTTATTTTTTAGGTTAAAAATACAGTTTTTGCCCAAATGACGTCATTTCCGGTCGCAGTGAAAATGCAAAATTGGCTTGATCTAGTCCAAATTGGCATTAGGCATCAAATGGAAAAAAAATATTGCAAATCGAATAATAATTCACTCTTTTATAGGCAAAATAACGTGAAAAGTGATGCATGCAAAATTGCGTATTTCTCGCCAACTGCTCATATTACAAACTAATTTTCGCATACATTCTCTTCGTCTGGATTATTGCTACGAGTTTATGAAAATTACAAATAAATATTTCAAAATATGAAGACGCTGAATGAATTGTAAATAACTGAATTTTACACTTTATTTTACATTTTATTCGAAATTGCCCGAAAATGAAATTGAAATTAAAAAATATGAGCTAAGGACTTTGTGCACCTTTGAAGGGTGCATACTTTTAGTTATAACAGTTTTGAAAAAAAAAATATTTGCTTTCAAAAGATGGTACCGAACTGTCAAAATTATATAATGAGAAAACTAAATTCATTGAGCTTATAAACATTATTTACTATATCCATTTTACGGCAGTTTAACGTCAATCTGATGAAAATTAATTCAGATATCGTCACTCAAAGTCGCAAATATAGACCTACCGTAAAAACGACTTGGCCAATTATTGAAAACACTCTTAATCCCCTCAGACGCCAGTGACCGAATGCATATTCGGAATGTTTATTCCTTAATTACCTATATACACCCGGCGTGTGTATTCGTTAACGCCTGACTGATTCCTTAATCCCCCTAATTAAATAACAATTGACTACGGAATAATTTGTTTTGTAATTTAGAATTTGTTTTATAAAGACCGTTGTTGTAGCCATATTCCCCGTGTTTTTTTTTATTAGAATAAGCCGACCGTAAGCCAACAATAATTGGCTTCTGATTGAAACAAGATTGGTGTGAAATTGTTATAGCCGGCGCTACGGACATCTTTTAAGCCGATAGAAATAATCAATTGTCGGCTTTTAAGAAACGAAATGGTTTCAAATAATAATCATTAGGGGTCTGACTGTCGATAGTGTGTATCGATAGTAAAAAGAAACTATCGATAAAAATTGCGAGTCAAGCAAACTATCGATAGCTTCGATAGTTTGTAATAGCGAAAGTAACATGGCTCAAATTCACTCGTATTTGTCGAATAATTACTCTGTATTTATAACAAAAAGCTCCGTTATCACTAAAATAGCGTTACACGATCTCAATGTCACATGGAAATCTTCGTCTACCATATTAGGCATGGCTTACTAAGAAATGTGTAAAATAGTTGATTTTGGCGCGAAAAAGCTGAGAATGGTCACGTACGCCAATAACAGACATGCTGAAAGCATGTCGCATATGACAGGAAAGATGGCTATGACTTTTTTTTTACAAATTACTAAACTACCAATGTAATATTAATAACATACAATTTTATATAATATAAAGAAAAAAAAACAATTTACTTTATTATTTAATTCACAATCAGAATGCGACGTTACCGTGTACCCGAGATGCCAGCTTAGGAGGCTCTTCTATTCGCCCCCCTCCCCTTCTGCCGCTCCTTTAGAAGACACATGTTGTTTTTATCTGCACCGTCTTGTGTCGCTTCATTCTGTCGGTTTATTTGTCGATATGACTACCGATAACCGTGTTAAAATATTACGTACTGATTTACAGGCTGGAGATGTTGATCAACTAGTGAATTGTAATCTATTCTAGTCACAAATATATAATCTATTACAACTTAAGACGAGAAAGGTCGGCTTTTGAAACTACTTTGACTTATAGTAGCTTACGTGTAAAATTACGAGTTAATGATTACGCCAGTCAAATGTTAATTGGACCGACAAATACACACGTGTTAACTGGCGGTGTGTATACAGTGAGATATCGTACAGATAGTGATATATTGTATAGATAATGTGTATAGATTATGTGTAGTGCCTGTGACGTCACCAGCCAATCAATCGGATAAAGGTTGTAATTGAAAATTTGAAAACCGTTTTTGGCTGTCTGATGTTTAAACGTTAATATCTCAATTAATTTTAATCAGATTGGAGTGAACTTGACGTAAAATGAATGAAGTAACCCTTAGCTATCAATATATGCAATTAAAAATTACTATTTTATGTGGTCTTTAATTTAGTTCATAGAATTCATAAATGGCATAAAGCATCAAATGGTAAAAAAATTATAAAAATCGAATAATAATTGAAACTTTTATAGACCAAAAACCTTGAAAAGTGACTTATCGAAGATCGCCTATTTCTCTGTAACCGTACAAGTTAGAAACCATTTTGTGGTATCTGCAGGGTCGTATGGCTTCATTCTATTCGTTGATGGGAATTGAATATCGTAATTTTAAAAATATTATAAGGCAGACTCATTTAAATAAAATATTTCTTTTTTAGGTTAAAAATGCAGTTTTTGCCTATATGACGTCATTTCCGGTCACAGTGAAAATGTAAAATTGGCTTGACCTACTCTAAATTGGCATTAGGCATCAAATGGAAAAGCGAATATTGCAAATCGAATAATAAATCACGTTTTTATAGGCAAAATAACGTGAAAAGTGATGCATGCAAAATTGCATATTTATCGGCAACTGCTCATATTACAAACTAATTTTAGCATACATTCTCTTCGTCTGGATTATTGAAAATTACAAATAAACATTTCAAAATATGAAGACGCTGAATGAATTGTAAACAACTGAATTTTACACTTTATTTTACATTTTATTCGAAATTGCCCGAAAATGAAATTGAAATTAAAAAATCTGAGCTAAGGATTTTGTGCACCTTTGCAGGGTCCATCCTTTTAGTTATATCAGTTTTGAAAAAAATTAATATTTGCTTTCAAAAAGTGGTACCGAACTGTCAAAATTGTAGTTTTTGTTAATATTACGTCACTTACGTTGCCGACAGAAAAATTTCACCGTAACAAAAAAAAAAAAATTACAATTGGGACCACGGAGCAGGTGAACTTTGTTTTATACCAATCGAACAATAAATAATTTTTCTGGGTACGAAAAACTAAATTAGCCGATGGCGGCTAACGCAAATTACCGAGACAATTTTTTTTCTCATTTCTGCTCAAGTAGGATGATATTTTAACCCTGTGTAAAATATCATCAAAAAATATTCATAAATAAAAAAGCTTTTCGTAAAAAATATTTTTTTTTTCAAAATATCGGACTACTTCCGGTTTTACGATCGTTGTCGTGATAGCTTTACGAAGTTCTTTGGATACTTAACTTTCTATACCAGAAGTGTCAGAAACATCCATTGAGTAGTTTTGGAAAAAAAGATAAATTAAAGAGCGTTTACAAAAATTTAACGATTTTTCAACTTTTTTTCAAAGTTTGATGCCATTTTTGGACCACCTATATTATTTCAATGCTTTTCATTTTGGATTCACTATATAGACAACCGATAGGACTTTGAGTAAGAAAAGTTTCAGAAAAATCTGCGGCGGCGTTTTCGAGAAAAGGGCGTCTCAGAATGTTAAAAAATCGGAAAATACTTGATTTTTGGCATACAATCATTTATTTCCTTACCATCGAAATCGTATTATTTAGATACCATATGATGGTCCATTAATAGGACTATCCAACGACACTTTAGTTCTTTTGGTCCGCTATTACCTAAGAGAGCAATCAAGTTTTTCGTAAGTGAGACAATGTTTTTAACCTTTTTTTTTTTCATTTTTTGAATACTTCCGGTACGGTTATTATTGTCGGAATAGTTTTAATAGCCGGTTTGGGCACTAAAATAGCCACAAGGCTCTGTAATCATATATTACATTATCTGATCAGATAAAATGCCCCTGAGAAATCCTGTGTTCAAAAGTGCCAAAAATGAAAAAAAAAATTAAAATATCGAAAATTAAATTTCAATAATTACATACATATTATACATCGTTAGAATCGTAATTAGGTCAGCTATCTGAATATACAACCTTTTTTAAAAAATCTCTTCAAATAAAAAAAAAGTAGAGCATTTTCCAAAATTTCACGATTTTTCGACTTTTTTCGATTTTCAGTCCGTTATTTCACCTATTCCAGATATTTCAAAGGCTTATTGGATGATTTCATGCAAATTAACTCCGAAAGGACTCTCGATAGAAAAAATTTAAAAAAAAGTTGCGGTTAAGTTTTCGAGATATAGGCGTCCAAAAACGCTCCAAATCAGAAAATACTTGATTTTCAGCGTGCCATATTTTGCTGCCTGATCATAATATCCGTATGAATTGGGTATCATAGGATAGTACAATCCTAGTGCAGTCCAATGGTACCATAATTTCTTTCATCCATTGATATCGGGCGGAGGAATCGCGTTTTTCCCCAAAATATCCATTTTTTGCATTTTTTTCAAAATATTGCACATTATTTCGACCACTTCCGGTTAAAGGATTCTTGTCGAAATTGCTTTATCAGTTGGTATTGGACTATAACTTCATGTTCCGTAAGTTTCAGAAACATCATTTTGGCTGTAAAACGACACCACAGCTCACAAAATGGGAAGAAAATTCGAAAAAAATCGAAAAATAAAGGGCGATAACTCTGAATGAAACTTATATTACTGGAATCGGATTGACGTCAGGTATCCAAAAATGTAGGTCAAATTTGCAAATTTTGAAAAATAACAAAAATTGTCTCGTAGGCGACGTGTTTTGAATTTTCGAACGATAGAAGTCAGCGACGAAGTTTCGAAATTGCGAAATGTGAGATTGCTATTGTCTTGGAAAAGTCTCAGGCTTTCCAAAAATGTGATTTGTTTGAATATAGGTAGAGAATTGACGACACCACGGCCGATTTTTTATTTTTTACCAACGTTCAAAATTCGACCACTTCCGGTCTGCGCAGAAGTTCAAAAATTGCTTTATTGAGTAGCCACCACATGGTTTCCCGATAGAAAGATGAACCGCAGATCGGTATCTCTTTTCGATCATAGAGAAATAGGCTCCGGCGGTAAATAATAATAATAAAAAAAAAAATAATAATTTTAGTAATCTCAATAGGCTTTCAGACGAAAGTCTGAAAGCCTAATAATAATTTTAGTAATCTCAATAGGCTTTCAGACGAAAGTCTGAAAGCCTAATAATAATAAGAAGAAGAATAATAATTTTAACAAAAACAATAGTGTTTCACACAAGCTACGCAGTGTGAAACCCTAATAAGAAGAATAACTAGACCTGCAAGCAGCACTGAAACGGCTTTCAGGAATCATACAGGAAGTTCATTATACCATAGCCGATCCATTGAGCTACCAAACTATACTTTAATTGTTTTGCTTCAGTGACACCTTCTATCATATGTAAAAGTAATATTTGCTGGCGAAAAGACCGGTCAAAATTGTAAATTATGGCAAAATTACGTCACTTCCGGTGCCGAAAGAAATTTTTATAGGTGAAAAATAAGTCGAAAATTCGCAACATACAAAATACAAACTTTGTTTTATACATATCGGGCAATAAATAATCAACCTATAACCCATAAACTGAAATTAAGAAGGTATAAAACTTAAAAGAGACCCTGGGAAAATTGGCTATTATTCGAAAAGGGAACATGCTAGAAGCCTTTTCTTGATATCAATATGATGGTATTGATTCAATCTTACTGCCCATTAGAGTCAGACGTTATAAAGTTAAACGAATAATAAATATAAATCCCTTCAAAAAAAATGTTTGTTTTGAAGGCTAAAAATACGTTTTTTGCAAAAATTACATTACTTTCGGATATATTGAAAATGTTAATTTAGTTCATAGAAGTCATAAATGGCATAAGGCATCAAATGGTAAAAAAATGATAAAAATCGAATAATAATTGACACTTTTATAGACCAAAAACCTTGAAAAGTGACTTATAAAAGATCGCCTATTTCTCTGTAACCGTACAAGTTAGAAACCATTTTGTGGTATCCGTATATTATATTATTTCAATGCATTTCATTTTCGATTCACTATATAGACAACCGATAGGACTTTGAGTAAGAAAAGTTTGAGAAAAATCTGCGGCGTCGTTTTCGAGAAAAGGGCGTCCCAGAATGTTAAAAAAATCGGAAAATAATATATTTTTGGCATACAATAATTTATTTCCTTACAATCGAAATCGTATTATTTAGATACCATATGATGGTCCATTAATAGGGCTATCCAGCGACACTTTAGTTCTTTTGGTCCGCTATTACCTAAGGGAGAAATCAAGTTTCTCGCAACTGCGACAATGGTTTTAACCTTTTTTTTTCATTTTTTGAATACTTCCGGTATGGTTATTATCGTCGGAATAGTTTTAATAGCCGGTTTGGGCACTAAAATAGCCACGGGGCTCTGTAATGATATATTACATTATCTCATCAGATAAAATGCCTCTGAGAAATCCTATGTTCAAAAGTGCCAAAAATGCAAAAAAATTAAAATATCGAAAATTAAATTTCAATAACTACATACATATTATACATCATTAGAATCGTAATTAGGTCAGCTATCTGAATATACAACCTTTTTTTGAAAATCTCTTAAAATAAAAAAATAGTAGAGCATTTTCCAAAATTTCACGATTTTTCGACTTTTTTTGATTTTCAGTCCCTTTTTTATCATATTCCAGACATTTCAAAGTCTTATTGGATGGCATAATTCACAAGACTATCGAATGGACTCTCGATAGAGAAAGTTAAAAAAAAAAGTTGCGGTTAAGTTTTCGAGATACAGGCGTCCAAAAACGCTCCAAATCAGAAAATACTTGATTTTCAGCGTGCCATATTTTGCTTCCTGCTCGTCGTATCCGTACAAATTGGGTATCATACGATAGCACAATACTAGTGCAGTCCAATGGTACCCTAATTTGTTTAATCCATTGATATCGGACGGAGAAGTCGCGTTTTTCCACAAAATACCCATTTTTTGCATTTTTTTCAATATATCGGACATTATTTCGACCACTTCCGGTGTACAGATTATTGTTGAAATTGCTTTATTCCTTGCAATGGTCATTTGGCTTCATGCCTCAGAAATTTCAGAAACGTCAATTTGGCCATAAAACGAAACCCGAGCTCGCAAAATGGGTAGAAAATTCGAAAAAAATCGAAAAATAAAGGGCGATAACTCTGAATGAAACTTATATTACTGGAATCGGATGGACTTCAGGTATCCAAAAATGTAGGTCAAATTTCAAAATTTTGAAAAATAACAAAAGTTGTCTCTCAAACAACATTTTTCATTTTTCGATCGCAAGAAGTCAGCGATGAAGTTTCGAAATATCGAAATTTTCAACTGCTATCGTCCGAGAAAAGACTCAGGGTTTCCGAAAATGTCATTTGTATGAAAATAGGTACAGAATTGACGAATCTACGGCCGTTTTTTGATTTTTTGACACCGCACGAAATTCGACCACTTCCGGTCTGCGCAGAAGTTTCAAATATAGTTTATCAAGTAGCCAGCACATGGTTTCCCGATAGAGAATCAGGTCCCAGATCGGTATCTGTTACAGGCACTGAGAAATAGGCTCCGGCGAAAAAAAAAATAATAATAACTAGATCTGCTACTGTCCCATGCAGATATGAAAGCTTTCATATTCATCGTCACGTGTCATCGATTATATCAAGTATCTCAAATAAAAGGATAAGAATAACAAACTATGAAACATTGAGTAATCTGAAAACTAAAGGGAAATAACTGATACTTGTGTTGCTGTAACCGGGATGAATGAGATAACTTTGAACAAAACTAAAACTTTTTGAATCAGGTTGAACTCAACTGTTTGAATATGTACGTTAAATATGTAGATTTGGAAAATTATAAAGACATAATATCAAAATCGCTCAAAAACTCACAAAGTTACAAATTTAAATGTAGTGAGAAACATTGCACCCGGGCAAAAAAATAATCTTTAAACTAAAGGGAAATAACTGAAACTTGTATAGCTGTAATCGGGCTTCCAAGATATGCTATATAATTATGGTTTCCAAATACGTTTGGTTATAAGTAGGAAATCGTGACGACTTCTTAAGCATGTTTTAAACAAAGGGTCATAGACTGCAATATACAAGAATGGCACTCTGCAATAAAAAAAATGGCCAAAGCAAGATTTCTATGCAGAAATCAAATAATTGCTAGAACCAAAAAAATATTTATCCACTATAATAAATAAGCAACATAGAGAAAATGAAATGAAATTGAATGGGGTTTAACGTCCTACTGTTCTGCTCCTACAATGGGCTAATGAAGACGGCCATACGCCATAAAGTGTGCAATGAGGGAAATTTTACCTGGGCAGCTGCGTTACGGCCTACGAGGCGACCATACTCCTTGTCACGTACAACCAAGAAATCGAAACAAGGACAGTTGACTCAATGACAGACGTTATGATACAGAGCGCACGTGCTAACCATTCAGCCACGCAACCTCCCTAAAATCGGCAAATTGCTGACCTACAGCGAGAAACATTTCAACCGGGCCAAATTTTCTATTTTAACAGTTTAATTTGCACGGTACCTTTAGTTATCAACCGAATATTACAAAACTTTTAAAAATAAGCTCCCCCTGACCAGCTTAATCGTTCGCAATAAACGTTTGCCCATTAAAATCGACAAATTGCTGAATTTAAAGTGAGAAACATTACAACCGGGCCAAATTTTCTGTTTTATCACTTTAACAGTACCTTTGATTACCAACCGATTATTACCAAACTTTAAAAAGAGAAAGAGAGAAATGCGGCCTAACGTCCATTCGACACAAACTAGGTCATTTCGGGACTAACATATGTTTTTTAATTTTATTTAAAAACTCCCCTTGCACGTACTGGTCTTTAGCCGTTGGGAGGAAACCGAAGAACACGGAGAAAACCCATGAGGTCGGACATCATACACCATGTCACGTGCAACCTGGAGATCGAAACGACGCCCGTTGACTCAATGACAAAGGTTACGATACAGCGAGCACATGCTAACCATTCAGCCATCCAGCCTCCCTGAATTCGGAAAATTGCTGACTTATAGCAAGAAACATTTCAACCGGGCGAAATTTTCTGTTTTAACAGTTTAATGTGCACGGTACTTTAATTACCAACCGATTATTACAAAACTTTTGAAAATAAGCTCCAACTGACCAGCTTAATCGTATGCAATAAACGTTTTGCCTGAATTGAAAGTTCTGCACAGAGAAGGTTCATCTCGATTTCCCGGCGTGGTTCCCTTGTCAGTAAGGCAGAACGGAGGGCCTGACAAGCACAGCTGTCTAGTCCTACGGATGGGACGAAAAACCAAGGTCCCGTGTACACATTGGAGTGCACGTAAAATTACCCTAAGCAGTTGGAATTCCATACTGTTGAATAAGCTCTATACGATGACTAAATGCGTAGATTGTAGTCACCCACACTTCATGTTTCACCCACACTGTAGTCACCCACACTGCATGTTTCGCTCAACAATGAAAGGGTGCCGTTTTCAATGTTCGATCCTTTTGTTCTTCTACTCCTGATATGTTGGACCGTTGATCGATGGTTTCATATAAAAGACTACCAATAAGACTCTTTGTAGAAGAAGTTCCCAAAAAATAGTATGTTGACTTTACGAGAAAGACCTCTAAACATGCTCCAAATTGTAAAAATACGACTTTTTGGATTTTCAATCTCTTTTTTTCGGCTATCCCTGATATTTAAAAAAAAATGATACAATCATTTCACACAACAGGCTACCTATTAGACTCTCTATTGACAAAAGTTTCACCACCCTCCCTTCATTATAACCGAAGTTATCGTGCCCTAAATAATCAACAAATCAGCATGCTTATCTCTGCTTACCCTAAGCAGAAAATGCTCATCTTTGAAGTCAATCATAACATTGACCTAGTAAACGTCTACACCAAGTTTGAACATTCTAGCTTAATTAGAAGGACAGTTATTGTGTTCCGAAGTCCGGTCCTTTCAAATTGCTTCTATTTTTCATTTTCAATTCAAAATTGTGACCATCACATGACCGAAATCGAAATTCTGATCCGATAGATTTTTAGGCATTCCTTCAAGGATTCCGAAAATATAACTCCCGAGTCTGTAAGTAAAATAGCAAAAAAGCCTTTTTGAGTTTTCACGTTTAAAGATGGTGGCACTTCCGGTTCGATCGACAAACTCCATATTTTGTGTACGAATCAGCAATTCCTTGTCTAGTATCGAAAAAAAAAATTAGGTCATTCTGACCTATATTTCGACGATTTTTTTGAAAACTTTGATCCTTAATTTCACCAAGGGGTGATAATTTAGAAAATTTCTAATTATATTTTTGAAGTCACATCATTAAGGTCTACTTACATATTAAATTTCATGAAAATCGCACAACTATTAAAGAAGTTGTCAAATTGGTCTAAACTTCCGGTTCGAAATCACAGCGACGAATTTTCGAAATTCGAAAATGTGAAACTGCAGATGAAAATGATTTTTTCAAGGTATTCAAAGAAAAAAGAATTAGTAAAATCGGTCAAAAAATAACAAAGTTACGACTATGCTTTGTCCATTTCGTCGTTCGTAAATTTCGGTGATTTCGGATTCGTAAAACGTTTTGAAAATATATTTAATCAAGGTTCGCACCCCATTTTTGGGGGGGTAGGTCAAAATTTCAGAAAGATCCTACGGATAGATTCTGAGAAATCCGATTTGCAGAAAACACACACAAAAAAAATAACTAGATCTGCTACTGTCCCATGCAGATATGAAAGCTTTCATATTCATCGTCACGTGTCATCGATTATATCAAGTATCTCAAATAAAAGGATAAGAATAACAAACTATCAAAATTGGTCAAAAACTCGCGAAGTTACAAGTCTAAATATAGTATGAAACATTGAGTAATCTGAAAACTAAAGGGAAATAACTGATACTTGTGTTGCTGTAATCGGGATGACTCCCGACTTCAAAACTTTCAGAAAAATGAAATGAAAATGGTAAGAAAACATCGAAAAATTAAATGAGATAACTTTGAACAAAACTAAAACTTTTTGAATCAGGTTGAACTCAACTGTTTGAATATGTACGTTAAATATGTAGATTTGGAAAATTATAAAGACATAATATCAAAATCGGTCAAAAACTCACAAAGTTACAAATTTAAATGTAGTGAGAAACATTGCACCCGGGCAAAAAAATAATCTTTAAACTAAAGGGAAATAACTGAAACTTGTATAGCTGTAATCGGGTTTCCAAGATATGTTATATGATTATGGTTTCCAATATGTTCGGTTATAAGTAGGAAATCGTGACGACTTCTTAAAGTTGGGTTCCCAGATAAGTATTTATCGGGTGGTCATTGCCTATAAAAGTATGGCAATTTTGGTATATATGGAAAGAAGAGATATCCAATTTTACTAGAAAAATACTGGATTCCCTGAAAAACACTCATGGAGCGTAAACAAGACAAAAATGTAATGGGTTCCCTTAAAGGACAATATTGGTGCCAGTCATTATCACATATGTGATAGAACTGATTAAACACTTTCCAAATATAATATTAAAACAGAGATCATCGCTACCATAGAGGAGTAATAAAGGATTCATGAAATCGGAAGTGACGAACGCCAAAGGAAAACACGAGTTATTCCTCTATATAGCTAACTGAAGTGACTAGTGATTACAGATACATGGGCGAATATCTGCTCACTAATAATTCCCTCGAAGACCCAAAGTTGCTGTGTGACACTGTGAGAGAATATCTTACAATTCATAAAAAGAATTGGCTGTCACTACATAAGAGAACGCGAAAGAAAAACAGAAAAAGGTTCGTGCATTACCATGTTTTTATAAGGTAGGGAAGACCGGAGCACATTGAACCACCATGGATATATCCTTTATAAATAATACTATACAACCCAACACTATACAGTGTTCAATGTGCCCCGGTCCCCTCTATAGAATGAATAAAAACAAGGGGCTGTACGGAGTATTTCTATTTTTCCCGTGTTCTTATCTTATGACACTTAGTTACTTTATTGAATCGTCAGATATCCTCTTGCGGTCCCATAACAGCTTTTTGTCTTCGAAGGAATTATTAGTGAGCAGAAATTCCGCCGTTTATCTGTCATCACTCGTCACTTCAGTCATTCACACAGAGAGATAACTCGTGTTTTCCTTTGGCGTTCGTCACTTCCGATTCATGAATTCTTTATTACTCCTCTATGGTAGCGATGATCTTTGTGTTAATAATATTTTTGGAAAGTGTTTAATCAGTTCTATCACATATGTGATAATGACTGGCACCAATATTGTCCTTTAATAGTCAACCCGACGAATAAGGGTACCTGCACGCTTGGCGTTGAAGGCTGCACGCGATCTTGAGTGATTTGTGTACATTTTGAAAAACTTTATGAAGAGTTAGACATACAACAATTTCTGGGGTAAAAATCACGGAAAAAGACGCATGCAGTGGATAATCCGAGAATTTAATTAGGATTCTATATTTGTAGTAAATAGTCAGCGCTTACAGACAACATCGTCTTGTGTATGCAATGCATTCTCCCCTGTCGTCTGCCACCGTTGCCATTGGTTACGGTGAGGGGTATTCGCCTGACGCAAACATGGTCTCTTTCGATAGATTTTTATAGCAGGCTATTCTCGTCAATAAAAATGTTATGAGAACGATTTGAAGCAAAATTATGATAAGATAATTAGTTTGAATATGTTTTTAATTCTAATATATCATCAAATCACCCAGTTTGTATCCGAGAACCCAACTTTGAGCATATTTTAAACAAAGGGTCATAGACTGCAATATACAAGAATGGCACTCTGAAATAAAAAAAATGGCCAAAGCAAGATTTCTATGCAGAAATTAAATAAATGCTAGAACCAAAAAAATATTTATCCACTATAATAAATAAGCAACATAGAGAAAATGAAATGAAATTGAATGGGGTTTAACGTCCTACTGTTCTGCTCCTACAATGGGCTAATGAAGACGGGCATACGCCATAAAGTGTGCAATGAGGGAAATTTTACCCGGGCAGCGGCGTTACGGCCTACGAGGTTGGACAGGCGACCATACTCCTTGTCACGCACAAATAAGAAATCGAAACAACGCCAGTTGACTCAATGACAGACGTTATGATACAGAGCGCACGTGCTAACCATTCAGCCACGCAACCTCCCTAAAATCGGCAAATTGCTGACCTACAGCGAGAAACATTTCAACCGGGCGAAATTTTCTATTTTCAACAGTTTAATTTGCACGGTACCTTTAGTTATCAACCGATTATTACAAAACTTTTAAAAATAAGCTCCCCCTGACCACCTTAATCGTTCGCAATAAACGTTTGCCCCTTAAAATCGACAAATTGCTGACTTTAAAGTGAGAAACATTACAACCGGGCCAAATTTCTGTTTTATCACTTTTACAGTACCTTTGATTACCAACCGATTATTACAAAACTTTAAAAATAAAAGAGAAAGAGAGAAATACAAAGAAAAACGTCCATTCGACACAAACTAGGTCATTTCGGGACTAACATATGTTTTTTTAACTTTATTGTACTGGTCTTTAGCCGTTGGGAGGAAATCGAAGAACACGGAGAAAACCCACGAGGACATCATACACCATGTCACGTGCAACCTGGAGATCGAAACGACGCCCGTTGACTCAATGACAGGCGTTACGATACAGCGCACACATGCTAACCATTCAGCCTCCCTGAATTCGGAAAATTGCTGACTTATAGCAAGAAACATTTCAACGGCGTGGTTCCCCTTGTCAGTGAGGCAGAACGGAGGGACTGACAAGCACAGCTGTCTAGTCGTTCGGATGGGACGAAAAACCAAGGTCCCGTGTACACATTGGAGTGCATGTAAATTATCCCTAAGCAGTTGGAATTCGATACTGTTGAATAAGCTCTATACGATGACTAAATGCGTAGATTGTAGTCACCCACACTGCATGTTTCGCTTAACAATGAAAGGGTGCCGTATTCAATGTTCGATCCTTTTGTTCTTCTACTCCTGATATGTTGGACTGTTGATCGATGGTTTAATATAAAACACTACCAATAAGACTCCTTGTAGAAGAATTTCCCAAAAAATAGTATGTTGACTTTACGAGAAAGACCTCTAAACATGCTCCAAATTGTAAAAATACGACTTTTTGGATTTTCAATCTCTTTTTTTCGGCTATCCCTGATATTTAAAAAAAATAATACAATGATTTCAAACAACAGGCTAGCTATTACACTCTCTAATGACAAAAGTTTCACCGCCCTCCCTTCATTATAACCGAAGTTATCGTGCCCTAAAGAATCAACAAATCAGCATGCTTATCTCTGCTTACCATAAGCAGAAAATGCTCATCTTTGAACTTAATCATGACATTCACCTAGTGAACGTCTACACCAAGTTTGAGCATTCTAGCTTAATTAGAAGGAGAGTTATTGTATTCCAAAGTCCCGGTCCTTCAAATTGCTTCTATTTTTCATTTTCAATTCAAAATGGTGACCATCACGTGACCGAAATCAAAATTCGGATCCGACAAATATTTAGGCATTCCTTCAAGGATTCTGAAAATATAACTCCCGAGTCTGTAAGTAAAATAGCAAAAAAGCCTTTTTGATTTTTCACGTTTAAAGATGGTGGCACTTCCGGTTCGATCGACAAACTCCATATTTTGTGTACGAATTAGTAATTATTTCTCTAGTATTCAAAAAAAAAATTAGGTCATACTGACTTATATTTCGACGATTTTTTTGAAAACTTTGATCCTTAATTTCACAAAGGGGAGATAATTTAGGAAATTTCCAAGGACATCATTGAAGTCGCATTGGCAAGATCTACCAACATTCTAAATTTCACGAAAATCGCACAACTATTAAAGAAGTTGTCAAATTGGTAATAACTTCCGGTTCGAAATGACAGTGACGAATTTTCGAAATTCGAAAATCCGAAATTGCAGATTTGAAGTAAATGTTTCAAGATACTCAAAGAAAAAAGAATTAGTAAAATTGGTCAAAAAATAACAAAGTTACGACTATGCATTGTCAGTTTTTTCGTTCGTAAAATTCGGTGATTTCGGATTCGTAAAACGTTTTGAAAATATATTTAATCAAGGTTCGCACCCCATTTTTTTTTTGGGGGGGGGGGTAGGTCAAAATTTCGGAAAGATCCTATGGATAGATTCTGAGAAATCCGATTTGCAGAAAACACACAAAAAAAAAATAATAATAACTAGATCTGCTACTGTCCCATGCAGATATGAAAGCTTTCATATTCATCGTCACGTGTCATCGATTATATCAAGTATCTCAAATAAAAGGATAAGAATAACAAACTATCAAAATTGGTCAAAAACTCGCGAAGTTACAAGTCTAAATATAGTATGAAACATTGAGTAATCTGAAAACTAAAGGGAAATAACTGATACGTGTGTTGCTGTAATCGGGATGAATGAGATAACTTTGAACAAAACTAAAACTTTTTGAATCAGGTTGAACTCAACTGTTTGAATATGTACGTTAAATATGTAGATTTGGAAAATTATAAAGACATAATATCAAAATCGTTCAAAAACTCACAAAGTTACAAATTTAAATGTAGTGAGAAACATTGCACCCGGGCAAAAAAATAATCTTTAAAGTAAAGGGAAATAACCTAAACTTGTATAGCTGTAATCGGGCTTCCAAAATTAGAGATATGTTATATAATTATGGTTTCAAATATGTTTGGTTATAAGTAGGAAATCGTGACAACTTCTTAAGCATGTTTCAAACAAAGGGTCATAGACTGCAATATACAAGAATGGCACTCTGCAATAAAAAAAACTGGCCAGAGATTTCTATGCAGAAATTAAATAATTGCTAGAACCAGAAAAATATTTATCCACTATAATAAATAAGCAACATAGAGAAAATGAAATGAAATTGAATGGGGTTTAACGTCCTACTGTTCTGCTCCTACAACGGGCTAATGAAGACGGGCATACGCCATAAAGTGTGCAATGAGGGAAATTTTACCCGGGCAGCGCCGTTACGGCCTACGAGGTTGGTAAGGCGACCATACTCCTTATCACGTACAACCAAGAAATCGAAACAAGGACAGTTGACTCAATGACAGACGTTATGATACAGAGCGCACGTGCTAACCATTCAGCCACGCAACCTCCCTAAAATCGGCAAATTGCTGACCTACAGCGAGAAACATTTCAACCGGGCCAAATTTTCTATTTTAACAGTTTAATTTGCACGGTACCTTTAGTTATCAACCGAATATTACGAAACTTTTAAAAATAAGCCCCCCCTGACCAGCTTAATCGTTCGCAATAAACGTTTGCCCCTTAAAATCGACAAATTGCTGAATTTAAAGTGAGAAACATTACAACCGGGCCAAATTTTCTGTTTTATCACTTTTACAGTACCTTTGATTACCAACCGATTATTACAAAACTTTAAAAAGAGAAAGAGAGAAATGCGGCCTAACGTCCATTCGACACAAACTAGGTCATTTCGGGACTAACATGTTTTTTAATTTTATTTAAAAACTCCCCTTGCACGTACTGGTCTTTAGCCGTTGGGAGGAAACCGAAGAACACGGAGAAAACCCACGAGGTTGGACATCATACACCATGTCACGTGCAACCTGGAGATCGAAACGACGCCCGTTGACTCAATGACAATACAGCGAGCACATGCTAACCATTCAGCCATCCAGCCTCCCTGAATTCGGAAAATTGCTGACTTATAGCAAGAAACATTTCAACCGGGCGAAATTTTCTGTTTTAACAGTTTAATGTGCACGGTACTTTAATTACCAACCGATTATTACAAAACTTTTGAAAATAAGCTCCAACTGACCAGCTTAATCGTATGCAATAAATGTTTTGCCTGAATTGAAAGTTCTGCACAGAGAAAGTTCATCTCGATTTCCCGGCGTGGTTCCCTTGTCAGTAAGGCAGAACGGAGGGCCAGACAAGCACAGCTGTCTAGCTAGTCCTTCGGATGGTACGAAAAACCAAGGTCCCGTGTACACATTGGAGTGCACGTAAAATATCCCTAAGCAGTTGGAATTCGATACTGTTGAATAAGCTCTATACGATGACTAAATGCGTAGATTGTAGTCACCCACACTTCATGTTTCGCTCAACAATGAAAGGGTGCCGTTTTCAATGTTCGATCCTTTTGTTCTTCTACTCCTGATATGTTGGACTGTTGATCGATGGATTCATATAAAAGACTTCCAATAAGACTCTTTGTAGAAGAAGTTCCAAAAAAATAGTATGTTGACTTAACGAGAAAAACCTCTAAACATGCTCCAAATTGTAAAAATACGACTTTTTGGATTTTCAATCTCTTTTTTTCGGCTATCCCTGATATTTAAAAAAAATGATACAATCATTTCACACAACAGGCTACCTATTAGACTCTCTATTGACAAAAGTTTCACCGCCCTCCCTTCATTATAACCGAAGTTATCGTGCCCTAAAGAATCAACAAATCAGCATGCTTATCTCTGCTTACCCTAAGCAGAAAATGCTCATCTTTGAACTCAATCAAGATAGTGACCTAGTGAACGTCTACACCAAGTTTGAACATTCTAGCTCAATTAGAAGGAGAGTTATTGTGTTCCGAAGTCCGGGCCTTTCAAATTGCTTCTATTTTTCATTTTCAATTCAAAATTGTGACCATCACATGACCGAAATCAAAATTCTGATCCGATAGATTTTTAGGCATTCCTTCAAGGATTCCGAAAATATAACTCCCGAGTCTGTAAGTAAAATAGCAAAAAAGCCTTTTTGATTTTTCACGTTTAAAGATGGTGGCACTTCCGGTTCGATCGACAAACTCCATATTTTGTGTACGAATCATTAATTCCTTGTCTAGTATCGAAAAAAAAAATTAGGTCATTCTGACCTATATTTCGACGATTTTTTTGAAAATTTTGATCCTTAATTTCACCAAGGGGAGATAATTTAGAAAATTTCTAATTATATTTTTGAAGTCACATCGGTAAGATCTACTTGTATACTAAATTTCATGAAAATCGTACAACTATTAAAGAAGTTGTCAAATTGGTCTAAACTTCCGGTTCGAAATCACAGCGACGAATTTTCGAAATTCGAAAATGTGAAACTGCAGATGAAAATGATTTTTTTCAAGGTATTCAAAGAAAAAAGAATTAGTAAAATCGGTCAAAAAATAACAAAGTTACGACTATGCATTGTCAGTTTTTTCGTTCGTAAAATTCGGTGATTTCGGATTCGTAAAACGTTTTGAAAATATATTCAAACAACGTTCGCACCCCATTTTTGGGGGGGTAGGTCAAGGTTTTAGAAAGATCCCATGGTTAGATTCTGAGAAATCCGATTTGCAGAAAATACACAAAAAAAAAATAATAATAATCTTAACAGAAACAATAAGCTTTCATATGTAATATGAAAGCTTAACTAGATCTGCTAAGCAGGTATTAAAGCTTTCATATTCACGGTCAGTTTCTGTCGCATTTCATGAGTTATATAAAGAATCTTAAAAAGGAAAAAGAATTAATGAAATCCGCCAAAAACTCACCGAGTTATAACGAGAAACAATTCCACCGGTTCACATTAGAGGTGTTATGTTCCTATGTGATCAGTCAAATTGCTTATTGCTCCTAAATCTACGCAGAAATTCTCAACATCAAACTTAGTCAAGGTAATGACATAATAAATCTATATTTGGAATTTTGTCACTCTCACTTCATTATAACCAAAGTTATCGTGCCCCAAAGAATCAACCAATCAGATTGCTTATCTCTTCTTACTGTAAGCAGACAATGCTCATCTTCGCACTACTTCATGGCACTGACCTAATGAACGCCTTCACGAAGATTGAACATTCTGTCCCAATTAGAAGGAGAGTTATTTTGTTTCAAATTCTCGACCAATCAAATTGCTCATCGCTCTGCTTATCCAGGGCAGACAATGCTCATTGTCGAACGTATTCAAGGTATTGATGTAATGAAACTATACACCAAGTTTCATCAATCTGACTGAAGTGAAAGTGTCCGAAATCATCAACCAATCTAATTGCTTATTCGTTGATTGTTTCACTCTTATTTCGGCTATGATTTCGTTGAACGTTTCATTGTTATTTCTGCTACGAATTCGTTAATTGTTGAAGTGTTATTACTGCTATAAATTCGTTGATCGTTTCATTGCTATTTATGGGAATCACGGTGGCTAAGTGGGCATGGCGCTGGCTCGTTAGCCTGGAGGTCTGGTGTTCGATCCTTGCATTGGCCGAGAAAGTTCATCTCCATTTTCCGGCGTGGTTTCCTCTTGTGAGTGATGCAGAAGGATGGCCTGATAAGGACAGCTGCCTAGTCGTTCGGATGGGACGAAAAACCGAGGTCCCGTGAACACATTGGAGTGCACGTAAAAGATCCCTTGGCAGTTGGAATTCGATATAAGAGTAGGCCGTAGCGCCGCTGCCCGGGCAAAAATTCCCTCATAGCACACTGTATGGCGTATGCCCGTCTTCCATTAGCCCAGGTCAGGTGCAGAAGAGTAGGACGTAAAACCCCATTTCATTTCTGCTATTTCTGCTAAGAATTCGTTAAGTTTTGCACTGTTATTTCTGCTATGAGTTCGTTGATCGTTTCACTGTTATTTCTGCTGTGAACTCGATCAAGACAATGACCTAGTGAACGTCTACACCAAGTTTGAACATTCTAGCTGACCTACAGCGAGAAACATTTCAACCGGGCCAAATTTTCTATTTTAACAGTTTAATTTGCACGGTACCTTTAGTTATCAACCGAATACTACAAAACTTTTAAAAAGTAAGCTCCCCCTGAACAGCTTAATCGTTCGCAATAAACGGGGTTTTACATCATATTCCATGTCACGTGCAACCTGCGGATCGAAACGACGCCCATTGACTCAATGACAGACGTTACGAAACAGCGCGCACATGCTAACCATTCAGCCATTCAGCCTCCCTGAATTCGGAAAATTGCTGACTTATAGCAAGAAACATTTCAACCGGGCGAAATTTTCTGTTTTAACAGTTTAATGTGCACGGTACTTTAATTACCAACCGATTATTACAAAACTTTTGAAAATAAGCTCCAACTGACCAGCTTAATCGTATGCAATAAAAGTTTGGCTTGAATTGAAAGTTCTGCACGTAGGAAGTTCATCTCGATTTCCCGGCGTGGTTCCCCCTTGTCAGTGTGGCAGAACGGAGGGCCTGACAAGCACAGCTGTCTAGTTCGGATGGGACGAAAACCACGGTCCCGTGTACACATTGGAGTGCACGTAAAATATCCCTAAGCAGTTGGAATTCGATACTGTTGAATAAGCTCTATACGATGACTAAATGTGTAGATTGTAGTCACCCACACTGCATGTTTCGCTTAACAATGAAAGGGTGCCGTTTTCAATGTTCGATCCTTTTGTTCTTCTACTCCTGATATGTTGGACTGTTGATCGATGGTTTCATATAAAAGACTACCAATAAGACTCTTTGTAGAAGAAGTTCCCAACCAATATAATGTTGACTTTACGAGAAAGACCTCTAAACATGCTCCAAATTGTAAAAATACGACTTTTTGGATTTTCAATCTCTTTTTTCGGCTATCTCTGATATTTAAAAAAAATGATACAATGATTTCACACAACAGGCTAGCTATTAGACTCTCTGTTGACAAAAGTTTCACCGCCCTCCCTTCATTATAACCGAAGTTATCGTGCCGTAAAGAATCAACAAATCAACATGCTTATCTCTGCTTACCCTAAGCAGAAAATGCTCATCTTTGCACTCAATCATAACATTGACCTAGTGAACGTCTACACCAAGTTTGAACATTCTAGCTTAATTAGAATGAGAGTTATTGTGCTCCAAAGTTTCGGCCCTTCAAATTGCTTCTATTTTTCATTTTCAATTCAAAATGGTGACTCCCGGTTAACCTAAATCAAAATTCTATTCGCGACATTTTTTAGGCCTTCCTACAAGGATTCTGAAAATATAACTCCCGAGTCTGTAAGTAAAATAGCAAAAAAGCCTTAGTGATTTTTCACGTTTAAAGATGGTGGCACTTCCGGTTCGAAACTCCATATTTTGTGTACGAATCAGTAATTCCTTGTCTAGTATAAAAAAAAAATTAGGTCATTCTGACCTATATTTCGACGATTTTTTTGAAAACTTTGATCCTTAATTTCACCAAGGGGAGATAATTTAGAAAATTTATAATTATATTTTTGAAGTCACATCGGTAGGATCTACTTATATACTAAATTGAATGAAAATCGCACAACTATTAAAGAAGTTGTCAAATTGGTCTAAACTTCCGGTTCGAAATCACAGCGACGAATTTTCGAAATTCGAAAATGTGAAACTGCTGATGAAAATGATTTTTTTCAAGGTATTCAAAGAAAAAAGATTTAGTAAAATCGGTCAAAAAACAATAAAGTTACGACTATGCAATGTCCATTTTGTCGTTCGTAAATTTCGGTGATTTGGGATTCGTAAAACGTTTTGAAAATATATTTAATCAACAGCTACCACCCATTTTTGGGGGGGTAGGTAAAAGTTTCATAAAGATACTGTGGTTAGATTCTGAGAAATCTGATTTGTGGATAAAACACAAAAAAAAATAATAATAATCTTAACAGAAACAATAAGTTTTCATATGTAATATGAAAGCTTAATAACTTTAACAGAAACAATAAGCTTTCATATGTAATACATATGAAAGCTTAATAATAATAATCTTAACAGAAACAATAAGCTTTCATATGTAATATGAAAGCTTAATAAATAACTAGATCTGCTACTGTCCCATGCAGATATGAAAGCTTTCATATTCATCGTCACGTGTCATTGATTGTATCAAGTATCCTAAATAAAAGGATAAGAAGAAAAAATTATCAAAATTGGTCAAAAACTCGCGAAGTTACAAGTCTAAATATAGTATGAAACATTGCACCCAGGCATAACAATAATCTGAAAACTAAAGGGAAATAACTGAAACTTGTATTACTGTAATGAGACGGATGAGAAAATGAAATGAAAATGGCGGGAAAAAAAAATAAAAATGTCAGGTTGGACAGGCGACCTTACTCCTTGTCACGTACAACCGGGCATTCGAAAACACGCTAGTTAACTCAATGACAGGCGCGCGTGCTAGCCATTCAGCCATCCAACCCCCCCTTTGAAATCCGACACGTGCAATATGTCATATAGGAAGAATAAGAAGTCGCTCACAACAAAATGGTAAATTAATGAGTTTAGGTCAAAAGGTTGAGCTACTATTTTAGAGTACTTAATAGTTTTAAAGATACACGTTAAGGGTTGTTCATAGTTAAATGAAAGTTTAATTTTAAATAAGACCAATAAAATTAGGATTTAATAATGCCAGACAAATATTTCCAATATGTTTGGTTATAAGTAGGAAATCATGACGACTTCTTAAGCATGTTTTAAACAAAGGATCATAGACTGAATTATACAAGAATGGCACTCTGCAATAAAAAAAAATGGCCAAAGCAAGATTTCTATGCAGAAATTAAATAATTGCTAGAACCAGAAAAATATTTATCCACTACAATAAATAAGCAACATAGAGAAAATGAAATGAAATTGAATGGGGTTTAACGTCCTACTGTTCTGCTCCTAAAATGGGCTAATGAAGACTGGCATATGCCATAAAGTGTGCAATGAGGGAAATTTTACCCGGGCAGCGGCGTTACGGCCTACGAGGTTGGACAGGCGACCATACTCCTTGTCACGTACAACCAAGAAATCGAAACAACGCCAGTTGACTCAATGACGGACGTTTTGATACAGAGCGCACGTGCTAACCATTCAGCTATGCAACCTCCCTAAAATCGGCAAATTGCTGACCTACAACGAGAAACATTTCAACCGGCCCAAATTTTCTATTTGAACAGTTTAATTTGCATGGTACCTTTAGTTATCAACCGAATATTACAAAACTTTTAAAAATAAGCTCCCCCTGACCAGCTTAAGCGTTCGCAATAAACGTTTGCCCCTTAAAATATGCAAATTGCTGACTTTAAAGTGAGAAACATTACAACCGGGTGAAATTTTCTGTTTTATCCCTTTTACAGTACCTTTGATTACCAACCGATTATTACAAAACTTTAAAAATAAAAGAGAAAGAGAGAAATGCGGCCTAATGTCCATTCGACACAAACTAGGTCATTTTGTGACTAACATATGTTTTTTAATTTGCGCTTACTGGTCTTTAGCCTTTGGGAGGAAACCGAAGGACACGGAGAAAACCCACGAGGTTGGACATCATACTTCATGTCACGTGCAACCTGGAGATCGAAACGACGCTCGTTGACTCAATGACAGACGTTACGATACAGCGCGCACATGCTAACCATTCAGCCTCCCTGAATTCGGAAAATTGCTGACTTATAGCAAGAAATATTTCAACCGGGCGAAATTTTCTGTTTTAACAGTTTAATGTGCACGGTACTTTAATTGCCAACCGATTATTACAACTGACCAGCTTAATCGTGTGCAATAAACGTTTGGCCTGAATTGAAAGTTCTGCACGGAGAAAGTTCATCTTGATTTCCCGGCGTGGTTCCCCGTTGTCAGTGAGGCAGAACGGAGGGCCTGACAAGCACAGCTGTCTAGTCGTTCAGATGGGATGAAACACCAAGGTCCCGTGTACACATTGGAGTGCACGTAAAATATCCCTAAGCAGTTGGAATTCGATACTGTTGAATAAGCTCTATACGATGACTAAATGTGTAGATTGTAGTCACCCACACTGCATGTTTCGCTTAACAATGAAAGGGTGCCGTTTTCAATTTTCGATCCTTTTGTTCTTCTACTCCAGATATGTTGGACTGTTGATCGATGGTTTCATATAAAAGACTACCAATAAGACTCTTTGTAGAAGTAGTTCCCAAAAAATATTATGTTGACTTTACGAGAAAGACCTCTAAACATGCTCCAAATTGTAAAAATACGACTTTTTGGATTTTCAATCTCTTTTTTTCGGCTATCCCTGATATTTAAAAAAATGATACAATGATTTCAAACAACAGGCTAGCTATTAGACTCTCTATTGACAAAAGTTTCATCGCCCTCCCTTCATTATAACCGAAGTTATCGTGCCCTAAAGAATCAACAAATCAGCATCCTTATCTCTGCTTACCCTAAGCAGAAAATGCTCATCTTTGAACTCAATCATGACATTGACCTAGTGAACGTCTACACCAAGTTTGAACATTCTAGCTTAATTAGAAGGAGAGTTATTGTGTTCCAAAGTCCCGGCCCTTCAAATTGCTTCTATTTTTCATTTTCAATTCAAAATGGTGACCATCAAAATTCGGATCCGATAGATTTTTAGGCATTCCTTCAAGGATTCTGAAAATATAACTCCCGAGTCTGTAAGTAAAATAGCAAAAAAGCCTTTTTGATTTTTCACGTTTAAAGATGGTGGCACTTCCTGTTCGATCGACAAACTCCATATTTTGTGTACGAATCAGTAATTACTTGTCTAGTATCAAAAAAAAAATTAGGTCATTCTGACCTATATTTCGACGATTTTTTTGAAAACTTTGATCCTTAATTTCGTCAAGGGGAGATAATTTAGAACATTTATAATTATATTTTTGAAGTCACATCGGTAACATCTACTAATACACTAAATTTCATGAAAATCGTACAACTATTAAAGAAGTTCTCAAATTGGTCTAAACTTCCGGTTCGAAATCACAGCGACGAATTTTCGAAATTGGAAAATGCGAAACTGCATATGAAAATGATTTTTTTCAAGGTATTCAAAGAAAAAAGAATTAGTAAAATCGGTCAAAAAATAACAAAGTTACGACTATGCATTGTCAGTTTTTTCGTTCGTAAAATTCGGTGATTTCGGATTCGTAAAACGTTTTGAAAATATATTTAATCAACAGCCACCATCCATTTTTGGGGGGATAGGTAAAAGTTTCAGAACGATCCTATCGTTAGATTCTGAGAAATCCGATTTGTGTACAAAACACAAAAAAAAAATAACAATAATAATCTTAACAGAAACAATAAGCTTTCATATGTAATATGAAAGCTTAATAATTTTAGTAATCACAATAGGCTTTCAGACGAAAGTCTGAAAGCCTAATAATTTTAACAAAAACAATAGTGTTTCACACAAGCTTCGCAGTGTGAAACCCTAATAATAAATTTAACAAAAACAATAGTGTTTCACACAAGCTTCGCAGTGTGAAACCCTAATAATAATTTTAACAAAAACAATAGTGTTTCACACAAGCTACGTCATTTTATACATTTGTTACTTGTAAATGATCTTGACAAAATTAAATTACTTCCTGTGTTAATGAAAATGTTCAATTAGTCTTATGAAATCAGAAATGGCATACGATATCATATTGTGAAAATTTTATGTAAATCGAATAATAATTGCCACTTTTAAAGACCAAAAAACTTGAAAAGTGACGTGTAGAAAATCGGCTATTTCTCTGCAACCATAGAAGTTACAAACCATTTTGTGGTATCTGTATCATCGTATGGGTTCATTCTATTTGTTGATTAGCATCAAATACCATAATTTGAAAAAGATTTCAAAACAGACTCATTTGAATAAAATATCTGTTTTAAAGGCTAAAAATACAGTTTTTGCCAAAATGACGTTACTTCCGGTGATAATGAAAATCTTAAATTACTTGTATGAAATCCCAAATGGCATTAGGTATAACACGGTGTAACGTTTATGAAAATCGAATAATAATTGACACTTTTATGGCCCCGAAACCTTCAAAAGTGACCTGTAGAAAACCGTCTATTTCTCGGCAACCGAACATGTTAGAAACAATTTTATGATATCTATATGACTATATGAGATTTGTTTATATGTGAATTTAAACCAAAAGTTAAAATTATTAATACATATTAAGTTATTCTTGGTTGAATAAAACATTGATTTAAAAAGTTTAAAATGCAGTTTTTGACCAAATGATGTCACTTCCGGTGTCAATTTTAAATTGTAATCAACTTGATATGACGCTACATGCTTTTTGAATCAAATGATGTCACTTTTATAAAAATCCAATAATAATTGACTATTTGACAGGCAAAATAACGAAAACAGTGACTTGTACAGAACTGCCCATTTCTTGGTAACAGCTTATATTACAAACGAATTTTAACATACATTTTCTTCGTATGGGTTATAGCTACAAGTTTATAAAAGTTACGAAGAAATATTTTAAAATCTGAAAAGCCTGAATAGGTTGTAAATAGGTCAATTTTACACCATTTTTAGCCTCTTAATCGAATTTGCTCGAAAGTGAAATCGAAATTAAAAAAACTGCTTCATACATTTTTTGTGCCTTGAAAGGGCACACTCTTTGAGTGAAATAATTTTTCCAAAAAATAATATTTGTTTTCGAAATAGGAAAATAACTGTCAAAATTGTAGTTTTTGGTAAAATTATGCCACTTCCGGTGCCGACAGATAACACTTTCGGTAATAAAAAAAAATGACAATTGATACAACGAAGCATATGAATTTTGTTTTATACAAATCGAACAATAAACAATTAATCTAGGACTGAAAAACTGAATTAGCCAATGGCGGCCAAGGAAAATTACTGAGACAAAATGTTTTAACATTTTTGCACTAGTCAGATGACTCTTTAATTCTGTGCACAATACGACTAAAAAATATTCATAAATAAAAAAGTTTTTTGTAAAATTGTAAATTTTCGATATTTGGCGCCTAATATCTTCGAAGATTTGCCGAAAATCAAAAATCGAAAGTAGCGTAGCTATGTGCCCTGTCTCAGGCTATGCCAAAATGTATCGAAAGTTAAATCCAATGATTATTGTTAAAATTACTGCAATATTTTAAAAAACGATAACTTCGGTGATTTCGGACATTTCGGATTGTCGCAGAACGTTCAAAATAGCTTTATCCTCTAAGTCACACCCACTTTCCCAGTAAAACCGAAGAAATCGTAACGATGCGACACGTAGTTGCTGAGATCTATTCAAATTGGAATCTGAATAGTAATAATAATAATAAGAAGAAGAACTATACCTGCATGCAGGAATGACGGGTTTCACTGGTGCCAAGTTACTCTTAAACATGTCACTTTCGGTGCCAAGTTACACTTGAACATATATCACTTCCGGTAACAACGAAACCACTAAACAGGTTTCCAAATTAACATTGCACACAAATAAAATGGACGTAGAATCAACCAATCAATCCAGCAATATCAAGTCATTTTATACATTTGTTACTTGTAAATGATCTTGACAAAATTAAATTACTTCCGGTGTTAATGAAAATGTTCAATTAGTCTTATGAAATCAGAAATGGCATATGATATCATATAGTGAAAATTTTATGTAAATCGAATAATAATTGCCACTTTTAAAGACCAAAAAACTTGAAAAGTGACTTGTAGAAAATCTGCTATTTCTCTGCAACCGTACAAGTTAGAAACCATTTTGTGGTATCTGTATGATCGTATGGGTTCATTCTATTTGTTGATTGGCATCAAATACCATAATTTGAAAAAGATTTCAAAACAGACTCATTTGAATAAAATATCTGTTTTGAAGGCTAAAAATTCAGTTTTTGCCAAAATGACGTTACTTCCGGTGATAATGAAAATCTTAAATTACGTGTATGAACTCACAAATGGCATTAGGTATAACATGGTGTAACGTTTATGAAAATCGAATAATAATTGACACTTTTATGACCCCGAAACCTTCAAAAGTGACCTGTAGAAAACCGTCTATTTCTCGGCAACCGAACAAGTTAGAAACAATTTTATGATATCTACATGACCATATGAGTTGTATTTATATGTGAATTTAAACCAAAAGTTAAAATTATTAATACATATTAAGTTATTCATGGTTGAATAAAACATTGATTTAAAAAGTTTAAAATGCAGTTTTTGACCAAATGACGTCACTTCCGGTGTCAATTTTAAATTGTAATCAACTTGATATGACGCTACATGCTTTTTGAATCAAATGATGTCATTTTTATAAAAATCCAATAATAATTGACTATTTTATAGGCAAAATAACGAAAACAGTGACTTGTACAGAACTGCCCATTTCTTTATAACTGCTTATATTACAAACTAATTTTAACATACATTTTCTTCGTATGGATTATTGCTACAAGTTTATAAAAATTACGAAGAAATATTTTAAAATCTGAAAAGCCTGAATAGGTTGTAAATAGGTTAATTTTACACCATTTTTAGCCATTTAATCGAATTTGCTCGAAAATGAAATCGAAATTAAAAAAACTGCTTCCGACATTTTTTTGCGCCTTGAAAGGGCACACTCTTTGAGTCAAATAATTTTTCCAAAAAATAATATTTGTTTTCGAAATAGGAAAATAACTGTCAAAATTGTAGTTTTTGGTAAAATTATGCCACTTCCGGTGCCAACAGATAACACTTGCGGTAATAAAAAAAATGACGATTGAGACAACGAAGCATATGAACTTTGTTTTATACAAATCGAACAATAAAAAATTAATCTAGGACTGAAAAACTGAATTAGCCAATGGCGGCCAAGGAAAATTACTGATACAAAAATTTTTAACATTTTTGCACTCGGCAGATGACTGTTTAATTCTGTGCACAATACAACTAAAAAATATTCATAAATAAAAAAGTTTTTTGTAAAATTTTAAATTTTCGAAATTTGGCGACTAATATCTTCGAAGATTTGCCGAAAATCAAAAAGTAGCGTAGCTATGTGCCCTGTCTCATGCTATGCCAAAATGTATCGAAAGTTAAAATCCAATGATTATACTTAAAATTACTGCAATATTTTCAAAAACGATAACTTCGGTGATTTCGGACATTTCGCATTATCGCAGAACGTTCAAAATAGCTTTATCCTCTAAGTCACACCCACTTTCCCAGTAAAACCGAAGAAATCGTAACGATGCGACACGTAGTTGCTGAGATCTATTCAAATTGGAATCTGAATAATAATAATAATAACTAGACCTGCAGACCTGCAGTGCTGAATCGGCTTTCAGGAATCAGACAGGAAGTGCGTCATACAATAGCCGATCCATCGAGCTACCAAACGATACTGTAGTTGTTATGATTCAGTGACACCCTCTATCAGATTTTTAAGTAATATTTGCTTGCGAATACACCAGTCAAATTGTATAATCTGGCAAAATTACTTCACTCCCGGTGCCAAAAGAAATCATTATCTGTAACAAATAAGTTGAGAATTCGCAATTGAGAATTGTTTTATACACACCAGGCAATAAATAATAAACTTGGAACCCATAAACTGAAATTAAAAAAGGTAAAAATCTTAACGGGAGACAAAATATATCTCAAATTAACCGGCACTATCGAGATGAGAGAAATGGGGTTTAACGTCGAATAGACACAAACTATGTCATTTCGGGACTAGCATGGTTTAATTTTATATCAATAATTCCTGTGTAAAATATCATCAAAAAGTATTCATAAATAAAAAAAAGGTTTTCGTAAAGGAATTAATTTTTTTCAAAATATCGGACATTTTTTCGACTTCTTCCGGTTTTACGATCGTTGTTGTGATAGCTTTTCGAAGTTCTTTGGATACTTAACTTTACGTACCAGAAGTGTCAGAAACATCCATTGAGTAGGTTGGGAAAAAAAGATAAATTAAATAGCGTTTCCAAAAATTTAACGATTTTTCAATTTTTTTCAAAGTTTGAGGCCATTTTTGGAACACTTATATTATTTCAACGCTTTTCATTTTGGATTCACTATATAGACAACCGATAGGACTTTGAGTAAGAAAAGTTTAAGAAAAATCTGTGGTGTCGTTTTCGAGAAAAGGGCGTCTCAGAATGTTAAAAAATCGGAAAATACTAGATTTTTGGCATACAATAATTTATTTCCTTACCATCGACATCGTATTATTTAGATACCATATGATGGTCCATTAATAGTGCTATCCAGCGACACTTTAGTTCTTTTGGCCCGCTATTACCTAAGGGAGAAATCAAGTTTTTCGCAAGTGCGACAATGTTTTTAACCTTTTTTTTTCATTTTTTGAATACTTCCGGTATGGTTATTATTGTCGGAATAGTTTTAATAGCCGGTTTGGGCACTAAAATAGCCACAGGGCTCTGTCATGATATACTACATTATCTGATCAGATAAAATGCCCCTGAGAAATCCTATGTTCAAAAAATCCAAAAACGCAAAAAATTTAAAATATCGAAAATTAAATTTCAATAACTACATGCATATTATATATCGTTAGAATCGTAATTAGGTCACCTTTCTGAATATACAACCTTTTTTTGAAAATCTCTTAAAATAAAAAAAATAGTAGAGCATTTTCCCAAATTTCACGATTTTTCGACTTTTTTTGATTTTCAGTCCGTTATTTCACCTATTCCAGATATTTGAAAGTCGTAATGGGATGTTTCGTACACAAGACTACTGCAAGGTCTCTCGATAGAGAAAGTTTCATAAAAATCTGTGGTGCAGTTTTCGAGATACAGGCATCCAAAAACGCTCCAAATCAGAAAATACTTGATTTTCAGCGTGCCGTATTTTGCTGCCTGTTCATCGTATCCGCACGAATTGGGTATCATACGATAGCACAATCCTAGTGCAATCCAATGGTACCCTAATTCGTCTAATCCATTGATATCGGACAGAGAAATCGCGTTTTTCCCCAAAATGCCCATTTTTTGCATTTTTTTCAAAATATCGGACATTATTTCGACCACTTCCGGTGTACAGATTATTGTTGAAATTGCTTTATTCCTTGCAATGGTCATTTGGCTTCATGCCTCTGAAGTTTCAGAAACGTCACTTCTGCCATAAAACGAAACACGAGCTCACAAAATGGGTAGAAAATTCGAAAAAAATCGAAAAATAAAGGGCGATAACTCGGAATGAAACTTATATTTCTGGAATCGGATGGTTTTCAGGTATCCAAAAATGTAGGTCAAATTTGAAAATTTTGAAAAATAACAAAAATTGTCTCTCAAACCACATTTTTCATTTTTCGATCGCAAGAAGTCAGCGGATATAACAACTACAACCGTTATCCTTCTTACAATAACTATCAAGGTTGCGGTAACAACAAATATTAAGACAATACGGCCATATACGATACGTCACATCCTGTCTTCATTACGTTTGGTCAAAGGTCACGAGATGTAAATAGGGATATCGCTAATCCTAATCCTAACCCAAGACCTAACCTTAGCGCTTACCCTAACCCTAACCTACAATCTCGCCTGTCCAATCTCCTGGGTTTACCCCGGGACCTGCGGTTTCCTCCCACTGTTAATATGCGCAAGCAGATTATTGAAATAAAATTAAACCATATGTTAGTCCCAAAATGACCTAGTTTGCGTCGAGTGGACGTTAAACCCCATCTCTCCCTCTCTCTCTCTCTCTCTCTCTCTCTCTCTCGCTCTCTCTCCGTGTCATGGTTATTCAGTGCATATAACGGTAATTTCGATATGTCAATTACTTCACGCAAACCTTAAAGTAATGTACAATTATTCCACCCTCGCATATTGTTTAGGGATTTTCCCACAAACAGGTCTCATCTTACCGCTCCTATGGAAGACAGCGAATAGAATGTAGCATACCTGGAATGCCGAATGATTCTTGAAGAAACGAGTGAGTTACCATTACTGGAAAAAACGGTATTATGTCAATAGTACTGCTAGTTCAAAAGCGTTTTATAGTGTAGATAAATGTTGACCAAATAACATTTATCTACACTAACACAGACATTTTCAGATGAGGCGTGTAATAAAGTGGCTTAAATATATGAAAATCTTTAAAGAACTGATCGCAACGTATACCCTGCATTTGTTAGGTGTGTGGTTGCGAATGGGATATAGCGTCTTGTGCCACCACCCCCACCCCATCACACACGGTATTATGTCAATAGTACTGCTAGTTCAAAAGCGTTTTATAGTGTAGATAAATGTTGACCAAATAACATTTATCTACACTAACACAGACATTTTCAGATGAGGCGTGTAATAAAGTGGCTTAAATATATGAAAATCTTTAAAGAACTGATCGCAACGTATACCCTGCATTTGTTAGGTGTGTGGTTGCGAATGGGATATAGCGTCTTGTGCCACCACCCCCACCCCATATACCACCCCGATTCTTCAATCCAAACTGATTAGAACCTGAGTAGGCCGTAGCGCCGCTGCCCGGGCAAAAATTCCCTCATAGCACACTGTATGGCGTATGCCCGTCTTCCATTAGCCCTGGTCAGGTGCAGAAGAGTAGGATGTAAAACCCCATTTCATTTCTGCTATTTATGCTATGAATTCGTTAAGTTTTGCACTGTTATTTCTGCTATGAGTTCGTTGATCGTTTCACTGTTATTTCTGCTGTGAACACGATCAAGACAATGACCTAGTGAACGTCTACACCAAGTTTGAACATTCTAGCTGACCTACAGCGAGAAACATTTCAACCGGGCCAAATTTTCTATTTTAACAGTTTAATTTGCACGGTACCTTTAGTTATCAACCGAATATTACAAAACTTTTAAAAATAAGCTCCCCCTGAACAGCTTAATCGTTCGCAATAAACGGGGTTGGACATCATATTCCATGTCATGTGCAACCTGGAGATCGAAACGACGCCCGTTGACTCAATGACAGACGTTACGATACAGCGCGCACATGCTAACCATTCAGCCATTCAGCCTCCCTGGATTCGGAAAATTGCTGACTTATAGCAAGAAACATTTCAACCGGGCGAAATTTTCTGTTTTAACAGTTTAATGTTCCCGTTACTTTAATTACCAACCGATTATTACAAAACTTTTGAAAATAAGCTCCAACTGACCAGCTTAATCGTATGCAATAAAAGTTTGGCTTGAATTGAAGTTCTGCACGTAGGAAGTTCATCTCGATTTCCCGGCGTGGTTCTCCCTTGTCAGTGTGGCAGAACGGAGGGCCTGACAAGCACAGCTGTCTAGTTCGGATGGGACGAAAACCACGGTCCCGTGTACACATTGGAGTGCACGTAAAATATCCCTAAGCAGTTGGTATTTGATACTGTTGAATAAGCTCTATACGATGACTAAATGTGTAGACTGTGGTCACCCACACTGCATGTTTCGCTTAACAATGAAAGGGTGCCGTTTTCAATGTTCGATCCTTTTGTTCTTCTACTCCTGATATGTTGGACTGTTGATCGATGGTTTCATATAAAAGACTACCAATAAGACTCTTTGTAGAAGAAGTTCCCAACCAATATTATGTTGACTTTACGAGAAAGACCTCTAAACATGCTCCAAATTGTAAAAATACGACTTTTTGGATTTTCAATCTCTTTTTTTCGGCTATCCCTGATATTTAAAAAAAAAAATGATACAATGATTTCACACAACAGGCTAGCTATTAGACTCTCTATTGACAAAAGTTTCACCGCCCTCCCTTCATTATAACCGAAGTTATCGTGCCCTAAAGAATCAACAAATCAACATGCTTATCTCTGCTTACCCTAAGCAGAAAATGCTCATCTTTGAATTGCATCATAACATTGACCTAGTGAACGTCTACACCAAGTTTGAACATTCTAGCTTAATTAGAATGAGAGTTATTGTGCTCCAAAGTCTCGGCCCTTCAAATTGCTTCTATTTTTCAATTTCAATTCAAAATGGTGACTCCCGGTTGACCTAAATCAAAATTCTATTCTCGACATTTTTTAGGCCTTCCTACAAGGATTCAGAAAATATAACTCCCGAGTCTGTAAGTAAAATAACAAAAAAGCCTTAGTGATTTTTCACGTTTAAAGATGGTGGCACTTCCGGTTCCATCGACAAACTCCATATTTTGTGTACGAATCAGTAATTCCTTGTCTAGTATCAAAAAAAAAATTAGGTCATTCTGACCTATATTTCGACGATTTTTTTGAAAACTTTGATCCTTAATTTCACCAAGGGGAGATAAGTTAGAAAATTTCTAATTATATTTTTGAAGTCACATCGGTAGGATCTACTTATATACTAAATTGAATGAAAATCGCAAAACTATTAAAGAAGTTGTCAAATTCGTCTAAACTTCCGGTTCGAAATCACAGTGACGAATTTTCGAAATTCGAAAATGTGAAACTGCTGATGAAAATGATTTTTTTCAAGGTATTCAAAGAAAAAAGAATTAGTAAAATCGGTCAAAAAACAATAAAGTTACGACTATGCAATGTCCATTTTGTCGTTCGTAAATTTCGGTGATTTCGGATTCGTAAAACGTTTTGAAAATATATTTAATCAACAGCTACCACCCATTTTTGGGGGGGTAGGTAAAAGTTTCATAAAGATACTGTGGTTAGATTCTGAGAAATCCGATTTGTGGATAAAACACAAAAAAAAATAACAATAACTAGATCTGCTACTGTCCGATGCAGATATGAAAGCTTTCATATTCATCGTCACGTGTCATTGATTGTATCAAGTATCCTAAATAAAAGGATAAGAAGAAAAAATTATTAAAATTGGTCAAAAACTCGCGAAGTTACAAGTCTAAATATAGTATGAAACATTGCACCCAGGCATAACAATAATCTGAAAACTAAAGGGAAATAACTGAAACTTGTATTACTGTAATGAGATGGATGAGAAAATGAAATGAAAATGGCGGGAAAAAAAATAAAAATGGCAGGTTGGACAGGCGACCTTACTCCTTGTCACGTACAACCGGGCATTCGAAAACACGCTAGTTAACTCAATGACAGGCGCGCGTGCTAACCATTCAGCCACCCAACCCCCCTTTGAAATCAGACACGTGCAATATGTCATATAGGAAGAATAAGAAGTCGCTCACAACAAAATGGTAAATTAATGAGTTTAGGTCAAAAGGTTGAGCTACTGTTTTAGAGTACTTAATAGTTTTAAAGAGACACGTTAAGGGTTGTTCATAGTTAAATGAAAGTTTAATTTTAAATAAGACCAATAAAATTAGGATTTAATAATGCCAGACTAATATTTCCAATATGTTTGGTTATAAGTAGGAAATCGTGACGACTTCTTAAGCATGTTTTAAACAAAGGATCATGTTTGTTTAAACAAGAATGGCACTCTGCAATAAAAAAAACTGGCCAAAGCAAGATTTCTATGCAGAAATTAAATAATTGCTAGAACCAGAAAAATATTTATCCACTATAATAAATAAGCAACATAGAGAAAATGAAATGAAATTGAATGGGGTTTAACGTCCGACTGTTCTGCTCCTAAAATGGGCTAATGAAGACGGGCATATGCAATAAAGTGTGCAATGAGGGAAATTTTACCCGGGCAGCGGCGGTTACGGCCTACGAGGTTGGACAGGCGACCATACTCCTTGTCACGTACAACCAAGAAATCGAAACAACGCCAGTTGACTCAATGACAGACGTTATGATACAGAGCGCACGTGCTAACCATTCAGCCACGCAACCTCCCTAAAATCGGCAAATTGCTGACCTACAGCGAGAAACATTTCAACCGGGCCAAATTTTCTATTGTAACAGTTTAATTTGCAAGGTACCTTTAGTTATCAACCGAATATTACAAAACTTTTAAAAATAAGCTCCCCCTGACCAGCTTAAGCGTTCGCAATAAACGTTTGTCCCTTAAAATCGGCAAATTGCTGACTTTAAAGTGAGAAACATTACAACCGGGCGAAATTTTCTGTTTTATCCCTTTTACAGTACCTTTGATTACCAACCGATTATTACAAAACTTTAAAAATAAAAGAGAAAGAGAGAAATGCGGCCTAATGTCCATTCGACACAAACTAGGTCATTTCGGGACTAACATATGTTTTTAATTTTATTTAAAAACTCCCCTTGCGCTTACAGGTCTTTAGCCGTTGGGAGGAAACCGAAGGACACGGAGAAAACCCACGAGGTTGGACATCATACTTCATGTCACATGCAACCTGGAGATCGAAACGACGCCCGTTGACTCAATGACAGACGTTACGATACAGTGTGCACATGCTAACCATTCAGCCATTCAGCCTCCCTGAATTCAGAAAATTGCTGACTTATAGCAAGAAACATTTCAACCGGGCGAAATTTTCTGTTTTAACAGTTTAATGTGCACGGTACTTTAATTACCAACCGATTATTACAAAACTTTTGAAAATAAGCTCCAACTGACCAGCTTAATCGTATGCAATAAACGTTTTCGCCTGAATTGAAAGTTCTGCACGGAGAAAGTTCATCTCGATTTCCCGGCGTGGTTCCCCTTGTCAGTGAGGCAGAACGGAGGGCCTGACAAGCACAGCTGTCTAGTCATTCGGATGGGACGAAAAACCAAGGTCTCGTGTACACATTGGAGTGCACGTAAAATATCCCTAAGCAGCTGGAATTCGATACTGTTGAATAAGCTCTATACGATGACTAAATGTGTAGATTGTAGTCACCCACACTGCATGTTTCGCTTAACAATGAAAGGGTGCCGTTTTCAATGTTCGATCCTTTTGTTCTTCTACTCCTGATATGTTGGACTGTTGATCGTTGGTTTCATATAAAAGACTACCAATAAGACTCTTTGTAGAAGAAGTTCCCAAAAAATATTATGTTGACTTTACGAGAAAGAACTCTAAACATGCTCTAAATTGTAAAAATACGACTTTTTGGATTTTCAATCTCTTTTTTTCGGCTATCCCTGATATTTAGAAAAAATAATACAATGATTTCACACAACAGGCTAGCTATTAGACTCTGTATTGACAAAAGTTTCACCGCCCTCGCTTCATTATAACCGAAGTTATCGTGCCCTAAAGAATCAACAAATCAGCATGCTTATCTCTGCTTACCCTAAGCAGAAAATGCTCATCTTTAAACCCAATCATAACATTGACCTAGTGAACGTCTACACCAAGTTTGAATATTCTAGCTTAATTAGAAGGAGAATAATTGTGTTCCAAAGTCCCGACCCTTCAAATTGCTTCTATTTTTCATTTTCAATTCAAAATGGTGACCATCACGTGACCGAAATCAAAATTCTATTCGCGACATTTTTTAGGCCTTCCATCAAGGATTCAGAAAATATAACTCCCGAGTCTGTAAGTAAAATAGCAAAAAAGCCTTATTGATTTTTCACTTTTAAATATGGCGGCACTTCCGGTTCGATCGACAAACTCCATATTTTGCGTACAAATCAGTAATTACTTATCTAGTATCCAAAAAAAAAATCAGGTCATTCTGACCTATATTTCGACGATTTTTTTGAAAATTTTGATCCTTAATTTCGTCAAGGGGAGATAATTTAGAAAATTTCTAATTATATTTTTGAAGTCACATCGGTAAGATCTACTTAGATACTAAATTTCATGAAAATCGTACAACTATTAAAGAAGTTGTCAAATTGGTCTAAACTTCCGGTTCGAAATCACAGCGACGAATTTTCGAAATTCGAAAATCTGAAACTGCAGATTTATAGTAATTGTCTCAAGGTACTCAAAGAAAAAAGATTTAGTAAAATAGGTCAAATAGTCACAAAGTTACAGCATTGTAGGTCAAATGCATTCGTTCGTAAAATTCGGTGATTTCGGATACGTAAAACGTTTTGAAAATATATTTAATCAACAGCCACCACCCATTTTTGGGGGGATAGGTAAAAGTTTCAGAACGATCCTATGGTTAGATTCTGAGAAATCCGATTTGTGGATAAAACACAAAAAAAAAAATAACTAGATCTGCTAAGCAGATATTAAAGCTTTCATATTCACGGTCAGTTTCTGTCGCATCTCAAGAGTTAATGAAAGAATGAATGAAATCCGCCAAAAACTCACCGAGTTATAACGAGAAACAATTCAACCGGTTCAAATTCTACCTTAATTAGAAACAGAGGTGTTATGTTCCAATGTGATCTGTCAAATTGCTTATTGCTCCTAAATCTACGCAGAAATTCTCAACATCAAACTTAGTCAAGGTAATGACATAATGAATCTATATTTGGAATTTTGTCACTCTCACTTCATTATAACCAAAGTTATCGTGCCCCAAAGAATCAACCAATCAGATTGCTTATCTCTGCTTACTGTAAGCAGACAATGCTCATCTTCGCACTCCTTTATGGCACTGACCTAATGAACGCCTTCACCAAGATTGAACATTCTGCCCCAATTAGAAGGAGAGTTATTTTGTTTCAAATTCTCGACCAATCAAATTGCTCATCGCTCTGCTTATCCAGGGCAGACAATGCTCATTGTCGAACGTATTCAAGGTATTGATGTAATGAAACTATACACCAAGTTTCATCACTCTGACTGAAGTGAAAGTGTCCAAAATCATCAACCAATCTAATTGCTTATCTCTGCTTACCCTAAGCCTAATATGCTCATCTACGAACTCCGCGTTTTTAATGTATGGGGATCATGGTGGCTCAGTGATAAGAGACACTGATTAACTAACCAGTAGGTCCTGGGCTCTCTCCCGGGGTTTGACCAGAAAGTCAATTGTACAGGCTTGACTGCCCTTGTTAGCTGTACAGGACAGTAGGTCTGCCCGGTCTGACAGGGAATAGTGTCTAATTGTCGGGATGGGACGAAAAGCAATGTTCAGTGTGCACATTGGCGTGCACGTAAAAGATTCCTTGATAGAGTATATCGTGATACAGATGTCCGGGCAAAATCTACCTGTTTGTCTTCAATGGTCCAGTCGGTGTATAAAGTAGGACTTTTGCCCTACTCCGTATAAGATTTCATATCTTTGAAGTTTTAAGATAAGCATACCCGGACCCTGAAATCTTAAATGGGGCTTGCTTTTTCGCCCTCTGTTCTGTACAGACTGGGCTAATACAGTAAAACATTGTAACAATCTACAGAAAGTAAATTTAACTTGTTGACTAAATAATCTTCATTACTTCTAATTAGCGGTATGTAGTGACAAGGATCGTGACCCAGATGGGATATACTTGAACTTTCTAGACAAGAAACCTGATATCTAATTTGGTAAAGCACTAATAAGTTTCATTACATACTAAATTTTTATATGATTGCTTATCGCACTTGGCATGCATACCCATAGGTCCATCTTTAAATTTAAAACTGGTAGAAATTACCGAGGGTTGAACATGGTAGTGCATCGTCACTGTTGTATTATTGCTTATCGCCCTTGACATTGTATTAAAGGCAGTTTTATATTCATAGGGCCAGAACGGTAAATTATAAAAAGTGTAAATTATTACCCAGAGTTGAACATTACTTGTGATTTTGCCTGGTAACGCCAAAACTCGATCATGTACTAAATAATGGCGGCACAGTAAAATTTCTTGATTGTCAAGTGTTTGGTTATAAATAAACCCTCGCGATTTTTTTTTTAGTATGGAATCAAATCTACGGCTATTTCTGTAAAACACATGTTTTTTTTTCTTTTTCAGGCTTTCGTCGCTTTCGCTGTCTGTTTGACAGTAGCTGCTTCCCAATACATCGATACTAAAATCGGACACGGTTTAGGACATGGTGTTGGTGTCTTTGCAAACGGAATTGGTAAAGGATATGGAAGAGGACATGCCGGTTTTGGACATGGTCTTGTTAGTGTAGGAGCTATTGGCAACGGACTCAACCATGGGTTTATCCCGGGACCTGCGGTTCCCTCTCTCTCTCTCTCTCTCTCTCTCTCTCTCTCTCTCTTTCTCTCTCTCTCTCCGTGTCATGGTTATTCAGTGCATATAACTGTAATTTCGATATGTCAGTTACTTCACGCAAACCTTAAAGTAATGTACGATTATTCCACCCTCGCATATTGTTTAGGGATTTTCCCACAAACAGGTCTCATCTTACCGCTCCTATGGAAGACAGCGAATAGAATGTAGCATACCTGGAATGCCGAATGATTCTTGAAGAAACGAGTGAGTTACCATTACTGGAAAAAACGGTATTATGTCAATAGTACTGTTAGTTCAAAAGCGTTTTATAGCTGAGGCGCTGGAGGCGCCAGCCTCCCCGCGAAAAAAATCAAAGCAGTTGAAAAAATAAAACGGGAGAAAAATGCTAAAACCGATGCGAAAATGAAAATGTGCCCTAGTTAGGGAGGGCTCTAAAGACAGACAAAAGGGTCCGACGAATGACAAAAGGGTCCCTAGTGCCAAGGGAAAGGGCCCCCGAGTCCAACTCAATCGTTTTCTATACACTGTTACTGTCGAATCCACTACTGAATGAGAATGCAGCCATTGCATTGGGGTGACAATCATCAATCAAGAACCTCCCCTCGCGACAGAGGGCCCTCAAAATAGTACAGCCTCCGCCATGATAAACCTTAAAACGCCCCTATGCTAGTTCTGTAACTGAAAGTCAAAATGGTGAAAGATGTTATTTTGTCAACATTTATCTACACTAACACAGACATTTTCAGATGAGGCGTGTAATAAAGTGGCTTAAATATATGAAAATCTTGAAAGAACTGATCGCAACCTATACCCTGCATTTGTTAGGTGTGTGGTTGCGAATGGGATATAGCGTCTTGTGACACCACCCCCACCCCATCACACACACATATACCACCCCGATTCTTCAATCCAAACTGATTAGAACCTGAATCACAATCGATCTAGTAGCAATCATACACAGTCGATATCAAAAATTGATTTCCAATCTCAAAGACGGCTTATCTCCCCTGAAACTGTTGAGTAATACGCGATTCCCAATTCACACAACTTTCATAGATTTAAGGAAATGGAATGAACTGAACAGAAATGGTTTTAACGACCTATCTTTTTGCGCCGACTGAATGAACTAAAGTTTGATCGGACAGCGTCGTTACGGTCTTTTCTTTCGAATTCCAACTGTTAAGTAGTCTTTTACGGGCATGTAGATATTGTTCCTAGCCGGGCCATTTAGGTTTCAAATTTCACAGTGTATTGATAGCCTTCTGGTTTCTGCTATGATTCGTTCATTGTTTCGCTGTTTTTTCTACTATGAACTCGTCTACTATTAATTCGTTCATTGTTCCACTCTTATTTCGGCTATTATTTCGTTGAACGTTTCATTGTTATTTCTGCTACGAATTCGTTAATTGTTTCATCGTTATTTCTGCTACGAATTCGTTAATTGTTGAAGTGTTATTACTGCTATAAATTCGTTGATCGTTTCATTGCTATTTATGGGAATCACGGTGGCTAAGTGGGCAAGGCGCTGGCTCGTTAGAATGGAGGTCGGGTGTTCGATCCTTGCATTGGCCGAGAAAGCTCATCTCGATTTTCCGGCGTGGTTTCCTCTTGTCAGTGATGCAGAAGGAGGGCCTGATAAGGACAGCTGCCTAGTCGTTCGGATGGGACGAAAAACCGAGGTCCCGTGTACACATTGGAGTGCACGTAAAAGATCCCTTGCCCGGGCAAAAATTCCCTCATAGCACACTGTGTGGCGTATGGCCGTCTTCCATTAGCCCAGGTCAGGTGCAGAAGAGTAGGACGTAAAACCCCATTTCATTTCTGCTATGAATTCGTTAAGTTTTACACTGTTATTTCTGCTATGAGTTCGTTGATCGTTTCACTGTTATTTCTGCTGTGAACTCGATAAAGTTTGAACATTCTAGCTGACCTACAGCGAGAAACATTTCAACCGGGCCAAATTTTCTATTTTAACAGTTTAATTTGCACGGTACCTTTAGTTATCAACCGAATATTACAAAACTTTTAAAAATAAGCTCCCCCTGAACAGCTTAATCGTTCGCAATAAACGGGGTTGGACATCATATTCCATGTCACGTGCAACCTGGCGATCGAAACGACGCCCGTTGACTCAATGACAGACGTTACGATACAGCGCGCACATGCTAACCATTCAGCCATTCAGCCTCCCTGAATTCGGAAAATTGCTGACTAATAGCAAGAAACATTTGAACCGGGCGAAATTTTCTGTTTTAACAGTTTAATGTGCATGGTACTTTAATTACCAACCGATTATTACAAAACTTTTGAAAATAAGCTCCAACTGACCAGCGTAATCGTATGCAATAAAAGTTTGGCTTGAATTGAAAGTTCTGCACGGAGAAAGTTCATCTCGATTTCCCGGCGTGGTTCCCCCTTGTCAGTGAGGCAGAACGGCTGTCTAGTTCGGATGGGACGAAAACCACGGTCCCGTGTACACATTGGAGTGCACGTAAAATATCCCTAAGCAGTTGGAATTCGATACTGTTGAATAAGCTCTATACGATGACTAAATGTGTAGATTGTAGTCACCCACACTGCATGTTTCGCTTAACAATGAAAGGGTGCCGTTTTCAATGTTCGATCCTTTTGTTCTTCTACTCCTGATATGTTGAACTGTTGATCGATGGTTTCATATAAAAGACTACCAATAAGACTCTTTGTAGAAGAAGTTCCCAACAAATATTATGTTGACTTTACGAGAAAGACCTCTAAACATACTCCAAGTTGTAAAAATACGACTTTTTGGATTTTCAATCTCCTTTTTTCGGCTATCCCTGATATTTAAAAAAAAATGATACAATGATTTCACACAACAGGCTAGCTATTAGACTCTCTATTGACAAAAGTTTCACCGCCCTCCCTTCATTATAACCGAAGTTATCGTGCCCTAAAGAATCAACAAATCAATATGCTTGTCTCTGCTTACCCTAAGCAGAAAATGCTCATCTTTGAACTTCATCATAACATTGACCTAGTGAACGTCTACACCAAGTTAGAACATTCTAGCTTAATTAGAATGAGAGTTATTGTGCTCAAAAGTCTCGGCCCTTCAAATTGCTTCTATTTTTGATTTTCAATTCAAAATGGTGACTCCCGGTTGACCTAAATCAAAATTCTGTTCGCGACATTTTTTAGGCCTTCCTACAAGGATTCAGAAAATATAACCCCCGAGTCTGTAAGTAAAATAGCAAAAAAGCCTTATTGATTTTTCACGTTTCAAGATGGTGGCACTTCCGGTTCGATCGACAAACTCCATATTTTGTGTACGAATCAGTAATTCCTTGTCTAGTATCGAAAAAAAAATTAGGTCATTCTGACCTATATTTCGACGATTTTTTTGAAAACTTTGATCCTTAATTTCACCAAGGGAAGATAATTTAGAAAATTTATAATTATATTTTTGAAGTCACATCGGTAGGATCTACTTATATACTAAATTGAATGAAAATCGCACAACTATTAAAGAAGTTGTCAAATTGGTCTAAACTTCCGGTTCGAAATTACAGCGACGAATTTTCGAAATTCGAAAATGTGAAACTGCTGATGAAAATGATTTTTTTCAAGGTATTCAAAGAAAAAAGATTTAGTAAAATCGGTCAAAAAACAATAAAGTTACGACTATGCATTGTCCATTTTGTCGTTCGTAAATTTCGGTGATTTCGGATTCGTAAAACGTTTTGAAAATATATTTAATCAACAGCTACCACCCATTTTTGGGGGGGTAGGTAAAAGTTTCATAAAGATACTGTGGTTAGATTCTGAGAAATCCGATTTGTGGATAAAACACAAAAAAAAAAATAACAATAACTAGATCTGCTACTGTCCCATGCAGATATGAAAGCTTTCATATTCATCGTCACGTGTCATTGATTGTATCAAGTATCCTAAATAAAAGGATAAGAAGAAAAAATTATTAAAATTGGTCAAAAACTCGCGAAGTTACAAGTCTAAATATAGTATGAAACATTGCACCCAGGCATAACAATAATCTGAAAACTAAAGGGAAATAACTGAAACTTGTATTACTGTAATGAGACGGATGAGAAAATGAAATGAAAATGGCGGGAAAAAAAATAAAAATGGCAGGTTGGACAGGCGACCTTACTCCTTGTCACGTACAACCGGGCATTCGAAAACACGCTAGTTAACTCAATGACAGGCGCGCGTGCTAACCATTCAGCCACCCAACCCCCCTTTGAAATCAGACACGTGCAATATGTCATATAGGAAGAATAAGAAGTCGCTCACAACAAAATGGTAAATTAATGAGTTTAGGTCAAAAGGTTGAGCTACTGTTTTAGAGTACTTAATAGTTTTAAAGAGACACGTTAAGGGTTGTTCATAGTTAAATGAAAGTTTAATTTTAAATAAGACCAATAAAATTAGGATTTAATAGTGCCAGACTAATATTTCCAATATGTTTGGTTATAAGTAGGAAATCGTGACGACTTCTTAAGCATGTTTTAAACAAAGGATCATGTTTGTTTAAACAAGAATGGCACTCTGCAATAAAAAAACTGGCCAAAGCAAGATTTCTATGCAGAAATTAAATAATTGCTAGAACCAGAAAAATATTTATCCACTATAATAAATAAGCAACATAGAGAAAATGAAATGAAATTGAATGGGGTTTAACGTCCGACAGTTCTGCTCCTAAAATGGGCTAATGAAGACGGGCATATGCCATAAAGTGTGCAATGAGGGACATTTTACCCGGGCAGCGGCGGTTACGGCCTACGAGGTTGGACAGGCGACCATACTCCTTGTCACGTACAACCAAGAAATCGAAACAACGCCAGTTGACTCAATGACAGACGTTATGATACAGAGCGCACGTGCTAACCATTCAACCACGCAACCTCCCTAAAATCGACAAATTGCTGACCTACAGCGAGAAACATTTCAACCGGGCCAAATTTTCTATTGTAACAGTTTAATTTGCACGGTACCTTTAGTTATCAACCGAATATTACAAAACTTTTAAAAATAAGCTCCCCCTGACCAGCTTAAGCGTTCGCAATAAACGTTTGCCCCTTAAAATCGGCAAATTGCTGACTTTAAAGTGAGAAACATTACAACCGGGCGAAATTTTCTGTTTTATCACTTTTACAGTACCTTTGATTACCAACCGATTATTACAAAACTTTAAAAATAAAAGAGAAAGAGAGAAATGCGGCCTAATGTCCATTCGACACAAACTAGGTCATTTCGGGACTAACATATGTTTTTAATTTTATTTAAAAACTCCCCTTGAGCTTACAGGTCTTTAGCCGTTGGGAGGAAACCGAAGGACACGGAGAAAACCCACGAGGTTGGACTTCATGTCACGTGCAACCTGGAGATCGAAACGACGCCCGTTGACTTAATGACAGACGTTACGATACAGTGTGCACATGCTAACCATTCAGCCATTCAGCCTCCCTGAATTCAGAAAATTGCTGACTTATAGCAAGAAACATTTCAACCGGGCGAAATTTTCTGTTTTAACAGTTTAATGTGCACGGTACTTTAATTACCAACCGATTATTACAAAACTTTTGAAAATAAACTCCAACTGACCAGCTTAATCGTATGCAATAAACGTTTTCGCCTGAATTGAAAGTTCTGCACGGAGAAAGTTCATCTCGATTTCCCGGCGTGGTTCCCCTTGTCAGTGAGGCAGAACGGAGGGCCTGACAAGCACAGCTGTCTAGTCATTCGGATGGGACGAAAAACCAAGGTCTCGTGTACACATTGGAGTGCACGTAAAATATCCCTAAGCAGCTGGAATTCGATACTGTTGAATAAGCTCTATACGATGACTAAATGTGTAGATTGTAGTCACCCACACTGCATGTTTCGCTTAACAATGAAAGGGTGCCGTTTTCAATGTTCGATCCTTTTGTTCTTCTACTCCTGATATGTTGGACTGTTGATCGTTGGTTTCATATAAAAGACTACCAATAAGACTCTTTGTAGAAGAAGTTCCCTAAAAATATTATGTTGACTTTACGAGAAAGACCTCTAAACATGCTCTAAATTGTAAAAATACGACTTTTTGGATTTTCAATCTCTTTTTTCGGCTATCCCTGATATTTAGAAAAAATAATACAATGATTTCACACAGCAGGCTAGCTATTAGACTCTGTATTGACAAAAGTTTCACCGCCCTCGCTTCATTATAACCGAAGTTATCGTGCCCTAAAGAATCAACAAATCAGCATGCTTATCTCTGCTTACCCTAAGCAGAAAATGCTCATCTTTAAACTCAATCATAACATTGACCTAGTGAAGTCTACACCAAGTTTGAATATTCTAGCTTAATTAGAAGGAGAATAATTGTGTTCCAAAGTCCCGACCCTTCAAATTGCTTCTATTTTTCATTTTCAATTCAAAATGGTGACCATCACGTGACCGAAATCAAAATTCTATTCGCGACATTTTTTAGGCCTTCCATCAAGGATTCAGAAAATATAACTCCCGAGTCTGTAAGTAAAATAGCAAAAAAGCCTTATTGATTTTTCACTTTTAAATATGGCGGCACTTCCGGTTCGATCGACAAACTCCATATTTTGCGTACAAATCAGTAATTACTTATCTAGTATCCAAAAAAAAAATCAGGTCATTCTGACCTATATTTCGACGATTTTTTTGAAAATTTCGATCCTTAATTTCGTCAAGGGGAGATAATTTAGAAAATTTCTAATTATATTTTTGAAGTCACGTCGGTAAGATCTAGTTAGATACTAAATTTCATGAAAATCGTAGAACTATTAAAGAAGTTGTCAAATTGGTCTAAACTTCCGGTTCGAAATCACAGCGACGAATTTTCGAAATTCGAAAATCTGAAACTGCAGATTTATAGTAATTGTCTCAAGGTACTCAAAGAAAAAAGATTTAGTAAAATAGGTCAAATAGTCACAAAGTTACAGCATTGTAGGTCAAATGCATTCGTTCGTAAAATTCGGTGATTTCGGATACGTAAAACGTTTTGAAAATATATTTAATCAACAGCCACCACCCATTTTTGGGGGGATAGGTAAAAGTTTCAGAACGATCCTATGGTTAGATTCTGAGAAATCCGATTTGTGGATAAAACACAAAAAAAAAAAATAATAATAATATTAATCTTAACAGAAACAATAAGCTTTCATATGTAATACATATGAAAGCTTAACTAGATCTGCTACTGTCCCATGCAGATATGAAAGCTTTCATATTCATCGTCACGTGTCATTGATTGTATCAAGTAACCTAAATAAAAGGATAAGAAGAAAAAATTATTAAAATTGGTCAAAAACTCGCGAAGTTACAAGTCTAAATATAGTATGAAACATTGCACCCAGGCATAACAATAATCTGAAAACTAAAGGGAAATAACTGAAACTTGTATTATTGTAATGAGGCGGATGAGAAAATGAAATGAAAATGGCAGGTTGGACAGGCGACCTTACTCCTTGTCACGTACAACCGGGCATTCGAAAACACGCTAGTTAACTCAATGACAGGCGCGCGTGCTAACCATTCAGCCATCCAACCCCCCTTTGAAATCAGACACGTGCAATATGTCATATAGGAAGAATAAGAAGTCGCTCACAACAAAATGGTAAATTAATGAGTTTAGGTGAAAAGGTTGAGCTACTGTTTTAGAGTACTTAATAGTTTTAAAGAGACACGTTAAGGGTTGTTCATAGTTAAATGAAAGTTTAATTTTAAATAAGACCAATAAAATTAGGATTTAATAATGCCAGACTAATATTTCCAATATGTTTGGTTATAAGTAGGAAATCGTAACAAAGGATCATGTTTGTTTAAACAAGAATGGCACTCTGCAATAAAAAAAACTGGCCAAAGCAAGATTTCTATGCAGAAATTAAATAATTGCTAGAACCAGAAAAATATTTATCCACTATAATAAATAAGCAACATAGAGAAAATGAAATGAAATTGAATGGGGTTTAACGTCCGACTGTTCTGCTCCTAAAATGGGCTAATGAAGACGGGCATATGCCATAAAGTGTGCAATGAGGGAAATTTTACCCGGGCAGCGGCGGTTACGGTCTACGAGGTTGGACAGGCGACCATACTCCTTGTCACGTACAACCAAGAAATCGAAACAACGGCAGTTGACTCAATGACAGACGTTATGATACGGAGCGCACGTGCTAACCATTCAGCCACGCAACCTCCCTAAAATCGGCAAATTGCTGACCTCCCCCTGACCAGCTTAAGCGTTGGCAATAAACGTTTGCCCCTTAAAATCGGCAAATTGCTGACTTTAAAGTGAGAAACATTACAACCGGGCGAAATTTTCTGTTTTATCACTTTTACAGTACCTTTCATTACCAACCGATTATTACAAAACTTTAAAAATAATAGAGAAAGAGAGAAATGCGGCCTAATGTCCATTCGACACAAACTAGGTCATTTCGGGACTAACATATGTTTTTTAATTTTATTTAAAAACTCCCCTTGCGCTTACAGGTCTTTAGCCGTTGGGAGGAAACCGAAGAACACGGAGAAAACCCACAAGGTTGGACATCATACTTCATGTCACGTGCAACCTGGAGATCGAAACGACGCCCGTTGACTCAATGACAGACGTTACGATACAGTGCGCACATGCTATGCCATTCAGCCTCCCTGAATTCTGAAAATTGCTGACTTATAGCAAGAAACATTTCAACCGGGCGAAATTTTCTGTTTTAACAGTTTAATGTGCACGGTACTTTAATTACCAACCGATTATTACAAAACTTTTGAAAATAAGCTCCAACTGACCAGCTTAATCGTATGCAATAAACGTTTTCGCCTGAATTGAAAGTTCTGCACGGAGAAAGTTCATCTCGATTTCCCGGCGTGGTTCCCCTTGTCAGTGAGGCAGAACGGAGGGCCTCACAAGCACAGCTGTCTAGTCATTCGGATGGGACGAAAAACCAAGGTCTCGTGTACACATTGGAGTGCACGTAAAATATCCCTAAGCAGCTGGAATTCGATACTGTTGAATAAGCTCTATACGATGACTAAATGTGTAGATTGTAGTCACCCACACTGCATGTTTCACTTAACAATGAAAGGGTGCCGTTTTCAATGTTCGATCCTTTTGTTCTTCTACTCCTGATATGTTGGACTGTTGATCGTTGGTTTCATATAAAAGACTACCAATAAGACTCTTTGTAGAAGAAGTTCCCAAAAAATATTATGTTGACTTTACGAGAAAGACCTCTAAACATGCTCTAAATTGTAAAAATACGACTTTTTGGATTTTCAATCTCTTTTTTTCGGCTATCCCTGATATTTAGAAAAAATAATACAATGATTTCACACAACAGGCTAGCTATTAGACTCTGTATTGACAAAAGTTTCACCGCCCTCGCTTCATTATAACCGAAGTTATCGTGCCCTAAAGAATCAACAAATCAGCATGCTTATCTCTGCTTACCCTAAGCAGAAAATGCTCATCTTTAAACTCAATCATAACATTGACCTAGTGAACGTCTACACCAAGTTTGAATATTCTAGCTTAATTAGAAGGAGAATAATTGTGTTCCAAAGTCCCGACCCTTCAAATTGCTTCTATTTTTCATTTTCAATTCAAAATGGTGACCATCACGTGACCGAAATCAAAATTCTATTCGCGACATTTTTTAGGCCTTCCATCAAGGATTCAGAAAATATAACTCCCGAGTCTGTAAGTAAAATAGCAAAAAAGCCTTATTGATTTTTCACTTTTAAATATGGCGGCACTTCCGGTTCGATCGACAAACTCCAAATTTGCGTACAAATCAGTAATTACTTATCTAGTATCCCAAAAAAAAATCAGGTCATTCTGACCTATATTTCGACGATTTTTTTGAAAATTTTGATCCTTAATTTCGTCAAGGGGAGATAATTTAGAAAATTTCTAATTATATTTTTGAAGTCACATCGGTAAGATCTACTTAGATACTAAATTTCATGAAAATCGTACAACTATTAAAGAAGTTGTCAAATTGGTCTAAACTTCCGGTTCGAAATCACAGCGACGAATTTTCGAAATTCGAAAATCTGAAACTGCAGATTTATAGTAATTGTCTCAAGGTACTCAAAGAAAAAAGATTTAGTAAAATAGGTCAAATAGTCACAAAGTTACAGCATTGTAGGTCAAATGCATTCGTTCGTAAAATTCGGTGATTTCGGATACGTAAAACGTTTTGAAAATATATTTAATCAACAGCCACCACCCATTTTTGGGGGGATAGGTAAAAGTTTCAGAACGATCCTATGGTTAGATTCTGAGAAATCCGATTTGTGGATAAAACACACAAAAAAAAAATAATAATAATATTAATCTTAACAGAAACAATAAGCTTTCATATGTAATACATATGAAAGCTTAATAATCTTAACAGAAACAATAAGCTTTCATATGTAATATGAAAGCTTAATAATCTTAACAGAAACAGTAAGCTTTCATATGTAATATGAAAGCTTAACTAGATCTGCTACTGTCCCATGCAGATATGAAAGCTTTCATATTCATCGTCACGCGTCATTGATTGTATCAAGTATCCTAAATAAAAGGATAAGAAGAAAAAATTATCAAAATTGGTCAAAAACTCGCAAAATTACAAGTCTAAATATAGTATGAAACATTGCACCCAGGCATAACAATAATCTGAAAACTAAAGGGAAATATTAGAAATTTGTATTGCTGTAATGAGACGGATGAGAAAATGAAATGAAAATTGCCGGAAAAAAATTAAAAATGGCAGGTTGGACAGGCGACCTTACTCCTTGTCACGTACAACCGGGCATTCGATAACACTCTAGTTAACTCAATGACAGGCGCGCCTGCTAACCATTCAGCCGCCCAACCCCCCCTTTGAAATCAAATCAGAAACGTGCAATATGTCATATAGGAAGAATAACAAGCCGCTGACAACAAAATGGTAAATTAATGAGTTTAGGGCAAAAAGGCGTCTACGGCACCCGGTGTTCCCGGGCGGTCACCCATCCAAGTACTAACTGGTCCCGACGTTGCTTAACTTCAGTGATCGGACGAGAACTGGTGTTTTCAACGTGGTGTGGCCGTAGACGAGAGAAGGTGGACAGAACCCGTAGTTATACTTACCTGAATTGACCCGCTAATTGATTTTATTTTGGGGGGGTGTCGGTTTTAAAAAGGCGTCCACAGCACCCGGTGTTCCCAGGCGGTCACCCATCCAAGTACTGATCGGGCCCGACGTTGCTTAACTTCAGTGATCGGACGAGAACTGGTGTTTTCAACGTGGTGTGGCCATAGACGAGAGAAGGTGGACAGAACCCGTAGTTATACCTACCTGAATTGACCCGCTTATTGATTTTTTTTGGGGGGGGGGGGTTTGTCGGTTTTAAAAAGGCGTCTACAGCACCCGGTGTTCCCAGGCGGTCACCCATCCAAGTACTGACCGGGCCCGACGTTGCTTAACTTCAGTGATCGGACGAGAACTGGGTCCGTATTCAAAGGATATCTTAAGTGTAAGATAGTCACTTAACTACTAGCTTTCACTTAAATATACGTAACTTCCTGTAAGTTAAGGGCAATTGGTATTCAAAGGCGCTGTTAAGTATCAAATTTTCCCTTAAAGTTAAGCTGCCTTAACTTTTGAGTGTTAGTCTTCAAGTGGTATTCAAAGGCCAGTTTAAGTGAGAAATATCCACTTAACTTTAAGTGACCTACGGGAGGTACCTTAAAGTTAAGTGAGATTATAATGACTTCTTTTAATGCTGTAAAAGCAGTCCCGTAGTGACGATTTTAAAAGAAAGGGAATTCAGATTAAAACAAAGACAATGTCGCCGAGCGTAGCTGACTTCCAATTTATTTTTTCGTCGTCAACTTTGATGTTGTAGTGCCATAATAGAGTATAAGGTTATTACCACCGATGTAGTTAAGGATATCTTTTCCCGATCATTTATCATGTTATGTTTGTATGTCTCCATGGCTGTCATAAAATACAGTTAAATTCATTTGTGGAGACTTTGCTTTATAGATTTCGGAAATTATTTATACTACCGCTAGAAGCAAGGCATGATCTAATTTTTACAACTCATTCCCATATATACATAATCGGTAGTATTTATTTAGTTAAAATATAATGAAGCATGAATATTTCATACACACAATGTACCGTCAATGCCAGACCTGTCAAAATCTAAAGTGTAGGTACTTACACAATATCTATGAATTTCTCAAATGATAGATTAACAAACAACACTGTATAATTTGTCCAGTCTAACTTAGAAGACAAGGGTCACTGTGTATTGTTAATAATATGTTGTTTTCTATTCGCGTTATATTGTTAAAAAAATTAAAGCTTACAATATCCATTATTATACTACCACTATTTATTGTAATCTATTTGGATGGATTTTATTTAAAAAAAAAGTGTATGAAAACAGCTGTTCCGGCAAAGGATGCACACTATCATAATTTATCTTAAATTATAATCATACTATTTTCATGGGTTACAATATAATATTTCGACAAACATTTTCCTGGTGATGTAAACTAAGAATTTAATAGAATATAGCGATGCTCTTAAGGGGGCATAACTAGCTGGCAATGTCAGTAATTCGTGATTTTTGGCAGTGGAGGGTATTCCATAAATAAAAAAAATCATGCTTTTTGGCGAATGTGAGTATTCCATAATTTAAGTGTGCAGTTAACTTTTCACATAGCCAAGTATGTGTAAAATACAACCTTTGAATACCGATTTAAGGTAAGACACTTGGTTAAGTGGAAAAATTAAGTATTTTTACTTAACTTTTAGAAAATCTTTGAATACGGACCCTGGTGTTTTCAACGTGGTGTGGCCGTAGACGAGAGAAGGTGGACAGAACCCATACTTGTGGTTACTCAAATTATTTTTGTGTCTTTTTCCCTGGGGAGACGAGCTGAGCGGAGAGCTGGAGTGGTGCAAAAGAGTGCGCGCTGTGGTCTGATTGGCGGAAAATTGATTTTTTCACGAAGAATCAGGGCAAAAAGGCGTCTACAGCACCCGGTGTTCCCAGGCGGTCACCCATCCAAGTACTAACCGGGCCCGACGTTGCTTAACTTCAGTGATCGGACGAGAACTGGTGTTTTCAACGTGGTATGGCCGTAGCCGAGAGAAGGTGGACAGAACCCGTAGTTATACTTACCTGAATTGACCCGCTTATTGATTTTTTTTGGTTTTTTGTATTTAATTGTTTTAAAGAGATTTAATAATGCCAGACTAATATCAAAATAAAGTTTTAAATTAAGAATAATTAATTATTGGTCTAATGCAATGAAATGATTTGATTTGACGGATGAAATGTACGATGGGTGTCCACGCTACGTGGCTAAGGCGTTGGAATGCTAGGTCGGGTGTTCGATCCCTGCATTGGCCGAGAAAGTTCATCTCGATATTCTGGCGTGTCCCCCTATCCGCCGTGAACACATTGGAGTGCACGTAAAAGATCCCTTAGCAGTTGGAATTCTATATTGTTGAATAAGCTCAATACGATGACTAAATGTGCAGATTGTAGCCACCCACACTGCATGTTTTGCTTAACAAAGAAAGGGTGCGGTTTTCAATTTTCGATCCTTTTATTCTACTACTCCTGATATTTTTGACTGTTGATCTATGGTTTCATATAAAAGACTACCGATAAGACTCTTTGTACCAGAAGTTCCCCAAAAATATTATGTTGACTTTAGAGAAAAGGACCTTTGAAAATGCTCCAAATCGTAAAAATACGACTTTTTGGATTTTCGATCTCTTTTTTCTGCTACCCCTGATATTTAAAAAAAATGATACAATGATTTCACACAACGGGCTAGCTATTAGACTCTCGATTGACAAGAGTTTCATCACCCTCCCTTCATTATAACCGAAGTTATTGTGCCCTAAAGAATCAACAAATCAGCATGCTTATCTCTGCTTACTCTAAGCAGAAAATGTTCATCTTTGCACTCAATCATGACATTGACCTAGTGAACGTCTACACCAAGATTGAACATTCTAGCTCAATTAGAAGGGGAGTTATTGTGTTTCAAAGTCTCGGCCCTTCAAATTGCTACTACTTTTCATATTCACTTCAAAATGGCAACCATCAGTTGACCTAAATCAAAATTCTGCTCCCTGCGATTTTTGAGCCATCCTTCAAGGATTCAGAAAATATAACTCCCGTGTCTGTAAGTAAGATAGCAAAAAAGCCTTAGCGATTTTTCATGTTTCAAGATGGTGGCATTTCCGGTTTGATCGACAAACTGCATATTTTGTGTAGGAATCAGTAATTACCTGTTGAGTATCGAAAAAAAATTTCAGGTCATTCTGACCTATATTTCGACGATTTTTTTTAAAACTTTGATCCTCAATTTCACCAAGGGGAGATAATTTAGAAAATTTCTCATTATAATTTTGAAGTCACATTGGTAAGATCTACTTAAATACTAAATTTCATGAAAATCGTACAACTATTAAAGAAGTTGTCAAATTCGTCTAAACTTCCGGTTCGAAATCACAGCGACGAATTTTCGAAATTCGAAAATGTGAAACTGCAGATGAAAATGATTTTTTTCAAGGTATTCAAAGAAAAAATAATTAGTAAAATCGGTCAAAAAATAGCAAAGTTACGACTATGCATTGTCAGTTTTTTCGTTCGTAAAATTCGGTGATTTCGAATTCGCAAAACGTTTTGAAAATATATTTAATCAACAGCCACCACCAATTTTTGGGGGGGTAGGTCAAAGTTTCAGAAACATCCTACGGATAGATTCTGTGAAATCCGATTTGCAGGAAAAACACAAAAAAAAAAATAACTAGATCTGCTACTGTCCCATGCAGATATGAAAGCTTTCATATTCATCGTCACGTGTCATTGATTGTATCAAGTATCCTAAATAAAAGGATAAGAAGAAAAAATTATCAAAATTGGTCAAAAACTCTCGAAGTTACAAGTCTAAATATAGTATGAAACATTGCACCCAGGCATAACAATAATCTGAAAACTAAAGGGAAATAACTGAAACTTGTATTACTGTAATGAGACGGATGAGAAAATGAAATGAAAATGGCGGGAAAAACAAATTAAAAATGGCAGGTTGGACAGGCGACCTTACTCCTTGTCACGTACAACCGGGCATTTGAAAACACGCTAGTTAACTCAATGACAGGCGCGCGTGCTAACCATTCAGCCACCCAACCCCCCTTTGAAATCAGACACGTGCAATATGTCATATAGGAAGAATAAGAAGTCGCTCACAAGAAAATGGTAAATTAATGAGTTTAGGTCAAAAGGTTGAGCTACTGTTTTAGAGTATTTAATAGTTTTAAAGAGACACGTTAAGGGTTGTTCATAGTTAAATGAAAGTTTAATTTTAAATAAGACCAATAAAATTAGGATTTAATAATGCCAGACTAATATTTCCAATATGTTTGGTTATAAGTAGGAAATCGTGACGACTTCTTAAGCATGTTTTAAACAAAGGATCATAGACTGAATTATACAAGAATGGCACTCTGCAATAAAAAAACTGGCCAAAGCAAGATTTCTATGCAGAAATTAAATAATTGCTAGAACCAGAAAAATATTTATCCACTATAATAAATAAGCAACATAGAGAAAATGAAATGAAATTGAATGGGGTTTAACGTCCTACTGTTCTGCTCCTAAAATGGGCTAATGAAGACGGTCATATGCCATAAAGTGTGCAATGTGGGAAATTTTACCTGGGCAGCGGCGTTACGGCCTACGAAGTTGGACAGGCGAACATACTCCTTGTCACGTACAACCAAGAAATCGAAACAACGCCAGTTGACTCAAAGACAGACGTTATTCAGCCACGCAACCTCCCTAAAATCGGCAAATTGCTGACCTGCAGCGAGAAACAGTTCAACCGGGCCAAATTTTCTATGTTAACAGTTTAATTTGCACGGTACCTTTAGTTATCAACCGAATATTACAAAACTTTTAAAAATAAGCTCCCCTTGACCAGCTTAATCGTTCGCAATAAACGTTTGCCCCTTAAAATCGGCAAATTGCTGACTTTAAAGTGAGAAACATTACAACCGGGCGAAATTTTCTGTTTTATCACTTTTACAGTACCTATGATTACCAACCGTTTATTACAAAACTTTAAAAATAAAAGAGAAACAGAGAAATGCGGCCTAATGTCCATTAGACACAAACTAGGTCATTTCGTGACTAACATATGTTTTTTAATTTTATTTAAAAACTCCCCTTGCGCTTACTGGTCTTTAGCCGTTGGGAGGAAACCGAAGGACACGGAGAAAACCCACGAGATTGGACATCATACTCCATGTCACGTGCAACCTGGAGATCGAAACGACCCCCGTTGACTCAATGACAGACGTTACGATACAGCGCGCACATGCTAACCATTCAGCCATTCAGCCTCCCTGAATTCGGAAAATTGCTGACTTATAGCAAGAAACATTTCAACCGGGCGAAATTTTCTGTTTTAACAGTTTAATGTGCACGGTACTTTAATTACCAACCGATTATTACTAAACTTTTGAAAATATGCTCCAACTGACCAGCTTAATCGTATGCAATAAACGTTTGGCCTGAATTGAAAGTTCTGCACGGAAAAAGTTCATCTTGATTTCCCGGCGTGGTTTCCCGTTGTCATTGAGGCAGAACGGAGGGCCTGACAAGCACAGCTGTCTAGTCGTTCGGATGGGACGAAAAAAATATCCTTAAGCAGTTGGAATTCGATACTGTTGAATAAGCTGTATACGATGACTAAATGTGTAGATTGTAGTCACCCACACTGCATGTTTCGCTTAACAATGAAAGGATGCCGTTTTCAATGTTCGATCCTTTTGTTCTTCTACTCCTGATATGTTGGATTGTTGATCGATGGTTTTATATAAAAGACTACCAATAAGACTCTTTGTAGAAGAAGTTCCCCAAAAAAATTAAGTTGACTTTACGAGAAAGACCTCTAAACATGCTCCAAATTGTAAAAATACGACTTTTTGGATTTTCAATCTCTTTTTTTCGCCTATCCCTGATATTTAAAATAAATGATACAATGATTTCACACAACAGGCTAGCTATTGGACTCTCTATTGACAAAAGTTTCACAGCCCTCCCTTCATTATAACCGAAGTTATCGTGCCCTAAAGAATCAACAAATCAGCATGCCTATCTCTGCTTACCCTAGACAGAAAATGCTCATCTTTGAACTCAATCATGACATTGACCTAGTGAACGTCTACACCAAGTTTGAACATTCTAGCTCAATTAGAAGGAGAGTTATTGTGTTTCAAAGTCTCGGTCCTTCAAATTGCTACTACTTTTCATTTTCAATTCAAAATGGTGACCATCACGTGACCGAAATCAAAATTCTGCTCCCTACGATTTTTGGGCCATCCTTCAAGGATTCAGAAAATATAACTCCCGTGTCTGTAAGTAAAATAGCAAAAAAGCCTTAGGGATTTTTCATGTTTCAAGATGGTGGCACTTCCGGTTCGATCGACAAACTCCATATTTTGTGTAGGAATCAGTAATTACTTGTCGAGTATCCAAATTTTTTTTTAGGTCATTCTGACCTATATTTCGACGATTTTTTTGAAAACTTTGATCCTTAATTTCACCAAGGGGAGATAATTTAGAAAATTTCTCATTATATTTTTGAAGTCACATTGGTAAGATCTACTTGTATACTAAATTTCATGAAAATCGTACAACTATTAAAGAAGTTGTCAAATTGGTCTAAACTTCCGGTTCGAAATCACAGCGACGAATTTTCGAAATTCGAAAATGTGAAACTGCAGATGAAAACGATTTTTTTCAAGGTATTCAAAGAAAAAAGAATTAGTAAAATCGGTCAAAAAAAACAAAGTTACGACTATGCATTGTCAGTTTTTACGTTCGTAAAATTCGGTGATTTCGGATTCGTAAAACGTTTTTAAAATATATTTAAACAACGTTCGCACCCCATTTTTGGGGGGGTAGGTCAAAGTTTCAGAAAGATCCCATGGTTAGATTCTGAGAAATCCGATTTGCAGAAAATACACAAAAAAAAATAATAATAACTAGATCTGCTACTGTCCCATGCAGATATGAAAGCTTTCATATTCATCGTCACGTGTCATCGATTATATCAAGTATCTCAAATAAAAGGATAAAAATAACAAACTATTAAAATTGGTCTAAAACTCGCGAAGTTACAAGTCTAAATATAGTATGAAACATTGAGTAATCTGAAAACTAAAGGGAAATAACTGAAACTTGTGTTGCTGTAATCGGGATGACTTCCCACTTCAAAACTTTCAGAAAAATGAAATGAAAATGGTAAGAAAACATCGAAAAATTAAATGAGATAACTTTGAACAAAACTGAACTCAACTGTTTGAATATGTACGTTAAATATGTAGATTTGGAAAATTATAAAGACATAATATCAAAATCGGTCAAAAACTCACAAAGTTAAAAATTTAAATGTAGTGAGAAACATTGCACCCGGGCAAAAAAATAATCTTTAATCTAAAGGGAAATAACTGAAATTTGCATAGCTGTAATCGGGCTTCCAAGATATGTTATATAATTATGGTTTCCAATATGTTCGGTTATAAGTAGGAAATCGTGACGACTTCTTAAGCATGTTTTAAACAAAGGGTCATAGACTGCAATATACAAGAATGGCACTCTGCAATAACAAAACTGGCCAAAGCAAGATTTCTATGCAGAAATTAAATAATTGCTAGAACCAGAAAAATATTTATCCACTATGATAAATAAGCAACATAGAGAAAATGAAATGAAATTGAATGGGGTTTAACGTCCTACTGTTCTGCTCCTACAATGGGCTAATGAAGACGGGCATACGCCATAAAGTGTGCAATGAAGGAAATTTTACCCGGGCAGCGGCGTTACGGCCTACGAGATTGGACAGGCGACCATACTCCTTGTCACGTACAACCAAGAAATCGAAACAACGCCAGTTGACTCAATGACAGACGTTATGATACAGAGTGCACTTGCTAACCATTCAGCCACGCAACCTCCCTAAAATCGGCAAATTGCTGACCTACAGCGAGAAACATTTCAACCGGGCCAAATTTTCTATTTTAACAGTTTAATTTGCACGGTACCTTTAGTTATCAAACGAATATTACAAAACTTTTAAAAATAAGCTCCCCCTGACAGCTTAATCGTTCGCAATAAACGTTTGCCCTTTAAAATCGGCAAATTGCTGACTTTAAAGTGAGAAACATTACAACCGGGCGAAATTTTCTGTTTTATCACTTTTACAGTACCTTTGATTACCAACCGATTATAACAAAACTTTAAAAATAAAAGAGAAAGAGAGAAATGCGGCCTAACGTCCATTCGACACAAACTAGGTCATTTCCGGACTAACATATGTTTTTTAATTATATTTAAAAACTCCCCCTGCGCGTACTGGTCTTTAGCCGTTGGGAGGAAACCGAAGAACACGGAGAAAACCCACTAGGTTGGACATCATACACCATGTCACGTGCAACCTGGAGATCGAAACGACGCCCGTTGACTTAATGACAGACGTTACGATACAGCGCGCACATACTAACCATTCAGTCATTCAGCCTCCCTGAATTCGGAAAATTGCTGACTTATAGCAAGAAACATTTCAACCGTGCGAAATTTTCTGTTTTAACAGTTTAATGTGCACTGTACTTTAATTACCAACCGATTATTACAAAACTTTTGAAAATAAGCTCCAGCTGACCAGCTTAATCGTATGCAATAAACGTTTTGCCTGAATTGAAAGTTCTGCACGGAGAAAGTTCATCTCGATTTCCCGGCGTGGTTCCCCTTGTCAGTGAGGCAGAACGGAGGGTCTGACAAGCACAGGTGTCTAGTCGTTCGGATAGGACGAAATACCAAGGTCCCGTGTACACATTGGAGTGCACGTAAAATATCCCTAAGCAGTTGGAATTCGATACTGTTGAATAAGCTCTATACGATGACTAAATGTGTAGATTGTAGTCACCCACACTGCATGTTTCGCTTAACAATGAAAGGGTGCCGTTTTCAATGTTCGATCCTTTTGTTCTTCTACTCCTGATATGTTGAACTGTTGATCGATGGTTTCATATAAAAGACTACCAATAAGACTCTTTGTAGAAGAAGTTCCCAAAAAAATATTATGTTGACTTTACGAGAAAGACCTCTCTAAACATGCTCCAAATTGTAAAAATACGACTTTTTGGATTTTCAATCTCTTTTTTTCGGCTATGCCTGATATTTAAAAAAAATGATACAATGATTTCACACAACAGGCTAGCTATTAGACTCTCTATTGACAAAAGTTTCACCGCCCTCCCTTCATAATAACTGAAGTTATCGTGCCCCAAAGAATCAACAAATCAGCATGCTCATCTCTGCTTACCCTAAGCAGAAAATGCTTATCTTTGAACTCAATCATAACATTGACCTAGTGAACGTCTACACCAAGTTTGAACATTCTAGCTTAATTAGAAGGAGAGTAATTGTGTTCCAAAGTCCCGACCCTTTAAATTGCTTCTATTTTTCATTTTCAATTCAAAATGGTGACCATCACGTGACCGAAATCGAAATTCTGATCCGACAGATATTTAGGCATTCCTTCGAGGATTCCGAAAATATAATTCCCGAGTCTGTAAGTAAAATAGCAAAAAAGCCTTTTTGATTTTTCACTTTTAAAGATGGTTGCACTTCCGGTTCGATCGACAAACTACATATTTTGTGTACGAATCAGTACTTACTTGTCTAGTATCCAAGAAAAAAATTAGGTCATTCTGACCTATATTTCTTTGATTTTTTTGAAAAATTTGATCCTTAATTTCGTCAAGGGGAGATAATTTAGAAAATTTCTAATTATATTTTTGAAGTCACATCGGTAAGATCTATTCATATACTAAATTTCATGAAAATCGTACAACTATTAAAGAAGTTGTCAAATTGGTCTCAACTTCCGGTTCGAAATCACAGCGACGAATTTTCAAAATTCGAAAATGTGAAACTGCAGATGAAAATGATTTTTTTCAAGGTATTCAAAGAAAAAAGAATTAGTAAAATCGGTCAAAAAATAACAAAGTTACGACTATGCATTGTCAGTTTTTTCGTTCGTAAAATTCGGTGATTTCGGATTCGTAAAACGTTTTGAAAATATATTTAAACAACGTTCGCTCCCCATTTTTGGGGGGGTAGGTCAAAGTTTCAGAAAGATCCCATGGTTAGATTCTGAGAAATCCGATTTGCAGAAAATACACAAAAAAAAAAATAATAATAATCTTAACAGAAACAATAAGCTTTCATATGTAATATGAAAGCTTAATAATCTTAACAGAAACAATAAGCTTTCATATGTAATATGAAAGCTTAATAATAATCTTAACAGAAACAATAAGCTTTCATATGAAATATGAATGCTTACCTAGATCTGCTACTGTCCCATGCAGATATGAAAGCTTTCATATTCATCGTCACGTGTCATAGATTATATCAAGTATCTCAAATAAAAGGATAAGAATAACAAACTATCAAAATTGGTCAAAAACTCGCGAAGTTACAAGTCTAAATATAGTATGAAACATTGCATAATCTGAAAACTAAAGGGAAATAACTGATACTTGTGTTGCTGTAATCGGGATGACTTCCCACTTCAAAACTTTCAGAAAAATGAAATGAAAATGGTAAGAAAACATCGAAAAATTAAAAGAGAAAACTTTGAACTAAACTAAAAACTTTTGAATCATGTTGATTCCAATTGTTTGAATATTTACGTTAAATATGTAAAATTATAAAGACATAATTATCAAAATCGGTCAAAACTCACAAAATTACAAATTTAAATGTAGTGAGAAACATTGCACCCTCGGCAAAAAAATAATCTTTAAACTAAAGGGAAATAACCCAAACTTGTATAGCTGTAATCGGGCTTCCAAAATTAGAGATATGTTATATAATTATGGTTTCCAATGTGTTTGGTTATAAGTAGGAAATCGTGACAACTTCTTAAGCATGTTTTAAACAAAGGGTCATAGACTGCAATATACAAGAATGGCACTTTGCAATAAAAAAAAACTGTTCAAAGGAAGATTTCTATGCAGAAATGAAATAATTAATAGAACCAGAAAAACATTTATCCACTATAATAAATAAGCAACATAGAGAAAATGAAATCAAATTGAATGGTTGTTTAACGTCCTACTGTTTTGCTCCTAAAATGGGCTAATGAAGACGGGCATAAGCCATAAAGTGTGCAATGAGGGAAATTTTACCCGGGCAGCGGCGTTACGGCCTACGAGGTTGGACAGGCGACCATACTCCTTGTCACGTACAACCAAGAAATCGAAACAACGCCAGTTGACTCAATGACAGACGTTATGATACAGAGCGCACGTGCTAACCATTCAGTCACGCAACCTCCCTAAAATCTGCAAATTGCTGACCTACAGATAGAAACATTTCAACCGGGCGAAATCTTCTATTTTATTAGTTTAATTTGCACTGTACCTTTAGTTATCAACCGAATATTACAAAACTTTTAAAAATAAGCTCCCCCTGACCAGCTAAATCGTTCGCAATAAACGTTTTCCCCTTAAAATCGGCAAATTGCTGACTTTAAAGTGAGAAACATTACAACCGGGTGAATTTTTCTGTTTTATCACTTTTACAGTATCTTTGATTACCAACCGATTATTACAAAACTTTAAAAATAAAAAAAAGAGAGAAATGCGGCTTAACGTCCATTCGACACAAACTAGGTCATTTCGGGACTAACATATGTTTTTTTAATTTTATTTAAAAACTTCCCTTGCGCGTACTGGTCTTTAGCTGTTGGGAGGAAACTGAATGGCACGGAGAAAACCCACGAGGTTGGACACCATACTCCATGTCACGTGCAATCTCGAAATCGAAACGACGCCCGTTGACTCAATGACAGACGTTACGATACAGCGTGCACATGCTAACCATTCAGCCATTCACCCTCCCTTAAAAATAAGCTCCCCCTGACCAGCTTAATTGTTCGCAATAAACATTTGCCCTCTAAAATCGGCAAATTGCTGACTTTAAAGTGAGAAACATTATAACCGGGCGAAATTTTATGTTTTAACAGTTTAATTCGCACGGTATTTTAATTACCAACCGATTATTACAAAACTTTTGAAAATAAGCTCCAACTGACCAGCTTAATCGTATGCAATAAACGTTTGGCCTGAATTGAAAGTTCTGCAACGAGGAAGATCATCTCGATTTTCCGGCGTGGTCCCCCCTTGTCAGTGAGGCAGAACGGAGAGCCTGACAAGGACAGCTGTCTATTCGTTAGGGTGGGACGAAAAACCAAGGTCGCGTGTACACATTGGAGTGCACGTAAAATATCCCTAAGCAGTTGGAATTCGATACTGTTGAATAAGCTCTATACAATGACTAAATGTGCAGATTGTAGTCACACACACTGCATGTTTCGCTTAACAATGAACGGGTGCCGTTTTCAATGTTCGATCCTTTTATTCTTCTACTCCAGATATTTTGGACTGTTGATCGAAGCTTTCATATAAAAGACTACCGATAAGACTCTTTGTAGAAGAAGTTCCCAAAAAGTATTATGTTGACTTTAAGAGAAAAGAACCTTTAAAGATGCTCCATATCGTAAACATACGACTTTTTGTTTACAGTACCTTTGATTACCAAACGATTATTACAAAACTTTAAAAATAAAAGAGAAAGAGAGAAATGCGGCTCAACGTCCATTCGACACAAACTAGGTCATTTCGGGACCAACATATGTTTTTTAATTGTATTTATAAACTTCCCTTGCGCGTACGGGTCTTTAGGCGTGGGAGGAAACCGAAGGACACGGAGAAAACCCACGAGGTTGGACACCATACTCCATGTCACGTGCAACTTGGAAATCGAAACGACGCCGGTTGACTCAATGACAGACGTTACGATACAGCGCGCGTATGCTAACCATTCAGCCTCCCTAAAATCTGGAAATTGCTGACTTTAAAGTGAGAAACATTATAACCGGGCGAAATTTTATGTATAATTCGCACGGTATTTTAATTACCAACCGATTATTACAAAACTTTTGAAAATAAGCTCCAACTGACCAGCTTAATCGTATGCAATAAACGTTTGGCCTGAATTGAAAGTTCTGCAACGAGGAAGATCATCTCGATTTTCTGGCGTGGTCCCCCCTTGTTAGTGAGGCAGAACGGATGGCCTGACAAGGACAGCTGTCTAGTCGTTCGGGTGGGACGAAAAACCAAGGTCGCGTGTACACATTGGAGTGCACGTAAAATATCCCTAAGCAGTTGGAATTCGATACTGTTGAATAAGCTCTATACAATGACTAAATGTGCAGATTGTAGTCACACACACTATATGTTTCGGTTAACAATGAAAGGGTGCCGTTTTCAATGTTCGATCCTTTTATTCTTCTACTCCAGATATTTTGGACTGTTGATCGAAGTTTTCATATAAAAGACTACCGATAAGAGTCTTTGTAGAAGAAGTTCCCAAAAAGTATTATGTTGACTTTAAGAGAAATGAACCTTTAAAGATGCTCCAAATCGTAAACATACGACTTTTTGGATTTTCGATCTCTTTTTGTAAGCTATCCCTGATATTTAAAAAAAAGATACAACGATTTCACACAACAGGCCAGCTATTACACTCTCGATTAACAAGAGTTTCACCGCCCTCCCTTCATTATAACCGAAGTTATTGTGCCCTAAAGAATCAACAAATCAGCATGCTTATTTCTGCTTACCCTAGGCAGAAAATGCTCATCTTTGAACTCAATCATGACATTGACATAGTGAACGTCTACACTAAGATTGAACATTCTAGCTCAATTAGAAGGAGAGTTATTGTGTTTCAAAGTTTCGGCCCTAAAAAATTGCTACTACTTTTCATATTCACTTCAAAATGGCAACCATCATTTGACCTAAATCAAAATTCTTCTCTGAACAATTTTTAGATCATCTTTCAAGGATTCAGAAAACATAAATCCCGTGTCTGTAAGTAAAATAGCAAAAAAGCCTTAGGGATTTTTCACGTTTCAAGATGGTGGCACTCCCGGTTCGATCAACAAACTTTATATTTTGTGTACAAATCAGTAATTACTTGTCTAGTATCCAAAAAAAAAATCAGGTCATTCTGACCTATATTTCGATGATTTTTTTGAAAATTTTGATCTTTAATTTCGTCAAGGGGAGATAATTTAGAAAATTTCTAATTATATTTTTGAAGTCACATCGGTAAGGTCTACATATATACTAAATTTCATGACAATCGTACAACTATTAAAGAAGTTGTCAAATTGGTCTAAACTTCCGGTTCGAAATCACAGCGACGAATTTTCGAAATTCGAAAATGTGAAACTGCAGATGAAAATGATTTTTTTCAAGGTATTCAAAGAAAAAAGAATTAGTAAAATCGGTCAAAAAATAACAAAGTTACGACTATGCTTTGTCCATTTCGTCGTTCCTAAATTTTGGTGATTTCGGATTCGTAAAACGTTTTGAAAATATATTTAATCAAGGTTCGCACCCCATTTTTGGGGGGGTAGGTCAAAATTTCAGAAAGATCCTACGGATAGAAAATGGTAAATTAATGAGTTTAGGTCAAAAGGTTGAGCAACTGTTTTAGAGTATTTAATAGTTTTAAAGAGACACGTTAAGGGTTGTTCATAGTTAAATGAAAGTTTAATTGTAAATAAGACCAATAAAATTAGGATTTAATAATGCCAGACTAATATTTCCAATATGTTTGGTTATAAGTAGGAAATCGTGACGACTTCTTAAGCATGTTTTAAACAAAGGATCATAGACTGAATTATACAAGAATGGCACTCTGCAATAAAAAAACTGGCCAAAGCAAGATTTCTATGCAGAAATTAAATAATTGCTAGAACCAGAAAATATTTATCCACTATAATAAATAAGCAACATAGAGAAAATGAAATGAAATTGAATGGGGTTTAACGTCCTACTGTTCTGCTCCTAAAATGGGCTAATGAAGACGGTCATATGCCATAAAGTGTGCAATGAGGGAAATTTTACCTGGGCAGCGGCGTTACGGCCTACGAAGTTGGACAGGCGAACATACTCCTTGTCACGTACAACCAAGAAATCGAAACAACGCCAGTTCACTCAAAGACAGACGTTATTCAGCCACGCAACCTCCCTAAAATCGGCAAATTGCTGACCTGCAGTGAGAAACAGTTCAACCGGGCCAAATTTTCTATATTAACAGTTTAATTTGCACGGTACCTTTAGTTATCAACCGAACATTACAAAACTTTTAAAAATAAGCTCCCCTTGACCAGCTTAATCGTTCGCAATAAACGTTTGCCCCTTAAAATCGGCAAATTGCTGACTTTAAAGTGAGAAACATTACAACCGGGCGAAATTTTCTGTTTTATCACTTTTACAGTACCTTTGATTACCAACCGTTTATTACAAAACTTTAAAAATAAAAGAGAAAGAGAGAAATGCGGCCTAATGTCCATTAGACACAAACTAGGTCATTTCGTGACTAACATATGTTTTTTGATTTTATTTAAAAACTCCCCTTGCGCTTACTGGTCTTTAGCCGTTGGGAGGAAACCGAAGGACACGGAGAAAACCCACGAGGTTGGACATCATACTCCATGTCACGTGCAACCTGGAGATCGAAACGACGCCCGTTGACTCAATGACAGACGTTACGATACAGCGCGCACATGCTAACCATTCAGCCATTCAGCCTCCCTGAATTCGGAAAATTGCTGACTTATAGCAAGAAACATTTCAACCGGGCGAAATTTTCTGTTTTAACAGTTTAATGTGCACGGTACTTTAATTACCAACCGATTATTACTAAACTTTTGAAAATATGCTCCAACTAACCAGCTTAATCGTATGCAATAAACGTTTGGCCTGAATTGAAAGTTCTGCACGGAAAAAGTTCATCTTGATTTCCCGGCGTGGTTCCCCGTTGTCATTGAGGCAGAACGGAGGGCCTGACAAGCACAGCTGTCTAGTCGTTCGGATGGGACGAAAAAAAAATATCCTTAAGCAGTTGGAATTCGATACTGTTGAATAAGCTGTATACGATGACTAAATGTGTAGATTGTAGTCACCCACACTGCATGTTTCGCTTAACAATGAAAGGATGCCGTTTTCAATGTTCGATCCTTTTGTTCTTCTACTCCTGATATGTTGGATTGTTGATCGATGGTTTTATATAAAAGACTACCAATAAGACTCTTGGTAGAAGAAGTTCCCAAAAAATATTAAGTTGACTTTACGAGAAAGACCTCTAAACATGCTCCAAATTGTAAAAATACGACTTTTTGGATTTTCAATCTCTTTTTTTCGCCTATCCCTGATATTTAAAATAAATGATACAATGATTTCACACAACAGGCTAGCTATTAGACTCTCTATTGACAAAAGTTTCACAGCCCTCCCTTCATTATAACCGAAGTTATCGTGCCCTAAAGAATCAACAAATCAGCATTCCTTTCTCTGCTTACCCTAGACAGAAAATGCTCATCTTTGAACTCAATCATGACATTGACCTAGTGAACGTCTACACCAAGTTTGAACATTCTAGCTCAATTAGAAGGAGAGTTATTGTGTTTCAAAGTCTCGGCCCTTCAAATTGCTACTACTTTTCATTTTCAATTCAAAATGGTGACCATCACGTGACCGAAATCAAAATTCTGCTCCCTACGATTTTTGGGCCACCCTTTAAGGATTCAGAAAATATAACTCCCGTGTCTGTAAGTAAAATAGCAAAAAAGCCTTAGGGATTTTTCATGTTTCAAGATGGTGGCACTTCCGGTTCGATCGACAAACTCCATATTTTGTGAAGGAATCAGTAAGTACTTGACGAGTATCGAAAAATTTTTTAAGGTCATTCTGACCTATATTTCGACGATTTTTTTGAAAACTTTGATCCTTAATTTCACCAAGGGGAGATAATTTAGAAAATTTCTAATTATATTTTTGAAGTCACATTGGTAAGATCTACTTGTATACTAAATTTCATGAAAATCGTACAACTATTAAAGAAGTTGTCAAATTGGTCTAAACTTCCGGTTCGAAATCACAGCGACGAATTTTCGAAATTCGAAAATGTGAAACTGCAGATGAAAACGATTTTTTTCAAGGTATTCAAAGAAAAAAGAATTAGTAAAATCGGTCAAAAAATAACAAAGTTACGACTATGCATTGTCAGTTTTTACGTTCGTAAAATTCGGTGATTTCGGATTCGTAAAACGTTTTGAAAATATATTTAAACAACGTTCGCACCCCATTTTTGGGGGGGTAGGTCAAAGTTTCAGAAAGATCCCATGGTTAGATTCTGAGAAATCCGATTTGCAGAAAATACACAAAAAAAAAAAAATAACTAGATCTGCTACTGTCCCATGCAGATATGAAAGCTTTCATATTCATCGTCACGTGTCATTGATTGTATCAAGTATCCTAAATATAAGGATAAGAAGAAAAAATTATTAAAATTGGTCAAAAACTCGCGAAGTTACAAGTCTAAATATAGTATGAAACATTGCACCCAGGCATAACAATAATCTGAAAACTAAAGGGAAATAACTGAAACTTGTATTACTGTAATGAGACGGATGAGAAAATGAAATGAAAATGGCGGGAAAAAAAATAAAAATGGCAGGTTGGACAGGCGACCTTACTCCTTGTCACGTACAACCGGGCATTCGAAAACACGCTAGTTAACTCAATGACAGGCGACGGTGCTAATCATTCAGCCACCCAACCCCCCTTTGAAATCAGACACGTGCAATATGTCATATAGGAAGAATAACAAGTCACTCACAACAAAATGGTAAATTAATGAGTTTAGGTCAAAACGTTGAGCTACTGTTTTAGAGTATTGAATTGTTTTAAAGAGAGACGTTAAGGGTTGTTCATAGTTAAATGAAAGTTTAATTTTAAATAAGACCAATAAAATTAGGATTTAATAATGCCAGATTAATATTAAAATAAAGTTTTAAATTAAGAATAATTAATTATTGGTCTAATGCAATGAAATGCTTTGATTTGACGGATGAAATGTACGTGGGTGTCCACACTATGTGGCTAAGGCGTTGGCCTGCTAGCCAGGAGATCGGGTGTTCGATCCCTGCATTGGCCGATAAAGTTCATCTCGATTTTCTGGCGTGTCCCCCCACCCGCCGTGTACACATTGGAGTACACGTAAAAGATCCCTTAGTAGCTGGAATTCGATACTGTTTAATAAGCTCTATACGATGACTTAATGTGCAGATTGTAGCCACCCACACTGCATGTTTTGCTTAACAATGAAAGGGTGCCGTTTTCAATTTTCGATCCTTTTATTCTTCTACTCCTGATATTTTGGACTCTTGATCGATGGTTTCATATAAAAGACTACCGATAAGACTCTTTGTAGAAGAAGTTCCCCAAAAATATTATGTTGACTTTAAGAGAAAAGGACCTTTAAAAATGCTCCAAATCGTAAAAATACGACTTTTGGATAAAACTAAAGAAGTTTTCGAGTTGGTCTAAACTTCCGGTTCGAAATCACAGCGACGAATTTTCGAAATTCGAAAATGTGAAACTGCAGATGAAAATGATTTTTTTCAAAGTATTCAAAGAAAAAAGAATTAGTAAAATTGGTCAAAAAATAGCAAAGTTACGACTATGCATTGTCCATTTTTACGTTCGTAAAATTCGGTGATTTCGAATTCGCAAAACGTTTTGAAAATATATTTAATCAACAGCCACCACCCATTTTTGGGGGGGTAGGTCAAAGTTTCAAAAACATTCTATGGTTAGATTCTGAGAAATCCGATTTGCAGGAAAAACACAAAAAAAAAATAACTAGATTTGCTACTGTCCCATGCAGATATGAAAGCTTTCATATACACTGTCACTTCCTGTCACATGTCATGGGTCATATAAATAATCCGAAGAAGAAAAAATAAATCATTAAAATCTGTCACAATCTAGCGAAATTGTGATTTTTCACTCGTAAACAACTTTGTCGGCACGAAAAACATCAAAAGCGAAATTCGAATTTTTGAAATATTCAAATACCAAAAATTCGACCCTTATCCAGTCTATCCTGAAATTGAAATGTATTAAATTTTAGACATAGGAGACGCATTGAACATACTATGCCCTATTGTGTTTGTTTATAAGTCCGTAAATGTCGATTTTTCACTATGTTTCATATTCACTTCAAAATGGCGACCATCAGCTGACCTTAATCAAAATTCTGCTCTGAACGTTTTTTTAAGGTTTTCCTTCAAGGGTTCAGAAAATGTAACTCCCATGTCTGTAAGTGCAATATCGCAAAAGTTCTATTGTTTTTTCACGTTTCAAGATGGTGGCACTTCCGGTTCGATCGACAAACTGCATGTTTTGTGTACGAATCAGTAATTACTTGTCTAGTATCAAAAATTTTTTTTAGGTCATTCTGACCTTTATTTCGACGATTTTTTTTTTGAAAAATTTGATTCTTAATTTCACCATGGAGAGATAATTTAGAAGTTGTCAAGTTGGTCTCAACTTCTGTTTCGAAATCACAGCGACGAATTTTCGAATATTACAAAACTTTTAAAAAAAAAGCTCCCCTGACCAGCTTAATCGTTCGCAATAAACGTTTGCCCCATAAAATCGGCAAATTGCTGACTTTAAAGTGAGAAACATTACAACAGGGCGAAATTTTCTGTTTTATCACTTTTACAGTACCATTGATTACCAACCGATTATTACGAAACTTTAAAAATAAAACAGAAAGAGAGAAATGCGGCTTAACGTCCATTCGACACAAACGAGGTCATTTCGGGAGTAACATATGTCTTTTAATTTTATTGAAAAACTTCCCTTGCGTGTACGGGTCTTTAGCAGTGGGAGGAAACCAAAGGACACGGAGAAAACCCACGAGGTTGGACACCATACTCCATGTCACTTGCAGCCTAGAAATCGAAACGACGCCGGTTGACTCAATGCCATTCAGCCTCCCTAAAATTGGGAAATTGCTGACTTATAGCAAGCAACATTTCAACCGGGCGAAATTTTCTGTTTTAGCAGTTTAATTTGCACGGTACTTTAATTACCAACCGATCATTACAAAAACTTTGAAAATAAGCTCCAACTGATCAGCTTAATCGTATGCAATAAACGTTTGGCGTGAATTGAAAGTTCTGCGCCAAGAAAGTTCATCTCGATTTTCCGGCGTGGTTCCCTCTTGTCAGTGAGGCAGAACGGAGGGCCTGAAAAGGACAGCTGTCTAGTCGTTCGGATGGGACGAAAAACCAAGGTCCCGTGTACACATTGAAGTGCACGTAAAATATCCCTAAGCAGTTGGAATTCGATACTGTTGAATAAGCTCTATACGATGACTAAATGTGGAAATTGTAGTCACCCACGCTGCATGTTTCGCTTAACAATGAAAGGGTGCAGTTTTCAATTTTCGATCCTTTTATTCTTCTACTCCTGATATTTTGGACTATTGGTCGATGGTTTCATATAAAAAAAACTACCGATAAGACTCTTTGTAGAAGAAGTTCCCAAAATATTATGTTGATTTAAGAAAAAAGGACATTTAAAAATGTTCAAAATCGTAAAAATACGACTTTTTGGATTTTCGATCTCTTTTTTTTCTGCTATCCCTGACATATAAAAAAAATGATACAATGATTTCACACATCGGGCTAGCAATTAGACTCTCGATTGACAGGAGTTTCACCACCCTCTCTTCATTATAACCGAAGTTATCGTGCCCTAAAGAATCAACAAATCAGCATATTTATCTCTGCTTACCTTAAGCAGAAAATGCTCATCTTTAAATTCAGTCATGACATTGACCTAGTGAACGTCTACACCAAGTTTGAACATTCTAACTTCATTAGAAGGAGAGTTATTGTGTTTCAAAGTCTCGGCCCTTCAAATTGCTACTTTTTTTCATATTCACTTCAAAATGGAATCCATCAGTCGACCTAAATCAAAATTCTGCTCCCAGCGATTTTTGAGCCAACCTTCATGGATTCAGAAAATATAACTCCCGTGTCTGTAAGTAGATAGCAAAAAAGCCTTAGGGATTTTTCACGTTTCAAGATGGTGGCACTTCCGGTTCGATCGACAAACTTCATATTTTGTGTACAAATCAGTAATTACTTATCTAGTATCCAAAAAAAAAATCAGGTCATTCTGACCTATATTTCGATGATTTTTTTGAAAATTTTGATCCTTAATTTCGTCAAGGGGAGATAATTTTGAAAATTTCTAATTATATTTTTAAAATAACATCGGTAGGATCTACTTATATACTAAATTTCATGAAGATCGTACAACTATTAAAGAAGTTGTCAAATTGGTCTAAACTCCCGGTTCGAAATAACAGCGACGAATTTTCGAAATTCAAAAATGCGAAACTGCAGATGAAAATGATTTTTTTCAAGGTATTCAAAGAAAAAAGAATTAGTGAGATCGGTCAAAAAATAACAAAGTTACGACTATGCATTGTCAGTTATTTCGTTCGTAAAATTCGGTGATTTCGAATTCGCAAAACGTTTCGAAAATATATTTAATCAACAGCCACCACCCATTTTTTTTGGGGGGTAGGTCAAAGTTTCAGAAACATCCTATGGTTAGATTCTGTGAAATCCGATTTGCAGGAGAAACACAAAAAAAAAAAATAATAATAATCTTAACAGAAACAATAAGCTTTCATATGAAATATGAAAGCTTAATAATAATCTTAACAGAAACAATAAGCTTTCATATGAAATATGAAAGCTTAATAATAATCTTAACAGAAACAATAAGCTTTCATATGTAATATGAAAGCTTAATAACTAGACCTGCATGCAGGAATGACGGGTTTCACTGGTGCCATGTTACCTTTGAACTTGAACTTGTGTCACTTTCGGTGGTACGTCACACTTGAACATATGTCACTTCCGGTACCAATGAAACCAATATACAGGTTTCCACATAAGCATTGCACACATCAAATAAAATGGAAACAGAATCAAACAAATCCAGCAATATCATTTCATTTTATACATTTGTTACATGTATCTGATCCTGACAAAGTTACAGTACTTCCGGTGATAATGTAAATGTTCCATTAGTTTTATGAAATCAAAAATGGCATAAGGCATCACATGGTGAAAATTTTATGTAAATCGAATAATAATTGCCACTTTTATAGACCAAAAACCTTGAAAAATGACATGTAGAAAATCGTCTATTTCTCGGCAACCGTACAAGTTAGAAACCATTTTTTTGGTATTTATATGACCGTATGGGTTTATTCTATTTGTTGATTGGAATCAAATATCATAATTGTATAAACATTACAATTCAGACTCATTTGAATAAAATACAGTTTTGCCAAAATGACGTTACTTCCGGTGATCATGAAAACGTTAAATTAGTTTTATAACATCGCCTATGACATTAGGCTTCAAAGGGTGAAAATTTTATGAAAATCGAATAATAATTGACACTTTTATGGACCAAAAACCTTCAAAAGTGACTTTTAGAAAATCGCCTATATCTCGGCAACCGAACAAGTTAGAAACAATTTTATGATATCTTTTTGACCGTATGAGTTTTGTTAATATGTGAATTTAAACCAAAAGTTAATTTTATTATTATATGTGACGTAATTCTTGGTTGAAAAAAAAATCGATTTTAAAAGTTAAAAATTGAGTTTTTGACTAAATGACGTCACATCCGGTGTCAATTTTAAATAGTAATCAACATGATATGACGCAGACTTGCTTTTTGAATCAAATGATGTCACTTTTGTGAACATCCATTAATAATTGACTATTTTACAGGCAAAATTACGAAAACAGTGACTTATGCAAAACTGCCCATTTCTCGGCATTTGCTTATTTTAGAAACTAATTTTAACATACATTCTCTTCGTATGGATTATAGCTACAAGTTTATAAAAGTTACGAAGAAATATTTTAAAATCTGAAAAGCCTGAATAGGTTGTAAATAGGTCAATTTTACACCATTTTTAGCCTCTTAATCGAATTTGCTCGAAAATGAAATCGAAATTAAAAAAACTGCTTCCTACATTTTTTGCGCCTTGAAAGGGCACACTCTTTGACTCAAATAATTTTTCCAAAAAATAACATTTGTTTTCGAAGAAGGAAAATAACTGTCAAAATTGTAGTTTTCGGTAAAATTATGCCACTTCCGGTGCCGACAGGTAACACTTTTGGTAATAAAAAAAATGACAATTGATACAACATAGCATATGAACTTTGTTTTATACAAATCGAACAATAAAAAATTAATCTAGGACTGAAAAACTGAATTAGCCAATGGCGGCCAAGGAAAATTACTGAGACAAACTTTTTTAACATTTTTGCACAAGTCAGATGACTCTTTAATTCTGTGTACAACACAACTAAAAAATATTCATAAATAAAAAAGTTTTTTGTAAAATTTTAAATTTTCAAAACTTGGCGCCTAATATCTTCGAAGATTTGCCGAAAATAAAAAATCGAAAGTAGCGTAGCTATGTGCCATGTCTCAGGCTATGCCAAAATGTATCGAAAGTTAAAATCCCATGATTATTGTTAAAATTAATGCAATATTTTAAAAAACGATAACTTCGGTGATTTCGGACATTTCGCTTTGTCGCAGAACGTTCAAAATAGCTTTATCCTCTAAGTCACACCCACTTTCCCAGTAAAACCGAAGAAATCGTAACGATGCGACACGTAGTTGCTGAGATCTATTCAAATTGGAATCTGAATAATAATAATAATAATAACTAGATCTGCTACTGTCCCATGCAGATATGAAAGCTTTCATATTCATCGTCACGTGTCATTGATTGTATCAAGTATCCTAAATAAAAGGATAAGAAGAAAAAATTATCAAAATTGGTCAAAAACTCGCGAAGTTACAAATCTAAATATAGTATGAAACATTGCACCCAGTCATAACAATAATCTGAAATCAGCCATGGGAGGAAACCGAAGGACACGGAGAAAACCCACGAGGTTGGACACCATACTCCATGTCACGTGCAACCTGGAAATCGAAACGATGCCGGTTGACTCAATGACAGACGTTACGATACAGCGCGCACATGCTAACCATACAGCCATTCAGGCTCCCTAAAATCGATAAATTGCTGACTTATAGCAAGAAACATTTCAACCGGGCATTTCAATCGAAACAACGCCAGTTGACTCAATGACAGACGTTACGATACAGTGCGCAGGTGCTAACCATTTAGCCACGCAACCTCCCTAAATTTGGCAAATTGCTGACCTACAAGGAGAAACATTTCAACCGGGCGACATTTTCTATTTTAACAGTTTAATTTGCACGGTACCTTTAATTATCAACCGAATATTACAAAACTTTTAAAAATAAGCTCCCCTTGACCAGCTTAATCGTTCGCAATAAACGTTTGCCCCCTAAAATGAGCAAATTGGTGACTTTAAAGTGAGAAACATTACTACCGGGCGAAATTTTCTGTTTTATAACTTTTACAGTACAGTACAGTACAACCGATTATTACAAAACTTTAAAAATAAAAGAGAAAGAGATAAATGCGGCTTAACGTCCATTCGACACAAACTAACATATAGATGGGACGAAAAACCAAGGTCCGGTGTACACATTGGAGTGCACGTAAAATATCCCTAAGCAGTTGGAATTCGATACTGTTGAATAATCTCTATACGATGACTATGCAAACCATTATTAATCGATGAAGGTGTTAAAATGTACACAATATAAACAGTATTAATCTAAATCAATAACATAAATGATTACAAATATTTTTTTTAGATAGTTTTAAAATAGAAAACAAATAATTATATCAAATCAAACCTATTCAATTTCAATTAATATGAGGACTGGCTGCAAAGTTCTAAGCCTATGTGTGCAAGACCTATATATTGTTGATGTTTCCTTTTATTTTTCTATATAGTTTCCATCAAAGCTCAATTTTTTCATCGGTTATTTACGGTGATTTTGGATTCGCAAAACGTTTTGAAAATATATTGAATCCAAGGCCACCACCCATTTTTGAAAGGAGGCTAACCAGAAAAGTAAAATAGATCACAAAATCACGAAGTAACACAGCTGTCGAGGTCAATTTTTTCATCAGTTATTTTCGGTGATTTTGGATTCGCAAAACGTTTTGAAAATATATTGATTCCAAGGCCACCACCCATTTTTCACAGGAGGCTAACCAGAAATGTATTGATTTCCCAGATTTGAGACGAAATCGCGAAACTGCGATCCATTTGATTATTTTCAGAGTTATTCACGCGAAAACAAATTTGTCGGCACGGAAAACATCAAAGGCGAAATTTGAAATTTTGAAATTTGCAAATACCAAAAATTCGACAATGAGCCAGGCTATCCCCAAATGTATTAATTTCAAAGATAAGAAACGAATTCAACAAACTACGGTCTGTTCTGATAATTTACATGCCCGTTAATGTCCATTTTTCACTATTTCTGATATTCAATTCAATATGGTGACTATCCATTGACTTAAATCAAAATTCTACTGCCAACATTTTATAGCCATCCCTTCAAGGATTCAGAAAATATAACCCCCGTGTCTGTATGTAAAATAGCAAAATGGCGTTTGAGGTTTTTACATTTCAAGATGGTGGCACTTCCGGATTGAGCTACAAACTCCATTTTTTGTGTACGAATCAGTGGTTTCGTAGCTAGTACCTAAAAAACAAATTCAAGATGATTTGACCTATATTTCGTCGATTTTTTTGAAAATTTCGATCCTCAATTTCTCCAAGGGGAGATCATTTAGAAAATTTCTAAAGTAATTTTTCAAGTCGCATCATTAAGGTTTACTTACATATTAAATTTCATGAAAATCGTACAACTACTAAAGAAGTTTTCGAGTTGGTCTAAACTTCCGGTTCGAAATCAGAGCGACGAATTTTCGAAATTCGAAAATCCGAAATTGCAGATTTGAAGTAAATGTCTCAAAGTACTCATAGAAAAAAGAATTAATTAAATAGGTTAAATAGTCACAAAGTTACAGCATTGTAGGTCAAAAGCATTCGTTCGTAAAATTCGGTGATTTCGGATTCGAAAAACGTTTTGAAAATATATTTAATCAAGGTTCGCACCCCATTTTTGGGGGGGTAGGTCAAAGTTTCAGAAAGATCCTATGGTTAGATTCTGAGAAATCCGATTTGCAGAATATACACAAAAAAAAAATAATAGTAATAATAACTAGTCCTTCGGATGGGACGAAAAACCAAGGTCCCGTGTACACATTGGAGTGCACGTAAAATATCCCTAAGCGGTTGGAATTCGATACTGTTGAATAAGCTCTATACGATGACTAAATGCGTAGATTGTAGTCACCCACACTTCATGTTTCGCTCAACAATGAAAGGGTGCCGTTTTCAGTGTTCGATCCTTTTGTTCTTCTACTCCTGATATGTTGGACTGTTGATCGATGGTTTCATATAAAAGACTACCAATAAGACTCTTTGTAGAAGAAGTTCCCAAAAAATAGTATGTTGACTTTACGAGAAAGACCTCTAAACATGCTCCAAATTGTAAAAATACGACCTTTTGGATTTTCAATCTCTTTATTTCGGCTATCCCTGATATTTAAAAAAAATGATACAATCATTTCACACAACAGGCTACCCATTAGACTCTCTATTGACAAAAGTTTCACCGCCCTCCCTTCATTATAACCGAAGTTATCGTGCCCTAAAGAATCAACAAATCAGCATGCTTATCTCGGCTTACCCTAAGCAGAAAATGCTCATCTTTGAACTCAATCATAACATTGACCTAGTGAACATCTACACCAAGTTTGAACATTCTAGCTTAATTAGAAGGAGAGTTATTGTGTTCCGAAGTCCGGGCCTTTCAAATTGCTTCTATTTTTCATTTTCAATTCAAAATTGTGACCATCACATGACCGAAATCGAAATTCTGCTCCCTACGATTTTTGGGCCATCCTTCAAGGATTCAGAAAATATAACTCCCGTGTCTGTAAGTAAGATAGCAAAAAAGCCTTAGTGATTTTTCACGTTTAAAGATGGTGGCACTTCCGGTTCGATCGACAAACTCCATATTTTGTGTACGAATCAGTAATTCCTTGTCTAGTATCAAAAAAAAAAATTAGGTCATTCTGACCTATATTTCGCCGATTTTTTTGAAAATTTTGATCCTTAATTTCACCAAGGGGAGATAATTTAGAAAATTTCTAATTATATTTTTGAAGTCACATTGGTAGGATCTACTTATATACTAAATTGAATGAAAATCGCACAACTATTAAAGAAGTTGTCAAATTGGTCTAAACTTCCGGTTCGAAATCACAGCGACGAATTTTCGAAATTCGAAAATGTGAAACTGCTGATGAAAATTATTTTTTTCAAGGTATTCAAAGAAAAAAGATTTAGTAAAATCGGTCAAAAAACAATAAAGTTACGATTATGCAATGTCCATTTTGTCGTTCGTAAATTTCGGTGATTTCGGATTCGTAAAACGTTTTGAAAATATATTTAATCAACAGCTACCACCCATTTTGGGGGGGGTAGGTAAAAGTTTCATAAAGATACTGTGGTTAGATTCTGAGAAATCCGATTTGTGGATAAAACACAAAAAAAAACTAGATCTGCTACTGTCCCATGCAGATATGAAAGCTTTCATATTCATCGTCACGTGTCATCGATTATATCAAGTATCTCAAATAAAAGGATAAGAATAACAAACTATCAAAATTGGTCAAAAACTCGCGAAGTTACAAGTCTAAATATAGTATGAAACATTGAGTAATCTGAAAACTAAAGGGAAATAACTGATACTTGTGTTGCTGTAATCGGGATGAATGAGATAACTTTGAACAAAACTAAAACTTTTTGAATCAGGTTGAACTCAACTATTTGAATATGTACGTTAAATATGTAGATTTGGAAAATTATAAAGACATAATATCAAAATCGGTAAAAAACTCACAAAGTTACAAATTTAAATGTAGTGAGAAACATTGCACCCGGGCAAAAAATAATCTTTAAACTAAAGGAAATTACTGAAACTTGTATAGCTGTAATCGGGCTTCCAAGATATGTTATATAATTATGGTTTCCAATATGTAGGAAATCGTGACGAATTCTTAAGCATGTTTTAAACAAAGGGTCATAGACTGCAATATACAAGAATGGCACTCTGCAATAAAAAAAACTGGCCAGAGATTTCTATGCAGAAATTAAATAATTGCTAGAACCAGAAAAATATTTATCCACTATAATAAATAAGCAACATAGAGAAAATGAAATGAAATTGAATGGGGTTTAACGTCCTACTGTTCTGCTCCTACAATGGGCTAATGAAGACGGGCATACGCCATAAAGTGTGCAATGAGGGAAATTTTACCCGGTCAGTGGCGTTACGGCCTACGAGGTTGGTAAGGCGACCATACTCCTTGTCACGTACAACCAAGAAATCGAAACAAGGCCAGTTGACTCAATGACAGACGTTATGATACAGAGCGCACGTGCTAACCATTCAGCCACGCAACCTCCCTAAAATCGGCAAATTGCTGACCTACAGCGAGAAACATTTCAACCGGGCCAAATTTTCTATTTTAACAATTTAATTTGCACGGTACCTTTAGTTATCAACCGAATATTACAAAACTTTTAAAAATAAGCTCCCCCTGACCAGCTTAATCGTTCGCAATAAACGTTTGCCCCTTAAAATCGACAAATTGCTGACTTTAAAGTGAGAAACATTACAACCGGGCCAAATTTTTTGTTTCATCACTTTTACAGTAAATGCGGCCTAACGTCCATTCGACACAAACTAGGTCATTTCGGGACTAACATATTTTTTTTAATTTTATTTAAAAACTCCCCTTGCGCGTACTGGTTTTTAGCCGTTGGGAGGAAACTGAAGAACACGGAGAAAACCCACGAGGTTGGACATCATACACCATGTCACGTGCAACCTGAAGATCGAAACGACGCCCGTTGACTCAATGACAGACGTTACGATACGGCGCGGACATGCTAACCATTCAGCCATTCAGCCTCCCTGAATTCGGAAAATTGCTGACTTATAGCAAGAAACATTTCAACCGGGCGAAATTTTCTGTTTTAACAGTTTAATGTGCACGGTACTTTAATTACCAACCGATTATTACAAAACTTTTGAAAATAAGCTCCAACTGACCAGCTTAATCGTTGGCAATAAACGTTTTGCCTGAATTGAAAGTTCTGCACAGAGAAAGTTCATCTCGATTTCCCGGCGTGGTTCCCTTGTCAGTAAGGCAGAACGGAGGGCCTGACAAGCACAGCTGTCTAGTCCTTCGGATGGGACGAAAAACCAAGGTCCCGTTACACATTGGAGTGCACGTAAAATATCCCTAAGCGGTTGGAATTCGATACGATGACTAAATGCGTAGATTGTAGTCACCCACACTTCATGTTTCGCTCAACAATGAAAGGGTGCCGTTTTCAGTGTTCGATCCTTTTGTTCTTCTACTCCTGATATGTTGGACTGTTGATCGATGGTTTCATAAAAAAAACTACCAATAAGACTCTTTGTAGAAGAAGTTCCCAAAAAATAGTATGTTGACTTTACGAGAAAGACCTCTAAACATGCTCCAAATTGTAAAAATACGACTTTTTGGATTTTCAATCTCTTTATTTCGGCTATCCCTGATATTTAAAAAAAATGATACAATCATTTCACACAACAGGCTACCCATTAGACTCTCTATTGACAAAAGTTTCACCGCCCTCCCTTCATTATAACCGAAGTTATCGTGCCCTAAAGAATCAACAAATCAGCATGCTTATCTCGGCTTACCCTAAGCAGAAAATGCTCATCTTTGAACTCAATCATAACATTGACCTAGTGAACATCTACATCAAGTTTGAACATTCTAGCTTAATTAGAAGGAGAGTTATTGTGTACCGAAGTCCGGGCCTTTCAAATTGCTTCTATTTTTCATTTTCAATTCAAAATTGTGACCATCACATGACCGAAATCAAAATTCTGCTCCCTACGATTTTTGGGCCATCCTTCAAGGATTCAGAAAATATAACTCCCGTGTCTGTAAGTAAGATAGCAAAAAAGCCTTAGTGATTTTTCACGTTTAAAGATGGTGGCACTTCCGGTTCGATCGACAAACTCCATATTTTGTGTACGAATCAGTAATTCCTTGTCTAATATCAAAAAAAAAATTTAAGTCATTCTGACCTATATTTCGCCGATTTTTTTGAAAATTTTGATCCTTAATTTCACCAAGGGGAGATAATTTAGAAAATTTCTAATTATATTTTTGAAGTCACATTGGTAGGATCTACTTATATACTAAATTGAATGAAAATCGCACAACTATTAAAGAAGTTGTCAAATTGGTCTAAACTTCCGGTTCGAAATCACAGCGACGAATTTTCGAAATTCGAAAATGTGAAACTGCTGATGAAAATGATTTTTTTCAAGGTATTCAAAGAAAAAAGATTTAGTAAAATCGGTCAAAAAACAATAAAGTTACGACTATGCAATGTCCATTTTGTCGTTCGTAAATTTCGGTGATTTCGGATTCGTAAAACGTTTTGAAAATATATTTAATCAACAGCTACCACCCATTTTTGGGGGGGTATGTAAAAGTTTCATAAAGATACTGTGGTTAGATTCTGAGAAATCCGATTTGTGGATAAAACACAAAAAAAAAATAATAATAATCTTAACAGAAACAATAAGCTTTCATATGTAATATGAAAGCTTAATAACTAGACCTGCAGACCTGCAGTGCTGAACCGGCTTTCAGGAATCAGGCAGGAAGTGCGTCATACAATAGCCGATCCATCGAGCTACCAAACGATACTGTAGTTGTTATGGTTCACTGACACCCTCTATCAGATTTTTAAGTAATATTTGTTTGCGAATACACCGGTCAAAATTGTATAATCTGGCAAAATTACTTCACTCCCAGTGCCAAAAGAAATCATTATTAACAAATAAGTTGAGAATTCGCAATTGAGAATTGTTTTATACACACCAGGCAATAAATAATAAACTTGGAACCCATAAACTGAAATTAAAAAGGTAAAAAACTTAACGGGAGACAAAATATATCTGAAATTAACCGGCACTACCGAGATGAGAGAAATGGGGTTTAACGTCGACTAGACACAAACTGTGTCATTTCGGGACTAGCATGGTTTAATTTTATATCAATAATTTCTGTGTAAAATATCATCAAAAAGTATTCATAATAAATAAAAAAAAGGTTTTCGTAAAGGAATTAATTTTTTTCAAAATATCGGACATTTTTTCGACTTCTTCCGGTTTTACGATCGTTGTTGTGATAGCTTTTCGAAGTTCTTTGGATACTTAACTTTACGTACCAGAAGTGTCAGAAATATCCATTGAGTAGTTTGGGAAAAAAAGATAAATTAAATAGCGTTTCCAAAAATTTAACGATTTTTCAATTTTTTTCAAAGTTTGAGACCATTTTTGGACCACTTATATTATTTCAACGCTTTTTATTTTGGATTCACTATATAGACAACCGATAGGACTTTGAGTAAGAAAAGTTTAATAAAAATCTGTGGCGTCGTTTTCAAGAAAAGGGCGTCTCAGAATGTTAAAAAATCGGAAAATACTAGATTTTTGGCATACAATAATTTATTTCCTTACCATCGAAATCGTATTATTTAGATACCATATGATGGTCCATTAATAGGGCTATCCAGCGACACTTTAGTTCTTTTGGTCCGCTATTACCTAAGGGAGAAATCAAGTTTTCCGCAAGTGCGACAATGTTTTTAACCTTTTTTTTTCATTTTTTGAATACTTCCGGTATGGTTATTATTGTCGGAATAGTTTTAATAGCCGGCTTGGGTATAAAATAGCCACAGGGCTCTGTCATGATATATTACATTATCTGATCAGATAAAATGCCCCTGAGAAATCCTATGTTCAAAAAATCCAAAAACGCAAAAAATTTAAAATATCGAAAATTAAATTTCAATAACTACATGCATATTATATATCGTTAGAATCGTAATTAGGCCACCTTTCTGAATATACAACCTTTTTTTGAAAATGTCTTAAAATAAAAAGATAGTACAGCATTTTCCCAAATTTCACGATTTTTCGACTTTTTTTGATTTTCAGTCCGTTATTTCACCTATTCCAGATATTTCAAAGTCGTAATGGGATGTTTCGTACACAAGACTACCGCAAGGTCTCTCGATAGAGAAAGTTTCATAAAAATCTGTGGCGCAGTATTCGAGATACAGGCATCCAAAAACGCTCCAAATCAGAAAATACTTGATTTTCAGCGTGCCATATTTTGCTGCCTGCTCATCGTATCCGTACGAATTGGGTATCATACGATAGCACAATCCTAGTGCAATCTAATGGTACCCTAATTCGTCTAATCCATTGATATCGAACGGAGAAATCGCGTTTTTCCCCAAAATACCCATTTTTTGCATTTTTTTCAAAATATCGGACATTATTTCGACCACTTCCGGTGCACAGATTATTGTTGAAATTGCTTTATTCCTTGGCAGTGTGAAGTTAGCTCGATTTTCGTTTTTCGTTTTTCAATATTGGTGAATATCGAAAAACGAGCTACTCTGCTTTTTTAATATTCAAGTTTGAATATCGAATAACGAGTAGCTCGTTTTTCGAGATTCGCCAATATCAAATAACAAGGAGAAAGAGCAGTTTTTATGTGAATCCACTGCTCGGGCATCCCCAATTATGATGTATTTAGTTCGTTTTAGATCACTTATTTAATAAAATTTGTCAATTTAGACATTCTGTATATAAACATCCATCAAATCTGCTTTTTTGATATTCAAGTTTGAATATCGAAAAACGAGTGGCTCGTTTTTCAAGATTCGCCAATATCAAAAAACAAGGAGAAAGAGCAGTTTTTATATGAATCCACTGCTCAGGCATCCTGAATTATGATATCTTTAGTTCGTTTTAGATCATTGATTTAATAAAATGTGTTTTGGAGAAATTCTGTAGATATACATCCTTCAAATCTTCTTTTATAATATTCAAGTTTGAATATCGAATAACGAATAGCTCGTTTTTCGAGATTCGCCAATATCAAATAACAAGGAGAAAGAGCAGTTTTTATGTGAATCCACTGCTCGGGCATTCCCAATTATGATGTATTTAGTTCGTTTTAGATCACTTTTTTGATAAAATGTGTCAATTTGGACATTCTGTATATAAACATCCATCAAATCTGCTTTTTTGATATTCAAGTTTGAATATCGAAAAACGAGTGGCTCGTTTTTCGAGATTCGCCAATATCAAAAAACAAGGAGAAAGAGCAGTTTTTATGTGAATCCACTGCTCGGTTATTCCCAATTATGATGTATTTAGTTCGTTTTAGATCACTCATTTAATAAAATGTATCAATTTAGACATGCTGTAGATAAACATCCATCAAATCTGCTTTTTTGATATTCAAGTTTGAATATCGAATAACGAGTAGCTCGTTTTTCGAGATTCGCCAATATCAAAAAACAAGGTGAAAGAGCAGTTTTTATGTGAATCCACTGCTCGGGCATCCCCAATTATGATGTATTTAGTTCGTTTTAGATCACTCATTTAATAAAAAGTGTCAATTTAGACATTCTGTAGATAAACATCCATCAAATCTGCTTTTTTGATATTCAAGTTTGAATATCGAAAAACAAGTGGCTCGTTTTTCGAGATTTGCCAATATCAAAAAACAAGGAGAAAGAGCAGTTTTTATATGAATCCACTGCTCAGGCATCCTCAATTATGATATCTTTAGTTCGTTTTAGATCATTGATTTAATAAAATGTGTTTTGGAGAAATTCTGTAGATATACATCCTTCAAATCTTCTTTTTTAATATTCAAGTTTGAATATGGAATAACGAGTAGCTCTTTTTTCGAGATTCACCAATATCAAAAAACAAGGAGAAAGAGAAGTTTTTATGTGAATCCACTGCTCGGGCATCCCCAATTATGATGTATTTAGTTCGTTTGAGATCACTCATTTAATAAAATGTGTCAATTTAGACATTATGTATATAAACATCCATCAAATCTGCTTTTTTGTTATTCAAGTTTGAATATCGAATAACGAGTAGCTCGTTTGTTTTTCGCGATTCGCCAATATCAAAAAACAAGTTGAAAGAGCAGTTTTTATGTGAATCCACTGCTCAGGCATCCTCAATTATGATATTTGTAGTTCGTTTTAGATCATTGATTTAATAAAACGTGTTTTGGAGAAATTCTGTAGATATACATCCTTCAAGTCTGCTTATTTAATATTCAAGTTTGCATATCGAATAACGAGTAGCTCGTTTTTCGAGATTCGCCAATATCAAATAACAAGGAGAAAGAGCAGTTTTTATGTGAATCCACTGCTCGGGCATCCCCAATTATGATGTATTTAGTTCGTTTTAGATCACTTATTTAATAAAATGTGTCAATTTAGAAATTCTGTATATAAACATCCATCAAATCTGCTTTTTTGATATTCAAGTTTGAATATCGAAAAACGAGTGGCTCATTTTTCGAGATTCGCCAATATCAAAAAACAAGGAGAACGAGCAGTTTTTATGTGAATCCACTGCTCGGTTATTCCCAATTATGATGTATTTAGTTCGTTTTAGATCACTCATTTAATAAAATGTATCAATTTTGACATTCTGTATATAAACATCCATCAAATCTGCTTTTTTGATATTCAAGTTTGAATATCGAATAACGAGTAGCTCGTTTTTCGAGATTCGCCAATATCAAAAAACAAGGTGAAAGAGCAGTTTTTATGTGAATCCATTGCTCGGGCATCCCCAATTATGATGTATTTAGTTCGTTTTAGATCACTCATTTAATAAAATGTGTCAATTTAGACATTCTGTAGATAAACATCCATCAAATCTGCTTTTTTGATATTCAAGTTTGAATATCGAAAAAAAAGTGGCTCGTTTTTCGAGATTCGCCAATATCAAAAAACAAGGAGAAAGAGCAGTTTTTATTTGAATCCACTGCTCACGCATCCTGAATTATGATATCTTTAGTTCGTTTTAGATCATTGATTTAATAAAATGTGTTTTGGAGAAATTCTGTACATATACATCTTTCAAATCTTCTTTTTTAATATTCAAGTTTGAATATCGAATAACGAGTATTTCGTTTTCGAGATTCGCCAGTATCAAAAAACAAGGAGAAAGAGCAGTTTTTATGTGAATCCACTGCTCGGGCATCCCCAATTATGATGTATTTAGTTCGTTTTAGATCACTCATTCAATAAAATTTGTCAATTTAGACATTCTGTATAAAAAAATCAATCAAATCTGCTTTTTTGATATTCAAGTATGAATATCGAAAAACGAGTGGCTCGTTTTTCGAGATTCGCCAATATCAAAAAACATCGAGAAAGAAAAGTTTTTATGTGAATCCATTGCTCAGGCAGGCGTCCTCAATTATGATATTTTTAGTTCCTTTTAGAAAACGTATTTAATAAAATGTGTTTAGGAGACATTCTGAAGATATACATCCATCAAATCTATTTTTTTTGTTATTCAAGTTTGAATATCGAAAAACGAGTGGCCCCTTTTTCGAGATTCGCCAATATCAAAAAACAAGGAGAAAGAGCAGTTTTTATATGAATCCACTGCTCAGGCATCCTGAATTATGATATATTTAGTTCATTTTAGATCACTCATTTAATCAAATGTGTCATAGAGACATTCTGTAGATAAACATCCATCAAATCTGCTTTTTTGATATTCAAGTTTGAATATCGAAAAACGAGTGGCTCGTTTTTCGAGATTCGCCAATATCAAAAAACAACGAGAAAGAAATGTTTTTTATGTGAATCCACTGCTCAGGCATCCTCAATTATGATATTTTTAGTTCGTTTTAGATCATTGATTTAATAAAATGTGTTTTGGAGAAATTCTGTAGATATACATCCTTCAAATCTGCTTTTTTAATATTTAAGTTTGAATATCGAATAACGAGTAGCTCGTTTTTCGAGATTCGCCAATATCAAAAAACAAAGAGAATGAAACGTTTTTATGTGAATCCACTGTTCAGGCATCCTCAATTATGATATTTTAGTTCGTTTTTGATCATTGATTTAATAAAATGTGTTTTGGAGAAATTCTGTAGATATACATCCTTCAAATCTGCCTTTTTGATATTCAAGTTTGAATATCGAAAAACGAGTGGCTCGTTTTTCGAGATTCGCCAATATCAAAAAAAACAACGATAAAAAAAGTTTTTATGTGAATCCACTGCTGAGGCATCCTCAGCTATGATATTTGTAGTTCATTTTAGATCATTGATTTAATAAAATTTGTTTTGGAGAAATTCTGTAGATATACATCCTTCAAATCTGCTTTTTTGATATTCAAGTTTGAATATCGAAAAACGAGTGGCTCGTTTTTCGAGATTCGCCAATATCAAAAAACAAGGAGAAAGAGCAGTTTTTATGTCAATCCACTGCTCGGTTATTCCCAATTATGATGTATTTAGTTCGTTTTAGATCACTCATTTAATAAAATGTATCAATTTAGACATTCTGTATATAAACATCTATCAAACTTGAATATCAAAAAAGCAGATTTGATGGATGTTTATCTACAGAATGTCTAAAGTGACACATTTTATATCAAAAAGAAAGAGAAAGAAAAGTTTTTATGTGAATCCACTGTTCAGGCATCCTCAATTATGATATTTTAGTTCGTTTTTGATCATTGATTTAATAAAATGTGTTTTGGAGAAATTCTGTAGATATACATCCTTCAAATCTGCCTTTTTGATATTCAAGTTTGAATATCGAAAAACGAGTGGCTCGTTTTTCGAGATTCGCCAATATCAAAAAAAAACAACGAGAAAAAAAGTTTTTATGTGAATCCACTGCTGAGGCATCCTCAGCTATGATATTTGTAGTTCATTCTGTAGATAAACATCCATCAAATCTGCTTTTTTGATATTCAAGTTTGAATATCGAAAAACGAGTGGCTCGTTTTTCGAGATTCGCCAATATCAAAAAACAAGGAGAAAGAGCAGTTTTTATGTGAAGCCACTGCTCGGTTATTCCCAATTATGATGTATTTAGTTCGTTTTAGATCACTCATTTAATAAAATGTATCAATTTAGACATTCTGTATATAAACATCTATCAAATCTGCTTTTTTGATATTCAAGTTTGAATATCGAAAAACGTGTGGCTCGTTTTTCGAGATTCGCAAATATCAAAAAACAAGGAGAAAGAGCAGTTTTTATGTGAATCCACTGCTCGGGCATCCCCAATTATGATGTATTTAGTTCGTTTTAGATCACTCATTTAATAAAATGTGTCACTTTAGACATTCTGTAGATAAACATCCATCAAATCTGCTTTTTTGATATTCAAGTTTGAATATCGAAAAACAAGTGGCTCGATGGTTTTCCGAGATTCGCCAATATCAAAAAACAATGAGAAAGAGCAGTTTTTATATGAATCCACTGCTCAGGCATCCTCAATTATGATATCTTTAGTTCGTTTTTGATCATTGATTTAATAAAATGTGTTTTGGAGAAATTCTGTAGATATACATCCTTCAAATCTTCTTTTTTAATATTCAAGTTTGAATATCGAATAACGAGTAGCTCTTTTTTCGAGATTCACCAATATCAAATAACAAGGAGAAAGAGCAGTTTTTATGTGAATCCACTGCTCGGGCATCCCCAATTATGATGTATTTACTTCGTTTGAGATCACTCATTTAATAAAATGTGTCAATTTAGACATTCCGTATATAAACATCCATCAAATCTGCTTTTTTGTTATTCAAGTTTGAATATCGAATAACGAGTAGCTCGTTTTTCGAGATTCGCCAAAAAACAAGGTGAAAGAGCAGTTTTTATGTGAATCCACTGCTCAGGCATCCTCAATTATGATATTTGTATTTCGTTTTAGATCATTGATTTAATAAAATGTGTTTTGGAGAAATTCTGGAGATATACATCCTTCAAATCTGCTTTTTTAATATTCAAGTTTGAATATCGAATAACGAGTAGCTCGTTTTTCGAGATTCGCCAATATCAAATAACAAGGAGAAAGAGCAGTTTTTATGTGAATCCACTGCTCGGGCATCCCCAATTATGATGTATTTAGTTCGTTTTAGATCACTTATTTAATAAAATGTGTCAATTTAGACATTCTGTATATAAACATCTATCAAATCTGCTTTTTTGATATTCAAGTTTGAATATCGAAAAACGCGTGGCTCGTTTTTCGAGATTCGCCAATATCAAAAAACAAGGAGAAAGAGCAGTTTTTATGTGAATGCACTGCTCAGGCATCCTCAATTATGATGCTTTTAGTACGTTTTAGATCACTAATTTAATCAAATGTGTCAATTTAGACATTCTGTAGATAAACATCCATCAAATCTGCTTTTTTGATATTCAAGTTTGAATATCGAAAAACAAGTGGCTCGTTTTTCGAGATTCGCCAATATCAAAAAACAAGGAGAAAGAGCAGTTTTTATATGAATCCACTGCTCAGGCATCCTCAATTATGATATCTTTAGTTCGTTTTAGATCATTGATTTAATAAAATGTGTTTTGGAGAAATTCTGTAGATATACATCCTTCAAATCTACTTTTTTTAATATTCAAGTTTGAATATCGAAAAACGAAATTCGCCAATATCAAAAAAAAAGGAGAAAGAGCAGTTTTATATGAATCCACTGCTCAGGCATCCTGAATTATGATATCTTTATTTCGTTTTAGAAAACGTATTTAATAAAATGTGTTTTGGAGACATTCTACTGACATACCTCCATTAAATCTACTTTTTTGAGATTCAAGTTTGAATGTCGAAAAACAAGTAGCTCGTTTTTCAACATTCGCCAATATCGAATAACGAGCTATTTGTTTTTCGTTTTTCGCCAATATCGAAAAACGAGTAGCTCGTTTTTCGATATTCACCAATATTTAAAAACGAAAAACGAAAATCGAGCTAACTTCACACTGCCTCATTCCTTGCAGTGGTCATTTGGCTTCATGCCTCTGAAGTTTCAGAAACGTCACTTCTGCCATAAAACGAAACCCGAGCTCACAAAATGGGTAGAAAATTCGAAAAAAATCGAAAAATAAAGGGCGATAACTCGGAATAAAACTTATATTTCTGGAATCGGATGGTTTTCAGGTATCCAAAAATATAGGTCAAATTTGAAAATTTTGAAAAATAACAAAAATTGTCTCTCAAACCACATTTTTCATTTTTCGATCGCAAGAAGTCAGCGATGAAGTTTCGAAATATCGAAATTTTCAACCGCTATCGCCCGAGAAAAGACTCAGGGTTTCCGAAAATGTCATTTGTATGAAAATAGGTATAGAATTGACGAATCTACGGCCGTTTTTTAATTTTTTGACATAGCACAAAATTCGACCACTTCTGGTCTGCGCAGAAGTTTCAAAAATAGTTTATCAAGTAGCCAATACATGGTTTCCCAATAGAGAATTAGGTCCCAGATCGGTATCTGTTACAGGCACTGAGAAATAGGCTCCGGCGAAAAAAAAAATAATAATAATAAATAATAACTAGACCTGCATGCAGGAATGACGGGTTTCACTGGTGCCACGTTACCCTTGAACATGTCACTTTCGGTGCCAAGTTACCCTTGAACATATGTCACTTCCGGTACCAACGAAACCACTAAACAGGTTTCCAAATTAACATTGCACACAAATAAAATGGACGCAGAATCAACCAATCAATCCAGCAATATCAAGTCATTTTATACATTTGTTACTTGTAAATGATCTTGACAAAATTAAATTACTTCCTGTGTTAATGAAAATGTTCAATTAGTCTTATGAAATCAGAAATGGCATACGATATCATATTGTGAAAATTTTATGTAAATCGAATAATAATTGCCACTTTTAAATACCAAAAAACTTGAAAAGTGACTTGTAGAAAATCTGCTATTTCTCTGCAACCGTACAAGTTAGAAACCATTCTGTGGTATCTGTATGATCATGATCGTTCTATTTGTTGATTGGCATCAAATATCATAATTTGAAAAAGATTTCAAAACAGACTCATTTGAATAAAATATCTGTTTTGAAGGCTAAAAATACAGTTTTTGCCAAAATGACGTTACTTCCGGTGATAATGAAAATGTTAAATTACTTATATAAAATCCTAAATGGCATTAGGTATAACATGCTGTAAAGTTTATGAAAATCGAATAATAATTGACACTTTTATGGCCCCCAAACCTTCAAAAGTGACCTGTAGAAAACCGTCTATTTATCGGCAACCGAACAAGTTAGAAACAATTTTATTATATCTATATGAACATATGAGTTATGTTTATATGTGAATTTAAACCAAAAGTTAAAATTATTAATACATATTAAATAATTCTTGTTTGAATATAACATTGATTCAAAAAGTTTAAAATGCATTTTTTGACAAAATGACGTCACTTCCGATGTCAATTTTAAATTGAATTCAACTTGATATGACGCTACATGCTTTTTGAATCAAATGATGTCACTTTTATAAAAATCCAATAATAATGGACTATTTTACACGCAAAATAACGAAAACAGTGACTTATGCAGAACTGCCCATTTCTTGGCAACAGCTTATATTACAAACTAATTTTAACAATCATTTTCTTCGTATGGATTATAGCTACAAGTTTATAAAAGTTACGAAGAAATATTTTAAAATGTGAAAAGCCTGAATAGGTTGTAAATAGGTCAATTTTACACCATTTTTAGCCTTTTAATCCAATTTGCTAGAAAATGAAATCGAAATTTAAAAAATGCTTCCGACTTTTTTGCGCCTTTAAAGGACACACTCTTTGAGTCATATAATTTTTCAAAAAAATAATATTTGTTTTCGAAAAATGGTCCATAACTGTCAAAATTGTAGTTTTTGGCGAAATTATGCCACTTCCGGTGCCGACAGATAACACTTTCGGTAATAAAAAAAATGACAACTGAGACAACGAAGCATATGAACTTTGTTTTATACAAATCGAACAATAAAAAATAAATCTAGGACTGAAAAACTGAATTAGCCAATTGCAGCCAAGGAAAATTACAGAGACAAAATTTTTTAACATTTTTGCTCAAGTCAGATGACTCTTTAATTCTGTGCACAACACGACTAAAAAATATTCATAAATAAAATAGTTTTTTGTAAAATTCTAAATTTTCGAAATTCGGGGTTTAATATCTTCGAAGATTTGCCGAAAATCAAAAATCGAAAGTACCGTAGCTATGTGCCCTGTCTCCGGCTATGAAATCAGAAATGGCATAAGGCATCACATGGCGAAAATTTTATGCAAATCGAATAATATATGCCACTTTTATAAATCCAAAACCTTGAAAAGTGACTTATAGAAAATCTGCTATTTCTCTGCAACCGTACAAGTTAGAAACCATTTTTTGGTATCTGTATGATCGTATGGGTTCATTCTTTTTGTTGATTGGCATCAAATACCATAATTTGAAAACGATTTCAAAACAGACTCATTTGAATAAAATATCTGTTTTGAAGGCGAAAAATTCAGTTTTTGTCAAAATGACGTTACTTCCGGTGATAATGAAAATCTTAAATTACTTGTATGAAATCACAAATGGCATTAGGTATAACATGGTGTAACGTTTATGAAAATCGAATAATAATTGACACTTTTATGTCCCCGAAACCTTCAAATGTGACCTGTAGAAAACCGTCTATTTCTCGGCAACCGAACAAGTTAGAAACAATTTTATGATATCTATATGACCGTATGAGTTTCATTAGTATGTGAATTTAAACCAAAAGTTAATATTCGTATTACATATTAAATAATTCTTGGTTGAACAAAATATCGATTTAAAAGTTAAAAATGTAGTTTTTGACCAAATGATGTCACTTCCGGTGTCAATTTTAAATTGTAATCAACTTGATATGACGCTACATGCTTTTTGAATCAAATGATGTCACTTTTATAAAAATCCAATAATAATTGACTATTTTACAGGCAAAATAACGAAAACAGTGACTTGTACAGAACTGCCCATTTCTTGGTAACTGCTTATATTACAAACGAATTTTAACATACATTTTCTTCGTATGGATTATACACGTAGCTACAAGTTTATAAAAGTTACGAAGAAATATTTTAAAATCTGAAAAGCCTGAATAGGTTGTAAATAGGTCAATTTTACACCATTTTTAGCCTCTTAATCGAATTTGCTCGAAAATGAAAACGAAATTAATAAAACTGCTTCCGCCATTTTTTGCGCCTTGAAAGGGCACACTCTTTGAGTCAAATAATTTTTCCAAAAAATAATATTTGTTTTCGAAGAAGGAAAATAACTGTCAAAATTGTAGTTTTTGGTAAAATTATGCCACTTCCGGTGCCGACAGATAACACTTTCGGTAATAAAAAAAAATGACAATTGATACAACGAAGCATATGAACTTTGTTTTATACAAATCGAACAATAAAAAATTAATCTAGGACTGAAAAACTGAATTAGCCAATGGCGGCCAAGGAAAATTACTGAGACAAAAAATTTTAACATTTTTCCACTAGTCAGATGACTCTTTAATTCTGTGCACAATACGACTAAAAAATATTCATAAATAAAAAAGTTTTTTGTAAAATTTTAAATTTTCAAAATTTGGCACCTATTATCTTCAAAGATTTGCCAAAAATCAAAAATCGAAAGTAGCGTAGCTATGTGCCATGTCTCCGGCTATGCCAAAATGTATCGAAAGTTAAAATTAAAAAAGTCACACCCACTTTCCCAATGAAACCGAAGAAATCGTAACGATGCGACAAGCAGTTGCTGAGATCTACTCAAAACAAAAGAAGAATAATAATAATAAGAACTAGACCTGCATGCAGGAATGACGGGTTTCACTGGTGCCACGTTAACCTTAAACATGTCACTTCCGGTACCAGCGAAACCACTAAACAGGTTTCCAAAAAATTAACATTGCACACAAATAAAATGGACGCAGAATCAACAAAATCCAGCAATATCAATTCATTTTATACATTTGTTACTTGTAAATGATCTTGACAAAATTAAATTACTTCCGGTGTTAATGCAAATGTTCAATTAGTCTTATGAAATCAGAAATGGCATACGATATCATATAGTGAAAATTTTATGTAAATCGAATAATAATTGCCACTTTTAAAGACCAAAAAACTTGAAAAGTGACTTGTAGAAAATCGGCTATTTCTCTGCAACCGTACAAGTTAGAAACCATTTTGTGGTATCTGTATGATCGTATGGGTTCATTCTATTTGTTGATTGGCATCAAATACCATAATTTGAAAAAGATTTCAAAACAGACTCATTTGAATAAAATATCTGTTTTGGAGGCTAAAAATACAGTTTTTGCCAAAATGACGTTACTTCCGGTGATAATGAAAATGTTAAATTACTTATATAAAATCCTAAATGGCATTAGGTATAACATGCTGTAAAGTTTATGAAAATCGAATAATAATTGACACTTTTATGGCCCCCAAACCTTCAAAAGTGACCTGTAGAAAACCGTCTATTTATCGGCAACCGAACAAGTTAGAAACAATTTTATTATATCTATATGAACATATGAGTTATGTTTATATGTGAATTTAAACCAAAAGTTAAAATTATTAATACATATTAAATAATTCTTGTTTGAATATAACATTGATTCAAAAAGTTTAAAATGCATTTTTTGACAAAATGACGTCACTTCCGATGTCAATTTTAAATTGAATTCAACTTGATATGACGCTACATGCTTTTTGAATCAAATGATGTCACTTTTATAAAAATCCAATAATAATGGACTATTTTACACGCAAAATAACGAAAACAGTGACTTATGCAGAACTGCCCATTTCTTGGCAACAGCTTATATTACAAACTAATTTTAACATTCATTTTCTTCGTATGGATTATAGCTACAAGTTTATAAAAGTTACGAAGAAATATTTTAATATCTGAAAAGCCTGAATAGGTTGTAAATAGGTCAATTTTACACCATTTTTAGCCTTTTAATCCAATTTGCTAGAAAATGAAATCGAAATTTAAAAAATGCTTCCGACTTTTTTGCGCCTTTAAAGGACACACTCTTTGAGTCATATAATTTTTCAAAAAAATAATATTTGTTTTCGAAAAATGGTACATAACTGTCAAAATTGTAGTTTTTGGCGAAATTATGCCACTTCCGGTGCCGACAGATAACACTTTCGGTAATAAAAAATATGACAACTGAGACAACGAAGCATATGAACTTTGTTTTATACAAATCGAACAATAAAAAATAAATCTAGGACTGAAAAACTGAATTAGCCAATTGCAGCCAAGGAAAATTACAGAGACAAAATTTTTTAACATTTTTGCTCAAGTCAGATGACTCTTTAATTCTGTGCACAACACGACTAAAAAATATTCATAAATAAAATAGTTTTTTGTAAAATTCTAAATTTTCGAAATTCGGGGTTTAATATCTTCGAAGATTTGCCGAAAATCAAAAATCGAAAGTACCGTAGCTATGTGCCCTGTCTCCGGCTATGAAATCAGAAATGGCATAAGGCATCACATGGCGAAAATTTTATGCAAATCGAATAATATATGCCACTTTTATAAATCCAAAACCTTGAAAAGTGACTTATAGAAAATCTGCTATTTCTCTGCAACCGTACAAGTTAGAAACCATTTTTTGGTATCTGTATGATCGTATGGGTTCATTCTTTTTGTTGATTGGCATCAAATACCATAATTTGAAAACGATTTCAAAACAGACTCATTTGAATAAAATATCTGTTTTGAAGGCGAAAAATTCAGTTTTTGTCAAAATGACGTTACTTCCGGTGATAATGAAAATCTTAAATTACTTGTATGAAATCACAAATGGCATTAGGTATAACATGGTGTAACGTTTATGAAAATCGAATAATAATTGACACTTTTATGTCCCCGAAACCTTCAAATGTGACCTGTAGAAAACCGTCTATTTCTCGGCAACCGAACAAGTTAGAAACAATTTTATGATATCTATATGACCGTATGAGTTTCATTAGTATGTGAATTTAAACCAAAAGTTAATATTCGTATTACATATTAAATAATTCTTGGTTGAACAAAATATCGATTTAAAAGTTAAAAATGTAGTTTTTGACCAAATGATGTCACTTCCGGTGTCAATTTTAAATTGTAATCAACTTGATATGACGCTACATGCTTTTTGAATCAAATGATGTCACTTTTATAAAAATCCAATAATAATTGACTATTTTACAGGCAAAATAACGAAAACAGTGACTTGTACAGAACTGCCCATTTCTTGGTAACTGCTTATATTACAAACGAATTTTAACATACATTTTCTTCGTATGGATTATACACGTAGCTACAAGTTTATAAAAGTTACGAAGAAATATTTTAAAATCTGAAAAGCCTGAATAGGTTGTAAATAGGTCAATTTTACACCATTTTTAGCCTCTTAATCGAATTTGCTCGAAAATGAAAACGAAATTAATAAAACTGCTTCCGCCATTTTTTGCGCCTTGAAAGGGCACACTCTTTGAGTCAAATAATTTTTCCAAAAAATAATATTTGTTTTCGAAGAAGGAAAATAACTGTCAAAATTGTAGTTTTTGGTAAAATTATGCCACTTCCGGTGCCGACAGATAACACTTTCGGTAATAAAAAAAAATGACAATTGATACAACGAAGCATATGAACTTTGTTTTATACAAATCGAACAATAAAAAATTAATCTAGGACTGAAAAAATGAATTAGCCAATGGCGGCCAAGGAAAATTACTGAGACAAAAAATTTTAACATTTTTCCACTAGTCAGATGACTCTTTAATTCTGTGCACAATACGACTAAAAAATATTCATAAATAAAAAAGTTTTTTGTAAAATTTTAAATTTTCAAAATTTGGCACCTATTATCTTCAAAGATTTGCCAAAAATCAAAAATCGAAAGTAGCGTAGCTATGTGCCATGTCTCCGGCTATGCCAAAATGTATCGAAAGTTAAAATTAAAAAAGTCACACCCACTTTCCCAATGAAACCGAAGAAATCGTAACGATGCGACAAGCAGTTGCTGAGATCTACTCAAAACAAAAGAAGAATAATAATAATAAGAACTAGACCTGCATGCAGGAATGACGGGTTTCACTGGTGCCACGTTAACCTTAAACATGTCACTTCCGGTACCAGCGAAACCACTAAACAGGTTTCCAAAAAATTAACATTGCACACAAATAAAATGGACGCAGAATCAACAAAATCCAGCAATATCAATTCATTTTATACATTTGTTACTTGTAAATGATCTTGACAAAATTAAATTACTTCCGGTGTTAATGCAAATGTTCAATTAGTCTTATGAAATCAGAAATGGCATACGATATCATATAGTGAAAATTTTATGTAAATCGAATAATAATTGCCACTTTTAAAGACCAAAAAACTTGAAAAGTGACTTGTAGAAAATCGGCTATTTCTCTGCAACCGTACAAGTTAGAAACCATTTTGTGGTATCTGTATGATCGTATGGGTTCATTCTATTTGTTGATTGGCATCAAATACCATAATTTGAAAAAGATTTCAAAACAGACTCATTTGAATAAAATATCTGTTTTGGAGGCTAAAAATACAGTTTTTGCCAAAATGACGTTACTTCCGGTGATAATGAAAATCTTAAATTACTTGTATGAAATCCCAAATGGCATTAGGTATAAAATGGTGTGACGTGTATGAAAATCGAATAATAATTGACCTTTTTATGGCCCCGAAACCTTCAAAAGTGACCTGTAGAAAACCGTCTATTTCTCGGCAACCGAACAAGTTAGAAACCATTTTATGATATCTATATGACCATATGAGTTTTGTTTATATGTGAATTTAAACCAAAAGTTAAAATTATTAATACATATTAAGTTATTCTTGGTTGAATAAAACATTGATTTAAAAAGTTTAAAATGCATTTTTTGACCAAATGATGTCACTTCCGGTGTCAATTTTAAATTGTAATCAACTTGATATGACGCTACGTGCTTTTTGAATCAAATGATGTCACTTTTATAAAAATCCAATCATAATTGACTATTTTACAGGCAAAATAACGAAAACAGTGACTTGTACAGAACTGCCCATTTCTTGGTAACTGCTTATATTACAAACGAATTTTAACATACATTTTCTTCGTATGGATTATAGCTACAAGTTAATAAAAGTTACGAAGAAATATTTTAAAATCTGAAAAGCCTGAATAGGTTGTAAATAGGCCAATTTTACACCATTTTTAGCCTCTTAATCGAATTTGCTCGAAAATGAAATCGAAATTAAAAAAAATGCTTCCTACATTTTTTGCGCTTTGAAAGGGCACATTCTTTGAGTCAAATAATTTTTCCAAAAATAATATTTGTTTTCGAAGAAGGAAAATAACTGTCAAAATTGTAGTTTTTGGTAAAATTATGCCACTTTCCGTGCCGACAGATAACACTTTCGGTAATAAAAAAAATGACAATTGATACAACGAAGCATATGAACTTTGTTTTATACAAATCGAACAATAAAAAATTAATCTAGGACTGAAAAACTGAATTAGCCAATGGCGGCCAAGGTAAATTACTGAGACAAAATTTTTTTCACATTTTTGCACTAGTCAGATGACTCTTTAATTCTGTGCACAATACGACTAAAAAATATTCATAAATAAAAAAGTTTTTTGTAAAATTTTAGATTTTCGAAATTTGGCGCCTAATATCTTCGAAGATTTGCCGAAAATCAAAAATCAAAAGTAGCGTAGCTATGTGCCCTGTCTCAGGCTATGCCAAAATCTATCGAAAGTTAAAATCCAACGATTATTGTTAAAATTTCTTCAATATTTTCAAAAACGATAACTTCGGTGATTTCGGACATTTCGGATTGTCGCAGAACGTTCAAAATAGCTTTATCCTCTAAGTCACACCCACTTTCCCAGTAAAACCGAAGAAATCGTAACGATGCGACACGTAGTTGCTGAGATCTATTCAAATTGGAATCTGAATAATAATGATAATAATAAGAACTAGACCTGCATGCAGGAATGACGGGTTTCACTGGTGCCAAGTTACTCTTAAACATGTCACTTCCGGTGTCAAGTTACCCTTGAACATATGTCACTTCCGGTACCAACGAAACCACTAAACAGGTTTCCAAATTAACATTGCACACAAATAAAATGGACGCAGAATCAACCAATCAATCCAGCAATATCAAGTCATTTTATACATTTGTTACTTGTAAATGATCTTGACAAAATTAAATTACTTCCTGTGTTAATGAAAATGTTCAATTAGTCTTATGAAATCAGAAATGGCATACGATATCATATTGTGAAAATTTTATGTAAATCGAATAATAATTGCCACTTTTAAATACCAAAAAACTTGAAAAGTGACTTGTAGAAAATCTGCTATTTCTCTGCAACCGTACAACCATTCTGTGGTATCCGTATGATCATGATCGTTCTATTTGTTGATTGGCATCAAATATCATAATTTGAAAAAGATTTCAAAACAGACTCATTTGAATAAAATATCTGTTTTGAAGGCTAAAAATACAGTTTTTGCCAAAATGACGTTACTTCCGGTGATAATGAAAATCTTAAATTACTTGTATGAAATCCCACATGGCATTAGGTATAACATGGTGTGACGTTTATGAAAATCGAATAATAATTGACTCTTTTATGTCCCCGAAACCTTCAAAAGTGACCTGTAGAAAACCGTCTATTTCTCGGCAACCGAACAAGTTAGAAACCATTTTATGATATCTATATGACCACATGAGTTTTGTTTATATGTGAATTTAAACCAACCAAAAGTTAAAATTATTAATACATATTAAGTTATTCTTGGTTGAATAAAACATTGATTTAAAAAGTTTAAAATGCAGTTTTTGACCAAATGATGTCACTTCCGGTGTCAATTTTAAATTGTAATCAACTTGATATGACGCTACATGCTTTTTGAATCAAATGATGTCACTTTTATAAAAATCCAATCATAATTGACTATTTTACAGGCAAAATAACGAAAACAGTGACTTGTACAGAACTGCCCATTTCTTGGGAACTGCTTATATTACAAACTAATTTTAACACACATTTTCTTCGTATGGATTATAGCTACAAGTTTATAAAAGTTACGAAGAAATATTTTAAAATCTGAAAAGCCTGAATAGGTTGTAAATAGGTCAATTTTACACCATTTTTAGCCTCTTAATCGAATTTGCTCGAAAATGAAATCGAAATTAAAAAAACTGCTTCCGACATTTTTTGCGCCTTGAAAGGGCACACTCTTTGAGTCAAATAATTTTTCCAAAAAATAATATTTGTTTTCGAAAAATTGTACCTAACTGTCAAAATTGTAGTTTTTGGTAAAATTATGCCACTTCCGGTGCCGACAGATAACACTTCCGGTAATAAAAAAAATGACAATTGAGACAACGAAACATATGAACTTTGTTTTATACAAATCAAACAATAAAAAATTAATCTAGGACTGAAAAACAGAATTAGCCAATGGCGGCCAAGGAAAATTACTGAGGCAAAATTTTTTAACATATTTGCACTAGTCAAATGACTCTTTAATTCTGTGCACAATACTACTAAAAAATATTCATAAATAAAAAAGTTTTTTGTAAAATTTTAAATTTTTGAAATTTGGCGCCTAATATCTTCGAAGATCTGCCGAAAATCAAAAATCGAAAGTAGCGTAGCTATGTGCCCTGTCTCAGGCTATGCCAAAATGTATCGAAAGTTAAAATCCAATGATTATTGTTAAAATTACTGCAATATTTTCAAAAACGATAACATCGGTGATTTCGGACATTTCGCATTGTCGCAGAACGATCAAAATAGCTTTATCCTCTAAGTCACACCCAGTTTCCCAGTAAAACCGAAGAAATCGTAACGATGCGACACGTAGTTGCTGAGATCTATTCAAATTGGAATCTGAATAATAATAATAATAAGAACTAGACCTGCATGCAGGAATGACGGGTTTCACTGGTGCCAAGTTACTCTTAAACATGTCACTTTCGGTGCCCAGTTACACTTGAACATATGTCACTTCCGGTACCAACGAAACCACTAAACAGGTTTCCAAATTAACATTGCACACAAATAAAATGGACGTAGAATCAACAAATCAATCCAGCAATATCAAGTCATTTTATACATTTGTTACTTGTAAATGATCTTGACAAAATTAAATTACTTCCGGCGTTAATGAAAATGTTCAATTAGTCTTATGAAATCAGAAATGGCATACGATATATAGTGACAATTTTATGTAAATCGAATAATAATTGCCACTTTTAAAGACCAAAAAAACCTGAAAAGTGACTTGTAGAAAATCTGCTATTTCTCTGCAACCGTACAAGTTAGAAACCATTTTTTGGTATCTGTATGATCGTATGGGTTCATTCTTTTTGTTGATTGGCATCAAATACCATAATTTGAAAACGATTTCAAAACAGACTCATTTGAATAAAATATCTGTTTTGAAGGCGAAAAATTCAGGTTTTGTCAAAATGACGTTACTTCCGGTGATAATGAAAATCTTAAATTACTTGTATGAAATCACAAATGGCATTAGGTATAACATGGTGTAACGTTTATGAAAATCGAATAATAATTGACACTTTTATGTCCCCGAAACCTTCAAATGTGACCTGTAGAAAACCGTCTATTTCTCGGCAACCGAACAAGTTAGAAACAATTCTATGATATCTATATGACCATATGTGTTGTATTTATATGTGAATTTAAACCAAAAGTTAAAATTATTAATACATATTAAGTTATTCATGGTTGAATAAAACATTGATTTAAAAAGTTTAAAATGCAGTTTTTGACCAAATGACGTCACTTCCGGTGTCAATTTTAAATTGTAATCAACTTGATATGACGTTACATGCTTTTTGAATCAAATGATGTCACTTTTATAAAAATCCAATAATAATTGACTATTTTACAGGCAAAATAACGAAAACAGTGACTTGTACAGAACTGCCCATTTCTTGGGAACTGCTTATATTACAAACTAATTTTAACATACATTTTCTTCGTATGGATTATAGCTACAAGTTTATCAAAGTTACGAAGAAATATTTTAAAATCTGAAAAGCCTGAATAGGTTGTAAATAGGTCAATTTTACACCATTTTTAGCCATTTAATCGAATTTGCTCGAAAGTGAAATCGAAATTAAAAAAACTGCTTCCGACATTTTTTGCGCCTTGAAAGGGCACACTCTTTGAGTCAAATAATTTTTCCAAAAAATAATATTTGTTTTCGAAAAATGGTACCTAACTGTCAAAATTGTAGTTTTTGGTAAAATTATGCCACTTCCGGTGCCGGCAGATAACACTTCCGGTAATAAAAAAAATGACAATTGAGACAACGAAGCATATGAACTTTGTTTTATACAAATCGAACAATAAAAAATTAATCTAGGACTGAAAAACTGAATTAGCCAATGGCGGCCAAGGAAAATTACTGAGACAAAATTTTTTAACATTTTTGCACTAGTCAGATGACTCTTTAATTCTGTGCACAATACGACTAAAAAATATTCATAAATAAAAAAGTTTTTTGTAAAATTTTAAATTTTCGAAATTTGGCGCCTAATATCTTCGAAGATTTGCCGAAAATTAAAAATCGAAAGTTGCGTAGTTATGTGCCCTGTCTCCGGCTATGCCAAAATGTATCGAAAGTTAAAATTCAATGATTATTGTTAAAATTACTGCAATATTTTAAAAAACGATAATTTGGTGATTTCGGACATTTCGCATTGTCACAGAACGTTCAAAATAGCTTTATCCTCTAAGTCACACCCACTTTCCCAGTAAAACCGAAGAAATCATAACGATGCGACACGTAGTTGCTGAGATCTATTCAAATTGGAATCTGAATAATAATAATAAGAATAATAATTTTAACAAAAACAATAGTGTTTCACACAAGCTACGCAGTGTGAAACCCTAATAATAATTTTAACAAAAACAATAGTGCTTCACACAAGCTACGCAGTGTGAAACCCTAACTAGACCTGCATGCAGGAATGACGGGTTTCACTGGTGCCACGTTACCCTTGAACATGTCACTTCCGGTGCCAAGCTACCTTCAACATGTCATTTCCAGTACCAACGAAACCACTAAACAGGTTTCCAAATAAACATTGCTCACATCAAATAAAATTGACGCAGAATCAACCAAATCCAGCAATATCAATTCATTTTATACATTTGTTACTTGTAAATGATATTGACAAAATTACATTTCTTCCGGTGTTAATGAAAATGTTAAATTAATTTTATGAAATCAGAAATGGCATAGATATCATAATATAGTGAAAATATTTTTGAAAATTGAATAATAATTGCCACTTTTCAAGACCAAAAAACTTGAAAAGTCACTTGTAGAAAATCGGCTTTTTCTCTGCAACCGTTCAAGTTACGAACCATTTTGTGGTATCTGTATGATCGTATGGGTTCATTCTATTTGTTGATTGGTATCAAATATCATAATTTGAAAAAGATTTCAAAACAGACTCATTTGTATAAAATATCTGTTTTGGAGGCTAAAAATACAGTTTTTGCCAAAATGACGTTACTTCCGGTGAAAATGTACATCTTAAATTACTTGTATAAAATCCTAAATGGCATTAGGTATAACATGGTGTAAAGTTTATGAAAATCGAATAATAATTGACACTTTTATGGCCCCAAAACCTTCAAAAGTGACCTGTAGAAAACCGTCTATTTCTCGGCAACCGAACAAGTTAGAGACAATTTTATGATATCTATATGAACATATGAGTTGTGTTTATATGTGAATTTAAACCAAAAGTTAAAATTATTAATACATATTAAATAATTCTTGTTTGAATAAAACATTGATTTAAAAAGATTAAAATGCAGTTTTTGACCAAATGACGTCACTTCCGGTGTAAATTTTAAATTGAATTCAACTTGATATGACGCTACATGCTTTTTGAATCAAATGATGTCACTTTATAAAAATCCAATAATAATTGACTATTTTACAGGCAAAATAACGAAAATAGTGACTTATGCACAACTGCCCATTTCTTGGCAACTGCTTATATTACAAACTAATTTTAACATACATTTTCTTCGTATGGATTATAGCTACAAGTTTTTAAAAGTTACGAAGAAATATTTTAAAATCTGAAAAGCCTGAATAGGTTGTAAATAGGTCAATTTTACACCATTTTTAGCCTTTTAATTGAATTTGCTGGAAAATGAAATCGAAATTAAAAAAACTGCTTCCGACATTTTTTGCGCCTTGAATGGGCACACTCTTTGGGTCATATAATTTTTCAAAAAAATAATATTTGTTTTCGAAAAATGGTACTTAACTGTCAAAATTGTAGTTTTTGGTAAAATTATGCCACTTCCGGTGCCGATAGATAACACTTTTGGTCATAAAAAAAAATGACAATTGAGACAACGAAGCATATTAACTTTGTTTTATACAAATCGAACAATAAAAAATCAATATAGGACTGAAAAACTGAATTAGCTCATGGCGGTCAAGGAAAATTACCGAGGCAAAAAATGTTAACATTTTCGCGCTAGTCAGATGACTCTTTAATTCTGTGCACAACACGACTAAAAAATATTCATAAATAAAAAAGTTTTTTGTAAAATTTTAAATTTTCGAAATTTGGCGCCAAATATCTTCGAAGATTTGCAGAAAATCAAAAATCGAAAGTAGCGTAGCTATGTGCCCTGTCTCAGGCTATGCCAAAATGTATCGAAAGTTAAAATCCAATGATTATTGTTAAAATTACTGCAATATTTTCAAAAACGATAACTTCGGTGATTTCGGACATTTCGGATTGTCGCAGAACGTCCAAAATAGCTTTATCCTCTAAGTCACACCCACTTTCCCAGTAAAACCGAAGAAATCGTAACGATGCGACACGTAGTTGCTGAGATCTATTCAAATTGGAATCTGAATAATAATAATAATAATAACTAGACCTGCATGCAGGAATGACGGGTTTCACTGGTGCCAAGTTACTCTTAAACATGTCACTTCCGGTGCCAAGTTACCCTTGAACATATGTCACTTCCGGTACCAACGAAACCACTAAACAGGTTTCCAAATTAACATTGCACACAAATAAAATGGACGCAGAATCAACCAATCAATCCAGCAATATCATGTCATTTTATACATTTGTTACTTGTAAATGATCTTGACAAAATTAAACTGCTTCCTGTGTTAATGAAAATGTTCAGTTAGTCTTATGAAATCAGAAATGGCATACGATATCATCTAGTGAAAATTTTATGTAAATCGAATAATAATTGCCACTTTTAAAAACCAAAAAACTTGAAAAGTGACTTGAAGAAAATCTGATATTTCTCTGCAACCGTACAAGTTACAAACCATTTTGTGGTATCTGTATGATCGTATGGGTTCATTCTATTTGTTGATTAGCATCAAATACCATAATTTGAAAACGATTTCAAAACAGACTCATTTGATTAAAATATCTGTTTTGAAGACTGAAAATACAGTTTTTGCCAAAATGACGTTACTTCCGGTGATAATGAAAATCTTAAATTACTTGTATGAAATCCCTAATGGCTTTAGTATAACATGGTGTAACGATTATGGAAATCGAATAATAATTGACACTTTTATGGCCCCGAAACCTTCAAAAGTGACCTGTAGAAAACCGTCTATTTCTCGGCAACCGAACAAGTTAGAAACAATTTTATGATATCTATATGACCATATGAGTTTTGTTTATATGTGAATTTAAACCAAAAGTTAAAATTATTAATACATATTAAGTTATTCTTGGTTGAATAAAACATTGATTTAAAAAGTTTAAAATGCAGTTTTTGACCAAATGATGTCACTTCCGGTGTCAATTTTAAATTGTAATCAACTTGATATGACGCTACATGCTTTTTGAATCAAATGATGTCACTTTTATAAAAATCCAATAATAATTGACTATTTTATAGGCAAAATAACGAAAACAGTGACTTGTACAGAACTGCCCATTTCTTGGTAACTGCTTATATTACAAACGAATTTTAACATACACTTTCTTCGTATGGATTATAGCTACAAGTTTATAAAAGTTACGAAGAAATATTTTAAAATCTGAAAAGCCTGAATAGGTTGTAAATAGGTCAATTTTACACCATTTTTAGCCTCTTAATCGAATTTGCTCGAAAGTGAAATCGAAATTAAAAAAACTGCTTCCTACATTTTTTGCGCCTTGAAATGGCACACTCTTTGAGTGAAATAATTTTTCCAAAAAATAATACTTGTTTTCGAAATAGGAAAATAACTGTCAAAATTGTAGTTTTTGGTAAAATTATGCCACTTCCGGTGCCGACAGATAACACTTTCGTTAATAAAAAAAATGAAAATTTATACAACGAAGCATATGAATTTTGTTTTATACAAATCGAACAATAAAAAATTAATCTAGGAATGAAAAACTGAATTAGCCAATGGCGGCCAAGGAAAATTACTGAGACAAAATTTTTTAACATTTTTGCACTAGTCAGATGACTCTTTAATTCTGTGCACAATACGACTAAAAAATATTCATAAATAAAAAAGTTTTTTGTAAAATTTTAAATTTTCGAAATTTGGCGCCTAATATCTTCGAAGATTTGCCGAAAATCAAAAATCGAAAGTAGCGTAGCTATGTGCCCTGTCTCAGGCTATGCCAAAATGTATCAAAAGTTAAAATCCAATAATTAGGCTTTCAGACTTTCGTCTGAAAGCCTATTGAGATTACTAAAATTATTATTATTATTATTATTTACCGCGGGCGCCTAGATCTCCATGATCGAAAACAGATATCAATCTGGAACAAACTTTTCTATCGGGAAAACATGTGGTGGCTACTGCATAAACTAATTTTCAAACTACTGCGCATACCGAAAGTGACCGAACTTTGTACGTTGTCTAAAAATTGAAAATCGGCCATAGTTTCGTCAATTCTTTATCCATTTTCAAACAAATTATATTTTTGGAATCCCTGAATCTTTTCGGAGATAATGGCTATCTCACATTTTTCAATTTCGAACAACTGTCTATGACTTTTATCGTTCGAAAATTGAAAACATGTTGTGTACGAGACAATTTTTGTTATTTTTCAAAATTTTCAAATTTGACCTACATTTTTGGATACCTGAAGTCCATCCGATTCCAGTAATATAATGTTTATTCAGAGTTATCGCCCTTTATTTTTCGATTTTTTTCGAATTTTCTTCCCATTTTGTGAGCTCGGTTTTCAGTTTACGGCAGAATTGACGTTTCTGAAACTTCTGGAACATGAAGTTATAGTCCAATACCAACTTATAAAGCAATTTCGACAAGAATCCTTCAACCGGAAGTGGTCGAAATAATGTGCAATATTTTGAAAAAAATGCAAAAAATGGATATTTTGGGGAAACACGCGATTTCTCCGCCAGATATCAATGGATTAAAGAAATTAGTGTACCATTGGACTGCACTAGGATTGTACTATCGTATGATACCCAATTCATACGGATACTATGATCAGGCAGCAAAATATGGCACGCTGAAAATCAAGTATTTTCTGATTTGGAGCGTTTTTGGAAGCCTGTATTTCGAAAACTGCTCCAGCGATTTTTCTTAAACTTTATCTATGGATGGTCCTTCCGGTAGTCTTTAGCATGGATCCATCCATTAAGACTTTTATATAATTGGAATAAGACAAAAAAGGGACTGAAAATCGAAAAAAGTCGAAAAATCGTGAAATTTTGGAAAATGCTCTACTATTTTTTTATTTTAAGAGATTTTCAAAAAAAAGATATATATTTAAAAAGCTGACCTATTACGATTCTAATGATGTATAATATGTATGCAGTTATTGAAATTTAATTTTCAATATTTTGACATTTTGACATTTTTAACACTTTTGAACATAGGATTTCTCAGAAGTATTTTATTTGATCGTATAGTGTCGTATATCATTAGAGAGCCCTGTTCCCATGCAAACTCCAAAACTGGATGTGAAAACTACTCGACAATGATTCGTATACCGGAAGTAGTTAAAAAAACAAAGAAAAATGTAAAAAAGATGAAAAAAAATTGGAGCTCTTGCCAAAAGTTCGAATTCTCCGTCACATATTAGCAGACCAAACCAATTAAAGTGTCGTTGGATAAATCCATTAATAGACGATCGTATAACATCTAAATAACACGAATTTGATTCTTAGGAAATAAATTATGGTACGCCGAAAACTAAGTATTTTCCGTTTTGGAGCATTCTGAGACGCCTTTTTCTCGAAAACGACGCCTACGATTTTTCTTAAACATTTTTTACTCAGAGTCCTATCGGTGGCCTAGCGTGTGCATTTAATAATAAAAGCGTTGCAATATTATAGGCGGTCCAAAAATGACCTCAATCTTTGAAAAAAGTTGAAAATTCATTAAATTATTGAAAATGCTCTTTTATTTATCTTTTTTTCGAAAACTACTCAATGAATGTTTATGACATTTCTGGTACAGGAACTTAAGTATCTAATCAACTTTTTAAAGCTATTCCGACAATGGTCGTAAAACCGGAAATAGCCGAAAAAATCTCCGATATTTTGAATTTTTTTTACATTTTTACAGAAAACTTTTTTATTTATGAATATTTTTTGATGGTAGTTTACACAGGGTTAAAGTATCACCCTACTTGAGCAGAAGTGAGAAAGAATTTTGTCTCAGTAATTTTCTTTAGTCGCCATTGGCTAAATTAGTTTTTCGTACCTAGATTAATTATTTATTGTTCGATTTGTATAAAACAAAGTGCATATGCTCCGTGGTCTCAATTGTAATTTTTCTTGTTACCGTGCAATTTTTCTGCCCCCAACGGAAGTGACGTAATATTAACAAAAACTACACTTTGACAGTTCAGTACCACTTTTTGAAAGCAAATATTATTTTTTTTCGAAACCTGATATAGCAAAAAGGATGCACGCTGTATAGGGGCACAAATCGTTGGCTCATATTTTTTAATTTCAATTTCATTTTCGGGCAATTTCGAATAAATGTAAAAAAAAATAGGTTGCCAGGCAACGAAACATACGCCCACAGCAGCTAAATCGTCCAGGCAGTCAACAAGAGTTGTCGCATATTAAGTAATTATCAGATAATCATTAGAATTTGTTTGTTTTTTTATAAAGTTCTGCTCCATGCTAACTTTTAGTATACGAAACATTTAGTATTATGGATTTAGCTGTTCAATTATCAAAATTCATTGAAAATCAATATGTTGGTTTGTCTCAAAATCTTAAACTGTAGAGCGTCCACAAACAATTGTGGACAGACGGATGGACAGGGGCGACGACAATATATGTCCACATGAAATGTTACTGTAAAAGAAGTCTGTGAAAAAGCGTAATTGAAATAATGAATGAGAATTTATTTTAAAAAATAAGAGTGTTCTAAAGATACATGTATGGACTTTGTGAATATTTAAAATTGGTATGAATATCTTTTATTATGTAACTCTGTAATATTTGGTAATTGCCAGTTCTGAAAGAAATAGAAAAATATGTATGTAAAGATTTTAATTGGTTGTTGGAAATAAAGTATTAATTTGTTAACAATAAATCATCTGGTGTAGAAAGCTCATCTAGATTCCCTATGTGGTTTTCCTTTGTCAGTAGTGCAAGGCGGAGGGTTTGACAAGGACAGCTGCCTAGTTGTTCAGATGGGATGAAAAACCCTTTTACACATTAACATGCACGTAAAAGATTCCATGGCAAATTTCCTCCATAGCAAACTGTGGTGTAATTAGGTCCATTGGAGTAGGGCGTTAAACCCAATTACATTTCATTTCGTTTGGCCAGGAGGATTTATACCATATGTATTTGTTATGCAAAGATTCTGTAAGATTATGTAAAAGATTCCATGGCAAATTTCCTCCATAGCAAACTGTGGTGTAATTAGGTCCATTGGAATAGGACGTTAAACCCAATTACATTTCATTTCGTTTGGCCAGGAGGATTTATACCATATGTATTTGTTATGCTCAGCAACTTAATTGTACAGTATTTCACATAATTATCATTTCCTTCATGTGCTGGCAATAACTAACATATTTCTTTCTGTTCTTCAAAAGCAATCATTTAAGGACTAGATTCGTAAACAATATTTTCAAATCAATCTTTTAATACTTATCTTCTCATCAATTAGTAAAATTTCAGTTATTAATCCATACCATTTCCATACCATTAGCCCAACCATCCAAGTCCAATCTGCATTTTTCTACTACATTGGCCAATAATACATTTGTATTAGAAGCCAATATTTTCTGCTCTATGTACAATGACAGTACGATCATTTTGTACTGTATTGCTGGAGATAAGCAATCCTCGATATTCCCAGCGCCATCGTTCCATTTTACATTTACCTCTAAGACTATTTACGGAGTAGACAAATGGTCAAAGTATCAGCCCTTGATAATTGTGCTTTATTTATTTATCAACTAACTAAAAAATTCGCAAGTGGGAGAAGGGAAGTAACAACCATTTTATTGCAACCAAGAACAACGAATTAAGGTAACAAACTTTGTCAAAGTATTCTAAGACCTTGCTGAATGTAGGTATCACTTCTATCACATTAAATTTGTTGCATCTCTTCGCATGATTAACAAACAAGCTCTTTATATGTGATGAAGTTAACGATAACATTGGGGATACCGAGGATGGAGATAACCAGCAGCTTACTTCACTTCATTCTTCAAAGATAAACCTTATCTGATAAAAACAGAAGTTCTATTTCGCTTTATTTATCTTTACTACAGTTGGATTTGTATAATCTGCATTCTGATTGATTAAGCGATAATAGTCTGTGTGGTGTATGGAACCTGGGGTTATCACACCAGATATATTAACACGATTTTTATTTTTCATCAAATTGAAGGGACAAAATCCACTACAACCGATTAGAAATTTATGTGCTGTAGGCCATTAAAAGTATATATATATATATATATAAAAATGAAACAAAATAGAAATATCTGTATTTTAATCAGATTGAGATAAACCTTGAAGAATTCAACATACTTTTCATATAAATAAATAAATATTTATATAGGCAGGCTCCCCGACTCCCCTACACCCGCCAATCTTACACTTTCACGGCCAGTAATACTTGAGTATTAGCCTTTACTACTTGCTTAGACAACAACATAATTGCTACCATTGTATTATTTCCTTCATGTGCTGGCAATAACCAGCAGCTTTTTCCTACACATACTTTTCATATAAATAAATAAATATTTATATAGGCAGGCTCCCCGACTCCCCTACACCTGCCAATCTTACACTTTCACGGCCAGTAATACATGAGTATTAGCCTTTACTACTTGCTTAGACAACAACATAATTGCTACCATTGTATTATTTCCTTCATGTGCTGGCAATAACCAACAGCTTTTTCCTACACATACTTTTCATATAAATAAATAAACATTCATATAGGCAGGCTCCCCGACTCCCCTACACCCACCAATCTTACACTTTCTTGGCCAGTAATACATGAGTATCAGCCGTTACAACTTTCTGCATTATTTATAACATTAACTTTTATATAAACAACATAGTTGCTACCTTTCTATTATTTCCTTTGTGTGCTGGTGATAACCAGCAGCTTTTTTTTTTCCATCTAATACAGGAGTATTAGGCTACACCTTTTTCTGCTTTATATATAGCATAACATAATCATCACCTGGGCTGGCTCCCTTAAACCTGCCACATACCATTTACAATATCAAAAGCTGATATCTTTCTTCTGCTTTACACTCTGTAACTAGTGTATAAGAGATTTATCTTTCAAAATTGCATTTTCCCACACTATTACTATTACATATCAAGACAACAGCATATGTTTTTGCAATGAGCAAGAGCATAGTTGTTGTCCCAGTATTTCACATCATTATTATTTCCTTCATGTGCTGGCGATAACCTTGAGCGGTTTTCTTTCTGTTCTTCAAAGACAAACCCTGAAGAATTAAATCAGCAAACATACATACATAAACACCACAGTCATAACTATTATCTTGTATAGTTATGTTTCTTTCCATTATCGTTTTCCATGTGTTTGATTGTACTGTCTCAATCTCATTAATAAAACTGAGCAATGTGTTCAAACATACAGCACCTCTACTACAACTTCCAAGCGAATCAAAGTACTTTATTGTCTTCGATCTTACATATACTACCAATAAGCTCCAGTGACTTGAAGTGTACACTGGAACTAGAACCATATCATATTGTAGAATATTTCTACCTAGGTAGAATTCTACTGCATTTCTTAAATTTCCTTCTATTCTGGTGTAACAGAAAATTTCTTCAGCCAATATTTGATTGCCTTCATTTCTTTCTCTTTCTTGTAAGTATTTCATATACACATTTATTACTTGATCATTTAGCCACTGTCTTGGAGCAAGAGTTGCTAAATCTCTTCTGCTTATCTGGTAGCCATACTTTCTGACTATTACATCATCAACCTGCATTTCATTGTGGATGCCAGTCTTTCTTTTCATTTCTTTAGAAATTCTTCTTGCAGGAATATTTTCCCCAAATAAAGAACCCTTTTTATTTTCCTTAACAGTGTGGGATTTCCACATATTTTCATTTCCAACATTAATGTTGTTGTAAGCTTTATTCTCATCATTACTTAGTTTTTCTTTACTGATCATCAAATAGATCACTTTGTGGTCTGAAAAGTAGTTCTCCTGAACACCAGACCTTATGTGATCTTTCGGTAGATCAGTGTATATCAAATCTATCACTGTATCTGAATCAGTGGTAGGTTCATCAATCAACTGGCTCATGCCCTTCAAAACTTCATTGACCCTAGAAGTCTTACATTTTTCAAACTTCATATTGAAATCACCAAGAACTATGGTGAAATCTGTTTCATTTGACGTTTTTCTCACATCTATAAGAGCTGAACAGAACTGACTCTCTGACACTTTAGGGGGTTTATATAGCCCAAGTATCTTGCAAGATTTCTTTATATTTCCAATTTCAATATCTAATGTTATAACGTTCATCTCAACACCGTTCATATTGAATGGTTCAACAACAATATTTTTCACTTTCATTTTATCATTGACATATACAGCCATACCATGATGATTTTTCAATATTTCTGTTACAGCATCATTTCTATACAAGGTATAACCAGGTACATTATACATTTCTGATTTTGCACTTGCTTTTACTCTTGTCTCTGCCAGTATGACGACAGATGCATTTATTTTACAAAGACTTGTTTTTACATCTTCAAAATATTTCTGCAGTGATCTAACATTATGATAAACCACAATTATTTTATCTGAGCTGACAGAACTCAAATCCCGCGTTCTGCATATGACTTTACGTGTTGTACGCAATTCATTCATTTCTACTTTGACATCATTACTTACTGATATTTTCTTTTCATTCAGGTTTATGATGTGTAAACCTTCAATAGTTTTCACCCTGCTTAATCCAACATAATGAATATGCGGAGTTTTCCTACCTTCGAAATCAACGACCACGCTTTCTAAAGTATCCCCTTGGGACCGGTGAACAGTTTTTGCAGCAGCTGGTCTCAAAGGTATCTGCATTCTCATTACTTCTGCATTCTTGCATTTCCCAACTCTAAACTGTCGTGAAACAGCCAGAATAGGTGTCCACAGGGGATCAATTTCTGCACTGAAATGACTTTTATAATCTTTTCTTGTTAACTTACCAACATCTGGATTTTCAAACTGGACCCAGACTATGGTGCTACTTGCTGATCTGGACGCGCCTGATTGGATTTTTTTTACCACGCAAGACGCCCCATTGGTCAACCCATCGTCCAATCTAGCATTTAAAGCTATTTCACACTTCAAGCCAATTACCAATCCTAAAGTGGAATGTAATTGCATGGTTTTTCTCGGATCTTCTGGAATTTTCTCTAGTATAGTTTTGCCCACAGCTTGTGAAGCAGACCCAACTAGACTATCTTTTGCTAAAATTACAATTTTTTCACCAACCATGTTATCAAAAACTTTATCATTAAAGTTTTTCATCTTTTCATTACTTAAAAAGAGATGTTGTATGTCAAAAGGATACTCACTCTCTTCATTAACTTTCAACAATCTTGATTTAAGAATGTTGATATCATTACATTTTTCTTCCTCAGATATATAATTGCCTTCTCTTAATCTATTCAATAGTTCAGCAAAGGCTTTGCTATCTTTTTGCCTCATAATTTCTGTAAGTTCATACATGCAGAAATTATCTTTCCATATATTACTCGCCAATGGCCCATAGGCACTGTTGAGATTTTCAAATATATAGCCATCAAATACCGGTTTCAATTGAAACAGATCTCCAACACAGATAACATGACATCCACCGAATAACAGTGGGCTGCCTTTGATATCTTGAAATCTTTTATTAACAAAATTCATCATTCCACTTCCTACCATGGATATCTCATCAATAAAGACAACTTTCAAACCCCCAAGGCTACATCTTAACGTATTTAATCTGCTACTATCTAAGCTTTTATATTGCAAAGACTGACACACAGGGATCTTCAGCGCGCTATGTAAAGTACTACCCATGATGTTATAAGCGGCCTTGCCTGTCGGAGCCAACAATATTTGCTTAATAGTTTCAAAATCATCACCTGCTTTAGTTTTGTAATACCTCAACAAACTTTGATACAAAGCAGTTGTTACAAAACTTTTGCCTACACCAGCTCCGCCACTTAAGAATCTGAAAACCTGATTCCGTGACAGTTTTATTTCATTCAAAGTATCATATACAAAATATAGCTGCTTCTGATTCAAAGACCTCATCAGAGATCTATAATTTTCATCGGGCATTTCATAGAGTGCCACCTGTTCAACATTACTTTCAGTGGGAAGACCCAAATCCATACCAATATCATACTCGTATTTGGTAGGCTTACCACTTTCAGAATCCTTCTTTATAATTAACATTTCTTCTATTTCATCTTCCTTTTCAATTTGCTGGGCAACAGGTGCCTGTTCGTCCCAGGCATCTTCCAAATTCTGACCTTCAGCAAGAATAGCTGCATCTACAGCATCCCTATTTGCATCATATTGCTTTATTTGCTCAACTATTTGTTCTTCCATTTGTTCATATCTGCTTTGGAAGGAATCAAATCCTCCTAATAAATCAACTTCTTCATCCCTCCAGTTGGAATACAACATGAGGAGTTCTTTGTAATGTTTCTCGGGCTCCTTGTCAACATTAAAATTGACATATCTAATGACTCTTGCCACTGCCCTTTTCTTAATCATAGATTTTTTATTTATTTTCTTTGTTTGAGAAGATTTCTCTCTCAAGTCTTCATCGTCCCAATCAGAGTTGTGCTCCATTTGGTCTTCAACTAATGTCTGGTCGTTTTCTAGTTGCTTTGATCGTTTAATATAGGTATTTTTCCTATCGTACCAAGCAATGAAATCAGCCAGACTTACATTTTCTAACTGCTTTGAACGGTTTTTATACCTTTCAAGATAATTACTTGATTGGATATTTTCGTCTTCATCATCCAGGTTATCTAGTTGATCTTGTGGTTTCAACAGATATACCCTTTCACTCGGAGGAGATGTGTTAATAAACACAACCTCTCTCGATGCTTTTCTCATAGGAAGTTGCAGTATGATATATGCAGCTTCCTGGGCACTAAGTTCTACATTATTCAGAAACTTGTTGCCAATTACCTTAACTTGATCTCTGATGCCATAATTACCGTTTCTAACTTCTTTCATTGCTTGCCTTAGCAAATCACTAATACCCCTTTGTGACTTAGCTATATATGAGGCTATATACATAGCACAAGCATATACATCAAGCACAAATTGGATATCGAGATTTGCTCTCCATGCCTTCAGAAGAAGAGGATTATAGGAATTAATCCTCAATTCATTCGGCGTTCTTTTCAAAAAGACAGTTGCTGATCTAATTGATGAACGTACTGCCATAATATACTTTTCATAAGTGATAGAGACCTTTCCTAAGAAATCTTCAAAAGAAATGTCTTCACCCTCTTTCATTTCATCTAAAACTACTTTCACTTTGTCATAATCACTTTTATGTGAATTGATGACATTCTCACCAACCGTTGCATCCAGTGGTTCTAGAATTACAGTGTTTGGCATTGGTGGTTTTGGGAAACCAAACCTGCAAATCTTTCGGTTCTTCCTTCTACATGTATGAGAATGTTTATGTTTCTGATAATTTACTAGTGGCTGTAAATCATCGTCATCCACAATTCTTCTACATGATATCTTGCTATCAATGTACTCAACAATTTCTTCATTTTCACTGCACTTGTATTTAGGAGCCCCATCAACCCATAACAAAGCATGAATATGAGGCGAGCCCCTGTGCTGGAACTCAACCCTATAAAAAAAATCAGTTATTTTTCCCAAGGGTGAGTTCTCTGCTTTCAGTACATCTCTGAACAACAGATTGACCTGGTAATCAAACTGTCTAACACATGTAACTGGGTCTGACGAAATAAGCTTACACTTTTTCTCCCAGTCCATGTTATCTATTTCCTCGTCAGTATATTCCTTATCATCTTGCAACTTGCCTAATATTTGAAGCAAATGCTTCCACTTCGTTTCAGCGGCACTTAAACTACAAAAGTAGGTAGCCTCTCCTAACATTCTTATCATTCCGAAAAGATCGGATTTAGCTTTTTTAAAGTATGGTGGCGAACCTCTCAGTGTTTTCAACACCATATAACCATCATCGAATTGCACCAATTTCTCCAAGCGACCAGGGGTCCGGAGATCACCAGCTGTCAAATTTTTACCAGCAGTTTTATTTTTTCTAACTGCTATGTTTGCTTGACCAATCATAGTTTTCATTTGCAGCTTTTTCAATTTGAAAAAGATATTGTCAACACAATTTGCAGCTCTTCTATCTTTACGTCTTAATTCAGACTTACAAAGTTCACTGTAGTAAACTTTTCCTTTCCTTTCCTTTGCGTCTACTCTTGCCTTTCCTGCAAATATTTGTGGAAATGACAGCTCTTCAGAGTATTTGTCCATAAAGATACTTAATGGAATATTACCCTGTCCCGGAGCAAAAGAGTATACCTTTTCCTTCTCATTATCTTCAATGAAGTCAGGGGAAGTCAACAATGTATCCTTAGATCCACGAGCTTGTTCACCTTCATCCTCACTCCAATCATCAAAAGTATCGACTTCAGGATTCCCTGAAGTAGTGGCTTCCTTACCTGAGTTATCATTCTCGTTGACACGTCTTTCTTTGTTCCTTTTCTCATCCTCCGATAAAACATTTGTTTCGTCAGAGTTGTCAACATGAATGGTATTTAGACCATTTCCTTCTGGAGATATTTCACTATTTTCTTTACAGTGGTCAACATGTTTGACCATGTCTTCATCATTTGCATTATTTGGTATAGTTGCTTCACCAAAGTGAACCCCTTCCTTATGGAAGAGGTCACCATTTGCTTTCAACCATGCTACAGCTTCCATAATCTTGTATGGTCTGATATTTTCAGTCATAACAGCATGACTATACTTAAGTTGCCGTTTCAATTTAGCAGCTATTGTGAAGTTTTCATCTGGAGCTCTGGGAAGAGAACTGATGGTACTACACACATTAGCAACAACATTTACAACATTTCCTCTGATTTTCTTTTGTCCACCACGTGGAGCTGCATACACCTTCATGAAAGGGATTCTAGGTGACAACAGTCTCCACTCTAGTGGAAACAGTTTCAACTCTTCTGCTAGCTCTGGGAAAGCATTACCATTATAGATAGATAGCGGTGGAATCCTATCTTTTTTGATATACTTTTCACAAGTTCCACATATCCATCCACTGCCATTTTCTGTTAAACATTTTATAGCAGAATCATTCAACTTACTAACTGCTGTGGACCGTTTTACACTGTGTTTGTACCATAACTGGTGACAACTTTCACAGGTGTAGGTTGGCCCATTGCTTACCTTCTGATGGAAAAGAGATATTAATTCGCTAGTGTCCAACGATTTCAATTTAGCCCTTTTCTTACGCCTACTAATGGCGGCCTTTCTATTGTGACTAATTCTAGTGTCAGAATTCAATCTCTTTAATTTTTTCAATTTCCTTTCCCTCATATTTTCTGATTCCCTGTACCCAGGGTTTAATCTCTTTACCTTTCTATCAGAGGTTTCCCTCATCTTTTCTGATTCCCTGTACCCAGGGTTTAATCTCTTTACCTTTCTATCAGAGGTTTCCCTCATCTTTTCTGATTCCCTGTACCCAGGGTTTAATCTCTTTACCTTTCTATCAGAGGTTTCCCTCATCTTTTCTGATTCCCTGTACCCAGGGTTTAATCTCTTTACCTTTCTATCAGAGGTTTCCCTCATCTTTTCTGATTCCCTGTACCCAGGGTTTAATCTCTTTACCTTTCTATCAGAGGTTTCCCTCATCTTTTCTGATTTCCTGTACCCAGGGTTTAATCTCTTCACCTTCCTATCAGAAGTTTCCTTCATCTTCTCTGATTCCCTGTACTCGGGATCTAGACGTTTCCTTTTCAGGAAATCAGAGTGTTTTTGCTTATCTCTAGAACCATAGACAGGATCTAATCTCTTTACCTTTCTATCAGAGGTTTCCCTCATCTTTTCTGATACCCTGTAAACAGGGTTTAATCTCTTTACCTTTCTATCAGAGGTTTCCCTCATCTTTTCTGATACCCTGTACACAGGGTTTAATCTCTTTACCTTTCTATCAGAGGTTTCCCTCATCTTTTCTGATTCCCTGTACTCAGGGTTTAATCTCTTTGACTTTCTGAGTTCAGTTTCTCGCTGCCTTTCATTTGCCTTATACTGAGAATTCTTTCGTTTTACCTGTCTATAAGACAACTTTCACAGGTGTAGGTTGGCCCATTGCTTACCTTCTGATGGAAAAGAGATATTAATTCGTTAGTGTCCAACGATTTCAATTTAGCCCTTTTCTTACGCCTACTAATGGCGGCCTTTCTATTGTGACTAATTCTAGTGTCAGAATTCAATCTCTTTAATTTTTTCAATTTCCTTTCCCTCATATTTTCTGATTCCCTGTACCCAGGGTTTAATCTCTTTACCTTTCTATCAGAGGTTTCCCTCATCTTTTCTGATTCCCTGTACCCAGGGTTTAATCTCTTTACCTTTCTATCAGAGGTTTCCCTCATCTTTTCTGATACCCTGTACACAGGGTTTAATCTCTTTACCTTTCTATCAGAGGTTTCCCTCATCTTTTCTGATTCCCTGTACTCAGGGTTTAATCTCTTTGACTTTCTGAGTTCAGTTTCTCGCTGCCTTTCATTTGCCTTATACTGAGAATTCTTTCGTTTTACCTGTCTATAAGACTTCCAATATTCACTTCTGCCTGCATTAGTTTTCTTACTGACAGCATGAGCTGTTTTTCGTTTCAACAAATTCTGTTTTTTTTGAAAATCAAAATATTTTTCAAGCTGTAACAAAGTTAGATTTTTTATATCATTTTCTCGACCTACAAAACTTGGCGCTACATTACTTTCAGTAACAGAAGGCTTTACCACCCCACTGTACTCTTCAATTTCAAAATCATCATGTGTACTTATACAACCATCTGCCACATTTTCTTCAACAGTAACACTAGTTGTATAAGTACTTTTACTTGCATTCAGCTTTTCTTTCATTTCAAAATCGTCATTTGTACTAATGCAACCATATGCCACATGTTCTTCAAAAGTAGCACTAGTTGTAGAAGTACTTCTACTTGCATTAAGCTTTTTCTTTTCTTTCTTTTCATTATTGTCCACACTCGGGTCAATATCAGAGCAATACGACCCTGTGTGATTATCATCATCACTATCCACAAATGGGCCAATATCAGATCGATAAGAGCCCGTGTGAATGCTACTTTCTACTTCAGGAGTAGATATGGATCTACTCCTCATCATATATTTCTTTCTTTCTTTTTTCTTAACATCTTCTGACTGTTTTTTTAATCTCGGCATCTGAGATGAACAAAAAAATTATTAAGCATGGTTAATAATATTTCATTTATTAAACAATAAACTGTAAATTTTGGAGAGTAGGGGGCATTTTAGTAGGGTTACTCCTTTTTTCAACTATAAATTGTTCTAGCCTTATTTAATTATCTAAATATTGGGGTCTAGCCAATTTAAAAAGATATTTTACATGTTATTCTTATAGGCCTAGCACGCACAAAAAGAAAAAAAAAACATTTCAGCAATTTCCATTGGTGTTTTTATGGGTACGTCAAGGCAAACTGCAAGCACATAACGACCGACAATAATTCCCTTTATCTGTCTTGGCTAAGCATTGTAAGAATTATAAAATAAACAAATTACCGGTACAAATAGAACCAACAGTATAATATGGAAGGCTATCGCTGCCAATATTAAATGCTCTGTTTAAATGTTTTTTTGATTACTTATATGTAAAAATAAATACAATGTACAAAGTCCTAAAACCTGTTATGATGAAGTCAAAATACATCTAAGGCCAAAGTTAAACATAAATCATAAATGTAATGTGTCAAATGACAAATGTTTTATTGGAAAAGGTTATTTTGTGGCGTGTCTGCATTTTACATTTCCCTTTATATACTATTTTACATTTGCGCTCTGTAGCATCTCATTTTAGCAAGGCATTCAATATTGGCAGCGATACCCTTCCATAGTATACAGGCTCTGTGAAAGTTCGGGTAATGTGAAAAATTTGGGACCTTTCGCATAGGTACGAAATCGAACACATATGTCCATTTACGTTTTTGTATCCTCTAACACACAGTTTTGCAATCCATCGCACGATAATAGCTAGATATTGTTAATTTCCACTCTGTGAACTTCTTGGTCCAGGAAAAGTTTTCAATCGGTTTTTAACAGTTGTACAACAAATCAAGCAGAATACTGAATTTGAGCAAATTTAACAACCAATAATATACACAAGGCCACACAAAATTGTGTAAAATTCAATATACGAGACAAGAACAATATTTGTTTGCATACCTACGTGAATCCAGCTCCATACTCGTAACGTTTTTCACTGGCCGAACACTCATTACTAGTTGACATAAGTACACACGAATCGATGACGTTTTTGTATTCGTACCGATGCGAAAGGTTGTTATTACTTTCAATCAGTATGTTTCCCTTGAACATAATGTATGTAAAATGTATGTGAGCTGGGGGAGGGGGCAGGAGCTTCAATGACACAAACTAGGTCATCTCGGAACAAATGGTACAATTCTATCTTAATGATTGGATTGCATGAGGGGTCCTTACCAGTGAGGATAAAAATCACGAAGTCGCAACCAGTTCTTGTGACTTTATGGCCATGTTGGATTGATTCCTTGTTTCTGTTGCCACTGTGGCAATGATGTGCGGTAGTGCACATAGTGGGGATTTGATCGAAAAGAAAACCATGTTACAGAAAGATAATGTACTCTTTTGATCGAAAAGAACAAAATATCAAAAGGCAATGTCGATAAAAGATAGGTGTGGATACAGTGGAAAAAAGACACATGTCGTGGGGATACGATTGAAAAGAATAACCTATCGACGAAAGGCCCAAATCATGGGAAAACAAAAACAACAGCGCACGAAATTAACCACGGCAAACCCATGGTAAAAACTGACGCAACCTCTGCCACGGCATAATTAATTTTTTTTTTTGCCGTGGTAGATCTTGCGATCCTAAAAATTATAATGACTAAATGTACCAGTTATAGAATAGTACCAGGGAGGATGTCGTCTGACTGTGTAATAAAGTGACATATTTATCATTTTGTAGACGAAAGTCTGACAAATATATTGCAATTACCGAATACCGGTACACTTTAAACCCATGTCATGTGTTGTACGTAGGCATATATCCATGCTTTGCCGTTACAGTGGTGGGTTTTTTCAATGATTATAAACTAAAAATAGACACAGATGATAGAGAGCACGGACTGTTCCCCAGTTACTCTAGCTAATGCATGAATAATGTTACCATTCTCGTCATTTGTATTTTAAACTGCATCGTTTGTCACATACGATGGACCAAACTGATCCCGCAGTGAATATTCGCTTGGCCGCTACAATCACTGATAAGCATGACATCGACGAGGCTTAATGAGTACGGCATATTAACTATATTAACTTTTTTACTCCGACAAATTAAATTCTCAAACATTTTTTTGAGGTAAAAGAAAAATAAATAAAGACGTTTGAAGTATTTGTAGTTAAAAAATATTTCCTATTTAGTGTAAATGGGTATTAAAATGAGTCAAATGCATCATTTTGCCCGAGGCAGTTAGGGGTTAAGTAAACATTGGACGAGCCGTTGAGCCAATGACTACGAGGTGTGCAGTCAACGCACGTGTTTTGGACAGCCATCCGTTACAGGGATAATTCGTTAGTAATTCTCTGTGAAACAGGTTGACGATGGACCTGGACCGATTTACTCCCTTTGTTTATAATTACCTAGCCCTATGTGACGGAGCGCAATAGCCTCAATCATAGGTAGCGACTGATTGACAAAATAAATAGTATTTATTAACCTCGACACTCTACAAACCAAGTTTCAATAGGAAACGGAATAATTTGATGTGATGAATTCATATTAAAATATACAGATAAGACAGTAAAATCGTTTACATTGGTAGTCAAGCTATGCCATGTGGGGGTCAAAGTAGACGACATACATACGGGTCAGTACCACCGTACAGCATGGCTCTATAATAAGTGAAAGGAACACGAGCAGTAAATTCTTTGGAAATATAGCTGACATGTTTAAATATTTATGGCACTACTAATCATTTAAAGAATTAAGGCTTGGGGTATTTTTATATCAACCTGCTTACAACTGGTCAATACCTGATGTCAAAAATATGTCATCTGTCAAACTCAAAGTACCGGTAAGACTGATGGAGAAATGAAATGGCAAGAATGATTAATGAATGAATTGAGTTTGTGGTATAATATTAATAATTTAGGCCAGTGTCACGCATCCTGTATAAATATTGATCAAATGATAATAAATTTGTTATTGAAATTTGTTAAGGTAACCGATCTTTCAATTTGCGTAACCAGGAATTCAGTCGCATGTTTTTGAGCTGCATGGCGCGACCACAGGTAACCAATTGGTATCATTCGCCTCAAATTTTGTGGATTGAATAAATAAGTTTTATCCATCTTGAAAAGTTAAAAAAAAGCATTGATTTTAAAATAACAAAAATGCTGTGGTGCCGTAGCAGTACCATTCTGCCACGGCATTATTCATTTTTTTTTAATTTCGAGGACTGAACAATTGAAAAGAATAACGCATTGAAGAAAGACATAATATGTGGTGCGGATTCAATCGAAAAAAGATGATTATGATTAGTGATCAAACATCCCGCACCCTTGCACCAGTTTGGAAAAAATAAGGAAAAATAACTTCTTTATGCTATTGATAATCAATATAAAAATATATCAGATTTTGCAAATATTATTGTGGCCCTGTTTAATAGATATTGCCCTTTATTGTATTTCTGAAAACTTGTAACTGATTGCTATTTTCTAGAAGAATTGAGATAATTTACGTCATTAAGCTATGGTTTAAAAAATTAGATATGACTACATAGCAATAGAGATATTTTGCAAAAGATGACTGGAGCTCAATTAAAATAAAAAAAATCTGTATGTATGTGTATGATTTTTATATTGTTACAAAGTTTTGAGTCAATCAGTGAAAGAATGGTACAATTGCAACAATCGTCATATATACTATAATTTATCATATATGATTGTACTGCAGACATTTACGCTAGCATGTAAATGATTTAGTACACTTCTCATATGTTATTCGGACGCAATGTTGTTGTCATACGCAAAACTGATGCGGATACGCGATCCGGACCAAAAATTTACGCTTGCTAAATCTCCAATATCGATGAAAGTCGAGGTTTTAGGTCAGTGACTGGCGTGAACTCAGACAGTCAGCGGCTGAAATATAGCCCACTTCAATCTACGTTTCTGAATTACTATTTAATGTAAATGTATTACTAGCAATTGTATTGTAATAGTTTAAAATCAAAATATCTGCAAAGATTCAGGCTAAAAAATATCGAAATGTAAGCGAAATTACCGTTTATTTACAGGAGACGCTCGTGGGAAAATACCGCTCTGACGTCACGCGACCCGAGATTTCATTGCTACGATTCACTTCATTGGTGAATCCAGGTTATCTTAATATAGAAGAACCAATCAAACGATAGATAAATTTTGGGGTATCATCGCTCGTGGAATACTTGCGCAGGGATACATTCTCTTGAACCATTGAAAAATGAAGAACCCGAGCAGATTATAAATATTTGACATATTGTCATTCAAATTATTACAAATTGATACTTGCCATTCTGAAGGGGAAATACCGCTTATTAATGACGTAGCACAGATCAGTGCATTTTGATTACAAAATTATTGAGCATATATTGACGTCGATCTCGGATTTTAAAATTCCATTAACTTTGGATCTAATTAAAATATGTTTTTTTAAACTTGGGTAGCATTTTATGCATATTTTCACAAAATAGTTTTTCTGTCATTGGAAACTTTGACCTGAAATCCTTAATTAATGAAATTGAAAGACGTACATGTACATCGGTGTGGATTCGATTGGATTTGGAAATGCGTAAGTATTAACGAAAGGCGAGCGCGGGGGAGGGGGATACCATTGAAAAGAATGTATCTAAAAACGGTGCATGTCATTGATTATTATCATATTAATTATTGACAGGTTAATTTAATGAAATTATACCCACATATCGCTAGCCATTTTGTAAGCCGTTGGACAATAAATGAATTGGATATTGGATGACAATCTCAGCCAATGAAAAAATTGACCACTCCGAGCACTCGGGGTCACAGTACGATAGTGTAAACTATACACGTTTGTTTTTTGTGCGATCATTAATTTATGGGCCTAGACCTCAGCGCGTGGAAAATGAGAAACAAGGAATCAATTCAATACGGTCCAAATAATAAATATAATTAATATTACTATATAAGGGGCCTGCGTACAATACAAGATTAGGATTGAAGCCACACCTCTTAACTCTATCACATACTTTATGATTAAAACAAAACCCACGAATACGATTGGAAACCCATCCACTGTTTTAGTATAAAATACAAAGGCATATTTGCTTACTGGCACTGGTCCATCTTTCGTCGAGTCACGACTGGATAGCTTGAAAGCCGAGCGCCAAATGTCAGTTATTTATGAATGAAGTGTGGAATAGGTGACCAATCAAAACACTTATTCTGACCTTTCAACCCTGATAATCCAAACAAACGACTCGGACTAAGATGAACGACAACTACGCATACTCGGACCCGGACCAAGGTTTGGAGGTTAGAAGTATTGCATGATGTTATTATATGTATAGTATAAACACAAGCATTCTCTCAAGAATGTTCTATATATTGCGATCTAAAATGTCCGACGCTTTTTTGTCTCTAAAGTTATTTTTGTGTTGGCAACTTTGGTTCAAAAGTCGTGTAGTGTTGTATAGTGTATTGACATGTTTCATTACTTATGTCACGTGATTGATATGAATTATTCATTATTGTCATTATTCAGGTTCACTTTCGTGAGCTCACATTTGCTCAACATACCATCATTATATAATATAATAAAAAAGAAATATTGCAGTAGTATTATAGGCTAGGTCTATAGTGATAAAGTTTGATAATATTACACAACACACATCACATTCACATATTCAAAGTCACAACCACTTTAAATGATCAAATGTAAAGTGAACTTCAACATGCCTTCCAGAAGAAGCATGCAATAAAAGGCACTATTTGCGAACGAGCCACAGCCATTTTGCCAAGCAGATTCAGTCCGATTTTAACGCAATTCGAACTCAACCATCCTTAGGATGTAGGCCTAACAGTGATATCTTATGACGTTTTTTTTTTTAAATCAGATAAAAATTTTGACCTGTATAGGATCCACAAGCTGAAAACACTATTTTCCTTACAATCAGGGGCCATATTTTTAGGAAATTACGATATGATATGCGCAAAAATAGAAAGGAACCATGATCTTTGGATTACGAGCATGCATATCAAGTTCCATCAAAATCAGATTAAAATTGTGACCTCTACAAGTCCACAACCTTGATATATCATACCTTTACACTATTCGCGTAGAAGCGGTAGCCATTTTGTCCGAAAGTTTTGGTCCAAACAGTTTATTTTAAAATCGGATAATAATTGTGACCTCTTTGAGGACACAAGTTAAAAAAAAGTAGATTTTTCGTACAATCAGGGGCCATAATTCAGGAAGTTACGATCCTATATGCGCAAATATGCAATGGAACAAGATCTTTAGGTTATAAACATGTATTTCAAGTTTCATCAAAATCGGTTCAAAATTGTGACCTCTATAGGGTCCACAACCTTGATATAACATATTTTCACACTATTCGCGTACAAACGGCGGCCATTTTATCCGTCAATTCTGGTCCGATTTTCACGAAATTCACATTCTTTCTTCATTACCATGTAACGGTGATATAATCAAACGTTTTTTTAAATCCGATAATAATTTTGACTTCCAGAGGGACCACAAGCTAACAAACGCGATTTTTCGGACAGTCAGGGGACATAATTTAGGAAGTTACGATCCGATGGGCGCAAATATCGAAAGGAACCAAGATCTTTGGGTTATAAATATACGTGTTAAGTTTCATCAAAATCAGTTCAAAATTGTGACCTCTATAGAGTCCACAACCTTGATATAACATATTTTCACACTTTTCGCGTACAAACGACGGCCATTTTGTCTGTCAATTTTGGTCCAATTTTCACGAAATTCGAACTCGGCCTCCATAACCATGTAACGGTGATATAATCAAATGTTTTTTTAAATCGGATAACTATTTTGACCTCCAGAGGGACCACACGCTAAAAAGGACGATTTTTCGGACAATCAGGGGCCATAATTCAGGTAGTTACAATCCGATGGGTGCAAATATCGAAAGGAACCAAGATCTTTGGGTTATAAACATACGTGTTAAGTTTCATCAAAATCAGTTGAAATTGTGACCTCTATAGAGTCCACAACCTTGATATAACATATTTTCACACTATTCGCGTACAAACGGCGGCCATTTTGTCTGTCAATTTTGGTCCGATTTTCATGAAATCGATCTCAGCCTCCATAACCATGTAACGGGGAAATAATCAAACGTTTTTTTAAATCGGATAACTATTTTGACCTCCAGAAGGACCACATGCTAAAAAAAGACGATTTTTCGGACAATCAGGGGCCATAATTCAGGAAGTTACAATCCGATGGGTGCAAATATCGAAAGGAACCAAGATCTTTGGGTTATAAACATACGTGTTAAGTTTCATCAAAATCAGTTCAAAATTGTGACCTCTATAGAGTCCACAACCTTGATATAACATATTTTCACACTATTCGCGTACAAACGGCGGCCATTTTATCTGTCAATTTTGGTCCGATTTTCACGAAATTCGAACTCAGCCTCCATAACCATGTAACGGTGATATAATCAAACGGTTTTTTAAATCGGATAACTATTTTGACCTCCAGAGGGACCACATGCTAAAAAGGGCGATTTTTCGGACAATCAGGGGCCATAATTCAGGAAGTTACAATCCGATTGGCGCATATATCGAAAGGAACCAAGAAATTTGGGTTATAAACATGCATTTCAAGTTTCATTCAAATCAGTTCAAAATTGCAACCTCTACACTGTTCACGTGATTTTTCGTACAATCAGGGGCCATAACTCAAGAAGTTACTGTCCGATACATGCCAATATCGAAAGGAACCGAGATCTTAGGGTAATTAACTTATATTTTAAGTTTCATTGAAATCGGATAAAAATTGTGACCTGTAGACTGTTCACAAACAATTGTGAACGGACGGACGGACGGACGTCCGGACGGACGGACGGACGGACGGACGAACAGGGGCGACGACAATATACGTCCACATGAAAATGTGGGCGTATAAAAAGTGTAACAATCAGTTATTTACAACCCATTCAACGTCTTCATATTTTGAACTATTTATTCGTAACTTTCATAAATTCGTAGTAATAATCCAGACGAGGAGAATGTATGCAAAATATAGGTCGTAATATGAGCAATTGCCGAGAAATATGTAATTTTGCATGCATCACTTTTCACGTTATTTTGCCTATAAAATAGTAAATTATTATCTGATTTTCAATAATTTTTTTTTCATTTGATGCCTAATGCCAATTTGGACTAGGTTAAGCCAATTTTACAGTTTCACTGTTACCGGAAATGACGTCATTTTGGCAAAAACTGTATTTTTAACATAAAAAACTTTTTTTTTTTATTCAAATGAGTCTTTTTTATAACATTTTTAAAATTATGATATTTGAATCCCATCAACGAATAGCATGAACCCATACAATCATACAGATACCACAAAAAAGTTTCTAACTTGTACGGTTGCCGAGAAATAGACGATTTTCTACAAGTCACTTTTCAAGCATTTTAGTCTATAAAAGTATCAATTATTGTTCAATTTTCATACAATTTTCACCATGTGATGCCTTATGCCACTTATGATTGCAATGATCTGATTTAACATTTCCATTATCACCGGAAGTAATGTCATATTTGCAAAAACCGTATTTTTAGACTTCAAAACAAATATTTTTTTGAAGTGAGTTATATTTATTATTTGTTTAACTTTATAACGTTTGATTCTAATGGCCATTTAGATTGGATCAGTATAAATATACAGATATCAAAAAATTGCTTCTAGCATATTCCATTGTCGAGAAATAACTAATTTTCTAACGATCACTTTTTATGTTTTTTACCTTTTTAATTTCAGTTTATGGGTTCTAAGTTTATTATTTATTGCCTGATATGTATAAAACGATTCTCAATTGCGAATTCTCAACATATTTGTTACCGATAATGATTTCTTTTGGCACCGGAAGTGAAGTAATTTTGCCAGATTTTACAATTTTGACCGGTGTATTTGCAAGCAAATAATACTTTTACAAATCTGATAGAGGGTGTCACTAAATCATAACAACTACAGCATCGTTTGATAGCTCGATGGATGACGGACTTCCTGTTTGATTCATGAAAGCCGATTCAGCACTGCAGGTCTGCAGGTCTAGTTATTGTTAAAATTACTGCAATATTTTCAAAAACGATAACTTCGGTGATTTCGGACATTTCGCATTGTCGCAGAACGTTCTCTAAGTTCTCTAAGTCACACCCACTTTCCCAGTAAAACCGAAGAAATCGTAACGATGCGACACGTAGTTGCTGAGATCTATTCAAATTGGAATCTGAATAATAATAATAATAATAATAATAAGAATAATAATTTTAACAAAAACAATAGTGTTTCACACAAGCTACGCAGTGTGAAACCCTAATAATTTTAACAAAAACAATAGTGTTTCACACAAGCTACGCAGTGTGAAACCCTAACTAGACCTGCATGCAGGAATGACGGGTTTCACCGATGCCAAGTTACTCTTAATCATGTCACTTCCGGTGCCAAGTTACCCTTGAACATATGTCACTTCCGGTATCAACGAAACCACTAGACAGGTTTCCAAATTAACATTGCACACAAATAAAATGGACGCAGAATCAACCAATCAATCCAGCAATATCAAGTCATTTTATACATTTGTTACTTGTAAATGATCTTGACAAAATTAAATTACTTCCTGTGTTAATGAAAATGTTCAATTAGTCTTTACTCCCGGTGTTAATGCAAATGTTCAATTAGCCTTATGAAATCAGAAATGGCATACGATATCATATAGTGAAAATTTTTATGTAAATCGAATAATAATTGCCACTTTTAAAGACTAAAAATACAGTTTTTGCCAAAATGATGTTACTTCCGGTGATAATGAAAATCTTAAATTACTTGTATGAAATCCCAAATGGCAATAGGTATAACATGGTGTTACGTTTATGAAAATCGAATAATAATTGACCCTTTTATGGCCCGAAACCTTCAAAAGTGACCTGTAGAAAACCGTCTATTTCTCGGCAACCGAACAAGTTAGAAACCATTTTATGATATCTATATGACCATATGAGCTTTGTTTATATGTGAATTTAAACCAAGAGTTAAAATTATTAATACATATTAAGTTATTCTTGGTTGAATAAAACATTGATTTAAAAAGTTTAAAATGCATTTTTTGACCAAATGATGTCACTTCCGGTGTCAATTTTAAATTGTAATCAACTTGATATGGCGCTACGTGCTTTTTGAATCAAATGATGTCACTTTTATAAAAATCCAATCATAATTGACTATTTTACTGGCAAAATAACGAAAACAGTGACTTGTACAGAACTGTCCATTTCTTGGTAACTGCTTATATTACAAACGAATTTTAACATACATTTTCTTCGTATGGATTATAGCTACAAGTTTATAAAAGTTACGAAGAAATATCTTAAAATCTGAAAAGCCTGAATAAGTTGTAAATAGGCCAATTTTACACCATTTTTAGCCTCTTAATCGAATTTGCTCGAAAATGAAATCGAAATTAAAAAACTGCTTCCTACATTTTTTGCGCCACGAAAAGGCACACTCTTTGAGTCATATAATTTTTCAAAAAAATAATATTTGTTTTCGAAATAGGAAAATAACTGTCAAAATTGTAGTTTTTGGTAAAATTATGCCACTTCCGGTGCCGACAGATAACATTATTGGTAACAAAAAAAAATGACAATTGAGACAACGAAGCATATGAACTTTGTTTTATACAAATCGAACAATAAAAAATTAATCTAGGACTGAAAAACTGAATTAGCCAATGGCGGCCAAGGAAAATTACTGAGACAAAAATTTTTAACATTTTTGCACTAGTCAGATGACTCTTTAATTCTGTGCACAATACGACTAAAAAATATTCATAAATAAAAAAGTTTTTTGTAAAATTTTAAATTTTCGAAATTTGGCGCCTAATATCTTCGAAGATTTGCCGAAAATCAAAAATCGAAAGTAGCGTAGCTATGTCCCCTGTCTCAGGCTATGCCAAAATGTATCGAAAGTTAAACTCCAATGATTATTGTTAAAATTACTGCAATATTTTCAAAAACGATAACTTCGGTGATTTCGGACATTTCGCATTGTCGCAGAACGTTCAAAATAGCTTTATCCTCTAAGTCACACCCACTTTCCCAGTAAAACCGAAGAAATCGTAACGATGCGACACGTAGTTGCTGAGATCTATTCAAATTGGAATCTGAATAATAATAATAATAACTAGAACTGCAGACCTGCAGTGCTGAATCGGCTTTCAGGAATCAGACAGGAAGTGCGTCATACAATAGCCGATCCATCAAGCTACCAAACGATACTGTAGTTGTTATGATTCAGTGACACCCTCTGTCACTCAGATTTGTAAGTAATATTTGCTTGCGAATAGACCGGTCAAAATTTTAAAATCTGGCAAAATTACTTCACTTCCGGTGCCAAAAGAAATCATTATCGGTAACAAATAATTTGAGAATTCGCAATTGAGAATTGTTTTATACACACCAGGCAATAAATAATAAACTATGAACCCATAAACTGAAATTAAAAAGGTAAAAAACTTAAAGGGAGACAAAATATATCTCAAATTAACCGGCACTACCGAGATGAGAGAAATGGGGTTTAACGTCGACTAGACACAAACTATGTCATTTCGGGACTAGCATGGTTTAATTTTATATCAACAATTCCTGTGTAAAATATCATTAAAAAATATTCATAAATAAAAAAGGTTTTCGTAAAAGAATAATTTTTTTTTCAAAATATCGGACATTTTTTAGACTACTTCCGGTTTTACGATCGTTGTCGTGATAGCTTTGCAAAGTTCTTTGGATACTTAACTGTACGTACCAGAAGTGTCAGAAACATCCATTTAGTAGTTTTGGAAAAAAAGATAAATTAAAGAGCGTTTCCAAAAATTTAACGATTTTTCAATTTTTTTCAAAGTTTGAGGCCATTTTTGGACAACTTATATTATTTCAACGCTTTTCATTTTGGATTCAATATATACACAACCGATAGGACTTTGAGTAAGAAAAGTTTAAGAAAAATCTGTGGCGTCGTTTTCGAGAAAAGGGCGTCTCAGAATGTTAAAAAATCGGAAAATACTAGATTTTTGGCATACAATAATTTATTTCCTTAGTATCGAAATCGTATTATTTAGATACCTAATGATGATCCATCAATAGGGCTATCCAACGACACTTTAGTTCTTTTGGTCCGCTATTACCTAAGGGAGAAATCAAGTTTTTTTGCAAGTGCGACAATGTTTTTAACCTTTTTTTTCATTTTTTGAATACTTCCGGTATGGTTATTATTCTCGGAATAGTTTTAATAGCCGGTTTGGGTGCTAAAATAGCCACAGGGCTCTGTAATGATATATTACATTATCTGATCAGATAAAATGCCCCTGAGAAATCCTATGTTCAAAAGTGCCAAAAATGCAAAATAATTAAAATATCGAAAATTAGATTTCAATAACTACATAAATATTATACATCGTTAGAATCGGAATTAGGTCAGCTATCTGAATATACAATCTTTTTTTGAAAATCTCTTAAAATAAAAAATAGCAAAGCATTTTCCAAAATTTCACGATTTTTCGACTTTTTTCGATTTTCAGTCCGTTATTTCACCTATTCCAGATATTTCAAAGTCTTATTGGATGGCTTCATGCAAAATACCTCCGAAAGGACTCTCGATAGACAAAATTTAAAAAAAACTGTGGTTAAGTTTTCGAGATACAGGCATCCAAAAACGCTCCAAATCAGAAAATACTTGATTTTCAGCGTGCCATATTTTGCTGCCTGCTCATCGTATCCGTACGAATTGGGTATCATACGATAGCACAGTCCTAGTGCAATCCAATGGTACCCCAATTCGTCTAATCCATTGATATCGGACGGAGAAATCGCGTTTTTCCCCAAAATATCCATTTTTTGCATTTTTTTCAAAATATCGGACATTATTTCGACCACTTCCGGTGTACAGATTATTGTTGAAATTGCTTTATTCCTTGCAATGGTCATTTGGCTTCATGCCTCTGAAGTTTCAGAAACGTCACTTCTGCCATAAAACGAAACCCGAGCTCACAAAATGGGTAGAAAATTCGAAAAAAATCGAAAAATAAAGGGCGATAACTCGGAATGAAACTTATATTTCTGGAATCGGATGGTTTTCAGGTATCCAAAAATGTAGGTCAAATTTGAAAATTTTGAAAAATAACAAAAATTGTCTCTCAAACCACATTTTTCATTTTTCGATCGCAAGAAGTCAGCGATGAAGTTTCGAAATATCGAAATTTTCAACTGCTATCGCCCGAGAAAAGACTCAGGGTTTCCGAAAATGTCATATGTATGAAAATAGGTATAGAATTGACGAATCTACGGCCGTTTTTTAATTTTTGGACACAGCACAAAATTCGACCACTTCCGGTCTGCGCAGAAGTTTCAAAAATAGTTTATCAAGTAGCCAACACATGGTTTCCCAATAGAGAATTAGGTCCCAGATCGGTATCTGTTACAGGCACTGAGAAATAGGCCCCGGCGAAAAAAAAAAATAATAATAATAAATAACTAGATCTGCTACTGTCCCATGCAGATATGAAAGCTTTCATATTCATCGTCACGTGTCATTGATTGTATCAAGTATCCTAAATAAAAGGATAAAAAGAAAAAATTATCAAAATTGGTCAAAAACTCTCGAAGTTACAAGTCTAAATATAGTATGAAACATTGCACCCAGGCATAACAATAATCTGAAAACTAAAGGGAAATAACTGAAACTTGTATTACTGTAATGAGACGGATGAGAAAATGAAATGAAAATGGCGGGAAAAACAAATTAAAAATGGCAGGTTGGACAGGCGACCTTACTCCTTGTCACGTACAACCGGGAATTTGAAAACACGCTAGTTAACTCAATGACAGGCGCGCGTGCTAACCATTCAGCCACCCAACCCCCTTTGAAATCAGACACGTGCAATATGTCATATAGGAAGAATAAGAAGTCGCTCACAAGAAAATGGTAAATTAATGAGTTTAGGTCAAAAGTTTGAGCTACTGTTTTAGAGTATTTAATAGTTTTAAAGAGACACGTTAAGGGTTGTTCATAGTTAAATGAAAGTTTAATTTTAAATAAGACCAATAAAATTAGGATTTAATAATGCCAGACTAATATTTCCAATATGTTTGGTTATAAGTAGGAAATCGTGACGACTTCTTAAGCATGTTTTAAACAAAGGATCATAGACTGAATTATACAAGAATGGCACTCTGCAATAAAAAAACTGGCCAAAGCAAGATTTCTATGCAGAAATTAAATAATTGCTAGAACCAGAAAAATATTTATCCACTATAATAAATAAGCAACATAGAGAAAATGAAATGAAATTGAATGGGGTTTAACGTCCTACTGTTCTGCTCCTAAAATGGGCTAATGAAGACGGTCATATGCCATAAAGTGTACAATGAGGGAAATTTTACCTGGGCAGCGGCGTTACGGCCTACGAAGTTGGACAGGCGAACATACTCCTTGTCACGTACAACCAAGAAATCGAAACAACGCCAGTTGACTCAAAGACAGACGTTATTCAGCCACGCAACCTCCCTGAAATCGGCAAATTGCTGACCTGCAGCGAGAAACAGTTCAACCAGGCCAAATTTTCTATTTTAACAGTTTAATTTGCACGGTACCTTTAGTTATCAACCGAATATTACAAAACTTTTAAAAATAAGCTCCCCTTGACCAGCTTAATCGTTCGCAATAAACGTTTGCCCCTTAAAATCGGCAAATTGCTGACTTTAAAGTAAGAAACATTACAACCGGGCGAAATTTTCTGTTTTATCACTTTTACAGTACCTTTGATTACCAACCGTTTATTACAAAACTTTAAAAATAAAAGAGAAAGAGAGAAATGCGGCCTAATGTCCATTAGACACAAACTAGGTCATTTCGTGACTAACATATGTTTTTTAATTTTATTTAAAAACTCCCCTTGCGCTTACTGGTCTTTAGCCGTTGGGAGGAAACCGAAGGACACGGAGAAAACCCACGAGGTTGGACATCATACTCCATGTCACGTGCAACCTGGAGATCGAAACGACGCCCGTTGACTCAATGACAGACGTTACGATACAGCGCGCACATGCTAACCATTCAGCCATTCAGCCTCCCTGAATTCGGAAAATTGCTGACTTATAGCAAGAAACATTTCAACCGGGCAAAATTTTCTGTTTTAACAGTTTAATGTGTACGGTACTTTAATTACCAACCGATTATTACTAAACTTTTGAAAATATGCTCCAACTGACCAGCTTAATCGTATGCAATAAACGTTTGGCCTGAATTGAAAGTTCTGCACGGAAAAAGTTCATCTTGATTTCCCGGCGTGGTTCCCCGTTGTCATTGAGGCAGAACGGAGGGCCTGACAAGCACAGCTGTCTAGTCGTTCGGATGGGACGAAAAAAAAAATATCCTTAAGCAGTTGGAATTCGATACTGTTGAATAAGCTCTATACGATGACTAAATGTGTAGATTGTAGTCACCCACACTGCATGTTTCGCTTAACAATGAAAGGGTGCCGTTTTCAATGTTCGATCCTTTTGTTCTTCTACTCCTGATATGTTGGACTGTTGATCGATGGTTTCATATAAAAGACTACCAATAAGACTCTTTGTAGAAGAAGTTCCCAACCAATATTATGTTGACTTTACGAGAAAGACCTCTAAACATGCTCCAAATTGTAAAAATACGACTTTTTGGATTTTCAATCTCTTTTTTTCGGCTATCCCTGATATTTAAAAAAAAAATGATACAATGATTTCACACAACAGGCTAGCTATTAGACTCTCTATTGACAAAAGTTTCACCGCTCTCCCTTCATTATAACCGAAGTTATCGTGCCCTAAACAATCAACAAATCAACATGCTTATCTCTGCTTACCCTAAGCAGAAAATGCTCATCTTTGAACTCCATCATAACATTGACCTAGTAAAAGTTTACACCTGTGCTCCAAAGTCTCGGCCCTTCAAATTGCTTCTATTTTTCATTTTCAATTCAAAATGGTGACTCCCGGTTGACCTAAATCAAAATTCTATTCGCGACATTTTTTAGGCCTTCCTACAGGGATTCAGAAAATATAACTCCCGAGTCTGTAAGTAAAATAGCAAAAAAGCCTTAGTGATTTTTCACGTTTAAAGATGGTGGCACTTCCGGTTCGATCGACAAACTCCATATTTTGTGTACGAATCAGTAATTCCTTGTCTAGTATCAAAATAAAAAATTAGGTCATTCTGACCTATATTTCAGCGATTATTTTGAAAATTTTGATCCTTAATTTCACCAAGGGGAGATAATTTAGAAAATTTCTAATTATATTTTTGAAGTCACATCGGTAGGATCTACTTATATACTAAATTGAATGAAAATCGCACAACTATTAAAGAAGTTGTCAAATTGGTCTAAACTTCCGGTTCGAAATCACAGCGACGAATTTTCGAAATTCGAAAATGTGAAACTGCTGATGAAAATGATTTTTTTCAAGGTATTCAAAGAAAAAAGATTTAGTAAAATCGGTCAAAAAACAATAAAGTTACGACTATGCAATGTCCATTTTGTCGTTCGTAAATTTCGGTGATTTCGGATTCGTAAAACGTTTTGAAAATATATTTAATCAACAGCTACCACCCATTTTTGGGGGGGTAGGTAAAAGTTTCATAAAGATACTGTGGTTAGATTCTGAGAAATCCGATTTGTGGATAAAACACAAAAAAATAATAATAATCTTAACAGAAACAATAAGCTTTCATATGTAATATGAAAGCTTAATAATAATATTAATCTTAACAGAAACAATAAGCTTTCATATGTAATACATATGAAAGCTTAATAATAATTTTAGTAATCACAATAGGCTTTCAGACGAAAGTCTGAAAGCCTAATAACTAGACCTGCATGCAGGAATGACGGGTTTCACTGGTGCCACGTTACCCTTAAACATGTCACTTCCGGTGCCAAGTTACCCTTGAACATATGTCGCTTCTGGTACCAACGAAACCACTAAACAGGTTTCCAAATTAACATTGCACACAAATAAAATGGACGCAGAATCAACCAAATCCAGCAATATCAATTCATTTTATACATTTGTTACTTGTAAATGATCTTGACAAAATTAAATTACTCCCGGTGTTAATGAAAATGTTCAATTAGTCTTATGAAATCAGAAATGGCATACGATATCATACAGTGGAAATTTTATGTAAATCGAATAATAATTGCCACTTTTAAAGACCAAAACACTTGAAAAGTGACTTGTAGAAAATCGGCTATTTCTCGGCAACCGTACAAGTTAGAAACCATTTTGTGGTATCTGTATGATCGTATGGCTTCATTCTATTTGTTGATTGACATCCAATACCATAATTTGAAAAAGATTTCAAAACAGACTCATTTGAATAAAATATCTGTTTTGAAGGCTAAAAATACAGTTTTTGCCAAAATGACATTACTTCCGGTGATAATGAAAATCTTACATTACTTGTATGAAATCCCAAATGGCATTAGGTATAACATGGTGTAACTTTTATGAAAATCGAATAATAATTGACTCTTTTATGGCCCCAAATCCTTCAAAAGTGACCTGTGGAAAACCGTCTATTTCTCGGCAACCGAACAAGTTAGAAACAATTTTATGATATCTATATGACCATATGAGTTGTGGTTATATGTGAATTTAAACGAAAAGTTAAAATCATTAATACATATTAAGTAATTCTTGGTTGAATAATTCATTGATTTAAAAAGTTTAAAATGCAGTTTTTGACAAAATGATGTCACTATCGGTGTCAATTTTAAATTGTAATCAACTTGATATGACGCTACATGCTTTTTGAATCAAATGATGTCACTTTTATAAAAATCCAATAATAATTGACTTTATTACACGCAAAATAAAGAAAACAGTGACTTATGCAGAACGGCCCATTTCTTGCCAACTGCTTATATTACAAACGAATTTTAACATACATTTTCTTCGTATGGATTATAGCTACAAGTTTATAAAAGTTACGAAGAAATTTTTTAAAATCTGAAAAGCCTGAATAGGTTGTAAATAGGCCAATTTTACACCATTTTTAGCCTCTTAATCGAATTTGCTCGAAAATGAAATCGAAATTAAAAAAAATGCTTCCTACATTTTTTTGCGCTTTGAAAGGGCACACTCTTTGAGTCAAATAATTTTTCCAAAAAATAATATTTGTTTTCGAAGAAGGAAAACAACTGTCAAAATTGTAGTTTTTGGTAAAATTATGCCACTTCCGGTGCCGACAGATAACACTTTTGGTAATAAAAAAAATGACAATTGATACAACGAAGCATATGAACTTTGTTTTATACAAATCCAACAACAAAAAATTAATCTAGGACTGAAAAACTGAATTAGCCAATGGCGGCCAAGGTAAATTACTGAGACAAAAATTTTTAACATTTTTGCACTAGCCAGATGACTCTTTAATTCTGTGCACAATACGACTAAAAAATATTCATAAATAAAAAAGTTTTTTGTAAAAATTTTAAATTTTCGAAATTTGGCGCCTAATATCTTAGAAGATTTGCCGAAAATCAAAAATCGAAAGTAGAGTAGCTATGTGCCCTGTCTCAGGCTATGCCAAAATGTATCGAAAGTTAAAATCCAATGATTATTGTTAAAATTACTGCAATATTTTCAAAAACGATAACTTCGGTGATTTCGGACATTTTGCATTGTCGCAGAACGTTCAAAATAGCTTTATCCTCTAAGTCACACCCACTTTCCCAGTAAAACCGAAGAAATCGTAACGATGCGACACGTAGTTGCTGAGATCTATTCAAATTGGAATCTGAATAATAATAATAATAAGAAGAAGAATAACTAGACCTGCATGCAGGAATGACGGGTTTCACTGGTGCCACGATACCCTTAAACATGTCACTTCCGGTGCCAAGTTACCCTTGAACATATGTCAGCGAAACCACTAAACCACTAAACAGGTTTCCAAATTAACATTGCACACAAATAAAATGGACGCAGAATCAACAAAATCCAGCAATATCAATTCATTTTATACATTTGTTACTTGTAAATGATCTTGACAAAATTAAATTACTCCCGGTGTTAATGCAAATGTTCAATTAGTCTTATGAAATCAGAAATGGCATACGATATCATATAGTGAAAATTTTCTGTAAATCGAATAATAATTGCCACTTTTAAAGACCAAAAAACTTGAAAAGTGACTTGTAGAAAATCGGCTATTTCTCTGCAACCGTACAAGTTAGAAACCATTTTGTGGTATCTGTATGATCGTATGGGTTCATTCTATTTGTTGATTGGCATCAAATATCATAATTTGAAAAAGATATCAAAACAGACTCATTTGAATAAAATATCAGTTTTGGAGGCTAAAAATACAGTTTTTGCCAAAATGACGTTACTTCCGGTGATAATGAAAATCTTAAATTACTTGTATGAAATCCCAAATGGCATTAGGTATAACATGGTGTGACGTTTATGAAAATCGAATAATAATTGACCCTTTAATGGCCCCGAAACCTTCAAAAGTGACCTGTAGAAAACCGTCTATTTCTCGGCAACCGAATAAGTTAGAAACCATTTTATGATATCTATATGACCATATGAGTTTTGTTTATATGTGAATTTAAACCAAAAGTTAAAATTATTAATACACATTAAGTTATTCTTGGTTGAATAAAACATTGATTTAAAAAGTTTAAAATGCATTTTTTGACCAAATGATGTCACTTCCGGTGTCAATTTTAAATTGTAATCAACTTGATATGACGCTACGTGCTTTTTGAATCAAATGATGTCACTTTTATAAAAATCCAATCATAATTGACTATTTTACAGGCAAAATAACGAAAACAGTGACTTCTACAGAACTGCCCATTTCTTGGTAACTGCTTATATTACAAACGAATTTTAACATACATTTTCTTCGTATGTATTATAGCTACAAGTTTATAAAAGTTACGAAGAAATATTTTAAAATCTGGAACAGCCTGAATAGGTTGTAAATAGGCCAATTTTACACCATTTTTAGCCTCTTAATCGAATTTGCTCGAAAATGAAATCGAAATTAAAAAAACTGCTTCCTACATATTTTCCGCCTTGAAAAGACACACTCTTTGAGTCATATAATTTTTCAAAAAAATAATATTTGTTTTCGAAATAGGAAAATAACTGTCAAAATTGTAGTTTTTGGTAAAATTATGCCACTTCCGGTGCCGACAAATAACATTATTGGTAACAAAAAAAAATGACAATTGAGACAACGAAGCATATGAACTTTGTTTTATACAAATCGAACAATAAAAAATTAATCTAGGACTGAAAAACTGAATTAGACAAAAGCGGCCAAGGAAAATTACTGAGACAAAATTTTTTAACATTTTTGCACTAGTCAGATGACTCTTTAATTCTATGCATAATACGACTAAAAAATATTCATAAATAAAAAAGTTTTTTGTAAAATTTTAAATTTTCGAAATTTGGCGTCTAATATCTTCGAAGATTTGCCGAAAATCAAAAATCGAAAGTAGCGTAGCTATGTGCCCTGTCTCAGGCTATGCCAAAATGTATCGAAAGTTAAAATCCAATGATTATTGTTAAAATTACTGCAATATTTTCAAAAACGATAACTTCGGTGATTTCGGACATTTCGCATTGTCGCAGAACGTTCAAAATAGCTTTATCCTCTAAGTCACACCCACTTTCCCAGTAAAACCGAAGACATCGTAACGATGCGACACGTAGTTGCTGAGATCTATTCAAATTGGAATCTGAATAATAACTAGACCTGCATGCAGGAATGACGGGTTTCACTGGTGCCAAGTTACTGTTAAACATGTCACTTCCGGTGCCAAGTTACCCTTGAACATATGTCACTTCCGGTACCAGCGTAACCACTAAACAGGTTTCCAAATTAACATTGCACACAAATAAAATGGACGCAGAATCAACCAATCAATCCAGCAATATCAAGTCATTTTATACATTAATGATCTTGACAAAATTAAATTACTTCCTGAAAATACTTATGAAATCAGAAATGGCATACGATATCATATTGTGAAAATTTTATGTAAATCGAATAACAATTGCCACTTTTAAAGACCAAAAAACTTGAAAAGTGACTTGTAGAAAATCGGCTATTTCTCTGCAACCGTACAAGTTAGAAACCATTTTGTGGTACATGTATGATCGTATGGGTTCATTCTATTTGTTGATTGGCATCAAATACCATAATTTGAAAAAGATTTCAAAACAGACTCATTTGAATAAAATATCTGTTTTGGAGGCTAAAAATACAGTTTTTGCCAAAATGACGTTACTTCCGGTGATAATGAAAATCTTAAATTACTTGTATGAAATCCCAAATGGCAATAGGTATAACATGGTGTTACGTTTATGAAAATCGAATAATAATTGACCCTTTTATGGCCCTGAAACCTTCAAAAGTGACCTGTAGAAAACCGTCTATTTCTCGGCAACCGAACAAGTTAGAAACCATTTTATGATATCTACATGACCATATGAGTTTTGTTTATATGTGAATTTAAACCAAAAGTTAATTTTATTATTATATGTGACGTAATTCTTGGTTGAAAAAAATATCGATTTTAAAAGTTAAAAATTGAGTTTTTGACTAAATGACGTCACATCCGGTGTCAATTTTAAATAGTAATCAACATGATATGACGCAGACTTGCTTTTTGAATCAAATGATGTCACTTTTGTGAACATCCATTAATAATTGACTATTTTACAGGCAAAATTACGAAAACAGTGACTTATGCAAAACTGCCCATTTCTCGGCATTTGCTTATTTTAGAAACTAATTTTAACATACATTCTCTTCGTATGGATTATAGCTACAAGTTTATAAAAGTTACGAAGAAATATTTTAAAATCTGAAGAGCCTGAATAGGTTGTAAATAGGTCAATTTTACACCATTTTTAGCCTCTTAATCGAATTTGCTCGAAAATGAAATCGAAATTAAAAAAAAATGCTTCCTACATTTTTTGCGCCTTGAAGGGGCACACTCTTTGACTCAAATAATTTTTCCAAAAAATAACATTTGTTTTCGAAGAAGGAAAATAACTGTCAAAATTGTAGTTTTCGGTAAAATTATGCCACTTCCGGTGCCGACAGGTAACACTTTTGGTAATAAAAAAAATGACAATTGATACAACGAAGCATATGAACTTTGTTTTATACAAATCGAATAATAAAAAATTAATCTAGGACTGAAAAACTGAATTAGCCAATGACGGCCAAGGAAAATTACTGAGACAAACTTTTTTAACATTTTTGCACAAGTCAGATGACTCTTTAATTCTGTGTACAACACAACTAAAAAATATTCATAAATAAAAAAGTTTTTTGTAAAATTTTAAATTTTCAAAACTTGGCGCCTAATATCTTCGAAGATTTGCAGAAAATCAAAAATCGAAAGTAGCGTAGCTATGTGCCATGTCTCAGGCTATGCCAAAATGTATCGAAAGTTAAAATCCCATGATTATTGTTAAAATTAATGCAATATTTTAAAAAACGATAACTTCGGTGATTTCGGACATTTCGCTTTGTCGCAGAACGTTCAAAATAGCTTTATCCTCTAAGTCACACCCACTTTCCCAGTAAAACCGAAGAAATCGTAACGATGCGACACGTAGTTGCTGAGATCTATTCAAATTGGAATCTGAATAATAACTAGACCTGCATGCAGGAATGACGGGTTTCACTGGTGCCAAGTTACTGTTAAACATGTCACTTCCGGTGCCAAGTTACCCTTGAACATATGTCACTTCCGGTACCAGCGAAACCACTAAACACGTTTCCAAATTAACATTGCACCCAAATAAAATGGACGCAAAATTAACCAGTCAATCCAGCAATATCAAGTCATTTTATACATTTGTTACTTGTAAATGATCTTGACAAAATTAAATTACTTCCTGTGTTAATGAAAATGTTCAATTAGTCTTATGAAATCAGAAATGGCATACGATATCATATAGTGAAAATTTTATGTAAATCGAATAATAATTGCCACTTTTAAAGACCAAAAAACTTGAAAAGTGACTTGTAGAAAATCTGCTATTTCTCTGCAACCGTACAAGTTACAAACCATTTTGTGGTATCTGTATGATCGTATGGGTTCATTCTATTTGTTGATTAGCATCAAATACCATAATTTGAAAAAGATTTCAAAACAGACTCATTTGAATAAAATATCTGTTTTGAAGGCTAAAAATACAGTTTTTGCCAAAATGACGTTACTTCCGGTGATAATGAAAATCTTAAATTACTTGTATGAAATCCCAAATGGCATTAGGTATAACACGGTGTAACGTTTATGAAAATCGAATAATAATTGACACTTTTATGGCCCCGAAACCTTCAAAAGTGACCTGTAGAAAACCGTCTATTTCTCGGCAACCGAACAAGTTAGAAACAATTTTATGATATCTATATGACCATATGAGTTTTGTTTATATGTGAATTTAAACCAAAAGTTAAAATTATTAATACATATTAAGTTATTCTTGGTTGAATAAAACATTGATTTAAAAAGTTTAAAATGCAGTTTTTGACCAAATGATGTCACTTCCGGTGTCAATTTTAAATTGTAATCAACTTGATATGACGCTACATGCTTTTTGAATCAAATGATGTCACTTTTATAATAATCCAATAATAATTGACTATTTTACAGGCAAAATAACGAAAACAGTGACTTGTACAGAACTGCCCATTTCTTGGTAACTGCTTATATTACAAACGAATTTTAACATACATTTTCTTCGTATGGATTATAGCTAAAAGTTTATAAAAGTTACGAAGAAATATTTTAAAATCTGAAAAGCCTGAATAGGTTGTAAATAGGTCAATTTTACACCATTTTTAGCCTCTTAATCGAATTTGCTCGAAAATGAAATCGAAATTAAAAAAACTGCTTCCTACATTTTTTGCGCCTTGAAAAGGCACACTCTTTGAGTCATATAATTTTTCAAAAAAATTATATTTGTTTTCGAAATAGGAAAATAAATGTCAAAATTGTAGTTTTTGGTAAAATTATGCCACTTCCGGTGCCAACAGATAACATTATCGGTAATAAAAAAAATGACAATTGATACAACGAAGCATATGAACTTTGTTTTATACAAATCGAACAATAAAAAATTAATCTAGGACTGAAAAACTGAATTAGCCCATGGCGGCCAAGGAAAATTACTGAGACAAGAATTTTTAACATTTTTGCACTAGTCAGATGACTCTTTAATTCTGTGCACAATACGACTAAAAAATATTCATAAATAAAAAAGTTTTTTGTAAAATTTTAAATTTTCGAAATTTGGCGCCTAATATCTTCGAAGATTTGCCGAAAATCAAAAATCGAAAGTAGTGTAGCTATGTGCCCTGTCTCCGGCTATGCCAAAATGTATCGAAAGTTAAAATTCAATGATTATTGTTAAAATTACTGCAATATTTTAAAAAACGATAATTTGGTGATTTCGGACATTTCGCATTGTCGCAGAACGTTCAAAATAGCTTTATCCTCTAAGTCACACCCACTTTGCCAGTAAAACCGAAGAAATCATAACGATGCGACACGTAGTTGCTGAGATCTATTCAAATTGGAATCTGAATAATAATAATAAGAACTAGACCTGCATGCAGGAATGACGGGTTTCACTGGTGCCACGTCACTTTCGGTGCCACGTTACCCTTAAACATATGTCACTTCCGATACCAATGAAACCATCAAACAGGTTTCCACATAAGCATTGTAAACATCAAATAAAATGGACGAAGAATCAACCAAATCCAGCAATATCAATTCATTTTATATATATGTTACTTGTAAGTGATCCTGGCAAAATTTCATTACTTCCGGTGATAATGAAAATGTTCAATTAGTTTTATGAAATCAGAAATGGCATAAGGCAGCATAATGGCGAAAATTGTATGTAAATCGAATGAGAATTGCCACTTTTATAGACCAAAAACCTTGAAAAGTGACTTGTAGAAAATCGTCTATTTCTCGGCAACCGTACACGATAAAAACTATCTTTTGGTATCTATATGATCGTATGGGTTCAATCCATTTGTTGATTGGAATCAAATATCATAATTTGAAATATATTACAAATCAGACTCATTTGAAAAAAATGTCTGTTTTGAAGGCTAAAAATACAGTTTTTGCCAAAATGACATTACTTCCGGTGATACTGAAAATGTTAAATTAGTTCTACGAAATCATAAATGACACAAGATATCATATGGTGAAAATTTTATGAAAATCGAATAATAACTGACACTTTTATAGACCAAAAACCTTGAAAACTGAAAATGTTAAATTAGTTCTACGAAATCATAAATGACACAAGATATCATATGGTGAAAATTTTATGAAAATCGAATAATAACTGACACTTTTATAGACCAAAAACCTTGAAAAGTGACTTAAGGAAAATCGCCCATTTCTCTGCAACCGTACAAGTTAGAAACCATTTTGTGGTATCTGTATGATCGTATGGGTTCAATCTATTTGATCAATAGAATCAAATATCACAATTTGAAAAAAATAACAAATACGACTCATTTGAATAAAATATTGTTTTTTGAAGGCTAAAATTTAAGTTTTGAGCAAATGACGTCATTTCCGGTGGCAGCGCAAGGGGTAAAATGGTTTGACATAGTCCACTATGGCATTAGGCATCCAATGGCGAAAGAAAATTGAAAATCGAATAATAATTGATTCTTTTACAGCCAAAATTACGTGAAAAGTGACTCATGCAAAATTGCCTATTTCTCGGCAACTGCTTATATTACAAACTAATTTTCACATACATTCTCTTCGTATGGATTATAGCTACAAGTTTATAAAAGTTACGTAAAAATATTTTAAAATCTGAAAAGCCTGAATGAGTTGTAAATAGGTCAATTTTACGCCTTTTTTCACCTCTTAATCCAATTTGCTAGAAAATGAAAAAGAAATTAAAAAAACTGCTTCCGACATTTTTTGCGCCTTTAAAGGACACACTCTTTGAGTCAAATAATTTTTCAAAAAAATAATATTTGTTTTCAAAAAATGTACCTAACTGTCAAAATTGTAGTTTTTGGTAAAATTATGCCACTTCCGGTGCCGACAGATAACACTTTTGGTAATAAAAAAAATGACAATTGAGACAACGAAGCATATGAACTTTGTTTTATACAAATCGAAGAATAAAAAATTAATCTAGGACTGAAAAACTGAATTAGCCAATGGAGGCCAAGGAAAATTACTGAGACAAATTTTTTTAACATTTTTGCGCAAGTCAGATGACTCTTTAATTCTGTGCACAACACGACTAAAAACTATTCATAAATAAAAAAGTTTTTTGTAAAATTTTAAATTTCCGAAATTTGGCGCCTAATATCTTCGAAGATTTGCCGAAAATCAAAAATCGAAAGTAGCGCAGCTATGTGCCCTGTCTCCAGCTATGCCAAAATGTATCGAAAGTTAAAATCCCATGATTATTGTTAAAATTACCGCAATATTTGTAAAAACGATAACTTCGGTGATTTCGGACATTTCGCATTGTCGCAGAACGTTCAAAATAGCTTTATCCTCTAAGTCACACCCACTTTCCCAGTAAAACCGAAGAAATCGTAACGATGCGACACGTAGTTGCTGAGATCTACTCAAAACAAAAGAAGAATAATAATAATAATAATAAGAATAATAATTTTAACAAAAACAATAGTGTTTCACACAAGCTTCGCAGTGTGAAACCCTAATAACTAGACCTGCGTGCAGGAATGACGGGTTTCACCGGTGCCATGTTACCCTTAAACATGTCACTTCCGGTGCCAAGTTACCCTTGAACATATGTCACTTCCGGTACCAGCGAAACCACTAAACAGGTTTCCAAATTAACATTGCACACAAATAAAATGGACGCAGAATCAACAAAATCCAGCAATATCAATTCATTTTATACATTTGTTACTTGTAAATGATCTTGACAAAATTAAATTACTCCCGGTGTTAATTCAAATGTTCAATTAGTCTCATGAAATCAGAAATGGCATACGATATCATATAGTGAAAATTTTATGTAAATCGAATAATAATTGCCACTTTTAAAGACCAAAAAACTTGAAAAGTGACTTGTAGAAAATCAGCTATTTCTCTGAAACCGTACAAGTTAGAAACCATTTTGTGGTATCTGTATGATCGTATGGGTTTATTCTATTTGTTGATTGGCATCAAATACCATAATTTGAAAAAGATTTCAAAACAGACTCATTTGAATAAAATATCTGTTTTGGAGGCTAAAAATACAGTTTTTGCCAAAATGACGTTACTTCCGGTGATAATGAAAATCTTAAATTACTTGTATGAAATCCCAAATGGCATTACGTATAACATGGTGTGACGTTTATGAAAATCGAATAATAATTGACCCTTTTATGGCCCCGAAACCTTCAAAAGTGACCTGTAGAAAACCGTCTATTTCTCAGCAACCGAATAAGTTAGAAACCATTTTATGATATCTATATGACCATATGAGTTTTGTTTATATGTGAATTTAAACCAAAAGTTAAAATTATTAATACATATTAAGTTATTCTTGGTTGAATAAAACATTGATTTAAAAAGTTTAAAATGCATTTTTTGACCAAATGATGTCACTTCCGGTGTCAATTTTAAATTGTAATCAACTTGATATGACGCTACGTGCTTTTTGAATCAAATGATGTCACTTTTATAAAAATCCAATCATAATTGACTATTTTTAACCTTTTAATCGAATTTGCTCGAAAATGAAATCGAAATTAAAAAAAACTGCTTCCTACATTTTTTGCGCCATGAAAAGACACACTCTTTGAGTCATATAATTTTTCAAAAAAATAATATTTGTTTTCGAAATAAGAAAATAACTGTCAAAATTGTAGTTTTTGGTAAAATTATGCCACTTCCGGTGCCGACAGATAACATTATTGGTAACAAAAAAAATGACAATTGAGACAACGAAGCATATGAACTTTAGTTTATACAAATCGAACAATAAAAGATTAATCTAGGACTGAAAAACTGAATTAGCCAATGGCGGCCAAGGTAAATTACTGAGACAAAATTTTTTAACATTTTTGCACTAGTCAGATGACTTTTTAATTCTGTGCACAATACGACTAAAAAATATTCACAAATAAAAAAGTTTTTTGTAAAATTTTAAATTTTCAAAATTTGGCGCCTAATATCTTCGAAGATTTGCCGAAAATCAAAAATCGAAAGTAGCGTAGCTATGTGCCATGTCTCAGGCTATGCCAAAATGTATCGAAAGTTAAAATCCAATGATTATTGTTAAAATTACTGCAATATTTTCAAAAACGATAACTTCGGTGATTTCGGACATTTCGCATTGTCGCAGAACGTTCAAAATAGCTTTATCCTCTAAGTCACACCCACTTTCCCAGTAAAACCGAAGAAATCGTAACGATGCGACACGTAGTTGCTGAAATCTATTCAAATTGTAATCTGAATAATAATAATAATAAGAATAATAATTTTAACAAAAACAATAGTGTTTCACACAAGCTACGCAGTGTGAAACCCTAATAATTTTAACAAAAACAATAGTGTTTCACACAAGCTACGCAGTGTGAAACCCTAACTAGATCTGCTACTGTCCCATGACCTATATTTCGTCGATTTTTTTGAAAATTTCGACCCTCAATTTCTCCAAGTTGAGATAATTTAGAAAATTTCTGAAGTCATCTTTCAAGTCGCATCATTAAGGTTTACTTACATATTAAATTTCATGAAAATCGTACAACTACTAAAGAAGTTGTCGAGTTGGTCTAAACTTCCGGTTCGATATCACAGCGACGAAATTGCAGATTTGAAGTAAATGTCTCAAGGTACTCATAGAAAAAAGAATTAATTAAATCGGTCAACTAGTCACAAAGTTACAGCATTGTAGGTCAAATGCATTCGTTCGTAAAATTCGGTGATTTCGGATTCGTAAAACGTTTTGAAAATATATTTAATCAAGGTTCGCACCCCATTTATGGGGGGGTAGGTCAAAGTTTCAGAAAGATCCTATGGTTAGATTCTGAGAAATCCGACTTGCAGAAAATACACAAAAAAAAAATAATAATAATAACTAGATCTGCTACTGTCCCATGCAGATATGAAAGCTTTCATATTCACAGTCACTTCCTGTCACATGTCATGGGTCATATGAATAATCCGAACAAGGAAAAAACCCCATTAAAATCGGTCACAATCTAGTAAAGTTAATGTGATTTTTCACTGGTAAAGAATTTTGTCAGCACGAAAAACATCAAAGGGAAAAATCGAATTTTTGAAATATTCAAATACCGTATCCCGACTATGATGAAATGTATTAATGTCAGACATAGGAGACGCATTGAACATACTATGCTCTATTGTGTTTGTTTACAAGTCTGTAAATGTCGATTTTTCACTATGTTTCATATTCACTTCAAAATGGTGACTACCAGTTGACCTAAATCAAAATTCTACTTCGAACTTCATCAAGACATTGACCTAGTGAATGCCTATACCAAGTTTGAACATTGTACCCCAATTAGAAGAAGAGTTATTGTGTTCCAGAGTCATCAAGATATTGGCCTAATAAACACCCACCAAGTCTAGCTGAATTAGAAAGAGAGTTATTGTGTCCCAAACTAGATCATTTCGGGACTAACATATAGTTCGATTTTATTTCAATATTTCGCTTGCGCGTAGAGGTCTTTGGCAGTGGAAGGAAACCGGAGGAAATGAAGAAAACCCACCAAGATGGACAGGCAACCTTACTCCTTGTCAGGTACGACCGGAGATTAGAAAACAAGCTAGCTGACTCGATGACAGGCTTTATGATACAGCGCGCGCGTACTAACCATTCAGCCACCAAACTCCCCTTTGAAATCAGACACGTGCAATATGTCATATAAGAAGAATAACAAGTTGCTCACATACAAAATGGTAAATTAATGAGCTTAGGTCAAAAGGTTGAGCTACTATTTTAGAGTATTTAATTGTTTTGTTAAGATACACGTTAAGGGTTGTTCATAGTTAAATGAAAGTTTAATTTTAAATAAGACGAACGTCTACCAATAAAATGAGGATTTAATAATATTAAAATAAATTTTCAAATTAAGAATAATTAATTATTGGTCTAATGCAATGAAATGCTTTGATTTGGCGGATGAAATGTACGATGGGTGTTCACACTATGTGGCGAAGGCGTTGACCTGCTAGCCAGGAGGTCGGGTGTTCGATCCCTGCATTGGCCGAGAAAGTTCATCTCGATTTTCTGGCGTGTCCTCCCACCGGCGTGTACCCAAATATATTATGTTCACTTTAAGAGAAAAGGACCTTTAAATATGCTCTAAATCGTAAAAATACCACTTTTTGGATTTTCGATCTCTTTTTTCTTCTATCCCTGATATTTAAAAAAAAATGATACAATGATTTCACACAACAGGCCAGCTATTAGAATCTCGATTGACAAGAGTTTCACCACCCTCCCTTCATTATAACCGAAGTTATTGTGCCCTACAGAATCAACAAATCAGCATGCTTATCTCTGCTTACCCCGGGCTCATCTTTACACTCAATCATGACATTGACCTAGTGAACGTCTACCCCAAGATTAAACATTCTAGCTTAATTAGAAGGAGAGTTATTGTGTTCCAAAAACTCGGCCCTTCAAATTGCTTCTATTTTTCATTTTCAATTCAAAATGGTGACTCCCAGTTGACCTAAATGAAAATTCTACTCCCGACGTTTTTTAGGCCTTCCTCCAAGGATTCAGAAAATATAATTCCCGTGTCTGTAAGTAAAATAGCAAAATGGCGTTTGAGGTTTTTACATTTCAAGATGGTGGCATTTCCGGGTTGAGCTACAAACTCCATGTTTTGTGTACGAATCAGTGGTCTCGGAACTAGTAACCAAAAAAAAATTCAAGATGATTTGACCTATATTTCGTCGATTTTTTTGAAAATTTCGATCCTCAATTTCTCCAAGGGGAGATAATTTAGAAAATTTCTGAAGTCATCTTTCAAGTCGCATCATTATGGTTTACTTACATATTAAATTTTATGAAAACCGTACAACTACTAAAGAAGTTGTCGAGTTGGTCTAAAAATCCGGTTCGATATCACAGCGACGAATTTTCGAAATTCGAAAATCCGAAATGACAGATTTGAAGTAAATGTCTCAAGGTATTCATAGAAAAAAGAATTAATTAAATAGGTCAAATAGTCACAAAGTTACAGCATTGTAGGTCAAATGCATTCGTTCGTAAAATTCGGTGATTTCGGATTCGTAAAACGTTTTGAAAATATATTTAATCAAGGTTCGCACCCCATTTATGGGGGGGTAGGTCAAAGTTTCAGAAAGATCCTATGGTTAGATTCTGAGAAATCCGATTTGCAGAAAATACACAAAAAAAAAAAAATAATAATAACTAGATCTGCTACTGTCCCATGCAGATATGAAAGCTTTCATATTCATCGTCACGTGTCATTGATTGTATCAAGTAACCTAAATAAAAGGATACGAAGAAAAAATTATTAAAATTGGTCAAAAACTCGCGAAGTTACAAGTCTAAATATAGTATGAAACATTGCACCCAGGCATAACAATAATCTGAAAACTAAAGGGAAATAACTGAAACTTGTATTACTGTAATGAGACGGATGAGAAAATGAAATGAAAATGGCGGGAAAAAAAAATTAAAAATGGCAGGTTGGACAGGCGACCTCACTCCTTGTCACGTACAACCGGGCATTCGAAAACACGCTAGTTAACTCAATGACAGGCGCGCGTGCTTACCATTCAGTCACTCAACCCCCCTTTGAAATCAGACACGTGCAATATGTCATATAGGAAGAATAAGAAGTCGCTCAAAACAAAATGGTAAATTAATGAGTTTAGGTCAAAAGGTTGAGCTACTGTTTTAGAGTACTTAATAGTTTTAAAGAGACACGTTAAGGGTTGTTCATAGTTAAATGAAAGTTTAATTTTAAATAAGACCAATAAAATTAGGATTTAATAATGCCAGACTAATATTTCCAATATGTTTGGTTATAAGTAGGAAATCGTGACGACTTCTTAAGCATGTTTTAAACAAAGGATCATGTTTGTTTAAACAAGAATGGCACTCTGCAATAAAAAAAACTGGCCAAAGCAAGATTTCTATGCAGAAATTAAATAATTGCTAGAACCAGAAAAATATTTATCCACTATAATAAATAAGCAACATAGAGAAAATGAAATGAAATTGAATGGGGTTTAACGTCCGACTGTTCTGCTCCTAAAATGGGCTAATGAAGACGGGCATATGCCATAATGTGTGCAATGAGGGAAATTTTACCCGGGCAGCGGCGGTTACGGCCTACGAGGTTGGACAGGCAACCATACTCCTTGTCACGTACAACCAAAAAATCGAAACAACGGCAGTTGACTCAATGACAGACGTTATGATACAGAGCGCACGTGCTAACCATTCAGCCACGCAACCTCCCTAAAATCGGCAAATTGCTGACCTACAGCGAGAAACATTTCAACCGGGCCAAATTTTCTATTGTAACAGTTTAATTTGCACGGTACCTTTAGTTATCAACCGAATATTACAAAACTTTTAAAAATAAGCTCCCCCCTGACCAGCTTAAGCGTTCGCAATAAACGTTTGCCACTTAAAATCGGGAAATTGCTGACTTTAAAGTGAGAAACATTACAACCGGGCGAAATTTTCTGTTTTATCACTTTTACAGTACCTTTGATTACCAACCGATTATTTTCTGTTTTATCACTTTTACAGTACCTTTGATTACCAACCGATTATTACAAAACTTTAAAAATAAAAGAGAAAGAGAGAAATGCGGCCTAATGTCCATTCGACACAAACTAGGTCATTTCGGGACTAACATATGTTTTTTAATTTTATTTAAAAACTCCCCCTGCGCTTACAGGTCTTTAGCCGTTGGGAGGAAACCGAAGAACACGGAGAAAACCCACAAGGTTGGACATCATACTTCATGTCACGTGCAACCTGGAGATCGAAACGACGCCCGTTGACTCAATGACAGACGTTACGATACAGTGCGCACATGCTAACCATTCAGCCATTCAGCCTCCCTGAATTCAGAAAATTGCTGACTTATAGCAAGAAACATTTCAACCGGGCGAAATTTTCTGTTTTAACAGTTTAATGTGCACGGTACTTTAATTACCAACCGATTATTACAAAACTTTTGAAAATAAGCTCCAACTGACCAGCTTAATCGTATGCAATAAACGTTTTCGCCTGAATTGAAAGTTCTGCACGGAGAAAGTTCATCTCGATTTCCCGGCGTGGTTCCCCTTGTCAGTGAGGCAGAACGGAGGGCCTGACAAGCACAGCTGTCTAGTCATTCGGATGGGACGAAAAACCAAGGTCCCGTGTACACATTGGAGTGCACGTAAAATATCCCTAAGCAGTTGGAATTCGATACTGTTGAATAAGCTCTATACGATGACTAAATGTGTAGATTGTAGTCACCCACACTGCATGTTTCGCTTAACAATGAAAGGGTGCCGTTTTCAATGTTCGATCCTTTTGTTCTTCTACTCCTGATATGTTGGACTGTTGATCGATGGTTTCATATAAAAGACTACCAATAAGACTCTTTGTACAAGAAGTTCCCAAAAAATAGTATGTTGACTTTACGAGAAAGACCTCTAAACATGCTCCAAATTGTAAAAATACGACTTTTTGGGTTTTCAATCTCTTTTTTTCGGCTATCCCTGATATTTAGAAAAAATAATACAATGATTTCACACAACAGGCTAGCTATTAGACTCTCTATTGACAAAAGTTTCACCGCCCTCCCTTCATTATAACCGAAGTTATCGTGCCCTAAAGAATCAACAAATTAGCTTGTTTATCTCTGCTTACCCTAAGCAGAAAATGCTCATCTTTGAACTCAATCATAACATTGACCTAGTGAACGTCTACACCAAGTTTGAACATTCTAGCTTAATTAGAAGGAGAGTAATTGTGTTCCAAAGTCCCGACCCTTCAAATTGCTTCTATTTTTCATTTTCAATTCAAAATGGTGACCATCACGTGACCGAAATCAAAATTCTATTCGCGACATTTTTTAGGCCTTCCTACAAGGATTCAGAAAATATAACTCCCGAGTCTGTAAGTAAAATAGCAAAAAAGCCTTATTGATTTTTCACTTTTAAATATGGCGGCACTTCCGGTTCGATCGACAAACTCCATATTTTGTGTACAAATCAGTAATTACTTATCTAGTATCCAAAAAAAAAATCAGGTCATTCTGACCTATATTTCGATGATTTTTTTGAAAATTTTGATCCTTAATTTCGTCAAGGGGAGATAATTTAGAAAATTTCTAATTATATTTTTGAAGTCACATCGGTAGGATCTACTTAGATACTAAATTTCATGAAAATCGTACAACTATTAAAGAAGTTGTCAAATTGGTCTAATCTTCCGGTTCGAAATCACAGCGACGAATTTTCGAAATTCGAAAATGTGAAACTGCAGATGAAAATGTTTTTTTTAAAGGTATTCAAAGAAAAAAGAATTAGTAAAATCGGTCAAAAAATAACAAAGTTACGACTATGCATTGTCATTTTTTTCGTTCGTAAAATTCGGTGATTTCGGATTCGTAAAACGTTTCGAAAATATATTTAATCAAGGTTCGCACCCCATTTTTGGGGGTGTAGGTCAAAATTTCAGAAAGATCCTATGGATAGATTCTGAGAAATCCGATTTGCAGAAAACACACAAAAAAAAAAATAATAATAATAACTAGATCTGCTACTGTCCCATGCAGATATGAAAGCTTTCATATTCATCGTCACGTGTCATTGATTGTATCAAGTAACCTAAATAAAAGGATACGAAGAAAAAATTATTAAAATTGGTCAAAAACTCGCGAAGATACAAGTCTAAATATAGTATGAAACATTGCACCCAGGCATAACAATAATCTGAAAACTAAAGGGAAATAACTGAAACTTGTATTACTGTAATGAGACGGATGAGAAAATGAAATGAAAATGGCGGGAAAAAAAAATTAAAAATGGCAGGTTGGACAGGCGACCTTACTCCTTGTCACGTACAACCGGGCATTCGAAAACACGCTAGTTTACTCAATGACAGGCGCGCGTGCTTACCATTCAGCCACTCAACCCCCCTTTGAAATCAGACACGTGCAATATGTCATATAGGAAGAATAAGAAGTCGCTCACAACAAAATGGTAAATTAATGAGTTTAGGTCAAAAGGTTGAGCTACTGTTTTAGAGTACTTAATAGTTTTAAAGAGACACGTTAAGGGTTGTTCATAGTTAAATGAAAGTTTAATTTTAAATAAGACCAATAAAATTAGGATTTAATAATGCCAGACTAATATTTCCAATATGTTTGGTTATAAGTAGGAAATCGTGACGACTTCTTAAGCATGTTTTAAACAAAGGATCATGTTTGTTTAAACAAGAATGGCACTCTGCAATAAAAAAAACTGGCCAAAGCAAGATTTCTATGCAGAAATTAAATAATTGCTAGAACCAGAAAAATATTTATCCACTATAATAAATAAGCAACATAGAGAAAATGAAATGAAATTGAATGGGGTTTAACGTCCGACCGTTCTGCTCCTAAAATGGGCTAATGAAGACGGGCATATGCCATAATGTGTGCAATGAGGGAAATTTTACCCGGGCAGCGGCGGTTACGGCCTACGAGGTTGGACAGGCAACCATACTCCTTGTCACGTACAACCAAAAAATCGAAACAACGGCAGTTGACTCAATGACAGACGTTATGATACAGAGCGCACGTGCTAACCATTCAGCCACGCAACCTCCCTAAAATCGGCAAATTGCTGACCTACAGCGAGAAACATTTCAACCGGGCCAAATTTTCTATTGTAACAGTTTAATTTGCACGGTACCTTTAGTTATCAACCGAATATTACAAAACTTTTAAAAATAAGCTCCCCCCTGACCAGCTTAAGCGTTCGCAATAAACGTTTGCCACTTAAAATCGGGAAATTGCTGACTTTAAAGTGAGAAACATTACAACCGGGCGAAATTTTCTGTTTTATGACTTTTACAGTACCTTTGATTACCAACCGATTATTTTCTGTTTTATCACTTTTACAGTACCTTTGATTACCAACCGATTATTACAAAACTTTAAAAATAAAAGAGAAAGAGAGAAATGCGGCCTAATGTCCATTCGACACAAACTAGGTCATTTCGGGACTAACATATGTTTTTTAATTTTATTTAAAAACTCCCCCTGCGCTTACAGGTCTTTAGCCGTTGGGAGGAAACCGAAGAACACGGAGAAAACCCACAAGGTTGGACATCATACTTCATGTCACGTGCAACCTGGAGATCGAAACGACGCCCGTTGACTCAATGACAGACGTTACGATACAGTGCGCACATGCTAACCATTCAGCCATTCAGCCTCCCTGAATTCAGAAAATTGCTGACTTATAGCAAGAAACATTTCAACCGGGCGAAATTTTCTGTTTTAACAGTTTAATGTGCACGGTACTTTAATTACCAACCGATTATTACAAAACTTTTGAAAATAAGCTCCAACTGACCAGCTTAATCGTATGCAATAAACGTTTTCGCCTGAATTGAAAGTTCTGCACGGAGAAAGTTCATCTCGATTTCCCGGCGTGGTTCCCCTTGTCAGTGAGGCAGAACGGAGGGCCTGACAAGCACAGCTGTCTAGTCATTCGGATGGGACGAAAAACCAAGGTCCCGTGTACACATTGGAGTGCACGTAAAATATCCCTAAGCAGTTGGAATTCGATACTGTTGAATAAGCTCTATACGATGACTAAATGTGTAGATTGTAGTCACCCACACTGCATGTTTCGCTTAACAATGAAAGGGTGCCGTTTTCAATGTTCGATCCTTTTGTTCTTCTACTCCTGATATGTTGGACTGTTGATCGATGGTTTCATATAAAAGACTACCAATAAGACTCTTTGTACAAGAAGTTCCCAAAAAATATTATGTTGACTTTACGAGAAAGACCTCTAAACATGCTCCAAATTGTAAAAATACGACTTTTTGGGTTTTCAATCTCTTTTTTTCGGCTATCCCTGATATTTAGAAAAAATAATACAATGATTTCACACAACAGGCTAGCTATTAGACTCTCTATTGACAAAAGTTTCACCGCCCTCCCTTCATTATAACCGAAGTTATCGTGCCCTAAAGAATCAACAAATTAGCTTGTTTATCTCTGCTTACCCTAAGCAGAAAATGCTCATCTTTGAACTCAATCATAACATTGACCTAGTGAACGTCTACACCAAGTTTGAACATTCTAGCTTAATTAGAAGGAAAGTAATTGTGTTCCAAAGTCCCGACCCTTCAAATTGCTTCTATTTTTCATTTTCAATTCAAAATGGTGACCATCACGTGACCGAAATCAAAATTCTATTCGCGACATTTTTTAGGCCTTCCTACAAGGATTCAGAAAATATAACTCCCGAGTCTGTAAGTAAAATAGCAAAAAAGCCTTATTGATTTTTCACTTTTAAATATGGCGGCACTTCCGGTTCGATCGACAAACTCCATATTTTGTGTACAAATCAGTAATTACTTATCTAGTATCCAAAAAAAAAATCAGGTCATTCTGACCTATATTTCGATGATTTTTTTGAAAATTTTGATCCTTAATTTCGTCAAGGGGAGATAATTTAGAAAATTTCTAATTATATTTTTGAAGTCACATTGGTAGGATCTACTTAGATACTAAATTTCATGAAAATCGTACAACTATTAAAGAAGTTGTCAAATTGGTCTAATCTTCCGGTTCGAAATCACAGCGACGAATTTTCGAAATTCGAAAATGTGAAACTGCAGATGAAAATGGTTTTTTTAAAGGTATTCAAAGAAAAAAGAATTAGTAAAATCGGTCAAAAAATAACAAAGTTACGACTATGCATTGTCATTTTTTTCGTTCGTAAAATTCGGTGATTTCGGATTCGTAAAACGTTTCGAAAATATATTTAATCAAGGTTCGCACCCCATTTTTGGGGGGGTAGGTCAAAATTTCAGAAAGATCCTATGGATAGATTCTGAGAAATCCGATTTGCAGAAAACACACAAAAAAAAAAATAATAATAATAACTAGATCTGCTACTGTCCCATGCAGATATGAAAGCTTTCATATTCATCGTCACGTGTCATTGATTGTATCAAGTATCCTAAATAAAAGGATAAGAAGAAAAAATTATTAAAATTGGTCAAAAACTCGCGAAGTTACAAGTCTAAATATAGTATGAAACATTGCACCCAGGCATAACAATAATCTGAAAACTAAAGGGAAATAACTGAAACTTGTATTACTGTAATGAGACGAATGAGAAAATGAAATGAAAATGGCGGGAAAAAAAATTAAAAATGGCAGGTTGGACAGGCGACCTTACTCCTTGTCACGTACAACCGGGCATTCGAAAACACGCTAGTTAACTCAATGACAGGCGCGCGTGCTAACCATTCAGGCACCCAACCCCCTTTGAAATCAGACACGTGCAATATGTCATATTGGAAGAATAAGAAGTCGCTCACAACAAAATGGTAAATTAATGAGTTTAGGTCAAAAGGTTGAGCTACTGTTTTAGAGTACTTAATAGTTTTAAAGAGACACGTTAAGGGTTGTTCATAGTTAAATGAAAGTTTAATTTTAAATAAGACCAATAAAATTAGGATTTAATAATGCCAGACTAATATTTCCAATATGTTTGGTTATAAGTAGGAAATCGTGACGACTTCTTAAGCATGTTTTAAACAAAGGATCATGTTTGTTTAAACAAGAATGGCACTCTGCAATAAAAAAAAACTGGCAAAAGCAAGATTTCTATGCAGAAATTAAATAATTGCTAGAACCAGAAAAATATTTATCCACTATAATAAATAAGCAACATAGAGAAAATGGAATGAAATTGAATGGGGTTTAACGTCCGACTGTTCTGCTCCTAAAATGGGCTAATGAAGACGGGCATATGCCATAAAGTGTGCAATGAGGGAAATGTTACCCGGGCAGCGGCGGTTACGGCCTACGAGGTTGGACAGGCGACCATACTCCTTCACGTACAACCAAGAAATCGAAACAACGCCAGTTGACTCAATGACAGACGTTATGATACAGAGCGCACGTGCTAACCATTCAGCCACGCAACCTCCCTAAAATCGGCAAATTGCTGACCTACAGCGAGAAACATTTCAACCGGGCCAAATTTTCTATTGTAACAGTTTAATTTGCACGGTACCTTTAGTTATCAACCGAATATTACAAAACCTTTAAAAATAAGCTCCCCCTGACCAGCTTAAGCGTTCACAATAAACGTTTGCCCCTTAAAATCGGTAAATTGCTGACTTTAAAGTGAGAAACATTACAACCGGGGGCAATTTTCTGTTTTATCACTTTTACAGTACCTTTGATTACCAACCGATTATTACAAAACTTTAAAAATAAAAGAGAAAGAGAGAAATGCGACCTAATGTCCATTCGACACAAACTAGGTCATTTCGGGACTAACATATGTTTTTTAATTTTATTTAAAAACTCCCCTTGCGCTTACAAGTCTTTAGCCGTTGGGAGGAAACCGAAGGACACGGAGAAAACCCACGAGGTTGGACATCATACTTCATGTCACGTCCAACCTGGAGATCGAAACGACGCCCGTTGACTCAATGACAGACGTTACGATACAGTGCGCACATGCTAACCATTCAGCCTCCCTGAATTCAGAAAATTGCTGACTTATAGCAAGAAACATTTCAACCGGGCGAAATTTTCTGTTTTAACAGTTTAATGTGCACGGTACTTTAATTACCAACCGATTATTACAAAACTTTTGAAAATAAGCTCCAACTGACCAGCTTAATCGTATGCAATAAACGTTTTCGCCTGAATTGAAAGTTCTGCGCGGAGAAAGTTCATCTCGATTTCCCGGCGTGGTTACCCTTGTCAGTGAGGCAGAACGGAGGGCCTGACAAGCACAGCTGTCTAGTCATTCGGATGGGACGAAAAACCAAGGTCCCGTGTACACATTGGAGTGCACGTAAAATATCCCTAAGCAGTTGGAATTCGATACTGTTGAATAAGCTCTATACGATGACTAAATGTGTAGATTGTAGTCACCCACAATGCATGTTTCGCTTAACAATGAAAGGGTGCCGTTTTCAATGTTCGATCCTTTTGTTCTTCTACTCCTGATATGTTGGACTGTTGATCGATGGTTTCATATAAAAGACTACCAATAGAAGAAGTTCCCAAAAAATATTATGTTGACTTAACGAGAAAGACCTCTAAACATGCTCCAAATTGTAAAAATACGACTTTTTGGATTTTCAATCTCTTTTTTTCGGCTATCCCTGATATTTAGAAAAAATAATACAATGATTTCACACAACAGGCTAGCTATTAGACTCTCTATTGACAAAAGTTTCACCGCCCTCCCTTCATTATAACCGAAGTTATCGTGCCCTAAAGAATCAACAAATTAGCATGCTTATCTCTGCTTACCCTAAGCAGAAAATGCTGATCTTTAAACTCAATCATAACATTGACCTAGTGAACGTCTACACCAAGTTTGAACATTCTAGCTTAATTAGAAGGAGAGTAATTGTGTTCCAAAGTCCCGACCCTTCTATTTTTCATTTTCAATTCAAAATGGTGACCATCACGTGACAGAAATCAAAATTCTATTCGCGACATTTTTTAGGCCTTCCTACAAGGATTCAGAAAATATAACTCCCGAGTCTGTAAGTAAAATAGCAAAAAAGCCTTATTGATTTTTCACTTTTAAATATGGCGGCACTTCCGGTTCGATCGACAAACTCCATATTTTGTTTACAAATCAGTAATTACTTATCTAGTATCCAAAAAAAAAATCAGGTCATTCTGACCTATATTTCGATGATTTTTTTGAAAATTTTGATCCTTAATTTCGTCAAGGGGAGATAATTTAGAAAATTTCTAATTATATTTTTGAAGTCACATCGGTAAGATCTACTTAGATACTAAATTTCATGAAAATCGTACAACTATTAAAGAAGTTGTCAAATTGGTCTAAACTTCCGGTTCGAAATCACAGCGACGAATTTTCGAAATTCGAAAATGTGAAACTGCAGATGAAAATGATTTTTTTAAAGGTATTCAAAGAAAAAAGAATTAGTAAAATCGGTCAAAAAATAACAAAGTTACGACTATGCATTGTCATTTTTTTCGTTCGTAAAATTCGGTGATTTCGGATTCGTAAAACGTTTCGAAAATATATTTAATCAAGGTTCGCACCCCATTTTTGGGGGGGTAGGTCAAAATTTCAGAAAGATCCCATGGATAGATTCTGAGAAATCCGATTTGCAGAAAACACACAAAAAAAAAAATAATAATAATAATAACTTTAACAGAAACAATAAGCTTTCATATGTAATATGAAAGCTTAATAACTTTAACAGAAACAATAAGCTTTCATATGTAATATGAAAGCTTAATAACTTTAACAGAAACAATAAGCTTTCATATGTAATATGAAAGCTTAATAACTAGATCTGCTACTGTCCCATGCAGATATGAAAGCTTTCATATTCACAGTCACTTCCTGTCACATGTCATGGGCCATATGAATAATCCGAACAAGAAAAAAAAATCATTAAAATCGGTCACAATCAAGTGAAGTTAATGTGATTTTTCACTCGTCGTAAAGAACTTTGTCGGCACGAAAAACATCAATTCGAGCCGTATCCCGGCTATCCTGAAATGTATTAATTTCAGACATAGGAGACGCATTGAACATACTATGCCCTATTGTGTTTGTGTACAAGTCCTTAAATGTCGATTTTTCACTATGTTTCATATTCACTTCAAAATGGTGTCTACCAGTTGACCTAAATCCTAAATCAAAATTTTACTCTGAATGTTTTTTAGGCCTTCCTTGTAGGATTCAGAAAATATAACTCCAAAGTCTGTAAGTAAAATAGCAAAAAAAGCCTTACGGACTTTTCACGTTTCAAGATGGTGGCACTTTCGGTTCGATCGACAAACCTATATTTCGTTGATTTTTTTGAAAACTTTGATCCTTAATTTCGTCAAGGGGAGATAATTTAGAAAATTTCTAATCATATTTTTGAAGTCGCATCGGTAAGATCTACTTATATATACTAAATTTCATGAAAATTGTACAACTATTAAAGAAGTTGTCAAATTGGTCCAAACTTCCGTTTCGAAATCACAGCGACGAATTTTACAAATTCGAAAATGTGAAACTGCTGATGAAAATGATTTTTTTCAAGGTATTCAAAGAAAAAAGATTTCGTAAAATCGGTCAAAAAAAAATAAAGTTACGACTATGCATTGTCGTTCGTAAATTTCGGTGATTTCGGATTCGTAAAACTTTTTGAAAATATATTTAATCAACAGCCACCACCCATTTTTTGGGGGATAGGTATTTAATTAACACCCACCAGCCAATTTTTTTTTTTTTTTTGGGGGGGGGGGATAGGTAAAAATTTCAGAAAGATCCTATGGTTAGATTCTGAGGAATCCGATTTGTGGATAAAACACCTAGTTGCTTTTCTATACATCATTTATTCGTAATAACATATTTCTGTTATGGTACTGTATTGGTCGTGTTGGTTTTGAAATTTGTGAAACTTACTGAAATAACATAAATAGATTTAAACCGTATTTGTATGGCATTTAATTACAAACACAATATAGAATGGAGTCGAAACAAACTTTGAATTTTATGAAATAAAATAAATATGGCATGTTTAATATTTTACATGTATGGTGTTAATAGGATAATTTCGATGATTGTAAATGAATTCCGGTAATGTCTGATCATTAGTCGGGCTACAGATCCCCAATCTGTTTCACAGAGAATTACTTACGAATTAACTCTGTAACAGATTAGTGTCCACAGCACGTGCGTTGACTGCTCACCGCGCCAGTCATTGGCTCAACTGCTCGTGCAATGTTTACTTAACACCTAACTGCTTCGGGTAAAAGGATGCATTTTACTCATTTTAATACCCATTTACACTAAATAGGAAATATTTTTTAACTTCAAATACTTCAAACGTCTTTATTTATTTTTCTTTTACCTCAAAAAAATGTTTGAGAATTTAATTTGTCGGAGTAAAAAAGTTAATATGCCGTACTTATTAAGCCTCGTTGATGTGATGCTTATCAGTGATTGTAGTTAATATAGACGTCATTGATTGTAGCGGCCAAGCGAATATTCACCGCGGGATCAGTTTGACAGAACCCATCATGCATTTTTTAACAGGTGAGGTTTCGGGAAGTAGCCATAACGGTAGAAAACAGTTTGGTCAAAACGGCCCTAGTATTGTGAAGAAATATCATTTCCTGCATGTAAAAAATAGTTGGGGGCCGTTTTGACTAAATATTTTGGCCATTATGACCAAATGTTTAGGCCGTTATGGTTTATGGCCGTTATGTTCATAGTTCATAACCCATAAATCTATGCCCCTACGCCACCTCGCGAGGAATGTCGACGGCTGACCGCAATGATGGAAAGCAATGACGTATATATATACGTCATTGATGGAAAGTAAATCGCGATCATCAAGTCACATTTAGCTGTTCACAGGATCATAAACGTTGAGTTATTTCGCATTATATGTATATTTTTAAAATTGCTTTATTCGAATACGCTAGTGCGTCATTGTTTTTGATCAGCACCTGTCGTCTTGAAGATGTGTGAAGGAATTTCACACTCGACTGATCTCAATCAAAGGGTATGATTGTGTGAGATAAAAAAAAGAGTACTGACACTGACTATAACCGGAGAGACGTTACATTCCAAAAGAATAGACCCTTCCGCTATCTCATGTTATGTAAGTATGGCAGCTATTATTTTTTTTTCAGCAAAATAGTGTTTTTTTTATGGCGAAGAAGAAAGAATCCAAGTGTATGGTGCACCGTATATATTATGTACAGCACGTTCCAATGATTCCCGATGTAAAAAATGTGTGTTTAAAATGATATGCAATCAAAATATAGCTGGACTAAGATAATTTGTTGATTTGAAATTGAAAACACGTGTTAGTATTAGCCACGAGAACGTAGCTAAAAACATTTAGGAGAGTTGACAGATGAATTTTTTTTATCTATGTCAATATGTATCATTTCACTAATCTTGTTGACTTATTTTGCGGAACATAACTGATTTGAAAGTAGAGCAATGTTAGCTATTTAGCTCCTTTAAGCATCAGCGATAGGAAAATAGAACGAAATTTAGGTGTCCAGGGGGAAAAGTAGGTTATATTATAATCTTAGAAAAATTTATTCTATTTTAAATGATAGAGAGACCAATAATTGATAAGATTAAAATTATAAACAATTTTTCAATTTTGGACACCAAAGAGTAATATTGATAAATATAACATTCACAACACTGTAAACAAACTTAATTTCATATCACCATCTACAATGGTCATCTTGCATTTAACAAGCTTATGCAATTAGTTGGTATCCTGTGTTTTTTTATATGACATGTATACATTGTATGATTGTTATGCATCCTTGTCATTTGACAGTAAGCTGTAGTGTTTCTGTCTGGGCAGTCCTCCGATTTTTCTTACTGCATGGTGGCAAGGAGTAGGGTAGTCCAGGGACTGTCCCATTGAATCAATGTCGAAAAAAGTTGGAGAACAGTCAATTTTACTGGACAACTTTTCACTGCTTAACGACGGGGTGTCAATCCGAGTGAAAGCCTGTACAATGTAAAGCCTGTACATTTAGTTTCGTGTTGTATGACTGACATTCCTGAAGTGGACGTTAACCTACAGTAAGAGTGTCATGGCTGCGAAATTGTAACTTGATAGGAGGGGACGTATTTTTAACAGCATGTTGTTTCGCTCATACTGACTCTAGCGAAGTAAGCAAGGTCTTATTTTCTCACTAAGATGTTCGTTTACGTTTTACATGCGTCCACACGGATTGACACCCCATCGTTTAGCAGTGAAAAGTTGCCCAGTAAAATTTACTGGGGCGAAAATTTTCCTTCGACATTGATTGAATGGGACAGTTTCTGAACGTTCAGGGCGAGTGTAATGAGATCGACGTTCAGAGCTGAACTAGGAGTAGGGTTGCCTCTCTAACCTCTTGGGTTTTCTCTGGGTACTCCGGTTTCCTCCCATTGGTAAAGACCCCTATGCGCAAGCAAATTATTGCAATGAAATTAAATCATGTTAGTCCTGAAATGACATAGTTTGTGTTGAGTGGACTAAAACCCATTTCTCTCTCTTTTAAACCAGAGACATTGTCTTCCAAGGTATGAAAAACATAAAAATATCGCTTATCCTTTAGAAATTTAACTTTAAAAATAGATATGTATTTAAATCAGGCAGCATACAGAGGTAGATCGGCTCAGAACACAAATGATGAAAAGCCAACAAGTTTTCTGTATTAAAACAGAACATTCGTTATTAGTTACAATACACATGTGTAATTCTATATAATTCAAATATTCCTATTTACCCAGTATTTCTTTTATCCTTTTTTCAAGACTACTAACAAAATAATTCTAAATAACCAACAAACACCTAGTCTTCAAAATATTTTATTTTTACTATAATTTTTAGCAGGATGTTTCATTTTCTAAATGAAATGCATTGAACATCCTACTTTTCTACTTATATTTTATTATTATTATATCTGAAATGCCAACATAAAATGTTCCTGAAAGTTTTAACGAAATCCAATATCTCATTCTCATTATATAGTCGAAAAAGTAAAATTCTCACCTGAAGCGATAAGCTGAGTGGAACCTCTCGTGACCTTTGAGTGAAACATAATTGAGTTTGTATTATCACAGCCTTAAGCAATATACTCTTGTCTAATTAAAAAGCGTTTGACTAAATCCCCGTTACACATTAATGATGGTTGAGCTTGATTTTCAATGAATTTTGATAATTGAACAGCTAAATCCAATATATTAATTGTTTTGTATACTAAACGTTAGCATGGGGCAGAACTTTATAAGAACCCCCAAAATTCTAATGATTTTTTGATAATTATTTAATATGCGACAACTCATGTTGACTGCTTGGATGATTTAGCTGCTGGTGGGCGTATGTTTCAAAGCCTGGCAACCTATTTTTCATACATTGGAAGACAATGTCTCTGATTGTAATTGTACTCAGAATTATCAAACCGTGATTAAATTCATTAATAGAGTTTTCCTGCTTAGGATATGTGGAGTGATTAATAATTTGATTTCTAGATGCTGTAAAACGTATAAATATGTAATTTAGGAATCCACTACTTTGGGTTTGAGCCATGTGACAGCAGTCTTATCATCAGCTTCTTAACATTTTATATACCGGTTGCTAAAATTTATAAATTGCTAAACTTTAAATACAATTAATATTTTTTTCTGAACTGTAAGTAATCTCAATCTCATTCCTATAAAAAAGCACATATTGTCTACAGACTGCAGTGTATGGTGAATATTGAAATTTGTATTCATCTTATTGTAAACATTGTAAGGATTTGACAAGTTTGGGAGAATATTTTTTTAGAGATTAGATTTTCACTCAATTGTAATACGCACACAGACTTAAAATGGTCAACCAATATTCATAATGTTTATTTTTGTATATTTTCAGATATGAGGCTTCAGTCTGGTTAAACTTTGGTTCATTAGTTAGTGTTAGTAATTTGACGGACAGTATAACAGGTTGGCTAACTGTTCTACTTTGATTTTAACAGCCAATTAACTCAGCTTGTTTATCAGCTTTGCAAACTGGTATACATTGAAGCAATCTGCTATTTAACTAAGAAACATTCAGTGCTTGGCACCACTGTCTTATATACGAATCTGCTATTTAACTAAGAAACATTCAGTGCTTGGCACCACTGTCTTATACACAAATCTGCTATTCAATAGGATTGTGACGTTCTATTGTCTTAGGAAAGTCATTTTTCGAAGAAAACTATTGAAGCAAATATCAAGAAAAATATAAGAAACAAATAGAAAAGAAATATCTTTTTTTTTATTATTCAGAAGGAAGTAGAATCCCTTTTTATTAAAGTATAACTAAAGGGAAATAACTCCAATTTTCACTGTGAAATCTGAATTATGCCTCGAAAGAAAAAGTCCAAGTTGAATGCCATTTTGAATTTGAAGCACTTTGCAAAAAATAATAAAGTTGAGAGTGATATGACAGCAAAAGAAACATCAAGTACCAATGGTGAGAATACAGCACAAAAATATTTACAGACTATTATGAAATCAGATACAGGTAATGAAACTTCATGTAGGAAGGAAATATGTAAGTCCAAGGTAAATTATAAATATGTTTATGGTAGTTTTCATCAGGCAGATGTAAGATTTGGTGTATTTAGTGGCACACAATGTACTGGAAATTCTTTAGTTGCTGTTTTATTTTCTTGTATTAAACCTGTTCATATCTGGAATACAAACGACTTGGATAAGATTTTAATAGCTGGTAATGAATTGTATAGTTTTTTGCAATCTTCTTCATCAATGCATAATAGGTATATTTTGATATCTGAATTGCCAAGAAGCCTTATTGTTTTTGAAAAACTGTTTAATATAGATATTCAGCTGGATTCTGTAGTAGGACTGATGCGAAATGGAGACAGTACTTTTGAATATAATGAAGTATCTATGACATTGTATGAAGCTTTGCAGACATGTCTTTTACAATATGAGTCATGCTTTATAACTTTTGGTGGTAATACTTTTGTAATCATGAAAAGAAATGAAATGTATTATATATTTGATAGCCATTCCAGAAGTTCAGTGGGTCTATTAACTGCAGATGGAACATCAGTGCTGATTGAATATAAAGGTATTATAGATGTTTATACACACTGCTGTAATTTAGCTGAATCAATGGAAATCGGTGTGAATACACAGTTTGAAGTAACAGGTATAAATGTCATTAAAGATGCCATACATGAACATGATGAATTATCAATTAATGAAAATAGTAGTGAAATTTCCAGTGATAAAGTCTTAAATGAAATAGGTGGTGATGTATTTTTATCTCATGTTGAAACAAGCAATTTTTTCTTTCATACATTGGGTTTGGATGAGCAAATCAGAATATGTACACAACTTAATATTGTAAATAGACTTGACAGTAATTATAGTAATGTAAATAGATGTCCAATCAATCAACCATCACAAATTAAAAGTATTAGTGGAGATGGTAATTGTTATTTTAGATCAGTATCATATGCTATATCTGGTACAGAAGAGAATCATAGAATTGTCAGGTTAGCTATAGTTAATCATTTAAAAAACAATGCAGTTATTTTTACACCATATCTTAGAGCTGGCTTTTTGTCTGTTGATGACTATTTAAAAAGATCAAGAATGAGAAATTTAGGGTCATGGGCTACAGAACTTGAAATATATGTTTGTGCTGATTTGTTACAAGTAGATATATATACTTATAGTAATAAAAGATGGTTGAAATTTTCTAAATTACAGATATTGCATGATGAATAAAGTAGTAATGAGGGGATTTATATTAACCACGCCAATCAGGTTCACTATGAAGTAGTGTTGAATGTTGAATCGTGTAATACAAATAGCGATAATGATGTGCAGTCGCAAGGTAAAGTTTTTAATAAAGATATTGATTGTGATAATGACATCCCTTTAAAACCAGATGAAACAGAATTTAAAGACCCTGGAAAACAAAAGTGTAGAAAACGTAAGCGAAGGGGAAACAATTGGACTTCTAGAAAGAAATACACATATATAACACAACTTGATACTGACAAAATAATGGACAAACAGAAATCTGAATATGATAGATATTGGACATTTATAAGAAATGAAGATGCTGTCAGATCAGACAAAGGTGCAATGTATAGAGAGAATAACAGACGATTTAAATACAAATATAATAAAGATTATAGATTTAAGCAAATTCTTAAGTCAAGAAGGAATATGAACTATAGATTAAAGAATGAATATGCTAATATTGGTGATAAATTGAAACATAAATACAGATTCTGTCAAATATTCAAAGATAATTTAATCAAGAAGAACAAAGAAAGGTATAGGTTAAATAATGATTACAGAGAGAAATTGAAGAAATATGAAATTATGAAATATAAATCTAATAGTATGTATCGAGACCACCTTAAATCTGTTAGTAGTCAGAAATATGAAACAAATGAAGAATTCAAGGACTATGTTAAAAATCAAAGTAAATACAAATATGAAACAAATGAAGAATTTAAGACAAGCCTAAAAGATCAAAGTAAATACAAATATGAAACAAATGAAGAATTTAAGACAAGCCTAAAAGATCAAAGTAAATACAAATATAAGACAAATAAACAATTTCAGTCTGATGTAAAGTCCAGAAGTCAAATTAAGTATAGAACCGATAAAAACCATAGAGATGTTATTAAAAAACAAAACAAAGAAAGGAAAGAAATAAAAAGAATAGAAATGAGTAAAATAGATATTGTTATCAATGATTTCAAAAAAGAAAAAAAAAATGGCCCAGAATATATCTGCTGTGTGTGTCACAGATTGTTATTTAATAATCAAGTAACTTGTTGTAATGAAAAACTTTATAAATCTGCCAAAGTTAAACAGATAGCAAGTGAATGTATATCTAAAAAATACTTATACGACTGTTCAAACACATGCCAAAATGGATGTGCTCATCCTGAAAATTGGAAATCTTTATGGATATGTTTTACATGTGACAGAAAAATCAAATCAGGAAAAAAGCCACAAGAATCGATGACTAATAATTTAGATCCTGGTCCAATAGTTGATGAGCTAAAAGCACTGAATTCATTAGAAACTCATTTGGTATCACTACATATTCCTTTCATGAAAATGGTTAATTTATCAAAATTCAAACAACATAAGGTTTCTGGAGCTACAGTTTGTGTACCATCTAATATAACTAAAACAACAAGTATGTTGCCAAGAATTGAAAATGATACTCAACTTCTCAGGATAAAACTTAAAAGACGTAAAACCCAAAAAGGCTATTATCAATATCAATACATAAGTAAGAAAAAAATGAAAGATGCTTTACATTATCTTAAACATAATAATAAATATTATTCAGATATAGAATTTAATGACGATTGGGTTGATATTTCAAACATAGATGAGGTGTTAGAGGGAGATAACTCTGTTTTAAAAGAGTTGGCTTCAAACCATTCAGATTATGAAATAGATGAGTTACCTGACATAGATGAAAAAGACGACAACTTGTCTAACATGGATGAAAAAGATGATTTACCCGACATTGATGCTGAAGAAGAGAAATTAAATGGTCCAGAATTAGCTACATGTTTACAACCTCTTGACATTGTAAGTGAAACATTAGATAACCATTTTGATAGTATATTTTCTATTTCTCCCGCTGAAGGTAATAGCCCTATTAGAATATTGACTGATGAAACTAATGAAGCCAAATGTTTTCCAACACTATTTCCTAATGGCTCTGCTACATACCATGATAACCATGAAGAGAGAATCACCTTGTCACGATATTTACATTGTCGATTGATGAATGCTGACAATAGATTTGCACAAAACACAGACTACATATTTTACTCTCAGTATATTTCTGAATTAAGTCAGATTATATCAAATATGTCTATTGCCTTGCGAAAAGGAAAATCTGGTTTAAATAACTTAAATAATATAACATCAGACATGTTGACAACAAAAGAGCCATTAAAAAATATTTTCAGAAATGATGAAGGCTATAAATTTATGACTCCTATTAGAGGTACACCTCCTTATTGGCAGAGTACACAGAAAGGATTATTTGCAATGTTAAGGCAATTGGGAATTCCGTCTTTCTTTTCTACTTTTTCGTATAGCGAAACGCGTGGCGGTTATGTAATAGAATGTATTTTGAAACAGCAAGGTGATAATAGAAAGGCTTGTGACTTAGATTGGGCTGAAAAATGTGAAATACTTAGAAGTAATCCTATTACTACTGCTAGAATGTTTGACCATAGATTTCACTATTTTCTAAAGAATGTTATTATGTCAGATGCCGAGCCAATTGGTAAAGTAATTGATTATTTTTATAGATTAGAATTTCAAGCACGTGGAACGCCTCATGCACATTGTTTATTTTGGATTGAGAATTCACCCAAAATTGATGAAGATAAGGATGAAGATGTGGTTGATTTTATAGATAAATATATATCATCTGAATTACCTGATAAAGATCATGACCCAGAGTTACATGAGATTGTTAATAGTGTGCAGAGACATAGTTATAAACATACAAAGAGTTGTAAGAAAAACAAAACGGTTTGCAGATTTAATTTTCCTAGGCCTCCATCAAAACAAAGTTTCATATGTCGTTCAATAGATAATTATGATACAAACATTCCAGAGCAAGATGAAAATGAAAATGGAGACAATACATGTAACAATGATAAGATTACCCAGAACACTGCAAAAAGCCTTCTTGAAGCATTATGGAAAGCATTATCAGATGAAGAGAAAAATTATACATCTATTGATGAATTATATAATGATCTTGGTATGACACAGGAATTATTTCAGAAAGCTTGTGAAGTGCTATCAAAGAAAAATAATGTTATATTAAAACGAAATCCAAAAGATGTATGGATAAATCCTTATAATCCAAATTTGTTGAGAGCTTGGGATGCAAACATGGATATACAGTATGTATTTGATGCCTATTCTTGTATAGTTTATATAGTTTCATATATATCGAAATCAGAACGTGAAATGGGTTTAGTTTTATCAGATGCACAAGAAGAGGCTAAAGGCGGAAATTTGACGGCAAAAGAAAGTTTAAAAAAAATATCAAGTACATATCTACATTGTAGAGAAGTTTCTGCACAAGAAAGTGCTTATAGAGTATGTAATTTAAGATTACGAGAATCATCTCGAAAGGTTCAGTTTATTCCAACTGGTGAAAATAATGTCAGACTTACATTGCCTTTAAAACTTTTACAGAAGAAATCAAAAGAAAAAGTTTTGAGTGATGAGGATATGTTTATGACCAGTATTACAGATAGATATAAAGCACGACCTAAGACAGAACAATTCAATAATATGTGTTTGGCTACATTTTGTTCTGAATATCGAGTTATGTCCAAGTCTGAAAGAATTAATGAAAATTCTGAAAAAAATCCAGCATATAAACTTCAGAAAGATTTAGGTTATATCATTAAACGTACAAGATCTAAACCAGCTGTAATCCGATATGCTAGATTCTCATCAACCAAAGAGCCAGAAAAATATTACCTAAGTACTTTACAACTATTTTTACCACATCGTATAGATAAACAGTTAAAACCAATAGGATTTGAGACATATGAAGCATTTTATAAATCTGGCTCAGTTACAATATGTAAAAAAACTGACGATGTCAAAGGTATTGTTGATAGTAATCGTAGCTTATTTGAAAAAGATAAAGTAAATATTGATGCTGCGACTGACATAATAGAAAAATGTGGAACAAACTTAAAAGATGCTTGGTCATCATTGGATATAGAAAATCAAGTTGGTAATCTTGAATGTCTTGACATACCAGATGAGAATATACACGATGACGTTGAGGAAATTGAAATACCAGATTTGATAGGGCTCCAAAAAAACAAAAATGTCAAAAAGGAAGCATACAATACTATTGTAAGTAGAACAGAAGCTATACCTATGTTAAGATCACTGAACAAATTACAAATGGATGTATTTTATAAAGTAAGAGAATTTTGTTTGAACAAGATACATAGGAAAAATCCAGAACAATTTATGTTATTTTTGTCTGGAGGAGCTGGGACTGGAAAAAGCTATGTTATTAAGAGTATATACTATGAAGCTAATAGATTATTATCTCAAATAACAGATAATCCAGATGAACAGACAGTTCTCATGATGTCACCGACCGGCGTATCTGCTATGAATCTAGGATGCAGTACAATTCATAATTCTTTGAAGATCCGAACTGATATAAAGTTACCCTATGTTGGACTAGGTTTAGACAAGATAAATAGTTTAAGAGCAGATTTAGGTCATTTACAAATACTTATTATAGATGAGATTTCTATGGTGAGCCCAAAGTTATTATGTTATATCCATGGAAGGCTTCGACAAATAAAACAGTGTGCTGACTTTACACCTTTTGGAAATGTTTGTATAATAGCTGTAGGAGATTTCTATCAATTACCACCTGTAAAAGCAAAACCACTGTATAGGAATACTGATGACCTTACCAATTTGTGGCAGAATAATTTTAAAATTGTTGAATTACAAGACATAATGAGACAAAAAGATGATTTGACTTTTGCACAAGCTTTGAATAGAATAAGAACAAGGCAGAAGGGCGAATCTCTTAGTCCAAAAGATGTTAGTTTGTTTAAAACCCGAGAGCTCGAAGACTATGATGAAAATGTTCTACATATATTTGCTACTAATGCTTTGGTCGATGAACATAACACTAAGATGCTGAGGAAACTATGTGACAGACTAATTCGTATTGATGCAAATGACTTCTCAAAGGATGAAAGAACAGGTAAAATGACTAAGATAAATACAATAACTTCAAAAGATGTAGATACCTGTTTAAGTAATGTAATAAATATTGCTGAAGGTGCAAGAGTTTTACTAACGAAAAACCTGGATGTATCAGATGGATTATGTAATGGTGTATTTGGTTATATTCGTCATATTGCTTTTGATAATGATGAAAATGTAAAACTAATTTATGTAGAATTTGATAATAAAAGAGTTGGAGCCAAAATTCGAAAAGACACAGTTTTGCCAGAGAATGTACAAATTAATTGTATTCCAATTGGCAGACAAGAGGAGAAAATAAATTACCGCAATGACATAAGACGTCAATTTCCATTGAAACTGGCATATGGCTGTTCGATTCATAAAACTCAAGGCCTCTCTCTTTCAAATGCTGTTGTTTCATTAAAAAAAGTTTTTGCACCAGGCCAAAGTTATGTGGCGTTGTCTCGAGTTACATCTTTGAATGGACTTGTCGTTAAAGATTTTAATGAGAAGCTTATATATTGTGATAAGACTATAACCGATTCATTGAATGAAATGCCCCTCTACATTGAACCAAGTACTGAAGAACGTTCAAAAACTATGCTAATTCTCCATAATATACAAGGTTTAAACTCTCACTTTGAAGATTTAAAGAATGACTATAGATTTACTGAGTCTGATTATATATGTTTAACTGAAACCTGGCTAAATGAGGTTGAAGGCAGAAATTTTGAACTTAATGATTTTAGTTTACACAGTAAATCAAGACAGGCATCTTATGATAATTCTCAGATTTTTACAGAATTAAGAAACACACTTCATGGTGGGGTTGGCTTATATTACAGAAAAAATAGAATATGTCATTTATATAATTTAGGTGTATTTAATATTGAGCATGTTGCATTTGGTTTACCAGACATAAATTTAACTATAGTTGTCATATACAGGCCACCATGTTATAAGATTGATTTATTTGTTACATATTTACAGAAATTATTAGATGAACTTGATGATTTTGGAGGTAGTGTTATGATAATGGGTGATTTTAATGAAGACATTTTAAAAGGTAAAGCTGGAATACAACAATGTATGGAGAGGAATTTTTATAAGCAGTGTGTCACAGAAATTACAACTGATGGTAATACGATTTTAGATCTTATTTTTGTGAAGAATTTTAATGTTAGTACTTTGAAGCTAAAAATATTGCAGACATATTTCAGTTATCATAATGCAATTGCCATTGGAATAAGTTGAATAATAAAATTGATGAAGATATGATAAAGATAAATGAAAGCGATGAAGACAAGATTAGATAAATGAAATTGATAGATGAAATTGATAAAGACAAAATTAAAGAAATGTTAAAAAAAAAATCACTTTTCTCTTATTTTTTTTTCAGTGAACCTGCGCAAGTCAATAATAATATTTACCAGATGCGAAAGATTAAGATGCTATCTACACAACACATTCAAAATATTTATCAAGTTCTCAATGAATAAGATACTATCTACTTTTTTCTTCATGCTGTATTGAGATTTTCATCAGTGTAATATTTTAACATACAATTTTTCATTTTGATATATCCTAATGATTTTTTTATATTAACAATATTTTTATTCAGGATGTCTGAATTGGATTGGGGGAACACATGCTTAGCTTATGTGAAACCCCTTTCCCTAATGATTTGTTATTGGTTGGGGTGGTGGGGTTGGACTGTTGGTATTGGATGCAATTTTTTTATCAAATGTACAAATATCCAAACCTGTTTCCCCAATGATTTTTTATTGGAAGTGGATGGGGTTGGGGTGTTGTGAGTGGATGCAAATTATATTTAGCAAATGTGCAAATATCCACACCTGGAATTAGTTTGTTTGCTTTTCACATTGTTTGTCACTTTTGACAAAAATAGTGATGCATCCAAATGTTTGATTGGATGTGGGTGGGGTGATGGAGTAGATACAAATTAATGCTATGAAATGTACAGATATCCACAAATCTTAAGTTAGTATGGTTGCTTTTTTTTTTAAGGGAAAATGAGAATCTAGCAGGATTCACGTTGTTGATAATTTTTAATAATGAAATTATAAACAGTCAATTACATTTGCAAATTGACAAAATTATTTAATAATTTCTGCTAGTATTCATATATACATTTGCATATGTACTATAATTTGTAATAATTTTTTGTTGTGTGGATACACCGTAATAGTTTTTCAAATAAGTAGGTTTGTCTTAATACATGCTTTAATAATATTGAAATTTAAACTACAAAATGCAGTGTAAAATTGATTTTTACCAGTGTAGTCAATATTTACATTTACCTAGTGCAAAAGGTTTAAAATACTATCTAACCACTGAATATTTACCAACATGTTGTATTTAGCATCTGTGTAAATATCTAAACATTATGAAACAGTATTTTCATAGTGATATATCCTAATGATTTCTTATTGGGGGTGGGGGTGTTGGAGTGGATGCAAATTATATTTATCAAATGTACAGATATCCACACATCTTAAATTACTATGGTTGCTTTTTACGGTGTTGGTAACTTGCGACAAAAACAAAAAATATAACTTGTCAATTAAAATTTCAAATTACTAAACTTATTGGTAATATTGGTAATAATTGAATAGCTTTGTTTTGAATTGTGGAAGTATTTATACATTTGTACAGATATATTTGTATACATAGATATATATTTGTATCAATACATTTGATTTTGTTGATTGAAATATGAATACCTATCATTTTATAGATTTATGATGTTATAATATTTTTTCTCTGTTCAACTTTGTTATTGTGTCAATATACTAAAATACAATGGCTGGCTGGAAAGTTTTAAGGATAGTTCAGTTGGATTTAAACACTATTTTACTACCAACAAGTAAAATCATTAAATGAATCATAGAGATAAGAACTGCAAATGTAGTTTAATTATTGCCTTTGCACCAGACCATCTTGTGAACTTACCCATTGAAATCTCCACAAATGGGACAAATCTGGCTACAGGACAGTCATCAAGGACCTGCAACTGAAAGGACTAACATTTTCGCAAATTTAGGGAAAGACACACCTTCCACATTAAAGGAGATTCTGCAGAATTTAAGTGTGGTGGATTTTGACTATAACCTATGTAGATTAGCAACACAACATTTTGTCAGTGTTATGGGCATTTCTCATGAGAGGGTTAAGCACATTATCGCCAATGAATATGAATGAAAAATATTTCTGCATGATGGTACCAAAGATCTTGACTGTGGATCACAAATTTGTCAGATTCCTGACATCCAGTGACAATCTGTGCTGTTTTGAACATATCCTGATAATTTATTAGCCAGATTTTTAACCATGGAGGAGACCTGGATTCATCAGTGTCAACGAGAATCCTAAATTCAGTCAAATGGAACATCCAGTGTCACAAGCCCTTCAAAGAAACCAGGTCTGCTTCGTCTGCTGGAAAGGTGATGGGTTCTCTTGTGTATATTTCAAGGGTATTCTGCTGATGACAACCTGACTATGAATGGAAGATACTATAAAGGCATCCTGTTCCTTCAAAGCAATGCTCCATTTCAATGATCTATGGTTGTGAATTCAAACTTATCGGACAGTCCATTCTGCTCACCCAATTTGGAATTATCAGGTCATGATTTTCCTACTTATAATGACGTCATGTCAGATGTGAATGCATTTTTTTGAGTGACCGAAGATAATTTGTTTGTGACCAGCATCCAGGCCTTGCAATATTGTTTACATAAGTGTGTACATCTGGAAGGGGACTGTAAAAAAATAAATGGAAACAATTGACTTTTCACATATATTCTTAGAACTTTAAAGCAAGCCCTTATATTTATTGAAATTGAATAGATATGGTTTGGTTTGATACATGATGTTATAATTATTCATGTATTATTTGTATTCTACATGTATTTTAAAACTATTTCAAAACATTTATGTTTTTTATAAACATACTAAGATTTTTAGAGATTTATTGATCCACGTCGTTATTGATTTAGAATATTTCTGTGTATAGTTTGTACATTTCTACACATTCAGCCATTAATGCAGTTTTGCATACGAACTATAAATATTGTTGTAAGGGAGATAACTTTTACAATCGTGTGTTAATCGTGTGTTATATAATGATGTGCAGTGTACAATCCTATGATAAATAAAAACATAACGCTAACGCTACAATATACGTCCACATTCCTGCTTTGATTGATATGGTACTTTGTCAAGAAGGCTAGGCGTTTGGTTTGTTTAGCGTTGAGGGTCGTGCACCAACATTAACAGTTGTCGTCCTTAGAGTATAAGGAATAACTACACCAAGATAATCCATTCAGAATTGTGCCTTCCTAACACTAAAGGCAAAAAGTGGGCGTGGCTCTGCCCCTGGGGGTCGGGACATTCATCAAAATCAATAGTGGACGCCCTCAGGCTATAAGGAATACATAAACCAAGTACCACGCTGATTTTAAGAAAATCCAGTTAGAATTGCGGCTTCTAGACGACACAGAGACACACAAAAAGAAAATGGGCGTGGCTCTGCCCCTGGGGGTTGGGCATGCACCCCAAACAATAGGAATCATCCTTAGAGTATAAAGAGTAAGTATACAAAGTTTTAAAGAAAATACAATAAGAATTGCGGCCTGTAGGCGACACAAAGACACACAATAAGAAAATGGGTGTGGCTCTGCCCCAGGGGGTTGGGCATGCATCCCAAATGATAGGGATGTTCCTTAGGGTACAAAGAATGTGTATGCTGAGTTTCAAAATTATAAGTTAAGAAATGTGGCCTGTAGACGACAAACAAATACATACTAGAAATGGGCGTGGCTCTTTCCCTGGGGGTCGGGCATGCACCAAAAACAATAGAGATCTTCCTTAGGGTATAAGGAATACGTATACCAAGTTTGAAGAAAATCCAGTAAGAATTGCGCCCTGTAGGCGACATAAAGACTCATGAAAAGAAAATGGGCGTGGCTCTGCCCCTGGGGGTGGGGCATACACCCCAAACGATAGGGATCATCCTTAGAGTATAAAGAGTAAGTATACAAAGTTTTAAAGAAAATCCAATAAGAATTGCGGCCTGTAGGCGACACAAAGACACACGATAAGAAAATGGGTGTGGCTCTGCCCCAGGGGGTTGGGCATGCACCCCAAATGATAGGGATGTTCCTTAGGGTACAAAGAATGTGTATGCTAAGTTTCAAAATTATAAGTTAAGAAATGTGGCCTGTAGACGACAAACAAATACATACTAGAAATGGGCGTGGCTCTGTCCCTGGGGGTCGGGCATGCACCAAAAACAATAGAGATCTTCCTTAGGGTATAAGGAATACGTGTACCAAGTTTGAAGAAAAGCCAGCAAGAATTGCGCCCTGTAGGCGACACAAAGACACACGAAAAAAAAAATGGGCGTGGCTCTGCCCCTGGGGGTGGGGCATACACCCCAAACGATAGGAATGTTCCTTAGGGTACAAAGAATATGTATGCAAACTTTCAAGATTATAAGTTAAGAAATGTGGCCTGTAGACGACAAACAAACAAATACTAGAAATGGGCGTGGCTCGGCCCCTGGGGGTCGGGCATGCCCCAAAAACAATAGGGATCTTCCTTGGGGTATAAGGAATAAGTATACCAAGTTTGAAGAAAATCCATGAAGAATTGCGCCCTGTAGGCGAACCACAGACACACACACACACACAGACAGGGGCGACGGCATAATACGTTCACATTATGAATGTGGACGTATAAAAATAGAAATGTGTAATGTTGCTTTGTCACCAAATAAATGTGTAAAAGGAGAAAAGATAATGATAATGAATAGTTTGACTATTTATGAAGGATAAGATACTATAGAGAACTTGATGATTTATACATACTTTTGCTAATGTTATTGTTATATCTTTGAAGTGTCATACCAATATAAATAGTCATATTTGTATTCTAGATGAATACTATTATTAATAAAATGAAATGGGATTTAACAATCTATTGTTTTGCACTCACTGGGCTAATAAAGACAAAACAAAAAATACCATTACAACAGTGTAAAATGTTGCTATGAAATTAATTTAATGTTGTATACAATAACTAATCTGTTTAATACTATATTATTTATACTCAATGTAAATTAATTGTATTAAAATATAGAAAGTCAGTTGTATTATGGTACATGCTCTGGTGTGTTGCTAGAAGTTACATTATCTGTACGAATTATTTTTCTATAAACCAATATACAATACTTATTTCTACCAGATATTTCTATCAATCTAAAATAACTTAATCCACTCTTGCCATATGCTGTGTATATATACATAAATAACACAGTGTCAAATTATTGAAACAAATAATGGAAATGATTACAATTTGCTATTGTGTGTCATGGTACTATATTCTGTTAAGATAAGACTACATGGTATAATCTCTTAGATAAGCCACTTTTAAGACATCGCGTGGAATAAATTGCAAATATAATCAGGTTGTTGATCAACTGGGTACAGGAACAAAAGAAATTATTGTGAATTGAAATGTTGTATTGTTACTATTATTGTACAGAAATCATTATTGTTTTATTTTAAATTAAAATACACATTATTATGTATATTAAAGTTGGGATTGGATGGTCTAGAGCACAGCGCTCAAACAACTTTCTAAAGCTGTGAGTAGTTAGATCACTTGTGTTCTAGACCCTCCTATTATGATATCTGTAAGAATAACTGTCAAAAAATAATTTCATCAATCCAAATATTTTTTTTTATGTGTATAAGCTGATTTATACTGAATAAAGATTACACAACATACAAAAACTAGTAGCTGTGTTAACACGTCAATGAGAAGTGGTATTAGATGCCCCAAAGAGAAAATGAAAATACTACTAGTGATATACTTGTGACAAAATTGTAAGCTTTTGTAGTACATGGGATTGTGCTGGTGGGGGGTCTTTTATATTGACAATGTTTTTTTATTCATTATGCCTTGATTACAAAATATACACTTGAACATCATTAGCCAAACTGGAACAGAAAAGTGGGACCTAAAACCTCATTTTATTTATTATAACAATAGCAGTACACCTCAGGATTAACCCTATTCCGCCGCGCAAAGGAAGAAGGCAGTATCTACACTTTTGGCCAAAATACGTTTTTGCTATCATTGTGATCGGCAGTATCAGCTCTATCACATGTAAAAATTCCATTGCTATATTTCAATTAGGTAAAGAGATTTATAGTGTCGATTTGGGCAGTAAATATAAATTGCCCTGGTATAACTAAGGATGAAAGCAGTAAGTGTAGATACTGTCGTTCTCCTTGGTACATTTATTACAACCCAGAGCGAAATTTTGGCAGTAAATGCAAATTTCTCTTATATAACTAAGGAGAAAAGCAGTAAGTGTAGATACTACCGTTCTCCTTGGGACATGTATGTACCTTAAGATAAGGTGCTGGCAGAAAATGTAAAGTGACCTGGAATAACTAAGGTAAAAAACTGTATATAATGTCAAGGATTTGGACTCTACTGAATGGAGAAATGCCCAGAACAATGTTTATGCATAAATATGCAGTTTGTAAACTGTCTGTTTATAACAGAAACAATTAGAGAGCATGTGTAGATGCTGCTCTGTACCTTGGTTTTACAATGGGCACAGCAAAAGGTCCCGAGCCATAAAATGAGCAGTATCTGCATTATCTTAGTCCCTCAAAGAAATATACGAAAATCGACAAGATATATCGAAAGAGAACCAAAATATTTCCTTACGTTGAAGAAATCACATTATTTTATACAAAACTATGAGTACAGGAAAGTGACAAACATTAAAGTCGATTTTCTCAAAATGACTATTATATTTTGCAGATACTGCCGTTCTCTTTTGTGGGGCAGTCTCATCAATTAATGTATAGATTTACATATACATTACATTCACCACAAAAAAGATTGAGGTATGGGCCAAGCATTTGCAAAGTTTTACATATAAACCTAAAGTGCAAAGTATCTTATTGTATATAATTATATACACCACAAACTGTTTAAATGAAACATATATACATGTGTAGCTTTTATTTTGGAGAATCCACTTTTTCCTCTAATTTTAGGACACTTTTGAAGTATAATCTAAAACAGGGCCAAGCTTAGGCATGGGCCGGAGGGGCCAGGCCCGGCCCAGAGTGCCCCGCGGTTTATGACAAAAGGAGAAAAAAATTCAAATTCCAGATCAAAGCTTCACGGTAGCCTAAAAGATCTAGGGCGGAGACTGGGGTAACCCTTGATCCTTTTCTGTGAAGTTAACTCAGTCGATCTAGGCGTCTAGCAGCGATTTCACTTGATATACAGTTCCACGCCGTTATTTGTCATTTCCGTGCATTGCCATTCGGAACTGACATTATGTAATTTTTCTTGTATTACAGACCGTGTAATTGTGTTTTGTGCGTGCCATTCAAAGTGGTATAGAAATAATCATATTTATTTGTTCTTTTTTAAAAGACGCTTAATATTATCGGTGACACGTGACGGTGAACATGGCATGGCAGGAAGTGATCTGTGGATATCCATCTTTCTCCTTTCAAATATACAATAGCTTTGCAACAAAACACGTCTTCATCTCTACTATTCGTTGATTTAACTTAGCCGAACGACAGTTCTAACCGGTTCAATTCTTATTAATATTAGATATTCGGTATAAAATATCACCACCTAAGTTGGTAAGGCGCAGGCTGGCTAGTGAGACAGAACGAAGGGCCTGACAAGGACAACTGTCTTGTCGTTCGAATGGGACGAAAAACCAAGGTACCGTGTACACATTGGAGTGCACGTAAAAGATTCCTTAGCAGTTGGAATTCGATACTGTTGAACAAGCTCTATACGATGACTAAATGTGCAGATTGTAGTCACCCACGCTGCATGTTTCGCTGAACAGTAAAAGTTGCCGTTTTCAATTTTCGATCCTTTTGTTCTTCTACTCCTGATATTTTGGACTGTTGATCGATGGTTTCATATAAAAGACTATCGATAAGACTCTTTGTAGAAGAAGTTCCCAAAAAATATTATGTTGACTTTACGAGAAAGACCTCTAAACATGCTCCAAATTGTAAAAATACGACTTTTTGGATTTTCAATCTCTTTTTTTTCGGCTATCCCTGATATTTAAAAAAAATGATACAATGATTTCATACAACAGGCTAGCTATTAGACTCTCTATTGACAAAAGTTTCACCGTCCTCCCTTCATTATAACCGAAGTTATCGTGCCCTAAAAAATCAACAAATCAACATGCTTATCTCTGCTTACCCTAAACAGAAAATGCTCATCTTTGAACTCCATCATAACATTGACCTAGTGAACGTCTACAACAAGTTTGAACATTCTAGCTTAATTAGAATGAGAGTTATTGTGCTCCAAAGTCTCGGCCCTTCAAATTGCTTCTATTTTTCATTTTCAATTCAAAATGGTGACTAACGGTTGACCAAAATCAAAATTCTATTCGCGACATTTTTTAGGCCTTCCTATAAGGATTCAGAAAATATAACTCCTGAGTCTGTAAGTAAAATAGCAAAAAAGCCTTATTGATTTTTCACTTTTAAAGATGGTGGCACTTCCGGTTCGATCGACAAACTCCATATTTTGTGTACAAATCAGTAATTACTTATCTAGTATCCAAAAAAAAAATCAGGTCATTCTGACCTATATTTCGATGATTTTTTTGAAAATTTTGATCCTTAATTTCGTCAAGGGGAGATAATTTAGAAAATTTCTAATTATATTTTTGAAGTCACATCGGTAAGATCTACTTATATACTAAATTTCATGAAAATCGTACAACTATTAAAGAAGTTGTCAAATTGGTCTAAACTTCCGGTTCGAAATCACAGCGACGAATTTTCGAAATTCGAAAATGTGAAACTGCAGATGAAAATGATCTTTTTCAAGGTATTCAAAGAAAAAAGAATTAGTAAAATCGGTCAAAAAATAACAAAGTTACGACTATGCATTGTCATTTTTTTCGTTCGTAAAATTCGGTGATTTCGGATTCGTAAAACGTTTTGAAAATATATTTAATCAAGGTTCGCACCCCATTTTTGGGGGGGTAGGTCAAAATTTCAGAAAGATCCTATGGATAGATTCTGAGAAATCCGATTTGCAGAAAACACACAAAAAAAAAAATAACTAGATCTGCTACTGTCCCATGCAGATATGAAAGCTTTCATATTCATCGTCACGTGTCATTGATTGTATCAAGTAACCTAAATAAAAGGATACGAAGAAAAAATTATTAAAATTGGTCAAAAACTCGCGAAGTTACAAGTCTAAATATAGTATGAAACATTGCACCCAGGCATAACAATAATCTGAAAACTAAAGGGAAATAACTGAAACTTGTATTACTGTAATGAGACGGATGAGAAAATGAAATGAAAATGGCGGGAAAAAAAAATTAAAAATGGCAGGTTGGACAGGCGACCTTACTCCTTGTCACGTACAACCGGGCATTCGAAAACACGCTAGTTTACTCAATGACAGGCGCGCGTGCTTACCATTCAGCCATTCAACCCCCCTTTGAAATCAGACACGTGCAATATGTCATATAGGAAGAATAAGAAGTCGCTCACAACAAAATGGTAAATTAATGAGTTTAGGTCAAAAGGTTGAGCTACTGTTTTAGAGTACTTAATAGTTTTAAAGAGACACGTTAAGGGTTGTTCATAGTTAAATGAAAGTTTAATTTTAAATAAGACCAATAAAATTAGGATTTAATAATGCCAGACTAATATTTCCAATATGTTTGGTTATAAGTAGGAAATCGTGACGACTTCTTAAGCATGTTTTAAACAAAGGATCATGTTTGTTTAAACAAGAATGGCACTCTGCAATAAAAAAAACTGGCCAAAGCAAGATTTCTATGCAGAAATTAAATAATTGCTAGAACCAGAAAAATATTTATCCACTATAATAAATAAGCAACATAGAGAAAATGAAATGAAATTGAATGGGGTTTAACGTCCGACTGTTCTGCTCCTAAAATGGGCTAATGAAGACGGGCATATGCCATAATGTGTGCAATGAGGGAAATTTTACCCGGGCAGCGGCGGTTACGGCCTACGAGGTTGGACAGGCAACCATACTCCTTGTCACGTACAACCAAAAAATCGAAACAACGGCAGTTGACTCAATGACAGACGTTATGATACAGAGCGCACGTGCTAACCATTCAGCCACGCAACCTCCCTAAAATCGGCAAATTGCTGACCTACAGCGAGAAACATTTCAACCGGGCCAAATTTTCTATTGTAACAGTTTAATTTGCACGGTACCTTTAGTTATCAACCGAATATTACAAAACTTTTAAAAATAAGCTCCCCCCTGACCAGCTTAAGCGTTCGCAATAAACGTTTGCCACTTAAAATCGGGAAATTGCTGACTTTAAAGTGAGAAACATTACAACCGGGCGAAATTTTCTGTTTTATGACTTTTACAGTACCTTTGATTACCAACCGATTATTTTCTGTTTTATCACTTTTACAGTACCTTTGATTACCAACCGATTATTACAAAACTTTAAAAATAAAAGAGAAAGAGAGAAATGCGGCCTAATGTCCATTCGACACAAACTAGGTCATTTCGGGACTAACATATGTTTTTTAATTTTATTTAAAAACTCCCCCTGCGCTTACAGGTCTTTAGCCGTTGGGAGGAAACCGAAGAACACGGAGAAAACCCACAAGGTTGGACATCATACTTCATGTCACGTGCAACCTGGAGATCGAAACGACGCCCGTTGACTCAATGACAGACGTTACGATACAGTGCGCACATGCTAACCATTCAGCCATTCAGCCTCCCTGAATTCAGAAAATTGCTGACTTATAGCAAGAAACATTTCAACCGGGCGAAATTTTCTGTTTTAACAGTTTAATGTGCACGGTACTTTAATTACCAACCGATTATTACAAAACTTTTGAAAATAAGCTCCAACTGACCAGCTTAATCGTATGCAATAAACGTTTTCGCCTGAATTGAAAGTTCTGCACGGAGAAAGTTCATCTCGATTTCCCGGCGTGGTTCCCCTTGTCAGTGAGGCAGAACGGAGGGCCTGACAAGCACAGCTGTCTAGTCATTCGGATGGGACGAAAAACCAAGGTTCCGTGTACACATTGGAGTGCACGTAAAATATCCCTAAGCAGTTGGAATTCGATACTGTTGAATAAGCTCTATACGATGACTAAATGTGTAGATTGTAGTCACCCACACTGCATGTTTCGCTTAACAATGAAAGGGTGCCGTTTTCAATGTTCGATCCTTTTGTTCTTCTACTCCTGATATGTTGGACTGTTGATCGATGGTTTCATATAAAAGACTACCAATAAGACTCTTTGTACAAGAAGTTCCCAAAAAATATTATGTTGACTTTACGAGAAAGACCTCTAAACATGCTCCAAATTGTAAAAATACGACTTTTTGGGTTTTCAATCTCTTTTTTTCGGCTATCCCTGATATTTAGAAAAAATAATACAATGATTTCACACAACAGGCTAGCTATTAGACTCTCTATTGACAAAAGTTTCACCGCCCTCCCTTCATTATAACCGAAGTTATCGTGCCCTAAAGAATCAACAAATTAGCTTGTTTATCTCTGCTTACCCTAAGCAGAAAATGCTCATCTTTGAACTCAATCATAACATTGACCTAGTGAACGTCTACACCAAGTTTGAACATTCTAGCTTAATTAGAAGGAGAGTAATTGTGTTCCAAAGTCCCGACCCTTCAAATTGCTTCTATTTTTCATTTTCAATTCAAAATGGTGACCATCACGTGACCGAAATCAAAATTCTATTCGCGACATTTTTTAGGCCTTCCTACAAGGATTCAGAAAATATAACTCCCGAGTCTGTAAGTAAAATAGCAAAAAAGCCTTATTGATTTTTCACTTTTAAATATGGCGGCACTTCCGGTTCGATCGACAAACTCCATATTTTGTGTACAAATCAGTAATTACTTATCTAGTATCCAAAAAAAAAATCAGGTCATTCTGACCTATATTTCGATGATTTTTTTGAAAATTTTGATCCTTAATTTCGTCAAGGGGAGATAATTTAGAAAATTTCTAATTATATTTTTGAAGTCACATCGGTAGGATCTACTTAGATACTAAATTTCATGAAAATCGTACAACTATTAAAGAAGTTGTCAAATTGGTCTAATCTTCCGGTTCGAAATCACAGCGACGAATTTTCGAAATTCGAAAATGTGAAACTGCAGATGAAAATGGTTTTTTTAAAGGTATTCAAAGAAAAAAGAATTAGTAAAATCGGTCAAAAAATAACAAAGTTACGACTATGCATTGTCATTTTTTTCGTTCGTAAAATTCGGTGATTTCGGATTCGTAAAACGTTTCGAAAATATATTTAATCAAGGTTCGCACCCCATTTTTGGGGGGGTAGGTCAAAATTTCAGAAAGATCCTATGGATAGATTCTGAGAAATCCGATTTGCAGAAAACACACAAAAAAAAAAATAATAATAATAATAACTTTAACAGAAACAATAAGCTTTCATATGTAATATGAAAGCTTAATAATAACTAGATCTGCTACTGTCCCATGCAGATATGAAAGCTTTCATATTCATCGTCACGTGTCATTGATTGTATCAAGTATCCTAAATAAAAGGATAAGAAGAAAAAATTATTAAAATTGGTCAAAAACTCGCGAAGTTACAAGTCTAAATATAGTATGAAACATTGCACCCAGGCATAACAATAATCTGAAAACTAAAGGGAAATAACTGAAACTTGTATTACTGTAATGAGACGAATGAGAAAATGAAATGAAAATGGCGGGAAAAAAAATTAAAAATGGCAGGTTGGACAGGCGACCTTACTCCTTGTCACGTACAACCGGGCATTCGAAAACACGCTAGTTAACTCAATGACAGGCGCGCGTGCTAACCATTCAGGCACCCAACCCCCTTTGAAATCAGACACGTGCAATATGTCATATTGGAAGAATAAGAAGTCGCTCACAACAAAATGGTAAATTAATGAGTTTAGGTCAAAAGGTTGAGCTACTGTTTTAGAGTACTTAATAGTTTTAAAGAGACACGTTAAGGGTTGTTCATAGTTAAATGAAAGTTTAATTTTAAATAAGACCAATAAAATTAGGATTTAATAATGCCAGACTAATATTTCCAATATGTTTGGTTATAAGTAGGAAATCGTGACGACTTGTTAAGCATGTTTTAAACAAAGGATCATGTTTGTTTAAACAAGAATGGCACTCTGCAATAAAAAAAACTGGCAAAAGCAAGATTTCTATGCAGAAATTAAATAATTGCTAGAACCAGAAAAATATTTATCCACTATAATAAATAAGCAACATAGAGAAAATGGAATGAAATTGAATGGGGTTTAACGTCCGACTGTTCTGCTCCTAAAATGGGCTAATGAAGACGGGCATATGCCATAAAGTGTGCAATGAGGGAAATGTTACCCGGGCAGCGGCGGTTACGGCCTACGAGGTTGGACAGGCGACCATACTCCTTCACGTACAACCAAGAAATCGAAACAACGCCAGTTGACTCAATGACAGACGTTATGATACAGAGCGCACGTGCTAACCATTCAGCCACGCAACCTCCCTAAAATCGGCAAATTGCTGACCTACAGCGAGAAACATTTCAACCGGGCCAAATTTTCTATTGTAACAGTTTAATTTGCACGGTACCTTTAGTTATCAACCGAATATTACAAAACTTTTAAAAATAAGCTCCCCCTGACCAGCTTAAGCGTTCGCAATAAACGTTTGCCCCTTAAAATCGGTAAATTGCTGACTTTAAAGTGAGAAACATTACAACCGGGGGCAATTTTCTGTTTTATCACTTTTACAGTACCTTTGATTACCAACCGATTATTACAAAACTTTAAAAATAAAAGAGAAAGAGAGAAATGCGGCCTAATGTCCATTCGACACAAACTAGGTCATTTCGGGACTAACATATGTTTTTTAATTTTATTTAAAAACTCCCCTTGCGCTTACAAGTCTTTAGCCGTTGGGAGGAAACCGAAGGACACGGAGAAAACCCACGAGGTTGGACATCATACTTCATGTCACGTCCAACCTGGAGATCGAAACGACGCCCGTTGACTCAATGACAGACGTTACGATACAGTGCGCACATGCTAACCATTCAGCCATTCAGCCTCCCTGAATTCAGAAAATTGCTGACTTATAGCAAGAAACATTTCAACCGGGCGAAATTTTCTGTTTTAACAGTTTAATGTGCACGGTACTTTAATTACCAACCGATTATTACAAAACTTTTGAAAATAAGCTCCAACTGACCAGCTTAATCGTATGCAATAAACGTTTTCGCCTGAATTGAAAGTTCTGCGCGGAGAAAGTTCATCTCGATTTCCCGGCGTGGTTACCCTTGTCAGTGAGGCAGAATGGAGGGCCTGACAAGCACAGCTGTCTAGTCATTCGGATGGGACGAAAAACCAAGGTCCCGTGTACACATTGGAGTGCACGTAAAATATCCCTAAGCAGTTGGAATTCGATACTGTTGAATAAGCTCTATACGATGACTAAATGTGTAGATTGTAGTCACCCACAATGCATGTTTCGCTTAACAATGAAAGGGTGCCGTTTTCAATGTTCGATCCTTTTGTTCTTCTACTCCTGATATGTTGGACTGTTGATCGATGGTTTCATATAAAAGACTACCAATAGAAGAAGTTCCCAAAAAATATTATGTTGACTTTACGAGAAAGACCTCTAAACATGCTCCAAATTGTAAAAATACGACTTTTTGGATTTTCAATCTCTTTTTTTCGGCTATCCCTGATATTTAGAAAAAATAATACAATGATTTCACACAACAGGCTAGCTATTAGACTCTCTATTGACAAAAGTTTCACCGCCCTCCCTTCATTATAACCGAAGTTATCGTGCCCTAAAGAATCAACAAATTAGCATGCTTATCTCTGCTTACCCTAAGCAGAAAATGCTGATCTTTAAACTCAATCATAACATTGACCTAGTGAACGTCTACACCAAGTTTGAACATTCTAGCTTAATTAGAAGGAGAGTAATTGTGTTCCAAAGTCCCGACCCTTCTATTTTTCATTTTCAATTCAAAATGGTGACCATCACGTGACAGAAATCAAAATTCTATTCGCGACATTTTTTAGGCCTTCCTACAAGGATTCAGAAAATATAACTCCCGAGTCTGTAAGTAAAATAGCAAAAAAGCCTTATTGATTTTTCACTTTTAAATATGGCGGCACTTCCGGTTCGATCGACAAACTCCATATTTTGTTTACAAATCAGTAATTACTTATCTAGTATCCAAAAAAAAAATCAGGGCATTCTGACCTATATTTCGATGATTTTTTTGAAAATTTTGATCCTTAATTTCGTCAAGGGGAGATAATTTAGAAAATTTCTAATTATATTTTTGAAGTCACATCGGTAAGATCTACTTAGATACTAAATTTCATGAAAATCGTACAACTATTAAAGAAGTTGTCAAATTGGTCTAAACTTCCGGTTCGAAATCACAGCGACGAATTTTCGAAATTCGAAAATGTGAAACTGCAGATGAAAATGATTTTTTTAAAGGTATTCAAAGAAAAAAGAATTAGTAAAATCGGTCAAAAAATAACAAAGTTACGACTATGCATTGCCATTTTTTTCGTTCGTAAAATTCGGTGATTTCGGATTCGTAAAACGTTTCGAAAATATATTTAATCAAGGTTCGCACCCCATTTTTGGGGGGGTAGGTCAAAATTTCAGAAAGATCCCATGGATAGATTCTGAGAAATCCGATTTGCAGAAAACACACAAAAAAAAAAATAATAATAACTAGATCTGCTACTGTCCCATGCAGATATGAAAGCTTTCATATTCATCGTCACGTGTCATTGATTGTATCAAGTATCCTAAATAAATTGATAAGAAGAAAAAATTATCAAAATTGGTCAAAAACTCGCGAAGTTACAAGTCTAAATATAGTATGAAACATTGCACCCAGGCATAACAATAATCTGAAAACTAAAGGGAAATAACTGAAACTTGTATTACTGTAATGAGACGGATGAGAAAATGAAATGAAAATGGCGGGAAAAAAAAATAAAAATGTCAGGTTGGACAGGCGACCTTACTCCTTGTCACGTACAACCGGGCATTCGAAAACACGCTAGTTAACTCAATGACAGGCGCGCGTGCTAGCCATTCAGCCATCCACCCCCCCCCCCTTTGAAATCCGACACGTGCAATATGTCATATAGGAAGAATAAGAAGTCGCTCACAACAAAATGGTAAATTAATGAGTTTAGGTCAAAAGGTTGAGCTACTATTTTAGAGTACTTAATAGTTTTAAAGAGACACGTTAAGGGTTGTTCATAGTTAAATGAAAGTTTAATTTTAAATAAGACCAATAAAATTAGGATTTAATAATGCCAGACATATGTTTGGTTATCAGTAGGAAATCATGACGACTTCTTAATCATGTTTTAAACAAAGGACCATAGACTGAATTATACAAGAATGGCACTCTGCGATAAAAAAAACTGGCCAAAGCAAGATTTCTATGCAGAAATTAAATAATTGCTAGAACCAGAAAAATATTTATCCACTACAATAAATAAGCAACATAGAGAAAATGAAATGAAATTGAATGGGGTTTAACGTCCTACTGTTCTGCTCCTAAAATGGGCTAATGAAGACTGGCATATGCCATAAAGTGTGCAATGAGGGAAATTTTACCCGGGCAGCGGCGTTACGGCCTACGAGGTTGGACAGGCGACCATACTCCTTGTCACGTACAACCAAGAAATCGAAACAACGCCAGTTGACTCAATGACAGACATTTTGATACAGAGCGCACGTGCTAACCATTCAGCCACGCAACCTCCCTAAAATCGGCAAATTGCTGACCTACAGCGAGAAACATTTCAACCGGCCCAAATTTTCTATTTGAACAGTTTAATTTGCATGGTACCTTTAGTTATCAACCGAATATTACAAAACTTTTAAAAATAAGCTCCCCCTGACCAGCTTAAGCGTTCGCAATAAACGTTTGCCCCTTAAAATCTGCAAATTGCTGACTTTAAAGTGAGAAACATTACAACCGGGCGAAATTTTCTGTTTTATCACTTTTACAGTACCTTTGATTACCAACCGATTATTACAAAACTTTAAAAATAAAAGAGAAAGAGAGAAATGCGGCCTAATGTCCATTCGACACAAACTAGGTCATTTTGTGACTAACATATGTTTTTTAATTTTATTTAAAAACTCCCCTTGCGCTTACTGGTCTTTAGCCTTTGGGAGGAAACCGAAGGACACGGAGAAAACCCACGAGGTTGGACATCATACTTCATGTCACGTGCAACCTGGAGATCGAAACGACGCTCGTTGACTCAATGACAGACGTTACGATACAGCGCGCACATGCTAACCATTCAGCCTCCTTGAATTCGGAAAATTGCTGACTTATAGCAAGAAACATTTCAACCGGGCGAAATTTTCTGTTTTAACAGTTTAATGTGCACGGTACTTTAATTGCCAACCGATTATTACAACTGACCAGCTTAATCGTGTGCAATAAACGTTTGGCCTGAATCGAAAGTTCTGCACGGAGAAAGTTCATCTTGATTTCCCGGCGTTGTTCCCCGTTGTCAGTGAGGCAGAACGGAGGGCCTGACAAGCACAGCTGTCTAGTCGTTCGGATGGGATGAAACACCAAGGTCCCGTGTACACATTGGAGTGCACGTAAAATATCCCTAAGCAGTTGGAATTCGATACTGTTGAATAAGCTCTATACGATGACTAAATGTGTAGATTGTAGTCACCCACACTGCATGTTTCGCTTAACAATGAAAGGGTGCCGTTTTCAATTTTCGATCCTTTTGTTCTTCTACTCCAGATATGTTGGACTGTTGATCGATGGTTTCATATAAAAGACTACCAATAAGACTCTTTGTAGAAGAAGTTCCCAAAAAATATTATGTTGACTTTACGAGAAAGACGTCTAAACATGCTCCAAATTGTAAAAATACGACTTTTTGGATTTTCAATCTCTTTTTTTCGGCTATCCCTGATATTTAAAAAAAATGATACAATGTTTTCAAACAACAGGCTAGCTATTAGACTCTCTATTGACAAAAGTTTCATCGCCCTCCCTTCATTATAACCGAAGTTATCGTGCCCTAAAGAATCTACAAATCAGCATCCTTATCTCTGCTTACCCTAAGCAGAAAATGCTCATCTTTGAACTCAATCATGACATTGACCTAGTGAACGTCTACACCAAGTTTGAACATTCTAGCTTAATTAGAAGGAGAGTTATTGTGTTCCAAAGTCCCGGCCCTTCAAATTGCTTCTATTTTTCATTTTCAATTCAAAATGGTGACCATCACGTGACCGAAATCAAAATTCGGATCCGATAGATTTTTAGGCATTCCTTCAAGGATTCTGAAAATATAACTCCCGAGTCTGTAAGTAAAACAGCAAAAAAGCCTTTTTGATTTTTCACGTTTAAAGATGGTGGCACTTCCGGTTCGATCGACAAACTCCATATTTTGTGTACGAATCAGTAATTACTTGTCTAGTATCAAAAAAAAAAATTAGGTCATTCTGACCTATATTTCGACGATTTTTTTGAAAACTTTGATCCTTAATTTCGTCAAGGGGAGATAATTTAGAACATTTATAATTATATTTTTGAAGTCACATCGGTAACATCTACTTATACACTAAATTTCATGAAAATCGTACAACTATTAAAGAAGTTCTCAAATTGGTCTAAACTTCCGGTTCGAAATCACTGCGACGAATTTTCGAAATTGGAAAATGCGAAACTGCAGATGAAAATGATTTTTTTCAAGGTATTCAAAGAAAAAAGAATTAGTAAAATCGGTCAAAAAATAACAAAGTTACGACTATGCATTGTCAGTTTTTTCGTTCTTAAAATTCGGTGATTTCGGATTCGTAAAACGTTTTGAAAATATATTTAATCAACAGCCACCACCCATTTTTGGGGGGATAGGTAAAAGTTTCAGAACGATCCTATCGTTAGATTCTGAGAAATCCGATTTGTGGACAAAACACAAAAAAAAAATAACAATAATAATCTTAACAGAAACAATAAGCTTTCATATGTAATATGAAAGCTTAATAATAACTTTAACAGAAACAATAAGCTTTCATATGTAATATGAAAGCTTAATAATAACTTTAACAGAAACAATAAGCTTTCATATGTAATACATATGAAAGCTTAACTAGATCTGCTACTGTCCCACGCAGATATGAAAGCTTTCATATTCATCGTCACGTGTCATCGATTATATCAAGTATCTCAAATAAAAGGATAAGAATAACAAACTATCAAAATTGGTCAAAAACTCGCTAAGTTACAAGTCTAAACATAGTATGAAACATTGAGTAATCTGAAAACTAAAGGGAAATAACTGATACTTGTGTTGCTGTAATCGGGATGAATGAGATAACTTTGAACAAAACTAAAACTTTTTGAATCAGGTTGAACTCAACTATTTGAATATGTACGTTAAATATGTAGATTTGGAAAATTATAAAGACATAATATCAAAATCGGTCAAAAACTCACAAAGTTACAAATTTAAATGTAGTGAGAAACATAGCACCCGGGCAAAAAATAATCTTTAAACTAAAGGGAAATAACTGAAACTTGCATAGCTGTAATCGGGCTTCCAAGATATGTTATATAATTATGGTTTCCAATATGATTGGTTATAAGTAGGAAATCGTGACGACTTCTTAAGCATGTTTTAAACAAAGGGTCATAGACTGCAATATACAAGAATGGCACTCTGCAATAAAAAAAACTGGCCAGAGATTTCTATGCAGAAATTAAATAATTACTAGAACCAGAAAAATATTTATCCACTATAATAAATAAGAAACATAGAGAAAATGAAATGAAATTGAATGGGGTTTAACGTCCTACTGTTCTGCTCCTACAATGGGCTAATGAAGACGGGCATACGCCATAAAGTGTGCAATGAGGGAAATTTTACCCGGTCAGCGGCGTTACGGCCTACGAGGTTGGTAAGGCGACCATACTCCTTGTCACGTACAACCAAGAAATCGAAACAAGGCCAGTTGACTCAATGACAGACGTTATGATACAGAGCGCACGTGCTAACCATTCAGTCACGCAACCTCCCTAAAATCGGCAAATTGCTGACCTACAGCGAGAAACATTTCAACCGGGCCAAATTTTCTATTTTAACAGTTTAATTTGCACGGTACCTTTAGTTATCAACCGAATATTACAAAACTTTTAAAAATAAGCTCCCCCTGGCCAGCTTAATCGTTCGCAATAAACGTTTGCCCCTTAAAATCGACAAATTGCTGAATTTAAAGTGAGAAACATTACAACCGGGCCAAATTTTCTGTTTTATCACTTTAACAGTACCTTTGATTACCAACCGATTATTACAAAACTTTAAAAAGAGAAAGAGAGAAATGCGGCCTAACGTCCATTCGACACAAACTAGGTCATTTCGGGACTAACATATGTTTTTTAATTTTATTTAAAAACTCCCCTTGCACGTACTGGTCTTTAGCCGTTGGGAGGAAACCGAAGAACACGGAGAAAACCCACGAGGTTGGACATCATACACCATGTCACGTGCAACCTGGAGATCGAAACGACGCCCGTTGACTCAATGACAAAGGTTACGATACAGCGAGCACATGCTAACCATTCAGCCATCCAGCCTCCCTGAATTCGGAAAATTGCTGACTTATAGCAAGAAACATTTCAACCGGGCGAAATTTTCTGTTTTAACAGTTTAATGTGCACGGTACTTTAATTACCAACCGATTATTACAAAACTTTTGAAAATAAGCTCCAACTGACCAGCTTAATCGTATGCAATAAACGTTTTGCCTGAATTGAAAGTTCTGTACAGAGAAAGTTCATCTCGATTTCCCGGCGTGGTTCCCTTGTCAGTAAGGCAGAACGGAGGGCCTGACAAGTACAGCTGTCTAGTCCTTCGGATGGGACGAAAAACCAAGGTCCCGTGTACACATTGGAGTGCACGTAAAATATCCCTAAGCATTTGGAATTCGATACTGTTGAATAAGCTCTATACGATGACTAAATGCGTAGATTGTAGTCACCCACACTTCATGTTTCGCTCAACAATGAAAGGGTGCCGTTTTCAATGTTCGATCCTTTTGTTCTTCTACTCCTGATATGTTGGACTGTTGATCGATGGTTTCATATAAAAGACTACCAATAAGACTCTTTTTAGAAGAAGTTCCCAAAAAATAGTATGTCGACTTTACGAGAAAGACCTCTAAACATGCTCCAAATTGTAAAAATACGACTTTTTGGATTTTCAATCTCTTTTTTTCGGCTATCCCTGATATTTAAAAAAAATGATACAATCATTTCACACAACAGGCTACCCATTAGACTCTCTATTGACAAAAGTTTCACCGCCCTCCCTTCATTTTAACCGAAGTTATCGTGCCCTAAAGAATCAACAAATCAGCTTGCTTATCTCTGCTTACCCTAGGCAGAAAATGCTCATCTTTGAACTCAATCAAGACAGTGACCTAGTGAACGTCTACACCAAGTTTAAACATTCTAGCTCAATTAGAAGGAGAGTTATTGTGTTCTAAATTCTCAGCCCTTCAAATTGCTTCTATTTTTCACTTTCACTTCAAAATGGCGACCATCAATTGACCTAAATCAAAATTCTACTCCGAACGTTTTTTAGGCCATCCTTGAAGGATTCAGAAAATATAACTCCCGTGTCTGTAAGTAAAATAGCAAAAAAGCATTTGTGATTTTTCACGTTTCAAGATGGCGGCACTTCCGGTTCAATCCACAAACTCAATATTTTGGGTACGAATCAGTATTTACTTATCTAGTATCCAAAAAAAACCATCAGGTCATTCTGACCTATATTTCTTCGATTTTTTTGAAAACTTTGATCCTTAATTTCACCAAGGGGAGATAATTTAGAAAATTTCTATTTATATTTTTGAAGTCACATGGGTAAGATCTACTTACATACTAAATTTCATGAAAATCGTACAACTATTAAAGAAGTTGTCAAGCTGGTCTCAACTTCCGGTTCGAAATCACAGCGACGAATTTTCGAAATTCGAAAATCTGAAACTGCAGTTGAAAATGATTTTGTCAAGGTACTCAAAGAAAAAAGAATTACTAAAATAGGTCAAATAGTCACAGAGTTACAGTAATGCACGTCAAATTCACTCGTTCGTAAAATTCGGTGATTTCGAATTCGTAAAACGTTTTGAAAATATATTTAATCAAAAACTGCCACCCAGTTTTGGGGTGGCAGGTCAAAGTTTCAGAAAGATCCCATGGTTAGATTCTGAGAAATCCGATTTGCAGAAATGACACAAAAAAATGAATAATAATAACTAGATCTGCAAAGCAGATATTAAAGCTTCCATATTAACAGTCACTTCCAGTCACATGTCATGGGTCATGTAAATAATCTCATCAACAAAAAAAAAAATCATTAAAATCGGTCAAAATATAGCGAAGTTTTTATGATTTTTCAATCGTAAACAACTTTATCGGCACGAAAAACATCAAAGACAAAATTCGAAAATGTGACATTTTCAAATAACAATATTTCGACCCTGATCCCGGCTATCCAGAAATGTATTCATTTTGGAAATAGGAGACATATTCTCCAAACTACGGCCTATTGCTTTCATTCACGTGCTCGTTAATGTCGATTTTTCACCTTTTCTCATATTCAGTTCAAAATGGTGACCATCACGTGACCGAAATCAAAATTCTGATCCGATAGATTTTTAGGCATTCCTTCAAGGATTCCGAAAATGTAACTCCCATGTCTGTAAGTAAAATATCGCAAAAGCCTTTGTGATTTATCACGTTTCAAGATGGCGGCACTTCCGGTTCGATCCACAAACTCAATATTTTGTGTACGAATCAGTATTTACTTATCTAGTATCCCAAAAAAAAATCAGGTCATTCTGACCTATATGTCTTCGATTTTTTTTGAAAATTTTGATCCCCAATTTCACCAAGGGCAGATAATTTAGAAAATTTCTAAGGACATCTTTAAAGTTGCATCGGTAAGATCTACTTACATACTAAATTTCATGAAAATCGTACAACTATTAAAGAAGTTGTCAAGTTGGTCTCAACTTCCGGTTCGAAATCACAGCGACGAATTTTCGAAATTCGAAAATATGAAACTGCAGTTGAAAATGATTTTTGTCAGGGTACTCAAAGAAAAAAGAATTAGTAAAATAGGTCTAATAGTCACAGAGTTACAGTAATGCAGGTCAAATTCACTCATTCGTACAATTCGGTGATTTCGAATGCTTTAAACGTTTTGAAAATATATTTAATCAATACTCACCACCCATTTTTGGGTGGGTAGGTCAAAGTTTCAGAAACATCCTATGGTTAGATTCTGAGAAATCCGATTTGCAGGAAACACATGTTTACTTTACGAGAAAGACCTTTAAACATGCTCCAAATTGTAAAATATACGACTCATGTTGACTTTACGAGAAAGACCCCTAAACATGCTCTAAATTGTAAAAATACGACTCTTTGAATTTTCAATCTCTTTTTTTCGGCTACCCCGGACATTTAAGAAAAAATGATACAATGATTTCACACAACAGGTTAGCTATTAGACTCTCGATTGACAAGAGTTTCATCGCCCTCCCTTCATTATAACCAAAGTTATCGTGGCCTAAAGAATCAACAAATCAGCCTGCTTATCTCTGCTTACCCTAGGCAGAAAATGCTCAGCTTTGAACTCAATCAAGACAGTGACGTAGTGAACGTCTACACCAAGTTTGAACATTCTAGCTCAATTAGAAGGAGAGTTTTTGTGTTCCAAATTCTCAGCCCTTCAAATTGCTTCTATTTTTCACTTTCACTTCAAAATGGCGACCATCAATTGACCTAAATCAAAATTCTACTCCGAACGTTTTTTAGGCCATCCTTGAAGGATTCAGAAAATATAACTCCCGTGTCTGTAAGTAAAATAGCAAAAAAGCCTTTGTGATTTTTCACGTTTCAAGATGGCGGCACTTCCGGTTCAATCCACAAGCTCAATATTTTGGGTACGAATCAGTATTTACTTATCTAGTATCAAAAAAAAAATCAGGTCATTCTGACCTATATTTCTTCGATTTTTTTGAAAACTTTGATCCTTAATTTCACCAAGGGGAGATAATTTAGAAAATTTCTATTTATATTTTTGAAGTCACGTGGGTAAAATCTACTTACATGCTAAATTTCATGAAAATCGTAGAACTATTAAAGAAGTTGTCAAGTTGGTCCCAACTTCCGGTTCGAAATCACAGCGACGAATTTTCGAAATTCGAAAATCTGAAACTGCAGTTGAAAATGATTTTTGTCAAGGTACTCAAAGAAAAAAGAATTAGTAAAATAAGTCAAATAGTCACAAAGTTACAGTAATGCAGGTCAAATTCACTCGTTCGTAAAATTCGGTGATTTCGAATTCGTAAAACGTTTTGAAAATATATTTAATCAAAAACTGCCAACCAGTTTTGGGGGGGTAGGTCAAAGTTTCAGAAATGACACACAAAAAAAATATAATAATAACTAGATCTGCTACTGTCCCATGCAGATATGAAAGCTTTCATATTCATCGTCACGTGTCATTGATTGTATCAAGTATCCTAAATAAAAGGATAAGAAGAAAAAATTATCAAAATTGGTCAAAAACTCGCGAAGTTACAAGTCTAAATATAGTATGAAACATTGCACCCAGGCATAACAATAATCTGAAAACTAAAGGGAAATAACTGAAACTTGTATTACTGTAATGAGACGGATGAGAAAATGAAATGAAAATGGCGGGGAAAAAAAATAAAAATGTCAGGTTGGACAGGCGACCTTACTCCTTGTTACGTACAACCGGGCATTCGAAAGCACGCTAGTTAACTCAATGACAGGCGCGCGTGCTAGCCATTCAGCCATCCAACCCCCCCTTTGAAATCCGACACGTGCAATATGTCATATAGGAAGAATAAGAAGTCGCTCACAACAAAATGGTAAATTAATGAGTTTAGGTCAAAAGGTTGAGCTACTATTTTAGAGTACTTAATAGTTTTAAAGAGACACGTTAAGGGTTGTTCATAGTTAAATGAAAGTTTAATTTTAAATAAGACCAATAAAATTAAGATTTAATAATGCCAGACAAATATTTCCAATATGTTTGGTTATAAGTAGGAAATCATGACGACTTCTTAAGCATGTTTTAAACAAAGGATCATAGACTGAATTATACAAGAATGGCACTCTGCAATAAAAAAAACTGGCCAAAGCAAGATTTCTATGCAGAAATTAAATAATTGCTAGAACCAGAAAAATATTTATCCACTACAATAAATAAGCAACATAGAGAAAATGAAATGAAATTGAATGGGGTTTAACGTCCTACTGTTCTGCTCCTAAAATGGGCTAATGAAGACTGGCATATGCCATAAAGTGTGCAATGAGGGAAATTTTACCCGGGCAGCGGCGTTACGGCCTACGAGGTTGGACAGGCGACCATACTCCTTGTCACGTACAACCAAGAAATCGAAACAACGCCAGTTGACTCAATGACAGACGTTTTGATACAGAGCGCACGTGCTAACCATTCAGCCATGCAACCTCCCTAAAATCGGCAAATTGCTGACCTACAGCGAGAAACATTTCAACCGGCCCAAATTTTCTATTTGAACAGTTTAATTTGCATGGTACCTTTAGTTATCAACCGAATATTACAAAACTTTTAAAAATAAGCTCCCCCTGACCAGCTTAAGCGTTCGCAATAAACGTTTGCCCCTTAAAATCGGCAAATTGCTGACTTTAAAGTGAGAAACATTACAACCGGGCGAAATTTTCTGTTTTATCACTTTTACAGTACCTTTGACTACCAAACGATTATTACAAAACTTTAAAAATAAAAGAGAAAGAGAGAAATGCGGCCTAATGTCCATTCGACACAAACTAGGTCATTTTGTGACTAACATATGTTTTTTAATTTTATTTAAAAACTCCCCTTGCGCTTACTGGTCTTTAGCCTTTGGGAGGAAACCGAAGGACACGGAGAAAACCCACGAGGTTGGACATCATACTTCATGTCACGTGCAACCTGGAGATCGAAACGACGCTCGTTGACTCAATGACAGACGTTACGATACAGCGCGCACATGCTAACCATTCAGCCTCCCTAAATTCGGAAAATTGCTGACTTATAGCAAGAAACATTTCAACCGGGCGAAATTTTCTGTTTTAACAGTTTAATGTGCACGGTACTTTAATTGCCAACCGATTATTACAACTGACCAGCTTAATCGTGTGCAATAAACGTTTGGCCTGAATTGAAAGTTCTGCACGGAGAAAGTTTATCTTGATTTCCCGGCGTGGTTCCCCGTTGTCAGTGAGGCAGAACGGAGGGCCTGACAAGCACAGCTGTCTAGTCGTTCGGATGGGATGAAACACCAAGGTCCCGTGTACACATTGGAGTGCACGTAAAATATCCCTAAGCAGTTGGAATTCGATACTGTTGAATAAGCTCTATACGATGACTAAATGTGTAGATTGTAGTCACCCACACTGCATGTTTCGCTTAACAATGAAAGGGTGCCGTTTTCAATTTTCGATCCTTTTGTTCTTCTACTCCAGATATGTTGGACTGTTGATCGATGGTTTCATATAAAAGACTACCAATAAGACTCTTTGTAGAAGAAGTTCCCAAAAAATATTATGTTGACTTTACGAGAAAGACCCCTAAACATGCTCCAAATTGTAAAAATACGACTTTTTGGATTTTCAATCTCTTTTTTTCGGCTATCCCTGATATTTAAAAAAAATGATACAATGATTTCAAACAACAGGCTAGCTATTAGACTCTCTATTGACAAAAGTTTCATCGCCCTCCCTTCATTATAACCGAAGTTATCGTGCCCTAAAGAATCAACAAAATCAGCATCCTTATCTCTGCTTACCCTAAGCAGAAAATGCTCATCTTTGAACTCAATCATGACATTGACCTAGTGAACGTCTACACCAAGTTTGAACATTCTAGCTTAATTAGAAGGAGAGTTATTGTGTTCCAAAGTCCCGGCCCTTCAAATTGCTTCTATTTTTCATTTTCAATTCAAAATGGTGACCATCACGTGACCGAATCAAAATTCGGATCCGATAGATTTTTAGGCATTCCTTCAGGGATTCTGAAAATATAACTCCCGAGTCTGTAAGTAAAATAGCAAAAAAGCCTTTTTGATTTTTCACGTTTAAAGATGGTGGCACTTCCGGTTCGATCGACAAACTCCATATTTTGTGTACGAATCAGTAATTACTTGTCTAGTATCAAAAAAAAAAATTAGGTCATTCTGACCTATATTTCGACGATTTTTTTTAAAACTTTGATCCTTAATTTCGTCAATGGGAGATAATTTAGAACATTTATAATTATATTTTTGAAGTCACATCGGTAACATCTACTTATACACTAAATTTCATGAAAATCGTACAACTATTAAAGAAGTTCTCAAATTGGTCTAAACTTCCGGTTCGAAATCACAGCGACGAATTTTCGAAATTGGAAAATGCGAAACTGCAGATGAAAATGATTTTTTTCAAGGTATTCAAAGAAAAAAGAATTAGTAAAATCGGTCAAAAAATAACAAAGTTACGACTATGCATTGTCAGTTTTTTCGTTCGTAAAATTCGGTGATTTCGGATTCGTAAAACGTTTTGAAAATATATTTAATCAACAGCCACCACCCATTTTTGGGGGGATAGGTAAAAGTTTCAGAACGATCCTATCGTTAGATTCTGAGAAATCCGATTTGTGGACAAAACACAAAAAAAAATAACAATAATAATCTTAACCGAAACAATAAGCTTTCATATGTAATATGAAAGCTTAATAATAACTAGATCTGCAAAGCAGATATTAAAGCTTTCATATTAACAGTGACTTCCTGTCACATGGCATGGGTCATGTAAATAATCTCATCAACAAACAAAAAATCATTAAAATCGGTCAAAATATAGCGAAGTTTTTATGATTTTTCAATCGTAAACAACTTTATCGGCACGAAAAACATCAAAGACAAAATTCGAAAATGTGACATTTTCAAATAACAATATTTCGACCCTGATCCCGGCTATCCAGAGATGTATTCATTTTGGAAATAGGAGACATATTCTCCAAACTACGGCCTATTGCTTTCATTCACGTGCTCGTTAATGTCGATTTTTCACTTTTTTTCGTATTCAGTTCGAAATGGTGACCATCACGTGACCGAAATCAAAATTCTGATCTGATAGAAATTAGGCATTCCTTCAAGGATTCCGAAAATGTAACTCCCACGTCTGGAAGTAAAATATCGCAAAAGCCTTTGTGATTTATCACGTTTCATGATGGCGGCACTTCCGGTTCGATCTACAAACTCAATATTTTGTGTACGAATCAGTATTTACTAATCTAGTATCCCAAAAAAAATCAGGTCATTCTGACCTATATTTCTTCGATTTTTTTGAAAACTTTGATCCCTAATTTCACCAAGGGGAGATAATCTAGAAAATTTCTAAGGACATCTTTAAAGTTGCATCGGTAAGATCTACTTACATACTAAATTTCATGAAAATCGTACAACTATTAAAAAAGTTGTCAAGTTGGTCTCAACTTCCGGTTCGAAATCACAGCGACGAATTTTCGAAATTCGAAAATCTGAAACTGCAGTTGAAAATGATTTTTGTCAGGGTACTCAAAGAAAAAAGAATTAGTAAAATAGGTCAAATAGTCACACAGTTACAGTAATGCAGGTCAAATTCACTAGTTCGTAAAATTCGATGATTTCGAATGCTTATAACGTTTTGAAAATATATTTAATCAATACTCACCACCCCTTTTCGGGGGGTAGGTCAAAGTTTCAGAAACATCCTATGGTTAGATTCTGAGAAATCCGATTTGCAGGAAACACATGTTGACTCTACGAGAAAGATCTTTAAACATGCTCCAAAATGTAAAAATACGACTTTTTGGATTTTAAATCTCTTTTTTCGGCTACCCCTGACATTTAAGAAAAAATGATACAATGATTTCACACAACAGGTTAGCTATTAGACTTTCGATTGACAAGAGTTTCATCGCCCTCCCTTCATTATAACCAAAGTTATCGTGCCCTAAAGAATCAACAAATCAGCTTGCTTATCTCTGCTTACCCTAGGCAGAAAATGCTCATCTTTGAACTCAATCAAGACAGTGACCTAGTGAACGTCTACCCCAATTTTAAACATTCTAGCTTAATTAGAAGGAGAGTTATTGAGTTCCAAAAACTCGGCCCTTCAAATTGCTTCTATTTTTCATTTTCAATTCAAAATGGTGAGTCCCAGTTGACCTAAATAAAAATTCTACTCCCGACGTTTTTTAGGCCTTCCTCCAAGGATTCAGAAAATATAATTCCCGTGTCTGTGAGTAAAATAGCAAAATGGCGTTTGAGTTTTTTACATTTCAAGATGGTGGTACTTCCGGGTTGAACTACAAACTCCATTTTTTGTGTATGAATCAGTGGTCTCGTAGCTAGTAACCCCAAAAAAATTCAAGATGATTTGACCTATATTTCGTCGATTTTTTTGAAAATTTCGATCCTTAATTTCTCCAAGGGGAGATAATTTAGAAAATTTCTAAAGTCATTTTTCAAGTCGCACCATTAAGGTTTACTTACATATCAAATTTCATGAAAATCGTAAAACTATTAAAGAAGTTGTCAAGTTGGTCTCAACTTCCGGTTCGAAATCACAGCGACGAATTTTCGAAATTCGAAAATCCGAAATTGCAGATTTGAAGTAAATGTCTCAAGGTACTTATAGAAAAAAGAATTAATTAAATAGGTCAAATAGTCACAAAGTTACAGCATTGTAGGTCAAATGCATTCGTTCGTAAAATTCGGTGATTTCGGATTCGTAAAACGTTTTGAAAATATATTTAATCAAGGTTCGCACCCCATTTATGGGGGGGTAGGTCAAAGTTTCAGAAAGATCCTATGGTTAGATTCTGAGAAATCCGATTTGCAGAAAATACACAAAAAAAAAAAATAATAATAACTAGATCTGCTACTGTCCCATGCAGATATGAAAGCTTTCATATTCACAGTCACTTCCTGTCACATGTCATGGGTCATATGAATAATCCGAACAAGGAAAAAAAATCATTAAAATCGGTCACAATCTAGTAAAGTTATTGTGATTTTTCACTCGTAAAGAATTTTGTCAGCACGAAAAACATCAAAGGCAAAAATCGAATTTTTGAAATATTCAAATACCGTATCCCGATTATCTTGAAATGTATTAATGTCAGACATAGGAGACGCATTGAACATACTATGCTCTATTGTGTTTGTTTACAAGTCCGTAAATGTCGATTTTTTCACTATGTTTCATATTCACTTCAAAATGGTGACTACCAGTTGACCTAAGTCAAAATTCTACTTCGAACTTCATCAAGACATTGACCCAGTGAATGCCTATACCAAGTTTGAACATTGTACCCCAATTAGAAGAAGAGTTATTGTGTTCCAGAGTCATCAAGGTATTGGTCTAATAAACACCCACACTAAGTCTAACTGAATTAGAAAGAGAGTTATTGTGTCCCAAACTAGATCATTCCGGGACTAACATATAGTTCGATTTTATTTCAATATTTCGCTTGCGCGTAGAGGTCTTTGGCAGTGGAAGGAAACCGGAGGAAATGACGAAAACCCACCAAGATGGACAGGCGACCTTACTCCTTGTCAGGTACGACCGGAGATTCGAAAACACGCTAGCTGACTCGATGACAGGCTTTATGATACAGCGCGCGCGTGCTAACCATTCAGCCACCAAACTCCCCTTTGAAATCAGACACTGCAATGTGTCATATAAGAAGAATAACAAGTCGCTCACATACAAAATGGTAAATCAATGAGCTTAGGTCAAAAGGTTGAGCTACTATTTTAGAGTATTTAATTGTTTTGTTAAGAGACACGTTAAGGGTTGTTCATAGTTAAATGAAAGTTTAATTTTAAATAAGACGAACGTCTACCAATAAAATGAGGATTTAATAATATTAAAATAAAGTTTCAAATTAAGAATAATTAATTATTGGTCTAATGCAATGAAATGCTTTGATTTGAAGGATGAAATGTACGATGGGTGTCCACACTATGTGGCCAAGGCGTTGACCTGCTAGCCAGGAGGTCGGGTGTTCGATCCCTGCATTGGCCGAGAAAGTTCATCTCGATTTTCTGGCGTGTCCTCTCACCGGCGTGTACACACTGGACTGCACGTAAAAGATTCCTTAGCAGTTGGAATTCGATAATGTTGAATAAGCTCTATACCATGACTAAATGTGCAGATTGTAGCCACCCACACTGCATGTTTTGCTTAACAATGAAAGGGTGCCGTTTTCAATTTTCGATCCTTTTATTCTTCCACTCCTGATATTTTGGACTGTTGATCGATGGTTTCATATAAAAGACTACCGATAAGACTCTTTGTACAAGAAGTTCCCCAAAAATTCTATGTTCACTTTAAGAGAAAAGGATCTTTAAATATGCTCTAAATCGTAAAAATACCACTTTTTTTGGATTTTCGATCTCTTTTTTCTGCTATCCCTGATATTTAAAAAAAATGATACAATGATTTCACACAACAGGCTAGCTATTAGACTCTCGATTGACAAGAGTTTCACCACCCTCCCTTCATTATAACCGAAGTTATTGTGCCCTAAAGAATCAACAAATCAGCATGCTTATCTCTGCTTACCCCAGGCAGAAAATGCTCATATTTACACTCAATCATGACATTGACCTAGTGAACGTCTAACCCAAGTTTAAACATTCTAGTTTAATTAGAAGGAGAGTTATTGTGTTCCAAAAACTCGGCCCTTCAAATTGCTTCTATTTTTCATTTTCAATTCAAAATGGTGACTCCCAGTTGACCTAAATGAAAATTCTACTCCCGACGTTTTTTAGGCCTTCCTCCAAGGATTCAGAAAATATAATTCCCGTGTCTGTAAGTAAAATAGCAAAATGGCGTTTGAGGTTTTTACATTTCAAGATGGTGGCACTTCCGGGTTGAGCTACAAACTCCATTTTTTGTGTACGAATCAGTGGTCTCGGAACTAGTAACCGAAAAAAAATTCAAGATGATTTGACCTATATTTCGTCGATTTTTTTGAAAATTTCGATCCTCAATTTCTCCAAGGGGAGATAATTTAGAAAATTTCTGAAGTCATCTTTCAAGTCGCATCATTAAGGTTTACTCACATATTAAATTTCATGAAAATCGTACAACTACTAAAGAAGGTGCCGAGTTGGTCTAAACTTCCGGTTCGATATCACAGCGTCGAATTTTCGAAATTCCAAAATCCGAAATTGCAGATTTGAAGTAAATGTCTCAAGGTACTCATAGAAAAAAGAATTAATTAAATAGGTCAACTAGTCACAAAGTTACAGCATTGTAGGTCAAATGCATTCGTTCGTAAAATTCGGTGATTTCGGATTCGTAAAACGTTTTGAAAATATATTTAATCAAGGTTCGCACCCCATTTATGGGGGGGTAGGTCAAAGTTTCAGAAAGATCCCATGGTTAGATTCTGAGAAATCCGATTTGCAGAAATGACACAAAAAAAAAAAAATAATAATAACTAGATCTGCTACTGTCCCATGCAGATATGAAAGCTTTCATATTCATCGTCACGTGTCATTGATTGTATCAAATATCCTAAATAAAAGGATAAGAAGAAAAAATTATTAAAATTGGTCAAAAACTCGCGAAGTTACAAGTCTAAATATAGTATGAAACATTGCACCCAGGCATAACAATAATCTGAAAACTAAAGGGAAATAACTGAAACTTGTATTACTGTAATTAGACGGATGAGAAAATGGTATGAAAATGGCGGGAAAAAAAAATTAAAAATGGCAGGTTGGACAGGCGACCTTACTCCTTGTCACGTACAACCGGGCATTCGAAAACACGCTAGTTAACTCAATGACAGGCGCGCGTGCTAACCATTCAGCCACCCAACCCCCCTTTAAAATCAGACACGTGTAATATGTCATAGGAAAAATAACAAGTGGCTCACAAAAAATGGTAAATTAATGAGTTTAGGTCAAAAGGTTGAGCTACTGTTTTAGAGTATTTTTTTATGTTTTAAAGAGACACGTTAAGGGTTGTTCATACTTAAATGAAAGTTTAATTTTAAATAAGACCAATAAAATTAGGATTTAATAATGCCAGACTAATATTAAAATAAAGTTTTCAATTAAGAATAATTAATTATTGGTCTAATGCAATGAAATGCTTTGATTTGACGGATGAAATGTACGATGGGTGTCCACACTATGTGGCTAAGGCGTTGGCCTGCTAGCCAGGAGGTCGGGTGTTCGATCCCTGCATTGTCCGAGAAAGTTCATCTCGATTTTCTGGCGTGTCCCCCCACCCGCCGTGTACACATTGGAGTGCACGTAAAAGATCCCTTAGCAGTTGGAATTCGATACTGTTGAATAAGCTCTATACGATGACTAAATGTGCAGATTGTAGCCACCCACACTGCATGTTTTGCTTAACAATGAAAGGGTGCCGTTTTCAATGTTCGATCCTTTTGTTCTTCTACTCCTGATATGTTGGATTGTTGATCGATGGTTTTATACAAAAGACTACCCATAAGACTCTTTGTAGAAGAAGTTCCCCAAAAATATTAAGTTTACTTTACGAGAAAGACCTCTAAACATGCTCCAAATTGTAAAAATACGACTTTTTGGATTTTCAATCTCTTTTTTTCGCCTATCCCTGATATTTAAAATAAATGATACAATGATTTCACACAACAGGCTAGCTATTGGACTCTCTATTGACAAAAGTTTCACAGCCCTCCCTTCATTATAACCGAAGTTATCGTGCCCTAAAGAATCAACAAATCGGCATGCCTATCTCTGCTTACCCTAGGCAGAAAATGCTCATCTTTGAACTCAATCATGACATTGACCTAGTGAACGTCTACACCAAGTTTGAACATTCTAGCTCAATTAGAAGGAGAGTTATTGTGTTTCAAAGTCTCGGCCCTTCAAATTGCTACTACTTTTCATTTTCAATTCAAAATGGTGACCATCACGTGACCGATATCAAAATTCTGCTCCCTACGATTTTTGGGCCATCCTTCAAGGATTCAGAAAATATAACTCCCGTGTCTGTAAGTGCAATATCGCAAAAGTTCAATTGTTTTTTCACGTTTCAAGATGGTGGCACTTCCGGTTCGATCGACAAACTCCATATTTTGTGTAGGAATCAGTAATTACTTGTCGAGTATCGAAAAATTTTTTTAGGTCATTCTGACCTATATTTCGACGATTTTTTTGAAAATTTTGATCCTTAATTTCACCAAGGGGAGATAATTTAGAAAATTTCTAATTATATTTTTGAAGTCACATCGGTAAGATCTACTTGTATACTAAATTTCATGAAAATCGTACAACTATTAAAGAAGTTGTCAAATTGGTCTAAACTTCCGGTTCGAAATCACAGCGACGAATTTTCGAAATTCGAAAATGTGAAACTGCAGATGAAAACGATTTTTTTCAAGGTATTCAAAGAAAAAAGAATTAGTAAAATCGGTCAAAAAATAACAAAGTTACGACTATGCATTGTCAGTTTTTTCGTTCGTAAAATTCGGTGATTTCGGATTCGTAAAACGTTTTGAAAATATATTTAAACAACGTTCGCACCCCATTTTTGGGGGGGTAGGTCAAAGTTTCAGAAAGATCCCATGGTTAGATTCTGAGAAATCCGATTTGCAGAAAATACACAAAAAAAAAAAAATAATAACTAGATCTGCTACTGTCCCATGCAGATATGAAAGCTTTCATATTCATCGTCACGTGTCATTGATTGTATCAAGTATCCTAAATAAAAGGATAAGAAGAAAAAATTATCAAAATTGGTCAAAAACTCGCGAAGTTACAAGTCTAAATATAGTATGAAACATTGCACCCAGGCATAACAATAATCTGAAAACTTAAGGGAAATAACTGAAACTTGTATTACTGCAATGAGACGGATGAGAAAATGAAATGAAAATGGCGGGAAAAAAAAATAAAAATGTCAGGTTGGACAGGCGACCTTACTCCTTGTCACGTACAACCGGGCATTCGAAAACACGCTAGTTAACTCAATGACAGGCGCGCGTGCTAGCCATTCAGCCATCCAACCCCCCCTTTGAAATCCGACACGTGCAATATGTCATATAGGAAGAATAAGAAGTCGCTCACAACAAAATGGTAAATTAATTAGTTTAGGTCAAAAGGTTGAGCTACTATTTTAGAGTACTTAATAGTTTTAAAGAGACACGTTAAGGGTTGTTCATAGTTAAATGAAAGTTTAATTTTAAATAAGACCAATAAAATTAGGATTTAATAATGCCAGACAAATATTTCCAATACGTTTGGTTATAAGTAGGAAATCATGACGACTTCTTAAGCATGTTTTAAACAAAGGATCATAGACTGAATTATACAAGAATGGCACTCTGCAATAAAAAAAAACTGGCCAAAGCAAGATTTCTATGCAGAAATTAAATAATTGCTAGAACCAGAAAAATATTTATCCACTACAATAAATAAGCAACATAGAGAAAATGAAATGAAATTGAATGGGGTTTAACGTCCTACTGTTCTGCTCCTAAAATGGGCTGATGAAGACTGGCATATGCCATAAAGTGTGCAATGAGGGAAATTTTACCCGGGCAGCAGCGTTACGGCCTACGAGGATGGACAGGCGACCATACTCCTTGTCACGTACAACCAAGAAATCGAAACAACGCCAGTTGACTCAATGACAGACGTTTTGATACAGAGCGCACGTGCTAACCATTCAGCCACGCAACCTCCCTAAAATCGGCAAATTGCTGACCTACAGCGAGAAACATTTCAACCGGCCCAAATTTTCTATTTGAACAGTTTAATTTGCATGGTACCTTTAGTTATCAACCGAATATTACAAAACTCTTAAAAATAAGCTCCCCCTGACCAGCTTAAGCGTTCGCAATAAACGTTTGCCCCTTAAAATCTGCAAATTGCTGACTTTAAAGTGAGAAACATTACAACCGGGCGAAATTTTCTGTTTTATCACTTTTACAGTACCTTTGATTACCAACCGATTATTACAAAACTTTAAAAATAAAAGAGAAAGAGAGAAATGCGGCCTAATGTCCATTCGACACAAACTAGGACATTTTGTGACTAACATATGCTTTTTAATTTTATTTAAAAACTCCCCTTGCGCTTACTGGTCTTTAGCCTTTGGGAGGAAACCGAAGGACACGGAGAAAACCCACGAGGTTGGACATCATACTTCATGTCACGTGCAACCTGGAGATCGAAACAACGCTCGTTGACTCCATGACAGACGTTACGATACAGCGCGCACATGCTAACCATTCAGCCTCCCTGAATTCGGAAAATTGCTGACTTATAGCAAGAAACATTTCAACCGGGCGAAATTTTCTGTTTTAACAGTTTAATGTGCACGGTACTTTAATTGCCAACCGATTATTACAACTGACCAGCTTAATCGTGTGCAATAAACGTTTGGCCTGAATTGAAAGTTCTGCACGGAGAAAGTTCATCTTGATTTCCCGGCGTGGTTCCCCGTTGTCAATGAGGCAGAACGGAGGGCCTGATAAGCACAGCTGTCTAGTCGTTCGGATGGGATGAAACACCAAGGTCCCGTGTACACATTGGAGTGCACGTAAAATATCCCTAAGCAGTTGGAATTCGATACTGTTGAATAAGCTCTATACGATGACTAAATGTGTAGATTGTAGTCACCCACACTGCATGTTTTGCTTAACCATGAATGGTTGCCGTTTTCAATTTTCGATCCTTTTGTTCTTCTACTCCAGATATGTTGGACTGTTGATCGATGGTTTCATATAAAAGACTACCAATAAGACTCTTTGTAGAAGAAGTTCCCAAAAAATATTAAGTTGACTTTACGAGAAAGACCTCTAAACATGCTCCAAATTGTAAAAATACGACTTTTTGGATTTTCAATCTCTTTTTTTCGGCTATCCCTGATATTTAAAAAAATTGATACAATGATTTCAAACAACAGGCTAGCTATTAGACTCTCTATTGACAAAAGTTTCATCGCCCTCCCTTCATTATAACCGAAGTTATCGTGCCCTAAAGAATCAACAAATCAGCATCCTTATCTCTGCTTACCCTAAGCAGAAAATGCTCATCTTTGAACTCAATCATGACATTGACCTAGTGAACGTCTACACCAAGTTTGAACATTCTAGCTTAATTAGAAGGAGAGTTATTGTGTTCCAAAGTCCCGGCCCTTCAAATTGCTTCTATTTTTCATTTTCAATTCAATATGGTGACCATCACGTGACCGAAATCAAAATTCGGATCCGATAGATTTTTAGGCATTCCTTCAAGGATTCTGAAAATATAACTCCCGAGTCTGTAAGTAAAATAGCAAAAAAGCCTTTTTGATTTTTCACGTTTAAAGATGGTGGCACTTCCGGTTCGATCGACAAACTCCATATTTTGTGTACGAATCAGTAATTACTTGTCTAGTATCAAAAAAAAAAATTAGGTCATTCTGACCTATATTTCGACGATTTTTTTGAAAACTTTGATCCTTAATTTCGTCAAGGGGAGATAATTTAGAACATTTATACTTATATTTTTGAAGTCACATCGGTAACATCTACTTATACACTAAATTTCATGAAAATCGTACAACTATTAAAGAAGTTCTCAAATTGGTCTAAACTTCCGGTTCGAAATCACAGCGACGAATTTTCGAAATTGGAAAATGCGAAACTGCAGATGAAAATGATTTTTTTCAAGGTATTCAAAGAAAAAAGAATTAGTAAAATCGGTCAAAAAATAACAAAGTTACGACTATGCATTGTCAGTTTTTTCGTTCGTAAAATTCGGTGATTTCGGATTCGTAAAACGTTTTGAAAATATATTTAATCAACAGCCACCACCCATTTTTGGGGGGATAGGTAAAAGTTTCAGAACGATCCTATCGTTAGATTCTGAGAAATCCGATTTGTGGACAAAACACAAAAAAAAAATAACAATAATAATCTTAACAGAAATAATAAGCTTTCATATGTAATATGAAAGCTTAATAATCTTAACAGAAACAATAAGCTTTCATATGTAATATGAAAGCTTAATAATAACTTTAACAGAAACAATAAGCTTTCATATGTAATATGAAAGCTTAATAATAATAACTTTAACAGAAACAATAAGCTTTCATATGTAATATGAAAGCTTAACTAGATCTGCTACTGTCCCATGCAGATATGAAAGCTTTCATATTCACAGTCACTTCCTGTCACATGTCATGGGTCGTATGAATAATCCGTAAAGAATTTTGTCAGCACGAAAAACATCAAAGGCAAAAATCGAATTTTTGAAATATTCAAATACCGTATCCCGACTATCCTGAAATGTATTAATGTCAGACATAGGAGACGCATTGAACATACTATGCTCTATTGTGTTTGTTTACAAGTCCGTAAATGTCGATTTTTCACTATGTTTCATATTCACTTCAAAATGGTGACTACCAGTTGACCTAAATCAAAATTCTACTTCGAACTTCATCAAGACATTGACCTAGTGAATGCCTATACCAAGTTTGAACATTGTACCCCAATTACAAGAAGAGTTATTGTGTTCCAGAGTCATCAAGGTATTGGCCTAATAAACACCCACACCAAGTCTAGCTGAATTAGAAAGAGAGTTATTGTGTCCCAAACTAGATCATTTCGGGAATAACATATAGTTTGATTTTATTTCAATATTTCGCTTGCGCGTAGAGGTCTTTAGCAGTGGAAGGAAACCGGAGGAAATGAAGAAAACCCACCAAGATGGACAGGTGACCTTACTCCTTGTCAGGTACGACCGGAGATTCGAAAACACGCTAGCTGACTCAATGACAGGCTTTATGATACAGCGCGCGCGTGCTAACCATTCAGCCACCAAACTCCCCTTTGAAATCGGACACGTGCAATATGTCATATAAGAAGAATAACAAGTCGCTCACATACAAAATGGTAAATTAATGAGCTTAGGTCAAAAGGTTGAGCTACTGTTTTAGAGTATTTAATTGTTTTAAAGAGACACGTTAAGGGTTGTTCATAGTTAAATGAAAGTTTAACTTTAAATAAGACGAACGTCTACCAATAAAATGAGGATTTAATAATATTAAAATAAAGTTTCAAATTAAGAATAATTAATTATTGGTCTAATGCAATGAAATGCTTTGATTTGACAGATGAAATGTACGATGGGTGTCCACACTATGTGGCGAAGGCGTTGACCTGCTAGCCAGGAGGTCGGGTGTTCGATCCCTGCATTGGCCGAGAAAGTTCATCTCGATTTTTTGGCGTGTCCTCCCACCGGCGTGTACACATTGGAGTGCACGTAAAAGATTCCTTAGCAGTTGGAATTCGATAATGTTGAATAAGCTCTATACGATGACTAAATGTGCAAATTGTAGCCACCCACACTGCATGTTTTGCTTAACAATGAAAGGGTGCCGTTTTCAATTTTCGATCCTTTTATTCTTCTACTCCTGATATTTTGGACTGTTGATCGATGGTTTCATATAAAAGACTACCGATAAGACTCTTTGTACAAGAAGTTCCACAAAAATATTATGTTGACTTTAAGAGAAAAGGACCTTTAAAAATGCTCTAAATCGTAAAAATACGACTTTTTGGATTTTCGATCTCTTTTTTCTGCTATCCCTGATATTTAAAAAAATTGATACAATGATTTCACACAACAGGCTAGCTATTAGACTCTCGATTGACAAGAGTTTCACCACCCTCCCTTCAATATAACCGAAGTTATTGTGCCCTAAAGAATCAACAAATCAGCATGCGCATCTCTGCTTACCCCAGGCAGAAAATGCTCATCTTTACCCTCAATCATGACATTGACCTAGTGAACGTCTACCCCAAGTTTAAACATTCTAGCTTAATTAGAAGGAGAGTTATTGTGTTCCAAAAACTCGACCCTTCAAATTGCTTCCATTTTTCATTTTCAATTCAAAATGGTGACTCCCAGTTGACCTAAATGAAAATTCTACTCCAGACGTCTTTTAGGCCTTCCTCCAAGGATTCAGAAAATATAATTCCCGTGTCTGTAATTAAAATAGCAAAATGGCGTTTGAGGTTTTTACATTTCAAGATGGTGGCACTTCCGGGTTGAGCTACAAACTCCATTTTGTGTGTACGAATCAGTGGTCTCGCAGCTAGTAACCCCCCAAAAAAATCAAGATGATTTGACCTATATTTCGTCGATTTTTTTGAAAATTTCGATCCTCAATTTCTCCAAGGGGAGATAATTTAGAAAATTTCTAAAGTCATTTTCAAGTCGCATCATTAAGGTTTACTTACATATTAAATTTCATGAAAATCGTACAACTACTAAAGAAGTTGTCGAGTTGGTCTAAACTTCCGGTTCGAAATCACAGCGACGAATTTTCGAAATTCGAAAATCCGAAATTGCAGATTTGAAGTAAATGTCTCAAGGTACTCATAGAAAAAAGAATTAATTAAATAGGTCAAATAGTCACAAAGTTACAGCATTGTAGGTCAAATGCATTCGTTCGTAAAATTCGGTGATTTCGGAATCGTAAAACGTTTTGAAAATATATTTCATCAAGGTTCGCACCCCATTTATAGGGGGGTAGTTCAAAATTTCAGAAAGATCCTATGGTTAGATTCTGAGAAATCCGATTTGCAGAAAATACACAAAAAAAAAAATAATAATAATAATAACTTTAACAGAAACAATAAGCTTTCATATGTAATATGAAAGCTTAATAATAATCTTAACAAAAACAATAAGCTTTCATATGTAATATGCAAGCTTAATAATAATCAGCTTTCATATGTAATATGAAAGCTTAATAATAATCTTAACAAAAACAATAAGCTTTCATATGTAATATGAAAGCTTAATAATCTTAACAAAAACAATAAGCTTTCATATATAATATGAAAGCTTAATAATAATCTTAACAAAAACAATAAGCTTTCATATGTAATATGAAAGCTTAATAAGTAGATCTGCAAAGCAGATATTAAAGCTTTCATATTAACAGTCACTTCCTGTCACATGGCATGGGTCATGTAAATAATCTCATCAACAAACAAAAAATCATTAAAATCGGTCAAAATATAGCGAAGTTTTTATGATTTTTCAATCGTAAACAACTTTATCGGCACGAAAAACATCAAAGACAAAATTCGAAAATGTGACATTTTCAAATAACAATATTTCGACCCTGATCCCGGCTATCCAGAAATGTATTCATTTTGGATATAGGAGACATATTCTCCAAACTACGGCCTATTGCTTTCATTCACGTGCTCGTTAATGTCGAATTTTCACCTTTTCTCATATTCAGGTAGAAATGGTGACCATCACGTGACCGAAATCAAAATTCTGATCCGATAGATTTTTAGGCATTCCTTCAAGGATTCCGAAAATGTAACTCCCATGTCTGTAAGTAAAATATCGCAAAAGCCTTTGTGATTTATCACGTTTCAAGATGGCGGCACTTCCGGTTCGATCCACAAACTCAATATTTTGTGTACGAATCAGTATTTACTTATCTAGTATCAAAAAAAAAAATCAGGTCATTCTGACCTATATTTCTTCGATTTTTTTTGAAAACTTTGATCCCTAATTTCACCAAGGGGAGATAATTTAGAAAATTTCTAAGGACATCTTTAAAGTTGCATCGGTAAGATCTACTTACATACTAAATTTCATGAAAATCGTACAACTATTAAAGAAGTTGTCAAGTTGGTCTCAACTTCCGGTTCGAAATCACAGCGACGAATTTTCGAAATTCGAAAATCTGAAACTGCAGTTGAAAAAGATTTTTGTCAGGGTACTCAAAAGAAAAAAGAATTAGTAAAATAGGTTTAATAGTCACAGAGTTTCCGTAATGCAGGTCAAATTCACTCGTTCGTAAAATTCGGTGATTTCGAATGCTTTAAACGTTTTGAAAATATATTTAATCAATACTCACCACCCATTTTTGGGTGGGTAGGTCAAAGTTTCAGAAACATCCTATGGTTAGATTCTGAGAAATCCGATTTGCAGGAAACACAAGTTGACTTTACGATAAAGACTTTTAAACATGCTCCAAATTGTAAAAAATACGACTCTTTGGATTTTCAATCCCTTTTTTTCGGCTACCCCGGACATTTAAGAAAAAATGATACAATGATTTCACACAACAGGTTAGCTATTAGACTCTCGATTGACAAGAGTTTCATCGCCCTCCCTTCATTATAACCAAAGTTATCGTGCCCTACAGAATCTACAAATCAGCTTGCTTATCTCTGCTTACCCTTGGCAGAAAATGCTCATCTTTGAACTCAATCAAGACAGTGACCTAGTGAACGTCTACACCAAGTTTGAACATTCTAGCTCAATTAGAAGGATTGTTATTGTGTTCCAAATTCTCGGCCCTTCAAATTGCTTCTATTTTTCACTTTCACTTCAAAATGGCGACCATCAATTGACCTAAATCAAAATTCTACTCCGAACGTTTTTTAGGCCATCCTTGAAGGATTCAGAAAATATAACTCCCGTGTCTGTAAGTAAAATAGCAAAAAAGCCTTTGTGATTTTTCACGTTTCAAGATGGCGGCACTTCCGGTTCAATCCACAAACTCAATATTTTGGGTACGAATCAGTATTTACTTATCTAGTATCCAAAAAAAACATCAGGTCATTCTGACCTATATTTCTTCGATTTTTTGAAAACTTTGATCCTTAATTTCACCAAGGGGAGATAATTTAGAAAATTTCTATTTATATTTTTGAAGTCACGTGGGTAAGATCTACTTACATACTAAATTTCATGAAAATCGTGGAAATATTAAAGAAGTTGTCAAGTTGGTCTCAACTTCCGGTTCGAAATCACAGCGATGAATTTTCGAAATTCGAAAATCTGAAACTGCAGTTGAAAATGATTTTTGTCAAGGTACTCAAATAAAAAAGAATTAGTAAAATAGGTCAAATAGTCGCAGAGTTACAGTAATGGAGGTCAAATTCACTCGTTCGTAAAATTCTGTGATTTCGAATTCGTAAAACGTTTTGAAAATATATTTAATCAAAAACTGCCACCCAGTTTTGGGGGGGTAGGTCAAAGTTTCAGAAAGATCCCATGGTTAGATTCTGAGAAATCCGATTTGCAGAAATGACACAAAAAAAAAAAAATAATAATAATAATAACTAGATCTGCTACTGTCCCATGCAGATATGAAAGCTTTCATATTCATCGTCACGTGTCATCGATTATATCAAGTATCTCAAATAAAAGGATAAGAATAACAAACTATCAAAATTGGTCAAAAACTCGCGAAGTTACAAGTCTAAATATAGTATGAAACATTGAGTAATCTGAAAACTAAAGGGAAATAACTGATACTTGTGTTGCTGTAATCGGGATGACTTCCGATTTCAAAACTTTCAGAAAAATGAAATGAAAATGGTAAGAAAACATCGAAAAATTAAATGAGATAACTTTGAACAAAACTAAAACTTTTTGAATCAGGTTGAACTCAACTGTTTGAATATGTACGTTAAATATGTAGATTTGGAAAATTATAAAGACATAATATCAAAATCGGTCAAAAACTCGCAAAGTTACAAATTTAAATGTAGTGAGAAACATTGCACCCGGGCAAAAAAATAATCTTTAAACTAAAGGGAAATAACTGAAACTTGTATAGCTGTAATCAGACTTCCAAGATATGTTATATAATTATGGTTTCCAATATGTTTGGTTATAAGTATGAAATCGTGACGACTTCTTAAGCATGTTTTAAACAAAGGATCATAGACTGCAATATACAAGAATGGCACTCTGCAATAAAAAAAAATGGCCAGAGATTTCTATGCAGAAATTAAATAATTGCTAAAACCAGAAAAATATTTATCCACTATAATAAATAAGCAACATAGAGAAAATGAAATGAAATTGAATGGGGTTTAACGTCCTACTGTTCTGCTCCTACAATGGGCTAATGAAGATGGGCATACGCCATAAAGTGTGCAATGAGGGAAATTTTACCCGGGCAGCGGCGTTACGGCCTATGAGGTGGCTAAGGCGACCATACTCCTTGTCACGTACAACCAAGAAATCGAAACAAGGCCAGTTGACTCAATGACAGACGTTATGATACAGAGCGCACGTGCTAACCATTCAGCCACGCAACCTCCCTAAAATCGGCAAATTGCTGACTTACAGCGAGAAACATTTCAACCGGGCCAAATTTTCTATTTTAACAGTTTAATTTGCACCGTACCTTTAGTTATCAACCGAATATTACAAAACTTTTAAAAATAAGCTCCCCCTGACCAACTTAATCGCTCGCAATAAACGTTTGCCCCTTAAAATCGACAAATTGCTGACTTTAAAGTGAGAAACATTACAACCGGGCCAAATTTTCTGTTTTATCACTTTAACAGTACCTTTGATTACCAACCGATTATTACAAAACTTTCAAAAGAGAAAGAGAGAAATGCGGCCTAACGTCCATTCGACACAAACTAGGTCATTTTTATGTTTTTTGATTTTATTTAAAAACTCCCCTTGCACGTACTGGTCATTAGCCGTTGGGAGGAAACCGAAGAACACGGAGAAAACCCACAAGGTTGGACATCATACACCATGACACGTGCAACCTGGAGATCGAAACGACGCCCGTTGGCTCAGTGACAAAGGTTACGATACAGCGAGCACATGCTAACCATTCAGCCTCCCTGAATTCGGAAAATTGCTGACTTATAGCAAGAAACATTTCAACCGGGCGAAATTTTCTGTTTTAACAGTTTAATGTGCACGGTACTTTAATTACCAACCGATTATTACAAAACTTTTGAAAATAAGCTCCAACTGACCAGCTTAATCGTATGCAATAAACGTTTTCGCCTGAATTGAAAGTTCTGCACGGAAAAAGTTCATCTCGATTTCCCGGCGTGGTTCCCCTTGTCAGTAAGGCAGAACGGAGGGCCTGACAAGCACAGCTGTCTAGTCCTTCGGATGGGACGAAAAACCAAGGTCCCGTGCACAGATTGGAGTGCACGTAAAATATCCCTAAGCAGTTGGAATTCGATACTGTTGAATAAACTCTATACGATGACTAAATGCGTAGATTGTAGTCACCCACACTGCATGTTTCGCTTTTGTTCTTCTATTCCTGATATGTTGGACTGTTGATCGATGGTTTCATATAAAAGACTACCAATAAGACTCTTTGTAGAAGAAGTTCCCAAAAAATAGTATGTTGACTTTACGAGAAAGACCTCTAAACATGCTCCAAATTGTAAAAATACGACTTTTTGGATTTTCAATCTCTTTTTTTCGGCTATCCCTGATATTTAAAAAAAATGATACAATGATTTCATACAACAGGCTAGCTATTAGACTCTCTATTGACAAAAGTTTCACCGCCCTTCCTTCATTATAACCGAAGTTATCGTCCCCTAAAGAATCAACAAATCAGCATGCTTATCTCTGCTTACCCTAAGCAGAAAATGCTCATCTTTGAACTCAATCATAACATTGACCTAGTGAACGTCTACAACAAGTTTGAACATTCTAGCTTAATTAGAATGAGAGTTATTGTGCTCCAAAGTCTCAGCCCTTCAAATTTCTACTACTTTTCATATTCACTTCAAAATGGCAACCACCAGTTGACCTAAATCAAAATTCTGCTCCCTGTGATTTTTGGGCCATCCTTCAAGGATTGAGAAAATATAATTCTCGTGTCTGTAAATAAAAAATAGCAAAAAAGCCTTAGGGATTTTTCACTTTTCAAGATGGTGGCACTTCCGGATTGAGCTACAAACTCCATTTTTTGTGTACTAATCAGTGGTTTCGTAGGTAGTATCTAGAAAAAAATTCAAGATGATCTGACCTATATTTCGTCGATTTTTTTTTGAAAATTTCGATCCTCAATTTCTCCAAGGGGAGATAATTTAGAAAATTTTAAAAGCCATTTTTAAACTCGCATCGGTAAGATATACTTACATTCCAAATTTCATAAAAATCGTGTATCTATTAAAGAAGTTGTCAAATTGGTCATGACTTCCGGAACGAAATCACAGCGACGAATTTTCGAAATTCGAAAATTTGAAATTGCAGGTGAAATTGGTTTTCGTCAAGGTTTTCAACAAAGAAATGTTTTTTAGTAAAATAGGTCTATCAATAACAAAGTTACGACTATGCATTGTTAATTTTTTCGTTCGTAAAATTCGGTGATTTCGAATTCGCAAAACGTTTCGAAAATATATTTAATCAACAGCCACCACCCATTTTTTGGGGGTAGGTCAAAGTTTCAGAAACATCCTATGGTTAGATTCTGTGAAATCCGATTTGCAGGAGAAACACAAAAAAAAAAAATAATAATAATCTTAACAGAAACAATAAGCTTTCATATGAAATATGAAAGCTTAATAATATTAATCTTAGTAATTTCAATAGTCTTTCACCATTGAAAAATGGTGAAAGCCTAAAAATAGTATGAAACATTGCACCCAGGCATAACAATGATCTGAAAACTAAAGGGAAATAACCAAAACTTGTATTACTGTAATGAGACGGATGAGAAAATGAAATGAAAATTGACGGAAAAAAATTAAAAATGGCAGGTTGGACAGGCGACCTTACTCCTTGTCACGTACAACCGGGCATTCGAAAACACGCTAGTTAACTCAATGACAGGCGCGCGTGCTAACCATTCAGCCCCCCCCCCCTCCTTTGAAATCAGACACGTGCAATATGTCATATATAGGAAGAATAACAAGCCGCTCACAACAAAATGGTAAATTAATGAGTTTAGGGCAAAAAGGCGTCTACAGCACACGGTGTTTCCAGGCGGTCACCCATCCAAGTACTAACCGGGCCCGACGTTGCTTAACTTCAGTGATCAGACGAGATCTGGTGTTTTCAAAGTGGTACGGCCGTAGACGAGAGAAGGTGGGCATAACCCGTAATTATACTTACTTGAATTGACCCGCTTATTGATTTTTTTTTGGGGGGGGGGGGAGTGGGGGTTGTCGGTTTTAAAAAGGCATCAACAGCACCCGGTGTTCCCAGGCGGTCACCCATCCAAGTACTGACTGGTGTTTTCAACGTGGTTTGGCCGTAGACGAGAGAAGGTGGACAGAAACCGTAGTTATACTTACTTGAATTGACCCGCTTATTGATTTTTTTTGTGTGTGTGTGGGGGGGGGGGGTGTCGGTTTTAAAAAGGCGTCTACAGCACCCGGTGTTCCAAGGCGGTCACCCATCCAAGTACTGACCGAGCCCGACGTTGCTTAACTTCAGTGATCGGACGTGAACTGGTGTTTTCAACGTGGTGTGACCGTAGACGAGAGAAGTTGGACAGAACCCATACTTGTGCTTACTCAAATTCTTTGTGTGTCTATTTCCCTGGGGAGACGTGCCGAGCGGAGAGCTGGAGTGGTGCAAAAGAGTGCGTGCCGTGGTCTGATTGACGGAAAATTGATTTTTTTACGAAGAATCAGGGCAAAAAGGCGTCTACGGCACCCGGTGTTCCCAGGCGTTCACCCATCCAAGTACTAACCGGGCCCGTCGTTGCTTAACTTCAGTGATCGGACGAGAACTGGTGTTTTCAACGTGGTATGGCCTTAGACGAGAGAAGGTGGACAGAACCCGTAGTTATACTTACCTGAATTGACCCGCTTATTGATTTTTTTGTTTGTTTTTTTTTTTTAGAGTATTTAATTGTTTTAAAGAGACACGTTAAGGGTTGTTCATAGTTAAATGAAAGTTTAATTTTAAAAAAAGACCAATAAAATTAGGATTTAATAATGCCAGACTAATATTAAAATAAAGTTTTAAATTAAGAATAATTAATTATTGGTCTAATGCAATGAAATGATTTGATTTGACGGATGAAATGTACAATGGGTGTCCACACTATGTGGCTAAGGCGTTGGCCTGCTAGCCAGGAGGTCGGGTGTTCGATCCCTGCATTGGCCGAGAAAGTTCATCTCGATTTTCTGGCGTGTCCCCCCACCCGCCGTGTACACATTGGAGTGCACGTAAAAGATCCCTTAGCAGTTGGAATTCGATATTGTTGAAAAAGCTCTATACGATGACTAAATGTGCAGATTGTAGCCACCCACACTGCATGTTTTGCTTAACAATGAAAGGGTGCCCGTTTTCAATTTTCGATCCTTTTATTCTTCTTCTATATTTTGGACTGTTGATCGATGGTTTCATATAAAAGACTACCGATAAGACTCTTTGTAGAAGAAGTTCCCCAAAAATATTATGTTGACTTTAAGAGAAAAGGACTTTTAAAAATGCTCCAAATCGTAAAAATACGACTTTTTGGATTTTCGATCTCTTTTTTCTGCTTCCCCTGATATTTAAAAAAAAATGATATAATGATTTCACACAACAGGCTAGCTATTAGACTCTCGATTGACAAGAGTTTCACCACACTCCCTTCATTATAACCGAAGTTATTGTGCCCTAAAGAATCAACAAATCAGCATGCTTATCTCTGCTTACCCTAGGCCGAAAATGCTCATCTTTGCACTCAATCATGACATTGACCTAGTGAACGTCTACACCAAGTTTGAACATTCTAGCTCAATTGGAAGGAGAGTTATTGTGTTTCAAAGTCTCGGCCCTTCAAATTACTACTACTTTTCATATTCACTTCAAAATGGCAACCATCAGTTGACCTAAATCAAAATTCTGCTCCCAGCGATTTTTGGGCCATCCTTCAAGGATTTAGAAAATATAACTCCCATGTCTGTAAGTAAAATAGCAAAAAAACCTTAGGGATTTTTCATGTTTGAAGATGGTGGCACTTCCGGTTCGATCGACAAACTCCATATTTTGTGTAGGAATCAGTAATTACTTGTTGAGTATTTAATTTTTTTTAGGTCATTCTGACCTATATTTCGACGATTTTTTTTAAAACTTTGATCCTTAATTTCACCAAGGGGAGATAATTTAGAAAATTTCTAATTATATTTTTGAAGTCACATGGGTAAGATCTACTTATATACTAAATTTCATGAAAATCGTACAACTATTAAAGAAGTTGTCAAATTGGGCTAAACTTCGGGTTCGAAATCACAGCGACGAATTTTCGAAATTCGAAAATGTGAAACTGCAGTTGAAATTGATTTTTTTCAAGGTATTCAAAGAAAAAAGAATTAGTAAAATCCGTCAAAAAATAGCAAAGTTACGACTATGCATTGTCAGCTTTTCGTTCGTAAAATTCGGTGATTTCGAATTCGCAAAACGTTTTCAAAATATATTTAATCAACAGCCACCACCCATTTTTGGGGGGGTAGGTCAGAGTTTCAGAAACATCCTATGGTTAGATTCTGTGAAATCCGATTTGCAGGAAAAACACAAAAAAAAAATAATAACTAGATCTGCAAAGCAGATATTAAAGCTTTCATATTAACAGTCACTTCCTGTCACATGTCATGGGTCATGTAAATAATCTCATCAACAAAAAAATAAATCATTAAAATCGGTCAAAATATAGCGAAGTTTTTATAATTTTTCAATCGTAAACAACTTTATCGGCACGGAAAACATCAAAAATAAAATTCGAAAATGTGACATTTTCAAATAACAATATTTCGACCCTGATCCCGGCTATCCAGAAATGTATTCATTTTGGAAATAGGAGACATATTCTCCAAACTACGGCCTATTGCTTTCATTCGCGTGCTCGTTAATGTCGATTTTTACCTTTTCTCATATTCAGTTCGAAATGGTGACCATCACGTGGCCGAAATCAAAATTCTGATCTGATAGATTTTTAGGCATTCCTTCAAGGATTCCGAAAATGTAACTCCCATGCCTGTAAGTAAAATATCGCAAAAGCCTTTGTGATTTTTCAGGTTTCAAGATGGCGGCACTTCCGGTTCGATCTACAAACTCAATATTTTGTGTACGAATCAGTATTTACTTATCTAGTATCAGAAAAAAAATCAGGTCATTCTGACCTATATTTCTTCGATTTTTTTGAAAACTTTGATCCCTAATTTCACCAAGGGGAGATAATTTAGAAAATTTCTAAGGACATCTTTAAAGTTGCATCGGCAAGATCTACTTACATACTAAATTTCATGAAAATCGTACAACTATTAAAGAAGTTGTCAAGTTGGTCTCAACTTCCGGTTCGAAATCACAGCGACGAATTTTCGAAAATCTGAAACTGCAGAGTTGAAAATGATTTTTGTCATGGTACTCAAAGAAAAAAGAATTAGTAAAATAGGTCAAATAGTCACAGAGATACAGTAATGCAGGTCAAATTCACTCGTTCGTAAAATTCGGTGATTTCGAATGCTTTAAACGTTTTGAAAATATATTTAATCAATACTCACCATCCTTTTTTTTGTGGGGGGGGGGGGTAAGTCAAAGTTTCAGAAACATCCTATGGTTAGATTCTGAGAAATCCGATTTGCAGGAAACACATGTTGACTTTACGAGAAAGACCCTTAAACATGCTCTAAATTGTAAAAATACGACTCTTTGAATTTTCAATCTCTTTTTTTCGGCTACCCCGGACATTTAAGAAAAATGATACAATGATTTCACGCAACAGATTAGCTATTAGACTCTCGATTGACAAGAGTTTCATCGCCCTCCTTTCATTATAACCAAAGTTATCGTGCCCTAAAGAATCAACAAACCAGCTTGCTTATCTCTGCTTACCCTAGGCAGAAAATGCTCATCTTTAAACTCAATCATGACATTGACCTAGTGAACGTCTACACCAAGTTTGAACATTCTAGCTCAATTAGAAGGAGAGTTATTGTGTTCCAAATTCTCGGCCCTTCAAATTGCTTCTATTTTTCACTTTCACTTCAAAATGGCGACCATCAATTGACCTAAATCAAAATTCTACTCCGAACGTTTTTGGGGCCATCATTGAAGGATTCAAAAAATATAACTCCCGTGCCTGTAAGTAAAATAGCAAAAAAGCCTTTGTGATTTTTCACGTTTCAAGATGGCGGCACTTCCGGTTCAATCCACAAACTCAATATTTTGTGTACTAATCAGTATTTACTTATCTAGTATCCAATAAAACCATCATGTCATTCTGACCTATATTTTTTCGATTTTTTTGAAAACTTTGATCCTTAATTTCACCAAGGGGAGATAATTTAGAAAATTTCGATTTATATTTTTGAAGTCACGGGGGTAAGATCTACTTACATACTAAATTTCACGAAAATCGTACAACTATTAAAGAAGTTGTCAAGTTGGTCTCAAATTCCGGTTCGAAATCACAGCGACGAATTTTCGAAATTCGAGAATCTGAAACTGCAGTTGAAAATGATTTTTGTCAAGGTACTCAAAGAAAAAAGAATTAGTAAAATAGATCAAATAGTCACAGAGTTACAGTAATGCAGGTCAAATTCACTCATTCGTAAAATTCTGTGATTTCGAATTCGTAAAACGTTTTGAAAATATATTTAATCAAAAACTGCCACCAAGTTTTGGGGGGGTAGGTCAAAGTTTCAGAAAGATCCCATGGTTAGATTCTGAGAAATCCGATTTGCAGAAATGACACAAAAAAAAAAAATAATAATAATAACTAGATCTGCAAAGCAGATATTAAAGCTTTCATATTAACAGTCACTATCTGTCACATGTCATGGGTCATGTAAATAATCTCATCAACAAAAAAAAAAATCATTAAAATCGGTCAAAATATAGCGAAGTTTTTATGATTTTTCAATCGTAAACAACTTTATCGGCACGAAAAACATCGAAGACAAAATTCGAAAATGTGACATTTTCAAATAACAATATTTCGACCCTGATCCCGGCTATCCAGAAATGTATTCATTTTGGAAATAGGAGACATATTCTCCAAACTACGGCCTATTGCTTTCATTCACGTGCTCGTTAATGTCGATTTTTCACCTTTTCTCATATTCAGTTCGAAATGGTGACCATCACGTGACCGAAATCAAAATTCTGATCCGATAGATTTTTAGGCATTCCTTCAAGGATTCCGAAAATGTAACTCCCAGGTCTGTAAGTAAAATATCGCAAAAGCCTTTGTCATTTTTCACGTTTCAAGATGTCGGACTTACGGTTCGATCCACAAACTCAATATTTTGTGTACGAATCAGTATTTACCTATCTAGTATCAAAAAAAAAAATCAGGTCATTCTGACCTATATTTCTTCGATTTTTTTGAAAACTTTGATCCCTAATTTCACCAAGGGGAGATAATTTAGAAAATTTCTAAGGACATCTTTAAAGTTACATCGGTATGATCTACTTACATACTAAATTTCATGAAAATCGTACAACTATTAAAGAAGTTGTCAAGTTGGTCTCAACTTCCGGTTCAAAATCACAGCGACGAGTTTTCGAAATTCGAAAATCTGAAACTGCAGTTGAAAATGATTTTTGTCAGGGTACCCAAAGAAAAAAGAATTAGTAAAATACTTCAAATAGTCACAGAGTTACAGTAATGCAGGTCAAATTCACTCGTTCGTAAAATTCGGTGATTTCGAATGCTTTAAACGTTTTGAAAATGTATTTAATCAATACTCACCACCCATTTTTGGGTGTGTAGGTCAAAGTTTCAGAAACAGTCTATGGTAAGATTCTGAGAAATCCGATTTGCAGGAAACACATGTTGACTTTACGAGAAAGACCTTTAAACATGCTCTAAATTGTAAAAATACAACTCTTTGGATTTTCAATCTCTTTTTTTCGGCTACCCCGGACATTTAAGAAAAAATGATACAATGATTTCACACAACAGGTTAGATATTAGACTCTCGATTGACAAGAGTTTCATTGCCCTCCCTTCATTATAACCAAAGTTATCGTGCCCTACAGAATCAACAAATCAGCTTGCTTATCTCTGCTTACCCTAGGCAGAAAATGCTCATCTTTGAACTCAATCAAGACAGTGACCTAGTGAACGTCTACACCAAGTTTGAACATTGTAGCTCAATTAGAAGGATTGTTATTGTTTTCCAAATTCTCGGCCCTTCAAATTGCTTCTATTTTTCACTTTCACTTCAAAATGGCGACCATCAATTGACCTAAATCAAAATTCTACTCCGAACGTTTTTTAGGCGATCCTTGAAGGATTTAGAAAATATAACTCCCGTGTCTGTAAGTAAAATAGCAAAAAAGCCTTTGTGATTTTTCACGTTTCAAGATGGCGGCACTTCCGGTTCAATCCACAAACTCAATATTTTGTGTACGAATCAGCATTTACTTATCTAGTATCCACAAAAAACATCAGGTCATTCTGACCTATATTTCTTCGATTTTTTTGAAAACTTTGATCCTTAATTTCACCAAGGGGAGATAATTTAGAAAATTTCTATTTATATTTTTGAAGTCACGTGGGTAAGATCTACTTACATACTAAATTTCATGAAAATCGTACAACTATTAAAGAAGTTGTCAAGTTGGTCTCAACTTCCGGTTCGAAATCACAGCGACGAATTTTCGAAATTCGAAAATCTGAAACTGCAGTTGAAAATGATTTTTGTCAAGGTACTCAAAGAAAAAAGAATTAGTAAAATAGGTCAAATAGTCACAGAGTTACAGTAATGCAGGTCAAATTCACTCGTTCGTAAAATTGTGTGATTTCGAATTCGTAAAACGTTTTGAAAATATATTTAATCAAAAACTGCCACCCAGTTTTGGGGGGGTAGGTCAAAGTTTCAGAAAGATCCCATGGTTAGATTCTGAGAAATCCGATTTGCAGAAATGACACACAAAAAAAAAATAATAATAATAATAACTAGATCTGCAAAGCAGATATTAAAGCTTTCATATTAACAGTCACTACCTGTCACATGTCATGGGTCATGTAAATAATCTCATCAACAAAAAAAAAATCATTAAAATAGGTCAAAATATAGCGAAGTTTTTATGATTTTTCAATCGTAAACAACTTTATCGGCACGAAAAACATCAAAGACAAAATTCGAAAATGTGACATTTTCAAATAACAATATTTCGACCCTGATCCCGGCTATCCAGAAATGTATTCATTTTGGAAATAGGAGACATATTCTCCAAACTACGGCCTATTGCTTTCATTCACGTGCTCGTTAATGTCGATTTTTCACCTTTTCTCATATTCAGTTCGAAATGGTGACCATCACGTGACCGAAATCAAAATTCTGATCCGATAGATTTTTAGGCATTCCTTCAAGGATTCCGAAAATGTAACTCCCATGTCTGTAAGTAAAATATCGCAAAAGCCTTTGTGATTTTTCACGTTTCAAGATGGCGGCACTTCCGGTTCGATCCACAAACTCAATATTTTGTGTACGAATCAGTATTTACCTATCTAGTATCCCCAAAAAAAATCAGGTCATTCTGACCTATATTTCTTCTATTTTTTTGAAAACTTTGATCCCTAATTTCACCAAGGGGAGATAATTTAGAAAATTTCTAAGGACATCTTCAAAGTTACATCGGTATGATCTACTTACATACTAAATTTCATGAAAATCGTACAACTATTAAAGAAGTTGTCAAGTTGGTCTCAACTTCCGGTTCAAAATCACAGCGACGAATTTTCGAAATTCGAAAATCTGAAACTGCAGTTGAAAATGATTTTTGTCAGGGTACCCAAAGAAGAAAGAATTAGTAAAATAGGTCAAATAGTCACAGAGTTACAGTAATGCAGGTCAAATTCACTCGTTCGTAAAATTCGGTGATTTCGAATGCTTTAAACGTTTTGAAAGTGTATTTAATCAATACTCACCACCCATTTTTGGGTGTGTAGGTCAAAGTTTCAGAAACATCCTACGGTTAGATTCTGAGAAATCCGATTTGCAGGAAACATATGTTGACTTTACGAGAAAGACCTTTAAACATGCTCTAAATTGTAAAAATACGACTCTTTGGATTTTCAATCTCTTTTTTTCGGCTACCCCGGACATTTAAGAAAAAATGATACAATGATTTCACACAACAGGTTAGATATTAGACTCTCGATTGACAAGAGTTTCATCGCCCTCCCTTCATTATAACCAAAGTTATCGTGCCCTAAAGAATCAACAAATCAGCTTGTTTATCTCTGCTTACACTATGCAGAAAATGCTCATCTTTGAACTCAATCAAGACAGTGACCTAGTGAACGTCTACACCAAGTTTGAACATTCTAGCTCAATTAGAAGGATAGTTATTGTGTTCCAAATTCACGGCCCTTCAAATTGCTTCTATTTTTCACTTTCACTTCAAAATGGCGACCATCAATTGACCTAAATCAAAATTCTACTCCGAACGTTTTTTAGGCCATCCTTGAAGGATTCAGAAAATATAACTCCCGTGTCTGTAAGTAAAATAGCAAAAAAGCCTTTGTGATTTTTCACGTTTCAAGATGGCGGCACTTCCGGTTCAATCCACAAACTCAATATTTTGTGTACGAATCAGTATTTACTTATCTAGTATCCAAAAATAACATCAGGTCATTCTGACCTATATTTCTTCGATTTTTTTGAAAACTTTGATCCTTAATTTCACAAAGGGGAGATAATTTAGAAAAATTCTATTTATATTTTTGAAGTCACGTGGGTAAGATCTACTTACAAACTAAATTTCATGAAAATCGTACAACTATTAAAGAAGTTGTCAAGTTGGTCTCAACTTCCGGTTCGAAATCACAGCGACGAATTTTAGAAATTCGAAAATCTGAAACTGCAGTTGAAAATGATTTTTGTCAAGGTACTCAAAGAAAAAAGAATTAGTAAAATAGGTCAAATAGTCACAGAGTTACAGTAATGCAGGTCAAATTCAATCGTTCGTAAAATTCTGTGATTTCGAATTCGTAAAACGTTTTGAAAATATATTTAATCAAAAACTGCCACCCAGTTTTGGGGGGGGGGGTAGGTCAAAGTTTCAGAAAGATCCCATGGTTAGATTCTGAGAAATCCGATTTGCAGAAATGACACAAAAAAAAAAATAATAATAATAACTAGACCTGCAAGCAGCACTGAACCGGCTTTCAGGAATCATACGGGAAGTTTATTATACCATAGCCGATCCACTGAGCTACCAAACTATACATTAGTTGTTTTGCTTCAGTGACACCATCTATCATATGTAAAAGTAATATTTGCTGGCTAAAAGACCGGTCAAAATTGTAAATTATGGCAAAATTACGTCACTTCCGGTGCCGAAAGAAATTTTTATAGATGAAAAATAAGTCGAAAATTCGCAACATACAAAATACAAACTTTTTTTTTATAGATATCGGGCAATAAATAATTAACCTATGACCCATAAACTGAAATTAAGAAGGTAAAAAACTTAAAAGTGACCCTGGGACAATTGGTTATTATTCGACAAGGGAACATGCTAGAAGCCTTTTCTTGATATCAATATGATGGTATTGATTCAATCTTACTGCCCATTAGAGTCAGACGTTATAAAGTTAAACGAATAATAAATATAAATCCCTTCCAAAAAATGTTTGTTTTGAAGGCTAAAAATACGTTTTTTGCAAAAATTACATTACTTCCGGTGATATTGAAAATGTTAACTTGGTTCATAGAAGTCATAAATGGCATAAGGCATCAAATGGTAAAAAAATGCTAAAAATCGAATAATAATTGACACTTTTATAGACCAAAAACCTTGAAAAGTGACTTATAGAAGATCGCCTATTTCTCTGTAACCGTACAAGTTAGAAACCATTTTGTGGTATCTGTATGGTCGTATGGCTTCATTCTATTCATTGATGGGAATCAAATATCATAATTTTAAAAATATTATAAGGCGGACTCATTTGAATAAAATATTAGTTTTTTAGGTTAAAAATACAGTTTTTGCCCAAATGACGTCATTTCCGGTCACAGTGAAAATGTAAAATTGGCTTGACCTAGTCCAAATTGGCATTAGGCATCAAATGGAAAAAAAAAATATTGCAAATCGAATAATAATTCACTCTTTTATAGGCAAAATAACGTGAAAAGTGATGCATGCAAAATTGCATATTCCTCGGCAACTGCTCATATTACAAACTAATTTTCGCATACATTCTCTTCGTCTGGATTATTGCTACGAGTTTATGAAAATTACAAATAAATATTTCAAAATATGAAGACGTTGAATGAATTTTAAATAACTGAATTTTACACTTTATTTTACATTTTATTCGAAATTGCCCGAAAATGAAATTGAAATTTAAAAATATGAGCTAAGAATTTTGTGCACCTTTGCAGGGTGCATCCTTTTAGTTATATCAGTTTTGAAAAAAAATAATATTTGCTTTCAAAAAATGGTACAGAACTGTCAAAATTGTAGTTTTTGTTAATATTACGTCACTTCCGTTGCCGACAGAAAAATTTCACCGTAACAAAAAAAATTACAATTGGGACCACGGAGCATATGAACTTTGTTTTATACAAATCGAACAATAAATAATTTTTCTGGGTACGAAAAACTAAATTAGGCGATGGCGGCTAACGCAAATTACCGAAACAATTTTTTTTCTCATTTCTGCTCAAGTACGATGATATTTTAACCCTGTGTAAAATATCATCAAAGAATATTCATAAATAAAAAAGGTTTTCGTAAAAAAATTAATTTTTTTCAAAATATCGGACATTTTTTCGACTACTTCCGGTTTTACGATCGTTATTGTGATAGCTTTACGAAGTTCTTTGGATACTTAACTTTCTGTACCAGAAGTGTCAGAAACATCCATTGAGTGGTTTTGGAAAAAAAGATAAATTAAAGAGCGTTTCCAAAAATTTAACGATTTTTCATTTTTTTTCAAAGTTTGAGGCCATTTTTGGACCACCTATATTATTTCAATGCTTTTCATTTTGGATTCACTATATAGACAACCGATAGGACTTTGAGTAAGAAAAGTTTAAGAAAAATCGTAGGCGTCGTTTTCGAGAAAAGGGCGTCTCAGAATGTTAAAAAATCGGAAAATACTAGATTTTTGACATACAATAATTTATTTCCTTACCATCGAAATCGTATTATTTACATACCATATGATGGTCCATTGAGAGGGCTAACCAGCGACACTTTAGTTCTTTTGGTCCGCTATTACCTAAGGGAGAAATCAATTTTTTCGCAAGTGCGACAATGTTTTTACTCTTTTTTTTTTCATTTTTTGAATACTTCCGGTATAGTTATTATTCTCGGAATAGTTTTAATAGCCGGTTTGCGCACTAAAATAGCCACAGGGCTCTGTAATGATATATTACATTATCTGATCAGATAAAATTCCCCTGAGAAATCCTATGTTCAAAAGTGCCAAAAATGCAAAAAATTTAAAATATCGAAAATTAAATTTCAATAATTACATACATATTATACATCGTTAGAATCGTAATTAGGTCAGCTATCTGAATATACAACCTTTTTTTAAAAATCTCTTAAAATAAAAAAATAGTAGAGCATTTTCCAAAATTTCACGATTTTTCGACTTTTTTCGATTTTCAGTCCCTTTTTTATCCTATTCCAGACATTTCAAAGTCTTATTGGATGGCTTCATGCAAAATACCTTCAAAAGGACTCTCGGTAGAAAAAATTAAAAAAAAATTGTAGGTTAAGTTTTCGAGATACAGGCGTCCAAAAACGCTCCAAATCAGAAAATACTTGATTTTCAGCGTGCCATATTTTGCTGTCTGTTCATAGTATCCGTATGAATGGGGTATCATATGATAGTCCAACAATCGTGCCATCAAACGGTACCTTCATTCGTTTAATCCATTGATTTCGGGCGGAGAAATAGCGTTTTCCCCAAAAATATCCATTTTTTGCATTTTTTCCAAAATATTGCACATTATTTCGACCACTTCCGGTTTAAGGATTCTTGTCGAAATTGCTTTATAAGTTGGTATTGGACTATAACTTCATGTTCCAGAAGTTTCAGATACGTCAATTCTGCCATAAAACGAAACCCGAGCTCACAAAATGGGAAGAAAATTCGATAAAAATCGAAAAATAAAGGGTGATAACTCTGAATGAAACTTATATTACTGGAATCAGATGGACTTCAGGTATCCAAAAATGTAGGTCAAATTTGAAAATTTTGAAAAATAACAAAAATTGTCTTGTAAACAACATGTTTTCAATTTTCGAACGATAAAAGTCATAGACGAATGTTCGAAATTGAAAAATGTGAGATGACCATGGTCTCAGAAAAGATTCAGGGATTCCAAAAATGTAATTTGTTTGATTATGGATAAAGAATTGACGAAACTATGGCCGATTTTCAATTTTTTGACAACGTACAAAGTTCGGTCACTTCCGGTATGCGCAGAAATTTCAAAAATATTTTATGCAGTAGCCACCACATGGTTTCCCGATAGAAAATCTAATTCCAGATCGATATCTGTTTTCGATCATGGAGATCTAGGCCCCCGCGGTAAATAATAATAATAATAATAATTTTAGTAATCTCAATAGGCTTTCAGACGAAAGTCTGAAAGCCTAATAATCTTAACAAAAACAATAAGCTTTCATATGTAATATGAAAGCTTAATAATCTTAACAAAAACAATAAGCTTTCATATGTAATATGAAAGCTTAATAATAATCTTAAGAAAAACAATAAGCTTTCATATGTAATATGAAAGCTTAATAATCTTAACAGAAACAATAAGCTTTCATATGAAATATGAAAGCTTAATAATCTTAACAAAAACAATAAGCTTTCATATGTAATATGAAAGCTTAATAATAATAATCTTAACAAAAACAATAAGCTTTCATATGTAATATGAAAGCTTAATAATAATCTTAACAAAAACAATAAGCTTTCATATGTAATATGAAAGCTTAATAATAACTTTAACAGAAACAATAAGTTTTCATATGTAATATGAAAGCTTAATAATAATAACTTTAACAGAAACAATAAGCTTTCATATGTAATATGAAAGCTTAATAATAATTTTAACAAAAACAATAGTGTTTCACACAAGCTACGCAGTGTGAAACCCTAATAATAAGAATAATAATTTTAACAAAAACAATAGTGTTTCACACAAGCTACCCAGTGTGAAACCCTAATAAGAATAATAATTTTAACAAAAACAATAGTGTTTCACACAAGCTACGCAGTGTGAAACCCTAATAAGAATAATAATTTTATCAAAAACAATAGTGTTTCACACAAGCTACGCAGTGTGAAACCCTAATAATTTTAACAAAAACAAGAGTGTTTCACAGAAGCTACGCAGTGTGAAACCCTAATAATAATTTTAACAAAAACAATAGTGTTTCACACTGCGCACCTAATAATAATTTTAACAAAAACAATAGTGTTTCACACAAGCTACGCAGTGTGAAAACCTAATAATTTTAGTAATAATTTTAGTTCGTCTGAAAGCCTAATAATAATTTTAACAAAAACAATAGTGTTTCACACAAGCTACGCGGTGTGAAACCCTAATAATTATATAATTTAAAATAAGTCAAAGTCGCGTAGCACGTTTCGTTTGCATAGAAACAGTAAATGAACTTGGTACTGTTATCTCAGCCTCAGATTCTATTGTACCACGTTCTTTTTACTATCAACTCACTGTTCTTTCGTGTCATTCTCATTCTTTATTATACCACGTTTTTAACTGCTACATTTTAATATATCTACGCAGTAGTGCAATATACCACGTAGGGCTTTTTAAATAGGTAACAATAACGTGTACACCGTATATTAATGGCGATTATTTTAACCGACCGATTGAATTGTATTATATTAAGTGTAAATATGATCTATAAATAGTATAAAACATTGAAATTATTTAAATAATTAATGTTATTTTCAAAATTAGCTTTTAAACGGGTAAAATCACCATAATTAAAAAGAACGTGGTACCAAAATCTCGTACCACGTTACATTTGTATAGAAGCAATAGGGACGAGCGTGGTATTTTGGAGCGTGGTATTTAGCCACTGTCAAAATGGAATAGAAAGTGGTACCGAAAAAGCGTACCACGTTTCGTGTGTATAGAAGCAGTAAGGCGAGCGTGGTATTTTGAAGCGTGGTATTTAGCCGCTGCCGTTTCGCTTAATATAGTCTTTTTCTTATATTTGAAAGAAATTTGGAGTATTTCTTTCAATTTATTTCCATAAAATATAAGAGTGGTTTTATTATATAGATTAAGAATATTATCCTATATAGGCTATCCTATGACCTCATATATACAACCCAACCGGCATCTCTTTATAGTGAGTCTTTTTCTTATGTTTAAAAGATTTTGATATGTCTATCAATAAATCTCCATAAAATAATTATATTAGAGTAATTTCTTTCAAATATAAGAAAAAGACTCACTATATTAAGCGAAACCGATGGGTTCCAATTCTATCATCTATGTGTCGTATAATGCGATGATTTTCTCTATTTCTGGGACATCTCGTGATTTAATTTATGGAAATTATTTGAAAAAATATTCCAAAATCTTTTAATTTAAACAGACGCACTTACAGAGAGGCCGAACAAATATTTACAAGACAGTAGATCCAACATCTGATTTTAGCCTGTCTAGGCCGTACATTGAACTGTCAATCAAATTGACTGACATGTTCCTCGCTCGATATCCTACTCGCTTTATAAGATCTAGCATTTTCCCCGAATTCAGCGCTGAACGTCGACAATGAAACGCTGATTTGATTGGTCGCGTGTAGCCAATCATAGAACACGTAGCGAAAGCTCAAGGCGCCAATCAAGCATGGCCGACTTTTGACAGGTAGGTAAATAATGAATATTGACAATTTTTCATGTAATATGGCTAACAAACAAATGTTCTATACGCACGTGGTTCTAAACACAAAAGTATAGGGTTCCAAAGTATAGAGTGTTTTTATTACAAGTAGTTTTGTGAAGCATGTCGTGTGACAGTTTTGTGATAAAGGGATTTTCAAAAAATGAAAACGCCCACAATTCTTCTAATAATAGCGATGCCAAACGCCGCTGTCCTATTACTAGTACGCTAAAAAACCTGACCGCAAAAAGTACCGTTTCTATTACTGGGTCTCATGAATATTCGGGAAGTCAAAAAGTGGTCAAGTGGCATTTTACCGGAAGCCAGTGAGCTGAAGTTCGCGGACTGTCATATCAGGTAAGATTTTGATCGATTTTTGGCTTATTTTTCTTGTTTTTAATTTTTAAATGCAATATAAACTTTGAAATAAAAGAGCATTCCGCTCGAGATATCAGCATTTTTGGATAGTTAAACAAGGAAGCCTAGTACCACTACCACCAGTACTTTTACTCCCAATTCGTCCAGGGTTAATTTGTGTATTGTTAAAGCTAGAGTGTTACAATCTCAGTCTTTAAATGATAATCTCTGGGAATACCTGACAACTCATCCCAAAGACAACTCATCCCAGACAACTCATCCCAATAAAAGACAATTCATCCCACTTTTAAAGACAACTCATCCCAAGTCAAAAGACAATTCATCCCAAGTCAAAAGACAACTCATCCCAACTTTTAAAACCCCCACTCATTCTAAGTTACAAAGAAATACCACAAATTAATCACTAAAAAATAATATGAATTTATTACATCAACAATTTATTAAATTATATTTTCTGGCATATCGACGTCAGGGCAAACTGATAAATGGGATGTTGTCTGGTCACTAACATTATGATATTTGTCTTTGAAGTGCTTAACCAATTTAATTAGTTTGTAATAGAGGTAAATACTACAACTCAGTTTCGTTAATCGTTGTTTTTGTTGGAAGTGCTTCATGATGAAATAGAAGAATAAAACAAACACATCTACCAATCTGTTATAACAACAAATGAATTGAAAGTGTTGATTAACTGAATTTTCTTTTAAGTAATTTTATATTATAAGATTCTTAATCAATCCAAATAGTTTGTCTATAATATATTGCATAACTGATACATTATAAAGTAATTTTATATTATATAAAATTCTTAATCAATCCAAATAGTTTGTCTATAACTGATAAATTATTCAGCATGATTCTATAACAAAATATATGATGGTTAATATATTAAGTAACCATAAAATAATGAGATAATTGAAAGCCATTCTTTGGTTTGTCACTTGTTACCTTGAGATTAAGATTAAAGTGAAGTAAAACTATTGTCTTTTAATCTAACTGATTGATTGAATGATTGACTGTAAATTAACACTTAATCTTTGATTAATAAAGTAATCTTTTCCTCAAAGATTCACTTTTTAAGTCACATGTCTAAAGAAGAATCATACATAAAAAGTAATAAAAGAAAATGTTGAATGCCTTCTTATAATTTGTTAAAACCGATTTAAATCTTTAAAAAAAAAATAACGAATTGGATTTGTGTCAGATACACCTAATTTATTTCTTTGTTGCTATCAAATTTGATGTTTATCATATGTAAATATTTATATATAATTGAAGAGTAATTTAAATGTAATTGACCATTACATGATTTTTGGAATGTGATTAATTACATTTCCATTACTCATTACTTTTGAAATCTTCCATTACTCATTACTTGACATTAAAGTCTTACCAGTATTACAAGTTCTATGCTGCCATTGTTCACACCCGTCACAGTGAACAGCCCCCTGTCTTAGGCAAACTACTGATTCACAAACTATACAGCTATCAGACATTTACAGATTTAACATCCAATATATGTTATATATTATGGACAGGTTGATTAAATTAAATTACACTTCGTGGGTTGAAAGTTGGTAAACACAAAATAAAAAGTCCTTGTATATTAAAAAGTTAATTTAAAATATTTGATTTCAGTATTTTTATACAATACCCCAGCTTTGACACTTACTCAAATCATTTTAATAAACGTTATAATATTTGTCTTTGAAGTGCTTCACCAATCTGATTGGATTTGGGCTGAGTGGTCTTCAAAGATAGCAACTGTATTGAAACAAATATCACTTATATTTATTGGGATGAGTTGTCTTATAATTATAACCTGATTCTCTTTCTATCCATGTTTTAAAGTTGGGATGAGTCGTCTTTTATAGTGGGATGAGTTGTCTTTTGACTTGGGATGAGTTGTCTTCTAGATTGGGATGAGTTGTCTTATATTGGGATGAGTTGTCTTGGGATGAGTTGTCTTTGGGATGAGTTGTCTGGATACCAATCTCTGGCACCCTGGGTCATCATTGAAGAAGATGGCACGTGGCGTCCCACGTGGCGTCAGTATTGTTCTACCTTGAAGCCAGTGTACGGATAAGAGAAACGGCGACAGTTACTACAGAGCCGGCATACTGGATGCTTCCAGCTTCTCGAACTGGCGTTAGTTATGAACCGATTCGAAATATTGATTTTACTTCAGCCAAATCATTGAAGAAAAGAATCAACAAAACAATTGATGAGCAACCAATTCCTCCCACCCCTTCATCTAAAAAGAAAACAGGCAATAAAATCTTCAATGTCTTGAGCAGCAAAGCTTGGGATGCCTTTTTTAGGGCTGTTGAGGAGAATAAACCGGTTTGTTTGTCAGTTAAAGAAGATTTTAACCACCAGTTTATTCCAGAAACACTTCAGCCAAAATATCCGATGATCCTGTCAAATTTGTATGATGATACCATGGTATATACATCCAAAGAAGTCTTGCTGTCACATTGCAAACAGCTCAAATCAACAATTGTGATTACCGATGAAGATATTTCAAATGTCGAGTATCACACACGCAGACAAGCCGACAGTAAACTATGGTACCGGTTCAGGACAGGAAGAGTAACAGCATCACGTATGAAGGCGGTGTGCTCCACTTCTTGCCAAAATCCATCCATGAGTTTACTAAAATCAATCTGCTACCCAACAGAAGCCAATTTCTCTACTGCAGCTACACACAGTGGGGATGCTCTCATGAACAGGAGGCAAGGAAACAGTATCATTCCAAGTTAGAAAAACTTCATGATACTTTTCAACTGTCAGATAATGGTCTTTTCCTGAACTCCGAACACCCACACTTGTGGGCTTTCCCAGATGCTATCGCAGGGCTTGCCACGAGGCTCGCTCGCGCAGTTCTCGCGTAAAGATAGATTTACGCAAGCTGTTCGTTGCTCGCGCAAAATTTTAGTAAAAATCTGTAAAAATAATCAAAATATTGACGAGATTATTGCCCAAACTAATCCAACAATGTCAATAACGTCATAAATTCATCTGTCAAACTGAGATCCATCAAGCTGCACGCGGCATTTCGTCCTTAAATTTGATTGGCTAATGAGTTGTGTTACTAAAAATACACTTTATACCTGAACGTCATGACTGGTTTTCCTACGAAGACCAGTAACAAACGCGTGATAATTGAGTCTAAAGTAAAGCATGTTTACATCCTGATGATTTGGCACTTCACGCTAAATGAACACGTTTCAAACTTATAATTATCGGTATTTTTTATTTTATCAGAACTTCGGTTTTTATTCCATTGTGCAGTCGTATAATTTTAAATCTAAGCGTAATATTGGCTAAAGGAAACCTGATTGCCCTACCTATCCACATTTATATCGTGGCCGTCGTCGTGGGGTGAAGAAATCCGTACAGAAATTGATTATAAAAAAAAGAGTATGATGACTGTCAAAGACAGAAAACATATGGTCACACGTGTTTACTGCAAACTCTGTGCCAGGAATCGTTTATTTTGTTGTTTTGTGAAACTAGTGCCAACTCATAGTAATAGTACTATCATGTAAATAAAGAAACATGCTTTAGTTTGTCATTATTTATTTAACAAAAAAGTATCCTGGCAACAAATTGATTTTAAATTGAAACAATTTTACAAAATGTGTGCTCACGCAAGCAGCATTTTACGTGAGCAATTTTTATTGCTCGCCCTAACCTAAATTTGCGAGAGCAGTCATCTGCTCGCCATCAATTTATTCGTGGCCAGCCCTGATATCTTGGAGTGTAGTTGTTGTGGGAAGGGTTGTGTAGAAGTCATGTGTCCTTACTGCATCAGAAAAGAAAAAATCAGAGATGGGAAAGATTCCTGTCTGAAGAAAGTAGATGGTTCATTGCAACTAAAACATGATCACGCATACTTCTACCAAATTCAGACTCAACTACTTGTTTGCAATTTGGACTACTGTGACTTTGTGATCTGGACAGAGAATGATATATTCATTGAAAGAATTGAGCCAGATGCAGAATTTTGGGGTGTGTTACTTGAAAAATCTTCCACGTTTTTTGAATCTGTTATTTTGCCCGAGTTGGTTATCAAATATTTTAGTCAAGATAACAAAGATTTGAAAAACTCTGAAAGAAATAAATCCAAAAAGAACATGATGCTAACAGAATTAAAAAACTATGATGTAACTAAACCGAAAAAGAACCCCCCAAAAATTCAACCTGCCAATCCAGAATTTTTGTCAGCTGAAAATGTTTCCTCGGATGAAGAAAACATAGACCTCTACTGTATATGTAGTGGTGTACCTCGTAAAGGGAACACCCGGATGGTCGCCTGCGATTCAACTTGCTGCCCGAATAGACCTTATGAATGGTTTCATTTTTCCTGCATGAAAATAAAGAATGAACCAATGGGTAAATGGTACTGTCCTGACTGCAGTGAAAATGCGGCATTGATTAAAATAAGAGAGAGAAAGAAGAAGACAACAACATAAGATGGTTAAAATAAATCTGTATTTAAATTTATCAAACAAAAGACAACAAAAAAAACCCCAAAAAACACATGTCTGCAGTTTTTCAGTCAAATTATAATGTACCGTACATTATAACAATTAGTAATTAAGTTTGACATTCTTTCTGTTACTGTTTAAAAAATAGATAATGAAATGTAAATGGTACTGTTCTGACACATATAAAGGGTATGAATTAATCAAAAGGTACAACAGATGGGCAGAGATTTGTGAGAGCACAGCAGACAAAAACTATTTTATCAAGTAATGGACATGGGCGAAACATGTTTTTAAAGTTACATGTACATTATAACAATTAGTAATTAAGTTTGACATTCTTTCTGTTACTGTTTAAAAAATAGATAATGAAATGTAAATGGTACTGTTTTGACACATAACTATTTTATCAAGTACACCGTAATGGACATGGTTCATCTTTTTTAGTAATTAAAAAATCGATTGGAATTGAACTTCCAAGAATAGTGTATTTTTGACGTACACTACCAATAACCCGTTCAACGTGAATGCGTACATTTGCTATTTTTCTTGTGGACTCCACTTCGGAAGCACTTAACTGTTTTTTTACCCCTCATAAATGCAAGGTAAATAACTTCAGCTCCAACTGTTGCCACAAGTTCTTTAATTTCAAAACCTCGGTCAGCTAGCAAAACATCACCATCATGCAAATAATTTAAAAAATTAGAATTAGCTGTGAGGTATTTATCACTAACTCTTCCTCCCCAGCCTTCAGAAATAAAAGTGACAGATCCTTGGGGGGAAATTGCAATTAAATATTTCACAGTATTGTTATGTTTGTAACTGGAGAATGTTTGAACAGGTGCCATCATATTAGAAGGTCTGTCAATAAAAATTTCAAAACAATCAATTATGGCTGTTATTTTCCTCCCAAAGTACTTTCTAAAACCCATAGGCATGGTTTCATAAAGCTCACCTCTATCTGGCCATCTCACTAATGGCTGCAAGTGAAAAAACATCATATCTACCATTTCTATAAATACTTTAGAAACCGTGGTTTTTGAAACACCAAATCGATAACTCAAATCAGTTATTGATTAACACAGTCTTAGTCGCATTAATGTTAATATAAATTTTTGAAATTTACTGAGGCTGGCGTTTTTGCCATCGGCTATCTCTGGCGATAGCAAATTAAAAAGTGAAATTAATGTTAAATATGTAGGCAGACCCGTATAATACTTTACTTTATCACCATCATTTTCAAAATCCTCTGGTGTATTGGCTCTCATTTTATGAATTATCTTTTTTAAACGTGCATTTTCTTCTTCCGAACGTGTAATATTGGTTTGCAATTTTTTTATTTCATGATTAGCTAACTCTAATTGTTGTAAATGAGTTAGTTCTTCTTCAATAATATTGTCTGGTTCTACATCTACATCTGGATCTGTACATGCCATACTGTTATCAAGTGAAGCACTTAGATCCAATAAACACATGGCAGCATCTTGCATATGTTTCCTATCGGTTCTCTTCTGCAGTCTGTCATATCTACTTACATCCGAACCATATGCATCCTTACACTGGTATCCCAAATTCTGAGTAGGGACCCAATCTGGATTTGTCTCTCTATATAATTCTGATGGCTTTCCTAAAAAATAAATAAATAAAACATTTTTAGAAACGAATAAAGAGACGAAGAAAAAAACATTATGAAAATGGGGCCGTGTCTAGACTTGGTCACTTGGTGGTCGTGTTGCTTTCCCCCAGGACAGAATGACTTTATCACTGTTAGGCCTATACTTAATGGCTACACATAAAATATTTTTAATTCGGAGAAAGCTAAATACTATATAAAATTTAAATAATATATCAACTAACCTGATATGAAGTGATCCGAGCAAACTCTTAGCTGGCCACACGTCTTCAAGCTTATATCTGTGCGCTTGATAGCCGCAAGCCATAACCTTTGGCGTTTCTCCCTTTTACTTTGTGTTTCTTCTCCTTGGTGTTTTAATACACTGGGGATTCGAAAAAAGCTTTTGTTATCTCTTCCGGACCTACTATTACATTTGATAATAGCACAGGTAGTTGGCATTGTTTGGGTTGATCGGCCGTAAAGTTCTCTATACAAATACAATACTCGAGAAAGCTTCCTTTGTTTACATTCACAGCCTACCGGTATGGCTATTCGCCATGAATTGTGGGTAATTCTTAAAGTCGCGGAACCCTCTATATATTTTGTATAGTTTGAAAACTCTTGGTAGAACATGTATGGTATCAGACCACAATGAATAATTATTTGTATCTAACCTTTGCAAACCGTACTATTTAGATGATTTTTGCAAAATGTCAGTACCGGTATCAATCTTCATCAGTTCTACTAGTTCGAGGAGTTTGTTTATCACTCATCATAATAACTGATCTCATAGGAATTTCTAATAATTTGAAATGTGATGCATTACGTGTTATGTTCTTTCCATCCGCTATTCTAGTTGCAGTAATCATTGGACCCTTAACGCGACATACGATATATGGTTGAGGATCATAAGGCGTTGATAACTTGCATTTCTTCTTTGTTTTCACTAATACCGGATTTCCAACTATAAATTTATGACTGCTGACATGACGTTTCGTATCTGCGTATTCCTTTATCTCTTCCTTTTTAGCAGTGTCTTTTGCAAGAACTTCTAAATTTTCTGGCGTATTAACTTCAAATGTTGGAAGTTTAGTAGTGACATTTCTATTAAACATTAGTTGATAAGGAGATTTTCCAGTAGTTGATCTGGGTGTCGATCTGTAATTAGCTAAAAAATGAATGAATTTCAATTCTCCAATCACCTCCCTCTATATTGACAGTTTGGGCGAACTTGACCAAAGGTTCCATAAACCTTTCCGCCATACCATTTGCTTCAGGCCATAGAGGTGTAATAGATGAATGTCTACAACCACGGTCTTTGAGATACTGTTTAAACTCCTGACTGTTAAATGGAGGACCGTTGTTCGATTTGACTGATTTTGGTATTCCAAATAATGAAAATATCTTCTCAAAACACGGCTTTACCACTTTAAATGATGTTGACGTCACAATTTCAACAATTGGATATCTTGAATACTCATCTATTATAATCAATGCATACTCTCCAGTAGGAAACGGACTACAAAAATCTGCACATACACGTTCCCATGGATGATTGGGTTATACTGAAATGACTAATGGATCTCTATTATGCTCAGGAATAGCTGCTTGACAGGGAATACAGTTCTTTATTTCAGTTTCTACCATTTTGTCCATGAGTGGGAACCATACTTTTGATCTAAGCAATTGTTTAGTTAACGTCATTCCTTGATGACCTTCATGACTCAATTCCACGACTTTACGTTGTAATTTCTTTGGTACGATGACCTTATCACTACGCAATATGATGCCATCAATCAGACTAAGTTCATGAAACACTGTAGCATACTGCTTAGTATCGTCATCTGACTTACACATGTCATGGTTGCTAGTGTTGATATCTCGTTGTGTATATCTTTTAGTGTAACTGCTGGTAGCGAACATTGACGAATAATAGCTCGAACTGTTTCTTCACTATGTCTATAAATACTTCGATCATTGTCAGTATGAGGAACTGGATGTCGACTAAGATAATCCGCTGGATTAAACTTTCCTTTTTCGTATATTAATTTGAAGTCAAACTGTTGGAGATATGGTAACCATCTTTCTATTCGAATAGGTGGACGACTATTCGGATTGTTGAATAGAGGTAAAAGAGGTTGATGGTCTGTAATTAATTCAAATTTTGAACCAATTATATACATGTATAACTTTTCACATGCCCATCTTGCACCTAAAGCTTCTCGTTCGGTATGACTGTATCGCTGTTCCACTTTGGTTAATGATCTGCTCACGAATAATACTGGATGCCAAACTTGATTTTCAAATTGTGCTAACATTGCTGCTATACCGGTAGGACTTGTTGTTAACTTTGTGTTGTAATATGTCAACGTTAAATCTTTAGATAAACTGGATTTAAGTTGGTCGAATGCTTGCTCTTCCTCGGGACCCCATTTCATTACAGCATTTTTCTCTGTTAATTTTCTAAGAGGTGTTGAAATAGCTGAGAATTTAGGTATAAATCTAGATGAAAACGCTAACATACTTAGAAAAGATCTGACTTCACTAACAGTCTTTGGTTTTTCTAGATTCTCTATTGTTTCGATCTTCTTAGGATCAGGTTTCATTCCTTCAGATGAAAATTTAAAACCGAAAAAATCTATTTCTGTTGACCTGAATTGACATTTATCTTTGTTTAAAGTTAAACCGCATTCACAAAATCTTTGAAGAACAGATTTGAGTGCAGTGTCATGAGTTTGTACATCTGAACCAAAACAAATTATATCATCACGAATGTTTATGACCCCAGGTAAATCACCAACTGTTTTGTACATGATATCATCAAAAATGTCTTGGGACGATATAGCACCATAATTTAAAGCCCCAATAACACTCTTGTTGTAACTGAATAATATGTCCCAATCTTCATTCTGGTCAACAAATCGTATTATTTTAGAATATTCCAATTAAATGATGATATAAATTTCATCTTAACACACCTAATTTAAAAAATTGGAAAAATTCAACCAATTGATTTGAAAAGTCTAACATAAACCTTTTCAAATGTGACTTGAATTTTAAAACATTTTCGAACTCTCTGGACAAGTAAAATAGGTTGTAATGGGTAATTTACACAACAGGTAGGACACTTAAACATCTAGTACTTAGAATAAGAGTATTATTTATTTTCTGGAGCTACCAAGCCAGCAAGAATGTTATTGTCCCTTTAAACGTTTATATCTCTTCTTCCCGTTGACACCATAGAAAGTTGTGAGATGACGTGAAGATTCTTTAAGTTTCATCTGATGGTATGATTCATTCATATCCAACTTACTGTAAACTTTTGAACCATTAAGCTTGAATGCAATATCTTCTACGGTTTGTGCTTCAGTAATAGGTCGTTTTATTGCTTGGTTGACTGGTCTCATATTTACACAATAACGGATTTTATCCAGATTGTGAGGTTTTGTTGTGATTACTGGATTAGTACACCATGTTGTCGGTTCTGTGGTTGGAACATCTTCAATAATATCATTATCCATTAATCGTTTTTCTTCTTGAAGTGCCATTTCTTCTAAATTATATGCGATCTTGCGTTGTTTCTGTATTGTAGGAATTACTGTTTCATCTATTATAAACTCGCTTCATATTTGGTGTGCTGACCTAAACCTGTGAATATATCATTATACTGCTGCAGAATACTATCAATAGTTTCACTTGGTTTTTCTAACGTAGTCTGAACTTGATAATTAAATGATATTAAACCTAAATCTACGGATGTCTGTAGGCTAAGAAGTGGACTAGATCTGACTGAACCTTTTACAACCACGAATTTTGCCTTGAGTGCCCTACTTTGTTTACTGGCTACTATTGTTTCAAAATAACCAATAACAGGAATCATATAGTCACCATACGTAAGTAGTTTAACATTGGTTTTTTTTAACTCTAACCTATTATCTGGATCTAGTTTCTCTTGAATTTTTTCAAAGCGGTCCTCATCAATAAGATTTGAACTAGTACCAGTGTCTACTTCAAACTGTACTTTTATACCATTTACATAAATCTTGACTATAGATGAATAGTTCTCTTGGCTGCCTTTGGGAATGCCCACTTTATATACACACTCTTCATCCGTTTCTGATTCTTCAAAGATCTGTTTCACATGTGTTTGACGATGTTTGTTTGACTGGTAATTACTAGATTTACGATGACTGAAAGAGTGTTGTGTGTGGCTCTTTGGTTTCAAACATTTTACAGCATAATGCCCTTTACCACCACAATTATCGCACCTGGCCCCTGATGCCGGACAGTTCCATCTTCCAGATGGGTGATCGACATCACAGTGTGGACAGTCAATTTGTTTATCACGAGAATAAGCTGGTTGTGTGGATTGCTGATGATTACGGTTATTAGATCTATGTTGTTTCCTTCGATGATTAGGCCTTGGTTTATAACTTTGAACCCTATTTACAGCTCTTTCCTCGTTTGCTTCTATTTCTTCTGCTCTACTGTATGTGTCTTCTTTACTCTGTGCTTTTAGTAGAAATTTCTGTAAACTATATTTCTTGTCCATAGCTTTTCTTCTAAAATCAGAATCCTTAATTGTCAAACTAAGATGATATAAGATCTGTCCATCCATATCTAAAAATTCACAATCTGTGGCTGCTTCGCGAAGACGTACTTCATATTCATTAATTGTTTCACCATCTTTCTGGCGCAGTTTACCAAAACGAAATCTTGCGTGTGGCACACTTTTTATACCAATATAATGTTTGCTGAGCTTTGCTATTGCTTTTCCATAAGGTGTGGTCGAAACTTCTAATTCTGTGTCTGACGAGTCATCAGAATCCGGCTCTGGATCTCGAAGAAGTTTTATTTTATCTCGAATTTCCTTTCCACCATAAATTTTCAAAGCATCTAATTTATCTTGATCGTCTGTGACACGGAAGTAACGTAATCTTGTGTTAAATTCATCAATCCACTTCTCCCATTTTGGCCCATTGAGGAGTGGATCTGCCTCGGGAACAAATTGAATCATTTTGATGTCTCTGTTAACACTTCCAGATGCCTGAAATGTGTCATTTCTGTTGCCCAAATAACTTGTGTTAACTGTGTCATTGGAATCTGACATTGTTGATGTAGTTATGTGTACCAATGGTCAATATAGCTTATTACTGGCTTGTGATGATGATTGGGTTTATAGACGTTAGTTACAGTTGAATACAAAATGTAGAGGATGACTAATTCTAAGAGTGAGAATCCGAGGGAGTTCTGTTGAAATGTTGTACTTTCACTTTGACAATACACCTAACTTGCCTAGTTTTGACGAAGAAAATGTGTCTGTTGCCCTCCAACATCATCTACTTTAGTCTCTAACTGTTCCAGACATCGATCCCGTACTCGTCGCCATATGTGACGGGGTGTATGAGTTCACATATTGTATTAACAGTAGGAATTCATAAATCATAGAACTTTATTCAGCCATGTTTACATACGGGTAACTAGGGATACACATGTATAAGGGACATCACTCCAAACCCAAACACTATAAATAGAATAGACTCAGACCACTATCTATATTGTTATTATGTGGATACTACACATAGGCAAAATGAAAATGTGCCATTAGCATTGATATTTTATCATTGTATGCAATTTTTTTTTACTCATTATTGTTTCGTTACCTCTTGTTATTCATAGTAATAATAATGTAGGCAACAAGACTAGTAACTATGTTGACACAACTGCCATCTTTTATTCTCTACATCATGTCAACCCTCATCCGGGTACTATATAAAAAAAACAGTTAAAGGGAGGTTACTCTACAAATACAATATGGACTCAGACTAGTAATTATTTGCCCATTGACTTCAATGTTAAATGCCTGTAACATCACAGGCTGTAGTTTTTTTCTCAACATTCCGTTGCTTCCAATCTTTTTAGGCACAATGGGGACCACATTTGGCAATCTCCTCATCATAAGTTTGTAGGGGGTTGACCATTTAGATTTTTTGCTACGGGGATTTTAAGTTAATTGGGGTGAAAATCTCACTTCTGACACAATGATTGCTCCGCAGAAAGACATTTTACACCCCCTATCCCTCCTCTGTAATATCCTCAGTATTACCCAAAACTGCTATCAAATTGAAAATTTGATGCCTTTTCTCCAATTCTAGACCAAAAAGTCAACCCAAAAATGCAGGAAGAGGGGAGAAAAAAAATAAGGGAAAAATTGTCTATTTATAAATCGCACTACATTCGTCCATCATGAAATGAGGGGAAATAATTACTAGTCTTAGTCCTATATACCTCACATGCTATTTGAACAAATTTTTTTGTAATCTAATAAACAAACATATATGCAATTCCCTGGCCAAAGATTATGAAAATCCATGCATTTTCAGATGAGCAGTGCTGCATTCTGCAAACTTTATAATACATCAGAAAACTGCGGAATTTCAGAGAGAAATTTCAAAGGACATGAATTTTGAATTCCACACAACATTTTTATTGTTGAACATAAATGCATTTTGTAATAAGATGAGATAAATTCAATGTAAATCAAACATGAAAATACTTTAAAACAGCAATCATGATGCAATATTAGACTTTTTAACACTTTCATCAAAAACCACACAGTTTTTCGCAGTTAACATAGTTTCAAGTGCCAAATTATGGTTAAATCTAAGATGTTGAAACCTGCAGTGCCTATCAATTTTAAACTGTCTCCTATATAGCTGTATTTCCATAGGATAAGTAAGTTGAAATAATCTGATTGTATAACACTACAACAGCTTTTTCAACCCCACCCCCCAGTATGAAATCGTATAATTTGAAAGCACATGAATTTTGAATTCCACAGAACATTTTTATTATTGAACATAAATGCTTCCTGTAAAAAGATGAGATAAATTCAATATAAACTAGACCTGCATGCAGGAATAACAGGTTTCACTGGTGCCAAGTTACCCTTTAACATGTCACTTCCGGTGCCACGTTACCCTTGAACATATGTCACTTCCGGTACCAATGAAACCATTAAACAGGTTTCCCCATAAGCATTGCACACATCAAATAAATTGGACGCAGAATCAACCAAATCCAGCAAATACCAATTAAAATTACATTACTTCCGGTGATAATGAAAATGTTCAATTAGTTTTATGAAATCCGAAATGGCATATGACATCATATAGTGAAAATTTTATGTAAATAGAATAATAATTGCCACTTTTATAGACCAAAAACCTTGAAAAGTGACTTGTAGACAATCGACTATTTCTCTGCAACCGCACAAGTTAGAAACCATTTTGTGGTGTCTGTATGATCGTATGGGTTCAATCTATTTGTTGAATGGAATCAAATATCATAATTTTGAAAACATTACAAATCAGACTCATTTGAATAAAATATCTGTTTTGCAGGCTAAAAATTCAGTTTTTGACAAAATGACATCACTTCCGGTGATACTAAAACAGTTAAATTAGTTCTATAAAATCGTAAGTGGCATAAGACATCATATGGTGAAAATTTTACGAAAATCAAATAATAACTGATTCTTTTAGAGCCAAAATAAAGTAAAAAGTGACTTGTGGAAAATCGTCCATTTCTCGGCAACAAGTTAGAAACCATTTTGTGGTATCTATATGATTGTATGGGTTCATTCTATTTGTTGGTGGGAACCAAATTTCATAATTCTAACAATATTACAAATAATACACATTTGAATAAAAAATGTATTTTTAAGGCTAAAAATTCAGTTATTGCCTAAATTACGTCACTTCCGGTAACAGTGAAAGTGTTAAAATGGTTTGGAATAGTCGACTGTGGCAAAAGGCAACAGACAGTGAAAGAAAATTGAAAATCGAATAATAATTGATTCTTTTACAGCCAAAATAACGTGAAAAGTGACTCATGCAAAATTGCGCATTTCACGGCAACTGCTTATATTACAAACTAAATTTCACATACATTCTCTTTGTATGCATTATTGCTACAAGTTTATGAAAGTATCGAAGAAATATTTTAATATATGAAGATACTGGATGGGTTGTAAATAGCTTATTTTTACCCCTTTTTTTACCTTTTAACCGAAATGGCCCGAAAACAAAATTGAAATTAAAAAAAAAACTGAGTCCGGGATTTTGTGCACCTTAACTGGGCGCATCTTTTGAGTAAGATCAGATTAGTAAAAAATAGTATTTGCTTTCAAAAAGTGGTACCGAACTGTCAATATTGTAGTTTTTGCTGAATTTACGCCACTTCCGGTGCCTACAGGAAACTTTACTGGTAACAAAAAAAAAGGCATTTTGAACCACGGAACATATGAACATGGTTTTATACAAATCGAACAATAAATAATTAATGTAGGACTGAAAAACTGAATTAGCCAATGGCGGCCAAGGAAAATTACGGAAACAAAAAATGTTGACATTTTTGTTCAAATCAGATGACTCTTTAACCTTGGTTAAAATGTCATATAAAAATATTAATAAATAAAAAAGTTTTTCGTAAAAATTTAAATTTTCAAAATTTGGCGACTAATATCTTCCAAGATTCGTCGAAAATCAAAAGTAACATAGCTATGTCCCCTGTTTCTGGCTATGTCAAAATGCATCATATGCTAAAATCCAATGATTATTGTTAATATTATGGCAATATTTCAAAAAACGACATTTTCGGTGATTTCGGACATTTCGCAATGTCGCAGAATGCCGGGAATAGCTTTAATCTCTAAGTCACATCCACTTTCCCAGTAAAACTGAAGACATTGTATCGATCCGACAAGAAGTTGCTGAGATATAAGCAAATTGGAAAAAAAAAAATAATAATAAGAAGAACTAGATCTGCTACTGTCCCATGCAGATATGAAAGCTTTCATATTCATCGTCACGTGTCATCGATTGTATCAAGTATCCTAAATGAAACGATAAGAAGAAAAAATTATCAAAATTGGTCAAAAACTCTCAAAATTACAAGTCTAAATATAGTATGAAACATTGCACCCAGGCATAACAATAATCTGAAAACTAAAGGAAAATAACCGAAACTTGTATTACTGTAATGAGACGGATGAGAAAACGAAATGAAAATTGCCGGAAAAAAATTAAAAATGGCAGTTTGGACAGGCGACCGTACTCCTTGTCACGTACAACCGGGCATTCGAAAACACGCTAGTAAACTCAATGACAGGCGCCCGTGCTAACCATTCAGCCCCCCCCTTTGAAATCAGACACGTGCAATATATGTCATATAGGAAGAATAACAACAAAATGGTAAATTAATGAGTTTAGGGCAAAAAAAGGCGTCTACAGCTCACGGTGTTCCCAGGCGGTCACCCATCCAAGTACTAACTGGGCCCGACGTTGCTTAACTTCAGTGATCGGACGAGAACTGGTGTTTTCAAAGTGGTATGGCCGTAGACGAGAGAAGGTGGACAGAACCCGTACCTATACTTACTTAAATTGACCCGCTTATTGATTTTTTTGGGGGGGTGGGGTTGTCGGTTTTAAAAAGGCGTCTACATCACCCGGTGTTCCCAGGCGGTCAACCATCCAAGTACTGACCGGGCCCGACATTGCTTAACTTCAGTGATCGGACGAGAACTGGTGTTTTCAACATGGTGTGGCCGTAGACGAGAGAAGGTGGACAGAACCCGTAGTTATACTTACCTGAGTTTACCCGCTTATTGATTTTTTTTTGTTTTTTGTCGGTTTTAAAAAGGCGTCTACAGCATCCGGTGTTCCCAGGCGGTCACCCATCCAAGTACTGGCTGGGCCCGACGTTGCTTAACTTCAGTGATCGGACGAGAACTGGTGTTTTCAACGTGGTATGGCCGTAGACGAGAGAAAGTGGACAGAACCCATAGTTATACTTACCTGAATTGACCCACTTATTGATTTTTTGGGGTTTTTTTGTCGGTTTTAAAAAGGCGTCTACAGCATCCGGTGTTCCCAGGCGGTCACCAATTCAATTACTAACCGGGCACGGCGTTGCTTAACTTCAGTGATCGGACGAGAACTGGTGTTTTCAACGTGGTGTGGCCGTACACGAGAGAAGGTGGACAGAACCGGTAGTTACACTTATCTGAATTGACCCGCTTATTGATTTTTTTTTTGGGGGGGGGGGTCGGTTTTAAAAAGGCGTCTACAGCACCCGGTGTTCCCAGGCCGTCACCCATCCAAGTAGTGACCGGGCCCGACGTTGCTTAACTTCAGTGATCGGACGAGAACTGGTGTTTTCAACGTGGTATGGTCGTAGACGAGAGAAGGTGGACAGAACCCGTAGTTATACTTACCTGAATTGACCCGCTTATTGATTTTTCTTTTTGTTTTTTGTTTAGAGTATTTAATTGTTTTAAAGAGACACGTTAAGGGTTGTTCATAGTTAAATGAAAGTTTAATTTTGAAAAAGACCAATAAAATTAGGATTTAATAATGCCAGACTAATATTAAAATAAAGTTTTAAATTAAGAATAATTAATTATTGGTCTAATTATTTATATTCTTGAAGATGTAACCCCTAGATACCTACATTACAATTACCCTAACAACAATTTAGACAAAGATTAAAATATTAAAAGTATACAAAGAGGATTAGAACATAGAAAATAAGCTTATAATATTAATTATATACATGTATTAAGATCTAACAATTAACACACATTATTCCATTCTGCCTCAGTCTCATAAACTGGTAGTTAACTAAACAGACCGTGGTGACATGGCTCCCCCTAGGAAGATGGCGTCCCCGACATCAATATTTGGGGAATTTGTCATATATATATGTATGATTAAGGCCCTTATAGCCAACATAACACGATCTATATCAGTACATGTATATATGTATAAATTAAAGAAAAATGGATATTTATAATAAGTCATAATATATTCGACTAAAATCAGGTAATAAAATAATCAATTAAATCCTTGAACATTGTGCTGGCAACATCACATGCCAAATACATAATAGAAATACCCTATTATATGACTAAGGCCATATAATGCCAATTAAACATCATAACTCATAAGTTATAGGTAATATACATACAATAAAACATAGTAATACAATCAAATTAGTATAATAGCCAACTAATTAATTAATTTTATCAAAATTTGAACTAAATCATGTATATAATAAAGTCATACTGCCAAATGTATATACTCAGATGGGAAATTAATAAAACAATTTACCCAGATTAAGTCATGGTGACTTAATAAAATAATATTACTAACCAAAATAATGTATTAAGTATAGGGTTTTTAAAAAAAAATGTGGTCAAATAAAAACATTCAATGATAATGTTCATAAAGGATTAGCTCACATATAACTGAATAATATTAATAGTCTGAATTTAAAACACTAATACAAAGTGGAAGTGTGATCAGTCTTAGATACCCATATATCTAACTACAACAGAAAATAAAACTACTTGTTTTAAGCACGCCTCTTTTTTGCAAAGCCTTTTTGTGTTTTTGTGGCATGGAATTGTCTTACTAGATCTTGGGGCAATAAGTCGCGAATGATCCATTGTGGACCTTTAATGTTCTTTAATCTAGTTTTATACCAAAACTGACCACGATATTTTGAAGATTGTAAAATTTTAACAATATGATCTTCCTCAAATTTGGTCTGTGTTTGGGTCCTAGACATGTCTTTATCAGGTGTATCAGGAATATTGTTAGTATCATCTTGCGTATTAGATTTTTTTGAGTTATTTGGGTTAGGACTACCCGTTGTGTTAGGAAGATTCTGATTGTTAGTAGATGGATGTGCATCAGCAGTTTGAGAAATATCTGAATTTATTTCCTCAGGGTTTAAAATTTCATCACTTTCAATTGGGTTTTTTGGCCTTTTAGAAGGATCAATGTAAGGACGTAAACGGTCGGCATGGATTGGTGACTTCACTAGTTGGTGATCTGCGTTTCGACGAAGCTTATAGGTGTTATTGCCTAGGTCAATGCAGATATAATAAAGTCCAACCCATTTCCTTTGAAGTTTCTTACTGAATCCTGTTTCAGTCTTAGAACAGTATAACCATACCATTTGTTCTTCTTTAAACTTGGGCTTTTCAGCTTTCTTGTCATGCTGATGGGTGTACTTTTTTTGAGCTGTAGTTATGTTTTTCCTTGCAATATCTTTTACAATCTCTAAGTTTTGTGTTATTCTTTCGTAATGTTGTTTGGCATCCTTGCTGCCTAATGTTTCGACTGGTAGCAGTTCGATGTCTATTGGGAGAGTATGCTCCTTGCCAAACAACAATTGAAATGGACTTAGGTTGGTAGATTCTGTTGCTGGAGTTGCTCTGTAAGCCATGAGGACTGCTGGGAGAACATCTGGCCAATCAGACTGGTCTTGTTTGATATAGGCTTGTAGTGTGTTGTATATGGTTTGGTTCATACGTTCACATGCTGCATTGGTTTGAGGCCTATAGCTTGCAGTAGTAAGCTTCTTAATGTGAAGTAGTTTGCACAGTTCTACCAAAAGTTTACTCATGAAGTTTTGTCCTCTATCTGTCAAGATTTCTTTTGGCGTTCCATAGCGGCAAATTATTTCTGTAAACAGGATCTTGGCAATACAGATGCTCCTGTTGATTTCAAGGGGAACGCTTCAATCCATTTCGAGAAGGGACAGACGACCAACAGAATTGATGTATATCCTTCTGTTGACTTCTTTAATTGACTAATGATATCCATGTGGATTCTGCTGAAGGTTGATTCTACAGGGAGGGGTATTAGTGTTGCTGGCTTCTTGTGGTAATATGGTTTTGCTTGTTGACACACTTCACATGATTTGACATAATATTCAATTTCAGAGTACATCCGTGGCCAGAAATATTTTAGCTGGATGGCCCTCTGTGTCCTGTCTTGTCCTTGATGTCCGAGAGAATCATGATAGGCTTTCAGGATGTCATCTCGCATGTGTTGCGGAATACATAATTGCTTTACCTCTCTTTCGATTCTTGTTCCTTTTCCTCGGGGCGAGAATAAATGATATAGGATGCCATCAGTGATTTGGTAAAAGCTCTGTTCACTAAGGATCCTATTAGCCATTTTCTGGTCATCTGGTAAGATGTCATCCTGAAGAAATTGTGGATCTGCAGCTTGTGCTTCTTGTAGTTGAGGCAAGGAGATAGCCAGAACTTCTTGAAATGTGCTCACTGGATCCTGTTGCAGATATTTATTTTCAGCAGCAACAAAAACTTCTGCAGTTGACGACAGTTTATCTCCTGTTTTTGTCTGACTTTTAGGTGACTGTTGGGGTTGTTTTGTTTTCTGACCATGTCTCAAATTCTTTTGGGTAACTAAACTTGCAACATTGTCACACATCGTCTCATAACTTTCCTTTTCAGAATAAGGTCTTCTTGATAAGGCATCAGCATTGTTATGGGTCTTTCCTGGTTTGTGCTTGATGTCAAACTGGTAGCTTTGGAGGAACAATGACCATCGAAGTAATCTACCCGGCATCTCCACCATGTAACCAGCTTGGTCCTTAGTACAGTAGGTAGTTCATCCTACTGGTTTCTTCTTGTTATTAATTATAACAAACACTTGAATCAGCTAAATGTAGAGTTTTATGTAGGCACAGCCATAACAATTATAACAGACAATATATACAGAGTGGTATAATAACTACACAATTATGTTCAACTAAAGAAGTATAATATCAAGAGTTGGCATAACTATGAGCGTAGTCTGTAGCTGTATCTCTAACCTAACTTGTCTTTCATGGGTCCATCTTCATATTTATATTCTTGAAGATGTAACCCCTAGATACCTACATTACAATTACCCTAACAACAATTTAGACAAAGATTAAAATATTAAAAGTATACAAAGAGGATTAGAACATAGAAAATAAGCTTATAATATTAATTATATACATGTATTAAGATCTAACAATTAACACACATTATTCCATTCTGTCTCAATCTCATAAACTGGTAGTTAACTAGACAGACCCTGGTGACAATATACTAAATTTCATGAAAATCTAGTATATAAATTGGTCTAAACTTCGGGTTCGAAATCACAGCGACGAATTTTCAAAATTCGAAAATGTGAAACTGCAGATGAAATTGATTTTTTTCAAGGTATTCAAAGAAAAAAGAATTAGTAAAATCGGTCAAAAAAAAGCAAAGTTACGACTATGCATTGTCAGTTTTTTCGTTCGTAAAATTCGGTGATTTCGAATTCGCAAAACGTTTTCAAAATATATTTAATCAACAGCTACCACCCATTTTTGGGGGGGTAGGTCAAAGTTTCAGAAACATCCTATGGTTAGATTCTGTGAAATCCGATTTGCAGGAAAAACACAAAAAAAAAAATAATAATAATCTTAACAGAAACAATAAGCTTTCATATGAAATATGAAAGCTTAATAATAATAAGAATAATTTTAACAAAAACAATAGTGTTTCACACAAGCTCCGCAGTGTGAATCCCTAATGAAACATGAAAATACTTTAAAACAGTAAACATGATGCAATATTAGACTTTTTGACACTTTCATCAAAAATCACACAGTTTTCTCTGTTAACACAGCTTCAAGTGCCAAATTGTGGCCAAATCTAAGATGTTGAAACATGAAGTGCCTATGAACATCAAAATATCACCTATATAGCTGTATTTCCACAGGATAAAGTAGTGGAAAAAATCTGATTATGTAACACTACAGCAGTTTTTTTCATCCCCACCCCCCAGTATTGAATCAGATACACTGCTGACCAATCATAGGTCACCCTGTTCACTCTGGTCTGTCAAATGATTTACAATGGTGATGGTGCCTACAACTTTCCTGGCAAAGAGATATGAACAACCGTCAACACACAGGCCATTTATGTTATCTTCCAATATGAGAGGTCATGATAAACACAAGGGTATCCTGTTCAAGCTCGGAAATGAAATCATCATCAAAAAGCAAAGTTTACAGGGGTCCTCGGCTGGAACCCAAACTGATTCAATTTGCCTTCCACTTTCACCACCGGTGTCATAGAGATCAGGGATGAAATTGATATGCATCATCATTCTACTAAAGCCAGTCCAGGAAGTCATCGGGTTTTGAGTTGTAGACCTGAAATGTTAAATTTGGACGATAATGAGCATTCTGGGGTGAATACTATCCAGGTAAATGGATCATTGACATCCAGAAAATGGTCGAAATGTGCAATTCTGTCATTCAGTTACATGCTAAAGCCTTTCTCCATTCTTGCACAATTTTTAATAAAACAGTTTGACATCCGTATTCTTGTCTAAAAGCAGATAAATATGTATTAAAATGTAAATTGAAAAAGTCCAAGATTTGACAATAAATTGCCTTTTCAAAGATCTTAGAGATGGAAGGCAAAATACTGACAGGTCTATAGTTACCTTTCTCAAGCATACTATTCTTTTTATGCAGTGGAACAACTTGGGCAATTTTAAGTTTGTCTGGAAAAACAGATGTTTCAAGAGATTTATTTAACAAGAGAGTAATAGGAGTTATTACAACTGGTTTAGCTAACTTTAGAATTTTCGTAGAGATATTGTCATAACCTGTGGCCTTCTTCAAACCTAATCTATCAATATATTTACTCACAAAATCTGTAGCTACGGGAGATAAAGACATAGATGTACGTTCTGAAGGTAAATTATCGTTAATACTCTTAATGCTGGGGTGTGTTTCATTTACTTCTACATTGTCATCACCAATATCTTTAGCAACATTTACAAAAAAGTTATTGAATATACTATATACTTCTTTCTGATCACATACCAGATTACCTTGTTCACATAGGATTGTATCCTTTTTGATATTTGAACCTTTATTAGTTAAAAAGGGCTTAATAGTTGGCCAAAAATCTCGTGACTTGGGTCCCCCTGTACAGCGTTCAATGAAATATTTATTTATAGATTTTCTGCGTAAGTTTGACACAACATTTCTTTGTTTACGATAGTTTTCCCAGGTATGTTTCGATTTATATTTATGATATTTATTAAATAACATGCGCTTCTTATAAATAGCTTGCTTTAGTGCCTTATTCATGAAGGGTGCAGGATTTGCTTGAGGCTTACGCTTCTTCACTGGAATATGGTTATCCACAATCTTTATAAATTCATTACTAAAGAAATCATGAGCAATGTTTATATCTGAACACTTGTCTATACATGATAAGTCAATATTTTCAACATCTATAATAAATTTATCAGTATCTAAATTTTTAAAACTTCTATAGGTAACATATTCCGAGTTTAGTTTGGGGACACTCCCCTTTAAATTGAAAGCAATTAAGTTATGAACATCACTGATCCCACAGTTAAAATTACAGTGTGTACCACAGAGTGAAGGTTTGTTCGTAAGAATCACATCGTTTAAAGTCGGGATATTATCCTTGGTAAAACATGTAGGGTCTTTCACTAAATTAGTTAAATCAAAAACATCACAGATAGTTTTCAAATTTATGCATTTAGTTTCATTACGCATATCATAGTTTAAGTCTCCGATAACACAGAAATTGTCATATTTTGTTGATATTTTGTCTAAAATGGGGTAACAATCATTAACAAATATACTGTCGTTCATTGAAGGAGGCTTATATGCCCCTACGAATATCCATTTAGTATTTTCAATAATAACTTCGACTGCAATAGATTCGATCTCCTTAAATTCAAATTCCACTCTTCTGTCGCCAGCAATATTAGATCTCAAGTAAGCGGCTATTCCACCGCCAAAAACTGTTCTGTCGCCTCGCCAAAAATGATAGTTGTTCACCACAAAAGGGGCATTGGGAAAAGATTGGTCTAATTTTGTTTCCGATATAAACAATAAGTCAACAATATTACCAGTCAGTAACTCTTGTATTGATGAAAATTTGTAGCGCAAACTGTTTATATTCAGGTGGGCACACAAGAAACGTAACGGATGTTTCATACGTAGCTCTCTGAGTTGATCAAAAATGTCGTTGTTTTGAGAACTGTTTTCATCTGTGAATTCGGTATTACAGCATTCACTTCCATCACTGTTAGATGGAGAGTCTTCAAAGAAAGAATCCGAAAAACTAGGTAGTCTATCGGTACATCGCCAACAGAAAAAAGTGTCATCGCTTTCCGCGAGTAAATTGTATTTAGTTACTGTGATATTAGCACACTTTCGATGAGTCCAAAGATCGCAGAAATCACATTGTAATCCTTGCTGGTTTGACTTTACTGGTTTCACACACAGGCTGCATGGATATTTGACCGGACCTGGGTTTAAATTTATATCTCCACTGAGTAATAAACACTGTAGCACAAATAAAGTTAGTTTTGCCTGACAAAACTGTTTACCTCCTGGGCGCGTCCATCTTGGATTTCTTCTTGTTGATGTTAACAACGACGAGTTCCGGTTTTCCGTTTTAGTTAAAGCTTCTAAATATAGGTCTATTTTAGTTTCATGATTTATAATAATCCAACGAATAACATCCTTACGTGGTCCTACGCAACTCACATCGGTTAAAAAGTAAAGACTAAGGTTTAAAAGCAGAATTATAACGTAAAAAATGAAGAGCACTTTTCCCGCGACCCGCCCTACCCGCCATAGCAACACCTCGCAGAAAGAGAAAGTCATTGCAAAACTTTTTGTAATACAGAACTTAGTTTTCTGTGTGCTTTTGATTTTTTTTTTATACCACGCGTATACGAAAACGTCACATGACTAGGCTATATAGAAGGGCGGTGAATATAATGTATTGGCTTCACACCTGTCATTCATGGATTACAGGTAAGCGGCCGGTGCGTCTTATTTGTTCGATGAACACAAGTCACTGTATATAGCCTATCATTCGGCTAGATAACACTGCTCGTTCATTCTCCACTAAACTGGGCCAACTGGAATACCAAAGTGTACAAAAGTGAACTTCAAAATGTAACTTAAAATACGTTTTATTTCAAAAGAAAATACATCTGGGGATAAAAATCTGAAAGGGCTTCCAAATATCTCGTCCAAGGAGAAACCTGTGTCAACTTGTTTGGACCCACCTGAAATTGTACGTGCAACAGATACGTTACACAATCGAATAAACGTTACCCGTAATAAAATTACTTTTAATCATTGAATAACCCAGGTATTTATCTTAATTGTGACGTAATACCATAATGTATCATTTAGACCAAGACGCTGGTAGAACAACTATTTTTCTCAAATAATGCACGGTGGTCTCCGTATGTTTAAAATTAAATAATGTTGACAAATTCGGGTCTTTATTGTGAAATAGAAGATGGACAACCAAATAAGGTATGAGCATGATGATCGTTGTATGGAATAAGGGCTACTATTAATATGGAATTCATCGAGCCATGCTGTGTAAATGACGAATTTCCGTTTAAAATTTAGTATCGCTTGTTTTAGCGGTAACGTATCTGTAACAAAAAATTTGATTTTTCAGACAATATCGAAAGTAAAAAATAACCATATTAACTTCGCTAAAAACAACAGTAAACAGGTAACCATTTAAGTTTCTGGCACATTAACATCAAAAAGTGCATGTATGTATCTCAAACATTAGGGTAACGTATCTGTTTCTTTCAGGGCATTTAAATCCGCGTCCGATAATTGATAATATCTCTTCGATCTTCCAACAGGGAGAGGTTCGTCGATGATTCGGATGATATTTGATAATGGAATTAACAATTCGTCTGGTCTTTCTGGCCATCGCAAAGTAAGTTGACCTTTGGAATAATGTTTTGTCATAAATGTGACGAACGCTTCAGCTGTGTCCGCTTTCTCCATCTCCAAAACTCTACCAACATACCAATCCCCGTCATAAACAGCAGCTATAAAGGCATCTTCTTTTACGTTAGATTGATCATTAATAGCAACAGACAAAGAAGACGATGACGGACCAGTAGCAGATGACATAGCATCAGCAACCGATGGCGAAGGACCAGCATCCGATGATGAAGAACCAGTAGCAGATGACGAAGAATCAACAACTGATGACGAAGAATCGACAGCAGATGACGAAGGATCGGCAGCAGATGACGAAGAATCGGCAGCAGATGACGAAGAATCGACAGCAGATGACGAAGAATCGACAGCAGATGACGAAGAACCAGTAGCAGATGATGATGGTGAAGAACGGGAAGTAGCACAGACAACAACAGCAGCAGAAGAAGACATAAGTTTATGTTCTATCCAGCCATTGCAGAGATTTGTACCGTCTAAACACCCACTACAATAACAGGATACAGATCGGGTAAGTATCACACCATGACTAGGAGAGTACACGGCATGTAGTTTCATGGTACCCGGAACTACCTTGGTTTCCATGTCTGCCAGGGACTGAGATGCGGAATCATAGTCCACTTGTGAGTAGAACAATGCACAAATCGACTTTTCATTTTCGTGAGCCCATTTATAGAATTCATAACCGTCTTGAATAACGGCTTTTCCTTGCTTTACAGCTTCTGAGGCCATCCTTTTACACGCCCCACCTATTCCATCACAAGGCCCCTTGCCATGACCAGCCTCGAAATAGTTCCATCTGGCATTTACTTCAAACAGCTCTTGATGTCGTGAAATGATGGAAAACATGAAACGGTTTCTATATTGCGACGAAGGACTGTCTGTCCAGTAATGAATTGTGGCCATATTAGGGTAAGTATTTTTTAATAATGGGACCAAAATTTTAAGTATTGCCAGGACAGCTGTGGAATTATGATTATTGATATCGGAAATGAAAGCAAAATTTTTGTGACTCAATGTGCCCTCTTCATTTCTTCGATACGCAACAACTGGGTGTATGGTAACCGAAGTAGCATTCCAATATGCTGATTGGATTTCATCCATGGTTTGGCAGGTGAAATTCTCGGCAAAATCCATTTGTAATATTATATGGCCCATTGGAAGGTTGGCTTTTAAATCGAGTAGGGCCTTATATTGTGCGCTGACTCTGGAAACGTGACCAAGGAATAACGAGTATTGATTGAGAATTATCTCCTGGAAGTCTGCCTTGTCTTTTGTCAATTTAACAATTCTCATTTTCTTTTTTCCTTCAACTTCAACTCGACGCCATTCTTCATATTCCACAGCTGGTATTTCTATTGACTGCAACTTTTCTTTCATATCATCTACAGACACGACTTTCTTAACAACTTCTGGATTTGGCGATATGTTAATATCCAGCGATCTTAGACATTTAAGTTTTAAGGCCATATTCTGATGGGAGGTGCAAAGGCATGTGTTTCTGGATAAAAGGGAGGTTAGTTTAATATTTTTCGGTCTCAGTTTGCAAAATGATGAAAATGAGATAGTAAAATTCTGATTTTCATAAATAAATCTTGCGTATAAATTACTAAGATAATCATTGAGTATTCTGGTTTGATGTTTGTTTCCGTTGATCTTCACCGCATCCTTTTTTCCAGGTAAGCACCTGCTCACGTCATCCCTCTCAAAATACGCCAAGATGTGTCTTTCTACCGCTTGCCTCTGACGTGACTGGCGACGTCGTTTGACATTGGAAATTAATTTAGAGTGTGTTGTACGTTTATGTCGATTTGCCCCAATTTCACGGCTAACGTACCTCATGGCTCTATATTTCTTTAATATTTTCCCATAAATTATATTGTTGATCAATCTTCGATCTTTCTGTGCTGGGTTTTTCTCTCTTGAGTCTTTAATTTCAGCCAAAAGAGAGTTGCTTGCAACTAATTTACGGACGACTGACCGTGGGAGAGATCTTGGGCTCACCCCACAACTCCTTAATTCCGACCGGGTTTTTGAATTTGGCGTGGATTCCGTCGGATGTTGTTGAAAAGCGGTGGGCGACTTTCTTTTCTTTAATCTTTCGCACCTTTTACGCCACCTCTTTGTTGATCTTTCTTGAAGTTGTAGTTTTGTTTTCAATGCATTGACTTCATTTCTTGCTTTTTTCAGAGCTTTCGATCGACGTTTTGGTGGAGGAGACTTTACTGTGAAAGGAAACTGTACTATGAGTTGGTTACCAGAAGAACGTCTCTCAGGACCAAGTGATAGCGGCGCAGATGATGAAGACGGACCTGGATCATTTGTTGTGCTTGTTATGAGATTAAACTGAGTGCGGTCATCTCCTTGTTTATTTAAAGCATCTTCTTTTTCTTTCTTTTTCTTAGCTCTGTACCTCTGACAATAAATTTGATTTTTCAATTTACTTTCTTCAAGCTTTTTTTTGGACTTTTTATCAGCTGGAATTCTGTAAGAAGCCTGCCGTGTCCTCTCTAATAAAAGATAATTCGGATTACTCCGTTTTTGTCGCTCCCTGTACGCCTTCTGAATAGCAGCTCTTGTTTTCCCCATGGATCTGAAAAGAAGAAAATAATAATACATTTAATAATTTCGTTTTTATTGATTATTTACTAAATGTCGAAATATATAAATATCATTATGTTGTATTTGATAAATTTATAGTAACGCTATGGCGTTGCACGTAATCTGTCATAAATAGGCTAAATATGGTCTGAAGATGTTCAATATAAACAGAAAGCGATAGCCGTTAAATTAGTATTAAGGTGTCTTTTTATAATTCAGTTTATATATCAATATAATAAGAACCTTACGGATACAGCTCAGCAGTATTTCCAGAGATTTTTCCCCATCAAACTGGCTTAAAGGTAGGTTGACAGATACGTTACCGCCATAAAACAGATACGTTACTTAACATTGCTCTAGCGTAGCACTTAATTTGATTAAATTATTTGGTTTTTCACCTCAAACATCATAAATTAAGTAGTTGATAGTAGGAGCCGACGTAAACCAATTCGTAAAATACAAAAAATGTAGTATTACTAACCCAAAACTGTCCTGATTTCAATATCTGAATTTATATTGTCGTTAACGTCGTTAAATCTAAGATGGCGGCTTCAAGGTCTGGAGGACACGTGGTCGTCAAATTCTCGTTTGATATCACGTTATTTAAGTGGACAGAGGCGTTAATTTTCAATTTTACTCATAACGGTAACGTATCTGTTTATCACGTATCTGTTGTTCGTAACTATACCATCACTTGAGAAGTATATTTTATCGTCTGTAGCTTTCTTTCACAGTCGTACAAATCATAGCTGCCATCTATGAAGTAATGAAAACCATAATCATATCGTACGTGGCTTTACTTACAGTTAACTAAGAACAGTATGATCACGTATCTGTTGAAAACCGAACGCACCTTTTTACCTTTCGTCTGTGGGATGTATATAGCAGAGAACCTTATTAATTCAGGTATTTCTTATTATAGATGATTAAACACATGCCACGGTTGGTAATTCTAAGAGCACTCTTACCTCACAGAACCCTATACGACAAAATTTAAACACTCCAAATATATGGTCACGTATCTGTTGCGAAATTTGCGACAAGGTTTTAACGGATAAAATTTAAATTCCAAGAAAATGGGGGGTGTAAAATGGATGTTATTCGAAACAATGACGCTATACGCCATGGAAAAATATAAAAAATAACAACTTTTTATGCGATAACTTTTATTAACAGAACAAACATTACAGAGAAAGCAAAGAGCGACAAGTAAAATATGGTAAAAATAGCCTATTGAAGCGCCGATTACGAAAATTACCTCATGTAAGGAGGGTAATACATGTTGGTGTGATCAAATATAGACTCATAACTTCATGTTAGAATTAAAAATCGTTATCCAAATAGATATTTGTTATGTAAAATATACGGGCGACAATGTATTACGTATTTGGTTCAGTTTAGTGGAGAATGAACGTGGCACTGTGAGTACACTATACACGATCGTTAAAAGCTGCTGTGTTCGGTTAAAGTTCGTTCGTTGTTAGACTGAATGTTGGACTGAAATTTCGCTTCGGCATCTACCTGTCAACCTGTCCTTTTACGTTATTGTTTGATTTGTTGACATGCTTTGAATTTTGGATTTTTCTCGGACTAAAACTTTGAAGCAGAAAAAAGTGTAGGAAGGATACAGAGGTTGACTATAAAACTATTTTGTCTGACAAACCCCAGTACCATTGTTTCAATGTTCCTGATGATGATAATGTTAAAAATAAAGTGTTTTGTTCTGTATTACTTTATTCATTAAAATGACATTTCGTCAACTGAATTTTTGGGGGGACTACGTGCATGATGTTGGGTTTCTCTACAGATCTTAGAGTATGCTGCTTTAATGAAGATGGGCTGTAAGGAAAGTTTTGCCCAGGTGACAGCTTAACACCTTCTCTTCATTGAATTTCAAATGTCAAGTTTTTTTCTAAGATCCCTTGTCCTGCACTACGGACATGGAAAAACCAGGCTGGAAAATCCTTAAGAACTTGTCTTGGTGTGAGCCATGACCCCACTCAGTGAGCCATTGTGGCGTACGTTTATCAAAAATGTTTAAAAAGCTCATTTTATGAAAAAAGTCATATAGGTGTAAGCCTACTGCCAATATTGTGTCTTACAGGTATTTTTTTTTTTATTTCCAGAAATATTTGATGAATGGCTTAGTGAAACAAATTTTCTGAAAATGAAAAATTGATAATGGCGAAGAGTTAGTTCATTGTAAAAGAATAAAAACATCAGAATGAAAAATAATGTTACGTTAAAAAGAATTGACTGTAAAAAGCCTCTACCATATTTTTATCTGACTGTTTCACTGTAAGTGTTTCCAGTATATATTTAATTAATTATACGGTTTATATTGTCTTTCTAATTGGCTATAAATACTTCAAAGTTTCAAATGGTGATTGACTAACAGTGGACTAACAGTAAACCCCGGATACTATTCTAAACAGAATATGCTTAAAGAAACCAATACGTTATAACTTCATAATATGTTCCATATTTTTAATACTTTTGTCAATCGACTATTACAAATTCATTCATATTACGGCAAAAAATAAAATGCGCACAAATCAATTCTGGTCTTACCGGGGTGTAGTTTTATCCATTCAAATAGTAATTCACATACTGACAAATAAGCCACACGGTGCATACAGTATTGGTAAATCACACCTCAACTAATATATCTTTTCTGGTTTAAATCACAAATGAATCAAAAGCCTTTGTCACCTGATACGAAGCACATTTTGCTGAATGGACGTGGACATGTATCAGTCCGATAAAGGCGATAATATAATGCTGACTTTTTCATTTCCACACCAAAGAGTCTAGGGAATGCATACTGTCAATCAAGGTTTGATAATGTAAATTGGCACGTGACATCAAAAGAAACCAACTGACAGAAAATTGCACGCCCATTATTATCCTGTTGTAGTCATCTTGACAGTACGACTTGTATTGTAAATTGTCAACTAGTAAAAACTACCCCAAAAAGTTTGAAACTTTATTTAAAAAAAAAACAATCACAATTGTTAAATTGATTCTGATATATATGCAAATGGTTGGCATTCAAGAGGGGTCACAATGGTTTGTTCTTTGCATCTCAATTAGTTTGGGCGTTTCGGTTAAAATTAAACGTAAGGGAAATTTTGAAAAGAGATATCTTGTAAAATAACCTGTATTTATTACTGAAAAATTTTCTCAATTAGCAGAATGTCAAATTAAAGAAAACCATGCAACACTTACAATATGACTAACTACGGGGTTTGTATTTGGCTGGACACCCCCACCCCTTCCCTACATGTAATACCAATATGTAACGAGGAATTGTGGTTACTGTTTTACGGTAAAAGTCATGTTTTTAGAGATTGTTCAATTATTTAAATCGGTACAGACTCGAAGGTTGACTCCTGCAGATCATGTAATGGGCAAAATAATGTTTTGTCATCATATTTGCAATTGACATAATATTCTGTCAATAAAATCACACCGGTGCTCATTAATAATTTATCAGGTGGTTATTATTTTATTACATTGTGCACAAATGTCAGTCCTTAAATAGCACCAGGCACCATTAACAACTTAATGACCACGTTTTTGTGTTAGGCAATCGCCTCTCTTAGCTTTGATGTGTTGCATTCTTGAGTAACTAACGCTTCGATAACTCGAATGCTACTATTGTTAATCTCACTACAATTCATAAGAAATGGTCGTGAGATCGTGTTGAGGGGTAAAACAATCAAAATGAATATGACATGATAATTTTTGTCCCCCGCCTTGCGGGGGACTATTAAAATGGGTTTGTCCGTCCGTCTGTCTGTCTGTCTGTCCGTCACACTTTTTGGGACACAATAACTCTCTTCCTAATTGAGCTAGAATGTTCAAACATGGTGTATGTGTTTATTAGGTCAATGCCTTGATGGAGTTCATTACAGTAATACCTTGACGAAGTTCGATAATGAGCATTTTCTGCACAGGGTAAGCAGAGCGATACGCAATTTGATTGGTCGAGACTTTGGAACACAATAACTCTCCTTCTAATTGAGTTAAAATGTTCAAACTTGGTGTATATGCTTATTAGGTCAATGTCTTGATGGAGTTCGAAGATGAGCATTTTCTGCTTAGGGTAAGCAGAGATAAGCAATTTGATTGGTTAATGCTTTGGGACACGATAGCTTTAGTTCTAATTAAGTGACATTGATGAAACTTGGTGTATAGTTTCATTACAGTAATTCCTTGACTAAGTTCGATAATGAGCATTTTCTGCTCAGGGTAAGCAGAGCGATACGGAATTTGATTGGTCGAGACTTTGGAACACAATAACTCTCCTAATTGAGTTAAAATGTTCAAACTTGGTGTATATGCTTATTAGGTCAATGCCTTGATGGAGTTTGAAGATGAGCATTTTCCGTTTAAGGTAAGCAGAGATAAGCAATTTGATTGGTTAATGCTTTGGGACATGATAACTTTAGTTCTAATTGAGTGAGATTGATGAAACTTGGTGTATAGAGATAAGCAATTTGATTGGTTGATATTTTTGGACAAGATAACTTAGGTTCATCTTGATTGATGATTTTTATACGCCCACATTTTTATGTGGTTAAAATATATAAAACTGCCATTTAAAACCATCATACATGTCCACTATCCTGACTAGTTTCGTCAAATAAATTTTAACTTTTTCAAAGGAACAGTTCAACAGAAACAGGAAACAAATTTGAATAATGATGTCATATGTTGATGACATCACTAAGTTGCAATGGTTGCCCTGTCGTTGGTAACATGTAAGTTCTTCATTTTCTAGAAAGGTGATCTATCACATGAAAATATGATGATACTAAGGTGCCTATACACAAGTTGAAAATCCACAAATATTTACAGTAGGCATCCTCAAACCAATCTTCCAACGAATTTCTGATGGGATCACAATTACTAGGTAACTGGATACATAAACAGCATAAGTGTAGTGGTTAAAATATATAAAACTGCCATTTAAAACCATCATACATGTCCACTATCCTGACTAGTTTCGTCAAATAAATTTTAACTTTTTCAAAGGAACAGTTCAACAGAAACAGGAAACAAATTTGAATAATGATGTCATATGTTGATGACATCACTAAGTTGTAATGGTTGCCCTGTCGTTGGTAACATGTAAGTTCTTCATTTTCTAGAAAGGTGATCTATCACATGAAAATATGATGATACTAAGGTGCCTATACACAAGTTGAAAATCCACAAATATTTACAGTAGGCATCCTCAAACCAATCTTCCAACGAATTTCTGATGGGATCACAATTACTAGGTAACTGGATACATAAACAGCATAAGTGTAGTGGTTAAAATATATAAAACTGCCATTTAAAACCATCATACATGTCCACTATCCTGACTAGTTTCGTCAAATAAATTTTAACTTTTTCAAAGGAACAGTTCAACAGAAACAGGAAACAAATTTGAATAATGATGTCATATGTTGATGACATCACTAAGTTGTAATGGTTGCCCTGTCGTTGGTAACATGTAAGTTCTTCATTTTCTAGAAAGGTGATCTATCACATGAAAATATGATGATACTAAGGTGCCTATACACAAGTTGAAAATCCACAAATATTTACAGTAGGCATCCTCAAACCAATCTTCCAACGAATTTCTGATGGGATCACAATTACTAGGTAACTGGATACATAAACAGCATAAGTGTAGTGGTTAAAATATATAAAACTGCCATTTAAAACCATCATACATGTCCACTATCCTGACTAGTTTCGTCAAATAAATTTTAACTTTTTCAAAGGAACAGTTCAACAGAAACAGGAAACAAATTTGAATAATGATGTCATACACTGTGAAACTGACATCGTTTAAGATGGTGTTTTTTGACTTTAAAAAATGCTATAGAGTTTGATTTCAAAACATCGTTTGATAATTGACAATAATCGTTTGAAAACTACAAAAATGGTTTAATTAGAACCATAGTTTAATTTAATGGTACAGCGTTTGATATCTCCGAGTGGGGGTTAAAAATGGACGAACCGTCGAATTATGTAATGCGTTTGATTACTAGACATCGCTTTAATTTCTGAGCTGCCGATTAATTTATCAGTGTTTAAATATTAGACGAAAAATTTATTTGCTCGCGAGTCGTTTATCCGATCGGTTCATTTTGATTACGATTATTTACATATGAAATGAAGTACGAATAAAAAGGGTGGATATAAAAAAATGCACACGAAGATATATGCTAAACTTACCGTGGTCGTAGTATTATTATCCATTAAAAATAATGATTCACGGTACCATTGACAAATACATCAAAAATCGGTACGTCCATTGTTATTATACCATCGGAAATCTGTAGAGCACATTCCCGGTGATGTATTTTTCTTTAAATCACAAATGATGAAAATAGATTTCCACGTGTACACGTGACTAGAAGACCTGGCAATGATTCCACCATTGACAAATACATCAACAATCGGTAAATCACGTCCAATGTTATTATATCATTGGAAATCGGTAAAGCACATTCCAGGTAAAGTATTTTCTTTAAATCACTAATGGATGAACACAACTTTTCATCTGCACATGTGGTCGTGTGATAATCTCGCGAGACTTGTATACTGGCGCCAAACGTCGCTATTCGTCGATCGCCATAGACGAGCTATCGCTCAGGGTGGTGCGGGTCTGTTCATCCCACGATCTTTTCACCCTGGGCTGTTTCATCTCAACCTTATTTTTTATCGGACTGTCCATCCCGGGCTGTTTCATTTCGGATTCGGCTAGCGACGTTTCGGATTAATAATTAAAAGACTGTGGAAAATTTATGTGACAGTACAGCCATTTATCTTTTCGTTTTATGGGAGGCTGATAGTTGCCTTATTCAGTTGATCGGCGACTGTTGAGATCGCGATTAACATTGCTAGTTCTCTTTTGTTTTGTTTCATCGGCGAGTAATAAACTAGGTAATAAAATATTGTTGAAAATTTGTGTATATTTAGTAATACTTCATTGTTTTTCTTTTATCAAATAGTAAACGACCTTGATTGACCAATCACTGCTATTGGGTTTTTTTGTGAAACGGAATAATTGCAATCAACACACGGCCGCCATTATCGATGATTGACAACTCACGTTTTTCCTCATCCACCAAACAACCGTAAGATTTCTTTGCACAGCCACAACAATAACATGGGGATTATCGGCTAATCAGCTTTAATTATTCCGCTTTGATCGTTGCTATTTCTAATATTTTCCATAGAAAAACATTGCTTTGTACGCACAAATTTATCGATTGGTATTGCCAAGCTTGTCGAGGAATAATGCATGTCAACGTGCAGCTCGCGGATTATCGTTAACAATTTCTAGATACTTGTAAAAAGAGTGCATGTCGTGTAAATATTTATTTTAATTTTTGTGTAAGTCATTTTCAAATCAATTCATCAGCATATTATTCGTTTTAAACAAATGCATTACTTTTTACGGGAAACGATGATTATCAAAGAACCGCAAGTGCAACTATTCACTAATGATTTAACGTTTGGTGGAGCCTTTTTACTAATCACGTGTTTCGTGTTAATAAATATTTTCTTTCGTGTTTTGAATTGGTCTATTTCAAATAAATTCATCAACAACATTTTTATATAGATAGTACAGATATAAAAAAAAATAAAACGCTCTTTTCGTAAACATTCAACATTTGAAATTTTGCCGTAGGTTTGTTATGCACAACTCCAGGTGCTGTACTTGATGGCGAGGTGTAAATTATATAATTTAGCCTGCATGTTATTTGTGCGGGGGGGGGGGGGGGCTTATTATAAATTGATTTGACAGTTGTGTTAAACCTTTCCTTTAAACTTATTCCCCGACTCAGAAGCGTCACCTACCCAAGTCAGAAATGTCACATACCTGAGTCTGAAACGTCGAGGTTTTATTCTTGAGTCCGAAATGACGCGGGATCGAAATGACAAGTAATCTATTCATTCCGGGCTGTTTCACCCCCCCCCCCCCCCCCCACCACCGTCCTTGTTATTGTTGTTTATTATAGATTTAACATCGAATACATTTAATATGATATTATGGACAGGTTAATTAAATTAAATTATTTACACTTCATAGGTTGAATGTTGGTTATTAGAATAGCAGTTAATTAACTAAGCTGTACTTATTGTTAAATAAACTGTTAAGCACTTACTTATAGTTAAACAAACGTGTACTTTTTTTTATTTATTATTTAATAACAAGTAATTATTTGTTTTGGATTAGTAATAAAAACATGCCGCGAGGGTTGAGTTGTATTCACACATTAAAGTAAGAAGCCAGATAACCTAACAATTAAAATTAATTACTGATCTATGTCTTCATTGCTCTTCTGTAATATCATTCTTTCGCATATAATTTTTATCGCAAATTAGTCGGAATGCGAGAAAGGAATTCCAGGGGGAACGATCAGCTGTCCTCTGCACGTGATTAGAATAGTGTCATGTACAGGCGCGACGTCGTGTTTGATATTCATTTTTATACCGATATATTAGAATCCGAATTCGACGCCTGAACGGCAGTGTCATAGACTTATACAATAAATATAAAGCATGATTTGGGACACGTGTTTTTACTTAGTGGAATCCATGTCAATAAAAAATAACATAAACACTAAAAAATAAACACTAAAAAATAACATGAACTCTTAAAATACTGGAAGAGACTGGTTCACAGATATAAAATTGGAAAACAATCACATATAAAGAACGATTCAAAAAAAATAATTGCTGCATGCAATCACTAGTTTATACATATTATTATAAAGAACGTTTTAAAGACATTTATTTGCAGCATGCACATTAAAAAGAAATCGAACATTGGAATATCATGGTTTATACATATGAATAACGTTTGCAAGAACTAGCGGCATGCAAACCTCTTAATATATATCCCCATGTACATTAATTACAGAAATGGTCTGTGTATACACGGTATGCTGAGCTAGTCACCTTTTGGCCAGGTGAATATACGGTGGAGTCATAAATGTCCGTTATAAGTGTAGATTGATTATCTGTTTGGCCGAATGCTTTGGTTTTTCAAATCCTGGGTGCCATATGAAATGCATATTTTCAATATACATGTATGTTAGTACAGTATGGGTTAATCCTGAGATTGGTCGAAAGATGTTGTTTTATTAATTATCACCTGTGCTCACCTGTCTGGGTGCCACACAAAATCATGTCTTTGAATATACAGTTGAGTCATAAATGTCCTTTTTAATGTGTTTTTTTTATTTACATTCATTATTTGATTGGTCAAATGCTATTGTTTTATCAATTCCCACTTGTATTTACCTGTCTGCGTTGAGGTGAAACATGTTTTTGTTACGACAAAGGGAGCGGTCTTATAAGTGTGATTTAAATTGATTTTTTAACAAACAAGGACTTTTTATTTTTTTGTGTTAACCAATTGTATGTTTTTACCAACTTCCAACCCACGCAGTGTAAATAATTTAATTTAATCAACTTAATATCATATTAAATGTATTTTACGTTAAATCTGTAATAAACAACAACATTGGGATGAAACAGCCCAGGGTGAAAAGATCGTGGGATGAACAGACCCGCACCACCCTGAGCGATAGCTCGTCTATGGCGATCGACGAATAGCGACGTTTGGCGCCAGTATACAAGTCTCGCGAGATTATCACAAGACCACATGTGCAGATGAAAAGTTGTGTTCATCCATTAGTGATTTAAAGAAAATACTTTACCTGGAATGTGCTTTACCGATTTCCAATGATATAATAACATTGGACGTGATTTACCGATTGTTGATGTATTTGTCAATGGTGAAATCATTGCCAGGTCTTCTAGTCACGTGTACACGGGAAATCTATTTTCATCATTTGTGATATTAAAGAAAAATACATCACCGGGAATGTGCTCTACAGATTTCCGATGGTATAATAACAATGGACGTACCGATTTTTGATGTATTTGTCAATGGTACCGTGAATCATTATTTTTAATGGATAATAATACTATGACCACGGTAAGTTTAGCATATCTTCGTGTGCATTTTTTTATATCCACCCTTTTTATTCGTACTTTATTTCATATGTAAATAATCGTAATCAAAATGAACCGATCGGATAAACGACTCGCGAGCAAATAAATTTTTCGTCTAATATTTAAACACTTGATAAATTAATCGCCAGCTCGGAAATTAAAGCGATGTCTAGTAATCAAACGCATTACATAATTCGACGGTTCGTCCATTTTTAACCCCCACTCGGAGATATCAAACGCTGTACCATTAAATTAAACTATGGTTCTAATTAAACCATTTTTGTAGTTTTCAAACGATTATTGTCAATTATCAAACGATGTTTTGAAATCAAACTCTATAGCATTTTTTAAAGTCAAAAAACCCCATCTTAAACGATGTCAGATTCACAGTGATATGTTGATGACATCACTAAGTTGTAATGGTTGCCCTGTCGTTGGTAACATGTAAGTTCTTCATTTTCTAGAAAGGTGATCTATCACATGAAAATATGATGATACTAAGGTGCCTATACACAAGTTGAAAATCCACAAATATTTACAGTAGGCATCCTCAAACCAATCTTCCAACGAATTTCTGATGGGATCACAATTACTAGGTAACTGGATACATAAACAGCATAAGTGTAGTGGTTAAAATATATAAAACTGCCATTTAAAACCATCATACATGTCCACTATCCTGACTAGTTTCGTCAAATAAATTTTAACTTTTTCTTGGTTTGAGGATGCCTACTGTAAATATTTGTGGATTTTCAACTTGTGTATAGGCACCTTAGTATCATCATATTTTCATGTGATAGATCACCTTTCTAGAAAATGAAGAACTTACATGTTACCAACGACAGGGCAACCATTACAACTTAGTGATGTCATCAACATATGACATCATTATTCAAATTTGTTTCCTGTTTCTGTTGAACTGTTCCTTTGAAAAAGTTAAAATTTATTTGACGAAACTAGTCAGGATAGTGGACATGTATGATGGTTTTAAATGGCAGTTTTATATATTTTAACCACTACACTTATGCTGTTTATGTATCCAGTTACCTAGTAATTGTGATCCCATCAGAAATTCGTTGGAAGATTGGTTTGAGGATGCCTACTGTAAATATTTGTGGATTTTCAACTTGTGTATAGGCACCTTAGTATCATCATATTTTCATGTGATAGATCACCTTTCTAGAAAATGAAGAACTTACATGTTACCAACGACAGGGCAACCATTACAACTTAGTGATGTCATCAACATATGACATCATTATTCAAATTTGTTTCCTGTTTCTGTTGAACTGTTCCTTTGAAAAAGTTAAAATTTATTTGACGAAACTAGTCAGGATAGTGGACATGTATGATGGTTTTAAATGGCAGTTTTATATATTTTAACCACTACACTTATGCTGTTTATGTATCCAGTTACCTAGTAATTGTGATCCCATCAGAAATTCGTTGGAAGATTGGTTTGAGGATGCCTACTGTAAATATTTGTGGATTTTCAACTTGTGTATAGGCACCTTAGTATCATCATATTTTCATGTGATAGATCACCTTTCTAGAAAATGAAGAACTTACATGTTACCAACGACAGGGCAACCATTACAACTTAGTGATGTCATCAACATATGACATCATTATTCAAATTTGTTTCCTGTTTCTGTTGAACTGTTCCTTTGAAAAAGTTAAAATTTATTTGACGAAACTAGTCAGGATAGTGGACATGTATGATGGTTTTAAATGGCAGTTTTATATATTTTAACCACTACACTTATGCTGTTTATGTATCCAGTTACCTAGTAATTGTGATCCCATCAGAAATTCGTTGGAAGATTGGTTTGAGGATGCCTACTGTAAATATTTGTGGATTTTCAACTTGTGTATAGGCACCTTAGTATCATCATATTTTCATGTGATAGATCACCTTTCTAGAAAATGAAGAACTTACATGTTACCAACGACAGGGCAACCATTACAACTTAGTGATGTCATCAACATATGACATCATTATTCAAATTTGTTTCCTGTTTCTGTTGAACTGTTCCTTTGAAAAAGTTAAAATTTATTTGACGAAACTAGTCAGGATAGTGGACATGTATGATGGTTTTAAATGGCAGTTTTATATATTTTAACCACTACACTTATGCTGTTTATGTATCCAGTTACCTAGTAATTGTGATCCCATCAGAAATTCGTTGGAAGATTGGTTTGAGGATGCCTACTGTAAATATTTGTGGATTTTCACATTTTTATGTGGACGTATATTGTCGTCGCCTTTGTCCGTCCGGACGTCCGTCTGTCCACAATTTGTTTGTGGACTCTCTACAGGTCGCAATTCTTATACGATTTTGACGAAACTTGAAATATTGGTTTATCCCCAAAAGATCTCGGCTGCTTTCCTTATTGGCATGTATCGGATGAAAACTTCATAGATTATGGCCCCTGATTGTACGAAAAATCACGTTTTTAGCTTGTGGACCCTATAGAGGTCACAATTTTGAACCGATTTTGATGAAACTTGACATGCATGTTTATAACCCAAAGATCTTGGTTCCTGTCGATATTTGCACCTATCGGAATGTAATTTCCTGAATTATGGCCCCTGATTGTCCAAAAAATCACCCTTTTAGCTTGTGGCCCCTCTGGAGGTCACAATTATTATCCGATTTATAAAAACGTTTGATTATATCACCGTTACACCCTGAGGAAGGTTGTGTTCGAATTTCGGGAAAATCGGACGAAAATTGCCATACAAAATGGCCGCCGTTTGTATGCGAATACTGTTCAAAAATGGTATATCAAGGTTGTGGACCCTGTAGAAGTCACATTTTTAATTCAATTTTGATGAAACTTGAAATTCATGGTTATAACCAAAAGATCTTGGTTCCTTTCGATATTTGCGCATATCGGAACGTAACTTCCTGAATTATGGCCCCTGATTATACACTAAATCGCCTTATTTTAGCTTGTGGTCCCTCTGTTGGTCACAATTATTATCCGATTTAATAAAACGGTTGGTAATATTACCGTTACACCGTAAGGAAGGTTGAGTTCGAATTTCGGGAAAATCGGACCAAAATTGTCATACAAAATGGCCGCCTTTTGTACGTGAATACTGTTAAAAAATTGTATATCATGGTTGTGGAACCTGTAGAGGTCACAATGTTAATTTGATTTTGATGAAACTTGAAATTTATGGTTATAACACAAAGATCTTGGTTCCTTTCGTTATTTGCACATATCGGATCGTAACTTCCTGAATTATGGCCCCTGATTGTCCGAAAAATCACCTATGGTCCCTCTGGAGGTCACAATTATTGTCTGATTTAAAAAAACGTTTGACTCTATCACCGTTACACCCTACGGAAGGTTGAGTTCGAATTTCTAGAAAATCGGACCATAATTGCCAGAAAAAATGGCCGCCGGCCGTTTTTTACGCGAACAGTGTGAAAATATGGTATATCAAAGTTGTGGACCCTGTAGAGGTCACAATTTTAATTCGATTTTGATGAAACCTGAAATGCTTGTTTATAACGTAAAGATCTTTATTCTTTTCGATATTTGCGCATATCAAATTGTAACTTAATGAACTATGGCCTTTGATTGTAGGAAAAATCACTTTCGGTATTGCTTGTTCTCTGTCTATCTCTCGAACAATTATTATCTGATTTATAAAAAAAACTCTGATTATATTACTGTTGCACCGTAAGGGAGGTTGAGTTCGAATTTCGTGAAAATCGTACCAAAATTGCCAGACGAAATGGTCACCGTTTGTACGCGAATAGTGTATATCATGGTTGTGCACTCTCTACAGGTCACAATTCTTATCCGATTTTGACGAAAAGTAACATTTCTAGGTTGTGTACAGTCACACCATAATCATTGTCAGCTTCGAATTTCATGAATATCAGACTGGAACTGACCAACAAAATGGCTGCTCCCAATACAGTATGAAATACAGGACTTAATGATGTAGGAAAAATCACTTTTGGTATTGCTTGTTCTCTATCCATCTCTCAAAAATGTGGGCGTATCCTGCCTAGCAGTGCCAGCCTATCTTTATGCCAATACAATGACTGCATTCTCATTCAGTAATGGATTCGACAGTAACAGTGTATAGAAACGAGTGACTCGGACACGAGGGTCCTTTCCCTTGGCCAGAGGGGCCCTTTTGTCAAGCGCCCTTTTGTCTGCCTTTAGGGTCCTCCTAGCTAGGGTACATTTTCATTTTTATACGTCCACATTCATAATGTGAACGTATTATGCCGTCGCCCCTGTCTGTGTGTGTATGTGTGTGTGTGTGTGTGTGTGTGTGTGTGTGTGTGTCTGTGGTTCGCCTACAGGGCGCAATTCTTCATGGATTTTCTTCAAACTTGGTATACTTATTCCTTATACCCCAAGGAAGATCCCTATTGTTTTTGGGGCATGCCCGACCCCCAGGGGCCGAGCCACGCCCATTTCTAGTATTTGTTTGTTTGTCGTCTACAGGCCACATCTCTTAACTTATAATCTTGAAAGTTTGCATACATATTCTTTGTACCCTAAGGAACATCCCTATCGTTTGGGGTGTATGCCCCACCCCCAGGGGCAGAGCCACGCCCATTTTTTTTTTCGTGTGTCTTTGTGTCGCCTACAGGGCGCAATTCTTGCTGGATTTTCTTCAAACTTGGTACACGTATTCCTTATCTCCTAAGGAAGATATCTATTGTTTTTGGTGCATGCCCGACCCCCAGGGACAGAGCCACGCCCATTTCTAGTATTTATTTGTTTGTCGTCTACAGGCCACATTTCTTAACTTATAATTTTGAAACTTAGCATACACATTCTTTGTACCCTAAGGAACATCCCTATCATTTGGGGTGCATGCCCAACCCCCTGGGGCAGAGCCACACCCATTTTCTTATCGTGTGTCTTTGTGTCGCCTACAGGCCGCAATTCTTATTGGATTTTCTTTAAAACTTTGTATACTTACTCTTTATACTCTAAGGATGATCCCTATCGTTTGGGGTGTATGCCCCACCCCCAGGGGCAGAGCCACGCCCATTTTCTTTTCATGAGTCTTTATGTCCCCTACAGGGCGCAATTCTTACTGGATTTTCTTCAAACTTGGTATACGTATTCCTTATACCCTAAGGAAGATCCCTATTGTTTTTGGTGCATGCCCGACCCCCAGGGACAGAGCCACGCCCATTTCTAGTATGTATTTGTTTGTCGTCTACAGGCCACATTTCTTAACTTATAATTTTGAAACTTAGCATACACATTCTTTGTACCCTAAGCAACATCCCTATCATTTGGGATGCATGCCCAACCCCCTGGGGCAGAGCCACACCCATTTTTTTATCGTGTGTCTTTGTGTCGCCTACAGGCCGCAATTCTTATTGTATTTTCTTTAAAACTTTGTATACTTACTCTTTATACTCTAAGGATGATCCCTATTGTTTGGGGTGCATGCCCAACCACCAGGGGCAGAGCCACGCCCATTTTCTTTTTGTGTGTCTCTGTGTCGTCTAGAAGCCGCAATTCTAACTGGGTTTTCTTAAAATCAGCGTTGTACTTGGTTTATGTATTCCTTATAGCCTGAGGGCGTCCACTATTGATTTTGATGAATGTCCCGACCCCCAGGGGCAGAGCCACGCCCACTTTTTGCCTTTAGTGTTAGGAAGGCACAATTCTGAATGGATTATCTTGGTATAGTTATTCCTTATACTCTAAGGACGACAACTATTAATGTTGGTGCACGACCCTCAACGCTAAACAAACCAAACGCCTAGCCTTCTTGACAAAGTACCATATCAATCAAAGCAGGAATGTGGACGTATATTGTAGCGTTAGCGTTATGTTTCTCGTCGGTTTTAGCATTTTTCTTTATAATACACTTTTGGATGACACTTTGTGTACAGTTTGATTGCTCGATACGTTTGAAAAAAATAAATGTGTTTGAAAAAAATAAATTTGCGATTAATTAATATGTGTCATCTATTTATTTTGGGATTTCGGCGGGGGACATCAGCCTTACTGTTGGCTTGTTGGAAATTAAAACGGTTTTATTAATAAGGGTATTTATGGTCTATGGCATGAATACGGTCAAATGTTTGTATGTTTCATTCATAAATTGAACGTGTGTCAGTAAGCTCGTCCACAAGCAAACAGGTACACAGTTAAGTCGTCCACAGGGCGTATTGTTTTTTATATGCCCACATTTTTATGTGGACGTATATTGTCGTCGCCCCCGTCCGTCCGTCCGCCCGTCCACAATTGTTTGTGAACAGTCTACAGGTCACAATTTTTATCCGATTTCAATGAAACTTAAAATATAGGTTTATCACGCCAAGATCTCGGTTCCTTTCGATATTGGCATGTATGGCCCCTGATTGTACGAAAAATCACGTTTTTAGCTTGTGAAGAGTGTAGAGGTCACAATTTTGATCCGATTTCGATGAAACTTGAAATGCATGTTTATAACCGAAAGATCTTGGTTCCTTTCGATATTTGCGCATATCGGATCGTAACTTCCTGAATTATGGCCCCTGATTGTCCGAAAAATCACCCTTTTTAGCTTGTGTTCCCTGTGGAGGTCAAAATTGTTATCCGATTCAAAAAAACGTTTGATTATATCACCGTTACATAGTTATGGGGGTTGAGTTCGAATTTCGTGAAAATTGGACCAAAATTGACAGACAAAATGGCCACCGGTTGTACGCGAATAGTGTGAAAATATGTTATATCAAGGTTGTGGACCCTATAGAGGTCACAATTTTGAACCGATTTTTATGAAACTTTATATGCATGTTTATAACCGAAAGATCTTGGTTCCTTTCCATATTTGCGCATACCGGATCGTAACTTCCTGAATTATGGCCCCTGATTGTCCGAAAAATCACCCTTTTTAGCTTGTGGTCCCTCTGGAGGTAAAAATTGTTATCCGATTCAAAAAAACGTTTGATTATATCACCTTTACATAGTTATGGGGGTTGAGTTCGAATTTCGTGAAAATCGGTCCAAAATTGACAGAAAAAATGGCCGCCGTTTGTACGCGAATAGTATGAAAATATGTTACATCAAGGTTGTGGACCCTATAGAGGTCACAATTTTGAACTGATTTTGATGAAACTCGAAATACATGTTATAACCCAATGATCTAAGTTCCATTGCATATTTGCCCATATCGGATGGTAACTTCCTGAATTATGGCCCCTGATTGTACGAAAAATCACCCTTTTTAGCTTGTGGTCCCTTTGGAGGTCACAATTATTATCTGATTTAAAAAAAACTTTTGATTATATCAAAGTTACACCGTAGTTATAGTTATGGGTGAGTTTGAATTATGATTTTCTGATGATTACTTAAAATGCAACAACTCTTGTTGACTGCCCGGACGATTTGGCTGCTGTGTGGGCGTATGTTTCGTTGCCTGGCAACCTATTTTTATACGCCCACATTTTCATGTGGACGTATTATGTCGTCGCCCCTGTCCGTCCGGACCTCCGTCCGTCCACAATTTGTTTGTGGACTCTCTACAGGTCACAATTCTTATCCGATTTTGACGAAACTTGAAATATAGGTTCATCCCCAAAAGATCTCGGCTGCTTTCGATATTGGCATGTATCGGATCAAAACTTCATGGATTATGGCCCCTGATTGTACGAAAAATCACCTTTTTAGCTTGTGGACCCTATAGAGGTCACAATTTTGAACCGATTTTGATGAAACTTGGCATGCATGTTTGTAACCCAAAGATCTTGGTTCCTTTCGATATTTGCGGCTATCGGAATGTAATTTCCTGAATTATGGCCCCTGATTGTCCGAAAAATCACCCTTTTTAGCTTGTGGTCCATCTGGAAGTCATAATTATTATTCGATTTAAAAAACCGTTTGATTATATCACCGTTACACCCTAAGGAAGGTTGAGTTCGAATTTCGGGAAAATCGGACGAAAATTGCCATACAAAATGGCCGCCGTTTGTACGCGAATACTGTTAAAAAATGGTATATCAAGGTTGTGGACCCTGTGGAGGTCACAATTTTGATTCGATTTTGATGAAACTTGAAATTCATGGTTATAACCCAAAGATCTTGCTTCCTTTCGATATTTGCGCATATAGGATCGTAACTTCCTGAATTATGGCCCCTGATTATACGCAAAATCACCTTTTTTTTTAGCTTGGAGGTCACAATTATTATTCGATTTAAAAAACCGTTTGATTATATTACCGTCACACCCTAAGGAAGGTTGAGTTCGAATTTCGGGAAAATCGGACGAAAATTGCCATACAAAATGGCCGCCGTTTGTACGCGAATACTGTTAAAAAATGGTATATCAAGGTTGTGGACCCTGTGGAGGTCACAATTTTGATTCGATTTTAATGAAATTTGAAATTATAATAATAATAATAATAATAATAATGGACATTTATAGAGCGCCAACATCCAGCTAGATTAGCTGCTCTGGTGCGCAGATTCATGGTTATAACCCAAAGATCTTGCTTCCTTTCGATATTTGCGCATATCGGATCGTAACTTCCTGAATTATGGCCCCTGATTATACTCAAAATCGCCTTTTTTTTAGCTTGGAGGTCACAATTATTATCCGATTTAAAAAAAACGTTTGATTATATTACCGTTACACCGTAAGGAAGGTTGAGTTTGAATTTCGGGAAAATCAGACGAAAATTGCCATACAAAATGGCCGCCGTTTGTACGCGAATACTGTTAAAAAATGGTTTATCAAGGTTGTGGACCCTGTAAAGGTCACAATTTTAATTCGATTTTGATGAAACTTGAAATTCATCGTTATAACCCAAAGATCTTGGTTCTTTTCAATATTTGCGCATATCGGATCGTAACTTCCTGAATTATGGCCCCTGGTTATACGCAAAATCCCCCTTTCTTTAGCTTGTGGTCCCTCTGGAGGTCACAATTATTATCCAATTTAAAAAAACGTTTGATTATAGCACCGTTACACTGTAAGGAAGGTTGAGTTTGAATTTCGGGAAAATCGGACCAAAATTGACAGACAAAATGGCCGCCGTTTGTACGCGAATACTGTTATAAAAATGATATGTCATGGTTGTGGACCCTGTATAGGTCACAATTTTAATTCGATTTTGATGAGGAAGGTTGAGTTCTAATTTCGTGAAAATCGTACCAAAATTGCCGGACGAAATGGTCGCCGTTTGTACGCGAATAGTGTAAAAATATGGTATATCATGGTTGTGGACTCGCTGCAGGTCACAATTCTTATCCGATTTTGATGAAAAGTCACATTTCTAGGTTGTGTACCGTCACACCATAATCATTGTCGGTTTCGAGTTTCATTAATATCAGACTGGAACTGACCAACTAAATGGCTGCTCCCAATACAGTATGAAATACAGGACTTAAAGATGTAGGAAAAATCACTTTCGGTATTGCTTGTTCTCTGTCCATCTCTCGAAAATGTGGGCGTATCCTGCCTGGCAGTGCCAGCCTATCTTTTTATAAGCAATCTTTTTATTAAGATTTGTATCTGAATAGGGATTGGGGAACGGGCATAGCCTATATTAAACCCCTCCGCCGTTGTTTTTTAATAATTTAATTGTATTACTCACTGGTTGTTTATATTGTTTTATTTACCCAATAATCCATTATCTTGGCAAGCCGATTAAACCGAGATGAGTTCACCGATGTTTTTGTAATGAAGAGCAATAGTATTATTTGTTGATTAGCTTTATGATTTTAAACATAATAATAAATTCACGAATGTTTTTGTAATAAAGTAAACTCGTATTGTTTTGGTTTGTTGATTGACGTTATCTCATTATTTAAAATATTTGGCACTGGTTAATATTGTGTCAAAAATATTTCTGTAAATTGCGCCGCAGCCCCTTTTAGATAAACTGAATTCGCTTTTTATAAGATGGCGATCATTTGTAGATGAATGACTGACATACGCGACGTGGGTATATACTTTATTATTAGAAACGTTCGATGAGTTATTAAGGCGACAATTTGTCTTCGATCTTTACACATAAAGAGAAAATTTACTAACAATGCATGCACAAGTAAAAGGGGCAGTAGTTTAGGAATGATTTTATTGGCAGAATATGCCCACTGCGAATATGCTGATTATACATAGTTTTCGTCATAAGACGCGCTGTTATGTAACAGTCTTCAAGTCTGTGCCAATTTAAACATTGAATAAACACTTACATCCACAATTTCGAAAGCGTGAGCTTTGCGTTAAAAAAAAAAAAATAAAATCCCTCGTAACATATTAAGATGTATTCATGGGGGGCGGGGCTTTTCCATCGTGGTCTGTTCTTATTTAACCATGACAACGACAGATTTTTTGTGTGTGAATCCAGATTGGTCACGTACCAGTTGCAATTGTTTTTTAAAAATGAGGGCAACAATGTTAGGTAATGCCCACTTACTGACAATTTGCAATAAAAGTCATATTGTCTACAAGACTATTTTTTGTTAAAAGGACTTCTATACTAATCAAAAAAAGTAGGGGATATTTGATTTTGGGGGCATAATACTGAAATATGCAAATAACTACGAAAAAAGTCACTATAGAACCTAACAGAAGAAACATTTCCAGTTACATGTGACGCCCAAACGCACCAATACATGTAGCTACCGCATGGAATGCAGGTGATGCTTGGGATCATCATGGGGGTCCAACCCAAGATTTGCACGACTCTGACTTTGAATGTTACAGTCATTGTGGCATTGAATTCCAGGGTGGAAACATCAGTTTAATTGTTTTAGTGACCAGAAAACAAATTTTGATATGCGTCGGCTTACCCAAAATGAAAGGTTACGTGCCCTTGGCATGCTACAGATCGGCACAACACAGGCGGTTGTAGCTCGGACGATGAATGTTTCTCAGTCTGTCATAAGCAGGCTATGGTCCAGATACCGTGATACACAATTTGTACAGGACAGACCACGCTCAGGTTGACCAAGAGCGACAACTCAAGCCCAGGATCGATTTATCCGTACCTTGGCCTTGAGAAATCGTGTCATCACAGCAAATCAGATCAGCGCTCGTCTTCAAACAGACACTAGTGTGATAGTGAGTGGCCAGACAATTCGGAATCAACTGCATAGGGGTCACCTTCGCGCCCGATGTCCTTGCGTGATCCCTTGTTTGAGAGATCATCACATTCAGGCAAGACGTCGTTGGTGTAGGGATCGTCAACAATGGGATAATCGACGCTGGAGCAATGTGATGTTTTCAGATGAGTCAAGGTTCACTGTTGATTTTTTGGACAGACGTAGGAGGGTGTGGCGTCGTCAAAACGAGCGCTTCCAAGACGTTAACGTCATCAGACATGATCGATTTGGGGGTGGTTCTGTTATGGTGTGGGGAGGCATCACTGTTGCTGGAAGATTGGCTTTACATGTTGTTGCAGGGCGTGTTACGGGCCAGTACTACCGGGACAACATCTTGGCAGTCCATGTTGTGCCATTCGCACGACGTCATGGCCGCCGTTTCATCTTCGAGGATGACAACGCAAGATGTCACAGGGCCAGGATCGTTACAGGTTATCTCCAACAACAGAACATCACCACATTACCTTGGCCAGCACTGAGTCCCAACCTCTCCCCCATCGAGCATGTCTGGGACATGCTTGGACAGAGGTTACTTCAACGTCAACAACGTCCTGCCAATGTCCAAGAACTTGCTGCTGCGTTGCAACAGAAATGGGACAATCTGGACCAAAATGACCTTAGACATCTCATTAGGAGTATGCCACGTCGGATCAATGCTTGTTTGGCAAACAGAGGAGGATTTACCCGTTACTGACTTTGTTGTGATGCTGTGGTAACTTTGCTGTTTGACCCCGGGTATCATTTTACCCTTATAATGGTCAGTCTGTGCCTTACTTAGTCTAACGATCATTTGGAATAAATCAATGAATGTGAACTTCATTTCATTTTGTCATTTGTTTCTTCATCAGTTTCATTAGGTGACTTTAATAACACTTAAAAATCAAATATCCCCTACTTTTTTTGAATAGTATATTTTAGTCAATTATCGTTTCCTTTTGATGTTTGATGGGCTCTTTTATATTCACGTTATTTGGAAACTTTATTGGCAGTATGAAAAGGTCACCAAGGTTTTAATGAACATGTATTCCACAACACAAGGTACAATTTTATGGATACATTTTATGGCGACGTGAGCTTAAAAGCAGGAGAGGCAGACTTTGTAATTCATTTGTGATTTAAACCCGAAGATATTACTTGACGTGTGATTTACCGATTTATTTGTCAGAATGGGAATAGCCCTATTAATGGATAAAACGTACGACCACGGTAAGATCACCAACTATGTGTGCACATTTTGAAATTTTTCGTAATTTGACTGATTTTGAAATAGTCATCGATGCAAATCTTAAAAATGTATCGAAACAGGCATAATTGGTTAATTTTCCAATATTTGCCATTTATTGTTATGTCTAATAAAACAATATTTTAATAGAATAAACACTTAGAATTACCATGCTAACACATTTCGGATTGAAAGCATGGCTTTAAAACTATGAGTACTCAATTTTCTTTATTATGGGAAAAGAAGAACCACTTGTCATAATGTCAACACGTTTCGGATTAAAACGACGGCTTTAAAACTATGACTGTACTCACTTTTCTTTATTCTTTGCCGACATACATAAAAGGTAAAGGCCTTCGTAGCACATTGTTGTTTTAAAACAAAATCCAAAACAAAAACATAGTAACAAAATACAGCAATTTTTAACCATCATACTTTAATACAGTAAAAATGTGTAAATACGAAAATAAAAACCAAAAAACGAACGCAATATAAATGTTGAAAATGTTATATAGTCGTTCTCTAAGGTTACGCATACGTGTCCTTGACTAGACATGAAGCTTTACGTGACTCCGTTAAAGTATAACCTCATAAAAGTACATTCTTTTTATGCAGCGTGGCTATTTGCATCAGGATTATTGAAAAAACTATTCAACATTTCAAATATCGTGGCAGTTTTAACATCGTGGCAATATCGTGCCGTTATCGTGGAAATTTTTAACAAAAAACGACACGATAATCGTGTCTGGTCAAACCTGCACGGTCCCCGTACTGCTACTTGGCCATCAAAACTGACAAAAATTGGGTGCAATTGTATATTGTAAGATTTTGTAGTGCTCCTGATGCTACAAAGTAATAAATATAGACCCAAATATTGGTATATCCAGAGATTGCCAGTAGTAAGAAACGCACAAAAACGCATCAGTCTTGAATAGATTCCCAGAAAATTGACCGCGAATATGGTTTCAGACACAAATTTTGAAAGTTGTCTCATATTTTCGAGCCAATAAAAGCTGGTAAAAATAACTGGTAAAAATAACTAGAAAAAATTACTCAAAATAAGTTTTCAGAAACTTATTTTAAGAAAAATAATATATCCCATGGGTAAGAAAAAAATTGGTCATGAAATTCTTAAAACAAGATTATTATACCCAGAAAAATTATCTAGTTTTAAGAAATATTTTCCTAAGAAAGAAAACCTTAATTTAAGTTTTGAAAATCTTATATTAACAATAATTTTCTTGATGATTGCAAAGAAAATTGTTCCCATATGATTTTCAAAATTCGATCTATTACTCACCAAACCAAGAAATGCAATCTACTTTTAAGATATTTTCTTTAAATTAAAATTGAAAACATCTTAAAAGTAGATTGTATTTCTTGGTTTGGTGAATAATAAATCAAAATTCTTCTTCTAAATGTTATGGTTTTAATATTTCAGAAAATGTTTGTCTTTTCTAGTTCATCTTTTTATATTATGATCAATTTTATGTTCCAATATTTTGAAAAATAGTACATTAAATTTAAAAAAAAAACCTTACAAGAATCTCAGACTAGAACAATTTAACATAATACAAATTATAGATTATACAATATCAAAGCAGGAGTGGAGGAACAGATTGACCGACGAACATGCTTGGGGTGACAACTGTAAGTCCAACTTATCACAAGTGGATGTATAAAAAGGAATACTAAAAGTCTAAATTATTCTCAAAACAATTTTATTTTCTTCAAGATGTATATTTTTTAAGTAGCCTTGTGAATTGTTTCGCAATCACTGTTGTGTACATCATGTTCCCAAACATCCATGTGGACCACAGGGAGAATATTAGAGATGCCCTGGAATAGGAATTGTTGTAGTTCTGTAAATATTCTTCCATACATGGCCACATACAATGTTTCTTGTAATGTGTCATCTGTTATTGAATGATTCCATTAAAACTGCTCAGCGAACTTGATTGTTGAAAAAAGGAATTTTAAAAAATATTTTATTACCCATTGATATTATTTGCTTGCCTGATATTATGCATTACTGGACTATTTTGACTTGGCCGAACATACTGTTTAACATAGGTATGGCAACCATGCTTTGTCGTAGCCTTTAATTTTTTTTCAGATCTTCATCAAATTTGCTAGGGATCATCTTCATAATGATATGCTCACTGCATGTCTAAATCACTTATAACGGTGCAGAAAATGAAACTGTCAAATAGTTCCATTCGTTAGTGTGAATACAAGCTGGCATTTTTCTGATTCATAAAAGTTATTTTACCTTGCCAAGGACTCCAAACAAGAACATCACCTCCCATGTTCTCGAGCTTCTCCATGCAGGCTGGAACAAAAGTATTCTCCTGCCTCAACTCTCTCTGCATTTCTTCCAAAAGCTGAAATATAGTTAAAACCAATCTTATATTTCTATTACTAAATACCAGAAAACTAAAACAAGAAGTATGTTGACACGCATGTCATTTTGAAATGGAAAGATATATTGCATACTAATTTGGATGGTATGTAAAACTTAAAACTGTCATGTGCACGTAGGAACTCATCTAGTTTGTATTCAACAGTTTGTAGGCCTATTTGATAAGCAGTCACCTGTGTGGGGTAGCCTATATTTCACACTGTGAATAGTTCTAAAACCTCGGTTTTTGCATAATAATAATTTATTAAATAATAATCATTTAAGTCTAAACAACTAATGACTATGCACCTTTTAAGGCACTTTGACCTTGTTGACATTTGTTTTGGATAGGCCTACACTGTGGTAATTCATAGAAGGTGAACATAAAAATCACCACGAATGAACAGAACTGAAGCAGCTATGATTAATGATTATGACAGATATCCAGGCCTCGGGTAGGCCTACATAATGATAATCCATTACGAGCATGAGCATCATTCTGATTGGTCGAAAAGTGTGGTCGAATGGACAATAAACCCCCTCTGAATTATCAAGGCGAATTACTGCGTATAAATATTCTAGTTTACTTTTTTTCATTTTTGTGCTCCATGATCTTCCTCAACTCAAATCTTTATTGGCAAATATCTTCAAGAAATTCTGCACATATGACTATCACACCATTTTCAAACATCATCTTTTATGAAAACACATTTCTGAAATACATAAAACAGTAGAAAATCAGTCCATATATTAATTAAAACTGTTTTCAGGTATCTAAATATATTCGTAACTAGGCTGTCACGGTATGGACAAATTTATTTTCTTTTTTGGTAGGATATATAGCTTCACTCACCAATCAATATTTACTTAATCAGGTGGATTTTTTTTTATTAAATCACGGTTTGATCAAAGTCTGGCTAACTAGATCTACCTAATAATAAGTCATTAGTCACAAGAAACCGCTTACAAATAGGCCTACAATGAGGGGGTCGAAAATAGCAGCTGAATATCTAAACATGCCAAAATTGACATTTGTTGACAACACGTCAGAATAGTATACATAGCAACCACTTGAAATCTTAGGCTAGCCACCACTGTCATAGTTTTAAACGGTATTTTTGAGGATGTAAGTGCGAAATGCAATTGTTTGAACACGAACAAGCTGCTGGGTTGTGATAAAAGTCTGCAAATAAAATAATAAAGACTGAAAACTTACATGAAACTCACGAAGCGAAGAAACCTTTGTTGCCAAGAGTTACCCCTCTTTTAGTCTCGGATAGCAGGCCGGAATTATTTCTATCACGCTAATACCCGTCTCTTAAAATGCCACAGTAAGACTAATTTCCCGTTCTTTTAAAAAAATCTTCAAACGTTAAAAAATTTTTATATCGATATCCGAATAACATTTTCTTTCATAATTCATTTACTAGACACTCGAGAATCCAAAATTTTAAATTTGAAGGAAAGCCAGGACGGCCTAAATCTGTGTTGAGAGTATTTTGAAAAATGAACGCAAGCACGTGGACAAATAACGGCTTTTTGAAATAGGTGTAAAAATGTTTCCTAAATAGTTCCTAAGAAAATCCCTAAATATTTGAGCTACAATATCGATAAACACATTCCTGTTACGTATTTATCGGGGGTTTATTGTCCATTTAACCATGCTTGAATTATCCATTAGAACAACTCGACGCTATCGCGTCTCGTGTTCTAATGATTCAAGCATGATTAAATGGACAATAAACCCCCTCTAAATACGTAACAGGAAGTGTTTATCTCCTAATTCGACCACACTTTTCGACCAATCAGAATCGAGGAAATTTCTAATTTGTGCTACAATAAATAATAGATAAAAAAAAAACACTGTTACTTACCCTTGGATGTGCCTGCAATGTCTGATGAATATTTATCACTTATCATGTTGTATTATAAACGGCGAAATACAATTACCGTCTGCAGCGGCGAGTTGGGTTGCCATTTTGAAACTAACACGTTGTTTTGAAAACGTCACATCATGTATGACGTTACCACAGAGTAAAAATAACCAGAGTGGAGACTTCTTCATTTGCATTTGGAGGAGGTCGCGCATTGCATCTTGGGTCTCGTCTGTAATGTCACTAAACATGGCGGCTAAAGAAGACGTTTCGCAGTAGAACAAAAGAAAATGTAAACTTGCGAGTGGTGGATATGGTACCCAGAGTAGGTCCTACACAGGGTGTTTTAATTTTAGGTACTATTAAGGGATTAAAATTCTTTAGATTTCCCGAAGAAAAACATCTCAGTCTATGTCGCGTCGTCTGCTATGAGTACGATACGAGTCATCGTCGAGTGCTAGGCCTAGACAGAGTTTTACTATGTGGGCCTAGTGCTATAAACTGAGCCATAATAACTTAATAGGTTATAATAACAGCAATATATATATTATCAAAAATGTTATTTTGTAAGAGTACATATTTGGTGAAAGATGTTTTCATATTTGATTGGTTAATTGGCATTATATTGCATTTTCCGGGGGCCTATTCCAAGTTAAAGTAGGCAACTTGAACCAGTCTTTAGGAGTATAGGCCTACTGTCAGTAGCCTACCGAGTACTGCTCGAGAAGTAGATCTGGGTAATTATCTCATGAGTGTGCAATCATGGAATTTATGTTCCGGATTCTTGAACCATCTCGAACCAATATATTTTTGACACCATTTCAACAACTAGTATATTCTACGTCGTACGTTATGAATTGCCATGCAGTCTTTAGAATTTTAACACAAAAATTTTAGCTTTTGGTGGACCATGCGTTACAAAATCTCAAGACTGTAACGGTATTGTATAGGCAAAAAAATGTGTTAAATCAACTAGAAAACGCGAAAACATTTACCTGTCTGAAAAGACAACCTGGATTACAGTTCAAAAATAATATTTCATTTTCTACCGGTATAATTTCTTTGTTGTAATTTGTAGTTTGTACCACTGGCCTCAATTCACACCATTTTTGGTAATTGTATTTTAGTTTATCTCAGTAAAAGAAATGATTTTGCATTTGATTTCTTGATTTAAGTAGCACAAATTGGTCAACTAATATTTCTGCCCGCCTATAAAATGGTTACTTAACTTAAAAACAGTAGCAAAGAATGATTTTTGCCCACTGTGACGGTGTTGAATTGCCGTGACGGTGTTGACTTTCGTGACGGTGTGGAGATAACATATGCCCTTATATCAATTTTTTTTTATAAAAAATAATAATAACCAGAGGGGGTACTTTTAAACTTTTAAATTGGTAGGTTTATATAACACACAGGAGAGCCACGGTGACTTGCGAGTCATTCGGATGGGATGGAAAACCGAGTTCTTGTGTATTTATTGGCTTGCACACCAAAAGAACCCGGCCATGTCAGTTGGTATCAAATAAGAATAGGTGCATGCCCATCTTTATTAGCCCAGTAGGGCGTTTAACTTAATGATTTCATTTTATAACAAACAGTAACGCTGAACATTGTAAAACAAATATGTTTACAGAACAGTTTTCTTCTTAAGGGCGTTGAGCAGTCTAAGATTCGCACTAACTTTTCAACGCCAATCTTATTAAGACTTTGCAAACTTGTTCCACTTATAAAATAACTCAGAAAACTCTCGAAAGTCGCGTCGTTTTATGTGTAACAATGGAGATACGAGGCGGAGGAATAAAACTATTTATAGCAAACGAGACTGATTCCCCGACCTAGATAAGGTGTTGAATAAATTATGACGTCGTGCACGCCAGTCACGTGATCAACACAGACGTGGCTTCAACGGGAGTGGAAGATGTCACGTGACCAGAAGGAATTCCCTGTATGACGCTATTATCCAGGTCTATTTATCTATCACGAAAGGAACATGACGGATTTTTTTTTTATGGTCAAAGATTACTATTTTTTGAATGCATAACATGATTTAGAGTGCGGTGGAGTAGTGCAGTGAAGTAATTATTTACTTTTACATCCGAATTGTTGTATTTTAATACTTGTTGTCGACGTATTCAAAGAATTAACCCAAAATCGCAAAATCTCGTTTGAAGGTAAATAATGAACAACAATTTTAAAATACTTTGAGTTGGTATTTTTTAACGTTTTTGGTGTCGAAATGTAGCTTATAACCTCCACTTTCGATCTACTGGTGGGATTATCAATAAATCTTTTGAGCTTGTACTAATAGAATTTCCAAGAAAACGCATCGTTTTTTTGCGTTTCCATGGATACAAGACAAACCACAACCTATAGCCAAAAATTGACCAGTGTATTTTTGGGACTTGCTATTAGCATTGTTCATGCGAAATTTGATGAAAATATCTGCAGGCATAACTGAGAAAATTCTACTTTTGTTGTTATCAGTACCCCTTTTTATCATGCTTTTGGGCCAAGTTTGGAACATAGTTGGTAAATAAAATTGGTATTTATTTGGTGATTAATATGTAGTTTATCACCCCAAATAACAAAAAATGTCATATCTTATCAACAAAAATTACAGTGCTAGCTTTAAAATTTGCATTTTAGACTACTCAACGCCCTTAAGTCAAAAATATTTGCGATAGCCATTTTGATATATTAACCTTTCAAGAACAAGTAATTTATTGAACATTTTATTCCGAACACATGTACTGTTGGATATGATCTTACCAATCAATTGAGTTGTTTTTAATATAGTTTTGCAACTTCAGCCCAAACCTCTCTATTTTAAAAAAAAAATCTCACGCCTGGTGCTGATTTGTTTTGGTTCACGAACGAGACTTATTACTTTGGTATATTCATACCATGTGATAGGCCTATCAAATTGAGATGGCCAGATAAATTTATTTATGCCAATGGGTAGACTGGCCCAGTCTCTTCTATTTATTTTACATTTCGATTTATATAAAAGTAGTAATTTTTAGTAAACCAACACTTTCGTTTCCATTTGTATAAAAAAAAAAATTTGAGTAAACCTGTAACCAGCACCAGAGACTGGACAATTTGCGAGCTTCACAATAAAATGGGCGTTTCTTGTCCTGTTTTACGTTGTTCCTTATTTGGAATGATTGACAGTTGTCAAGCAAGCCCCGAGTCACGTGACACGAATTTTTAAATGTGATGTCTAAGATAAATTAAGTTTGATATTTACCTTCATGAATCATGCGTCTCGAATGGAGTGCAAAGCAGTCATGCTGAAACCGTCTGCGGGCTGATGTCACGTTTTTGTTTCCATTCGCCATTCGGCTTCGTCCCGATACGCATGAACTGGCTTCGTTAAGTTGTTATAATGATGTCGTGTGTAATTATTTATGTTCATTCACCTCATCCCATACGTTGTATCCGTTCATTCGACAGATATTATCATATTGTCCGTCAACAAAATTCTTAGATCGTTAAAGTATCACTAAATAACAATAACTGTTATCCACAACAAACATCTAGCACCTACACCAGTTTTATTATTTTATTATTATTTACATTTATATAGCGCTATCTTCCACAAAACGTGTTCAGATGCGCTGTACAATAAAACATGTAATAAAAATAAATATACTTATACAAAAACTATAGAGGTAAAACATAACAGGGTAGCTTAAAATAAAATATATCACAAATGGGTTTTGAAAAATCAGAAGTTAAAAGCTTTCTTAAACAAAAATGTTTTAAGAAGTGACTTAAAAGAGATTAAATTTGTGCAGCATCTTATATTAAAAGGTAAAGAATTCCATAATTTGGGTGCCTGGACGGTAAAAGATCGATCTCCGAAAGATAAAAGTCTTGCCGATTTTTTTACAAGTAAAAAATGATCAGATGAAGAGCGGAGAGTGCGACTCGGTGTGTACATTTCTAAAAGTGAAGATAAATAAGAAGGTGACATATCATTTATGCATTTAAAAGTTAAAAGGAGGATTTTAAATTCAATTCTAAAAATAATTGGTAACCAATGGAGTTTCTGTAAAATGGGGGTAATGTGCTCGTCATATTTACTTCCGGTGATGAGCCTTGCTGCTGAATTTTGAACTTTTTGTAATTTGTTAGTGATGCGTAAAGGAGTTCCAACCAGTAAAGAGTTACACTGATCCAGGCGAGAGGTGATGAGAGAATGAACAAGAGTTTTGACAGATGAAGTGGGAAGATTCTTCCGGATGCGGGCTATTTGGCGAATATTAAAATAACATAATTTACAAGTATTATTTACATGAGGCTCCATGGTTACGTATTTATCAAATATAACTCCAATATTTCTAGCAGACAGGACTGGTGATATTTCATGGGATCCTATAGATAAAGATACGTTGTAATTGACTTTGCTAATAAGATTATTTGAACCTAACAGAATTCAATTTAAGAAAATTATTACTCATCCAACACCGAATTTCTTCAACACAACATTCGAGTTTGGCCTTACAGAAATTAAAACTATTATTTACAGAAGGTTTAAAAGACAAATATAGTTGAGTATCGTCTGCATACAAATGGAATTCTAGACCATGCCTGCGAACAATTTGGGATAGCGGAGTAGTATAAATGCTAAATAAAATTGGACCTAACACTGACCCCTGCGGCACTCCATACCGAAGACCTTTGTGAGATGATGTTTTATTATTTACAATGACAGATTGTGACCTATTGGTTAAATATGATTTTAATAAATCTAAAGCTAGATCAGTAATTTTAAAATCAGTGGATAAAAGGTTAAATAAAACAGTATGGTCGATGGTATCAAATGCGGCAGACAGGTCAAGGAGTATTAAAAGAATGCAATTTTGTTGATCAATGGACATTAAGATATCATTTTGAACTTTAAGTAGTGCTGTTTCTGTACTATGGTATTTACGATATGCGCTTTGATGAGTACTTAAAAGATTATTAGCAGATATATAGTCGATAAGTTGAGTTGCTATACATTTCTCGAGAACTTTTGAGATGAAACTTAAATTAGAAACAGGTCTATAATTTTTGTCTATATTCGGATCTAGGGAAGATTTCTTTATGAGGGGGGTAACAAGGGCATGTTTATAAATATCTGGAAAGCAACCAGTAGTAATTGAGGTATTAATAATGTCACAGATTGCTGCTAATAATTCAGTCAGGTGTTTTTTGAGAAGCCATGTTGGTATAACATCAAGTGAACATGATTTAGTTGCCATAGTACGTATTACAATGGTTATTTCAGAAACAGGAAGGGGTTTAAAACAGTCCAGGACACAAGATGTGTTGTCATTACTGACAGGGTTCGTGTAATTCGTGTTATTCACCATGTTATTTCTGATTTTAGCGATTTTAGATTCAAAGTAGTCCGAGAAACGCGTTGGTAGATCATCATTGTCAACTGTAGGTAAAATCTTTACACCATTGTTATTATCTAACAGGGTATTTACCACTTTATAAAGTTCTTTTTGGTTATTTTCACTATTCTCGATTTTATTCACATAAAAATCCTTTTTAGAACTTTCAATTAGACGGGTAACTTTAAGTTTGGTACTCTTGTATATATCTCTGTGAACCGTCAATCCAGAATTCCTCCACGCACGCTCGGCTTTAGTATGAATCCTCTTGGCTTCAAGAATATCATCGTTCAGCCATGGGGCACCAGGTCGAAGTCGAAAAACTTTCGTTTGGATTGGTGCGAGATCATCAATGATATTTTGAACGCATTTGTTAAAGTATGCTGCTTTCGAATTGACGTCATTAATTTGGTATATGCTATTTAGTTTTGAAGAACAGAGAGAAGAGCTCAGATCAGCATCGTTCAGCGATTTGAATTTTCGAAAAGAAATTTGTCTCGTTTCAAATTGTTCTTTCCTTATGTTTAGATTCAAGATAATAGGAAAATGGTCCGATATAAGTTTATCTCTAACAGATAAATTATTTATTAAATGTTTTTGTCAGGTTATCACAAGATCTAAGGTATGTCCTCGATTGTGGGTAGGGGTATTAACATGTTGAATTAATGAATGAACTTGTAACAGCTCGCAAAACTGAAGAGAGAACTTGTCATTACTGTTGTCCATATGACAATTAAAATCACCCAGTATAACCAGTTCTAGGCTGCATTTTGCCAATTGATTGATCAAATCAGAAAATTCATCGATAAACTTCGACTTTAATCCGTTGTCGGGGGGCCTGTATAGAACAACAATACGAAACGCTGAACTTAAAGAGTCGACAATACAATCAAGATATTCAAATGACGAGTATGATGTCTGGTTTTGGGTCTGAAACTTGAATGAGTTTTTGTAGATGAGGGCTAACCCTCCACCATTTCGAGAAAGTCTTGGTTTATGCTGGATATAGTAGGCATCGGGTACCAACGAGCATAAAACAGCACCATCGTTAGCACCTAGCCATGTTTCAGTGACAGCCAAAATATCAAGGTCATGTTCACATATGAAGTCATTCAGTTCGATAGTTTTGTTTTTTACAGATCTAGCGTTTAACAAGGAGACCGTGGAATTCAGTAATGCCCGTGCAGGCGAGTCTTTAACTTGTGTGAGATATGAAAAGTTTGTAAAATTTACTGTACCATTATTGGTCCTGAAACAATCCTCAGATCTAATAGAGGTCACCACCTTGATTTTTCTCCTTCGATTTCTACCAGAAGAACAGCCCCTTGAAGTTTTCTTACGTTTAATTATATCACATGTTAAACTTTTAAGGGTATCGCAATCTGCTTTACTTAAAATATTGCTGCAACATTTAGATAAAAGTTGATCTCTTTTGTAGGTTATGTGAGTTAACATCATGAGTAGTAAACACCACAGAATTTTTAACTCCAGTGACAGTCTGCTCAAAAACAATGATTTCATGCTTCATTGGTCACTAATAACTGCTTTAAAACATCAAATATCTTCCAAAATACACGAAATAATACTATCCAAGTCACACATATGAAATCCTCAGTTCTTCGTAAAGATCTTGGTATAACTTTTGAAACTTAAAACTTAAAATAAAGGAGTAAAAATACACTTTTTCTTAGAGAGAAGTGAAGGCAGCCATAAGCGCTCAACACTCACTCACTCAGTACAAATGCAGTAATCCCGTGCACGACGTCACACGACCTACATAATGCAGATTGACCTACTAGATGAGAATGAAGCTCTATTTGCCCAGTCTCTAGAGATTACGTTTTTTTTGGGTTTTTTTTTTTTTGAGAGGACTGGCCAATTTTTGGTGTGTGGAGAAGACTGGCCACCAGTCTATCCAATGGGTTGCATGGTAGACACTTCAACCCCGTCTTTGTCTGCCTTTTTAATTATGCCCATGTAAGGTTATCATAGATAATGGATGATATTGGTCTCAGTCAGTGATAGAACTGGTTAAATACATTTCAAATATAATTTTAACATGGAGATCATTACTACGATAGTAGACTGGTGGCCAGTCTTCTCCACACACCAAAAATTGGCCAGTCCTCTCAAAAAAAAAAAAAACGAAAAAAAAAAACCTAATCTCTAGAGACTGGGCAAATAGAGCTTCATTCTCATCTAGTAGGTCAATCTGCATTATGTAGGTCGTGTGACGTCGTGCACGGGATTACTGCATTTGCACTGGCAAACTGGTGTAGGTGCGAGATGTTTGTTGTGGATAACAGTTATTGTTATTTAGTGATACTTTAACGATCTAAGAATTTTGTTGACGGACAATATGATATCTGTCGAATGAACGGATACAACGTATGGGATGAGGTGAATGAACATAAATAATTACACACGACATCATTATAACAACTTAACGAAGCCAGTTCATGCGTATCGGGACGAAGCCGAATGGCGACTGGAAACAAAAACGTGACATCAGCCCGCAGACGGTTTCAGCATGACTGCTTTGCACTCCATTCGAGAAGCATGATTCATGAAGGTAAATATCGAACTTAATTTATCTTAGACATCACATTTACAAATTCGTGTCACGTGACTCGGGGCTTGCTTGACAACTGTCAATCATTCCAAATAAGGAACAACGTAAAACAGGATAAGGAACGCCCATTTTATTGTGAAGCTCGCAAATTGTCCAGTCTCTGGTGCTGGTTACAGGTTTACTCAAGTTTTTTTTTATACAAATGGAAACGAAAGTGTTGGTTTACTAAAAATTACTACTTTTATATAAATCGAAATGTAAAATAAATAGAAGAGACTGGGCCAGTCTACTACGATAGATGAGCAATGGATGTTTGATGAATGGGAAGCGGCAAACGCAAAAGAAAAACACGAGTTATCCCTCTATATAACTGACAGAAATGAAGATTGATTACAGATGGGGTGTTCCCACTTAGCCGGCAGGCTTTGATGTCCAATTTTGCCGCTAATCCAGAGTTAATCATAGAACAATGGTGTTATAAACTATAGTCCATATCTTTTTAAAGACTAAAACTGTATTGATTTTAACAAATTTAACTTTTATTAAATAACATTAAATAGCTTACACATATAAAAATATATTGATTTTAATAATTTTAATATTTATTAAATAGCATTATATAATTTATAAATAAATGCCTTACAACATAATCATCATTTTACAGCCCCACCTCGATTATTGGAGATAAAGCGAATATTAACCTGAACGTTTGCCATTTTAAAATAAATATAATTTCGACACAAATCGACCATCTATTTATATTAATATAGTGAATTGAATTCATGGTTGACCTGTGTTCAAAATGTCATTAATTAGTTGGTTAATAAATTTTATTAAGAGGTATTAAGAGCTCATTAACGCTGAACACTAGTAAACAGTTCTTGAGTGACTACTTTTAAACAGACTATAGTTTAAAGATCAATCAAAGGATTAACAGTCTGCCGGCTAAGAGGGAACACACCTTACAGATACACAGCGGTATTTCTGCTCACTAATAACTCCTTCGAAGACCAAAAGTTGTTATTATGGGACTGCAAGAGGATATCTGACAATTTAATAAAGTAATTGAGTGTCATTAGATAAGAGAACACGAGGAAAATAGAAATAGTTTGTATATTCCCATGTTTTTACTCCTTCTATAAAAACATAGTAATATACAGACTTTTTCTGTTTTTCTTTCGCGTTCTCTTATCTTGTGGCAATCAATTTTTTTTTATTATTTGTCCGATATCTTCTCACAGTCTCATATAACTTTTGATCTTCGAAGGAATTATTAGTGGGCAGAAATTCGGCCTTTTTCTTATCTTTGTATCTTTGTGCCCGTTCTTAAGCACTCGGGGTCATTCTGAAATGAAAGTGTTAATTATATGTAATTGTTGTAGATATGGATATGTTGTTTTATTTACGGATATTGCGCGAAAGAAATGTGATGTGGATTTTAGTCCATTATAAGACTCCCTATTATTATTATTTTTTGATTGTATCATCGCTTATTGGTTGTTTAGTATATAGCGTTATGTTAATGGAACTCCATCTTGTTCTACATAATTATGTTGATGATAATATAAGATTTAATTTAAGCATTGGTGAACCAAACCTCAATACCCTAACGGTTTCTCAACACCGTCACAAAAGTTAACGTGACGGAGTTGAGCGTTACGGTGTTGAGAACAACGTGGTTTATGATGTTTTGAACCAAGAGCGCATGTGTGAGAAACGCCGTTAGTGTACGTCAGGTATCCGTACACCATTCTAAATTCAAATATATACATTGTTTCTGATCCAATCGGGTATAAATGAAAGAAAACTGCGTTACGGTGTTGATTATGAATTAATACACGCAAGCAAATTTAGAACTTTGATTGGGTTTACCTGTAAATCTATGATCTTGAGAGAGCTTTTTTCTAGCAGGCCCAGACCAGACTGACATAGATGGCCGATGACACGTGGTGAAGTCACCCGTGCCTCTATAGTTAATTTTTACCGCGGGAAAACTGTCAGTGTTACGGTGTTGAGCATTTTGAGAGTGACAATTTAAAATTTGAATTTTAAGGATTATACAACCACACCCAACGACTCTGTTGTATATCATAGCTAACAGTAGTCCTGGTAGGTGATTATTCACCCTGATTGGATTGATTATCTTTTTAATCAGTATAGGAAAGACCAATCTTAAAATTACATGTAGTGTTAGTGACATTAAAAATCATACCCATAGGCACTCATTCTCCTATGTCTGATACTTATAAAATATGTTAATATTAAATAAATCCTAATTTCTTTGTTGAATTTAGTGTAAAAATAAAGATGACTTGAATACAATATGTTTAAATTTTAAGATTAACGAAAAATAGCAGAAAAAAACCTGAGTGACACAAAAACATTCAACTTTGCATACCCATGAGATAATTACCCGTCTATGCTACTAGTCTCATGATAAACTAAGAAATATCGGGATTAACATGGTTAATTTTTATTTCAATAATTCACTTACAGTAATACAGGTATGTATGAGTCTTTTTTTAGCAGTGAGGGGAAACTAGAGCCCCCGGAGAAAACCCACGATGTTCGACAGACGACACTACCCCTTGTCACTTGCAAGCGTTGAATCGAAACCGCGCCACCTGACTCAATGGCATGTCATAGGTCTAATAAAAGTATTAATAATATCAATATTCTGTTATTTTAATTATAGGCCTTTTTTTAATACTTTCGCGTACGCAGGACAAGAAGTAGTTGCGCTCCGATGTAACCAAACCCATTCCCTGCATTCTTTACCATCGCTTAATTGCTATCTATTTTCGTAATTTTAGAATTACATGTCTAGTTGTGTTTTTTTAAAGGATCAAATTTTAAATAGTAAGCTTTACCCATTAAGTCTGCACAAGCTGCACATGTTCTTTTTACATTCCATAATATAAAAGGCCTATGCTACCATTTAAAGAAATTGAAATAGAATCGTGTGTGAGGGAACTAACTATATTTTCTGAAGAATTGGATTCTCGCATATGATATAATGAACGAGCCTAATTTTTTCTAAGATTCTGTATCGAAATATGCGATTCTATATAGGCCTACAATTACTTGTGGTAAACAAAGTGTTAAGTTTATGGTATCTGTAATACACCTTTCCAAATTTCCTAACAGAAATACTGTTTTGCAATAAACTTTAAATAAAACAGTAAGCCTAATACTGTTTTGCTATTCAAAATCACATTTTCCCTTTTAATAGTTTTAATGTAGGCCTTAATCCGACCACCTATAAATTCCATATAATAGAACACTGTATAAATTAAATTTTCTATTTCTAAATAATTCCATTATAGTACACAGTATAAATTAAATTTTCTATTTCTAAATAACCAGTTGACAAAAATAAAAGTAACTCTGAACACAGATCAGACCTAATGTCATGGATATCTAGAGCACACTTCAGATTGATAATAATTTAATATATTCTTATGCAGTGGTGTAAAATGGACAATTTCGTGGTATTAGGGGGTCTATATAAAGGCGGTCAAAACATTACATGGCACCCAGAGCAATATGCAAAATATTAAATTTCAAGTTGTTTTTGGTTTTGTAAAAAGAGAAACTAATCAACTCAAATATGTTTATTGAAAAATGTAATACTATTGAAAATAAAATATTTAATGATTTTTTTTCATTTTTAAAAAATTAAAGCCAACATTAATTAAAAGAACAAAAATCATAAAAGAAGAGTCAACATTGGAGCCAAAGGCATTTTATCTTGGAAAACAACCAACGGCTCAAATCTGTTTATTGGAAAATGTTCTGGGGTATTTAAAAAATTCAATTTTAATATTCTTAAATTATTATTTAATATTTTAATGAAAGCATACTTAAATAAGTAATACTCTCTAGAAGACAGGGTTAGGCCTATTTTTCTTTGGGAGAAAAAATAAATCATGTTGAGTAAAATAGACCTTATCCAAAAATTAAAAAGGGCGTGGTTCTTTGACATTTTCAAATGGGCCATTTTAAGGTTTATGGGAATGTATATTTCAAATCTAGGAATGGAAACAACAAGTATTTGGTGGATTAGTTTTAAAGATAATAAAAAAAAAATAAAATCAACAATAGTTTACGGCCTTATAAACCAATTCGTAAACCGCCACAATTGCCGTCTTTCACTTCATTTCATATTCATATTTTAAAAATATTAATCATGTTTTTATAAATTCCCGAAACACACACACACCTAACATGATTGTATGTGATAATTCTCGGTAATTTTTTTTACCGAAAATACTATAAAACTACGAAATTAAAGAGATTTAGTTCATCGATATAGGTATCGTAACGTTGAGCGTACTGTCAGTGTGTGTGTATTACAGACGAATCCCATCATGCATTGCGCGTCGGGTTGTTTCTATAGGGAGTAATGCGAGTCGCTACTCTGGTTATTTTTACTCTGTGACGTTACGTGCAAAATGACGTCAAATGCACGTGATGTTCGGCAAATATCGTTGTATCTAACAACTTTTTGTTTGTCCGAGAAGTTTAGTATATATGCCCGTTCTTTCGGCCGTGCGTATTGTATAGCTACGCTTCGACTGAATGCGATTCATTTAAACTTGTAAACTCGTTTTCTTTTCTCATTCACGAGTATACCTTTTTGAAAATGCATTATACAATACAAGGATCGATACTAAATTAAACTATAATGTAGGCCCCTACTATGTCAAAGAGTGCCCATTGAATTGATTTACTTCAAATATTTTTCCCGGATCATGACAGCCATGACAAGTCCCACGCTGAATGACACTGAATGATAATCACTATCAGTCTACCGGAACTCTCAATGTAATTGGTATTATTTATATTTCTGCTTTATTAAAATTTAATCTTATCCTAAAATCAATGATTACTTTCGAAAATCAAAGTATCGGTCTTCACAATTCGTCAAGATGTATAGAAACTGAACAGAAACCGGGATAATTTTAACAGGTGGAAAGGTGAGCGAGAAGTCACGTGATCGACGTAAACAAAGCTTATGTCAGCATTTGCAATTTTTAAGGAATGAATACTCGGGAGATTATAACGGTATTTTTCATCATAAAGCAATAAAATATCGTAAATAACATGAAAAAGAAAACATTTTGTTCAATATTTATGTTAAATATCATCTAGAAAATCGCGGTATGTTCGGTTTTTCGATATTTTTTTCTGAAGACGCCAGACGGTATTTTTGACACGGTTTTTATTTCTGTGACATTTTTATATGGAAATACCGGTACCTAAATATCGCCCATCTAGGTGACGCATGTTGCTGCTTGTTGATTGATTTACTAAAAAAATAACAATACAATTCCCAGACATCTGGATTATCATAATTAAATGACAATGAAAATTATTGAAAGAATTATGTCTGTCCTATGGCAATCAATCAATGAATATACAAATTGAGAATTTTTGTGAGGTGGATCTACTTCCATAAAACCAATACACAATTCCCTATAGTAATAATTCATTTAAATTTTCATATAAGCCACCCAACTATCCTTGTTTAAGATGGTTATAATTTCGGTATTTTTCTCTCTATTGCAATATATAGTTATTCCAGAAAATTATGGGATATCAAAGTGAAATTTAGATGTAAGCACTGTGATAGGTTGAATGTCAAGTTAACCACAAGCCTTTGTGGACGGATTATTGACAGGGGCAACAACAATACAGTGTTTTAATGTGGGAGGCACTGGGAGCATATAAATAATTGACAACGGTTTAATTGGAATGCCGATTCGAATATCGATATAGATTAGATAATTATAATCTAGCTGTTATCTTATTTCAAAGGAAACAAGACACAAAATCTAGATATAAGAAAATTATAATAAATATCCAGAAGTCTCATTTTCTTTCTTATACATAAACTTGATACAAGAAAATATTCTTAGGATAGTTTTCTTATTCCAAGAAAAATTTCTTATTTTAAGAATTATAATCTTAATTGGGAATATATTTCTTAATCTAAGTAAATATTTTGATAGTCAAAATATTCTCTAGAAAATTATCCCGATATTTTCTTATTTTAAGAAAATAATTTCTAGTTATAAGATTATTTTCTTATTTTTCTTAAAATAGGAAAATGATTTTTTACTATAGCTAAAAATCTGATTGTAGTTTGTAAATATAGTTTGTGCTAATCTCTTCAACATATGTTAAAACCATTCTTGTCCCGGGCCATTTTGATATTTTTTCAATTTTTTGAAAATCTGTGTTTTGGGTTAATCTATGTCAACAATCGTATTTTGTCTGTCCGGACGTCCGTCCACAATTTGTTTGTGGACTCTCTACAGGTCACAATTCTTATCCGATTTTGACGAAACTTGAAATATAGGTTTATCCCCAAAAGATCTCGGCTGCTTTCGATATTGGCATGTATCGGATCAAAACTTCATGCATTATGGCCCCTGATTGTACGAAAAATCACGTTTTTAGCTTGTGCACCCTATAGAGGTCACAATTTTGAACCGATTTTGATGAAACTTGACATGCATGTTTGTTACCCAAAGATCTTGGTTCTTTTCGATATTTGCGGCTATCGGAATGTAATTTCCTGAATTATGTCCCCTGATTGTCCGAAAAATCACCCTTTTTAGCTTGTGGTCCCTCTGGAGGTCACAATTATCATCCGATTTAGAAAACCGTTTGATTATATCACCGTTACACCCTAAGGAAGGTTGAGTTCGAATTTCGAAAAAATCAGACCAAAATTGCCATACAAAATGGCCGCCGTTTGTACGCTAATACTGTTAAAAAATGGTATATCAAGGTTGTAGACCCTGTAAAGGTCACACTTTTAATTCGATTTTGATGAAACATGAAATTCATGTTTATAACCTACAGATCTTGGCAGTTTTCGATATTTGCGCATATCGGATCGTAACTTCCTGAATTATGTCCCCTGGTTATACGCAAAATCCCCCTTTCTTGAGCTTGTGGTCCCTCTGGAGGTCACAATTATTATCCGATTTAAAAAAAATCATTTGGTAATATCACCGTTACACCGTAAGGAAGGTCGAGTTTGAATTTCGGGAAAATCGGACCAATATTGACAGACAAAATGGCCACCGTTTGTACGCGAATACTGTTAAAAAAATGGTATATCATGGCCGCCGTTTGTACGCGAATACTGTTAAAAAATTGGTATCTCATGGTTGTGGACCATGTATAGGTCACATTTTTAATTCGATTTTGATGAGGAAGGTTGAGTTCTAATTTCGTGAAAATCATACCAAAATTGCCGGACGAAATGGTCGCCGTTTGTATGCGAATAGTGTAAAAATATGGTATATCATGGTTGTGGACTCTCTGCAGGTCACAATTCTTATCCGATTTTGATGAAAAGTCACATTTCTAGGTTGTGTACCGTCCCACCATAATCATTGTCGGCTTCGAATTTCTCGAATATCAGACTGGAACTGACCAACTAAATGACTGCTCCCAATACAGTATGAAATACAGGACTTAATGATGTAGGAAATATCACTTTCGGTATTGCTTGTTCTCTACCAAGCCATCGTTACGTTTCTTTCGAATCACTCGATTTGAAAGTCAGTTCCATTAATATCTGTGCACATGTTGTTTGCCTGTACCGACCTCCGACATCTTCTAAAAATCAGAGTACAGTGTCAGATTTCGCAGATGAACTTTCCGTACTTCTTACAAACACATCCAAAACAAATTCAGTTATATTAGGCGATTTCAACATTCATTATGATGAACCTGACCAACCGAATTCCAGAAAAATAATCAAGCTTTTGAACTCTCATGGTTTTCAACAACATGTTCACAGTGTAACTCACAAATCAGGTCACATATTAGACTGGCTTCTTACGCCTGAAAACTGTACTCTTGTTGACAGTGTAAATGTTAATGATATTCAAATATCAGACCATTATCTTATCTCTTCCACATGGAATTTTGAGAAACCGAAATTACCAACCGAAACTATATCATTTAGAAAACTCAAATCCATAGATAGAGGTGCATTTAGAAACAATCTTGAATCCTCAGATCTTTTATGCAATCCTCCTTCTGACATTGATGATCTATGTTGTGCCTTTAACAATACACTAATCACTCTTCTGGATAAACACGCACCAGTTGTTACAAAGGTGGTGCTACTTCGACCTGGCAGATCATGGTACACAGAAGATGTAGCGAAGGCAAAGCAAGAGTGTAGACGTGCAGAACGCAAATGGCGCCATTCCAAATTTGGAGGTACACCGACAAATCTACAAGGCAGCTAGGTTTAAGGTTTCAGGAACCATCAAAAACGCTAAATCAAGGTATTGCGTTGAAAAACTGACCAATGAATCACAAACACCTAGTCAGTGTTATTCATTTATAAAATCTTTATTAGGTATCACCTCAGAAACCATATTTCCAGACTCAGATAATGATGTGAAGCTTGCTAACACGTTCTCAGAATATTTTTCGAATAAGATTGATATACTAAGGAAGCAACTTGATCAGTCTGATTCAGTAACTGAAACTCACAGTTCGGTACTACCACCATGTGATAATTATCTGACTGATTTTGAGCCTTATAGTGAAGATGAAATCGTAAGGATTATAAATACATCCAAAAAGACAACTTGTCCACTAGACCCCATACCAACCAAACTTTTAACTGAACACCTAGATCTTCTTCTGCCGGTCATTACAGTAATTATTAATACCAGTCTGAAAACAGGTTATTTTCCAGAATTATTTAAACAGGCTGTGGTTAGACCTCTAATCAAAAAATCTGGCCTGGATCGCAACATCCTCAAAAATTACAGACCCGTGTCCAATCTGTCCTTTCTCTCCAAATTAATAGAAAGGGCTGTTAACAATCGAGTACAGGTTTTTGTCAACAATAATAACTTATTGGATAAATTTCAATCGGCGTACCGATCTCATCACAGTACTGAAACAACTATAGTTCGGGTGCTGAATGATCTCCTGCGGATAGTTGATGGTGGTAGGCTTGCATCCTTAATTCTCTTGGATCTGTCCGCAGCATTTGATACCGTGGACCACCAGATCCTTGTTCATAGATTACGTGAATATTTTCATATATCTGGAACGGCTTTGCGTTGGATATCATCATATCTGTCAGATAGAAGTCAAAAGATTCTTGTAAACAGTTCCGAATCAAATCCTGTTAAACTTGATTGTGGTGTGCCTCAGGGGTCCGTACTCGGGCCCATGTTGTTTGTCTTATACACAAAATGCCTTGGTGATGTAATAGACAGTTACGAGATCAGTCACTACTCCTACGCTGATGACACCCAATTAATTGGTGACACTTATCAAAATAAAATTGATGAGTCTCTTCATCAGGTAACACTCTGCTCTAAATCTGTAAAATCGTGGATGAACGAGAGTAAGCTCAAACTGAATGATGACAAGACGGAAGCCATGCTTGTGGGGACATCTAAACGACTTAGGTCTACTCCAAATTCAAGTGTGGTAATCTGTGAAACCAAAATTCAGTTTTCATCATGTGTGAAGAATCTTGGTGTACTACTGGATTCTTCCTTAACCATGGAGAAACAGGTCGAACAACTTTGCCGTACGTGCAATTACCATCTTCGATGTATTGGCAATATTCGACACCTCTTGACAGTGGAAGCCTGTAAGCTGCTTGTTCGTTCCTTGATATTCTCGAGGCTCGATTACTGCAACAGTGCTTTGATTGGAATTCCCCAAAACCTGTGTGCAAAACTCCAAAAAATTCAGAACACCGCTGCCAGAATAATAACAAGAACACAAAAGTATTCTCACATAACTCCGATCTTAAAATCATTACATTGGTTACCAATAGAAGCCCGGATAACTTTCAAGATTCTAACATTGGTTTATATGTGTCAACATGATCTTTCCCCATCTTACCTCACTGATCTCATTAAAACATATCAACCAAATCGACCACTTTGCTCACAAAATAAGCCCTCATTGGCTGTGCCGCAAGCTAAACTGAAATCATATGGGGATAAAGCTTTCAGTGTCTGTGGACCGCGTTTGTGGAACAACTTACCATTGGAGATACAGAGTTCTCAATCATTAGCTGTGTTCAAATCCAAAGTCAAAACTCATTTGTTTGTGACATATTATCAGGATTAGCTATTATCCTCGCGCTTAGAGCATGCAATATGGATGGAGTTAGCGCAATTACAAATGTACATTATTATTATTATTATCCATCTCTCGAAAATGTGGGCATATCCTGCCTGGCAGTGCCAGCCTATCGTTTAGCTTGTGAACAGTGTAGAGGTCACAATTTTGAACCGATTTGGATGAAACTTGAAATGCATGTTTATAACCCAAAGATCTTGGTTCCTTTCGATATTTGCGCCAATCGGATCGTAACTTCCTGAATTATGGCCCCTGATTGTCCGAAAAATCGCCCATTTTAGCTTGTGGTCCCTCTGGAGGTCAAAAGTGTTATCCGATTTAAAAAAACGTTTGATTATATCACCGTTCCATGGTTATGAAGGTGTAGGTCGAATTTCTGAAAATCAGACCAAAATTAACGGCAAAATGGCCGCCGTTTGTACACGAATAGTGTGAAAATTTTGAACCGATTTTGATGAAACTTGACATATATGTTAATAACCCAAAGATCTTGGTTCTTTCGATATTTGCGCCCATCGGATCGTAACTTCCTGAATTATGGCCCCTGATTGTCCGAAAAATTGCCCTTTTTAGCTTGTGGTCCCTCTGGAGGTCAAAATTGTTATCGGATTTAAAAAAACGTTTGATTATATCACCGTTCCATGGTTATGAAGGTTGAGTTCGAATTTCGTTCCTTTCGATATTGGCATGTATCGGATTGGAACTTCATGGATTATGGCCCTTGATTGTACGAAATATCATGTTTTTAGCTTGTGGACCCTATAGAGGTCCGTCCGTCCGTCCACAATTTGTTTGTGGACTCTCTACAATTCTTATCCGATTTTGACGGAACTTGAAATATAGGTTTATCCCCATAAGATCTCGGTTTCTTTCGATATTGGCATGTATCGGATTGGAACTTCATGGATTATGGCCCTTGATTGTACGAAATATCATGTTTTTAGCTTGTGGACCCTATAGAGGTCACAATTTTGAACCGATTTTGATGAAACTTGTCATGCATGGCTATAACCCCAACATCTTGGTTCCTTTCGATATTTGCGCCCATCGGATCGTAACTTCCTGAATTATGGCCCCTGATTGTCTGAAAAATCGCCCTTTTTAGCTTGTGGTCCCTCTGGAGGTCAAAATTATTATCTGATTTAAAAAAAACGTTTGATTATATCACCGTTACATGGTAATGAAGGCTGAGTTCAAATTTCGTGAAAATCGGACCAAAATTGACAAACAAAATGGCCGCCGTTTGTACGCGAATAGTGAGAAAATATGTTATATCAAGGTTGTGGACCCTATAGAGGTCACAATTTTGAACGGATTTTGATGAAACTTGACATGCATGTTTATAACCCGAAGATCTTGGTTTCTTTTGATATTTGCGCTCATTGATTCGTAACTTCCTGAATTACGGCCCCTGAATGTACGAAAAATCACCCTTTTTAGCTTGTGGTCCCTCTGGGAAGTCACAATTTTTTTCCGATTTAAAAAAAAGTTCGATTATATCACCGTTTCACCTTAAGGAAGGTTGTAGTTCAAATTTCGGGAAAATCAGATCAAAATTGACAGACAAAATGGCCGCCATTTGTACGCGAATACTGTTAAAACATAACGCTAACGCTACAATATACGTCAACATTCCTGCTTTGATTGATATGGTACTTTGTCAAGAAGGCTAGGCGTTTGGTTTGTTTAGCGTTGAGGGTCGTGCACCAACATTAATAGTTGTCGTCCTTAGGTATAAGGAATAACTATACCAAGATAATCCATTCAGAATTGTGCCTTCCTAACACTAAAGGCAAAAAGTGGGCCCCTGGGGGTCGGGACATTCATCAAAATCAATAGTGGACGCCCTCAGGCTATAAGGAATACATAAACCAAGTACCACGCTGATTTTAAGAAAATCCAGTTAGAATTGCGGCTTCTAGACGACACAGAGACACACAAAAAGAAAATGGGCGTGGCTCTGCCCCTGGGGGTTGGGCATGCACCCCAAACAATAGGGATCATCCTTAGAGTATAAAGAGTAAGTATACAAAGTTTTAAAGAAAATACAATAAGAATTGTGGCCTGTAGGCGACACAAAGACACACGATAAGAAAATGGGTGTGGCTCTGCCCCAGGGGGTTGGGCATGCATCCCAAATAATAGGGATGTTCCTTAGGGTACAAAGAATGTGTATGCTAAGTTTCAAAATTAAAAGTTAAGAAATGTGGCCTGTAGACGACAAACAAATACATACTAGAAATGGGCGTGGCTCTGTCCCTGGGGGTCGGGCATGCACCAAAAACAATATAGATCTTCCTTAGGGTATAAGGAATACGTATACCAAGTTTAAAGAAAATCCAGTAAGAATTGCGCCCTGTAGGCGACACAAAGACTCATGAAAAGAAAATGGGCGTGGCTCTGCCCCTGGGGGTGGGGCATACACCCCAAACGATAGGGATCATCCTTAGAGTATAAAGAGTAAGTATACAAAGTTTTAAAGAAAATACAATAAGAATTGCAGCCTGTAGGCGACACAAAGACACACGATAAGAAAATGGGTGTGGCTCTGCCCCAGGGGGTTGGGCATGCACCCCAAATGATAGGGATGTTCCTTAGGGTACAAAGAATGTGTATGCTAAGTTTCAAAATTATAAGTTAAGAAATGTGGCCTGTAGACAACAAACAAATACATACTAGAAATGGGCGTGGCTCTGTCCCTGGGGGTCGGGCATGCACCAAAAACAATAGAGATCTTCCTTAGGGTATAAGGAATACGTATACCAAGTTTGAAGAAAATCCAGTAAGAATTGCGCCCTGTAGGCAACACAAAGACACACAAAAAAAAAATAGGTGTGGCTCTGCCCCTGGGGGTGGGGCATACACCCCAAACGATAGGGATCATCCTTAGAGTATAAAGAGTAAGTATACAAAGTTTTAAAGAAAATCCAATAAGAATTGCGGCCTGTAGGCGACACAAAGACACACGATAAGAAAATGGGTGTGGCTCTGCCCCAGGGGGTTGGGTATGCACCCCAAATGATAGGGATGTTCCTTAGGGTACAAAGAATGTGTATGCTAAGTTTCGAAATTATAAGTTAAGAAATGTGGCCTGTAGACGACAAACAAATACATACTAGAAATGGGCATGGCTCTGTCCCTGGGTGTCGGGCATGCACCAAAAACAATAGAGATCTTCCTTAGGGTATAAGGAATACGTATACTAAGTTTGAAGAAAATCCAGTAAGAATTGCGCCCTGTAGGCAACACAAAGACACACGAAAAAAAAATGGGTGTGGCTCTGCCCCTGGGGGTGGGGCATACACCCCAAACGATAGGGATGTTTCTTAGGGTACAAAGAATATGTATGCAAACTTTCAAGATTATAAGTTAAGAAATGTGGCCTGTAGACGACAAACAAACAAATACTAGAAATGGGCGTGGCTCGGCCCCTGGGGGTCGGGCATGCCCCAAAAACAATAGGGATCTTCCTTGGGGTATAAGGAATAAGTATACCAAGTTTGAAGAAAATCCATGAAGAATTGCGCCCTGTAGGCGAACCACAGACACACACACACACACACACACACACACACACACACACACAGAGACAGGGGCGACGGCATAATACGTTCACATTATGAATGTGGACGTATAAAAATGGTATATCATGGTTGTGGACCCTGTATAGGTCACAATTTTAATTTGATTTTGATGAAACTTGAAATGCATGGTTTTAACCCAAAGATCTTGGTTCCTTTCTTTATTTGCGCATATCGGATCGTAACTTCCTGAATTATTCGAATTTCGTGAAAATCGTACCAAAATTGCCAGACGAAATGGTCGCCGTTTGTACGCGAATAGTGTAAAGATATGGTATATCATGGTTGTGGACTGTCTACAGGTCACAATTCTTATCCGATTTTGCCGAAAAGTCACATTTCTAGGTTGTGTACCGTCACACCATAATCATTGTCGGCTTCGAATTTCATGAATATGAGATTGGAACTGACCAACAAATTGGCTGCTCCCAATACAGTATGAAATACAGGACTTTATGATGTAGGAAAAAATCACTTTCGGTATAGCTTGTTCTCTATCCATCTCTCGAAAATGTGGGCGTATCCTGCCTGGCAGTGCCAGCCTATCTTTAATTACGGTAGAATTTGAACAGGTTGAATTGTTTTTCATTAGAACTCAGTGAGTTTTCGTCCGATTTCAATAATTCTTTATCCTTTTTATACGCCCACATTGAAATGTGGTCGTATATTGTCTTTGCCCCTGTCCGTCCGTGTGGACGCTCTAGAGGCTAAAGTTAATATCCGATTGACTTTAAATTTATACACAGTGTTTAAGCCAAACTGAATATCCGATTGACTTTAAATTTATACACAGTGTTAAAGGTCATAAGACGAAGATGCCTATTGATTTTCAGCGATTTCCGACAATTAGTGCCAGAGTTATGGCCCTTGATCACTTCAAAAAAATCTTGTGAACGATTGACTTTAAATTCATACACAGTGTTTAAGGTTATAAGTCGAAGAAGCCTATCGATTTTCAGCGATTTCCGATCATTAGTGCCAGAGTTATGGCCCTTGATCATTTAAAAAAAATCTTGTGGATGCTCTAGAGGCCAAAGTTGATATCCGATTGACTTTAAATTTATACACAGTGTTTAAGGTCATGAAACGAAGAAGCCTATTGATTTTCATCGATCTCTGATGATTATTGCCAGAGTTATGGCCCTTGATCACATCAAAAAATCCTGTGGACGCTCTAGAGGCCAAAGTTAATATCTGATTGACTTTAAATTTACATACACTGTTTAAGGTTATGAGACGAAGAAGGCTATTGATTTTCAGTGATTTCAAATAATTACTTCCAGAGTTATCTCCCTTGATCACTTCAAAAAACCTTGTGACGCTACAGATGCCAAACTTATCATCTGATTGACTTCAGATTGATATACAGAGTTTAAGATGTTGAAACGATCAAGTATTTTGATTTTCAATGAATTTTGATAACTGAACAGCTAAATCCATGATGTTAAATGTTTGCTATACTAATTGTTAGCGTGGGGCAAAACTTTATAAAAAGCAAACAAATTCTAATGATTTTCAGATAATTGCATAATGAGTTGTTTCATTACCAAAAAAAGTAAAAATATGCGACAACCCTTGTTGACTGCCCGGAGGATTTAGCTGCTGTTGGTGTATGTTTCGTTGCCTGGCAACCCGTCTTTACGATTCTTTATTATAACTCATGAGATGCGATAGAAACTGACTGTGAATATGAAAGCTTTAATATCTGCTTAGCAGATCTAGTTTTGTTTTATTTCTGGACTGACATTGTATAACTATACAGGTTTACAAATAGTAGACATTAAAGTTTATATTTTATTTGTTTAATGTAAATTTCTGTCAATGATATACAAGAAAATAATGGTGTGTTTCTGTCTATATTTTCTAATTTACTGGATGGTCAGGAAGGTTGTGATTGATATATGATATTAAAATTTGTCTAACGGCTTCTCCTTCTCCAGTGTTGCATGAATACTCTGTAGTGCTACGTTTATTCTGGCCAGCTTCCAATACGAGCATCTGATTTCTGACCAATTCCTCATCTAAATCCACCCGATTATTCTCACAAAAATTATGCAAAACAAAACAGGCATACACAAATACACAATAATGGGAACTGTTTCTAGCTTTTGATTGATTGGCTTTGTTTTAATTGACCACCTTGCCTTCAGTCTGCCAAAGGCAAATTCTATTGGATTTCTTGAAGAGCATAACATGTTATTAAAGACGACCTCTTCATTTGCTGTACAGGCTAAATATTCCTTCATACAATATGGTGTCAATGCATAAGCAGGATCCTCTATCAAATAATTTGAATGATCTTCTTTTTAGAGGCATTTAGTAACTGGATAGAGCAATACACGAAAACACATACTTATGGAATAACAGCTACTTAATTTATTTAGACAATGTTTCGAAGAGTATTCTCTCTATGGTATCAAGCTAATACAGTAAAACAAGCTACTACTACTACTACTTGGTGTTTTAACGTCCGCTTCCACAGAAGTGATATAGCAGACAAGACATAGGAGAGCCGAGGCTTCTTCCTGTTTTTAGAATATGATTTTGCAATCTTTCCATTTGCGGCCTTTAGCAATGGAGTAGGTTTAGTGAGAAGTTCTTCCCTTTATTTAATAAAAAACATATTGTTTGGTAGTTGATCTGTAGAGACAGCATTTATGCAGACATATATTCGTCTCTGGATTGGTAGAAGTCATCTTTTGGGGTTTAGTGTTTAGGTGCCAGGCCCGTCTTATCGTGGCCTCCCCTTACTCCACTTGTCGGTTTTCTGTAGCAGATCTAGATTGACCGGTGGTATTGGGAGTGTCCAAGGAGCGATCGATGGTGGGTCGTGTTCGGTTCTCACGAGCTCCTCCAGTCGTAGTTCCTTGACTGTTTCTTTCTAGGATCTCTTACGTCTTACATATCTTGTCTTCTTTAGGCTGACAAAGGCCAGGGATCTCTCGCCCAATTGCGAGATCTTAGCCCAATACCTTGTTGCTAGTTCTTTTCTTCTTAGGGATAGGGGCAACTCTTCGGCTTCCTGTAGTAATGCCTCTCTCCTGGTCCCAAGTCCTACGCCGGTCGCAATACACAGTGCTTTGTATTGGATGGTGTCAAGCTTACTTAAGAGTGTTGGTCGCAGTTCATGAAGACCAAAGATCCGTAGTCTAATACAGAGCGTATTAGAGCACGATACACCATTATAAGTGTAACTCTATTGGCTCCCCAAGTGCTGCCCGTTATTTTTCTCATTAAGTTTAGGACTTTGGAGCATCTATCTACAGTCCAAGGAACATGGCTTGGTCTTTAATTCAGTGGTTTTTCCGTTCATACACAGAGTCATTCTGCTTATCCCTCTATCCCTGCACACAAGCATGCCGACTGTTTTCTTCTTTCTGTTGTCTAAGGCCTTTTGCATATTCTTTTGAAGTTCACAGAATCTCGTCCCTTTCCTCAATATTGTGCTGTCGTCAGCAAATTTTGCTAGCTCAGTTCTGGCGTCGAGATATGAAGATTTCTGTATGTCATGGATCATGATATTGAAGAGAGTGGGACTGATGACCGACCCCTGAGGCGTACCATTTTCTAATGTTTGCACGGCACTCAGGAATCTGCCAACATTCACCTGTATCTTTCTATCGCTCAGAAAGCTTTTGATCCACCGAAACATTGTGCCCGTTATTCTGATATGTCCCAGCTTGAAAAGCAGCCCGTCCAACCAAACTACATCGAAAGCCTTGGTTAAATCTACGAAGTAACCGACTGATCGACGAAAATCAAAGCAGGTTCAGGAAGGGACGATCAACAATGGACAACTTGGTGCCCCGAGAGGAGTGCCTGAGACATGACTTGCTGTAGTCGCACCAAGTTGTCCATTGTTGATCGTCCCTTCCTGAACCTGCTTTGATTTTCGTCGATCAGTCGGTTACTCTCCAGGTAGAACTGAAGTCGGATGTTAACCATGGTCTCCAAGGTTTTGCACAGTGTGGATGTCAAGCTCACTGGTTGATAGGACTCTGCCTTTGTTCTCTCTTTGCCCGGTTTCGGAAGAGGGATGACGTTTCTGGGCAGATGTTTGAGCATTGGGTACTTTACTTTGTCCTCACCAGCCGCACTATCCTTCTTGAGGGAAAGAGCCTTATTTAACTCTTCCTCGGAGAAGGGCAGATTGATTGGTTCAGCCTCTTCATTAGATTCAATTACTATTGAAGGGTGCTGTGAGTAAAAGATTTCCTTCCTCTTCATGAGTTCTGGAGGTTGGTTTTCATTTCTACTTGCATGTGCAAATGTCTTAGCAAGTAAATCTGCCTTTTCATTGCCGTTGGTAACCTTCTTGTATCCATCTTCAAGGTTTGGTATGTTGAACGATCTGCGTTTACCGTACATGGCGTTCAGTTTCTTCCAGACGACACCTGTTTGCGTGTTTTGGTTCAACGCATTGCAGAATGTCCTCCAGTGCCCACTTTGTGCCTTCTGGATGGTATCTCTTGCGGCGTATTTCAACTTCAAGTAATTTTGGTGGTTGACTTCATTGTAGTGGCGTTTTCGTAGAAGAAGTGCCTTCTTTGTTTCGTAAACTGCCTCTTGACATTCTGAAGACAACCAAGGTTTTGTATTCCTTGGTTTTCTGCCAGAAGTCTTTGGAATGGAGTTGTCTGCATTCGTGATATTGGCAGAGTACACATCGATGTCAGTGTCGTTGATATCTTCTTCCTTCCAATCGAGGCAGCCTACACGGAAGTTAGCCCAATCAGCTTCTTTCATTTTCCAATTGGGTCTTCCGTTATAGACTTCTCTGTTGGTTTCAGCTTGGATGTTAAATTCTATCACCAAATGGTCACTGCCAAGTGTCTCATCTTCATGTACTAGCCAATCGCAGCGGTTTGCCATACCAAACGTGCAGAATGTGAGATCTGCCCGGTCTGTCCCTTCTCTGACAAGTATATCCGGGTAGTAGATGTCGCTCTTCGTTGGTAGTAGCTTGATTTCTTGGAGGCATATTACATCTTTGGGTTTGCGGTTGATGTATTTTCTCAGCACACCTGGGAGCCAGTCCATTGATATTAGGTTGTAGGACTTTTATCTGGCCCGCCATGATGACTGCCTGGATGGATGCCTCTCAGTCTTGTGGGTTTACTGATCTATCGGCGTCTCACATTCCATAGTAGGTACCTCATTAGTGTTCGCCTTTGGTGTTAACACTGGCGAGCAACTGGGCATATCGCCAGTGCTGTAGTGACGAACATGCGATATCCTTCTACGGAGCACAAGATTTACTGATTGATCGCCTTTTATAGATTTTTCGTCGTCTTCTTCTCTTGATCTTTTTTGACTGTATTGATGGAGTTAATCATTACAATCAGTACATCGGTGTTGACCATGTAGTTCGTAGCTTTCCTGAGGAGGCTGGCCATTTTTGTTGTCTGGTCGTCATTGGACACAGCCACCCTCAGGAACTTGCTCATGAAGCTGGCCTTCATCAGCTTTTGTTTTCGGTTCCTCCTCTTTCTTCTTGGGTTTTGTCTTCTTTTTGTGTGGATGGTTGTTGTTCTGGACGGGGTGCCGCAATTGGTTCCTTTGGTGTCGAAGGAATCGACTCCGGGATTGGTTTTGCGACCGGAGCCTTATTCCTGACCTCTTTGGATTTCCCCTCCTTCTGTTTCAGGATTAATGAGGCTTCATTAAAACTTACCTTTTCTTTCACCTGTATTTTTATACGCCCACATTTTTATGTGGACGTATATTGTCGTTGCCCCTGTCCGTCCGTCCGTCCACAATTTGTTTGTGGACCCTCTACAGGTCACAATTCTTATCTGATTTTGACGAAACTTGAAATATAGGTTTATCCCCAAACGATCTTGGCTGCTTTCGATATTGGCATGTATCGGATGAAAACTTCATGGATTATGGCCCCTGAATGTACGAAAAATCACGTTTTTAGCTTGTGGACCCTATAGAGGTCACAATTTTGAACCGATTTTGATGAAACTTGACATGCATGTTTATAACCCAAAGATCTTGGTTCCTTTCGATATTTGCGCCTATCGGAATGTAATTTCCTGAATTATGGCCTCTGATCGTCCTTTTTAGCTTGTGGTGACTCTGGAGGTCACAATTATTATCCGATTTAAAAAAACGTTTGATTATATCACCGTTACACCCTAATGGCCGCCATTTGTACGCGAATACTGTTAAAAAATGGTATATCAAGGTTGTGGACCCTGTAGAAGTCACATTTTTTATTCGATTTTGATGAAACTTGAAATTCATGGTTATAACCCAAAGATCTTGGTTCCTTTCGATATTTGCGCATATCGGAACGTAACTTCCTGAATTATGGCCCCTGATTATGCGCAAAATCGCCTTATTTTAGCTTGTGGTCCCTCTGGTGGTAACAATTATTATCCGATTTAATAAAAGGGTTGATTATATTATTGTTACACCGTAAGGAAGGTTGAGTTCGAATTTTTGGAAAATCGGACCAAAATTGCCATACAAAATGGCCGCCGTTTGTACGTGAATACTGTTAAAAAATTGTATATCATGGTTGTGGACCCTGCAGAGGTCACAACTTTAATTCGATTTTGATGAAACTTGAAATGCATGGTTATAACCCAAAGATCTTGGTTCCTTTCGATATTTGCGCATATCAGATCGTAACTTCCTGAATTATGGCCCCTGATTGTCCGAAAATCGCCTATGGTCCCTCTGGAGGTCACAATTATTATCCGATTTGGAAAAACGTTTGACTCTATCACTGTTACACCCTACGGAAGGTTGAGTTTGAATTTCGAGAAAATTGGACCATAATTGCCAGAAAAAATGGCCGCCGTTTGTACGCGAACAGTGTAAAAATATGGTATGTCAAAGTTGTGGACCCTGTAGAGGTGACAATTTTAATTCGATTTTGATGAAACCTGAAATGCTTGTTTATAACCTAAAGATCTTTATTCCTTTCGATATTTGCGCATATCAAATTGTAACTTAATGAGTCACCGTTTGTACGCGAATAGTGTAAAAATATGGTATATCATGGTTGTGGACTCTCTACAGGTCACAATTCTAATCCGATTTTGACGAAAAGTAACATTTCTAGGTTGTGTACCGTCAAACCATAATCATTGTCGGCTTCGAATTTCATGAATATCAGACTGGAACTGACCAACAAAATGGCTGCTCCCAATACAGTATGAAATACAGGACTTAATGATGTAGGAAAAATCACTTTCGGTATTGCTTGTTCTCTATCCATCTCTCAAAAATGTGAGCGTATCCTGCCTTGCAGTGCCAGCCTATCTTTAAGGCTGCCTTGGTGTTTTGAATCTTTGGGAATTCGGGTGAGTTCGCTGCGTGACCACCTTTGCAGTTCGAACATTTATTTGGTATGCCCGCCCTGCAGTCGGTCGCCGCATGACTCCCCCCACACTGGGCGCACAGTCTTTCCCTTGCAGTACTTGACTGAGTGTCCCAGTTTCTGTCAGTTGGCACACTGCCTCACCCTCTGAACATAGGGGTGGGTGCGGCTATTCAGGTACACGATTTTTAGGGCCTCGGGTCCTGTTCCTTTCTTAAAGGACAGGGCGACGCTTCCCTGGTCCTTCCCCTCGGCCACTTTAAACCGGTACACCTCGGTTGTCTGGTACCCTCTCTCTGTCAAGTCTTCGAGAATTTCCTCCCCTGTATATTCGGCTGGTATCCCATGGACAACCAGCTTGTCTATTGACAAGGTGATAGGTTCGGACACCGTCACGGACATACCAAGAAGTGCCTTCAGTCCCAACGCCAGATCCATGTCAGACCTGCTTTTTAGGGCTATTCTGAGATGGCCTGGCACTGCGATCTTGATATCTGGTATGCTGGTGATACCCCACTTACTTTTTATCTCCTTCCCCACAGCCGTAAGTTTGGCCCCTTGGAAGGACTGGCTTTCACGTGGCTTCACTAGGACGACATGAGTCTGTTCCTCTCTCTTTTTTGTCACAGGAAAGAACTTTGGTGCAGGGCTGCTTTTAAAAGCGTCAGCCATGGACATGGTTGAGCTATCCTCTGACGCCATCATTCTTATGCTGTAGAAAAAAACCAGGAGGGACCGAACAGTGTTGATTGGATTTTAAAGCTGTTGTTAATTAAGCTTGTAAGCTGATTTAACTGTTGTTAACCCTTTCCACAGAGAGCCGCTAGTCAATCAATGTTATTTACACACTGGACCCTTTGTTCCCACTCGGGTGTTCAAGTTACTGACCAACCTGTATTGTGTTGTTTTAGCACGTACACAGGTGATCATTTGAGGAAAAGTGGGTGTTCATATAAATGAAAACCCCAATGAACACCCCAACATACTAACCCGGTGATTGTCAAAACAGACAACCGCGCATTTTCGTGCGTGCACTGTGTATTAGCAATAACAAGAAACACCGTGTTAATTTTAAAAAGATAAATAATACATGTACATGCAGTTAAAACGACAAATAAATATTTTTTCACAGTAGATTGTGAAATAATATCATTAGCTAGAAAACGCAACCAACATTATAAGAAACAAGTGCGCGAAACCTAGCGAATTGGGATGAATTTCTGTTTGAACATTTTTTTTTAGATAATTGTCAGCTTGTAAAATACCAATCCTACATCATCACACATGATATTTTTTTTTCGCACATGGATAGTTTGTGGCTGACAATTCGCGAATGTAAAACGTATTCCAGTCAATGCAGCATACCCCATTCGCACAAATTAAATATTACAGTGAATAAAGGGTGTTGCATATTTTTTCTTTTGTCGATAAGGAGAGAGAGAAATGGGATTACCTTCACTCGACGTAGCGGTCTTTAGCAGCCGGAGGAAACCGGAGGCCCTACACCTTGTCACGTACCACCGAGGAATCGAAACCACACCAGTTGACTGAATGGCAGACGTTATGACACAACGCGCAAGCGCTAATCATTCGGACATTTATCCTTATACCAATCCAAGTTTCTTAAAATTGTTTTTCAAAAACCTGACATTTGAATAATCTGATTTGTATGCATCGTAAATAAACCGGTATACATATATTCAGTTATTTAGCACTACCCAATTTGCTGAGTAAACAACAATATATGACGTGCAAAATAAAGCATATTGGTACATTGGTACCTGTTATAGACGAATTGGTAAAACAATTGTGTGTGATAAAGGGTCTGTGATAATAATGCGTCTCTCTCGTATTCGTCCATTTTCATTCACTCGTTCAACTTCTTACACAAAGAATCCAGTGTGTAAGTCAGTTATCAACTTTGACCTCAGGGTCAAGTTAGATAAACACCCGCGCCCGTGCATTGAACACTTCGAACGCTGCGCGTTCTCAGTGTACAACTTTGCACGAGCTCGGGTGTTCATCTAGCTTGAACCCCTCTGTCTCAGTTGATAACCCTTACTTAATACTAATTAACTATGGGCTCTTATTGCTTCTGTGAGTTTACTTAACAGTTGTCAGGCTTGTTAACTGTAAAAATAGTTTAGCTTATTTTATAGAGGTCACAATTTTGAACCGATTTTGATGAAACTTGACATGTATCTTTATAACCCAAAGATCTTGGTTCCTTTCAATATTTGCGCCCATGGGATCGTAATTTCCTGAATTATGGCCCCTGATTGTCCGAAAAATCGCCCTTTTTAGCTTGTGGTCCCTCTCGAGGTCAAAATTATTATCCAATTTAAAAAAACGTTTGATTATATCACCGTTACATGATAATGAAGGTTGAGTTCTACTGAAATGCACCTTTATAACCCAAAGATCTTAATTCATTTCGATATTTGCACATATCAAATTCTAACTTAATGATGTAGGAAAAATCACTTTCGGTATTGCTTGTTCTCTATCCATCTCTCGAAAATGTGGGCGTATTCTGCCTGGCAGTGCCAGCCTATCGTTTTTGCTTGTGGTGCCTCTGGAGGTCACAATTATTATCCGATTTAAAAAAGTTTGAATTATTGTCCGAAAAAATCGCCTATGGTCCCTCTGGAGGTCATAATTATTATCCGATTATAAAAAAAACGTTTGACTCTATCACTGTTACACCCTACGGAAGGTTGAGTTCGAATTTCGGGAAAATCGGACCATAATTCCCAGACAAAATGGCCGCCGTTTGTACGTGAATAGTGTAAAAATATGGTATATCAAAGTTGTGGAACCTGTAGAGGTCACAATTTTAATTCGATTTTGAAGAAACCTGAAATGCATGTTTATAACCTAAAGATCTTTATTCTTTTCGTTATTTGCGCATATCCAATTGTAAATTGATGAATTATGGGAAAAATCGCTTTCGGTATTGCTTGTTCTCTATCTATCTCTCGAACAATTATTATCTGATTTAAAAAAAACCCTCTGATTAAATTACTGTTGCATCGTAAGGAAGATTGAGTTCGGATTTTTGAAAGAAAGAAAGAAAGAAATGGAGTTTTATGGCACGTAAGCTCCAACCGGGCTATATGGTGCCAAACAAATGATGATTTAACGAGACAAATTAAACAAATATCACATAAATATATTTATATACATAAATAGAAACAAGTATCACAGTCAATAAAGGTACTAAAAATAAATGCAACTAAATATAAGTCTTTTATGTATATAAATAGTTAAAATAAAAAATACGGAATATATATATATATACAATTAAAATTTGTAATAAAAGTTTGTCTCTTTTAAAAAGTTTAACAATTTTCCATATAGCTCCGGTTGAGCAAACAATTGGTGTAGCGACTGGCAACGGTAATATTTTGATCTGACGTTCTTGAGATGATTGCACTCAATCAAAATATGCTTAACTGTCAAAGGAACATGACAGTGAACACATTCTGGTTGAGGCTCTCGCTTCAAAATGAAAATGTGTGTTAAAAAGGTATGACCAATACGAGAGCGACACAAAACAACTTCATCCCTCCTGTTAGTTCTATAGGAGCTTGGCCAGTCTCCTAAGAAAGGCTTACTGTGATGAAGTTTATTTGTGCCTGCAAGATCCCAAGACCGTTGCCAGCGGTCATTAATAAATGAATTGATAATAAATTTAAAATCCTTATAAGGAATGTAAAATTCGGAAATGGGAAGATCTAAAGCAGACTTGGCAGCCGAGTCTGCTTGAGAATTCCCTTTAATATCCATATGACTGGGGAGCCAGCAAAGAACAATGTCCTTGCTGTTGAACTCGTTCGCTAGTAGCAGACGGTAAATATCTACTACTAGTGGGTGATCAAGCTGTTTGTTATGTATTGCTTGCAATGAGGACAAAGAATCAGTAAAAATTATATATTTGAGATTAGATGATGATTGAATGAACTCCAATGCCTGGATAATGGCCTGGAGTTCAGCTGTAAAGATGGAAGCAGCAGGTGGGAGGCGGACAGAAATGGTCTCAGATGGTGTCACGGTAGCCGAAGCTACCCGATCATCATCTTTCGAACCATCTGTATATATTGGAGCATAATCACCATATTTAGACCTTAGCTCTCGAAAGAGAGACTGAAAAACCGTAGAGCTAGTATCTCTCTTTTTATGTTGAGTAAGATCAAAATCGATCTTTGGGGGAGATACAGCCCACGGTGGAGTCTCAAAGAAAGGGGTATTCGCAATACTGTCAAGGCTTATACCAGCCTCAGACAAAAGGGGTTGTATGCGAATACCAAATGATGGAATGACGTTAGTCTTCCAGAGATATAAATGTTCATGAAGAGGTCTAAATATGGTGTTAAATGAAATGTGATTCGGAAGTGATGCAATTTTCGTAGCATACTGCAGGGCCAGTTTATCACGTCTGTTGTGCAGTGAGGGCTCGTGCGCCTCGACGTATAAACTGTCCACTGGAGATGTACGAAATGCTCCTAAACTGATTCTAAGTCCCTGGTTGTGTATGGTGTCGAGCTCTTTGAGATAAGACTTGCGGGCAGACCCATACACAATACACCCATAATCGAGTTTTGATCTTATTAAAGCTCGATATAATCTCAGCAAGACCTTACGGTCTGCTCCCCAGTCAGTATTTGATAAGACTCTCAATATGTTGAGGGCTTTCAGATATTTCTTTTTAAGGTTTTTAATGTGGGGGATAAATGATAATTTCTTATCAAATATCAGCCCCAGAAATTTGGTTTCATCCACGACTGGTAGGCGGTTGCCATCCAAGAAGAGTTCTGGATCTGGATGTAAACCTCGTTTCTGACAGAAATGCATTCGGATTTTTGAAGTGTGGTCGTATATTGTGGTCGCCCCTGTCCGTCGGTCCGGCGTCCACAATTGCTTGTGGACGCTCTAGAGGCTAAAGTTAATATCCGATTGACTTTAAATTTCTATACAGTGTTTTAGGTCTTGAGACGAAGAAGCCTATTGATTTTCAGCGATTTCCGATAATTAGTGCCAGAGTTTTGGCCCTTGATCACTTCAAAAAATCTTGTGGACGCTCTAGAGGCCAAAGTTAATATCCATTTGGCTTTAAATTTGTACACAGTGTTTTAGGTCATGAGACCAAGAAGCCTATTTATTTTAGGCGATTTCTGATAATTAGTGCGAGAGTTATGGCCCTTGATCACTTCAAAAAATCTTGTGGACGGTCTACAGGCCAAAGTTAATATCCGATTGACTTTAAATTTATACACAGTGTTTAAGGTCATAAGACGAAGAAGCCTATTGATTTTCAGCAATTTCCGATAATTAGTGCCAGAGTTATGGCCCTTGATCACTTCAAAAAATATCTTGTGGACGCTCTAGAGGCCAAAGTTAATATCTGATTGGCTTTGAATTTATACACAGTGTTTAAGGTCATAAGACAAAGATGCCTATTGATTTTCAGCGATTTCCGATAATTAGTGCCAGAGTTATGGCCCTTGATCACTTCAAAAAAAAATTTGTGGACGCTCTAGAGGCCAAACTTATCATACGATTGACTTTAAATTTATACACAGTGTTTAAGGTCACGAGACAAAGAAGCCTATTGATTTTCAGCGATTTCTAATAATTAGTGCTAGAGTTGTGGCCCTTGATTACTTCAAAAAATCTTGTGGATGCTCTACAGGCCAAAGTTAATATGTGATTGACTTTAAATTTATACACATTGTTTAAGGTCATGAGACGAAAAAGCCTATTGATTTTCGGTGATTTCTGATAATTACTGCCAGAGTTATGGCCCATGATAACATCAAAAAATCCTGTGGACGCTGTAGAGGCCAAAGTTAATACCCGATTGACTTTAAATACACACACACTGAGACGAAGAAGCCTACTGATTTTGAGCGATTTCAAATAACTACTTCCAGAGTTGTCTCCCTTGATCACTATAGAGTCCAAACTTATCATCCGATTGACTTCAGATTGATACACAGAGTTTAAGGTGTTAAAACGGACAAGTATTTTGATTTTCAATGAATTTTGATAACTGAACTGCTAAATCCATGATATTAAATGTTTCCTATACTAATTGTTAGCGTGGGGCAAAACTTTTATAAAAAGCAAACAAAGTCTAAAGATTTTCAGATAATTACATAATGAGTTGTTACTCTTAATCAGATTTAAGTGTATTACAAATGTTTCATTACCAAAAAAAGTAAAAATATGCGACAACCCTTGTTGACTGCCCGGACGATTTATCTGCTGTGGGCGTATGTTTCGTTGCCTGGCAACCTATCTTTTTAGCTTGTGGTTCCTCTGGAGGTCACAATTATTTTCCGATTTAAAAAAACGTTTGATTATATCACCGTTACACCTTAAGGTTTGAGTTCAAATTTCGGGAAAAACGGACCAAAATTGACAGACAAATTGGCTGCCATTTGTACGCGAATACTGTTAAAAAGTGGTATATCATGGTTGTGGACCCTGTATAGGTCACAATTTTTATTCGATTTTGATGAAACTTGAAATGCGCGATATTTGCACATATCAAATTCTAACTTAATGATGTAGGAAAAATCACTTTCTGTATTGCTTGTTCTCTATCCATCTCTGGAAAATGTGGGCGTATCCTGCCTGGTAGTGCCAGCCTATCTTTTTAGTTTGTGGTCCCTCTGGACGTCACAATTATTTTCCGATTTAAAAAAACGTTTGATTATATCACCGGTTGCTCCTGTTTGCTCGCTACACTTATTATTTTGACGTTTTCCGAGATTCTATCCGAATTATCGCCCCTCTTTTTTTCAAATAATTTTTAGTGAAGCCTGTACCATTACAGGCCCGGGACTGTAGAGCGCAGTGGACGCTTACGGCTGGCCCCCGGATCCATTCACTCGATTTGATATTTCTAGCAGGTTAATCTTATAGGTTTTTGTTTTTCGTGTAGTGCGGTCCCCCTGCACTTACTGTTAAGGTTTGAGTTCGAATTTCGGGAAAATCAGACAAAAATTGACAGACAAAATGGCCACCGTTTGTACGCAAATACCGTTAAAATATGGTATATCATGGTTGTGGACCCTGTATAGGTCACAATTTTAATTCCATTTTATGAAACTTGAAATGCATGGTTATAACCCAAAGATCTTGGTTCCGTTCGTTATTTGCCCATATCGGATCGTAACTTCCTGAATTATGGCCCCTGATTGTCTGAAAAATCGCCTATGGCCTATGGTCCCTCTGGAGGTCACAATTATTATCCGATTTAAAAAAAACGTTTGACTCTATCACCGTTACACCCTACGGAGGGTTGAGTTCGAATTTCTTACCCACTCGGCAACATGATCCCCAGTTGAATTTGAAGCCTACTGAAATGCAACTTTATAACTCAAAGATATTAATTCGTGTCGATATTTGCACATATCAAATTCTAACTTAATGATGTAGGAAAAATCACTTTCGTTATTGCTTCTTCTCTATCCATCTCTCGAAAATGTGGGCGTATCCTGCCTGGCAGTGCCAGCCTATCTTTTTAGCTTGTGGTCGCTCTGGAAGTCACAATTATTTTCCGATTTAAAAAAACGTTTGATTATATCACCGTTATACCTTAAGGAAGGTTTGAGTTCAAATTTCTGGAAAATCGGACCAAAATTGACAGACGAAATAGCCACCGTTTGTACGCGAATACTGTTAAAAAATGGTATATCATGGTTGTGGACCCTGTATAGGTCACAGTTTTAATTTGATTTTGATGAAACTTGAAATGCATGGTTATAACCCAAAGATCTTGGTTCCTTTCGTTATTTGTGCATATCGGATCGTAACTTCCTGAATTATGGCCCCTGATTGTCCGAAAAATCACCGTTTTTAGCTTGTGGTCCCTCTGGAGGTCAAAATTGTTATTGGATTTAAAAAACCGTTTGATTATGAAGGTTGAGTTCGAATTTCGTGAAAATCGGACCATAATTGACGGACAAAATGGCCGCCGTTTGTACACGAAGAGAGTGAAAATATGTTATATGAAGGTTGTGGACCTTATAGAGGTCACAATATTGAACCGATTTTGATGAAACTTGACATGTGTGTTTATAACCCAAAGATCTTGGTTCCTTTCGATATTTGCGCCCATCGGAGCGTAACTTCCTGAATTATGGCCCCTGATTGTCCGAAAAATTGACCTTTTTAGCTTGTAGTCCCTCTGGAGGTCAAAATTGTTATTGGATTTAAAAAACCGTTTGATTATGAAGGTTGAGTTCGAATTTCGTGAAAATCGGACCATAATTGACGGACAAAATGGCCGCCGTTTGTACGCGAATAGAGTGAAAATATGTTATATGAAGGTTGTGGACCATATAGAGGTCACAATTTTGAACCGATTTTGATGAAACTTGACATGTGTGTTTATAACCCAAAGATCTTGGTTCCTTTCGATATTTGCGCCCATCGGAGCGTAACTTCCTGAATTATGGCCCCTGATTGTCCGAAAAATTGACCTTTTTAGCTTGTAGTCCCTCTGGAGGTCAAAATTGTTATTGGATTTAAAAAAACATTTGATTATATCAATGTTCCATGGTTATGAAGGTTGAGTTTGAATTTCGTGAAAATCGGACCAAAATTGACGGACAAAATGGCCGCCGTTTGTACGCGAATAGTGTGAAAATATGTTATATCAAGGTTGTGGACCTTATAGAGGTCACAATTTTGAACCAATTTTGATGAAACTTGACATGTATGTTTATAACCCAAAGATCTTGGTTCCTTTCGATATTTGCGCCCATCGGATCGTAACTTCCTGAATTATGGCCCCTGATTGTCAAAAAAATCGCCCTTTTTAGCTTGTGGTCCCTCTGGAGGTCAAAATTGTTATCCGATTTAAAAAAAACGTTTGATTATATCACCATTCCATGGTTATGAAGGTTAAGTTTGAATGTTGTGAAAATCGGGCCAAAATTGACGGACAAAATGGCCGCCGTTTGTACGCGAATAGTGTGAAAATATGTTATATAAAGGTTGTGGACCTTACAGTGGTCACAATTTTGAACGCATTTTGATGAAACTTGACATGTATGTTTATAACCCAAAGATCTTGGTTCCTTTCGATATTTGCGCCCATTGGATCATAACTTCCTGAATTATGTCCCCGGATTGTCCGAAAAATCGCTTTTGTAGGTCAAAAATTATTATCGGATTTAAAAAAACGTTTGACTATATCACTGTTACATGGTAATGAAGAGAGAGTTTGAATTACGTGAAAATTGGACTAGAATTGACGGACAAAATGGACGCCGTTTGTACACTAATAGTGTGAAAATATGTTATATCAAGGTTGTGGACCCTATAGAGGTCACAATTTTGAATCGACTTTGATGAAACTTGACATGTATGTTTATAACCCAAAGATCTTGGTTCCTTTCGATATTTGCGCCCATCGGGTCATTACCTCCTGAATTATGTCCCCTGATTGTACGAAAAATCACCCTTTTTAGCTTGTGGTCCCTCTCCATGGCAGGTCACAATTATCTGATTTTAAAAAAAATGTTTGATTTTAAAAACCAAACAAATTCTAATGATTTTCTGATAATTCCTTAATATGCGACAACTCTTGTTGACTGCCCAGACCATTTGGCTGCTGTGTGGGCGTATGTTTCGTTGCCTGGCAACCTATTTTTATACGTCCACATTCATAATGTGAACGTATTATGCCGTCGCCCCTGTCTGTGTGTGTGTGTGTGTGTGTGTGTGTGTATGTATGTGTGTGTGTGTGTGTCTGTGGTTCGCCTACAGGGCGCAATTCTTCATGGATTTTCTTCAAACTTGGTATACTTATTCCTTATACCCAAAGGAAGATCCCTATTGTTTTTGGGGCATGCCCGACCCCCAGGGGCCGAGCCACGCCCATTTCTAGTATTTGTTTGTTTGTCGTCTAGAGGCCACATTTCTTAACTTATAATCTTGAAACTTTGCATACACATTCTTTGTACCCTAAGGAACATCCCTATCGTTTGGGGTGTATGCCCCACCCCCAGGGGCAGAGCCACGCCCATTTTCTTTTCGTGTGTCTTTGTGTCGCCTACAGGGCGCAATTCTTACTGGATTTTCTTCAAACTTGGTATACGTATTCCTTATACCCTAAGGAAGATCTCTATTGTTTTTGGTGTATGCCCGACCCCCAGGGACAGAGCCACGCCCATTTCTGTTATGTATTTGTTTGTCGTCTACAGGCCACATTTCTTAACTTATAATTTTGAAACTTAGCATACACATTCTTTGTACCCTAAGGAACATCCCTATCATTTGGGGTGCATGCCCAACCCCCTGGGGCAGAGCCACACCCATTTTCTTATCGTGTGTCTTTGTGTCGCCTACAGGCCACAATTCTTATTGGATTTTCTTTAAAACTTTGTATACTTACTCTTTATACTCTAAGGATGATCCCTATCGTTTGGGGTGCATGCCCAACCCCCCAGGGGCAGAGCCACGCCCATTTCCTTTTTGTGTGTCTCTGTGTCGCCCTGAAGCCGCAATTCTAACTGTATTTTTTTTAAAACTTTGTATACTTACCCTAAGGATGATCCGTATTGTTTTTTGGTGCATGCCCGACCCCCAATGGCAGAGCCACGCCCATTCCTTGTATTTATTTGTTTGTTGTCTACAAGCCACATTTCTTAACGTATTATCTTGAAACTTTGAATGATTATTCTTTGTACCCTAAGGAACATTTCTATCATTTGGGGTGCATGCCCAACCCCCAGGGGCAGAGTCACGCCCATTTTCTTTTTATGTGTCGCCTACAGGCCATAATTCTTAATCGGTCATCTTGAAACTTAAAATACTTATTCCTTATACCCTAAGGATGACCCCTTTTGTTTTGGGTGCATGCCCGACCCCCATGGGACAGCAACACCCATTTCGTGTATTTGTTTGTCTGTCGTCTACAGGCTGCATTTCTTAATGTATCATCTTGAAACTTTGAAAACTTATTCTTTTTACCTTAAGGAAGATCCCTATTGTTTTTGGTGCATGCCCAACCCCAAGGGACAGTGCCACGCTCATTTTTTTTTTGTCTGTCTGTGTGTCACCTACAGCCCACAATTCTTAATCGATCGTCTTGAAAACTTTTTTTATACTTATTCCTTATACCCTAAGGCTGACCACTATTATTTTTGGTGCATGACGGACCCCCTGGGACAGAGCCACGCCCAATGCTTTTGTGTCTTGTGTTCGCCTACAGGATGCAATTCTTAACAGATCCTTTTAAAACTTTACAAACCTATTCCTTATACCCTAAAGATGACTCCTATTATTTTTGGTGATTTCCTAACCCCCAGGGGCAGAGCCATGCCCATTTTTACTTCGTGTCTATGTGTGTTGTCTACAGGCCACGATTCTTAATGGATCGTCTTTAAACTTGGGATATGTATTCCATATAGCCTAAGGACGTCAACTGCATGTCCCGACTCACACAGGCAAGACACGACCAATTTTTGTGTTTGTCGTTTACAGGCCGCAATTCTGAATGAATCAGCTTGGTACTTGGTTTATGTATTCCTTATAGCCTGAGGGCGTCCACTATTGATTTTGATGAATGTCCCGACCCCCAGGGGCAGAGCCACGCCCACTTTTTGCCTTTAGTGTTAGGAAGGCACAATTCTGAATGGATTATCTTGGTAATTCCTTATACTCTAAGGACGGCAACTATTAATGTTGGTGCACGACCCTCAACGCTAAACAAACCAAACGCCTAGCCTTCTTGACAAAGTACCATATCAATCAAAGCAGGAATGTGGACGTATATTGTAGCGTTAGCGTTATGTTTTTATGTGTTGTATCCACAAATCGGATTTCTCAGAATCTAACCATAGGATCTTTCAGAAACTTTTACCTATCCCCCCCAAAATGGGTGGTGGCTGTTGATTAAATATATTTTCAAAACGTTTTACGAATCCGAAATCACCGAATTTTACGAACGAAAAAACTGACAATTGGTAGCCGTAACTTTGTTATTTTTTGACCGATTTTACTAATTCTTTTTTCTTTGAATACCTTGAAAAAAATCATTTTCAACTGCAGTTTCACATTTTCGCTGTGATTTCGAACCGGAAGTTGAGACCAATTTGACAACTTCTTTAATAGTTGTACGATTTTCATGAAATTTAGCATGTACATGTAAGTAGATCTTACCGATGTGACTTCAAAAATATAATTAGAAATTTTCTAAATTATCTCCCCTTGACGAAATTAAGGAACAAATTTTTCAAAAAAATCAAAGAAATATAGGTCAGAATGAACTATTTTTTTTTCGATACTAGACAAGTAATTACTGATTCGTACGCAAAATATGGAGTTTGTGGATCGAACCGGAAGTGCCACCATCTTTAAAAGTGAAAAATCAAAAAGGCTTTTTTGCTATTTTACTTACAGACTCGGGAGTTATATTTTCGGAATCCTTGAAGGAATGCCTAAAAATCTATCGGATCAGAATTTTGACTTAGGTCACGTGATGGTCACCATTTTGAATTAAAAATGAAAAATAGAAGCAATTTGAAGGGCCGGGACTTTGGAACACAATATTTCTCCTTCTAATTAAGCTAGAATGTTCATACTTTGTGTAGAAGTTCACTAGTTCAATGTCATGATTGAGTTCAAAGATGAGCATTTTCTGCTTAGGGTAAACAGAGATAAGCACGCTGATTTGTTGATTATTTAAGCACGGTAACTTTGGTTATAATGAAGGGAGGGCGATGAAACTCTTGTCAATCGAGAGTCTAATAGCTAGCCTGTTGTGTGAAATCATTGTATCATTTTTTTTTAAATAACCGGGGTAGCCGAAAAAAAGAGATTGAAAATACAAAAAGTCGTATTTTTACGAATTGGAGCATGTTTAGAGGTCTTTCTCGTAAAGTCAACATGTGTTTCCTGCAAATCGGATTTCTCAGAATATAACCATAGGATGTTTCTGAAACTTTGACCTACCCCACCAAAAATGGGTGGTGAGTAGTGATTAAATATATTTTCAAAACTTTTAAACATTCGAAATCACCGAATTTTACGAACGAATTAATTTGACCTGCATTACTGTAACTCTGTGACTATTTAACCTATTTTTATACGCCCACATTTTCATGTGGACGTATTATGTCGTCGCCCCTGTCCGTCCGTCCACAATTTGTTTGTGGACTCTCTACAGGTCACAATTCTTCTCCGATTTTGACGAAACTTGAAATATAGGTTTATCCCCAAAAGATCTCGGCTGCTTTCGATATTGGCATGTATCGGATCAAAACTTCATGGATTATGGCCCCTGATTGTACGAAAAATCACGTTTTTAGCTTGTGGACCCTATAGAGGTCACAATTTTGAACCGATTTGGATGAAACTTGACATGCATGTTTGTAACCCAAAGATCTTGGTTCCTTTCGATATTTGCGGCTATCGGAATGTAATTTCCTGAATTATGTCCCCTGATTGTCCGAAAAATCACCCTTTTTAGCTTGTGGTCCCTCTGGAGGTCACAATTATTATTCGATTTAAAAAACCGTTTGAATATATCACCGTTACACCCTAAGGAAGGTTGAGTTCGAATTTCGGGAAAATCAGACGAAAATTGCCATACAAAATGGCCGCCGTTTGTACGCGAATACTGTTAAAAAATGGTATATCAAGGTTGTGGACCCTGTGGAGGTCACAATTTTGATTCGATTTTGATGAAACTTGAAATTCATGGTTATAACCCAAAGATCTTGCTTCCTTTCGATATTTGCGCATATCGGATCGTAACTTCCTGAATTATGGCCCCTGATTGTACGCAAAATCGCCTTTTTTTTTAGCTTGGAGGTCACAATTATTATTCGATTTAAAAAAACGTTTGATTATATCACCGTTACACCCTAAGGAAGGTTGAGTTCGAATTTCGGGAAAATCGGACGAAAATTGCCATACAAAATAGCCGCCGTTTGTACGCGAATACTGTTAAAAAATGGTATATCAAGGTTGTGGACCCTGTGGAGGTCACAATTTTGATTCGATTTTGATGAAACTTGAAATTCATGGTTATAACCCAAAGATCTTGCTTCCTTTCAATATTTGCGCATATCGGATCGTAGCTTTCTGAATTATGGCCCCTGATTATACGCAAAATCGCCTTTTTTTTAGCTTGGAGGTCACAATTATTATCCGATTTAAAAAAACGGTTGATTATATTACCGTTACACCGTAAGGTAGGTTGAGTTCGAATTTCGGGAAAATCAGACCAAAATTGCCATACAAAATGGCCGCCGTTTGTACGCGAATACTGTTAAAAAATGGTATATCAAGGTTGTGGACCCTGTAAAGGTCACAATTTCAAATTGATTTTGATGAAACTTGAAATTCATGGTTATAACCCAAAGATCTTGCTTCCTTTCGATATTTGCGCATATCGGATCGTAACTTCCTGAATTATGGCCCCTGATTATACGCAAAATCGCCTATTTTTTTAGCTTGGAGGTCACAATTATTATCCGATTTAAAAAAACGTTTGATTATATTACCGTTACACCGTAAGGAAGGTTGAGTTCGAATTTCGGGAAAATCAGACCAAAATTGCCATACAAAATGGCTGCCGTTTGTACGCGAATACTGTTAAAAAATGGTATATCAAGGTTGTGGACCCTGTACAGGTCACACTTTTAATTTGATTTTGATGAAACTTGAAATTCATGGTTATAACCCAAAGATCTTGGTTCTTTTCGATATTTGCGCATATCGGATCGTAACTTCCTGAATTATGGCCCCTGGTTATACGCAAAATCCTCATTTCTTTAGCTTGTGGTCCCTCTGGAGGTCACAATTATTATCCAATTTAAAAAAACGTTTGATTATATCACCGTTACACTGTAAGGAAGGTTGTGTTTAAATTTCGAGAAAATCAGACCACAATTGACAGACAAAATGGCCGCCGTTTGTACGCGAATACTGTTAAAAAAATGATATATCATGGTTGTGGATCCTGTATAGGTCACAATTTTAATTCGATTTTGATGAGGAAGGTTGAGTTCTAATTTCGTGAAAATCGTACCAAAATTGCCGGACGAAATGGTCGCCGTTTGTACGCGAATAGTGTAAAAATATGGTATATCATGGTTGTGGACTCTGTACAGGTCACAATTCTTATCCGATTTTGATGAAAAGTCACATTTCTAGGTTGTGTACCGTCACACCATAATCATTGTCGGTTTCGAATTTCATTAATATCAGACTGGAACTGACCAACTAAATGGCTGCTCCCAATACAGTATGAAATACAGGACTTAAAGATGTAGGCAAAATCACTTTCGGTATTGCTTGTTCTCTGTCCATCTCTCGAAAATGTGGGCGTATCCTGCCTGGCAGTGCCAGCCTATCTTACTATCTTACTTTTTTCTGTGAGTACCTTGACAAAAATTATTTTCAACTGCTGTTTCAGATTTTCGAATTTCGAAAATTCGTCGCTGTGATTTCGAACCGGAAGTTGAGACCAACTTGACAACTTCTTTAATAGTTGTACAATTTTCATGAAATTTAGAATGTAAGTAGATCTTACCGATGCAACTTTAAAGGTGTCATTAGAAATTTTTAAAATTATCTCCCCTTGGTGAAATTAAGGATCAAAGTTTTAAAAAAAATCGAAGAAATATAGGTCAGAATGACCTGATTTTTTATTTGGATACTAGATAAGTAAATAGAGATTCGTACACCAAATATTGAGTTTGTGACTTAAACCGGAAGTGCCGCCATCTTGAAACGTGAAACATCATTAAGGCTTTTGCGATATTTTACTTACAGACATGGGAGTTACATTTTCGAAACCCTTGAAGTAATGCCTAAAAGTCTATGGGATCAGAATTTTGATTTCGGTCACTTGATGGTCACCATTTCGAACTGAATATGAGAAATGGTGAAAAATCGACATAAATGTGCACGTAAATGAAAGCAATAGGCCGTAGTTTGGAGAATATGTCACCTATTTCCAAAATGAATACATTTCTGGATATCCGGGATCAGGGTCGAAATACTGCTATTTGAAAATGTCACATTTTCGAATTTTGTCTTTGATGTTTTTCGTGCCGATAAAGTTGTTTACGAGTGAAAAATCATAAAAACTTCGCTATACTTAGACCGATTTTAATGATTTTTTTTCTTGATGAGATTATTTACATGACTTATGACATGTGACAGGAAGTGATTGTGAATATGAAAGCTTTTATATTCTGCTTTGCAGATCTAGTTATTATTTTTTTTTTTTGTGTTTTCTGCAAATCGGATTTCTCAGAATCTATCCATAGGATCTTTCTGAAATTTTGACCTACCCCCCCAAAAATGGGGTGTGAACCTTGATTAAATATATTTTCAAAACGTTTTACGAATCCGAAATCACCGAATTTTACGAATGAAAAAAATGACAATGCATAGTCGTAACTTTGTTATTTTTTGACCGATTTTACTAATTCTTTTTTCGTTGAATACCTTGAAAAAAAGCATTTTAATCTGCAGTTTCACATTTTCGAATTTCGAAAATTCATCGCTGTGATTTCGATCCGGAAGTTTAGACCAATTTGACAACTTCTTTAATAGTTGTACGATTTTCATGAAATTTAGTATATAAGTAGATCTTACCGATGTAACATCAAAAATATAATTAGAAATTTTCTAAATTATCTCCCCTTGACGAAATTAGGGATCAAGATTTTCAAAAAAATCATCGAAATATACCTCAGAATGACTTGATTTTTTGGGGGGATACTAGATAAGTAATTACTGATTTGTACACAAAATATGGAGTTTGTCGATCGCACCAGAAGTGCCACCATCTTTAAAAGTGAAAAATCAATAAGGCTTTTTTGCTATTTTACTTTCAGACTCGGGAGTTATATTTTCGGAATCCTTGAGGGATTGCCTAAAAATCTGTCGGATCCGAATTTTGATTTCGGTCACGTGATGGTCACCATTTTGAATTGAAAATGAAAAATAGAAGCAATTTGAAGGGTCAGGACTTTGGAACACAATTACTCTCCTTCTAATTAAGCTAGAATGTTCAACCTTGGTGTAGACGTTCACTAGGTCAATATTATGATTGAGTTCCAAGATGAGCATTTTCTGCGTAGGGTAAGCAGAGATAAGCATGCTGATTTGTTGATTCTTTAGGGCACGATAACTTCAGATATAATGAAGGGAGGGTGGTGAAACTCTTGTCAATCGAAAGTCTAATAGCTAGCCTGTTGTGTGAAATCATTGTATCATTATTTTTAAATATCGGGTATAGCAGAAAAAAGAGATCGTAAATCCAAAAAGTCGTATTTTTACGATTTGGAGCATTTTTAAAGGTCCTTTTCTCTTAACCCTAAGAACTCGTCCCCTGTTAAAATCGATCGCCGGCGATCGGTAAATTCATCACGTCTTATCCGAAAAAATATTCACAGAAAACAAATATCATTTATATCATTCGAAAGCCACGAAAATTCCCCATAAAATGAGACTAAGAACGGGCGATTATTCAACATAGAAGTCATGTTATACGAGTCTAGAGTCTAACAAAGATGGGTAACTCTGTGAGCGTAAACAAATGACGTCGTGTTATTTATATTTAGCAGAAGTCCTATTATTTCGTGTACCTATAGCTGTAAAAGGTGGTTTATTACGTCTAAAAGAGAAATTATTAAACCGAAAATTAAGAATAGAAGTTTTGTTAAGTTTTCCAATGATTAAACACGTGTGATCTTGAATATGTGAGCGATGCCGATGAATTCAAATGAGCAAACATGTGACCTAGATTCGTCCGACGAAGAATTTGTCAACGAGAGATCCTGATTAGATAAGATGAGTGAGTTTTGTTTACTAATTTATTATTTAACACCCGAACAAACGTAAACTTGATGATGATAATTATTTAATTGTAGAATGTGTGCTTATTTCTACCATGAATTATCCATTTAGCATCGAATTATCGGTAAATTAGATCAAATATGTGGGCCTAAAATGGAATACTAATTAATAGTACTACAGTAGTATATTTCTCGGTCACGTGCGTATGGCGGAGTACGCACATGGCTGTTTGAATTAGACAATTTTGGCATGAAATGCAGAAACCTGCGTATAGTTATTCAAATTTCAAACATAACGCTAACGCTACAATATACGTCCACATTCCTGCTTTGATTGATATGGTACTTTGTCAAGAAGGCTAGGCGTTTGGTTTGTTTAGCGTTGAGGGTCGTGCACCAACATTAATAGTTGTCGTCCTTAGAGTATAAGGAATAACTATACCAAGATAATCCATTCAGAATTGTGCCTTCCTAACACTAAAGGCAAAAAGTGGGCGTGGCTCTGCCCCTGGGGGTCAGGACATTCATCAAAATCTATAGTGGACGCCCTCAGGCTATAAGGAATACATAAACCAAGTACCACGCTGATTTTAAGAAAATCCAGTTAGAATTGCGGCTTCTAGACGACACAGAGACACACAAAAAGAAAATGGGCGTGGCTCTGCCCCTGGGGGTTGGGCATGCACCCCAAACAATAGGGATCATCCTTAGAGTATAAAGAGTAAGTATACAAAGTTTTAAAGAAAATACAATAAGAATTGCGGCCTGTAGGCGACACAAAGACACATGATAAGAAAATGGGTGTGGCTCTGCCACAGGGGGTTGGGCATGCACCCCAAATGATAGGGATGTTCCTTAGGGTACAAAGAATGTGTATGCTAAGTTTCAAAATTATAAGTTAAGAAATGTGGCCTGTAGACGACAAACAAATACATACTAGAAATGGGCGTGGTTCTGTCCCTGGGGGTCGGGCATGCACCAAAAACAATAGAGATCTTCCTTAGGGTATAAGGAATACGTATACCAAGTTTGAAGAAAATCCAGTAAGAATTGCGCCCTGTAGGCGACACAAAGACACACGAAAAAAAAAATGGGCGTGGCTCTGCCCCTGGGGGTGGAGCATACACCCCAAACCATAGGGATGTTCCTTAGGGTACAAAGAATATGTATGCAAACTTTCAAGATTATAAGTTAAGAAATGTGGCCTGTAGACGACAAACAAACAAATACTAGAAATGGGCGTGGCTCGGCCTCTGGGGGTCGGGCATGCCCCAAAAACAATAGGGATCTTCCTTTGGGTATAAGGAATAAGTATACCAAGTTTGAAGAAAATCCATGAAGAATTGCGCCCTGTAGGCGAACCACAGACACACACACACACACACACACACACACACACACACACACACACACACACACACACACAGACAGGGGCGACGGCATAATACGTTCACATTATGAATGTGGACGTATAAAAAGGCTTGGCCACTAATTATTGTCAGTTTTCAATTGTTTGCTTTCGTTCCAATTCCAGCAATGATCGAGGGGTTGGACCGTTGTTGGGACTAGGCCTCTAGGCCTCGGACAAGTAAGGCTAAATCACTTATGATAATTTAGATTTCTATCTCTGCCCTTTGGTAAAAATAAATAATAGGCCCAATCTGAACATCTGAGACACGCTACCTGCGGAGAAATAAAAAAAAAAGCCAGCTACGTCATAAATTTCGTCACGTGAGTTACGTTTGTAATAGGCCCACACATGTTGTTGGGACTAGTCCTCTAGGCCTCAGGTAAGTAAGGCTAAATCACTTATGATAATTTAGATTTCTATCTCTACCCTTTGGTAAAAATAAATAATAGGCCCACACATGTACATGTATATTATAAATGCCAAACGAAAGCGTGTGTGACTATCCTTCTGTGTTTTACATGTACACTATTTAATCAAAGTGTGTTATTTAATTTTTTTCCTAGGCCTTCAACCTCAGTTGAAGATACTGCACATGGACATGGTAGACTAATGATAGTCTTAGGCCTTAGGCCTTATGGTACTGATACAAGCATGGATTGGGATGTGTGAGTTTTGTTTGTTATGTATAATGTATATGCTTTTACATTCAAGTTATTCAAAACAAGTATAAACCTAAAATGTCTAGATGTTCTACAGCTTTAGATTGTGTGCCTAGATTTACTATTGTATAAAATATTGATTTATGACCTTCCTTTTTCAAATTATTTTACCTAAGGTTACTCAATGTAGAAGTCTTTTGGTTTTTTTTTATTGCACTGAATGCTTTACATTTATTTATTTATATTTGAAGGCCCTTATCTGAAGATGGAAATAGGTAGACGCAATGATATTGTTGAGAAAGTTTGGGTACAACAGTATAACAAAAGTACATGTACCACCAGGTCAAGTGTTCAAGAAACATAGAAGCTTTCCTATGCAGAAGATTCTTGTGAAGAAAATTTACCATTGAAGAGAACACAGCCATCTGCATCCCAGCCTTGTGGTCATCAGAAGATAAGTCATAATATTAGCACAGAAGAATGGAAGCATGGACAGTATATAGACACAGAGCCCAGTAGGCTATACCGAAGTTTATTCCAAGACATGGAATTGGAGTTTCATGAGTTGGCAGTTGGCACAATGGAATTTAGTCTGTTTGACAGATGAAAACTAGATAACATAGCAGATTTTTTGTCATTGCATTGCTATATTTATTGTTAATAACATAATTATTGATTGTTGCATGATTTTCCTAGGCCTGTGTACATGTATCTACTTGATTGTATGTATTCCTTCTGAATTTTTGTTCTCCGCCTTGTGCCTACTTTCATATTTCGGTATAAAAAAGGGCTATTGTCTTTGGGATCGTGTTTACCTTATGGCAAATGTTGTAATATTTTCATAATAGCAGCTGTGGGTATTATTTTAACAACAGAAGTATAAAAAAAACTAATTTTGGGGTTGAAAGTCAGTGTGGCAGGTCAAAGTTCAACCCATTGAGTCAAAGGTCAATAGTGGGGTCAAAGGTCAATAATATGTCAAAGGTCATTTGCATAATTACTTAATTATGTCTTTATTTTTTAATTCTAATCATATATTTGTGATATTTTATTTTGTTATCTTTAAATCCATTCATTAAATCACAATTGCTACAATGTGAATACTTAAAACTCCATTGCTGTATTTTATTGCAATGTTTATCATCTTTGATGTCTCATAACTGTTTTGATTTTAGTGCTACAATAATTATGAATAATACACAGATTTGAGGCAAAATAGTTGTTTTCTTTTAATCTACATCAAAAACCCTACCAGCTTATAATCCCTGTGGTCTGTTTGAGGTCAAATGGAAAAGTTAAAATTATTTTTGGGGTCAAAGGTCAAATAAAAAAGGTCAAGGTCAAAGTTCATGCACGTGTGGTCAACGAAATGATCCCCTATAGAAAGCCCTGCCAATGCTCTTATCAGAAACATATAACATGTGGTTCTTCTAAGAATTATTTTTTACCATTTGCCCAGTAACAGATACCAGTGTTAAAACTCCTATTTAGGGGGTGAGTGTATAGGGTTTTAAAGTCAACATAATATTTTGGGGGAACTTCTTCTACAAAGAGTCTTATCGGTAGTTTTTTTTTATGAAACCATCGACCAACAGTCAAAAATAGCAGGAGTAGAAGAATAAAAGGATCGAAAATTGAAAACGGCACCCTTTCATTGTTAAGCAAAACATGCAGTGTGGGGGGCTATAATCTGCACATTTAGTCATTGTATAGAGCGTATTCAACAGTATCGAATTCCAACTGCAAAGGGATCTTTTACGTGCACTCCAATGTGTACACGGCGGGTGGGGGGGACACGCCAGAAAATCGAGATGAACTTTCTCGGCCAATGCAGGGATCGAACACCCGACCTCCTGGCCAACGATTTAGCCACATAGTCTGGACACCCATCGTACATTTCATCCGTCAAATCAAAGCATTTCATTGCATTAGACCAATAATTAATTATTCTTAATTTAAAACTTTATTTTAATATTAGTCTGGCATTATTAAATCCTAATTTTATTGGTCTTATTTAAAATTAAACTTTCATTTAATTATGAACAACCCATAACGTGTCTCTTTAAAACAAATAAATACTTTAAAACAGTAGCTCAACCTTTTGACCTAAACTCATTAATTTACGATTTTGTTGTGAGCGACTTGTTATTCTCCCTACATCACATATTGGACGTGTCTGATTTCAAAGGGGGGGGGGGTGTGTGGCTGAATGGTTAGCAGGCGCGCCTGTCATTGAGTTAACTAGCATGTTTTCGAATGCCCGGTTGTACGTGACAAGGAGTAAGTTCGCCTGTCCATCCTGCCATTTTTAGTTCTTTCTCGCTATTTTCATTTCATTTTCCCATCCGTTTCATTACAGTAATACAAGTTTCAGTTATTTCCCTTTAGTTTTCAGTTTATTGTTATGCCTGGGTGCAATGTTTCATACTATATTTAGACTTGTAACTTCGCGAGTTTTTGACCATTTTTGATAATTTTTTCTTTTCATCCTTTTATTTAGGATACTTGATACAATCGATGACACGTGACGATCAATATGAAAGCTTTCATATCTGCATGGGACAGTAGCAGATCTAGTTCTTTTCGTTATTTGCGCATATCAAATTGTAACTTAATGAATTATGGAAAAAATCGCTTTCGGTATTTCTTGTTCTCTATCTATCTCTCGAACAATTATTATCCGATTTAAAAAAAAAACTCTGATTATATTACTGTTGCACCGTAAGATTGAGTTCGGATTTTGTGAAAATCGTACCAAAAATCGACGAAATGGTCGCCGTTTGTAACAAATAGTGTAAAAATATGGTATATCATGGTTGTGGACTCTCTACAGGTCACAATTCTTATCCGATTTTGATGAAAAGTCACATTTCTAGGTTGTGTACCGTCACACCATAATCATTGTCAGCCTCGAATTTCATGAATATCAGACTGGAACTGACCAACAAAATGGCTGCTCCCAATACAGTATGAAATACAGGACTTAATGATGTAGGAAAAATCACTTTCGGTATTGCTTGTTCTCTATCCATCTCTCGAAAATGTGGGTGTATCCTGCCTGGCAGTGCCAGCCTATCTTTTATTATGAACAGTTACAGCGGTATTACTAGTACGTATGTGACCTATTAAAAAGTGTTTAATTTATCATTCTGAATTTAATGTAAACTAGTTATAATCAGCATTGTCTCAGATAGAAATTTTGTGGTGTTAAATAGCTCCCGCAAAATATATGGCGAACACATTTTATCACACTAGCGTGATTTTCAGATCTCAAGGCCTGGTAATGGACAGTGAGGGTCAATTAGATTTGAGAATCCAGCATTACCAGGACATTTAAGTGACTTGCTTGCTCATTGCAGTGATAGAGCAAGTAATGAAGATTCCGATGAAACTTCAACTTCTGAATCAGGACAATCAAAACCTGATTCATCTTTTGAATCAGGTGACTTTGATTCTGATGAGTAACACTTTGACTTTAACTGGATAAGTTGGTGATGTTGATTATCATGTGTGATTAAATATTACATGAGTTCATTATTAAGCGTTGATTAATTTAAAATCAAAATCAGTTGACTACATAGTATGTCAGACGATAAGTATCGGTGAGTATTATTGCTGGATGCCATCTATCGACACAAATTTATTAAAATTAAAGACATCAACCCCGAAACTATTTACCAGGCCAAAAATGTTGGCCATCTTGGATTTTTCGGCCATATTGACAAAACTAGTGCAGGGTTCAATTTAAGCCGTATTGCATCGCAAAAAGCGACCCAAATCATGGTAAAAGCTATAGAATTATTTCATTCATTATCCAAAAATTGCTTTCAAACTTGTGAAGTGCGATTCATTACATTTTGGATGAATGTGGAGTATAGTTAGGCCTATGAACAAATCAATTATTAAATGCAGGACTAACTAATATTCCAAGTTGTGGTCGTGATTAATTTGAACCAGTTTTTATTTCAATATATCCGATAACTATAGGACAATGCAGACTCCGTTTTTAATCACACGTGTTTATAAAATATGTTATTAAAAATAGAATAAAACAACGCAGTATAGTATGATTGGTTAACTTAACTCGAAATCTAAAAGTAGACAGCTCGTGAGACGCGTGAAACGATGGCATATTCTAAGGTTGATAATATTTTGAAGGCGGAGAGGGGGATGTTTTTAAATAAAGAAATAAAAAAGCAAAGCCACGTCTACAAATATTTCGATTGGAATGGTGTAACTTGAAGTACATGTAGTTTTGTTTTAGACGATTAGTGCGTCCGGCATCGTGGAGAGACGGTAACTGATTTTTATACGCCAACATTGAAATGTGGTCGTATATTGTCGTCATCCCGTCCGTCGGTCCGGCGTCCACAATTGCTTGTGGTTGCTCTAGAGGCCAAAGTTAATATCCGATTCACTTTAAATTCATACACAGTGTTAAAGGTCATGAGACGAAGAAGCCTATTGATTTTCAGCGATTTCCGATAATTAGTGCCAGAGTTATGGCCCTTGATCACTTCAAAAAATCTTGTGGACGCTCTAGAGGCCAAGGTTAATATCCGATTGACTTTAAATTTATATACAGTGTCTAAGGTCATGAAACGAAGAAGTCTTTTGATTTTCAGCAATTTCCGATAATTACTGCCAGAGTTATGGCCCTTGATCACTTTAAAAAATCTTGTGGATGCTCTAGAGGCCAAAGTTAATATCCGATTGACTTCAAATTTAGACATAGTGTTTACAGTCATGAGACGAAGATGTCTATAGATTTTCAGTGATTTTCAATAATTACTGCCAGAGTTATGGCCCTTGATCACTTCGAAAAAATCAGATCGACTTTAAATTTACACACAGTGTTTAAGGTCATGAGACAAAGAAGCCCATTGATTTTCAGAGATTTCAAATAATTACTCCCAGAGTTATCTCCCTTGATAACTTAAAAAATCTTGTGACGCTATTGAGGCCAAACTTATCATCCGATTGACTTCAGATTGATACACAGACTTTAAGGTGTTGAAACGAACAAGTATTTTGATTTTCAATGAATTTTGATAACTGAACAGCTATATCCATGATATTAGATGTTTCATGTATACTAATTGTTAGCGTGGGGTGAAACTTTTTAAAAAGCAATCAAATTCTAATGATTTTCTGATAATTACATAATGAGTTGTTAGGGTCATTCCATGTCAAATCACCCAATGGGTTTAACCCCACCTTCTTGGATTTTCATGAAATTTTATGTACATGTTGATGTGGGGTGGCAAAGCTGATTTTCCCAAATTCAACAAAATCGGATGAATGGTTTAGTTGCTATGGGCGACCAAAATTTGCGAAAATGGGTTGAAATGAGCGACCCTTCTAATCTTTGAAGTCACATTTCTCGGCTACTAATGGGCCAATCACATTAAAATTGGTATCAATAAACAGGGAATTGTCTGGGGATTCCAAAAAAGTCTCATGTCCTTTTGGTTTGACCTTTAACCTTTCATCTGACCTTGTTGCCCTCCGATGCCAGAGGTCAAGGTCATCTAGGATCGAAGCTCGGCATCATGTCCCTCATATATGAAAAAATTGGAGATGTAAAAATTTCTGTTTTTCCGCAAATGTTAGATAAGCATACATACCATATGCTATTTTGAAGTGTTTTGTATTAGATACCCAAATGATGATCATATTGAAGATAAAAATTTCAAATTTGGATTTTTTTCACCGTTAGTTATGATTGGATAAGGTTTAACATTGGAGACAAGAGAAAGTTTTAGCTGTCACTTAAACATACATTATGCAAAATCTAAATCTACCTATTGTAGGTCTTTCTTTAACCTGAAACTATTAATTTGACATTTATTAACAAAACAAGACCATAATCAGCTCTTGATGGTATCGGATAGTCAAGATTGTAACTAGATTAAAATTGTTCGCCATTTAGAAATTTCATTTAAAAAATCGGAAAGCGGGGCTAAGTCTCGCATATACCAGTTAAAACTACCAACAGTGATAACATGGCTCAGAAGGAAATAATTTGAATGAAATTTTCAATATTTTCATTTTACATTATCTATTTATGGTCACCTCTGTATCTGAATCTTACAAAATGTATCTTTAAATATTCTCAAGCAGAAATGATGTTATAGTCTGTTGCAACATATCTGATACTGCTATTCATGCTTCCTGAATGATGCCGGTTGCTTAGATTATAAACTAAGGTGGAGTTTGAGAAGACTTTCACTGGATGTACCTCCTGAAAATATCATCTGCTGAATTGGAGCTCCCTTGCTCCATTCTTCTTATTATAATTGATATAAATGATGCAAACAAAACTGTAGAAGTTGGTGACAAGTAGAGATTATGACATACAATTGAAAATCATTTTTGTTTGAGAATATTTAAAGATACATTATGTAAGGTGGGATAATTAGGCTGCCTGTTCTCACTATAGTTAACAATAGATAATGAAAACAGTATATCCTGAAAAGATCAGTCAAATTGCTTCACTCTGAACTGAGATGTTAGTGATTCAATTTACAGCTAGCCTAGGTCATCATTACTAAGGTTGGTAGGAAGAAGGATAATGTATTCAAATCCACTAAATATTGCAGACTAACAGAGGCGGATCCAATGGGGGGCGCAGGTGGCCCCCCCCCCCTAATTTTCGACAGTGCACTTTTTACTGCTCAAAGTGCCTTTTCTCAGACCCAAATATGTCCATTTCAAACCTTTACTTCAAATGAAAATTTCAGCCAAATAGCTTTTGAAATGGCTACAGATGCCAGGAAATGACGGATAATTTTCCTGATAATTTTTCGGCTCAGCAGCGTACCCCGTCTCCACGGCCACCGGCCCCGTGCCCCCACCCCCTTTTCAAAATTTCTAGATCTGCCTTTTGGCTAACGATGGTGTCAAGAGTTGATTATCGTCTTGTTTTGTTAATAAATGTCAAATTAATAGTTTCAGACTAAAGAAAGACCTGCAATAGGTAGAGTGGGGGGGTGGGATGGCCTAGTAGTCTAGAGTGCCACGCTTCGACCTCTAGCTGGCCGGTCACCTCTGGCTTACGGCTGTGGTTTCGAGCCCTGGTGTGAGCGTATGTGGCATGGAGATAGGGGCGCCTTCTCAACCTCGTGGGTTTCCTTCGGGCACTCCGGTTTCCTCCCGGCACTCCGGTTTCCTCCCAATGCTAAAGACCCCTACGCGCAAGCGAATTATTGAAATAAAATTAAACCATATGTTAGTCCCGAAATGACCTAGTTTGTGTTGAGTGGACTTCAACCCCATTTCTCTCTCTCTCTCTCTCTCACAATAGATATAGATTTTTCATAAAGTAGGTTTAAGTGACAGCTAAAACTTTCTCTTGTCTCCAATGTTAAACCTTATCCAATCATAACTAACGGTGAAAAAAATCCAAATTTGAAATTTTTATCTTCAATATCATCATTTGGGTATCTAATACAAAACACTTCAAAATAGCATATATGGTATTTATGCTTATCTAACATTTGCAGAAAAACAAAAATTTTTACATCTCCAATTTTTTCATATATGAAGGACATGATGCCAAGCTTTGATTCTAGTTGACCTTGACCTCTGGCACCGGAGGGCAACAAGGTCAGATGAAAGGTTAAAGGTCAAACCAAAAGGTCATGAGACTTAAATATACTCCTATATACATAATGAAATCATTTTTGAAATCCCCAGACAATTCCCTGTTTATTGATACCAATTTTATTGTGATTGGTCCATTAGTAGCCGAGAAATGGGACCTCAAAGATTAGAGAGGTAGCTCATTTCAACCCATTTTCGCAAATTTTGGTCGCCCATAGCAACTAAACCGTTCATCCGATTTTGTTAAAATTTGGAAAAAATCAGCTTTGCCACCCCAGACCAACATGTACATAAAATTTCATGAAAATCCAAGGAGGTGGTGTTAAAATTTTAAATTTTTTGGGGTGATTTGACACGGAATGACCCGTTACTCTTAATCAGTTTTTTGTGTATTACAAATGTTTCATTACCGAAAGAAGTAAAAATATGCGACAACCCTTGTTGACTGCTCAGACGATTTAAGGGGATCGTTCGTACCTTACAGGCCAAATTTTAACAAAAAAATGAAAAAAATGCCTTCTTGATATTATGTACCGTACTCTGATTATAAATAAAAGCCTTTTTAATGTATTTCCATAGCTATTTTTCAAGAAAAATATTTTTTTATTGATAAAAACTGACCCCAGACAGAGCACCTGCTTTCTAATTAGCATAATTAATCAATTATTTATCGCAAATTTTGTAAAAGTTCAAGCCCGTGTGTTTACCGTATAATAATGTTGATGAAGGCGTTTTTATTTGTACAACTTCAACTACTAAATCATCTGCAACTCAGAAGAAATTTGATAACTTTTCCTATGACATTTGTAGGCCTACTACTAGTACTTCTTGAGAGAGAGATCTTCATGGATACAGACTGATAGATATAAATTTTTTTATTAATGAACTTGTCAAAAATTTAGTATGCTCAAGTTGTCTACAAAGTAATTTCAATTTAGCCGAAAGCAATTTTACTGGACTTTCAAGTGTAGTTTCATTATATTGTAACCAATGTCAGGAGTTTATTAGTAGTGCTTCAACATCACAGAAATTAGATGAGAATAAACACTGTCCAGGCCCGGAAATAAACCGACGTGCTGTTATGGTGGTGGTAAGGCAGATCTTGATAAATTTGCAAAGGTTATGGATTTTCCTGCAAGCCTTGAAAAAGAAGCTTTTTCGAAACATCTTGGAAAAATCCAGAGTGCAAGCAGGGAGGAAGCTAATGACCACCTTTCAATTGATGTTGCCAAGATCGTTCGTAATGCATATGTAGAAGCCGACCAGTCACTTGCGAACAAAGATGTTATCAATATAGCTGTTGCCTGCGATGGTACATGGCATAAACGGGGATTTACATCCCATTATAACGTGACCACAATCACTGATCTCCTAACTGGATTAATATTGGATTATGAAGTAATGTGTAATTATTGTCCTGGATGTGCCAAAAATAAAATGGACAGAAATTCAGCTGAATATGAACATTGGTATGCACAACATAAAACAAGTTGCCAGATTAACCATCCTGGGTCATCCAAGTCCATGGAATCATCAGCAGCAGTAATCTTATTTCAAAGATCAGTCGTCAAATTTAATTTTCGTTACACCACGTTGTTGAATGATGGAGATAGATCAGTGTTTAATGCGATCGTTTCTCTGAATGACAACACAGGTCGTTATGGTGAAAATCATACTGTATCCAACGAAGACTGTATAACCCACATTAGTAAGAGGATGAAGAATGGTTTGGATAGTGTAGTCCAAAAGTGTAAGATTCAAGGTCACGTCATAGACGGAAAAGGACGATTAACCAAAGACAGAGTCCGAGCGCTAAAAAACTATTATGGTAGAGCTGTGAAAGATAATAGCGGTGATTTGGAGGCCATGTATGAAGCAACTTGGGCAACATTTTTTCATTACCTTGCAGATAAACCAAGGCACAATCACTGTCCTGAAGGTCCGAAGTCCTGGTGTTGGTACAACAGGCAGTTGGCAGAGCGTGTGGTATCCCCTGTCAGAGACTCAAATTCCCAACCTTTGTCAAAGGAAGTGAGTGAGGCGATTTTGCCAGTATATAAAAGACTATGCGACAAAAATTTGCTAAAAAGATGTTTACGGAGAGCGACTCAAAATGTAAACGAGTCTATTAATCAAATAATATGGAAATGAGCACCAAAACACAGATTTGCCAGTCTACATGCTATTCACCATGCAATGGCGTGCTGTGTTCTGGAATTTAATAAAGGCAGTTTTGCAAGTTTGGAGATAATGGCGCGGGCAGATATGTGCCCAGGTACGAATGCCGAAAAATTCTGTGAACGAAGAGACAGTGAAAGGAAAAAACAATCCAAGTTATAAGCCACCAACAGGTTTAAAGATATAAGAAAAAGAAAAGAAATAGAAACATTGAAAAACAGAATTAGCAAAGAAAAAAGAGAGGGCTCCACATATGCTGCCGGTGGATTTTGAGACCTTGCTGGTTACGTGTAAATAGGACTTTTGGGCATGTTTTATTACATATAATAAATAATTATCTAATAAAAAATCATATGAAAAATGACATTCACATTGTATTATTGCCTTCATGATAGTCAAACCAATTTGGAACTAGGGAATGCCATCCGTTCGAATTCTGAGGGATTCATGGTGGCCAAGTAGGTAAGACTGACTCGCTCATCTGGACGCCGCGTTCGATCACTGCATTGACCGAAAAAAATTTATCGCGATTTTCTGACGTGGGTTCCCCATGTCAGTGGCGTAGGACAGAGAGCCTGACAAGGACAGCTGTCTAGTTGTTCAGATGGGACAAAAAACCGAGGTCCCATGTACTCATTGGCGTGCACGTAAAAGATCCCTTGGCAGTTGGAATTCGAATTTCGATATGATAGTAGGCCATAGTGCCGCTGTCCGGGCAAAATTTTCTTCATAGCACACTGTATGGCATGTCGGAGCAGAACCGTAGAACGTCAAATCCCACTTCATTTCGAATCCTGGTGTGGGACCTAAAGAACCATTAAAGCCAAGTTCCCACTTATAAGTTATAATGCCTGTGGGGTTGCCAAGAAAAGTGTATGTATTAGCAAGCATGGACATATAAGATAATCCTTGGGAGTTGCAAGTCAAAGATCAAGTCAAAGATCAATCCGCAGAAAAATTCTTCTCCCTAGCATTGAACATGTAACCATAGTAAATGCAACCATATGTTAGTCTTAAAAATTTGCTCCATACTATTACACATATGTCACCTTAGTTAATAAAACAAACTATGTTTGTATGAAAAATGACAAAAAATATTGTGCTGACATACAAATCTTGACAGTTGGAAATTGTCGAAGAGTCCAGCAATGCACATGTGACCATATTAAATACAATTTATTAAAATGCTAGTCTCAAAATGACTGAAATATAGTGCTAACAAGATGATAATGTCAATCCTCTTTCCTTTCCCTACCTGTCCTTTGTCTGTTGGAGGAAAATATACAAATAATTTTGTCTCGAACATAATCTTATACTTTGACACTTTATTTCTGTGTTTTTTCATGAATATGTCTGCTTAGTACAGCAATATTTCTGAATTGAAGTGACAGATCTTCCTGAAATTTTTACTGTATGTAGAATATGGATTGGAGAGTGCAAATAAGAATTTTTTTAAAAATATCTCCAGTAGAACATGAAATATTGTTACTATGGCAACCAATGTTATGTCAGGAAAACAGCCTTTTTTGTTTCTTTGGGCATAAAATGTTTACTTTTCAATTTTTTTTCAAATAACTTCTTATTTGCAGACACTGGCATTCTGGTAATGTGCACACAAAATTTCAAAACAATCGGTTCAGTAGGTTTCCAGAATTCTGCGTACTAAAATAACAGAAAAAATAAAAAAGATGGCCGCCATTACCATGGCAACCAAAAAATATAATGTGACCACAACAAAATTTTTGAAAATGGTTTATGGCCACCTTTAAACTGGTAAAGTATGAATACCCTGAGTAAATTATTTCAGAAAAAGTGCTTGACCTACTTACTATATCCCCTTAACTGCTTTACACACAGTGTTTAAGGTCATGAGACAAAGAAGCCTATTGATTTTCAGAGATTTCAAATAATTACTCCCAGAGTTATCTCCCTTGATAACTTAAAAAATCTTGTGACGCTATAGAGGCCAAACTTATCATCCGATTGACTTCAGATTGATACACAGACTTTAAGGTGTTGAAACGAACAAGTATTTTGATTTTCAATGAATTTTGATAACTGAACAGCTATATCCCACTCGGCTAATCTCGACAGATTCCGTAAACTACGTCAACTACATCTAGTCTCGGATGTATGACAGTAAGTGATATGTACCTACGCCCATACATTTGCGATGCGGCTACCGGTTTAATTTAACAGGAAAACTTGACGCTATTACACCAATTGGCAACCTATTCGGCTAGCGACCTATTCGACCGATCGAGCTGCAACCTGTTCGTTAGAAACCTATTGAGAGTAAAGACAACAGTCTCTATTTATCAACCAATAAAATCCAACGTTATGTCTATCAAATGAAAGTAGAATATATTATTTTTTATCCATTCCTTCAGCTCAGAATAGACGTGTAATTTCGTCATTATCTTACAGCTGGATTGGTCGAATAGGTCGCTAGCCAAATAGGTTGCCAACTTGTGTTTGGAATGGGCGCAGCCATGTTTCATCCGGGACCTTTAAAGTAGTTCCAATATGGCGGAATTCATCATACAGCCGAATTTAGATGCCCGAAATCTTACGAGGTTTGCCGAGTGAGCTATATCCATGATATTAGATGTTTCATGTATATACTGATTGTTAGCGTGGGGTGAAACTTTTTAAAAAGCAATCAAATTCTAATGATTTTCTGATAATTACATAATGAGTTGTTACTCTTAATCAGTTTTTATAAAATCCATGAAGAATTGCGCCCTGTAGGCGAACCACAGACACACACACACACATACATACATACACACACACACACACCATTACATGTAAAAGGTGGAAAACGAGGACAGCTGCATCAAACCCCCATACCGAGGGCCGGTTAAATAATGCTCTGACAGCAGAATTAAAGTCATCTTGGAGTAACCCCGTTTCACCTGATCATGAAATTGCAAATTAAAGTTCTGTATCGGTTTATTTTAGTTATGTGATTTTTCATAGAACAATGTAGGACACACACAATGACACGCGTGTGCGTGCACACGTGGAATGTACCGAGGACACGGAAACAAGGTTTATAATCGAGGTCGCACCATTTGTGTGCACAGGAATGCTACAAAACGAAGTCATTAGTTCTGAAGTTAACAATCGCGGACATCACAGATTTACTTAACCTCAAATTAACTCTCCATTGACCACATGAGACTATATGAAAAAACCCCAGGTGTAATTGCAAAATGTGTGCCATTTATTTTTTGCCTTTTATGACAATAAATAGTTAACACACAACTACTAGAACAATATTAACTGAGGGCATCAGAGTCAGAACAATTCGCCACGGCAACATTGGCACCCCCCCCCCTCAACCCACCCCAAAGAGAAACAATCGAAGGCTGTTATCAATAGATAATTGGATTGAAGTTCATTAGTACAGTGTGTGTCGGATTACTACAGATATATGACACCTTGGTTCTTTTTTATGACAACTGTGGACGTTATCTGTCCTCGTTAGGTAGGGCCGATGACAGATGTCATTAAACACTTGTACATTAAACAGCGGTCCCGCTAATCGAGGACATTATTTATCAAATGGTTGGACTGGTCTGTTCTCGGTTTTCTGTGTAACAATATCAAGTCTAGGTTGGCAATAATGTAGATGAATTTAAAAAAAAAAACAGTGTCAAATACCTAAAGTTCTGGGGATAAAAATTATAATTCTAAAGAAACACACGTGTGAGTTTAATTACTATACATCGAGGACATATTGATTCATGTATTACCAATCGTGGACGTACGTGTTGTCTCCCCTTTGACCACTTGTCGAACAAATCTCGTTCTCTGAAGACTGGACAATATTATAAATTACAAACATATTTATTAAATTATGATTAGAATACCGGATACATTCCCTTTGACATTGCCATGGTAATGTGTGGACACACAGTTGTTCGAATGATAGCAAATGAGGACAAACGGGTGTGTGTATAGGATTAAAATAAATCGAGGACATATCGATGCATGTATTACCTGAAAAGCCACATTTTGTCCTCCATTTGACAGCATTTGAATCAATTACGTTCTCTGATGACTGGCCAATATTATAGATTACAAAATTAAATATCATATGTAAAAGTGGGACTATTGTCTGATACCACGAGACACACTGGCACTAAACATCGGCCCCCCTCACCGAGGACATTATTTGATAAAACGCTCATTGGTCTGTTATCAGGTTTATTTATTCCAACAACAATTTCGGAATTTCATCAGTATAGTCGAAATCTTACTTAAAAAGCCGGTTCTAGAATATTTTAGACTTTTGGTCACACGCGCGTGTGTGTCCAATTACTACAGATAGAGGACCTTTGATTCTTTTATTAACAAATGAGGTCGTTATCTGTCCTCGGTAGGTATGACCGATGTCAATTACTATTAAACACATTTACATTGAACATCGGTCCCCCCAATCGAGGACATTATCTAATAAAACGATGATTGAGTGTTACCAGGTTTATTTATTCCAACAAGTTCGGAATTTCATCAGCATAGCCGAAATCTTACTTAACCAGATAGTTCCAAATATATTAGGGACTCTGACCACACGCGCGTGTGTGTCCGATTGCTACAGATACAACTGAGGACGTTATCTGTCCTCGGTAGGTGGGGCCGATGTAAGATGCTATTAAACACATTTACATTGAACATCGGTCCAGCTAATGGAGGACAGTATTTAACAAACTGTTGGGTTTCTGTGTAACATTGTCAAGCCCATATTGCAAATAAGGTATTTGAAATTTTAAAAAAAGAACAGTGTCAAATACCTCAAGTAATGAAGTTAAAAATAATTATTCTGAGAAAAGACACGTGTGTGTGTGTAGGATTACTATAAATCGAGGACATGTTGATTCATGTATTAACAATCGTGGACGTACATGTTGTCTCCCCTTTGACCACATGCCGAACAAATCTCGTTCTCTGAAGAAGGGCCAATATTATAAATTACAAAAATATTTATCAAATTATAATTATAATACCGGATACATTCCCTTTGACATTGTCATCGTTAAGTGTGGACACATAACTGTTCGAATGATAGAAAATGAGGACAAACGGTTGTGTGCGTAGGATTAATATAAATCGAGGACATATCGATCCATGTTTTACCAATCGTAGCTGTGATATGTCAACCTGAAAAAGCCACGTGTTGTCCCCCATTTGACTATACATTCGGAGTGATTTCGTTCTCTGATGACTGGTCAGTATTATAAATTACAGCATTACTTATCATATCTAAAAGTGGGGCCATTGTTTGATACCACTGAACACACTGGCACTAAACATCGGCCCCCCTAATCGAGGACATTAATAAATAGCTGATTGGTCTGTTACAAGGTTTATTTATTCCAACAACAAGTTCGGAATTTCATCAGCGTAGCCGAAATCTTACTCAACCAGATAGGTCCAAATATATTAAGGACTCTGGCCAAACGCGAGTGTGTCCGATTACTACATATACAACTGAGCACGTTATCTGTCCTCGGTAGGTGGGGCCGATGTAAGATGCTATTAAACATATTTACGTTAAACATCGGTCCAGCTAATCGAGGACATCATCTAATAAACGGTTGGATTGGTATGTTATCGGTTTCTGTGTAAAAGATAGGCTGGCACTGCCAGGCAGGATACGCCCACATTTTCGAGAGATGGATAGAGAACAAACAATACGGATAGTGATTTTTCCTACATCATTAAGTCCTGTATTTCATACTGTATTGGGAGCAGCCATTTTGTTGGTCAGTTCCAGTCTGATATTCATGAAATTCGAAGTCGACAATGATTATGGTGTGACGGTACACAACCTAGAAATGTGACTTTTCGTCAAAATCGGATAAGAATTGTGACCTGTACAGAGTCAACAACCATGATATACCATATCTTTACACTATTCGCGTACAAACGGCGACCATTTCGTCCGGCAATTTTGGTACCATTTTCACGAAATTCGAATAATTCAGGAAGTTACGATCCGATATGCGCAAATACCGAAAGGAACCAAGATCTTTGGGTTATAACCATGCATTTCAAGTTTCATCAAAATCAAATTAAAATTGTGACCTTTACAGGGTCCACAACCTTGATATACCATTTTTTAACAGTATTCACGTACAAACGGTGGCCATTTTGTATGGCAATTTTGGTCTGATTTTCCCGAAATTCGAACCCAACCTTCCTTACGGTGTAACGGTAATATAATCAAACGTTTTTTTAAATCGGATAATAATTGTGACCTCCAAGCTAAAAAAAAGGCGATTTTGCGTATAATCAGGGGCCATAATTCAGGAAGTTACGATCCGATATGCGCAAATATCGAAAAGAAGCAAGATCTTTGGGTTATAACCTTGAAATTCAAGTTTCATCACAATCGAATCAAAATTGTGACCTCCACAGGGTCCACAACCTTGATATACCATTTTTTAACAGTATTCGCGTACAAACGGCGGCCATTTTGTATGGCAATTTTCGTCCGATTTTCCCGAAATTCGAACTCAACCTTCCTTAGGGTGTAACAGTGATATAATCAAACGTTTTTTTAAATCGAATAATAATTGTGACCTCCAAGCTAAAGATAGGCTGGCACTGCCAGGCAGGATACGCCCACATTTTCAGAGATGGACAGAGAACAAGCAATACCGAAAGTGATTTTTCCTACATCTTTAAGTCCTGTATTTCATACTGTATTGGGAGCAGCCATTTAGTTGGTCAGTTCCAGTCTGATATTAATAAAATTCGAAACCGACAATGATTATTGTGTGACGGTACACAACCTAGAAATGTGACTTTTCATCAAAATCAGATAAGAATTGTGACCTGTAGAGAGTCCACAACCATGATATACCATATTTTTACACTATTCGCGTACAAACGGCGACCATTTCGTCTGGCAATTTTGGTACTCAAAACTCAACCTTCCTCATCAAAATCGAATTAAAATTGTGACCTATACAGGGTCCACAACCATGATATATCATTTTTTTAACAGTATTCGCGTACAAACGGCGGCCATTTTGTCTGTCAATTTTGGTCCGATTTTCCCGAAATTCAAACACAACCTTCCTTACAGTGTAACGGTGATATAATCAAACGTTTTTTTAAATTGGATAATAATTGTGACCTCCAGAGGGACCACAAGCTAAAGAAAGGGGGATTTTGTGTATAACCAGGGGCCATAATTCAGGAAGTTACGATCCGATATGCGCAAATATCGAAAAGAACCAAGATCTTTGGGTTATAACCATGAATTTCAAGTTTCATCAAAATCGAATTAAAATTGTGACCTTTACAGGGTCCACAACCTTGATATACCATTTTTTAACAGTATTCGCGTACAAACGGCGACCATTTTGTATGGCAATTTTGGTCTGATTTTCCCGAAATTCGAACTCAACCTTCCTTACGGTGTAACGGTAATATAATCAAACGTTTTTTTAAATCGGATAATAATTGTGACCTCCAAGCTAAAAAAAAGGCGATTTTGCGTATAATCAGGGGCCATAATTCAGGAAGTTACGATCCGATATGCGCAAATATCGAAAGGAAGCAAGATCTTTGGGTTATAACCATGAATTTCAAGTTTCATCAAAATCGAATCAAAATTGTGACCTTCACAGGGTCCACAACCTTGATATACCATTTTTTAACAGTATTCGCGTACAAACGGCGGCCATTTTGTGTGGCAATTTTCGTCCGATTTTCCCGAAATTCGAACTCCACCTTTCTTAGGGTGTAACGGTGATATAATCAAACGTTTTTTTAAATCGAATAATAATTGTGACCTCTAAGCTAAAAAAAAAGGCGATTTTGCGTATAATCAGGGGCCATAATTCAGGAAGTTACGATCCGATATGCGCAAATATCGAAAGGAAGCAAGATCTTTGGGTTATAACCATGAATTTCAAGTTTCATCAAAATCGAATCAAAATTGTGACCTCCACAGGGTCCACAACCTTGATATACCATTTTTTAACAGTATTCGCGTACAAACGGCGGCCATTTTGTATGGCAATTTTCGTCCGATTTTCCCGAAATTCGAACTCAACCTTTCTTACGGTGTAACGGTAATATAATCAAACCTTTTTTTAAATCGGATAATAATTGTGACCTCCAAGCTAAAAAAAAGGCGATTTTGCGTATAATCAGGGGCCATAATTCAGGAAGTTACAATCCGATATGCGCAAATATCGAAAGGAAGCAAGATCTTTGGGTTATAACCATGAATTTCAAGTTTCATCAAAATCGAATCAAAATTGTGACCTCCACAGGGTCCACAACCTTGATATACCATTTTTTAACAGTATTCGCGTACAAACGGCGGCCATTTTGTATGGCAATTTTCGTCCGATTTTCCCGAAATTCGAAGTCCACCTTTCTTAGGGTGTAACGGTGATATAATCAAACGGTTTTTTAAATCGAATAATAATTGTGACCTCTAAGCTAAAAAAAAGGCGATTTTGCATATAATCAGGGGCCATAATTCAGGAAGTTACGATCCGATATGCGCAAATATCGAAAGGAAGCAAGATCTTTGGGTTATAACCATGAATTTCAAGTTTCATCAAAATCGAATCAAAATTGTGACCTCCACAGGGTCCACAACCTTGATATACCATTTTTTAACAGTATTCGCGTACAAACGGCGGCCATTTTGTATGGCAATTTTCGTCCGATTTTCCCGAAATTCGAACTCAACCTTCCTTAGGGTGTAACGGTGATATAGTCAAACGGTTTTTTAAATCGAATAATAATTGTGACCTCCAGAGGGACCACAAGCTAAAAAGGGTGATTTTTCGGACAATCAGGGGCCATAATTCAGGAAATTACATTCCGATAGACGCAAATATCGAAAGGAACCAAGATCTTTGGGTTACAAACATGCATGTCAAGTTTCATCAAAATCGGTTCAAAATTGTGACCTCTATAGGGTCCACAAGCTAAAAACGTGATTTTTCGTACAATCAGGGGCCATAATCCATGAAGTTTTGATCCGATACATGCCAATATCGAAAGCAGCCGAGATCTTTTGGGGATAAACCTATATTTCAAGTTTCGTCAAAATCGGATAAGAATTGTGACCTGTAGAGAGTCCACAAACAAATTGTGGACGGACGGACGTCCGGACGGACAGGGGCGACGACATAATACGTCCACATGAAAATGTGGGCGTATAAAAAAAGGGCGATTTTGCGTATAATCAGGGGCCATAATTCAGGAAGTTACGATCCGATATGCGCAAATATCGAAAGGAAGCGAGATCTTTGGGTTATAACCATGAATTTCAAGTTTCATCAAAATCGAATCAAAATTGTGACCTCCACAGGGTCCACAACCTTGACATACCATTTTTTAACAGTATTCGCGTACTAACGGCGGCCATTTTGTATGGCAATTTTCGTCCGATTTTCCCGAAATTCGAACTCAACCTTCCTTAGGGTGTAACGGTGATATAATCAAACGGTTTTTTAAATCGAATAATAATTGTGACCTCCAGAGGGACCACAAGCTAAAAAGGGTGATTTTTCGGACAATCAGGGGCCATAATTCAGGAAATTACATTCCGATAGCCGCAAATATCGAAAGGAACCAAGACCTTTGGGTTACAAACATGCATGTCAAGTTTCATCAAAATCGGTTCAAAATTGTGACCTCTATAGGGTCCACAAGCTAAAAACGTGATTTTTCGTACAATCAGGGGCCATAATCCATGAAGTTTTGATCCGATACATGCCAATATCGAAAGGAACCGAGATCTTTTGGGGATAAACCTATATTTCAAGTTTCGTCAAAATCGGATAAGAATTGTGACCTGTAGAGAGTCCACAAACAAATTGTGGACGGACGGACGTCCGGACGGACAGGGGCGACGACATAATACGTCCACATGAAAATGTGGGCGTATAAAAATATCAAGCCCATATTGCCAATAATGTATTTGAAATTTTAAGAAAAAGAACAATGACAAATACCTAAAGTAATGGAATTAAAAATTATTATTCTGAGAAAACACACGTGTGTGTGTAGGATTACTATAAATCGAGGACATATTGATTCATGTATTAACAATCCTGGGCGTACGTGTTGTCTCCCCTTTGACCACATGTCAGACAAATTTCGTTCTTTAAAGACTGGCCAATATTATAAATTACAAAAATATTTATTAAATTATGATTATAATACCGAATACACCTCCTTTGATATTTCCATGGTAAAGTGTGGACACACAACTGTTCGAGTGATAAAAAATGAGGACAAACGGGTGTGTGCGTAGGATTAATATAAATAGAGGACATATCGATACATCTTTTACCAATCGTAGGCGTGATATGCTGTCCCTCATTTGACTACATTCGGAGTGATTTCGTTCTCTGATGACTGGTCAGTATTATAAATTATAGCATTAAATATCATAATTAAAAGTGGGACCATTGGTCTGAACACACTTGCACTAAAAATCCCCCCCCCCCCTAATCGAGGACATTAATAAATAGCTGATTAGTCTGTTACCAGGTTTATTTATTCCAACAAGTTCGGAATTTCATCAGCATAGCCGAAATCGTACTTAACCAGATAGTTCCAAATATATTAAGGACTCTGGCCACACGCGCGTGTGTGTCCGATTGCTACAGATACAACTGAGGACGTTATCTGTCCTCGGTAGGTGGGGCCGATGTAAGATGCTATTAAACACATTTACATTGAACATCGGTCCAGCTAATGGAGGACATGTACAGTATTTAACAAACTGTTGGGTTGGTCTGTTATCGATTTCTGTGTAACATTTCAAGCCCATATTGCAAATAATGTATTTGAAATTTAAAAAAAGAACAGTGTCAAATACCTCAAGTAATGCAGTTAAAAATAATTATTCCGAGAAAACACAGGTGTGTGCGTAGGATTACTATAAATCGAGGACATGTTGATTCATGTATCAATAATCGTGGACGTACATGTTGTCTCCCCTTTGACCACATGTCGAACAAATCTCGTTCTCTGAAGATAGGCTAATATTATAAATTACAAAAATATTTATCAAATTATAATTATAATACCGGATACATTCCCTTTTACATTGTCATGGTAAAATGTGGACACACAACTGTTCGAATGATAGAAAATGGGGACAAACGGGTATGTGCGTAGGATTAATATAAATCGAGGACAATCGATCCATGTTTTACCAATCGTAGCTGTGATATGTCAACCTGAAAAAGCCACATGTTGTCCCCCATTTGACTACATTCGGAGTGATTTCGTTCTCTGATGACTGGTCAGTATTATAAATTACAGCATTACTTATCATATCTAAAAGTGGGGCCATTGTTTGATACCACTGAACACACTAGCACTAAACATCGGTCCCCCTAATCGAGGACATTAATAAATAGCTGATTGGTCTGTTACAAGGTTTATTTATTCCAACAAGTTCGGAATTTCATCAGCATAGCCCAAATCGTACTTAACCAGATGGTTCCAAATATATTAGGGACTCTGGCCACACGCGCGTGTGTGTCCGATTGCTACAGATACAACTGAGGACGTTATCTGTCCTCGGTAGGTGGGGCCGATGTAAGATGCTATTAAACACATTTACATTGAACATAGGTCCAGCTAATGGAGGACAGTATTTAACAAACTGTTGAGTTGGTCTGTTATCGATTTCTGTGTAACATTATCAAGCCCATATTGCAAATAATGTATTTGAAATTTTAAAAAAAGAACAGTGTCAAATACCTCAAGTAATGCAGTTAAAAATAATTATTCCGAGAAAACACAGGTTTGTGCGTAGGATTACTATAAATCGAGGACATGTTGATTCATGTATTAATAATCGTGGACGTACGTGTTGTCTCCCCTTTGACCACATGTCGAACAAATCTCGTTCTCTGAAGATAGGCTAATATTATAAATTACAAAAATATTTATCAAATTATAATTATAATACCGGATACATTCACTTTGACATTGTCATGGTAAAGTGTGGACACACAACTGTTCGAATGATAGAAAATGGGGACAAACGGGTGTGTGCGTAGGATTAATATAAATCGAGGACATATCGATCCATGTTTTACCAATCGTAGCTGTGATATGTCAACCTGAAAAAGCCACATGTTGTCCCCCATTTGATTACCTTCGGAGTGATTTCGTTCTCTGATGGCTGGTCAGTATTATAAATTACAGCATTACTTACCATATCTAAAAGTGGGGCCATTGTTTGATACCACTGAACACACTGGCACTAAACATCGGTCCCCCTAATCGAGGACATTAATAAATAGCTGATTGGTCTGTTACAAGGTTTATTTATTCCAACAACAAGTTGGGAATTTCATCAGCATAGCCGAAATCTTGCTCAACCAAATAGTTCCAAATATATTAAGGACTCTGGCCAAACGCGAGTGTGTCCGATTACTACATATACAACTGAGCACGTTATCTGTCCTCGGTAGGTGGGGCCGATGTAAGATGCTATTAAACACATTTACGTTAAACATCGGTCCAGCTAATCGAGGACATCATCTAATAAACGGTTGGATTGGTATGTTATCGGTTTCTGTGTAACAATATCAAGCCCATATTGCCAATAATGTACTTGAAATTTTAAAAAAAAAGAACAGTGACAAATACCTGAAGTAATGGAGTTAAAAATTATTATTCTGAGAAAACACACGTGTGTATGTAGGATTACTATCAATCGAGGACATATTGATACATGTATTAACAATCCTGGGCGTACGTGTTGTCTCCCCTTTGACCACATGTCAGACAAATTTCGTTCTTTAAAGACTGGCCAATATTATAAATTACAAAAATATTTATTATAATACCGACTACACCTCCTTTGACATTTCCATGGTAAAGTGTGGACACACAACTGTTCGAGTGATAGAAAATGAGGACATTAATAAATAGCTGATTGGTCTGTTACCAGGTTTATTTATTCAAACAAGTTCGGAATTTCATCAGCATAGCCCAAATCGTACTTAACCAGATAGTTCTAAATATCTGTCCTCGGTAGGTGGGGCCGATGTCAGATGTCATTAAACACACCATTAAACACAAGTGCAGTAAACAGCGGTTCCGCTAATCGAGGACATTATTTATCAAATGGTTGAAGTGTTCTGTTCTCGGCTTTCTGAATAACAATATCAAGTCTAGGCTGGCAATAATGTAGTTGAATTTACATTAGACATCGATTTAAAATGGTGACAAAATAGTGGCTTGGTCTTTTCAATAGAATTGTAACCAGGTACTTCAGTAAATCTGTTGGTCCTTCACTTGTGATTATTGATAAAATAATAATATGTCCTCAATTGGTGGGGCCGATGTAAGATGCCACTTAACACACCAACATCAAACACCCACTCTCCCTAATGGAGAGCATTATCTATGCTGGGGTATGTAAAAACGCCAATTTGTGGGCATATAGAGAGGATGACCACTTTCCTTTAAGGCTAAGGGAAGAATCAACTTTAAACAGTCAATGTTATGTTGTTGGCATATTCCGGTTGTCCTGAACTGTGGGAGGCGACGTCAAAAGGTTTTGAAATAAACAACTTCAAACCATTTTTAAAAGGTATTTATTATAGATATAACTGTCTGTAACACAAATTTATTCAAACCACCTGTTTGATTTCAACAAAAATATACAATTGAATAAAGTTCACCTTGGTAAGAATGTAATTTGTTGGTTGTACGTAAAGTTAATAAAATCACCGAAGAAAATAGATATAAAAGGTATAACAGCTTTCTGTAACGCAACTATATCCAAACTATTTGTTTGATTTCAACGAAACGTCAGTATTATGTTAATACTTTAACAACAAACCTTTATTCAGACTATACTTGCCTGATTTATAAACGTAAATGCTTCAGTTATTTACCCCTGTTTGGGGAAGGTTTAACGGTAGGTCAGTGGTATTAAGGCAATTTATTTAAAAGTTTTCTTGGAAGTTAACTAAGATTTTTGCCCTATTATTTCTTAAATAGTCTTTTATATTTCTCCAGGTCCGATCGTTTAAACATGGAAATCTTTGTTTTACTTCCATGATTTCTTTTTTCCCTGGCAATCGCAAATGTAGTATTCCTTTCAATGACGACACTGCCATTATTGCTTCGTCTGACCATTTTCTTTTTTCCTTGTTCGACTTCACAATTTCCTCTTCCTTATAAACATCCAATTGTTCATCATCTTCTGACATATCTACATCTTCTTCTTCTGACATATCTACACCGTCAAAACTTATGTCGTCAAGGGTCTTGCCCTTATATTGATGTATGGTCCCATTTTCCATTGCTGTAAACAGTCTCGCCAGTTTTGTCACGCGAAGCACATTATCTGGGAGTTGGTAATATTCTTTGTGTACTCGAACATCGTGACCCATAAAAGTCGCTAAAAGTTCAATTTCGTTTTCTTTCAATGCTAATAGCTGTGAGGATGTGGCCACTTGTTTCCTTAGTTTGGTCGACCTCATTTGCAAGGGGTCCTTCAGCTCTGCTACCTCAGCATGCTTTCTAATTGAGTCTGAAGCGCGTATGTGACCCATACTACTGTAGTGGGTACAAGGAAAAGGGTAATTATTAAACGGCATGACACCAGCCTCAAGTCTTTTAGATATAAGATTATTCAGGGTATCGATCATTCGACTAGTCAGCAGAATAGGTACAGTCCTTCCCTTTTTCCCTACTATTTCTGCCACTTCAAATATTTTACATAAATTCTTTTCTATTTCGGTCAGGGAGTTGCACATATCATCCACAGTTGTTAAATGTTTCTTTTCAAAATCTTCAACTTTCATTCTCGAAACCTCCCCCTGTCGTCGTCTGTTAAAAATCATCACTTGGCAGAGCGTTATCTCGTTTAATTGTTTCCAAGCCGTTTTGAATTCATTTCCAGATTCATACGAAAGCTTTTCCGTGAGTTCACTGACATTTTTATTCAGGTATTCGGACATCCTTACCACGTCCTCGTGCTGTGGTAATTTTTCTGGGTTATTTCGCTTGGCTTGATATAGAGTTCGCAAAGCATGTGAAGAAATTTCAATAGACCATTTCAGTTCGCAAAGTTTATGAAAATTTTCTGCCGTCGACACTTTAGCCATATCACCAGCTTCTAGAGCGTTTGCCTTGACTATCATGGCACATTTTTTGATAGTGTGTCCTATCTTAAGCGCAAGTGATGGTGTGTCAAATTGATGTGTATCCGCATTAAACCCTGCAACATCTCTTAATGCAGCAATGATTTTGCTAAAATGTAGAGGATTTATATAATACTCGAGACATGCATTTTTATTCTGATCATTCTTACGTAAGAAATAAAGAAGTCTCCCAATTTCACGTAATTTTGTTCGAATGTAGTTATGCTGATCTATATCATGTCCGGAATTTAGATATTCTCTTTTTTTTTGCAAGCTCAGTAATAAGATGGTCGCTTTTAACAATGCGGGAAATCTCGTCGGATTTCATAGGAGCGAGTAAGGCGTTTAAGGCGTTCGAAACTCCGGCCGGAGCTGGTTTTAATAGTTTGCTTTTACGAGCAACACGTTCCTTTTTTCGTGGTCTTTTCGCGGTTTTATCAGCTTTTTCGCCGTCTTCAAGGTTGTCATCCAGCTTTCTCTTTGATGGATTTAAGCAACAGTTGTGTTTCCAAAGCTCTCTACGAACGTAATAGCCGTAGCAGTGAATGCACGGACTATAATCGTTTGGGTCTACCTCTGTATTGTAAGGTCTATAGGACACAATTAAGCTACCTTGATTTTTTCTAATTACTTCGCAGTTATGTTTATGGTTGCCTAAGTTCCTTAGTTTGCATAATAAGTTAGATTTTAGTTGTTTGTCTTCAGTTTGAAGTATTTTAGACACTTCTGGCTCATCAGTGTGGATCGTATATAAATGTCTTGGTAGTTTCGACTGTGGTATTCCGCAATAGTTACAATAGTGTTTTTTATCCCATTTTCGTCCAGCCGAATTGTTTGTAGCTAAAACTGTTATGCAGTTGTCATTTGTTGTGTGGTATTTCTGTGTAGTAGAAGTGGACGTTACTGAGGGTGAAGAAGACGAAGGCGCTGTTTTTTTACTTGGTTTAGTGTATGGAAATATTTCGGATTCATCTGATTCTGGGTTCGAATCGGGTACATATTCACTTTCTGTTTCCGAAAAATCCTCACTTTCTGATACCACCATCTGTTCATTAGTAGTGGATGTGATTACAGGTGTGGTTTGTTGTGGTTTAGTTAATCGTTCTCGAAGATTTTGTGACTCTGCTCCAGAAACTGATTCTTGTGTTATTGGTTCAACTGCATCCTGAGTAATGGTTTCAACTGATTTCGACATCACTTCCTGTGATAATGGTTCCAGTGACCTAGAAACCGATTCTTGTGTTACTGTTTCAACTGCTTCCTGTGTTGTGATTTCAACTGATTTCCACACTGATTCTTGTGAAACTGGCTCAAGTGATGTAGAAACAGATTCATGTGCAATTGGTTCACATGATGTGGATACACCTTGCGGTTGCGTTTGTTTAGATGGTGCTTCTTTTGTGATAGTTTTAGTTGATTTCGACACTGATTCTTCTGTAACTGGCACAGGTAATCTGGGCACCGCTGCCTCTATGCTTGATTCCAACAGTGGTGATCTAAATACCGGTTCTTGTGAATCTTCTTTAGAGGTCATCGTTCTGATCTGATTTCTGAACAGTCGCCTTTTCATACCGTCATCGACGTAATATACATAAACATATTTCCCTGTTTTACTAATTTTCAAAATGGTTGCTGAATACCAATGTCCATCTGGTGGCCATAGTGCATCGATTTCGTCCCCTTCTTGAAAATCACTTTGAATTGGTTCCACGTCCATTTCAAAACCTAGGGGGAAAAGTAACTTATTAAGGTCACGGTAAGTTAATGGTATAATGTCAAATGACAGCGTGATCAAGGTTAGTTATTAATATAAAGGTGAATAATTGGAATAATGGCAAGTTATTGTGTCTCGGTAATCTTACTGGTATAGTAAGTAATTTGTAGGTCATTGTTAATGTTATTAGTTTCTTGGTATAAAGGTAGGTCATTGTTATCAATCAATGTCTTTATAGCACACTGTATATATATGCCTGTATTCATAATCCCGGTCGGGTCAGAACAGTAGGATGTTAACTCAAATTTTATTTCGTTTGTTATTCATTCAAATGTATAAAGGTAAGTTATTGGTATACAGGTACGTTATTGATACAGAGGTTTGTAATTGGTATAAACAGAGAGAGAAAGAGAGAATTGGGTTTAACGTTCACTCGACACAAACTAGGTCATTTCGGGACTAACATATGGTTTAATTTTTGTTTCAACAATTCGCGTGCACGTAGGGTCTTTAGCAGTAGGATGACCCGGAGAAAACCTACGAGGTTGGCGTGGTTTCGAAGAATCCCCGGTTGTATGTGGCAAGGAGTAAGGTCGCCTGTCCAACCTCGTGGGTTTTCTCTGCGCATTAGGATTTCCTCCCACTCCTAAAGACCCCTACGCGCAAGCGAATTATTGAAATAAATTAACCCATATGTTAGTCCCGAAATGACTAGTTTGTGTCGATTGGACGTCAAACCCCATTTCTCACTCTCTCTGAGATATTGTTGTCAAGTAGCGGAGTCAACTTTTAATTAAGAGAAAACATCTTCCAATCCACGTGTTTGTGTATACATGTTTAAAACAGCTCTACCGAGGATAGTAATGAGTATGACAGGCTTATCCAAACGATAAGCCCTCGTGTTCCAAACCGACAAACGTTGGAAGATTTTATGTTCACTTGGATAGCAGCCTCAGCATACCTAACATTTCATACTGATAGAAAGCTCATCCACTCACCTGTCTACAGAGATTGTCCGTGTAATAGACCTAATAGATATTGTTGTTACGTAGCTGAGTCAACTTAGGAGAAAAAAATCATTCAATCCGCCATTTTATACTGACGTGACGTAGGCCCACTGATCACGTGTTTGTGTGTATATGTTTAAAACAGCTCTACCGAGGACAGTAATGGGTATGCGGTAAGTTATTGGTGAGAGTGAGAGAAATGGGGTTAACGACCACTCGACAAGAACTAGGTCATTTCGGCACTAAAATATGTTTCAATTTTATTTCAATAAGTCGGTTGCGGGTATGCGTCTTTAGTATTGAGAGAGAACCTGAAGACCAGGAGAATAACCCACGAGGTTTGACCACTCCACCTGACTCCATGAAAGATCCAACTATCCTCCCCTTAAGTTATTGGCATAATCGTACGTTATTGATATAGGGGTAAGTTATTGGTATAAAGGTAAGTTGTTGCAATAAAGGTACGTTCTCGGCATAAAGTACGTTATTGGTATAAAGATGACTTCTAGGTATAACTGGCATGTTATTCATAAAGGGATAAGTTATTGGTGTATAGTGAGTTATTGGAATAAAGCATGAGGTTGGATCATAACTATAAAGTTTGTCATTGCGTCAACTGGCGTGGTTTCGATTTCCCGGTTGTACATGACAAGGATAGGGTCGCCTGTCCAACGTCGTGGGTTTTCTCCGGATCTTCGGGTTTCAGCCCTACGCATGACAAGCGAATTTGAAATAAAATTGAATCTTATGGAAGTCCAGAAATGATCTAGTTTGTGTCGAGTAGACGTCTCTCTCTCTCTCTCGCTCTCTCTCTGTATAATGCTGGTAGCCATTGGTATAAAGGTCAGTTATTGGTTTAAAGGTAAGTTATTGGTATATAGTGAGTTATTGGAATAAAGCATGAGGTTGGATCATAACTATAAAGTTTGTCATTGCGTCAACTGGCGTGGTTTCGATTTCCCGGTTGCCGAGAACGTACCTTTATTGCAACAACTTACCTTTATACCAATAACTTACCCCTATATCAATAACGTACGAGTTTAACGTCCTGTCTGCTGTTTCGCACCTACCTGGCTACCCAAGACGTTTATTAGTATAACGATAAACGTAAGTATACAGAAATGTTATACGTGAAAAGGTAAGTTATTGGTTCAAAAATTTATTGCACCACTACCACCATCATGCCTCGGACATTGTCGGGATTCTAAACCGGCCAAACTCTTTATAGCTAACAAAAACCTTCTCCAACAGATTATTCGCATGTTTGTTGTCGATTAGTTTGTGTAAGAATTATGAATGTTTAACTCCCGTGATTGAATTATGTTCGTGATAATACTGATGGATATTTGCGGCTATGCTATACTAATATTAAGTCTGTCTCATTACCCTTATCGTTGATTATTATCAATTACACATGCCGCTACATCACAGTTACGCTGTATGTTAAATATAAGGAATTGTAGAGTCTACATTTCCAACATCAAAACGTACTACGATAAGCCCTCGTGTTCCGAACCGACAAACGTTGGAAGATTTTATATTCAGCATGTTCACACGAATTGCACCCTCAGCATACCTAACATTTTGCACTGATCGAAATTCTCTCACCTGTCTACAGAAGTCGCCTGTGTAGTATGCTAGGATACTGTTTTCATGAAGTGGTGTTAACTTGAGAGAAATAAACTTTCAATCAAAAATCAATCCGCCATTTTATACCGATGTAACGTAATGATTGTGTGTACACGTTTGAAACAGCTCTATCGAGGACAATGATCCAGACATGTACATATTCAAATGAACGAGGACGTAGATTTTCAAGAGAATACACACCATAATTTTTTAGGCTATCACACTACACACGGTACATGTACTGTACCGTCAACCGAGGAAAAAAATAGAATTACAAGATTTTTAGATATATCTATATTTAGGCTCTCCTAAATATCCTCGGCAAGTCAGTTCTAACCGAGGACGTCCTCGATAGACCGAGGACGTCCTCGATTCGACCTAAGTCCTCAATTAGAAGGTGTGTATCCACGTGTGTGTCCTCGTTTTCCACCATTTACATACGCACACACACACACAGACAGGGGCGACGGCATAATACGTTCACATTATGAATGTGGACGTATAAAAACTGATTAAGAGTAACAACTCATAATTACATAATGAGTTGTTACTCTTAATCAGTTTTTATACGTCCACATTCATAATGTGAACGTATTATGCCGTCGCCCCTGTCTGTGTGTGTGTGTGTGTGTATGTATGTATGTGTGTGTGTGTGTCTGTGGTTCGCCTACAGGGCGCAATTCTTCATGGATTTTCTTCAAACTTGGTATACTTATTCCTTATACCCCAAGGAAGATCCCACGCCCATTTCTAGTATTTGTTTGTTTGTCGTCTACAGGCCACATTTCTTAACTTATAATCTTGAAACTTTGCATACACATTCTTTGTACCCTAAGGAACATCCCTATCGTTTGGGGTGTATGCCCCACCCCCAGGGGCATAGCCACGCCCATGTTCTTTTCGTGTGTCTTTGTGTCGCCTACAGGGCGCAATTCTTACTGGATTTTCTTCAAACTTGGTATACGTATTCCTTATACCCGAAGGAAGATCTCTATTGTTTTTGGTGCATGCCCGACCCCCAGGGACAGAGCCACGCCCATTTCTAGTATGTATTTGTTTGTCGTCTACAGGCCACATTTCTTAACTTATAATTTTGAAACTTAGCATACACATTCTTTGTACCCTAAGGAACATCCCTACCATTTGGGGTGCATGCCCAACCCCCTGGGGCAGAGCCACACCCATTTTCTTATCGTGTGTCTTTGTGTCGCCTACAGGCCGCAATTCTTATTGGATTTTCTTTAAAACTTTGTATACTTACTCTTTATACTCTAAGGATGATCCCTATCGTTTGGGGTGCATGCCCAATTCCCAGGGGCAGAGCCACGCCCATTTTCTTTTTGTGTGTCTCTGTGTCGCCTAGAAGCCGCAATTCTAACTGGATTTAGGAAGATCCCTATTGTTTTTGGTGCATGCCCAACCCCAAGGGACAGTGCTACGCCCTTTTTTTTTGTCCGTCTGTGTGTCACCTACAGCCCACAATTCTTAATCGATCGTCTTGAAAACTTTTTTTATACTTATTCCTTATACCCTAAGGCTGACCACTATTATTTTTGGTGCATGACGGACCCCCTGGGACAGAGCCACGCCCAATGTTTTTGTGTCTTGTGTTCGCCTACAGGATACAATTCTTAACAGATCCTTTTAAAACTTTACAAACCTATTCCTTATACCTTAAAGATGACCCCTATTGTTTTGGTGATTTCCTAACCCCCAGGGGCAGAGCCATGCCCATTTTTACTTCGTGTCTATGTGTGTTCTCTACAGGCCACGATTCTTAATGGATCGTCTTTAAACTTGGGATATGTATTCCATATAGCCTAAGGACGTCAACTGCATGTCCCGACTTGTCGTTTACAGGCCGCAATTCTGAATGAATCAGCTTGGTACCTGGTTTATGTATTCCTTATAGCCTGAGGGCGTCCACTATTGATTTTGATGAATGTCCCGACCCCCAGGGGCAGAGCCACGCCCACTTTTTGCCTTCTGTGTTAGGAAGGCACAATTCTGAATGGATTATCTTGGTATAGTTATTCCTTACACTCTAAGGACGGCAACTATTAATGTTGGTGCACGACCCTCAACGCTAAACAAACCAAACGCCTAGCCTTCTTGACAAAGTACCATATCAATCAAAGCAGGAATGTGGACGTATATTGTAGCGTTAGCGTTATGTTTAGTGTATTACAAATGTTTCATTACCGAAAGAAGTAAAAATATGCGACAACCCTTGTTGACTGCTCAGACGATTTAAGGGGATCGTTCGTACCTTACAGGCCAAATTTTAACAAAAAAATGAAAAATCTTGTGAACGCTGTAAAGGCCAAAGTTAATATTCGATTAACTTTAAATTTATACACAGTGTTTAAGGTCGCAAGACGAAGACGCCTATTGATTTTCAGCGATGGCCCTTGATCACTTCAAAAAATCTTGTGGACCGATTGACTTTAAATTTATACACAGTGTCTAAGGTCATGAAAAAAGAGGCCATTTGATTTTCAGTGATTTCCGATAATTACTGCCAGAGTTATGGCCCTTGATCACTTCAAAAAATCTTGTGGATGCTCTAGAGGCCAAAGTTGATATCCAATTGACTTAAGATTGATACACAGTGTTAAAGGTCATGAGGCAGAGAAGCCTCTTGATTTTCAACGATTTCCCATAATTACTTCCAAAGTTATCTCCCTTGATCACTTTGAAAAAACTTGTGATGCTTTAGGGGCCAAACTTATTATCAGGTGCGGATCCAGGAATTTTTGCAGGAGGGGGTTTGCCAGGTTTCTGTTACGGAAATCTGCCATCATCGTCTCTAAATTACATAGGCATACATACAAATTGAGCTTTTTAAACAGAGAAATCATTTTATACTGATGTAGGATCACTTTGTGATGTAATTTCATTGATGCAAGGCATTATTTTTTTTTATGTAGCTGAGCAGGGGGGGGGGTTTGGACCCCCCAAACCCCCCCCTCTGGATCCGCGCCTGTATTATCCGATTGACTTCAAAGTGATATACAGTGTTTAAGGCCTTGAGAAGAACAAGTATATTAATTTTCAATGAATTTTGCTAACTAAACAGCTAAATATATGATATTAAATGTTTTGTATACCATACTATATGTTAGCATGGGCCAAACAAATTCTAATGATTTTCTAAGTTGTTACTCCTAATCAGATTTAAATGTAATATAAATGTTTCATTATCGAAATAAGTAAAAATATGCGACAACTCTTGTCGACTGCCCGGATGATTTAGCTGCTGTGGGCATATGTTTCGTTGCCTGGCAACCTATCTTTTTCATATAGAAACCACCTTCATAACAACTTCCCCGCAAATTGGTCACAGATTTTAGGTCGTACTCATAGCAGACAACACGACATAGACTGAGCTCTTTTTCTTGAGGAAATCTAAAGAATTTTAATCCCTGAATAGTCCCTTCGTAAAACTTACTCTGGATACCATATCCACCACTCGGATGTTTACATTTGCTTTTGTTCAACTACGAAACGTCTTCTTCAGCCGCCATGTTTAGTGACATTACAGACGAATGCGCGACCTCCTCCGTATGCAAATGAAGAAATTGCCACTCTGGTTATTTTTACTCTGTGCAGATGTTATTTTTACTCTGTGCAGATGTATGACTGTTTTTGTTATTGCACACCAGAATGTAACGCTCTTGACATTTTTTAGCGAAATTTACAAATTTCGAGAAGAGCAAATGTGAAGCACTGGATAATATTGTTATTGTTATTAATGTATGAATAAAATATTAAAAACACGTAATACATGTACTTGTTTTTTTGTCCCCCGCCTTTCGTAGAAAGTTGGGGGACTATTAAAATGGGTTCGTCTGTCTGTCTGTCTTTCTGTCTGTCTGTCTGTCTGTCCGTCACACTTTTTGGGACACAATAACTCTCTTCCAAATTGAGCTAGAATGTTCAAACTTGGTGTATGTGTTTATTAGGTCAATGCCTTGATGGAGTTCGAAGATGAGCATTTTCCGCTTAAGGTAAGCAGAGATAAGCAATTTGATTTGTTGATGCTTTGGGACACGATAACTTATAGTTCTAATTAAGTGAGATTGATGAAACTTGGTGTATAGTTTCATTACAGTAATACCTTGACTAAGTTCGATAATGAGCATTTTCTGCTCAGGGTATATGCTTATTAGGTCAATGCCTTGATGGAGTTCGAAGATGAGAATTTTCCGCTTAGGGCAAGCAGAGATAGGCAATTTGATTGGTTGATGCTTTGGGACACGATAACTTTAGTTCTAATTAAGTGAGAGTGCCGAAACTTGGTGTATAGTTTCATTACAGTAATACCTTGACTAAGTTCAACAATGAGCATTTTCTGCTCGGGGTATGCAGAGCGATACGCTATTTGATTGGTCGAGACTTTGGAACACAATAACTCTCCTTCTAATTGAGTTAAAATGTTCAAACTTGGTGTATATGCTTATTAGGTCAATGCCTTGATGGAGTTCGAAGATGAGCATTTTCCACTTAGGGTAAGCAGAGATAAGCAATTTGATTGGTTGATGCTTTGGGACACGATAACTTCAGTTCTAATTAAGTCAGGGAATATTTTACTTTTTATACGCCCACATTTTCATGTGGACGTATATTGTCGTCGCCCCTGTTCGTCCGTCCGTCCACAATTGTTTGTGAACAGTCTACAGGTCACAATTTTTATCTGATTTCAATGAAACTTGAAATATAGGTTTATCACCCTAAGATCTCGGTTCCTTTCGATATTGGCATGTATCGGACCGTAACTTCATGGGTTATGGCCCCTGATTGTACGAAAAATGACGTTTTTTAGCTTGTGAACAGTGTAGAGGTCACAATTTTGAACCGATTTGGATGAAACTTGAAATGCATGTTTATAAACCAAAGATCTTGGTTCCTTTCGATATTTGCGCCATTTGGATCGTAACTTCCTGAATTATGGTCCCTGATTGTCCGAAAAATCGCCCATTTTAGCTTGTGGTCCCTATGGAAGTCAAAATTGTTATCCGATTTAAAAAACCGTTTGATTATATCACCGTGCCATGGTTATGAAGGTTGAGTTTGAATTTCGTGAAAATCGGACCAAAATTGACAGACAAAATGGCCGCCATTTGTACGCGAATAGTGTGAAAATATGTTATATCAAGGTTGTGAACAGTGTAGAGGTCACAATTTTGAACCGATTTGGATGAAACTTGACATGCATGTTTATCACCCAAAGATATTGGTTCCTTTCGATATTTGCGCCAATCAGATCGTAACTTCCTGAATTATGGCCCCTGATTGTGCGAAAAATCGCCCATTTTAGCTTGTGGTCCCTCTGGAGGTCAAAATTGTTATCCGATTTAAAAAAACGTTTGATTATATCACCGTGCCATGGTTATGAAGGTTGAGTTCGAATTTCGTGAAAATCGGACCAAAATTGACGGACAAAATGGCCGCCATTTGTACGCGAATAGTGTGAAAATATGTTATATCAAGGTTGTGAACAGTGTAGAGGTCACAATTTTGAACCGATTTGGATGAAACTTGACATGCATGTTTATAACCCAAAGATCTTGGTTCCTTTAGATATTTGCGCCAATCGGATCGTAACTTCCTGAATTATGGCCCCTGATTATCCGAAAAATCGCCCTTTTTAGCTTGTGGTCCCTCTGGATGTCAAAATTGTTATCCGATATAAAAAAACGTTTGATTATATCACCGTTTCATGGTTATGAAGGTTGAGTTCGAATTTCGTGAAAATCGGACCAAAATTGACGGACAAAATGGCCGCCATTTGTACGCGAATAGTGTGAAAATATGTTATATCAAGGTTGTGGACCTTATAGAGGTCACAATTTTGAACCGATTTGGATGAAACTTGACATGTATGTTTATAACCGAAAGATCTTGGTTCCTTTCGATATTTGCGCCCATCGGATCGTAACTTCCTGAATTATGGCCCCTGATTGTCCGAAAAATTGCTTTTGTTCGCTTTTGGTCCCTCTGGAGGTCAAAATTATTATCCGATTTAAAAAAACTTTGGTCCCTTTCGATATTTGCGCCCATCGGGTCATTACTTCCTGAATTATGTCCCCTGATTGTACGAAAAATCACCCTTTTTAGCTTGTTGTGCCGCTGGAGGTCACAATTATTATCTGATTTAAAAAAAACAGGTTTGATTATAAAAACCAAACAAATTCTAATGATTTTCTGATAATTCCTTAATATGTGACAACTCTTGTTGACTGCCCGGACGATTTGGCTGCTGTGTGGGCGTATGTTTCGTTGCCTGGCAACCTATTTTTTACATTTGATTAGCAGTTTCCAGAAAAATTGTGTAAGAATGCTAATCAATTGTATAATTGAGTAGCAAAATTTACCAATTGATTAGCAGTTTTTATACGCTTACATTTTTATGTGGACGTATATTGTCGTCGCCCCTGTCCGTCCGTCCGTCCACAATTGTTTGTGAACAGTCTACAGGTCACAATTTCTATCCGATTTCAATGAAACTTAAAATATAGGTTTATCACTCTAAGATCTTGGTTCCTTTCGATATTGGCATGTATCGGACTGTAACTTCATGGGTTATGGCCCCTGATTGTACGAAAAATCACGTTTTTTAGTTTGTGAACAGTGTAGAGGTCACAATTTTGATCCGATTTCGATGAAACTTGAATTGCATGTTTATAACCGAAAGATCTTGGTTCCTTTCGATATTTGCGCATATCGGATCGTAACTTGCTGAATTATGGCCCCTGATTGTCCGAAAAATCACCCTTTTTAGCTTGTGTTCCCTGTGGAGGTCAAAATTGTAATCCGATTCAAAAAACCGTTTGATTATATCAGCGTTACATAGTTATGGGGGTTGATTTCGAATTTCGTGAAAATCGGACCAAAATTGACAGACAAAATGGCCGCCATTTGTACGCGAATAGTGTGAAAATATGTTATATCAAGGTTGTGGACCCTATAGAGGTCACAATTTTAAACCGATTTTCATGAAACTTGAAATACATGTTTATAACCGAAAGATCTTGGTTCCTTTCGATATTTGCGCATATCGGATCGTAACTTCCTGAATTATGGCCCCTGATTGTCCGAAAAGTCACACTTTTTAGCTTGTGTTCCCTGTGGAGGTCAAAATTGTCAAAATTGTTATCTGATTCAAAAAAACGTTTGATTATATCACCGTTACATAGTTTTGGGGGTTGAGTTGGAATTTCGTGAAAATCGGACCAAAATTGACAGAAAAAATGTCCGCCGTTTGTACGCGAATAGTGTGAAAAAATGTTATATCAAGGTTGTGGACCCTATAGAGGTCACAATTTTTAACCGATTTTCATGAAACTTGACATGTATGTTTATAACCCAAAGGTCTTGGTTCCTTTCAATATTTGCGCCCATCGGATTGTAGCTTCCTGAATTATGGCCCCTCATTGTCCAAAAAATCACCCTTTTTTGCTTGTTGTCCCACTGGAGGTCAAAATTATTATCCGATTCAAAAAAACGTTTGATTATATCACCGTTACATGATCATGGAGGCTGAGATCAAATTGACAGACAAAATGGCCGCCGTTTGTACGCGAATAGTGTGAAAAAATGTTATATCAAGCTATAGAGGTCACAATTTTGAACCGATTTTGATGAAACTTGACATGTATGTTTATAACCCAAAGATCTTGGGTCCTTTCTATATTTGCGCCCATCTGATCGTATCTTCCTGAATTATGTTCCGTGATTGACCAAAAAATTGCCTTTTTTAGCTTGTGGCCCCTCTGTAGGTCAAAATTATTATCCGATTTAAAAAAACGTTTGATTATATCACCGTTACATTGTTATAAAAGATGATGTGGAATTTCGTCAAAATTGGACCAAAATTGACGGACAAAATGGCCGCTGTTTGTAGCCGAATAGTGTGAAAATATGTTATATCAAGGTTGTGGACCCTATAGAGGTCACAATTTTGAACTGATTTTGATGAAACTTGAAATACATGTTTATAACATAAAGATCTTGGTTCCTTTCGATATTTGCGCATATTGGATCGTAACTTTCTGAATTATGGCCCCTGATTGTACTAAAAATCGCCTTTATCACCTTGTGGTCCCTCTGGAGGTAACAATTATTACCTGATTTAAAAAAACGTTTGATTATATCACTGTTACAGGGTAATATAGGTTGAGTTTGAATTTCATGAAAATCGGACCAAAATTGACAAACAAAATGACCGCCGTTTGTACGCAATGGTGTAAAAATATGGTATATCAAGGTTGTGAACCCTATAGGGGTCACAATTTTAATACGTTTTTTATGAAACTTGAAATCTTGGTTCCCTGCGATATTTGCGCATATCGGATTGTAATTTCCTGAATTATGGCCTCTGATTATACGGAAAATTGCCTTTATGGAGTTCAAAAACATTTGATTATATCACCATTACACTGTAATGAATTTTCAGTTTGAATTTTGTGAACATCGACTAAAATTGATGAACAAAATGGCTGCCATTTTTACACGAATAGTGTAAAAATATGGTATATCAAGGTTGTGTACCCTGTAGAGGTCACAATTTTAATTCGATTTTGGTCAAACTGAAAGATCTTGGTTCCTGTTGATATTTGGACATATCTGATCGTAACTTCCTGAATTATGGCCCATGATTGTACGAAAAGTCGCCATAATATTAAATGTTTCGTATCCAGTGGAGGTGACAGCTTATTCCATAATATTAAATGATTCGTATACTTTATATTAGCATGGAGCAGAACTTTATAAAAACCAAACAAATTCTAATGATTTTCTGATAATTACTTAATATGCGACAACTCTTGTTGACTGCCCGGACGATTTAGCTGCTGTGTGGGCGTATGTTTCGTTGCCTGGCAACCTATTTTTTAGTATGTAATAGAATTCTTATTTCACATAATTAGGCCTATATGTGACAATAACAATACCCACATTATTTGTATTACCAAACGGCAATCTCGAAACCAGAAATAGTTTTGAAGAAATTTCTCTAGTGAATCGGGGTAGGCATTTTCCCGGAAAATGATATGTAATTCCTATGCGCGAAAGTTCTCGTTTATTTGCGTCGTACGCCCCTGATTTTACGTGCCTGGGTGACCGAATCACTTAAAAATAGACCCACGCGTAGAAAAATAGATCTTTACAAAAACTTGAATTTCTTCGTTTAGGATCCAATTTTTTATGTCAGCGAGTTGACTTTGACTCAAGGATCATTTTACAACAAACGACGATCCGACCTCTAGTTTTCGAGAAATCGACCCAAAAAGATTGACCAATCAGAGGTCAGAATGGGCGGGGCTTAGGTTTGAAAAAAATGGACGGTCTAATGTGCCAGAGGCCTTCGGCTCCGCGGCTGCCTCTGGGAATGAGATTGACCATACGGTTGTTTATATTTATATATAAAATAAAAATAAAAGTATGTGACCACATGTTATTCTTTGTACGAAACCTGGACATTCTTTATTTACTTCATACTCTAGTCAGATCTTTTCTGCGTCATATTTCCTCACCCAATCTTGAACTGTTGCTAATTTTAATGTCGAATTTGAAGACAGAACATAATATCATGTGTTTGAATTTCGCGACGTACCCTCGATCATCCGGTAATTTTATCTTGTAGTGTTTTGAATGTCTGTCTTGACGAATGTGACTTACAACAGATATAGAAAGAAAGTATGTAGTGTTGTCATCTCTGTCATCAAAACTTTTTACGTCTATAAATAGCAGACGTCAACATGTACTGCTCTCGTTCCACTGGACCGTTGCAGAGGCACGTAAAGAGTCTTGATGATATAGACAATAAAATTGTGAGATTTCAGATTTGTTTTGATGTGTTTTACGATACTGAATGGTTTTAAAGTTAAAATTAATTTTCAAAACTTTGATTCGCGCTGAAGCAGGGTTTTAAGCTAATAATGCTAATCAAATATGAATTTGATTCGCAAAATCGGACGTTTGAGTCTCAAATTGCGATACGAACCCGGTTAAAATATTCCCTGAATTAAGTGAGTGTGATGAAGTGAGCATTTTCTGCTCAGGGTAAGCAGAGCGATAAGCAATTTGATTTGCCTAGACTTTGGAACACAATAACTCTACTTTGAATTGAGTTAAAATGTTCAAAATTGGTGTGTATGCTTATTAGGTCAATGCCTTGATGGAGTTCGAAGATGAGCATTTTCCTCTTAGGATAGGCAGAGATAAGCAATTTGATTAGTTGATACTTTGGGACAAGATAACTTAGGTTCATCTTGATTGATGGTTTTTATGCCAATACAATGACTGCATTCTCATTCAGTAATGGATTCGACAGTAACAGTGTATAGAAACGATTGACTCGGACACGAGGGTGCTTTTGTCAAGCGTGGGGGCACTTTTGTCTGCCTTTAGGGTCCCCCTAACTAGGATACATTTTCATTTTTCTCGTCAGTTTTAGCAATTTTCTTTATAAAACACTTTTGGATGACACTTCGTGTACAGTTTGATTGCTCGATATGTTTGAAAAAAATAAATGTGCGATTAATTAATATGTGTCATCTATTTATTTTGGGATTTCGGCGGGGGACATCAGCCTCACTGTTGGCTTTTTTTTTAATTTGTGGGATGAAACGGCCCGATATAAGTGGGATGAAATGACACTTGTAATTTTGGGATGAAAAAGCCTGGATGAAACAGCCCAGGGTGAAACGGTCGTGGGATGAAGACATAGTAAAGTAAAAGTTGTCTTTGTAATATATTTTTGTTTGTGTTCTCTATATTTAGGGAATTTGAAAACAATGTGGAAACAGTTGATTTGTTATCTATCAAAAGAAGTATAACCATGGCAATGAAACAGCTGTTTGGTGAGGTAGGTGGAAAACAATTTATATATTATGATGCACTATGATGTTTTTTGATGTCACTATTAAGTAGCAAATTGTAAAATGTCTGCATTGCAATTTGTTATTTGGGTATATACAGAAGAATGTTTATGGAGCAGAATTCACAACATTATTCGAACTCTTAGTCTTTGTAAAGCTTAATTATATGTTAGCTTTTAAGATATATCCGGATCCTGGATCTGATCCTGTGGAAGAAAATGAATAAAAGCTTAATATGAAATAGGACTAATTATTTAGGCAAAATGGTGGCTTGTAAAAGTCAACTACAGTTTACATAACCAGATATTAATTTCTTACAATTAAACATGAATGCAAACTTGAAACCTTTAACAAGATCATATATTAGAACTGTCTAGGGAAATAATAACATTTGGTTAGCATTAAAATATTATACAGATATAGCCTACATGTAGGCCTATATACCGTCATAGCCTAACAATAACAATTGAATGTGGTTAGCTCTTTTTGTATATTTCTACATTAAGTCATAAAAATCACAGTTTGATTGAACATGGGACAGCTAAGTGATCTTGCAGCATTTTAAATAATACTGAACACAGACATCAAGGTCTCACACTCACACGTGGGTGTGGAACCCTAACGTGGCCTGACTTCAAAGGTAAAACATGGTAAATCACACCAATGTCACGAATGGAAAATAAGCTAAATATTTGCTTGGAAAAGCAATCAATTCAGTTATGACAATAAACAATTAAAGAACTAAATACCTGTGGAAGAAAATGAATTAAAGCTTAATATGAAAAAGGACTGTTTATTTAGGGAAAATGGCGGCTTTTTAAAGTGACCTCAGGGATCGAAATTCCCTTTATTTGCGTGCCGAGCGCACGGGTAAATTTGATATGGCACGGATGAAATTGAACAGCTGTGCCTTGTGGGCACGCCTGAAAAATCACTTAACTTCTAAAATTTTTATCAAACTGACAAATATTTTGGACCTTTCCAACAATCTTAGCCATCTGTGCCTCATCAATCAACGAAGACTCAAGTCGAGCAGTCGACGACCTGCCATCACTATTACTATCAATGTAACTTTGTATTGTATACACTAAAAAATACGCGTCTGGATAACAAAATCTAAAAAAAAGAACCTACGGGAAATTTGTTTATTGTTTCTAATGCGCATGACAGGAAATCTGAGAAGTCAAAACAATTTTAAGTTTCTTTAAACCTCCGACAATTAATAATGCCAACTCTGAGAGTTTTAACACCAGTTCAGCTGAGTGCAACACATCTGACACAAGTAGGCCTAATGAAAATCAGAGTGCCGGTAAACATAAATGTGACGATACGAGTGAGAGTGACTCGACTCCCGAGTGAGGACGTGTTAAAACAATTAAAAATTAGTGAAGATTTATTTAGATGGCAAGAAAGTGTATAATTAAAATACATTTTCCTAAATAACTGTGCAAAATGTGTAATGTGCTCAATTATAAAACAACACTCATTGAATTATTTTAGAATTTTTATTGTTATAATCATCTCCATGCTCTGATGGCACACTTCGTTTGGTCAGGGCACACATAAATTTGAAATTGGGTGCCTTAAGGCACCCTGAGAAAAAATTGCATTTCTATCCCTGGACCTATGCAGCCTCACTCATTGAAGATTTTAGTAAATGAGTTATCTCCCTTTAAGGATCAGACCACTATTAGATCAATGGCACTAACAATACTCTGTAAATATTAATGGCTTAATCTTAAAAATAAAATGAATACCTCCCCCCCCCCCACCTATTTCATAGCAAACCCCAACATCTTAACTTAGTAATTGGTATCTATCATAATATGCTTGCTTCAAGGCATGTGTCTTACCCACTTAACCACCACGCCTCCTCCACTTGATAAAGTTTAGTACCTTTGAACTTTATCTTTTTTTTTAAGGTATGTAAATATAAATATTCCCGAAAACAACTTGAAAAGTTGTACGCTATTAAACTCTATTAATTGCTTGGGAGGAGGTGGGTACTAGATACTGAAAACGATATAAATAATGCACAATGGCTTGACTTCTCCTTTAATGTATTGCTGGTATTTGCAGGTTGGTGCTAGTACATGTGTTGATGTTCTCAAATTTGATGAGAAGAATAAATGGTCTATTGTTCGAGTTGATTCCAGGTAGGGAGTAACTGCAGTAGAATTCAGCAGCTGCCACTCAAGGAAATTTTCATAACTAATTACTTGCTAGGAGTGACAGTGACCTGTTTGTACAATCAAAGTGTTTGTAATAGTGCCGATATCAAGTAAAATTTTACACATCAATGCAAATATCAATGCATCAGGACATTTGGCTGTCGCTGAAACTTACTATTGGAACGAAAATTCTTTTACTCAAATCTCTGATATAAATTCTATAAATGTGTTATTTTGTACCTACATTAACTATATATAGTGCCTTCCTTTGTACAGAAAATTATGAAATATTTTTATTTTATCGACAAAGCACAAGTCGAAAAAACTATCAAAGATTTTTTCAGTGATTTTTAGGAGAATTTTGTTTAATTTATAACTACCGTATTTTACGGGGTATATGTCAATGCGGAGTATAAGTCGAATTGTCATATTTTACTTTTTTTCCAACCTCCATTCATATATAAGTCGAAGCTGTATCTAAGACGAATGTTTGTTAACTCCACGGTAGCAATCTATTATCGAGTTTCGGGCCTAGTAGTGTAATATAATACTGTGCCGGTGTACGCCAAGAAAAATTGGCTGATAATATTAATTAGGCCTACGATAAAACAATAAGTTTATAAATATAGGACTAACTTGTTTAATATTCCAAGTTGTGGTCTTGATTCATTTGATTTTATTACAATATATCCGATAGCAATAAGACAATGCAGTCTCTGTTTCTAATCACATGTGTATATAAAATATGTTACTAAATAGTATGATTGGTTAATTTAATTCAAAACTAAAAGTAGAATCTCGCGAGATGCGTGAAATCACCAGAAACGGAAACATGCCATTTCTGATGAATGTCTGAGAAAAGATAGTATTTTGATACCGTATTCTTGGGTTGATAATATTTTGGAGGGAAGGGGGGAGGTTTTTATACGCCCACATTTTCATGTGGACGTATATTGTCGTCGCCCCTGTCCGTACGTCAGTCCAAAATTGTTTGTGAACAGTCTACAGGTCACAATTTTTATCCGATTTTAACGAAACTTAAAATATAGGTTTATCACCCTAAGATCTCAGTTCCTTTCCATATTGGCATGTATCGCATTGTAACTTTTTTTTTTAACTTGTGAACAGCGTAGAGGTCACAATTTTGAACCGATTTGGATGAAACTTGAAATGCATGTTTATAACCCAAAGATCTTGGTTCCTTTCGATATTTGCGCCCATCGGATCGTTACTTCCTGAATAATGGCCCCTGATTGTCCGAAAAATCGCCCTTTTTGGCTTGTGGTCCCTCTGGAGGTCAAAATTGTTATCTGATTTAAAAAAGCGTTTGATTATATCACCGTTCCATGGTTATGAAGGTTGAGTTTGAATTTCGTGAAAATCGGACCAAAATTGACGGACAAAATGGCCGCCGTTTGTACACGAATAGTGTGAACATATGTTATATCAAGGTTGTGGACCTTATAGAGGTCACAATTTTGTACCGATTTTGATGAAACTTGTAATACAGGTTTATAACCTAATGATCTTGGTTCCATTGCATATTTTCCTTTATTGGATCGTAACTTCCTGAATTATAGCCCCTGATTGTACGAAAAATCACCCTTTTTAGCTTGTGGTCCCTCTGGAGGTCCCAATTATTATCTGATTTAAAAAAAAACGTTTGATTATATCACAGTTACACCGTAGTGATGGGTGAGTTTGAATTATGATTTTCTGATGATTACTTAATATGCAACAACTCTTGTTAACTGCCCGGACGATTTGGCTGCTGTGTGGGTTCGTCCGTCTGTCTGTCTGTCTGTCCGTCTGTCCGTCACACTTTTTGGGACACAATAACTCTCTTCCTAATTGAGCTAGAATTTTCAAACTTGGTGTATGTGTTTATTAGGTCGATGCCTTGATGGAGTTGGAAGATGAGCATTTTCCGCTTAGGGTAAGCAGAGATAAGCAATTTGATTGGTTGATGCTTTGGGACACGATAACTTTAGTTCTAATTAAGTGAGATGGATGAAACTTGGTATATAGTTTCATTACAGTAATACCTTTACTAAGTTCGATAATGAGTATTTTCTGCTCAGGGTAAGCAGAGCGATACGCAATTTGATTGGTTGAGACTTTGGAACACAATAACTTTCCTTCTAATTGAGTTAAAATGTTCAAACTTGGTGTATATGCTTATTAGGTCAATGCCTTGATAGAGTTCGAAGATGAGCATTTTTCGCTTAGGGTAAGCAGAGATAAGCAATTTGATTGGTTGATGCTTTGGGACACGATAACTTTAGTTCTAATTAAGTGAGAGTGATGAAACCTGTTGTATAGTTTCATTACAATAATACCTTGACTAAGTTCGATAATGAGCATTTTCTGCTCAGGGTAAGCAGAGCGACATGCAATTTGATTGGTCGAGACTTTGGAACACAATAACTCTCCTTCTAATTGAGTTTAAATGTTCAAACTTGGTGTATATGCTTATTAGGTCAATGCCTTCATGGAGTTCGAGGATGAGCATTTTCCGCTTAGGGTAAGCAGAGATAAGCAATTTGATTGGTTGATGCTTTGGGACATGATAACTTTAGCTCTAATTAAGTGAGAGTGATGAAACTTGGTGTATAGTTTCATTACAGTAATACCTTGACTTAAATCGATAATGAGCATTTTCTGCTCAGGGTAAGCAGAGCGATAAGCAGTTTGATTGGTCGAGACTTTGGAACACAATAACTCTCCTTCTAATTGAGTTAAAATGTCCAAACTTGGTGTATATGCTTATTATGCCAATGCCTTGATGGAGTTCGAAGATGAGCATTTTCCTCTTAGGGTAAGCAGAGATAAGCAATTTGATTGGTTGATGCCAGGGATCTTATTTGGCTGTTTTTTGTCGGCTTTAGCCGATTGATCTTTAATCTAGCCGATTGATAAAACAATGAATCGGCCACTATGGTATCATATATCAATCTACGTCGGCCGATTTACAAAGAGTTAATTATCATGAATCGGCCACTATGGTATCATTAATCAATCAACTTTCGGCCGATTACAAAGAGTTAATTATTACTCGTCGATTAAGAAACCCATCATGGCCGATTACAAAGAGTTAATTATTACTCGTCGATTAAGAAACCCATCACAGAGTCCGTCAATACAATCTGATTACCTTCAGCTTCAATCCTTATCGGCTTGTTTCCTAAATAAACAATTTAGTTCAGTTAATCATGCCAAGTAAAAGAATGTATATAATCCAATGTCGGTTCAATCATTTATATCTAACACAATGTTGAAGTACTTGAACACTTCGCAGAATGACAATAGAAAACGTAAATGAGATATAGCCGAAGATAGTGATGGCGGCGCTGACCTTGAACTTCAAGCATGCACGTCGTCATTGGAAATTCCAAAAGCTGCAGATCCCCCCACGTCCAATATAGGTCAACCAAAGTCGAAGTCAGGAAGACATTTTAAATCCGAATGGTTAACTACTTTCAAATGGCTTTCGTTTGACAAAAATTCAGAGAAAATGTTTTGTCTAGTAAGTTATTAATTCCGAATTACTGGTGAGCTGTCATAACAATTTCATGAAAGAACAATTTCCAAATGTAATAAAACTGATGGAAATAGGGAGGACGCTACCAGTTAGTAGTGTCGAGTGTGAGAGGGGTTTTCTAAGCAGAACGTTATCAAAACTAAGCTTAGGTGCCGTCTAAACGTAGAAACTTTAGATAACTTGATGCGGATAAGTTTAGAAGGCCCCCCTCTATGTTCCTTCGATCCACATAATTGTTTACTAAAGTGGAAAGGAATTAGATCCCGGCGACTGTATGCAGGTGACACTAAAAATAAATTAATCTGAATCGAGACAATTGGTCACGTGATCGGCATCTTTCCGACTATACACAGAAATAAATATGTGCTACGTTGTTAACTTGTTATACTATTGATATGTGCTTATATATTTTGTTGTTTTTACATATTTACCAGTGAATAAGAATAAAAATAGTTTTAAAAAACATATTTGTATTTACTCATATTTTTTTTTTATTATTAAATTATAACTTCCGCTTGGTTGGACGAAACAATGAAAGCAAAAGTAGGACTAGGAATATGCATTTTGCAAAGTACTGAAATTTGACTGTAAAAGTGTGAATATATCGACTTATGAATACAAGTATGCTATTAAAACAAAGGTTTTGTTTATTAACGGTTTATATTCAGGGTTTAAGGTAATATTATTCTTAATACGATATGCAGTTATGGTCGTGAATAGAATATGCATAAAGACGACTATCTGTTAAGGCGACCCGTGGCCGGTTCATTTCAAAATGAAGTAAGAACCCTGGTTGATGCTTTGGGACACGATAACTTTAGTTCTAATTAAGTGAGAGTGATGAAACTTGGTGTATAGTTTCATTACAGTAATACCTAGACTAAGATCGATAATGAGCATTTTCTGCTAGGGGTAAGCAGAGCAATAAACAATTTGATTTGCCGAGACTTTGGAACACATTAACTCTCCTTCAAATTGAGTTAAAATGTTCAATATTGGTGTGTGTGCTTATTAGGTCAAAATGCCTTGATTGAGTTCGAAGATGAGCATTTTCTTCTTAGGGTAGGCAGAGATAAGCAATTTGATTGGTTGATACTTTGGGACAAGATAACTTAGGTTCATCTTGATTGATGATTTTTATGCCAATACAATGACTGCATTCTCATTCAGTAATGGATTCGACAGTAACAGTGTATAGAAACGATTGACTCGGACACAAGGGCCCTTTTGTCAAGTCTGGGGGCCCTTTTGTCTGCCTTTAGGGTCCCCCTAACTAGGGTACATTTTCATTTTTCTCATCGGCTTTAGCATTTTTCTTTATAAAACACTTTTAGATGACACTTGCTCGATACGTTTGAAAAAGATAAATGTGCGATTAATTAATATGTGTCATCTATTTATTTTGGGATTTCGGCGGGGGACATCAGCCTCACTGTTGGCTTGTTAAATAAAGAAATAAACAAGCAAAGAAAAATCTACACATATTTCTATTGAGAGGATAGTGCATTCGGCATTAGACAGTAACCAGAGTTTCCGATAACTGGCATTTTCCGGTTTTATACCGGTTAATTTTAACGTGTACCAGTAAATTATCATCACGGCGGTCCATGGACCAGTAATCAATGATAATGGAAAATCATAAACTTCAACAAAATTAACTGCTACTTTATTTTTCCTATTAGTAACTCGTGTCAAACGTCTGGTGCTGATGTTGGCTGTCGAAACGTGGTGCTATTTATAGTAACATGAGTATGACGGTTTCTTCTGTTGTGAAGGTCACTGCTAAATCAAAGTCACCATGATCTTCACAATATGACGCCAGAGCAGACAAATCTTTCGTCCTTTTAAGGAGGTAGTGATGCATGTATCGAGTGCAAATGAAATATCGTTATATCTTTGGTAGTTCTTGTGAGTAGTGTACCAGCAGAGGAAAGACGGGTTTACGTTGGCAAAATATAATATATGTCTCTGCGTAATTAATCGTTTATCGCAAAATATAATATATGTCTCTGCGTAATTAATCGTTTATCACAGCACCATCGTTTTTGTCTGTCACCTTTTAGTTTTTATTCATTCGACGATGATAGACAAACGACACAATGATTACGTGACAGCCACAATTGAAATTGCTTTAAAATAAAATGCGTTCACCCAATTCCAGTGATGTCACGTGTCATCGGTATTCTGAGATTTTATCGGAAAAGTATATTATTGATGACTGTTTCTCTGAGTATTTTCGGCGTTCTATCAGTGGATTATATTCAATGAAGATTTAAATTGAACTAACAACTGGTCTGTGAAACCATCAAATGTATGATCCAATTACTATCTACATGTAATTCATATGGAGCGTCAATCAAAGAGTTGCAAACTTTGTGATTCACAATACAATCCATGACGAGACCCGCCTGGCTTATTTCAACTATATGTTTCATTTTCGCAATATGTTTCATTTAAAAGATTCACTAGTGGAAAATAAATTGTTTTCACTAGATTGGTAAAAAAACGAGTGGACAGGTATTTTTGACCTCTACCGGTATGGTGTACCGATAAATTTTGAAGCAGTAGCTGAAATTTTTTTGGGAGATTTCATTTTTTTTTCTATTTTCATCCGTACATAAGTTGAAGCCGAGTATAAAAAGAAGTCTGGACTTTGGTGGAAAAAAGTATCGACTTATCCCCTGAAAAATACGGTAAATATTGACTGCTGGCTGAGTTTGAGGAGTTAATGTTTATTACAGAGATGTAACAAAGGGGGGGGGGGAATTTATTGTGACTGCTTGCAAGGAGATGTCGCTGAGTAGCAGTGGCTGCTCAAACAGATTCAATTGTAAATGAATAATTTTGTATTGAGTTGCTAGAGACACAGTGCCGTAAAACTTTGGTTATAATTAAGATTTGTGAAGCATAGATACAGAAAAAGACATTCCCATGGTTAATGTGGAGTCCATGATGTAGATACGTGGGTCATTCCATGTCAAGAGGATCAATTTTCAGAAATTTGGGAAATTGACCCCCTTGGTAAAATCTGGAAAAAAATATATGTTATTGTACATGTAAAATCTAGAAACTGTGCCAAATTTGAGTTTCATGAGTTACCAATAAGTTGTCGAAACAAAATATATATCAATAATTTATTACTTGAGTTTCAGATATCTTGATTTGTTTGACCTTTCTAGTGAAGATATACAGCTCAAATTTTGTAGTCTTGAAGAACTTATGGCGTAGATTATGAATCTGCAATCAAATGACAGTTAAGAGGTAGGGTTTGCTGCATGCTCTGTGGCCATGAAAACCGAAAAACATATGAAAATGCATCAGTCTTCATTAAATTCCCAGAAAATTGGCCTTGAATATGGTTTCAGGCACTGTCACAAAATTGGACCTTTGGTTCTCTTGGGGGCGGATTGACGGTCGTGTACTTATATAGTTCCCATTAACAAAACACAATATGATTTAAATATCTTTATATAACTACAGTTATATATCAATACAGTTATAACATATATATATATACTCTCCCAGAAAAGAAACACAAAGTTACATTTCGTCGTCAGTATATCCTGGCTCTACCATCACCTTCTTGCATCAAGAACAGCGACAATTGAACCAATCTGCTCTCCAGTGTTGCCGTGGCCATACCCTCAGTGTCTGAACCCATTAAAGTTGGATTTCATGGTGTCGGCGTATTTCAAAACAGAAGCTCTAACAGGGACGTTTGCCTCGTTATTCAGTTTCAAGTAGGCGTTTACGGACTGTCTGGTACGGAATTTTACGCCGTCCGGGAATTGCTGCTGCAGTAGAGGTCGCTGTTGAAAACCATTTACTCCAATGACGTAACCGGTTCTCTTGGGTGCGGATTGACGGTCGTGTACTTATATAGTTCCCATTAACAAAAACACAATATGATTTAAATATCTTTATATAACTACAATATATACCAGAAAAGAAACGCAAAGTTACATTTCGTCGTCGGTATATCGAGTGTTTACATGTGCAACTGATTTGGAAACTGAGAACCCCGGGATTTTAAAGACCTTAGATGTAGGTCTTGAAGTTGTTAAATTCATGGTTCTTGGTGTAATCAAACGATAACAAATTTCGAGAAAGATGATGACCAGTCACAATTATTAGTAACATTACCTTTAAAACCAATAATGAATTTCTTTTATCCTTACATAATGACATTAAAACAAGTAAAATTTATGGAAAGAACAACTTCGTGTAAATAACAAAATGATGAAAAATGGGTTGTGCGTTTCTTTTTTTGGAGAGTATATATTCATGTAATTATTCTCTAATGATGAGTTCGTTTCACAGATTTAAACACGGCGAATCACATTTTTACAAAGATGACAATGAGTTGGTAAGTGTTCACACAGCAATCACTAAACAAAATATTTGACTCTCCGCGGCACATTTATGATGATAAGGTTTATGAGTTATTCATGTAGATCTTTTCAACACCATATAATAACTAACAATGATGGTAACACTAACCGTAGCCCATTAACATGATCAGAAACAGAATCAGGACATATTCATGTCATAATCAAAATCAGATCACCTATAAAACATAATACAATGTTTAACAAATCATCAAAATATTTCTACATTTCTACAATAATTAACATTACAAAAATCAAACAATACTTACAAGTATTTGTACTAATTATTACTCATTAATTACACAGATTACCATTAAAGTTCTCCTGAAGGCCATTGGCAAGCTAAACCCAACCAAACAACCAAATCCGAAAGAATGTGTCTATGAAATCACCTGCATATGTGACGGGATATACGTGGGAGAAACAAGACAACCTTAAAATAAGAGAGTTAGTCAGCATAAATCAAAATCCTCTACCACCAATTCAGCTGCGGCCCAACACATGCTATCCAACCCAGGACACAGAATTAAAACATATGTATGGCAATTATGGCCCCCGATTGTCTGAAAAATTGCCCTTTTTAGCTTGTGGTTCCTCTGGAGGTCAAAATTATTATCCGATTTAAAAAAACGTTTGATTATATCACCGTTACATGATAACCCAAAGATCTTGGTTCTTTTCGATATTTACACCCATCGGATCATAACTTCCTGAATTATGGCCCCCGATTGTCCGAAAAATTGCCCTTTTTAGCTTGTGGTTCCTCTGAAGGTCAAAATTATTATCCGATTTAAAAAAACGTTTGATTATATCACTGTTTCATGATAATGAAGGCTGAGTTCGAATTTCGTGAAAATCGAACCAATATTGACGGACAAATTGGCCGCCGTTTGTACGCGAATAGTGTGAAAATATGTTATATCAAGGTTGTGGACCCTATAGATGTCACAATTTTGAACCGATTTTGATGAAACTTGACATGCATGTTTATAACCCAAAGATCTCGGGTTTTTTTTGATATTAGCGCCCATTGGATAGTAACTTCCTGAATTATGGCCCCTGATTGTACGAAAAATTACCTTTTTTTTTTTAGCTTGTGGTCCCTCTGGGGTCAGAATTATTATCCCATTTAAAAAAACGTTTGATTATATCACAGTTACATCGTAATGAAAGTTGAGGTCGAATTTCGTGAAAATCGGACTAAAATTTACAGCTGTTCTTGTCAGGCCATCCATCCTTCATCACGAACATGGAGAAACCACGCTAGAAAATCTAGATGAACTTTGTCACCCAATGCAGGGATCAAACACCCAACCTCAAGGCAACCGAGCCAGCATCTTACCCACTTAGCAACATGATCCCCAGTCGAATTTGAAGCCTACTGAAATGAACCTTTATAACCCAAAGATCTTAATTCATTTCAATATTTCCACATATAAAATTCTAACTTAATGAGCAGGAAAAATCACTTTCGGTATTGCTTGTTCTCTATCCATCTCTCGAAAATGTGGGCGTATCTTGCCTGGCAGTGCCAGCCTATCTTCTTAGCTTGTGGTCCCTCTGGAGGTCACAATTATTATCCGATTTTAAAAAACGTTTGATTATATTACCGTTACACTGTAAAGAAGGTTGAGTCTGAATTTCGGGGAAAATCGGACCAAAATTACCATACAAAATGGCCGCCGTTTATACGCGAATACTGTTAAAAATTTGTATATCATTTTTGTGGACCCTGTAGAGGTTACAATTTTAATTCGATTTTGATGAAACTTGAAATGCATGGTTATAACCCAAAGATCTTGGTTCCTTTTGTTATTTGCACATATCCGATCGTAACTTCCTGAATTATGGCCCCTGATTGTCCGAAACATCGCCAATGGTCCCTCTGGAGGTCACAATTATTATCCGATTTAAAAAAACGTTTGACTCTATCACCGTTACACCCTACGGAAGGTTGAGTTTGAATTTTGAGAAAATCGGACCATAATTGCCAAAAAAATGGCCGCTGTTTGTACGCGAACAGTGTAAAAGTATGGTATATCAAATTTGTGGACCATGTAGAGGTCACAATTTTAATTCGATTTTGATGAAACCTGAAATGCTTGTTTATAACCTAAAGATCTTTATTCTTTTCGATATTTGCGCATATCAAATTGTAACTAAATGAATTATGGCCTTTGATTGTAGGAAAAATCACTTTCGGTATGGCTTGTTCTCTGTCTATCTCTCGAACAATTATTATATGATTTACTAAAAAAAAACTCTGATTATATTACTGTTGCACCGTAAGGAAGGTTGAGTTCGAATTTCGTACCAAAATTGCCGGACGAAATGGTCGCCGTTTGTACGCGACTAGTGTAAAAATATGGTATATCATGGTTCTGGACTCTCTACAGGTCACAGTTCTTATCCGATTTTGACGAAAAGTAACATTTCTAGGTTGTGTACCGTCACACCATAATCATTGTCGGCTTCGAATTTCATTAATATCAGACTGGAACTGACAAACAAAATGGCTGCTCCCAATACAGTATGAAATACAGGACTTAATGAGAAAAAATAACTTTCGGTATTGCTTGTTCTCTATCCATCTCTCAAAAATGTGGGCGTATCCTGCCTGGCAGTGCCAGCCTATCTTTAACTATTATAGTGAGAACTGCCATCTCTTTATCTTATCTCCCATAATGTATCTTTAACTATCGTACATCTTACAAATAAAGAATAAAATGAAAGGTTTATAAATCAAACTTTTATTACCACAATTTGAAACCATGTTCACCAGTGGTCATAAACCGTAATGAAGAACAATAACATATAAACTATATATTTTAATGTACAAATACTGGTGACCTTCAAACATTCAGTAATACCAGCGTGAATACATATCTAATATGTAGTACATCCCTGGCAAACTATATTCTATAGTATATCTATCCCGAAGGACCCACACCTACATCAACAAGGTAAGGCAATGTTCCAATTGCCAAAAGCTTGGTCACACAGTCAAGTACTGCAAGGGAAAGACTGTGTGTGCCAAATGCGGTGGGAGTCACGCGGTGGCCGAGTGTGGGGCGGGCATTCAAACAAAATGCTCGAACTGCAAGGGTGGTCACGCAGCGAACTCCCCCGACTGCCCCAAGATACAGAGCACTAAGGCTGCCCTAAAGATACAGGGGAAGGAGAAAGTGAGTTTTAGTGAGGCCGCACTAATTCTCAAAAAGAAAGAGCGGGTGATAAAAGAAGTCAGGAAGACTGCTCCGGTTAATAAACCAACTACAGAGCCAATTCCACCGACATCAAAGCCGGAAGAACCACCCAAGGCTCTCCGCTCAGAACCACTTCCAAATACAAAGACCCCAAAGAAGAAGACCAACCCAATGAAAAGGGAGGAAGAAAAAACGAAAGCTGATGAAACTCACTTCATTCCGAAATTCAAAACGGAGAGTGGTTTCATGAGCTTCATGATTGAATTCCTGAAGGTGGCAGTCTCAAATGAAGACCAAACGACAAAAATGGCAAGCCTCCTAGGGAAACTAAGAGCGTATATGGTCAACGCAGACGCTCTAATCAACTCAATCAACACAGTCAAGAAAAGAGCTAGAGATGACGATGAGGAAGCTGAAATGAAAGATCAAGAGGTAAATCTCGCTCTACGTAGGAGGATATCTCATGTTCGCCACTACAGCACTGGCGATATGCTCAGTTGCTTGCCGGTGTTAACAACACTAAAGGCGAACAGCAATGAGGTACCTTCTATGGAAAGCGAGACACCAGTAGATCAATAGAACACAACCATTGAGAGGCATCAATCCTGATAGTCATCATGGCGGGCCAGGTAAAGGTTCTTCAACTTAACGTTAACGGACTGGCCCACAGATTTGCTGAGCTGAGAAAATACATCACCCGCAACCCCAAAGATGTAATATGCCTCCAGGAGACCAAGCTACTACCAACTAAGAAAGACATCTACCTACCCGGATATACTTGTCAGAGAAGGGACAGACCGGGCAGCACGACACGTGGCGGCGGCCTTGTCATCTACGTCAGTGATAACTTAAATTATATTTCTGTTACGCTGGACGTAGCGGCCTTGCCCTCTAGAAGCAATGGGCATAGCCATCACATTGAGCAATAATACAAAATTGACAATAGTGAATGTCTATGCACCCCCTCAAGCCACGATAAAATCAGTAGACTTCCAGTCACTTCTCGACTAGCTTCGACAGGGCGAATCTGTGCTCTGTGGGGATTTCAACGTAAAACACGCTCTGTGGGGGTCACCGAGGAATGACTGTCGGGGGACTAGCTTGTGCTCAATAATAGAAGGGAACGACCTATGCGTACTGAACGATGAGAGCCCTACTTTTGTTGGAGGAAATGCCCCACCTTCACACCTGGATCTCACGCTCTGTACGCTTGGTATGGCAAACTGCTGCGATTGGTAAGTACACGAAGATGAAACACTTGGCAGTGACCACCTACTGATAGAATTCTGCATCCAATGTGAAACAACCAGGGAAGTCTATAACGGGAAACCCAATTGGAAAATAAAAGAGGCTGATTGGGCTAACTTCCGTGTAAACTGCCTTGAGTGGAAAGAGGATGACAACATCGAGGGGTTTTACATAGGCTAAGCCTGTTCCCCAATCCCATTCAGACATCCTGAATAAAATATTGTTTATAAAAAAAAAAAACATCGCTGCCAACATCACAAGTGCTATTATAGGTGCCGCAGACGACTCAATTCCCAAGACTTCTGGAGGGAAACCAAGGATTAGAAAACCTTGGTGGTCACCAGAATGTCAGAAAGCGGTTAACGAAAGAAAGAAGGCACTACGCCTACGGAAACGCCACTACAATGAAGTCAACCACCAAAACTACCTGAAGTTGAAATACGCCGCAAGACACACCATCCGGAAGGCACAAAGCGGACACTGGATGACTTTCTGTAATGCGTTGAATCAAAACACGCAAACAGGTGTCGTCTGGAAGAAGTTGAACGCCATGAACGGGAAGCGCAGATCATTCAACATACCAAACATACAGAATGGAGATGAGTACGCTACCAACGGCAATGAAAAGGCAGACCTACTTGCGAAAGCGTTCGCTGACGCAAGCAGGGACGAAAACCAATCACCAGAGTTCCTGAAGAGAAAGGAAATCTTTTACTCACAGCACCCTTCATTAGAAATTGAACCTAATGAAGGGGCTAAACCAATCAATCTACCCTTCTCTGAGGAGGAGCTAAATAAGGCTCTTTCCCTCAAGAAGGATAGTGCGGCTGTGAGGACAAAGTAAAGTACTCAATGCTCAAACATCTGCCTAGAAATGCCAAAAGGATACTACTAAACTTCTTCAATACATCCTGGCTGGCGGGAGAGGTACCTAAAGAATGGCGGAAAGCCAACGTCATCCCTCTTCCAAAACCAGGTAAAGAGAGAACAAAGGCAGAGTCCTATCGACCAGTAAGCTTGACATTCACACTATGCAAAACCTTGGAAACAATGGTTAACATCCGACTACACTTCTATCTGGAGAGCAACCGACCGATAGACGAAAATCAAAGCGGGTTCAGGAAAGGGCGTTCAACAATGGACCACTTGGTGAGACTACAGCAAGTCATGTCGCAGGCACTCCTCTCTGGGAACCTGTTATGTGCCGTGTTCGTAGATTTAACTAAGGCTTTCGATTTAGTCTGGCTAGACGGGCTGCTCTTAGGACGTATTGGTATAACGGGCATAATGTTTCGGTGGATCAAAAGCTTTCTGAGCGATAGAAGGATACAGGTGAATGTTGGCAGATTCCTGAGTGCCGAGCAAACATTAGAAAATGGCACGCCTCAGGGGTCGGTTATCAGTCCCACTCTCTTCAATATCATGATCAACGACATACAGAAATCCTCTTACCTCGACGCCAAAACTGAGTTAGCTAAATTTGCTGATGATAGTACCATATGGAGGACAGGGAGGCATTTTTGTGAACTACAAAAGAAAAAGAATATGCAAAAGGCCTTAGACAAATTCATGGCATGGGCAAACGACTGGGGATTTAAAGGTTCGGAGAAGAAAACGGTCGGCATGCTTGTAAGCAGGTATAGTGGGATAAGCAGAATGACTCTGTGTATGAACGGGAAAACCATCGAGTTCAAAGACCAAACCAAGTTCCTTGGCGTAATCTTTGACCGAAGGCTGACCTGGAAACAGCACATCGACGAGACTGTAGATAGATGCACCAAAATCCTAAACTTAATGAGGAAAATAACGGGCAGCACTTGTGGGGCCAACACAGTTACACTAATGATGGTGTATCGTGCTCTAATACGATCTGTACTAGACTACGGCTCTCTAGCCTTTATGAACTGCGCGCCATTACGCTTAAGGAAGCTTGACACCAATACAAAGCTCTGTGTATTGCGACAGGCGTAAGGCAAGGGACTAGGAGAGAGGCACTACTGAAGAAAAGAACTAGCGACAAGGTACTGGGCTAAGATCTCTCAACTGGGCGCAAGATCTCCAACTTTTGTCAGTCTACAAAAGACAAGATATGTGAGAGATCCAAGAAAGAAAAGCTTTGGCCAAGGTATCAGGGAAACAATCAAGGAACTGCAACTGGAGGAGCTCGTGATAAATGAACACGACCCCCCAGCGATCGCCCCTTGGACTCTCCCTATACCGCCGGTCAATCTAGATCTGTTACAGAAAATCGACAAGAAAAACAACCCCACTGCTGCACGAGCTTTCTCGCTAGAACACCTGGAAGACATATGGCCGTCCGATGACTGGAACCATGTGTACACGGATGGCTCAAGCAACCCTGAAAGGGGCACCAGCTCGTTTGGAATATACCTGCCAAACGGGGAACAGGGAATAAGCAGGAAACTGCCAAATAACTGTTCGGTGTACACTGCAGAGCTTGTGGCCATTCGTGACGCTATATCATGGATTTCCCGCCAAAAGACTTGTAAGTTTGTCATTCCAAGCGACTCCCTGAGCAGTCTGATTTCAATCCAAACTGACAACTCGGACTCAAGACCAGAAGTCATTTTGGAAATCAGGCAGCTGTACCAGAGGGTCTTAGAGAAGGGAAGCAAAGTAGAGCTTGTTTGGATTCCATCACATGTCAACATTAGAGGAAACGAGGCGGCAGATCGACTCGCAAACGAAGGTCTCAAGGATACAGCACCACTCCGCACCATAGACTACAGCACCACGGAAATCTACAGTATGGTTAAAAGACAGGTCAATTCAATCTGGGAACTAAAACTCGTTGAACTTGACACATACAGATTCCGGCTGAATGACAAGATCTACACGAAGGCAGCAATCAATCACCCTAGAAGAGATATATGCAGATTTATATCGAAACTAAGGGTGAGAGAGCGGCTGCGAGACCACAAACACCAAGTCATCGTCTGTGAGTGCGGGGAAGAATGTACCACTAACCATGTCCTGGTAGACTGCGAGGTATACAAGGAGGAGAGAAGGGAACTAGTGAGAATAATGGAGACCAACAACATACCGTTCAACACTAAGAACCTACTCTTCCCTAGACCAGATCTGAAACTGCAAATCTTCGCACAAATCCACGCCCTAATGGACAAAGTTGGACTAAGTAGAATAGTGAAGTAAGAGGGGGTCATGATTAGACGGGCCCGGCATCTAAACACTAAACTACGTAGGGGATTTATACCAAACTGGCAGGATAGTGGAGTAAGGGAGACTCGGCATCTAAACACTATTCCGCCAAAAGACAGACACCAAACCTACAGAATAGGATAGTGGAGTAAGGGGAGGTCATGATAAAACGGGCCTGGCACCTAAACACAAATCCCACAAAGATGACATCTACCAAACTAAGCAGGATAGTGGAGTAAGGGGGAGTTTCGATCAGACGTACTCGGCACCTAAACACTATTCCTTAAATAAAACTGATACCAAACCCATAGAGTGGGATAGTGGAGTAAGGGAAGGCCACGATAAGACGGGCCTGGCACCTAAACACTAACCCCAAACGATGACATCAACCTACCCAGAAGCAAACGAGATCATCTACCAAATGATATGTTTTTTATTAAATAAAGGGAAGAACTTCCCACTAAACCCAATCCATGGCTTAAAGCCAAATGGAAAGATTGCAAAATCATACTCTAAAAAACAGGAATCAGCTTCGGCTCTCTTAAGTCTTGTCTGCGATATCACTTATGTGGAAGCAGACGTTAAACACCAAGTAGTAGTAGTAGTAGTATATTTTAAATCATCTATATCTAATAAAGATATTGTCATATGTGACAGACACAAATTTTCGAAAACTGCCTGGTATATTTGAGCCGAAAGAACCAGGTAGATGAGCATCCTTGAATCTGAAACTTGATGTGCTTATAGTTTGTACTAATGTCTCAAACATAATGTTATAGCCATTCTTGTCCCGTGCCATTTTGATATTTTTCAATTTTTTTGAAAGTCTGTGTTTTGGGTCGTTCCATGTCAATTATCACCCAACGAGATAAACTGTACCCCATTCGATTTTGCTAAAATTTGGTTTATTTGTGTATTGGGACTGAAAAAGCTGATAATCCAAATTTAAAGTTGCTCAGACTAATGGTTCTTAAGATACGGTCCGCCCAATTTTTGGGATTCGGCTAAAATGGGATGGGTTTGCCCGCCATTATTCAAATGACAATAACACACTAACCAATAGGTCAAAATTGCTGGAATAGGTATTTCTGGAATGGGAAAGATGATGGCTTGCTGTTTGAATCATAGACATCTATCTTTAGGAAAGTCTGCTGAAGGTAACTATGTATTCTCAGAGAATTATCCGTGAACATAATCCTGCTTTAAGTATAAAGACTTCGATTTGCAGCCTCAAGTGTGAATATTTAACTTGATTTAACATGCTTATAAAAGATAGTATATACCTTCATTTGTTTGAAATTCTGAAGTAAAAATGTTGAGCTAAACTTTTCAAGAAAGTTGATCTCAAGGTCACATGGTCTACAAGTCAAAAGGTCCTCACTCTCTTAAAATACACCTGGATGACAACAATAAGTTTAGATTTAGAATTCTTGTGGAATTTCCATTCCAGAAAGTCATATTCCATCAATTTTGACCAGTTAGTTACTGGGTGTTGTCATTTGAATAATGGCGGTCATGCTCATTTTGGCCGAAATACTCAAAATTGAGTGGGCCGCATCTCAGGAACTGTTAGTGGGATTGGGAATATCAGCTTTTTCAACCCTAATAAACATGTAAACCAAATTTCAGCAAAAATTGAAGGATTACTGTTTAACTCATTGGGTGGATAATTGACATGAAATGAACCAAAACACAGATTTTCAAAAAATCAAAAATATTTTGAGATGACTTCAGACAAAAATGATTTTAACTTAGAGACATTAGTACAAACTATAATTCCAAAAGGTTTCAGATTTTTAGGTGCTCAATCTACCAGGTTCAATCGGCTCGATAATTAAAGTAGATTGAAAAAATCAAAAAAATACCGAAAGGGCACTGACAAGAATGCCTTTAACATAATGAATGAGACATTTAGTACAAACTATAATTACACCAAGTTTCAGATTTTTAGGTGCTCATCTACTGAGTTATATTGGCTCGAAAATACCAGTAGCATGTGTATGGTGGCCTATCATTATCATTCAGGATTTAACAAAATTTCTTTAAAAACCTAAGTAAAATGAAAAGCAAAGTCAAAATTAAAAGTAAATTAAAAGCAAAAATTAAATCAAAAGCGAAAGTTAAATCAAAAGTCAAAATTAAATCAAAAGCAAAAGTTAAATAAAAAGTCAAAATAAAAGCAAAATTAAAAATAAAAGTAAAATCAAAATGTAAATTAAAATCAAAACACAAATTAAAAGTAAAAGTAAAACCAAAATGTAAATTAAAATCAAAACACAAATGATAACTAAAATCATTTTTAAAAGTAATTTAAAATGTAAAACAAAAATAAAAGTGAAAAGCAAAACAAAAATATTTGTCGGCCTATCGTTATCATTCAACTTTTTTTTTCACGCAAAAGTAAAATGAAAAAATATTGGTCGGCCTATCGTTATCATTCAACGTCCTTGACCCCAATCGGTAACCGTCGGTTATTTCCGATCGCCTTGACTCGACGATTTGTTCTCCCGCTGTACAAATAAAACTGAATCAAAACAGTATTTCCTTATGGGGTGTGAAACGTTTAAAGATTTGAGAAAGCAAAATATATCCAACCGTAAACGTTACTGACTAAACCTTTATCTTTTAATAATCTCTTCAATCCATCAAGCACCATAGCCCCAAGTGTTGCAGAATTTGTGATTTATATGTCCACCTAATATTAGGCTATATTACCCGTATCTATTTTATGCGCGCATGTTGGTGTTTTTGGTGGTTTTTTTTTTGTTTATTGTTGTTTTTTTTGTTTTTGGGTGGGGGGGGGGTGTATTGTCCTTTTTATTATTTTCTATATATAGACATATTGTATGTATAGCTTGTATTGTCTGTCTGTAAATTGATGCCCGTGTATAACTTTTTCATCTTTAATGGCCGCCCTAAAAGTGCGTTGCGACTCAATCAAATTCTGGTTTGTTCTTTCTATTCAATATACATTTACACATTCGTTAGTGTAATGGTAGATGTTACTGATTCCCTCTACACTACCGCCGCTTTTGGATGGGTGGCCCTCGAGACGCATCTATACCCAAGGTCAGGTTGTCACTATGAATTTTTTCGGAGAGAAGAAGCACTCCGACGCCCACGTGAGTTTTTTCGGAGAGAAGAAGCACTCCGACGCCCACGTTGGGCAAACAATGTGACAAGATACCCCGTCAAGAACCGAACCCGCTAATCCAGACAAAGAGAGAGAAATGTGGTTTAACGTCCACTCAAATCAAACTATAGGTCATTTCGGTACTGACATATGATTTAATTTTGTTTCGATAATTCGTTTGTGCGTAGGGTTCATTAGTAGTGGATAGAAACCGGAGTACTCGGAGAAAACCCACGAGGTTGGACAGGCGACCCTACTCCTTACCACGTAGTTCTTTTCCAGCATGGTGAGAGTTATCGTCCAAGATCCCCATTAGTGCCTAGGTCTTAGCCTACAAGAACAACTGCCTAAAGCGAGTAAAGTCGCTCGACAGTCGCTGCGCTATTAAAAAAAGTTAATGTCGAATCTTATTAAAAATCTTCGAATTGTAGTAATTTGTTTCACTGATGAATAAAAAGTTCATACCCGTTTACCATAGAATCAAAGCATCTACAGATTTGCGAGGTCCCCCTCCCCACTACTCACCTCAACCAGCATGCAGACGGACAGATAGGAAAAATATAAAAATTCCGAGAAAACTCATCAAAAATAATTATTAAATTTCAGTTTTTATCATGGTTCAAATCACATCAAATATACACTTTTGTGTTCTAGGATACTCATAGATTCATAAAAACGCAATGGTACACCATTTTGACATCTAAAAGTAGCAAAACAAATCGTAAAATGATAACGATGTTATACGGACTTTTTCCGTATGAAAGAAATTCGATACGTGCTACTGTATCCGTGTGCCGTAACACGTATGAGAAATGCGCACACATTGATGATGTCACAAGCAAAATCGATACGAATACGTGATACGGACCAGAAATTTATACCTGCCTAAAGTCTTTAGTGTTTGCCCAACGTGTGCCCTAACACGTATGAGAAATGCACACACAATGATGATGTCACAAGCAAAATCGATACGGATACGTGATACGGACCAGGAATTATTAGAGACTTTTGGCAAATGGCATTTTCCCTATCCGTATCACGTATCCGTGTCGTACACGTGACACGTTGCGTCAGAGTAGTTTTAGAGTTTTGGCAGATTCTAGCGTTGCGTACGTATGCGTCGCCGGGCTGAGCTTAGTTCTGAACAGCATGATGGCGGTTATCTACCAAGATCGCCAACAGTACTAGTTAAGTGCCTTGCTTACAATTTCTCGGAGTGCGTGAATTCATTCGACAGTCGCTAAGCTATTAAAAAAAACAATGTCGTATCTTATTTAAAAAGATATCTTTGACTCAACGGCAATTTTTGGTTTCACTAATTTATCATTGACACCCCTTAACCATAGAATCACATCATTTACAGATTTGCAAGATCCCATTTTTATACGCCCACATTTTCATGTGGACGTATTATGTCGTCGCCCCTGTCCGTCCGGACGTCCGTCCGTCCGTCCGTCCGGACGTCCGTCCGTCCGTCCGTCCACAATTTGTTTGTGGACTCTCTACAGGTCACAATTCTTATCCGATTTTGACGAAACTTGAAATATAGGTTTATCCCCAAAAGATCTCGGCTGCTTTCGATATTGGCATGTATCGGATGAAAACTTCATGGATTATGGCCCCTGATTGTACGAAAAATCACGTTTTTAGCTTGTGGACCCTATAGAGGTCACAATTTTGAACCGATTTTGATGAAACTTGGCATGCGTGTTTGTAACCCAAAGATCTTGGTTCCTTTCGATATTTGCGGCTATCGGAATGTAATTTCCTGAATTATGGCCCCTGATTGTCCGAAAAATCACCCTTTTTAGCTTGTGGTCCCTCTGGAGGTCACAATTATTATTCGATTTAAAAAACCGTTTGATAATATCACCGTTACACCCTAAGGAAGGTTGAGTTCGAATTTCGGGAAAATCAGACCAAAATTGCCATACAAAATGGCCGCCGTTTGTACGCGAATACTGTTAAAAAATGGTATATCAAGGTTGTGGACCCTGTGGAGGTCACAATTTTGATTCGATTTTGATGAAACTTGAAATTCATGGTTATAACCCAAAGATCTTGCTTCCTTTCGATATTTGCGCATATAGGATCGTAACTTCCTGAATTATGGCCCCTGATTATACGCAAAATCACCTTTTTTTTAGCTTGGAGGTCACAATTATTATTCGATTTAAAAAACCGTTTGATTATATTACCGTCACACCCTAAGGAAGGTTGAGTTGGAATTTCGGGAAAATCGGACGAAAATTGCCATACAAAATGGCCGCCGTTTGTACGCGAATACTGTTAAAAAATGGTATATCAAGGTTGTGGACCCTGTGGAGGTCACAATTTTGATTCGATTTTGATGAAACTTGAAATTCATGGTTATAACCCAAAGATCTTGCTTCCTTTCGATATTTGCGCATATAGGATCGTAACTTCCTGAATTATGGCCCCTGATTATACGCAAAATCACCTTTTTTTTAGCTTGGAGGTCACAATTATTATTCGATTTAAAAAACCGTTTGATTATATTACCGTCACACCCTAAGGAAGGTTGAGTTCGAATTTCGGGAAAATCGGACGAAAATTGCCATACAAAATGGCCGCCGTTTGTACGCGAATACTGTTAAAAAATGGTATATCAAGGTTGTGGACCCTGTGGAGGTCACAATTTTGATTCGATTTTAATGAAATTTGAAATTCATGGTTATAACCCAAAGATCTTGCTTCCTTTCGATATTTGCGCATATCGGATCGTAACTTCCTGAATTATGGCCCCGGGTTATACTCAACATCGCCTTTTTTTTAGCTTGGAGGTCACAATTATTATCCGATTTAAAAAAAACGTTTGATTATATTACCGTTACACCGTAAGGAAGGTTGAGTTCGAATTTCGGGAAAATCAGACCAAAATTGCCATACAAAATGGCTGCCGTTTGTACGCGAATACTGTTAAAAAATGGTATATCAAGGTTGTGGACCCTGTAAAGGTCACAATTTTAATTCGATTTTGATGAAACTTGAAATTCATCGTTATAACCCAAAGATCTTGGTTCTTTTCAATATTTGCGCATATCGGATCGTAACTTCCTGAATTATGGCCCCTGGTTATACGCAAAATCCTCCTTTCTTTAGCTGGTGGTCCCTCTGGAGGTCACAATTATTATCCAATTTAAAAAAACGTTTGATTATATCACCGTTACACTGTAAGGAAGGTTGAGTTTGAATTTCGGGAAAATCGGACCAAAATTGACAGACAAAATGGCCGCCGTTTGTACGCGAATACTGTTATAAAAATGATATATCATGGTTGTGGACCCTGTATAGGTCACAATTTTAATTCGATTTTGATGAGGAAGGTTGAGTTCTAATTTCGTGAAAATCGTACCAAAATTGCCGGACGAAATGGTCGCCGTTTGTACGCGAATAGTGTAAAAATATGGTATATCATGGTTGTGGACTCGCTACAGGTCACAATTCTTATCCGATTTTGATGAAAAGTCACATTTCTAGGTTGTGTACCGTCACACCATAATCATTGTCGGTTTCGAGTTTCATTAATATCAGACTGGAACTGACCAACTAAATGGCTGCTCCCAATACAGTATGAAATACAGGACTTAAAGATGTAGGAAAAATCACTTTCGGTATTGCTTGTTCTCTGTCCATCTCTCGAAAATGTGGGCGTATCCTGCCTGGCAGTGCCAGCCTATCTTAACCTAAAGCTAGCGCGTAGATCAAATCCGAGAAAAAATCATCAAAAATAATGATTAATTTCCATTCTTTTTTGTGATTAAATTCACGTCAAATATACACCTCCGTGTTCTAAGATACACATACATTCATAAAAACGCTATGATACAACTTTTCAGTGTCTAAAAAGACGACAGTGTTATACGGACCATCTCCGTATGAAAGCTGTTTGATACGGGCTGCCGTGTCCGTGTGCCGTATCACGTATGAGAAATACACACATATTGATGACGTCACACACAAAATTCATACGGATACGCGCTACGCACTAGCAATTTACGCTTGCCAAAAGTCTCTAATACTTGCCAAAAGTCTCTAGTGTTTGCCCAACGTGGGCGTCAGAGTGTTTCTTCTCTCCGAAAATACTTATAGCGACAACCTGACCTTGGGTATAGCAGCGTCTCGAGGGCCACCCATCCAAAAGCGGCGGTAGTGTAGAGGGAATCAGTAACGTCTACCATTACACTAACGAATGTGTAAACGTGTGTATAGAATAGAAAAGAACCGAATTTGATTGCATCGGAACGCCTTTTAGGGAGACCATATACAATATGTAAAGATAAAAAAATTATACAAATGTACCAATTTACAGACAATACAATACAAACCATACATACAATATATCGTATATTGAAAATAAAAACAGGACAAAAAAGAAAAAAAACCCAACAACATGCGCGTATAAAATAGATACGGGTAATATAGCCTAATATTAGGTGGACATATAAATCATCATGGGGCTATGATGCTTGATGGATTGAAGAGATTATTAAAAGAAAAAGGTGTAATCGTGTAACGTTTATGGTTGGATATATATTGCTTTCTCAAATCTTTATACGTTTCGTATCCCATAAGGAAATACTGTTGATTCAGTTTTATTTGTACAGCGGGAGAACAAATCGTCGAGTCAAGGCGATCGGAAATAGCCGACGGTTACCGATTGGGGTCAAGGACGTTGAATGATAACGATAGGCCGACCAACATTTTTTCATTTTGATTTACTTTTGCGTGAAAAAAAAAGTTGAATGATAACGATAGGCCGACAAATAGTTTTGTTTTGCTTTTCACTTTTACTTTTGTTTCACATTTTAAATTACTTATAAAAATAATTTTAGTTTTCATTTGTGTTTTGATTTTAATTTACATTTTGGTTTTACTTTTACTTTTAATTTGTGTTTTTATTTTAATTTACATTTTGATTTTACTTTTATTTTTAATTTTGCTTTTGATTTAATTTTTACTTTTGATTTAACTTTTGCTTTAATTTTTACTTTTGATTTAATTTTGACTTTTGATTTAACTTTTGCTTTTGATTTAATTTTTGCTTTTAATTTACTTTTAATTTTGACTTTGCTTTTCATTTTATTCAGGTTTTTAATGAAATTTTGTTAAATCCCGAATGATAACGATAGGCCACCATACATGTGAACCCTGTAATCCGATTGTAGATCCATAATCTACACAAAAAATCAACAGTACCAAATTTGAGCTGTATATTTCTTTAGAAGGTTTAAATCAAGATATCTTAAACTCAAGTAAATTATATAGATACATATTTTGTTTCGAAAACTTATTGGTAACTCACGAACCTCAAATACCCGTATCTCTGTCAATTTTTAAGCTACAAACCACAAATTTGGCACAGTTTCTAGTTTTTACATGTACAATAACACATATTGTTTCCAGATTTTTTCACGGGGGGTCGATTTCCCACCCCAGGCCCACTTAACATGGAATGACCCATGTATTTTTTGTGGCCTTTGTCTTTTATCGATCCCAACTAAATATCCCACTTTTCCATGAACTCACTCCAGTTCTTGTTGATATTTGTTCAAATTCAATATTTATAGATCACATATTATCTCACCATTTAAATTCTAACTTTTGAAATATCGTGAATGTTGTCTAGATCGTAGGAAAAAATTCTTGATACAACTTTTTAGGACTCGGTGAAATTGCAAAATTTTGATTGAGCTTACCCGAATTAACGTTATATCTTGTTAGCCTGATATAGGACAAAGTTATCGATGGAGTATGTTTAAATTTATGCAATCCTGTAAATGCAAACAAGATAAACTTATCGATATTTATTTGAAACTTGGTGGAAAAACCCGGTCAGATTTAAAAATTTTCGGACCATTCCCAATTTCCCCATGAAATTAGTAAAATATGATCTGATATTATTCATGGGCACATATGGAGGATCGGAATTCTATATAAATCCAGAATAATTCTGATGTTTTTTAGAGTTCTACCCCTTTGTACTTTAAACTTAATGAACTTTTGTAAATATAGTTTAGTACAAAGGGGAATATATAGATCTTGGTAAGATTATTCATTAGGGCATAAGGAATAACCTTACTGAATTTGAAAATTTTAGGATAGTCAATTTTGAGTTATTTTTCATAATAGATTTTTTAAAACTCGCCGGATCACCTACTGGTATTTGTTGACAATTTTTGCTGCTGATGGGAGAAGAGGACACTTGTCAGTCCCTCATCTTTGTTTAAAGGAGCTAAATCTCGATGGGTTGCAATGCTTAAAATAATAAAGTAATATGTAAACTGATTCACATTCAATCGTTTCTGTTTTACTGTAACTTCTAATCAGTTATGTTGGGCAAAATAAGTAAAGAGTCCAAATTGAATGGCAGTCTTTGAATGGCTATGTGCAAAAGGTAAGGCATTAAACCCCATTTCATTTCATTTGAATGGTTATGTTTAGACTTTAGACTCATTCATCGAGTCACTTCATTACAAATGGCACTTGAAACCATTCTAGCACATGATTTGTGTATCAATTTTAAAATGTTCATTTTGTCTTGGATATTGGATATCAAAAGCTCACGTTTTCTTGGTAAGATAACATCAATGTTGATTTAAATTGACCAATAAGCTGTGTTTGCAATTCAAAAGACTATGGATGATGATGTGTTAGAGACTTGCCTCCTTTGATATAAATTATTTACATTCTGATACTGCAGCGTATGGTAACCTATAAACAGTACATAATACAAGAGTATATGACAGGCTTATTTGGCCTGGCCCAAGTTAATTTGAAGCAAATGTGACATGGTTGCTAGTGTCTTGCCATCTCAAACGAAGTAGTCTATGGTTAAAAGCCCTACCAGACTCAACAAACATAACTAAACATACTGTTCTGAACACTGTTCAACAGTTATTCAATATTTATTATGAAAATGTATAGCTTTTCTTAAGATTAGATTTAATCTTTACTTTCAGAAGTCTTATTAAACTACGTAGTGCCTTGACTTTATATAGCAGTTTCTTAGATTCTCAAAAACCATGTGCATTCCGAGTACATCAGGTAATTGATAATTTTATAACATTTATTTGGATAAAGAATGTCTGTGACTTTTAAGACAACATAATTCATTATAGTGTATACATCTGTCTTTCATAATGAATAACAACAGTTTCCTTTAAATTGCCACCATGAGTAAGCTTAATCACCATTATGGTACGCCGAAAGCTAAGTATTTTCCGTTTTGTTATTAGGCGCCAAATTTCGGAAATTTAAAATTTTACAAAAAACTTTTTTATTTATGAATATTTTTTAGTCGTGTTGTGCACAGAATTAAAGAGTCATCTGACTTGCGCAAAAATGTTAAAAAATTTTGTCTCAGTAATTTTCCTTGGCCTCCATTGGCTAATTCAGTTTTTCAGTCCTAGATTAATTTTTTATTGTTCGATTTGTATAAAACAAAGTTCATATGCTTCATTGTCTCAATTGTCATTTTTTTTATTACCAAAAGTGTTATCTGTCGGCACCGGAAGTGGCATAATTTTACCAAAAACTACAATTTTGACAGTTAGGTACATTTTTTGAAAACAAATATTATTTTTTTGAAAAATTATATGACTCAAAGAGTGTGTCCTTTAAAGGCGCAAAAAATGTCGGAAGCAGTTTTTTTAATTTCTTTTTCATTTTCTAGCAAATTGGATTAAGAGGTGAAAAAAGGCGTAAAATTGACCTATTTACAACTCATTCAGGCTTTTCAGATTTTAAAATATTTTTACGTAACTTTTATAAACTTGTAGCTATAATCCATACGAAGAGAATGTATGTGAAAATTAGTTTGTAATATAAGCAGTTGCCGAGAAATAGTCAATTTTGCATGAGTCACTTTTCACGTAATTTTGGCTGTAAAAGAATCAATTATTATTCGATTTTCAATTTTCTTTCGCCATTGGATGCCTAATGCCATAGTGGACTATGTCAAACCATTTTACCCCTTGCGCTGCCACCGGAAATGACGTCATTTGCTCAAAACTTAAATTTTAGCCTTCAAAAAACAATATTTTATTCAAATGAGTCGTATTTGTTATTTTTTTCAAATTGTGATATTTGATTCTATTGATCAAATAGATTAAACCCATACGATCATACAGATACCACAAAATGGTTTCTAACTTGTACGGTTGCAGAGAAATGGGCGATTTTCCTTAAGTCACTTTTCAAGGTTTTTGGTCTATAAAAGTGTCAGTTATTATTCGATTTTCATAAAATTTTCACCATATGATATCTTGTGTCATTTATGATTTCATAGATCTAATTTAACATTTTCAGTATCACCGGAAGTAATGTCATTTTGGCAAAAACTGTATTTTTAGCCTTCAAAACAGACATTTTTTTCAAATGAGTCTGATTTGTAATATATTTCAAATTATGATATTTGATTCCAATCAACGAATGGATTGAACCCATACGATCATATAGATACCAAAAGATAGTTTTTATCGTGTACGGTTGCCGAGAAATAGACGATTTTCTACAAGTCACTTTTCAAGGTTTTTGGTCTATAAAAGTGGCAATTCTCATTCGATTTACATACAATTTTCGCCATTATGCTGCCTTATGCCATTTCTGATTTCATAAAACTAATTGAACATTTTCATTATCACCGGAAATAATGAAATTTTGCCAGGATCACTTACAAGTAACATATATATAAAATGAATTGATATTGCTGGATTTGGTTGATTCTTCGTCCATTTTATTTGATGTTTACAATGCTTATGTGGAAACCTGTTTGATGGTTTCATTGGTATCGGAAGTGACATATGTTTAAGGGTAACGTGGCACCGAAAGTGACGTGGCACCAGTGAAACCCGTCATTCCTGCATGCAGGTCTAGTTCTTATTATTATTATTATTATTCAGATTCCAATTTGAATAGATCTCAGCAACTACTTGTCGGATCGTTACGATTTCTTCGGTTTTACTGGGAAAGTGGGTGTGACTTAGAGGATAAAGCTATTTTGAACGTTCTGCGACAATGCGAAATGTCCGAAATCACCGAAGTTATCGTTTATGAAAATATTGCAGTAATTTTAACAATAATCATTGGATTTTAACTTTCGATACATTTTGGCATAGCCTGAGACAGGGCACATAGCTACGCTACTTTCGATTTTTGATTTTCGGCAAATCTTCGAAGATATTAGGCGCCAAATTTCGAAAATTTAAAATTTTACAAAAAACTTTTTTATTTATGAATATTTTTTAGTCGTATTGTGCACAGAATTAAAGAGTCATCTGACTAGTGCAAAAATGTTAAAAAAATTGTCTCAGTAATTTTCCTTGGCCGCCATTGGCTAATTCAGTTTTTCAGTCCTAGATTAATTTTTTATTGATCGATTTGTATAAAACAAAATTCATATGCTTCGTTGTATCAATTGTCATTTTTTTTATTGCCAAAAGTGATATCTGTTGGCACCGTAAGTGGCATAATTTTACCAAAAACTACAATTTTGACAAATATTTTCCTATTTCGAAAACAAATATTATTTTTTGGAAAAATTATTTGACTCAAAGAGTGTGCCCTTTCAAGGCGCAAAAAATGTAGGAAGCAGTTTTTTTAATTTCGATTTCATTTTCTAGCAAATTCGGTTAAGAGGCTAAAAATGGTGTAAAATTGGCCTATTTACAACCTATTCAGGCTTTTCAGATTTTAAAATATTTCTTCGTAACTTTTATAAACTTGTAGCTATAATCCATACGAAGAAAATGTATGTTAAAATTAGTTTGTAATATAAGCAGTTACCAAGAAATGGCCAGTTCTGTACAAGTCATTGTTTTCGTTATTTTGCCTGTAAAATAGTCAATTATTATTGGATTTTTATAAAAGTGACATCATTTGATTCAAAAAGCATGTAGCGTCATATCAAGTTGATTACAATTTAAAATTGACACCGGAAGTGACATCATTTGGTCAAAAACTGCATTTTAAACTTTTTAAATCAATGCTTTATTCAACCAAGAATAACTTAATATGTATTAATAATTTTAACTTTTGGTTTAAATTCACATATAAACAAAACTCATATGATCATTTAGATATTATAAAATTGTTTCTAACTTGTTCGGTTGCCGAGAAATAGACGGTTTTCTACAGGTCACTTTTGAAGGTTTCGGGGCCATAAAAGTGTCAATTATTATTCGATTTTCATAAACGTTACACCATGTTATACCTAATGCCATTTGGAATTTCATACAAGTAATTTAAGATTTTCGTTATCACCGGAAGTAACGTCATTTTGGCAAAAACTGTATTTTTAGCCTTCAAAACAGATATTTTATTCAAATGAGTCTGTTTTGAAATATTTTTCAAATTATGGTATTTGATGCCAATTAACAAATAGAATGAATTCATACGATCATACAGATACCACAAAATGGTTTCTAACTTGTACGGTTGCAGAGAAATAGCAGATTTTCTACAAGTCACTTTTTAAGTTTTTTGGTCTTTAAAAGTGGCAATTATTATTCGATTTACATAAAATTTTCACTATATGATATCGTATGCCATTTCTGATTTCATAAGACTAATTGAACATTTTCATTAACACCGGAAGTAATTTAATTTTGTCAAGATCATTTACAGGTAACAAATGTATAAAATGACTTGATATTGCTGGATTGATTGGTTGATTCTGCGTCCATTTTATTTGTGTGCAATGTTAATTTGGAAACCTGTTTAGTAGTTTCGTTGGTACCGGAAGTGACATAATATGTTCAAGGGTAACTTGGCACCGAAAGTGACATGTTTAAGGGTAACGTTGCACCAGTGAAACCCGTCATTCCTGCATGCAGGTCTAGTTATTATTATTATTATTTTTTTTTTGTGTATTTTCTGCAAATCGGATTTCTCAGAATCTAACCATAGGATCTTTCTGAAACTTTGACCTACCCCCCTATAAATGGGGTGCGAACCTTGATTAAATATATTTTCAAAACGTTTTACGAATCCGAAATCACCGAATTTTACGAACGAATGCATTTGACCTACAATGCTGTAACTTTGTGACTATTTGACCTATTTAATTAATTCTTTTTTCTATGAGTACCTTGAGACATTTACTTCAAATATGCAATTTCGGATTTTCGAATTTCGAAAATTCGTCGCTGTGATTTCGAACCGGAAGTTTAGAACAACTCGACAACTTCTTTAGTAGTTGTACGATTTTCATGAAATTTAATATGTAAGTAAACCTTAATGATGCGACTTGAAAAATGACTTTAGAAATTTTCTAAATTATCTCCCCTTGGAGAAATTGAGGATCGAAATTTTCAAAAAAATCGACGAAATATAGGTCAAATCATCTTGATTTTTTTGGGGTTACTAGCTGCGAGACCACTGATTCGTACACAAAAAATGGAGTTTGTAGCTCAACCCGGAAGTGCCACCATCTTGAAATGTAAAAACCTCAAACGCCATTTTGCTATTTTACTTACAGACACGGGAATTATATTTTCTGAATCCTTGGAGGATGGCCTAAAAAACGTCGGGAATAGAATTTTCATTTAGGTCAACTGGGAGTCACCATTTTGAATTGAAAATGAAAAATGGAAGCAATTTGAAGGGCCGAGTTTTCAGAACACAATAACTCTCCTTCTAATTAAGCTAGAATGTTTAAACTTGGGGTAGACGTTCACTAGGTCAATGTCATGATTGAGTGTAAAGATGAGCATTTTCTGCCTGGGGTAAGCAGAGATACGCATGCTGCTTTGTTGATTCTTTAGGGCACAATAACTTCGGTTAAAATGAAGGGAGGGTGGTGAAACTCTTGTCAATCGAGAGTCTAATAGCTAGTCTGTTGTGTGAAATCATTGTATCATTTTTTTTAAATATCAGGGATAGCAGAAAAAAGAGATCGAAAATCCAAAAAGTCGTATTTTTACGATTTAGAGCAATTTTAAAGGTCCTTTTCTCTTAAAGTCAACATAATATTTTTGGGGAACTTCTTGTACAAAGAGTCTTATCGGTAGTCTTTTATATGAAACCATCGATCAACGGTCCAAAATATCAGGAGTAGAAGAAGAAAGGGATCGAAAATTGAAAACGGCAGCCTTTCATTGTTAAGCAAAACATGCAGTGTGGGTGGCTACAATTTGCACATTTAGTCATCGTATAGAACTTATTCAACATTATCGAATTCCAACTGCTAATAGTAAGTGCAGGAGGGTTGCACCACACACAATTTTACACAAAAACAAATATATGGACAAGACATCATACTCAAAGACCACAAACATAAACAAATCAAAGAGAGTGAATGGATCCGGGGGCTAGCCGTAAGCGTCCACTGCGCTGTACAGTCCCGGGCCTGTGGTGACACAGACTTCACTTTGGGAATGCAACCCAAAGAAATAATTATATAGTGTCAGCATGAGTCATGATCTATTATATGTTGCAAGAATTACGAATGCAAGCATATTGTTGTATAAATTCCGCTACACAAGTAACCACATAGTTAAATGTATCAGAAGTAGGCCTAGTTCAAAACCAAATCAATAAAAGGATTGAAGTATATAAATGCATTTAGGACAAACATTGCAACCGTCACAGAAACAAAAACACAACTGAATACAAAGAAGCAAAGGAGAAGACTATCTAGGGAGACAGCCGTCTGCTGACTGAGTGGTGTGACGTGAATCTGCCGTAATAGTTGTTATGACGTCGTGGTTGAGAAGGTGCAATTTCCCGGGTAAAAGGGCGATAATCTAGATAAAATTACGTTAAAATATAAAAACTATTAGTTTTAAAGATCATGCAATTATACAAACCATAGTATAATTATTATATAATGTCCCACGTAAGAAATGCAAAACAGGAATGCTAAAGAAATCGTAAGTTATTAGTGTATTCCTAAAAAGCCTAAAAAAGGGCAATAATCCAGATAGGACTAGACATCTAGAAGCAATTTATATAGAATCATTATTCAATATGTAGTCAGTAATATCATTATAAGAAATGTAAAACTTATTATGTTGAAGAAATGGAAGTTTTGAAATTTCTTTCAAAATGCGTAATTGTGTACCACCTTTGGCCGTGCACTTAAAATTAAGAGTTTTTATTCGGGAAAGAAATAGTTCTTTATTGTTGCATATTTTTAAAAATCGTAATGCCTGTGAATAGAAAACATTGTATAGTGTCATATCTGGTATGTTACTATGAGCTGACGGGTATTTTACTACTTCAAAACCAAATTTGTCCGTTTTATCGAATATACCGACATTAAATTTGTTATTAATTATATTGATGTCCAAGTCAAGGACAGATGCATTTATAGTGCCCGAATTTTCTTTATTTAATATAAGTTCAGGAGGATATATTTCATCTTTGTATTTATTGAAATTACCATTATCATTGATTGGTGTTATGTCATCAATGTAACGGAAGGTATAATTTAGACTTTTTGCTACCTTGTAATCTGTTTTCCTTTTATGGTCTTGAAAATCGAATTCGTATTTATATAAATGTGCATTTGCCATAAATGGGGCGGGGTCAGTTCCCATTGGTAAACCAATAGTTTGTTGTATTATCTGATCCCCAACCTCAAATATGGCATTGTCAATGAGAAAATGTATAATATTTTGAAATTTTTCTTATTGAAAACTACAGTATTGGCATTGCGCCGTTTTATGATCCATCTTGCATCTTGTGAGTAGATGGCCATCAGATTTCTGCCTTTTCCAAAAGCACCATTAAAGGCCTTATCCACGAACCAATCCAAATTCTTTTTAAGGTCTGCATGTTGTAGCATAGTATATAAAGTAGAAAAGTCGAAAGTTTCTATTGATTTTGCATTGTCTTTTTGATTGATTTTATCTAAAGTGTCTACTATTGGTTTATTTTTATCAATTATGAAAAAGCTATTAATCCCAGTATAATTGCGAAGTGTTTTGCACCAAATGGCATGTTGGGCCTGGCATAATTTAAGTCCTTTAGTAATAGTCACTGCTAGAGGTTTTGTCTGGCAGATGCTGGAGGAAATTATGTATCTGAATTTTACTGGATTTTTATGAAATTTCGGTATAGAATAAATATATGGAAGGGCATCTACTTTTACATTGTCTTTTATATCATTACTCCTTTTAAACGAATATTGATTTTGTAAAATATCTAGTTTAGATAATTCCGTAATACATTTATAAGTGTTATTATTGGTGTTCGGCCAGAGTCCAACTTCGGTAAGGATATTTTTAATATAGTACTTTTTACAGATAAAGGCAATGTTATTGCTGGCCTTATCGACAGGTGTTAGAACAAATTTCTCTTGAAGAGCAGAAAGGCATTCAGCTGCAGATGTATTTTTTAGGACTTCGGGTGGTGGATGTCTTGGGTTGTTTTTAATATGTTTGATTCTCTTTGATAAGAGGTCAAAAACAGTGTTTCTCCATTTTCCAAAAGATTCTATTGGTGCACGAAATTTATCTGACCAAGCTACTATGCATTTCCGGATTTCTGATTTTAGATTATTATGTAATTTTTTGAAGTTAGTTTTATTAGGTTGTTCTCGAAATTGTGGTCCAAAGCGAAATAGTTTTTTAAGATTATTGTCTTCAACAATATCGAAGTTTCCAGTAAGTACATGGTCGTGAAATTTATCTTTAAAAGGAGAGTTATGACATTGACATATTGTATTGTCGTAACTGTTAATAAACTCTTGAACGTTAAGGTTTGCTATAGTTTCATGGTAGTTAAATATTTTATTACGAATAGGAGGTAAAAATTTGTATACGACTGTAGGTGAAATTTTAGGAATAGTATCTGGTATAGATTTGATTACAGATCTATCTCGGAAAATTCTATTTAGTCCAATATCTTGTATATGTTTATCTGTAAAAAGTATTTTACATAAAATCTCGGGTTTTTTCTTATGTACTTTATTTTGCTGTGCTGAATGTTTAGGTGAAAATTTACTATTTATCAAATCAGTAATAACATCGTAATATTGAGGAAGAAAGCTTTCATTAAGTTGATTAGAATAGATAATATCTTGTATGAGGACACCAAGTTTCTTAGCTGTTGATTTTTTCAAGGTATGTACAATTTGTCGAGCTAGATTAAGAACACAAGCTGCACAAGACAATGTGTCGGAAGTATGGCATTGGCATGCAGAATACAATTTGTTCAAAATACTTTCCGGATCTTTTTGAAATTTCGATTTTTTAATTGAACGTTTTTTATTTTTAAAATTATGGTCAAGTTTTTTATAGCAATTTCTGGTGATCAAAGTGTTTTCATTCCGGTTGTTATAATCGATATTTTTAAATCTATCATTAAGACCATAAGGGAAAATGGTCTGTAGTTTGATAATCCAAGTTTCTTCTGCGTGTGTTCTAATTTGTGTATCAGCAGGATCAATTTTACCATTAGTATGGTGTCCAGAACCGGGAAGTTTTTCAATTATTTGTATACTATATCCAAATTCTTTACAGGGATTTTGTTTAAAATGTCGATATATAGTTTGTGTGCATTTTCAGAATTTCCTGCAGAACTATGATTATTAAATCTAGTTTTACATGATTTACTAGTTTCCCCAACATACTGTAGTTTGCAGTAATTGCAGGTTAATAAATATACTATATTTTGTGTATTACAATTAAGGTTTTGATCTGTAGAAACATGGTAGCATCTACCAGTAACGGAGCTACTAAATGTGTGGGCTTCATTGTAATCAGTACATAATTTACACTGTCTATAGTTACATGCACCGAAAGACAGACTACAAAATTCACAATTTATAGTTGAACATATTGAATTACTAGTTTGACTACTTTGATTACCCGTATGGGTAAGATTATTAATTACATTATTCGAAATTCCTCCCCCCGCAGCCAATTCATCAGAACTACCTGCTAGATTCTTATTGGTGAGGTTGACATGCGGAGTCACGTAAGGTGTTCCGTGTAGAGGGACAAAATTTCTCAAAGGGTTGTTAGCCCTATGGCAGGCTACATCAGGTGGGGGCTGCCCACTGGTGCTTACATTTATTTTTGTTAAAACCATTTGTTTGAAATCGGATATATTTAAATAAATAAATAAATAAAGATGATAATGATAATGAAAATGAAAAAATGTGCAGTGAGCAAACAGGAGCAAAACCCGACAACGAGAACATTCTACAGTACGAAGGGTTAAAACTCTACTCTAATAGTAAGTGCAGGAGGGTTGCACCACACACAATTTTACACAAAAACAAATATATGGACAAGACATCATACTCAAAGACCACAAACATAAACAAATCAAAGAGAGTGAATGGATCCGGGGACTAGCCGTAAGCGTCCACTGCGCTGTACAGTCCCGGGCCTGTGGTGACACAGACTTCACTTTGGGAATGCAACCCAAAGAAATAATTATATAGTGTCAGCATGAGTCATGATCTATTATATGTTGCAAGAATTACGAATGCAAGCATATTGTTGTATAAATTCCGCTACACAAGTAACCACATAGTTAAATGTATCAGAAGTAGGCCTAGTTCAAAACCAAATCAATAAAAGGATTGAAGTATATAAATGCATTTAGGACAAACATTGCAACCGTCACAGAAACAAAAACACAACTGAATACAAAGAAGCAAAGGAGAAGACTATCTAGGGAGACAGCCGTCTGCTGACTGAGTGGTGTGACGTGAATCTGCCGTAATAGTTGTTATGACGTCGTGGTTGAGAAGGTGCAATTTCCCGGGTAAAAGGGCGATAATCTAGATAAAATTACGTTAAAATATAAAAACTATTAGTTTTAAAGATCATGCAATTATACAAACCATAGTATAATTATTATATAATGTCCCACGTAAGAAATGCAAAACAGGAATGCTAAAGAAATCGTAAGTTATTAGTGTATTCCTAAAAAGCCTAAAAAAGGGCAATAATCCAGATAGGACTAGACATCTAGAAGCAATTTATATAGAATCATTATTCAATATGTAGTCAGTAATATCATTATAAGAAATGTAAAACTTATTATGTTGAAGAAATGGAAGTTTTGAAATTTCTTTCAAAATGCGTAATTGTGTACCACCTTTGGCCGTGCACTTAAAATTAAGAGTTTTTATTCGGGAAAGAAATAGTTCTTTATTGTTGCATATTTTTAAAAATCGTAATGCCTGTGAATAGAAAACATTGTATAGTGTCGTAAGGGATCTTTTACGTGCACTCCAATGTGTACACGCCGTCGGGAGGACACGCCAAAAAATTGAGATGAACTTTCTCGGCCAATGCAGGGATCGAACACCCGACCTCCTGGCTAGCAGGTCAACGCCTTCGCCACATAGTGTGGACACCCATCGTACATTTCATCTGTCAAATCAAAGCATTTCATTGCATTAGACCAATAATTAATTATTCTTAATTTGAAACTTAATTTTAATATTATTAAATCCTCATTTTATTGGTAGACGTTCGTCTTATTTAAAGTTAAACTTTCATTTAACTATGAACATCCCTTAACGTGTCTCTTTAAAACAATTAAATACTCTAAAACAGTAGCTCAACCTTTTGACCTAAGCACATTAATTTACCATTTTGTATGTGAGCGACTTGTTATTCTTCTTGTATGACATATTGCACGTGTCCGATTTCAAAGGGGAGTTTGGTGGCTGAATGGTTAGCACGCGCGCGCTGTATCATAAAGCCTGTCATTGAGTCAGCTGGCGTGTTTTCGAATCTCCGGTCGTACCTGACAAGGAGTAAGGTCGCCTGTCCATCTTGGTGGGTTTTCTTCATTTCCTCCGGTTTCCTTCCACTGCTAAAGACCTCTACGCGCAAGCGAAATATTGAAATAAAATCGAACTATATGTTAGTCCCGAAATGATCTAGTTTGGGACACAATAACTCTCTTTCTAATTCAGCTAGACTTGGTGTGGGTGTTTATTAGGCCAATACCTTGATGACCCTGGAACACAATAACTCTTTTTCTAATTGTGGTACAATGTTCAAACTTGGTATAGGCATTCACTAAGTCAATGTCTTGATGAAGTTCGAAGTAGAATTTTGATTTAGGTCAACTGGTAGTCACCATTTTGAAGTGAATATGAAACATAGTGAAAAGTCGACATTTACGGACTTGTAAACAAACACAATAGAGCATAGTATGTTCAATTCGTCTCCTATGTCTGAAGTTAATACATTTCAGGATAGTCGGGATACGGTATTTGAATATTTCAAAAATTCGATTTTTGCCTTTGATGTTTTTCGTGCTGACAAAATTCTTTACGAGTGAAAAATCACATTAACTTCACTAGAATGTGACCGATTTTAATGATTTTTTTTCCTTGTTCGGATTATTCATACGACCCATGACATGTGACAGGAAGTGACTGTGAATATGAAAGCTTTCATATCTGCATGGGACAGTAGCAGATCTAGTTTTTTTTATTATTATTCTTTTCCGCCGGAGCCTATTTCTCTATGATCCAAAAGAGATACCGTTCTGCGGTTCATCTTTCTACCGGGAAACCGTGTGGTGGTTACTCATTAAAGCAATTTTAGACTTCAGCGCAGACCGGAAGTGGCCGAATTTTGAACGTTGCTAAAAAATTGAAAATCGGCCGTGGTTTCGTCAATTCTCTACCTATGTTCAAACAAATCACATTTTTGGAAAGCGCGAGACTTTTCCGAGACAATAGCAATTTCACATTTTTCAATTTCGAAACTTCGTCGCTGACTTCTATCGTTCGGAAATTCAAAACATGTTGTTTACGAGACAATTTTTGTTATTTTTCAAAATTTGCAAATTTGACCTAGATTTTTGGATACCTAACATCAATCCGATTCCAGTAATATAAGTTTCATTCAGAGTTATTGCCCTTTATTTTTCGATTTTTTTCGAATTTTCTTCCCATTTTGTGAGCTCAGGTTATCGCCCTTTATTTTACGATTTTTTTCGAATTTTCTTCCCATTTTGTGAGCTGTGGAGTGGTTTTACAGCCAAAACGATGTTTCTGAAACTTATGGAACATGAAGTTATAGTCCAATACCAACTGATAAAGCAAATTCCACACGGATCTTTAAACCGGAAGTAGTCGAAATAGTGTGCAATATTTTGAAAAAAATGCAAAAAATGGATGTTTTCGGAGAAAACGTGATGTCCCCGTCCGATATCAACGGATTAAAACGATCAAGGTATCGTTGGGTTGCATGAGAATTGCAGTATCGTACAATACCCAATTCATACCGATACTATGATCAGGCAGCAAAATATGGCACGCTGAAAATCAAGTATTTTCTGATTTTTAGCATTTTTGGACGCCTGTATCTCGAAAACTTAACCGCAACTTTTTTTTTAATTTTTTCTATCGAGAGTCCTTTTGGAGGTTTTTTGCATGAAGCCATCCAATAAGACTTTGAAATATCTGGAATAGGTGAAATAACGGACTGAAAATCGAAAAAAGTCGAAAAATCATGAAATTTTTTATTTTAAGAGATTTTCAAAAAAAGATTGTATATTGAGATAGCTGACCTGATTACGATTCTAACGATGTATAATATGTATGTAGTTATTGAAATTTAATTTTCGATATTTTAAAATTTTTATGTTTTTGGCACTTTTGAACATAAGATTTCTCAGGGGCATTTTATCTGATCAGATAAAGTAATATATCATTACAGAGCCCTGTGGCTTTGTTAGTGCCCAAACCGGCTATTAAAACTATTCCGACAATAATAACCATACCGGAAGAATTCAAAAAATGAAAAAAAAAGTTAAAAACATCGTCGCACTTGCGAAAAACTTGATTTCTCCCGTAGGTAATAGCGGACCAAAAGGACTAAAGTGTCGTTGGATAGCCCTATTAATGGGCCATCATATGGTATCTAAATAATACGTTTTCGATGGTAAGGAAATAAATTATTGTATGCCAAAAATCTAGTATTTTCCGATTTTTTATACGCCCACATTGAAATGTGGTCGTATATTGTCGTCGCCCCCGTCCGTCCGTCCGTCCGTCCGTCGGTCCGTCCGTCGGTCCGGCGTCCACAATTGCTTGTGGACGCTCTAGAGGCTAAAGTTAATATCCGATTGACTATAAATTTATACACAGTGTTTAAGGTCATGAGACGAAGAAGCCTATTGATTTTCATCGATTTTCGATAATTAGTGCCAGAGTTATGCCCCTTGATCACTTCAAAAAATCTTGTGGACGCTATAGAGGCCAAAGTTAATATCCGATTGGCTTTAAATTTATACACAGTGTTTAAGGTCATGAGACGAAGAGGCCTATTGATTTTCAGCGATTTCCGATAATTAGTGCCAGAGTTATGGTCCTTGATCACTTCGAAAAATCTTGTGGACGCTATAGAGGCCAAAGTTAATATCCGATTGGCTTTAAATTTATACACAGTGTTTAAGGTCATGAGACGAAGAAGCCTATTGATTTTCAACAATTTCCGATAATTAGTGCCAGAGTTATGGCCCTTGATCACTTCAAAAAAATCTTGTCGACGCTATAGAGGCCAAAGTTAATATCCGATTGGCTTTAAATTTATACACAGTGTTTAAGGTCATGAGACGAAGAAGCCTATTGATTTTCAGCGATTTCCGATAAATAGTGCCAGAGTTATGGCCCTTGATCGCTTCAAAAAATCTTGTGGACGCTTTAAAGGCCAAACTTATCATCTGATTGACTTCAGATTGATACACAGAGTTTAAGGTGTTGAAACGAACAAGTATATCGATTTTCAATGAATTTTGATAACTGAACACTACTACTACTACTACTTAGTGTTTAACGTCTGCTTCCACATAAGTGATATCGCAAACAACTTATAACTGAACAGCTAAATCCATGATTTTAAATGTTTCATGTATATATACTAATTCAATTGTTAGCGTGGGGTAAAACTTTATAAAAAGCAATCAAATTCTAATGATTTTCTGATAATTACATAATGAGTTGTTACTCTTAATCAGTTTTTATACGCCCACATTTTCATGTGGACGTATTATGTCGTCGCCCCTGTCCGTCCGGACGTCCGTCCGTCCACAATTTGTTTGTGGACTCTCTACAGGTCACAATTCTTATCCGATTTTGACGAAACTTGAAATATAGGTTTATCCCCAAAAGATCTCGGCTGCTTTCGATATTGGCATGTATCGGATCAAAACTTCATGGATTATGGCCCCTGATTGTACGAAAAATCACGTTTTTAGCTTGTGGACCCTATAGAGGTCACAATTTTGAACCGATTTTGATGAAACTTGACATGCATGTTTGTCACCCAAAGATCTTGGTTCCTTTCGATATTTGCGGCTATTGGAATGTAATTTCCTGAATTATGGCCCCTGATTGTCCGAAAAATCACCCTTTTTAGCTTGTGGTCCCTCTGGAGGTCACAATTATTATTCGATTTAAAAAACCGTTTGATTATATCACCATTACACCCTAAGGAAGGTTGAGTTCGAATTTCGGGAAAATCGGACGAAAATTGCCTTACAAAATGGCCGCCGTTTGTACGCGAATACTGTTAAAAAATGGTATATCCATGTTGTGGACCCTGTGGAGGTCACAATTTTGATTCGATTTTGATGAAACTTGAAATTCATGGTTATAACCAAAAGATCTTGCTTCCTTTCGATATTTGCGCATATCGGATTGTAACTTCCTGAATTATGGCCCCTGATTATACGCAAAATCTCCTTTTTTTTTAGCTTGGAGGTCACAATTATTATTCGATTTAAAAAAACGTTTGATTATATCACCGTTACACCCTAAGGAAGGTTGAGTTCGAATTTCAGGAAAATCGGACGAAAATTGCCATACAAAATGGCCGCCGTTTGTATGCGAATACTGTTAAAAAATGGTATATCAAGGTTGTGGACCCTGTGGAGGTCACAATTTTAATTCGATTTTGATGAAACTTGAAATTCATGGTTATAACCCAAAGATCTTGGTTCTTTTCGATATTTGCGCATATCGGATCGTAACTTCCTGAATTATGGCCCCTGATTATACGCAAAATCGCCTTTTTTTTTTAGCTTGGAGGTCACAATTATTATCCGATTTAAAAAAAACGTTTGATTATATTACCGTTACACCGTAAGGAAGGTTGAATTCGAATTTCGGGAAAATCAGACCAAAATTGCTATACAAAATGGCCGCCGTTTGTACGCGAATACTGTTAAAAAATGGTATATCAAGGTTGTGGACCCTGTAAAGGTCACAATTTTAATTCGATTTTGATGAAACTTGAAATTCATGGTTATAACCCAAAGATCTTGGTTCTTTTCGATATTTGCGCATATCGGATTGTAACGTCCTGAATTATGGCCCCTGGTTATACGCAAAATCCCCCTTTCTTTAGCTTGTGGTCCCTCTGGAGGTCACAATTATTATCCTATTTAAAAAAACGTTTGATTATATCACCGTTACACTGTAAGGAAGGTTGAGTTTGAATTTCGGGAAAATCGGACCAAAATTGACAGACAAAATGGCCGCCGTTTGTACGCGAATACTGTTAAAAAAATGATATATCATGGTTGTGGACCCTGTATAGGTCACAATTTTAATTCGATTTTGATGAGGAAGGTAGAGTTCTAATTTCGTGAAAATCGTACCAAAATTGACGGACGAAATGGTCGCCGTTTGTACGCGAATAGTGTAAAAATATGGTATATCATGGTTGTGGACTCTCTACAGGTCACAATTCTTATCCGATTTTGACGAAAAGTCACATTTCTAGGTTGTGTACCGTCACACCATAATCATTGTCGGTTTCGAATTTCATTAATATCAGACTGGAACTGACCAACTAAATGGCTGCTCCCAATACAGTATGAAATACAGGACTTAAAGATGTAGGAAAAATCACTTTCGGTATTGCTTGTTCTCTGTCCATCTCTCGAAAATGTGGGCGTATCCTGCCTGGCAGTGCCAGCCTATCTTTAGAGTATTACAAATGTTTCATTACCGAAAAAAGTAAAAATATGCGACAACCCTTGTTGACTGCCCGGACGATTTAGCTGCTGTGGGCGTATGTTTCGTTGCCTGGCAACCTATCTTTAACATTCTGAGACGCCCTTTTCTCAAAAGGGACGCCGCAGATTTTTCTTAAACTTTTCTTACTCAAAGTCCTATCGGTTGTCTATATAGTGAATCCAAAATGAAAAGCATTGAAATAATATAGGTAGTCCAAAAATGGCACCAGACTTTGAAAAAAATTGAAAAATCGTTAAATTTTTGTAAACGCTATTTAATTTATCTTTTTTTCCAAAACTACTCAATGGATGTTTCTGACACTTCTGGTACAGAAAGTTAAGTATCCAAAGAACTTCGTAAAGCTATCGCGACAATGATCGTAAAAAAATATTATTAGGCTTCCAGACTTTCGTCTGAAAGGCTATTGTGATTACTAAAATTATTATTTATTAGGCTTTCAGACTTTCGTCTGAAAGACTTTTGTTTTTACTAAAATTATTAAGCTTTCATATTACATATGAAAGCTTATTGTTTTTGTTAAGATTATTAAGCTTTCATATTACATATGAAAGCTTATTGTTTTTGTTAAGATTATTATTAAGCTTTCATATTACATATGAAAGCTTATTGTTTTTGTTAAGATTATTATTGCTAATATTATTTTTTTTTTTTTTTTGTGTAGTTTCTGCAAATCGGATTTCTCAGAATCTAACCATGGGATCTTTCTGAAACTTTGACTTACCCCCCCAAAACTGGGTGTCAGTTTTTGATTAAATATATTTTCAAAACGTTCTACGAATTCGAAATCATAGAATTTTACGAACGAATGAATTTGACCTACAATACTGTAACTCTGTGACTATTTGACCTATTTTACTAATCCTTTTTTCTGTGATTACTTTGACAAAAATCATTTTCAACTGCAGTTTCAGATTTTCGAATTTCGAAAATTCGTCGCTGTGATTTCGAACCGGAAGTTGAGACCAACTTGACAATTTCTTTAATAGTTGTACGATTTTCACGAAATTTAGTATGTAAGTAGATCTTACTGATGCAACTTTAAAGATGTCCTTAGAAATTTTCTAAATTATCTCCCCTTGGCGAAATTAAGGATCAAAGTTTTCAAAAAAATCGAAAAAATATAGGTCAAAATAACCTGATTTTTTGGGGGGATACTAGATTAGTAAATACTGATTCGTACACAAAATATTGAGTTTGTAGATCGAACCGGAAGTACCGCCATCTTGAAACGTGAAAAATCACAAAGGCTTTTTTGCTATTTTACTTACAGACACGGGAGTTACATTTTCTGAATCCTTGAAGGATGGCCTAAAAAACGTTCGGAGTAGAATTTTGATTTAGGTCAATTGATGATCGCCATTTTGAAGTGAAAGTGAAAAATAGAAGCAATTTGAAGGGCCGAGAATTTGTAACACAATAACTCTCCTTCTGATTGAGCTAGAATGTTCAAACTTGGTGTAGACGTTCACTAGGTCACTGTCTTGATTGAGGTCAAAGATGAGCATTTTCTGCCTGGGGTAAGCAGAGATAGGCAAGCTGATTTGTTGATTCTTTAGGGCTCGATAACTTTGGTTATATTGAAGGAAGGGCGATGAAACTCTTGTCAATCGAGAGTCTAATAGCTAACCTGTTGTGTGAAATCATTGTATCATTTTTTCTTAAATGTTCGGAGTAGCCGAAAAAAAGAGATTAAAAATCCAAAAAGTCGTATTTTTACAATTTGGAGCATGTTTAGTGGTCTTTCTCCTATAGTCAACAAGCTTATTGTTTTTGTTAAGATTATTAAGCTTTCATATTACATATGAAAGCTTATTGTTTTTGTTAAGATTATTATTAAGCTTTAATATTACATATGAAAGCTTATTGTTTTTGTTAAGATTATTATTGCTGTTATTATTTATTTTTTTTGTGTAGTTTCTGCAAATCGGATTTCTCAGAATCTAACCATGGGATCTTTCTGAAACTTTGACCTACCCCCCCAAAACTGGGTGTCAGTTTTTGATTAAATATATTTTCAAAACGTTTTACGAATTCGAAATCACAGAATTTTACGAACGAATGAATTTGACCTACAATACTGTAACTCTGTGACTATTTGACCTATTTTACTAATTCTTTTTTCTGTGATTACCTTGACAAAAATCATTTTCAGCTGCAGTTTCAGATTTTCGAATTTCGAAAATTCGTCGCTGTGATTTCGAACCGGAAGTTGAGACCAACTTGACAATTTCTTTAATAGTTGTACGATTTTCATGAAATTTAGTATGTAAGTAGATCTTACCGATGCAACTTTAAAGATGTCCTTAGAAATTTTCTAAATTATCTCCCCTTGGCGAAATTAAGGATCAAAGTTTTCAAAAAAATCGAAAAAATATAGGTCAAAATAACCTGATTTTTTGGGGGGATACTAGATTAGTAAATACTGATTCCTACACAAAATATTGAGTTTGTAGATCGAACCGGAAGTACCGCCATCTTGAAACGTGAAAAATCACAAAGGCTTTTTTGCTATTTTACTTACAGACACGGGAGTTATATTTTCTGAATCCTTGAAGGATGGCCTAAAAACGTTCGGAGTAGAATTTTGATTTAGGTCAATTGATGATCGCCATTTTGAAGTGAAAGTGAAAAATAGAAGCAATTTGAAGGACCGAGAATTTGGAACACAATAACTCTCCTTCTAATTGAGCTAGAATGTTCAAACTTGGTGTAGACGTTCACTAGGTCACTGTCTTGATTGAGGTCAAAGATGAGCATTTTCTGCCTGGGGTAAGCAGAGATAGGCAAGCTGATTTGTTGATTCTTTAGGGCTCGATAACTTTGGTTATATTGAAGGGAGGGCGATGAAACTCTTGTCAATCGAGAGTCTAATAGCTAACCTGTTGTGTGAAATCATTGTATCATTTTTTCTTAAATGTCCGGAGAAGCAGAAAAAAAGAGATTAAAAATCCAAAAAGTCGTATTTTTACAATTTGGAGCATGTTTAGTGGTCTTTCACCTATAGTCAACATGTGTTTCCTGCAAATCGGATTTCTCAGAATCTAATCATAGGATGTTTCTGAAACTTTGACCTACCCCCCAAAAAATGGGTGGTGAGTATTGATTAAATATATTTTCAAAACGTTTTAAGCATTCGAAATCAACGAATTTTACGAACGAGTGAATTTGACCTGCATTACTGTAACTCTGTGACTATTTGACCTATTTTACTAATTCCTTTTTCTTTGAGTACCCTGACGAAAATCATTTTCAACTACAGTTTCAGATTTTCGAATTTCGAAAATTCGTCGCTGTTATTTCGAACCGGAAGTTGAGACCAACTTGACAACTTCTTTAATAGTTGTACGATTTTCATGAAATTTAGTATGTAAGTAGATCTTACCGATGCAACTTTAAAGATGTCCTTAGAAATTTTCTAAATTATCTCCCCTTGGTGAAATTAGGGAACAAAGTATCAAAAAAATCGAAGAAATATAGGTCAGAATGACCTGATTTTTTGTTTTTTGATACTAGATAAGTAAATACTGATTCGTACACAAAATATTGAGTTTGTGGATGAAACCGGAAGTACCGCCATCTTGAAACGTGATAAATCACAAAGGCTTTTGCGATATTTTACTTACAGACGTGGGAGTTACAATTTCGGAATCCTTGAAGGAATGCCTAAAAATCTATCGGATCAGAATTTTGATTTCGGTCACGTGATGGTCACCATTTCGAACTGAATATGAGAAAAGGTGAAAAATCGACATTAACGAGCACGTGAATGAAGGCAATAGGCCGTGGTTTGGAGAATATGTCCCCTATTTCCAAAATGAATACATTTCTGGATAGCCCGTATCAGGGTCGAAATATTGTTATTTGAAAATGTCACATTTTCGAATTTTGTCTTTGATGTTTTTCGTGCCGATAAAGTTGTTTACGATTGAAAAATCATAAAAACTTCGCTATATTTTGACCGATTTTAATGATTTTTTTTTGTTGATGAGATTATTTACATGGCCCATGACATGTGACAGGAAGTGACTGTTAATATGAAAGCTTTAATATCTGCTTTGCAGATCTAGTTATTATTATTTTTTTTTTGTGTGTGTCATTTCTGCAAATCGGATTTCTCAGAATCTAACCATGGGATCTTTCTGAAACTTTGACCTACCCCCCCCCCCCCCCAAAACTGGGTGGCAGTTTTTGTTTAAATATATTTTCAAAACGTTTTACGAATTCGAAATCACCGAAATTTACGAACGAGTGAATTTGACCTGCATTACTGTAACTCTGTGACTATTTGACCTATTTTACTAATTCTTTTTTCTTTGAGTACCTTGACAAATATCATTGTCAACTGCAGTTTCACATTTCGAATTTCGAAAATTCGTCGCTGTGATTTTGAACCGGAAGTTGAGACCAACTTGACAACTTCTTTAATAGTTCTACGATTTTCATGAAATTTAGTATGTAAGTAGATCTTACCCATGTAACTTCAAAAATATAAATTTTCTAAATTATCTCCCCTTGGTTAAATTAAGGATCAAATTTTTCAAAAAAAAATCGAAGAAATATAGGTCAGAATGACCTGATGTTTTTTTTTTGGATACTAGATAAGTAAATACTGATTCGTATACAAAATATTGAGTTTGTGGATTGAACCCGAAGTGCCGCCATCTTGAAACGTGAAAAATCACAAAGGCTTTTTTGCTATTTTACTTACAGACACGGGAGTTATATTTTCTGAATCCTTCAAGGATGGCCTAAAAAAACGTTCGGAGTAGAATTTTGATTTACGTCAATTGATGGTCGCCATTTTGAAGCAAAAATAGTTCGTAATATGAGCAGTTGCCGAGAAATATGCAATTTTGCATGCATCACTTTTCACGTTATTTTGCCTTTAAAAGAGTAAATTATTATCCGATTTTCAATATTTTTCCTTTATTCGATGCCTAATGCCAATTTGGACTAGGTTAAGCCAATTTTACAGTTTCACTCTTACCGGAAATGACGTCATTTTGTCAAAAACTGTATTTTTAACCTAAAAAACAAATATTTTATTCAAATGAGTCTATTTATAATATTTTTTAAAATTGGTCTATAAAAGTGTCAATTATTATTCAATTTTCATACAATTTTCAACATGTGATGCCTTATGCCATTTATGATTGCAATGATCTGATTCAACATTTCCATTATTACCGGAAATAATGTCATATTTGCAAAAACCGTATTTTTAGACTTCAAAACAAATATTTTTTTGAAGTGACTTATATTTATTATTTGCTTGACGTTATAACGTTTGATTCTAATGGCCATTTAGATTGGATCAATATAATCATACTGATATCAAAAAAATGCATATTCCCTTGTCGAGAAATAACCAATTTTCTAAGGATCACATTTTAAGTTTTTTACCTTTTTAATTTCAGTTTATGGGTTCTAAGTTTATTATTCATTGCCTGATATGTATAAAACAATTCTCAATTGCGAATTCTCAACTTATTTGTTACCGATAATGATTTCTTTTGGCACCGGAAGTGAAGTAATTTTGCCAGATTTTACGATTTTGACCAGTGTATTTGCAAGCAAATATTACTTTTACAAATCTGATAGAGGGTGTCACTGAATCATAACAACTACAGTATCGTTTGGTAGTTCGATGGATCGGCTATGGTATGACGCACATATGAAAGCTTATTGTTTCTGTTAAGATTATTATTATTTTTTTTTTGTGTATTTTCTGCAAATCGGATTTCTCAGAATCTAACCATGGGATCTTTCTGAAATTTTTACCTACCCCCCCAAAAATGGGGTGCGAACGTTGTTTAAATATATTTTTAAAACGTTTTACGAATCCGAAATCACCGAATTTTACGAACGAAAAAACTGACAATGCATAGTCGTAACTTTGTTATTTTTTGACCGATTTTACTAATTCTTTTTTCTTTGAATACCTTGAAAAAAATCATTTTCATCTGCTGTTTCACATTTTCGAATTTTGAAAATTCGTCGCTGTGATTTCGAACCGGAAGTTTAGACCAATTTGACAACTTCTTTAATGGTTGTGCGATTTTCATGAAATTTAGTATATACATAGATCTTACCGATGTGACTTCAAAAATATAATTAGAAATTTTCTAAATTATCTCCCCTTGACGAAATTAAGGATCAAATTTTTCAAAAAAATCAAAGAAATATAGGTCAGAATAACCTAATTTTTTTCTTGGATACTAGAGAAGTAAGTACTGATTCGTACACAAAATATGGAGTTTGTCGATCGAACCAGAAGTGCCACCATCTTTAAAAGTGAAAAATCAAAAAGGCTTTTTTGCTATTTTACTTACAGACTCGGGAATTATATTTTCGGAATCCTTGAAGGAATGCCTAAATATCTGTCGGATCAGAATTTCGATTTCGGTCACGTGATGGTCACCATTTTGAATTGAAAATGAAAAATAGAAGCAATTTAAAGGGTCAGGACTTTGGAACACAATTACTCTCCTTCTAATTAAGCTAGAATGTTCAAACTTGGTGTAGACGTTCACTTGGTCAATGTTATGATTGAGTTCAAAGATGAGCATTTTCTGCTTAGGGTAAGCAGAGATAAGCATGCTGATTTGTTGATTCTTTAGGGCACGATAACTTCGGTTATAATGAAGGGAGGGCGGTGAAACTTTTGTCAATAGAGAGTGTAATAGCTAGCCTGTTATGTGAAATCATTGTATCATTTTTTTTAAATATCAGGCATAGCCGAAAAAAAGAGATTGAAAATCGAAAAGTCGTATTTTTACAATTTGGAGCATATTTAGAGAGGTCTTTCTCGTAAAGTCAACATAATATTTTTGGGGAACTTCTTCTACAAAGAGTCTTATTGGTAGTCTTTTATATGAAACCAGTTCAACATATCAGGAGTAGAAGAACAAAAGGATCGAACATTGAAAACGGCACCCTTTCATTCCCACATAACAACATGACGTTACTTTTACGTAAAATTTACGTAAAAATGGTCAGTCAGTTTACCATCAGTTTGCTCATCTTCTTAATGAAAATGTAACGTCAGGAAATGATGTTAATTTAACGTAAAATTTACGTCATTTTTACGTTATATACATACGACATTTCCTGACGCAAATCTAACGTCAAGTTTACGTCATATTTTGACATAAATCTAACGTAAAGTTTACGTTAGATCTACGTCAAAAAATGGCGTAAATTTTACGTTAGATTTGCGTCAGAAAATGATGTAAAAATAAGGTAAAAATGACGTAAACTTTACGTTAGATTAACGTCATTTCATGACATTACATTATCGTTAAGAAGATGAGCAAAATGATTGTAGTCTGACCAACCATTTTGACGTAAATCTGACGTAAATATAACTTCAATTTTTGACGTTAATCTAACATTATTAAATCCTCAGAGTAAAATGTCGGCTCAACTAACCTGCAGACCCGGGATTGGTACATGCATTGACTGAGAATCAGGATTTCAGAACAGTAGGACTTTAAACCCCATTTCATTTCATTATATATCTAACATTAATTTTAAAATTTACATCACTTTCTTTTGTAAATCTTTAATGAGTATGTAGAAATATAACCCTTGAAATGTTAACAGTCAACCAATAACCTTTTGAAATCGCAAATTCATATAATTACAACAAAAAGTCAACATAATATCTAAATTTTATTTTTAAAAAATACAATTGTTAACAGTAATCATACATCGTAAAATGGTGATAATTGACAAGAATACAAACAGGTGACCATACACAAACCATAACTATAAACATTTTTCTCGACAACAGGGCTACGACATACTCTTATATCTTATATAAAATTCCATCAAACTGCCAAGAAATGTTTCACACACACAGATCAAAGTGTTCAATGTTCAAGAAAAAGGTCTAAATTAGTCTTGTGAAAGTGTGGATATGCATATCAGAAAGGAAAACTAGGATATTGACCAAATTTGGCCAAAACCTTTACGTGTAGCCTCCATCTTGTTTGCTCAAGGCATTGATGGAATGAAATGAAATGAAATGGGGTTAAACGACCTATTCCGACGTGGCTAATGAAAATCGACATACTCTATACAGTGTGCCATCAGGGAATTTTGTCCAGGCAGTGGCTAAGGCCTACTCCTATATCGCATTCGAACTGCCTGGTGATCTTTTACATAAACACCAATGTGTTCACAAACGCACGGTCATTCATACCATTCAAACGACTAGACAGCTAAGGCCTACTCCTTTATCGCATTCGAACTGCCTAGTGATCTTTTACATGCACACCAATGTGTACACAGACGCTCGGTCATTCATACCATCCAAACGACTAGACAGCTTTCCTAGTCAGGCCCTCTGTCTTGAAGTTGGACACTAGATCCCTGCATTGGCTGAGAAAGTTAATCCAGATTTTCCAGTGTGGTTTCCCCTTGTCAGTGAAGTAGGATTGAGGGCCTAACAAGGACAACTGTCTAGTCATTCAGATGGGACAAAAAAACTAAGGTCCTGTGTACACATTGGTGTGCACGTAAAAGATCAGGGGCATCACGGTGGCTAAGTGCATACGGCACTGATTCGCTACCCTGGAGGTCGGGTGTTTGATCCCTGCATTGGCCGAGATAGTTCATCTAGATTTTCCAGCGTGATTTCCCCTTGTCAGTGATGCAGAAGGAGGGCCTGACAAGGACAGCTGCCTAGTCGTTCGGATGGTACGAAAAAACAAAGTCCCGAATACAAATTAGAGTGCATGTAAACGACCCCTTGGCAGTTGGAATTAGGTATAAGAGTAGGCCTTAGCGCCACTGCCGGGGTAAAATTTCCATCATAGTACACTGTATGGCGTATGCCCGTCTTCCATTAGCCCAGGTTAGGTGCAAAAGAGTATGACGTTAAACCCCATTTCATTTCATTTGGTAGTTGGAATTCGATTATAAGAGTAGGCAGTAGCCCTGTCATCCAGACAAAACTTCCCTCATAGCACACTGTATAGCGTATGCCCGTCTTCATTACCCCATAGCATTTCATTTCACACCTGTTTGAGAAATGAAGAATGAAGACAAGCATATACTACCCAGTGTGCTATGGGGGAAATTTTGTCTCGACAGCAGGGCTACGGCATACTCTTATATTAAATTCCATCCAACTGACAAGAAATGCGTCACACACACACATCAAAGTGTACACATAATTACCTTGGGTTTTTGTCCCATTCTTATGACTAGTCACCTATCCATGTCAGGTCCTCTGCCCTGCATCACTGTCAATTGAAAATGTTCAAGAACTAGGTCAACATTAGTCTTGTGGAAGTGTGGATATGCATATAAGAAAGGGAAACTGGGATATTGGACATATTTAGCCAAAACCTATACATGTAGCCTCTATCTCGTTTGCTCAAGGCATTGATGGAATGAAATGAAATGAATTGGGGTTTAACGTCATATTCCGTGGCTAATGAAAAGGGACATACTCTATACAGTGTGCTATCAGGGAATTTTGTCCTGACAGTGGCTAAGGCCTACTCCTATATCGCATTCGAACTGCCTAGTGATCTTTTACATGCACACCAATGTGTACACAGATGCTCGGTCATTCATACCATCCAAACGACTAGACAGCTTCCCTTTCAGGCCCTCTGCCTGGGGGTCCGGCACTAGATCCCTGCATTGGAAGTGAAAGTTCATCCAGGTTTCCCAGCGTTATTTCCTCTTGTCAGTGATGCAGGAGGGCCTGACAAGACAGCTGTCTATTCATTCAGATGGTACAGAAAAACTGAGGCCTTGTATACACATTGGCATACCCTTGACAGTTGGAATTTGATATGAGTAGGCCATAGTGCAAAATTTCCCCGATAGCATACTGTATGGCATATGCCCGTCTTCATTGGCCCAGTTCAGAGCAAAACAGTAGGTCATTACACTCTATTTTGTTTCATTTCATTTGGCAAGCCACAACACTGTTTTTTCACCCAAAACCACATAAATATTTTATTTCGCACTTGTCATTTGTTATTATATCAAAGGAGGTTAATGCCTTGAAATTCCCGCTCAAAGATTTGTAAACGTTATTAGCACTCACTGCCAAGCATGGAACTTAAAGCTTTAATATTATTAATTCAAACATGTATCAACAAGTCTTCCTGTGGTCCAACAAATATTTTGATATAAATTTATTATCAAATGTGAATAAATTGGTTAACCAGTTGCGGTTAGTTTTTTGTTTCAAATAGCATATCTACATTTATTAAATGTATATGAAAACAGCCTTGATTCCCTTGTCATCGTGAGAGTACGGTGGATGAGAACACTTTTCATCATAACGTCCACCATCATTGAGTCCAGTGGTATGGCATTGATCCTACATTTGTACATGACCAGGAGTAAGCTGGTGTCACCTGGCTACCATTTACGTAAACAAAGCCTTCAAAAAATCTTTTTGTAACTTCGTTCACATTAGTGCCATCAATACTGCTCAAATTTAGGATCTGTAAAAAAAGATTTTGCTTAGAAATAGAATAAAGAACATATATTATTCAAAGAATTATTCAGTCTACACTGTCATTATGGGTGTACATTCAGGGGAGTGAAGGGCCATCATGTATGTAAAGACAGTTGTTATGGCTATATATTATAGGCCTATATATAGAAATGGTTATGTAGGGTTGTTTTTTTAAAAAAAAATTGAAGTAGGCCATGTCCAACAGAGGATTTTGTGAAGTATCTCATTGAAGTTGAAGTTGAAGTAGGCTGTATATTTAGACTAAGACTACAATTGTATTCTGTGTCATTACCACTGTTGAATTATACCTAAAGTGAAAAATGTTTGATTCCCGTGATTTTGAAACCGGATTTTTTCGATTAAAGTAGTTTAGATTGTGTATAAATCGTGCAGCTACAAAGTTTTACATTCAGAAAATAACAGGCCATCTAATCTTGTGACTTTTTTTTACCGTTGTTGTTTTTTTTAGTATTAGTAAATTACTAAAATTGTCAACAGCCATTATTTGCTGAATTTGTAGTTCTACAAATTATATTTAGACGGATGTTTGTATGTAAAAAAGACACTTACTTTCCTATATGCTTCTTCTAACTTTAAATCAGGGCACCATTTCTTTTTTGTGTGAAATAAATATATTTTGCCCAAAATCTCCGACATTCTATCGCTTTTGGGCGCCATCTTGCTATACCCACAATTCCGTTCGCTTTTATTATTCCCCCAATACGGAAGCCGTCTACACGTATTTTCGATAATGGAATATAGAATGTAATCTGTTTCTGTGTGCTCTGCTAGATTTTATATTAGCTATACTTAATATTATAACAATAATCCAATAGAGAAATTTTAATTTTCAGATGTCTTTTATCGGGGACGATACATGTCGACTCGATCTATAGATTCCGGAAATAACTGGTTCGAACTGGTGGTTCTTGACTCGAAGAGAAAGTCTTGTAAAATGTGTTTTCGGTTGAATTTTATTGCACATTCCAATTCACCCATATTATTATACGAGACCCTACATACAATAAATTTGATAAGCTTTATATTTGTCTGGTTTTACAGCTTATATATAATAATAAATACAAGCGTAAAATTTTTAAAATCTGATATAAACAAACCAACGAAGAGGTTGGTCCGTGGTCGTCATGACTCATGGTAACAGCCACCTTCATGTACAAATTACAAGAATTTAAATCATTAAATTTAATGTTTAAATCAGATAAGATTCATTCTAAGAACATATTATCATATTATATGGGAAGATGTAAAGACAAGCTAAAAGCTTTTAATCAACCCATCTCCTTATATTATTGGGTCATACAAAATGAAAATACAAAATGTATAAATATATTTTCACTTTTAACATTGACTTTCTAATTTTTTAAGGATGATTATTATAAAATATAAAAAAAAGGGTTGGCATATGTGTATGTTGCTCCACAACATTTAATTGGACTGGAAGATCTTTCAGGCAGGGCAAAAAGAATAATATCGTACTGGTATAATATTTGTGGGGATTTTTGTTTTACCTTATGTAGCACTATTTGACAAAATCTTATCTTAGTCCTGAAATGACATAGTTTATGTTGAGTGGACATTAAAGCCCATTTTTTTTCTCGCTCCCTTTTTGATGGTGCCACAGCCAGTTTTTTGTATGTGTGGGTAAGACGCTGTCTCGTTAGCCTGGAGGTTGGGTGATCGATCCCTGCACATTGGCTGAGAAAGTTCATCCAGATTTTCCGGGGTGGTTTCCCCTTGTCAATGATGCAGAATGGAGGGCATGACAAGGACAACTGTCTAGTCGTTCGGATGAACGAAAAAAAAAAACTGAGGTTCTGTGTACAAATTGGCGGGCATGTCAAAGATCCCTTGGCAGTTGGAGTTTGATATAAGAGTAGGTCGTAGCGCCGCTGTCTGGGCAAAATTTCCCTATAGGCCCATCTTTATTAGCAGAACAGTAGGACAGTAGGACGTTAACCTCATTTCATCCAGATTTCCTGACGAGGTTTCCCCTTGTCGTTCGAATGGGACAAAAAAACTGCATGAGGTCCTGTGTACAAATTGGCGTGCACGTAAAAGATCCCTTGGCAGTTGGAATTAGATTTAAGAGTAGGCAATAGCGCCGCTGCCCGGGCAAAATAACCCTCATAGCACACTATATGATGTAGACCCGTCTTCATTAGCCCTGTTTACGAGTAGAACAGTAGGACTTTAAACCTTATTTCATTTCATGTCACTTTTTTGTTAATATTTTGTCTATAAATAGTCTACAGTTTCCAGTTAGTAACAGTTTTTGTTGCATCTCGGTATGATCCCCCGTTGTACCTCTTGATTAAATAACCATACCAGTGTGTGCACATTTTACCAATTGATAAATAATCAGAATTGTTTCATGTCTGAGTCCCAGAGGCAGAGCCACATCAACTTTTCGTTGTTTTTTTTTTTGAACTTGGTATATTTATTCCTTATGCCGTAAGGATATTAACAACTATCAATTTCGGTGCATGGCTCAAGATCTAGGGGTGGTGCCACATCCACTTTTTAATGTTTTATCCATAATATTATACAATTATTAATATATTTTGTTAAAGTTGCCTAAAAGAACGCTTAAAATTTAGTAAATTTGGTTAACTTAAATGGATTTTTTTGATTATGGTTGGATAGCCAACAATCAAAAACTAACATTTATTTAATCGTTGTTATCCTGATATTAAACTGACATTTGTTTACGTAATTGTTAGTATCCTAACATTATAAAACTGACATTCTTTTCCGTTAGACAATGTAGGTAAGGCGCTGGCTCGCTAACTTGGAAGTCAGGTGTTCGATCCCTGCATCTCGATTTTCCGGCGTTGGTTCCCCTTGTCAGTGAAATGGAAGGGAAGGTCTGACAGGGCCTAGTCATTCGGATGGTCCAAAAAACTGGTTCCATGTACACATAGGTGTGCATGTTAAAGATCCCATGGCAGTTGGAATTAGATATTAGAGTAGGCTGTAGTGCTGCTATCTGAGAAAAAGTTCCCTCATAGCACACTGTATGGCGTATGCCCATCTTCAATTAGCCCAGGTTAGGTGCAGAAAAGTTGGACATTAAACCTGATTTCATTGCATTTCATTTCCGATAGAGAACAAGTGTTAGGTTTATGTTAGATTCACATTAGAAACTTATGTTAGAATTATGACATAAAACTAACGTTACATTAACGTTAGATAAGTAACGTTATGTTAACGTTAGAAAATTAACGTTAGATTTACGTCAGAAAACTAACCATAAACTAACGGTTAGAAACATGACGTAAAATTTATGTTAGATTAACGTTAGAATTATCACCAATAACACATATATAATTATTTTGTCTGAATTCTGACTATTTATCAATTGTTAGACTGTGCACACACTGATATGGGAACTTAATCATGAAGTATTTAAAGCGACAAAAACTGGTAAGAAAACCGTCATAAAGTTTACGTTAGGTTTAAGCCTACTTATTTGGATGGGCCAAAAAACCCAGGTTCCATGTACACATTGGTGTTAATGTTAAAGATCCCTTGGCAGTTGGAATGCGATATTAGAATAGGCTGTAGTGCCGCTGTCTGAGAAAAAGTTCCCTCATAGCACACTGTATGGCGAATGCCCATCTTCAATTAGCCCAGGTTAGGTGCAGAAAAGTAGGACGTTAAACCCCATTTCATTGCATTTCATTTCCGATAGAGAATAAGTATTAGGTTTATGTTACATTCACATTAGAAACTTATGTTAAAATTATGACATAAAACTAACCTTACATTAACGTTAGATAACTAACGTTATATTAACGTTAGAAAATTAACGTTAGATTTACGTCAGAAAACTATCCATAATCTAACGGTTAGATACATGACATAAAATTTATGTTAGATTAACGTTAGAATTATCACCAATAACACATGTATAATTATTTTGTCTGAATTCTGACTATTTATCAATTGTTAGACTGTGCACACACTGATATGGGTACTTAATCAAGAAGTATTTAAAGCGACAAAAATTGGTAAGAAAACCGTCATAAAGTTTACGTTAGATTTACGTCATTTTCTGACTTAAAAGTAACCATAACCATTATGACGTAAAAGTAACGTAAATTTAAACGTAAAATTTTACCATTATTGGACGCTAACCATAATCTAACTATAATGACGTAAAAGTAACGTAAATCTAACCATCCATGTTTACTGGGTTGTTAAGCGAAACATGCAGAGTGGGTGACTACAATCTTGTATAGAGCTTATTCAACAGTATCGAATTCCAACTGCTTAGGGATATTTTACGTGCACTCCAATGTGTACACGGGACCTTGGTTTTTCGTCCCATCCGAACGACTAGACAGCTGTGCTTGTCAGGCCCTCCGTTCTGCCTCACTGACAAGGGGAACCACGCCGGGAAATCGAGATGAACTTTCTCCGTGCAGAACTTTCAATTCAGGCAAAACGTTTATTGCATACGATTAAGCTGGTCAGTTGGAGCTTATTTTCAAAAGTTTTGTAATAATCGGTTGGTAATTAAAGTACAGTGCACATTAAACTGTTAAAACAGAAAATTTCGCCCGGTTGAAATGTTTCTTGCTATAAGTCAGCAATTTTCCGAATTCAGGGAGGCTGAATGACTGAATGGTTAGTATGTGCGCGCTGTATCGTAACGTCTGTGATTGAGTCAACGGGCGTCGTTTCGATCTCCAGGTTGCACGTGACATGGTGTATGGTGTCCAACCTCGTGGGTTTTCTCCGTGTTCTTCGGTTTCCTCCCTACGGCTAAAGACCAGTACGCGCAAGGGGAGTTTTTAAATAAAATTAAAAAACATATGTTAGTCCGGAAATGACCTAGTTTGTGTTGAATGGACGTTAGGCCGCATTTCTCTCTTTCTCTTTTATTTTTAAAGTTTTGTTATAATCGGTTGGTAATCAAAGGTACTGTGAAAGTGATAAAACAGAAAATTTCGCCCGGTTGTAATGTTTCTCACTTTAAAGTCAGCAATTTGCCGATTTTAAGGGGCAAATGTTTATTGCGAACGATTAAGCTTGTCAGGGGGAGCTTATTTTTAAAAGTTTTGTAATATTCGGTTGATAACTAAAGGTACCGTGCAAATTAAACTGTTAAAATAGAAAATTTGGCCCGGTTGAAATGTTTCTCGCCGTAGGTCAGCAATTTGCCGATTTTAGGGAGGTTGCGTGACTGAATGGTCAGCACGTGCGCTCTGTATCATAACGTCTGTCATTGAGTCAACTGGCGTTGTTTCGATTTCTTGGTTGTACGTGACAAGGAGTATGGTCGCCTGTCCAATCTCGTAGGCCGTAACGCCGCTGCCCGGGTAAAATTTCCCTCATTGCACACTTTATGGCGTATGCCCGTCTTCATTAACCCATTGTAGGAGCAGAACAGTAGGACGTTAAACCCCATTCAATTTCATTTCATTTTCTCTATGTTGCTTATTTATTATAGTGGATATATATTTTTTCTGGTTCTAGCAATTATTTAATTTCTGCATAGAAATCTTGCTTTGGCCAGTTTTTTTTATTGCAGAGTGCCATTCTTGTATATTGCAGTCTATGACCCTTTGTTTAAAACATGCTTAAGAAGTCGTCACGATTTCCTACTTATAACCGAACATATTGGAAACCATAATTATATAACATATCTTGGAAGCCCGATTACAGCTATGCAAGTTTCAGTTATTTCCCTTTAGTTTAAAGATTATTTTTTTGCCCGGGTGCAATGTTTCTCACTACATTTAAATTTGTAACTTTGTGAGTTTTTGACCGATTTTGATATTATGTCTTTATAATTTTCCAAATCTACATATTTAACGTACATATTCAAACAGTTGAGTTCAACCTGTTTTAGTTTTGTTCAAAGTTATCTCATTTAATTTTTCGATGTTTTCTTACCATTTTCATTTCATTTTACTGAAAGTTTTGAAGTGGGAAGTCATCCCGATTACAGCAACACAAGTATCAGTTATTTCCCTTTAGTTTTCAGATTACTCAATGTTTCATACTATATTTATACTTGTAACTTCGCGAGTTTTAGACCAATTTTAATAGTTTGTTATTTTTATCCTTTTATTTGAGATACTTGATATAATCGATGACACGTGACGATGAAGATGAAAGCTTTCATATCTGCATGGGACAGTAGCAGATCTAGTTATTATTATTATTCTTATTATTATTATTTTTCTCCGCGGGAGCCTATTTCTCCATGATCGAAAACAGATATCGATCTGGAACAAACTTTTCTATCGGGAAAACATGTGGTGGCTAGTGCATAAACTATTTTTCAAACTTCTGCGCATACCGGAAGTGGCCGAACTTTGTAGGTTGTCATGATATTGAAAATCGGCCATAATTTCGTCAATTCTTTACCCATTTTTAATCAAATGACATTTTCGGAAACCCTGATTATCCAGGGAATATTTTCCTTTTTTACATTTGATTAGCAGTTTCCAGAAAAATTGTGTAAGAATGCTAATCAATTGTAGCAAAATTTACCAAATTTACCAATTGATTAGCAGTTTTTTAGTATGTAATAGAATTCTTATTTCACATAATTAGGCCTATATGTGACAATAACAATAACCACATTATTTGTATTACCAAACGGTTGTTTATATTTATATATAAAATAAAAATAAAAGTATGTGACCACATGTTATTCTTTGTACGAAACCTGGACGTTCTTTATTTACTTCATACTCTAGTCAGATCTTTTCTGCGTCATATTTCCTCACCCAATCTTGAACTGTTGCTAATTTTAATGTCGAATTTGAAGACAGAACATAATATCATGTGTTTGAATTTCGCGACGTACCCTCGATCATCCGGTAATTTTTATCTTGTAGTGTTTTGAATGTCTGTCTTGACGAATGTGACTACCACAGATATAGAAAGAAAGTATGCAGTGTTGTCATCTCTGTCATCAAAATCTTTTACGTCTATAAATAGCAGACGTCAACATGTACTGCTCTCGTTCCACTGGACCGTTGCAGAGGCACGTAAAGAGTCTTGATGATATAGACAATAAAATTTTGAGATTTGTTTTGATGAGTTTTACGATACTGAATGGTTTTAAAGTTAAAATTAATTTTCAAAACTTTGATTCGCGCTGAAGCAGGGTTTTATGCTCATAATGCTAATCAAATATGAATTTGATTCGCAAAATCGGACGTTTGAGTCTCAAATTGCGATACGAACCCGGTTAAAATATTCCCTGCCTGAATCTTTTGCGAGATAATGGCTATCTCACATTTTTCAATTTCGAACATTCGTCTATGAATTCCAACGTCCGAAAATTGAAAAGACGTTGTTTATGAGACAATTTTTGTTATTTTTCAAAATTTGCAAATTTGACCTACATTTTTGGATTCCTGAAGTCTATGCGATTCCAGTAATATAAGTTTCATTCAGAGTTACCGCCCTTTATTTTTCGAATTTTTTCGAATTTTCTGCCCATTTTGTAACCCTTATATTTTTTGGAAAGGATAAAACGATATTTCGGAAACACCTGAAACATAAAGCCATATTGCCAGACAGTTGCATAAAGCAGTTTCAACAACGATTCGTAAACCGGAAGTAGTCGAAATAATGTCTGATTTTTTGAAAAAAAACTCCAAAAATGGGGGCTTTGGGAAAAACGTGATTACTTCGTCCCATATCAATCGATCAAATGGATTAAGGTGTCGTTGGTTTACATCGGAATTGGAGTATCGTATGATACCCAATTCATACAGACACGATGATCCAGAAGTAAAATATGACACGCTAAAAATCTAGCATTTTTTGATTTGGAACGTTTTTGGACGCCTTTATCTCGAAAACTGCTCCAACGATTTTTCTTAAACTTTATGTATCGATGGTTCTTTCGATAGTCTTTAGCATGGATCCATCCATTAAGACCTTCGTATAATTGGAATAAGACAAAAAAGGCACTGAAAATTGAAAAAAGTCAAAAAATCGTGAAATTTTGGAAAATGCTCTACTACTACTATTTTTTTAAAAAAAAAATATATATATATATTTAAAAAGCTGACCTAATTACGATTCTAATGATGTATAATATGTATGCAGTTATTGAAATTTAATTTTTAATATTTTGACATTTTGACATTTTTATACGCCCACATTTTTATGTGGACGTATATTGTCGTCGCCCCTGTCCGTCCGGACGTCCGTCCGCTCTCCCGTAGGTATACTTACGGGGACTTTACACAGTATATGGGTTACTTGTGGGATTTTTGGTCACTTACGGGGTGCACCACGGAAGTGATGATGCAAAAATGTGTTTAAATGATATTTGTGGGCTGCTGAAAGAATATGGGAAAATCACCCCTCAATTATTACGGACGAAATTTAAATCGGACAAACTGAACGGACGGACGATTTATTACCGTGAATCTCAGCTCAAAATGGGAGTTATCTCTCTTAAACGACTTGTTAAGCAAGACTATTGGATATGCATGCGCAGTAGAACGAAGCGTGAGTACTGCTCATTGACGTCAATGGTACTGCTAGTCTCAATCAGTCAGACAGCTAAATTCCGTATGCTGAAGACTATGTAATTATGGGTGTCCGAGACTAAACTATATGACGTCAATGACAGCAGTACACGGCATACTACTGGGGTTATACTCTGTGGTATTTTCTACGCCATTTAGCTGATTTCGCGGTTGAACCTGAAGATTAATGGTAGATCAAGCTTTAGTTAAATAAAGAGAGAGGTAATGTTTTTTTTTTAAATCCGTGTTCAAGCAGACACGCATTGTTATTAGTTTGCCAAATTCTGTTGAGGCCAATTCAACTTACAGTAACACTGTGTCCGAGATCCGAATCGCCATTTTGTTTATTCGACATTCCAAGTGATTAATTTATCACAGAAATATGGTTTATGGATAGACATGTTAGGTTTGTCGATTTAGTTCTTAGTTCTTTATTTAGCAAGGGCTATTCCTGTTTCTGTTGATTATGCCGTTAAAAATGGGGAGCAGGTCGTTTCACCCTATTACCGTTTCCCCCGGGCTGTTTCATCCCACAATTCCACGGGTCTTTTCATCCCACAATTACACGGGTCGTTTCATCCCACTTATATGGGTCTGTTTCACCCCGCAAAATAAACAAAGCCCAATTATTACGCATTTTTAATATCTTTTTTCGTACATTAACAAAAATAACAATATGATATCAGTGTTTCACGTTTGACGCGAGTGATAGCTCGCGCTTTTCTCAGCTCGCACCAACGTCAAAATAGAAGATCTTTTTATTGCTGTCCTCCGACGATATAATCGCTCTCATCACATTTTACATATTTGTCAAAAAACGAACCCCCGAACTGCAAATGAAGCTCATGTAAAACAATCTTCGAATAATTGTCCAATGGAAATTTTTGTTTTGGCCCGAAGAAAAATATCGCTAAATTTGTTTTTTTGTCAAAAGTGAAAATATTCCCTTTTTTAATCTATATAGTGGCAAATAAATATTTTTGTTCACGTGAAAATATTACTTATTGTTATTGTATATTATGGCAAACTAGGTAGCACACTAATAAAATGTGTACATTTTTATTTTACAGGGTGTAAAGTATGGGCAAAACTACCTGGTGTAAAGACATCTGGTCAGTAATGGTCGTTGAAGTTCATAATGCTGGTAATTTAACAGTATGTGATGTTAACTGTCAATCTGCTGATTCAGAGAAAGTATTTTACATAGTGATCAGTGTGAGTCTCATCCATCTCAATGGTGTTTCATATTGAAGTATGGCGATTAAAATTAAAAGAGGAAGGAATTTGATCAGAACACCCTTTATTTGAGATGGATCTGTTTCTCTGAAACATAAGCTCTTTGTTCTTTGACTTTAGATTTAGTGTCATTAGTAAGAGTGTTTTTTCTTTTAAAACATTTGCTTTAAAGAGACTGGTTTGGATGAAATTTAGTAATTAGTTTCAATTATGTGTTATAATTTTATTTTCGTTGTATGATCTTTTTCAGCAAGCTATATTATAAGTAACTAAATCTTAAACTCAATATTATCTATAATTTTTGACATTAACAATATGAAATATCATTTAACTGGTTTATTTCAATCAATATTGGTGTAAGCATACCGTTGGCGCAAATATATGATATGCGTTCATTTAAATGTACTTTTCGACCAATTGCAGGATACTGATACATTTGAAATGTTCACCAACAAGAAATTGGAGAAAATTCAGCTAGATGGTAAGTACTGATTTTCTTGTTGAAGTTGTCTTCATACATAAAGATCTCTGAAAACCGAATCTGCAATAAATGTCATTTTGAACAAATAGATGAACATGCCACATGTGAAGTAGAGCATACTTGCTCTTTCGTGAACAGCTGGTTCATTTTCACAGGTTTGTGTCACGTATAGGAATGCCATGTTATATAATTTCTCAGTTCTTGCGATGTAGGAATATGTTTTTTTTTATTTGATTGCCCTTTTCAAATAACCACCTGTAATTTAAAAATAAACCACTGAAAAACATCAGGTGAAGCTATTATGAAGTGGTTGACTTCTAATGTTCAATAATATTTTACTTATAGATACTATCGCAGATGAAAATACTGATGAGAAGAATTGTATAGATAAGATTGAAATGGAGGATTTTATAGATGACCCGATTGAACCAACTGCAAAACGACGCAAACGTAATGATACGAGAACCAAGTGGACAAAAGAAGGGGAAGAAGAAATAAGAATAACATTTAAACACTATTTTGAAAAAAAAATAAGACCGAAACCAGCTGCTTGTTAAAAAGCCATCGAGAAGAGTCGAAAAATGACTTTATTTGTAAGCGCTTGAAAGAAACCTTAATAAAAACCCAAAATAATCCCGATAATAAGAGTGTAACACTAATAGAAGAAATTTCATACATTTTTGCCTGCCGATTCAAAATGTATCCGGGTTTAAAGTTTATAAAAGTAATGTATATAGAAATATCACGTTTCTTCATAAAATGTTTAAACATGTGACCATCTGCACTTATAAGGTTTCAATAATGATTGAAAGCATTTTTAGTTTTGTACTCCAAAGATTATCTTGGAAATGAATCACTATTGCTTAAGCTGCATAGGTAGCACAAAATAGAGGCTCATTAATTGAACAAATAAGTAACTAACCATAAAAAATATTGTTTTTTTTGGTTACAATAGAATTACATTTTCGCTTTTTGATATTTATTGGAACATTCTGTATACCGCACTTTGAACAAATATCTAAAAACTAACTTTTCTGTTTGGGTTAGAAATAGACAATAAAAAATATGCCAGATAACCTTTTAATCGAAATACCAGCAAAATCATGTTAATAAAAATTGAGTTCTATTCAAATATATATGATATTATGTCAGCAAAATCATGTTAATAAAAATGAGTTGTATTCAAATATATGTGATCTTATATTCATCTTTTAACATGCAGAAGAGAAAACATGTACATGTATCACCACATTGGAAAAATCGTGCTCATAAGTGAGTGTTAGAAATAGATTCAAATATGATTAAGCAGGATATATTAATGACATCTTGATACCATCATTTTGATATCCATCAGATGGATTATCTGGTCTGTTAGCTGTATTATCATCAAATATGTTTATAAACAGAATTAGTGAGCCTTTTGACCGAAATTAATGTAGATTTTTCAACTAATTTGTGGGTTTCTAGCTAAAATTAAAGTTGGTTTTTCAACAACGAATAGTGGGTTGTTTGCCACGCTTGAGGGGTAATATATATGACATGTAATGGTCCGTAATTGACTAAATTGTGTGCTCATTTTTCTGAAATTTAGCCGGCTCTTGTCCAAAATTAAAGTAGATTTTTTTACCTTAGGTGTGGGATCCAAGGAATAACGCCCTTCGTCCTGTCCCGAAAAAAGGAAACACCATGGAGATATGGTCTCAATAGATGTCAAAAAATGCAAATTTGAGCGAACATATTTTTTTGGCCTTCAAATTGTCATCTATGTGAAGCTCTGATTTGAATTCTATTAAAGATAATGGGCTGTAGTTTGGAGAGTTACCTCTTCAGGGATTCATGTATTAATTTCAAGGCCGTCGGATGACTAGAAGGATCAAAGCAGTGGGTTTCAGCTATGCATGGGTTGGCCGTGCTTTTTCGGGCTATATCGCTCAATTGAGCATGTATCAACCCTTATATTTTTATAAATATTGGAGCTATGAAACTGAAATTTCCAGAGCAGCTTTGTACAGTCTGCAGCAAGGTTGTGTTAAAATTTCAGACTGATTGGTTAAAAGGAGGCCCAGTTCGGCATATTTCGTGTCGTAGGCTTCATGCAGCATGTCTATGCATATGTATCAGCCCTTATATTTTTGGAAATATTGGAGCTATGAAGCTGAAATCTTCAGAGCCTCATCCTACATGTATTCCTGGGTAGCCCGGACAATTTCAGACTGATTGGTGAAAAATTAAGAGATTCCCAGAAAATTCAGTTCCGTGTATTTTGAGCGCGTTACGCCTCTTATTTCTAAACTATTTGGACTGATTAACAGCCTTCCCGTAGGAATATTGCCTTGAAATTTTTACAGAATTTTCGCACTGCACAGACATCGTTCCCGTGGTCGGATCGGATTCAAAAGAAAATGTAGCCTTTGATTCTAGCTATCACATATCCAAAGGAGAAGTGTGTTCGACCCCGAAAACATGGTTAATAAATTCGAATCCCACCCCCAACCATCAAAGATTTTTTTAATAAAAAAAATTGCCGTATTTCATCGAATTTTTATTGTTCTTTATATCAGATATTTTTCTCCTTTTATTATGTGATAGATAGCACCCCTGCGCAACCAACCGCTAGAAAGGATGCCCAGCAGTCAAAATCGGAACAAATGACCGATTTTGGTTTTTAATCCTGCAAACATGGTTCCCGTGAATTTAAAAATTTTATTTTAAAGGAAAATGTGCACGATACCATTAAAACCGCATTAAATTTGTGAAGAAACGTTTTTTTGCCAATTTTTTTTTTCATCGGATCAAATGGGCATATCGTGTCCAAATTTCAGGTTCCTCGGACAATTTTTAGGGCACCTAGGTACCTACGTGAGAAGTTGATAGCCGGAATTTGGTAGGCATCGTGCCTTTGGTTCCAGCGCTACGCTTGCGCGAAGGTAAAATCCAGCAAAAAAAGTCGTTAAGAAGAATTTTTAAAAACAAATGGTTGAATCTCTTTGAAACTTCGGCTACCCCCATTTTCATCATCTGGGCATCCACAAATGGTATCGAAATTGAAATCAAACTTCTGTTTTTGATGTTTTACTTTATGTACCCCCGGGAAAATTCCCCCCGCTCGGCCCCCAGGGGTCGGAACCCGATTTTTTTTTTTTTAAAGTGTGACCGGGACCATAACGAAGGTACCCAGTCAAGTGTGCGTGCATGAAAGTAAGGGTGTATTTTAATTTTTACCCAATTTTCCTCCGGAAAAGGGCCCGTACTCACGGGTGGACAGGTGTGTTGGGTACCTGCCCATAAAATTTGGTGACGATGGGGCGGCAGGAAGGGTCAAGGCGTTAGTACAGGGGTGCCCGGTAGCTGAATTCCGACAGTCGCCATTTTCAATTGAATATCCCGAATAATTCTTTTAAAAATGAATAAATCTGTTCGAAATTTCGGCTACCCCCCCCCCCCATTTTGAACCCTTGCAAATCAAATCTCTCAAAATTAAAATCAGTGCATCCTACGATTTTTTTTTCATTTTGGTACCCCCGGGAAAATGGCCCTCCCTGGGTACCGGAAGTCGAAACCGGAAGTCCTTGGTATGGACAGATGCCCAATGTCCCAGACTAGGTACCCAGTGAATTTCACGTCGTTACCTACGAAGGTACGGATGTGGTGAGCAACCGCGCACGCAACTTTCGTTTTTTGGCCGGCAGGAATTAGGTCGAGTAGGGTTCAGATCCGACACTTGCTTACCTATAATTCGACTTTTACGGGAGAACTTAAATAAAATCGGACCCCCTGGCCGATCCGGTCTGCTCTCTAAATTTCACGGGCATATTGCCCATAGGGGATGAGTTATGGGCTTTTTCTAGGGGCACCGAAATGCACAAATCAATTTTTTCCGTTTTCGCCGATTTTTCAGTAGGATTATCGCTACGCCCAACCCTTCCAAAGAAGGGATCGACACCAAATTTTCAGTGCAGGTACATCACCACATTGGTCATCTCTGGGGACTGAGTACGTGCCCCTTTTCGGAGCAAAATTCTATTAATTTGGGCTAAAAATCCGAATACACTTGTCCGCCGTACCTTCGGGGGTTTCAACGTGAAATTCACTGGGTACCTACCCTAGGAAATTGCACAGCGTCCCATATCACCTCTTCCGGTTTCGGCATCCGTAAGTCGAGGGGTGGCCATTTTTCCGAGGTTACTTCGATTTTAATTTTGAGACCAGATTCAGATGGCCTAGGAATTAGGCCTAACCCACCTAAACCGGGAAAAAGAAAACACATTTGTGTTAACATCCCTAGAGGGGATTAGGTCGAGTACGGTTCGGATCCAACACTTGCCTTACCTATAATTCGACTTTTACGGGTGAACTTGAATAAAATCGGAAACCCCTCCAAATTTCAAGGACATGGTCAAATGACTATCATGGACCATTTTTATCCACTTCCACAGAAAATTTGCGAGGGCACAGCGTGCCGCGCACGGTCGATTTAGTGGGGGTAGCCGCGAGGACAAGTTGCGTGGAAGACCTGAAAAAGTTACAACAATAATTAATGAAATATGACGTTTTGGAGCCCCAAGTGACCGCGGTCGGGGCTTTAGAGCATGGGACCAGGTGCGTAGGACTCTTCGGCGTAACAGTCCGAAAATTCAAACGTCTGGGACTTCCGGTTCGGGAATGGGGCCCAAAAAGCATCTTTTTTCAATCGTGTCTTTGGCGTCGATATCGCCCACTTCCGGTATCCGCATGGCCATTTTTATGTGACCGGGGGACTTTTCGGGGTTAATTAAATTACAAATATCCAATCTGGGACCCTGCCCAAGAGCCGTTTGGAATGTGACGTTATACCTAAAATGCCGCTGGGGAGAGGTTCTGCCAACTAAGGTCATGACCTTGACCCGTAAGACAGTCCCATCACCGGGCTTGTTTGCCGTGACCTTGGAATCGACCTTGATACTTATGGCGAAATTTTGGACGGTACATGAAGTTTTTGGACTTTTTTAAACCCAAGGTCAAAGTTCAGGTCAAAGGTCAAGACCAAATTCAAATGGTCAGTGAGGTGTCCATCCAAGGTCATGACCTTTGACTTGCCACGTAGAACTAGGGCCCCGCGAGAGCCAGAGGAAGACACGAGTGGGTAGAAATTATGGTGACCTTGACCCTTTCAGATGACCTTGACATACTAAGATCACATGGGCCATGATAAATTGTCGGGAGGTCAAGGTCTCGTGGTCTTGAATTTATTAGTTTTGCCTAGAGTGGGAAAAAACCGATAAACTTCCGGGGCCCCTAGTGGGTCAAGGTCGCGACTTTTTGTGGGCAAAATTTAAAAATGAAGAACAAATATGGGGTCGCTCTATCCGGCTACCAAATCCCGGGCCGATGGGAAGACATTTTTGGGCAAAATTGTCTGAGAAAGTCAAATAACTTGCTTTTTACTGCTGTGGTCAAAGGGGAGATAACTGGCATCTCCCGAATCGCACCCGACGACCGTGGGGTCGCGGCCTCTTGAACTAAATCAACACCTGGGAGTCGTGTGGTGATCTTGGTTTGACCCTTCAAGGTCAAGGTCATGGTCAAATGGCTATCATGGACCATTTTGTTCCACTTCTGGTCGCCGAAGAAAATTTTCGAGGGCACCACGCGACGCACAGGGGTCGATTTAGTAGGGGTAGCCGCTAGGACAAGTTCCGCGGAAGATTTGCAAAAATTAGAAAAAATAATTATGAACTGCAAAATATATTTGCCGTCCGAAGCATATCGCGCAAGTAGCGTTCGTACCCTCACGAAGCCCGCAAAATATTCCCCACAAAAAAACCGCCAGAATTCCTCATAACTTTGTCACTTTTACCCCTCAACTGCCGTCCGAAAACGTATCGCGCAAGTAGCGTTCGTACCCCCTTGAAGCCCGCAAGTCAGAAATTGCACAACTATAGCTACGGGAGTACGTCCGTCCGTCCGTCTGTCCGTCCGTCCGTCCACAATTTGTTTGTGGACTCTCTACAGGTCACAATGCTTATTCGATTTTGACGAAACTTGAAATAGTGGTTTATCCCCAAAAGATCTCGGCTGCTTTCGATATTGGCATGTATCGGATGAAAACTTCATGGATTATGGCCCCTGATTGTACGAAAAATCGCGTTTTTAGCTTGTGGACCCTATAGAGGTCACAATTTTGAACCGATTTTGATGAAACTTGACATGCATGTTTATAACCCAAAGATCTTGGTTCCTTTCGATATTTGCGCCTATCGGAATGTAATTTCCTGAATTATGGCCCCTGATTGTCCGAAAAATCACCCTTTTTAGCTTGTGGTCCCTCTGGAGGTCACAGTTATTATCCGATTTAAAAAACCGTTTGATTATATCACCGTTACACCCTAAGGAAGGTTGAGTTCGAATTTCGGGAAAATCAGCCGAAAATTGCCATACAAAATGGCCGCCGTTTGTACGCGAATACTGTTAAAAAATGGTATATCAAGGTTGTAGACCCTGTAGAAGTCACATTTTTTATTCGATTTTGATGAAACTTGAAATTCATGGTTATAACCCAAAGATCTTGGTTCCTTTCGATATTTGCGCATATCGGAACGTAACTTCCTGAATTATGGCCCCTGATTATACGCAAAATCGCCTTATTTTAGCTTGTGGTCCCTCTGGTGGTCACAATTATTATCCGATTTAATAAAACAGTTGATTATATTACCGTTACACCGTAAGGAAGGTTGAGTTCGAATTTCGGGAAAATCGGACCAAAATTGCCATACAAAATGGCCGCCGTTTGTACGCGAATACTGTTAAAAAATTGTATATCATGGTTGTGGACCCTGTAGAGGTCACAATTTTAATTTGATTTTGATGAAACTTAAAATGCATGGTTATAACCCAAAGATCTTGGTTCCTTTCGTTATTTGCGCATATCGGATCGTAACTTCCTGAATTATGGCCCCTGATTGTCACAATTATTATCCGATTTGAAAAAACATTTGACTCTATCACCGTTACACCCGACGGAAGGTTGAGTTCGAATTTCGAGAAAATTGGACGATAATTGCCAGAAAAAATGGCCACCGTTTGTACGCGAACAGTGTAAAAATATGGTCCCTCTGGAGGTCACAATTATTATCCGATTTAAAAAAACGTTTGACTCTACCACCATTACACCCTACGGAAGGTTGATTTCGAATTTCGAGAAAATTGGACCATAATTGCCAGAAAAAAATGGCCGCCATTTGTACGAGAACAGTGTAAAAATATGGTATGTCAATGTTGTGGACCCTGTAGAGGTGACAATTTTAATTTGATTTTGATGAAACCTGAAATGCTTGTTTATAACCTAAAGATCTTTATTCTTTTCGATATTTGCGCATATCAAATTGTAACTTAATGAATTATGGCTTTGATTGTAGGAAAAATCACTTTCGGTATTGCTTGTTCTCTGTCTATCTCTCGAACAATTATTATCTGATTTAAAAAAAAAAAAGATTATATTACTGTTGCACCGTAAGGAAGGTTGAGTTTGAATTTCGTGAAAATCGTACCAAAATTGCCGGACGAAATCGTCGCCGTTTGTACCCGAATAGTGTAAAAATATGGTATATCATGGTTGTGGACTCTCTACAGGTCACAATTCTTATCCGATTTTGACGAAAAGTAACATTTCTAGGTTGTGTACCGTCACACCATAATCATCGGCTTCGAATTTCATTAATATCAGACTGGAAGTGACCAACAAAATGGCTGCTCCCAATACAGTATGAAATGCAGGACTTAATGAGGAAAAATCACTTTCGGTATTGCTTGTTCTCTATCCATCTCTCAAAAATGTGGGCGTATCCTGCCTGGCAGTGCCAGCCTATCTTTAACAATTTTGAACATAGGATTTCTCAGAAGTATTTTATTTGATCGTATAGTGTCGTATATCATTAGGGAGCCTTTGTCCCATGCAAACTCCAAAACTGGATGTGAAAACTACTCGACAATGATTCGTATACCGGAAGTAGTTCAAAAAACGAAAAAAATGTAAAAAAGATGAAAAAAAATGGAGCTCTTGCCAAAAGTTCGAATTCTCCGTCACATATTAGCGGACCAAAACAATTAAAGTGTCGTTGGATAGTTCCATTAATAGACGATCGCATAACATCTAAATAACACGAATTTGATTCTTAGGAAATAAAATATGGTACGCCGAAAACTAAGTATTTTCCGTTTTGGAGCATTCTGAGACGCCTTTTTATACGCCCCCGTCCGTCCGTCCGTCTGTCGGTCCGTCCGTCCGTCCGTCCGGCTGTCCGTCGGTCCGTCCGTCCGTCCATCGTCCACAATTTCTTGTGAACGCTCTAGAGGCTAAAGTTAATATCCGATTGACTTGAAATTTATACACGGTGTTTAAGGTCGTGAGACGAAGAAGCCTATTGATTTTCAGCGATATCCGATAATTACTACCAGAGTTATGATCCTTGATCACTTTGAAAAAATCTTGTGAACGCTCTAGAGGCTATAGTTAATATCCGATTGACTTTAAATTTATATACAGTGTGTAAAGTCATGATAAGAAGAAACCTGTTGATTTTCAGCAATATCCGATAATTTCTGCCCGAGTTATGACCCTTGATCACTTTGAAAAATCTTGTGAACGCTCTAGAGGCTAAAGTTAATATCCGATTGAATTTAAATTTATACACGGTGTTTAAAGTCATGATACAAAGAAGCCTGTTGATTTTCAGCAATATCCGATAATTACTGCCAGAGTTATGACCCTTGATCACTTTGAAAAATCTAAAGTTAATATCCGATTGACTTTAAATTTATAAACCCATATTTACGGTCATGATACAAAATAGCCTATTTATTTTCAGCGATATCCGATAATTACTGCCAGAGTTATGACCCTTGATCACTTTGAAAAACCCTGTGAATGCTCTAAAGGCTAAAGTTAATATCCGATTGACTTTAAATTTGTACACAGTGTTTAGGGTCATGATACGAAGAATCCTATTTGATTTTCAGTGATATCTGATAATTTCTGGCAGTTGATCACTTTGAAATATCTTGTGGACAAAGGCCTTGAGATAAACCATCAAAACTATTCTAATCATTTCTGATAATTATTTAATGGGCTATTACTCGTTATAAGATTATCATGTGTTGTAAATGTTCTCCTTACTGATAAAAGAAACAATATGTGAAAACCCTTGTTGACTGCCCGGACGACTTAGCTGTTGTGGGCGTATGTTTCGTTGCCTGGCAACCTATCTTTCTCGAAAACAACACCTACGATTTTTCTTAAACATTTTTTACTCAGAGTCCTATCGGTGGCCTAGCGTGTGCATCTAATGATAAAAGCGTTGCAATATTACAGGTAGTACAAAAATGACCTCAAACTTTGAAAAAAGTTGAAAAATCATTAAATTATTGAAAAAGTTCTTTTATGTATCTTATTTTCGAAAATTACTCAATGAATGTTTCTGATATTTCTGGTACAGGAAGTTAAATATCTAATCAACTTGTTAAAGCTATTCCGACAATGATCAAAAAACCGGAAGTAGTCGAAAAAATCTCCGATATTTTGATTTTTTTTTACATTTTTACAGAAAACTTTTTTTTATTTATGAATATTTTTTGACGGTAGTTTACACAGAGTTAAAGTATCACCCTACTTGAGCAGAAGTGAGAAAGAATTTTGTCTCAGTAATTTTCTTTAGTCGCCATTGGCTAATTTAATTTTTCGTACCTAGATTAATTATTTATTGTTCGATTTGTATAAAACAAAGTTCATATGCTCCGTGGTCTCAATTGTAATTTTTTTTGTTACCGTGAAGTTTTTCTGCACGCAACGGAAGTGGCGTAATATTAACAAAAACTACAATTTTGACAGTTCGGTACCACTTTTTGACAGCAAATATTATATTTTTCGAAATCTGATATAGCAAAAAGGATGCGCGTTGTAAAGGGGCACAAATCGTTAGATCATATTTTTATACGCCCACATTTTCATGTGGACGTATATTGTCGTCGCCCCTGTTCGTCCGTCCGTCCGCTTGTCCGTCCGTTTGTCCGTCCGTCCGTCCACAATTGTTTGTGAACAGTCTACAGGTCACAATTTTTATCCGATTTCAATGAAACTTAAAATATAGGTTTATCACCCTAAGATCTTGGTTCCTTTCGATATTGGCATGTATCGGACGGTAACTTCATGGGTTATGGCCCCTGATTGTACGAAAAATCACGTTTTTTAGCTTGTGAACAGTGTAGAGGTCACAATTTTGAACCGATTTGGATGAAACTTGAAATGCATGTTTATAAAACAAAGATCTTGGTTCCTTTCGATATTTGCGCGAATTGGATCGTAACTTCCTGAATTATGGCCCCTGATTGTCCGGAAAATCGCCCTTTTTAGCTTGTGGTCCCTCTGGAGGTCAAAATTGTTATCCGATTTAAAAAACCGTTTGATTATATCACCGTTCGATGGTTATGAAGGTTGAGTTCGAATTTCGTGAAAATCGGACCAAAATTGACGGACAAAATGGCCGCCATTTGTACGCGAATAGTGTGAAAATATGTTTTATCAAGGTTGTGAACAGTGTAGAGGTCACAATTTTGAACTGATTTGGATGAAACTTGAAATGCATGTTTATAACCCAAAGATCTTGGTTCCTTTCGATATTTGCGCCAATCGGATCGTAACTTCCTGAATTATGGCCCCTGATTGTCCGAAAAATCGCCTTTTTGTCCCCCGCCTTTCGAAGAAAGTTGGGGGACTATTAAAATGGGTTCGTCCGTCTGTCTGTCTGTCTGTCCGTCTGTCTGTCCGTCACACTTTTTGGGACACAATAACTCTCTTCCTAATTGAGCTAGAATGTTCAAACTTGGTGTCTGTGTTTATTAGGTCAATGCCTTGATGGAGTTCGAAGATGAGCATTTTCCGCTTAGGGTAAGCAGAGATAAGCAATTTGATTGGTTGATGCTTTGGGACACGATAACTTTAGTTCTAATTAAGTGAGATTGATGAAACTTGGTGTATAGTTTCATTATAGTAATACATTGACTAAGTTCGATAATGAGCATTTTCTACTCAAGGTAAGCAGAGCTATTCGCAATTTGATTGGTCGAGAATTTGGAACACAATAACTCTCCTTCTAATTGAGTTAAAATGTTCAAACTTGGTGTATATGTTTATTAGGTCAATGCCTTGATGGAGTTCGAAGATGAGCATTTTCCGCTTAGGGTAAGCAGAGATAAGCAATTTGATTAGTTGATGCTTTGGGACACGATAACTTTAGTTCTAATTAAGTGAGAGTGATGAAACTTGGTGTAACTTTAGTTCTAATTAAGTGAGAGTGATGAAACTTGGTGTATAGTTTCATTATAGTAATACCTTGACTAAGTTCGATAATGAGCATTTTCTGCTAAGGGTAAGCAGAGCGATACGCAATTTGATTGGTCCAGACTTTGGAACACAATAACTCTCCTTCTAATTGAGTTAAAATGTTCAAACTTGGTGTATATGCTTATTAGTTCAATGTCTTGATGGAGTTCGAAGATGAGCATTTTCCGCTTATGGTAAGCAGAGATAAGCAATTTGATTGGTTGATGCTTTGGGACACGATAACTTTAGTTCTAATTAAGTGAGAGTGATGAAACTTGGTGTATAGTTTCATTACAGTAATACCTTGACTAAGTTCGATAATGAGCATTTTCTGCTCAGGGTAAGCAGAGCGATACGCAATTTGATTGGTCGAGACTTTGGAACACAATAACTCTCCTTCTAATTGAGTTAAAATGTTCAAACTTGGTGTATATGCTTATTAGGTCAATGCCTTGATGGAGTTCGAATCGAAGATGAGCATTTTCCGCTTAGGTTAGGCAGAGATAAGCAATTTGATTGGTTGATGCTTTGAGACACGATAACTTTAGTTCTAATTAAGTGAGAGTGATGAAACTTGGTGTATAGTTTCATTACAGTAATACCTTGACTAAGATCGATAATGAGCATTTTCTGCTCAGGGTAAGCAGAGCGATAAGCAATTTGATTTGCCGAGACTTTGGAACACAATAACTCTCCTCCGAATTGAGTTAAAATGTTCAAAATTGGTGTGTATGCTTATTAGGTCAATGCCTTGATGGAGTTCGAAGATGAGCATTTTCTTCTTACGGTAGGCAGAGATAAGCAATTTTTGGATGACACTTCGTGTTCAGTTTGATTGGTCGATACCTTTGAAAAAAATAAATGTGCGATTAATTAATATGTGTCATCTATTTATTTTGGGATTTCGGCGGGGGACATCAGCCTCACTGTTGGCTTGTTTAGCTTGTGGTCTCTCTGGAGGTCAAAATTGTTATCCGATTTAAAAAAAAACGTTTGATTATATCACCGTTACATGGTTATGAAGGTTGATTTCAAATTTCGTGAAAATCGGACCAAAATTGACGGACAAAATGGCCGCCGTTTGTACGCGAATAGTGTGAAAATGTTATATCAAGTTTGTGGACCTTATACAGGTCACAATTTTGATGAAACTTGACATGTATGTTTATAACCCAAAGATCTTGGTTCCTTTCGATATTTGCGCCCATCGGATCGTAACTTCCTGAATTATGGCCCCTGATTGTCCAAAAAAATCGCCCTTTTTAGCTTGTGGTCCCTCTGGAGGTCATAATTGTTATGCGATTTAAAAAAACGTTTGATTATATCATCATTTCATGGTTATGAAGGTTGAGCATCAATTTTGTGAAAATCGGACCAAAATTGACGGACAAAATGGCCGCCGTTTGTACGCGAATAGTGTGAAAATATGTTATATCAAGGTTGTGGACCTTACACAGGTCACAATTTTGAACCAATTTTGATGAAACTTGACATGTATGTTTATAACCCAAAGATCTTGGTTCCTTTCGATATTTGCGCCCATCGGATCGTAAATTCCTGAATTATGGCCCCTGATTGTCCAAAAAAATCGCCCTTATTAGCTTGTGGTCCCTCTGGAGGTCATAATTGTTATTCGATTTAAAAAAAACATTTGATTATATCACCATTTCATGGTTATGAAGGTTGAGCATAAATTTTGTGAAAATCGGACCAAAATTGACGGACAAAATGGCCGCCGTTTGTATGCGAATAGTGTGAAAATATCTTATATAAAGGTTGTGGATCTTATAGAGGTCACGATTTTGAACCGATTTTGATGAAACTTGACATGTATGTTTATAACCCAAAGATCTTGGTTCCTTTCGATATTTGCGCCCATTGGATCATAACTTCCTGAATTATGTCCCCGGATTGTCCGAAAATTCGCTTTTATTCGCTTTTGGTCCCTCTGGAGGTCAAAATTATTATCCGATTTAAAAAAAGGTTTAACTATATCATCGTTACATGGTAATGAAGAGAGAGTTTGAATTACGTGAAAATCTGACTAGAATTGACGGACAAAATGGCCGCCATTTGTACACGAATAGTGTGAAAATATGTTATATCAAGGTTGTGGACCCTATAGAGGTCACAATTTTGAATCGATTTTGATGAAAAACTTGACATGTATGTTTATAACCCAAAGAACTTGGTTCCTTTCGATATTTGCGCCCATCGGGTCATTACTCCTGAATTATGTCCCCTGATTGTACGAAAAATCACTCTTTTTAGCTTGTTGTGCCTCTGGAGGTCACAATTATTATCTGATTTAAAAAAAAAACGTTTGATTATAAAAACCAAACAAATTCTAATGATTTTCTGATAATTCCTTAATATGCAACAACTCTTGTTGACTGCCCGGACGATTTGGCTGCTGTGTGGGCGTATGTTTCGTTGCCTGGCAACCTATTTTTTAATTTCAATTTCATTTTCGGGCAATTTCGGATAAATGTAAAAAAAAAAGTGTAACAATCAGTTATTTACAACCCATTCAACGTCTTCATATTTTTAACTATTTATTCGTAACTTTCATAAACTCGTAGTAATAATCCAGACGAGCAGAATGTATACAAAAATTAGTTCGTAATATGTGCAATTGCCGAGAAATATACAATTTTGCATGCATCACTTTTCACGTTATTTTGCCTATAAAAGAGTAAATTATTATCCGATTTTCAATAATTTTTTTTCATTCGATGCCTAATGCCAATTTGGCCTAGGTTAAGCCATTTTTACAGTTTCACCGTTACCAGAAATGACGTCACTGAATCATAACAACTACAGTATCGTTTGGTAGCTCGATGGATCGGCTATTGTATGACGCACTTCCTGTCTGATTCCTGAAAGCCGATTCAGCACTGCAGGTCTAGTTATTATTATTTTTTTCCGCCGGAGCCTATTTCTCCATGATCGAAAACAGATATCGATCTGGACCAAACTTTTCTATCGGGAAAACATGTGGTGGCTAGTGCATAAACTATTTTTCAAACTTCTGCGCATACCGGAAGTGGCCGAACTTTGTAGGTTGTCATAATATATGGAATCGGCCATAATTTCGTCAATTCTTTACCCATTTTTAATCAAATGACATTTTCGGAAACCCTGAATCTTTTGCGAGATAATGTCTATCTCACATTTTTCAATTTCGAACATTCGTCTATGACTTCTATCGTTCGAAAATTGAAAAGACGTTGTTTATGAGACAATTTTTGTTATTTTTCAAAATTTGCAAATTTGACCTACATTTTGGGATTCCGAAGTCTATGCGATTCCAGTAATATAAGTTTCATTCAGAGTTATCGCCCTTTATTTTTCGAATTTTTTCGAATTTTCTGCCCATTTTGTAACCCTTATATTTTTTGGAAAAGATAAAACGATATTTCTGAAACACCTGAAACATAAAGCCATATTGCCAGACAGTTGCATAAAGCAATTTCAACAACGATTCGTAAACCGGAAGTAGTCGAAATAATGTCTGATTTTTTGAAAAAAACTAAAAAAATGGGGGCTTTGGGAAAAACGTGATTTCTTCGTCCCATATCAACCGATCAAATGGATTAAGGTATCATTGGTTTACATCGGAATTGGAGTATCGTATGATACCCAATTCATACAGATACGATGATCCAGAAGTAAAATATGACACGCTGAAAATCAAGCATTTTTTGATTTGGAGCGTTTTTGGACGCCTTTATCTCGAAAACTGGTCCAGCGACTTTTCTTGAACTTTATCTATCGATGGTCCTTCCGGTAGTCTTTAGCATGGATCCATCCATTAAGACCTTCATATAATTGGAAGAAGACAAAAAAGGGACTGAAAATTGAAAAAAGTCGAAAAATCGTGAAATTTTTGAAAATGCTCTACTATTTTTTTTTTATTTTAACAGATTTTCAAAAAAAAAGATATGTATTCAAAAAGCTGACCTAATTACGAGTCTAATGATGTATAATATGTATGCAGTTATTGAAATTTAATTTTCAATATATTGACATTTTTAACACTTTTGAACATAGGATTTCTCAGAAGTATTTTATTTGATCGTATAGTGTAGTATATCATTAGAGAGCCCTGTTCCCATGCAAACTCCAAAACTGGATGTGAAAACTACTCGACAATGATTCGTATACCGGAGGTAGTTCAAAAAACGAAGAAAATGTAAAAAAGATGAAAAAAAAAAATTGGAGCTCATGGCAAAAGTTCGAATTCTCCGTCACATATTAGCGGACCAAAAGAATTAAAGTGTCGTTGGATAAATCCATCAATAGACGATCGTATAACATCTAAATAACACGAATTTGATTCTTGGGAAATAAATTATGGAACGCCGAAAACTAGGTATTTTCCGTTTTGGAGCATTCTGAGACGCCTTTTTCTCGAAAACGACGCCTACGATTTTTCTTAAACATTTTTTACTCAGAGTCCTATCGGTGGCCTAGCGTGTGCATTTAATGATAAAAGCGTTGCAATATTATAGGTGGTCCAAAAATGACCTCAATCTTTGAAAAAAGTTGAAGAATCATTAAATTATTGGAAATGCTCTTTTATTTATCTTTTTTTCGAAAACTACTCAATGAATGTTTCTGACATTTCTGGTACAGGAAGTTAAGTATCTAAACAACTTGTTAAAGCTATTCCGACAATGGTCGTAAAACCGGAAGTAGTCGAAAAAATCTCCGATAATTTGAATTTTTTTTACATTTTTAAAGAAAACTTTTTTATTTATGAATATTTTTTGATGGTAGTTTACACAGGGTTAAAGTATCACCCTGCTTGAGCAGGAGTGATAAAGAATTTTGTCTCCGTATTTTGCGTTATCCGCCATTGGCTAATTAAGTTGTTGGTACCTAGATTTATTATTTATTGTATGATTTGAATAAAACAAAGTGCATATGCTTCGTGATGTCAATTGTATTTTTTTTTTGTTACGGTGACATTTTTCGTCACGCAACCGAAGTGGCGTAATATTAACAAAAACTACAATTTTGACAGTTAAGTACCACTTTTTGACAGCAAATATTATTTTTTTCGAAAACTGATATAACAAAAAGTATGCGCCCTGTAAAGGCGCATAAAATGTTTGGCTCAGATTCTTAAATTTCAATTTCATTTTCGGGCAATTTCGAATAAAATGTAAAAAAAAAAGGTAAAATTCAGTTATTACAACCTATTCAACGTCTTCATATTTTGAACTATTTATTCGTAACTTTCATAAACTCGTAGTAATAATCCAGACGAGGAGAATGTATGCAAAAAATAGTTCGTAATATGAGCTGTTGCCGAGAAATATTCAATTTTGCATGCATCACTTTTCACGTTATTTAGAGTAAATTATTATCCGATTTTCAATATTTTTCTTTTATTCGATGCCTAATGCCAATTTGGACTAGGTTACGCCAATTTTACAGTTTCACTGTTACCGTAAATGACGTCATTTTAACCTAAAAAACAAATTTTTTATTCAAATGAGTCTTTTTATAATATTTTTTAAAATTATGATATTTGAATCCCATCAAAGAATAGCATGAACCCATACGATCATACAGTTATCACAAAAAAGTTTCTAACTTGTACGGTTGCCGAGAAATAGACGATTTTCTACAAGTCACTTTTCAAGCTTTTTGGACTATAAAAGTGTCAATTATTATTCAATTTTCATACAATTTTCACCATGTGATGCCTTATGCCATTTATGATTGCAATGATCTGATTTAACATTTCCATTATCACCGGAAGTAATGTCATATTTGCAAAAACCGTATTTTTAGATTTCAAAACAAATATTTTTTTGAAGTGACTTATATTTATTATTTGCTTGACGTTGATTCTAATGGCCATTTAGATTGGATCAATATAATCATACTGATATCAAAAAATTGCTTCTAGCATATTCCCTTGTCGAGAAATAACCAATTTTCTAAGGATCACATTTTAAGTTTTTTACCATTTTAATTTCAGTTTATGGGTTCTAAGTTTATTATTCATTGCCTGATATGTATAAAACAATTCTCAATTGCGAATTCTCAACTTATTTGTTACCGATAATGATTTCTTTTGGCACCGGAAGTGAAGTAATTTTGCCAGATTTTACAATTTTGACAGGGGTATTTGCAAGCAAATATTACTTTTACAAATCTGATAGAGGATGTCACTGAATCATAACAACTACAGTATCGTTTGGTAGCTCGATGGATCGGCTATGGTATGACACACTTCCTGTCTGATTCCTGAACGCCGATTCAGCACTGCAGGTCTGCAGGTCTAGTCATTATTATTTTTTTTTTCGCGGGAGCCTATTTCTCCATGATCGAAAACAGATATCGATCTGGAACAAACTTTTCTATCGGGAAAACATGTGATGGCTAGTGCATAAGCTATTTTTTAAACTTCTGCACATACCGGAAGTGGCCGAACTTTGTAGCTTGTCAGCATATTGAAAATCGGCCATAATTTCGTCAATTCTTTACCGATTTTTAAACAAATGACATTTTCGGAAACCCAGAATCTTTTGCGAGATAATGGCTTTCTTACATGTTTCAATTTAGAACATTCGTCTATGATTTCTATCGTTCGAAAATTGAAAAGACGTTGTTTATGAGACAGTTTTTGTTATTTTTCAAAATTTGCAAATTTGACCTACATTTTTGGATTCCTGAAGTCTATGCGATTACAGTAATATAAGTTTCATTCAGAGTTATCGCCCTTTATTTTTCGAATTTTCTGCCCATTTTCTGACCCTTATATTTTTTGGAAAGGATAAAACGATATTTCTGAAACCCCTGAAACATAAAGCCATATTGCGAGACAGTTGCATAAAGCAATTTCAACGACGATTCGTAAACCGGAAGTTGTCGAAATAATGTCTGATATTTTGAAAAAAAAACTAAAAAAAATGGGGGCTTTGGGAAAAATGTGATTTCTTCCTTCGTCCCATATCAACCGATCAAATGGATTCAGGTATCGTTGGTTTACATCGGAATTGGAGTATCGTATGATACCCAATTCATACAGATACGATGATCCAGAAATAAAATATGACACGCTGAAAATCAAGCATTTTTAGATTTGGAGCGTTTTTGGACGCATTTATCTCGAAAACTGCTCCAGCGATTTTTCTTAAACTTTCTCTATGTCCTACCCTAACCCAACCCTAACCCTAACCCAACCCAACCCTCGGTGGTCTTTAGCATGAAACTATCCAATAAGACCTTCGAATAACTAGAATAGGGCAAAAAAGGGACTGAAAATTGAGAAAAGTAAAAAAAATCGTGAAATTTTGGAAAATGCTCTACTATTTTTTTATTTTAAGAAATTTTCAAAAAAAAGATATATATTTAAAAAGCTGCCCTAATTACGATTCTAATGGTGTATAATATGTATGCAGTTATTGAAATTTAATTTTCAATATTTTGACATTTTTACATTTTTAACACTTTTGAACAAAGGATTTCTCAGAAGTATTTTATTTGATCGTATAGTGTCGTATATCATTAGAGAGCCCTGTAAGCCCCTGTTCCCATGCAAACTCAAAAACTGGATGTAAAAACTACTCGACAATGATTCGTATACCGGAATTATTCAAAAAAGATGAAAAAAAAATTAGAGCTCTTGCCAAAAGTTCGAATTCTCCGTCACATATTAGCGGACGAAAACAATTAAAGTGTCGTTGGATAGTTTCACTAATAGACGATCGTATAACATCTAAATATTACGAATTTGATTCTTAGGAAATAAATTATGGTACGCCGAAGCCTAAGTATTTTCCGTTTTGGAGCATTCTGAGACGTTTTTTTCTCGAAAACAACGCTACGATTTTTCTTAAACATTTATTACTCAGAGTCCTATCGGTGGCCTAGCGTGTGCATCTAATAATAAAAGCATTGCAATATTATAGGTAGTACAAAAATGACCTCAAACTTTGAAAAAAGTTGAAAAATCATTAAATTATTGAAAATGCTCTTTTATTTATCTTTTTTTCGAAAATTACTCAATGAATGTTTCTGATATTTCTGGTACAGGAAGTTAAGTATCTAATCAACTTGTTAAAGGTATTCCGACAATGATCGAAAAACCGGAAGTAGTCGAAAAAGTCTCCGATATTTTGATTTTTTTTTTACATTTTTACAGAAAACTTTTTTATTTATGAATATTTTTTGATGGTAGTTTACACAGAGTTGATGTATCAGCCTACTTGAGCGGAAGTGAGAAAGAATTTTGTCTCAGTAATTTTCTTTAGTCGCCATTGGCTAATTTAGTTTTTCGTACCTAGATTAATTATTTATTGTTAGATTTGTATAAAACAAAGTTCATATGCTCCGTGGTCTCAATTGTAATTTTTTTTTATTACCGTGAAATTTTTCTGCATGCAACGGAAGTGGCGTAATATTAACAAAAACTACAATTTTGACAGTTCGGTACCACGTTTAGGCAGCAAACATTATATTTTTCGAAATCTGATATAGCAAAAAGGATGCGCTCTGTAAAGGGGCACAAATCGTTAGCTCAGATTTTTAAATTTCAATTTCATTTTCGGGCAATTTCGAATAAATGTAAAAAAAAAAGCGTAACAATCAGTTATTTACAACCCATTCAACGTCTTCATATTTTGAACTATTTATTCGTAACTTTCATAAACTCATAGTAATAATCCAGACGAACAGAATGTATGCAAAAAATAGTTTGTAATATGTGCAATTGCCGAGAAATATGCAATTTTGCATGCATCACTTTTCACGTTATTTTGCCTATAAAAGAGTAAATTATTATCCGATTTTCAATATTTTTTTTTCATTCGATGCCAAATGCCAATTTGGACTAGGTTAATCCAATTTTACAGTTTCACTGTTACCGGAAATGACGTCATTTTGGCAAAAACTGTATTTTTAAACTAAAAAAACAAATATTTTATTCAAATGAGTCTTTTTTTATGATACATGTATTTTTTAAAATGATGATATTTGAATCCCATCACCATATAGCATGAACCCATACGATCATACAGATACCATCGGTACCAGACATTGGCCAGACTTTTAGTTGTAATTTATAATAATGGCAAGTCATCAGAGAACGTAATTGATTAGAATGTAGTCAAAGGGGAGACAACGTGGGTCTTTTTCAGGTAGACATATCACGCCTGCGATTGGTACTACATGAATCGATATGTCCTTGATTTATATTACTCCTACTCATACACACACATTTGTCCTCATTTTCTATCATTCGAACAGTTGTGTGTCCACACTTCCCAGTGATAATATCAAATGGAGTGTATCAGGTATTATAATCATGTTTTAATATATTGGTCAGTCTTTAGAGAATGAAAATTTGGATAACATGTGGTCAAAGGGGAGACAACACGTACGTCCACGATTGGTAATACAGGAATCAATATGTCCTCGATTTATATTAATCCTACACACCCATGTGTTTTTGCTCAGAATTATAATTTTTAACCACGGTACTTGAGGTATTTGACACTGTTTTTTTTAAATTTCAAATACATTATTTCCAGTTTGATCTTGATATTATTACAAAGAACGTCGATAACAGATCATACTAACCGTTTTCATACGCCCACATTGAAATTGTCGTTGCCCGCGTCCAGACGTCGGTCCGCTCGTCTGTCGTCCACAATTGCTTGTGGACGCTCTAGAGACTAAAGTTAATATCCGATTGACTTTAGATTCATACACAATGTTTAAGGTCATGAGAGGAAGAAGCCTATTGTTTTTCAGCGATTTCCGATAATAACTACCAGAGGTATGGCCCTTGATCATTTCAAAAAATCTTTTGGACGCTCTAGAGACCAAAGTTAATATCCTATTGGCTTTAAATTTATACACATTGTTTAAGGTCATGCGACGAAGAAGCCTATTTATTTTCAGCAAATTCCGATAATCACTGCCAGAATTTTGGCCCTTGATCACTGCAAAAAATCTTGTCGACGACTGGACGCTCTTGAGGCCAAAGTTCATATCAGATTGACTTCAAATTTATACACAGTGTTAAAGGTCATGAGACAGCTCAATCCATGATAATAAATGTTTCGTATTCTAAACGTTAGCATGGGGCAGAACTTTATAAAAAACAAAAAAAAAAATAATGATTTTCTGATTATTACTTATTGAGTTATTACTTTTTATCGGATTTGTGTGTATTATAAATGTTTCATTTCAGAAAAAAGTAAAAATATGCTTGTTGACTGCCCGGACGATTTAGCTGCTGTGGGCGTATGTTTCAATGCCTGGCAACCTATCTTTAAGATGTTTGCATATCGAATCATAAGTTCCTTAATTGTGGCGGGGGGTTGGGATGGCCTAGTGGTCTAGAGTACCGCGCTTCGACCTCTAGCTGGCCAGTCAGCTCTGGCTTGCGGCTGTGGTTTCGATCCCTGGTGTGAGCGTATGTGGCATGGAGATAGGGGCGCCTTCTCAACCTCGTGGGTTTCCTCCGGGCACTCCGGTTTCCTCCCACTGCTAAAGACTCCTACGCGCAAGCGAATTATTGAAAATAAAATTAAACCATATGTTAGTCCCGAAATGACCTAGTTGTGTTGAGTGGACGTTAAACCCCATCTCTCTCTCTCTCTCTCTCTCTCTTTCTTAATTGTGGCCCCTAATTGTACGAAAAATCACCTATTTTATCTAGTGGTCCCTCTGGAGGTCACAATTATTATCCGATTTAAAAAATAACGTTTCACCACTTTGTTCTTGTGGTCCCTATAGAGGACACAATATTTCTTTTCCGATTTTATAAACCGTTTAGATATATCAACTATAATGAAAATTGAAATGAAACTATCCGACAAAATGGCCGCTCTTTGTCTGCAAATTGTGTACAAGTATGTAATACATACAAAGGTTATGGACCCTCCAGAGGTCACAATTTTGATGAAACTTAAAACATATCTTTATATTCCAAAAATCGCGTATATTTCAGACCATAAGTTACTGGATTATGGCCCCTGATTGTACAAAAAATCGTTTTTGTCTTTAGCTTGTTTATATCCATGTCTTGCAAAATTTTAATGTTGGCGTATCCTGCCTGGCAACCGCTGGTTATTTACCTAAAGATCCCCAATTCCGTAAACTTTATGGATGGCAACGTACCTGTTGTATGTTTATTTTGTTTGGCAACCTATGGTCTTACCCTTTTTCCATCTCTCTAGGTTTCTCAACACTTAATGACCTTGGCCGCCAATAGTAGAGTAGAATCAGTTGAATTCTCAAATGATTGATATTACCAAATTGTGATAGAAATCTGTAGACAGAGGAGGATTACAAATTCAAACTGTAAAGTGTGAAAAATTGAGTAACTGACATATTATGTTCAATATAGCCCAGTCACTTTGAATTTTCATTTGATGGTTGCTGGAAGAATATAAGGTAGAATGGATTTTGTTTGTAAAACAAGATTCTAATGAAAAATATAAATATTACAAAGGTTAATATACGTGTTGTTTATTGTATAGATATTGTATTGTTGTGAATGTAACTTTTTATCAACCTCATTGAAATGTGGTTGTATATGGTGACATCCCTGTTGTCCCCCTTCCCTAATTTCTTGTGAAAACACTACAAACTACATTTTTATCAACCTCATTGAAATGTGGTTGTATATGGTAACATCCCTGTTGTCCCCCTTCCCTAATTTCTTGTGAAAACACTACAAACTACATTTTTATACGCCCGCATTGAAATGTGGTCGTATATTGTCGTCGCCCACGTCCGTCCGTCGGTCCAGCGTCCACAATTGCTTGTGTGCGTTCTAGAGGCTAAAGTTAATATATCCGATTGACTTTAAATTTATACACAGTGTTTAAGGTCATGAGTCGAAGAAGCTTATTGTTTTTCCGCGATTTCCGATAATAACTACCAGGCATATGGTCCTTGATCACTTCAAAAAATCTTGTGGACGCTCTAGAGGCGAAAGTTACTATCCGATTGACTTTATAAATTTATACAGTGTTTAAGGTCATGAGACGAAGAATCCTATTGATTTTCAGCGATTTCCGATAATTAGTGCCATAGTTATGGCCCTTGATCACTTAAAAATATCTTGTGGACGCTCTGAAGGCCAAAGTTAATATCCGATTGATTTAAATTTATACACAGTTTTTAAGGTCATAAAACGAAGAAGTCTATTGATTTTCAGTGATTTCTGATAATTAGTTCCAGAGTTATGGCCCTTGATCACTTCAAAAAAACCTGTGGACGCTCAAGAGGCTAAAGTTAATATCTGATTGACTTCATATTTATACAGTGTTTAAAGTCATGAGACAAAGAGGCCTATTGATCAATTTGAAAAGTCTTGTGATTCTCTATTAACTTATTATCCGATTAATTTTCAATGTATTTTGATAACTGAACAGCTAAATCCATGATATTAAATGTTTTGTATACCGTACTAAAAGTTAGCATGGGCCAGAACTTTATAAAAACCAAACAAATTCTAATGATTTTCTGATAATTACTTTATGAGTTGTTACTCTTAATCAGATTTTAGTGTAATATAAATGTTTCATTATCGAAAAAAAAGTAAAAATATGAGACAACTCTTGTTCACTGCCCGGACGATTTAGCTGCTGTGGGCGTATGTTTCGTTGTCTGGCACCCTATTTTTTTCTAGGGGTGCAGTGTACCCCCTGCACCCCCGCTAGATACGGCCCTAGAGTTATGGTAGATAAGTGGGTAAAATGCTTGCCTGGAGGTCGCGTGTTCAACCCCTGCATTGGACGAGAAAGTTCAGTGAGATTTTCCAGTGTGGTTTCTGCTTGTCAGTGGTATAGGATGGAGGGCCTGACATGGACACTGTTTAGTCATTTGAATGGGACAAAAACTGAGGTCCTGTGTATACATTGGCATGCATGTAAAAGATCCCTTGACAGCTGGAATTTGAATGGCATATTCCATACTCCGCGCAGTGTTGCGTCTGATTAGAGGTAATCCAACTACACACTGCTATTATGAGTAGATATTGTTGTGTTAAATTTTGATTGATCAGTAGTCCGTCTACCAACCAATCACGAGCTGCCAATACTGGACCAAATATGTTTACATAACGTATACGTCATGATTCACGATTTTATTATGCCTAATTAACCCGTGCATAGCAGAATACTGCAGTAAAACTAATTGCGTGACAAACGAGGCTATCAAGTCGAATGAAATGTAAACAATACTGTTTGGAAACGAACATACTTTTACCGTTTTAATACCTTAAATCACTGTCCAAAGTTTTAGGGAAGACCCAGATGAAACGAAGGACTGTCATGTTGCTGTACTTAAGTGATAGCTTTCATTGAACGGAAAGAATAGACACACTCCCGCATAAGTTCAAGAAACAGACGCTATTCCAGCAATGGTCAGAGAGGGATTTCTCGGGCCATTGCTTCAGGAATATGGGCATATTCCAGTCTTCATTAGCCCTGTCTCAGCAGAACAGTAGAAAGTTAAACTCCATTTCCTTTTCATTTCAGGTGATTGGGATGGTCTAGAGTGCCGCCTCGACCTCTAGCTGGTAGGTCACCCCCTGGCTTGCGGCTGTGGTTTCGATCACTGGTGTGAGCGTATGTGGCAGGGAGATAGGGACGACTTCTCAACCTCTTAGGTTTCCTCCCACTGCTAAAGACCACTACGCGCAAGCGAATTAGTGAAATAAAATTGAAAACCATATGTTAGACCCAAAATGACCTAGTTTGTGTCGAGTGGACGTTAAACCCCATTTTTTTTCTCTCCCTCTCTCACTTTTCATTTCATAAATGCCAATGATTAGACATGTGCATTTCTGATCAAAAAGTAGTGTGTTACGGTGTTATTGCTGTTTACAGGGTGGTGGTGGGATGGCTCAGTGGTCTAGAGTGCCACGATTCGACCTCTAGCTGACCTGTCACCTCTGGTTTGCGGCTGTGGTTTCGATCGCTGGTGTGAGCGTATGTGGCATGGAGATAGGGGCGCCTTCTCAACCTTGTGGCACATCCCTGGTTAGTTGCCAGCAGGGTATAAAAAAAGTACACGGGTATTGATCATTATCTAGGGAAAGTACACCCATTAGGCATCAAAAATATCAAAAAAAACAAAATGGCCTATAAAGGGCCTTTTCCATGGTGATCCAATAACCGTGTTCTTAAATTTTTACAAGGCTAGCACATGAAACACGCTCGTTATTTTGATCGCAATTTGAATGAATGAAATGAAATGGGATTTAATGTCCTCCTGTTCTGTTCCGACTCAGTTAACTAAGACGGGCACTATAGGCGACTCTTACAGCGAATTCCAACTGATCATTTACGTACACGTCAATGTATACACGGGACCTCGGTTTTTCGTCCCATGGAACGACTAGACAGCTGTCCTTGTCAGGTCATCCGTCCTCCACCTCTGACAAGGGGAAACCATGTCAGAAGGGGAAACTATGTAGACGATGCAATCTCGGCGAAGTCGCGAATGACACCTTAGCTGACCAAAACAGTGTGGACAATTTCTAGGCGTGTACTGATACACATAATTCGTTTCAAGTTAATTGACAATGATTGTAGTCAGGGGAGTGAGGGGTATTATAAAGTGCATGATTTGTTGCGCGACCCTCCGACTATGGCTTTTATGGCTATGCCTAGGGGTGACTATTGTTGGTAATTTTCACTATTGCGATAGTATTGCTATTGGGTAAACAGCTATTGCAATACTATTTCTATTGGGGATTAAATATTGCGATACTATTGGACTATTGCAATAGTTTGATCTGTTTATTAGTTAAGGTTTAAAACACACTGTCATGTATACATTTATTATAACATTTAATTAATCATATTATTTGTGACCGGAATACTTCTCACAGAAAATAACCATACTGATTTTTAGTGTTGTCACAATTACAATATTCTTGAATCGGGTAATCGCCTTGCCAAAAATCGTATCGGTTGGGCTGTGTAAGACATTCCCGCATTCTGACTTACCGCTACTGCTTTAACTGCTAATTAAAAATACAGTACTTGCAGTAGATTACAATTCACTAGTTGATCAACATCTCCCGCCCGTAAATCGCTACGTAATATTTTAAAACGGATATCGGCAGTCATATCGACAAAAAAAACAACAAAAAAACCCGACAGAATTAAGCGACACAAGGCGGTGCAGATAAAAACAACATGTGTCTTCTAAAGGTGCGGCAAAAGGGGAGGGGGCGAATAGAAAAGCCTCCTAGCTGGTATCTCAGGTACACGGTAACGTCGCATTCTGATTGTGAATTAAATAATAAAGTAAATTGGGTTTTTTTCTTTATCTTATATAAAATTGTATATTATTAATATTACATTGGTAGTTTAGTAACTTGTAAAAAAACACATACCCAACTTTCCTGTCATATTATATGCGGCATGCTGAAAAGCATGTCTGTTATTAACGTACGTGACCATTTTCAGCTTTTTCGCGCCAAAATCAATCATTTTACACATTTCTTAGTAAGCCATGCCTAATACGGTAGACGAAGATTTCCATGTGACATTGAGATCGTGTAACGCTATTTTAGTGATAACGGAGCTTTTTGTTATCAATACAGAGTAATTATTCGACAAATACATGTGAATTTGAGCCATGTTTCTTTCGCTATTACAAACTATCGAAACTATCGATAGTTTGCTTGACTATCGCAATTTTTATCGATAGTTTCTTTTTACTATCGATACATACTATCGACACTCAAACTATCGCGATGCATCGATTGTTCGATGTATCGTTACACCCCTAGCTATGCCCCCCCCACCCAAATGTGAACATGATAGCCCTGTGTAGTATGTCTGCAGTAGATTATGACGATAATTCTGATGTTGATAATAATGCTGGATACATTAATTACTCACAATAACACTATTTATGGATTAACAATTACTGGTTTCGAAGTCTGTCTGTGTGTCTGTGTGTCTGTCTGTCTGTCTGTCTGTCTGTCTGTCTGTCTGTCCGTCCGTCCGTCCGTCCGTCACACATTTGGGACACAATAACTCTCTTCCTAGAATGTTCAAACTTAGTGTATGTGTTTATTAGGCCAATGCCTTGATGGAGTTCGAAGATGAGCATTTTCCGCTTAGGGTAAGCAGAGATAAGCAATTTGATTGGTTGATGCTTTGGAACACAATAACTCTCCTTCTAATTGAGTTAAAATGTTCCAACTTGGTGAATATGCTTATTATGTCTATGCCTTGATGCAGTTCAAAGATGAGCATTTTCCGCTTAGGGTAAGCAGAGATAATTTGATTGGTTGATGCTTTGGGACACGATAACTTTAGTTCTAATTAAGTGAGAGTGATGAAACTTGGTGTATAGTTTCATTACAGTAATACCTTGACTAAGATCGATAATGAGCATTTTCTGCTTAGGGTTAGCAGAGCGATAAGTAATTTGATTTGCCGAGTCTTTGGAACACAATAGCTCTCTTTCGAATTGAGTTAAAATGTTCGAAACGTCAATGTGCATCTCAAATCTGAACATAACTTAGTCAACTATCACATATATTTCATTCAGATAATCTGTCATTATTTATTTGATACTCTAATAATTCCATAAACAGGCCTTGAAATAACTGCTAAGGTTCAGCCTGACATCATGTCAGACTGAACTGATTTTCGGCTGGACATTTCAGATTTTCAGCCCGACAAATACCATTATTCCATGCAGTGGAAAATTCCCTCATATATTTGATATGTTTTAAAATACTTTTTACAGAGTTCACATTTTAGTTTAGACACAAAACCATCGTCTTCTTCGTATGTTAACCACACATCAGCATTGGATTTTGCTACGTCATTTTTTGATCCACTTTTCTACGATTCTTATTGTATGTAATTTTCGAACTACCAGTAGTGACGGCGACATCCCCGTTTAGAAATGTCATTTTGAGAGACATTAGACACAGTACCTGTCTTAAAATTTTCTGGAACGGTCCCACTAGCCGGGATATCCCCTGCCCGAGGGTTGGGAAAAATAAGTTATTTTATTCGACATGTTTTCAAGGCTCTTCTATTTACATTCACATCGGATGTGTCCAATAAAGTGAGATATTTTAATTTTCGTATAAAAAGTCTCTCCCTAATTACACCCATAGTCAACTTGAACATTTTCTTGTAACATTTTAAATATTTTTACTTTTATTACTAATGATTTGTATAATTACATCCCACTTCTACTCGTTGCCAATGACAACCTTTGATGAAACTGTCCTGTTCATTTCCAATTCATGGCATAAAAGTAGCCGTGTATCAGAAATGAACAGGACAGTTTCGTACAAGAGTACTGTTCATTTCTGATACACGGATATTTTTCTACCGTTTAAGAAACTCATCAAGCATTAAGAAGTGGACGTTTAATCCGACCCAGATCGCAAGCTCGAATAACCAGCGTAAAAGAGTCGATTCTCAATATTTTTCTTTATTTTAACTTCACGCGGCCGAGATACATGTAAATAATGATATTTTTACTATGACTCGGGTTGTTGATATAACCAGCGTAAAAGAGCCGATTCGAAAAAAAATAGTAATATTTTTACTGTGACTTGGTTCGTTGATATAACCAGCGTGAGCGTAAAGAAGCCGATTCAAAAAATTATTGATTAATTTATCTGAAAGCGGCCGAGATATAAATAGTAACATTTTCACTATGACTCGGGTCGTTATATTTTTGAGTCTGGATTTTTTACTAGGACCCGGTTCGTTGATATAACCAGCGTGAGCGTAAAAAAGCCGATTCTAAAAATTATTGATTATTTTATTAGCACGCGGCCGAGATATAGATAGTAACATTTTCACTTTGACTCGGGTCTTTGATATTTTTGAGTCTGGATTTTGAGCCGATTCTATAAAAAATAGTAATATTTTTACTAGGACTTGGGTCGTTGATATAACCAGCGTAAAAAAGCCTGTCAAACGGGGTCAATTTGAATGGACATTGTCCGTGTCCGGCCGCTTATTTCAGCGCTTGTCCATAAAACTTTCCTTCAATAACCATACTTCCAAACATTATTTCTTAAATGGGACATGAAATATGAATTTACAAACGCACAATCACATATAAATACCAATATAAATAGATCGGTATATCTACAAAACTTAAATAAATTTAAATTGGACTGCACACATTGGGGGTGCTCAATTGTCGGTCCCGAATTGACAGAATCGCAATGACGTGATACGGAATTCAGTCCTGTCACAGTCCTGACAGCTGAGGTGGTGTGAGTAGAATCGTGACGTAAACTTTTAAAAAGAAGTTTAAAGACTTTGAACGTCTGTACTGACATTGAAAATAAATGTACATGTAGTTCAAATTAGTATTGTTTTACCATAACTATTTGATTATACAATAATATGTCTTGTTTTGATTAATAAACAAAAACTATACACCATGTCTTTGGCTAATTGTCTCTTTCAAAAAATTACTAAAACACTATATGGAATATCAAGTCTCTTTATAAGTCTAAACGTTTTGGAGCTATAATGTTTCTTCCAGAGTGAGTTTTATACGGTTGATTTTGATCTTGTTTACAGATATCCCCTGGTTGATGGATTATAGCTTCTGGAATAGGGTTATTCTAAACTTGAGTATCTATGACTTGTTGATTATTTATATCAGGAATATCATCAATATCGAAATCAACGTTGACATCTGATTTTCTGAGAAATTTTCGATTTCTGCGATAAATTCCACCTTTCGAGCTTTTAACGAGATATGATCTGGGAGCACGATTAACACTAACGACAATGGCTGGTTCCCAGACATTGGTTTGGTCGTTAAATATTCTGACCGATTCCCCAATATGTAGTTCCGGGTATGGTTTCTCTGATGTCTTCTTGTCAAAGTAATGTTTTTGTATATGTTTCTTCTTATCAAACGTTTCACGAACATTGTCACTTGGTTGTGATACATTAAAGGGACAATAACATTCTGGCTGGTTTGATAGCCCCAAAAAATAGAAAAATACCCTTATTCTAAGTACTAGATGTGTAAGTGTCTTATTACCTGGTGTGTTATTTGTCCATTAAATCCTATTTTACTTGTCCAGAGCATTCGAAAGTATTTTTAAATCCAAATCACGTTTGAATAGTCTAACGTAAATCGGTTCAAATAATTTTAGAGTCAGATCTGTCAAGGGAGGTAATGCGCTCCAGATTGGATTGACTCACTGTTCTAAGAATGGCTTTCCATGATGTCATCACTGGGATATCCCCACGTGACGCGCTATATTGTCAGTCAGTAGTGTCCAAAATAAATATACATAAGATCGGTGTAAATGGAGATTAAATGACTTACTGAACAATTAATTTAAGTTGATAAATATCATTCTATAGACAGTCCCTGCGTGGACTTGTATTGTTAACAGATATATAGGCTAAAAGTAGGCCCAAACTGATCCTCTGTGAAACAGATTGAGGTAGGCCAACTACGCTAGTACTACTACACCGGTTCGAGTTCGACATTGATTGACGAGTGTTAATTTTTTTTCCGTCGATTGACAAGTAGTCACGGGTGTAATTATTAGTACAATGTCACTATGCCTATTTATTCGGCTAAGAAGCACAGGCAAGCAGACCGAGATGGTCGTTTACAAATGTGAATTTGGGAACAGCAGATTAGGTGGGTATAATTGAAAGACGAATACATAATGATAAAGCCGAAGAATTGGCAACCAGGTAAAGCTGTTATTATATCTAATAACACAGGCAATTTGAAAAAAAAATTGTTATCATATTGTTAACTAATTTCAACCTATTCTTATAAGTATTCTTTGCTAAGTATTTTTTTTTTTTTTTTAAAAAAAAAACATAATTAATTCTTTATGTTTGTAAAAGAATCAAAATATTGTATCTATTCTTTTGCAATTCAAGGGCTGATCTAGTGGGGCAATGCACCACATTCCACTGGAAATGGCTTCCTTATTCTTATTTTTTCGAAATTTTCTGGGGGAGGCCACCTGGCCTTCGTACTGGTAAAGTCTGACTTTATCGCCCGTGTGCCATCTGTGTCCATGTTCTCTGAATCTGCCTTTGTAATTGTTTATTTATCATTTTTATTCCTTATTGTTGACTTGCTTTTGATTTAGTTGGCAAATAGATCATTTCACTTACATTTAAATTATGACAGGAGGAGGTGTTTGACATCATCATTTCAATGTTTTTACTACAGTTGCAAATATCCCAGCAATAACTGAAAAACAAGGCTTTTACTAAAGGATGTTAAGCATGTCGTACAATAATTAAGCCCCAAAACAATAATTTCAATCTTTCAAGTACCACAGAAAATACTTGCAATAGGGCATCAAACTGGGCTTTTGCACCAATGAAAAGAGCCAAGCATTATAGCTTCATGTTATCCTTGCTATATAATATGGCGAAGGCCTTTGGGTCCAGTTGCCAGTCAAATCAACTAACCTTAGCCTTGGCAGATCACAACACCGATTACAACGCGGACCAGACTGAGCACACTTGCCATATTACGGTTTCCCTCACAAACCCCATGCGAAATTTTACCTTGGATGCCACTCTGCAAAAGGCAATGTGTCTTTATTTGAAGAAACAAAATCGAAAAGGCCTACCAATTATTGACCTCACATTTCCTACCCATACTGGTCCAAGTCTACTTTGTGGCTTCTCTGCCAAATTCCAAGGAAACACTTGTCTGCAATATCGCCCTAATGGAAACAGGCATTAAACCTAAAGCCCCCCCCCCCATCTTCCCCATTTAGGATGAAGCATAAAAGCAAATAATGAAGGAAAACACCTCTTGATGGGGCCCAACTTCAGAAACAGCCAAGAAAGAGAACCAGAATTTGATGTAAGAATTTATTTATTTTTTAAAAAAAAGTCTTCTTGAATTAAGGGCGTTGAGCAGTCTAAGATTCGCACTAACTTTTCAACGCCAATCTTATTAAGTCTTTGCAAACTTGTTCCACTTATAAAATAACTCAGAAAACTCTCGAAAGTCGCGTCGTTTTATGTGTAACAATGGAGATACGAGGCGGAGGAATAAAACTATTTATAGCAAACGAGACTGATTCCCCGACCTAGATAAGGTGTTGAATAAATTATGACGTCGTGCACGCCAGTCACGTGATCAACACAGACGTGGCTTCAACGGGAGTGGAAGATGTCACGTGACCAGAAGGAATTCCCTGTATGACGCTATTATCCAGGTCTATTTATCTATCACGAAAGGAACATGACGGATTTTTTTTTTATGGTCAAAGATTACTATTTTTTGAATGCATAACATGATTTAGAGTGCGGTGGAGTAGTGCAGTGAAGTAATTATTTACTTTTACATCCGAATTGTTGTATTTTAATACTTGTTGTCGACGTATTCAAAGAATTAACCCAAAATCGCAAAATCTCGTTTGAAGGTAAATAATGAACAACAATTTTAAAATACTTTGAGTTGGTATTTTTTAACGTTTTTGGTGTCGAAATGTAGCTTATAACCTCCACTTTCGATCTACTGGTGGGATTATCAATAAATCTTTTGAGCTTGTACTAATAGAATTTCCAAGAAAACGCATCGTTTTTTTGCGTTTCCATGGATACAAGACAAACCACAACCTATAGCCAAAAATTGACCAGTGTATTTTTGGGACTTGCTATTAGCATTGTTCATGCGAAATTTGATGAAAATATCTGCAGGCATAACTGAGAAAATTCTACTTTTGTTGTCATCAGTAACCCTTTTTATCATGCTTTTGGGCCAAGTTTGGAACATAGTTGGTAAATAAAATTGGTATTTATTTGGTGATTAATATGTAGTTTATCACCCCAAATAACAAAAAATGTCATATCTTATCAACAAAAATTACAGTGCTAGCTTTAAAATTTGCATTTTAGACTACTCAACGCCCTTAAAACAATCTCCATATCTTCAGGAAACAAAATGAGGATTTTAGGACTCTATTCCCTATAGTACCAAGGTGTCACATCACAAAGTGCCTTTAAGCCATGTGTCGTCTGCTCAATTAACATCTTCGTCCTTACCAATTGCCAATGGCAACAAACCGATCAAAATACAAATCTATGTTCCATTTATAATTTTTATATACTTTTGATGGCCTACACAACATGAAGATCCTAGTGTAAGACAAGTAAAACAAAAGTTTGAAATTTAAAAAAATGAAACGAAATAATATCTGTGTTTTAATCAGATTGCATTGGCAAGATCCAGAACTCTTGGCTCTCTAAACCGTACTCTTCAAACTCCTGAAAAATATTCAATTAAACATACATAATGCAAGTGCTAAATCTGCCTAATGCAGATCTTTACTTAGGCCTGAAATGTTATTGTCCCCCGCTTTCGAAGAAAGTTGGGGGACTATTAAAATGGGTTCGTCCGTCCGTCTGTCCGTCACACTTTTTGGGACACAATAACTCTCTTCCTAATTGAGCTAGAATCGTCCGTCCGTCTGTCTGTCTGTCCGTCTGTCCGTCACACTTTTTGGGACACAATAACTCTCTTCCTAATTGAGCTAGAATTTTTAAACTTGGTGTATGTGTTTATTAGGTCGATGCCTTGATGGAGTTCGAAGATGAGCATTTTCCGCTTAGGGTAAGCAGAGATAAGCAATTTAATTGGTTGATGCTTTGGGACACGATAACTTTAGTTCTAATTAAGTGAGATTGATGAAACTTGGTATATAGTTTCATTACAGTAATACCTTGACTAAGTTCGATAATGAGCATTTTCTGCTCAGGGTAAGCAGAGCGATACGCAATTTGATTGGTTGAGACTTTGGAACACAATAACTTTCCTTCTAATTGAGTTAAAATGTTCAAACTTGGTGTATATGCTTATTAGGACAATGCCTTGATAGAGTTTGAAGATGAGCATTTTTCGCTTAGGGTAAGCAGAGATAAGCAATTTGATTGGTTGATGCTTTGGGACACGATAACTTCAGTTCTAATTAAGTGAGATTGATGAAACCTGTTGTATAGTTTCATTACCTATACTAAGTTCGATAATGAGCATTTTCTGCTCAGGGTAAGCAGAGCGACATGCAATTTGATTGGTCGAGACTTTGGAACACAATAACTCTCCTTCTTATTGAGTTTAAATGTTCAAACTTGGTGTATATGCTTATTGGGTCAATGCCTTGATGGAGTTCGAGGATTAGCATTTTCCGCTTAGGGTAAGCAGAGATAAGCAATTTAATTGGTTGATGATTTGGGACACGATAACTTTAGCTCTAATTAAGTGAGACTGATGAAACTTGGTGTATAGTTTCATTACAGTAATACCTTGACTAAGATCGATAATGAGCATTTTATGCTCAGGGTAAGCAGAGCGATAAGCAATTTGATTGGTCGAGACTTTGGAACACAATAACTCTCCTTCTAATTGAGTTAAAATGTCCAAACTTGGTGTATATGCTTATTATGTCAATGCCTTGATGGAGTTCGAAGATGAGCATTTTCCTCTTAGGGTAAGCAGAGATAAGCAATTTGATTGGTTGATGCTTTGGGACACGATAACTTTAGTTCTAATTAAGTGAGAGTGATGAAACTTGGTGTATAGTTTCATTACAGTAATACCTTGACTAAGATCGATAATGAGCATTTTCTGCTAGGGGTAAGCAGAGCAATAAGCAATTTGATTTGCCGAGACTTTGGAACACATTAACTCTCCTTCGAATTGAGTTAAAATGTTCTTTATTGGTGTGTATGCTTATTAGGTCAAAATGCCTTGATGGAGTTCGAAGATGAGCATTTTCTTCTTAGGGTAGGCAGAGATAAGCAATTTGATTGGTTGATACTTTGGGACAAGATAACTTAGGTTCATCTTGATTGATGATTTTTATGCCAATACAATGACTGCATTATCATTCAGTAATGGATTCGACAGTAACAGTGTATAGAAACGATTGACTCGGACACAAGGGCCCTTTCCCTTGGCCAGAGGGGCCCTTTTGTCAAGTCTGGGGGCCCTTTTGTCTGCCTTTAGGGTCCCCCTAACTAGGGTACATTTTCATTTTTCTCGTCGGCTTTAGCATTTTTCTTTATAAAACACTTTTAGATGACACTTCGTGTACAGTTTGATTGCTCGATACGTTTGAAAAAAATAAATGTGCGATTAATTAATATGTGTCATCTATTTATTTTGGGATTTCGGCGGGGGACATCAGCCTCACTGTTGGCTTGTATTAATTAGACATTAATTTATTTATTCACACCATAGCCTTGATCGCTAGCCTGCAATATTTGGAATCTGATCTGCGACTCAACGCCCGTTTACATCATCTAGTTTTTGACTATTATAGTGAGAACAGTCAGCTCTTTATCTAATTTCCCATAGTGCATAATGTATCTTTAACTATTTTTTTTTTATCTTATTTGCAGTAAACCATGTAATTTGAAAAGGTGCAAATGAAGGGGTTTTGACTACTGCTGTTCGACTACTAGACTGGCCCAGTCTCTTCTATTTATTTTACATTTCGATTTATATAAAAGTATTAATTTTTAGTAAACCAACACTTTCGTTTCCATTTGTATAAAAAAAAAATTGAGTAAACCCGTAACCAGCACCAGAGACTGGACAATTTGCGAGCTTCACAATAAAATGGGCGTTCCTGTCCTGTTTTACGTTGTTCCTTATTTGGAATGATTGACAGTTGTCAAGCAAGCCCCTTTTTTTGAGAGGACTGGCCAATTTTTGGTGTGTGGAGAAGACTGGCCACCAGTCTATTCGACTACCTACGCCTATGACATTAGTCTTCCTTGATGAAATCTTTCGAAGGGTATTATGACAGAAAAGAATCACTTACTGGTTGTAATGAAATAAAATTCTCTGGTCTAAAGGCATGACTACACATCTGCCGCGGAAATATAGGATTTGGTGATTGGCTTGACTGTTGATATGCAATTTCTTCTAAAAATATCAAACAAAATTAAAGGCATTATTTCAGCAAAAGGCAACAAGTCTCTGTCATCCATCTACATTTGTACTTCTACACGTACAGGTAGCTCATTTACCATTTTCTGAAATTTGAAAAGTGTGAATGCAATTTGTAAATGATTATCCCCCAATTCATATACTGTTCGAATATATGATTATTGTCAGAAATGATCATACATATTTTTATACGCCCACATTTTCATGTGGACGTATATTGTCGTCGCCCCTGTTCGTCCGTCCATCCGTCCGGACGTCCGTCCGTCCACAATTGTTTATGAACAGTCTACAGGTCACAATTTTTATCCGATTTCAATGAAACTTAAAATATAGCTTTATCACCCTGAGATCTCGGTTCCGTTCGATATTGGCATGTATCGGACAGTAACTTCATGGATTATGACCCCTGATTGTACGAAAAATCACGTTTTTTAGCTTGTGAACAGTGTAGAGGTCACAATTTTGAACCAATTTGGATGAAACTTGAAATGCATATTTATAACCCAAAGATCTTGGTTCCTTTCGATATTTGCGCCAATCGGATCGTAACTTCCTGAATTATGGCCCCTGATTGTCCGAAAAATCGCCCTTTTTAGCTTGTGGTCCCTCTGGAGGTCAAAATTGTTATCGGATTTAAAAAAAACGTTTGATAATATCACCGTTCCATGGTTATGAAGGTTGAGTTCGAATTTCGTGAAAATCGGACCAAAATTGACGGACAAAATGGCCGCCGTTTGTACGCGAATAGTGTGAAAATATGTTATATGAAGGTTGTGGACCTTATAGAAGTCACAATTTTGAACCGATTTTGATGAAATTTGACATGTATGTTTATAACCCAAAGATCTTGGTTCCTTTCGATATTTGCGCCCATCGGATCGTAACTTCGTGAATTATGGCCCCTGATTGTCCGAAAAATTGCCCTTTTTAGCTTGTAGTCACTCTGGAGGTCAAAATTGTTATCAGATTTAAAAAAAGTTTGATTATATCAATGTTCCATGGATATGAAGGTTGAGTTCGAATTTCGTGTAAATCGGACCAAAATTGACGGACAAAATGGTCGCCGTTTGTACGCGAATAGTGTGGAAATATGTTATATCAAGGTTGTGGACCTTATAGAGGTCACAATTTTGAACCAATTTTGATGAAACTTGACATGTATGTTTATAACCCAAAGATCTTGGTTCCTTTCGATATTTGCGCCCATTGGATCGTAACTTCCTTAATTATGGCCCCTGATTGTCCAAAAAATCGCCCTTTTTAGCTTGTGGTCCCTCTGGAGGTCAAAATTGTTATGCGATTTAAAAAAACCGTTTGATTATATCACCATTCCATGGTTATGAAGGTTGGGTTTGAATTTTGTGAAAATCGGACCAAAATTGACGGACAAAATGGCCGCCGTTTGTACGCGAATAGTGTGAAAATATGTTATATAAAGGTTGTGGACCTTATAGTGGTCACAATTTTGAACGCATTTTGATGAAACTTGACATGTATGTTTATAACCCAAAGATCTTGGTTCCTTTCGATATTTGCGCACAATGGATCATAACTTCCTGAAGTATGTCCCCGGATTGTCCGAAAAATCGCTTTTGTTAGCTTTTGGTTCCTCTAGAGGTCAAAAATTATTATCGGATTTAAAAAAACGTTTGACTATATCACCGTTACATGGTAATGAAGCGAGAGTTTGAATTACGTGAAAATCGGACTAGAATTGACGGACAAAATGGACGCCGTTTGTACACTAATAGTGTGAAAATATGTTATATGAAGGTTGTGGACCCTATAGAGGTCACAATTTTGAATCGACTTTGATGAAACTTTACATGTATGTTTATAACCCAAAGATCTTGGTTCCTTTCGATATTTGCGCCCATCGGGTCATTACTTCCTGAATTATGTCCCCTGATTGTACGAAAAATCACCCTTTTGAGCTTGTGGTCCCTCTGGAGGTCCCAATTATTATCTGATTTAAAAAAAAATGTTTGATTTTAAAAACCAAACAAATTCTAGTGATTTTCTGATAATTCCTTAATATGCAACAACTCTTGTTGACTACCCGGACGATTTGGCTGCTGTGTGGGCGTATGTTTCGTTGCCTGGCAACCTATTTTTGTATTTCTATTTACATGTAAATCGGCAGCTTATATATTTATACAATTAATTTTTGAGAAAATAACTGTTCCTCTTGAGCTTATATTTTGGGTTTTCATATAATAATAAGAATGTGTGTAAAAAATAATCCATTGTGTGTTTACAAATTTTGTTTATGATAACATTTCTTTGTAAATATTCCTCTATACCAGTATGCTGTTTTCGTGTGTGTAAATATATTACGACTATTAAAAGAAGGGTTTGTTCTTACTTTTGAGTTCCTCTGTTCATTCCTTTCTGGGTCTTTCAACTCACTCATTTATATGGGAGTTTTGCCTTTTTATGGACTCAGTGGGGTGGATAGCGGGCTGGTTTCATGACAGTTGCTAAAGTAGGTGGGGGTGTCAATACCAGGTATAGTATTGAATCTAATGATTCCACCTGGCATGTCCAACACAAAAACGGTAGATATCAATCCAGTTTTAACTTATCTCTTATCGACTGCTTTCGAAATACCTGTAGTGTAAAACAAAATTGCAAATGTAAATAAATAAGGTTTTCCAGAATTCATATAAAATTCTAGTCAGTATGTCTAATTAAATATACTATTCAAAAAAAGTAGGGGATATTTGATTTTGGAGGCATAATACTAAAATATGCCAATGACTACGAAAAAAGTCACTATAGAACCTAACAGAAGAAACATTTCCAGTTACATGTGACGCCCAAACGCACCAATAGCTACCGCATGGAATGCAGGTGATGCTTGGGATCATCATGGGAGTCAAACCCAAGACTTGCACGACTCTGACTTTGAATGTTACAGTCATTGTGGCATTGAATTCCAGGGTGGAAACATCAGTTTAATTGTTTTAGTGACCAGAAAACAAATTTTTATATGCGTCGGCTTACCCAAAATGAAAGGTTACGTGCCCTTGGCATGCTACAGATCGGCACAACACAGGCGGTTGTAGCTCGGACGATGAATGTTTCTCAGTCTGTCATAAGCAGGATATGGTCCAGATACCGTGATACACAATCTGTACAGGACAGACCACGCTCAGGTCGACCAAGGGCGACAACTCAAGCCCAGGATCGATTTATCCGTACCTTGGCCTTGAGAAATCGTGTCATCACAGCAAATCAGATCAGCGCGCGCTCGTCTTCAAACAGACACTGGTGTGAGAGTGAGTGGCCAGACGATTCGGAATTGACTGCAAAGGGGTCACCTTCGCGCCCGACGTCCTCGCGTGATCCCTTGTTTGAGAGATCATCACATTCAGGCAAGACGTCGTTGGTGTAGGGATCGTCAACACTGGGATAATCGACGCTGGAGCAATGTGATGTTTTCAGATGAGTCAAGGTTCACTGTTGATTTTTGGACAGACGTAGGAGTGTGTGGCGTCGTCGAAACGAGCGCTTCCAAGACGTTAACGTCATCAGACATGATCGATTTGGGGGTGGTTCTGTTATGGTGTGGGGAGGCATCACTGTTGCTGGAAGAACGGCTTTACATGTTGTTGCAGGGCGTGTTACAGGCCAGTACTACCGGGAGAACATCTTGGCAGTCCATGTTGTGCCGTTCGCACGACGTCATGGCCGCCGTTTCATCTTCCAGGATGACAACGCAAGATGTCACAGGGCCAGGATCGTTACAGGTTACCTCCAACAACAGAACATCACCACATTAACTTGGCCAGAACTGAGTCCCGACCTCTCCCCCATCGAGCATGTCCGGGACATGCTTGGACAGAGGTTACGTCAACGTCAACAACGTCCTGCCAATGTCCAAGAATTTGCTGCTGCGTTGCAACAGGAATGGGACAATCTGGACCAAAATGACCTTAGACGTCTCATTAGGAGTATGCCACGTCGGATCAATGCTTGTTTGGCAAACAGAGGAGGATTTACCCGTTACTGACTTTGTTGTGATGCTGTGGTAACTTTGCTCTTTGACCCCGGGTATCATTTTAGCCTTATAATGGTCAGTCTGTGCCTTACTTAGTCTAACGATCATTTGGAATAAATCGATGAATGTGAACTTCATTTCATTTTGTCATTTGTTTCTTCGTCAGTTTCATTAGGTGACTTTAATAACACTTAAAAATCAAATATCCCCTACTTTTTTTTTGAATAGTATAAATAATTATATGCAAGATATTTTTCTTATCCGTCGCAACTTCAGAAATAAATCTTATGTCACGAATGATATATTTAGCTTGATGGAGTTGACTGTCTGAGGGTTCTGTGACCCAATCAAAAATAATTAAAAAATGCAGCTTGGTGAAGTTTAAAACTATGACTTTAAGATACACGTATAGTGAAAAAGTTGCAATTGATCACTACAGCAATAAATAGTTGTTGCAGAAAGTGGTCCCTATAGAGACAGCAGTGTTATTTGATATGTGAATTATCGTTTGTTATATATGTGGAAATAGATTAGAGCATCTGATATCAAGAGAGATTAAAATACATCGTATAATCAGATTGAGGTTGGACCGGATATCGGTAAATAACGATATTGAGTGCGACAAATTTTAAGACAATGCATTTATAGTTCAGTAGTACCACGATAATGTTAACAAATGAAACACACAAAAAGACAAGAAATATAAATAACCGTAGCAAGACAATGGTATGCAGTATAAGAAACGTAGTATTCATCAACAAAGGAAATACGCTGCATAGACTTAAGAGGGCAGACATGTAACTATAAATCCATGTATAAAGACTTATCCTTAACAAAGACCGATCTGCGTAAAACACACGGTCGATTAAGAAATCGCACGGTAAATTAGATTTGACACCTGCGCGTTAGATGTAGCCTGCTAGTCCTTGATAAGACACTTTTGGTGCAGTTATAACACACTTTTGAGAAAACTCACCAAACAGAGAATACACACCATGTCAGTTGTTTTTAACCTGTCCGTCCGTACACCCAGTACAGAAAACACACCGTAGCTGAGATTTTCACTCCTAGCGATAATTAAATCATCCTTAGTCAATTTCTCACCCCTGTTAATTAACAAACTGTATCTACAGAGTTTAACCTCTTTCTATTAGATATATTGCCATAATTAGAATTTTACCGAGTTTCGTACTAATTAAACCAAGTTGGTTGTTATATATGCCCTATATGTACAAATCACACTATAGCTAATTCATATGTGATAGTAACTGTCAATTTTCCCACGGTTAGACGCCTCTGACCAATCAAAAAAATTGTCGTTTGTTCATGTACACCCTTCAATCGAGGATTTTCTATAATTTAACTATAAGTCTGTGTTTTAATGGTTTCCAAATCAAAAAGAATTTACATAAATAGAAATAAATATGACACTACCGTTAAAGAAATGTGTAGAATTCGGATTCTAAAATATCGGTATACAATTGAATATCATCAAACAGGACGTCGCACCTGTACCTGACCATAGATCGTATATAATATGGAGAACTGACCCTGCAGTTTCTGTCATTGGACGATGAATTATGTTGTACATCGCATGCGCGAAGTCATTATCCCTCAAGTTACTTCCGGTCGAAGGCTTTGCTATTGTTTATAATGAAGCCAGGTCGTGTGAGCTGATATTAATGTTATTATTTTGAAATAATTGTAATTGAGATGGCGACTGTAAATTTTGAGACAACGTTCCTATATTTATGAAGCGAATAATAACACGTAGACCGTATTTTTTACTTCAGTATTTACATTTTTAAAATGTACTTAAATATAGATCCCATACTATGGGCCATATAGCAGTACATTGCAAAGCCTATGCCGGTGAACTGATATTTGGCGTTATTATTTGGTATAATTTTGAAATAGCGACTGGAAATTTTGAGACAATTTTATTTATTAAGTTAATAATAACATAAAGACTGTATTTTTTTTTTTTTACTTCATTTTTTATATTTTATCGATCAACAGATTTTCTTGAATTTTTTGTAAAAATGAAAAAACTGTTTTGTTTTGGGTTCATTATTTACAGATGTAAATATCATGTGTATTTTTGTAACAATTGATTCTTTAAATCTATTTTCACAGAAAAAAAATGCACTTAATATATTCGTACAAAAATAAAAATCTTGATATTAGAATCATTGTCTTCATACTTGATCTTTTTAATTCAAATTGATTCATTATAATTTTTTCCAAAGAAAAAAAAAGACCAATCTGAATATATAAGGATTATGTATGCTGGTGTTAGTCAATAAAGTTCACCAGCATTTTGCAGCATGGTTTCTCCCAGTCGGTAGTGTAGGAGGGACAGCATGCCAAAGAACAGTGTCTAGTTGTGTAGATGGGACAAAAAACACAAGCTCATTTGTACACATTGGCATCATAATTTTGTAAACAAACTGATTCTTCAAAACTATTTTCAATGGAAAAAAAAGTAGGAAGTTAAACCCCATTTCACTGACTCAATTGGTAGAAAATTTGATATGACATACAAAAAAAATAGACAAAAAGTAATCATGAAATTATAATTTTAAATCAATAATGCTGTTATGCTGCTATTAAATTGTACATAATCCAAAACATATATATGGAATTGGGTTTTAACATTATCTTGTCAACACATGCAATCCTTCAGTATTTCATATGAGTAGTAGAGAGGGCAGACTGGAGCAATTTTGGAATTCCACACATTCCAAAGGCCTGACGTCACACATTCCAAAGGTCTGACGTCACACATTCCAAAGGTCTGACGTCAGAGCATTCCACAGGTGTTCTATTTATAGTTTGAATATGGTTATTGTTGACTGAACAATGAGGTTATGAATAATAAAAAAGGTATGCAGGTGTTGTATTCTTTGATCGTGTTTGCCTTTTGTAACGAGGGTATGGGGTCCGCGAATTGTTTATTGGAGGGTAGGGGGGGGGGAGATATTTCGCTTTATAGGCAGGTGTGTCGAGGTTACATTGAGTTCACACCAAGTGTAGCTATACCTGCATTAAGGGACAATGACCTCCGCCATTAAGCTTGACAGGTGATTTTGTCGATTTTGTTCTAAGCCAATAGTTTTAATCTACATATTTGTGACAGGGTGTAGTTAAATTTTGGTTTTAAGTTTCGAAAATCTAGGTATAAAAGGGGGTGATTACACGTTCAAATGTAGAATTGTTTTATGAAGTTGAAAACAAGAGGTTAACATCATGAGTATCGACTTGTATCGAAAGGATATTGGAAATGATTATTTGGTTGTAAAATGTATTTGGCAAGAAGATGTGTGTTATCACATCAGACTGTATGGTTACGGTTTTAAGAGTGATAGATATCCAACACCCAACGGTATCATGTTTTTCGAGCGGCAATGGCAGGCATTGATGAACACTGCCTCAGAGATAGATGAGTATTTACAAAAAAACATTGTAAAGAAATCAGTGCCTATTGGTAATGACGTGTACGTAACGATCGACAACAAATACCCCGGAGTCAACATTCGTAAATTTTGGTGGTGTGAAGAGGAACGAATGCCAAAACCTACCCGAAAGGGTGTTCATTTAAACGTGAAACAATGGGAGGCATTGAAAGTTAGCTTCAAAGAGTTGTGTGAAAATAATTTTACGGGTGAGGAACCACCCCTAGGTGTAGTAGGCTTAGCAAAGGCGGAGACTTGTGTATAATTTCTGTCCAACGTTTTTTTTTTTATTGGTCGGTCTGTTCGAACCAATAATATAACGAGTTGTATATATATATAAATAGATGCCTAACTATTGAGTTATCATACGAAACAACATGGCTTCACCCAAGATATCAGATGTTTCAGTCGGTTTGACATTGAGTTTAGGGGACAATGATAATACAACCCCTGAAATATTACTGAGGGCGGGTTATTTAGGGTTGAAGCGTAAAATGGTTTTTAAGATGACATTAAAAGAATGGATTCGTGTTGTTGATCGTTTCAAAAGATATTTATCCTGTACAAAACCTACCAAATTTGCCATCAACAGTGAGTTAAGCTGTGAACTGGGAACCGCCCGTCAAATGGTTCTGGAGAGAAAAAATGGTAGACAATTGGTGATACCCGAAAAAACCTTTTCCGACCTAACAGGCGTGTCACGAGTTACAAGATCGTTCAAGCGCGGTCGTTATCATGTGTATGGTTGTTCGCCTGCCAAGTCGGGTCTCGGGGTAAAGGATTGGAGTTTGTTAAAATCTGGACAGACGTGGCACAATACTCCAGAGGAATGTGTTTCTGCAGCAAACAATGAAGGATGGGACCAGCCTGATTGCTACAGCACAGAAGTACGCGTAGAAGGGGTCTACGCCGAAAATCAACTCATTTTCCACGAGGATCTTGTAGATGTGGAGGAACACGTTACACCTCTCGTACCGTGCACCATGTGTTCAAAACCTATGCATGTCAATGACAATCATTACTGTCCTGCCGAAAATATACGTACGTTAGTTGTGCAAATATTGGGAGACATGATCAACACGGAGATTTCAAAAAGTGTAACCGGTCGCTGTGAAGGTTGTCTCAATGGTCGTGGAGGGCAGCTTGAACATACATGCCTGGGGATCGACTATTGGTTCGATGAAATCAACTTTGTGGACTTGTACTTCGAATCCTGTTTTCTAGAGTTGAACAAAGATCGTTTTTTACAGATAGCACGATTCGTCCCAGGGATTCGAGATCAGAGCGAAGAGTTGTTTCTACACGCAACGTTGTATTGGAAACCTCAAATCCTAGAATGTGTTCACACGCTGACTAAATAACTTTTTTTTTTTTTTTTTTTATGATTATAATTTTCATTTTCTATATGTATTACATTTGTACTTTGATATAATAAAAGATTAAACATTTTTAAATGGAATTAGTTATTTTTACCCCGGCTAACGAAATGGATGTAAGGCTAAAGACCCCATTTACATGTATGATATCAGGGCCCACACAATCGGGTAAGAGTCAATTGGTCAGGCGCTTGATTCTAGAACTACCACAAGTTGTCGATCAACCCATAGATCGCATCGTGTGGTGTTACGGTGTTTGGCAACCTTTGTACGAAGAATTAGCGGGTATCGTAGAATTTGTCGAAGGGTTATCCGCTAGTCTAAACCCCAAGGAAAGAACACTATTGATCATTGACGATTTGATGGACGAGACAACGGACAAAGTATCAAAACTCTTTACCCGCGGAAGTCACCACGAAAATACTTCCGTCATTTATATTGTTCAAAATCTGTTTCATAAAGGTAAACATCACAGGACGATCAGTCTCAATGCCCATTACATGATTATATTTAAGAACCCTCGAGACATGTCTGCTATAACGCAATTAGCCAAGCAGATGTACCCTGGGAAAACTAATTTTGTTCGTGAAAGTTACGAGGACGCTACAAGGAAACCCTATTCGTATTTATTTCTCGATTTGAAGAGTACAACCCCAGACCTTTTGAGACTTCGGAGTAGTATTTTCCCTAGGGATAACCCCACGGTGTACGTACCAAAGGTATAAAAGCAATTGATTTTCGACTGTACACACACACAGTTGTCCGAAAATAGATAATGTATGGTCTAGATCGTCACGCCAAGCTATTACAAGCACTCAAGCGGGCCAAACCAAGACAGCGAATACATATTATTAAAAACGCGAGTAAACCAGTCATTGACGCATTGTGTGAGTGTTGTCTTAACATCTTGAAAGGGAGAGTTCGACTCTCGGCATACCACAAGAAACGATTGTCGAAACACAAACGTAGTCTAAGACATTTAGCGGACCGTAAAGTCGCCCTGAAACAGAAGAAAAAAATCCTGCAGAGGGGTGGATTTCTTGGTAGCTTGCTAGCACCTCTGGTAGGGATTCTAGGGAGTGTGGTACCTAAAATATTCGGGTTGTAATGGAATTTACTAAAAAGATGGCTCTAGTACCCGAGAGTTTGCTGGAAAATTTGCAAACACCTAAACCCCAGATATTACAGCCACCCTCTGTGAGAAAAGTTTCTGAATTAGACGTCGAAATACGCCGCATCCTCGAGGACCCCGAAATGGATGATTCGGAAAAGGTCGAAAAGTATGGACAACGGTTAAGGGAATTTATATTTCATAAAAATCGAGCCGTTGAACCACCTACTGTATATGTCAAACAACCAGGGTTAAGTACTGGTCTTACTACCAAACAACCGGTTATAAATAACAGAGATCCAATCAGTGGGGTACCGCAAGCGGAACCCTCAAGAGTTATTGAGGACCCTCCATTAAAATCGGACATCCTTGCTACAGTTCCGAAATCAATGAAAACTAAGGCAGATCTATTAATAGAAAAATTATATCAAGCCCCAAACGTCACATGGGACGGTAAAGGAATGGTCACAATAGAGGGTCAGTCCGTTCCCGGTTCAAATATAACGGACCTCGTCAATGATTTGCTACGAAAGCGTAAATATTTTAACCCCATAGGTTGGCAGGTTTTTGCGCGTGCATTGTCAAACAATAATTTACCTCAAGATTTGATAGGAAATGCAGATCGATATCATTACATAAACAATCCAACTCTAACGGGGACGCCCATTCGTAAACAGCGTTCACGTTCACACTCCACGGGTCACCCAACCCAAACTCGACGTTGGGGCGGACATGCAGGATCTCACCCCTATATAAACGACACGCCAAAAGTCAGCCGTGACCTTGAATCTGCAACCTTACGTCGTAAAACACGACGAAGACAGGCCTCCCCGGACTGGTTACCTTACAGAAACAAATGAGGGTCGGGGTGAACCGTTTGTTGACAAAGATTTATTATAACCCCGAACACCCAGCTTCGTATGGTGGTATTTACAAACTGTATCGATTTCTTAGACAGAACAACCACGCAGTCTCACTTAAAGACGTTCGTACCTGGCTGTCTAAACAAAGTGCCTATACGAAGCACGTGACCCCCAGACGTCGATATAAACGTGACAGAATCATCGCATCAGGAATTGATCACATATGGCAAATTGACTTATCAGACCTGACCTCCTTGAAAAAACACAATAGTGGGCATACGTTCCTATTATGCGTCATAGATGTTTTAAGTAAATATGCTTGGGTGTATCCGATGACAAGTAAAAATGCGCAAAGCGTCGTGCAAGCATTTGCCCACGTTTTGGAAAACTCACAAAGAAAACCCATTACTATACAAACGGACAAAGGTACGGAATTTGTGAACAAATCCTTTCAATCAATGCTCAAGAAACGTGGTATTGGGTTTTATGTAAGTCAAAATGACGACATTAAAGCATGCATCGTCGAACGTTTTCAAAGAACCCTCAAGGGGCGGATGTTCCGTTATTTTACGAAAAACAACACGTATCGATACATTGAGGTTTTACAAAAGATCGTCAACGGCTACAACAAAGCCAAACACCGCAGTATACAAATGGCACCCGCTAACGTACACCCCGGTAATCAAGATCATGTAATGGACATTCTTTACAAAAAACACACAAAGTCGAAAGAGAAATACGCATTTAACACTGGTGACTATGTCCGAATATCAGGGACTAAACAGCCGTTTAAAAAAGATTATTTGGGTTCCTACAGTGAAGAGATATTCCGAGTGTCACGGAGATTGCGGCGCGATCGCCCCTTGTATAAAATAAACGACCTACAAGGTGTCGAGATCAAAGGTACATTTTACCGCGAAGAACTAAACATTACGATATCGAACAAGTCATTTCTAGAAAGACGGTACGTGGTTCAAAATATTTATTAGTTCGGTGGAAAGGGTACGGAAAAGAGTTTGACAGTTGGATAAAAGCATCCACCGTCCTACAAAAATGACAACGTTAAATCCACAAGTTTACAGCCGTGTCCGTACGTTTTTACAAGAGGCAAAGAGACCCAACTGTGACGGTGCGTTTTGTGAAGCCATTCTGTATACATTCTTAGGGCTCATCACACTGACTATGATAACTGTTGAAATTTTAAATACGGTGCTGCTAAACCAAGAGGTAGCGAATAACAATTCATCGAGGTTGTAATAATTTGTTTTTACTTAAAAAGGCCTGTATACCGACGCAATCCGGATTAGGCGTGCTGGAATTAGACAGTCATGGCCGAGAGGGACGACCAAATATTTCTAACTCTCCCATCTAATAATTCAGTTAATTATTTTCCTAGCAACAAGATCAGTCATTATACAACAAAATTGGCCCGCCCGCTACAACTAGACGGGGCTTGGACATGCGGACTCGTCGAAATTCAATATCCTTGCAGTTGGAACAAAATATACCTCAAAGATTGCTGGTTGTCATACCGTAGTAAAACGGAAATAGAGGGACCGCATCGTTTACGTTTTTCAATACCGGATGGCTACTATGATACTGGACATGACATAATCAATCATTTCAATAAATCGACGTTGGAGGTTGGGGCATCGTTATCTATCATGAAAGACCCCGAGGGTTATGTCTTATTACTCATAGGTAGAGACGGTCGAAAAGTCCACTTATCCAAGAATTTAGCCAGGATATTCGGGTTTATGAAAGCGAATGAATTTACAAGCAGTGTGAAAAGTGACACAAAAGTCGATTTAGATTCCAATTTTCACAATATCTATATTTACACGGATATTATCGAAAATCAGTTGGTCGGCGATACAAGTGCACCATTGTTACGTGCTATACAGGTTGATCTAGCTAAACCCTTTGGAACGGCTGTATATAAAACGTTTGACAACCCCTATTATATTCCAGTCAACAAACATTACATCGACACGGTTGAACTCGGACTTTACACGGAACTAGGACAACCAGTACCATTTGAATTTGGACACGTTCTTTGTAAACTTCACTTACGTAAGGTGGAATAATGACGTGTCTACAACCCTACAGGTGTGACGACGCAAAGATACGTCGCTATTACCTCAGTCAAACGGGTGATGGATTTCCAATTTTTACGGGTTCCCCGTATCAGAAAGGTTATGGTTTAGGATCGGTTCTCTCAAGTTTATTCCGTGTTGCTACACCCCTCTTAAAGTCGGCAGCTAAAACGGTCGGGAAGAAAGCCCTCACCACAGGGGCCCAGATTTTCGGAGACGTTCTCCACGGCAAAAATTTAAAGACCTCGGCTAAACAAGCAGCACTTGTTACAAGCGAGTCGCGATCTGAGTACAAGAGCCCTCAAGAACATCACGGGTCCTATAAAGGGTCCTACTCGACAAGGGGGTGTCAAACGTGTAAAACAAGCCCGTGGTAAGAAGCGAAAGCGACGTAAGCAGACCTCATCGGACATTTTTAGTTGAAATTCAGACGTCACTATAGAACCGCAAAAATGATCGATCCCCGTTCCTGTGAATGTTTAAGTAGCAGGTTAGATATTTTCAGCGCTCCAAACACCAAAATAGATATTGAAAGTGGGAAATGGCACGAATATCATCCTATATCTAATCTAGACAGTGGTGCTCCGATCGAATTTTACATGTCGGGGGCCGGCGAAGAATATTTAGATCTAGCGCAGAGTTTCTTTACCGTACGAGCCAAAATTTTAAACTCAGATGGCACGAATATAGCAGATGCCGCTAACGTGGGACCCGTGAATAATTTCTTACACAGTCTGTTTAGTCAAATCGATGTGTCGTTAAACGGCAAGAGAGTATCACAACCAGCGGCCGTTAATCCCTACCGGTGTTATTTGGAGAATCTTTTGAGTTACGGCACGGATGCTCAAAAATCACATTTATTATCTTGTCAATGGCGTTTAGACACCCCCGGGCATTTCGAAAGTTGTGACGTCTCGGATGCTGGCAGTAATAATGGTTTCAAGCATCGAGCAAAATCGTTCAAAGGCAGTAAATCTGTGGATATGCTGGGGAAACTACACCTGGATTTGTTTAGTCAGAGTAAATACTTACTAAATGGAGTTGATATGAGACTTAGATTTGTACGTTCTAAAGATGCCTTTTGTCTCATGGCGGCCACGAATGATTTTAAAGTGGTGATCGAAAAAGCGTCGCTTTTTATACGTAGATTAAAGCTGAATCCTTCCGTTATCGTGGCACATGCCAGTGCCTTGATGAAACGAAATGCGATTTATCCTATTCGACGCGTAGATGTAAAAAGCTTTACTATACCTGCAGGGAATCGAAGCTTGGATAAGGATAATCTCTTCTTAGGTCAAACACCTCGACGAGTTCTCGTAGCGCTGGTGACCAACCAGGCCTTTTCAGGTGCCTCCGATAAAAATCCTTATCGCTTGCAGAATTTTGACATAAACCATATATCGCTCCAGGTTAATGGGGAGGACGTCTTCGGTAAACCACTGAGTCCCAATTTCAGCGAAACCCTAGGTTACGGTTACACACGAGCTTTCAACACCTTATTTTCGGGGACGTCTAGCCTTTTCCAGGACAAAGGACCCACCATTACGCTGAATGGTTATCGAAACGGCGACTGCATATTCTGTTTTGATTACACCCCAGAACTTTCTGACGACAATACTGTACATCTCAACAAAACGGGTAATGCAAAACTCGAAATACGATTCGGGACAGCCTTGGTATCTACTGTGAACGTGATTCTATACAGTGAGTTTGAAAACAAGATAGAAATAGACAGCGCTCGAAATGTTATAACAGACTTTTGAGATGAATACAAAACATATCACAGTCATGTTAAAAAGCGACCCCCAAATAGCCCCTCATTTTCGAGGTGTTTTTGCCCGTGACAAACTACCCAAGACGTTACAACGTGGACTATATATTTGCAATACCCATACCTCCAATAAGAAGGGTGAACATTGGTTACTTCTTTATGTGGGACACCATGAGGTTGAACACTTTGATTCCTTTGGCCTTAAACCCCGCCATAATGATGTTATGCAAAGGATTATGAAAACGGGGTTGCCACTCGTATACAGCCGGAAGCATCTACAGGACTTGTTCAGTGATGTATGTGGCCAATATTGTGTATTTTATGCCTATCATCGCTGTAGAGGTAAAAACATGAAAAGAATTATAAAAACATTTTCACGAAATCATCGTGAAAACGACAGATATGTCCGGCGTTTTATTGCTCTTAGATTTAAAATGTAAATGTCCATATCTGTATGACCTCACGTATGTTAAAATGTAACTCTAGATGTAGAATAGTTGAATAAAATGTTTTTTTTTAGAAAAAACAAAACAAGGTCTTATTTTTGTATATTTTTTATATCACATATGCACAGGGTTATCAACAAATGGTGTTACAATATACGTAATTACAGTTACAATCATAATATATATATATATATATATATATATATACAGACATACGTATCACTATTCATTTTGCTTGACAAAACCATAAGCCTTTGTATCATAGGAATCCCTAATTTCTACACGTTTATCGTAATTGAATGATAAGGTTTTCGACTTCTCTTTCATAGAAACCACAAACACTTTACTGCGGTGGAAAGCTTTCGGGTATGTGACTTTGACCTTACGACAGTGATCGTGCACTAATTCGACAAACGTTTGAAACTCGATACGTTGGCTGACATCGTGGTTAAACGTAATACCTTTAGATTTAATGGTATAAAAGATTTCACGTGTTTTTTCGTTTTCAATTTTCAAAGCGTAGGATTTGGGGGCAGTGGCGACGTATTCAAGTATGCGACAGTCGGGCGATGTTTCGCTCGTAAATTCACCTAAATAATTTCCGGTTGCAACAGGCGTGTCATTATCGGTCTCTGTAAAAATGATGGAATCAGTATCGAAATACAGAACCCGATGGTTCAATTTATCTAAATATTCGTACAGTTTCATACGGCCGTAGGCCGCAGTGAAAGCCCCTATAGGCACATTCACGTGTGGGGCATTAGCGACAAGATCTTGCCGCTCTGTATACTGAACTAGGACCATTTCTTCACTGAGAATTTCGATATTCCTGACAACTTTAGTACCGTCATAAAGATAATCGTAGAAGTCGGTTGGGTCATGTGTGATAGCAGATTGTATTCGGGTATCCGACCTTTCAGCGAATTTGCCCCATAAACTATTTAATGCGGTCTTCGACACGTATCGTAGCCCCGGATTTTTAAATATTTTATTTGCATCGAGAGTAATGTTTTCGTGTTGTTCGTAAGCTTTAATATATGCCAAACGTTTTTGTTCGAGAACATGCCAGTCGATATGGCAACACGTATCTAGATTATCACACAAGTTACACGAAGGGTTAAGCTCATTTGGATACCCCGAACTCTCTTGTTTAATTTTGAGAAACATGTTGATATATTCACTGAACAGGTCTTTTTTGGGTAGCTGTGCAAATATATCGTCTTCCGGGATATCAGTATAGTCGTCACGGATGGTAGACACGTGAATATCGTAGTCTTTCGGATCAATCGGGGCGTCACCGCTGCAATATTGGCGTGTGTGTGGGAAATTCCACACCTCGAAGATTTTGAGTATGCGATAACCTTTTTTAATCGCTGCGATAACTTCAAATATAACCCAAGTGCCTGTCAGTGACCTATCATCTGCATTGTGAGTACAATCCGTCTTGCTACGATTCAGAGCACATTTAGAACATAACGGAAATAACAGTTTGCCGTTGGACCTAAACGGAAGGATGGGTATGTATAACCCTCGTGGAGGGAGGATTTGACATTTAACAAACCCTACATAACTCTCCAAAGGTAAGAAGTCCCGCAGAATAATCAATGGGTGACCAACGGGATAAATCGATGATTTATTGATAAAGGGGTAAAGTGACGTAAAATCCAGATATCGAATTCTTTCGTTTTCACGGGCCTTGTGATAAAATTTTAATAAGTTCGTCCTGCCACCATAAAAGGCGTCACGTACTTGCAAGGGGGCCGTCAAAGGTGGTGTTCTTGTTTCAAAGGCTAAATACGCAGGGGTATTTACGAGTTGTCGGTGTTCGCATTCCCATATACATCGAACGCGACGGTTGGGGGCCTTCAGACGTTCCAAACGTGCCAAGTGCTCCTCGTACAACGTGGCCATAGTTTTGTTATTGTATGGTGATGTTCGCTCTCTGTTTTTTATACAGAGACAGCCGTGGAAAACGCAACCCAAGTATTCGATACACACTTCGGTATTATTTTCCATATACCACCCATCTACATACATATTGAAAATGACCTTTTCACCACCGTTACGGGCATGTTGTATATGATGGTTTTCAATGTATTCCAGATATTGCATGTAACGTATACTTGAATTTGAATACTGACGGGCGACTACATACTGACCCTGGGGTGCTATAGCAATCGTAAAGGGAGGTAAGAATTTTCGCCGGTAGACAAGATTACACAAGGACGCAATCGTAATAGCCTTTTGAAAGGGCGAGATTTTGGTCAGCTCTATGAAAAGACTACGAAACCGAGCGCATGCCAGCCTGAGGAGAATTACATCGCTTACACAATAGTTTATCAATTCTGTTTTAGTGTCAAAATAATTGTTTTGTAACACGCGTTCATTATACCATTTAATAACCTTATCACGTTCCTGCGGAGACATAGTTGACGTTTCGTAAAAGCTTATCGGGGGCATTTCACCATTGTATTCCAAATTTTCAGGTTTAAGGAATGAATACGGAAATATACCCTTCGTAATCGGCAAATCAAATGTTTTGCTAAAATCTGTAAGTTTCATATGCATAAACGCCAGGCTGTCTAAAAAACGTATATTATCGTTTATAGTCATACAAAGGATTTTAGACCCGTTTGCGATGATTTGAGGTAGAATTCTAGTATGTTTGACGAAATATCTCAATACAAATAGAGCATCGAAAGCCTGACTATTATGGGCTATGAACCTCGAGTGGCGGTGAGTTAGAACGGTAGTTTTTTTACCCTCGAGGTCGACATTTATTTCGGTCTGAACTATCCAGCGACAAAACTCAGAGACGCAATATTTACCATAAAAAATCCATTCTCTCTGAGGGTTCTTTAAGTTACAACCGTCACAAGGTTCGTTAATGTCTTTCTCCAAACATAAAGGACACACGCGGTGTGCAACGCATAAAATCGCTACATGGATATTATTTTCATCCAAAATAGTCTCAAAGTCGTAAAAAACAAAATATCTGACGGTCTCAACTTCAACATCCTCCGATAATCGTTTCATATAACACCTATGGCTAGGTTTACACAGCTGTTCACAATTACGACATTTGTGCACATCGCATGTGTGCTTATTCATTGCGTCATCTTCGTGTGTGTCTATTGTCGTATAACACTTTAAACAGGCCCTATATTTCACACACGTCGTCACGGTGTATAGTGGGACATTTTGGTTATGTCTCTCCAAACATTTCAACCCTCTAAAATAACGGTTGCAAAGTTCGCATTGTATTCGTGGTCGATCCAGAGGACAAGACCCTAACTGCTTGCAACTACGACATGTCGCTTTACACACATGTTTATTCTTATCAGAATATGGTTTTTCACACGCTGGACAATAGTATGCTCGATTAAATAAGCTGTTGATTTTCTTTATATAATAAAAATGTTTTTCCATTAAATACAGTCTTAAAACGGGTACATTGGGATCCGCAACACCTCTGAATATGACACAATTTGCACTCTGTGCGTCATAGATGACAATTTGATATTTAGCTTTTAAGTGTTCTTGGAATATGCACCATTCAGGACGACCTGCAGGCACTAACGGGTTAACCCCGTACTCTTGATACATTTCCATAGCCATATCAATCTGTAACGGTTTTTTCTTACGTTTGTTTGCTACACGTTTGTAATGTTTAGTTTCTTCGACTGTCGGTGAAATTTTCTTACGATAAGAAATTTCATTTATACCCAGGACGATAGATTGTCCGAAACAAGTTTGATAACCAAAGTTGGCAACTGGTGATATAAATGTTCGTTTTTTTGAACTCATAAAAGACTCGTTCAAAAGAACCTTATTTGTAAAAACACCACCCTCTTTAGAGGCTACATAGGTTACGGATATAGAAGTTTGATTGTCAATAACTAGTGTTTTTTTTGACTGCATAACTTTCGCAATCTCTTCCAAAATTAATTCCAAAGTTAGTTCTTCGTAAGGTCTAAACGCAATATATATGGGGTTGTCCAAATCAGGATGATTTAGTTGTATTCTTACCCTCTCGTTTGGCTGAACATTGAAATTTTCTCTGACGGTCTCTAATATCTGAGTGAATAGCCGCTCTAGCCAGTCAGGAGTGGTAACCGCCTCCGTGTTTATAATTTCGATTCTCATTAATTCGGAATGGATATTAAACTTTCTTGAAAAACGTCGCTCCACCGAAATCAGCCTTACTAAATCTTCGCCACCTCTTCCCACTTGACAAATCTTTAAAAAAAAAAAATGGAGATTGGGTTTGGTATGGTATTTAAAAAAACAAATCCGGTGGTGTTAACAAATCAAAAATGTCGACGACTTCGTCGTCTTTTTCGTCACAAACCTTAGCCACTAAAGATTGGATATTAGAAGGCAATGTTATGTCACTCGTTAATAGTGCAATTAGCGGATCGATCTTTTCACTTTCTGTAGACGAATTAGGTTTCACATTATTTTGAATATCGTGTAAAGTTTTTTTGCTCACCTGCGACGTGTCAAAGTCGCTATCGTCATCTGAAAATAATATCGGACTAGCCACCGGTCGGGGTCTTTTTTCTAACCTTTCTTCTTCTTCAGAGTCATCCTCGGTGTCAGGGTCAGACATTTGCCGTTTAACCCCCTGTGTTTCATTATGATTTTCATTCTCGACGTGGTCTAGAGCTTCGTTAACGGCCAAGGTTTGACTTGCAGTCCAATATTCAAATTCGTCTGTAAGCTGTAGTATTTCATCCCATTGAGTGTCTGTGTAGGTTTCAAACGCATCCATTCTAAGAAAGCAGAAAATTTGTTTTAATAATAATCAAAAGTACATGACTGTAACAATTTTTTTTCACTTTTTTTTTTTAGATCTAGGTGTTGGGTTTTTAAATGGTGTAGTAAGATGGAGCCTTATATACTCTATAACGATCGTCTGGCCACCTTTGATAATTGTTGGATGCATAAGCAGCCGACACCTCATAATTTGAGCAAGGCTGGCTTTATCTATATTGGACCTTACGATCAAGTAAAATGTTTTAGATGCAACTTAATATTGAAGTCTTGGAACCCCGGAGACAACCCATTCGTTGAACACACTAGGTACAATCAAACCTGTAGTTTTATGCAAATGATTAAACCATGTTTGTCGGGAGGTTTTCGCTGGCAATTCAGAGGATTTTTCAAACAGAGTGTGATTACCCTAGCGACTTCCAGAGTTTTGTACAAATCTAAAACCGAATGCATCGAGGCGGCTAAGAAATCGGAATTTAGCTTTATCGATTCAATAGGGGGTCCCTATCTATTCTTGACGGAGTGGAATTCCAAAAACGATAAAGTGAAGGAATATAATATAGACAACATGACTGTAGAATCATGTGATTTTTTAAAAAAAAACAACGACGTCTATTTGTTAAAAACAAGGGACCTTACACCTTGAACGTGACGGTAAGTATTACTAACTCATTGCATAATGATTGATGTGTCCAGGAACCGAGAAAGTCAAACTTAGAAAAAAATGTCAATTTGAAGATAATTCATAATAGCCGGTCTGATTCCAATATTTGTTAATCGGGTTATTCCCCTTACAGGTTGAATGGTGTTGTCTCCCCTTAGGCATACAGTTCACGTCTAAAGCAGATTTCAACCGGCTGCTCTCTCTCTCACACCCCTCTCTCTCACCATCCCTTCAATCCCTCTATCTTGCTCTCTGGCTGCTTTTTTACCCCGTTGGCTAGGCATAGACATACTTCAACGCCTGATTATGATTTTGCTTACATTGGTAATGTACACTACCGCGAAAAATTAATCCAGGCCTGACGCTGGATCGGACCCTGTCTCTATATTAGAAGCTTGTAGCGTTGTCGGAAACAGCCAGACGTCATTTAGAACCGGTTATCACGACTGTCCAAATATCTCGACACCCTAACCGTAATGCATATGTATTGTGATTATCCAGGAACTTTCTATATGACCACGCCCTAAATTGATAACGTTATTTTTATTCAAATTTCACAATCAAAAACTCTTACAAAACTAACACCATAACATGTTAAGAATTTAATTTAAGAAACGACCAATCGTTTATTTCTAATGTAATACTATCGCTAATAAATAATAATCTATCGTGAATGTAATCATCGTGAATGTAAACATCGTGGAGAGGTTTGACAACAGGAATAATAATCTTCACATCGAGTGATACCCTAACAACACCAGTCTTTGCGATTTACGGATACAATAATATTTTACTTTTCAAACACAACTTTCTGGATAAACCTGTCGAAATTGTCTGAATTTTTAACCCTGGCTATAATCTACACTTTGAACTACACCCTCACCCAACAATTCTACATAAAAACAAAATATTTGTACAAGGCCTTGTACGCAGAGACCCCAAACAATTCGAAAAGAGTGAATAATAAAAAATAATAATAATTATCTTAATCTTAAACAATGTATCTTTAAAGGAAAAAACTTACCTTATTTTCCGAATTTGGCCTGTAATTGCTAGGCGTATACTAAAAGACAAGGTCTTACGAGATATACACACTCAATGTAGCTTGCTTCGCGTCGAGAGGTAAACGCCCCCCAGACCTCGATGCCTGCTTTGTCAGATAGCTAGACACAAGGCCTTTTAAACCCACTCGTGGTCAGTAGGGGGTTTGTCAGCTACACGTTCTTCGACAGACATCACACGTCTTTTCTGGCAATTATTTCGCGTCACTGGTTATGTCTAGTACTTGATAAAAACACCGACAGTTTATAGAGGTTGTCCGGGTACGATGCATAATTGACCCTTCTTAACCAGCAAAACCGAATGTTAAACTTTATGAACATGTGACAGGCGCGGATCCAATGGGCTTCGTACGAGCCCCTCTATTTTTTGAGGTGTCGAACAATTTTTAGCGCCATATATTCTCACGAGAAAGGAAAACGAAAAAGATTAGATTGGAGATCGTAATTTACAGTACTAGTACGAAATTAGTCCTCGTGGGCATTTTTTACACTCAAAAATCACGGTTCTTGGCTTCGCACTCCACAGCTGGTGCACCACGACCCTCTTTCTGAAAATCCGGGATCCGCCCCCCTGTGTGGCTAGTTTTCATGAATAATATTTTAAGTGGAGATATTTATTTTAAAATTATTCATAACGGAGCATTGTCTAGTTTTAATGTACGATATTTTAAAAGGAATATTTTAGAACAACTCTTCCCACCCAACGATTTATAGTTCATCATAAAAGTATTCACTTTTCTTTATAAGCCGCCAGCTTGTCTGTGACAATTATCAGCATCTCTGAACGAACAAGCATCAACTCTCGTCGACTTTGTAAAAAAAAGAAAACCAAGACCGTCTCAAAATGTAAGTTTTTTATTATTTCTTCAAAATTGTGATTCGAAACCTACTTTTAAAACAGCATTTCATGTTTACTTTTCAATCCACCCTTGTAGGACGGCCTTTGCAGTGCGTAATTAAAGACATGCGTAAATTAGCTAAATCGCTCTCCTAACAATTGAGATTAATATACGACTTTCGTCTGCTTTGTTTATTTTTAAAACTGTTCATATCTAAGCAACCATATTTGTCAAACATATTCAACAAATATTAGCCCTGTTAGGAGCCTAAGACGCTATATTACCCTGCATATACGTTGAGACCGTGAACTTTATGTTGAAAGCAATGCTTAATAGTAAGTGCAAGAGAAGCCCACTGCGTGGTAAAACCAAGCAAAACCTATATGCTTAGGGCGTACTCGATTGAACGTTCCGGAATTAAATTCTCTCTATTCCAAAAATAGTGTCAATCGAGTGAAAAGGAGAATTTCAGAGTACAACGCCTGTGCTGACTGCATAAAAATTATCTCAACCTATCATGGTAACTGAAACATATTTGTTACTTAAAATACGTCACGATTCCCCCTCGGCTGTCGGGGCTGGCAGAACTGCGACAGGGCCCAATTCCGTGTCACTCTTTTTTTTTTTTATAAACATATTTTATTCACTATGAATGAATGGGAAATTGGGGAACAGGCAAAATGCCTATGTCTGACCCCTATCCCTATTTACAATGATAAGTTATATACTAATAATAAAAAGCAGTATATACAATACATACAACCCTTACTTAGTCGGATACACCTAAAGTATTATAGTATGTAATAGCTGTAATATTAATAACAACAACAATAATGATATAAAATACTTTAGTTAAATAATAATATAAAATAGTTTAGTTAAATTCCGTCAATTCGGGGAGGTTCTATACTGGGAATGGAGCATGACAATATCTGCGGTAAATGTCAAATCTGTAAAGGGGAGATAACACCATTTGATCTGTAATGGGAGGTAACTCGAATTGTCCTGTACCTCCATGGCATCAGACCACCCTACTTTTCATCATACTCGAATGTTTCTACTTTTTCACGCTACACACACACACACACACCAAAATTGGCATACATTTATTGGTATTAACCAACCTATTAATATTTTGACTTTGAAAATATCTTTAATATAAATTATAATATTATATTTTTTTGTTGTTTAAGGTACAGTATTGACCAGGTTAGATCATATGTACAATGCGTAATCACATTAATGATGTGTACGCTTGCTCTGTGTGTCAGTTCTATTGGCACACCAGCTATAGTCATTCAACTGCGGGATATTATGGCTGACACGGAGAATTTGCTGGCGACGCACAATCCGTACACACCCCCTATACGCCCCACGCCTGTGCAGGAAAAAGAAACGTAAGTTTTTTGGTGATTTTTTTCTACTTGGTATGTCGGACGAAAAAAAAAAGGTTATTTATAATTTGGCTTACGGCAACCTGTAGGTCCAATGACCCTGAATGTTGGAAGCCCCGGTCAGGGGAGGGTAGGGGTGGGGGGCTTACCCGTTACACATTCATGGAGGGTGGGGTGTGGGGGTCGGAGGGAGGTTGGGGTGGCACTTAGGTAGGCTTGCGGAGGGGTGGGGGGTGGGGGGTGTTATAGCCGACAACACTGAGGGGGTTAAATGTTTCACGCACCGTTTCATTTCTGCTCATTTGTAGACAAATACAAACCTAGACAATACACTTCTTTTAATATTAATATTGTTTTATTTTATTGATACTTATCTGTTTTGTTCTTTTCTACAGATTACTAGCTTTTATTGATCACGTCCTGTCTCGTTTGAGAATGGTTGAAGAAACCAACCCCTCATTTAAAAAAATCATCACCATTCTCGACACGTATAGGGAGCTGGCAGATTGGAACCTGCCATCGTATTAAATGTGTGCAGAATAATTAAATGTATTTATGAATAAATAAAAATATTATAAAAAAGGCTATTCTTGGTTTCTTAGTATCGACACTAATTGAAGAGTGTTGACTGGTGAAGTGGGATTTGGGGGAGGGGGGATGGTTGGGTAGCGGACGGGTGGAGCGCGGGGAGGGGGAATGGAGCTTGGAGGGGGGGGTATAAACAACCATGGATAAACAACCACAACACGATCACCTGTCAAGCTTAATGGCGGAGGTCATTGCCCCCTTAATGCAGGTATAGCTACACTTGGTGTGAACTCAATGTAACCTCTACACACCTGCCTATAAAGCGAAATATCTCCCCCCCCCCCTACCCTCCAATAAACAATTCGTGGACCCCATACCCTCGTTACAAAAGGCAAACACGATCAAAGAATACAACACCTGCATACCTTTTTTATTATTCATAACCTCATTGTTCAGTCAACAATAACCATATTCAAACTATAAATAGAACACCTGTGGAATGCTCTGACGTCAGACCTTTGGAATGTGTGACGTCAGACCTTTGGAATGTGTGGAATTCCAAAATTGCTCCAGTCTGCCCTCTCTACTACTCATATGGTAATCTTTATTCTATGACTATTTGCAAAATGCGAGGAAGGAGAGTTTTGCCCGGACAGCATCTTTCTGTCAATGCTTCTTCAATTTTGAACTATTGTTCTTAGAGTTAAATGTCAACTTCCATAGAAGGTAATATAGCAGACAAGTCTTATTTTGCATTGTTATTATCAAAGCGCAGACGCAGGGGTCTACCGTGTGGAAGTAAACCCATGAAGTTGAAATGAAATGAAATGAAATGGGGTTTAACATCCTACTCCTTTGCACCTAACCTGGGCTAATGGAAGACGGGCATACGTCATGCAGTGTACGTGTACTCCAATGTGTACAAGGGACCTCGGTTTTTCAGACCTTCCGAATGACTAGGCAGCTGTCCTCGTCAGGCCCTCCTTCTGTATCACTGACAAGGGGAAATCACGCCGGAAAATTGAGATGAACTTTCTCGGCCAATGCAGGGATCGAACACCCGACCTCCAGGCTAGCGAACCAGTGCCTTGTCCCCTTAGCAACCATGACCCCCCATGAAGTTGAGAAGGAGTCCCCATCTCCAAGCCACATACGCTCACGCCGGGGATCGAAACCACAACAGCAAGCCAGAGGTGAACGGCCAGCTAGAGGTTGATGCACAGCACTCTTACAGTCCTCTAGACCATCCCAACCCCTCAATTTTGAAGTACATGTACATATGTACAGGGGTCTTTTCTTGTTAGAACAATATTACTAACAAATATTTCAACAACAATAAGATACATAAAAAAAGAACTCTTTTATTCATTCCATTACAGACATTAACAAAAAATAACCCGAAAACCTCCGAATAGCAATAGAAGATCAGGCTGCATATTTTAACAGATGGAGGTTTAGATCTTATTTTTCTGCATGGTTTGGCAAATAATGACAAACAATGTGCTATGAAGTAAATTTTGCCCAGACAGCAGACTAATTAATTACCTACTCTTATTTCGAATTCTGTCAAGGATTCTTTAATATGTACTCCAACGAATCGAATAGACAATGACCTTGCCAGACGCTCTTCCGAAATTACTGACAAAGTCTTTTTCACACTTTGTTATTTATGGAGAGTTGTAGCAGTGAAGAGCTCATCAATATATTCAGAGGCCTACAAATGAAATAAAGTGCAGGGTTTCAAGGGGTATTAACATATTCATAAAGAAATTGAGGAGTTTAAAGGGGTATTAATAATAATATTTCCAACATAATCCCAACAGATAGTTTTCAGATCCAATAATTATGTATTATTAGATAATGTTATACTCATTCATTAAATAAATATTGTGTAAGAATCGAAAAAAGACCACGATACTATCTGATATTTAGACTTACATTCATGCTAATTTTATAATGTCAATACGACCAATATTTCAACGTAAAAATGTAGAGCCAAGGTGTATAATATGTGTCTCAAAATTTGAGCTCAAAATATTGAGTTGCTTTGACTAAAAATGGCTAAGTTGCTTATCCGGACACGTAACGCTTTTAAAATTTCGGGTATTTTTTTTTTTTCGTTGGGTGACCTGAAAATCGATTTCTGTTACTTGAAAGGTCTATAATAATTGAATGGCCTAAGTGCTGTACTTGATAGCGATCAATATTATAATGTTTTCAGTATTAAATGAGGGCTTAGAAACGACATCCATTCAAATGATTTTTTTAAGAAGTTTACCTTGAAATTTCAGTGTGCATACATATTGTTTTAAAATACTGATAGCACATTTGAAATTGACAAATTGCTGAGACCATTTATTAAGGTCTGAATTTTATAGAAAATTTCCTTAAAATATTGTTTGAATTTTCCTACATATTTTAATTAATAAAGACAGATTTTTTATTTATTTATACAAGGTAAAGACGTATATGGTACCGTATATCTAATAATGTTACAAACAAAACAGTTTTTCTTTTTTTCAATCTAAAACTAAAAGGGAAATTTTAGCTATTAATCTACTTTTTTTTTTTGGGGGGGGGGCTACGAAGACACCTTGAAGTAATGAATATTGATACACCAAAAAAAAAAAAACAACCCAAAACGTAGGCCTAAAAAGTGAAGATAAAACATGACTATAGGCCTACATGTATAGGTCTGTGTGACTGTATAATTAGAAAATTGTAGATTCTAGACTAGCTGCATAGTTTTTATTACGTTGATAAAATATTATTTATAATCAAATAGAAACAAATTTAGGTTTTATATTGCAATAGAATGAAAATTCAATAACTTATCATACTTTTATGTCACATTATGTGTTATTGACTATTACTACTATTAGTATTGTAAGGCCTGTGTCGGCTGTGTACCGTAGTATCCTTCTATACGAACGAAAATGTACTGACAACTAACCGTATTGATACAAAATAACTTACACATGGTTAAACATTCATTTCGAATATATCTTGGTAATTGGAAGTTGTGCAGACGATGTTTTTTTCTTATTTTATTCCGAAGCTCACAGGACTCAATACGCATTTCTTCAGGGTTTTGTTTAACCGGAAGTAACTTAAGGGATATTGACTTCGCGCGTGCGATGTATAACATAAACCGCCAGACGGACTTCCTTTCTAGTACAGTTCTATGACCTGACACTATTCTAATCACGCGCAGAGGACAGCCGACCACGCCCCCTCGAATTTCTTTCTCACATCCAACTAATTGTCCCCCGCCTTTCGAAGAAAGTTGGGGGACTATTAAAATGGGTTCGTCCGTCTGTCTGTCTGTCTGTCCGTCTGTCTGTCCGTCACACTTTTTGGGACACAATAACTCTCTTCCTAATTGAGCTAGAATGTTCAAACTTGGTGTATGTGTTTATTAGGTCAATGCCTTGATGGAGCATTTTCAGCTTAGGGTAAGCAGAGATAAGCAATTTGATTGGTTGATGCTTTGGGACACGATAACTTTAGTTCTAATTAAGTGAGAGTGATGAAACTTGGTGTATAGTTTCATTACAGTAATACCTTGACTAAGTTCGATAATGAGCATTTTCTGCTCAGGGTAAGCAGAGCGATACGCAATTTGATTGGTCGAGAATTTGGAACACAATAACTCTCCTTCTAATTGAGTTAAAATGTTCAAACTTGGTGTATATGCTTATTAGGTCAATGCCTTGATGGAGTTCGAAGATGAGCATTTTCCGCTTAGGGTAAGCAGAGATAAGCAATTTGATTGGTTGATGCTTTGGGACACGATAACTTTAGTTCTAATTCAGTGAGAGTGATGAAACTTGGTGTATAGTTTCATTACAGTAATACCTTGACTAAGTTCGATAATGAGCATTTCTGCTCAGGGTAAGCAGAGCGATACGCAATTTGATTGGTCAAGACTTTGGAACACAATAACTCTCCTTCTAATTGAGTTAAAATGTTCAAACTTGGTGTATATGCTTATTGGGTCAATGCCTTGATGGAGTTCGAAGATGAGCATTTTCCGCTTAGGGTAAGCAGAGATAAGCAATTTGATTGGTTGATGCTTTGGGACACGATAACTTTAGTTCTAATTAAGTGAGAGTGATGAAACTTGGTGTATAGTTTCATTACAGTAATACCTTGACTAAGTTCGATAATGAGCATTTTCTGCTCAGGGTAAGCAGAGCGATAAGCAGTTTGATTTGTCGGGACTTTGGAACACAATAACTCTACTTCGAATTGAGTTAAAATGTTCAAAATTGGTGTGTATGCTTATTAGGTCAATGCCTTGATGGAGTTCGAAGATGAGCATTTTCTTCTTACGGTAGGCAGAGATAAGCAATTTTTGGATGACACTTCGTGTTCAGTTTGAAAAAAATAAATGTGCGATTAATTAATATGTGTCATCTATTTATTTTGGGATTTCGGCGGGGGACATCAGCCTCACTGTTGGCTTGTTTACGCTAACTTTATTACAAAAAACATCGTCAATACTAATCAAACAAGCAACAGTAATCATACGATCAAACAAACAATACGATTAACTTTAGTACAAAAACATTGGTGATTCGATCTGAAATCAAATAACAAAATAGTCAACGAGTATTGGCTATTTCTTCCATACGGTTTGCGCTAACTTTATTACAAAAACATCGTCAATACTAATCAAACAATAATCATACGATCATACAAACAATATGATTAACTTTAGTACAAAAACATCGGTGATTCGATCTGATATCAAATAACATTATAGTCAACGATTACATAGCTATTTCTTCCATATGATTAAATTGTGTACGAGTCTTATTATTAGTTACAGGTCACAATTCTATGGAATACAATTACTGCTTATTACTGAGCGACGTTTCGACTAGGCTTCTCTAGTCGTTATCAAGCAATGATAAAATCTAAAAAATAAGACAAGTCAATATATACATGTACATAACAATACATTCTTAATGCTGACAAAACAGGGATCTCCCTTTGCACGTACCTAAAAGAAATCTAATTTAATTAAGGATTATAAATTTGAAATGCTATTTACACCATTCAATAATACCACTTAACTGAAAATAAAAACAAACTGACTAATTGATTAATAGGTAATTTGTTGTGGAGTATATACAATGATATGTAGGTTTTAATCATGACAAACGTTCTAAGAAAATGGAATTTGATCAAATGCTATCAACCACCCCTTTCACTGAAATAAACACAAATGATTAATGAATTGATTGTTGTGGAATATATACAACGATTTGATCTGGTTTTAATAAGGACAACATCCCATGATGAGATTACAATAACAGCAGACCTGAAAAGTAGAAATAAAATAAAATAAAAATAGGTGGTATTTATTGATTATCATTTTACAAATTGTGGTATTATTCTAAACTTAATTTTTTTACTTGACTTACTGTTAAGCATTGAATATGATTGAAATAAAAATAGTTATGCTTAGCCTTAGATTATGCGATAAGAGTGTCATACGCCCTGGGGGGAAACAATCCTTGATCTCTATTCATCGCGGGTTTGTGTCGTCGTATTTGAATGGCTTCATGCAATCGGCGCGCTCTCTTGTTGTTGATGTTCTTGCATAGCGATTTAACGTTGGACCATTGGACTCTGTGGCGAGGGTTGGAGTTGAAGTGTTCAGCTACATGATGAGATTACAATAACAGCAGACCTGAAAAGTAGAAATAAAATAAAAATAAAAATAGATGGTATTTATTGATTATCATTTTACAAATTGTGGTATTATTCTAAACTTAATTTTTTTACTTGACTTACTGTTAAGCATTGAATATGATTGAAATAAAAATAGTTATGCTTAGCCTTAGATTATGCGATAAGAGTGTCATACGCCCTGGGAGGAAACAATCCTTGATCTCTATTCATCGCGGGTTTGTGTCGTCGTATTTGAATGGCTTCATGCAATCGGCGCGCTCTCTTGTTGTTGATGTTCTTGCATAGCGATTTAACGTTGGACCATTGGACTCTGTGGCGAGGGTTGGAGTTCAAGTGTTCAGCTACAGCGGAGTTGTTGGTGGCTGCTTTCGACTAGTGGTCGTCTATCCTTTTATTTAATGTTCTCTTTGTCTCGCCGACGTAAGAAATTCCACAATTGCATACTATCTGATAAACACATCCCTTTGGTTGTGGCGGTTGTGTTGGATTTTGTTTACCATTAGCTCTTAATACATCTTTGGTGCTGTTGCTTTTTGTGAAAGTTACATCTATTTCTGGCTGTTGCATTAGTAGCCGTTTAATTTGGTAGGAGACTTTGCCGTTGAAAGGAAGGAAGATTCTGACTGGGGCAGTCGGGGGTTTTGGTTTAGCTGCACTTGCCGACAGGGTCTTTTTAATGGTGTTTGTTACAAACTTCTCCGGATAGCCGTTGAAATTTGTGAAGACATGTTTGAGATGATCAATTTCCTTGGAGAGGCTCTCAGGATCACATATCTTTTTCGCACGGTTCACCAAAGCTGAAATTGTGGCCGATTTGACGCTATTCGGGTGATTGGATTTAAAGTGAATATATTGATCGGTGTGGGTTGGTTTCCTGTAGACACCGGTACGGATCGAGTTGTTGGTTTTGGATACACAAACATCGAGATAAGGTAGTTGGTTATTATTTTCAGTTTCTATCGTGAATTGTATACGTGGGTGTTATCTGTTGAGGTGTTGTAACGGTGTTTCTGGATCATCTTGTTGTTTGATAATAACGAAGGTGTCATCCACTTGCCTAAAAAAGCATGTTGGGGTTATAGTGGACGTTTGCAGCGCCTTCTCTTCTAAATCAGTTAGAAATATTTCTGAAATTAAAGGGAAGAGGGGGCTTCCCATGAGTAATCCATTGGTCTGTTCATAAAATTCGTCACCCCAGGAGATATATGTTGAATTGATGCATTGTTTCAACAGGAGTATGATGTTGTCTGTAGATAGGGTAGTCTCTAGTGGGTTGTCTAAACTATCTATGCGCTTGCGTAGAATCTTCAGAGCCTCTTCCCTGGGTACATTTGTGAACAAATCTACATCATATGATACCATCCTCCCGGGGTTTTGAATATTCCGCAGTTTCTCACAGAATTCACCCGAATCTTTGATGAAGGACGATGCTGTTGTGCCAAGTGAGGAAAGTAGTTTTGATAAGTATTGAGCTATATTGTAGAAGACTGAGTCTCGAGAACACACCAACAGACGGGCTTTCATGGGGTTTTTATACGCCCACATTTTCATGTGGACGTATATTGTCGTCGCCCCTGTTCGTCCGTCCGTCCGTCCGGACGTCCGTCCGTCCGTCCACAATTGTTTGTGAACAGTCTACAGGTCACAATTTTTATCCGATTTCAATGAAACTTAAAATATAGGTTTATCACCCTAAGATCTCGGTTCCTTTCGATATTGGCATGTATCGGACCGTAACTTCATGGGTTATGGCCCCTGATTGTACGAAAAATCACGTTTTTATACGCCCACATTTTTATGTGGACGTATATTGTCGTCGCCCCTGCCCGTCCGGACGTCCGTCCGTCCGTCCGTCCGTCCGTCCACAATTTGTTTGTGGACTCTCTACAGGTCACAATTCTTATCCGATTTTGACGAAACTTGAAATATAGGTTTATCCCCAAAAGATCTCGGCTGCTTTCGATATTGGCATGTATCGGATGAAATCTTCATGGATTATGCCCCCTGATTGTACGAAAAATCACGTTTTTAGCTTGTGGACCCTATAGAGGTCACAATTTTAAACCAATTTTGATGAAACTTGACATGCATGTTTATAACCCAAAGATCTTGGTTCCTTTCGATATTTGCGCCTATCGGAATGTAATTTCCTGAATTATGGCCCCTGATTGTCCGAAAAATCACCCTTTTTAGCTTGTGGTCCCTCTGGAGGTCACAATTATTATCCGATTTAAAAAACCGTTTGATTATATCACCATTACACACTAAGGAAGGTTGAGTTCGAATTTCGGGAAAATCGGACGAAAATTGACATACAAAATGGCCGCCGTTTGTACGCGAATACTGTTAAAAAATGGTATATCAAGGTTGTGGACCCTGTAGAAGTCACATTTTTTATTTGATTTTGATGAAACTTGAAATTCATGGTTATAACCCAAAGATCTTGGTTCCTTTCAATATTTGCGCATATCGGAATGTAATTTCCTGAATTATGGCCCCTGATTGTCCGAAAAATCACCCTTTTTAGCTTGTGGTCCCTCTGGAGGTCACAATTATTATCCGATTTTAAAATCGTTTGATTATATCACCGTTACACACTAAGGAAGGTTGAGTTCAAATTTCGGGAAAATCGGACCAAAATTGCCATACAAAATGGCCGCCGTTTGTACGCGAATACTGTTAAAAAATTGTATATCATGGTTGTGGACCCTGTAGAGGTAACAATTTTAATTCGATTTTGATGAAACTTGAAATGCATGGTTATAACCTAAAGATCTTGTTTCCTTTCGTTATTTGCGCGTATCGGATCGTAACTTCCTGAATTATGGCCCCTGATTGTCCGAAAAATCACCTATGGTCCCTCTGGAGGTCACAATTATTATCCGATTTGAAAAAACGTTTGAATCTATCACCGTTACACCCTACGAAAGGTTGAGTTCGAATTTCGAGATAATTGGACCATAATTGCCAGAAAAAATGGCTGCCGTTTGTACGCGAACAGTGTAAAAATATGGTATGTCAAAGTTGTGGACCCTGTAGAGGTGACAATTTTAATTCGATTTTGATGAAACCTGAAATGCTTGTTTATAACCTAAAGATCTTGGTTCCTTTCGATATTTGCGCATATCAAATTGTAACTTAATGAATTATGGCCTTTGATTCTAGGAAAAATCACTTTCGGTATCGCTTGTTCTCTGTCTATCTCTCGAACAATTATTATCTGATTTAAAAAAGAACTGATTATATTACTGTTGCACCGTAAGGAAGGTTGAGTTCGAATTTCGTGAAAATCGTACCAAAATTGCCGGACGAAATGGTCACCGTTTGTACGCGAATATTGTAAAAATATGGTATATCATGGTTGTGGACTCTCTACAGGTCACAATTCTTATCCGATTTTGACGAAAAGTAACATTTCTAGGTTGTGTACCGTCACACCATAATCATTGTCGGCTTCGAATTTCAAGAATATCAGACTGGAACTGACCAACAAAATGGTTGCTCCCAATACAGTATGAAATACAGGACTTAATGATGTAGGAAAAATCACTTTCGGTATTGCTTGTTCTCTATCCATCTCTCAAAAATGTGGGCGTATCCTGCCTGGCAGTGCCAGCCTATCTTTTAGCTTGTGAACAGTGTAGAGGTCACAATTTTGAACCGATTTGGATGAAACTTGAAATGCATGTTTATAAACCAAAGATCTTGGTTCCTTTCGATATTTGCGCCAATTGGATCGTAACTTCCTGAATTATGGCCCCTGATTGTCCGAAAAATCGCCCTTTTTAGCTTGTGGTCCCTCTGGAGATCAAAATTGTTATCCGATTTAAAAAACCGTTTGATTATATCACCGTTCCATGGTTATGAAGGTTGAGTTCGAATTTCGTGAAAATCGGACAAAAATTGACGGACAAAATGGCCGCCATTTGTACGCGAATAGTGTGAAAATATGTTATATCAAGGTTGTGAACAGTGTAGAGGTCACAATTTTGAACAGATTTGGATGAAACTTGAAATGCATGTTTATAACCCAAAGATCTTGGTTCCTTTCGATATTTGCGCCAATCGGATCGTAACTTCCTGAATTATGGCCCCTGATTGTCCGAAAAATCGCCCTTTTTAGCTTGTGGTCCCTCTGGAGGTCAAAATTGTTATCTGATTTAAAAAAACGTTTGATTATATCACCGTTCCATGGTTATGAAGGTTGAGTTCGAATTTCGTGAAAATTGGACCAAAATTGACGGACAAAATGGCCGCCATTTGTACGCGAATAGTGTGAAAATATGTTATATCAAGGTTGTGGACCTTATAGAGGTCACAATTTTGAACCGATTTGGATGAAACGTGACATGTATGTTTATAACCAAAAGATCTTGGTTCCTTTCGATATTTGCGCCCATCGGATCGTAACTTCCTGAATTATGGCCCCTGATTGTCCAAAAAATCGCCCTTTTTAGCTTGTGGTTCCTCTGGAGGTCAAAATTGTTATCCGATTTAAAAAAAACGTTTGCTTATATCACCGTTACATGGTTATGAAGGTTGAATTCGAATTTCGTGAAAATCGGACCAAAATTGACGGACAAAATGGCCGCCGTTTGTACGCGAATAGTGTTAAAAAATGTTATATCAAGCTATAGAGGTCACAATTTTGAACCGATTTTGATGAAACTTGACATGTATGTTTATAACCCAAAGACCTTGGTTCCTTTCGATATTTGCGCCCATCGGGTCATTACTTCCTGAATTATGTCCCCTGATTGTACGAAAAATCACCCTTTTTAGCTTGTTGTGCCTCTGGAGGTCACAATTATTATCTGATTTAAAAAAAAAACGTTTGATTATAAAAACCAAACAAATTCTAATGATTTTCTGATAATTCCTTAATATGCGACAACTCTTGTTGACTGCCCGGACGATTTGGCTGCTGTGTGGGCGTATGTTTCGTTGCCTGGCAACCGATTTTTATGGATTTTTATAGTACCCCTGGCATAAGGTGGCCGAGGGTGGTTTGGTCTGAGCTTGTAATAGAGAGCTTCAGAGATCTGTTTATCTTCTTTTAATTTTTTGAGCAATTTTTCATGACTGTCGTTGTGCGCATTGGTTGGGTCTTTGCGGATTCTTCTATATGTTGACGGATCTTGGAGTAAACCGTTGACAGTTGTGAGGTACTCATCTGCTGCATTGAAGATATACGCCAAAGCAAGCAAATGCTTAGTTCGCGAGAGGATACAGCACAATAGAAATGAGAAGCACCGCTTATTCACTTTTTCTGAACAACAGCGTATTCAGCTCCAATCCATATTATCTCCTGAAGATTACAACACAGTGAGAGAAAAACAAATCAGTTCGAATGCCCTGTTGGATGAAACTGTCAGGAAGCGGCAGGTGGGAAAATTCAAAAACCTCAGACCTTCATCCCCACAGCGCCTAGTTCGAAATTGTACCAGACAATCGAGAGAAGAATACTTAACGAAAACAGTAGTCAACCTTAGTGATCGAGACTTAACCGATAGCGAAATTACAATCCTATCAAGGGGATTAAAGTTTGCACCGACCACAAAGCCCCTAAACAATGGCACCTTCATTGTCAACATTGAGAAAGGATTACGCCAACTCGCTCCAGGTGGTAAAGTCGATTACCTAAGGCACCAAATAACTGAAATACTAGCAAAAGCATCCACTAAACAGCAGACGACCAATGTTTCCCGCCAAGAAAGGAAAGCCCTCAATGACCTAAAAGACGATAGATCCATCACAATTGTTTCCGCTGACAAGGGAAAAGCAACAGTCATCATGAACAATGATGAGTACCTCACAACTGTCAACGGTTTACTCCAAGATCCGTCAACATATAGAAGAATCCGCAAAGACCCAGCCAACGCGCACAACGACAGTCATGAAAAATTGCTTAAAAAATTAAAAGAAGACAAACAGATCTCTGAAGCTCTCTATTACAAGCTCAGACCAAACCACCCTCGACCACCTTATGCCAGGGCTACTATAAAAATCCATAAAAACCCCATGAAAGCCCGTCTGTTGGTGTGTTCTCGAGACTCAGTCTTCTACAATACAGCTCAATACTTTCCTCACTTGGCACAACAGCATCGTCCTTCATCAAAGATTCAGGTGAATTCTGTGAGAAACTGCGGAATATTCAAAACCCCGGGAGGATGGTATCATATGATGTTGTAGATTTGTTCACAAATGTACCCAGGGAAGAGGCTCTGAAGATTCTACGCAAGCGCATAGATAGTTTAGACAACCCACTAGAGACTACCCTATCTACAGACAACATCATACTCCTGTTGAAACAATGCATCAATTTAACATATTTCTCCTGGGGTGGCGAACTTTATGAACAGACCAATGGATTACCCATGGGAAGCCCCCTCTCTCCTTTAATTTCAGAAATATTTCTAACTGATTTAGAAGAGAAGGCACTGCAAACGTCCACTATAACCCCAACATGCTTTTTTAGGCAAGTGGATGACACCTTCGTTATTATCGAACAACAAGATGATCCAGAAACACTGTTACAATTCACGATGGAAACTGAAAATAATAACCAACTACCTTTTCTCGATGTTTGTGTATCCAAAACCAACAACTCGATCCGTACCGGTGTCTACAGGAAACCAACCCACACCGATCAATATATTCACCTTAAATCCAATCACCCGAATAGCGTCAAATCGGCCACAATTTCAGCTTTGGTGAACCGTGCGAAAAAGATATGTGATCCCGAGAGCCTCTCCAAGGAAATTGATCATCTCAAATATGTCTTCACAAATTTCAACGGCTATCCGGAGAAGTTTGTAACAAACACCATTAAAAAGACCCTGTCGGCAAGTGCAGCTAAACCAAAACCCCCGACTGCCCCAGTCAGAATCTTCCTTCCTTTCAACGGCAAAGTCTCCTACCAAATTAAACGGCTACTAATGCAACAGCCAGAAATAGATGTAACTTTCACAAAAAGCTACAGCACCAAAGATGTATTAAGAGCTAATGGTAAACAAAATCCAACACAACCGCCACAACCAAAGAGATGTGTTTATCAGATAGCATGCAATTGTGGAATTTCTTACGTCGGCGAGACAAAGAGGGCATTAAATAAAAGGTAGCCCTGGCATAAGGTGGTCGAGGGTGGTTTGGTCTGAGCTTGTAATAGAGAACTTCAGAGATCTGTTTGTCTTTTTGTAATTTTTTAAGCAATTTTTCATGACTGTCGTTGTGCGCGTTGGTTGGGTCTTTGCGGATTCTTCTATATTTTGACGGATCTTGGAGTAAACCGTTGACAGTCCTTAATTCAATTAGATTTCTTTTAGGTACGTGCAAAGGGAGATCCCTGTTTTGTCAGCATTAAGAATGTATTGTTATGTACATGTATATATTGACTTGTCTTATTTTTTTGTCCCCCGACCTTTCAAAGAAAGTTGGGGGACTATTAAAATGGGTTCGTCCGTCTGTCTGTCTGTCCGTCTGTCTGTCTGTCCGTCTGTCTGTCCGTCACACTTTTTGGGACACAATAACTCTCTTCCTAATTGAGTTAGAATGTTCAAACTTGGTGTATGTGTTTATTAGGTCAATGCCTTGATGGAGTTCGAAGATGAGCATTTTCCGCTTAGGGTAAGCAGAGATAAGCAATTTGATTGGTTGATGCTTTGGGACACGATAACTTTAGTTCTAATTAAGTGAGATTGACGAAACTTGGTGTATAGTTTCATTATAGTAATACCTTGACTAAGTTCGATAATGAGCATTTTCTGCTCAGGGTAAGCAGAGCTATACGCAATTTGATTGGTCGAGAATTTGGAACACAATAACTCTCCTTCTAATTGAGTTAAAAATGTTCAAACTTGGTGTATATGCTTATTAGGTCAATGCCTTGATGGAGTTCGAAGATGAGCATTTTCCGCTTAGGGTAAGCAGAGATAAGCAATTTGATTGGTTGATGCTTTGGGACACGATAACTTTAGTTCTAATTAAGTGAGAGTGATGAAACTTGGTGTATAGTTTCATTATAGTAATACCTTGACTAAGTTCGATAATGAGCATTTTCTGCTCAGGGTAAGCAGAGCGATACGCAATTTGATTGGTCGAGACTTTGGAACACGATAACTCTCCTTCTAATTTAGTTAAAATGTTCAAACTTGGTGTATATGCTTATTAGGTCAATGCCTTGATGGAGTTCGAAGATGAGCATTTTCCGCTTAGGGTAAGCCGAGATAAGCAATTTGATTGGTTGATGCTTTGGGACACGATAACTTTAGTTCTAATTAAGTGAGAGTGATGAAACTTGGTGTATAGTTTCATTATAGTAATACCTTGACTAAGTTCGATAATGAGCATTTTCTGCTAAGGGTAAGCAGAGCGATACGCAATTTGATTGGTCGAGACTTTGGAACACGATAACTCTCCTTCTAATTTAGTTAAAATGTTCAAACTTGGTGTATATGCTTATTAGGTCAATGTCTTGATGGAGTTCGAAGATGAGCATTTTCCGATTAGGGTAAGCAGAGATAAGCAATTTGATTGGTTGATGCTTTGGGACACGATAACTTTAGTTCTAATTAAGTGAGATTGATGAAACTTGGTGTATAGTTTCATTATAGTAATACCTTCACTAAGTTCGATAATGAGCATTTTCTGCTCAGGGTAAGCAGAGCTGTACACAATTTGATTGGTCGAGAATTTGGAACACAATAACTCTCCTTCTAATTGAGTTAAAATGTTCAAACTTGGTGTATATGCTTATTAGGTCAATGCCTTGATGGAGTTCAAAGATGAGCATTTTCCGCTTAGGGTAAGCAGAGATAAGCAATTTGATTGGTTGATGCTTTGGGACACGATAACTTTAGTTCTAATTAAGTGAGAGTGATGAAACTTGGTGTATAGTTTCATTATAGTGATACCTTGACTAAGTTCGATAATGAGCATTTTCTGCTCAGGGTAAGCAGAGCGATACGCAATTTGATTGGTCGAGACTTTGGAACACAATAACTCTCCTTCTAATTTAGTTAAAATGTTCAAACTTGGTGTATATGCTTATTAGGTCAATGCCTTGATGGAGTTCGAAGATGAGCATTTTCTTCTTACGGTAGGCAGAGATAAGCAATTTTTGGATGACACTTTGTGTTCAGTTTGATTGGTCGATGAAAAAAATAAATGTGCGCTTAATTAATATGTGTCATCTATTTATTTTGGGATTTCGGCGGGGGACATCAGCCTCACTGTTGGCTTGTTTCGATTTTATTATTGCTTGATAACGACTAGAGAAGCCTAGTCGAAACGTCGCTCAGTAATAAGCAGTAATTGTATTCCATAGAATTGTGACCTGTATACTCCAGTTCAATTACTAAATGCCATTGAAACAGTTTATTATTAGTTGTTGTCGACATCATCAATAGTTGTGGATACGATTAAACTGTGTACGATTCTTATTCTTAGTTGTATACGATTCTTATTCTTAGTTGTGGACGACATAACCAATAGTTGTGGACGAAATCACCAATAGTTGTGGACGACTCCACCAACAGTTGTGAACAACTTCAATGTGGACGACTTTTCTTGTGAACGACTTGACTGGTACCCAAATGAGAGCATTAGTAGATGAGTTACATCAGACCTAATTTTGAAGTCACTCAGTGATAAATAACGGGGTCACTTGTGGGTTAGGGTTAGAGTATGGGCTAGGGTCTGTAGATTTCGTCTTGAGATGTAAACAGGGCTAGCTCTAACCCTAACCCTGGACCAAGCCTAACCCTTACCCTAACCCACAAATAACAGTTGGTATCAAAATATTTAGCACGACGTCGAAGATCCAGTATTGTGCGTTCGGGCGGCGGTCATGTTTATTTTGGCCACAGATCACTAATTATTTCCTCATTGACTTTAATGTTAATTCTCGTCTCTTAAACCGGTTGTAACTTTTTTCATAATATTCGTTGGGTAGAACGCTTTCTGCCACAGATGGAGCAACATGTGGCAAACTCTGGCCCAAAAGCATGTAAGAGGTTCACCATCAAAAACTTGAGGTACACAGACTGGAAGTAGAGACAACCAAACAAGCAATTTTCGGCCCTCCCTTTCAACGTAACCAACCTCACAACCCTTGCATCCTTCCGCCTCAAAATCATGAATATTCACCAAAACCTGGCAGAAAATGTATTTTTAAACCCTTTTCTTCGATTCTACATGAAAAAGTCAACAAAAATCGCCATGCCAAAGGGGGAAAAAGGGAAAGGGAGAGAAAGACTAAAATTAACTTTCGCCCTACATTCGTGGGTGACGGCCCATGAATATTTAGTGATCTGGGTCCTATATAGGAGTGAAACATTAGGTATCACCAACAGGCCTTTTTTATATGCTTCCCATATGTTGTGGCAACACACCGGTGAAAGAAAATCAAAATCAAAGAATAACTCCAAAAATGATGACCCTTTAAGTATACATACTGCTTTATGTACAACGATGCATCTCAGGTCCCTGGGCCTTTTGTGCTAAAATTTAAAAATCTTTCTTATTGAAGGCAGTATTTGAGTTTTTAGATAGTCAGACTGGCAAGTAATATATTTTTGGAAACCCTGGGCAATATACAAACAAAGAAAATCACAAATCAGATGGATTGGTTGTAATTATAGAGGTCTATACTGAAACATGTAACCCCACCCCCTAAATATGTCAATGACTGAATCAATCCTATCTTTGGTTGCAGAGCTAACATTACCAACGGAATCTGTCTAACAGCTATGTTTTACCATCCCTGGTTAATATATGTACATAAAAACTAAAATAGGTGCAATAAATGTGAATTATGGTCAAAAATAGGCCTTGATGAAAGAAAAAATTGCCTTTTTGGTCTATGACCACCCCTCTCTAACAAAAGGGTCACAGAATACACAATTTTCAGGAATTTGGAAATAGTTCAATGTTTTCAACATCTCAAAACTCAGAGGCATCAAACAAATCTAAAAATTCCTAGCTGTAATTCAACAACAAATTCCAATTACTATAGTTCAATTGGCAACACAGGTGCAATTTAATCTCAAAACACATAAATACAAAAGAGTGGGGTTGGGCATTTATAACTTCTCTAAACAGAATGGTGGGATGAAAAATGTCTACAAAGACTGTTATATTGCTTCCTTCATGAAGGAAAAGCAAGAATTTAACGTTTCACAGGGGAAAAAAAAAATGCTTTTTCGGTCTAAATTGGTGGCAGAATTGAGCCAATACCTGTTTTGAACATTATGTACAAACCCATCTGCTGAATATTATTAACTCAGTGTTACCAATTTTCAATTTTCTGTAGGAAAACTGGAGCTATTTCTAAACCTGACAAACTTATAGATCCCATCTAAGTTACATTAGCAATGGAAGTAAGGGCAGTTTTAGAAATTTTGACTCTTTTGAGTAGGCATGAAGGCATTAATTTCTACATCGAAATAGGGGAATCTGTAGATTTTTTGTGAATATTCCTGATTTTTAGACAGAATTAGGTGAAATTACAATGTTGTTCACTTTATCTGTGCTTTCTGGGGCTGAATACACCAAAATTGGACATTGAAATATTTTTTTTTACTGTTAGAAATTAATTAAAACTTGAAAATTGAGAAATTTGCAGTAAAATCACAATTTTTCTCCAAACTTTGATAAAAAATTTTTTTAAATTTAACATTTTTTGAGTTTTTCTCGTCTCAAAATATGTCTTAGCATCAAATATGTTAAAGGCATACTGTCACATCTCCCCCTTTTAGAAAGAAGTTTAAAGACTTTGAATGTCTGTACTTGTTGCGTGGATTATTTTATAACAACAAACAATTAATCAGCCATTTGCATCCAGCGTGTATTCTACAAAAACTCATCACGTGCTACAAAACAAGGAATTCCCCAATGGAATTCTCTTACGTCATTAAAACTATTAATACCATAACATCTCCCTTTCTTCAGATGGACATCAATATATTTTTTTTTCAAATAATATTACAAGCTAACATACTTATCTAATATCATGAAACTATAACTAAACTATATTAACTAACAGAACTAAATCAAATTAATCATGCAATATAGTATACACATATAATTTAAACATATCTAACTATCCTCCTTTCTTCACAAAGAAAAAAAAAACACATGTTCAAATATCTAATCTATTAACAGGTTTTACTACTCTTCCTGATCTAGTTGTATAATAACCCTCTCTATTTCTAGGCATAACATTACCATTATTATTCATATTCAATCTTGCATTTCTATTATTAGCATAATTATTATGATTAGCATTATTCACTGGATCAGTGTAATACAAACCAAAATCATCAAACATATTTCTATTTAGCTTGACGGGATAAGGATTTCTTTTAATAAATCTAGAATTTCTCCTGTAACAACCCTTGTTAGTCTCAACAATATAGGATCTAGGATAATTCATCTCTTTCTTAATAATACCTTTCTGCCATACACCATCTTGATGTAAATTAACAGATTGTCCTTTTGTAAACTGGCATTCATGTTTAAGACAGTTCCGATCATAGTAATGTTTCATCTTTGCTTGTCTAAGTTTTAATTCAGATTTAACATTTTGTTGAACAACAGGCTTTAGCTTATCTTCTTTAATTGGAACAACTGACCTTAACTTACGACTCATTAACAATTCAGCAGGAGATCCTATATGAGAACTTATAGGAGTGTTAAGAATTTCTAACAAACCTAAATAAAAATCATCACCACTTGCTTCACATTTCTTAATAAGATTCTTTACAACTTGTACAAATCTCTCAACTTGACCATTACTCTGACTATAAAGTGGAGAAGATGTTTCATGCAAGAATTTATAAGAATCTGCAAAATTCTTAAATTCTAAACAACTAAATTGAGGCCCATTATCGCTAAATATTACTCTGGGAATACCATGATTAGAATACCATGATTTAATAACATTGATTACAGTAGAACTCTTAGTATTTCTTAAACTTTTGACTACAATATACTTCGAGTAATAATCAACTCCAATTAAATAATCTTTATTCTTATAGGTAAACAAATCTACACCTATCTTTTCCCAAGGTAAATCAGGTATAACATGAGGAATTAGACTCTCAGATCTTTTCTGTTTCTGATATTTAATACATGCATCACAATTTTCAATCATGTGTATAACATTACATTGTTTAAATAATATATCATCACATACAGTTAACTCATCTCTATAATTATAATATATTCTTATCAGAGGATCTACTTGAGCTTTCGTATTTGGCCAACCTTGTTCTATTTGACTCTTTAACAAACATAAAACTCTATCATTCTTAGTTTCTTGTATAACGTCATTCATAATTCTAGAAGAAATAGCTTTATGCTCTATAATATTATCAACATGCACTCTAATATCAGTTTCAATCTTATCTGGCAAATTACTATCGATATCTGGTATTGAAGCTCTACTTAAAGTATCAGCAGTTATTAACAATTTACCAGGCAAATAGTGTACATCTAAATGATAACATTGTAATTTTAAACTCATTCTCTGTAATCTAGGACTAAGTTGATCTAACCTTTTCTTAAAAATAATTTCAAGCGGCTTATGATCCGTTTCATCTAAAACATTTTGACCATAAATATATTGATGAAATCTAGTACATCCAAATAAAATACCTAATAACTCTTTTTCTATTTGGGCATATTTCTTTTCGGAATCTCTAAGAGAACGAGAAGCATATGCCACAGGTTTCCAATCATTGTCACATTTTTGCAATAGACAACAACCTAGCCCTGTGATCGAGGCATCACAAGAAATCTTGATCGGCTTATTTAAATCAAAATGTTGTAACACAGGCTCTGAAGATAAAATAATCTTAACTTGATTCAAACAGTTTTCATGTATATTAGTCCACTCAAATTTTACATTATTTTCTGTTAATGCTCTCAACGGTTCAATTATACTGGATAAATTGGGAATATAATTGCCCAAATAATTTACCATACCAAGAATTCTAAGTTCCTTTAAATTATTGGGAGAAGCTAACTCTGTAATAGCCTGAATTTTCCTATCATCAGGTTTTATCCCTTCTTTGGATATTTCATCACCCATGAAAGTCACCGAATCTATTAAAATCTTACATTTATCTTTGTTAAATTTTAAATTAAGACTCTCTGCTTTTCTTAAAACTTTTTCGAGAGTTTCATTATGCTCCTCCATAGTTTTAGCATAAATTAACATGTCATCATGTACAGTGATAAGATTTGGAATGTCTTCAAAATGTTGACTTACAATCCTATGAAATATTTCAGGAGCTACATTTAAGCCAAATGGTAATCTTAAATATTGATAACGCCCAAATGGACTATTGAAAGTTGTTAAAGTGGAAGCATCATCAGTTAAACAACGTTGCCAAAATCCTTGACTTATATCAAGCTTGGTATAAAATTGCGAACCTTTAAATCTAGACATTATTTCAGATCTTGTCGGTAACATAAAATGCTCTCTCTGAAGATACTTATTTAAATCTCTAGGATCTAAACAAACCCTAATTTTCCCATTTGATTTTTCAGATATTACTAAACTATTGACAAAATCAGTTGGTTCAGTAACTTTACGAATTACACCAGAATTTTCCATTCTATCTAGTTCACTTTTAAGTTTATCATGCATTGAAAAAGCTACATTACGACATGGATGATCAACACCATGTGCCCCTTCAGTCAATTTCAAACTAATTAACCCGGGTAATTTGCCTAACTGTCCATCAAAAGGTTTTGGATGTTTCTTGATCCATTCATTTTCATTCTTCTTAATGTCTCTTGAAGTTGTAATCTGTTGTACTCTCTTAAGCAACACTAATCTTTCAGATGTTCTAAGACCAAGAATAGGCTGAGCTTCTTTCTCTGTAACTACAGTAAAATAGCAATAATACTGTTTATTTTTCACATCAACCATAGCAACACAACGACCACAATTTTCTATTGGTGCATTTGTATATATCTTCAAATTAACCTGCTTATTATTTAGTTTAACTTTGCCTTTAGAACGCGCCTGCACTTGTCTAAAATATTTAAAGGGCAAAATGTCAACTTGGGCCCCACTATCGATTTTAAAGTTTATTTCAACACCCTGAACTGATAGTGGAACGATCCATTCATCCAAATTTTCAGAATTATTTATAGCATCTATAAGGAAATCATTTTCAGCTTCTTCGTCTTCTTGAATACTATTAGAAGTAGATGTTTTATCATTATCATATTCTTGTCTAGCACCAACATCATCATAATACTATTCATAATCTTCATTATTTCTAACATCATAAACTCCTTTCTTCTTAGTAGCATTATTAGTACCCCAACTGGTATTTGACCTAGGTTGACTACGGCGCATTCTAGCAAAATGGCCTATACGGTAGCATACGTTACATATCTTCTGATATGCTGGACACTGTCCTTGTCTATGAGAAAACCCACATTTATTACAGTCTATGGAGTCTGTGTTATTACCATAATTTTGACGAGACAGTCTGTTCGTTTTGAATCTACTTCGACTTCTACTTCGGCTGCTATAATTACCTCGATTTCTTGGGCTTCTAAAATGTATTGAATCAACATTTGAAGAATCTGGTACTTCACCACCTGGATTTTGAGACTTGATCATCTCATGATTTCTAGCCGTTTCTATAGCATCAGTTAAAGTAATATTACCCCTCAATTGTAAAGTTCGAGACACCGTCTTATCAGTTAAACCCCGTATAAACTTGTCACGAATATTAGTCTCTCTTTGATTACCAAAATCACACGTCTCACTTAATTTATGTAGACTTCTTAGAAATACTTCAACAGTTTCGCCCGGATTCTGTTTTCTCTCATGAAATCGTGCTCTTTCTGATATGACGTTACGTCTTGGAACAAAATAATTATCAAATCTGGCCATAATTGTATCAAAATTCCCCTCTCGTCTTGGGTAAGAGTCAATGTGGAGTAGATTAATTCCGCTTCATCCCCCATACAATAAATTAAATTACTTATTTGTACTTAATATATCTTCCTCATTTAGCTTCGTGGCTTCACGATATCGTGTATACCGCCTTTTCCATTCCGGCCAATCATTGGGGTGAAGAAAATCAAATTCTTTCGGTGGTTCCAGCTTCGACATTTTCAAATAAATTACTTAAATGAAATAACTGGACCTTTCTTCTGGAAATTATTGTATTTTCATCCTCTGATGGTCACTTCTGACACCATGTTGCGTGGATTATTTTTAATCAGCCATTTGCATCCAGCGTGTATTCTACAAAAACTCATCACGTGCTACAAAACAAGGAATTCCCCAATGGAATTCTCTTACGTCGTTAAAACTATTAATACCATAACAGTACTGACATTGAAAATAAATGTACATGTAGTTCAAATTATTATTGTTTTACCATAACTATTTTATTGTACAATAATATGCCTTGTTTTGATTAATAAACAAAAACTATACACCATGTCTTTGGCTAATTGTCTCTTTAAAAAAATATTACTAAAACACTAAATGGAATATCAAGTCTCTTTATAAGTCTAAACGTTTTGGAGCTATAATGTTTCTTCCAGAGTGAGTTTTATATGTTTGATTTTGATCTTGTTTGCAGATATCCTCTGGTTGATGGATTATAGCTTCTGGAATAGGGTTATTCTGAACTTGAGTATCTATGACTTGTTGATTATTTATATCAGGAATATCATCAATATCGAAATCAACGTTGACATCTGATTTTCTGAGAAATTTTCGATTTCTGCGATAAATTCTACCTTTCGAGTTTTTAACGAGATATGATCTGGGAGCACGATTAACACAAACGACAATGGCTGGTTCCCAGACATTGGTTTGGTCGTTAAATATTCTGACCGATTCCCCAATATGTAGTTCCGGGTATGGTTTCTCTGATGTCTTCTTGTCAAAGTAATGTTTTTGTATATGTTTCTTCTTATCAAACGTTTCACGAGCATTGTCACTTGGCTGTGATACATTAAAGGGACAATAACATTCTGGCTGGCTTGATAGCTCCAAAAATAGAAAAATACCCTTATTCTAAGTTTCTTCTTATCAAACGTTTCACGAACATTAATATCATTCTATAGACAGTCCGTTCGTGGACTTGTATAGGCTAAAAGTAGGCCCAAACTGACCTCTGTGAAACAGATTGAGGTAGGCCTACTACGCTAGTACTACTACTAGCATTGCCAAAGGGTTTTTAAATACACAAAATGTCTCTACAATAACTATTTCACTGCCAGTGTCAACTGTTTAGATTCAATAATCTAAATAAAATACGGCTTTTTTCAAAAATGCAAAAAACCTGACCGAAGCTAATATCTCAGAAACTATAACAGGTAGATTCATGTAACTTGCAGAATTTAGAGTTCGAGATGTACTTGATCAGATAAAATTATCGCGAGGCTCCTCGGTTATATTGTTTTTATGCTATAGACCCTCGAACTTACGACCGAGACAATTTTCGTTCAAGGTCACAGCAAAAAAAACCCGACCTGACAGTTAATAACAAACCATGTAGAAGTTTCAGGGCCTTGAAATCTTTACCCAACCCGTTTCTTGATGTGATGGATACACAAATAATGTTTTCACATTATTAGACACCAGCTACTCGAATTGCAATTCTTGCCTATACCATGTCAAGGTCATACAGATAATAGTGTATATTCACGGGTCAACAGCAGGTCCGGAGGCTATGGAATTTTCACAGGGTCTTTTCCTGGATACATATACATGCAAAAACACATAGAGTCATAGACTGTGTTCATCTTTTAGCTGACAAAAATAGTTGTTGGAGAGTGGAAAATCACTACAAGTATTATTATGACCAATAACATTTTTATGAAAAAATATTTTTATTTCAATTAACAAAACCAATAAAATTTAAAATCAACCAAAAATAAATGAAATATCAGAACTTTTCCGGGTCAAAACTTCTGACCAATATCTAACAATAACAGAAAACAAAACTGTACATCATGATCAACGTCAATCATATGAAAAGTACTTAATACAAAACAAAACTAAAAAATTAAAACTTAAAAAAAAATAACAATATATATATGATATAATAATAAGGATTACAAATGACAATATTTTTTTTTTTTGGCATTCATGACTGGACAGCATCAAAGTCATCTGCAAATACAAAACATATAGATGCATAAGAAAAAGTAATCGAATGTTATTATTATTAACCAAACAAAGAATCACCCCTCCACTAAATATAACAAATATCTCTGGTTTATAAAATTTAAAAAAACAACATACAACAATGCTTAATGAGTTAAAACAAATGCATACGAGTAAAAACATTGCATACATTGATAAAAATATCAATGCAAAAGGCACATTTTAATTTTGCCTATGTCAAGTCAGTCTTATTAGGGGATATATTTTTCTCAAAATTCAATGTTTTTACTAGTAACCTTATTAAAATAAAATAGAAATTGATACTGACATTTTGCAAAAATCATCTTAATACTTCACACTAAAATAAGTACGATTTGCAAAGGTTAGATACAAATAACTATTAACTGTGGTCTGACACCTACACACATCTACCAAGAGTTGTCTTTCCCCGATTCCTCCCCGGTTCCACTTTCTGTCTTATTGCTAATTCCTACGGGGGATTTCGGCAAAACAGAAGCGCAAACTATACAAAATATATATCAGGCTATTCAAAAATGCCGATATCTCAAGCGGAATGCTCTTTTTTTCAAAGTTTGTATTATATTTAAAAATTAAAAACATGAAAAATAAACGAAAATTCGTTCAAAATATTACCTGATATGGCAGTCCTCGAACTTCATCTCCCTAGCTGCCGGAAAACGCCACTTCACCACGTTTTGACTTCCTGAATATTAGTGAGACCCCGTAATAGAAACGGTACTTTTTTCGGTTAGGTTTTTTAGCGCACCAATAATAGGACAGCCAGCGCCTCTAGCGGCGTTTGGCATTGCTACTACTACACCGGCTCGAGTTCGACATTGATTGACGAGTGTTAATTTTTTTCCGTCGATTGACAAGTACTCACGGGTGTAATTATTAGTACAATGTCACTATGCCTATTTATTCGGCTAAGAAGCACAGGCAAGCAGACCGAGATGGTCGTTTACAAATGTGAATTTGGGAACAGAGCAGATTAGGTGGGTATAATTGAAAGACGAATACATAATGATAAAGCCAAAGAATTGGCAACCAGGTAAAGCTGTTATTTATACTATTCAAAAAAGTAGGGGATATTTGATTTTTAAGTGTTGTTAAAGTCAACTAATGAAACTGACGAAGAAACAAATGACAAAATGAAATGAAGTTCACATTCATCGATTTATTCCAAATGATCGTTAGACTAAGTAAGGCACAGACTGACCATTATAAGGCTAAAATGATACCCGGGGTCAAACAGCAAAGTTACCACAGCATCACAACAAAGTCAGTAACGGGTAAATCCTCCTCTGTTTGCCAAACAAGCATTGATCCGACGTGGCATACTCCTAATGAGACGTCTAAGGTCATTTTCGTCCAGATTGTCCCATTCCTGTTGCAACGCAGCAGCAAATTCTTGGACATTGGCAGGACGTTGTTGACGTTGACGTAACCTCTGTCCAAGCATGTCCCAGACATGCTCGATGGGGGAGAGGTCGGGACTCAGTGCTGGCCAAGGTAATGTGGTGATGTTCTGTTGTTGGAGGTAACCTGTAACGATCCTGGCCCTGTTACATCTTGCGTTGTCATCCTGGAATATGAAACGGCGGCCATGACGTCGTGCGAACGGCACAACATGGACTGCCAAGATGTCGTCCCGGTAGTACTGGCCTGTAACACGCCCTGCAACAACATGTAAAGCCGTTCTTCCAGCAGCAGTGATGCCTCCCCACACCATAACAGAACCACCCCCAAATCGATCATGTCTGATGACGTTAACGTCTTGGAAGCGCTAGTTTCGACGACGCCACACCCTCCTACGTCTGTCCAAAAAATCAACAGTGAACCTTGACTCATCTGAAAACATCACATTGCTCCAGCGTCGATTATCCCAGTGTTGGCGATCCCTACACGAACGACGTCTTGCCTGAATGTGATGATCTCTCAAACAAGGGATCACGCGAAGGACGTCGGGCGCGAAGGTGACCCCTATGCAGTCGATTCAGAATCGTCTGGCCACTCACTCTCACACCAGTGTCTGTTTGAAGACGAGCGCTGATCTGATTTGCTGTGATGACACGATTTCTCAAGGTCAAGGTACGGATAAATCGATCCTGGGCTTGAGTTGTCGCCCTTGGTCGTCCCGAGCGTGGTCTGTCCTGTACAGATTGTGTATCACGGTATCTGGACCATAGCCTGCTTATAACAGACTGAGAAACATTCATCGTCCGCGCCACAACCGCCTGTGTTGTGCCGATCTGTAGCATGCCAAGGGCACGTAACCTTTCATTTTGGGTAAGCCAACGCATATCAAATTTAGTTTCTGGTCACTAAAACAATTAAACTGAAGTTTCCACCCTGGAATTCAATGCCACAATGACTGTAACATTCAAAGTCCGAGTTGTGCAAATCTTGGGTTGGACCCCATGATGATCCCAAGCATCACCTGCATTCCATGCGGTAGCTATTGGTGCGTTTGGGCGTCACATGTAACTGGAAATGTTTCTTCTGTTAGGTTTTATAGTGACTTTTTTCGTAGTCATTTGGATATTTTAGTATTATGCCCCCAAAATCAAATATACCCTACTCTTTTTGAATAGTATATATCTAATAACACAGGCAATTTGAAAAAAAAATTATCAGTAAAAACTAATTTCAACCTATTCTTATAAGTATTCTTTGCTATGGATTTCTTTTTTTTTAAACATAATTAATTCTTTATGTCTGTAAAAGAATCAAAATATTGTATTTATTCTTTTGCAATTCAAGGGTTGATCTAGTGGGGCAATGCACCACATTCCACTGGAAATGGCTTCTTTATTCTTATTTTTTCGAAATTTTCTGCGGGAGGCCACCTGGCCTTCGTACTGGTAAAGTTTGACTTTATCGCCCGTGTGCCATCTGTGTCCATGATCTCTGAATCTGCCTTTGTAATTGTTTATTTTCCATTTTTATTCCTTATTGTTGACTTGCTTTTGATTTAGTTGGCAAATAGATCATTTCACCTGCATTTAAATTATGACAGGAGGAGGTGTTTGACATTATCATTTCAATGTTTTTACTACAGTTGCAAATATCCCAGCAATAACTGAAAAACAAGGCTTTTACTAAAGGATGTTAAGCATGTCGTACAATAATTAAGCCCCAAAACAATAATTTCAATCTTTCAAGTACCACAGAAAATACTTGCAATAGGGCACCAAACTGGGCTTTTGCACCAATGAAAAGAGCCAAGCATTATAGCTTCATGTTATCCTTGCTATATAATATGGTGAAGGCCATAGGGTCCAGATGCCAGTCAAATCAACAAACCTTAGCCTTGGCAGGTCACAACACCGATTACAACGCGGACCAGGCTGAGCACACTTGCCATATTACGGTTTCCCTCACAAACCTCATGTGAAATTTTACCTTGGATGCCACTCAATGTGTCTTTATTTAAAGAAACAAAATCGAAAAGGCCTACCAATTATTGACCTCACATTTCCTACCCATACTGGTCTAAGTCCACTTTGTGGCTTCTCTGCCAAATTCCAAGGAATACTTGTCTGCAATATCGCGCTAATGGAAACAGGCATTCAACCTAAAGCCCCCCCCCCCCCCATCTTCCCCATTTAGGATGAAGCATAAAAGCAAATAATGAAGGAAAACACCTCTTGATGGGGCCCAACTTCAGAAACAGCCAAGAAAGAGAACCAGAATTTGATGTAAGAATTTATTTTTAAAAAAGTCTTCTTGAATTAAAACAATCTTCAGGAAACAAAATGAGGATTTTAGGACTCTATTCCCTATAGTACCAAGGCGCCACGTCACAAAGTGCCTTTAAGCCATGTGTCGTCTCCGCAATTAACATCTTCGTCCTTACCAATTGCCATTGGCAACTGTTACGCTACCAACCCTCCGGCTGGCAACCAACGAATTTGCGGGCGTTCTGTAGCTGTATGTGAAGACCCCCTGCAACACCCCAGACACGAACAGATAACAGAGTACTTTAATTAAGAACAACACAAACTTTATTACATAAATATATAAAATAATTAATACAATATTTAATAATTAATATTTAATAATTGAAATGTACATCGAAGTTGAAAAGTTATACTTGTTTCACGTCGTAAATTGTTAATTGTACCGGTACTTAGTTTTTGAAGTGGTGAATATATCAGGATACTTGGTGTACGCGATACACGATTCAGGACCTTCTGGATTGGTAATGGTTTCCCTGTAAATAAAAATACCAAGCCCAAGAGGAGTTATCTCCCTTCAGTGCCCAAATTCGGTAGCAGACCACCTTATTTATTTTTCTCAATTCCCTGCAGCATTTCCACTTGAAAACTTTCTGCTAATAACAATCGCAATGACTTATTTATCATTGATAATCAGGTTTATATCTGGTGCACCGGATTAGGTTCAAAACACCAGATCCGGTTCCATGCACCCAGCTCACACAGGCAAGCACCAGATTCGGTTCAAAACACCAGATCAGGTTTTGTAGCACCAATGACTGGTTGAAATACCACTTACGGTTCTACAGGCAGATCTGGTTAATCAATTATATTTCAATGTTTTATATGTTGATATGGCATTACACCTTGGCTAAAAAGAGCAACACAGGTGTATAAATAAAAGGAGTCAAAGGCAAACGTCAACTCACAGTTAGACTGGGAGGTCGAAGGACAAACAAAGTCAATGCACGGTAATATCGGTAAACACCGAAATTATTATAAAGAAGCTTAAATTAGGCTCCCTATAACAGACACAGGTTAAACAATCTACTATAATATAATTAATCCCTTACCAGAGAAGGTGTGTTGCAGATCACCTGCGCCATGATCAATATCTGGGCGTATAGGCTAACAATTCAAAACACGTCTAGGCACAATGAGTTGCGAAGGCCAACTAACTGGAACGCTTCGTACAGCGCGCCATATTACGTCACTAAATTTTGACGTCATATTACCCCCAACGTTGTATCACGTGACCAACAGTCTTTGATAGTCAATTTGACAGACTTGCTCGTTGGTGTTCTGATCGACAATGCGGTGGGACTGAAAGGATAAATATATTTATTTATGCGCAGATATTAATACTCGGGTTTGCTACCACATCCAGTCGGCTCCTTGGTTCACGGCACTCAATTTATACGGAGCTATGGGGGATTTTCGGCTACATGCAGCCGGTGAAGAAAACGGCGTGGAACAAAATGGTGCAGTCCATTTGTGACGCGGGGAGAACAGGTTCGTAAAGGTAAACAAACGAGTGATCCCATTAACAAAGAAAAGTCATGTTGATACGAATACTTTATAACAGAATAACATGGGTATGTTCCCAGCAAAACAATAAATAATCTAATAGTCATATACTTTAGGTGTGTTCCCGGACCGTAACACAGCCCCCTCCCAATCCGGGTTTGGTCCCCAAACAGGTAGGCAGTTTGGTCAATGTTACTCATCCTTAAGTATGGCTAATCTGTCACTGGCTATTTGAACTAGTGTTGGCAAAATATAAAATTCACTTTCGATGATGAGCTCCTCCAAGAACTGAGGTTCCTTTGGGAGGGTTTGAGGCTTCGAAACACCCCCACGGCGCAAATGGTTTAGTACATGTCGGAAGTGCGCTGGGTCCCTATCAATAAAATATGTGCTGGGATTGGAGGCAATTGGTTCAACCCTGAAAAGGAAGGTGAAAAAACTGTCAGGGACACTTAGCAGCGTCTCCTGTGTGGTGTCGTACTTGGTGCCCCCAATGTTTAATACAATCCGGTTCAATTGCATAAGCGTGGCTTTCGTTACGACTGGACAAGGGTGTGGCATCGGTTCCTCCTCAGATGGCAGGTTTGGTACTGTTTGTAGAAAGGATTCCTCTAACCCCACGTCTTCATCAACGGTCGAAACGCCTTCCGCATACAGAGACAACGTGTCACTGTTGTCTTGTAACTTCCTGGGGGAGAATGAAAAAGATGTACCGGGACTGATGGTGTTCGGGAGTACGTTTGTGGCAATGTTCGGCTCTTCTTTTCTGTATTAGTTGACATTGGAGGAGGGCTGTCACGCTTCCTCTTTTCTGTAGAAGGGGTGAGTTGCCTCTCCTGCATTGGTAAGATTTTCTCATCAATGGTCGACATGAAACGAGACAAGGCATCCTCAATCACCTGGCCGGACTCTCCAGTTATACGATTAAAGGGCTCGTACGGTGCCGAGCCATCTCCCCGGTGCAATCTCTATGCTTCTGGTGTCGGTGCATAAATACCTTCTTGCAGAGTAAGCACCGAAAGCCAATGCCACTGTGTTGCTCGACCAGATGTCGCCTCCCAGCCGATTTTCTGTCAAAAGTGTAGTCCCCGCATACACAGCAAGTGTAAGTAGTAACCTTAAATAAAGAATAAAGTCTCATACAAAATCTGAGTATATGCAGGTGAGTATAAACATACAGGTAAGTAGAAATTTATCTATTAATAATCATTAATACATCGGCTTTATATACAAACAATAAATAAATTACAGATATTATACTCTGTGCCATGTTGGGGGGCAGTTCCCTTCATATCGTTTTAGTTTGTCATGATGAACTATTTTTGGTTTAGCTCGAGGGGATTCCTGTATCCGGTAAATCACACTATTAATTATCTGCGTGACAATATATGGCCCCTGCCAATCTCTTTGCAGTTTTCTACTCAAGCCCTTTCTTGGCTTGGGGTTATGAACCCATACTGGAGTCCCAACTTCATAACTATTATGAGCTAACTTTTTGTCATAATTTCTTTTCATATTGGCACCAGCCATATTAAGTTGACCACGAGCAAAATTATGTATTCTATTAATTTTTTGTTCCAATTCATACGCGTAGTTAAAATCTAATGAATAATTATCTGTATTCATCATTTCAGGTGTGCCAAAGACTAAATCAACAGGAAGAGTTATCTCTCTTCCGTACATCATTTTGTTTGGGGTTACTCCAGTTGATTCATGAATGGATGAACGATAAGCCATCATTATCATAGGAAGGTATTTATCCCAATCATTTTGGTTTTCATTTACAAAGGCACTAAGCATATGCTTTATTGTTTGGTTTGCCCTCTCAATCATTCCATCAGATTGTGGGCGAAAACGGGTAGTTCGAGTCTTGTGAATGGCCAAGGTTTGACACATAGAGACAAATACCTTGGAGCCAAAGTTCGATCCTTGATCTGTATGCAGTGAAAGAGGCACACCGAAATGAGTTACAAATCTTTCTATCAGAGTATCAGCCACTGTGAGAGCAGTTGTATCTTTGATAGGATACGCATCTGTGTACTTAGTAAAATAATCGCCCACAAGTAGGACATATTTATTCCCATTGAGGGTCAGTGGCAAAGGCCCCATGATATCCATGGCAATTCTTTCCATGGGAGCTCCTACACAATATAATTTCAGAGGGACCTTAGGTTTATGCGCCGGTCTTTTCCTTGACGAACAAATGTCACAGCAGTTTACCCAATATCTTACATCCGATCTCATGCCATACCACGAAAAGCGAGATCTCAATTTGTACAAGGTTTTCTTGACCCCCAAATGCCCACCAGTCGGTGAGTTATGTAGATGTTCAAAGGCTAATTTCTTTAAGCAAGAGGGTAAAACAAGGAGATATGTCAAATCTCCGACTTCTTTTTCCTAAGATCGATATAACACCCCTCCCCGTAAAACAAAAGACTCAAAACGATGTCAATAGTATTTAATAGATACATCATTATTAGCAATTTCCTCCCATTGAGGTTTCTTATTAGTTTGTTTCCAGTCAATAATCTGGGCTAAAATTTTATCTTCTCCTTGTTTTGCAGGAATATCAACATCATTTAGGATATACTCAGAGCCATTCGATTGGTCCGGTGGAAAAGAGGTAGAAGGCATATTAATGCTATCAGTAGTTCCAATGCCAACCATTCTGACTGATGCAGATGGAATCGGATCTCCTTCTTTGTCAGTGGTAAGGTTAGCATTTTCATCATTGGTTTGCCCTATCTTTGGCACAACATCTTCCATTGGGTTTAGGTCATTTCCAACATGACTAAATTCCCCATATCTCTCCTCGGCAAAAGAGCATTTCGAACAGTTACGTTCGAAGCATGGTCGCCTTGACAGTCAATCGGCATTAGAGTGAATTCGGCCAGGGCGGTGCTCAATTTCAAAATCATAGGCAGCTAAGGTTTCGAACCACCTAGCGATTTGCCCTTCGGGATTTTTGAAATTAAACAACCACCTCAACGCTCCATGGTCTGTTCGCACCAGAAACCTCCTACCATACAGATAATGGTGAAAGTTTTTAATGGATGTTATCATAGCTAGAAGTTCCCTTCTAGTTACACAATACTTTCTCTCGGCTGAAGACAAAGCTTTACTGTAAAAACAAATAACTCTTTCGGTACCATCCTGCACCTGGGAGAGTACAGCTCCCAATCCTTTATTGCTAGCATCACAATCTATTATGTACTTGTCATTGTCATTCGGATAAGCGAGAACTGGTGACGCCGTAAGCGCTGTCCGCAGTCTTTGAAAGGCTTTTTGACACTCCTCGGTCCACTGAAATGGCCTTGCTTTCTCTGTAAGCTTGTGTAATGGCCTTGCTATATCAGCGAACCCCTTAACAAATCTCCTGTAATAGGAGCAAAGTCCCAGAAAGCTACTAATTTGTTTTACATTTACAGGCACCGGCCAGTTTTTGACAGCCTCGATTTTGGCAGGATCAGTAGCAATACCCTGGGCACTAACAATGTGCCCTAGATAGGTAACTTCTTCTTTCATTAGATGACATTTTTTTGGATTTAACTTAAGGTTAGCCTGCTTCAGGCACTCAAAAACCTTCGTTAAATTTTCAAGGTGTTGTTCGAATGACTTCGAATACACTATTATGTCATCAAGGTAGACCAAACAGATTTGCCAGGATAAGCCTTTTAGCACCCTCTCCATCAATCTTTCAAAACTGCCAGGTGCGTTGCAAAGCCCAAAACTCATTACATTGAACTCCCACAAGCCACTGCCATATACTGAGAAAGCTGACTTCTCTTTGTCACTCTCAGCTAATTTTACTTGGTGGTATCCACTTTTAAGATCAAGTGTGGAAAAGAGTTTTGCTCCAGATAGTGCATCCAGGGTGTCGTCTATCCTGGGAAGGGGGTGGGAGTCTTTAATAGTCACATCATTAAGCTTGCGGTAATCTACACAAAATCTAGTACTGTTATCCTTCTTTTTTACTAAAACCACTGGGGATGACCAGGGACTGATTGAGGGAGAGATAATCCCCTGTTTTGCTATTTTTTCTATTTCTTCCCTGGCTTCCTGAAGTTTAGCCAATGGTAAACGTCTGGGTGGCTGCTTTATAGGCATGGCATTACCTGTGTTTATTCTGTGTTCCACTAGATTTGTCCCTCCTATATCTAAGGAATCTTTAGAGAATAAATCACTATGTTTAATTAATAAATTCCTTAATTTTTCTTTTTCAGAATCATTCAGATTTGGTATACTTCTATCAAGGACTTCCGTGACATGATCAGGTAATATGTGAGTTTTGGTCACATTGTATACTTGTTGGACAGAATTATCCTGTTCCACTTTAACAATTTCCTCAGCAACTTCACATTGAGCTGCTACTGTGTTCTTATAAATCTTACACGGTTGGTTCGTTACATTTATAATACGTAGAGGGATATTCCCTCCTCCGGTATTAACAAAGCATTTGACTAATAGGAGTCCTGTCTTTTTAGTAAACCCTGGTAAAGGTTCTATAATTCCTTTTTGCATATTGATTACAGGATCAATGAATTTTCCTGAAACAATAATCTCAGTTTCAGGGGGAACAACTGTGTCTTCAGCTAAAGCAAGCCTGCACACTTTTGGCTCTGCCTCAGTTGAGAAGAAGTAACAAGGAATTTCCTCTCCTTTAACATTTAAACAATTCTTACTAAGAATTACATCTCCTCCTATATTTGTCAAGAAATCTAGACCTAAAATGCCCTCATTTTGAATGTCAGTAATGTAAACTTCTTGGGAAACAATTCTTTTCCCTAACTTTATTTTAAGGTGCGTTTTCCCATGGAAGGGAGATAACTCTTCAGTCGCTGTCACCATGCTTAGGTTAACTGGCAAAAGTTTAATGGATGAGGACTTCTTAGTTAACTTGTCCAACACTTCTCTATTTAATAATGTAATATTGGCCCCAGTGTCCACTAGCATTGTGACAGGAAGACCCTCAATTAGTGTTGGCACAAACAGTCCCTCATCTCCATATTTTGAGGCCCTTATTGAGACCTGATTGGTCTCTGTTCTCGTCGAGGTCTGGCCTCTGAACTCGACGTCTGCCCGTTTCCCTGCTTTATATCTATATCATGGCGTCTATCTTGAGACTGAATTGGTCTCTGATTTCCTCTCCCAGGCCATTCTCTCCTACTGTAAAAATCTCCTCTTTGATAGATATTGTTTTGGTAATCAGGTATTCTGTACATTAGAAGTGGACAATCGCTGCAGATGTCTTGTTAAGAGCTGCATATCTTGTCGCAGACCTTGCACAGCATCGTTTAATTTGGTTTGTTCATGATCGTGACCTGACAGATTTTGATCCTTCGGTTGCCCAACTGCATGGACCCGATGTGTCCTCTGTCGGTCTGCCATTCTAAAAGCCTCCAAGTGTACAGCTAACAGCTCAGCTTCGCCTATATCCTTGACTCTGGCTTTACGAAGTCGGAGCCTCATATCGGTATCTGGCAAAGCGTCTATGAAATAATCTCTAGCAAGGGTTGACACCACGCTGCTAGGTGCTTCCGGGTAGGCTTGTCTTGAAAGCTTCTTGATTGACTGAGCAAGATCAGATATACTTTCATTTCTTTGCTTAGTTCTAGTCTCTAGTCTGAAGGGTGGCCTTAAATATTTCAGACCTATTGGTTGAGCCAAATCTAAGGTTTAATATCTGAACAAGACTATCATAGTCCCTCCTTTTCTCATGGGATAATTCATTTAGCAGGGACCTCGCACTTCCGTCAAGGCTACTGGCTAGATAAAGGGACTTAGTCTTATAATCCCAGCGATTTAATATGGATAAAACTTCAAACTGAGCAAGATAATCTTCCAGCTCCTCAGTGCCATTGTAACTTGGTAGTCTCATTTTGGTGGAGGCTGATGTATGATTATTTGGAGTACTCTCCCTTGAATAGTTAAATCCCTCTGGACATGTCGAATAACTACTGCCAGGTTGTGTGCATGACCTTGTTGTAGGAGTTCTACCATAACTATTATTTATATCATTACATTGTTTTTTTTAGGGCAGGTATTGGAGCATCACAGGTTTGTCGCAAGGTTTCCAAATCATTCACCTTGGAACTAACCGTTTCAATAGCTAAAGTCATATGTGATAAAGAGTTTTCAGTTACTCTATTTTAATTTGTCAAGATATTTTCAGTCATTTTTATTATTCTCTTTTCTAGGTTCCCCTGACTTCTAAAAATTGAAGCTTCAATTCGTTTCTCCATAGATTGGAGGGCATCAGCTTCAGACAAAGTGTCATCAACAGTCTCATTCACAACAGTGAAGTCAGGGTCCTCCATACTAGAACCACTTGAGGCAATACTATCATTTAAATTCTGAGGACAAGGCACAGGTTGCTCTTTAAACGTAATCTCGGAATCGCTCATGTCTGATATAGGGTTCACCAACTACAGAACTTCAATGTATCCCACTTCTGACACCAATTGTTACGCTACCAACCCTCCGGCTGGCAACCAACGAATTTGCGGGCGTTCTGTAGCTGTATGTGAAGACCCCCTGCAACACCCCAGACACGAACAGATAACAGAGTACTTTAATTAAGAACAACACAAACTTTATTACATAAATATATAAAATAATTAATACAATATTTAATAATTAATATTTAATAATTGAAATGTACATCGAAGTTGAAAAGTTATACTTGTTTCACGTCGTAAATTGTTAATTGTACCGGTACTTAGTTTTTGAAGTGGTGAATATATCAGGATACTTGGTGTACGCGATACACGATTCAGGACCTTCTGGATTGGTAATGGTTTCCCTGTAAATAAAAATACCAAGCCCAAGAGGAGTTATCTCCCTTTAGTGCCCAAATTCGGTAGCAGACCACCTTATTTATTTTTCTCAATTCCCTGCAGCATTTCCACTTGAAAACTTTCTGCTAATAACAATCGCAATGACTTATTTATCATTGATAATCAGGTTTATATCTGGTGCACCGGATTAGGTTCAAAACACCAGACCCGGTTCCATGCACCCAGCTCACACAGGCAAGCACCAGATTCGGTTCAAAACACCAGATCAGGTTTTGTAGCACCAATGACTGGTTGAAATACCACTTACGGTTCTACAGGCAGATCTGGTTAATCAATTATATTTCAATGTTTTATATGTTGATATGGCATTACACCTTGGCTAAAAAGAGCAACACAGGTGTATAAATAAAAGGAGTCAAAGGCAAACGTCAACTCACAGTTAGACTGGGAGGTCGAAGGACAAACAAAGTCAATGCACGGTAATATCGGTAAACACCGAAATTATTATAAAGAAGCTTAAATTAGGCTCCCCAACAGACACAGGTTAAACAACCTACTATAATATAATTAATCCCTTACCAGAGAAGGTGTGTTGCAGATCACCTGCGCCATGATCAATATCTGGGCGTATAGGCTAACAATTAAAAAACACGTCTAGGCACAATGAGTTGCGAAGGCCAACTAACTGGAACGCTTCGTACAGCGCATAGAAATAAATAAATAGACTAGAATGGCCACGGCCAATCAAAAGCCGCTTTCACGACATGCGCAGAGGTCGGCCATCTTTGTACATTTATCCTGCGCAACAAAATGGCGTCCGTGGATCGTGCGAAGGATAACAGAACTTTTACATTTTCCGTGTCAACCAAAGGAACACAGTGTTTTGCCATAAACTGCTCCAATTACCAAAACCCTACATCAAAATTAAATGGAGTAACCTTCCACAGGTAAGAAATTCAATAGTGATTATATTTTAAGAAGCCAGAATGGTCAAGCGTTCAGCGTCCTCCTGACACCTGTCGTGAATCAGTCACTCAGTCAGTGTGACAGGCGACAGTGTGAGTGTTGTTGTACACCGTGTTTATTTTTATTTAGTTGGCCTATTATTATGTAACACTCACACTGCATGACTGGCACTGATTCATGTTTACTTAGTCTACCTCTCACTAGTAAACGTAGCCTATCGTTAGAGTTTCAACAACCTATGGGAGTTGTACTTTTCGTCTTTTGTTTATTTCTAGGCTACAGCGTAGGCCTACACAATACTATAACTACATGTATTACTACCTAGGATAAACTATATATGCGACTTAAGTACTACTAATAATAGTCCACTGTCCTATCTCCTAGGCCTAGTTCAAATGCACAAATACGCAGTGAAATTGTACATGTATAAGAAATCAACTTTCGTGAACTGTCCAATGTCAACCTACTAATTTGTAAATTTATTCACTCATAAGATAGAGGCTAGCTTATTGAATGTGTATGTTAAACTCATATTATTATGGTATCCTACCAGAATGAACTTTAATAATCCAACCAACACTAAAATTAACAATAGGCAGTAAAATTTTGTTCTGCTTTAAATTAGATTTCCTAATAAACAGAAGGAGCTGCATAGATATTTAATCTGGGAAAGAAACTGCAGAAGACGGGACAAAAAGCCATCAATTCGATCTCTGCTTTGCAGTGATCATTTTAATAATGACTGCATGGATAGAACTGGACAGACTGTGAGATTAAAGAGCGATGCAGTTCCGACAAATTTTAATGTGCCAGAACACTTACAGGTAAACACTATGCATATTTAAACTCATATTTATTGCACATAAATAAATAGTAATATTACAATGTATGAGTAGGATTACATGTATATCATATTTTCCTGCCTGTATCAAATTTTATGTCATTCAATTTCATATACCGGTACTTATAAAACATACTATGCAATGAGCTAATTCTGCTTATTCAATTGCAGGTCTTCCTTTAAGCCTGAAATGTTATGCATGTATTAACTATTAATTAGACATTTTTTAACATGACAAGACCATTATCAAGCTCGATGCCATAGTATATCTCCGACATTAAGTACATGTAGATCAGAATGGTTTGAAGCCATATTTTAATTTAATTCAAAAGTGGTGAAGCAAGTACATGTATACAGTTGTTACAATTAATGCACACATCAGAGCAATTTGAATGAAATTTTCAACAATATATTCATTTTGCACTCACTATTTCCAAACTATTAAGAATGGCCAGCTCTTTATCGAAATCATTAAGTCATATTCTCATAATACATTTATATACATTTATCATTCATTAGAATTGTGGCATATATCAGTGGTAAGTATATCTCATACATACTGTATTCCTATCAAAACATAAGTCATATTAACAAAGCTAGTTAAAAGTTGGGATACATAGATGTCTACAAAGAGCTGGAATTCTAAGTAATTTGCAATAAGGGATTGCTATGCAAGATTCCACATTTTGAAATAGTTGGACAGAACCTCGGTTTTTCATCCCATCTGAATGACTAGACAGCTGTCCTTGTCAGGCCCTACATCCTGCATCACTGGCGAGGAGAAACCATGCCAGAAAATCGGCCAATGCTGGGATCAAACACACGACCTCCAGGCTAGCGAGCCAACGTCTTACCCACTTAGCCACATTATCCCTGGACAGAGAACAAGCTTAAAACAAATGTGATTTTTTGCACACTGCAATGATTTTGCATTTAACTTAACATTGGTGGCTACAGGAATGAAATGTCATTTCGAGGGGATGATTCTGATTGTTATTTACAAAGTTTCTGTAGTATAATAGAAATACATCCTTGAACAGGAAGATGCAGGTTCGAAACCAGCCAGGAACTCATTTCATATTCATTATCATCCATTTTTCATTCATTTCATATTCATTTCATATTCAGCCATCAGTGTTAAATTCATCAATTTTTAATTTCTGTTTTGAGCCTGGATCAATTAAAATTGTCTTTTTTTAGTATCAAAAATATGGGACAAGAATATGTTTGCTACTACAAGATTATTTCACACTTTGTATTCTTTTGATCAATTCTATATTTTGATCACTTTTTTAAATTTCAGACTGTTTCATTTTGTGAAAGGCGAAGTGATAACTCGAAAAGAGCCAGACTTGAGGATCTAGAAGCAGTTATTTATGATGAACCAACCCATGTATCAAATTCAGACATTTTGTACCACAAGAAGGTGAATTATAGTTTAGTATTATTGAAGAAATATCTAAACCTTGGATTTTCATACAGTATTACACGCATGCCTTGTATGTATACCTGGGAGCAGGGCCATGTCAAGTTACTTTCTTAGGTTTAATAAAAATAAACAGGCCAAAGTATCATACATATAACTATACAAGGTGTTCATATGCAAACATTTGATTTTCAACCTTAATTTATCCATTTGATACTGAGGTACTGATTTCAGGAAGTTTCCTTAATGTTGAGGATTTCTACCTTAACTTTTCTAATAGAATACCTTCTTAAAATTATAAGGTGCAATTTGTATACCTTTAGTGCTTAGGCTGTAAAAAAATAGTTGTTTTGTGTTATCCAATTTTTTATTTATTCCAAATTGTCATCCGACAGGCTTTTCTCAATTCCATGGTCCTATAAGGTAGTTTAAAGGAGCTAAATTGCTAATATTTGGGGCCTAGAAATTGACACAATTGGGTCGCAAGCCATATAATAATATAATATGAATGTATATAAACTGATTAATGTTCAATCGTTTCCGTTGTTACTGGTAAGACCACACCATCAATGTTGATTTAATTTGATAAATAATTTGTTATATATCTGATATATATCTTAACCTTTTTTTCAAATGTTAGGATCATCCGTATGCTCTGGATATTGAAATGGTCAAAGATAAAATTGTATATCTCGAAACAAGAGTTCAAGATCTACAGAAGAAAGCTAGAAATGCTACTATCAGAGAGGGCAGAGCAAAAGCTACGTGTAAACTTCACATACAGAAGCTGAAAAACCAGAATTTAATTAATGCTGAACTGGAGACCAAGCTGGCAGCTTATCAAGGTACTTATCAGCTTTTCCAAACAAATAATAAAAATCAATGAGTAAGTTACACAAAAAATAGGACCTAAAATTAAAATCATTTAGAGGCACACAAAACTGTACAAAACAAATTTCAATGAGTAATCAAGGACATAAAGGGTCCATTAAAAAAAAACCAAATTACAAATTCCAGTAGTAAGTGGACTAAAACTTAAATGGAAACATTCAAATTAAAGATACATTATGGGCGGTAAGATAAAGAGCTGTGAGTTCTCACTATAATAGTTAAAAACTAGATAATGTAAAGGTAATTTCAGTCAAATTAATCCTCTATAAGTTAATTAATGTCTAATTGATAATTTAGACAACATTTCAGGCCTAAAGAAAGACCTGCAATAGGCAGATATACCTCTTGTATAATGTATGTTTAATAACATCCAGTCATGTAAATAAGGTGTCAATTGAACAGAGTACTAATACATGAATCTATTTTTGAACATTTCAATGAGAAGTAATATCGTAGATAAATTTCCTTATAAATCTTTTACAGATATACCATTAGATTTATTTCATAAACCACATGGAGAGTATACAGAAGAACAGAGAAATTTTAGTCTAACTCTTCATCTATACTCTCCAAAGGCATATGAATTCCTAAGAACAGTATTGCCCCTTCCTGCGGGGCGTTCATTAAGGAGGTATGTTAAGTTTCTTGATTTTGAATCTGATAGGTGTGGCAGTTAAATGAGAACAAACTCTGGACAGTTACTACAAGGGTTACAAAATTATTTTCAACCTGAGTAATCTTCTCCAGCTAAATTCTTTACAGACAAAATATAAAGAAATTAAAAATGGCTATCCAGGCATTTTAGAATTGAAAGAAATTTTACATGTCTAAACATATATATATATATGTGCAATTGTAGATGGTTAGAAAACATAGAGGCAGAGCCAGGTATATCAACCTGTATGATCAACACCTTAATTAACAAAAAAGATGAAAACCCTGATGAATACACACAGTAAGTAATTTTGGATAAGATATTCTTGCCAAAAGTTTCCATGTGTTAAACTAAGTTTTGATTTTGAAATCAAATATTGAGATACCTCACAAACACATAAATACATAAATGTATCTATGCACTAAAACAACAAGTACTTGTTCTTCCTCATGCATAAACTTTCATTATTGTCATAAAGATCTGTCATTTGTGTATATCACATTTTCATTGTATGTATCAGTTGTAATGTCATACCATTTCATTTATAGATATAGCTTATGTCATAAACCATTATTCAATTCAAATAAAACATTTATCATTCATTAGAATTGTGGTAAGTATATCTCATACATACATGTACTTCATGTCTATCAAAACTTCAGTCATATTAACAAAGCTAGTTAATAGTTGGGATATAGAGTAAAACATACAAAGAGCTGGAATTTTAAGTCATTAACAACAATTATTTAATAACATTTTGCATTTAACTTTGGTGGCTACAGGAATGAAATGTCATTTCGAGGGGATGATTCTGATTGTTATTTTTACAAAGTTTCTGTAGTATAATAGAAATACATCCTTGAACAGGAAGATGCAGGTTCGAAACCAGCCAGGAACTCATTTCATATTCATTATCATCCATTTTTCATTCATTTCATATTCATTTCATATTCAGCCATCAGTGTTAAATTCATGAAAATGTTTAAAGATAATTTAATTTTAATGTTTCTGTTTTGGATATCAACATTTTAAAATAAAAGTTTAATTCCATGTATTTTTAATTCAAAATGACAGTTTAATTTATTTATACTTTATTTCAGTTGCAGTTTAATGCTAGATGCAATGGCTATTCGGAAACAGGTCACCTATGATAGCCACGCTGGTAAGCTAGTTGGGTTTGTTGACTTGGGGACTGGAATTGATGAAACGGATGAAGCCAAAGAGGCTCTAGTTTTTATGTTAGTGGGAATTAAATCCAAATGGAAAGCTCCTGTGGCCTATTATTTAAGTAAAGGCTTACAGGCAGAAGTGCAAGCTGAGCTCCTGGTTGGGTGTATCGAGAAGCTGTCGGAGTGTGGTTTCGTCATCCACTCAGTCACAATGGATGGTCATGCATCCAATATCAGCATGTGTCATTTGTTGGGATGTAATTTTGAATATCATCAGCAAGATCCCAAACCATTTTTTCAATTGCCGGGAATTACAAACAGAATATGGGTTGTAATGGATGCCTGCCATATGGTTAAACTAATCAGAAATGCATTAGAGGCGTATGGAACACTCATGTCTGCTAAGGGTGCCATAAAATGGGACCACATTAGGCAACTGAATGAAGTTCAAGAAGAGATAGGACTCCGTTTAGGCAACAGACTTTCAGCTAATCATTTAGCCTTTAAACAGCAAATTATGAAAGTAAGTTTTTAGTCCAGTAGTGAGAAAAAAAAAAGTTTAATTATGCAATTAGCCAAAGACCTCAAATTATTAGAGAATGATTTTGTCTGCTATAAACTAATGAAATATTAGAACTTGCACAAAACCTACAATGTTTTAAAATGTACCATAAAACACTATTCTAAATTAAAGCTTTATCATTCAAGACTAAAAGAAAAATGTATACTTTAGTAACTAATTTTGGTCCATATACACCAAAAACTAGCCTTCAAAAACATTTTTCAGTAAACAAATTATTAGATTGTAAATTCATAATCTTTCTTCCTCAGGTATCACTTGCAGTACAGACATTGTCTAATTCTGTTGCCCGAGCATTAGAGACAGCTGAGGAACTTGGGGTACAGGGTTTTCATCTATGTGAACCAACTATTGAATTCATTGAGGTAAAAAAAACAAAATTTTTATTTTCCTATCCTAAATATTATACGGAACTTACTTAACATAAATAGTTTGATACACAGTTAAGACACACGACACAGACTCCAAATCATTGTAACTCGTTCATTTCAGGTAATTGATCGGCTATTTGACATATTGAATAGCCGTTCACCCTATGGAAAAGGTTATAAGAAACCACTTACGCCACATAATATTCAGTATATTATGGAATTTCTTTTTGAAACCAAGTCTTATTTACTGTCTCTAAGAACTGCTGATAGAATATTAGTGTCGAGTAGTCGAAGGTGATACTAATTATGATGTTGGTTTTAGATTTTATTTGGAGTTAAACCTTGTTTAATATTATTACCTAATGTACGAATTGTTTATTTTTAAATGCATGATTATTACAGGAGTCATTAATTAGTGAACATCATTAATATATATTATATTTATAGTACAACTAGTTTTTCTATACCTGGTTGTTCACTTTTGAAATATTTACTGAATACAATACATAATTGTATCCATTAATTCTGAACATAAACTGTAATTATAGTAATTATAAGATATTCATTTTTGTTTAAACAGTTTTGTTAAAGATATATATTTAATTTCTGTTTTTCCTTTTTACTACATACAGCTTTATTGAATGCCGAGTTATGTTATTTTTATCTTTAATGAAGTCATCAATTTATAAGGTTACATATATTGGCATATTTCTGCCTTGTCATAAATTATATTAAATGAATAATTTTATACAAGTTAATCTTTTACAGTAACAGTAACTGAAAATAGGAATCATTAACGACTGTATTTTTCTTGTATCTTTTAAAAGCAAAGAATATTAATCTATTTAAAACGCTGCTAATTTCAGGAAAACAGGATTTATGGGAATGATCATCAATATCGACAGCATCCTTGGTTTGTGTTCAGATCTTTTTTACACTGATGAGCACCCAATAAAGTATCTACTAACATATAAATTAAGCCAAGATCACCTTGAACTGTTTTTTAATGCTGTACGCAGAATTGGTAAGATCTTTATAATATTATAATATATTACATATGGGCAAATGTCAAATCCATGATTATTTTTTTGAATAAACAAATTCTACCTTAGATTTAAATGTAGCCCTGTTGTGTTTGTAAAATATATATTAAAGAAGACAAGCCTTTGATATTATAGTAATCATTATATTCTTGATTAAAACATTTAACATACATCTATTGTAGCCAAAATGGAAATTTATTGCGATTCCAGCTGGTAAAAAAGAGGTATCAAATGGCAATGAGGGAAACTGTCCTCTGAATTTTATAGTTTAACTTTATACAGCTCTTCGTGAAATCCTGCTTGTATGTCATCAACAATGAAATTTAACAAGTGGCATATTGACAGAACACACACCTGAAAGACAATAAAATAAAATTGATTAGTGCTTTTGAAAGATAATAACCATTAAACATGCATTATGCAAGAGCAGAATCTGCCTATTACGAGTCTTTCATTAGGCCTGAAATGTTATGTAAATTATCAATTAGACATTAATTAACTTATCCAGACCATAATAAACTCTGGATGTCAAGGCTAGTCTTCAGTGTTAGTTGGATTAGATTCCTATATGTCACTGAACGGCCATTTGAAATTAAATTTAAGATCTGGATAATCGAGACTATGCTGTTTATATTAAAGATTTTAGTAATGATGACCAAGGCTAGGCTGAATTTCACAAGCTTAGTTCTCGGCTCATAGTGGATCAATGTGACTGAAATTTTCAGCAAATTACCTTTACACTATCTAGTTTTAACTATTATAGTGAGAACTGCCAACTCTCTATTTTATCTCCCATAACGTATCTTTAATTTGTTGTATAATCAAGTTTTTAACTTTTCTTTGTAGGTGGCTGGAATAATAACCCAACAGTTGTTCAGTTTAAGGCTGCATTTCGACGACTCATATCCCGCGCTGGAACCACTACCAGTGGATCCAGTGGGAATGTAGTAGGAATGGACGACACGGCCATTATTCAAGCTTCAACGTCCACATATGTCCCATCCACAGTTAGCAGGAATAGTGAGGATGATATGCCTCTAGATAATGAAATTGCTGATAATTATTATAATTTCAATGCAAAACATACTTTACTTATTGATAATGTACTGGTTTATATTTCCGGATATGTTGTAAGGAAGGCACTTCCACAATTGAAATGTTTCATTTGCAGATCTGTTATTGTTAACCCAGCCACTACATACAATAATACCCATTTTCTTATTACCATTAAAGACAATGGAGGATTACTCAAACCATCAGATGGACTAGTTAAAATAATTACTATAGCAGAGAAATTGTTAAGATATATGTCACCCAAAAATACACCATCACATAGTTGTACTATGTTAAAATTGCAGGCTGCTGTGTTAGAAGAAGTTGGGGGGGGGTAGATCTTCTAAAATTAAAGTCACACATAGATGATACACATTTGGGCATAGATAACCATTATTATGATTTGATAAGACTTGTGGTTGGAATATTTTTTAAATTACGGCAACATCACATTGTCAGACTACATAATATAAAATTGAAAGCAAAAAGTATTCGCCAGAAGCTAACTAAGAGTATTCTGTTTATGGGACAATAAGATTGATATCGCACAACATAAATCTGTTTTATGTATTATCTATTATACGTCATGTCATTTTTATACGCCCACATGAAAATGTGGTTTACATTAGTGAGACGAAGAACCCTATTTGATTTCAATAATTTCTGTTTATTATGTGTAGTGTTATGGCCCTTGTTTCACTTTGTTGAACTGGCCAGAGTGATCAACCATGGTGTATAATTTCATTACATCAATAGGCCTACCTCAACATCAGCCTCAATTTTGGCTTGTTTCAATTGATTTCACCGAATAATATAATTAAATACAACATACAAGACATTGAGATTTTAAATTCTATTGGTTTTAATTGACAGTATTGAAATAGAAAAGCAAAAAAAAAAATCTGTTTCGAATCGACTTGAAAACTATTTGAATATTTGTGTAAGCATTACTTCTTTGAATTTTTATATGCTCACATTTTCATTTGGACATCTGTTCCTGTTGTGGTTATGGTTACTTATTTAATAAATCTCTGACAAGATTCATATTTATTAAAATATAGTTTGTCACATGGATATGGTTGCAACTTGCAAGTTCAAATTTTCTAGTATATTACTGAATTATAAATATTATACTTTTTGTATTTACCTTTACTGTTGTAGGCCTAGGCCTACTTGTATATTTAAATGTTGAATTGTTATCAGTTGTTTCACATTACTTCATGGATTTCATCATCATATTCATCATACTAAAAATAAAATTAACCAGTTTTTGTTTAACAAAAAAAAAAAAACAAAAAAAAAAAAAAAATGAAGGGGAAGTAGGCCTGTGGAACCTCTTCAATCCCAACTGGTAAAGGTATGTTGTTGTTTATGTTATCAATATCACTGCGTCTTAGCTAAGAATGGCACATTTGGAGGGATAAATTTGTTCGCTTAGTTTGTACGGTAACAAAAGCCCAAGTTGCATGGCATTCAATTTCAATACTGAGGAAAGGTTGACCTACTCTTTTTAGTCCCAGAATAATAAACTACAGGGCCAGGTGAAATATTTTAATACACAAAAGGAAATAACTTACCGTGCCAGAACCATACAGTTTAATGATGACGGCCAGGTTCGAAAATGTAGACCTAGTAGAGAGGCTAGTTGTTGACGACAGTAATTAATATTCGCCCATACCATATTCGTTATTACCTACACTCTAGTAGTACTACTTGAATCAGAACACCTTCCACGTTACGGCCCTTTTTAGCCCATCCTCTCTGCGCTAAAAACTTTAAACCCCTCACCATCATATTATAATTCATCAATCTGCTGAAATAAACCACATACATGTAGTATAACTAGTAACTTGTCGAAAAATTCAAGGGAGATCGCGATATGTGAGCGTACGTACTCCAGTTTTTTACTTAGAATTTTTTCTTCTTTTATTTTAAAACACAAGTAGGCTTACTATAATTTATTTTCCAAGTTTACATTTTACCGGTAGGCTACTTAGAATTATAACCCGTATGGGAACAATTGTTTTAGCTTTATATAACAATCAAGACATTAAAATTTAAATTTCTCGAAGCACTAAATAAATGTACAGGCGGAAGAATAATGTACTGGTAATGGGGTTTGTTTGTAAACAAATCTAATTTAGACCGCTACCGGTACCTATCGCAAAAAAACTACTGTGAAACCAAAGCTTAGTTAGAGCCTATACTATTTCGAGAATAATGTGAAATATTTTATAAGAATATGTTTAAATAATTGATTTACATACCTTGATAAACAAACTAAAATATCTGTTATTTTTCTTTTGTAAAACAAAAGTAATTGGTACCGCGAACTCGTCATTGATTCATATTCAATTGCAAGGCATAGGCCTAGTATTTTTCGCCATTGCTCAATTGCTAGGTGCATGTCACCCCTAGAGTAGATTACCAAAGAAATCGTCACGAGACATAGCGGCCTTATTATTATCCATAATTTCAAACAAAAAAAATACCACAATTCATAGCCCATCCATCCATCCATCCAATGTCTTTAATTTGTAGATGAAAATAGGTTCATTTTGACATGGCATCTATAATCTATGTAGGCCTATCCTATGCTAGTATGTTATGTAGCCTACTGTTTCACCGTGGCTATATAATTTATATATATTATTAAGACTGCCCCGCGAGTCATTCCATTAAATTAGAGAATGAAGATATTAAATTTTACAAACTGGTACTGTAAAACCCGTGAATATGTATGGCAATGGGTTGTTTTTCGACCTTTCTTTCTTTCAAGCGTAACGTGAAACGAAGCTGGATCCATTGAGTTCAGCGCACGCGACGTCAATAATCAATGCACAAAAATGGCGGACCTATTTACATGCCTGTAGGCCTATCCTATGCTAGTATGTTATGTAGCCTACTGTTTCACCGTGGCTATATAATTTATATATATTATTAAGACTGCCCCGCGAGTCATTCCATTAAATTAGAGAATGAAGATATTAAATTTTACAAACTGGTACTGTAAAACCCGTGAATATGTATGGCAATGGGTTGTTTTTCGACCTTTCTTTCTTTCAAGCGTAACGTGAAACGAAGCTGGATCCATTGAGTTCAGCGCACGCGACGTCAATAATCAATGCACAAAAATGGCGGACCTATTTACATGTCGCGGATCACGTGACGGCCATTCTAGTCTATTTATATATTTCTATGGTACAGCGCGCCATATTACGTCACTAAATTTTGACGTCATATTACCCCCAACTTTGTATCACGTGACCAACAGTCTTCGATAGTCAATTTGACAGACTTGCTCGTTGGTGTTCTGATCGACAATGCGGTGGGACTGAAAGGATAAATATATTTATTTATGCGCAGATATTAATACTCGGGTTTGCTACCATATCCAGTCGGCTCCTTGGTTCACTGCACTCAATTTATACGGAGCTATGGGGGATTTTCGGCTACATGCAGCCGGTGAAGAAAACGGCGTGGAACAAAATGGTGCAGTCCATTTGTGACGCGGGGAGAACAGGTTCGTAAAGGTAAACAAACAAGTGATCCCATTAACAAAGAAAAGTCATGTTGATACGAATACTTTATAACAGAATAACATGGGTATGTTCCCAGCAAAACAATAAATTATCTAATAGTCATATACTTTAGGTGTGTTCCCGGACCGTAACACAACAAACCGACCAAAATACAAATCTATGTTCCATTTATATTTTTTATATACTTTTGATGGCCTACACAACATGAAGATCCTAGTGTAAGACAAGTAAAACAAAATTTTGAACTTTAAAAAAATGAAACGAAATAATATCTGTGTTTTAATCAGATTGCATTGGCAAGATCCAGAACTCTTGGCTCTCTAAACCATACTCTTCAAACTCCTGAAAAATATTCAATTAAACATACATAATGGAGGTCTTTCCTTAGGCCTGAAATGTTATATTAATTAGACATTAATTTATATATTCACACCAAAGCCTTGATCGCTAGCCTGCAATATTTGGAATCTGATCTGCGGCTCAACGCCCGTTTACATCATCTAGTTTTTGACTATTATAGTGAGAACAGTCAGCTCTTTATCTAATTTCCCATAGCGCATAATGTATCTTTAACTATTTTTAAATCTTATTTGCAGTAAATCATGTAATTTGAAAAGGTGCAAATGAAGGGGTTTTGACTACTGCTGTTCGACTCTATGACATTAGTCTTCCTTGATGAAATCTGTCAAAGGGTATTATGACAGAAAAGAATCACTTACTAGTTGTAATGAAATAAAATTCTCTGGTCTAAAGGCATGAATGACTACACATCTACCGCAGAAATATAGGATTTGGTGATTGGCTTGACTGTTGATATGCAATTTCTTCCAAAATATCAAACAAAATTAAAGGCATTATTTCAGCAAAAGGCAGCAAGTCTCTGTCATCCATCTACATTTGTACTTCTACACGTACATGTAGCTCATTTACCATTTTCTGAAATTTGAAAATTGTGAATGCAATTTGTAAACTAGACCTGCATGCAGGAATGACGGGTTTCAATGGTGCCACGTTACCCTTAAACATGTCACTTCCGGTGCCAAGTTACCCTTGAACATGTGTCGCTTCTGGTACCAACGAAACCACTAAACAGGTTTCCAAATTAACATTGCACACAAATAAAATGGACGCAGAATCAACCAAATCCAGCAATATTAATTCATTTTATACATTTGTTACTTGTAAATGATCTTGACAAAATTAAATTACTCCCGGTGTTAATGAAAATGTTCAATTAGTCTTATGAAATCAGAAATGGCATACGATATCATATAGTGAAAATTTTATGTAAATCGAATAATAATTGCCACTTTTAAAGACCAAAAAACTTGAAAAGTGACTTGTAGAAGATCGGCTATTTCTCGGCAACCGTACAAGTTAGAAACCATTTTGTGGTATCTGTATGAGTCATTTGAATAAAATATCTGTTTTGAAGGCTAAAAATACAGTTTTTGCCAAAATGACGTTACTTCCGGTGATAATGAAAATCTTACATTACTTGTATGAAATCCCAAATGGCATTAGGTATAACATGGTGTAACGTTTATGAAAATCGAATAATAATTGACACTTTTATGGCCCCAAATCCTTCAAAAGTGACCTGTAGAAAACCGTCTATTTCTCGGCAACCGAACAAGTTAGAAACAAGTTTATGATATCTATATGACCAAATGAGTTGTGTTTATATGTGAATTTAAACCAAAAGTTAAAATTATTAATACATATTACGTAAATCTTGGTTGAATAAATCATTGATTTAAAAAGTTTAAAATGCAGTTTTTGACAAAATGACGTCACTTCCGGTGTCAATTTTAAATTGTAGTCAACTTGATATGACGCTACATGCTTTTTGGATCAAAGATGTCACTTTTATAAAAATCCAATTATAATTGACTTTATTACACGCAAAATAAAGAAAACAGTGACTTATGCAGAACTGTCCATTTCTTGGCAATTGCTTATATTACAAACTAATTTTCACATACATTCTCTTCGTATTGATTATAGCTACAAGTCTATAAGAGTTATGTAAAAATATTTTAAAATCTGAAAAGCCTGAATGGGTTGTAAATAGGTCAATTTTACACCTTTTTTCACCTCTTAATCCAATTTGCTAGAACATGAAATAGAAATTAAAAAAAACTGCTTCCGCCATTTTTTGCGCCTTGAAAGGACACACTCTATGAGTCATATAATTTTTCAAAAAAATAATATTTGTTTTCGAAGAAGGAAAATAACTGTCAAAATTGTAGTTTTTGGTAAAATTATGCCACTTCCGGTGCCGACAGATAACATTATCGGTAACAAAAAAAAAATGACAATTGAGACAACGAAGCATATGAACTTTGTTTTATACAAATCGAAGAATAAAAAAATTATCTAGGACTGAAAAACTGAATTAGCCAATGGCAGCCAAGGAAAATTACTGAGACAAATTTTTTTAGCATTTTTGCGCAAGACAGATGACTCTTTAATTCTGTGTACAATACGACTGAAAAATATTCATAAATAAAAAAGTTTGTTGTAAAATTTTAAATTTTCATAATTTGGCGCCTAATATCTTCGAAGATTTACCGAAAATCGAAAGTAGCGTAGCTATGTGCCCTGTCTCCGACTATGCCAAAAAGTATCGAAAGTTAAAATCCCATGATTATTGTTAAAATTACTGCAGTATTTTTAAAAACGATAACTTCGGGGATTTCGGACATTTCGCATAGTCGCAGAACGTTCAAAATAGCTTTATCCTCTAAGTCACACCCACTTTCCCAGTAAAACCGAAGAAATCGTAACGATGCGACAAGCAGTTGCTGAGATCTATTCAAATTGGAATCTGAATAATAATAATACCTAGATCTGCTGCTGTCCCATCATACTCCTGCGCAGTGTTTCGTTTGATTAGAACTAATCCACTTCACACTGCTATCTTGAGTGAACATTGTTGTGCTAAATTATTATTGGTCAGTAGTGCCATTACCAACCAATGACATTGTAACAAACAATATCGGGGTTAACCAGACCTCAAAATATGTTACCGCAATGTATCTAGTGACAATCGCGACTTGTTTACGTCATAACCCGCGAAATTTATTATGCTCGATTATCCAGTGCCAACATGTTTTCTTCGTCGGCCATTTTGAAAATTATGCCGAATGCGAGAAGAGAGGAGGGATTTGATTGGACGTTAAAAAGAGACACGCCCCGCCTAATTTCAAAAATATGACTTCTATCCAGCAATGGTAAGAGAGGGATTTCTCGCGCCATTGCTTCAGGAATATGCTGTCCCATGCAGATATGAAAGCTTTCATATTCACAGTCACTTCCTGTCACATGCCATGGGTCATATAAATAATCTGAACAAGAAAAAAATAAATCATTAAAATCGGTCACAATCTAGCGAAATTAATGTGATTTTACACTCGTAAACAACTTTGTCGGCACGCAAACATCAAAGTCGAAATTCGAATTTTTGAAATATTCAAATACCAAAATTTCGATCCGTATCCCGGCAATCCTGAAATGTATTAAATTTTAGACATAGGAGACGCATTGAACATACTATGCCTTATTGTGTTTGTTTACAAGTCCGTAAATGTCGATTTTTCACTATGTTTCATATTCAATTCAAAATGGCGACCATCAGCTGACCTAATTGAAAATTCTGCTCTGAACGTTTTTTTAGGTTTTTCTTCAAGGATTCAGAAAATGTAACTCCCATGTCTGTAAGTGCAATATCACAAAAGTTCTATTGTTTTTTTCACGTTTCAAGATGGTGGCACTTCCGGTTCGTTAGACAAACTCCATGTTTTGTGTACGAATCAGTAATTACTTGTCTAGTACCGAAAAAAGTACCTTTATTTCGATGATTTTTTTGAAAAGTTTGATTCTTAATGTCACCAAGAGGAGATAATTTAGAAAATTTAAAAAATCATTTTTCAAGTGACATCAGTAATGTCTACTTAAATACTAAATTTCATGAAAATCGTACAACTATTAAAGAAGTTGTCAAGTTGGTCTCAACTTCCGGTTCGAAATCAAAGCGACGAATTTTCGAATATTACAAAACTTTTAAAAATAAGCTCCCCCTGACCAGCTTAATCGTTCGCAATAAACGTTTGCCCCTTAAAATCGGCAAATTGCTGACATTAAAGTGAGAAACATTACAACCGGGCGAAATTTTCTGTTTTATCGCTTTTACAGTACCATGGATTACCAACCGATTATTACAAAACTTTAAAAATAAAAAAGGAGAGAAATGCGGCTTAACGTCCATTCGACACAAACTAGGTCATTTCGGGACTAACATATGTTTTAAAATTTTATTTATAAACTTCCCTTGCGCGTACTGGTCTTCAGGAGTGGGAAGAAACCGAAGGACACGGAGAAAACCCACGAGGTTGGACACCATATTCCATGTCACGTGCAACCTGGAAATCCAAACGACGCCGATTGACTCAATGACAGACGTTACGACACAGCGCGCGTATGCTAAACATTCAGTCATTCAAGCCTTCCTAAAATCGGGAAATAGAAACATTTCAACATTGCGAAATTTTCTGTTTTAGCAGTTTAATTTGCACGGTACTTTAATTACCAACCGATTATTACAAAACTTTTGAAAATAAGCTCTGACCAGCTTAATCGTATGCAATAAACGTTTGGCGTGAATTGAAAGTTCTGCACCGAGAAATTTCATCTCGATTTTCCGGCGTGGTTCCCTCTTGTCAGTGAGGCAGAACGGAGGGCCTGACAAGGACAGCTGTCTAGTCGTTCGGATGGGACGAAAAACCAAGGTCCCGTGTACACATTGAAGTGCACGTAAAATATCCCTAGGCAGTTGGAATTCGATACTGTTGAATAAGCTCTAACGATGACTAAATGTACAGATTGTAGTCACCCACGCTGCATGTTTCGCTTAACAATGAAAGGGTGCAGTTTTCAATTTTCGATCCTTTTATTCTTCTAGTCCTGATATTTTGGACTGTTGATCGATGGTTTCATATAAAAGACTATCGATAAGACTCTTTGTATAAGAAGTTCCCCAAAAATATTATGTTGACTTTAAGAGAAAAGGACCTTTAAAAATGCTCAAAATCGTAAAAATACGACATTTTCGATTTCTTTTTTCTGCTATCCCTGATATTTTAAAAAAATGATACAATGATTTCACACAACGGGCTAGCTATTAGACTCTCGATTGGAGTTTCACCACCCTCTCTTCATTATAACCGAAGTTATTGTGCCCCAAAGAATCAACAAATCAGCATGCTTATCTCTGCTTACTTTCAGCAGAAAATGCTCATCTTTAAACTCAATCATGACATTGACCTAGTGAACGTCTACACCAAGTTTGAACATTCTAGCTTAAGTAGAAGGAGAGTTATTGAGTTCCAAATTCCCGGCCCTTCAAATTGCTTCTATTTTTCATTTTCAATTCAAAATGGCGACTATCAGTTGACCTAAATCAAAATTCTATTTCCTACATTTTTTAGGCCATCCTTCAAGGATTCAGAAAATATAACTCCCGAGTTTGTAAGTAAAATAGCAAAAAAGCCTTATTGATTATTCACGTTTAAAGATGGTGGCACGTCCCGTTCGATCGACAAACTCCATATTTTGTGTAGGAATCAGTAATTACTTGTCTAGTATCGAAATTTCTTTTTAGGTCATTCTGACCTATATTTCGATGATTTTTTTGAAAACTTTGATCCTTAATTTCACCAAGGGGAGATAATTTAGAAAATTTCTAATTATATTTTTGAAGTCACATCGGTAAAATCTACTTATATACTAAATTTCATGAAACTCGTACAACTATTAAAGAAGTTGTCAAATTGGTCTAAACTTCCGGTTCGAAATCACAGCGACGAATTTTCGAAATTCGAAAATGTGAAACTGCAGATGAAAATGATTTTTTTCAAGGTATGCAAATAAAAAAGAATTAGTAAAATCGGTCAAAAAATAACAAAGTTACGACTATGCATTGTCAGTTTTTTCGTTCGTAAAATTCGGTGATTTCGGATTCGTAAAACGTTTTGAAAATATATTTAAACAACGTTCGCACCCCTTTTTTTTTGGCGGGGGGGGGGGGGGTAGGTAAAAGTTTCAGAAAGATCCCATGGTTAGATTCTGAGAAATTAACTAGATCTGCTACTGTCCCATGCAGATATGAAAGCTTTCATATTCATCGTCACGTGTCATCGAATGTATCAAGTATCCTAAATAAAACGATAAGAAGAAAAAATTATCAAAATTGGTGAAAAACTCGCAAAATTACAAGTCTAAATATAGTATGAAACATCGCACCCAGGCATAACAATAATCTGAAAACTAAAGGGAAATAACCGAAACTTGTATTACTGTAATGAGACAGATGAGAAAATGAAATGAAAATTGCCGGAAAAAAAATTAAAAATGGCAGGTTGGACAGGCGACCTTACTCCTTGACACGTACAACCGGGCATTCGAAAACACGCTAGTTAACTCAATGACAGGCGCGCGTGCTAACTATTCAGCCCCCCTCCCCCTTTGAAATCAGACACGTGCAATATGTCATATAGGAAGAATAACAAGCCTCTCACAACAAAATGGTAAATTAATGAGTTTAGGGCAAAAAGGCGTCTACAGCACACGGTGTTCCCAGGCGGTCACCCATTCAAGTACTTACCGGGCCCGACGTTGCTTAACTTCAGTGATCGGACGAGAACTGGTGTTTTCAACGTGGTATGGCCGTAGACGAGAGAAGGTGGGCAGAACCCGTAGTTATACTTACTTGAATTGACCCGCTTATTGATTTTTTTAGGGGGGTGGGGTTGTCGGTCTTAAAAAGATAGTCTACAGCATCCGGTGTTTCCAGGCGGTCACCCATCCAAGTACTGACCGGGCCCGACGTTGCTTAACTTCAGTGATCGGACGAGAACTGGTGTTTTCAACATGGTGTGTCCGTAGACGAGAGACGGTGGACAGAACCCGTAGTTATACTTACCTGAATTGACCCGCTTATTGATATTTTTTTTGTTTTTTGTCGGTTTTAAAAAGTCGTCTACAGCACTCGGTGTTCCCAGGCGGTCACCCATCCAAGTACTGACCGGGCCCGACGTTGCTTAACTTCAGTGGTCGGACGAGAACTGGTGTTTTCAACGAGGGGGGGGGGGCAGAACCCGTAGTTATACTTACCTGAATTGACCCGCTTATTGATTTTTTGGGGGGGTTTTGTCGGTTTTAAAAGGGCGTCTACAGCACCCGGTGTTCCCAGGCGGTCACCCATTCAAGTACTTACCGGGCCCGACGTTGCTTAACTTCATTGATCGGACGAGAACTGGTGTTTTCAACGTGGTGTGGCCGTACACGAGAGAAGGTGGACAGAACCCGTAGTTACACTTATCTGAATTGACCCGCTTATAAATTTATTTTTTTTTTGGAGGGGGGGGGTGTCGGTTTTAAAAAGGCGTCTACAGCACCCGGTGTTCCCAGGTGGTCACCCATCCAAGTACTGACTGGTGTTTTCAACGTGGTTTGGCCGTAGACGAGAGAAGGTGGACAGAAACCGTAGTTATACTTACTTGAATTGACCCGCTTATTGATTTTTTTGGGAGGGGGGGTGTCGGTTTTAAAAAGGCGTCTGCAGCACCCGGTGTTCCCAGGCGGTCACCCATCCAAGTACTGACCGGGCCCGACGTTGCTTAACTTCGGTGATCGGATGAGAACTGGTGTTTTCAACGTGGTGTGGCCGTAGACGAGAGAAGGTGGACAGAACCCATACTTGTGCTTACTCAAATTCTTTTTGTGTCTTTTTCCCTGGGGAGACGGGCCGAGCGGAGAGCTGGAGTGGTGCAAAAGAGTGCGCGCCGTGGTCTGATTGGCGGAAAATTGATTTTTTCACGAAGAATCAGGGCAAAAAGGCGTCTACGGCACCCGGTGTTCCCAGGCGGTCACCCATTCAAGTACTAACCGGGCCCGACGGTGCTTAACTTCATTGATCGGACGAGAACTGGTGTTTTCAACGTGGTAGTGCCGTAGACGAGAGAAGTTGGACAGAACCCGTCGTTATACTTACCTGAATTGACCCGCTTATTGATTTTTTTTTTGTTTTAGAGTATTTAATTGTTTTAAAGAGACACGTTAAGGGTTGTTCATAGTTAAATGAAAGTTTAATTTTAAAAAAGACCAATAAAATTAGGATTTAATAATGCCAGACTAATATTAAAATAAAGTTTTAAATTAAGAATAATTAATTATTGGTCTAATGCAATGAAATGATTTGATTTGACGGATGAAATGTACAATGGGTGTCCACACTATGTGGCTAAGGCGTTGGCCTGCTAGCCAGGGGGTCGGGTGTTCGATCCCTGCATTGGCCGAGAAAGTTCATCTCGATTTTCTGACGTGTCCCCCCACCCGCCGTGTACACATTGGAGTGCACGTAAAAGATCCCTTAGCAGTTGGAATTCGATATTGTTGAAAAAGCTCTATACGATGACTAAATGTGCAGATTGTATCCACCCACACTGCATGTTTTTCTTAACAATGAAAGGGTGCCGTTTTCAATTTTCGATCCTTTTATTCTTCTACTCATGATATTTTGGACTGTTGATCGATGGTTTCATATAAAAGACTACCGATAAGACTCTTTGTAGAAGAAGTTCCCCAAGAATATTATGTTGACTTTAAGAGAAAAGGACCTTTAAAAATGCTCCAAATCGTAAAAATACGACTTTTTGGATTTTCGATCTCTTTTTTCTGCTACCCTTGATATTTTAAAAAAAATGATACAGTGATTTGACACAACAGGCTAGCTATTAGACTTTCGATTGACAAGTGTTTCACCACTTATAACCAAACTTATTGTGCCCTAAAGAATCAACAAATCAGCATGCTTATCTCTGCTTACCCTAGGCAGAAAATGCTCATCTTTGCACCCAATCATGACATCGACCTAGTGAACGTCTACACCAAGATTGAACATTCTAGCTCAATTAGAAGGAGAGTTATTGTGTTTCAAAGTCTCGGCCCTTCAAATTGCTACTACTTTTCATATTCACTTCAAAATGGCAACCATCAGTTGACCTAAATCAAAATTCTGCTCCCAGCGATTTTTGGGCCATCCTTCAGGATTTAGAAAATATAACTCCCTTGTCTGTAAGTAAGATAGCAAAAAAGCCTTAGGGATTTTTCATGTTTCAAGATGGTGGCACTTCCGGTTCGATCGACAAACTCCATATTTTGTGTAGAAATCAGTAATTACTTGTCGAGTATCGAAAATCTTTTTTAGGTCATTCTGACCTATATTTCGACGATTTTTTTTAAAAACTTTGATCCTTAATTTCACCAAGTGGAGATAATTTAGAAAATTTATAATAATATTTTTGAAGTCACATGGGTAAGATCTACTTATATACTAAATTTCATGAAAATCGTACAACTATTAAAGAAGTTGTAAAATTGGTCTAAACTTCGGGTTCGAAATCACAGCGACGAATTTTCGAAATTCTAAAATGTGAAACTGCAGATGAAATTGATTTTTTTCAAGGTATTCAAAGAAAAAAGAATTAGTAAAATCGGTCAAAAAATAGCAAAGTTACGACTATGCATTGTCAGTTTTTTCGTTCGTAAAATTCGGTGATTTCGAATTCGCAAAACGTCTTCAAAATATATTTAATCAATAGCCACCACCCATTTTTTTTTGGGGGGGGGGGTAGGTGAAGGTTTCAGAAACATCCTATGGTTAGATTCTGTGAAATCCGATTTGCAGGAAAATTACAGTAGTATGAGGGCCTGTACAGCCATGCACGTGCGCGCATGCCCGTGCATGTATGCGCGTGCACGTGACCTTGCACTGGATGACCTTTAGCACGTGCGTGACCCCTTGCGTGACCTTTAGCAGGTGCGTGAACCCTTGCACGTGTACGTGTGATTGCACGTGCCTGACCCCCTGCACGTGCGTGACCCCTTGCACGTACGGAGAGAAAGAGGGCGCGCGCGGGAAAAGAGAGAGAGAGAGAGAGAGAGGACAACGAAGACAGAGAAGAGGGGGGAAGGGGAAACAACTCTTTTACATTGATTAAGTTGGCCCTGAAAAGGGCCGTTGGTCCACACAATGTGTGGGTTAGCAGGAGCACTTCGGCTGCTCCCACCGATTCGGCTTCTTGGTACATTTCACCGAATGCTTTGACCGCCTATGACAGGTGTTCCCAATTTCGGTCCCACACCAAAAACACACCAAGTAATCGGCATCGGGTCGATTACCCTTAAACATGGGGTAATACCCCCGACAAGTGGCACAAAATCGTTTGTCTTTTCGATCCATGGTGTTTGTGACTTCTTTGGGCTTTGACACTCCTATTTATAGTTCGAGACGGGACGAGTCTAAGGTGTTGGGACGATACCATTTTTCACCAATCAGAAAAACATGACGTCACATGACGTCACAGAAAACAGACACGTGCTATGTTGTCGACATTTTATTGAACATATTTACAAAGCATTTTATTCAACACAAAATTGAACACAAAGGCATAGAACACAAATTTAATTGAACTTGAACATATTTACAGAGCAAAAAAGCATCGACATCGTTGTCCCTTCTTCTGGTCTTTTTGCAAGTCGGGAAAATGATCCCTAGCCCATTGTTCGATGAGTATATCGTTCACACGATACACGTGCCCGAACACCGAAAGGGCGTGCGGGGAGGGAACGTGAAACCGATGACACAAATAATACAAACAATAATGGCCACAGACGACACTCTCGAGTCCCGGAATCCATCGGGGTTGGTAGTGGAGTTGTAGATCTTGGTCGAAAGGCTTCTCCGTAAACATCAGGGGGACACCCGTAGGAATCGAAGAAGGTAATGTGATCTGGTCCTTCGCACACAAACACGGTCCAGTGTCTACCGGGTTGGTCTTCGTCGTCCGTGTTGATGACGTAGGCTTTGGGGTACGAGGTTGGGCGCAGTATATCCAGATGATTACGAGCCCACACGCCCCCGAACACGTTAGAGGGGAGATGTTTTTCTAAAGCCCGTGTCAGTTGTCGATTGGAGAGAGCCTCACCAATCTGTGATGACTTGTCGGTTGGCGTCGATTTCCAAGACATTGTCGTATTCGGCAAACAGAACAAGACTGAGGTGATTGGTCGGGGCCGCACCGAACTTGAGTTCCAAAGACAGGTTACCCGCTGCTTTGGGATGAAAGTAGTTACGGCTCCGTGGTCGTTGGTCAAATCGAAACAATACAAAGTGTACCCATTGATATAATCGTTGAAAGGGAGGTCCAGGTCTTCTCGGGTGTTTAAGACGGCCACTCTTTTCATCAAATCCAGGTAAGGTGCGATGGCTTGTCGTTCGGGAAAGTTGACGTCGTATTCGTCCACAATTTCCCCGTTCTTGGTCAATTTGATGTTTTGCAATTGATTGTGTTCGAATTAATTGGAAGGGATTTCTGTTTTTTCTTCCGTCGTGGGCGGTGTTGCGTACCATACCCACGATTAATCTCTTGGGCAGACTTTCGTTGACAAACAAATTGTCTAGGACGTGACTGGCACGATTGTCGGGAATGACCATGTCGCGGACCACCACGCGTTTCAGGGGATACTTGGCGTTGGACGATTGAAGTTGCGCGGCCACCCGTGTGTAGGTACTGGGAGCCAGAGTGACGAACGGGATATCCAGGTAGGCTTTGGTGAACTCGACTTTGTAGTCTTCGGACGATTGAAGTTGCGCGGCCACCCGTGTGTAGGTATTGGGAGCCAGAGTGACGAACGGGATATCCAGGTAGGCTTTGGTGAACTCGACTTTGTAGTCTTCGGCATCGTTGCCTTCGCCGTACATCAGAAAAAATTTCGGGGATTGCTTTTCCAATTTCAACCGCAGGTCCACACCGTCCAGCAGATACAGATCTTGTAAACACATGTCCAATTGTAGACGCGACTGCTATTCAAAGGTGCGACTGGCAGCGATGGTTTTCTGGCGTTGTTCCAATCCTTTGTATTTCGGAGCCTGTCGTCCACCTTCCCCGGCGGTGGCGACAGATTTCGTGGAATTGAACTGCCCGGCGGTATCTTTTTCCCACAGGACTTGTTTCGACAGGTTGTCGTTCTTGGCTCCCTTACCGAAACTCAGCAAATTCTCCAAGTAAGCCCGGTAGGGATAGGTGGGCAGAGAGGTGGTGACCAAAGTTTCGGCAACCTTTCCCAGGCGTAATTTGACATCTTTAAACAACGAATGAAACAAGTTGTTAATGGGTGCGACTTGACTATCCGCGTCCAGGTCATCCCAGTTGTTCTTCGTCACCTACAGGGCCACGTGCAGTGTCATGTTGGCCAGATCGATGAAATCGGTGGTGGCATTGGAAATATAAAATTCGATGGGTCCGTCGTGGTTCAAGTCGGGCGTCAGTGGATACTTTCTGATTTTCGTCACCTTGTTTCTGGCCGTCTGCGTGTCGGGTACACTGAACAAATCCTGCAATTCGTCTCGCGCGCAGGGACAGGAATCATTGCGCATTACCTGCGTAGCCATGGTCGAAGATATCTAGTTTACGTCGCTTGTGAGAGGTGACCTGTGTCTTCTTCTTCCTCTTCGGACGATGTGAAGTGGACGGGGTTCGTGAGGGGTCTTTTATAGGTTCCAGGTGGGCGACCACGTTCTTGAGTGTGTCGGACATCGTGTTTGACACCGCGGGGCGAAGCGTGTCCTGGGCGACTTTCTTCCAGTTCCATTTTTCACGACCACTGACGGCGTCGAGCACGCTTTGCGCCACTTTGGGTAATACTTGGGCCACATTCTTTTTCACGGCAGCTTTACCGGCCGACCACAAGGTCTTCCCAACCGATTTGACGGCATTCAATAACCCCGACCATCGACCGGCACCCTGTTGTCTCAGAATTCCTCCCCTGTAAACCACCAGACCATTGCCAGCCCCTCGCTGTCTGAGCACTCCACCTTTGTACACTCGAATCATCATCGGTGGCGAAAATGAAGTTGGGTCACCACCTTACCGTCGAGAAATGGCACGGCTTTCCCCATTCCGTTCCTTATATAGAGACCAATGGAGCTTAGTCGACTGTACTTCAGAGGTGAGTAGTGAATCCTGGCGGGGCGGTGATACAATCGTCGACTGGGAATCACGTCCAACAAGGTAGCCTTCACGTCATCCACGGTCTGGGGTTCGATAATGTCCGTGTAGATGTAAAACAGATCGTACTGGATTTGGGGTGTGGTGGGCGTAGAAATACCATAGACTTTGGCCATCATCGCCGGTCATATCGATTGACTGCAGGGCAACCAACAGTTCGTTTCCAGGCCATCCCAACATGGAGACGATGGGTCCACACAGACGAAGTTCGATTTTTGGCAACACGTCAAAATACAAAAGCGCTTGCACGTGATTGATCTTCAGATACACTTTGTCGTTGGTGCCGTCTTTCTTGAAAGACACAAAGGAACCTTTTTGTGCGGCCCCTTGGCGCAACGCCTCTCGAGTTTCGTACTCGTCCTGCTCTTTCTTCTCATGGTCGGTCATGTCCTTGTTATTGGGATCCAAACGAACGGGTTTATGGGCCAAATGGTTGTAGATGGGAGGCAGGTACCACAACACCTTCAAGTGTTTGTTTAGGACATCCAGGATATGCCTCAGCGACTCGTAGTCGCCACTCTTGATGTGCGTTTCCATTTCGATAGATCCCTTGATCTCATCACCCTTTACACCTTTGAAACAATGCGACGGGTCGATCTTGTGGGCACTGTAGAAGTCCTGGCATATCTTTACTTCGGGTTCGTCGCTCGGGGGCGACCATGGATGAATGCGTAAGCCGATCGTGTTGTCTCGGTGATCGATGTTTTGCCATTGGTCAGGTAACGTGATCATGAACAGACCCACTTCCCACTCCCGATGATCGACGAGAAGTGGCGGGTCCAGATGTGTATGATACGTGGAGACTTTGTTGTCGGGATACCACGACATGGAACTGTCACTAGGGAGCGTGAGGTAAAAGGGCCGGTCGTTGTTCATTATGTTTGGTTTTCAAGGTTGGAGAAGGTAACAGGTAACCCAAGGCACTGGAGAGCAAGGCCGTCCACAACATGGTCTGCGATCCGTCGGGTTTGAAAGCCAGTTGGGACAAAGAAACTCCCGCCACGACGTACACTAAAATCACTTGACAGAAAAAGACGATTTCCGCTTGTGGCACACGTTTTCCCAAGAGTGACCAATTGTGGGCACTCGCGGACGTAGACGTGGTTTCGTCTTGCATGTTGACTGATGTCGGCGTCTCTCGCTCCTATTTATACGTTTTGGAGACTGGTCCTGTCAATCCACGAATTAAAACTTGCCGGATAGCCCAACCATTTCACCAATACTTTGTCTTTTTTTCTTTCGAGTACTCTTTCGATGGGAAAGATCTCATCGTCGTTGACTTGGACCGCTTGCAATTCTTTGGGATAGAAGGTGCCCTGTATGGGTTCGCCCCTTTCGTCCAACAGTTTGTAACCGGGACCGACGTTGGGTGCGACGTTGAACGTTTCCAGAGTCCAGTTGGGCCAGTAACCTTTGTCGAAGGCACCATGTTTCGGTAAAGCCAAACGTACGGTCGTACCAATGTCCATTGATTTTTTCTTTTTCGGGGGTCGTGGAGGAGGCGTTGTCAACATCCACTCGTGTTCGGGGCGAACGTCTTTGGGCGCCATACCTATGGTCCGATGTCGTCTAGCATTGTAAGCCCGAACCAGGTCGTCTAGCACGTTGATGTACCGTTGTGTTTGTCGATGAGTAAAGTATCGCCACATGCGTTCTTTCAGAGTCCGTTGAAATCGTTCGACCACACTGGCTTTGGTTTCGACGTTGTGTGTCACGAAAAAATGAATCTTTCTCTTCTTCAGGTACGCTTGCATTTTGCGATTGAGGAATTCGGTACCTTTGTCCGTTTGAAGTCGCAGGGGTTGTCGACTTTGAAAGATTTGACGAAAGGCCTCCACCAAACTGTCCCCCGTCTTGTTTTTGAGGGGCAACACCCAAGCGTACTTGGAAAACACATCGATGACGCACAGCAAATACCTGTATCCCTCATTCTGTTTGGCCAAGGCCGACATATCGCTCAAGTCGGCTTGCCACTGATGATCTATGCCGGCCACCACCGTGGGAGACCGCGAGAATTTCTTTTTCAATGGTTTGTGCAAGGTATACGCCCTTTGTTGTTTCAACCATGCCTTGACTTTGTCCAAGGACACATCGGTAGCTTTGTGAAGTCCCAGAGCGCCACCGAAAGCGGCCGGGTGGTTCGGGTCGTAATACACTTTCTTCAGCTTTCGTTCCATGTTTCAGCAGGTGTCCCTATGAACAGGCTATTTATAGTTTTTGCAAGGAGAGCCATCTTCTGGTAGGTATACTAGGGGTATCCGTACTGGAGATTTTCTTCTTTCTCGGGCGTCGCGGCGGAGTTCGTGTCGGTGGCGTGGACAACACGTTCCATCGTTCTTGATTCCCGATGGCTTCGCGCGGTACGTTCGTGGCCTTCAAACTTTGCATCACGCCAAACCATCCCACGGGAGCCTGGGTATTCTTTCGCCGACGAACCAAATCGTTCACAATGTCAATGGCATTGGTGTTGGGTACGGGTACCCCATTCCGAACCAATTCCAAGTTCTCGTTCCAAGACCAAGGTGTCTTCTCTTTCATGTGTTTCAACAAAAGGCGAGCTCGGTGTTGATAGGGTCGAGGGACCGACTCCAGGATGGGTGCCTCCGAAGTTTCTTCTTTTGGCTCGGGTATGTTGTCGTCCAACAAGGGAACAACCTGTTTGCGTTTCCTTTGCATCGTTTGATAACGATGTAACAACTGTCCGTACCGTTGCATTTTATTTTCGTCGGTTAGGGTGGGATCGTTTTGCACGTGTTGCATGTCTTGGTGGACATTTTCGACGGCCTGCTGCAGTGGATCTCGATCGTACACGGGTTCGACTGGCCTGACTTCGACGGGTTTGACGTCATGGAGTCCCTCGAAGGGTACCAGTTTCATTTTCTTGGCGAATTTCATCTTTGGGAAAGGACCGAAACAATCGGGTGAAGAAACCCCCTTTCTGTTGCTTCAGAAGTCGCCGACGGGTCTTCCAAGGTGTTTTAGACGTGCCCAAACGTCGTAACAAGGTTGCGTCCTTTTTCAAGCGCTTGACTTCTTTGTCGGTCACAGGAACGTTGCCGCGAATCAGGTTTCCAATACACTCACACACACCGTCGACAATGGGTTGGGTCTAGAGTAAAAGGGGACGGTCTTTCGGTGCAGTGTTCAAGAGATACCGCAGTGTCTCCATGACTGAGCTAGGGGTCGTTCTCCGGTCCCCTTTTTATACCTTTCTGTTCTCTGGGTTATCCACCAAATAGTTTAGATAGCTCGGCAGCCATAGCGTTCGCTCTATCGCGCTGTCTAAGGAAGGGATGTTTACCACCCTGTTGTCCATCCAATAGTTTAGATACCAAGGGGGCCAAAGCTGGGAGGGCCATGGCCAGCAATGCCCCGATGGCACCGCCCTGTTGATCGACAAGTCGCCGTTTGACGTCGGGTGGAACATTACTCAGTTTGCGAAGCAACGCTCGATGTTTGTTCAATTCTTCGGTACTCAGTCCCCTTCCGCGCTGTGCGGTCCGTCGAACGAATTGATTTCGTTGCTTGTTTCTTTCCTCTTGCAGTCTTTCCTTCCATCGCAGCAAGATACGAATCAACACACCCCCAAAAAATCCACGTCCCCCGGGTTTCATGATCAGGGAGAGTTTTTCGGTCGTCGGCATGTTTCTCTCCGTCAGTTGGGTCAACACTTGTCGATTTCGTTCCACCCATTTCTTGTGTTGAGCGTGCAGTGGCTGAATGTTACCCTTCAGCAAATGGTTGGCCGCCAACTTGAACCACTGCAACAAACCAATACGTGCCCGACCCGTATTCTTGACCAACTGCCCATAAGCCATATCGGGAGTCAGATGTTGTAACTTGCGAATGAAGGACTTGAGTCCTTTCATTGAACTCTTCTTTTCTCTTCGTGGTCTGCGAAAGATCGGGGAGAGAGACCGAGCAGGGGAAGGTGGTGACGTGGGGCGTGGAGGTGTGACCGGTAAGGTGAGGCGTGGTGGTGTGGCCGGTAAGGGAGACATGGGACTCGTGGGTGGTGTCAACGATGGGGGTGACCACTGTGTTCTGGGGGCCCACATTCTCGGGCGAGTCTGACTTCGTACCGTGGGATCACGGAGGTCCGGTGCCAACGTCGGGAACGTCGCCCTGGGAAGGGTGGGAGGTGGGTGTTTCCTCTGCGTATTCTTCGTACGAGCCATCGTGACAAACAAGAGTCAATTCGAGGTACAGGTCCCCCTTTTATACTTTTTGGACGTAGACGATGGGTGGTTCCTCTTGGGGTAAAATGTTGGATCTCAGTCGCAAAGCTTCGGGAGTGTCGGGCTTCAAATCAACGAGTAAGTAACTGCGAGGGGTACTCGTCGCATCTTCATAAGCTTCTTGCATATACTTGGAACGGGAAGGGTACATCTGACGGGCCAACACACCTATTTGCGATTTGTCACGGGGATTTTTGAACAAAACCAAGTAATGGGCATTCAGGCTGATGGTTCGCTGTTGCTTGTCAAACAAGTTTTGCACGATGTAAATGACACTCGTGTCGTGGTGATGACTCTTTTTCGTGAACCACTTTTACAATATCTCCGTGTCTTCTCCCATCAAATCGTCCACGACTAAGACTTGTGGACCCTTGACTTGACCCATCACGTCGTCAATATCCGTCAAACCTTTGACATAGGTGTAGGGAAAACGATCGTAACTCTCTTGCCATTCGCCATAAGCCCACACAATGCGTTGGGGAGGGACGTCGAACAGGGACGCTTGAAGAAACTTCTGCACAAAGACCGTTTTCCCAACACCCGTTGGACCACTGACTAACATGGTAAAGGGATGTTTGAACGTCACATCCATCTTGCACTGTTTTCCCCCATTCCCTCTTCCCCTGCCTTTTATACCTTCGCGCCAGAACAACAGACATGGAGTGAAATTAGAACACAATTTATTTTACAAAAAATACAAAAAGAACATTCAATGCAACAAACATATCATACAAAGGAAAAGAACATTCAATAGAACATATCATACAAAGGAAAAGAAAAAATTAGTTATCGCGTTCTCTCTTCAGGATCTCTTGTCTCACCCAGGGTACATTTCTCAGGACGCGAGGAATCCAATACACATGTCCCAAAAGCTTCTGCATCGTGTCGTGTGGGTGCCAGTCTTCCACTTCAGCACTTGTGATTTTCGTCGGTGGGTCTCTTGATTCCGTAACACTTTCTTTTGACAGTTTCTTTTCTTTCTTCATCACTCTTCGCTTTTTGGGCTTCTGTTCGTTTTCCACACTGGGGTGCCCAGTGTCCTGGTTCTCCGCAGAGGTAACAACTTCCATAGGAACCATAGGCTGGTCTGTCTTGTCTTGGTTTTCGTTGCTGTTGTTGGGAACGAGCAGGGCAGTCTCTATACCAGTGTCCGACATTGTTACAGGAGAAACAAGCTTGACTAGCCATCGAGAGCAGAATGGAATTTCGGTGTGACACTTCGCTTCTTATAGTCTTGGTCGTGACGTCACTCGCTTTTGATTGGTTCTTTCTTTTCCTTCGTTTTGATTGGTTCGTTGTTTAGTCTATGATTTCCAGGCTGTCCACGTACTTTTTCACTTCGTCCCAATCGATCAAGGCTTCACTCACGTGACAGGCTTCCAACAACGTCATCAGGTCGGCTCGATTACCGTGCTTTTGTCGCCATTGATTGAACACGGTGAAGATTTGCATGCGCGCGTTGTTGGGATGACTCATCTTGGCTTGACTGATTCGCGCTTCTCTGATCCCCAGATGTCTGCCAATACATTCCCAGCCTTCTCCCAGTTTACCGGACATGACATTGATATCCATTTGATCCAGAGACCATCGTTTCTTTTTCTTCGGCAAACCGTCCATCCACTGGCGTATGGGGTCTTCTTTCTGTTCGACAAACTCGTCTTTGCGTTTGATCAACGCTGTCTTAAAGCCCGGTACCACCGTCCAGAACTTTTTCAAGGCTTTCTCGACGTCTTGTCGCCATCGTTGTTCGTCCTCCCACGTCTTGACTTGATCCCGTGGATCGTCCATCATACTGCCTAGCACGTTATCGATGTCTTGCAGTTTCGGCTCGTCCACCCAAAGGTAGTGATTGTAATCGTCCACGGGATGCGAGGGTTGACCCGTTATGGAAGAAACGCCTAGTCCCAGACACGAGTGGTATCTCTGACTGGGATGTTCGTACTTGCAGCCGATACACTCTTCGGGTTGCCTTTCTTCTATAATGGGCAGGAAACATTTCAACACTCGAAAGTTGAGCCATCGTTGTCTAAGTTTCTCGATCATATTTTCTGCCGGTTCGTCATCTTCTTTGTTTGTTCGCCATCGTCCTGAGACCCGCAAGTCAGTATCCATAGGGGTAAGTGTTGCTCGGTTGGCCATCGTCATTGAATTGAACAAACCGCTTGTCATACACGATCTTATATCTTTTGTTCTCGGGGCGTGTCCAAAGACGGCGGTCACGTGATCTGGTAATCTTGAACGGATTGGCTATGACCAGAGGCTCGTTTTGATTGACGTGCCGTACATTCTCCTTCATGATGGCGTAATTCAGCTGCTGGGAGGCACGATAATTCAAGGTGAATCCCCGGACTTTACATACAGTTTTTCCATCGCTCTGGCGGTATGCGTAATTCTTTGGCCCTCCGCTAACAAATTCTCGAATGGTGACATCTTCGGGCAACTCGTTCTTCCACTGACCCAAACTCGAACCTTCCGGGGGATTCCATGACGTGGTGTGGTATTGGTAGATGACGCTGTCGGTGTCAAAATAGCATACCCTTTCTCCCAACTTTTCCAAGACAGAATAGAGTTTCAAACGAGCCTGGGCAGTGACAAAGGCGGCGATAACCACGTTGGTGATGGGGCAGGGTGCCACGTGTTCTTCTTTTTTCAACGTTTCCATCAAGACCATGTTATCGTTGACTAACTGCACATCTCGTACGGTTTGGGTCACGTCCAACATTTTTTCAAAATAGACGCTGGGCTCCGTGATGTACTCTGTTTTGGGAAAGTTGTCTCTCTGTCCGAATTTACCCCATGCTGTGTTCAATTGTAACTTGCTAAACGCCCGCATCCCTTTGTTGGGTTTTATCGACGCGGGATCCAGACGAATACCTTCCGTGTCGTACACGTCGTTGACGAAGCGGGCCTTGTCTTCTTCGGTGTGACAGGTGTCGGGATAACCGCTACTTTCCATCTTCTTCTTCTTCAGGTAGTGATTGATGTACCCCGTAAACAGACCACCCGTTTTGGCCTCGGGATCGTAAGTGCTGAATTCTTTCCAGTGCCAAACTTCGTAGACTTTTAGTACTTGGTATCCTAGGGTCACCGCTTTCTTCAGTTCCAGGGTGACAAACGTACCCACCCAGGCTCGCTGTTCGTCGGTGTGCTCACAAGGTTGGTATTCCGCAATCTCCCCTTGTTGCATGTGTTCGTCGACGCAGCTTCGACACAGGGCAAACACCCATTTCTGTTTGCGCCGAAACGGGAGCACTGGATGGAACAGGCCACGGGGCGGCAAGACGGAACACTGGATCAACCCTTCGTACTGCTGCCACTGGTCTTGATCGGGCTGTGTGACGATCGTGGGTTCCTTGATGGGAAAGGTACCGTACTTGCAGATGTAAGGGTACAAGGACACCACGTCGATGTAGCGCATGTCTTCCACCGACTCGTTCACCAACAGTTGGATGGCATTGGTTCTTCCGCCGAAGAAAGCGTTGCGGGGCATCAGAGGTTCGGGAGCGGGCCATTGCTGATCTTCCAAGCCTTGTAAAAATTCGTCCATCTCGGGATCATGGCGTCGTTCTTCCTCTAGCTCACACTCCCACATGACGCGGATGGTCTGCATACCGTACTGCTCCTGGAGTCGACGGTGACGTTCTTGGGTCTTCTGGTACAAGTCCCTCATACTGCGAGATGGATCGTAGGGATGTTTATGCTGAAGGTCTTGGACGGGGCCCGGATAACATTTGGGTCTTCTGGTACAAGTCCCTCATACTGCGAGATGGATCGTAGGGATGTTTATGCTGAAGGTCTTGGACGGGGCCCGGATAACATTTGGGACAACCGTGAAAGGCACACCCGTGAAACTCGTACACCGTACCCGAGGTCTTGTCCATGCCATCTAAACTATAAGGGCCAACTCGGCATTCACTACCGTTACGGGCGTGTCGAATGTTGGGTAGTGGGGTCTGGTTTCGGAATGCAGCCATGGTCTGTTGATGTTGTTCCCATTCCAACCATCGAAGGGCTTTGTTGGACTGTTGTCGAGGCTGGAAGCGGTGCCAGTCCTTACCAGGTTTCGGCTCTTGCATCAGGGCTCGTGGAATGACGACGAGGGTGTCTTTCTTGAGGTAGTGCGTGCGTAACACGCGACTGCAGGCAGAGGCCAGGGTCAAGCTTTTTTCGAAGAGATCGATTCCCGTGTCCATGAGAAATATCTCTCGAAACACGCCACAGCATCGGCGGAGGACATCGACGTCACTTTTACAGTAGGCCAAAATTTCCTGGCGAAAATCAAAGACGTCGTGACTGTGTTGTTGGTACCACTTGTGAAATTTTTCTCGTTCAGTCACACTCATGCCATCCGGATCGTAATCGGTGTCGGGAGGATAGGCGCCCACGTATTCTTCGTTCTCCGGTCTGTTAAAGTGGTGAGGGAAATAACCTTTCTTGAGTTCTTGCAGGCCAAAGGTCTTGGGCATGTCCCGTAAAGCCATCGGTAGAAAGTTGAGGGAATCGATGAATTTTACCGTACCGACAGTGATCGTCATCGCTTTACCACCATTCATAATCACTTCGGGTTGCGCCACGGAATGTTTGTGCAGCGTCTGTAAAATCAGCAGTCCGTCGTAACCTTTAAAGTTGTGAGCCACGGCAATCACGGGACTCGATTCGTGACTGTCATGTTTCCGACCATTTACCACCGTACCGTGAGCAGCGAGTTGTAAAAACCATTTTCCCACATCGTCCAGCGTGTCTTGGCCTTTAAACACAATTTCCCGTTGGTGATTCCAGTACGTGTCGCAGTGCTCGCAGGGATCTTGATTGTCGATACAAAAGTGACAGCAGGTTTGCAGGACACATAGGTTGGGAATGTGCTCACCGGTATCTTGCTGGCATTCAAAGTCAAAGAAGACGAAGCGGGTTAATGCTGTCTGCTGTAGTTTGTCGATTTGGGTCTTTCGGTCTTTATTCATGTCGATGGGTGATTTCAGTGGTTGGATGTAACAAAACTGTTTCTCGGCCGTGTGCCACTCTCGGCAGATGGAACACTCGTATTCTCCGCATCGGTGTTCTTCCAAATTTCGCTTGGCCTTGATGACGTCCCACTCTTTTTGACATTTCTCGCATTTCTTCCATCGATAACATACACTGCACTTGGCTCTGGAACGGGTGGCGAGATGGTTGTCGAAACACTGGCGGCTCACAAACACACGATGACAACGATAACACGTCTTTGTATTGGGATCAGGTGGACAGGGTGGACCCATTGTCTTACATCCTTGGCACATCACGTGACACGAATGATTCTCTGCAGCATTGTATCCTACTTGACAGGTCTCACAAAAATACGAGTTCTCCACAAAGGCGGACATGGAGGTAATGACGTCATAATGTCTGTCGTGTAAATACAGGTTGAGATGTTTTGGTGTGCCTGTGATGTGTTTTGTTCCCCGATAGATCGCCTTCCCAAAGATGGCCCGAGAGAAAACGTTGAGCTGGTAACCTGCCTCTCCTAAATACTTGGCGTACAATTCCCAGGTTTCCATCCCCGCGCAGGCTTGCCTGGCTCCACCGACGGCATCGATAAGGGCTTCGGTTTTCTACTTCTGCCACGAGTGGGGTCCTGTATTGTTGATTAATCTCTTCCGTTCTCTTTCCCATTCAGGCGTGTCTTGTTTATTGGCATAATGACGGGCGACGACAATAGCTCACTGAAAACAGAGTTCGTCGGCATTCTTTATGGTGACGAGGCATCGCTTTTTCTTCAAATATTCGTCGAAATTTGCACAGTGTCTCTTTTTCACGTTTGTTCCGCTACCTCGACCATCGGGAGGGGACACGTGACAGATACTCATGGACATACGTTGATCTAGTCTAAATTCTTCGTTACTCTGTAATACGGCAGCCACTTTCTGTAACACGTCTTCGGCCTTTAACAAACGATGTTCACGGAATGGTAACCAAATAGGTGTTTTGAGTCCCGGGTGACTGATGGCGATTCTAACATAGTCACGGCGTCCAAGGTTCGACGAATTTCCTCGATGATGGCCTCAAAGGTGTCGTGTAGTTGTTGTGGTACATCGTTGGCTGGAACATGGGACCAATCTTCCAAAAAGTCTATCTCCACACACAGTGATTCGGTTCTAAATAATCGGCTGTATCGTCTATCCACGGGTCGTAAAGAATAACTCATCTTGCTTCGCTGGCTGATCGCATATCAATGTTCGAAGCTGTCGCTTCCAGGCTTTTTATTCCTGTCACCATGAATGGACTCGTCCATGACGTCATATCCTTCAAATGGACTCGTCCGTGACGTCATATCCATGCCATTACACATAGATTGTGCAATACTTAACGTCAGAAGAAATGTTACATGCGGTTGTGTAATACTGGATTTTCCATACGTCTATTTTTAGCATCAAACGTACACACATGCGCTGTATAACGTTACATCGCCTCTATATTTAGCCTCCAACGTACGCATAACGTTGCATCACGTCTATATTTAGCCCACAACGTTCAACCTACGATGCATAACGTTATCTGTGACGTCACTCCATGAATGGACTCGTCCGTGACGTCATATGAAATGGAGTCACCCTTACGGTTTTAAAACGACACAACACTCGCCCCTCTATCAGTATCAGAATGGATGCTCCGGTCGTACGCATCGAAGAAAACCGTAGCACCGATACTCTCATGTATCTCAGGGGTCACACTCTTGCCGTGATTACCCCTGACGATATCTTTGTCTTACCTGACGAGGTATTAAAAACACCTCCCAGGAAAAGACCTCCTCCCGAATTAGTGGAGGCCATTAGACGCAACCGACATAAAGTGCGTCGTACCCTCACATTTGAGTGAGGACAACGGCCCTTTTCAGGGCCAACCAACGGCCCTTTTCAGGGCCAACTTAATCAATGTAAAAGAGTTGTTTCCCATTTCTTCTTCTTCTTCTTCTTCTTCTTCTTCTTCTTCTTCTTCTCTCTCTCTCTCTCTCTTTTCCCGCGCGCGCCCTCTTTCTCTCCGTACGTGCAAGGGGTCACGCACGTGCAGGGGGTCAGGCACGTGCAATCACACGTACACGTGCAAGGGTTCACGCACATGCTAAAGGTCACGCAAGGGGTCACGCACGTGCTAAAGGTCATCCAGTGCAAGGTCACGTGCACGCGCATGCACGCACATACATGCACGCGCATGCGCGCACGTGCATGGCTGTACAGGCCCTCATACTACTATTACAAAAAAAAAATAATAACAATCTTAACAGAAACAATAAGCTTTCATATGAAATATGAAAGCTTAATAATAATCTTAACAGAAACCAAAAGCTTTCATATGTAATATGAAAGCTTAATAAGAATAATGATTTTAACAAAAACAATAGTGTTTCACACAGTGTGAAACCCTAATAATTTTAACAAAAACAATAGTGTTTCACACAAGCTTCGCAGTGTGAAACCCTAATAATTATCCCCCAATTGATATACTGTTCGAATATGATTATTGTCAGAAATGGTCATACATATTTTTAGGGTTTCACACTGCGTAGCTTGTGTGAAACACTATTGTTTTTGTTAAAATTATTATCCTTATTATCAGGCTTTCAGACTTTCGTCTGAAAGCCTATCGTGATTACTAAAATTATTATTAAGCTTTCATATTACATATGAAAGCTTATTGTTTCTGTTAAGATTATTATTATTTTTTTTTTGTGTATTTTCTGCAAATCGGATTTCTCAGAATCTAACCATGGGATCTTTCTAAAACCTTGACCTACCCCCCCAAAAATGGGGTGCGAACGTTGTTTAAATATATTTTCAAAACGTTTTACGAATCCGAAATCACCGAATTTTACGAACGAAAAAACTGACAATGCATAGTCGTAACTTTGTTATTTTTTGACCGATTTTACTAATTCTTTTTTCTTTGAATACCTTGAAAAAAATCATTTTCATCTGCAGTTTCACATTTTCGAATTTCGAAAATTCGTCGCTGTGATTTCGAACCGGAAGTTTAGACCAATTTGACAACTTCTTTAATAGTTGTACGATTTTCATGAAATTTAGTATACAAGTAGATCTTACCGATGTGACTTCAAAAATATAATTAGAAATTTTCTAAATTATCTCCCCTTGGTGAAATTAAGGATCAAAGTTTTCAAAAAAATCGTCGAAATATAGGTCAGAATGACCTAATTTTTTTTTTCGATACTAGACAAGGAATTAATGATTCGTAAACAAAATATGGAGTTTGTCGATCGAACCGGAAGTGCCACCATCTTTAAACGTGAAAAATCAAAAAGGCTTTTTTGCTATTTTACTTACAGACTCGGGAGTTATATTTTCGGAATCCTTGAAGGAATGCCTAAAAATCTATCGGATCAGAATTTTGATTTCGGTCATGTGATGGTCACAATTTTGAATTGAAAATGAAAAATAGAAGCAATTTGAAAGGCCCGGACTTCGGAACACAATAACTCTCCTTCTAATTGAGCTAGAATGTTCAAACTTGGTGTAGACGTTCACTAGGTCACTATCTTGATTGAGTTCAAAGATGAGCATTTTCTGCTTAGGGTAAGCAGAGATAAGCATGCTGATTTGTTGATTCTTTAGGGCACGATAACTTCGGTTATAATGAAGGGAGGGCGGTGAAACTTTTGTCAATAGAGAGTCTAATAGGTAGCCTGTTGTGTGAAATGATTGTATCATTTTTTTTAAATATCAGGGATAGCCGAAAAAAAGAGATTGAAAATCCAAAAAGTCGTATTTTTACAATTTGGAGCATGTTTAGAGGTTTTTCTCGTTAAGTCAACATACTATTTTTTTGGAACTTCTTCTACAAAGAGTCTTATTGGAAGTCTTTTATATGAATCCATCGATCAACAGTCCAACATATCAGGAGTAGAAGAACAAAAGGATCGAACATTGAAAACGGCACCCTTTCATTGTTGAGCGAAACATGAAGTGTGGGTGACTACAATCTACGCATTTAGTCATCGTATAGAGCTTATTCAACAGTATCGAATTCCAACTGCTTAGGGATATTTTACGTGCACTCCAATGTGTACACGGGACCTTGGTTTTTCGTACCATCCGAAGGACTAGCTAGACAGCTGTGCTTGTCTGGCCCTCCGTTCTGCCTTACTGACAAGGGAACCACGCCGGGAAATCGAGATGAACTTTCTCTGTGCAGAACTTTCAATTCAGGCAAAACATTTATTGCATACGATTAAGCTGGTCAGTTGGAGCTTTTTTTCAAAAGTTTTGTAATAATCGGTTGGTAATTAAAGTACCGTGCACATTAAACTGTTAAAACAGAAAATTTAGCCCGGTTGAAATGTTTCTTGTTATAAGTCAGCAATTTTCCGAATTCAGGGAGGCTGGATGGCTGAATGGTTAGCATGTGCTCGCTGTATTGTCATTGAGTCAACGGGCGTCGTTTCGATCTCCAGGTTGCACGTGACATGGTGTATGATGTCCAACCTCGTGGGTTTTCTCCGTGTTCTTCGGTTTCCTCCCAACGGCTAAAGACCAGTACGTGCAAGGGGAGTTTTTAAATAAAATTAAAAAACATGTTAGTCCCGAAATGACCTAGTTTGTGTCGAATGGACGTTAGGCCGCATTTCTCTCTTTCTCTTTTTAAAGTTTTGTAATAATCGGTTGGTAATCAAAGGTACTGTAAAAGTGATAAAACAGAAAATTTGGCCCGGTTGTAATGTTTCTCACTTTAAATTCAGCAATTTGTCGATTTTAAGGGGCAAACGTTTATTGCGAACGATTAAGCTGGTCAGGGGGAGCTTATTTTTAAAAGTTTCGTAATATTCGGTTGATAACTAAAGGTACCGTGCAAATTAAACTGTTAAAATAGAAAATTTGGCCCGGTTGAAATGTTTCTCGCTGTAGGTCAGCAATTTGCCGATTTTAGGGAGGTTGCGTGGCTGAATGGTTAGCACGTGCGCTCTGTATCATAACGTCTGTCATTGAGTCAACTGTCCTTGTTTCGATTTCTTGGTTGTACGTGATAAGGAGTATGGTCGCCTTACCAACCTCGTAGGCCGTAACGGCGCTGCCCGGGTAAAATTTCCCTCATTGCACACTTTATGGCGTATGCCCGTCTTCATTAGCCCATTGTAGGAGCAGAACAGTAGGACGTTAAACCCCATTCAATTTCATTTCATTTTCTCTATGTTGCTTATTTATTATAGTGGATAAATATTTTTCTGGTTCTAGCAATTATTTAATTTCTGCATAGAAATCTCTGGCCAGTTTTTTTTATTGCAGAGTGCCATTCTTGTATATTGCAGTCTATGACCCTTTGTTTGAAACATGCTTAAGAAGTTGTCACGATTTCCTACTTATAACCAAACATATTGGAAACCATAATTATATAACATATCTCTAATTTTGGAAGCCCGATTACAGCTATACAAGTTTAGGTTATTTCCCTTTACTTTAAAGATTATTTTTTTGCCCGGGTGCAATGTTTCTCACTACATTTAAATTTGTAACTTTGTGAGTTTTTGAACGATTTTGATATTATGTCTTTATAATTTTCCAAATCTACATATTTAACGTACATATTCAAACAGTTGAGTTCAACCTGATTCAAAAAGTTTTAGTTTTGTTCAAAGTTATCTCATTCATCCCGATTACAGCAACACACGTATCAGTTATTTCCCTTTAGTTTTCAGATTACTCAATGTTTCATACTATATTTAGACTTGTAACTTCGCGAGTTTTTGACCAATTTTGATAGTTTGTTATTCTTATCCTTTTATTTGAGATACTTGATATAATCGATGACACGTGACGATGAATATGAAAGCTTTCATATCTGCATGGGACAGTAGCAGATCTAGTTTATTATTATTATTTTTTTTTTCGCCGGAGCCTATTTCTCAGTGCCTGTAACAGATACCGATCTGGGACCTAATTCTCTATTGGGAAACCATGTGTTGGCTACTTGATAAACTATTTTGGAAACTTCTGCGCAGACCGGAAGTGATCGAATTTTGTGCTGTGTCAAAAAATTAAAAAACGGCCGTAGATTCGTCAATTCTGTACCTATTTTCATACAAATGACGTTTTCGGAAACCCCGAGTCTTTTCTCGGACGATAGCAGTTGAAAATTTTGATATTTCGAAACTTCATCGCTGACTTCTTGCAATCGAAAAATGAAAAATGTGGTTTGAGAGACAATTTTTGTTATTTTTCAAAATTTTCAAATTTGACCTACATTTTTGGATACCTGAAAACCATCCGATTCCAGAAATATAAGTTTCATTCCGAGTTATCGCCCTTTATTTTTCGATTTTTTTCGAATTTTCTACCCATTTTGTGAGCTCGGGTTTCGTTTTATGGCAGAATTGACGTTTCTGAAACTTCTGAGGCATGAAGCCAAATGACCATTGCAAGGAATAAAGCAATTTCAACAATAATCTGTACACTGGAAGGGATCGAAATAATGTCCGATTTTTTGAAAAAAAATGCAAAAAATGGGTATTTTGGGGAAAAACGCGATTTCTCCGTCCGATATCAATGGATTAGACAAATTAGGGTACCATTGGATTGCACTAGGATTGTGCTATCGTATGATATCCAATTCGTACGGATACGATGAGCAGGCAGCAAAATATGGCACGCTAAAAATCAAGTATTTTCTGATTTGGAGCGTTTTTGGATGCCTGTAGCTCGAAAACTTAACCGGAATTTTTTTTTCAAATTTTTTCTATGGAGAGTCCTTTCTGAGTTATTTTGCATGAGAGTCCTTTCGGAGTTATTTTGCATTAAACCATCCAGTAAGAGTTTGAAATATCTGGAATAGGCGAAATAACGGACTGAAAATCGAAAAAAGTCGAAAAATCGTTAAATTTTTGGAAACGTTCTTTAATTTATCTTTTTTTCCAAAACTACTCAATGGCTGTTTCTGATACTTCTGGTACGTAACGTTAAGTATCCAAAGAACTTCGTAAAGCTATCACAACAACGATCGTAAAACCGGAAGTAGTTCATATGCTTCGTTGTCTCAATTGTCATTTTTTTTATTACCGAAAGTGTTATCTGTCGGCACCAGAATTGGCATAATTTTACCAAAAACTACAATTTTGACAGTTATTTTCCTTCTTCGAAAACAAATATTATTTTTTTGAAAATTTATATGACTCAAAGAGTGTGCCCTTTCAAGGCGCAAAAAATGTCGGAAGCAATTTTTTTAATTTCGATTTCATTTTCGAGCAAATTCGATTAAGAGGCTAAAAATGGTGTAAAATTCACCTGTTTACAACCTATTCAGTCTTTTCAAATTTTAAAATATTTCTTTGTAACTTTTATAAACTTGTAGCTATCATCCATACGAAGAGAATATACGTGAAAATTAGTTTCTAATATAAGCAGTTGCCGAGAAATAGGCAATTTTGCATGAGTCACTTTTCACGTAATTTTGGCTGTAAAAGAATCAATTATTATTCGATTTCCAATTTTCTTTCGCCATTGGATGCCTAATGCCATAGTGGACTATTTCAAACCATTTTACCTGTTACGCTGCCACCGGAAATGACGTCATTTGCTCAAAACTTAAATTTTAGCCTTTAAAAACAATATTTTATTCAAATGAGTCGTACTTGTTATTTTTTTTCAAATTATGATATTTGATTCTATTGTTCTATTGATCAAATAGATTGAGCCCATACGATCATACAGATACCACAAAATATTTTCTAACTTGTACGGTTGCAGAGAAATGGGCGATTTTCCTTAAGTCACTTTTCAAGGTTTTTGGAATATAAAAGGGTCAGTTATTATTCGATTTTCATAAAAGTTTCACCATATTATATCTGTGATTTAAAAGTATTTATTCAGAATTCTTATATACAACGATGGAGGGAATAATATGAATAAATTGGATACAGTAACAAGCAACTAAATGCTGATATAAAACTGCTTCCAGAATAGTATGTATTGAATATAAATTTTAAATGATCAGCTGGCAGTGTAATAAAATAAAAATTATTATCTAGATTAGGGTTTTATAGTTAACGGTGGAAAGAAGAAAATGTGTTGAGTAAAAAAAAAAAAATAAGGAAAAACGAATAAAATAATAGGAAGAAAAAATTGTAGCGAAGGATAGGGACATTGATGTGGGTGGGTGGGGGGTGAATAGAGATTTGAATTAGAAAGTAGTTTGGGACGCAACGCCAGAAAACTCAAAAAGCCTAACACGCACCAAAAGCTTGTAAGAATACTTTTATTTTAGCAGTTTCAATGTTATTGATTACACATTTCTCGCGTGACCCTGGGTTACCTATGGATTGTGCAAATGAGATTAGGAGGTGATCAAACTAGTAATAATCATTTTTCGCATATACAAGTTGTAATGGTGATTTGCAGAGCGGAAGCACATTCATTTCCGAGATTTGAAGCGTTTGGTTAGAGCTATATATTGGTGAACTACTGAAAGTACAGACACATTTTTAATTTTAGGAAGATTGTCAATCCCAAACAAAAGTGAATTAATATTCTTGAAATGGTCATCCAATGTATCGATAGTGAGTCTGCGTTGGTCTATAAAAAGGCGACACTGAAAGAAATAATGTTCACTAGATTCACATCTGTTTCCACATAAACAGGATGGATCGTCAGATACATACATGAGGTATTTATGATGATTTAGGTCAGATTTAGAGTTGCGTAATTTAGAAAGAATAATTTTAACGACCTGTCGCCAAAATTGAAGAGATCATTGTATTTAGGTTTGCCATATGTTTTTCTAATTTGAAATTTGAATGAAGAGATTGAATTTGAAGCTTTGACGTTTTCATCAAGACGATTCAATTCTTGTACTGATGATGGGAAAAACGAGTTTTGATAAAGATTAGATTTACAGTTAATACTCATTAGATTATTGGAGTTTCTGAGTTGATATGGTTTACTGGACGCTATAGATTGGGGGACTAAATCCAATAGATACGAGGGTGTTTGAAGATTGATAATTTTGAAAAATAAAACCATTTTATGTTCGTAGTGTCTTTTTAAAAGAGAGGAGAATCCAGATTCATTATAAAGTAAATTATGAGAAGTACCACGAGGAAGGCCTGTAATAGTTCGAATAGCGTCTAAATGTAGCGATTCTAGTTGGTCACTTTTTTCTTTAGTACAGTTGTTCCAGACACAATCAGCGTAGTCGAAAAGTGGTAGGATAAAAGATTTGAAGATGATTTCAAGGGTTTTACGTTTTAGTCGATATTTTAGTGAACGAAAGCAGTTAATGGTTTTGCTAATTTTAGTTACCATGTGGTTTATGTGGGTATCCCAAGTACAACAATTATTGAAATAAACGCCGAGATGTTTATGGGTGTTTTCGTCAGTTAGAATAACATTATTGAAATTTAGTTTAAGGAAAGTAGGTGATAGTTTCCTGGAGAAGGTAAGGCTAGTAGTTTTGGACGGATTGAATGTAACTTTCCATTTTAAAGCCCACTTGTAAATCGTTTCAAGATCAGCATTTAATTTATTTTGAGCAGAGACTTGGTTATCTATTATTATATCTCATGTCATTGATGATTTCATAGAACTAATTTAACATTTTCAGTATCACCGGAAGTAATGTCATTTTGGCAAAAGCTGTATTTTTAGCCTTCAAAACAGATATTTTTTCAAATGAGTCTGATTTGTAATATATTTCAAATTATGATATTTGATTCCAATCAACAAATGGATTGAACCCATACGATCATATAGATACCAACAAATAGTTTTTATCATGTACGGTTGCCGAGAAATAGACGATTTTCTACAAGTCACTTTTCGAGGTTTTTGGTCTATAATAGTGTCAATTCTTATTCGATCTACATACAATTTTCGCCTTATGCCATTTCTGATTTCATAAAACTAATTGAACATTTTCATTATCACCGGAAGTAATGAAATTTTTCCAGGATCACTTACAAGTAACATAAGATAGGTTGCCAGGCAACGAAACATACGCCCACAGCAGCTAAATCGTCCGGGCAGTCAACAAGGGTTGTCGCATATTTTTACTTTTTTTGGTAATGAAACATTTGTAATACACTAAAATTTGATTAAGAGTAACAACTCATTATGTAATTATCTGGAAATCATTAGAATTTGTTTTTTATAAAGTTTTGCCCCACGCTAACAATTAGTATAGGAAACATTTAACATCATGGACTTAGCTGTTCAGTTATCAAAATTCATTGAAAATCAAAATACTTGTTCGTTTCAACACCTTAAACTCTGTGTATCAATCTGAAGTCAATGGAATGATAAGTTTGGCATCTATAGCATCACAAGGATGTTTGAAGTGATCAAGGGAAGTAATTATTTGAAATCCCTGAAAATCAGTAGGCTTCTTCGTCTCATGACCTTAAACACTGTGTATAAATTTGAAGTCAACCGGATATCAACTTTGGCCTCTAGAGCATCCACAAGATTTTTTGAAGTGATCAAGGGCCATAACTCTGGCACTAATTATCGGAAATCGCTGAAAATCAATAGGATTCTTCATCTTATGACCTTAAACACTGTGTAAGAATTTAAAGTGATCGGATATTAACTTTGGCTTTTAAAGCGTCCACAAGATTTTTTGAAGTGATCAAGGGCCATAACTCTGGCACTAATTATCGGATATCGCTGAAAATCAAAAGGCTTCTTCGTCTTATGACCTGAAACACTGTGGATATTAACCTTGGCTTCTAGAGCGTCCACAAGATTTTTTGAAGTGATCAAGGGCCATAACTCTGGCACTAATTATCGGAAATCGCTGAAAATCAATAGGCTTCTTCGTCTTATGACCTTAAACACTGTGTATAAATTTAAAGTCAATCAGATATGAACTTTGGCTTTTAGAGCGTCCACAAGATTTTTTGAAGTGATCAAGGGCCATAACTCTGGCACTAATTATCAGAAATCGCTGAAAATCAATAGGATTCTTCGTCTTATGACCTTTAACACTGTATAAATTTAAAGCCAGTCGGGTATTAAATTTGGCCTCTAAAGCGTCCACAAGATTTTTTGAAGTGATCAAGGGCCATAACTCTGGTAGTTATTATCGAAAATCGCTGAACAACAATAGGCTTCTTCGTCTCATGACCTTAAACACTGTGTATAAATCAATCGGATATTAACTTTAGCCTCTAGAGCGTCCACAAGCAATTGTGGACGCCGGACCGACGGACGGACGGACGGACGGGGGCGACCACAATATACGACCACATTTCAATGTGGGCGTATAAAAATGAATTGATATTGCTGGATTTGGTTGATTCTTCGTCCATTTTATTTGATGTTTACAATTCTTATGTGGAAACCTGTTCGATGGTTTCATTGGTATCGGAAGTGACATATGTTCAAGGGTAACGTGGCACCAGTGAAACCCGTGATTCCTGCATGCAGGTCTAGTTGTATTTCTATTTACATGTAAATCAGCAGCTTATATATTTATACAATTAATTTTTGAGAAAATAACTGTTCCTCTTGAGCTTATATTTTGTATTTTTCATATAATAATAAGACTGTGTGAAAAAAATAATCCATTGTGTGTTTACAAATTTTTTTATGATAATATTTCTTTGTAAATATTCCTATATACCAGTATGCTGTTTCCGTTTGTGTAAATATATTTCGACTATTAAAAGAAGGGTGTGTTCTTACTTTTGAGTTCCTCTGTTCATTCCTTTTTGGGTCTTTCAACTCACTCCCTTATATGGGAGTTTTGCCTTTTTATGGACTCAGTGGGGTGGATGGCGGGCTGGTTTCATGACATGTTACATGTAATTTCAACTTCCATTTAGATCTAATTGTCCTTGATGTAGATGGTACTGTTACTTTTAGGGGCTGTTTTGCATTAGTAGCTTCTGCCATAATTTCTAAAGTAGGTGGGGGTGTCAATACCAGGTATAGTACTGAATCTAATGAATCCACCTGGCATGTCCAACACAAAAACGGTAGATATCAATCCAGTTTTAACTTATCTCGTATCGACTGCTTTCGAAATACCTGTAGTGTAAAACAAAATTGCAAATGTAAATAAATAAGGTTTTCCAGAATTCATATAAAATTATAGTCAATATGTCTAATTAAATAAATAATTATATGCAAGATATTTTTCTTATCCGTCTCATTAGGAGTATGCCACGTCGGATCAATGCTTGTTTGGCAAACAGAGGAGGATTTACCCGTTACTGACTTTGTTGTGATGCTGTGGTAACTTTGCTCTTTGACCCCGGGTATCATTTTACCCTTATAATGGTCAGTCTGTGCCTTACTTAGTCTAAGGATCATTTGGAATAAATCGATGAATGTGAACTTCATTTCATTTTGTCATTTGTTTCTTCGTCAGTTTCATTAGGTGACTTTAATAACACTTAAAAATCAAATATCCCCTACTTTTTTTTGAATAGTATAAATAATTATATGCAAGATATTTTTCTTATCCGTCGCAACTTCAGAAATAAATCTTATGTCACGAATGATATATTTAGCTTGATGGAGTTGACTGTCTGAGGGTTCTGTGATCCAATCAATAATAATTAAAAAATGCAGCTTGGTGAAGTTTAAAACTATGACTTTAAAGATACACGTATAGTGAAAAAGTTGCAATTGATCACTACAGCAATAAATAGTTGATGCAGAAATTGGTCCCTATAGAGATAGCAGTCTAATTCTTTAACACAATTTTGCATGTCAGATGTTCATATTATACGGTACTAACAGACCTTTAACAAATAAATCATTCTATAACACTATTCTGAACGCGTATCCATGATTAATGTTTGTCGTCCAATATTTAGTTTTAGAAATGTTCCCAATTAAACTGAGTAAACCATAAAAACAAAATCACAAGTAATTATTGCACATTATGAAAATCTTTTCAAATAAAGCGACCGAGATAACAAAAGAAATTATAAAGTCATTTTAGACTGGAAACTAACTGATTTCCAAAGGTGATTGCATGTTTTTATAAATAGAACAAGTTGGCAACACATGCAGCTTGTGCTCTCGATCTGTCATCAGGTATTTCTATACACGCTAAATTACAATTAGATCCACTCGCCTCGTAGTTTATTAGTACCAGGAGAAAAATAATAAAGCTATGCCATACAATCGTAGACAATAGAAATATTAACACGCGTTTAATTAAATTTAGTTGTTCTTATAAAATTAAGCCCCTATTTCCATATTAAGTAAGAGGTCTCTATTTTGCACGCAAAGACGACTTTGTGACACAACGTTTGATTGAATCACAAGCGGCTATATGAACATGTGTCAAAGATATATGGTCATAAGGTCATACATAGCACGGTATTTTCACGTAATGACAAGCTGATTACACCGACTTCGACAATGCAATATCATCACAGGTCACAGGTCCGTGTCCCTATTTGCATTAGTGTTATTTGATATTTGAATTATCGTTTGTTATATATGTGGAAATAGATTAGAGCATCTGATATCAATAGAGATTAAAATACATCGTATAATCAGATTGAGGTTGGACCGGATATCGGTAAATAACGATATTGAGTGCGACCGATTTTAAGACAATGCATTTATAGTTCAGTAGTACCACGATAATGTTAACAAATGAAACACACAAAAAGACAAGAAATATAAATAACCGTAGCAAGACAATGGTATGCAGTACACTGAAAAAAACTTTTGTTGAAACAACACAAACTTGTGCATATACAAACTTGTGTATAACCATCAACAAAAACTTGTGTTGTATTTCCCCCAATTTATATCCAATATTATATAAGAAACGTAGTATTCATCAACAAATGAAATACGCTGCATAGACTAAAGAGGGCAGACATGTAAGTAATAGTTATTAGCACACTTTCCGAGGTGTATTGGTGAATATCAGGACAGTTTTGGTCGGGGGCTCAGCCGAAGCGAAGCCGAGGCGGCCCACGACCAAAACTGTCCTGATATTCACCGATACACCGAGGAAAGGTGCTAATAAGTTACTTACATCACATTTCTATCGAGTATTGTGAAGCAAAATGTGAAAAATAGTATTTATTATCGAGTCGTTTCAACCGAAAAGTGACAAATAATTTCAGCTCTTTTATTTATCCCTTTCTGTGCCTCACGTTACATTTCATGGTAGTATTTACACGTGCGTCTTGTTGTGAAACCCCGAGCGTGAAACAGACACGTGTTTGTTTAGACCACATCGTCAAAACAATTTGTCTTTGGCGTGGAGGACTGCGATGATATTAAATGTAGTGTAAAGGAAATTCGAACCTTAGGTCATTCCTGATGAAAGTATGCATCGGCGCATAGTTCGTCCGTTGAAATTTAATTGTAATGAAATTTATAACTTTCTAGGCGTTTTTTTTTTATATCCTGCTTATTTTCAAGGCTTGTGAAGTGTCTAGCAAGAGAATCACAATTAGTTAAAATAATTATTCAATATTCTCATTTATATGTTTTGCATAATAAATCAAACCAAATTATGGAATAGATGCCAATTGATATGTGTAATAGTTGTTTTTTGTAATATGTTGTTATGTTGATTTTATGTCATTGCATATATTTTTGCACTGCCATGTAGTTCCTACCGGTTTGTTTTGTTACTATGATTTTGATCAGTTGTCTCATGTACCTTAGCCTAGTGCAGTACGAAACAAGTAGTTATCATTGCGATCTAGGTCGGACTAAACGTCCGCTTCTTATAGCTTGATAAGTTTCTTAAACGGTATAAAAGTATCCGTGTATCAGAAATGAACAGTACTCTTTTTCGAAAGTGTACTGTTCATTTCTGATACACGGCTACTTTTACGCATGTATTGGAAATGAACAGGACAGTTTCATCAAAGGTTGCCATTGGCAACGAGTAGAAGTGGGATGTAACTATAAATCCATGTATAAAGACCTATCCTTAAAGGGACAATAACATTCTAGATGGCTTGGTAGCTCCAGAAAATATATAATACCCTTATTCTAAGTGCTAGATGTTTAAGTGTCCTACCTGTTGTGTAAATTATCCATTACAACCTATTTTACTTCTCCAGAGGGTTCGAAAATATTTTAAAATCCAAGTCACACTTGAAAAGGTTTACGTTAGACTTTTCAAATCAATTGATTGAATTTTTTCAATTTTTCAAAATAGGTGTGTTAAGATGAAATTTATATCATCATTTAATTTGAATATTCTAAAATAATACAATTTGTTGACCAGAATGAAGATTGGGACATATTTTTCAGTTACAACAAGAGTGTTATTGGGGCTTTAACAAAGATCTATCTGCGTAAAACACACGGTCGATTAAGAAATCGCACGGTAAATTAGATTTGACACCTACGCGTCAGATCTAGCCTGCTAGTCCTTGATAAGACACTTTTGGTGCAGTTATAACACGCTTTTGAGAAAACTCACCAAACAGAGAATACACACCATGTCAGTTGTTTTTAACCTGTCCGTTAATTAACACACCTAGTACAGAAAACACACCGTCGCTGAGATTTTCACTCCTAGCGATAATCAAATCATCCTTAGTCAATTCTCAGTGTAGGATAAAGCACGAGACTGGGGTTATGCTGGGGAAAGAAAGACTGAAGAAAACAACCCGAGAAAAAGAAAAACCGAGGCCGAGAAAAAGAAAAACCGAGGCCGATAGGTTTTTCTTTTTCTCGGGTTGTTTTCTTCAGTCTTTCTTTCCCCAGCATAACCTCAGTCTCGTGCTTTATCTTGCTTATAAACCGTTTATGTTTACATGTAAAATGAAAATGAAAATACATATGTTGGGTTATACCAATATTTTATTGGTGTAAATATGTTGGCGGTATAAATATATTTTTTGTTTTTTTTATGAAATGTAATAAACATTTTGTTAAGCGTAGAAGGGCAATAATATATAACACCAATAATAAATCTAAATAGAATATTCCCTGTGTCATATCGTCTGCAGTGACTGATGTTGAATATAGATCAAGAAACATGTTGTTGATTGGTTCAAAGTTGCACGTGCAAATCACGGTCGACCTTTTCATTAGTTTGGCTGGCGTGCCGCGTGGACACTGTTCACGAGACTTTACCAAGTTGGCAAGTAGGAGTAGACAAACAGCAGATATGTGAACAAACAGGTAAATTATTTTTAATTTATTTATATACATGTATATAAAATATTGATTAGTAATACAAACATTAATTTATGTGAGCACAACCTATGTCATATCAAATGAAAGATAAGCCAGTCGGGTCTACTCAGGGGCTGTGGTGACTTCAATCATAAGTTAGATTATTGCCTATCGTGCTGGAGGACCCGGGCTCGAATTCAGGAGATCGTAGTATCGAAATCGTACACTTCACAGCGCCCGCCCCCCCCCTGTTAATAGCTTTATTCTTATTTTGAAAGTATGTGTAATAGAATATTCAAATACTCGTATAATATACATGTAAATGTTTTTATTTCCATTTTTTTATAGGTCATAAAAGTGAAGCCATTCGTATTTACAAATGAACCTCAAATATACAGATCAGATGTTTCTAATTATTTGTATGGGAGAGTAAAGAAACTAGCCGACCATCCGTTATCGGCCAAAATAGTCGACTTGTCGGCCTAAATAAACGACCAACCACAAAGATGCATATTCGACGACTCGCCGGAGAACGCCTCACTCGACGACCGACTTCAAGAAAAAAACTTGACCAACCCTGGAAGTCTAAAATGCAAGAAATACTATAACCTTCAATATAAATATGAAATAAAGCATATAATTTGTGTTGTTTATTTCCCCTTGTTGCAACTGGATTGTTTCGATTACCCAGATGTACGCGACAGGACTTGGGATCGCCTGTCAAATCTCGTGGGTTTTCTCCGGATTCCTCCAACGTCCTTAACCCTACGCGCAACGAATTATTGAAATAAAATTGAACGACGTGTAAGTCCCGAAATGACCTGGTTTGCTGGTTTGTGTCGATTGAGCGTTAAACCCTATCTCCCCCACACTATAGGACAGAACAGCGCTACTAAGAAGTTAAACCCCCGTTTAATTTCTAATTGAAAGTAGGGTACCTTTAATGTCGTACACGGAAGTGTTATTTTGGCGAGCACGTCAACAGATTGTTAAAAACTCAAATTTTACCCGCTATATTGATCATGAGTATATCCCAGAATTCCCACAAGAAAAACCCTATTCCATGTTTTCTTATGGGGAAATAAAAACCTGCAGTGAAAGAATAACCCGGTACGGGTTAAAAGAAAAACCTCAGAAGATTAACCCGAAATTCCCCTATATATATTCAAAGCCGCCCCCGACTTTAAGATCGCAAGTTATTCCGAGCATAGAATTTACCCCAAAGATCAAAGAGATTTACCGTTACAGGTTTATAACCCATGTTAATTAACACACCGTATCTACAGAGTTTAACCTCTTTCTATTAGATATATTGCCATAATTAGAATTTTACCGAGTTTCGTACAAATTAAACCAAGTTGGTTGTTATATATCACACTATAGCTACTTCATAGTGATAGTAACTGTAAATTTTCCCACGGTTAGACGCCTCTGACCAATCAAAAAAATTGTTGTTTGTTCATGTACACCCTTCAATCGAGGATTTTCTATTATTTAACTATAAGTGTGTGTTTTAATGGTTTCCAAATCAAAAAGAATTTACATAACTAGAAATAAATATGACACTACCGTTAAAGAAATGTGTAGAATTCGGATTCTAAAATATCGGTATACAATTGAATATCATCAAACAGGACGTCGCACCTGTACCTGACACTATTCTAATCACGCGCAAAGGACAGCCGACCACGCCCCCTCGAATTTCTTTCTCACATTCAACTAATTTACGCTAACTTTATTACAAAAAACATCGTCCATACTAATCAAACAATCAACAGTAATCATACGATCATACAGACAATACGATTAAATTTAGTACAAAAACATTGGTGATTCGATCTGAAATCAAATAACAAAATAGTCAACGAGTATTTCTTCCATACGGTTTGCGCTAACTTTATTACAAAAACATCGTCAATACTAATCAGACAATAATCATACGATCATAATAAACAATATGATTAACTTTAGTACAAAAACATCGGTGATTCGATAACATTATAGTTAACGATTATAGAGCTATTTCTTCCATATGATTAAATTGTGTACGAGTCAATTATTAGTTGTTGTCGACATCACCAATAGTTGTGGATACGATTAAATTGTGTACGATTCTTATTCTTAGTTGTGTACGATTCTTATTCTTAGTTGTGTACGATTCTTATCCTTAGTTGTGGACGACATAACCAATAGTGGTGGACGAAATCGCCAATAGTTGTGGACGACTCCACCAACAGTTGTGAACGACTTCAATGTGGACGACTTGACTGGTACCCAAATGAGGGCATTAGTAGTATTTAGTAGACGAGTTACATCAAACCTAATTTTGAAGTCGCTCAGTGATAAATAACGTGGTCACTTGTGGGTTAGGGTTAGAGTATGGGCTAGGGCCTGTAGATTTCGTCTCGAGATGTAAACAGGGCTAGCTCTAACCCTAACCCTGGACCAAGCCTAACCCTTACCCTAACCCACAAATAGCAGTTGGTATCAAAATATTTAGCACGACGCCGAAGATCCAGTATTGTGCGTTCTCACTCGGCAAACCTCTGAAGATTTCGGGAATCTAAACTCGGCTGTATGATGAATTCCGCCATATTGGAACTACTTTAAAGGTCCCGGATGAAACATGGCTGCGCCCATTCCAAACACAAGTTGGCGACCTATTTGGCTAGCGACCTATTCGACCGATCCAGCTGTAAGATAATGACGAAATTACACTTCTATTCTGAGCTGAAGGAATGGATAAAAAATAATATATTCTACTTTCATTTGATAGACATAACGTTGGATTTTATTGGTTGATAAATAGAGACTGTTGTCTTTACTCTAAGTAGGTTTCCAACGAACAGGTTGCAGCTCGATCGGTCGAATAGGTCGCTAGCCGAATAGGTTCTCAATTTGTGTAATAGCGTCAAGTTTTCCTGTTAAAGTAAACCGGTAGCCGCATCGCAAATGTATGGGCGTAGGTACATATCACTGACTGTCATACATCCGAGACTAGATGTAGTCTACGTAGTTTACGGAATCTGTCGAGATTAGCCGAGTGGTGCGTTCTAGCGGCGGACATGTTTATTTTGGCCTCAGATCACTAATTATTTCCCCATTGACTTTAATGTTAATTCTCGTCTCTTAAACCGGCTGTAACTTTTTCCATAATATTCGTTGGGTAGAACGCTTTCTGCCACAGATGGAGCAACATGTGGCAAACTCTGGCCCAAAAGCATGTAAGAGGTTCACCATGAAAAACTTGAGATACACTGGCTGGAAGTAGAGACAACTAAACAAGCAATTTTCGGCCCTCCCTTTCAACGTAACCAACCTCACAACCCTTGCATCATTCCGCCTCAAAATCATGAATATTCACCAAAACCTGGCAGAAAATGTATTTTTAAACCCTTTTCTTCGATTCTACATGAAAAAGTCAACAAAAATCGCCATGCAAAAGGGGGAAAAAGGGAAAGGGAGAGAAAGACTAAAAATAACTTTCGCTCTAGGGTGACGGCCCATGAATATTTAGTGATCTGTGTCCTATTTTGGGTTTTCAATGTTGACGGAGTTCTGTTCTCTTAGTCATATCAAATTATTGATTTCTTTTCCGATAAGAATTAACCACCACTACCATTTGGGACTATTCGTTTAAATCGTAATTTGCTATCTGACGAAATTGGCTCCATGATACGATTAAATTTCAGATCTGCGTGTGACAGTATGCCTTTAGCTTATTTGATGCTAAGACATTCCATTCAAATGAGGGGTTTTCTATGTTACTAAATATAGATACGGGACTGGGGTTTTATGGGATAGAGCCTCCATCTTGTCAACAAGCATGTGTTCTCAATTGATATCATCTGTACCGTTTAACTGCTCTACTATGAAATAATATATACCTAACCCAACATATAGACGTTTGTAAAGATGTACAAGGAATGTCCACATGGTGTCAGAAGTGGGATCAGGTATAATATAACAGTACATCTGTCATAATGACAAACAGCCTGTCAGGTCTAGATTTGGGTCCAAAAATAGTTTGGGAAGCTGGAGTTGACTTACACAGCAAATATAAATTATGGAAGCAGAAGTGTGAAACCATTTTCGAAGGCCCTCTCAAAGATCTAGATGAAGATGTAAAATGTAAATATCTACTGATTTGGACAGGTGATCGCGGATTCGATTTGTACAATTCCTGGAATTTCACAGATGAGCAAAGGAAAGTACTTGCTAATTACTGGGAACCAGGGATCTTAAAGGGACAATAACATTCTTGCTGGCTTGGTAGCTCCAGAAAATAAATAATACCTTTATTCTAAGTACTAGATGTTTAAATGTCCTAACTGTTGTGTAAATTATCCATTACAACCTATTTTACTTGTCCAGATCCAGAGGGTTCGAAAATATTTTAAAATCCAGGTCACATTGAAAAGGTTTACGTTAGACTTTTCAAATCAATAGGTTGAATTTTTCCAATTTTTTAAAATAGATGTTTTAAGATGAAATTTATATCATCATTTAATTGGAATATTCTAAAATAATACGATTTTTTGACCAGAATGAATATTGGGACATATTTTTCAGTTACAACAAAAGTGTTATTGGGGCTTTAATCGGCTGTTTTTTGTCGGCTTTAGCCGATTGATCTATAATCTAGCCGAATCGTAAAACAATGAATCGGCCACTATGGTATCAACTTTCGGCCTATTTACAAAGAGTTAATTATCACGCTGATTGATAAAACAATGAACAACAAGCCACTACGCCTACGGTGTCATATATCAATCTATTTTCGGCCGATTACAAAGAGGTAATTATTACTCGTGGGTTAATTAACCCATCTTAAGAGTCAATCAATGCAATGAATACCTTCAGTGTCAATCCTTCTCGGCTCATTTCGTAAATAACCAACTTCGTTGAGTTAATTCATGCCAAGTACGGTAAAAGAATAGCCGAAAATAATGGCGGCGTTGACCTTGAACTTCATCATTGTATTTGGAAGTTCCAAAAGCTTGAGATCCTCCCACGTCCAATATAGGTCACCCAAAGTTGAAGACTAGAAGATATTTTAGATCCGAATAGTTAGCTCCTTTCAAACATCTTTCGTTTGATAACAATTCACAAAAAATGTTTTGTCTCATATGGGTTATTAAAATCTACTTTTTGCGAGAACCGGTAACACTAAAAATAAACTATTCTGAATTACAATTGGCCAATTCACTAGTTGATCAACATCTCCCGCCCGTAAATCGCTACGTAATATTTTAACACGGATATCGGCAGTCATATCGACAAAAAAAAAACCAACAAAAAAACCCGACAGAATTAAGCGACACAAGGCGGTGCAGATAAAAACAACATGTGTCTTCTAAAGGTGCGGGGGGGCGAAGAAAAGCCTCCTAGCAGGTATCTCAGATACTCGGTAACGTCGCATTCTGATTGTGAATTAAATAATAAAGTAAATTGTTTTTTTTTTCTTTATCTTATATAAAATTGTATATTATTAATATTACATTGGTAGTTTAGTAACTTGTAAAAAAAGGCATACCCAACTTTCCTGTCATATTATATGCGGCATGCTGAAAAGCATGTCTGTTATTAACGTACGTGACCATTTTCAGCTTTTTCGCGCCAAAATCAACCATTTTACACATTTCTTAGTAAGCCATGCCTAATATGGTAGACGAAGATTTCCATGTGACATTGAGATCGTGTAACGCTATTTTAGTGATAACGGAGCTTTTTGTTATCAATACAGAGTAATTATTCGACAAATACATGTGAATTTGAGCCATGTTTCTTTCGCTATTACAAACTATCGAAACTATCGATAGTTTGCTTGACTATCGCAATTTTTATCGATAGTTTCTTTTTACTATCGATACATACTATCGACAGTCAAACTATCGCGATGCATCGATTGTTCGATGTATCGTTACACCCCTATAATGACAAGTGGTTACGTATAAAATAATTAAACATAACGCTAACGCTACAATATACGTCCACATTCCTGCTTTGATTGATATGGTACTTTATCCAGAAGGCTAGGCGTTTGGTTTGTTTAGCGTTGATGGTTGTGCCTCAACATCAATAGTTGCCGTCCTTATATAAGGAATAAGTATACCAAGATGATCCATTCAGATTTGTGCCTTCCTAACGCTAAAGGCAAAAAGTGGGCGTGGCTCTGCCCCTGGGGGTCGGGACATTCATCAAAATCAATAGTGGACGAACTCAGGCTATAAGGAATACATAAGCCAAGTACAAAGCTGCTTCATTCAGAATTGCGGCCTGTAAACGACAAACACAAAAATTGGGCGTGTCTTGCGTGTGGGAGTCGGGACATGCAGTTGACATCCTTAGGCTATAAGGAATACATATCCCAAATTTAAGGACGATCAATTAAGAATCGTGGCCTGTAGGCAACACACACAGACACGAAAACAAAAATGGGCATGGCTTTGTCCCTGGGGGTTAGGAAATCACCAAAAACAATAGGGGTCATCTCTAGGGTATAGGAATAGGTATTTAAAGTTTTAAAAGGATCTGTTAAGAATTGCATCCTGTAGGCGAACACGAGACACAAAAGCATTGGGCGTGGCTCTGTCCCAGGGGGTCCGGCATGCACCAAAAATAATAGTGGTCAGCCTTAGGGTATAAGGAATAAGTATAAAAAAAAGTTTTCAAGACGATCGATTAAGAATTATGGCCTGTAGGTGACACACAGACAGACAAAAAAAAAATGGGCGTGGCACTGTCCCTGGGGGTCGGACATGCACCAAAAACAATAGGGATTTTACTTAAGGTACCAAGAATAAGTATTCAAAGTTTCAGGATGATACATTTAGAAATGCAGCCTGTAGACGACAGACAAACAAATACAAGAAATGGGTGTTGCTGTCCCAAGGGGGTCGGGCATGCACCCAAAACAAAAGGGGTCATCCTTAGGGTATAAGGAATAAGTATTTTAAGTTTCAAGATGACCGATTAAGAATTGAGGCCTGTAGGCAACACACAAAAAGAAAATGGGCGTGACTCTGCCCCTGGGGGTTGGGCATTCACCCCAAATGACAGGGATCATCCTTAGAGTATAAAGAGTAAGTATACAAAGTTTGAAGAAAATCCAGTAAGAATTGCGCCCTGTAAACGACAAGATGACCGATTAAGATTTGTGGCCTGCAGGCGACACACAAAAAGAAAATGGGCATGGCTCTGCCCCTGGGGGTTGAGCATGCACCCAAATGATAGGAATGTTCCTTAGGGTACAAAGAATAAGCATTCAAAGTTTCAAGATGATACGTTAAGAAATGTGGCTTGTAGAAGACAAACAAATAAATACAAGGAATGGGCGTGGCTCTGCCACTGGGGGTCGGGCATGCACCAAAAAACAATACGGATCATCCTTATAGTATAAAGAGTAAGTATACAAAGGGGGTTGGGATGGCCTAATGGTCTAGAGTGCCGCGCTTCGACCTCTAGCTGGCCGGTCACCTCTGGCTTGCGGTTGTGGTTTCGAGCCTGGTGTGAGCGTATGTGGCATGGAGATAGGGGCTCCTTCTCAACCTCGTGGGTTTCCTCCGGGCACTCCGGTTTCCTCCCACAGCAAAGACCCCTGCGCGTGCGCTAAGATATTGAAAATGAAAAATAGGACTTGTCTGCGATATCACCTTCGGTGGAAGCGGACGTTAAACACCAAGAACAACAGTTTGAAGAAAATCCAGCAAGAATTGCGCCCTGTAGGCGACACAAAGACACACGAAAAGAAAATGGGCGTGGCTCTGCCCCTGGGGATTGGGCATGCACCCCAAACGATAGGGCTGATCCTTAGGGTACAAATAATGTGTATGCAAAGTTTCAAGATTATAAGTTAAATAATGTGGCCTGTAGACGACAAACAAACAAATACTAGAAATGGGCGTGGCTCTGCCCCTGGGGGTCAGGCATGCACCAAAAACAATAGGGATCTTCCTTGGGGTATAAGGAATAAGTATACCAAGTTTGAAGAAAATCCAGTAAGAATTGCGCCCTGTAGGCGACACAAAGACACACGAAAAGAAAATGGGCGTGGCTCTGCCCCTGGGGTTGGGCATGCACCCCAAACGATAGGGATGTTCCTTATGGTACAAAGAATGTGTATGCAAAGTTTCAAGATTATAAGTTAAGAAATGTGGCCTGTAGACGACAAACAAACAAATACTAGAAATGGGCGTGGCTCTGCCCCTGGGGTCGGGCATGCACCAAAAACAATAGTGATCTTCCTTGGGGTATAAGAAATAAGTATACCAAGTTTGAAGAAAAAATCCATGAAGAATTGCGCCCTGTAGGCGAACCCACACACAGACAGGGGCGACGGCATAATACGTTCACATTATGAATGTGGCCGTATAAAAATGAATCAATTAGGCTTGTTTGTATCTATAGGCCAAAATTATCTAAAAAAATCGGTAAGTTCAATCCCTGATTTCCATTTTAATTTTAGTTCTTATTATGAATATTTGATACTCAAACCAGGGAAACTACTCATTGGTGGCGACTTCAACATTCATTTAGATGTACCCTCTTGCAATCCAGTTTTAAGACCTTATCCAGTCCTTTGGCTTAGAACGCATAATCTTGGTCATACTTTAGACTTGGTATTGTCACGTTGCGGTGAATTTGATGTCCAAAACTTATGGATAAATGACCCATTTCTCAATGATCACTATGCTATTCATTTTATGGTGTGATCCATCTGAGGAAATGGCTCATTCTATCATAAAATACAGAAAGATCAAATGCATTGATCACACCAAGTGACATGTTCAATTTCAACTTCTGGTCTAAATGAACTGCTCCATATATACAACAACGAAACATCCACGATATTGGATCAACACGCACCCATCATCAAAAGAAACATGGCGTTTAAGCCACAGGATCCTTGGTTCAATGAAAAAAAACACAGGGATGCCAGAAAAATAAGACGCAAGGCGGAAAGAACATGGCGACGGACCAAATTAACAGCCCACAAAGATATATTTAAGGCGGAGTGTAAGCGTGTTGCATCCCTTGTAGTTACTCAAAAAACCGAATTTTACAACAAAAAATTGGCTCAATCTGGTACTGATCAAAAGAAAATGTTCCAAGTCATAGATCATCGATTAGATAGAAATAATTTCTCGAGATCACTTCCAGAATACAGTTCTACACAGGAACTTGCTAATAAATTTGTTTCTTATTTTCAGGATAAAATAGTCAAAATACGATATGATATATAATATATCATATATTGTAACGGCAGCCGCTGTCAACGAATCGGAATCGTATTCGTATTCACGGTAGCAGGCAGGACAGAGACTGTCATTAGGGTTTTTTTAACGAACGAACAAACATGGAAGTCTCGACTAACTGTGACTGGTTGAAGTTTATTATTATTGACAAAATAATGGTAGAAAGTCAATGGTAATGCATAAGAATCGAACATAGTCATTCATTGCAGATTATGCAATAGCCATCGTGGACCGTACTTTCTCTCACATCACAGACGTGAAAACTGAAAATATACGAACGAAAAAGCTACTTAATATCTAATACATATACAAAATGATAATCGAACGTTATTGAAAGTATCGAATGCAATTCGATTTCATAAACTGAAGAAACATACCTCCATGCGCCTACACAAGTAATATTCGGCTACCATGCGTGTTTGCAGACTCGAAAAATGGCGAACTGTTCGTCACGTGACACCTGACAGCCCAATGTGTAGAATTTAAAGGGAAATTCCGTCGATATGCAAAAACGTTTAAAGGACAACTGTCACATGGCTCCCTAAAATTGATGCTCAAATTTTCAAAATGTCGTACGAACCGAAAAGTATCGAAACCATGGTAAAGTAATATATACTGTAGACCTATCCGAACGACATGTAAACATACATACTTATCAAATATACTGATAAAAAAATATAAATAAATAAATGGACAAAATTCAAATATGAACTAGATTAACTCGAAATGTTCATTAAACTTAAATGTCCAACTATCTACACTGGCTCCTCGATGGAGAAGTACCATTGGTCTCCAACAAAGCCTCATTATTCCTCCAATAACAAAACTAACTTGTGAATCGGGCGTTCTAATTGTGACACTGGGTTAATTCGTTTTCCCTTAGAGTTTAGATTACGATCTCCAACGATAAGCATCACTTTTCGCAAACAATTAAGCTCGTCTGGAAGGAGTTCAAAAACGCGACACAAATGCCAGTTATTCCGCGGAAGATTTTCATCTTTCATCAAAACGATATCATTGACTTTAATATCACGAACAGACTTGTTCCACTTCTGGCGCGGCTGTAGATTTTGTAAGAATTCTACTTTCCAGCGAGTCCAGAATTCGTTGGCTAAATATTGTACACGACGCGATCGTTTAGTTGAGTACATATCAGCTCTCTGAAATTCACCTGGAGGCGGAAGTATCACTCTTGATTTCAGAGTAAGAAGATGATTTGGCGTAAGCGGATCTAATGACGTAATATCATTGAGATTATCAACGGTTAGAGGGCGACTATTTACAATAGCTGCTGCTTCATACATGAAGATTCTCAGGGCTTCATCATCAAGGTGAGTGCCTGACTGATGCAATTAGAGACGAAAGCACGTTGCGAACTGATCTTATCTGTCGCTCTCAGACCCAGACACCACCCATGTGGCTAGCTTATGGAACATTCATCTTAAATTCAAAATAGTCACAATTTCTTTCAAGGAGATGCTGACGAATTCGATCATGATCCATGCGTTCATAAGATTCTCTCAATTCTCTTTGAGCTCCAACGAAATTGGCTTATAGGACAGCGAATGGAGAGAAAACGACGTAATCCATTTATAAAGGAGTCTGTTGATAGCATATTTGCGGTCTCGATGTGGACTGCGCGACAGCACATACAAGTAAACAATATGCCGTATCGTTTCATCTCCTTACGACCTTCCTTTATTATCCAAGGCCCGAAACAGTCTACACCACAGTACGTAAAGGGAGGGGTCGGATCGAGGCGATCCTCTGGCAGATCTGGCATTTTCTGCTCTTGCAGACGTCCCCTGAACTTACGACATTAAACGCACTTATTGATGAAATTATACACAGCGGAACTGCATCCTATACTATTCAAAAAAAGTAGGGGATATTTGATTTTGGGGGCATAATACTAAAATATGCAAATGACTACGAAAAAAGTCACTATAGAACCTAACAGAAGAAACATTTCCAGTTACATGTGACGCCCAAACGCACCAATAGCTACCGCATGGAATGCAGGTGATGCTTGGGATGATCATGGGGGTCAAACCCAAGATTTGCACGACTCTGACTTTGAATGTTACAGTCATTGTGACATTGAATTCCAGGGTGGAAACATCAGTTTAATTGTTTTAGTGACCAGAAAACAAATTTTGATATGCGTCGGCTTACCCAAAATGAAAGGTTACGTGCCCTTGGCATGCTACAGATTGGCACAACACTGGCGGTTGTGGCGCGGACGATGAATGTTTCTCAGTCTGTCATAAGCAGGCTCTGGTCCAGATACTGTGATACACAATCTGTACAGGACAGGCCACGCTCAGGTCGACCAAGGGCGACAACTCAAGCCCAGGATCGATTTATCCGTACCTTGACCTTGAGAAATCGTGTCATCACAGCAAATCAGATCAGCGCTCGTCTTCAAACAGACACTGGTGTGAGAGTGAGTGGCCAGACGATTCGGAATCGACTGCATAGGGATCACCTTCGCGCCCGACGTCCTCGCGTGATCCCTTGTTTGAGAGATCATCACATTCAGGCAAGACGTCGTTGGTGTAGGGATCGTCAACACTGGGATAATCGACGCTGGAGCAATGTGATGTTTTCAGATGAGTCAAGGTTCACTGTTGATTTTTTGGACAGACGTAGGAGGGTGTGGCGTCGTCGAAACTAGCGCTTCCAAGACGTTAACGTCATCAGACATGATCGATTTGGGGGTGGTTCTGTTATGGTGTGGGGAGACATCACTGTTGCTGGAAGAACGGCTTTACATGTCAGTACTACCGGGACAACATCTTGGCAGTCCATGTTGTGCCGTTCGCACGACGTCATGGCCGCCGTTTCATCTTCCAGGATGACAACGCAAGATGTCACAGGGCCAGGATCGTTACAGGTTATCTCCAACAACAGAACATCACCACATTACCTTGGCCAGCACTGAGTCCCGACCTCTCCCCCATCGAGCATGTCTGGGACATGCTTGGACAGAGGTTACGTCAACGTCAACAACGTCCTGCCAATGTCCAAGAATTTGCTGCTGCGTTGCAACAGGAATGGGACAATCTGGACCAAAATGACCTTAGACGTCTCATTAGGAGTATGCCACGTCGGATCAATGCTTGTTTGGCAAACAGAAGAGGATTTACCCGTTACTGACTTTGTTGTGATGCTGTGGTAACTTTGCTGTTTGACCCCGGGTATCATTTTACCCTTATAATGGTCAGTCTGTGCCTTACTTAGTCTAACGATCATTTGGGATAAATCGATGAATGTGAACTTCATTTCATTTTGTCATTTGTTTCTTCGTCAGTTTCATTGGGTGACTTTAATAACACTTAAAAATCAAATATCCCCTACTTTTTTGGAATAGTATATGATCCAAAAACCATTAGAACGAATTTCATTGGTAGTAATTCCTCTGCCCTGACGTTCGGATAGTTCGTGAAAGTGACGTATTATCCGTTCAGTGATGAAATGATTTCGAGGTAGAACAGCTGGGCACTTTTCATCAGCACGGAGATTAGATACGTAAGATACCATCAGAATCGATGAACGGAATGAGACGAAATAACGGAGATGATTTCTTTAGAGTTTTATGGCGAACTTTCTCGGGTACATGATTTTGCTGTAGCGAACGCAAGACTTTCAATTCATCTGCAAATGTCTCTGATTGTACTAATTTGATTATCTATGTTTCTGCGTCCTGCAAATCTGATACAAGCGAATCAACAGCAGTTTCAGATGCAGGTATATTACTATCCTTTCTAATACGAATCAAAAGTAAACGTTTCAACTTCAGGCAATTCGCAACAGCTCGTTTGACTTTAAACAATGTTGAAAATCTTTCTAAGCGTTCCAACTCAAAAGAAGACGATGAACTGGATATAACAGTTGATAAGGTAAGTTGTTTCTTATTTCAGGGTCGTCTGATGCGAGTTCGTGTTGTTCTTCTCCATAGGTAGGTATATCTTTTTGCCAAAGATACTCGGGTCCAGTGAACCACATAGATTGGTTAACTAGTTCTTCGGCGTATATTCCACGTGACGCTACGTCGGCTGGATTATCTGAAGTCTTGACATGTCTCCACTGGTGTGTGTCGGTGTTGTCACGAATTTTCTGGATGCGGTTTGCTACAAAAATGTGAAATCTGCGAACGTCGTTATTGATATAACCAAGCACGACATTACTGTCTGTCCAAAATGTTTCATTTATTCCATTGATATTCAGTTCCTTCTTTAGAAGTATGCTAACTCGAACTGATACTAACGCAGCTTTTAACTCTAACCTAGGAATTGTAATGGGGCGAGGCGGTAAAACACGAGATTTTCCTAAAACTAAAGAGCAGTGAACAAGTTCCTTGTTATCCACCAGGCGAAGGTATGAGCACTGGCCGTAACCTAGTGTACTGGCATCGGCGAAGTGATGTTTTTCTGCAGTAACTACATCTCCAAAATTACTCGGTTTATAACATCTGTTTATCTTAAGCGATTCCAACTTGAAAATATCGTTCCTCCAGCGCTCCCAACGAGGTCGTAGACTATCAGGTAACTCGCTATCCCAATCAACGTTACTGCGACACATCTCTTGTAGAATCTGTTTACCAATTAATAGGAAATGAGCGACAAATCCTAACGGATCATAAATGGAACTAACAGTCGAAAGGATGCCACGTCTCGTAAGAGGCTTATCCTTCAGCGTAATATGAAACTGGAACTCATCCGATTCGACGCGCCACTGAACGCCGAGAGCACGTTCTATCGGAAGTTCTTCAACGAAAAGGTCAAGGTCCTTTATGCCTTTAGCTCAATCTTCAAGTGGTATAGATTCTATTACTGTTTTCGAGTTGGATATGAACTTGTGTAAACGTAAACCGCATTTAGATAACAACCTACGACTTTTATCGATTAACTCTATAGCTTCTTTCTCCGACTGAAGTTCGTCGTCGACGTAAAAGTCATTGCGAATAAAATCTGAAACATTAACACCAAACTCCAACTGATGATCATTCGTTGCTTGTTTCAGACCGAAATTGAAACATCCTGGGGAGGAACCGGCTCCATACAGATGGACAGTCATGCGGAATTCTAACGGCACGGTATCAAATCCCCATTTTTCCACCACAAAAAGCGCAAATAGTCACGATGCTCTACGTTAACTCGAAATTGGTAGAACATTTTTTCAATGTCGCACATAAAGGCTACAAGATCAAGTCTGAATCGACAAAGCACACCTATCAAAGTATTTGTAAGATCCGGACTTTTTAGTAAATAATCGTTTAATGAGTGACCTCGAAATTCGGCGTTACACCCAAACACAACTCGAACCTGTCCACGCTTATTAGGGTTGTACACGGCGTGGTGGGGTATATACCATATATTCGACCGATCGCCTTGCTGCTCGGTATCCGGAACGATTTCTGCGTAGCCCTTATCAATCAGATTTTTCATAAAACCGATGTAATCCTCTAAATGCTGTGGATTCTTCTGCAGGCGATTCTTAAGCTGACGTAAGCGATTCAAAGCGAAAGCATTATTGTTCGGTAATACAGGGTCATTATTTTTAAAGGGCAACGGCATTTCGTAATGTCCATCGGCCGTCACATGAATCTTATCCGACATCAAATCGAGAAACTTCTTTTCTTCTCGCGAATACGAAGTTTGGTCGGATTTGTTTTCTATGAAGTCTATCTCAAACATTTTTTGAAGATTATTCAGATCTATAATTTCATTTACTTCCGAACGTACTGAAATATAGACATGATCCGGTGTAGAAGAATTCGTCGTGACAGGAGGTACAGGGTATGCAAGTGGCGTGTGACTAACACCAATAGAATCAATATCGGACGGACTGGGATCTATCACACCAACTATTCCCCAACCAGAACAACTAGGCGAATGTCCTTGTCAGGCCCTCCATCCTGAATTTTCTATGTCAACATTGGGAGCAAACCTGCAGCCTTAAAATATGTGGGCCAGTGTCTTACCCACTTCAACTCTCCCCAAACGTGCACATACATGTATGTGTATACTTTTACTATACTAAATTGAATTTTATATTTCAAAATAATAAACTGAAATGGAGGCTAATGTCACCTCCGCTCCAACCGGGCTATATTGTGCCAAACACATTTAATGGTGAGATTTTAAATTACCATAACAACAATCTTTTCTATTAGAATTGAACACTCACCCTCCAAAAACCTCATTTTTTCAGCTATTTCTTCTCCCATATTTGTTCTTTTTTTTCTAATCTTATTATATGATGTTTTATTTGCTATGGCATCTAATATGGAAACTGAAAAATATGAATATGTGACATGTAATTAACTTTTAAAGATATCTTACCATATACAAACTGTGTGATATGAAATTGAAACTAGACCTGCATGCAGGAATGACGGGTTTCACTGGTGCCACGTTACCCTTAAACATGTCACTTCCGGTGCCAAGTTACCCTTCAACATAATATGTCACTTCCGGTACCAGCGAAACCACTAAACAGGTTTCCAAATTAACATTGCACACAAATAAAATGGACGCAGAATCAACAAAATCCAGCAATATCAATTCATTTTATACATTTGTTACTTGTAAATGATCTTGACAAAATTAAATTACTCCCGGTGTTAATGCAAATGTTCAATTAGTCTTATGAAATCAGAAATGGCATACGATATCATATAGTGAAAATTTTATGTAAATCGAATAATAATTGCCACTTTTAAAGACCAAAAAACTTGAAAAGTGACTTGTAGAAAATCGGCTATTTCTCTGCAACCGTACAAGTTAGAAACCATTTTGTGGTATCTGTATGATCGTATGGGTTCATTCTATTTGTTGATTGGCATCAAATACCATACTTTGAAAAAGATTTCAAAACAGACTCATTTGAATAAAATATCTGTTTTAGAGGCTAAAAATACAGTTTTTGCCAAAATGACGTTACTTCCGGTGATAATGAAAATCTTAAATTACTTGTATGAAATCCCAAATGGCATTAGGTATAACATGGTGTGACGTTTATGAAAATCGAATAATAATTGACCCATTTATGGCCCCGAAACCTTCAAAAGTGACCTGTAGAAAACCGTCTATTTCTCGGCAACCGAACAAGTTAGAAACCATTTTATGATATCTATATGACCATATGAGTTTTGTTTATATGTGAATTTAAACCAAAAGTTGAAATTATTTATACATATTAAGTTATGCTTGGTTGAATAAAACATTGATTTAAAAAGTTTAAAATGCATTTTTTGACCAAATGATGTCACTTCCGGTGTCAATTTTAAATTGTAATCAACTTGATATGACGCTACGTGCTTTTTGAATCAAATGATGTCACTTTTATAAAAATCCAATCATAATTGACTATTTTACAGGCAAAATAACGAAAACAGTGACTTGTACAGAACTGCCCATTTCTTGGCAACTGCTTATATTACAAACTAATTTTAACATACATTTTCTTCGTATGGATTATAGCTACAAGTTTTTAAAAGTTACGAAGAAATATTTTAAAATCTGAAAAGCCTGAATAGGTTGTAAATAGGCCAATTTTACACCATTTTTAGCCTCTTAATCGAATTTGCTCGAAAATGAAATCGAAATTAAAAAAACTGCTTCCTACATTTTTTGCGCCTTGAAAGGGCACACTCTTTGAGTCAAATAATTTTTCCAAAAAATAATATTTGTTTTCGAAGAAGGAAAATAACTGTCAAAATTGTAGTTTTTGGTAAAATTATGCCACTTCCGGTGCCGACAGATAAAACTTTTGGTAATAAAAAAAATGACAATTGATACAACGAAGCATATGAACTTTGTTTTATACAAATCGAACAATCAAAAATTAATCTAGGACTTAAAAACTGAATTAGCCAATGGCGGCCAAGGTAAATTACTGAGACAAAATTCTTTAACATTTTTGCACTAGTCAGATGACCCTTTAATTCTGTGCATAATACGACTAAAAAATATTCATAAATAAAAAAGTTTTTTGTAAAATTTTAAATTTTCAAAATTTGGCGCCTAATATCTTCGAAGATTTGCCGAAAATCAAAAATCGAAAGTAGTGTAGCTATGTGCCCTGTCTCCGGCTATGCCAAAATGTATCGAAAGTTAAAATTCAATGATTATTGTTAAAATTACTGCAATATTTTAAAATACGATAATTTGGTGATTTCGGACATTTCGCATTGTCGCAGAACGTTCAAAATAGCTTTATCCTCTAAGTCACACCCACTTTCCCCAGTAAAACCGAAGAAATCGTAACGATGCGACACGTAGTTGCTGAGATCTATTCAAATTGGAATCTGAATAATAATAATAATAACTAGATCTGCTACTGTCCCATGCAGATATGAAAGCTTTCATATTCATCGCCACGTGTCATTGATTGTATCAAGTATCCTAAATAAAAGGATAAGAAGAAAAAATTATCAAAATTCGTCAAAAACTCGCAAAATTACAAGTCTAAATATAGTATGAAACATTGCATCCAGGCATAACAATAATCTGAAAACTAAACGGAAATAACCGAAACTTGTATTACTGTAATGAGACGGATGAGAAAATGAAATGAAAATTGCCGGAAAAAAATTAAAAATGACAGGTTGGACAGGCGACTTTACTCCTTGTCACGTACAACCGAGCATTCGAAAACACGCGCGTGCTAACCATTCAGCCGCCCAACCCCCCTTTGAAATCAGACACGTACAAGCCACTCACAACAAAATGGTAAATTAATGAGTTTAGGGCAAAAAGGCGTCTACAGCACCCGGTGTTCCCAGGCGGTCACCCATCCTAGTACTAACCGGGCCCGACGTTGCTTAACTTGAGTGACCGGACGAGAACTGGTGCTTTCAACATGGTATGACCGTAGACGAGAGAAGGTGGACAGAACCCGTAGTTATACATACTTGAATTGACCCGCTTATTGATTTTTTGGGGGGGTTTTGTCGGTTTTAAAAAGCACAGCACAGCACCCGGTGTTCCCAGGCGGTCACCCATCCAAGTACTGACCGGGCCCGACGTTGCTTAACTTCAGTGATCGGACGAGAACTGGTGTTTTCAACGTGGTGTGGCCGTAGACGAGAGAAGGTGGACAGAACCCGTAGTTATACTTACCTGAATTGACCCGCTTATTGATTTTTTTTTTGTTTTTTGTCGGTTTTAAAATGGCGCCTACAGCACCCGATGTTCCCAGGCGGTCACCCATCCAAGTACTGACCGGGCCCGACGTTGCTTAACTTCAGTGGTCGGACGAGAACTGGTGTTTTCAACGTGGTATGGCCGTAGACGAGAGGGGGTGGACAGAACCCGTAGTTATACTTACCGGAATTGACCCGCTTATTGATTTTTGGGGCGGTTTTAAAAAGGCGTCTATAGCACCCAGTGTTCCCAGGCGGCCACCCATCCAAGTACTAACCGGGCCCGACGTTGCTTAACTTCAGTGATCGGACAAGAACTGGTGTTTTCATCGTGGTGTGGCCGTAGCCGAGAGAAGGTGGGCAGAACCCGTAGTTATACTTACCTGAATTGACCCGCTTATTGATTTTTTTTTTGTGAGGGGGGGGGGAGGTGTCGGTTTTAAAAAGGCGTCTACAGCACCCGGTGTTCCCAGGCGGTCACCCATCCAAGTACTGACCGGGCCCGACGTGGACGAGAACTGGTGTTTTCAACGTGGTGTGGCCGTAGACGAGAGAAGGTGGACAGAACCCATACTTGTGCTTACTCAAATTCTTTTTGTGTCTTATTCTCTGGGGAGACGGGCCGAGCGCAGAGCTGGAGTGGTGCAAAACAGTGCGCGCTGTGGTCTGATTGGCGGAAAATTGATTTTTTCACGAAGAATCAGGGCAAAAAGGCGTCTACAGCACCCGGTGTTCCCAGGCGGTCACCCATCCAAGTACTAACCGGTCCCGACGTTGCTTAACTTCAGTGATCGGACGAGAACTGGTGTTTTCAACGTGGTATGGCCGTAGATGAGAGAAGCTGGACAGAACCCGTAGTTATACTTACCTGAATTGACCCGCTTATTGATTTTTTGTTTTGTTTTTTGTTTTAGAGTATTTAATTGTTTTAAAGAGACACGTTAAGGGTTGTTCATAGTTAAATTAAAGTTAAATTTTAAATAAGACCAATAAAATTAGGATTTAATAATGCCAGACTAATATTAAATAAAGTTTTAAATTAAGAATAATTAATTATTGGTCTAATGCAATGAAATGCTTTGATTTGACGGATGAAATGTACGATGGGTGTTCACACTATGTGGCTAAGGCGTTGGCCTGCTAGCCAGGAGGTCGGGTGTTCGATCCCTGCATTGGCCGAGAAAGTTCATCTCGATATTCTGGCGTGTCCCCCCATCCGCCGTGTACACATTGGAGTGCACGTAAAAGATCCCTTAGCAGTTGGAATTCTATATTGTTGAATAATCTCTACACGATGACTAAATGTGCAGATTGTAGCCACCCACACTGCATGTTTTGCTTAACAATGAAAGGGTGCGGTTTTCAATTTTCGATCCTTTTATTCTACTACTCCTGATATTTTGGACTGTTGATCTATGGTTTCATATAAAAGACTACCGATAAGACTCTTTGTAGAAGAAGTTCCCCAAAAATATTATGTTGACCTTTAAAAATGCTCCAAATCGTAAAAATACGACTTTTTGGATTTTCGATCTCTTTTTTCTGCTACCCCTGATATTTGAAAAAAATGATACAATGATTTCACACAATGGGCTAGCTATTAGACTCTAGATTGACAAGAGTTTCATCACCCTCCCTTCATTATAACCGAAGTTATTGTGCCCTAAAGAATCAACAAATCAGCATGCTTATCTCTGCTTACCCTAGGCAGAAAATGTTCATCTTTGCACTCAATCATGACATTGACCTAGTGAACGTCTACACCAAGATTGAACATTCTAGCTCAATTAGAAGGAGAGTTAATGTGTTTCAAAGTTTCGGCCCTTCAAATTGCTACTACTTTTCATATTCACTTCAAAATGGCAACCATCAGTTGACCTAAATCAAAATTCTGCTCCCTACGATTTTCGGGCCATCCTTCAAGGATTCAGAAAATATAACTCCCGTGTCTGTAAGTAAGATAGCAAAAAAGCCTTAGGGATTTTTCACGTTTCAAGATGGTGGCATTTCCGGTTTGATCGACAAACTCCATATTTTGTGTACGAATCAGTAATTCCTTGTCTATTATCGAAAAAAAAAAATTAGGTCATTCTGACCTATATTTCGACGATTTTTTTGAAAAACTTTGATCCTTAATTTCACCAAGGGGAGATAATTTAGAAAATTTCTAATTATATTTTTGAAGTCACATTGGTAAGATCTACTTATATACTAAATTTCATGAAAATCGTACAACTATTAAAGAAGTTGTCAAATTGGTCTAAACTTCCGGTTCGAAATCACAGCGACGAATTTTCGAAATTCGAAAATGTGAAACTGCTGATGAAAATGATTTTTTTCAAGGTATTCAAAGAAAAAAGATTTAGTAAAATCGGTCAAAAAACAATAAAGTTACGACTATGCAATGTCCATTTTGTCGTTCGTAAATTTCGGTGATTTCGGATTCGTAAAACGTTTTGAAAATATATTTAATCAACAGCTACCACCCATTTTTGGTGGGGTAGGTAAAAGTTTCATAAAGATACTGTGGTTAGATTCTGAGAAATCCGATTTGTGGATAAAACACAAAAAAAAAATAATAATAATCTTAACAGAAACAATAAGCTTTCATATGTAATATGAAAGCTTAATAACTAGACCTGCATGCAGGAATGACGGGTTTCACTGGTGCCATGTTACCCTTAAACATGTCACTTCCGGTGTCAAGTTACCCTTGAACATATGTCACTTCCGGTACCAGCGAAACCACTAAACAGGTTTCCAAATTAACATTGCACACAAATAAAATGGACGCAGAATCAACAAAATCCAGCAATATCAATTCATTTTATACATTTGTTACTTGTAAATGATCTTGACAAAATTAAATTACTCCCGGTGTTAATGCAAATGTTCAATTAGTCTTATGAAATCAGAAATGGCAAACGATATCATATAGTGAAAATTTTATGTAAATCTAATAATAATTGCCACTTTTAAAGACCAAAAAACTTGAAAAGTGACTTGTAGAAAATCAGCTATTTCTCTGCAACCGTACAAGTTAGAAACCATTTTGTGGTATCTGTATGATCGTATGGGTTCATTCTATTTGTTGATTGGCATCAAATACCATAATTTGAAAAAGATTTCAAAACAGACTTATTTGAATAAAATATCTGTTTTGGAGGCTAAAAATACAGTTTTTGCCAAAATGACGTTACTTCCGGTGATAATGAAAATCTTAAATTACTTGTATGAAATCCCAAATGGCATTAGGTATAACATGGTGTGACGTTTATGAAAATCGAATAATAATTGACCCATTTATGGCCCCGAAACCTTCAAAAGTGACCTGTAGAAAACCGTCTATTTCTCGGCAACCGAACAAGTTAGAAACCATTTTATGATATCTATATGACCATATGAGTTTTGTTTATATGTGAATTTAAACCAAAAGTTGAAATTATTTATACATATTAAGTTATGCTTGGTTGAATAAAACATTGATTTAAAAAGTTTAAAATGCATTTTTTGACCAAATGATGTCACTTCCGGTGTCAATTTTAAATTGTAATCAACTTGATATGACGCTACGTGCTTTTTGAATCAAATGATGTCACTTTTATAAAAATCCAATCATAATTGACTATTTTACAGGCAAAATAACGAAAACAGTGACTTGTACAGAACTGCCCATTTCTTGGCAACTGCTTATATTACAAACTAATTTTAACATACATTTTCTTCGTATGGATTATAGCTACAAGTTTTTAAAAGTTACGAAGAAATATTTTAAAATCTGAAAAGCCTGAATAGGTTGTAAATAGGCCAATTTTACACCATTTTTAGCCTCTTAATCGAATTTGCTCGAAAATGAAATCGAAATTAAAAAAACTGCTTCCTACATTTTTTGCGCCTTGAAAGGGCACACTCTTTGAGTCAAATAATTTTTCCAAAAAATAATATTTGTTTTCGAAGAAGGAAAATAACTGTCAAAATTGTAGTTTTTGGTAAAATTATGCCACTTCCGGTGCCGACAGATAAAACTTTTGGTAATAAAAAAAATGACAATTGATACAACGAAGCATATGAACTTTGTTTTATACAAATCGAACAATCAAAAATTAATCTAGGACTTAAAAACTGAATTAGCCAATGGCGGCCAAGGTAAATTACTGAGACAAAATTCTTTAACATTTTTGCACTAGTCAGATGACCCTTTAATTCTGTGCATAATACGACTAAAAAATATTCATAAATAAAAAAGTTTTTTGTAAAATTTTAAATTTTCAAAATTTGGCGCCTAATATCTTCGAAGATTTGCCGAAAATCAAAAATCGAAAGTAGTGTAGCTATGTGCCCTGTCTCCGGCTATGCCAAAATGTATCGAAAGTTAAAATTCAATGATTATTGTTAAAATTACTGCAATATTTTAAAATACGATAATTTGGTGATTTCGGACATTTCGCATTGTCGCAGAACGTTCAAAATAGCTTTATCCTCTAAGTCACACCCACTTTCCCCAGTAAAACCGAAGAAATCGTAACGATGCGACACGTAGTTGCTGAGATCTATTCAAATTGGAATCTGAATAATAATAATAATAACTAGACCTGCAAGCAGCACTGAACCGGCTTTCAGGAATCATACAGGAAGTTTATTATACCATAGCCGATCCATTGAGCTACCAAACTATACTTTAGTTGTTTTGCTTCAGCGACACCCTCTATCATATGTAAAAGTAATATTTGCTGGCGAAAAGACCGGTCAAAATTGTAAATTAAGGCAAAATTACGTCACTTCCGGTACCGAAAGAAATTTTCATAGGTGAAAAATAAGTCGAAAATTCGCAACATTTAAAATACAAACTTTGTTTTATACATATCGGGCAATAAATAATTAACCTATAACCCATAAACTGAAATTAAGAAGGTAAAAAACTTAAAAGTGACCCTGGGAAAATTGGTTATTATTCGACAAGGGAACATGCTAGAAGCCTTTTCTTGATATCAATATGATGGTATTGATTCAATCTTACTGCCCATTAGAGTCAGACGTTATAAAGTTAAACGAATAATGAATATAAATCACTTCAAAAAAATGTTTGTTTTGAAGGCTAAAAATACGTTTTTTGCAAAAATTACATTACTTCCGGTGATATTGAAAATGTTAACTTGGTTCATAGAAGTCATAAATGGCATAAGGCATCAAATGGTAAAAAGATTATAAAAATCGAATAATAATTGACACTTTTATAGACCAAAAACCTTGAAAAGTGACTTATAGAAGATCGCCTATTTCTCTGTAACCATACAAGTTAGAAACCATTTTGTGGTATCTGTATGGTCGTATGGCTTCATTCTATTCGTTGATGGGAATCAAATATCATAATTTTAAAAATATTATAAGGCAGACTCATTTGAATACAATTTTAGTTTTTTAGGTTAAAAATACAGTTTTTGCCCAAATGACGTCATTTCCGGTCACAGTGAAAATGTAAAATTGGCTTGACCTAGTCCAAATTGGCATTAGGCATCAAATGGAAAAAAAATATTGCCAATCGAATAATAATTCACTTTTGTATAGGCAAAATAACGTGAAAAGTGATGCATGCAAAATTGCATATTTCTCGGCAACTGCTCATATTATAAACTAATTTTCGCATACATTCTCTTCGTCAGGATTATTGCTACGAGTTTATGAAAATTACAAATAAATATTTCAAAATATGAAGACGCTGAATGAATTGTAAATAACTGAATTTTACACTTAATTTACATTTTATTCGAAATTGCCCGAAAATGAAATTGAAATTTAAAAATATGAGCTAAGGATTTTGTGCACCTTTGCAGGGTGCATCCTTTTAGTTATATCAGTTTTGGAAAAAAATAATATTTGCTTTCAAAAAGTGGTACCGAACTGTCAAAATTGTAGTTTTTGTTAATATTACGTCACTTCCGTTGCCGACAGAAAAATTTCACCGTAACAAAAAAAATTACAATTGGGACCACGGAGCATATGAACTTTGTTTTATACAAATCGAACAATAAATAATTTTTCTGGGTACGAAAAGCTAAATTAGCCGATGGCGGCTAACGCAAATTACCGAGACAATTTTTTTTCTCATTTCTGCTCAAGTACGATGATATTTTAACCCTGTGTAAAATATCATCAAAAAATATTCATAAATAAAAAAGGTTTTCGTAAAAAAATTATTTTTTTTCAAAATATCGGACATTTTTTCGACTACTTCCGGTTTTACGATCATTGTCGCGATAGCTTTACGAGGTTCTTTGGATACTTAACTTTCTGTACCAGAAGTGTCAGAAACATCCATTGAGCAGTTTTTGAAAAAAAGATAAATTAAAGAGCGTTTACAAAAATTTAACGATTTTTCAATTTTTTTCAAAGTTTGATGCCATTTTTGGACCACCTATTTCATTTCAATGGTTTTCATTTTGGATTCACTATATAGACAACCGATAGGACTTTGAGTAAGAAAAGTTTAAGAAAAATCGTAGGCGTCGTTTTCGAGAAAAGGGCGTCTCAGAATGTTAAAAAATCGGAAAATGCTAGATTTTTGGCATGCAATAATTTATTTCCTTACCATGGAAATCATATTATTGAGATACCATATGATGGTCCATTAATAGTTCTATCCAGCGACACTTTAGTTCTTTTGGTCCGCTATTACCTAAGGGAGAAATCATGTTTTTCGCAAGTGCGACAATATTTTTAACTTTTTTTTTTATTTTTTGAATACTTCCGGTATGGTTATTATTTTCGGAATAGTTTTAATAGCCAGTTTGGGCACTAAAATAGCCACAGGGCTCTGTAATGGTATATTACATTATCTGATCAGATAAAATGCCCCTGAGAAATCCTACGTTCAAAAGTGCCAAAAATGCAAAAAATTTAAAATATCGAAAATTAAATTTCAATAATTACATACATATTATACACTGTTAGAATCGTAATTAGGTCAGCTATCTGAATATACAACCCTTTTTTAAAAATCTCTTGAAATAAAAAAATAGTAGAGCAATTTCGAAAATTTCACGATTTTTCGACTTTTTTCGATTTTCAGTCCCTTTTTTATCCTATTCCAGACATTTCAAAGGCTTATTGGATGGCTTCATGCAAAAGACTTCCAAAAGGACTCCCGATAGAAAAAATTTGAAAAAAATTGTAGGTTAAGTTTTCGAGATACAGGCGTCCAAAAACGCTCCAAATCAGAAAATACTTGATTTTCAGCGTGCCATATTTTGCTGCCTGATCATAGAATCCGTATGAATTAGGTATCATACGATAGTACAATCCTAGTGCAGTCCATTGGTACCCTAATTTCTTTAATCCATTGATATCGGGCGGAGAAATCGCGTTTTTCCTCAAAATATCCATTTTTTGCATTTTTTTCAAAATATTGCCCATTATTTCGACCACTTCCGGTTTAAGGATTCTTGTCGAAATTGCTTTATAAGTTGGCATTGGACTATAACTTCATGTTCCAGAAGTTTCAGAAACGTCAATTCTGCCATAAACCGAAACCCGAGCTCACAAAATGGGAAGAAAATTCGAAAAAAATCGAAAAATAAAGGGCGATAACTCTGAATGAAACTTATATTACTGGAATCGGATGGACTTCAGGTATCCAAAAATGTAGGTCAAATTTGAAAATTTTTAAAAATAACAAAAATTGTCTCGTAAACAACATCTTTTCAATTTTCAAACGATAAAAGTCATAGACAAATGTTCGAAATTGAAAAATGTGAGATAGCCATTGTCTCAGAAAAGATTCAGGGATTCCAAAAATGTAATTTGTTTGAAAATGGATAAAGAATTGCCGAAACTATGGCCAATTTTCAATTTTTAGACAACGTACAAAGTTCGGTCACTTCCGGTATGCGCATAAATTTCGAAAATATTTTATCAAGTAGCCACCACATGGTTTCCCAATAGAAAATCTAATTCCAGATCGATATCTGTTTCGATCATAGAGATCTAGGCCCTCGCGGTAAATAATAATAATAATAATAACTAGACCTGCAAGCAGCACTGAACCGGCTTTCAGAAATCATACAGGAAGTTAATTATACCATAGCCGATCCATTGAGCTACCAAACTATACATTAGTTGTTTTGCTTCAGTGACACCCTCTATCATATGTAAAAGTAATATTTGCTGGCGAAAAGACCGGTCAAAATTGTAAATTATGGCAAAATTACGTCACTTCCGGTGCCGAAAGAAATTTTTATAGGTGAAAAATAAGTCGAAAATTCGCAACATACAAAATACAAACTTTTTTTTATAGACATCGGGCAATAAATAATTAACCTATAACCCATGAACTGAAATTAAGAAGGTAAAAAACTTAAAAGTGACCCTCGGAAAATTGGTTATTATTCGACAAGGGAACATGCTAGAAGCCTTTTCTTGATATCAATATGATGGTATTGATTCAGTCTTACTGCCCATTAGAGTCAGACGTTATAAAGTTAAACGAATAATAAATATAAATCCCTTCAAAAAAATGTTTGTTTTGAAGGCTAAAAATACGTTTTTTGCAAAAATTACATTACTTCCGGTGATATTGAAAATGTTAACGTAGTTCACAGAAGTCATAAATGGCATAAGGCATCAAATGGTAAAAAAATTATAAAAATCGAATAATAATTGACACTTTTATAGACCAAAAACCTTGAAAAGTGACTTATAGAAGATCGCCTATTTCTCTGTAACCATACAAGTTAGAAACCATTTTGTGGTATCTGTATGGTCGTATGGCTTCATTCTATTCGTTAATGGGAATCAAATATCATAATTTTAAAAATATTATAAGGCAGATTCATTTGAATAAATTATTTGTTTTTTGGGTTAAAAATACAGTTTTTGTCCAAATGACGTCATTTCCGGTCACAGTGAAAATGTAAAATTGGCTTGACCTAGTCCAAATTGGCATTAGGCATCAAATGGAAAAAAAATATTGCAAATCGAATGATAATTCACTCTTTTTTAAGCAAAATAACGTGAAAAGGGATGCATGCAAAATTGCACATTTCTCGGCAACTGCTCATATTACAAACTAATTTTCGCATACATTCTCTTCGTCTGGATTATTGCTACGAGTTTATGAAAATTACAAATAAATATTTCAAAATAGAAGACGCTGAATGAATTGTTTAAATAACTGAATTTTACACTTTATTTTACATTTTATTCGAAATTGCCCGAAAATGAAATTGAAATTAATAAATCTGAGCTAAGGATTTTGTGCATCTTTGCAGGGTGCATCCTTTTAGTTATATCAGTTTTGAAAAAAAAAAAATATTTGCTTTCAAAAAGTGGTACTGAACTGTCAAAATTGTAGTTTTTGTTAATATTACGTCACTTCCGTTGCCGACAGAAAAATTTCACCGCAACAAAAAAAATTACAATTGGGACCACGGAGCATATGAACTTTGTTTTATACAAATCGAACAATAAATAATTTTTCTGGGTACGAAAAACTAAATTAGCCGATGGCGGCTAACGCAAATTACCGAGACAATTTTCTTTCTCATTTCTGCTCAAGTACGATGATATTTTAACCCTGTGTAAAATATCATGAAAAAATATTCATAAATAAAAAAAGTATTCGTAAAAAAATTAATTTTTTTCAAAATATCGGACATTTTTTCGACTACTTCCGGTTTTACGATCATTGTCGCGATAGCTTTACGAAGTTCTTTCGATACTTAACTTTCTGTACCAGAAGTGTCAGAAACATCCATTGAGTAGTTTTGGAAAAAAAGATAAATTAAAGAGCGTTTACAAAAACTTAATGATTTTTCAATTTTTTTCAAAGTTTGATGCCATTTTTGGACCACCTATATTATTTCAATGCTTTTCATTTTGGATTCACTATATAGACAACCGATAGGACTTTGAGTAAGAAAAGTTTAAGAAAAATCTGCGGCGTCGTTTTCAAGAAAAGAGCGTCTCAGAATGTTAAAAAATCGGAAAATACTAGATTTTTGGCATACAATAATTTATTTCCCTACCATCGAAATCGTATTATTTAGATACCATATGATGGTCCATTAATAGGACTTTCCAACGACACTTTAGTTCTTTTGGTCCGCTATTACCTAAGGGAGAAATCGAGTTTTTCGCAAGTGCGACAATGTTTTTAACCTTTTTTTTTCATTTTTTGAGTACTTCCGGTATGGTTATTATTTTCGGAATAGTTTTAATAGCCCGTTTGGGCACTAAAATAGCCACAGGGCTCTGTAATGATATATTACATTATCTGATCAGATAAAATGCCCCTGAGAAATCCTATGTTGAAAAGGGCCAAAAATGCAAAAAATTTAAAATATCGAAAATTAAATTTCAATAACTGCATACATATTATACATCGTTAGAATCGTAATTAGGTCAGCTATCTCAATATACAACCTTTTTTTGAAAATCTCTTAAAATAAAAAAAAAGTACAGCATTTTCCAAAATTTCACGATTTTTCGACTTTTTTCGATTTTCAGCCCGTTATTTCACCTATTCCAGAAATTTCAAAGTCTTATTGGATGGCATAATTCACAAGACTATCCAATGGACTCTCGATAGAGAAAGTTAAAAAAAAAGTTGCGGTTAAGTTTTCGAGATACAGGCGTCCAAAAACGCTCCAAATCACAAAATACTTGATTTTCAGCGTGCCATATTTTGCTTCCTGCTCATCGTATCCGTATGAATTTGGTATCATACGATAGTACAATCCTAGTGCAGTCCAATGGTACCCTAATTGCTTTAATCCGTTGATATCGGGCGGAGAAATCGCGTTTTTCCCCAAAATATCCATTTTTTGCATTTTTTTCAAAATATTGAACATTATTTCGACCACTTCCGGTTTGAAGATCCGTGTCGAAATTGCTTTATCAGTTGGTATTGGACTATAACTTCATGTTCCAGAAGTTTCATAAACGTCAATTCTACCATAAAACGAAACCCGAGCTCGCAAAATGGGAAGAAAATTCGAAAAGAATCGGAAAATAAAGGGCGATAACTCTGAATGAAACTTATATTACTGGAATCCGATAGACTTCAGGTATCCAAAAATGTAGGTCAAATTTGAAAATTTTGAAAAATAACAAAAATTGTCTAGTAAACAACATGTTTTCAATTTTCGAACGATAAAAGTCATAGACGAATGTTCGAAATTGAAAAATGTGAGATAGCCATTGTATCAGAAAAGATTCAGGGATTCCAAAAATGTAATTTGTTTGAAAATGGATAAAGAATTGACGAAACTATGGCCGATTTTCAATTTTTAGACAACGTGCAAAGTTCGGTCACTTCCGGTATGCGCAGAAATTTCAAAAATATTTTATCAAGTAGCCACCACGTGGTTTCCCAATAGAAAATCTAATTTCAGATCGATATCTGTTTTCGATCATGGAGATCTAGGCCCCCGCGGTAAATAATAATAATAATAATAATAATAATAATAATTTTAGTAATCTCAATAGGCTTTCAGACGAAAGTCTGAAAGCCTAATAATTTTAGTAATCTCAATAGGCTTTCAGACGAAAGTCTGAAAGCCTAACTAGATCTGCTACTGTCCCATGCAGATATGAAAGCTTTCATATTCATCGCCACGTGTCATTGATTGTATCAAGTATCCTAAATAAAAGGATAAGAAGAAAAAATTATCAAAATTCGTCAAAAACTCGCAAAATTACAAGTCTAAATATAGTATGAAACATTGCACCCAGGCATAACAATAATCTGAAAACTAAACGGAAATAACCGAAACTTGTATTACTGTAATGAGACGGATGAGAAAATGAAATGAAAATTGCCGGAAAAAAATTAAAAATGACAGGTTGGACAGGCGACTTTACTCCTTGTCACGTACAACCGAGCATTCGAAAACACGCGCGTGCTAACCATTCAGCCGCCCAACCCCCCTTTGAAATCAGACACGTACAAGCCACTCACAACAAAATGGTAAATTAATGAGTTTAGGGCAAAAAGGCGTCTACAGCACCCGGTGTTCCCAGGCGGTCACCCATCCTAGTACTAACCGGGCCCGACGTTGCTTAACTTGAGTGACCGGACGAGAACTGGTGCTTTCAACATGGTATGACCGTAGACGAGAGAAGGTGGACAGAACCCGTAGTTATACATACTTGAATTGACCCGCTTATTGATTTTTTGGGGGGGTTTTGTCGGTTTTAAAAAGCACAGCACAGCACCCGGTGTTCCCAGGCGGTCACCCATCCAAGTACTGACCGGGCCCGACGTTGCTTAACTTCAGTGATCGGACGAGAACTGGTGTTTTCAACGTGGTGTGGCCGTAGACGAGAGAAGGTGGACAGAACCCGTAGTTATACTTACCTGAATTGACCCGCTTATTGATTTTTTTTTTGTTTTTTGTCGGTTTTAAAATGGCGCCTACAGCACCCGATGTTCCCAGGCGGTCACCCATCCAAGTACTGACCGGGCCCGACGTTGCTTAACTTCAGTGGTCGGACGAGAACTGGTGTTTTCAACGTGGTATGGCCGTAGACGAGAGGGGGTGGACAGAACCCGTAGTTATACTTACCGGAATTGACCCGCTTATTGATTTTTGGGGCGGTTTTAAAAAGGCGTCTATAGCACCCGGTGTTCCCAGGCGGCCACCCATCCAAGTACTAACCGGGCCCGACGTTGCTTAACTTCAGTGATCGGACAAGAACTGGTGTTTTCATCGTGGTGTGGCCGTAGCCGAGAGAAGGTGGGCAGAACCCGTAGTTATACTTACCTGAATTGACCCGCTTATTGATTTTTTTTTTGTGAGGGGGGGGGGGGGAGGTGTCGGTTTTAAAAAGGCGTCTACAGCACCCGGTGTTCCCAGGCGGTCACCCATCCAAGTACTGACCGGGCCCGACGTGGACGAGAACTGGTGTTTTCAACGTGGTGTGGCCGTAGACGAGAGAAGGTGGACAGAACCCATACTTGTGCTTACTCAAATTCTTTTTGTGTCTTATTCTCTGGGGAGACGGGCCGAGCGCAGAGCTGGAGTGGTGCAAAACAGTGCGCGCTGTGGTCTGATTGGCGGAAAATTGATTTTTTCACGAAGAATCAGGGCAAAAAGGCGTCTACAGCACCCGGTGTTCCCAGGCGGTCACCCATCCAAGTACTAACCGGTCCCGACGTTGCTTAACTTCAGTGATCGGACGAGAACTGGTGTTTTCAACGTGGTATGGCCGTAGATGAGAGAAGCTGGACAGAACCCGTAGTTATACTTACCTGAATTGACCCGCTTATTGATTTTTTGTTTTGTTTTTTGTTTTAGAGTATTTAATTGTTTTAAAGAGACACGTTAAGGGTTGTTCATAGTTAAATTAAAGTTAAATTTTAAATAAGACCAATAAAATTAGGATTTAATAATGCCAGACTAATATTAAATAAAGTTTTAAATTAAGAATAATTAATTATTGGTCTAATGCAATGAAATGCTTTGATTTGACGGATGAAATGTACGATGGGTGTTCACACTATGTGGCTAAGGCGTTGGCCTGCTAGCCAGGAGGTCGGGTGTTCGATCCCTGCATTGGCCGAGAAAGTTCATCTCGATATTCTGGCGTGTCCCCCCATCCGCCGTGTACACATTGGAGTGCACGTAAAAGATCCCTTAGCAGTTGGAATTCTATATTGTTGAATAATCTCTACACGATGACTAAATGTGCAGATTGTAGCCACCCACACTGCATGTTTTGCTTAACAATGAAAGGGTGCGGTTTTCAATTTTCGATCCTTTTATTCTACTACTCCTGATATTTTGGACTGTTGATCTATGGTTTCATATAAAAGACTACCGATAAGACTCTTTGTAGAAGAAGTTCCCCAAAAATATTATGTTGACCTTTAAAAATGCTCCAAATCGTAAAAATACGACTTTTTGGATTTTCGATCTCTTTTTTCTGCTACCCCTGATATTTGAAAAAAATGATACAATGATTTCACACAATGGGCTAGCTATTAGACTCTAGATTGACAAGAGTTTCATCACCCTCCCTTCATTATAACCGAAGTTATTGTGCCCTAAAGAATCAACAAATCAGCATGCTTATCTCTGCTTACCCTAGGCAGAAAATGTTCATCTTTGCACTCAATCATGACATTGACCTAGTGAACGTCTACACCAAGATTGAACATTCTAGCTCAATTAGAAGGAGAGTTAATGTGTTTCAAAGTTTCGGCCCTTCAAATTGCTACTACTTTTCATATTCACTTCAAAATGGCAACCATCAGTTGACCTAAATCAAAATTCTGCTCCCTACGATTTTCGGGCCATCCTTCAAGGATTCAGAAAATATAACTCCCGTGTCTGTAAGTAAGATAGCAAAAAAGCCTTAGGGATTTTTCACGTTTCAAGATGGTGGCATTTCCGGTTTGATCGACAAACTCCATATTTTGTGTACGAATCAGTAATTCCTTGTCTATTATCGAAAAAAAAAAATTAGGTCATTCTGACCTATATTTCGACGATTTTTTTGAAAAACTTTGATCCTTAATTTCACCAAGGGGAGATAATTTAGAAAATTTCTAATTATATTTTTGAAGTCACATTGGTAAGATCTACTTATATACTAAATTTCATGAAAATCGTACAACTATTAAAGAAGTTGTCAAATTGGTCTAAACTTCCGGTTCGAAATCACAGCGACGAATTTTCGAAATTCGAAAATGTGAAACTGCTGATGAAAATGATTTTTTTCAAGGTATTCAAAGAAAAAAGATTTAGTAAAATCGGTCAAAAAACAATAAAGTTACGACTATGCAATGTCCATTTTGTCGTTCGTAAATTTCGGTGATTTCGGATTCGTAAAACGTTTTGAAAATATATTTAATCAACAGCTACCACCCATTTTTGGTGGGGTAGGTAAAAGTTTCATAAAGATACTGTGGTTAGATTCTGAGAAATCCGATTTGTGGATAAAACACAAAAAAAAAATAATAATAATCTTAACAGAAACAATAAGCTTTCATATGTAATATGAAAGCTTAATAACTAGACCTGCATGCAGGAATGACGGGTTTCACTGGTGCCATGTTACCCTTAAACATGTCACTTCCGGTGTCAAGTTACCCTTGAACATATGTCACTTCCGGTACCAGCGAAACCACTAAACAGGTTTCCAAATTAACATTGCACACAAATAAAATGGACGCAGAATCAACAAAATCCAGCAATATCAATTCATTTTATACATTTGTTACTTGTAAATGATCTTGACAAAATTAAATTACTCCCGGTGTTAATGCAAATGTTCAATTAGTCTTATGAAATCAGAAATGGCAAACGATATCATATAGTGAAAATTTTATGTAAATCTAATAATAATTGCCACTTTTAAAGACCAAAAAACTTGAAAAGTGACTTGTAGAAAATCAGCTATTTCTCTGCAACCGTACAAGTTAGAAACCATTTTGTGGTATCTGTATGATCGTATGGGTTCATTCTATTTGTTGATTGGCATCAAATACCATAATTTGAAAAAGATTTCAAAACAGACTTATTTGAATAAAATATCTGTTTTGGAGGCTAAAAATACAGTTTTTGCCAAAATGACGTTACTTCCGGTGATAATGAAAATCTTAAATTACTTGTATGAAATCCCAAATGGCATTAGGTATAACATGGTGTGACGGTTATGAAAATCGAATAATAATTGACCCTTTTATGGCCCCGAAACCTTCAAAAGTGACCTGTAGAAAACCGTCTATTTCTCGGCAACCGAATAAGTTAGAAACCATTTTATGATATCTATATGACCATATGAGTTTTGTTTATATGTGAATTTAAACCAAAAGTTAAAATTATTAATACATATTAAGTTATTCTTGGTTGAATAAAACATTGATTTAAAAAGTTTAAAATGCATTTTTTGACCAAATGATGTCACTTCCGGTGTTAATTTTAAATTGTAATCAACTTGATATGACGCTACATGCTTTTTGAATCAAATGATGTCACTTTTATAAAAATCCAATCATAATTGACTATTTTACAGGCAAAATAACGAAAACATTGACTTGTACAGAACTGCCAATTTCTTGGTAACTGCTTATATTACAAACGAATTTTAACATACATTTTCTTGGTATGGATTATAGCAACAAGTTTATAAAAGTTACGAAGAAATATTTTAAAATCTGAAAAGCCTGAATAGGTTGTAAATAGGCCAATTTTACACCATTTTTAGCCTCTTAATCGAATTTGCTCGAAAATGAAATCGAAATTAAAAAAACTGCTTCCTACATTTTTTGCGCCTTGAAAAGACACACTCTTTGAGTCATATAATTTTTCAAAAAAATAATATTTGTTTTCGAAATAAGAAAATAACTGTCAAAATTGTAGTTTTTGGTAAAATTATGCCACTTCCGGTGCCGACAGATAACATTATTGGTAACAAAAAAAATGACAATTGAGACAACGAAGCATATGAACTTTGTTTTGTACAAATCGAACTATAAAAAATTAATCTAGGACTGAAAAACTGAATTAGCCAATGGCGGCCAAGGAAAATTACTGAGACAAAAATTTTTAACATTTTTGCACTAGTCAGATGACTCTTTAATTCTGTGCACAATACGACTAAAAAATATTCATAAATAAAAAAATTTTTAGTAAAATTTTAAATTTTCGAAATTTGGCGCCTAATATCTTCGAAGATTTGCCGAAAATCAAAAATCGAAAGTAGCGTAGCTATGTGCCCTGTCTCGGGCTATGCCAAAATGTATCGAAAGTTAAAATCCAATGATTATTGTTAAAATTACTGCAATATTTTCAAAAACGATAACTTCGGTGATTTCGGACATTTCGCATTGGCGCAGAACGTTCAAAATAGCTTTATCCTCTAAGTCAAACCCACTTTCCCAGTAAAACCGAAGAAATCGTAAAGATGCGACACGTAGTTGCTGAGATCTATTCAAATTGGAATCTGAATAATGATAATAATAATAATAATAAGAACTAGACCTGCATGCAGGAATGACGGGTTTCACTGGTGCCATGTTACCTTTGAACTTGAACTTTTGTCAATTTCGGTGCCACGTTACTCTTGAACATATGTCACTTCCGGTACCAATGAAACCAATATACAGGTTTCCACATAAGAATTGCACACATCAAATAAAATGGAAACAGAATCAAACAAATCCAGCAATATCATTTCATTTTATACATTTGTTACATGTAATTGATCCTGACAAAATTACAGTACTTCCGGTGATAATGTAAATGTTCCATTGGTTTTATGAAATCAGAAATGGCATAAGGCATCACATGGTGAAAATTTTATGTAAATCGAATAATAATTGCCACTTTTATAGACCAAAAACCTTGAAAAGTGACGTGTAGAAAATCGTTTATTTCTCGGCAACCATACAAGTTAGAAACCATTTTTTGGTATTTATATGACCGTATGGGTTTAATCTATTTGTTGATTGGAATCAAATATCATAATTGTATAAACATTACAAATCAGACTCATTTGAATAAAATATCGGCTTTGAAGGCTTAAAATACAGTTTTTGCCAAAATGACGTTACTTCCGGTGATAATGAAAACTTTAAATTAGTTTTTTAACATCGACTATGACATTAGGCTTCAAAGGGTGAAAATTTTATGAAAATCGAATAATAATTGACACTTTTATGGGCCAAAAACCTTCAAAAGTGACTTTTAGAAAATCGCCTATATCTCGGCAACCGAACAAGTTAGAAACAATTTTATGATATCTTTTTGACCGTATGAGTTTTGTTAATATGTGAATTTAAACCAAAAATTAATTTTATTATTATATGTGACATAATGCTTGGTTGAAAAAAATATCGATTTTAAAAGTTAAAAATTGAGTTTTTGACTAAATGACGTCACTTCCGGTGTCAATTTTAAATAGTAATCAACATGATATGACGCAGACTTGCTTTTTGAATCAAATGATGTCACTTTTGTGAATATCCATTAATAATTGACTATTTTACAGGCAAAATTACGAAAAGAGTGACTTATGCAAAACTGCCCATTTCTCGGCAACTGCTTATTTTAGAAACTAATTTTAACATACATTCTCTTCGTATGGATTATAGTTACAGGTTTATAAAAGTTAAGTAAAAATATTTTAAAATCTGAAAAGCCTGAATGGCTTGTAAATAGGTCAATTTTACGCCTTTTTTCACCTCTTAATCCAATTTGCTAGAAAATGAAATAGAAATTAAAAAAACTGCTTCCGACATTTTTTGCGCCTTGAAAGGACACACTCTTTGAGTCATATAATTATTCCAAAAAATAATATTTGTTTAAGAAGAAGGAAACTAACCGTCAAAATTGTAGTTTTTGGTAAAATTATGCCACTTCCGGTGCCGACAGATAACACTTTTGGTAATAAAAAAAATGACAATTGAGACAACGAAGCATATGAACTTTGTTTTATACAAATCGAACAATAAAAAATTAATCTACGACTGAAAAACTGAATTAGCCAATGGCGGCCAAGGAAAATTACTGAGACAAAATTTTTTAACATTTTTGCGCTAGTCAGATGACTCTTTAATTCTGTGCACAACACGACTAAAAAGTATTCATAAATAAAAAAGTTTTTTGTAAAATTTTAAATTTTCGAAATTTGGCGCCTAATATCTTCGAAGATTTGCCGAAAATCAAAAATCGAAAGTAGCGTAGCTATGTGCCATGTCTCCGGCTATGCCAAAATGTATCGAAAGTCAAAATCCAATGATTATTGTTAAAATTACTGCAATATTTTCAAAAACGATAACTTCGGTGATTTCGGACATTTCGCATTGTCGCAGAGCGTTCAAAATAGCTTTATCCTCTAAGTCACACCCACTTTCCCAGTAAAACCGAAGAAATCGTAACGATGCGACACGTAGTTGCTGAGATCTATTCAAATTGGAATCTGAATAATAATAATAATAATAATAATAATAAGAATAATAATTTTAACAAAAACAATAGTGTTTCACACAAGCTACGCAGTGTGAAACCCTAATGATAATTTTAACAAAAACAATAGTGTTTCACACAAGCTACTCAGTGTGAAACCCTAATAATAATAATAATAATAATAAGAATAATAATTTTAACAAAAACAATAGTGTTTCACACAAGCTACGCAGTGTGAAACCCTAACTAAAATATCCACGGTATCCAAAACCATTTGAATCCTGAAGATTTTACGTAAGCCGTGAAAATTTATTTTTTAATAACTCTTGTTTGTCATTTGACTGGACTGTCACAGTAATTAGACGATAGCCATGTGGCTGAGTGAGTAAGGTGCGGGTTGCTATTCTGGGGGTGGCGGGTTTGCTCTCAGTTTTTCCTGAGAAAGTGCATTTGGATTGTTCGATGGAACAAAAACCTGCAGTCCCATTGGCGTGCATGTAACCCGATAGCATGGTATGGCCTTATATTTTTGTTCTGGGTATGCCCCATTGTTGGTTTTTAGAAAATACAGACTTTTCTAGTAAAGCTGTGGACACACCAGAATGATGTATTCAAATTATTTGCCCGATTCAATTGGCACATAATTGCAGCCGAATGAGTGGATACTCCAGGCCTAGTGGTCTAGAGTGTCGCGCTTCGACCTCTAGCTGGCCGGTCACCTCTGGCTTGCAGTTGTGGTTTCAAGCCCTGGTGTGAGTACATGTGGCATGGAGATAGGCGCGCCTTCTCAACCTCGTAAGTTTCCTCCGGGCACTCCGGTTTCCTCCCACTGCTAAAGGCCCCTACACTCAAGCAAGTTATTGAAATAAAATTAAACCATAAGTTAGTCCCAAAAAGACCTAGTTTGTGTTGAGTGGACGTTAAACCCCATTTCTCTCTCTCTCCCTCGTCAGATTCACCACTCAGTTACATTACCTTTTACGTCACATGATGTAACATTTGTCTTCAAAAAATTCATGTGACTTCTCGATATGAATGTGTGCTTAATGGCTAATGAATTCTAAAACCAGACGAATGCTTCAACAAAGCGGACACACCAATCAAATATAGTTCAGCCAAATATATCAAACCTGTTTGATTTGGGCGAATGTCAGTGTACACACTATGTGAATTTTAGCGCTGATTGATTCAGCAGAATCCTTCTGCTAGTGTGTCCAGCGCTGCCGATTTACGTTTATACTTATGCAAATATCATATTTGAAATAGACCATTCTGTTATGTGATTCACTTGAATGTGACTAGGAATAAGGTTGCCTGACCAGCCTTATGTGTTTTCTCCAGGAATGCTGGTTTCCTCCCTTTGCTGAATATTGAATACCCTACGTGCAAGCAAATCTTTCAACTAAAATTGAACATATTTTAGTCTCAAAATTACCTGGCGCCAGTAAGTTTAAAGGATTTATTCAACAAACACTAACAACAACTCCAAAGTTTATGCCGAATTAATATAAATAAACACAACATACAATGGTCAATGGTCAGGAAACTGGCGGAAATGGAAGACCTGTCCTACCTGATTCTAGGATATATATCATGCATGGGCCTACTTGATTCGACCAATTTAATATAAGGACATGTATCTCGCACAGTTCTGTTAAGTGAACTTAAAACCCGATTTCGCCTCTCTCTTGACTGGATATTACTCTACTGATAGTGATATTATTAAAAAAATATATTAAAAGAAAATGGAATTGTTACCAGTTTTTCTTTGTGGAGTAGGCCTATATCAATGACTGAAAAAACAAAAAAACAAATGAAATTGTAGAGAAACTTCAGACGACAGGTGTTAGTTTCTGAATCAGTACGTCTAATATGTTACACATTGATTGATATAAAAATAAAAGGCTGATTTGTTTGTTTGTTTTTTCTTTCTTTTACTCAGATAAGATTGCATTTCAATTAAACTAGTACAAAAGTTAGTATCTAGCTATAGTCCATGCCTGATATACACGTATTTTTCATTTTGCCCGAAACAAAGATGGCTGCCGGGGCGAGAATAAAATGAAGAGAGATTCTTACCTGCTGCATGGTCCCAGTCGGGGTTGTTTTTAGAAATTACAAGTATTTGAACAACGGTGTAGCGCCAAATAATATTAATTAAGCACGTTTCAGAAAAAATAAGACAAATTCGTTAGACTGCTGAATTACCGGGACGCTTTAGAAACAATCAAAAAAAATTACTTGTCCGCCATTTTTAAACACACACTTCCGGTTTAATTGTTCTGAGTTAGTCTCTAACATCCAGAAAAATATTCTACGAATAAGGTACGTTGAAGATTAGGAGGTCCTAGAACAAGTCTTGGTCTGACTTGTTTGTTTTAAATTATTAGTAATATACATAGAAACAATAAATCGATGCTAAATTAAATATACGGTTTTATTTTTTTAAAAATTTTACAAACCTGCGGTCTTGTATTCCGTGTGACAATTATATTTTTAAAAATATCACTCTCGGTTGACACTACTACGAAATATGGCGTCCTACAGTTAAATGACTAACTGAATGTCGCTGATAAAATATCAAATAGAGTATAGATAACTCGGAGAACCATTGTATCAATAAATCAATTATGAGACAAATCTGGAAGATTAATAAAATTTGATTGGTTACTGTTTAGTTAACCAATATACTGTCCAATTTAGATTACATCTACCAATTACATTACTAAGAGTTTTACTCATTGTTTTCCAATGCACATTGAATCAATTTTGATAAACACAAGGGTGCTGAAAATCACATGTACACTATATATTCCTTTGATATATCAGTTTATTGGATCAATAAAAAAAAAGACAACCAGACATTTCATCTGGCGATTGTCTGATTAATTAGTGCTCACACTCTTCCAGTGCAATTTAGGGGATTTGAATTAAGCCTTTTATTTTATTACTTTTCTTAAACTTGTGAACTCATGAATTCTGACTTTGTAAACAAACAAAAAAAAAAAAAAAAAAAAAAAAAAAATCGTTGGTTGAGGGTAGGCCTACACAATACTTGTATTACTGATATGAAAACACACAAGATTTTTACAAATCTACACAAGTTTGTGTTAATGCAATGCAAAACAACACAAACTTGTGTAGATTAGTTTTAACACAAGTACTTGTGTTGAGATCCAACACAATTTTTTTTTCAGTGTAGTCGAAGTGAGGCAAGATGTAAGCGTTATAGATAGACAGTAAGGATCTACGTTTCAAGCGATATTTCAGCGACCTCAAGCAGTTTACTAGTTTTGATACTTTTTTGCATATGTGGACATCCCACTTTCCGTTATTTTGGAACGTAGGGATAAATATTTGTGGAAAGAGACTTCATTTATTTTTACAGAATTGAAAACTAGTGGTGGTTTAGTAATTTTTGTTCTAGTGCTGATAGTCAAAGTTTCAGTTTTAAGGGGATTAAAGGTAACCAGTCAGGTTTTAGCCCAGTCAGTAATAATTTCGAGATCAGAATTAAGAGTATTGGCGCTTGCAATCGGGTCGTCGATTTTGAGAAAAAGCGAGGTATCATCGTCAAATAATCTGACATTTGATTTAATATTCTCAACAATATCGTTGATGTAAATGAGCATTTGGATTGTTCGATGAAGAAATTATTGAGTGCATTGGCTTTATTTGCTGATGTAAAAAAGGTGTCTTTGTTCACAACTAAGGGTGGCATATCTGTCTTGGTTGTCCCCTAGCCTTTCCCAAATGAGTTAATAATTTCCCAAAATGTGTTATTTCCAAAATTTTCTGAATCATTAATTTTATTGTCAAGTTTTTCATAGTATTTAATTTTTGCAGTTCGAATTAGATTAATATATTGATTGCGGATAGATCTGAAATGTTGCCAATGTATGTCATGATTTGATTTCGTTGCTTTTTTATGTATTCGATTTTTCTTTTTGCGTAATTTCCTAATGTCTACTGTCATCCATGGTTTATCGTTTGATCGAATAGTTACAATTCGATTAGGTATGTTGACCTTGGCAATTGATATTAACTCACTTGTGAAGTCTATAGAAGCACGGTCAATGTCTTTTCCATCGATCAGATCGTACCAATTTGTTCTTATGATATCCCGTTCTAGTTTTTCGATGTCAATGTTACTGTAGTCAAATATCGTTCTTTTAAAACATTGTGCCTTTGAAATTTTGAAAGATAAGTCGCATGATACAGGATGCAGGACAATGGTCACTGCAGAAATTATCAGATACGCAATAGGGGAAAATTGGTCAAGATTAAGTAAATTAAAGAATTGGTGCCGTTTTCTTGGTATCTGGTAGGTGTTGTCACTAATTGTTCGAAGTCGAGTAAATTTATTGCGTCATGTATTATCGAGTGAGTAGTCCGTAACATGTCAATATTAAAATCTCCCATTATTAAGCATTTAGAGACATCGTCATTGTTAGCTAAGAGAAATGAGTCAAAGATTTGATTGTCAGTTTTCTTATCGGAGTTTGGAGGTCTGTAGTAAGAGCCAAGTAAGAATTTTTTATTGAAAGTATTCAATTCTAGCCAACGTGATTCGATAGAGTTGTTCGTTTGAACGATATGGTATTACGTACATACATAAACAACGACTCCCCCCCCCCCCCGCTGCTGTTAGTTCTATCTTTGCGTACTGGTGTATAGTAACTTGGAATTAAAATGTGTCAGTTGGTATGTTTTCGCCAAGCCATGATTCAGTTATAGATATAATATCAAAGGAAGATAACACTTCGCCAATTAAGTCAACTTTTTTTCTTAGGCTACGGACATTGATGTGGACAACGGACAAGAGACTAGAAGTTGAGGACAGATTAACGGAACGACAGCTGTAAGAGACGGACGACTTAGCTAATGGGTTCTACATTACCTGATAATAGAATTACCCTGATTTTAAGAAATATATGGCTGATTAATGGAGGGGTTTAAGAATAGGAGTGTTGATGTATAATTCTGTAAAACTAAGTGCACAGTTCGGGTAGGATAAGATTTTAAATGATCAAGAGCCCTTAATACTATTAAGTAGTGGTACTGTATATACAACTAAGTAGGGGAAAATCATAAGTTATCATGTTTCGAGTATGCGATCGAAATATATCGGGGCTCAGAGAGTTTGAACAATAATGAAGTTGTAGTTGAAAATGTTCGGGCCACAGTTTTGTGTAAATTTTGCTATCACTTATTTCAAAATAGTATAAAATCATTGACTGTATATAGTAAATAACTGAAGGTACCATTGTAGTACATACATGAACACAAAAATTCGATTATACATTAATAATGTTCATACAGTAAATACATTATCTACAGAAATATAGGTATCCAGTTTTTCAATATAGCTCATCCAGTAAATATATTAGCTATAATAGTTCATGTCAAAAGTTCCAATATAGTCCAAACATTAGCTATAATAATATGGAATCAAGTGATCCACGGTTGCTCAAACAGTAGATAGGCTATATACAGTAATATGGGTATCACTATTTCAATGTTGTTCATTATATATATAACATGGATATTTCAATTTTGACTACACAGTGCATACGTTGTCTACGGTAAAATGGGTATCAAATATTTCAATATTGAACATACAGTAAATACATAAAATACATGAATCACATATTGAACATACAGTAAATACATAAGATACATGAATCGCAAATTACCTACATGTTCTGTAGTAATACGAGTATTAATATTTCTATTGTGAATTCACAGTAAATACATGTACATTGTTTATAACATACATGAATCGCAAATTACCTACATGTTCTGTAGTAATACGAGTATTAATATTTCTATTGTGAATTCACAGTAAATACATGTACATTGTTTATAACATATGGACATCAATATTGAACATACAGTTAGTACATAAAATACATGGAACACACATTATTAATAAATATTAAATATTTCTATTGTGAATTCACAATAAATACATTGTTTATAACATATGGACATCAATATTTAACATACAGTTAGTACATCAAATACATGGAACACACATTACATACATTTTCTATAGTGATATGGATATTAATTATGTTGAATTCACAGTAAATACATTGTTTATATGAATGTGTGCTTAATGGCTAATGAATTCTAAAACCAGACGAATGCTTCAACAAAGCGGACACACCAATCAAATATAGTTCAGCCAAATATATCAAACCTGTTTGATTTGGGCGAATGTCAGTGTACACACTATGTGAATTTTAGCGCTGATTGATTCAGCAGAATCCTTCTGCTAGTGTGTCCAGCGCTGCCGATTTACGTTTATACTTATGCAAATATCATATTTGAAATAGACCATTCTGTTATGTGATTCACTTGAATGTGACTAGGAATAAGGTTGCCTGACCAGCCTTATGTGTTTTCTCCAGGAATGCTGGTTTCCTCCCTTTGCTGAATATTGAATACCCTATGTGCAAGCAAATCTTTCAACTAAAATTGAACATATTTTAGTCTCAAAATTACCTGGCGCCAGTAAGTTTAAAGGATTTATGCAACAAACACTAACAACAACTCCAAAGTTTATGCCGAATTAATATAAATAAACACAACATACAATGGTCAATGGTCAGGAAACTGGCGGAAATGGAAGACCTGTCCTACCTGATTCTAGGATATATATCATGCATGGGCCTACTTGATTCGACCAATTTAATATAAGGACATGTATCTCGCACAGTTCTGTTAAGTGAACTTAAAACCCGATTTCGCCTCTCTCTTGACTGGATATTACTCTACTGATAGTGATGTTATTAAAAAAATATATTAAAAGAAAATGGAATTGTTACCAGTTTTTCTTTGTGGAGTAGGCCTATATCAATGACTGAAAAAACAAAAAAACAAATGAAATTGTAGAGAAACTTCAGACGACAGGTGTTAGTTTCTGAATCAGTACGTCTAATATGTTACACATTGATTGATATAAAAATAAAAGGCTGATTTGTTTGTTTGTTTGTTTTTTCTTTCTTTTACTCAGATAAGATTGCATTTCAATTAAACTAGTACAAAAGTTAGTATCTAGCTATAGTCCATGCCTGATATACACGTATTTTTCATTTTGCCCGAAACAAAGATGGCTGCCGGGGCGAGAATGAAATGAAGAGAGATTCTTACCTGCTGCATGGTCCCAGTTGGGGTTGTTTTTAGAAATTACAAGTATTTGAACAACGGTGTAGCGCCAAATAATATTAATTAAGCACGTTTCAGAAAAAATAAGACAAATTCGTTAGACTGCTGAATTACCGGGACGCTTTAGAAACAATCAAAAAAAATTACTTGTCCGCCATTTTTAAACACACACTTCCGGTTTAATTGTTCTGAGTTAGTCTCTAACATCCAGAAAAATATTCTACGAATAAGGTACGTTGAAGATTAGGAGGTCCTAGAACAAGTCTTGGTCTGACTTGTTTGTTTTAAATTATTAGGAATATACATAGAAACAATAAATCGATGCTAAATTAAATATACGGTTTTATTTTTTTAAAAATTTTACAAACCTGCGGTCTTGTATTCCGTGTGACAATTATATTTTTAAAAATATCACTCTCGGTTGACACTACTACGAAATATGGCGTCCTACAGTTAAATGACTAACTGAATGTCGCTGATAAAATATCAAATAGAGTATAGATAACTCGGAGAACCATTGTATCAATAAATCAATTATGAGACAAATCTGGAAGATTAATAAAATTTGATTGGTTACTGTTTAGTTAACCAATATACTGTCCAATTTAGATTACATCTACCAATTACATTACTAAGAGTTTTACTCATTGCTTTCCAATGCACATTGAATCAATTTTGACAAACACAAGGGTGCTGAAAATCACATGTACACTATATATACCTTTGATATATCAGTTTATTGGATCAATAAAAAAAAGACAACCAGACATTTCATCTGGCGATTGTCTGATTAATTAGTGCTCACACTCTTCCAGTGCAATTTAGGGGATTTGAATTAAGCCTTTTATTTTATTACTTTTCTTAAACTTGTGAACTCATGAATTCTGACTTTGTAAACAAACAAAAAAAAAAAAAAAAAAAAAAAAAAAAATCGTTGTTTGAGGGTAGGCCTACACAATACTTGTATTACTGATATGAAAACACACAAGATTTTTACAAATCTACACAAGTTTGTGTTAATGCAATGCAAAACAACACAAACTTGTGTAGATTAGTTTTAACACAAGTACTTGTGTTGAGATCCAACACAATTTTTTTTTCAGTGTAGTCGAAGTGAGGCAAGATGTAAGCGTTATAGATAGACAGTAAGGATCTACGTTTCAAGCGATATTTCAGAGACCTCAAGCAGTTTACTAGTTTTGATACTTTTTTGCATATGTGGACATCCCACTTTCCGTTATTTTGGAACGTAGGCCTAAATATCTGTGGAAAGAGACTTCATTTATTTTTACAGAATTGAAAACTAGTGGTGGTTTAGTAATTTTTGTTCTAGTGCTGATAGTCAAAGTTTCAGTTTTAAGGGGATTAAAGGTAACCAGTCAGGTTTTAGCCCAGTCAGTAATAATTTCGAGATCAGAATTAAGAGTATTGGCGCTTGCAATCGGGTCGTCGATTTTGAGAAAAAGCGAGGTATCATCGGCAAATAATCTGACATTTGATTTAATATTCTCAACAATATCGTTGATGTAAATGAGGTAGAGCATTTGGATTGTTCGATGAAGAAATTATTGAGTGCATTGGCTTTATTTGCTGATGTAAAAAAGGTGTCTTTGTTCACAACTAAGGGTGGCATATCTGTCTTGGTTGTCCCCTAGCCTTTCCCAAATGAGTTAATAATTTCCCAAAATGTGTTATTTCCAAAATTTTCTGAATCATTAATTTTATTGTCAAGTTTTTCATAGTATTTAATTTTTGCAGTTCGAATTAGATTAATATATTGATTGCGGATAGATCTGAAATGTTGCCAATGTATGTCATGATTTGATTTCGTTGCTTTTTTATGTATTCGATTTTTCTTTTTGCGTAATTTCCTAATGTCTACTGTCATCCATGGTTTATCGTTTGATCGAATAGTTACAATTCGATTAGGTATGTTGACCTTGGCAATTGATATTAACTCACTTGTGAAGTCTATAGAAGCACGGTCAATGTCTTTTCCATCGATCAGATCGTACCAATTTGTTCTTATGATATCCCGTTCTAGTTTTTCGATGTCAATGTTACTGTAGTCAAATATCGTTCTTTTAAAACATTGTGCCTTTGAAATTTTGAAAGATAAGTCGCATGATACAGGATGCAGGACAATGGTCACTGCAGAAATTATCAGATACGCAATAGGGGAAAATTGGTCAAGATTAAGTAAATTAAAGAATTGGTGCCGTTTTCTTGGTATCTGGTAGGTGTTGTCACTAATTGTTCGAAGTCGAGTAAATTTATTGCGTCATGTATTATCGAGTGAGTAGTCCGTAACATGTCAATATTAAAATCTCCCATTATTAAGCATTTAGAGACATCGTCATTGTTAGCTAAGAGAAATGAGTCAAAGATTTGATTGTCAGTTTTCTTATCGGAGTTTGGAGGTCTGTAGTAAGAGCCAAGTAAGAATTTTTTATTGAAAGTATTCAATTCTAGCCAACGTGATTCGATAGAGTTGTTCGTTTGAACGATATGGTATTACGTACATACATAAACAACGACTCCCCCCCCCCCCCGCTGCTGTTAGTTCTATCTTTGCGTACTGGTGTATAGTAACTTGGAATTAAAATGTGTCAGTTGGTATGTTTTCGCCAAGCCATGATTCAGTTATAGATATAATATCAAAGGAAGATAACACTTCGCCAATTAAGTCAACTTTTTTTCTTAGGCTACGGACATTGATGTGGACAACGGACAAGAGACTAGAAGTTGAGGACAGATTAACGGAACGACAGCTGTAAGAGACGGACGACTTAGCTAATGGGTTCTACATTACCTGATAATAGAATTACCCTGATTTTAAGAAATATATGGCTGATTAATGGAGGGGTTTAAGAATAGGAGTGTTGATGTATAATTCTGTAAAACTAAGTGCACAGTTCGGGTAGGATAAGATTTTAAATGATCAAGAGCCCTTAATACTATTAAGTAGTGGTACTGTATATACAACTAAGTAGGGGAAAATCATAAGTTATCATGTTTCGAGTATGCGATCGAAATATATCGGGGCTCAGAGAGTTTGAACAATAATGAAGTTGTAGTTGAAAATGTTCGGGCCACAGTTTTGTGTAAATTTTGCTATCACTTATTTCAAAATAGTATAAAATCATTGACTGTATATAGTAAATAACTGAAGGTACCATTGTAGTACATACATGAACACAAAAATTCGATTATACATTAATAATGTTCATACAGTAAATACATTATCTACAGAAATATAGGTATCCAGTTTTTCAATATAGCTCATCCAGTAAATATATTAGCTATAATAGTTCATGTCAAAAGTTCCAATATAGTCCAAACATTAGCTATAATAATATGGAATCAAGTGATCCACGGTTGCTCAAACAGTAGATAGGCTATATACAGTAATATGGGTATCACTATTTCAATGTTGTTCATTATATATATAACATGGATATTTCAATTTTGACTACACAGTGCATACGTTGTCTACGGTAAAATGGGTATCAAATATTTCAATATTGAACATACAGTAAATACATAAAATACATGAATCACATATTGAACATACAGTAAATACATAAGATACATGAATCGCAAATTACCTACATGTTCTGTAGTAATACGAGTATTAATATTTCTATTGTGAATTCACAGTAAATACATGTACATTGTTTATAACATACATGAATCGCAAATTACCTACATGTTCTGTAGTAATACGAGTATTAATATTTCTATTGTGAATTCACAGTAAATACATGTACATTGTTTATAACATATGGACATCAATATTGAACATACAGTTAGTACATAAAATACATGGAACACACATTATTAATAAATATTAAATATTTCTATTGTGAATTCACAATAAATACATTGTTTATAACATATGGACATCAATATTTAACATACAGTTAGTACATCAAATACATGGAACACACATTACATACATTTTCTATAGTGATATGGATATTAATTATGTTGAATTCACAGTAAATACATTGTTTATATGAATGTGTGCTTAATGGCTAATGAATTCTAAAACCAGACGAATGCTTCAACAAAGCGGACACACCAATCAAATATAGTTCAGCCAAATATATCAAACCTGTTTGATTTGGGCGAATGTCAGTGTACACACTATGTGAATTTTAGCGCTGATTGATTCAGCAGAATCCTTCTGCTAGTGTGTCCAGCGCTGCCGATTTACGTTTATACTTATGCAAATATCATATTTGAAATAGACCATTCTGTTATGTGATTCACTTGAATGTGACTAGGAATAAGGTTGCCTGACCAGCCTTATGTGTTTTCTCCAGGAATGCTGGTTTCCTCCCTTTGCTGAATATTGAATACCCTATGTGCAAGCAAATCTTTCAACTAAAATTGAACATATTTTAGTCTCAAAATTACCTGGCGCCAGTAAGTTTAAAGGATTTATGCAACAAACACTAACAACAACTCCAAAGTTTATGCCGAATTAATATAAATAAACACAACATACAATGGTCAATGGTCAGGAAACTGGCGGAAATGGAAGACCTGTCCTACCTGATTCTAGGATATATATCATGCATGGGCCTACTTGATTCGACCAATTTAATATAAGGACATGTATCTCGCACAGTTCTGTTAAGTGAACTTAAAACCCGATTTCGCCTCTCTCTTGACTGGATATTACTCTACTGATAGTGATGTTATTAAAAAAATATATTAAAAGAAAATGGAATTGTTACCAGTTTTTCTTTGTGGAGTAGGCCTATATCAATGACTGAAAAAACAAAAAAACAAATGAAATTGTAGAGAAACTTCAGACGACAGGTGTTAGTTTCTGAATCAGTACGTCTAATATGTTACACATTGATTGATATAAAAATAAAAGGCTGATTTGTTTGTTTGTTTGTTTTTTCTTTCTTTTACTCAGATAAGATTGCATTTCAATTAAACTAGTACAAAAGTTAGTATCTAGCTATAGTCCATGCCTGATATACACGTATTTTTCATTTTGCCCGAAACAAAGATGGCTGCCGGGGCGAGAATGAAATGAAGAGAGATTCTTACCTGCTGCATGGTCCCAGTTGGGGTTGTTTTTAGAAATTACAAGTATTTGAACAACGGTGTAGCGCCAAATAATATTAATTAAGCACGTTTCAGAAAAAATAAGACAAATTCGTTAGACTGCTGAATTACCGGGACGCTTTAGAAACAATCAAAAAAAATTACTTGTCCGCCATTTTTAAACACACACTTCCGGTTTAATTGTTCTGAGTTAGTCTCTAACATCCAGAAAAATATTCTACGAATAAGGTACGTTGAAGATTAGGAGGTCCTAGAACAAGTCTTGGTCTGACTTGTTTGTTTTAAATTATTAGGAATATACATAGAAACAATAAATCGATGCTAAATTAAATATACGGTTTTATTTTTTTAAAAATTTTACAAACCTGCGGTCTTGTATTCCGTGTGACAATTATATTTTTAAAAATATCACTCTCGGTTGACACTACTACGAAATATGGCGTCCTACAGTTAAATGACTAACTGAATGTCGCTGATAAAATATCAAATAGAGTATAGATAACTCGGAGAACCATTGTATCAATAAATCAATTATGAGACAAATCTGGAAGATTAATAAAATTTGATTGGTTACTGTTTAGTTAACCAATATACTGTCCAATTTAGATTACATCTACCAATTACATTACTAAGAGTTTTACTCATTGCTTTCCAATGCACATTGAATCAATTTTGACAAACACAAGGGTGCTGAAAATCACATGTACACTATATATACCTTTGATATATCAGTTTATTGGATCAATAAAAAAAAGACAACCAGACATTTCATCTGGCGATTGTCTGATTAATTAGTGCTCACACTCTTCCAGTGCAATTTAGGGGATTTGAATTAAGCCTTTTATTTTATTACTTTTCTTAAACTTGTGAACTCATGAATTCTGACTTTGTAAACAAACAAAAAAAAAAAAAAAAAAAAAAAAAAAAATCGTTGTTTGAGGGTAGGCCTACACAATACTTGTATTACTGATATGAAAACACACAAGATTTTTACAAATCTACACAAGTTTGTGTTAATGCAATGCAAAACAACACAAACTTGTGTAGATTAGTTTTAACACAAGTACTTGTGTTGAGATCCAACACAATTTTTTTTTCAGTGTAGTCGAAGTGAGGCAAGATGTAAGCGTTATAGATAGACAGTAAGGATCTACGTTTCAAGCGATATTTCAGAGACCTCAAGCAGTTTACTAGTTTTGATACTTTTTTGCATATGTGGACATCCCACTTTCCGTTATTTTGGAACGTAGGCCTAAATATCTGTGGAAAGAGACTTCATTTATTTTTACAGAATTGAAAACTAGTGGTGGTTTAGTAATTTTTGTTCTAGTGCTGATAGTCAAAGTTTCAGTTTTAAGGGGATTAAAGGTAACCAGTCAGGTTTTAGCCCAGTCAGTAATAATTTCGAGATCAGAATTAAGAGTATTGGCGCTTGCAATCGGGTCGTCGATTTTGAGAAAAAGCGAGGTATCATCGGCAAATAATCTGACATTTGATTTAATATTCTCAACAATATCGTTGATGTAAATGAGGTAGAGCATTTGGATTGTTCGATGAAGAAATTATTGAGTGCATTGGCTTTATTTGCTGATGTAAAAAAGGTGTCTTTGTTCACAACTAAGGGTGGCATATCTGTCTTGGTTGTCCCCTAGCCTTTCCCAAATGAGTTAATAATTTCCCAAAATGTGTTATTTCCAAAATTTTCTGAATCATTAATTTTATTGTCAAGTTTTTCATAGTATTTAATTTTTGCAGTTCGAATTAGATTAATATATTGATTGCGGATAGATCTGAAATGTTGCCAATGTATGTCATGATTTGATTTCGTTGCTTTTTTATGTATTCGATTTTTCTTTTTGCGTAATTTCCTAATGTCTACTGTCATCCATGGTTTATCGTTTGATCGAATAGTTACAATTCGATTAGGTATCTTGACCTTGGCAATTGATATTAACTCACTTGTGAAGTCTATAGAAGCACGGTCAATGTCTTTTCCATCGATCAGATCGTACCAATTTGTTCTTATGATATCCCGTTCTAGTTTTTCGATGTCAATGTTACTGTAGTCAAATATCGTTCTTTTAAAACATTGTGCCTTTGAAATTTTGAAAGATAAGTCGCATGATACAGGATGCAGGACAATGGTCACTGCAGAAATTATCAGATACGTCGCAATGTTTAATAAATAGGGGAAAATTGGTCAAGATTAAGTAAATTAAAGAATTGGTGCCGTTTTCTTGGTATCTGGTAGGTGTTGTCACTAATTGTTCGAAGTCGAGTAAATTTATTGCGTCATGTATTATCGAGTGAGTAGTCCGTAACATGTCAATATTAAAATCTCCCATTATTAAGCATTTAGAGACATCGTCATTGTTAGCTAAGAGAAAATGAGTCAAAGATTTGATTGTCAGTTTTCTTATCGGAGTCTGGAGGTCTGTAGTAAGAGCCAAGTAAGAATTTTTTATTGAAAGTATTCAATTCTAGCCAAAGTGATTCGAAAGAGTTGTTCCCAAGATCAGTACGACGTTTGAACGATATGGTATTACGTACATACATAAACAACGACTCCCCCCCCCCCCCGCTGCTGTTAGTTCTATCTTTGCGTACTGGTGTATAGTAACTTGGAATTAAAATGTGTCAGTTGGTATGTTTTCGCCAAGCCATGATTCAGTTATAGATATAATATCAAAGGAAGATAACACTTCGCCAATTAAGTCAACTTTTTTTCTTAGGCTACGGACATTGATGTGGACAACGGACAAGAGACTAGAAGTTGAGGACAGATTAACGGAACGACAGCTGTAAGAGACGGACGACTTAGCTAATGGGTTCTACATTACCTGATAATAGAATTACCCTGATTTTAAGAAATATATGGCTGATTAATGGAGGGGTTTAAGAATAGGAGTGTTGATGTATAATTCTGTAAAACCAAGTGCACAGTTCGGGTAGGATAAGATTTTAAATGATCAAGAGCCCTTAATACTATTAAGTAGTGGTATATACAACTAAGTAGGGGAAAATCATAAGTTATCATGTTTCGAGTATGCGATCGAAATATATCGGGGCTCAGAGAGTTTGAACAATAATGAAGTTGTAGTTGAAAATGTTCGGGCCACAGTTTTGTGTAAATTTTGCTATCACTTATTTCAAAATAGTATAAAATCATTGACTGTATATAGTAAATAACTGAAGGTACCATTGTAGTACATACATGAACACAAAAATTCGATTATACATTAATAATGTTCATACAGTAAATACATTATCTACAGAAATATAGGTATCCAGTTTTTCAATATAGCTCATCCAGTAAATATATTAGCTATAATAGTTCATGTCAAAAGTTCCAATATAGTCCATACAGTAAAACATTAGATATAATAATATGGAATCAAGTGATCCACGGTTGCTCAAACAGTAGATAGGCTATATACAGTAATATGGGTATCACTATTTCAATGTTGTTCATTATATATATTTCAATTTTGACTACACAGTGCATACGTTGTCTACGGTAAAATGGGTATCAAATATTTCAATACTGAACATACAGTAAATACATAAAATACATGAATCACATATTGAACATACAGTAAATACATAAGATACATGAATCGCAAATTACCTACATGTTCTGTAGTAATACGAGTATTAATATTTCTATTGTGAATTCACAGTAAATACATGTACATTGTTTATAACATATGGACATCAATATTGAACATACAGTTAGTACATAAAATACATGGAACACACATTATTAATAAATATTAAATATTTCTATTGTGAATTCACAGTAAATACATTGTTTATAACATATGGACATCAATATTTAACATACAGTTAGTACATCAAATACATGGAACACACATTACATACATTTTCTATAGTGATATGGATATTAATTATGTTGAATTCACAGTAAATACATTGTTTATAACATATGGAGATCAAATATTTCCATGTTGATACACAGTAAGTACATTAACTTAACTTCAATAATAGGTATTTCAATGTTCGATATACAGTAAATACATCATCTATGGTAATATAGCTATCAAGTGTTTCAAAGATATTGAAGAAGTACATAGTCATCTATTATAAAGTATTTATATATATATATATATATATATATACAGACACTGAACCTTATACGGGGTCTCGTTTTGAAATGGTCAAGTGGGGCATCACATTTATGGGGCATATAACGCTATATAATTTATATACCCCGCAATTCTAATGCCCCGTTTTATTTGTAAAATAAAGGAATTATCTTATACGGCTTATGAGGCATATAAATTTTGTGGGATATATACAATTTATATAGCCCACAATTTTGATGCCCCGTTTTGTTTGTAATATAACGGAATTATAAAAGCATAAGGGGTATAGAAATTCTGTTTCATAGGGTACCAGGCAATGGAGTGTTAATAGTTCCATTTTTGAGGGTGGGGCATTTATTTTTTCGGTGGTGGTAACCCGATATATATACTATTCAAAAAAAGTAGGGGATATTTGATTTTGGGGGCATAATACTAAAATATGCAAATGACTACGAAAAAGTCACTATAGAACCTAACAGAAGAAACATTTCCAGATACACGTGACGCCCAAACGCACCAATAGCTACCGCATGGAATGCAGGTGATGCTTGGGATCATCATGATGGTCCAACCCAAGATTTGCACGACTCTGAATTTGAATGTTACAGTCATTGTGGCATTGAATTCCAGGGTGGAAGCATCAGTTTAATTGTTTTAGTGACCAGAAAACAAATTTTGATATGCGTCGGCTTACCCAAAATGAAAGGTTACGTGCCCTTGGCATGCTACAGATCGGCACAACACAGGCGGTTGTGGCGCGGACGATGAATGTTTCTCAGTCTGTCATAATAAGCGCATGCGCGGGTTAGCTGCTACCTTCAAACGGTACTGTGAGATTTTTCGAGGATTATATATTAATCAATTATGAATGTGATATTTTTTTAATGTAATATTTGTGCGCGATCACCAGGACCATTTTGATGTGAAGTAGATGTATTGTTTTTGTATTTTGACTTATATGTCATGGAGAATGTTTACATTGTGTCGATCAGCTGTCAACTGTCAAAAATTCAAAATGGCCGCCCCCGATGGGCCTGTCGTTAGCAACCGTTATTGACAAATTGTTTTAACTCTGCAACTATTATTGTAAGCGCCTTAGTGGCTGCCTGTGCCTTGTTGTGCTCTGAGTTTTTGTGCCTGTGTTTTATTGTGGATTAATGTGGATTTTGACATACAAATATTATAATGCGCAGGCGTGATAAGCCGTTACTTTCAAATAACTGAATTGTAGACAATTTTCGAGAAGTTATAAGTTGTTGATAAATTACGCGATAGATTTTAATTCTATTGTTGTGCATATCGATCATTTTAATGATAAGTAGTGTTTGCTGTTTAAAACTATTGCGAAGAAGACAGGAACCATTTATTATTTGTCTCCTTTTCATTCAAATTTAGGCCTACCGGTAATTTTGAAATTTTACGAAGCCTAGCTTGAAGTCATTATGTAGCGCCAGGAGGCAGCTGGGTATTTTTTTCTGCGTATATTAAATAGTAACTCATAATTTAATTAATCAAAATGTTTTATAATAATTTTTATCTGTTGTGGCTAGTGAGCTATATGAATCAACTCAGCTATCATCAAACACACCTGAACTCTTACAACTATAACCTTCAAGCCATATCTCATCGTTTGAGTAATACCGGTAATAATAATAATACTATTAATAATAATAGAGGCGTGAGGAGTGGAAAGCAGTGGGTGAAAAGGATTAATGTGTTAAATCCATCTATTACTATTAGAAAGGATACAGTTAAAAGCCACAGAACAGTGAACAGGGCTAATCTTGTTAATATTCCAATAATTTCTGAGCAAATTGACCAACGCTCAGGCAGCAAACAACTGTATCTTAAGGCAAGGCCCGCCTTGAATGATTATATATACAATAACATTGAAATTAATGAAGAAAATGGGAGAAATCAAGAACATTTAAAAGTTATCATAACCAACAGACCGTAAGAAGCTTGGAACACTAAACCACAGAATATTAATATTAATCTTATTAATATCATCCAGCTCACCCCATACTCTATCATAAATCACAAACAGATCAAACATTTTAGAACAGAACAGAAGATAAACAACAATCTTATAGAAATTAGAAAGGCAGTCGAAAATGAAGCGTCGGTTTTAACAACTTCGTTTGGATTAATTAATGCCAGATCTGTAAAGAACAAAACAACGATTTTATCCAATTATATTGTTGAAAATTTGGTCGGTCAACATTTTCAAGCAAGCTTATGTTACCCCTTTAATTAAAAAGTCGACACTGGATCCAAATATTTTTAAAAATTACAGACCTGTCTCTAACTTAAGTTTTATTTCTAAAATATTAGAGAAATGTATTGCTTCTCAGGCCCATCTAGATGATAACTGTTTGTATGAACCATTTCAAAGTGCTTATAAACAATTTCACAGCACCGAAACAGCCTTAACCCGGGTTTCAAATGATATTTTGATTGAAATTGATAATAGAAAATGTACATTTTTAATTTTATTGGATCTATCTGCTGCTTTCGACACAGTGGACCATTCCATGCTTCTACGTAGACTACAGTTTAAATTCGGTATTAGTAGCTCTGCATTAAATCTTTTAGAAAGCTATCTTGTGGGTAGAAAACAGTGTATTTTAGTTAAATGTAAATCGTCTTCTGAATCTGTTTTGTCATCTGGGGTTCCCCAGGGTTCAGTTCTTGGACCGATTTTATTTACCCTCTATACGTCACCATTAGGTGATATTGTTAGAAAATATGGTCTCAGCTTTCACTTGTATGCCGATGATACTCAATTATATATTTCATTTAAAAATAATTGTCCATCCTCTTTCAATTTATCGAAACTGCAACTTGAGAACTGTATTAGTGAAATTAGAAAATGGATGTCAAAGAACTTTTTAAAATTAAATGATGATAAAACTGAATATTTGTTATTAGGCTCAAGGCATCACTTAAGGAAATTTGCACATGATAATCCCCCTGTTGTAATAGGTAATTGTGATATATTTTCATCTGATTCTGTCCGTAATATTGGCGCAATCTTTGATAATTTTATGCTTATGGGAGCTCAAGTAAATAATATTTGTAAATTGTGCTATTTTAATATTAGAAATATAGGTAAAATACGTAAATTTGTAACTGAAGACGCCACTAAGTCACTTGTTAATTCTCTTGTCACTTCTCGATTAGATAACTTTAATTCACTTTTAGTTGGTTTACCGTTAAAGCTTATAGATAAATAACAAAAAGTACAGAATACTGCTGCTAGACTTGTTACTTTAACTAAAAAATGGGCCCACATAACTCTTGTTTTATACAATTTACACTGGTTACCTGTTAAATATCGAATTGATTTTAAGATTTTGTTACTTACTTTTAAATGCTTAAATAATCTAGCTCCTGTTTACCTCTCAGATCTTTTAGAACTTTATACACCCGGCCGAACATTACGTACATCAGATAAACTACTTTTAAAGCCCAAAACTATTCAACTAGTCTCCTATGGTCAGCGCTCTTTTAGTTATCAAGCACCTGTTTTATGGAATAATCTACCATTTAGTTTAATATGTTGTACATCTCTATATTCTTTTAAAAAACAACTTAAAACACATTTATTTAATCAGGCTTTTAACTGACTCTGTATGCAATCGTTAACATCTTGTTGTTTATTTATGACTACATTGTCACTTTGTAAAGTGCCCCTGAACATGTTATATGAAAGGGTGTGCACTATAAATATGCTGTAATAATAATAATAATAATAAGCAGGCTATGGTCCAGATACCGTGATACACAATCTGTACAGGGCAGACCACGCTCAGGTCGACCAAGGGCGACAACTCAAGCCCAGGATCGAATTATCCGTACCTTGGCCTTGAGAAATCGTGTCATCACAGCAAATCAGATCAGCGCTCGTCTTCAAACAGACACTGATGTGAGAGTGAGTGGCCAGACGATTCGGAATCGACTGCATAAGGGTAACCTTCGCGCCCGACGTCCTCGCATGATCCCTTGTTTGAGAGATCATCACATTCAGGCAAGACGTCGTTGGTGTAGGGATCGACAACACTGGGATAATCGACACTGGAGCCATGTGATGTTTTCAGATGAGTCAAGGTTCACTGTTGATTTTTTGGACAGACGTAGGAGGGTGTGGCGTCGTCGAAACGAGCGCTTCAAAGACGTTAACGTCATCAGACATGATCGATTTGGGGGAGGTTCTGTTATGGTGTGGGGAGGCTTCACTGTTGCTGGAAGAACGGCTTTACATGTTGTTGCAGGGCGTGTTACAGGCCAGTACTACCATGACAACATCTTGGCAGTCCATGTTGTGCCGTTCGCACGACGTCATGGCCGCCGTTTCATCTTCCAAGATGACAACGCAAGATGTCACAGGGCCATGATCGTTACAGGTTACCTCCAACAACAGAACATCATCACATTACCTTGGCCAGCACTGAGTCCCGACCTCTCCCCCATCGAGCATGTCTGGGACATGCTTGGACAGAGGTTACGTCAACGTCAACAACGTCCTGCCAATGTCCAAGAACTTGCTGCTGCGTTGCAACAGGAATGGGACAACCTGGACCAAAATGACCTTAGACGTCTCATTAGGAGCATGCCACGTCGGATCAATGCTTGTTTGGCAAACAGAGGAGGATTTACCCATTACTGACTTTGCTGCGATGCTGTGGTAACTTTGCTGTTTGACCCCGGGTATCATTTTACCCTTATAATGGTCAGTCTGTGCCTTACTTAGTCTAACGATCATTTGGAATAAATCGATGAATTCATTTCACTTTGTCATTTGTTTCTTCGTCAATGCAGGGATCAAACACCCGACATCCAGGCTAGCGAGCCAGCACCTTACCCACTTAACCACCATGTTCCCTCCCACAGCTTTTGGGGGTGGGGACTTATATTTCTCAAGAGCTTGGACAGGCGAATCTTCTTGTGGTCACGTGCAAGTTTTGGATCGAAGCCATGCCGCTTGACTCAACTACAGACCTCATGATCTAAAGCACACACCTCTAATCCATACCCACCAGAAGCCATTAGATGTGTTAGAATATGAACTAGACTGACCATTCGAAAAAATATCGTTTGAAAGTTAAAAAAAAAAAACCTGTTGGGCTAATGAAGACAGACATCAATCATACAGTGTGCTATGACTGAATTTTGGCCAGACAGCAGAACTACAGTCTACTCATGTTGAATTCCAAATGCCAGGGGATTTTTTGCGTGTATGCCAATGTGTACAACTCAACTACCCACAAGGAAAATAAATAGATGGGTTAGAATCGGTCAATACAAAATCATTTTATTAAGAAATAAAGATACAAAATTATGTTGATCCTCCTTTGAAGTTTATTTTTAAAAATTTACCTATAATGAGGAGGCATAAACCAGTAAGTTATGGTCTGATACAAGCAGGTATCGAAAGTAACCTAGATCTTTGGGAGATAAACATATTTTAAGTTTATCAACGAGTATACATGTTATTTTTAATTTTATTCTGTTTATTTCCCTAGTTTCATGTGTTTTAACTTTGTCCTTATCTGAGGTACTCTTCGTCCTCTTAGACACTTGAACCTCGGTAAAGCATTTTTAATATCCTCGACGTAAACTGTTGGATGAACATGGGCGAGGTATAAATTAAATGTATCTTTCAGAGCTTTATTTTCCTCATCTGTCCAAGTTCTTCTTGCTAGGTTCTTGACAGACTAAACTAAAATGAAAAAAGCGTTTTAATTTAAGCCTGATAATAAACAAAATACTGTATACAAATAACTAAAGCCTTGTGTATTGACCATGTCTTGTTTTTCCCCAAATAAAATTAATAGAACTCTTGCTCCTCATAAAATTGAGTTATTATTTCTTTTGTATTATTTCCGGCATTGATAAACTATTTCTTATTACGGTGAAATTTTGTGCAACATAAACCCAAAGCAGCTTAGCCATTTAGAGTAACCGACAATGGTTGTGACATATTTATTCTTTTGCAGGTAATGCGAACAACCAATCAAAAGTAACAACCCATGAAATATTTATCAGAAAAAGATATTTGGTTCTAGTTCTTCCCTTCAATGGAAACTGCAACATCTTATTATTCCACAAATGAAATGTGGTTTAACGTCCTACTCCAACTGGGATAATGAAGATGAACATATAATGTGATTATGGGGAAAATTTTGCCAAATTCGATGTGTACCCAAGAATCATGGCACCCGTCAAAAGGGGAAATCATTCCGGGTTATTCTGATGGACTTAACTTAACACACACGTTTATTTTCTTCAAAGAGCAATCATTACAAAATATATTTCAAACAACATTCCTATTTCCTCTGAAACCGTTTCCTGTGTTTTAGTTCATTAATGCCACGATCTTCATGTAACTTTTCACTGTCGATAGATAACGGAATTTCTGAAATGCAAAAAAATAAAATAAAATTTATTTTAGTAAAGCAAAAATGTCCTAAATTTTCCATGAAAGCCTATAATTGTGTTGCGTCAAATAGGCTGATTTGAGTCAAAATGATTGGGGAAAGTATTTTGGGGCTCTGTGCATGGAATACCTAACCACATTTTAGACAATCAAGACGAAACTGAGGTAGCCAAATTCTGAACAAACTGCTGATCCGACTTAGGCAAAAGGAAAAAAGCTGGAATTAAATCAACTGGACACAACATTTTGATCGGAGTTAAGCGGAGGTGCTGCTTAGGAAATCCAATTTACGCGCAAAAGAAATTTATTATGAAATCATGCAGGGGGTCCAAACGATTACATCCCAGTTGAGTGAAAATCTAACTATACGAATCCGACTTATTCGAAGTTACTCTATTGTAAGAATTCAAAACTATTTAGTTCTTTGAAATACTTACTGATTGTCCTCATTACAAAAAGTGCATTGCATCTTTCCTCTTCCTCTGTAATGGACCTCATCTGGCCACCATACATCCGTATCTAGCTTTATCCAACAAATCTTTAAGAATAAAATAAATGAAAGTAGATCAATATTAAAGATACATTATGAAAGATTAGATTGATTAGATAACGAGTTGGCAGTTCTCACTATATTTGTTAAAAACTAGATAATGTAAAGGCAATTTCTGAAAATCTCAGTCAAATTGATCCGCTATGAACCGAGAACTAAGCAAATGAAAGTTCCGTTTAGCCTCGTTCATCATTGCTAAAGTCGGTAAGACAAAACTAGTACTACTAGTAGTCTTATTTACCCATTTAATCGTTAAATCACGAAGGAAATACCTACAATGGGCAGATTTTGCTCTAATTACTATACTTGTGTTTAAGGTTATAATTGATACAGTCTTAGAACCCTTACGCAAGTTCAAATAGGTTCAAATGCACAATTGTCAACACATATCATTACAGTTTGTATATTGGAATAAATTATTCTATCACAAATAGTGAAGACTGGACCACTAAAATAGTTACCATACAGTTTGTCTTCATGGTAATGCATTCTACATTTGCATAGCCATGACACCGGCCCGTTGAAATTTCGCGTACGGTACGTCTAACTCTTCATTAAATGTTTGTCAACATGTACATCAAACGCTCATTCCAGGTGCAAACTTTCACGCTACACGAACAGGCATTCCTAATCGTCTGGCTGTTCATTAGTAGGGGTGACTATTGTTGGTAATTTTCACTATACACAGTGTCATGTATACATTTATTATAACATTTAATCAATCATATTATTTGTGACCGGAATACTTCTCACAGAAAATAACCATACTGATTTTTAGTGTTGTCACATTTACAATATTCTTGAATCGGGTAATCGCCTTGCCAAAAATCGTATCGGTTGGGCTGTGTAAGACAGTCCCGCATTCTGACATACCCCTACTGCTTTAACTGCTAATTAAAAATCCAGTACTTGCTATAGGTTACAATTCACTAGTTGATCAACATCTCCCGCCCGTAAATCGCTACGTAATATTTTAACACGGATATCGGCAGTCATATCGACAAAAAAAAAAACAACAAAAAAACCCCGACAGAATTAAGCGACACAAGGCGGTGCAGATAAAAACAACATGTGTCTTCTAAAGGTGCGGCAAAAGGGGAGGGGGGCGAATAGAAAAGCCTCCTAGCTGGTATCTCAGGTACACGGTAACGTCGCATTCTGATTGTGAATTAAATAATAAAGTAAATTGGGTTTTTTTCTTTATCTTATATAAAATTGTATATTATTAATATTACATTGGTAGTTTAGTAACTTGTAAAAAAAGGCATACCCAACTTTCCTGTCATATTATATGCGGCATGCTGAAAAGCATGTCTGTTATTAACGAACGTGACCATTTTCAGCTTTTTCGCGCCAAAATCAACCATTTTACACATTTCTTAGTAAGCCATGCCTAATATGGTAGATTTTTTTTACATGTGACATTGAGATCGTGTAACGCTATTTTAGTGATGTTGATATCTGTTGAAGAACTTTATTTTGGAAACCTGATGAAGAATTCGAAACGAAATCATTAGAAACATTCCGTATTGAATTTGAAGAAGGAACAAAACAAGAAACATTATCTTTAAAACATGGTGGACATACTTTAAGCTCTTCCCCAGCTTTACGAACAGCTGTCATCAAAGTAGAAAAAGAAACATGCGAATCTAAAATGTGTCTAGTGTTTAATTTAACAGAGTTATCGTTTTTCATTCAAAATTTTATTAGAAGACGATTCAGTCAAAATATGAGGATTAATTAATTTCAACACAATATGTTTAATTCTACAAGCCCAAGCAGAAAAAGGCCCTGTAGGTTGCTGATAAGATGAATGTAATTGATTGAATAATACTTCTGAAGAAACAATTTCACCACACAATGGGTCTGGTCTAAATAATCCATCAATTTTTCGTGGATTAATTCCAACTAAGAACTCAGCAGCAGTACCTCTAACCGATCTGCGAATAGCATCAATATTAACCTGTGTTGAATATGATGCCTCTTCTCGTAACCCTAAATTTTCTAATCTCCACTGATTATACGATGCGTCGCCTTTGTTACATTCTCCTGAAAAGGGATAATCTAGGCGTTGGGGGCTGAAAAGTTGAAAATTGTGAAGGAGCTGCCTGAAATGTACTGGAATACGTTGAATTAAAAAGCGAAGTTGATATATGTTGGCGAGACATATGGTGTTGATGAGAACTTAAAGATGTTTCTATCAGATGTGTCTATGAAGAAGTTAATCTATCAGAAACTGAATGTGTAATTGTAGATGGGGTAAAATGTGGCTAAGAAATTGGCCTAGGACAAAATGAATATGAAGCGGGAGTATACATTGGGTCACTTAAAATACATGTTACCGGAGAAGAATGATTATATTTAAGTACATCATGGGATATTTCTTGTCTTTGGTCCAATGTAATAGTAAGTGCAGGGGGACCGCACTACACGAAAAACAAAAATCTATAAAATTAACCTGCTAAAAATATCAAATCAAGTGAATGGATCCGGGGGCCAGCCGTAAGCGTCCACTGCGCTGTACAGTCCCGGGCCTGTTATGGTACAGGCTTCACTAAAAATGATTTGAAAAAAAAGAGGTAACAGAAATAATGCGACCGATCTTGATAATGGTCGTCTCTTCAATGGCGATAGTCTGCCAGTTGACGTCAGATGTCAAAACGTCAAACAATTTCAAAGAGGTGACATAATTATCTTAATTTCCTCCATAACTTCCCTTGTTTGATCAAGTAACTGCTTTGATTGGGCCATAATGAAATAATCAAAAATTACAATACAAATTAACTTCATTAAATCAACTTAATATCAAAGACCAATCTTTACAACAAATTACTACAAATGGACCCCAAATTATAAAATGAAAATCAATCACTATCTATCAAAAAAAAAAAAAAAAAACTTCCAAAATAAACAACTCCAATGTCAAAGTCTCAAAGGATAATAATAATAATAATAATAATAATACATTCTTATATAGCGCATTCTAAAACATAACGATTTACACTGTAAAAAGCATGGCACATTTTCAACGCGCTTTACAATAAAATAAATATTTAAAGTAAGATTGTTACAGATAATAAAAACTAAAACTACATAGAGGAAAAAACTACAGTAAAATTGCAGTAAGCTATGCTCTATACAAAATATAAAAAATTTAAATAAGATTGTTATCGATAATAAAACTACATAAGTGGAAAATTCAGTAAAACTATAATAATAATAAGATATGTAAAAGTGTAACTATAAGAAGAAAACTTGAGTAAAATTACAATAAGCTGTGCGCGTGCGCTTTACAAATATAAAAACTAAAATAAGATTGCTACAGATAAAAGGAAAAAGTTTAACATTTGAAATGGCGTCGGAAAAGACGAGTTTTAATTAGTTTTTTGAAAGTTTCAATGTTAATCACAGATCTAATTTCGCATGGCAGCCCATTCCATAAGACAGGGGCATATCGTGAGAAGATTCGGTCTCCGTAAAATTTGTTGTTCGCTCGACCTTTTGGGTAGGCAAGTGATGGTGCTTGCGTAAAACGGGTGGCTTTTTGTGGGCGTCTGACGTCGACGAGTTTGCAAAGATATGACGGTGCCATATCGTTAACAATCTTAAATATAGTAAGTAACACTTTAAACCCAACACGTTCAACTACTGGGAGCCAATGTAATCTGAACAAAACGGGTGAGATAGACTCACGTTTTCTCGTTCTAGTAACCAGTCTTGCAACAGAATTTTGAAGACTTTGTAACTTTTTCAACTGAGTTTTGCCAAACTGTTACAGTAGTCCAATCTCGACGTTACTATTATGGCGGGGGAAAGCGGCAAAAACCTAATGCTATGTAGAAATGTCTAATTCAAAACACACATGTAACATAATGCCATACCAAATACCTAAAACGTCTAATGCAAAAAACAAAATACAAGAAACCTCTAATACAAAATACCTCATACGTCTATTGCAAAAGACAAAATACAAGAAACCTCTAATACAAAAATACATATTACCTCTTATGCACAATTGATTTTACACTCTGAAACATCTACCATAAGCATTAGATGACATATCTCGTTGTCATTACTTACGTTCCTCCACTGAATTATCTTTATTTAGATCAATGTCAAGGTCACCAACACAACTTGGCGACCTATTCGGCTAGCGAGCTATTCGACCGATCCAGCTGGCAACCTGTTCGTTGGCAACCTATTCAGAATTAAGACAACAGTCGCCCAAACTCATCTATTTTTAACAACCAATAAAATTCAACGTTATGTCTATCAAATGAAAGTAGAATAATATATTATTTTTATCAATTCCTTTAGCTCAGAATAGAGATGTAATTTCGCATTATCGTACAAAATTTTAGACATCCAACTAAATATATTCCGAAAGGTAATTAAATAGGCTTTCTAAGTATTATCAGTAAAAATTGGCACATTCATGTTAAAGGGGTGCACTCTCTTCCTAAACATGACCAATTTTTTAAAAATTTTAAAGGGAAAAACTGTTAATATCCCGTGTCAAAATTCGAACCATCGTACAAAATGATCCAACTAAATATATTCTAAAAGGTAATTGAATAAGCTTTCCAAATATTATTAGTAAAAGTTGGCACAATCATATTAAAGGGGTGTGCTCTCAACATGAACATAGCCAATTTTTCAATATTTTAAAGTGAAAGAACGGTAATATTTCGAGTCGAAATTCGGACCAGCAACCAGCTATATATATTCTGAAAGGTAATTGAATAAGCTTTCTAAATATTATTAGTAAAAGTTGGCACAGTCCTATTAAAGGGGCGCGCTCTCAACCTGAACATAGCCAATTTTTCAATATTTTAAAATGAAAGAACGGTAATATTCCGAGTCCAAATTCGGACCATCGTGCAAAATTCTGAGCATCCAGCTATATATTTTCTGAATGCTAATTCAATAACCTTTCTAAATATTATTAGTAAAAGTAGGCACAATCATATTAAAAGGGCGCGCTCTCAACCTGAACATAGCCAATTTTTCAATATTCTATATGTAAAGATAGACCGGAAATTTTTTCGAAGTCCGAATTTGGACCATCGTACAAAATTCTGACCATCCAGCTATATATATTCTGAAAGGTAATTAGATAAGCTTTCCAAATATTAATAGTAAAAGTTGGCAGTATCATATTAAAGGGGCGCGCTCTCAACCTGAACATAGCCAATTTTTCAATATTTTAAAGTGAAACAACGCTAATATTCCGAGTCGAAATTCGGACCATTGTACAAAATTCTGAGCATCCAGATTGGCACAATGATATAAAAGGGGCGCGCCCTCAACCTGAACATATCCAATTTTCAATATTCAAAAAATATATAGGTGGATGCTCAGATTTTTGCACGATGGTCCGAATTTGTACTTCGAAAAAAATACGGGTCTATCTATCTTCACTTATATAATATTGAAAAATTTGATATGTTCAGGTTGAGGGCGCGCCCCTTTAATATGATTGTGCCAACCTTTACTAATAATATTTAGAAAGCTTATTCAATTACCTTTCAGAATATATATAGCTGGTTGCTAAGAATTTTGTACGATGGTCTGAATTTCGACTCGAAATATTACCGTTCTTTCACTTTAAAATATTGAAAAATTTCAGGTAGAGAGCGCACCCCTTTAATATGATTGTGCCAACTTTTACTAATAATATTTGGAAAGCTTATTCAATTACCTTTTAGAATATATTTAGTTGGATCATCAGAATTTTGTACGATGGTCCGAATTTTGACACGGGATATTAACAGTTTTTCCCTTTAAAATTTAGGAAGAGAGTGCACCCCTTTAATATGAATGTGCCAATTTTTACTGATAATACTTAGAAAGCCTATTTAATTACCTTTCGGAATATATTTAGTTGGATGTCTAGAATTTTGTACGATAATGCGAAATTACATCTCTATTCTGAGCTAAAGGAATTGATAAAAATAATATATTATTCTACTTTCATTTGATAGACATAACGTTGAATTTTATTGGTTGTTAAAAATAGATGAGTTTGGGCGACTGTTGTCTTAATTCTGAATAGGTTGCCAACGAACAGGTTGCCAGCTGGATCGGTCGAATAGCTCGCTAGCCGAATAGGTCGCCAAGTTGTGTTCGGTGACCTTGACATTGACCTAAATAAAGATAATTCAGTGGAGAAACGTAAGTAATGACAACGAGATATGTCATCTAATGCTTATGGTAGATGTTTCAGATTGTAAAATCAATTGTGCATAAGAGGTAATATGTATTTTGTATTAGAGGTTTCTTGTATTTTGTCTTTTGCAATAGACGTATGAGGTATTTTGTATTAGAGGTTTCTTGTATTTTGTTTTTTGCATTAGACGTTTTAGGTATTTGGTATGGCATTATGTTACATGTGTGTTTTGAATTAGACATTTCTAGGTTTTTGCCGCTTTCCCCCGCCATATACTAGGGCATGTACTAACTTTTCTGCTGTCTCTTGGCTTAACAGACGTCTAATGCGACCGATCTTGAATAATGCAAAAGAGACACTCTGACAAGTTTGCTTTATGAAACTTTCTAATGAACAGTCAGAATCGAAAACTACACCAAGATTACGAACACTGTTAGATGGTAAATAGACTCGTTACCAACCCGAACAGACTGACTGGGAATAGAGTCACCAAAACGCGACTGGAAGTGAATTACTTCGGTTTTGGAGTCATTTAAAACTAGTTTGTTGTCAAACATCCAGGCTCTGATTTCATCAATGCAAATCTCTAACGACTGAACTGAAACTGACGGATCTTTACATACTAAATAGAGCTGACTGTCATCTGCATAGATCATGGCATCTAGATTGTGTTTGGTGATGATTTCCTCAATGGGAGAGGTATATAACGTAAACAAGGCCGGACCCAAAACAAGTCCTTGGGGAACACCACGTATTAGTATTTCTTTAGACGAAAAGTTATCAGCATTAATGACAACAGATTGAGTTCTACCACTCAGGTATGACGTAAACCAGTTCAAAACTGTCCCTGATAGGCCGAAACGATTCTTCAGTCTACAGAAACTTGTGTTGATTTATAAAATCTTGTGTTTTTGTCATAAAATTAACACAAGTAATGTGTATACTATCGTCAATAAATATTTTGTGTTTTTAATTTTAAAAATTAAACTCCATATAAAGTCTTAATTTTGGGGTCCACAAGTTATAAAAAAAGGGTATTTTGTAACAGACTTGAATGTTAATTGGTGTTTAGATGTCTGTAGTTAAAATAAAGTTGTTGATTTTTTTATTGGCCCAATAAACTGGTAGGCTAGATTAAAGGAATACCTAATACACCTGGTGAGCATTCCGGTGTGATTTTAACAATTGACTCCAAACGCGTTGACAAGAAAATGGGTAAAACTCTTTTGTAATAGACCGTCGTCTGTCAGTAGCTATCGTTTCAAAAAAATTCTATAAAATGGGTTTAGTTGTAAAGTCACACATTAGTAAAATGTGAATTTTTATGGATAAAAAGCCGCCTTCCCGCCTCTAGAATGTCCCAGTTTTTATAAACGAGTCGTCGCAAGTTTCTGTTCGCGCCATGAAGTTTATCAACCACTATTTACACCTGATGCATATCATTAAAACAAACAACCAATCAAAAACACTCTAGAGCCAATTTGACCTCAAGTTCACAGGTCAAAAGGTGAGTCTGAGTTAGCGTGTTTACTTTAAGACGATGAAGTGCCTCATCCACCTCGTAGACAAAGATTGTGGAAAGCTGATTAAATTTACAGATACCAGTTGGAATAAGGTTGTTTTAAGTTTTAAAGAATGGACAAATCTTGATGGAAACGAGCTAAAAGTGTGCCAACAATATAAAGATGTATTTGATGGTAAGTTTATCAACTAAATCAAACTAAAATTGAAAGTAGAGTCGCCATTTTATTTTTCAGCGAAACACAAAATGATAGGCGGATTAAATTTTATAGACACCTGTACTTATCACAAATGATCGGGACTGTACAACGCAACGAGAGCTTACGTCCGTATATAATATTTCTTGTTTGTTGTCATTTCTGTGTGCAAGTTGAAGTTACGATAAATAATAATAATGTTTGTTGACATTCACATTGTATAGTCTCGTTATATAGTTCATAGATAGGTTTGTTTTAAAATCGTTAGCATTCACGCTAGCCTTTGGTTTTATTTTATTAACCCCAGATTGTCTAAGTGTCTTTTCTCAAATCATGTGCAAACAGGTGGCAGTGTCGTATTGTTTTTCATAAAAGAAAAGTAATTTTTATTATGGATATTTGTTGCCACCTAAATTCTTCTCTCAGGTTCTAATTTGCTTATTGCAATAAAATTAGGAGTCAGTATGTTTGTATTTATAGGGAATAAAGATGATGCACTATGTGACTATGGGTTTATAGCTATCATTCCAAGTGTTATTCGAGATTCACAGACAGAACAAAGATTGAACGAGCTACTAAAAGAGTTGCATTAGGCTACAGTCTGGTGAGAAGCAAACGAGTGATGAGAGTCAATCCACCTCTAGACAAGGTTTGCGATCAGCCTCCACTAAATCATCAACCACCCAAGCTGTCCACCTGCGAGGACATGTCTTTCCTCCTCTGGGCATTATCTGCAAAAAATTACCTTTGTTCTACAGGTGTCAGAATAAGACTGTCTCTGATAAGCTGGTTTTAGCAGAAATTAAAGATGGGGGTAAGTTTTTATTATTTGTTCAACCGTTGTGATTTAATATTGTCCCTCCCACCCTCCTTTCCCTTTCCTGGCTATGCCCAGTGTTACCTAGTCGGTGCACGTGGGGTCTCCGTGGACCCCATGCACTTGTTTTATAGCGTTTTGTAAAAACTACTGGGCACTGCTTTCTGAAATTAAGTGACTTTGTCTCCAATATATTTTTAAACAGTACTCATCTGCTTCCCACATGAAGAGTTATGTTACAAGCCAAACAGGCCCAACGCTTGTAGGGCACAAGGGGTCCAATCGGACCCCAAACTTACAACTCGCAGTAGGAATTTTGCTAATGTGTTTGCTGCCTGATACCATATTGCGTATGCCAGACTATTCTTTCTTTCAACATCTGCATGTTACAAAAACCAAAAATTAAATGATGAATTCCAAAAATTCTATGGTTTTTGTATCAAGCGTGAATCGCCATTTAACCTCGTTATAACATAGTACACAAAGTAGCAATTTTGTGAGTATTATTAAATCTGTTCAAAATATCACTTAAATGTTTTTGTATAATAATTTAGTTGTTTTTCAGTTGTCAAATATAAATGCAAATAAAAACTTAACCGCTGCTTTTAAATTTAAATACATCTGTACGTAAAAACTTTGAATTACAACTGGGGTCCATACGGACCCCTTGTTACCTGCTATGTGATTCTCACCACGTGCACCCACAAGGGTTAAAGGCGTTTATTGGGGAGAGTGGTCGGGTGGCCGATAGGTGTTATCTATCAGTCTGTCATCAATAGTCGAGGGTACGAGTCTCATTTTCTGCAATCTCAGTGAAAACGTGTGGGAGTAGCCTATCCGAACACGCAGGGTTATGGTACATGTATTTACCAGGTCTGCCAAAAGTTGTCTAGTTTATTGTTAAAAGTAGGCTGCTACATACAAAGCCTATTATACACATAAAACTGTTGCATAAAGAATTTTATGTTTTCTTTTATTTATGCATATGTAACCAGAAAACGAATATGCATTCTACTGCTAGTTGGTTTATGATATCCATGATATTTACAATTTTTCATATCTTTTTAGGGCGACTTAGAGAAGTAGCAATTAAGAAAGAAGATGAAACCATTCTCAGGCACATCAGAGATAAAGACTGTGTTGCTGTTGAAGTTAGGTACCATCTACGATGCTACAAGGATTATGTTCGATTCCTAACAAGAAAACCCACAGTCTTCAGGGTAAATTTATTTCATACTTGTAGTAGTTGTTGTGTCCTTCTCTTTCTCGTTGTTTTTTATAGCCACTCGTTTTTCGATATTCAAACTCGAATATCAAAAAAGCAGATTTGATGAATGTTTATCTACAGAATGTCTCCATGACACATTTGATTAAATGAGTGATCTAAAACGAACTAAAGATATCATAATTCAGGATGCCTGAGCAGTGGATTCATATAAAAACTGCTCTTTCTCCTTGTTTTTTTGATATTGGCGAATCTGACTCGTTTTTCGATATTCAAACTTGAATATCAAAAAAGCAGATTTGATGGATGTTTATATACAGAATGTCTCCATGACACATTTTATTAAATGAGTGATCTAAAACGAACTAAATACATCATAATTGGGGATGCCCGAGCAGTGGATTCACATAAAAACTGCTCTTTCTCCTTGTTTTTTGATATTGGCGAATCTCGAAAAACGAGCTACTCATTATTCGATATTCAAACTTGAATATTAAAAAAGCAGATTTGATGGATGTTTATCCACAAAATGTCTCCATGACACATTTTATTAAATGAGTGATTAGACTGGCCCAGTCTCTTCTATTTATTTTACATTTCGATTTATATAAAAGTAGTAATTTTTAGTAAACCAACACTTTCGTTTCCATTTGTATAAAAAAAAAATTTGAGTAAACCTGTAACCAGCACCAGAGACTGGACAATTTGCGAGCTTCACAATAAAATGGGCGTTTCTTGTCCTGTTTTACGTTGTTCCTTATTTGGAATGATTGACAGTTGTCAAGCAAGCCCCGAGTCACGTGACACGAATTTGTAAATGTGATGTCCAAGATAAATTAAGTTCGATATTTACCTTCATGAATCATTCGTCTCGAATGGAGTGCAAAGCAGTCATGCTGAAACCGTCTGCGGGCTGATGTCACGTTTTTGTTTCCATTCGCCATTCGGCTTCGTCCCGATACGCATGAACTGGCTTCGTTAAGTTGTTATAATGATGTCGTGTGTAATTATTTATATTCATTCACCTCATCCCATACGTTGTATCCGTTCATTCGACAGATATTATCATATTGTCCGTCAACAAAATTCTTAGATCGTTAAAGTATCACTAAATAACAATAACTGTTATTCACAACAAACATCTCGCACCTACATCAGTTTGCCAGTGCAAATGCAGTAATCCCGTGCACGACGTCACACGACCTACATAATGCAGATTGACCTACTAGATGAGAATGAAGCTCTATTTGCCCAGTCTCTAGAGATTACGTTTTTTTTTTTTTGAGAGGACTGGCCAATTTTTGGTGTGTGGAGAAGACTGGCCACCAGTCTAATGAGTGATCTGAAACGAACTAAATACATCATAATTGGGGATGCCCGAACAGTGGATTCACATAAAAACTGATCTTTCTCCTTGTTTTTTGATATTGGCGAATCTCGAAAAATGAGCTACTCTTTATTCGATATTTAACCTTGAATATTAAAAAAGAAGATTTGAAGGATGTATATCAACAGAATTCCTCCAAAACACATTTTATTAAATCAATGATCTAAAACGAACTAAAAATATCATAATTGAGGATGCCTGAGCAGTAGATTCACATGAAAACCTTTCTTTCTTAATAAATGAGTGATCTGAAACGAACTAAATACATCATAATTGGGATGCCCGAGCAGTGGATTCACATAAAAACGGCTCTTTCTCCTTGTTTTTTTATATTGGCGAATGTCGAAAAACGAGCTACTCGTTATTCGATATTCAACCTTGAATATCAAAAAAGCAGATTTGATGGATGTTTATCTACAAAATGTCTCCATGACACATTTTATTAAATGAGTGATCTGAAACAAACTAAATACATTATAATTGGGGATGCCCGAGCAGTGGATTCACATAAAAACTGCTCTTTCTCCTTGTTTTTTGATATTGGCGAATCTCGAAAAACGAGCTACTCGTTATTCGATATTCAACCTTGAATATTAAAAAAGAAGATTTGAAGGATGTATATCTACAGAATTTCTCCAAAACACATTTTATTAAATCAATGATCTAAAACGAACTAAAAATATCATAATTGAGGATGCCTGAGCAGTAGATTCACATAAAAACTTTTCTTTCTCGTTGTTTTTTGATATTGGCGAATCTCGAAAAACGAGCCCTCGTTTTTCGATATTCAAACTTGAATATCAAAAAAGCAGATTTGATGGATGTTTATCTACAGAATATCTTCATGACACATTTGATTAAATGAGTGATCTAAAACGAACTAAAGACATCATAATTGGGGATGCCCGAGCAGTTGATTCACATAAAAACTGCTCTTTCTCCTAGGTTTTTTGATATTGGCGAATCTCGAAAAACGAGCTACTCGTTATTCGATATTCAAACTTGAATATTAAAAAAGCAGATTTGAAGGATGTATATCTACAGAATTTCTCCAAAACAAATTTTATTAAATCAATGATCTAAAAAGAACTAAAAATATCATAATTGAAGATGCCTGAGCAGTGGATTCACATAAATGCTTTTCTTTCTCGTTGTTTTTTGATAGCCACTCGTTTTTCGATATTCAAACTCGAATATCAAAAAAGCAGATTTGATGGATGTTTATCTACAGAATGTCTCCATGACACATTTGATTAAATGAGTGATCTAAAACGAACTAAAGATATCATAATTCAGGATGCCTGAGCAGTGGATTCATATAAAAACTGCTCTTTCTCCTTGTTTTTTGATATTGGCGAATCTCGAAAAACGAGCTACTCGTTATTCGATATTCAACCTTGAATATTAAAAAAGAAGATTTGAAGGATGTATATCTACAGAATTTCTCCAAAACACATTTTATTAAAACAATGATCTAAAACGAACTAAAGATATCATAATTGAGGATGCCTGAGCAGTAGATTCACATAAAAACTTTTCTTTCTCGTTGTTTTTTGATATTGGCGAATCTCGAAAAACGAGCCCTCGTTTTTCGATATTCAAACTTGAATATCAAAAAAGCAGATTTGATGGATGTTTATCTACAGAATATCTTCATGACACATTTGATTAAATGAGTGATCTAAAACGAACTAAAGACATCATAATTGGGGATGCCCGAGCAGTTGATTCACATAAAAACTGCTCTTTCTCCTTGTTTTTTGATTTTGGCGAATCTCGAAAAACGAGCTACTCGTTTTTTGATATTCAAACTTGAATCTCAAAAAAGAAGATTTGATGGATGTATTTCTATATAATGTCTCCAAAGAACATTTTATGAAACCATTGATATTAATTGGGGATGCCCGAGCGGTGGATTCACATAAAAACTTTTCTTTCTCGTTGTTTTTTGATATTGGCGAATCTCAAACTTGAATATCAAAATAGCAGATTTGATGGATATATATCTTCAGAATTATGGAGCGGAATTTCCCCCATAATTCTAAATCCTAACCTAGTAATGCGTATGCTAATATGCTTACTTCTATGCATGTAACTTCTTACTAACAAATGTTAAATTGGCTGTTTACACATGTAAAAATGCTAATTTATATGACTTATTTCTTAAATATTACAGTTCGAATACGTATTTTGTTTTTTTATCCATTATTACTTTCCCCCATAATTCTAAATCCTAACCTAGTAATGCGTATGCTAATATGCTTACTTCTATGCATGTAACTTCTTACTAACAAATGTTAAATTGGCTGTTTACACATGTAAAAATGCTAATTTATATGACTTATTTCTTAAATATTACAGTTCGAATACGTATTTTGTTTTTTTATCCATTATTACTTTTAATTTATTGTAGTCTGTTTAGTTTCGTTAACATTTTGACATTTCACAAATGTTACGCGGTAAAGCTGTCATAATTCTAAGCTTATTTTGATAACAGACGGCGCTGTTTACACTTGTATGGAGGCTGATTGGGGACATGCAAAATCTCGCCCTTTTCATAACCCGACATAGACCAAAATCATAAAGGATTTTCTGTCGTGCATTTATCATAATAATATTGTGTTTCTAAAAGAACAATAAAATATATAGCAAGAAGTAATTACGTCATGCACGGGAGTGAATAAATAAATATAAATAGGTAATCATTTTTCCCCTCAAATTTATGAAGTATTTTAGGCACATAAGTAAATTTTTTTTTGATATTATTTTAGCTTTTTATCGGGTCAAGCTTCCAAATTTTCATGACCCTCGGTGGCTCGGTGGGTATGTTCCAGACTCGGTCTCGGGTTCGCTGCCGGTGTTGGAGGAGAAAGTCCATCGGGTTTTCCACGGGTTTAACGTCCTATATTCTTCTACACCTAACCTGGGCTAAGGAAAGATGGGCATACGCCATACAGTGTGCTATGCGGGAAATTTTGACCGGGTAGCGGCGCTACGGCCAATGTGTACACGGGACCTCGGTTTTTCGTGGAACAATGTCTAGTCGTTCTAATGGCGTGCACGTAAATGAACCCTGGACGTTGGGATTTGAAATAATAATGGGCCGTAGCGCCTCTGTCCGTGCAAAATCACCTCACACTTCATGGCGTGTTCTCGCCTTGATGCTGAACGGCGGGACGATTTCATTTAAAGATAAATTAAGGAAGAATAGATAGGCCCAAAAAGCTGACTAATGTAAAGGGAATTTGCTGAAAATTTCAGTTTCACTCTGACCGAGAATTTAGCGATTGAATTTTGCGCATAGCCTCAATCATCATTACTAAAGTCGGTAAGTAACAAAAAAAAACCACATAGTCTCGATTATCCATTTTTGATTTAATCATGAATCAGCGTTGAGCATCAGATCGGATCTTTATACAGTAAACATCGCAGGCTAATGGTGACATCGACAATTGGTAATGCAGATTCTGCTCTTGCATAATTTATGTTTAATTTCCAAATCACCAGGTTGTCTTATGAGGTTGTCTCTTTGGGCATTGGGCGAACGATTCGCCCCTTAAATTGATCTTATAAATTTCATTCCAAAGTTTGGGTTGGTGGGTGGGTGGGTGAGGTGTGTCTGTGTGGAGTGGGCGGGTGTGGCTTTGCTTTAATATTTATATCTGAATTATCATTTCCTGTTTCTCAATCCAGTCTCAAATAAAATAAAATATTGTTTATAAACCAAAACACAAAATAGCTTTTTTCTACCGAAGTATTTCTGTATTATTTGAATAGTATAAGAATAATTTACTTTTGTACGTAATATATTTTATATATCTTTAGCCTATTACTTCTCTCAAAAATATTGAGAACGAATATTGCAAAAAAAAGAGGCTAAATCAATCGATAAGGCCGTATGGGGGGCAAATGCACGAAAAAGTATCATATTTATTCATCTGAAAAATATGTAGAATAATTTGCCTTTCTACGTAAAGTATTTTAGTATTTTTGACATAAAAATGTCGTCATGTCTGACGGGTAATGAAAAGAGCGATATTGTACATGTCCCCAATGAACTACCATATAGTACACAGCGCCACCTGTTAGCATAATGCGTGTTAAAATTATGACTCCCTTTTAACCCGTTATGATAAGTCATAATTCTAACTCTCATTATGCTAACAGGTGGCGCTGTTTACTATATGGTGGCCCATTGTGAACATGTATATGTATTACATGCGTTGTAACTGCATGTATTTGCGTAGAGGGGCGGAGCAATTTTAACGGAAAGTTAGGGACCGATTTCCTCCAAAATCGAATTCACCAGTGATTGTTGTTTATGTTTAAAACATATTATATATAGCTAATCAAAATTATGATCTCTTCGGGGCGCACAAGCTATGTACGCGATTTTCGCTCAACCAAGGGTTAAAATCCAGGAAAATACGGTCCAGACGCGCTAGAATTGAACCTAATCGAGTTCTTCGTTTATAACATACAATTTTATTTTTAAAGAAATTGAATAAAAATTGTGATCCACAAGCTATGTGTGCGACTTTCGTGCGATCAGGAGCTACACTACTAACTGTTATCGAAATCTTTGGGATATCAATATACAATTTAAGTTTCATCAAAGTCGGATAACAAATTGGGATCTGTAGACACACGCACGGACAAGTGTGATGACATAATACGTGCACGTGAAAATATGAATGGATGCAGACTCTTGAAAGAATAATTATTTGTCTATACTACCCTATGTTGTCTAATCAATTTTAATGTTATGTACCTGTCAGTTATCATTGGTATAAATTTATTGATTCCAAATAATTTACAGGCATGGCAACATTAATTGGGGGGGGGGGGGTCACGGTGGCTCGCTAGCCTGGAGGTTGAGTGTTCCATCCCTGCATTGGCCGAGAAAGTTCATTCAGATTTTCCGGAGTGCCCCCCCCCCCTTGACAGTTGAAATTCGATATAAGAGTAGGCTGTAGTGCCGCTGTCCGAGCAAAATATCCCTCATAGCACACTGTATGGCGTATTAGCTCAGTTCGGAGCTGAATAGTATCATGTTAAACTCCATTTCATTTGGAAACATTAAAATATAAGAGGAGAGGGGCGGTGGCAATTACCCCGGAACCCCTCAACGGGCGCATAATATAGAAATTTGAGAGGGTGTAAACAATGTAGAACTATACCATTTTTAAATTCATTTAGTTATGACACCATAGAATGGCCCAATCCCCCAAACCCCTACCTCCAGACACAAAACCGGTGATTTAGAAATGAAATAAAGTTTAACACCCTGCTATTATGCACTGACTATGCTAATGAAGACGGGGAAACGTCATGAAGTGTGCAATTTCTGGGGATTTTGTACGGACAGGGGCGCTTGGTGTACGTAATTGGGTTTTCGTCCCATGAAGACACAGTTCCTCGTCAGGCACTAACAGGTGGAAAGCGAGCCGGAAACCCGAGATCTCCTGGTTACCGAGCCAGTGACTTACTCACCGAGGCACCGCGACTCCCGATGATTTGGAAGCCTGGCCCGATATAGGTGACTTCAATAATATGATAAATACTTTGTTTGTGTGCGTATAACATTTCATAATTTTGAGGGGAAGAGATAAGCTAAACTAAGCATGACCGATTTATAATTATTTATTCACTTTGATTCATGAAGTAATGATAGTTCTTGCTATATATTATTCTTTTAGAAAACAAATAAGCCAAAACAATCGATAGTGCATTATTTGTGAAAATGCACGATAAAATAGCCTATTTATTTATCGGGTCATTTTTACGTGTTCCTAATGAGCCACCATACAATTGTAAACAGCGCCGTTTGTTAGCAAAATTTGGCTTAGAATTATGACAGCTTTACCGCGCAACATTTGTGAAATGTCAAAATGTTAACGAAACTAAACAGACTACAATAAATTAAAATTAATAATGGAAAGAGAACAAAATACAAATTTTAACTGCAATATTTAAGAAATAAGTAATATGAATTAGCATTTTTACATGTTTAAATAGCCAATTTAACATTTGTTAGTAAGAAGTTACATACATAGAAGTAATCATATTAGCATACGCATTACTAGGTTAGGAGTTAGAATTATGGGCGAAATTCCGCTCCATACAGAATGTCTCCAAAACACATTTTATTAAATACGTTTTCTAAAACGAACTAAAAATATCATGATTGAGGATGCCTGAGCAGTGGATTCACATAAAAACTTTTCTTTCTCGTTGTTTTTTGAAATTGGCGAATCTCACTCGTTTTTCGATATTCAAACTTGAATATCAAAAAAGCAGATTTGATGGATGTCTCCATGACACATTTTATTAAATGAGTGATCTAAAACGAACTAAATACATCATAATTGGGGATGCCCGAGCAGTGGATTCATATAAAAACTGCTCTTTCTCCTTGTTTTTTGATATTGGCGAATCCCGAAAAACGAGCTACTCGTTATTCGATATTCAAACTTGTTAATAAAAAAAGCAGATTTGATGGATGTTTATCTACAGAATGTCTCCATGACACATTTTATTAAATGAGTGATCTAAAACGAACTAAATACATCATAATTGGGGATGCCAGCGCAGTGGATTCACATAAAAACTGCTCTTTCTCGTTGTTTTTTGATATTGGCGAATCTCGAAAAACGAGCCACTCGTTTTTCGATATTCAAACTTGAATATCAAAAAAGCAGATTTGATGGATGTTTATCTACAGAATGTCTGCATGACACATTTGATTAAATGAGTGATCTAAAACGAACTAAAGACATGCCCGAGCAATGGATTCACATAAAAACTGCTCTTTCTCCTTGTTTTTTGATATTGGCGAATCTCGAAAAACGAGCTACTCGTTTTTCGATATTCAAACTTGAATCTCAAAAAAGAACCTTTTGATGGATGTATATCTACAGAATGTCTCCAAAGCACATTTTATTAAATCATTGATATTAAACGAACTAAAGACATAATTGGGGATGCCCGAGCAGTGGATTCACATAAAAGTGCTCTTTCTCATTGTTTTTTGATATTGGCGAATCTCGAAAAACGAGCCACTCGTTGTTCGATATTCAAACTTGAATATCAAAAAAGCAGATTTGATGGATGTTTATCTACAGAATGTCTCCCATGACACATTTGATTAAATGAGTGATCTAAAAACAACTAAAGATATCATAATGTCTGAGCAGTGGATTCATATTAAAACTGCTCTTTCTCCTTGTTTTTTGATATTGGCGAATCTCGTAAAATGGGCTACTCGTTTTTCGATATTCAAACTTGAATCTCAAAAAATCAGATTTGATGGATGTCTATCTACAGAATGTCTCCAAGACACATTTGATTAAATCAGTGATCTGAAAGGAACTAAAGATTCAAGTTTGAATATCGAAAAACGAGCTACTCGTTTTTCGAGATTCGCCAATATCAAAAAACAAGGAGAAAGGGCATTTTTTATGTGTATCTACTGCTCAGGCATCCACATTCTTGATATCTATTTCATTGCATATCACCGATTTAATCAGATGTGTTTTGGAGACTTTCTTTAGCTACACATCCATCTACTTTTTTGAGATTCAAGTTTGAATGTCAAAAAACAAGTAGCTCGTTTTTCAGCATTCTCCAATATCGAATAACGAGCTAGTTGTTTTTCGTTATTCGCCAATATTGGAAAACGAAAAACGAAAATCTAGCTAACTTCACACTGCCATTTATTCTATACTCTATAGTATAAGTAGTGCTGGTATATTTGATGGCAAGTGAATTGGCACAAAATGACTAGATTGTGGTGTCCAAATGATCTAAAACATCCGTTCTAAGAATGTGTCAACATTTTTTACTAGCACTTTTACTAGTTTTGAAATGTTTTAAATTACAATACACAGACATGATTTATATCTATTTTAACTTCACACTGCCATTTATTCTATACTCTATAGTATAAGTAGTGCTGGTATATTTGATGGCAAGTGAATTGGCACAAAATGACTAGATTGTGGTGTCCAAATGCACTAAAACATCCGTTCTAAGAATGTGTCAACATTTTTTACTAGCACTTTTACTAGTTTTGAAATGTTTTAAATTACAATACACAGACATGATTTATATCTATTTTAACCTTTAAAAAAAATATATCACTAGATAAAGATGAATAAATATGTACATACTTTTCCATCTTTTGATTTTAGTATTCTGTTTAACTGTTTGTTTTACCTGTATTTTACATACTAACTACATGTATAATATTCAACTACTTTATGTCCAGATTTAATTGAATTATTATTTTAACAAAACAAAGGGTTTTCTGTATTTTAAACTAGTTTTGAAATGTTGTTTTTAATTATAATACACAGGCATGATTCATATCTTTAAAAGATAAATAAATGTGTAAATACTTTTCCATTTGTTAATTTTAGTACTTTGTTTAACTTTTTTTATATTTTTTTATATTTTATATTTTAACTATTTAAGCATTAATTATTGCACAACTGTTACAGCAACATTTAAAAAAATTATTGATATAACAGTTATTAAAAATGAAAAAAATGTTTTCTGTATTTTAAAAAAAATATTGATATTGAAATGTTGTTGTGAATTGCAATACAAAGGCCTAATTTATATTTATTTAAACCTTTAATACTAGTCATTACATAAAAGATTAATGTTTTAAATTTGTTTTCATTCTTTGTTTGGTGATAGGGTGGGTTGCCGAGGAGAAATTTAGTCTTTGTTCAATATTTATAGGTCATTTATGATACGAGTTATCTCCCCTTATACCTTTTTACCTGGGACCCCTCTTCGAAATATCACGTTTATGTATTGTTTTTTGGTTGAAATCAAATATGTCTATGCAATTATCAAATTTATGTATGATTTCTGATAATAAATTAAATTCAATATCAATACAATGACGCTGTATTTTCATAAATAGACAAAAACATGCTACGATGTGCAACATTACTGCTTTGTGGGCGCTTATAATTGGTCCTGTGCATATACAAATTGAGATATTTCCATAATTTTTTTTTCAAATGTTGCTGTGCACTTTGGCAGTACACACGAAAAAAATTATTCACCTGCAGTAATTTTATGATCCAAAATCACGACGTCAAAGTCATGTTAGACAAGCATGATAAAGTGACCGAGACCCTGGGTAAATGGGTAATATTTTAAAAACTGGCAATATCTGAAGGTGGGAATATGGATTTTCCATCACTAGAAACCTTGTATTATAAGAAAATGGCAACATTTTTTAGACCCAGGGGGAGTGCAACAAAAATCGATTTTTAAGCACATTTTCCCTATACAGACGACAGTCTTAATCTAAGCTACAATTTGTCTGCGATATCACCTCGGTGGAAGCGGACGTTAAATAAAGCGATTTCACACACAAACATTTACTGAAATGATTTTTGAGCAGTGATATAATGGTCACCACAGAGAATACAAGATCGCAGGTCTGTAAATATTTCTAAAAAAAAAATACCATGTATTTATTTCTTTAGCATCGATATTGTTTCTTTGTATATATTAGTATTTCGTTTCCTTTAAAAAATCCAACCATTCCCCCGGAATTATATACGGTCATACTTTTCTTTCCGTATCGCCTTGCTCGTACTTGTAGCAAAAAAACTGACCGTCGCAAAATTCATTAAAATGACTAATAATACTAAGGCAGTGATCCATGGTGAATACCGATTAAGATTAAGCGGATTATCAGCGCAGTAATTCACTTCGCGCGCGCAGATTACTCATCGGACATTAGGACGGAGATTCGCGTATGCGCGGTGATAATTTGTCATTTACAATGGCGGGCACAGTGAAAAAATATTTCAGCATGATATTGTTGAATCTGTCTCAGTTTTCAGATATCTTGCTAAATGAACATTAGTTGTTCGGCGCCACGTACGATGTTACAGAATCAAATTAAACCAGAAACGGCTCGAGTTGAGCCAATAGTTAAGAATCTGTTTTAAAATAATACCTAGGGGCGGTTGGATTGGTATTTGGATTGACGGCCATCTTGCTCGATTCTTGTTTCATGTTTTGTTTTTTTTTTTATAAAAAAACATTTTGGCAAGAGGAGACATAAACCCGTTTCATTTTATTTTTCAGTCAATGCCGCTATGTGACTCTTTCCACCTACCAGTTTTTAAGCCATTATTGAGAATTTACCAAGTACTCCATATAGAAGAAAAACTGGTAACAACAATTTGAATTTTATTTAATCTTTATAATTTATATTTTCTTCTTCTTTTTTTTTTACCAATGTCCTACAATTATTAGTGTATGTGAAGACACAATCCCACATTAAGTATTTATATGGCACTTATATGCAACAGAGAGAGCGAGAGAGGGGGGGGGGGACATAAACAAGGCCTATATGTACTTGTTTTTGCCGAATCAAGTAGTCCAAGTTGCGTATATTATCCTATATATGTCCTACTCGAGCTCATACATGCATAGGCTACTGGTAATCAACTACAACGATTAGCGGACTTCCGTTTTATTGCCTCATTCAAGTACATGTATTCAAAATTGGTTTATTGTGCAATATTAATTCTGCATGAACCTTATCTACTTACTACTGGCTCTAGATCGTTTTGGGACTAAGGTATTTAATATGAATAATTCGCTTAAGCGTTTGGGTATTTAGCAAAAAGAGGAAACCGTAGAACCCACAGAAAATTCAAGAAGTTGGACAGCCGATAGCACAACATTTTGGTCCAGCGTCATTTCGGACTCAACACAGACGATCTGTCTGACTTTTTCGGATTTACTTGCCAAATTTCCGGACTCCTGAAGACTGTTTTGAATTGCTCTATTTCTGATAAATTCATCAGCAACTTATTTTTATAAATAAAACATTCTTTTCGTAAACATTCAAAATTAGAAATTTTGCTGTATGTGCGTGATCAAAGGGCTGTATATTGATGGTGAGCGGTAAATTTTACCTACATTTTTTATAAAAAATCATTTTTTGGCTTATTATAAATTGTCTTCTTTGAGTGGCATTTAGCAATTGACATACGTAATAAACACAAAAACATATTATGGAACACAATTAAAGCGACGTTTCGTTGAGGATTCTCAACGTTTTCAAGCGAATGATAATGAAAATAATTACAGAGGGTTTATATACGAAAACAAGTAACAGCTAATAATAATCATAAGGAATAGTGAAACCATAAATATATTTAGTCAACAAGACATTACGAAACCGTATACATAAAGTCTATAATAACTAATAATAGCAAATTAAAAATTAAGGAAGCCACTGATTATAGTAAAGTTACTGGTCAAAGGAAAAAATTGTAACAACATATACATTAAATTACATTGGTAAAACAATAATAATAATAGATAAGGGGAAACCACTAAATCATAACCATGAAAAGTAACAGATCAAAAGAAAACTTGGCAAAACGTATAGGATTAATTAGCACAACAATATCAGGGTAAAAAGTTATTATTGCTCCGTAGATGAGAGAGGGGGAGGGGGAGTCAGAGGAAAATTAAATAAATAGGATAACACTTATTATAATCGGTGATATTCCAGTTTAGATAAATGAATTTACAGCCACACGACACACAAACACAGACGGCATACTACTTTAATAATGTCTATTTAGAGTGTATGACTGTAATTATATAATATTGTCTCATGTTCAGTTTATTATATTAGGGATCACTACAGTTAAGTTGTATTAGCGATTATTGTATCATAAGCCCGTGGTAGATTAGACACCTTCATCTCTATTTAATGCTGGTTCGTAGCGTTTTATGTTGATGGCTTCCAAAATCTTTCTCTTCTTAGTATGGTTGTGGTGGGTCGCTAATTTCTTCGTCTTTTCATATAGTATCTTGTGTTTTGGATTTTGTCTGATGTGGTCAGCTACAGCGGAGGTCTGGTTAGATGGCTTAGGTTAGTGTTGACTAAGCCTTACATCTAATGGTTGTCTACTTTCTCCAATGTAGCTGCTGTCACATGAGCAGAAGACTTGATAAATGCATCCTTTTGGTGATGTTGGTTTCGTTGATTTACATTTACCATCGGCTTGGAGGATGTCTTTTATGGTGTTAGTTCCCAAGAAGGTTACCTGGATACCTGCTTGTTGCAACAATCTTCTTATTTGGTACGATGTTTTGCCGTTAAAGGGGATATAGTAACTCTGATTTGGTGGTTTATCTTGTGTTTTGAATTCGGTGTTGTCTGATAGTGCTTTTTCTATTACTTCTTCTACTAATTTAGGTGGGTATACATTAAAGGTGGTAAAAACTTCTTTGAGGTGGGTCATCTCTGCATCCAGTTTCTCAGGTGTTGAAATTCTTTTGCGCGTTTTACTAATGATGATAAAGTTGCTCTTTTGACACTGATAGGTTGGTTGGATTTGAAGTGTACATACTGGTCTGTGTGCGTTGGTTTTCTATATACACTGGTTTTTATGGTGCAGTTTTCGCTCTCTACTTTTACATCAAGGAATGGAAGGGTATCACAGTTTCTGACGTGAAATTGATGCGGTCGTTCTGTTGATTAAGATGTTGTAGCAGGGTAGTATGTTCTTCTATGCTGTTTAAAATAACAAACGTGTCATCTACTTTGGGAAAATAGGCTATGGGTCTAACACGTGATATTGCCAGGGCTTTCTCTTCAAACGCGGCCATAAAAAGTTCTGTTAGTAGAGGCGATAACGGGCTGCCCATAGGTAAACCGTGAATTTATTGATAAAAATCATCCCCCCAGAGAAACTGTGCTGTATTGTAAAATACAGAATCTCGCGAACAAATCAATAATCTAGCTTTAATCGGGTTTTTATGAATTTTAATAGTGGCTCTGGCATACGGTGCTATTGGATGTGTAGTTTTTAGTTGATGGAAGAGTTTGTCAGTTATGTGGTTCTGATCAAAAAGTGATTTTAGTTGGTTGGTGAGTTTAGTTTTATAAATTGCATTTGGATCTTTCCTCAGCTTCTTGTAGGTAGTGGTATCATCAAGTAGTTGTGTAACTGTTTCATGGTATGCACGCTTATCCATAATTACGGTGGCTTTTCCTTTATCAGGTGGGACTAACATGATCTCTCGGTCATTTTTCAGTTGTTGTAAGGCTACTCTTTCATTTTTGGATAGGTTGTCAAATTTGGACGTAGATCTGGAGATGATGCTTGCAATTTGGTGGCGTAAGTAATCCACTTTACCTCCAGGAGCTAATTGTCGTAGTCCACACTCTATATTGATAATGTATTGGTCACTGTTGTACTTAAATACGTTCTCTTAAGAGACATTGACTGGCTTTATGTAGTATCTTCACAGCAGCTGTAGAATTGACCAGTGACCTAAGAGTTAGGCCCTTGGGTGTGATGTTTTTATCGCGACACCGTAACATATTTTCCGGCGTGGTTTCCCCCCGTCAGTGATTCAGGAGGGAGGGTCTGATAAGGACAGCTGTCTAGACGTTCGGATGGGACAAAAAAAAACCCCGAGGTCCCGTGTACACATTGGCATGCACGGCAAAATTTCCCTCATAGCACACTGTATGGCGTATGCTCGTCCTCATTAACCGAGTTTAGTAGCAAAACAGAAAGACAATAAACACATTTATATTGTCATTTTTTCATGAGTTTTGTTCAGGTTTCTTACCCATTGAGGCTTAATAATCTGCCTAGGTCTGTTATTAAAAAAGTATATTTATTGCCTACTATAATAATGTATAATGTTTTGTTTTTTTACAGACTGGAGAGCATTTGATGTATGATTCCAGCATCAAGAGAACTCAACCATATACCTTTTGTATATTAAGCCATCAAATTGTTTTATAATTTTGAAAAAGAATGTAGTGATTATAAAAGCTAATATGTTATCTGTTGCATTTGATCTGTTATTTAGATATTTTATTTTTGTATTTAATGTTAAATATCCTTTGATAAAAACAATTATATTGTAATTCTCTCCAGAAGTCAACTAACGTAGTTTCGATTCCCCCTTTGTTCATGATAATGAGTAGGGTCGCGTGACCAACCTTGTCAGTTTTCTCCGGGTCGTCCGATTTCCTCTCACTACTCACTGCTAAAGACCCCCTACTTGCAAGCTAATTATTGAAATATAATTGAACCATATGTTAGTCCTGAAATAACTAGGTGTCGAGTGGACATTAAACCCTATTTCTCTCTCTCTCTCTCGCTCTGTCTCTGTCTCTCTGTCTCTCTCTCTCTCTCTCTTTAAAAGCTGAAAAGGGGTTTAACATCCTACTTTTCTTTGGGGGGGGGGGGGGCGGATGTCGAATGGTTAGTGTGCGCGCACTGTATCATACAGCCTGTCATTCTGGCGTGGTTTCGAATTCCCGATTGTACGTGGCAAGGATTGGAGTCGCCTGTCCAATCTCATGGGTTTTCTCCGGGTACCCCGGTTTCCTCCCACTACTAAAGACCCTATACGCAAGCGAATTATTGAAATAAAATTAAACCATATGTTAGTCCCGAAATGACCTAGTTTGTGTCAAGTGGACGTTCAACACCATTTCTCTCTCTCCCTACTTTTCTTTGTTATTTAGGGTGGTTGGGATGGCCTAGTGGTCTAGAGTGCCGCGCTTCGACCTCTAGCTGGCCGGTCACCTTTGGCTTGCGGCTGTGGTTTCGAGCCCTGGTGTGAGCGTATGTGGCATGGAGATAGGGGCGCCTTCTCAACCTCGTGGTTTTCCCCCGGGCACTCTGGTTTCCCTCACTGCTAAAGACCCCTACGCGCAAGCGAATTATTGAAATAAAATTAAAACCATATGTTAGTACCGAAATGACCTGGTTTGTGTTGAGTGGACGTTAAACCCATTTCTCTCTCTCTCTCTCTCTCTTTGTTATGTAGGCAAACAGCGGGATCCAAAAAGATCCGCCATGGCTCCTCCTTGCTTATAACTTGTATAGAAATATTTTGTACATGCCTCTTATATTTCATTTGTAAGTAGTTTTTCAGTTTTTGTGCATAATTTATGTCTTTAATGCTTGTTTTGACTGTAGATATACAATGTATGTAAATCCTATCTTAGGGGGCATGGAGTAGGAATAATGTGTACATAGCGTTTAAATTCTTATTTCTTTTTTAAGAAGGGGACTTTAAAAAAAAACAAAAAACTTTTGGTGGGGGAGGGGGGGAATAAATTGTTATTATATAACGCAATTTTATTAGCATTGGAATTAACTTTGCTTATTTTTATTCCAAATGCCTCCGTGCTTGTTTTTTTTTCAATTTAAATAGTTATGCTTATTTTATGTTTTTTTTTATTTTTTATTTATTTATTTTTCTGTTCTTGTTTTGAGGGTTTTTTTTTCAATTTAAATATGAATAAATAGTAATTTTATGAATAAATAATAATTTTATAAATAAATAATCATTCTAAAAATAAATAATAATTCTATGAACAAAATTGGTGTCATGTCATTTATCAAACATTACATTTAAAACAGGAAAAAAGGGTCTGTTGGTGGTTATACACAAGTTTGTATGAAACAAATTTCAGAAATTTCAACACGAGTTTCAAAAATTTCAACACAAGTTTCAGAAATTTCAACACAAGTTTCAGATATTCCAACACAAGTTTTAGAAATTCTAACACAAGTATTGTGTTGATTTTCACACAAGTTAGTGTTGTTCGATCAATTTTAACACAGGTCTTGTGTTGTTTTGACATTTAACACAAGTTTGTGTTGTTTCAACACAAGATTGTGTTGTTAAATAGTAACACCCAACTTGTGTTGAAAACAACACAAGTTTGTGTTGTTTCAACACAATAACGGCTAGAATTTATAAAATAATATCACTATAACCATCAAAATTAAATCAAATTTCAGTTTTTGGGTGTCTATATATACTCAATTGTGGGAATTGAACATGGCTTGGATTGCAGATTATATTTAGAAAATCAGTTGAAACGATTCCTAGACGATGTATTCTGTATTCGGGATGAATAATTTGGCAAGATTGCAGATTTGCAATACATAATGAATGAGTTAGACTTAAATATAAAATTCACAATTGAAACGAACGATCTGCAAATCGCATTCTTGGACGTTCTATTGAAATGAAAGGGAGATCTCCTTATAACGGATATGTATTCTAAAGAAACATATACCAAAAATTATCTTTCGTATAAATCATGTCACCCACGCCATACCAAAAATAATATAATTCTTGGACGTTCTATTGAAATGGAAGGGAGATCTCCTTATAACGGATATGTATTCTAAAGAAACATATACCAAAAATTATCTTTCGTATAAATCATGTCACCCACGCCATACCAAAAATAATATACCTTTTTCTTTAGCTAGAAAAATATTCACAATTGTGATAGATGAAGACCTCCGGGTTGTCAGATTAGGTGAGCTAAAAAGAAATTTATTACCCCCTCGAGGTAATAGAAGTTGGGATCAAAAAGGCTTTGGCAATTGATGTCCAAACACTGAGGGCCACAAGTAAAAGACAATTCGGATAATATCATTACCTTTGTCGCTACTCATAACCCCCAACATCCCAACTTCTTCAAAACAATGTACGAGAGCAGGTCACTCCTGGCATCAAACGACAACCTCAGAACGAAATTTGGTAAAGTTCAGTTCATTGAATCACAAAGACAGCCACCTAATCTGAAACACATCCTAACGCCAAATAACCAATATAATTTTCGTAACTTTACGCTTAGAGTCAACGACAATATGAATTGTGACACAAAAAATTTCATATATGTAAATTTATTCTATATAGGCGAGACATCTACTCATCTACGGGATAGAATACGCAACCATCGACGGGATTGTAATATTGAAAATGGGCCCTTATTTGTAAATAGACATACCTTTAAATGTGCGCAACACCTACAAATAAAATTTCAAATTTTCCCTTTTCATAAAATGAAAGTCGATGACACCACGAAAAAATTAATGGAAAATCATTTTATTAAAAAAATACGTTCCTCGACTTGATAGGTTGAATTAACGGTTGCGATATCAATGGGGAGAGTTTTATTTGCACACGGTCAGACATTCGTAGAGAGGTGAAATAAATGAGTGTACTGCGTAATGCGTGATTCGAAAAGTATCGGTGGGTTGACCTTGAACTTGGCATTTGATTCGTGACGTGGGAATTTGATTTACTCGCATAAGTCGATAAACTAAATCGCATGGATTTGTAGTTTTGTGGAGAATTGTCACAAGCATATTTTGATATTTGTGACTCAAACGGCTGATCTAGGTTGTAATTTTTCGTAGCATTTTAAAAGTATTTATCAACTTTGAAATTAATACCCCAAATAGCCAATGTTCCGATGCCTAGATTTGACATGTCATTCTCATAGACCCACCCTTTCAATGATACTTTGAAAATGATACTTACTCAATTAAATGATATTTCCCCCAAGATAAAATAGCTTTGGCTCCTAAAATGCCAAACATTTTTGTTGTTTTATTAACGTAAGTCTTCATTAAGAAATAATAATAAATTTATATTAAAATTTAATATGGATTGCCTAGTATTATAGGCATTTAGGCCTTCTAAAACCAAGAAATGGGCCATATTAAACTATTGTACACGAACATATTTTCTTTATAGATAAGAAGACTCTTCTTTCCAAGACATTGGATATGATTAAATGATTTTCTTTTAGTGTTTAGTTTATTAGGGTTTTAAGTGGATTTTTTTTTTGAGAGTTCTAATATGGAGCGCCATCCAAATGCTTAAATTGACTTACAATAAACTAAACAGGTGAAAAGAATTTAAATGAGAATTGTTTTTGTGAATGATGGTTGGAATATTGAAATTATGTGACCCGGGCCGTTCACAATATTATCATTATTCCAATTATATCTATAATATATCGCAATATATGTAACAATGCACCTCTAATCAATGTTTGTTAATGTCTTGGTGTTAAGTTAGGACAGGGTGACGGCTATCCTAAGTTAAAATTGATTTTAGTTAAAATTGTCCTTAAAATGGGTTTGTGAAACGCCAATATTTTAAGTTAAGATTAGATTTTAACTTAAAATATTATTTTAGTGGATTTTAACTAAAACGCTTAAAATCGTTTTGTGAAACTCATCTATCTAAAGTTAGGATGAAATTTTAGTTTAAGACGATTTTAAGGAGATTTAAGTTTTTGTGAAACAGGGCCCTGAGCAATAAAATACATTTAACTTAATAATTCATGTTGACCACAGTTGAACTCGTCCGTAGAGTAACGAGCCATTCAATATAATGTACCGGTAAACTGACTATGTCATTCAGTCACATGTTTAACACTGCATTTCCGTAACTTTTTCTTTTGATCCGACCGTAACGGATCGAGATAACTAGATTTGACCATTTCACGGAAGGACTGATATGCTTCTAATGCAAACCTGGTTACATCGATGAGAGAAATCTCGATCACGGGCCGTTCAAACAAATTGTCAGAAATATTTAAAGATCCAGACGTAAACCCAATTAATTGATTGTAGATAGTCAACGGTGAGGCAAAGTTACTGTTTGTAACTTCTGATTCGTAACGCGCATCAAAACATCGTTGATGGTGATCAAATCATCAATAAATAAATCGGCATTCACGATATTTAAAGGAACACTTTGAAAGGTCAAAGACAATTTATCTTTGAAGAAACTGACACACAGCTTAATTAGTTCTGCTATGAACAAATTCATTTCTTCTCGAAATAACTGTTTCTTCAAATTTACGGGAACTTCGGACCATTTATCTATGGGTAGATCTATTTAACTTAACAAATTTAAGTTTAGGCTTTTCTTTTTGTTGCTCAAAGAAACAATCGGATATTGAATATTCCCCAGCGGTAAATTCCGTAACAACTAAAGTTGATAAGCCGCGAAACTGAAGTCTCGTTTGACTATTTGATATCGAATGCAACCAAATCATAACCGAATTCTTAAACGCATGAAACGCGGGAACGTCTTTAATTTTTGAGAACTCTTGATAGCTAGTCTCGGGAAGTTTTGTCATCTGCCTTCCAGTATTTAACACAGTCGAAACAGGTTGACTTTGAGCTTTTAAATTGAACTGATAGAATCTGAATGATAACTGTGGATAAACGTCGAAACTAATGTGCACGTTTGTTCAGTTTTCGCGGAATCGATTGGGCCGATTCTTGGAATGACACCGGTTCCAACGGTATTCTGGAACTTTTGATCACCCCTGGGGTGGTGATATTTGTTACATCACCGTATAAATCGGTGTTAGTGAAACCGTTCGATGCCTTAGCGGTTTCAAAACTGGCGATCGTCCCTCGTCTATCCGACCCGATGGTAGTCGACATCCGGACAGCTGAATCACTGGACAAACTTGGGGTAGGTAAAAGGCTTGTCGAATTTAAGTTTTAATTCGTCCATTGCAGAACGTTCATGGACAAAGTCGCATGTTATTTTCTCCGGAATAACGTTCGAGACTGGTGTGTCCGCATTCTGCATTATTGGACGTGACCGATGAGATCTTTCTAGGGAAATACAAATATCAGTCAATTGACGGCACTGTTCATTTAATAATTTGTCAATTTCTTCCAAACATACTTGTGTGTTGGACGAAATCATTTTCTGTGATTTGGGAGTTTCGGCTTGGGTTTTGGTTGCTGCCGGTACGATTACATTTGGCCTACGATCAATTATAATTTTTTGGGTCGGTGATGATCGATTCTGAAATGAGTTTGCAGCCCGAGCCATTTCTGCACGACTTAAACATTTTGTCATAAGTTCAACGCATGTTAAATTGCCATTACGTAAAAGGACAATTCTATGAACATCCCTTTAAACAAAAGAACAACCGTTCCTTACATTCCTGATAGGACCATGACTGTGCTATGACAAACCGGGTAAATTTATTTACAAAATTTGGCCAGTTTGAATAGCCGTCATAAAACAATGACTCTGGGTTGTTATGACACCGTTGAGATCGGTTAAATGTACTGTAGTTACCCGTAAAAAAACTGACGAGTGGGGAATTGCGATATTAGGGTGATTTTATTATATAAATGAGGAATATTACCCTATAAATCCTCGAAATAGAGAAAATGGTTGCCTTTTACAGAATCCAATCGTCCTCGCTTTATAGTGAGACTTTTTCTGATGTTTAAAAGATGTTGGAGCATTTCTTAAAATTAATTTCCATCAAAAAAAAACAAACGATATTAGGGTGATTTTATTATATAAATGAGGAATATTTCCCTAAAAATCCTCGAAATAGAGAAAATGGTTGCCTTTTACCACATACAGAATCCAATCGTCCTCGCTTGAGGGTGAGACTTTTTCTGATGTTTAAAAGATGTTGGAGCTTTTTTTTTTTCAATTAATGTCCATCAAAAAAGCGCTATTAGGGTGATTTTATTATATAAATGAGGAATATTATCCCCTTTAAATCCTCGAAATAGAGAAAATGGTTGCCTTTTACCACATACAGAATCCAATCGTCTTCGCTTTATAGGGAGACTTTTTCTGATGTTTAAAAGATGTTGGGGCATTTTTTTTTAATTAATTTCCATCAAAAAAGCGATATTAGGGTGATTTTATTATATAAATGAGGAATATTACCCTATAAATCCTCGAAATAGAGAAATTGATTGCCTTTTACCACATACAGAATCCAATCGTTCTAGCGTTATAGTGGGACTTTTTATTATATAAATGAGGAATATTACCCTATAAATCCTCGAAATAGAGAAAATGGTTGCCTTTTACCACATACAGATCCAATCGTCCTCGCTTTATAGTGAGACTTTTTCTGATGTTTAAAAGATGTTGGAGCATTTTTTTCAATTAATTTCCACCAAAAAAGCGATATTAGGGGGGTTTTATTATATAAATGAGGCTTATTACCCTATAAATCCTCGAAATAGAGAAAATGGTTGCCTTTTACCACATACAGAATCCAATCGTCCTCGCTTTATAGTGGCTCTTTTTCTGATGTTTAAAAGATGTTGGAGCATTTTTTTTCAATTAATTTCCATCAACAAAAATACGATATTAGGGTGATATGAATATATAAATCAAGAATATTATCCTATATATCCTAGATTATAGAGTTAAAATGGTTGCCTTTTACCACATATAGAACCCAACCGGCCTGGCTTTACAGTGAGTCTTTTTCTTATGTTTTTTCGACCTGATTTCCATAAAAGATATATTTGAATGATTTCATTATATAAACTAAGAATATTATACTAGAAATATGGAAAATTATCATCCTATGCCACCGGGGTTGTATGGAATGTTGCTAGTCTTTTTAAAAGAGACACATTTTTATTATAACTTTTATTTGTATATAATGTAACTTGCATTTTTCATTTTAACTATTTATATACATAGAGGAGTTATTTATTTTTATTTTTATATTTTACTATCTGTGATTTTTGTTTTTATTTATGTATTTAATGTAGTAGTAGTATTGTGATTATATTTAGTTTGTCGTCGCCATATGTTTCGCGCAATATATCCCGGTTGGTGCTGACGTGCCATTAAACACCATTTCATTTCATTTATACCACATATGTTAAATGCTCGTTTCCAATTTAATAAAAAAATTCTCATAATAAAATTCTTAAGTCAATCTATTTTAAAGGAACAATCCCGATAAGAACAAAGTCTCAAAAATTAAAGTCCGAATATTTATGAAATTTATGGACCAAAATATAGTGGCATGGTGTATTTACCTTGTGTCAAAATTTCAGCTCTAAATATTGAGTCGTTTGGACGTGTACGTCAACACTGCTTATCCGGACACGTAACCCTTTTAAGATTTCGGGTCAATTTTTTCATTGGGTGACCTGATAATCGATTAACGTTTCTTGAGAAGTCTATACAGTGAATGACCCATGCACTGTACTTGATAAATTTCACCTACATATTATTTTTATAGAAAAAAATCTGGTTTTATCCAGATACTGTATAATACAACGGTCTCCATTTCCAGATGAAAACTGTCAGGTTTAAGTTATTTACAAGCGTATCACAAATATCGGGTTAGTAGGTGGGCCTTAGGTTATGGATTTTAAAGGATTTTAACACAAAATTAAGCAGTTGTATACCCCAAAAAGTTATCGGGATTGGCCCTTTAAACGAAAGAGGGAGTACAAAAGTGTACCAAAGTACAAAAATAGAAGTGCCAAAGGTGAAATTTTTACTAAGCTTGACAATTAAGGTTTAAATATTCTACGTGAGTACCGGAACGGGGTTAATTCTTTAATTCAAACTGACAAGAACGTAACTGACAACATTCCGTTAAACCATTGGCGTGTTCATTTTTCTAAATTATTTTCCGATTCTGAAACTTAACAAGATGCATAAAAAAAATCGGTAAGTATTATTCTGAACATCTGAAGACAACAAAATGCTAAATGAAAATATCTCTGCTTTGAATCATTGAAGACAAATATGTTCCCTGGTCCAGATTTAATTTTAAATGAAATGCTCATTGTCTCTACGAATATAATGATTTACCAATATTTAAAACTTTTTAATTTGATTCTCGAATCTGCATTTATTCCGGAGTCATGGTCACAGTCTTTCCTTGGAATTCGCGAGAAAAGCTGAAATCAAGATCCAAATTACTACAGGGGTACTGTTCTGGCCAACTGTTTGTCCAAATGCTTTTTGTCCATTCTTAATAAGAGACGCTAAACTTATTTAGAAGACAATGGCATTATTGATCATGCCTAATGTGGATATAGATCAAAGCATAGAACCATGGATAACATTTTTATTTTAAAAACAATCATTAATGAATATTAAATATAAAAAAAAAACAGCCTTTGTACATTTTATTCATAGATTTTTCCAAAGCATTCGATACTGTCTGGAGAAGGGGGATGATTTTCAAACTACACTTAAACATAATTTTAATGGAATTATACTTAATTTAATTTCTATATAAGACAGCAACCTATAAATTTAAAGGTCCGTGGTGATATTAGCATACAACCATAACCTTCAAAAATGTGGGAAGGGACTAAACAACAAAAGGGCAGGGCTTAAATTATACTCGCTTTAGAGAATCTAGCACTTACCACATCGCCACGGCAAAACAGCAATATATAGGTTAAATCCCACTGGATGTACGGGACTCCGTTGGAAGTAGTCCCGGTTATCCTGACGGACATCTGAATTGTACGGTAACACTCGGGCAACCTCGTTGGATTTCGGACAATCTAAACTCGGATGTATGATGAATTCCGCCATATTGGAACTACTTTAAAGGTCCCGGATGAAACATGGCTGCGCCCAATTTGGCTAGCGACCTATTCGACCGATCCAGCTGACGAAATTACACTTCTATTCTGAGCTAAAGGAATGGATAAAAAATGATATATTCTTCTTTCATTTGATAGACATAACGTTGGATTTTATTGGTTGATAAATAGATGAGTTAAGGCGACTGTTGTATTTATTCTAAATAGGTTTCCAACGAACAGGTTGCAACTCGATCGGTCGAATAGGTCGCTAACCGAATAGGTTCCCAATTTGTGTAATAGCGTCAAGTTTTCCTGTTAAAGTAAACCGGTAGCCGCATCGCAAATGTATGTGCGTAGGTACATATCACTTACTGTCATACAGCCGAGGCAAGATGTAGTTTACGGAATCTGTCGAGATTTGCCGAGTGGTACGGTATGCGTTAGATCCTTGATTGCGAGGCCGATTTTATAGATTATGCTGAGCGAAGCCGGTGTAAGCCCCGCCTCTTTCTTGTTTTAGTCCCTCCCATTTTATTTGAAGGTCGAGTTTAGAAATGAATATTTATTTTTTATAATAAAATAAATCTCAAGTGCTACTACACTTACGTACAACTAGTGGTTTCCGTGGTCCTAGTGTATGACTATCAATAGTCGCTCGTAACACTTCCTAAAAATTTGAAATCTCTACGACCATGGGAGGTACTAGCGGTACGAAAATTCCATAACGACAAAATGTACTCTCCCTGACGTTGAGCTGAGCTGAGCGGACGTTAGTTCTCAGCAACCGGTTTGTGACCTTGAACCTCATCGTCGAAAACTGTGGTTAACTAAACACTGTGTTTAGCCGTTTATGTGAATGTACGAAGTGAATTACAAATACCCATTACTATTTAAACCATTAAATACACACAACAATTGTATAAGCCTTTGTCCCCCATTTCTGTTGCACCATACATAATTCCTGAAAATCACTATAATATCCCGTAAAACAGGTTGAAGTAATTACCGGTATACATCGGAATACTGATCTCCTTTTCAGGTCGATTTTCATTTGCCAAACCCGAATGTTTCTTTCGTCCTGAGCCACACAATACACGATATGGGGTGATAGGGCATTATCCATCTTATATATAGCAACCTAGAATATTACTATAAGTCCTCAAAATAGTCTTAAACGCGTTCCGCAAAAGCATACCCATCCACCACCGCACGATTTTTTTTTCTCAGTTATTTACCAAAGTCCTCAGCCACCTATTAATTGGTATGGAATAATTTGGGCGTTTAATCCTCTTTCATATGGCACCATAGATTATTCCTGAAACACCTCGACATCAGAAATCCGTCCCCTAAAACCATTATCCCCCACCAAGTTTTTTTTTTCATTTCATTTCATTTTCTAATGTCCGCTGCCATTTTAATTATTTGAGCCACCCTACACATGAAAGGGTGTTTATTCCACTTTCATGTGGTACCATCAATTTTTCCTGAAATCCCTCGGCTTAGTGTGAAATCCGTCCCCGAAAATCACTACCCACAAGTCTATTTTTTTTATATTTCATTTAATTTTCTAACGTCCGCTGCCATTTTATTTATTTCATTCACCCAATACATGGCATAGAATGAAAGCATGTTTCATTCCATACCATGTATTGGGTGGCTCAAAGAAAAAAAATGTCAGCGGACGTTGTAAAAGGAATTGCATTTAACAAAAAAATAGACTGGGGGGGGGGGGCGGGGGTAGGGTTCTTCATGGACAGATTTTATACTAAGCCGAGGTGTTACACTGTAGACGCTATATACTGTATGGGTTATCTTCTGGTTTATGTATTGAAATTGTTAGTGACAACAAGAAGTTTAAAGTGGGGCAATGACATCATAAGTCTGATAATCCAAAAAAGGCAATCCCATGAGTTAAGAACGTGGTTAGTCGCTCTCCTAGGTGCCCATATAAGTACACTGTCTTGAAACCCAGGATAGTGTCTGTGCAGCTGACCAATCCGATAAAGGAAGCACCTGATCAATTTCTCGGGGCTCAATTCTGACTCATGCACGTAACCTCTTTATAAGAACATTCGAAGTTTAAGTTTCTTTAGATATTATTCGATAGATTCAAGGGGAAGTTCCTACCGTGAGCTGCCATGGCTCACAAGCCGGATTCAGATATCATGATGGAGCGGTAGGAAATAGATACCATTGGGGGGTTGGGAGAACACCACCGCCTTCCCGGCTGAGAGGCGAGGAAATACCGCCTCAGAACACAAGCCAAGGTTATTGAACTTATATTCAATAATATTGTAGTTACCTGTATTATGGATGTTAGATAGATATAAAAACATATTTAACGTAAAATGTGTTCCAGTGTCAGTTAATTGAAGATCGGAATAATTGATCATATTTTAAACAACGTGAAGTCCGAAGAAAACCCTAGACGATCATTGTCACCTCTGTGGCCTCATAGTGTCACAGGCTGCTTTTTGGTCCCGTGACACAGGATAGTGTCACAGAGGGATATCAGGAATAATCGATGGTATAAACACTCTTTCATTTCATACTATGTGTAGGGTGGCTCAAATAAATAAAATGGCAGCGGACGTTAGAAAATTAAATGAAATTGGGGGGGGGGGTAGTGATTTTCGGAGACGGATTTCAGACTAAGCCGAGAGCTTTAAGGAATAGTCAATGACACCACACGAAAGAGGAATAAACCCCTTTCATTTCATACCATGCATGGGGTGGCTCAAAGAAAGAAAATGGCAGAGGACGTTAAAAAAAGAAATGAAATATAACAAAAAAATAGACAGGGAGGGGGGAGATTTTCGTGGACGAATTTCATACTAAGCCGAGGGATATATGGAATAATAGATGGTACCACATGAAAGTGGGATAAACACTCTTTCATTTCATACCATGTGTAGGGTGGCTCAAATAAATAAAATGGCAGCGGACGTTAGAAAATTAAATGATATATAAAAAAATAGGTGGGGGGTAGTGATTTTCGGGGACGGATTTCAGACTAAGTCGAGGGCTGTGAGGGATTATCAATGGTATCACATACAAGTGGGATAAACACTCTTTTATTTCATACCATATGTGTAGGGTGGCTCAAATAAATAAAATGGCAGCGGACGATAGAAAATTAAATGAAATATATAAAAAAAAATAGGTTGGGGGGTAGTGATTTTCGGGAACGGATTTCAGACTAAGTCGAGGGCTGTCAGGAATAATCAATAGTACCAAATGAAAGAGGCATTAACCTTCTTTCAATCCATACCATGTATTGGGTGGCTCAAATCAATAAAATGGCAGCGGTCGTTAGAAAATGAAATGAAATATTACAAAAAAATAGACTGGGGGGGGGGGGAGGGTCATTCTAGGGGACAGATTTCATACTAAGCTGAGGGATTTCAGGAATAATAAATGGTACCACATGACAGACGAGTAAACCCTTTTTCATTCCATACCATGTATTGGGTGGCTCAAAGAAAAGAAAATGACAGCGGACGTTAAACAGGAAATGAAATATAACACAAAAATAGACAGGTGGTGGGGGAGATGTGATTTTAGTGGACGAATTTCATACTAAGCCGAAGGATATATGGAATAATAGATGGTACCATGGTGGGATAAACACTCTTTCATTTCATACCATGTGAAGGTTGACTCAAATAAATAAAAAAGCAGCGGACGTTAGAAAATTAAATGAAATATAAAAAAAATACGTTGGGGTGGGGGGGTAGTGATTTTCGGGGACGGATTTCAGACTAAGTCGAGGGCTGTGAGGAATAATCAATGGTACCACATGAAAGTGGGATAAACACTCTTTCATTTCATAGCATGTGGGTTGTTTTTTTTAAATAGTAAATAGTTTATTTGCAAATACATACATAGAAGTATATGTGTATATACAAACGGGATCAGAACAAATTATACAATTTACGAATCTTCTCCCAGTGTAATGTAAAATATTTACAAATACCACTGAAATTTAATTTACTACATAGTTATATACATATATACATGCTACCTTAGGATAATATGACCATATCGTTACATACTAAGTGAATATTAATAGAGATAAACCACTATCGAAATACGATACTAGCTACAATATTAATAGAGATAAACCACTATCGAAATACAATACTAGCTACAAAGTACATGTGAATCTTTTCGTTTCTTTAATATTATTTTGTACGGTGTGAAATATATGAATATTAAAAGAATTTGGAAATAGTGTAGAGCCATCTAATCTAAGCAAATTTTATGCAATTCAGGTCGTGGTAGTTTGGCTATAAAGCCAAGTTTATCGAATAAATGATGGGCAGTCAAAAAAGTAGTGAAATGAATTTTCAATGCTTTTATAGTCACATGTGCAATATGGATTTTGAACGATATTTGATTTATTAATAATTTAGACCACTACAGGTATGGCGTATACGATTATGGTAAATTGATAATTTTCTGCTGCCGATGTTTCTTAACTTTGGAGGTTTGACTTTAGTTTTTATATTGGTTTTGAAACTCTGATAAAGATATTGTGGATTTTAAACCGGGGCGTAAACTATTGAACTATTGGGTGGTTTAGGGAAAAAGGAGTTTTTTGTTACTGTTAAACGACAAAGTGGTACTTTTAGATCATTACAGTTCCTAAGATTATAATTATTGTTATAATAACCGATTATCTCTTGGAGATAAAACGGTCCTGTTTTGTGGATAAGCTTATGTAATATACATAATCGTCTAATCTTTCTGCGATCGTGTAATTTAGACCATGCAGTTTCAAAATAGAGCGATCCACGAGATGCATAAATAGTGCATCCTGTTACCGTGCGGGCAGCTTTAAGCTGCAATTTCTCAAGTTTTTCAGAATTATAATTTGAACAGTTATCCCATACTTCGCATACATTATATAAATGTTATATCTTACCAATTCTTGAGTGCGACTGCGAAAGTCGCACTCAAGAATTGGTAAGATATAACATTTATATAATGTATTTAAGTTGGATTGTGTTAATTAAACTTTAGCTCTACGTAGGTGGTTTAGTTTAAACGAAGCTTGTTTAATAATAGATTCAATATGATAATTCCATTTAAGGTCATCTTGGATATATACACCTAGATGTTTATGAACGGAAGCTGTATGTAGATACGTGCTTTGAAATTTAATATTTAAAGGGAATATGACAATTTTGTTAGTGAAGATCATTAATTTAGTTTTTTCAGGATTAAAGGTTATTAACCATTTAATAACCCACATACACAACTGATTTAAATCATAATTCAATGCAGCTTCAACATTAGATAAATCTGTTGAAGAGGAACATAGGATTGTGTCACCAGCAAATAATCTCGTTAAGCCTTTAAGTTGATCAGATACATCGTTTATCTAAATCAAAAAAAGCAGAGGACCAAGAATAGAACCGTGTGGTACCCCAGAATTGGTAGAAAAAGTATCAGATAAACAATTTTCTAACATAAGAATTTGATTTCTATTATTCAAGTAATTTGAAATTAATTCGAGACAGTCATCTTGGATTCCATAACTGTTCAATTTATGCAACAATCCTTTATGCGAAACTTTGTCGAACGCTTTGGAAATATCGCAGAACACTAAGCCCGTGTATTCTTTTTTTCTAAAGAGTTACAAATGTATTGATATATTTCTATGAGTTGATGTACCGTAGATATGCCTGGTAAAAAACCCCGATTGGTACTTATGAAAAAGTTCATTTTTTGAGAAATGACTTAAAAGATTCTGATGAATGAATCGTTCGAAGACTTTAGATATACTATTCAGTAGGGAAATGGGTCTATAATTTTTTGGATCCGACCTATCATCTTTTTTATACGGTGATCGCCAGACAACTGTTGGCTTTTATTAGATGAATCAATCGAGAATGCTTTAGATATATCAAGTAACATAATAATTTTGGGTGATTTGAACTGTGACCTTTTAGTATCAAATAATAAGTTACAATCATTGATTAATTCTTATGATTTAAAAAACGTTATAACTAAGCCCAACAGATTATCAAACACAAAATTTACATTAATCTTTAATCTTTGCATTGAAATACTATTAAATCAGATAAGACATAACACAAATATATTTGGAATACAATTTGGAAATCAAAATATTCAGGTTACAGCCTTTGCTGATGACGTGACAGTATTTTTAAGAGATTATAAATCTGCAAGACATCTCCTTGAGGTCTTAAAACTATTTTATAAAATTTCGGGTTCAGAAATTAACTTATCAAAAACTGAAATATATAATCTAAATTATAAAAACTTTAATAGTGATGAAGAAATCAAATCTCTTTGAATTAAAATATGTACAAATTATATCAAAATATTAGGAATATACTTCTCCTGTGATGAAAATATATCATTTAAGTTGAATTTCAACGATAAATATCAAGAAATCGAGCAAACCTTAAGTAAATGGAATAATCGATGTGTAAATACAGATAGTAAAAACATTTGCTGTTCCAAAAATTTTTTATCCTTCATTATCACTTCCAATTCCTGTTAACTTAATTAAAGAATTTAACAGAATAGTATACAGATTTATCTGGGATGGAAATGATAAAATTAAACGAAATGTATTAATTCAAAACTATGAAAACGGTGGACTTAAAATGATTGATATTGAATCAATGTTAAAGGCGCAATGTATATTTTGGATAAAGAAAATTGTAGATGATAAAGCAGAACAACCTTGGAAAGTACTATACAACTTTATGCTAAAAGAGTACGGTGGACATATATTGCCAATGTGCAACTATAAATTGACACTAATATAGCTACCAACATTCTATAAAAATCTCTATTAAAATTGGGAAGATGTATTTACAAGCCACATTGATACTATTGATAATCTTGAATTCAACTTATTTGGAATAATAAAAATATAATAATAAACAATAAGCTAATGTATAATTCAAATGTATTAAATGATAATATTGTATATGTAAAAGATTTAAATACTAATAACTATAACAGTGAACAAAATAAATTAACTTTTCAAGGTATCAGGTCGAAAATAGGAAAGCTATTAAACCTTTCCACTTGTATCTATAATCCTAGCCCGACATCAATCTGTGGCTATCTTAATAAAATATTAAACATAATATACAACTAGACCCGCATGCAGGAATGACGGGTTTCACTGGTGCCATGTTACCCTTAAACATGTCACTTCCGGTGCCAAGTTACCCTTGAACATATGTCACTTCCGGTACCAGCGAAACCTCTTAACAGTTTTCCAAATTAACATTGCACACAAATAAAATGGACGCAGAATCAACAAAATCCAGCAATATCAATTCATTTTATACATTTGTTACTTGTAAATGATCTTGACAAAATTAAATTACTCCCGGTGTTAATGCAAATGTTCAATTAGTCTTATGAAATCAGAAATGGCATACGATATCATATAGTGAAAATTTTATGTAAATCGAATAATAATTGCCACTTTTAAAGACCAAAAAAACTTGAAAAGTGACTTGTAGAAAATCGTCTATTTCTCTGCAACCGTACAAGTTAGAAACCATTTTGTGGTATCTGTATCATCGTATGGGTTCATTCTATTTGTTGATTGGCATCAAATACCATAATTTGAAAAAGATTTCAAAACAGACTCGTTTGAATAAAATATCTGTTTTGGAGGCTAAAAATACAGTTTTTGCCAAAATGACGTTACTTCCGGTGATAATGAAAATCTTAAACTACTTGTATGAAATCCCAAATGGCATTAGGTATAACATGGTGTTACGTTTATGAAAATCGAATAATAATTGACCCTTTATGGCCCCGAAACCTTCAAAAGTGACCTGTAGAAAACAGTCTATTTCTCGGCAACCGAATAAGTTAGAAACCATTTTATGATATCTATATGACCATAGTTTTGTTTATATGTGAATTTAAACCAAAAGTTAAAATTATTAATACATATTAAGTTATTCTTGGTTGAATAAAACATTGATTTAAAAAGTTTAAAATGCATTTTTTGACCAAATGATGTCACTTCCGGTGTCAATTTTAAATTGTAATCAACTTGATATGACGCTACGTGCTTTTTGAATCAAATGATGTCACTTTTATAAAAATCCAATCATAATTGACTATTTTAAAGGCAAAATAACGAAAACAGTGACTTGTACAGAACTGCCCATTTCTTGGTAACTGCTTATATTACAAACGAATTTTAACATACATTTTCTTCGTATGGATTATAGCTACAAGTTTATAAAAGTTACGAAGAAATATTTTAAAATCTGAAAAGCCTGAATAGGTTGTAAATAGGCCAATTTTACACCATTTTTAGCCTCTTAATCGAATTTGCTCGAAAATGAAATCGAAATTAAAAAAAACTGCTTCCTACATTTTTTGCGCCTTGAAAAGACACACTCTTTGAGTCATATAATTTTTCAAAAAAATAATATTTTGTAGTTTTAGGTAAAATTATGCCACTTCCGGTGTCGACAGATAACATTATCGGTAACAAAAAAAATGACAATTGATACAACGAAGCATATGAACTTTGTTTTATACAAATCGAACAATAAAAAATTAATCTAGGACTGAAAAACTGAATTAGCCAATGGCGACAAAAATTCTTAACATTTTTGCACTAGTCAGATGACTCTTTAATTCTGTGCACAATACGACTAAAAAAATATTCATAAATAAAAAAGTTTTTTGTAAAATTTTAAATTTTTGAAATTTGGCGCCTAATATCTTCGAAGATTTGCCGAAAATCAAAAATCGAAAGTAACGTAGCTATGTGCCCTGTCTCAGGCTATGCCAAAATGTATCGAAAGTTAAAATCCAATGATTATTGTTAAAATAACTGCAATATTTTCAAAAACGATAACTTCGGTGATTTCGGACATTTCGCATTGTCGCAGAACGTTCAAAATAGCTTTATCCTCTAAGTCACACCCACTTTCCCAGTAAAACCGAAGAAATCGTAACGATGCGACACGTAGTTGCTGAGATCTATTCAAATTGGAATCTGAATAATAATAATAATAACTAGACCTGCATGCAGGAATGACGGGTTTCACTGGTGCCACGTTACCCTTGAACATGTCACTTCCGGTGCCAAGTTACCCTTGAACATATTGCACTTCCGGTACCAACGAAACCTCTAAACAGGGTTCCAAATAAACATTGCTCACATGAAATAATATGGACGCAGCATCAACCAAATCCAGCAATATCAATTCATTTTATACATTTATTACTTGTAAATGATCTTGACAAAATTACATTACTTCCGGTGTTAATGAAAATGTTGAATTAGTTTTATGAAATCAGAAATGGCATAGATATCATGCAGTGAAAAAAAAATTGTAAAATGAATAATAATTGCCACTTTTAAAGACCAAAAAACTTGAAAAGTGACATGTAGAAAATCGGCTATTTCTCTGCAACCGTACAAGTTTGGAACTATTTTGCGGTATCTGTATGATTGTATGGGTTCATTCTATTTGTTGATTGGCATCAAATATCATAATTGGAAAAAGATTTCAGAACAGACTCATTTGAATAAAATATCTGTTTTGAAGGCTAAAAATACAGTTTTTGCCAAAATGACGTTACTTCCGGTGATAACGAAAATCTTAAATTACTTGTATGAAATCACAAATGGCATTAGGTATAACATGGTGTAACGTTTATGAAAATCGAATAATAATTGACCCTTTTATGGCCCCGAAACCTTCAAAAGTGACCTGTAGAAAACCGTATATTTCTCGGCAACCGAATAAGTTAGAAACCATTTTATGATATCTATATGACCATATGAGTTTTGTTTATATGTGAATTTAAACCAAAAGTTAAAATTATTAATACATATTAAGTTATTCTTGGTGGAATAAAACATTGATTTAAAAAAGTTTAAAATGCATTTTTTGACCAAATGATGTCATTTCCGGTGTCAATTTTAAATTGTAATCAACTTGATATGACGCTACGTGCTTTTTGAATCAAATGATGTCACTTTTATAAATATCCAATCATAATTGACTATTTTACAGGCAAAATAACGAAAACAGTGACTTGTACAGAACTGCCCATTTCTTGGTAACTGCTTATATTACAAACGAATTTTAACATACATTTTCTTCGTATGGATTATAGCTACAAGTTTATAAAAGTTACGAAGAAATATCTTAAAATCTGAAAAGCCTAAATAGGTTGTAAATAGGCCAATTTTACACCATTTTTAGCCTCTTAATCGAATTCGCTCGAAAATGAAATCGAAATTAAAAAAACTGCTTCCTACATTTTTTGCGCCATGAAAAGGCACACTCTTTGAGTCATATAATTTTTCAAAAAAATAATATTTGTTTTCGAAATAGGAAAATAACTGTCAAAGTTGTAGTTTTTGGTAAAATTATGCCACTTCCAGTGCCGACAGATAACATTATTGGTAACAAAAAAAATGACAATTGAGACAACGAAGCATACGAACTTTGTTTTATACAAATCGAACAATAAAAAATTAATCTAGGACTGAAAAACTGAATTAGCCAATGGCGGCCAAGGAAAATTACTGAGACAAAATTTTTTAACATTTTTGCACTAGTCAGATGACTCTTTAATTCTGTGCACAATACGACTAAAAAATATTCATAAATAAAAAAGTTTTTTGTAAAATTTTAAATTTTCGAAATTTGGCGCCTAATATCTTCGAAGATTTGCCGAAAATCAAAAATCGAAAGTAGCGTAGCTATGTGCCCTGTCTCAGGCTATGCCAAAATGTATCGAAAATTAAAATCCAATGATTATTGTTAAAATTACTGCAATATTTTCAAAAACGATAACTTCGGTGATTTCGGACATTTCGCATTGTCGCAGAACGTTCAAAATAGCTTTATCCTCTAAGTCACACCCACTTTCCCAGTAAAACCGAAGAAATCGTAACGATGCGTCACGTAGTTGCTGAGATCTATTCAAATTGGAATCTGAATAATAATAATAATAATTTTAACAAAAACAATAGTGTTTCACACAAGCTACGCAGTGTGAAACCCTAATAATAATAATAAGAATAATAATTTTAACAAAAACAATAGTGTTTCACACAAGCTACGCAGTGTGAAACCCTAATAATTTTAACAAAAACAATAGTGTTTCACACAAGCTACGCAGTGTGAAACCCTAATAATTCAATCCGTAAAATTAAATCTAAAGATGTGTACAATAAATTAATCCTAGAAAAACTCACTAATCCAACATCGATCTCAAAATGGCAAACGCCTTTAAATGACGTCATCACTATCGATGATTTTTATAAATATTTTAAATTAATTTATGAAGTTTTACCGGACACAAAACTTTAAAAATTTCAGTATAAGTATAACATAGAAAATAACGCTCATAACGAGATTAGAAGTAATTGGACACGTATATTGGAAATGAATTTATAATACTATATGCATAGATGATTATATAAATATTTCTGTTTATAGTATACTTATATGTTGTGTTGTGTAGATTATCAATATGTAATGCTGTATGTTTTTATGTTGTATCTTTTGTTTTTGTGTTGTATTGTATTGTATTGTCTGTGTTGTATTGTATTGATTGTATTGTATGTATTGTATTGTATAGTTTTGTAATGTATAACTTTAATAAATATTTAAAAAAAAAAATGTTTTACATTAATAGACTTTATTATTATCCCATCGTCTATGACTTACGCTATAGCCGATACTTTAGACGTTCCCAAATTTGTATCTTATCACAGAGCAACATGTAACTATTTAAACCATAGTATGTCTTTACAAAAGAGCAAATTTTACCCCCTTAAATGATGAAATAAACAGTTTCAGTTGGCGTGAAATTATTAACGATTCATACCCAATCGATAATATTATTGACAAATTTGATGAGAAAATTGAACAACTAATATCTCAATATATTCCTACTAAAACAATTACTGTCCATCCTAATGGTTTAATAATCAAATAAGACGACAAATTCGACAACGTGATATACTAAGAAAGAAAGCCTTAAAAACCAAAAGTGAATCGGATATTGCTCTCTTTAAAAAAGCGCGAAACAAAGTTAATAACATGAAACAATATGCCAAAACTCAGTATAATGAATCAGTTAATGATAGAATAAAAAAAACCCCGTCAAATCCATCCCAAAAGGATTACTGGAAAGCGATGAAACACTTCATTCCAACCGTTCAAAAAACATCAATTCCCCCTCTTCATAATACTTATGGCTTTCATGTAAACGAATCTAAATCGAAAGCTAATCTTTTGAACCAATATTTCACACCTATTTCGACAATACAGGATATGGAAGTGTTTCCCGAATTCCCAACACGCTGTACAACAATATGCCCCCCCCCCCCGTATTCCTTTACTTTAACGGATATCAAAAATGTATTAAACTCACTAAACGAATCCAAAGCCAGCGGAACCGGGTCAGTTAATAATAAAGTATTAAAATCTGTGAAACATGCTATTTGTAAACCACTGTATTTACTTTTCAAAGTAATTATTGTCACAGGATGGGAGAGGCGTGACCGTTTTGGGGAATAAAGAAAACTAAGATACAAAAAGAATTAGTTTATACAGTACAATATGAATATACAACATGAACAATTCTCACAAGTGCGCGCACTAAATGAATTATGACTTAAGAAAATGTCCACCCGTCGGTAAGACCACACTTCGATGATACCATTTATCGGCGACCAGTCATCGACGATACCATTCCAGGAACACACTGTCGACGATACCATTAATCGGCGACTATTCAAAAGATATCATTCCAAAGATAAACTGTCCACCCATCGGCAAGACCACACTTCAATGATACCATTTATCGGCGACCAGTCATCGACGATACCATTCCAGGAACACACTGTCGACGATACCATTAATCGGCGACTATTTAAAAGATATCATTTCAAAGATAAACTGTCCACCCATCGGCAAGACCACACTTCAATGATACCATTTATCGGCGACCAGTCATCGACGATACCATTCCAGGAACACACTGTCGACGATACCATTTATCGGCGACTATTTGAAAGATATCATTCCATGAATAAACTGTCCACCCATCGGCAAGACCACTGAATAAACTGTCCACCCATCGGCAAGACCACACTTCGATGATACCATTTATCGGCGACCCGTCATCGACGATACCATTCCAGGCACAATCATCAGTAGGTACCCAAAAGGGGACCTGTAAAATTAGTCAACATTTGTACATAAATTTACTCATACTATACTAACTTAATTACTCACACAAAAATATACAACGATGAGTAAAAACACGAATCATGCACCGAGGAACCCAAGGCAACAAAGTTTAGCATAATTTTACTCACCCAAGTACCTGGTGGCAGTATCGAGTCCTCTGTCAAAATCCATCTCCCAAACAAGCCAGATTGCCCGGCTTATATACCTGTACTACCTGTATGCACTTGCATGGCAGGTAGAAAGTTTGGGCGAGCCTTAATATATTACAGGTAAATAGTCTAGGCGAGCCACGCAGCAGAGTTTGGGCGACCGATAGTGATACTAATGAAATACGACCGTGACACACCTTCCCCCTATTCAAAGTTTTAAATGCAATTTAAAGCAAGTAACACACGGGAGATTTTATTAGAGCCGATGGATTCGACTCAGATAATCAGCCCCAACATTAGCACTACCCTTGATAGCTTTTATTCGGAAGCGATATGGCTGCAAAATTAACGCCCACCGCATTAAACGAGAGTTAGTCTTTAAATATATTAATGGCTGATGATCCGTTTCCAGAACAAACTCAACCCTATAAAGATACCTCGTGAATTTCTGAATTGACCAAACAATTGCCAAGCACTCTTTCTCTATCGTCGAATATCTAGTTTCACTATCCTTTAATTTACGACTGGCATAAGCGACTGGCATTCTCACTTCATTTTCAACTTGAAGAAGAATCGCTCCAATGCCATTATCAGAGGCATCTGTCTGCAAAATAAAGACTTCCCTCAAATCTGGCAACCTTAAAACTGGTCCACGTATCAGCGATCGCTTCAAGGCTTGGAAAGCATTTTCCTGTGGGACATCCCACGTAAGTAAGTTGGGCCTACCTTTCTTCGTTAAGTCTGAAAGAGGAACAGCGATCGTGGAAAAGTTTGGAATGAACCGTCTATAAAAAACAACGAGTCCTAAAAATGATCTTACCTGTTTCTTTGTACGAGGACGCTCAGCTTCCTCTATTACCTTTAGCTTATCCCATGTCGGTTCAATGCAGCCTAATCCAACCTTAAACCCCAAACACTCAATCCGATCAAATCCAAGGAAGCACTTCGATGGCTTGACCGTTAAGTTCGAAGAACGCAAACGACGAAACAACGAATCCAGAATGTTGATATGTTCAACCCACGTTTCTGAATACACCGTAATATCATCTATAAAATTATTCACATTTTCTAATCCCAAAAGCAATTTCCGCATCAACCGACTAAAAGTAGCCGGAGCATTAACCAAGCCAAATGGCATAACTTTGAACTGAAACAACCCGCGTGTTGTTTGAAAAGCTGTCAGAGGTTTCGCGGTTTCAGCCATGGGAACCTGCCAATACCCTTTTGATAAGTCGAGTTGCGACAAATATCGGCACCCACGTTCCGCCATTCTAGCAAACATATCTTCTGGGTTAGGAATAGGCTCAGAGTCGAAGATGGTTACCCGATTTAAAGCGCGGAAATCAATACAGAAACGATTCGTCTGATCTTTCTTTTTGACAATTACTACTGGAGACGAGTAATTACTATTTGAAGACTCAATCACGTTCATCTCAAGCATTTTATCAAGTTCATCATCAATAACCTGAGTTAATGCAAAAGGGATGGGGTACGGTTTCAAACGTACGGGTACATCCGTGGTGGTGTTAATTTCATGCTCTAGTAAATTAGTGTGCCCGGGTAAATCCGTCAGAACGTCCTGATAACAATTGAGCAAACTAGCTAAACTCTCTCGCTGCTCCATATTCAACTTATCACAGATATGTACTTTATCAATACCTTCTTTACCCGTACCGGGTAACTGGATGAGTTCCGAATCCATTCCGTCATCTTCTACGTCCACCACAGCCGCATTCACCTTGTCCAAATGATTATCTTCCTGTGGCCTTTCCAAATAACGCTTTAGAAGATTACCATGAAATGTCTTAATCTTACCATGTACAGACAATCTATAATCATAATCGTTTAACTTTTCTACTATTGAAAAGGGGCCTCTCCACTGAAGTAATAATTTGTTTGATTTTGTCGGAAGTAAAACAAGAGCTTTATCGCCAACCTCAAAAACTCTACGTTTAGCACGTTTATCGAAATAACACTTTTGTTTTTTGGCACAAACATTTAAATTGTCTCTAGCCATTTCCCCTACCGTCTCCAGTCGCTCTCGTAAGTCTAAAACGTACTGGTAAGTGGTTTTGACTTCCGGATCATCAATGTTCTTAGTCCACAGCTCACGCAGAATCATCATTGGACCACGAACCGGCCAACCATAAACCAACTCAAAGGGCGAGTAACCCAAACTCTCTTGGGGTACTTCCCTGTAAGCAAACAGCAGAGCATTTAAATACCGATCCCAATCTTTAGGACGCTCAGCGCACATGCGTTTCAGCATTTGTTTCAACGTTCCGTTGAAACGTTCAACTAATCCATTACACATAGGATGATATGGGGTTGTAGTGAGTTGCTTCAAGGAAATCAATCTACTTACTTCCTTCATTAGTGCAGACGTAAATTGGGAGCCCATATCAGTTAACATTTCACGTGGAAACCCTATTCTACCAAACATGTCTATGAGAGCTTCAGTTACCCGCTCGGCCTCGATACTTGGCAGAGCCACAGCCTCAGGATATCGGGTTGCGTAGTCAACAAGAGTAAGAATGTAACGATTTCCGTTTGTACTAATGGGCTTCAGTGGCCCTATAATGTCAACAGCTACCCGTCTGAATGGCACATCAATAACTGGCATCTTCCCCAGTGGCAATTTCGGTACTCTCCCTTTTGGGATGGTCCTTTGACAAACGCCACAAGATTGACAAAATCTTCGAGTATCTGCATGCACCCCAGGCCAAAAGAATTCGGATAAAACCTTATTTACGGTTCTTTCGATGCCCAAGTGACCCGACATTATAGACTCGTGGGCTATTTTTAATACGGACCGTCTGTACTTACTCGGCACTACCAATTGACAGAACGGGGTTCCATTACCGATTCGGGGTGAATGATACCGTCTGTGAATTAAACCTCGTTTAATTATGTAATGGGTTTCGGAGTCATACTTACCTTTTAATGGTGTTGCCCTCTTAACCAAATCACGAATATTCGCCAACGTATGGTCATTCAATTGTGCCTCTTTAATGGCCTCTGGATCGACTATGTCAATACCACCTTCCACCTTCATCCCTGAATAGCCAGTCTGTCGACTTTGCGCCTGTTGCCTAGTGAGAACTGGCGAAATAATTCGAGACATGTCAGGATCAGAAGGCTCCCGTGCTCCCGCCACGTTGCCTATAATTATGTCATACAGAGGATTATCCATACACCATACTTCAGTTTGACCTCGAAAATATGGAGAATCAATAAAAACACAAGCTTCTTGTCCCATCGGCAAGAAGACAGGTTTGCTCACGACCCGTATATATTGCCCAGTCGGTACGAACTCCCGTCTAACAACTATGCCACTACACCCCGTGTCCCTCAACACCTTCACCATGTGGTTTCCAACCCAACCGACTTGAACGGGCATTCCTGAATCCCTGTACATGTTTGAAGCATAAGAAATCACAGGAGATGACGACACATCACACATGCGGTCATAGGAAGGTAAAAAACATTACAAGACTCGGGACACAAATCGCACGACCTATATACGCCATCCTCGTCGACGTAGCCTCGCGGCGTTTGTCTTGGCCGGGGTGCAGTCCCTGCATTTTGAATCGACGCGACCCTTTGTCGGGCTGGACAATTCGTAGCAATGTGTCCGGGCCTACCGCACCTAAAACACCGCTTATCATTATTCAAGCCTCGGTTGACCTGTGGAATTGGGGTAATAAAATTACGGGACGAATAAGCCTCTTTAGGTACCGCAGCCGTACGGTTGCTAAGTGCGGTGGGGCTTATGCAGCGAGCCTCTTTATACTGATCTGCCAGACGTGACATCTGCTCAATATCTTTGGGAACCCTCTCACCCAAAAACAAAGTCAAATCATGTTCACAAACTTGGAGAAATTGATCCCTGAGGATCAGATCATACAAACCTTCATAAGTAGCCTCTACGGTTGACATCTCAACCCATCGTGATAAGTAACTTCCCAAGCGCACAGAAAACTGAGTAAACGACTCTCCCGCTGCCGGTTTACAGCTACGAAACCGATTCCTAAATCCGCGTTCAGTAAGGTCAAACCTTTTGAGCAAAGCCGTTTTCTTTAGCTTGCTCATTTGACAAAAGAGAATACACGTCCAAAGCTTTGCCTTTTAAAAGAGAACCCAAGTGAATAGCCCACGTTCCAGGCTCCCACGCTTGTACAGCCGCGTACCTCTCAAATCTGCGCAAGTAACTATCCATTTCATCGTGCTCTTCATCAAAGAACGGAATTTTGGGACCCTTGGGTGCAACGTTACCGGTTGCTTGCGATTGATCAAGGAAAGAGGTCGAGCTATTCGCGGTCCTCAGTTCTAGCATGGACATTTCCATTTCTTTTATCTTAAGCAGCCCATGTTCTTTAACCTTAATCTGCTCAGTCCGTTCGCGCTCTACTAATAACTCATGCTCTAGTTTCTCCTTCTCCTTCAAACACTTTTCCTTTTCAAATTGCAAATCAAATGCACGTTTCGCTTTCTCTTCCTCTAATTTCTCTTGCTCCTTTTTGGAAGCCCTTTCTTCGCGCAAAATGTTTTGCTGTTCGGAGATAAAACCCTGTAATTCAATTCCAGACAGTCCCATCGACTCCCCGGTTTCTTTAAGTCTAGACAAAGTATCCATGATAGACCATCGGAGCTCCCAAACTCTACCACGTATACGCCACCACCCGTAATAATACTTGTAAATATGGAAATTAACTTACAGTCTGAAGGCATCGATTTCTATTCCACCACTATTTTTTTTTAAAACAACTTACATCAAAACAACCTTCGGTACTTGGGTCCCCAAGGGCAATGTCCGTTTACAATCTACAATAAACTAAATGCAGAATATTATCTTCCTCATTCCCTTTCACAGTCACATCCCACTTCTGACACCAAATGTCACAGGATGGGAGAGGCGTGACCGTTTTGGGGAATAAAGAAAACTAAGATACAAAAAGAATTAGTTTATACAGTACAATATGAATATACAACATAAACAATTCTCACAAGTGCGCGCACTAAATGAATTATGACTTAAGAAAATGTCCACCCGTCGGTAAGACCACACTTCGATGATACCATTTATTGGCGACCAGTCATCGACGATACCATTCCAGGAACACACTGTCGACGATACCATTTATCGGCGACTATTTGAAAGATATCATTCCAGGAACACACTGTCGACGATACCATTAATCGGCGACTATTCAAAAGATATCATTCCAAAGATAAACTGTCCACCCATCGGCAAGACCACACTTCAATGATACCATTTATCGGCGACCAGTCATCGACGATACCATTCCAGGAACACACTGTCAACGATACCATTAATCGGCGACTATTCAAAAGATATCATTCCAAAGATAAACTGTCCACCCATCGGCAAGACCACACTTCAATGATACCATTTATCGGCGACCAGTCATCGACGATACCATTCCAGGAACACACTGTCGACGATACCATTTATCGGCGACTATTTGAAAGATATCATTCCATGAATAAACTGTCCACCCATCGGCAAGACCACTGAATAAACTGTCCACCCATCGGCAAGACCACTCTTCGATGATACCATTTATCGGCGACCCGTCATCGACGATACCATTCCAGGCACAATCATCAGTAGGTACCCAAAAGGGGACCTGTAAAATTAGTCAACATTACTCACACAAAAATATACAACGATGAGTAAAAACACGAATCATGCACCGAGGAACCCAAGGCAACAAAGTTTAGCATGGTGGCAGTATCGAGTCCTCTGTCAAAATCCATCTCCCAAACAAGCCGGATTGCCCGGCTGATATACCTGTACTACCTGTATGCACGTGCATGGCAGGTAGAAAGTTTGGGCGAGCCTTAATATATTACAGGTAAATAGTTTAGGCGAGCCACGCAGCAGAGTTTGGGCGAGCGATAGTGATACTAATGAAATACGACCGTGACAATTATAAAACAAAACATTTTTCCGAGTAAATGGAAACAAGCCAATGTTATCCCGTTCAGATCTATAAACATAACATAACAACAATTTAATTGAATTAATTGCAATATTCAGCCAAATAATGTCAGCATCAAATTCAAGTGAAGGTACTCTGCATGATATAATATCATGTTGAGTGTAAATTAAAATCCCCCCACCACGATTATTCCTATCTTTACGGTATGGCAAATTATATCCAGCTATTACGGAGCCCCTTAAGTGCACGATTCCACTCTTATATAATTTTTTCGTACATGATTCCACTCTTATATAATTATTTCGTTTAAACGAAATATTAATTCGTTTAAACGAAATATTAATTCGTTTAATCGAAATATTAATTCGTTATATCGAAATATTAATTCGTTATAACGAAATAATTAATTCGTTAAAACGAAATAATTAATTCGTTAAAACGAAATAATTAATTCGTTAAAACGAAATATTAATTCGTTATAACTAAATTAAAATCCCCCCACCACGATTATTCCTATCTTTACGGTATGGCAAATTATATCCAGCTATTACGGAGCCCCTTAAGTGCACGATTCCACTCTTATATAATTTTTTCGTACATGATTCAACTCTTATATAATTATTTCGTTTAAACGAAATATTAATTCGTTTAAGCGAAATATTAATTCGTTTAAACGAAATATTAATTCGTTATATCGAAATATTAATTCGTTATAACGAAATAATTAATTCGTTATAACGAAATAACGAATTAATATTTCGTTTAAACGAATTAATTATTTCGTTTAAACGAATTAATCAATGTCGATTGAACACGTCGACTAACCCCAATGCTCCAAACAACGAAGTTGAAAAAAAACTTTAAAAAAAAACAATCGTGATCTCTATCGTTATTGATATACGGGATATACACATGGTTCATTTTTATATCATTAATTCGCTTGTGCGTAATGCTATTTAGTAGGTAGACCCAGAAAGAACCCTTGAGGTTAGACAAGTGACCCTGTCAGGCCTCGTGTCCCCCAACATGATCCCCATTACGAAAAGCTTGTTAAACAGATAGAAGCAAATGTTTTAACATATGTTTTGGGGTATCAACCGTTTGGTTTATAAGCGTATGCAGGAGCCACGGTGGCTAAGTGGATAAGACGCTAGCGCGCTAGCCAGGAGGTCGCTTATTCGCCCCAGTGTTGGCGGAGAAAGTTCATCTAGGGTGTTCTTCGTGGTTTCCAGTTGTGAGTGATGCAGGAAGGAGGGTCTGACAAGGGCAACTGTCTAGTCTTTTGGAAGGTACGAAAAATTCGAGGTCCCGTGTACAGATTGGCGTGCGCAACAAAGATCCCTTGGCAGCTGCAATTTCATATAAGTGTAGGCTGTAGCGATTTTGTTTGGGCAAAACATCCCCCAAAGCACAATATTTGGCGTATGCCCATCTTCAATAGCCCAGTCAAACTTTGTTAGTGTTACGTGACTTGCCGTTCCAGCGAAATGAATGTTGGGTGGTCTAGTGGTGCGCCATTGGGTCAAGGGGCGTTGTATCGGTTGACTGCATGTACGTGACAAGAAGTATGACTGCTTGTACATCCTCGTGGGTCTTCAGTTTCATCCCATTGCTAAATACCCCTACGCGAAAGCGGATTACATGTGTTAGTCCCGAAATGACCTAGTTTGTGTCTCTGTTCCAAGATTACCGACTCAAAGACACCGCAAATTGATAAAGTTTTTGGTTTTTGGGGTTTTTTTTAACATCTTTTATTTTCAAATTTGGTGTTTTGAGCATTTGGGTGTACACTGGACTTCGTTTGTTCGTCCAGTCCGAACTTGACAGCTCTCCTTTTCAGGCCCTCCGTCCTGCACCACTGACAAAAACCAGATGAACTTTATTGACAGCTCTCCTTGTCAAGCCCTCCATCCTGCATCACTGATAAAAACCAGATGAACTTTTTCCGCCAACACCGGGAACGTACCAGCGACCTCTAAAGCTTGTGAACCCAATGGTTAATTCCCTAAAATATAAGTTAAAAACTATAGGGTTCACAGGGTTTTCGTAAGGGGGATAATGTTTGGGAACTGGATCTCTGGAGAAGTAGGTAGCGGAAACGATAGGATCCGTTCTCTCATTAACCCCAATGCTTCACACCAATGTATGAAGAAAAAAAAACTGATTTGAAGTGTATCCTCACAATAGGGGGAGGAGGAACCCGGGCCATCTCTTTATGCCACCAATGCTTCATAGACTCAATATCCATCACATGATCTTCAATTACGAAAACCTATGAAGAGAAAAAAACTGATTTAAAGTGTATCCTCAGAATAGGGGGAGGAGGAACCCGGGCCATATCTTTATGTCACCAATGCTTCATAGAGTTCATACCAATCACATAATCCCCAGTACGAAAACAGTGTAAACATGAGGTCTGTTATTGGGTCAAGTGCCGTTATTTCAATTAACTGCCTCTACGCGACAAGCAGCAGGATCGCTTGTCCAACCTCGTGGATTCTCCCCGGGCCCACTGCTCCATATCCTTACGCGCAAACGAATTATTGAGATAAAAATGAACCACGTGTATATCCCGTATATCGATAACGATAGAGATCACGATTGTTTTTTTTTTAATTTTTTTTTCAACTTCGTTGTTTGGAGCATTGGGGTTAGTCGACGTGTTAAATCGACATTGATTAATTCGATTAATCGAAACGATTAATTCGTTTAAACGAAATAATTAATTCGTTTAAACGAAATAATTAATTCGTTTAAACGAAATATTAATTCGTTATAACGAAATATTAATTTGTTTTAACGAAATATTAATTCGTTATAACGAAATAATTAACTTGTTAAAACGAAATAATTAATTCGTTATAACGAAATATTAATTCGTTATAACGAAATAATTAATTCGTTATAACGAAATGATTAATTCGTTAAAACGAAATAATTAATTCGCTATAACGAAATATTAATTCGTTATAACGAAATAATTAATTCGTTAAAACGAAATAATTAATTCGTTAAAACGAAATAACTAATGTTAAATGTTTGGGAACTGGATCTCTGGAGAAGTAGGTAGCGGAAACGATAGGATCCGTTCTCTCATTAACCCCAATGCTTCACACCAATGTATGAAGAAAAAAAAACTGATTTGAAGTGTATCCTCACAATAGGGGGAGGAGGAACCCGGGCCATCTCTTTATGCCACCAATGCTTCATAGACTCAATATCCATCACATGATCTTCAATTACGAAAAACTATGAAGAGAAAAAAACTGATTTAAAGTGTATCCTCAGAATAGGGGGAGGAGGAACCCGGGCCATATCTTTATGTCACCAATGCTTCATAGAGTTCATACCAATCACATAATCCCCAGTACGAAAACAGTGTAAACATGAGGTCTGTTATTGGGTCAAGTGCCGTTATTTCAATTAACTGCCTCTACGCGACAAGCAGCAGGATCGCTTGTCCAACCTCGTGGATTCTCCCCGGGCCCACTGCTCCATATCCTTACGCGCAAACGAATTATTGAGATAAAAATGAACCACGTGTATATCCCGTATATCGATAACGATAGAGATCACGATTGTTTTTTTTTCAATTTTTTTTTCAACTTCGTTGTTTGGAGCATTGGGGTTAGTCGACGTGTTAAATCGACATTGATTAATTCGATTAATCGAAACGATTAATTCGTTTAAACGAAATAATTAATTCGTTTAAACGAAATAATTAATTCGTTTAAACGAAATATTAATTCGTTATAACGAAATATTAATTTGTTTTAACGAAATATTAATTCGTTATAACGAAATAATTAACTCGTTAAAACGAAATAATTAATTCGTTATAACGAAATATTAATTCGTTATAACGAAATAATTAATTCGTTATAACGAAATGATTAATTCGTTAAAACGAAATAATTAATTCGCTATAACGAAATATTAATTCGTTATAACGAAATATTAATTCGTTATAACGAAATGTTAATTCGTTATAACGAAATAATAATTCGTTATAACGAAATAATTATTCGTTAAATGTTAATTCGTTATAACGAAATAATTAATTCGTTAAAACGAAATAATTAATTCGTTATAACGAAATAACTAATTCGTTAAAACGAAATAATTATTTCGTTTAAACGAAATAATTAATTCGTTAAAACGAAATAATTAATTCGTTATAACGAAATATTAATTCGTTTAAACGAAATAATATTTCGTTATAACGATATAATATTTCGTTTAAACGAATTATTATTTCGTTATAACGAATTAATTATTTCGTTAAAACGAATTAATTATTTCGTTTAAACGAATTAATTATTTCGTTATAACGAATTAATCATTTCGTTATAACGAATTGATATTTCGTTTAAACGAATTAAAGTGAAAGTTTGGAATTAATATCAATGGGGCCCGGATTGGGATGAATATCTATTTGTATAAGACGTAATACTGGAGCTACTATAACGCTTGACGTTAATTGAATTAAGAACATGATCAATTTCAGTTTCATATAGTCATCATTCTTTGTTACATATTTTATGGTAGCAGGTAAATATAGTATTATAATACAACATACAATATGCTCAATAAGCTTTAAATGCACAAAGTCATTAAAACAATCAACAATTGAAAATGAAAACCTACAAAATATTTGGTTAGTCATTCTGTGTAAAGATATACTATATTTTAGAAGTATACTTCTATAACTAAACATACTGTTCAAAGTTTATACTAGAAGAAGTTGCCAGTACAAATAGAACAATGTTCGAAATGAAATAATCTGGTATTAGCACGATATCATTTTCTGTCGAAAATATAAACTTTTTCAAAACAAGATCAATGATGTAGGTAGGATTAAATTCGATTGTTACAAGATATTTTCAATGGAATCAGCAATACGATATAGATTTTTATACGCCCACATTTTTATGTGGACGTATATTGTCGTCGCCCATGTCCGTCCGTCCGTCCGTCCACAATTGTTTGTGAACAGTCTACAGGTCACAATTTTTATCCGATTTCAATGAAACTTAAAATATAGGTTAATCACCCTAAGATCTCGGTTCTTTTCGATATTGGCATGTATCGGACTGTAGCTTCATGGGTTATGGCCCCTGATTGTACGAAAAATCAAGTTTTTAGCTTGTGAAGAGTGTAGAGGTCACAATTTTGATCCGATTTCGATGAAACTTGAAATGCATGTTTATAACCGAAAGATCTTGGTTCCTTTCGATATTTGCGCATATCGGATCGTAACTTCCTGAATTATGGCCCCTGATTGTCCGAAAAATCACCCTTTTTAGCTTGTGTTCCCTGTGGAGGTCAAAATTGTAATCCGATTCAAAACAACGTTTGATTATATCACCGTTACATAGTTATGGGGGTTGAGTTCGAATTTCGTGAAAATCGGACCAAAATTGACAGACAAAATGGCCGCCGTTTGTACGCAAATATGTTATATCAAGGTTGTGGACCCTATAGAGGTCACAATTTTGAACCGATTTTCATGAAACTTGAAATGCATGTTTATAACAGAAAGATCTTGGTTCCTTTCGATATTTGCGCGTATCGGATCGTAACTTCCTGAATTATGGCCCCTGTTTGTCCGAAAAATCACCCTTTTTAGCTTGTGTTCCCTGTGGAGGTCAAAATTGTTATCCGATTCAAAAAACGTTTGATTATATCACCGTTACATATTTATGGGAGTTGAGTTCGAATTTCGTGAAAATCGGACCAAAATTGACAGACAAAATGGCCGCCGTTTGTACGAGAATAGTGTGAAAATATGTTATATCAAGGTTGTGGACCCTATAGAGGTCACAATTTTGAACCGATTTTCATGAAACTTGAAATGCATGTTTATAACCGAAAGATCTTGGTTCCTTTCGATATTTGCGCATATCGGATCATAACTTCCTGAATTATGGCCCCTGATTGTCCGAAAAATCACACTTTTTAGCTTGTGTTCCCTGTGGAGGTCAAAATTGTTATCCGATTCAAAAAAACGTTTGATTATATCACCGTTACATAGTTATGGGGTTTGAGTTCGAATATCGTGAAAATCGGACCAAAATTGATAGACAAAATGCCCGCCGTTTGTACGAGAATAGTGTGAAAAAATGTTATATCAAGGTTGTGGACCCTATAGAGGTCACAATTTTGAACCGATTTTCACGAAACTTGACATGTATGTTTATAACCCAAAGGTCTTGGTTCCTTTCAATATTTGCGCCCATCGGATCGTCACTTCCTGAATTATGGCCCCTGATTGTCCAAAAAATCACCCTTTTTAGCTTGTGGTCCCTCTGCAGGTCAAAATTGTTATCCGATTTAAAAAAAAATGTTTGATTATACCACCGTTACATGCTAATGGAGGTTGAGATCGAATTTCGTGAAAATCGGACCAAAATTGACAGACAAAATGGCCGCCGTTTGTACGCGAATAGTGTGAAAAATATATCAAGCTATAGAGGTCACAATTTTGAACCGATTTTGATGAAACTTGTCATGTATGTTTATAACCCAAAGATCTTGGGTCCTTCCTATATTTGCGCCCATCTGATCGTAACTTCCTGAATTATGACCCGTGATTGACCGAAAAATTGCCCTTTTTTTTAGCTTGTGGCCCCTCTGTAGGTCAAAATTATTATCCGATTTAAAAAAACGTTTGATTATATCACAGTTACATTGTTATAAAAGATGATGTGGAATTTCGTGAAAATTGGACCAAAATTGACGGACAAAATGGCCGCTGTTTGTACGCGAATAGTGTGAAAATATGTTATATCAAGGTTGTGGACCCTATAGAGGTCACAATTTTGAACTGATTTTGATTAAACTTGAAATACATGTTTATAACATAAAGATCTTGGTTCCTTTCGATATTTGCGCATATTGGATCGTAACTTCCTGAATTATGGCCGCTTAATGGAATAAAAATCGCCTTTATCACCTTGTGGTCCCTCTGGAGGTAACAATTATTACCTGATTTAAAAAAACGTTTGATTATATCACCGTTGCAGGGCAATCTAGGTTGAGTTTGAATTACATGAAAATCGGACCAAAATTGACAAACAAAATGTACGCGAATGGTGTAAAAATATGGTATATCAAGGTTGTGAACCCTGTAGATGTCACAATTTTAATTCGATTTTGGTCAAACTGAAAGATCTTGGTTCCTGTCGATATTTGGACATATCTGATCGTAACTTCCTGAATTATGGCCCCTGATTGTACGAAAAGTCGCCATAATAATGTCCTAAAATCCAACCGAAGCTGCTCTTTGGTAACATTATGGTCAGTTAAAAGAAAACACTAGTTAAAAGGAGTATGCGATCAACAATTAAAAGAAAACGTTTCTAAAAAGATGGGTTTTAAGATTCCGTTTAAAACTGTCAATTGATGCACAGTACTTGAGTTCTATGGGAAAATCATTTGAATTCCACAGTTCTGCTGCCGCAAAAGCAAAGGAGCGTCTACCGAAAGATGAGTTTGCAGTTACTGATTTAATAAGGTACTTAGATTCAGAACGAAGATTTCTGGTAGGGTGGTAGGGTTGAATTAATTCTTTAATATATAGAGGAGAGTCATCACATGACAAAGCACAGAAAGTCAGCATGAGAATTTTAAAATCAATTCTGGTCTTAATCGGTAGCCAGTGGAGTTCTTTCAAAACGGGAGTAATATTGGTGTATAATTTAGTTCTTGTAACAATTCTTGCAGCTTTGTTTTGAATCTTCTGTAGTCGATTAATTTGATATGCTGGTAAGTTGTAGAGTAACGAGTTGCAGTAGTCGAGACGTGAGGTCACCAAAGAGTTGATTAAAAGTTTTGTAGAGTCATAATATTAAATTTTTGTATCCAGTGGAGGTGACAGCTTATTCCATAATATTAAATGATTCGTATACTTTACATTAGCATGGAGCAGAACTTTATAAAAACCAAACAAATTCTAATGATTTTCTGATAATTACTTAATATTCGACAACTCTTGTTGACTGCAGGACGATTTAGCCGCTGTGTGGGCGTATGTTTCGTTGCCTGGCAACCTATTTTTAACATTTGATGTGCAATGTTTCTTTATATAAAAATGCATAACTTACTAGTTATCGTTCTATCAATTAGCATCGATTTTTCGGATTTATATATGTTGTTTGTGGGGACGATAACATGATTGCAATTTAATTAGTATATTTATGAAAAATAAAAATAAATATACATTCGATGTGATAAATACTAGTTTTGCATTTTCATAGCAACCTGCCATCTGATTAAAACACATCCCATTTCGTTTCCCCCTTTATAGTTCAAATTTTCGTTATACTTGTCATCATTATATGTAGCGAGGCCATCGAAAGAATAAAAACGAAAGGAAAAAAAAAAAGATCTGTATTTCATTGAAAAATCAGCGTTCAACATATGGACACCTGTAATTTATTATTTTATTGTCCGTCCACAATTGTTTGTGAACAGTCTACAGGTCACAATTTTTATCCGATTTCAATGAAACTTAAAATATAGGTTAATCACCCTAAGATCTCGGTTCTTTTCGATATTGGCATGTATCGGACTGTAGCTTCATGGGTTATGGCCCCTGATTGTACGAAAAATCAAGTTTTTAGCTTGTGAAGAGTATAGAGGTCACAATTTTGATCCGATTTCGATGAAACTTGAAATGCATGTTTATAACCGAAAGATCTTGGTTCCTGTCGATATTTGCGCATATCGGATCGTAACTTCCTGAATTATGGCCCCTGATTGTCCGAAAAATCACCCTTTTTAGCTTGTGTTCCCTGTGGAGGTCAAAATTGTAATCCGATTCAAAAAAACGTTTGATTATATCACCGTTACATAGTTATGGGGGTTGAGTTCGAATTTCGTGAAAATCGGACCAAAATTGACAGACAAAATGGCCGCCGTTTGTACGCAAATATGTTATATCAAGGTTGTGGACCCTATAGAGGTCACAATTTTGAACCGATTTTCATGAAACTTGAAATGCATGTTTATAACAGAAAGATCTTGGTTCCTTTCGATATTTGCGCGTATCGGATCGTAACTTCCTGAATTATGGCCCCTGTTTGTCCGAAAAATCACCCTTTTTAGCTTGTGTTCCCTGTGGAGGTCAAAATTGTTATCCGATTCAAAAAACGTTTGATTATATCACCGTTACATATTTATGGGAGTTGAGTTCGAATTTCTTGAAAATCGGACCAAAATTGACAGACAAAATGGCCGCCGTTTGTACGAGAATAGTGTGAAAATATGTTATATCAAGGTTGTGGACCCTATAGAGGTCACAATTTTGAACCGATTTTCATGAAACTTGAAATGCATGTTTATAACCGAAAGATCTTGGTTCCTTTCGATATTTGCGCATATCGGATCATAACTTCCTGAATTATGGCCCCTGATTGTCCGAAAAATCACACTTTTTAGCTTGTGTTCCCTGTGGAGGTCAAAATTGTTATCCGATTCAAAAAAACGTTTGATTATATCACCGTTACATAGTTATGGGGTTTGAGTTCGAATATCGTGAAAATCGGACCAAAATTGACAGACAAAATGCCCGCCGTTTGTACGAGAATAGTGTGAAAAAATGTTATATCAAGGTTGTACACCCTATAGAGGTCACAATTTTGAACCGATTTTCACGAAACTTGACATGTATGTTTATAACCCAAAGGTCTTGGTTCCTTTCAATATTTGCGCCCATCGGATCGTCACTTCCTGAATTATGGCCCCTGATTGTCCAAAAAATCACCCTTTTTAGCTTGTGGTCCCTCTGGAGGTCAAAATTGTTATCCGATTTAAAAAAAAATGTTTGATTATACCACCGTTACATGCTAATGGAGGTTGAGATCGAATTTCGTGAAAATCGGACCAAAATTGACAGACAAAATGGCCGCCGTTTGTACGCGAATAGTGTGAAAAATATATCAAGCTATAGAGGTCACAATTTTGAACCGATTTTGATGAAACTTGTCATGTATGTTTATAACCCAAAGATCTTGGGTCCTTCCTATATTTGCGCCCATCTGATCGTAACTTCCTGAATTATGACCCGTGATTGACCGAAAAATTGCCCTTTTTATACGCCCACATTTTTATGTGGACGTATATTGTCGTCGCCCCTGTCCGTCCGGACGTCCGTCTGTCCGTCCGTCCGTCCGTCCACAATTTGTTTGTGGACCCTCTACAGGTCACAATTCTTATCCGATTTTGACGAAACTTGAAATATAGGTTTATCCCCAAAAGATCTCGGCTGCTTTCGATATTGGCATGTATCGGATGAAAACTTCATGGATTATGCCCCCTGATTGTACGAAAAATCACGTTTTTAGCTTGTGGACCCTATAGAGGTCACAATTTTGAACCGATTTTGATGAAACTTGACATGCATGTTTATAACCCAAAGATCTTGGTTCCTGTCGATATTTGCGCCTATCGGAATGTAATTTCCTGAATTATGGCCCCTGATTGTCCGAAAAATCACCCTTTTTAGCTAGTGGTCCCTCTGGAGGTCACAATTATTATCCGATTTAAAAAACCGTTTGATTATATCACCGTTACACCCTAAGGAAGGTTGAGTTCGAATTTCGGGAAAATCGGACCAAAATTGCCATACAAAATGGCCGCCGTTTGTACGCGAATACTGTTAAAAAATGGTATATCAAGGTTGTGGACCCTGTAGAAGTCACATTTTTTATTCGATTTTGATGAAACTTGAAATTCATGGTTATAACCCAAAGATCTTGGTTCCTTTCGATATTTGCGCATAGCGGAACGTAACTTCCTGAATTATGGCCCCTGATTATACACAAAATCGCCTTATTTTAGCTTGTGGTACCTCTGGTGGTAACAATTATTATCCGATTTAATAAAACGGTTGATAATATTACCGTTACACCGTAAGGAAGGTTGAGTTCGAATTTCGGGAAAATCGGACCAAAATTGCCATACAAAATGGCCGCTGTTTGTACGCGAATACTGTTAAGAAATTGTATATCATGGTTGTGGACCCTGTAGAGGTCACAATTTTAATTCGATTTTAATGAAACTTGAAATGCATGGTTATAGCCCAAAGATCTTGGTTCCTTTCGATATTTGCGCATTTCAGATCGTAACTTCCTGAATTATGGCCCCTGATTGTCCGAAAAATCGCCTATGGTCCCTCTGGAGGTCACAATTATTATCCGATTTGAAAAAACGTTTGACTCTATCACCGTTACACCCTACGGAAGGTTGAGTTTGAATTTCGAGAAAATTGGACCATAATTGCCAGAAAAAATGGACGCTGTTTGTACGCGAACAGTTTAAAAATATGGTATATCATGGTTGTGGACTCTTTACAGGTCACAATTCTTATCCGATTTTGACGAAAAGTAACATTTCTAGGTCGTGTACCGTCAAACCATAATCATTGTCGGCTTCGAATTTCATGAATATCAGACTGGAACTGACCAACAAAATGGCTGCTCCCAATACAGGACTTAACGATGTAGGAAAAATCACTTTCGGTATTGCTTGTTCTCTATCCATCTCTCAAAAATGTGGGCGTATCCTGCCTGGCAGTGCCAGCCTATCTTTTTAGCTTGTGGCCCCTCTGTAGGTCAAAATTATTATCCGATTTAAAAAAAACGTTTGATTATATCACAGTTACATTGTTATAAAAGATGATGTGGAATTTCGTGAAAATTGGACCAAAATTGACGGACAAAATGGCCGCTGTTTGTACGCGAATAGTGTGAAAATATGTTATATCAAGGTTGTGGACCCTATAGAGGTCACAATTTTGAACTGATTTTGATTAAACTTGAAATACATGTTTATAACATAAAGATCTTGGTTCCTTTCGATATTTGCGCATATTGGATCGTAACTTCCTGAATTATGGCCGCTTAATGGAATAAAAATCGCCTTTATCACCTTGTGGTCCCTCTGGAGGTAACAATTATTACCTGATTTAAAAAAAAACGTTTGATTATATCACCGTTGCAGGGTAATCTAGGTTGAGTTTGAATTACATGAAAATCGGACCAAAATTGACAAACAAAATGACCGCCGTTTGTACGCGAATGGTGTAAAAATATGGTATATCAAGGTTGTGAACCCTGTAGATGTCACAATTTTAATTCGATTTTGGTCAAACTGAAAGATCTTGGTTCCTGTCGATATTTGGACATATCTGATCGTAACTTCCTGAATTATGGCCCCTGATTGTACGAAAAGTCGCCATAATAATGTCCTAAAATCCAACCGAAGCTGCTCTTTGGTAACATTATGGTCAGTTAAAAGAAAACACTAGTTAAAAGGAGTATGCGATCAACAATTAAAAGAAAACGTTTCTAAAAAGATGGGTTTTAAGATTCCGTTTAAAACTGTCAATTGATGCACAGTACTTGAGTTCTATGGGAAAATCATTTGAATTCCACAGTTCTGCTGCCGCAAAAGCAAAGGAGCGTCTACCGAAAGATGAGTTTGCAGTTACTGATTTAATAAGGTACTTAGATTCAGAACGAAGATTTCTGGTAGGGTGGTAGGGTTGAATTAATTCTTTAATATATAGAGGAGAGTCATCACATGACAAAGCACAGAAAGTCAGCATGAGAATTTTAAAATCAATTCTGGTCTTAATCGGTAGCCAGTGGAGTTCTTTCAAAACGGAAGTAATATTGGTGTATAATTTAGTTCTTGTAACAATTCTTGCAGCTTTGTTTTGAATCTTCTGTAGTCGATTAATTTGATATGCTGGTAAGTTGTAGAGTAACGAGTTGCAGTAGTCGAGACGTGAGGTCACCAAAGAGTTGATTAAAAGTTTTGTAGAGTCATAATATTAAATTTTTGTATCCAGTGGAGGTGACAGCTTATTCCATAATATTAAATGATTCGTATACTTTACATTAGCATGGAGCAGAACTTTATAAAAACCAAACAAATTCTAATGATTTTCTGATAATTACTTAATATTCGACAACTCTTGTTGACTGCCGGACGATTTAGCTGCTGTGTGGGCGTATGTTTCGTTGCCTGGCAACCTATTTTTAACATTTGATGTGCAATGTTTCTTTATATAAAAATGCATAACTTACTAGTTATCGTTCTATCAATTAGCATCGATTTTTCGGATTTATATATGTTGTTTGTGGGGACGATAACATGATTGCAATTTAATTAGTATATTTATGAAAAATAAAAATAAATATACATTCGATGTGATAAATACTAGTTTTGCATTTTCATAGCAACCTGCCATCTGATTAAAACACATCCCATTTCGTTTCCCCCTTTATAGTTCAAATTTTCGTTATACTTGTCATCATTATATGTAGCGAGGCCATCGAAAGAATAAAAACGAAAGGAAAAAAAAAAGATCTGTATTTCATTGAAAAATCAGCGTTCAACATATGGACACCTGTAATTTATTATTTTATTGTCCGTCCACAATTGTTTGTGAACAGTCTACAGGTCACAATTTTTATCCGATTTCAATGAAACTTAAAATATAGGTTAATCACCCTAAGATCTCGGTTCTTTTCGATATTGGCATGTATCGGACTGTAGCTTCATGGGTTATGGCCCCTGATTGTACGAAAAATCAAGTTTTTAGCTTGTGAAGAGTGTAGAGGTCACAATTTTGATTCGATTTCGATGAAACTTGAAATGCATGTTTATAACCGAAAGATCTTGGTTCCTTTCGATATTTGCGCATATCGGATCGTAACTTCCTGAATTATGGCCCCTGATTGTCCGAAAAATCACCCTTTTTAGCTTGTGTTCCCTGTGGAGGTCAAAATTGTAATCCGATTCAAAAAACGTTTGATTATATCACCGTTACATAGTTATGGGGGTTGAGTTCGAATTTCGTGAAAATCGGACCAAAATTGACAGACAAAATGGCCGCCGTTTGTACGCAAATATGTTATATCAAGGTTGTGGACCCTATAGAGGTCACAATTTTGAACCGATTTTCATGAAACTTGAAATGCATGTTTATAACAGAAAGATCTTGGTTCCTTTCGATATTTGCGCGTATCGGATCGTAACTTCCTGAATTATGGCCCCTGTTTGTCCGAAAAATCACCCTTTTTAGCTTGTGTTCCCTGTGGAGGTCAAAATTGTTATCCGATTCAAAAAACGTTTGATTATATCACCGTTACATATTTATGGGAGTTGAGTTCGAATTTCGTGAAAATCGGACCAAAATTGACAGACAAAATGGCCGCCGTTTGTACGAGAATAGTGTGAAAATATGTTATATCAAGGTTGTGGACCCTATAGAGGTCACAATTTTGAACCGATTTTCATGAAACTTGAAATGCATGTTTATAACCGAAAGATCGTGGTTCCTTTCGATATTTGCGCCTATCGGATAATAACTTCCTGAATTATGGCCCCTGATTGTCCGAAAAATCACACTTTTTAGCTTGTGTTCCCTGTGGAGGTCAAAATTGTTATCCGATTCAAAAAAACGTTTGATTATATCACCGTTACATAGTTATGGGGTTTGAGTTCGAATATCGTGAAAATCGGACCAAAATTGACAGACAAAATGGCCGCCGTTTGTACGAGAATAGTGTGAAAAAATGTTATATCAAGGTTGTGGACCCTATAGAGGTCACAATTTTGAACCGATTTTCACGAAACTTGACATGTATGTTTATAACCCAAAGGTCTTGGTTCCTTTCAATATTTGCGCCCATCGGATCGTCACTTCCTGAATTATGGCCCCTGATTGTCCAAAAAATCACCCTTTTTAGCTTGTGGTCCCTCTGGAGGTCAAAATTGTTATCCGATTTAAAAAAAAATGTTTGATTATACCACCGTTACATGCTAATGGAGGTTGAGATCGAATTTCGTGAAAATCGGACCAAAATTGACAGACAAAATGGCCGCCGTTTGTAAGCGAATAGTGTGAAAAATATATCAAGCTATAGAATTGTAATCCGATTCAAAAAAACGTTTGATTATATCACCGTTACATAGTTATGGGGGTTGAGTTCGAATTTCGTGAAAATCGGACCAAAATTGACAGACAAAATGGCCGCCGTTTGTACGCAAATATGTTATATCAAGGTTGTGGACCCTATAGAGGTCACAATTTTGAACCGATTTTCATGAAACTTGAAATGCATGTTTATAACAGAAATATCTTGGTTCCTTTCGATATTTGCGCGTATCGGATCGTAACTTCCTGAATTATGGCCCCTGTTTGTCCGAAAAATCACCCTTTTTAGCTTGTGTTCCCTGTGGAGGTCAAAATTGTTATCCGATTCAAAAAACGTTTGATTATATCACCGTTACATATTTATGGGAGTTGAGTTCGAATTTCGTGAAAATCGGACCAAAATTGACAGACAAAATGGCCGCCGTTTGTACGAGAATAGTGTGAAAATATGTTATATCAAGGTTGTGGACCCTATAGAGGTCACAATTTTGAACCGATTTTCATGAAACTTGAAATGCATGTTTATAACCGAAAGATCTTGGTTCCTTTCGATATTTGCGCATATCGGATCATAACTTCCTGAATTATGGCCCCTGATTGTCCGAAAAATCACACTTTTTAGCTTGTGTTCCCTGTGGAGGTCAAAATTGTTATCCGATTCAAAAAAACGTTTAATTATATCACCGTTACATAGTTATGGGGTTTGAGTTCGAATATCGTGAAAATCGGACCAAAATTGACAGACAAAATGGCCGCCGTTTGTACGAGAATAGTGTGAAAAAATGTTATATCAAGGTTGTGGACCCTATAGAGGTCACAATTTTGAACCGATTTTCACGAAACTTGACATGTATGTTTATAACCCAAAGGTCTTGGTTCCTTTCAATATTTGCGCCCATCGGATCGTCACTTCCTGAATTATGGCCCCTGATTGTCCAAAAAATCACCCTTTTTAGCTTGTGGTCCCTCTGGAGGTCAAAATTGTTATCCGATTTAAAAAAAAATGTTTGATTATACCACCGTTACATGCTAATGGAGGTTGAGATCGAATTTCGTGAAAATCGGACCAAAATTGACAGACAAAATGGCCGCCGTTTGTACGCGAATAGTGTGAAAAATATATCAAGCTATAGAGGTCACAATTTTGAACCGATTTTGATGAAACTTGTCATGTATGTTTATAACCCAAAGATCTTGGGTCCTTCCTATATTTGCGCCCATCTGATCGTAACTTCCTGAATTATGACCCGTGATTGACCGAAAAATTGCCCTTTTTTTTAGCTTGTGGCCCCTCTGTAGGTCAAAATTATTATCCGATTTAAAAAAACGTTTGATTATATCACAGTTACATTGTTATAAAAGATGATGTGGAATTTCGTGAAAATTGGTCCAAAATTGACGGACAAAATGGCCGCTGTTTGTACGCGAATAGTGTGAAAATATGTTATATCAAGGTTGTGGACCCTATAGAGGTCACAATTTTGAACTGATTTTGATTAAACTTGAAATACATGTTTATAACATAAAGATCTTGGTTCCTTTCGATATTTGCGCATATTGGATCGTAACTTCCTGAATTATGGCCGCTTAATGGAATAAAAATCGCCTTTATCACCTTGTGGTCCCTCTGGAGGTAACAATTATTACCTGATTTAAAAAAACGTTTGATTATATCACCGTTGCAGGGTAATCTAGGTTGAGTTTGAATTACATGAAAATCGGACCAAAATTGACAAACAAAATGACCGCCGTTTGTACGCGAATGGTGTAAAAATATGGTATATCAAGGTTGTGAACCCTGTAGATGTCACAATTTTAATTCGATTTTGGTCAAACTGAAAGATCTTGGTTCCTGTCGATATTTGGACATATCTGATCGTAACTTCCTGAATTATGGCCCCTGATTGTACGAAAAGTCGCCATAATAATGTCCTAAAATCCAACCGAAGCTGCTCTTTGGTAACATTATGGTCAGTTAAAAGAAAACACTAGTTAAAAGGAGTATGCGATCAACAATTAAAAGAAAACGTTTCTAAAAAGATGGGTTTTAAGATTCCGTTTAAAACTGTCAATTGATGAACAGTACTTGAGTTCTATGGGAAAATCATTTGAATTCCACAGTTCTGCTGCCGCAAAAGCAAAGGAATGTCTACCGAAAGATGAGTTTGCAGTTACTGATTTAATAAGGTACTTAGATTCAGAACGAAGATTTCTGGTAGGGTGGTAGGGTTGAATTAATTCTTTAATATATAGAGGAGAGTCATCACATGACAAAGCACAGAAAGTCAGCATGAGAATTTTAAAATCAATTCTGGTCTTAATCGGTAGCCAGTGGAGTTCTTTCAAAACGGGAGTAATATTGGTGTATAATTTAGTTCTTGTAACAATTCTTGCAGCTTTGTTTTGAATCTTCTGTAGTCGATTAATTTGATATGCTGGTAAGTTGTAGAGTAACGAGTTGCAGTAGTCGAGACGTGAGGTCACCAAAGAGTTGATTAAAAGTTTTGTAGAGTCATAATATTAAATTTTTGTATCCAGTGGAGGTGACAGCTTATTCCATAATATTAAATGATTCGTATACTTTACATTAGCATGGAGCAGAACTTTATAAAAACCAAACAAATTCTAATGATTTTCTGATAATTACTTAATATTCGACAACTCTTGTTGACTGCCGGACGATTTAGCTGCTGTGTGGGCGTATGTTTCGTTGCCTGGCAACCTATTTTTAACATTTGATGTGCAATGTTTCTTTATATAAAAATGCATAACTTACTAGATATCGTTCTATCAATTAGCATCGATTTTTCGGATTTATATATGTTGTTTGTGGGGACGATAACATGATTGCAATTTAATTAGTATATTTATGAAAAATGAAAATAAATATACATTCGATGTGATAAATACTAGTTTTGCATTTTCATAGCAACCTGCCATCTGATTAAAACACATCCCATTTCGTTTCCCCCTTTATAGTTCAAATTTTCGTTATACTTGTCATCATTATATGTAGCGAGGCCATCGAAAGAATAAAAACGAAAGGAAAAAAAAAAAGATCTGTATTTCATTGAAAAATCAGCGTTCAACATATGGACACCTGTAATTTATTATTTTAGAATTATATTTAGGTTGTGCTTTTTCCTATAGGACCATAAAACTCTGTTATAACACCCATTTTATGTCTCACGTCGACAGGTTGTGAATTGAAATTTGACTCATCAGTTGAATCTTCGATAATAGATATGTCTTGATCGGGTTCATCTTCCTTGTTATATGACTTTTCAATTATTGGCCCAGTTGATAGTTGTGCTTGGCTGTCACCATTTACCGCCTCCACTTGGTTACTAGATTTCGACCTTACAGCATACAGATTGGGTAACAAAGTGTTCCCAGTTAGATCATTTAAATCCATATGATGACTGATTTTGATGATCTTATTGTTTGAAAGTTTGGCCCGTATAACACCTTCAGTTGACCAAGCACTGATGACCCCGGGCGCATTTGAAGTTTTATATAATAAATCAGCGTTTAAAGTAGCTAAGTCCTCGCAGATAACAATCTCGAATCCTTTAAGTAATTTACGATTTCGTATTACTGCTATTTTGTCCTTAAGGGAGTGAAATTTCACAATGATGCCCCGGGGTTTTTTTATGTTGAAATTTGCCAAGTATATGTGCTATATCGATATGATGTGGTGGAATTTCAATGCCTATAGATTTAAACACTTTAATTGCTAGATTTATCGAGTCGTTGAAATCTTCTGTAGGGTCCTTATCAGCAACGCCATATATTCTAATACTTGACCGCAGTTCGAAGATGAGCATTTTCCGCTTAGGGTAAGCAGAGATAAGCAATTTGATTGGTTGATGCTTTGGGACACGATAACTTTAGTTCTAATTAAGTGAGAGTAATGAAACTTGGTGTATAGTTTCATTACAGTAATACCTTGACTAAGATCGATAATGAGCATTTTCTGCTCAGGATAAGCAGAGCGATAAGTAATTTGATTTGCCGCGATTTTGGAACACAATAGCTCTCCTTCGAATTGAGTTAAAATGTTCATAATTGGTGTGTATGCTTATTAGGTCAATGCCTTGATGGAGTTCGAAGATGAGCATTTTCTTCTTAGGGTAGGCAGAGATAAGCAATTTGATTGGTTGATACTTTGGGACAAGATAGCTAAGGTTCATCTTGATTGATGATTTCTATGCCAATACAATGACTGCATTCTCATTCAGTAATGGATTCGACAGTAACAGTGTATAGAAACGATCGACTTGGACACGAGGGGCCCTTTTGTCTGCCTTTTGGGTCCCCCTAACTAGGGTACATTTTCATTTTTCTCCTCGGTTTTAGCATTTTTCTTTGTGTACAGTTTGATTGCTCGTTTACTCTTTTTGTTGCAACAGCAGCGATCCCTTCAGCGTTCTCAAGTTCAGACTGAAGACGACGCTCAATATCAGTTCGTCCTTCAAGAAGGTTTTTCAAAGTTATATTTTCATCTTTCAGATTCTGTATTTCGAGTTGTAATTTTAGTAGCTGGTCTTCTACACTTTTCACGATCTCGTTCTTTATATACTATTCAAAAAAAGTAGGGGATATTTGATTTTGGGGGCATAATACTAAAATATGCAAATGACTACGAAAAAAGTCACTATAGAACCTAACAGAAGAAACATTTCCAGTTACATGTGACGCCCAAACGCACCAATAGCTACCGCATGGAATGCAGGTGATGCTTGGGATCATCATGGGGGTCCAACCCAAGATTTGCACGACCCTGACTTTGAATGTTACAGTCATTGTGGCATCGAATTCCAGGGTGGAAACATCAGTTTAATTGTTTTAGTGACCAGTAAACAAATTTTGATATGCGTCGGCTTACCCAAAATGAAAGGTTACGTGCCCCTGGCATGCTACAGATCGGCACAACACAGGCGGTTGTGGCGCGGACGATGAATGTTTCTCAGTCTGTCATAAGCAGGCTATGGTCCAGATACCGTGATACACAATCTGTACAGGACAGACCACGCTCAGGTCGACCAAGGGCGACAACTCAAGCCCAGGATCGATTTATCTGTACCTTGGCCTTGAGAAATCGTGTCATCACAGCAAATCAGATCAGCGCTCGTCTTCAAACAGACACTGGTGTGAGAGTGAGTGGCCAGACGATTCGGAATCGACTGCATAGGGGTCACCTTCGCGCCCGACGTCCTCGCGTGATCCCTTGTTTGAGAGATCATCACATTCAGGCAAGACGTCGTTGGTGTAGGGATCGTCAACACTGGAATAATCGACGCTGGAGCAATGTGATGTTTTCAGATGAGTCAAGGTTCACTGTTGATTTTTTGGACAGACGTAGGAGGGTGTGGCGTCATCGAAACGAGCGCTTTCAAGACGTTAACATCATCAGACATGATCGATTTGGGGGTGGTTCTGTTATGGTGTGGGGAGGCATCACTGTTGCTGGAAGAACGGCTTTACATGTTGTTGCAGGGCGTGTTACAGGCCAGTACTACCGGGACAACATCTTGACAGTCCATGTTGTGCCGTTCGCACGACGTCATGGCCGCCGTTTCATCTCCCAGGATGACAACGCAAGATGTCACAGGGCCAGGATCGTTACAGGTTACCTCCAACAACAGAACATCACCACATTACCTTGGCCAGCACTGAGTCCCAACCTCTCCCCCATCGAGTATGTCTGGGACATGCTTGGACAGAGGTTACGTCAACGTCAACGACGTCCTGCCAATGTCCAAGAACTTGCTGCTGCCTTGCAACAGGAATGGGACAATCTGGACCAAAATGACCTTAGACGTGTCATTAGGAGTATGCTTGTTTGGCAAATAGAGGAGGATTTACCCGTTACTGAATTTGTTGTGATGCTGTGGTAACTTTGCTGTTTGACCCCGGGTATCATTTTACCCTTATAATGGTCAGTCTGTGCCTTTCTTAGTCTAACGATCATTTGGAATAAATCGATGAATGTGAACTTCATTTCATTGTCATTTGTTTCTTCGCCAGTTTCATTAGGTGACTTTAATAACACTTAAAAATCAAATATCCCCTACTTTTTTTGAATAGTATATTATCCATTGTAAGATGATTCAATTTAATTTCCTGCATTATGGTTTCTAACGAGTATTCTGAACCTTCAGCCATAATATTATCCACATTTGGTAAATCATTTTTTTTTTGTTGCCAGTCGCAGTGATTTCACAGTGGGTTTTACTGGTTTCAGATTTGCGGGTGAGAACCCCTCACTTGATGTTGAGCTATTTTACGCTTGGTTGACTCGGAGGTCGGCTTGCCCATTATTTAGTAACTGGCTATACGTGTAGAGAATCTGAATCTGAATCTGTACGTTGCAGGGCTTGTTACAGCATGTACGCAACGATCAGTCAACCGCGAAATAATGTTTCAATATTTAGGACAATATAACGACAATTCAGAATTTAAATACATTTCTAGAACCAAATTAAAGGAAATTTTACAATCTTATATCATCTTGTAAAAATCTACTAGCCTGGCACTTCTTTAGCTCATGTTGTTTCACATTTTGTATGACACACAGAACAAGCGTCTTGGCAGCTGTGTTTTTCGCCCCTTTGATGTGTACGGTGGCTCAAATGAATAACATGGCAGCGGACGTTAGAAAATTAAATGAAATATCAAAAAAAAAATAGGTTGGGGGGTAGTGATTTTCGGGGACGGATTTCAGACTAAGTCGAGGGCTGTCAGGAATAATCAATGGTACCACATGAAAGAGGGATAAACCATACTATGTGTAGGTTGGCTCAAATAAATAAAATGGCAGCGGACGTTAGAAAATTAAATGAAATATAAAAAAATAGGTTGGGGGGGGGGAGTTAGCGATTTTCGGGGATGGATTTCAGACTAAGTCGAGGACTGTCAGGAATAATCAATGGTACCACATGAAAGAGGGATAAACCCTCTTTCATTCTATGGCATGAATTGCGTGGCTCAAATAAATAAAATGGCAGCGGACGTTAGAAAATGAAATGAAATATAACAAAAACATAGACTGGGGGGGGGGCAGTGATTTTAGGGGACAGATTTCATACTAAGCCGAGGGATTTCAGGAATAATCAATGGTGCCACGTGAAAGTGGGATATACACAACTACTTGTCACATACCGACTTGGGATTGAAACCATGCCACTGAACTCAATAACAGTATTAACAGTCTTCATGATCGAAAGCACATTTATCAGAGCACTCATCTACAAACTGCCCAGATGTCAAAGAAATAAAGACTTTTTAATCATGTACCGAACCAATATATATAATATTTGTTTTAAGGCAACTATTTCAGTGTTATGTTGTGCACAGACGACCTTGACATCAACAGAAAGTAAGAATACGTCTCGCCGAAAGTCCTTGGCATTGATAACGTTCGTGATGTCACAGTACCCCCCAAAATGAAATTCACAGACTTAGAGAACAATGGGAATCGGAATAAAGTGTTTAGTAACGGTCTCCGTACTGCCACACAACGTCTTCTCATGGATCTCAGAACATTGGTAAACACTACTCAGCAAGAGCATGTTGAAGGTCCTACAACGTCAGTGGTGGATTCGCATGCTGACGAACACGTCGACCCAGATGTGTTCAATAGGATTCAGGTCGGGGCTAAGCGCAGCCAATCCAGGACTTGGACACCGGTATTTCTTAAACAATTCTGGTTAGCAATTGCCGAATGGCGTCGAGCATTGTCTTGTTAAAACGTTAGTCTCTGCATAAACGGAAGAAGAACAGGCTGCAAAATCTGATCCCTGTACTGGACAGCATTTAAGTTCCCTTGGACAACAACAAGAGGAGAACGTCCATGTGCACAAAAAAACAAAACAAACCATGACGCTGCCGCCACTAAATCGGTCAACTTCTCTGACGCATACTTGAGCGTAACGTCGTCTGTGGTACACTCGGACCCCGCAATCGGCAAATCTCAAAGTGAATCGAGATTCGTCTGTAAAGACAACCGAATTCCACTATCTTTGAGTGAATCTTATGTGCCTTGTGGCCCACACAAGTCGGTTAAGGCGATGAAGAGGTGTCAATATTGGTCCATAATAGGGCCTCCGATTCGAAGACCAGCAGCCTGCAAGCGATTTCGAACAGTTTGTGCAGTTACCCTTCCATCAAACATCTCTCTACTTGTGGAGGTTGCAGTGACAAATCTGTTTCTAAGATGACCTAATCGTATTGCTTGATCTTCCTGGAGTGACGTCACACGTGGCGCTGCCGCCCTTGGGCGGTCGGCAATAGTTCCAGTTTGAAGCACTCTCATTTTAAGATTAATTATTGTCTGGCGTGAACAATTAAAGGCTTTTAACAGTGACCACAGACTGACCAGCATAGAGCCTACCTATAGCACGTAGACGTTCTACATTTGAAAGGCGCTGCATTTTCTAACAAAGATGAAAATAACAATTTTAATTTGTTTTTCCAGTTCAAGTTACGTGTGTGTGTTCAGTTTAAGCAAACTGAGTTTGTGTTTTCACGTGTTTTTCAGGTTTTTCATCTTTATATGCTCAAAAATCACGTGATCCACGTGACTTTACAATTTTATGAAATTAAAGGCTTCCTACTACTTTCTATCGTTAGAAACACTTTAAAATTTATTTGACTTACCAGGAAAAAAAAAAATTGTTGAAATTCATCAGTGTCAAGTTTTTAATTTGGCTGAGTGTGTATCTATGGAAGCACAAAATACATCAGAATGTAGGCCAAAGGCTTTACTTTACAAGCAGTGGGCCTAAAATATTTCCAGTCTGAACTTGTGACAGTCAATTGTTTATGAATAGTTTGCCTCAAGCAGACATCCTGTCACAGTCTTATATAACAGCTCTTTGGCTTAAACTGAGTTGTATCCGTGAGTATACTGCATCGAATAAATGGTAACCTTTTGAATCCCTTACAAATTCTTCAATTTTTTGTGATAGATCAATCATATCAAAGATCTGTGTTCAAATTATATTTGTAATGTTTCTAAAGATTTCTATCACGCATGCAATATTGGTGTTTTTAAGTTTATACCTTATTTTCAATGTCGGGGTAATATATCGTACGAAAAATTTGGCCTTCGCCTTGTACTCCACATCGAGTTATATATGGATGAAGGTATTTGTCGACGTTTGTTACCTTGTTTATTTCTTTATTAAAAACGTATCTCCTTCCCCCCTTTCTGCAAAACATGTGAATACTGCTCTATAGTTTTTACCATTTCGGGGATCACGGTGGTTTAGTGGGTAAGACGCTGTCTCGCCAGACTGGAAGTCGGGTGTAGATCCCTGCATTGGCCGAGAAAGTTCATCCAGATTTTCCGGCGTGGTTTTCCAGGGATTGATAAGGACAGCTGTCTAGTTGTTCGGAAGCGACAAAAAACTGAGGTCCCGTATACACATTGGCATGCACGTAAAAAAAACCCTTGGCATTTGAAATTTGATATAAGAGCAGGCTGTAGCGCCGCTGCCTGGGCAAAATTTTCCTCATAGCGCATTGCATGGCACATGTCCGTCTTCATTAGCCCGGGTTGAAGCAGAGCAGTGGGACGCTAAACCCCATTTCATTTGTTCAGACGTTTTTCAATATTCATTATTCCACAAATTTCCTTTCCAGAATTAGTTTGAAAACCTTATGCAAAGGTGGTAGAGGCTATATTTTTTCTTTTTTTGATCAAAATTGGTCAATGTCACAGTTTTCCGTCGAAATATGCGACAGAGTGTGGCCATATTTCCACATTTCAAAGTGCTATACAGATCTTTTCCTCATAGAGCTGTTTCCTAAATTGTCACCAACTTGGTGCTTTGGATAAACTGACAATTTAAATGTCTGTTTTGTATTTTATTACATTATATATTTATCTATTAAATAAAGTAGACACTTGTAGTGTATTTTGTTATATAATTGTGTAAGTTGTGTTGTTTTTTATGTTTGGTTACAATTACTTTTAGGGAGAAATTGGGTTTAAAATCTACTCGACTCACACTAGGTCATTTGCTTGCGCGTAGGGGCCTTTAGCAGTGGGGTAATACTGGATGACCTGGATTAAACAAAGTCACGCCACCTGATTCAATGACTAATCTTATAATTAGTTAATATAATTTGAGGGGGGGGGCCGAATGGGTAGCACATGCATGCTTTATCATAAGGCCTCCCATTGAGACAACTGCTAAAGACCTCTACTTGCAAGCGAATCATTGAAATAAAATGAAACCATATTTTAGACCTGAAATGACCCTTGTTTCTGTCGAATGTGTGTTAAACCCCCATTTTCCTCTCTCATCTCTCGCTCAATATATTGGTTGCGCTAGGAGTCTTTAGTAGTTGGAGGACCCAGAGAAAATCCCTGTTCAGGTCTAGTATCGATAGTATGACGTAAACTTTACGTTATATTTACATCAGAAAATGACATAAAGATAACGTAAAAATGACGTAAAATTTACAGTCGATTAACGTCATTTCCTGACGTAAAATTATCGTTAGAAAGATGAGCAAAATGATGGTAAACTGACTGACCATTTTTACATAAACTTAACGTAAAATTAACATCATATTGTTATGTGGGTTTCTCCATAATCGAAAAGAGATATCGATCTGAAACCAAATTTCAATATTTTGACATTTTTGCATTTTTTGGCACTTTTGAAAATACGACTTTTGAAAGCCATTTTATCTGATCGGATAGTGTATTATATCATTTATCTTTTTTTTTTCGAAAACTGCTCAATGAATGTTTCTGACACTTCTGATTCAGTAAGTTAAGTATCTAAACAATTTGTTAACGCTATCCCGACAATGATCGAAAAATCGAAAGTAATCCGATATTTTGAAAAATATTTAAATACTTGAGAGCAGGAGTGAGAAAGAATTTTGTCTCAGTAATTTGTGTTAGCCGCCATTGGCTAATTTAGGTTTTCGTGCCTAGATTAATTATTTATTGTTCGATTTAAAAAAAAACAAAACAAAGTGCATATGCTCCGTGGTTTAAACTATAACTTTTTTTTTGCACCGGAAGTGGCATAATATTAACAAAAACTACGCTTTTGACAGTTCAGTACCACTTTTTGAAAGCAAATGCTTTTTTTTTTTAAATCTGATATAACAAAAAGAATGCGCCCTGTATAGACGCACAAGATCTTTAGCTCGGATTTTTTAATTTCAATTTATTCGGAATTTTCATAAACTCGTAGCAATAATCCAGACGAAGAGAATGTATACAATAATTAGATTGTAATATGAGCAGTTGCGAGAAATATGCAATTTTGCATGCATCACTTTTCACGTTATTTTGCCTATAAAAGAGTCAATTATTATTCGATTTTGAAATATTTATTCGGAATTTTCATAAACTCGTAGCAATAATCCAGACGAAGAGAATGTATACAATAATTAGTTTGTAATATGAGCAGTTGCGAGAAATATGCAATTTTGCATGCATCACTTTTCACGTTATTTTGCCTATAAAAGAGTCAATTATTATTCGATTTTCAATATTTATTTTTACATTTGATGCCAAATGCTAATTTGGACTGTGTCAAGCCAATTTTATATTTTCATGGTGACCGAAAATGACGTCATTTGGGCAAAAACTGTATTTTTAACCTAAAAAACAATTATTTTATTCAAATGAGTCTTCTTTAAAATATTTTGAAAATTATGATATTTGATTCCCACCAACAAATAGCATGAATCAGTACAGATACAACAAAATGGTTTCTAACATCTACGGTTACAGAGAAATAGGCGATCTTCTATAAGACACTTTTCAAGGTTTTTGGTCTATGAAAGTGTCAATTATTTTTTTCAATTGTCATAAAATTTTCACCATTTGATGCCTTATGCCATTTATAAATTCTATGAACTAATTTAACATTCTCAATATCACCGGTAGTAATGTCATTTTTGTAAAAACCGTATTTTTAGCCTTTTAAAGCAAATATTTTTTTGATATGATTCATATTTATTATTTGTTTAACTTTATAAAGTTTGATTCTAATGGACAGTTAGACTGAATCAATACTATCATATTGATGTCAAGAAAAGACTTCTCATGGTCACTTTTTAAGTATTTTACCTTTTTATTTTCATTTTATGGGTTATAGGTTATTATTTATTGCCAGATATGTATAAAACAAAGTTTGTATGTTTCATGTTTCGAATTCCTGACTTATTTGTTACCTATAAAAATTTCTTTCGGTACCGGAAGTGACGTAATTTAGCCCGAATTTACAATAAATACTATTTTTACAAATCTAATAGAGGGTGTCATTGAATTAAAAACAACTAAAGTATCGTTTAGTAGCTCAATGGATCGGCTATTGTATGACAATCTCCCTGCCTGATTCCTGAAAGCCGGTTCAGTGCTGCTTGCAGGTCTAGTTATTATTATTAATTTTTTTTGTGTGTAGTTTCTGCAAATCGGATTTCTCAGAGTCTAACCATAGGATCTTTCTCAAATTTCGACCTACACCCCCCCCCACCAAAGAAAAAAAAAAACGTTCTACGAATCGAAAGTTAGGTCATTGACATTTCGTCCCGGAAGTAAAACAGATCTCTTAACTTTTGTAATATTTGTACGATTTTCTTGAAATTTGGAATGTATGTAGCTATCATGTACCCAACGTCAACGACACCATTATATATGTCATAAAATATCTCCCCTTGTCCAAATTAAAGTTTTGAAAACAATCGACGAAATATAGGTAAGATCAACTTGAATTTTTTTGTCTACTAGCTGAGGTATTTCTGATGCGTACACAAAATGCCTATAAAATGTAGAGAGCGGAATTTTGATGGTCTGATGGTCGCCATTTTGAAGTGAATATGGAAAACAGTGAAAAATCAACTAGCGGGCTTGTAAACAAACAGAAAAGGGCATAGTATGTTCCTATTTCTGAAATTAATACATTTCAGGATAGTCTTTGACGTTTTTCGTGCTCACAAAGTTGTTTACGATTGAAAAATCAAATTAACTTCATTAGATGGTGACCGATTTTGATGATTTTCATTATTTGTATGACCCATGACATGTGACAGGAAGTGACCGTGACTTTGAAACCTTTTATATCTGCTTAGCAGATTTGGTTATTATTGTTTCTGTTACGATTATTAAGCTTATTGTTTTTGTTAAAGTTATTTTAAGCTTTCATATGTATTGCATTTCATATGAAAGCTTATTGTTTCTGTTAAAGTTATTATTGAGCTTTCATAGGTATTACATATGAAAGCTTATAATTGTTTCTGTTAAGATTAGTATTTTTTTTGTGTGTGTGTTGTTTCTGCAAATCGGATTTCTCAGAATCTAACCATAGGATCTTTCTCAATCAAAAAATAGGGTTTGAACGTTGATTAAATAGTAGTGCATCTATTTTCACATTGTCTCTAATATCATTACTTCTATTAAACGAATATTGGTTATGCAAAATATCTATAAGTGTCATTCTTGGTGTTAGGCCAAAGTCAAATTTCGGTAAGGATATTTTTAATATAGAATTTTTTACACATAAAGGCAATATTATTGCTAGCCTTATTGACAGGTGTTAGAACAAATCTCTCTTGAAGAGCAGCAAGACATTCAACTGCAGATATGTTTTTTAGGACTTTGGGTGGTGGGTGTCTTGGGTTAAGTTTTATATATTTGTAATAGTGTTTCGCCATTCTCCAAAAGATTCTAAAGGTGCATGAAAGTTATCTGACCAAGCTACTATGCATTTCCGGATTGAGATTTTAGATTATTATGTAATTTTTTGAAGTCAGTTTTCTAATAGTAAGTGCAGGGGGACTGCACCACACACAATTCTACACAAAAACAAATATACAGATAAGACATCATGCTAAGAGACCACAAACAACAATAAATCAAAAAGAGTGAATGGATCCGGGGGCTAGCCGTAAGCGTCCACTGCGCTGTACAGTCCCGGGCCTGTGGTGACACAGACTTCACTCATATTTGAAAACAAGTTGGGAGTAAAAACCCAAGGAAATAATTATATAATGTCAGTATGAGTAGTTATCTGATATATTTTGCAAGAAATACAAATGCAACCATATGGTTGTATAAATTCCAATATACAAGTAACCACATCGTTAAATGTATCAAAGATCAATAAAGAAGAGGGTTGAAGTATATTGAATGCATTTGGAAACACGTTACAACCGTCACAGAAAGATTTTTGTCTTCAACAATATCGAAGTTTCCTGTCAGGATATGGTCATATCTTTAAAGGGGCAGTTATTATAGTACATTGACGTGGTATTATTGTAACTGTCAATAAATTCTTGAACGTTAAGGTTTGCAATAGTCTCATAGTATGGAAGGGTATCGCTGCCAATATTAAATGCTATGCTAAAATGTCTTTTCCGTTGATTATATGTAAAATGTACAATGTACAAAGTCACAATACCGATAATGATAAAGTCAAAATACCTCTAAAGCCAAAGTTAAGTGTAAAACGACAAATGTAATGTGTCAAATGACAAATGTTTTAATGCACAATGCTGTTCTTACATTTTACATTTCTCTCATTACAAATCACATTTGCGCTCTGCCACATCTCATTTGTCATTCACGCTTTCTTTTTATCAACTTGCGCATAGCATCTTCTTAAATATGCAAATATAGTATACCACGTGACTTATCAACATAAATACGGAAACGACCGATCTTTCTTTAAATAAAAATATGAATCCAAAGATAACTCAGTTAACGCGCCATTAGTTGTTTTTCTTTTTAAATTATTTATATATGTTTGTGCTGGTAAAAGGAAAATATAACTTTTTGTTGAATCTAAAAATATGAGCATCCTGACCAATTTCCTCCCCGAATTAGTAAACATTTATTGATGTTTGTGAAAGGTTTAAAGTAGCTAAGTCTCTAACTCAATATCATCCAAAATCTTCAACATTGAAAACACGAATTATTTGTCAATTTAAATCAACAATGCTGTGATCTTACCGGAAAAAGATGGACTTCTGATATCCAATATTTAAGACACAATAAAAATTTTACCATTGGTACACGAATCGTGTACAATAAAGCGTTTCAAACCAAGTTCGAGGAAAGAGGCTAGAAACAAATCAAACGGCGTGTGTAGACTGGAATAACCAGACGCTAGAAATTTGCATTCGATTGAGACTACTGACTTATTTCGTTGAACATAACTGATTTGAAATAAGAGTAAAAACGGAAACCATTGAATTTAAATCAGTTTATATACATTCATGTTACATTATTATATGCGTTGCGACTCTTCAATTTCTAGGTCCCAAATCAAATGTTTGCGATTTAGCTCCTTTAAACTAATCGCAATTTTGAAAAATAATTAATGACACTTAACAGGAAAAGGATAATGAAAGGACGGAGAAGCCAGGGAATTTTTTCATCCGTTGTGATTGTCATAATATAGAACTCGACAATATTTACTTATTAGGCCTATACATGTATTAATTTTTCACTTACCTGTGTTATGTATAATACGGTATCAATAATTATATTCTAAATGTGAGAGAGAAGAGAGAAATGGGGTTTAACGTCCACTCGACACAAACTAGGTCATTTCGGGACTAACATGGTTTAATTTTATTTCAATAATTCGCATGCGCGTAGGGTTCTTTAGCATTGGCAGGAAACCGGAGTGCCCGGAGGAGACCCACGAGGTTGAGAAGGCGCCCCTATCTCCATGCCACATACGCTCACACCAGGGATCGAAACCACAGCCGCAAGCCAGAGGTGACCGGCAAGCTAGAGGTCGAAGCGCGGCACTCTAGACCACTAGGCCATCCCAACCCCCCATTATAAATGTATGAATATATATGATCTGTATGTCAATAGTGGCACAGCCGCAGTACTATATTTTGTCTTTGACCTCCTTCATTTTATATAATCTTACGAAAACAAAAAATTAGAAAGTGGAATAATGATAAGAGATTCTACGCGCATGAAACCACTTGGGCTTACGGCTCGACCTGTATTGGCCGAGAAGGTTTCTCCTAGTACGGGACAAACAACTGAGGTCAACTTAATTGTTAGCTAAAGAACCCATGAATGGCATGAAGTCAACTGAAGAATGGCAGCACGTTAACTGGGAGAAATAATTCATATTCTTATTTCAAGAAAGATCGGACGTTTCCGTATATATGTTAATAAGTCACGTGGCATACTATATTTGGATATTTAAGAAGATGCTATGCGCAAGTTGATGAAAAGAAAGCCTGAATGACAAATGAGATGTTGCAGAGTGCAAATGTGATTTGTAATGAGAGAAATGTAAAATGTAGAAATGTCAAAGAACAGCATTCTGCATTAAAACATTTGTCATTTGACACATTACATTTGTCGTTTTACATTTAACTTTGTCTTTAGAGGTATTTTGACTTTATCATTACCGGTATTGTGACTTTGTACATTGTACTTTTTACATATATAATCAATGGAAAAGACATTTTAGCAGAGCATTTAATATTGGCAGCGATACCCTTCCATATCATGGTAGTTAAATATTTTATTACGAATTGGAGGCAAAAATTTGCATACGACTGTAGGTGAAATTTTAGGGATAGTATCTGGTATAGATTTTATTACTGTTCTGTCTCGAAAGATTCTATTCAATCCAATGTCTTGTATATGTTTATCTGTGAAAAAAAGTATTTTACATAATACCTGCGTTTTTTCTTATGTACTTTATGAGGCTGTGCTGAATGTTTAGGTAAATATTTACTCTTTATCAAATCGGTAATAACACCGTAATATTGAGGAAGAAAGCTTTCAGTACCAAGTTTCTTAGCTGTAGTGTGTTTTTCCGACGTCCTGTGGGAGATTATGATCGATTGAAAAGGATAGCCATAGAAAGTACCACGTATACACACTGCTTCTGTTTACTTGTCGTTATGGTAGCGGTATATAATTAATTTATTTAGCTAAAACTATTTTCGTCTGTACTGAATTACAAATAATTTCCTGTGGTGTAATTTAAAAATATAATCTAAAATAGGGTATTAAAAATCTATAGAATAGTGACTAACATTAAAATGAATATCGAATCGTTGTTTCAAGTTTAATGTTCCAGATATTGACGGATATTAAACTGGCGTCCGGCAAATTAAACCCATCTGTCCATTTTCTTCTTATTTACTTTGTGATCATTATTTTACAAGGTAAGCAATTGAAGTACAAATTCAATATTAATTTTTTTGACAATGAGGTGATTCCCAGTAACTCTAGTGTTACCATTTCTAGTTGTCATTTCTACTGACATACGAGTTACTAATTAATTTAATCATAGAAGATCCGGTGTTTGTATATGTATCCTCTTGCTCTCTTTTTGTCCCAAACAGAGTAAGGGAGTTAAAACAAACTTAATCGAGAGCTATAGTTGTAACTCGACAGTTCTAGTTAAAAATGAAAATAAAATTTGTAAATATAGCAACTTCGGCTCAATCTTTGGAAAGGAAAAATGAAATGCGTATGCTATCAATACCTCGCAAAACACGCCAGCCTTGCGTTCATTAGTCGTGAGCGTTGCGTTCCGTTAACTACGACGTGTCATCGCAATCCAATGCAAAAATTAAATCACCTGGAGTCTCAAAATTTCATTAGCTATACATTACATTACATTACATTACACCCGGCCGAATATTACATACATCAGATAAACTACTTTTAAAGCCCAAAACTATTCTTCTAGTTATCAAGCACATGTTTTATGGAATAATCTACCATTTAGTTTAAGATGTTGTACATCTCTATATTCTGTTAAAAAACAACTTAAAACACATTTATTTAATCAGGCTTTTAACTGACTCTGTATGCAATCATTAACATCTTGTTGTTTATTTATGATTACATTGTCACTTTGTAAAGTGCCCCTGAACATGTTATATGAAAGGGTGCACTATAAATATGCTGTAATAATAATAATAATGTATATAACTTGACACATATACGAACGACACAAAAACACAACCAGTTTAGTTAATCACTCACAAACTTCATCCTTTATTTAATCAGGCTTTTAACTGACTCTGTATGCAATCATTAACATCTTGTTGTTTATTTATGATTACATTGTCACTTTGTAAAGTGCCCCTGAACATGTTATATGAAAGGGTGCACTATAAATATGCTGTAATAATAATAATAATGTATATAACTTGACACATATACGAACGACACAAAAACACAACCAGTTTAGTTAATCACTCACAAACTTCATCCTTAGCTCTGCTGTCTTCGCACTGCGACCCGGAGAAAACATTAATTCCTTACTTTAATTCCCTATTATGTTTCCTAACTATTATTCCTAACGTACTCCCTAGTCCCACTTTAAAAAATTTATAACTCATTTTTTTACTATACTTACAAAAACACAACCAGTTTAGTTAATCACTCACAAACTTCATCCTTAGCTCTGCTGTCTTCGCACTGCGACCCGGAGAAAACATTAATTCCTTACTTTAATTCCCTATTATGTTTCCTAACTATTATTCCTAACGTACTCCCTAGTCCCACTTTAAAAAATTTATAACTCATTTTTTTACTATACTTATTTCAGGTCGTGTTAACCTGATGAAATCTCTGTCAAATAATATTTCATAAATCGATTAACTTCGGCCAAAACTACGACCTGCAAGTAATTTACAACCATCAACCTGTGAAATTATCATATCGTCATATTATTAATTAACGTATTACCATTGTATCGAAAAGAATTTTTAAATTGGTTGATAAATGGGACTAGTTGAGAATATTTTGACCATTTGATTAACCAGTTAGAAATATTGAATCAGCAGGAATATTTTCATTGAAAATTGTCCCATTTTTGTTGCCGGGATCGCTTGTTGATTCCTCATGTGATGGAAGGACTCGAAACACATTGGTACAGAGTGACCAAAATGAAAATCGTAAAAGCTGCTTTTTAATTTTGGATTCTGGCGTATCTCCACAAACAGGGGGCGTGACTTAATAATTAGTAAATTTGGGGGGAAACTGCCGGGTGAATCCGATGATATTTTCAGTAGAAATTCGTATCCCCATTGCGGGATTCAAAATTTTGACACGACTCCCAGCACACCCGGTCCAGAAAGTCTATTATAGCATCCCATTCCAGACTCAAGTGATGGCGTGGCGGCCCTTTAAAGCCACCGGCCACATACAATATGATCATCGTGGCTCCATGGTCGGTCCAATACCCCCTCTAGCATATATAATGTTCAGCAGAAAAAGGTTGGGTTTTTTTTTAGAAAAATTGGACAAAATTATTTTTTTGGCATTTTTTGTCGGACCGGCCATTCGAGCGATCGTCCGACCGGCCCTTCGGGCGATCGCCCGATGGCCCAATCCGCCCCTGATGAAAAACATACCTAACTCATGATATTATAATATATTGTTTGAAAGAACCCTGCCAAACATATGACTGACTTTATTTTATTCTCTATACAGTTTAATTCTAAACACTATTATATTTTAATCTTATATTGCTATTATCTGGTCTGTAAACAAATTTAACATATTCAATTTATCAGAAAAAATGTATTTACCCAATTTTGCGAACATTTCTATGGAATACCAAGCAGCTCTTGGGTTTGTCCTTATTTCTTAATTCACAGTCCTTAATACTTATTTCTTCATTTTTTGTCGTATTTCGACATTTGTAAGCCAAATTAACATTTGTTTATAATCAATATTTATTTTACAAATCAGACATTTGTCATATCAAATTGGTAAAATGTATTTAAATTGTATTTCAATATAGAGATAAAATTCATTTTAGAAAATCAAAATTTAGCCAACATTTACATTCCCTCAGAGAAATACAACGAAACACAAATCTGGGACAACAAATGTCTAAATACAAATCTCCAAATACAAATTGTTTTATATCAGCATTAAGTTGCTTGTTACTGTATCCAGTTTATTCATATTATTCTCTCTATGATTGTATATTAGAATTCTGAATAAAATACAAATGTTGCAAAACATTTCTCCAAAACCATTTCTTCAATAACATTTCTCCAAAAACTTTTCTCGAAATTCATCGAACATTATGACCAATCTGTTTCACAGAGAATTACTTACGAATTGTCGCTGTAACGGATGCCTGTCCAAAACACGTGCGTTGATTGCACGCCTCGTAGTCATTGGCTCAACGGCTCGTGCAATGTTTACTCAACACCTGACTGCTTCGGGCAAAATGATATATTTTACTCATTTTAATACACATTTACACTAAATAGGAAATATTTTTAACTACAAATACTTATTTATTTTTCTTTTACCTCAAAAAAATGTTTGAGAATTTAATTTGTCGGAGAAAAAAAGTTAATATGCCGTACCCATTAAGCCTCGTCGATGTCATGCTTATCAGTGATTGTAGCGGCCAAGCGAATATTCACTGCGGGATCAGTTTGCATTATGACGACATCCTCGAAAGTCAACCTGGCATACAATAAGTCACCATACAACACAGGAGAAATGAGCAAACATAGACAGCAAGTAGAAAACTCGCTCAATGACCATGGCTCCAGTGAAACCACATGCGTGGTATGGCTAATCGTGACGGGCCTTCAAGAAAGAAAATAAATTGAAAGTAGTCTATTTTCAGAAATTAGGTTTTGTCTGATATGGTGACATTTATTTGCTCAAACGAAAGGACGTTTTATCTCTTCTAAATATGTAATCATGAATGTGCTAGGGAATACGTTATATATTGAAAGATACTTTCCGCTCGTGTAATACACAATAAAACGTATTTTAATTTTTACGTACCCACAACCACCCCACCCCCACGCCACCAAGACCACCACAACCACCACCACAACCACCACCACTGATAGTAGTATTTGGCGTCATCCAACTGCAATACCTTTTTCAATCTATGTAAATTTAAATGTGCCAGAATATAAATTACATTTCTGAAATGGTAAATGGTATTCTGTGTGATCTCTGGAAAGTCATAGTATGACCCGTATTTTGATATTTAAGACCCCATCACCCCTTCCAATCAATTTAAAGAGCTTAATAGCGTACAACTGTTCAAGTTATTTTCTGGCACAATTATATTTACGTGTCTTGAAAAACTTTATTGGGTGAGTGGGGGGGGGGTGCACGTTGGCACGCTAGTCTGGAGGTCGCGTAATCGATCCCTGCATTGGCCGAGAAATTTCATCGGTACAGAACGGAGCTTAACACAATACACAATTATATGGAATACAAGTTACTAAAAGCATTTGTTTCAGCGACGTTTCGCCGAGGGTTCTCCCGTCTTTTTCTAGCAAAAAATGACAACCTTAGCACAAATGAAGATATATATCCAAATATGAAACAAAGGAAAACATTTATATACAATGAGAGATAATCATTTGAAACCATCAAAGGGATAAGAAGCCATAAGGGTAGGTAAAAGTGAACTATGTACTAAGAAAACATAATCACATATGAAAACATATGAAATCTTATTGTTTCTGTTAAGATTATTATTAATTTTTTTTTGTGTGTTTCCTGCAAATCGGATTTCTCAAAATCTAACAATCGTATATTTCTGAAACTTTGACCTACCCCTCCCCCGCCCCCAAAGAAGGGGTGGTGAGTATTGTATAAATATATTTTCAAAACATTTTAAGCATTCGAAATCACCGAATTTTACGAACGAATAAACTGACAATGCATAGTCGTAACTTTGTTATTTATTGACTTATTTTACTATTTTTTTTTCTTTGAGTACCCTGTAACAAATCATTTTCATCTGCAGTTTCAGATTTTCGAACCGGAAGTTATGACCAATATGACAACTTCTTTAATAGTTTTACGATTTTCATGAAATTTTGAATGCAAGTAGATCTTACTAATGCGACTTAAAAAATATGATTAGAAATTTTCGTAATTATCTCCCCTCGATGAAATTAGGGATCAAAGTTTTAAAAAAATATCAACGAAATATAGGTCGGAATGACCTAATTATTTTATTTGATACTAGAGAAGTAATTACTGATTCGTACACAAAATATGGAGTTTGTCGGTCAATCCGGATGCCGCCATCTTGAAAAAAGGCTTTTTTGCTATTTTACTTACAGACAAGGGAGCTGTGTTTCCTGAATCCTTGAAGGAATGCCTAAAAATGTTAGGAGCAGAATTTTGATTTAGGTCAACTGATGTTCGCCATTTTGAAGTGAATATGTAAAATAGTGAAAAATCGAAATTTACGGGCTTGTAAACAAACACAATATATTTAAAGGGAATATGACATTTTTGTTAGTGAAGATCATTAATTAGTAAAAATAGTGAAAAATCGACATCTACGGGCTTGTAAACAAACACAATAGGGCATAGTATGTTCAATGCGTCTCCTATTTCTGAAAATTAATACATTCCAGGACAGCCGGAATGCAGGTCGAATTTTTGGTATTTGAATATTTCAAAATTTCGAATTTCTTCCTTGACTTTTTTCGTGCCGACAAAGTTCAAATTAGTTTGAAGAATATGTCTCCTATTTACAAAATGAATACATTTCTAGATTGCTGCGATAAATGTCGAATATTTAGTAGTTGAAAATGTCACAGCTTCGAATGTTGCCTTTGACGTTTTTCGTGCCGACAAAGTTGTTTACGATTTTCATGAAATTTAGTATGTAAGTAGATCTTACCAATGCGGCATCAAAGATATAATTAGAAATTTCTAAGTTATCTCCCCATGATGAAATTAAGGATCAAAATTTTCAAAAATTTTTTTAAAAAATGACAAAATATAGGTCAGAGTGACCTGATTTTTTTCCATACTAGATAACTTATTACTGATTCGTACACAAAATATGGAGTTTAGTGCTATCATCTTGAAACGTTTAAAATTATAACAATGTGACAAATAATATATATATATTCACGAAAAGACAAATGATAATTTAATCTAGGTTGCACATCTAACGGGACAAGCAGTATGATTATCATCTCGAAATACATATTTACTTTAAACTGTAAACTGGTCTGATAATGACACAACATTCAACATGAATGGGTATAAAATACATAAATCATAACGGAAAGTATAGGTTTTGACATGGAAATATGATACAGGAATGCTAGAAGCATTACATGAATGGAGTAATAAAACATGGAATGAAATATATTAATTTGGCTGAATTTGGATTGAAGTGATGATTTGATATTAGATTTAGTAAGGTTTGACTGATTTATATTGAAATGATTTATTAAGTGTGTTATAGAGACAATCCATGAAAGTTTAATATTAGAGTTAGCTGTGTCCCACGTCTTTCGAAGAAAGTGGGGGTCTGTTAGAATTAGAGCTGCAACGATTCAGTTCGGTGCACCGATAACCGACACTAGCCGTCTCGGTTCGATCCACGATCTTCAACGTTCATATTTCGATTCGGTTCAATTGCAAATTAAATTTCAAATAAAAACAACGTACACCTTACCATATGAAAAAAAAAATGAAGTGCCAGTAGCAATTAAGTCCACTTAAAATTAAATAAAAACTTTTAATATACGTTATTTAACAAAACACGAATGTCACTCGAAAACATAACTAAAACAGAGTGACCTCCCTTTAAAACAATTTCCGTATGCTACGAAAGTTAATTTATTTAAAATTGGTGACCTACCGAATGTTCATTGGATGTTAATTTAGGTCAAAAGCTTCGGTAATCGTTAAATAAATTCCAAAACGATCTCATTAGCTTATAATTCAGGTCATTATCTTCGGATATTTTCGTGTTTAGCGATTATTACCCATAGCCAAGCAAAGACTGGAAGGTAAAATTATGGCAGACGACGTACTTTCTCGACCACCTGGTCATTTGAAATTTAAAGTTGGAAATCATTTTTGTGAAAGAAAAAACTCTTTGAGTAGTGATAATGTTGACATATTTTGAATACATGTATTACAGTGAAATGTTTTCACAGTTAACAATGTTAACATACTATGTAGTATTAAATAAAAGTGTTCAAGAGAATTTTAGTCTTGAGTTTTTATTGTTTTTTTATGAATTATATACAGGAAAAATTATTGGTTATTATAGCTGATAATCGAATCGAAAATAATCGAATCGAATGGTTAAAATCGATAATCGAACCGAATCGAGGTAGTTGTGAATCGTTGCAGCCCTAGTTAGAATGGGTTCGTGCGTCTGTCCGTCCGTCGGTCCGCCCGTCACACGTTTTGGACACAAAAACTCTCCTCCTTATTGAACTAGAATATTCAAACTTGGAACACGATAACTCTTCTTCTAATAGAGTTAAAATGTTCAAACTTGGTTTCTGTTATTATAAGGCCAATACCTTGACTAAGTTCAATAATGAGCATACATTTTCTGCTCAGGGTAAGCAGAGCGATAAGAAATTGGCTAGAATGTCCAAACTTGGTGTAGGTCTTTTTTAGGTCAATGCTTTGATGGAGTTTGAAGATGAACATTTTCTGCTTGGGGTAAGCAGAGATAAGAAATCAAATTGGTTGATGATTTGGGACATCGTTATATTAACTTCAGTTCTAATTAAGTTAGATTGATGAAACTTAGTGTATAGTTTCATTACATCAATACCTTGACTAAGTTCGATAATGAACGTTTTCTACCCAGGGTATGAAGAGCGATAAACAATATAATTGTTCGATTTTTGGGAATACCTTGGAATAGCTTGACTCACTTAATTAGAACTAAAGTTATCGTGTCCCAAATCATCATCAATCAATGTGATTTCTCCTAACTCCATCGAGGTATCTACCTAATAAACACCTACACAAAGTTTGAACTTTCTAGCTCAATTAGGAGGAGAGTTATTGTGTCCCAAAGAGAGTGACGGACAGACAGACGGACAGATAGGCAGACGGTCGGACGGAAAGGCAGACGGACGAACCCATTTTAATATTGATCCAATTTTCTTCGACAGACGGGGTACAATTAAACTTTCAATTCAAAACATTTAAATACTCTAAAACAGTAGCTCAACAATTCGACCTAAAGTCATTATAGATACACTATGGGAGATAAGATAAAGAGATGGCCGTTCTCGCTATAATAATTAAAAACTAGATAGTGTAAAGGCAATTTGCTGAAAATTTCAGTCAAATTGATCCATTATTAGCCGAGAACGAAGCGAGTGAAATATTCACATAGACTCGGTCATCGTTACTAAAATCATTAATATAAACATCATAGTCTCGATTGATTTAATTATCAATGGCCGTTAAGCGGCATATAGGAATTTAATCCGCCAACATCGAAGGCTAGCCATGACATCAAGAGTTTATTAAAATCTGGATAAGTTAATTAATATCTAATTGATATTTAATGCTTTTTTAATCAACCAGTTTGTATGTTTGATACTTGTTATTCTTTCTATATGACATATTGCACGGGCCTGTCCAACCTCGTGGATTTTCTCCTCCCGCTGCTAAAGACCCCTACGTGCAACGAAATATTGAAATAAAATTAAACCATATGTTAGTTTGGGACGCAATAACTTTCTTTCTAATTGAGCTAGAATGTTCAAAAGGTCAATACCTTGATGACTTCATATTCCTGAAGCAATGGCCCGAGAAATCCCTCTCCGGCCATTGCTGGATTAGCTTCTGATTCTTGAACTTTTGCGGGAATATGTCTGTTCTTCCCGTTCAATCAAAGCTATCACTATTACAGCCCTTCGTTTAATCCGGGTCTTCCCTAGAACTTTGGACAGTGATTTAAGGTATTAAAAAACGGTGAAAGTATGTTCGTTTCCAATCAGTACTGTTTACATTTCATTCGACTTGATAGCTTCGTTTGTCACGCAATTAGTTTTACTGCATTATTCTGCTATGCACAGGTTAATTGGGCATAATAAAATCTTGAGCCATGACGTAACGTTATGTAAACATGTTTGGTCCAATATTGGCACTCGTTTTAAATGTAAAGCTTTTGCAGAGCAGCTAGTCATTGGTTGGTAGTTGAACTACTGACCAATCAAAATTTATAACAAAAATATCCACTCATTACAGCAGTGAGTAGTGAGATTGCCTCTAATCAAACGAAACACTGCGCGGAGTATGTGATGACTTTGGAACACAAAAACTCTCCTTCTAATTGGGGTTCAATGTTCAAACAGAGCATAGGCATTCACTAGGTCAATGTCTTGATGGAGTTCGAATATGAACATTTTCTGCATAGCAGAGATGAGCAATTTGATTGGCACACAATAACGTTAGTTCTGATTAAGTGACAGTGATCAGTACCTTCACTAAGTTCAACAATGAGCGTTTCCTAAGCAGAGCGGTAAGCAATTTTATTGGTTGAGACTTTGAAACACAACAACTCTCCAATTTCTACTGCTAGGGGATACTTTGCAATCCCTTTTTATGTTCTTTTTTAATGATCTTTTAGAATTAAATCAAGAAAGATACACGAACACCTTATATGTGAATCCCGAATAACGAGATGAAAAAACAAATAACAAACAGCTTGTTATTCGCTGTTTGAATAACAGTGTGGAATCCCGAATATAAAGTTGAATAACGAATGAGGTGTCAAGTCACCTCGTTATTCGGTATTCGCCGCTTGAATAACAATAGGGTTTATTTACCGACTATAGGCCATTTAATATGTTTTCTACTGCAAGGGGATACTTTACAATCCACTATTCTGTTGTTTTCTAATGATCGTTTAAAATTAATTTCTGAAATATCTTCATTAAAGATATATGTGAATCCCGAATAACTAGGTGAAAAACGAATAACAACCAGCTCGTTTTTCGCTGCTTGAATAACAATGTGGACTGTTTTTGGTATAGAGGTCGTTTTGCTGTTTTGTATGCTACTGGGGGAGACTTGCAATCCATCATTCTAGTCATGGCTAGCTGTATATTGGAATCCCGAATATAAAGTTGAATAACAAATAACGAGGCAAGTAACCTCGTTATTCACCAATTGAATAACAACCTGGTTTATTTACAGTGTAACCGGCATTTGATCTGTTTCTACTGCTAGGGGATACTTTGTAGTCTCTTATTATGTTCTTTTATAATGATCTTTTAGAATTAAATCAAGAATATCATCATTAAAGATACACGAACACCTTATATGTGAATCCCGAATAACGAGATGAAAAAACGAATAACAAACAGCTCGTTATTCGCTGCTTGAATAACAATGTGGACTGTTTTTGGTCTAGATAGGTCGTTTTGCTGTGTTGTATACCACTGGGGAATACTTGCCATCCATCATTCTAGTCATGGCTATCTGCATATTGGAATCCCGAATATAAAGTTGAATAACGAATAACGAGGTGACTTGCTTCGTTATTCGCAAGTTACCTCGTTATTCGTTATTCGCCGCTTGACAATATGGTTTATTTACAGACTATAGGCCATTTAATATGTTTTCTACTGCTAGGGGATACTTTGCAATCCACTATTCTGTTGTTTTCTAATGATCGTTTAAAATTAAATTCTGAAATTAAAGATACATGAACACCTTATATGTGAATCTCGAATAACGAGGTGAAAAAAACGAAGAAAAAACAGTTCGTTATTCGCTGCTTGAAAAATAATGTGGACTGTTTTTGGTCCAGAGGTCCTTTTACTATGTTGTATGCTACTGGGGGAGACTTGCAATCCATCATTCACCAATAACGAGGCAAGTCATCTCGTTATTCGTTATTCACCGCTTGAATAACAATCTGGTTTAATTATCGACTCTATACGTCATTTAATCTGCTTCTACTGTTAGGGGATACTTTACAAACCATTATTCTGTTGTTTTCTAATGATCGTTTAGAATTAAATCCTGACATGTCTTCATTATAGATACGTGAACACCTAATATGTAAATCCCGAATAACGAGATAAAAAAAACGAATAAAAAACAGCTCGCTATTCGCTGCTTGAATAACAATGTGGATTGTTTATGGTCTAGAGGTCGTTTTGCTGTGTTTTATACTGCTGGGGGATACTTGTCATCCATCATTCTAATATAAAGTTGAATAACGAATAACGAGGTAACTTATCTCGTTATTCGCCAATAACGAGGCAAGTCACCTCGTTATTCGTTATTCGCCAATAACGAGGCAAGTCACCTCGTTATTCGTTATTCACCCCTTGAATAACAATCTGGTTTATCTTTTATAATGATCTTTTAGAATTAAATCAAGAATATCATCATTAAAGATACACGAACACCTTATATGTGAATCCCGATTATATGTGATTCCCGAATAACGAGATGAAAAAAACGAATAACAAACAGCTCGTTATTCGCTGCTTGAATAACAATGTGGACTCTTTTTGGTCTAGATGTCGTTTTGCTGTGTTGTATGCTACTGGGGGATACTTGTCCTCCATCATTCTAGTCATGGCTAGCTGCATATTGGAATCCCGAATATAAAGTTGAATAACGAATAACGAATAACGAGGTGACTGGCCTCGTTATTCGCGATTGTCGGTAATGACCATGTCGCGGACCACCACGCGCTTCAGGAGATACTTGACGTTGGACGATTGAAGTTGCGCGGCCACCCGTGTGTAGGTACTTGGAGCCAGAGTGACGAACGGAATATCCAGGTAGGCTTTGGTGAACTCGACTTTGTAGTCTTCTGTATCGTTGCCTTCGCCGTACACCAATTTCAACCGCAGGTCCACACCGTCAAGCAGATACCGATCTCGTAAAAACATGTCCAAGTGTAGACGCGACTGCAATTCAAAGGTGCGACTGGCAGCGATGGTTTTCTGATGTTGTTCTAATCTTTTGTTATTCGGGGCCTGTTGTCGTCCACTGTCCCCGGTGGTGGCGACAGATTTCGTGGAATTAAACTACCCGGCGGTGTCTTTTTCCCACAGGACTTGTTTCGACAGGTGATCGTTCTCGGCTCCCTTACGGAAACTCAGCAAATTCTCCAAGTAAGCCCGGTAAGGATAGGTGGGCAGAGAGGTGGTGACCAAAGTTTCGACATCCTTTCCCAGACGTAATTTGACGTCTTTAAACAACGAATGAAACAAGTTGTTAATGGGTGCGACTTGACTATCCGCATCCAGGTCATCCACGTTGTTCTTGGTCACCTTCAGGGCCACGTACAGTGTCATGTTGGCCAGATCGATGAAATCGGTGGTGGCATTGGAAATATAAAATTCGAGTAATACTTTGGCCACATTCTTTTTCACTGCAGCTTTACCGGCCGACCACAAGGTCTTCCCGACCGATTTGACGGCGTTCAATAACCCCGACCATCGACCGGCAACCTGTTGTCTCAGAATTCCTCTCTTGTACACCACCAGACCATTGCCAGCCCCTCGCTGTCTGAGCACTTCACCTTTGTACACTCGAATCATCATCGGCGGCGAAAATGAAGTTGGATCACCACCGTTACCGTCGAGAAATGGCACGGCTTTCCCCATTCCGTTCCTTATATAGAGACCAACGGAGTTTAGTCGACTGTACTTCAGGGGTAAGTAGTGAATCCTGGCGGGGCGGTGATACAATCGTCGACTGGGAATCACGTCCAACAAGGTAGCCTTCGCGTCGCCCACGATCTGGGGTTCGATAATGTCCGTGTAGATGTAAAACAGATCGTACTGGATTTGAAGATTTGGGGTGTGGTTGGCTTAGAAATACCGTAGACTTTGGCCATCTTCACCGGTCATATCGATTGACTGCAGGGCAAACAGTTTGTTTCCAGTCCATACCAACATGGACACGATGGATCCACACAGACGAAGTTCGATTTTCGGCAACACGTCAAACCAGAAAAGCGTCTGCACGTGATTGATCTTCAGATACACTCTCTTGAAAGACACGAAGGGACCCCTTGGCGCATCACCTCTCGAGTTTCGTACTCGGTCTGCTGTTGCTTCTCGTGGTCGGTCATTATTGGGATCCAAACGAACGGGTTTATGGGCCAAATGATTGTAGATGGGAGGGAGATTCCACAAATCATCCAGTCTAGTGTTCAGGACAGTCAGAATATGCCTCAGCGACTCGTAGTCGTCACTCGATCGATCCCTTGATCTCACCAGCCTTTGAAACAATTCGACGGGTCGATCCTGTGACGGTCCCGGCATATCTCTTTACTCCGGGTTCATTGCTCGAGGGCGACCATGGATAAATGCGTAAGCCGATCGTGTTGTCTCGATGATCGATGTTTTGCCATTAGTCAGGTAAAGTGATCATGGACAGACCCACTTCCCATTCCCGATGATCGACGAGAAGTGGCGGTTCCAGATGTGTATGATACGTGGAGACTTTGTTGTCGGGATACCACGACATGGAACTAGGGAGCGTGAGGTAAAAGGGTCGGTCGTTGTTCATTATGTTTGGTTTTCAAGGTTGGAGAAGGTAACAGGTAACCCAAAGGTACTGGAGAGCAAGGCCGTCGACAACGTGGTCTGCGATCTGTCGGGTTTGAAAGCCAGTTGGAACAAAGAAACACCCGCCACGACGTACACTAAAATCACTTGACAGAAAAAGACGATTTCCGCTTGTGGCACACGTTTTCCCAAGAGCGACCAATTTTGGGCACTCACGGACGTAGACGTGGTTTCGTCTTGCATGTTGACTGATGTCGGCGTCTCTCGCTCCTATTTATACGTTCTGGAGACTGGTCCTGTCGATCCACGAATTAAAATTCGCCGGATAGCCCAACCATTTCACCAATACGTTGTCTTTTTTTCTTTCGAGTACTCTTTCGATGGGAAAGATCTCATCGTCGTTGACTTGGACCGCTTGCAATTCTTCGGGATAGAAGGTGCCCTGTATGGGTTCGCCTCTTTCGTCCAACAGTTTGTAACCGGGATCGACGTTGGGTGCGACGTTGAACGTTCCCAGAGTCCAGTTGGGCCAGTAACCTTTGTCGACGGCACCATGTTTCGGTAAAGCCAAACGTACGGTCCATTGATTTTTTTTCTTTTTCGGGGGACGTGGAGGGGGTGTTGTCAACATCCACTCGTGTGTTCGGGGCGAACGTCTTTAGGCGCCATACCGATGTTTCGATGTCGTCTAGCATTGTAAGCCCGAACCAGGTCGTCTAGCACGTCGATGTACCGTTGTGTTTGTCGATGGGTAAAGTATCGCCACATGCGCTCTTTCAGTGTCCGTTGAAATCGTTCTACCACACTGGCTTTGGTTTGGACGTTGTGTGTCACGAAAAAATGAATCTTACATTTTTCGATTGAGGAATTCGGTACCTTTGTCCGTTTGAAGTCGCAGGGGTTGTCGACTTTGAAAGATTTGACGAAAGGCATCCACCAAACTGTCCCCCGTCTTGTTTTTGAGGGGCAACACAAGCGTACTTGGAAAACACGTCGATGACGCACAGCAAATACCTGTATCCCTCATTCTGTTTGGCCAAGGCCGACATATCGCTCAAGTCGGCAACTGATGATCTATGCCGGCCACCACCGTGGGAGACCGCGAGAATTTCTTTTTAAGTTTAAGTTTATTACATTTAATATATCGCTCATTACTGCAATATATGCATTCAATGGCACTTTACAATACAAGAAATAATTTAGTATGTACAAGAATATAATTATAGTACCGGGTATGTTAATAATTAATCAATTTGTGAAGGTCCTTTGAAAAAGATATGCTGCAGTGGATCTCGATCGTAAGCGGGTTCGACTTGCCTGACTTCGACGGGTTTGACGTCGGGGAGTCCGTCGAAGGGTACCAGTTTCATTTTCTTGGCGAATTTCGTCTTTGGGAAAGGACCGAAACAATCGGGTGAAGAAACCCCCTTTCTGTTGCTTCAGAAGTCGCCGACGGGTCTTCCAAGGTGTTTTAGACGTACCCAAACGTCGTAACAAGGGGGCGAGCATTTTCAAGCGCTTGACTTCTTTGTTGCTCTCAGGAACGTTACCACGAATCAGGTTTCCAATACACTCACACACACCGTCGACGATGGGTTGGGTCTCGAGTAAAAGGGGACGGTCTTTCGGTGCAGTGTTCAATAGATACCGCAGTGTCTCCATGACTGAGCTCGGGGTCGTTCTCCGGTCCGATTTTTATACCTTTCTGTTCCCTGGGTTATCCACCAAATAGTTTAGATAGCTTGGCAGCCATAGCGTTCGCTTTATCGTGCCTTCTAAGGAAGGGATGTTTACCACCCCGTTGGCCTCCCAATAGTTAAGATACCAATGGGGCCAAAGCTTGGAGAGCCATGGCCAGCAATGCATCGATGGCACCACCCTGTTGATCGACAAGTCGCCGTTCGACGTCGGGTGATGTTCGTTGATTACTCAGTTTGCGAAGCAATGCTCGATGTTTGTTCAATTCTTCGGTACTCAACCCCCATCCCCTAAAAATCCACGTCCTCCAGGTTTCATGACAAGGGAGAGTTTTTCTGTCGTCGGCATGTTTCTCTCCGTCAGTTGGGTCAACACTTGTCGATTTCGTTCCACCAATTTCTTGTGCTGAGCGTGCAGTGGCTGAACCACTGCACCAATCCAATACGTGCTGGGCCCGTATTCTTGACTAACTGCCCATAAGCCATATCGGGAGTCAGATGTTGTAACTTGCGAATGAAGGACTTGAGTCCTTTCATTGAACTCTTCTTTTCTCTTCGTGGTCTGCGAAAGATCGGGGAGAGAGATCGAGCAGGGGAAGGTGGTGACGTGGGACGTGGAGGTATGACCGGTAAGGTGAGACGTGGTGGTGGTGCTGTGGCCGGTAAGGGAGACATGGGATTCTTGGGTGGTGTCAACGAGGGAGATGACCACTGTGTTCTGGGGGCCTTCATTCTCGGGCGAGTCTGACTTCGTACCGTGGGATCACGAAGGTCCGGTACCAACGTCGGGAACGTCGCCCTTGAACGGGTGGGAGGTGGGTGTTTCCTCTGCGTATTCTTCGTACGAGCCATCGTGACAAACGAGGTACAGGTCGATGGGTGATTCCTCTTGGGGTAAAATGTTGGATCTCAGTCGCAAAGCTTCGGGTATGTCGGGCTTCAAATCAAAGAGTAAGAAACTGCGAGGGGTACTCGTCGCATCTTCATTAGCTTCTTGCATATACTTGAAACGGGAATGGTACATCTGACGGGCCAACACACCAATTTGCGAGGCGTCACGGGGATTTTTCAACAAGACCAGGTAATGGGCATTCAGACCGATGGTACGCTGTTGCTTGTCAAACACGTTTGCACAATGTAAATGACACTCGTGTCGTGGTGATCACTTTTTTTCGTGAACCACTTTTGCAATATCCCATCAAATCGCCCACGACTAAGACTTGTGGACCCTTGGCTTGACCCATCACGTCGGCAATATCCGTCAAACCTTTCACATAAGTGTAGGGAAAGCGATCGTAAGTCGATGCGCTGGGGAGGGACGTAGAACAGGGACGCTTGAAGAAACTTCTGCACAAAGACCGTTTTCCCAAAACACCCGTTGGACCACTGACTAACATGGTAAAGGGATGTTTGAACGTCACATCCATCTTGCACTGTTCCCCCCATTCCCTTATTTGCCTTTTATACCTTCGCGCGAGAACAACAGACATGGAGTGAAATTAGAACACAATTTATTTTACAAAAAATACGAAAAGAACATTCAAGAGAACACATATCATACAAAGGAAAAGAGCATTCAATAGAACAAACATATCATACAAAGGAAAAGAAAAAACAGTTAGTTATCGTGTTCTCTCTTCAGGATCTATTGTCTCACCCAGGGTATATTTCGCAGGACGCGAGGAATGCAATACACATGTCCCAAAAGCTTCTGAATCGTGTCGTGTGGGTGCCAGTCTTCCACTTCAGCAAACGTGACGACGAGGGGTATGGAAACAAGGGGGATACGACAAGACTTCGGTCATATCTCTCGGACCTGCATATTGGATGAGTGCTCGGGAAAAACTTTCTGTTTCCTTCTCTGCCAACAAGAGGACAGCCGGCTTCGGGATTTCACCGTTCAAAGTTTCACCGTTTTCACTGATGGTAGTCGGGAGAATAGTAGGTGGAATGGAAAGCTTCGTCAACTGTTTTCTTTTTTTTCTTTGTATCGTCTGTAGAGTTCGAACGCTTCTCCGCACCAGTACCAGTATCGCTGACTGCGGGTGTTGTCTCTGGGCATGTCGATACTGTTGTCGAACATGCGACTGGCAACGGCTTCAAAGTTGTTTTCTGTTTGGATTTCTTGGCACTCCAGCAGGTCGTGTCCGAGCTGTCCACAGTTGAGGCACTTGTGATTTTCTTCGGTGGGTCTCTTGATTCCGTAACACTTTTTTTTGACAGTTGCTTTTCTTTCTTCATCACTCTTCGCTTTCTGAGCTTCTGTTCGTTTTCCACACTGGGGTGCCCAGTGTCCTGGATCTCCGCAGAGGTAACAACTTCCATAGGAACCATAGGCTGGTCTGTCTTGTCTTGGTTTTCGTTGCTGCTGTTGTTGGGAACGAGCAGGGCAGTCTCTATACCAGTGTCCGACATAGAAACAAGCTTGACTAGCCATCGAGAGCAGAATGAAATTTCAGTTCGTTCGTTCGTTCGTTCATGGGTTTAACGTCCACTTCCAAGGTGATATCGTAGACAAGAAATTTCAGTGTGACACTTCGCTTCTTATAGTCTTGGTCGTGACGTCTCTCGCTTTTGATTGGTTCTTTCTTTTCCTTCGTTTTGATTGGTTCGCTGTTTAGTCTATGATTTCCAGGCTTTCCACGTACTTTTTCACTTCGTCCCAATCGATCAATGCTTCACTCACGTGACAGGTTTCCAACAACGTCATCAGGTCGGCTCGATTACCGTGTTTTTGTCGCCAATGGTTGAACAGGGTGAAGATTTGCATGCGCGCATTGTTGGGATGACTCATCTTGGCTTGACTGATTCGCGCTTCTCTGATCCCTAGATGTCTGCCAATATATTCCCAGCCTTCTCCCATGTTGCCGGACATGACATTGATATCCATTTGATCCAGAGACCATCGTTTCTTTTTCTTCGGCAAGCCATCCATCCACTGTCGTATGGGGTCTTCTTTCTGTTCGACAAACTCGTCTTTGCGTTTGATTAACACCGTCTTAAAGCCCTAGTACCACCATCCAGAACTTTTTCAAGGCTTTGTCGACGTCTTCTCGCCATCGTTGTTCGCCCTACCACGTCTTGACTTGATCCCGTATCGATGTCTTGCAATTTCGGCTCGTCCACCCAGAGGTAGTGATTGTAATCGTCCACGCGGTGCGAGGGTTGACCGGTTATGGAAGAAACGCCTAGTCCCAGACACGAGTGGTATCTCTGACTGGGATATTCGTACTTGCAGCCGATACTCTCTTCGTGTTGCAGGAAACATGTCAACACTCGAAAGTTGAGCCATCGTCGTCAAAGTTTCTCGATCATATCCGTATTTTCTGCCGGTTCGTCATTTTCTTTGTTTGTTCGCCATCGTTCCGAGAGCCGAATCTGAGCATCCATAGGGGTAAGTGTTACTCGGTTGGTCATCGTCATTGAATTGAACAAACCGCTTGTCATACATGATTTTATATCTTTTGTTCTCGGGACGTGTCCAAAGATGGCGGTCACGTGATCTGGTAATCTTGAATGGTGGGAGGCACGATAATTCAAGGTGAATCCCCGGACTTTACATACAGTTTTTCCATCGCTCTGGCGGTACGCGTAATTCTTTGGCCCTACGCTAACAAATTCTCGAATGGTGACATCTTCGAGCAACTCGTTCTTCCACTGACCCAAACTAGAACCTTCCGGGGGATTCCATGACGCGGGGTGATATATTGGTGGATGACGCCATCGGTGTCCAAATAGCATACGCGTTCTCCTAATTTTTCCAAGACGGAATAGAGTTTCAAACGGGCCTGGACAGTGACAAAGGCGGCAATAAACACGTTGGTGGTGGGACAGGGTGCCACGTGTTCTTTTTCTTCAGCGTTTCCATCAAGACCATATTATCGTTCACTAACTGCACATCTCGTACGGTCTGGGTAACATCCAACATTTTTTCAAAATAGACGCTGGTCTGCGTGATGTACTCCGTCTTGAGAAAGTTGTCTCTCTGTCCGAATTACCCCATGCTGTGTTGAGTTGTAGCTTACTAAACGCCCGCATTCCTTTGTTGGGTTTTATCGACGCGGGATCTAGGCGAATACCTTAGGTGCTGAATTCTTTCCAGTGCCAGACTTCGTAGACTTTCAGTACGCCATATCCTAGGGACATCGCTTTCTTGAGTTCCAGGGTGACAAACGTACCCACCCAGGATCGCTGTTCGTCGGTGTGATCACAAGGTTGGTATTCCGCTATCTCCCCTTGTTGCATGTGTTCGTCGACGCAGCTTCGAAACAGGGCAAACACCAATTTCTGTTTGTGCCGAAACGGGAGCACTGGATGGTACAGGCCACGGGGCGGCAAGACGGAACACGGGATCAACCCTTCGTACTGTTGCCACTGGTCTTGATCGGGCTGTGTGACGATCGTGGCTTCCTTGATGGGAAAGGTATCGTACTTGCAGATGTAAGGGTACAGGGACACCACGTCGACGTTAACCAACAGTTGGATGGCATTGGTTCTCCCGCCGAAGAAAGCGTTGCGGGGCATCAGAGGTTCGGGAGCGGGCCATTGCTGGTCTTCCAAGTCTTGTAAAAATTCGTTCATCTCAGGATCGTGGCGTTGTTCTTCCTCCATCTCACATGACGCGGATGGTCTGCATACCGTACTGTTCCTGGAGTCGACGGTGACGTTCTTGTGTCTTCTGGTAGTCCCTCATACTGCGAGATGGATCGTAGGGATGTTTATGCTGAACGTCTTGGACGGGACCCGGGTAACATGTGGGACAACCGTGAAAGGCACACCCGTGAAACTCGTACACCGCACCTGTGGTCTTGTCCATACCATCTAAACTATAAGGGCCAACTCGGCATTCACTATCGTTACGGCCGTGTCGAATGTTGGGTAGAGGGGTCTGGTTTCGGAAAGCTGCCATGGTCTGTCGGTGTTGTTCCCATTCCAACCATCGAAGGGCTTTGTTGGACTGCTGTCGAGGCTGGAAGCGATGCCAGTCCTTACCAGGTTTCGGCTCTTGCATCAAGGCTCGAGGAATGACGACGAGGGTGTCTTTCTTTAGGTAGTGTGTGCGTAACACGCGACTGCGGGCGGAGGCCAGGGTCAAAATATTTTCAAAGGGATCGATTCCCGTGTCCATGAGAAATATCTAACGAAACACGCCACAACATCGGCGGAGGACATCGACGTCACTTTTGCAGTAGGCCAGAATTTCCTGACGAAAATCAAAGACGGTGACGGTGCTGCTCGTACCATTCGTGGAATTTTTCTCGTTCCGATGAAAGGCACACCCGTGAAACTCGTACTCCGTACCCGTGGTCTTGTCCATACCATCTAAACTATAAGGGCCAACTCGGCATTCACTACCGTTACGGTCGTGTCGAATGTTGGGTAGAGGGGTTTCATGGTTTCGGAAAGCTGCAATGGTCTGTCGGTGTTGTTCCCATTCCAACCATCGAAGGGCTTTGTTGGACTGTTGTCGAGGCTGGAAGCGATGCCAGTCCTTACCAGGTTGCGGCTCTTGCATCAAGGCTCGAGGAATGACGACTGTGGGCGGAGGCCAGGGTCAAGCTTTTTTCAAAGGGATCTATTCCCGTGTCCATGAGAAATATCTCACGAAACACGCCACAACATCAGCGGAGGACATCGACGTCTCTTTTACAGTAAGCCAGAATTTCCTGACGAAAATCAAAGACGTCGTGAAATTGTTCTCGTTCTGATACACTCATGCCATCCGGATCGTAATCGATGTCGGGAGGATAGGCGCCCACGTAATCTTCGTTCTCCGGTCTGTTAAAGTGGTGAGGGAAATAGCCTTTCTTGAGTTCTTGCAGGCCGAAGGTCTTGGGCATGTCCCGTAAAGCCATCGGTAGAAAGTTGAGGGAATCGATGAATTTTACCTTACCGACAGTGATGGTCATCGCTTTACCACCTTTCATAATGACTTGTGCAGAGTGCAGCGTCTGTAAAATCAGCAGTCCGTCGTAACCTTTAAAGTTGTGGGCCACGGCAATCACGGGACTCGATTCGTGACTGTCATGTTTCCGACCATCTACCACCGTACCGTGAGCAGCGAGTTGTAAAAACCATTTTCCGACATCGTCAAGCGTGTCTTGACCTTTAAACACAATTTCCCGTTGGTGATTCCAGTACGTGTCGCAGCGCTCGCAGGGATCTTGGTTGTCGATGCAAAAGTGACAGCAGGTTTGCAGGACACAAAGGTTGGGAATGTGTTCACCGGTATCTTGCTGGCATTCAAAGTCAAAGAAGACGAAACGAGTCAGCGTTGATTTCTGTAGTTTGTCAATTTTGTCTTTCGGTCTTTATTCGTGTCGATGGGTGATTTCAGCGGTTGCCTGTAGCAAAATTGTTTCTCAGCCGTGTGCCACTCTCGGCAGATGGAACACTCGTATTCTCCTCATCGATGTTGTTCTAAATTTCGCTTGGATTTGATGACGTCCCACTCCTTCTGACATTTCTCGCATTTCTTCCATCGATGACATATACTGCACTTTGCCGAGATGGTTGTCGAAATACTGGCGGCTCATAAACACGCGATGACAACGATAACACGTCTTTGTGTTGGGATCGGGTGGACAGGGTGGACCCATTGTCTTACATCCTTGACACATGACGCGACACGAGTGTTCTTCGGCATGATCTTATTCCACTTGGCAGGTCTCGCAAAAATACGACATTTCCACAAAGGCGGGCATGGAGGTAAGGACGTCGTAATGTCTGTCGTGTAAATACAGGTTGAGATGTTTTGGTATTCAGGTGACATGTTTTGTTCCCCGATAGATTGTCTTACCAAAGATGGCCCGAGAGAAAACGTTGAGCTGATATCTTCCACCCACTTAATTCCCGGAAATTTCGTACTACGACCACACTAAACGTTTTTCACTGGCCAACGTGTTTATTTTCGTATTTGTTTTCGTGCCAATGCGAAAGTTTCCTATTTATGTTTTCATTTTTATTGCCGTTTTCCTGAATGGGATATAAAGCAACAAATTGCCATTAACAACCTTCATATATATATATGAACAATCGCCACAAAACTTTAGAATTGAAAACAATTTCTACCCAAATGCATGCACTTATCAAAATGGCGAGGGGCATTGGGGATATGGCAATTCTTGATACTCTTTCGGTCCACACGGGAACAACTGTAAAATAGTAAAAAGGAACAGCCATATTTGCATTTGCATATTTGTTAAAATTATTTTTTTCGCAATTGTAACACAGGACGGTTCTCTGTGAATGGATATTTCCTAGGAACAAGACGCATGCTCAGAGGCAAACACTTCTGCACCTTAAATTTTATTCCACAATCTTTATCTCCAGAATGAAATGCAAAGATTTACACCCTAATACCAAGTTTCGACCAGTCCGAATCTGGAAATGTCCATTTTGGTTTACAATGTATAGTGTTATGTTGTTAAAATAGTAAATAAATTTGTTAATATAAAGACGTGTATATTTATCACACGATTTTTTCGACAAATCTCTTTCTCAGTTCACGTCCCATGTTATCAGTCAGTTGATCCGTTGACCAAAATGCCTCGTTAACGTACGGAATCCTATTAGGGTCAATCAAATGAAAAAAAAATCTTACATCAAAACTAATACGAACGCTTTGGTTTGGGACATGTGACGGTAATTAACACAAAAAGTCAATGTCATCGCGCAAAAAAAAAATTGACGCAATCTGTATAAGTGGTTTTAAAATAATCTCAATAAAATTGCTTAGAATTTGGCTTCCACTGTTAGGACCACCCACAATTGGTTTTAATTTGAAGTGAGAATTTCATATTTTCAAAGAAAGTCAAAACATATTTAGTAATATTGTCTTTTGCTCAATATGTGAGAATTTCATATTTTCAAAGAAAGTCAAAACATATTTAGTTATATTGTCGTTTGCTCAATATGTTGTAAACGCACTATTTTACGATCATAGGCATTATTCTCCGCACTTATTCATTGACACCAGAAATAATTACATCCCTCGTTTTTCTACACCCCGCCCCCAATGGAATAGCTATCTTTAAACGTTTGAATCTCAAGTTATAAATGATATATTTGCCAATTTCTCAACTGGCAATAGTGATTTATTGGATTAATAGGATTATTCTTTAACAAAGGTGACTGTTTGTAGATACCATATATTTTAAAGCTTTATTTTAATACATTTTAAAAACATAACTTAAAAATATGAAACTGTAGCGGGATCAGGAACTGATATTATTTTGGTTTCCTGTTCCATTACAGTGTTTTGAATAATTTTACTATTATGAAACTTCAGTAACCCATAAAAGTTTGCCCCTTCCGGTTCAAAATTAGTGAGGTAATCGCCCTCCTTATCGGTTAAAATCCCAGAGTTTTTACCAACAAATTTTACTATTTTACCCTTGATCCCACGTTCATGATATTCAGTAGTTGGTTTGTAATAGTTCGAAACATTTTACATGTCTTGTATTTTTGACCTATAGTAAGACTTATTAGTTATTATTATTGCCCAACCCTTATCGGCTTCTTTTATAATTATATCAGAGTTAGATCTTCTTACATTATTAAGACTCTGACGCTCACCATAGGAAAGATTGGAACGAACAATTTTTAGTAACTGGATGGGTTAAGATGATTTTGACGAAGTTATCAAGTGTGGGTCTCTTCCTGTGTTAGGTATAAAATCCGATTTGTTTGCATAATTCATTGGATTCATCGTCAACATGCATAAATATTGAAAAATACTCTGAACGTCTTAAATTTCGACAAAATACAGATAATTCAGATTTTAACTGGACTTTGTGTAAATTTTAATCCCTACAGTAGTATCTTTATATCATAATTATTTAAAATATATTTCGAAGTATTTATTATTTTGGGATCTATTGGTATCTTTGGTTCTTTGTCTCCCAACGACTGTTTCAAGTCCGCCTTGTATTTCCACCTTGAGGATATGCATTGGTATTCCTTTGTCTATCTTGGGGTCTAGATTTATTTCCCCGATTCGACATACCACATACTTTGGAACACAATAACTCTCCTTCTAATTGAGTTAAAATGTTCAAACTTGGTGTATATGCTTATAAGGTCAATGCCTTGATGGAGTTGGAAGATGAGCATTTTCCGCTTAGGGTAAGCAGAGATAAGCAATTTGATTGGTTGATGCTTTGGGACACGATAACTTTAGTTCTAATTAAGTGAGAGTGATGAAACTTGGTGTATAGTTTCATTACAGTAATACCTTGACTAAGTTCGATAATGAGCATTTTCTGCTCAGGGTAAGCAGAGCGATACGCAATTTGATTGGTCGAGACTTTGGAACACAATAACTCTTCTTCTAATTGAGTTAAAATGTTCAAACTTGGTGTATATGCTTATAAGGTCAATGCCTTGATGGAGTTGGAAGATGAGCATTTTCCGCTTAGGGTAAGCAGAGATAAAAAATTTGATTTGTTGATACTTTGGGACAAGATAACTTAGGTACATCTTGATTGATGATTTTTATGCCAATACAATGACTGCATTCTCATTTAGTAATGGATTCGACAGTAACAGTGTATAGAATTGACTTGGACACGAGCGCCCTTTCCCTTGGCCCTTTTGTCTGCCTTTAGGGTCCCCCTAACTAGGGTACATTTTCATTTTTCTCGTCGGTTTTAGCATTTTTCTTTATAAAACACTTTTGGATGACACTTCGTGTACAGTTTGATTGCTCGATACGTTTGAAAAAAATAAATGTGCGATTAATTAATATGTGTCTTCTATTTATTTTGGGATTTCGGCGGGGGACATCAGCCTCACTGTTGGCTTGTTTTTATCCCTTCAAGTACCTGTGGGTTAATTGGCTATATTTATTGTACATTACCAAACCTAATAAATATAACATAGATATAGCCATATCTATTGTATATATATTACCAAACCTTATATATCTAACTTACATATAGCTATATTTATTGTATATTACAAAACCTAATAAATATAACATAGATATGGCTAATTGGTCATAAAACCAGTATGCACGAATTTGACCTAAAACAAAACACCAAATCATACATATAAATTTTTTACTACTATGAAATAAATCCAAGAGTATTATTTTACATAGAAAACAGATATTTTATATAGAATATAGGTTGCCAGGCAACGAAACATACGCCCACACAGCAGCTAAATCGTCTGGGCAGTCAACAAGAGTTGTCGCATATTATGTAATTATCAGAAAATCATTAGAATTTGTTTGGTTTTTAAGTTCTGCCCCATGCTAACTTTAAGTATACGAAACATTTAATATTATGGATTTAGCTGTTCAATTATCGATTTTCAAGAAATTCACACTCAACCATCATTAATGTGTAACAGGGATATAGTCAAACGGTTTTTTAATTCGGAATAAAATTGTGACCTCCACAGGGTCCACAAGGTAAAAAACATAATTTTTCATACAATCAGGAGCATAATTCAGAAAGTTATGGTCCAATGTGCCCGAATATCGCAATCTTTGGGTTATAAACTCACCTTTTAAATTTCATCAAAATCGGATTAAAAATGTGACCTCTACAGGGTCCACAACCTTGATATACCATATGAGCCCGAATATCGAAAGGAACCGCAATCTTTCGGTTATAAAACTTACATTTCAAATTTCATCAAAATTGGATTAAAAATGTGACCTCTATCGGGCCCACAACCTTGATATACCATATTTTTACGCTATTCGCGTAAAAGTGGCGGCCATTTTGTTCAGCAATTTTGGTCCGATGTTCATGAAATTAAAACAGAAAATTCATTACAGTGTAACGGTGATATAATCAAATATTTTTATACGCCCACATTTTTATGTGGACGTATATTGTCGACGCCCCTGTCCGTCCGTCCGTCCGTCCGTCTGGACCTCCGTCCGTCCGTCCGTCCGTCCACAATTGTTTGTGAACAGTCTACAGGTCACAATTTTTATCCAATTTCAATGAAACTTGAAATAAAGGTTTATCACCCTAAGATCTCGATTCCTTTCGATATTGGCATGTATCGGAATGTAACTTCGTGGGTCATGGCCCTTGATGTAACGTTGTAACGTTGATATAATCAAACGTTTTTTTCAATCAGATAATAATTTTGACCCCCAGAGGGACAACAAGCTAAAAAGAACGATTTTTCGGACAATCAGGGGCCATAATTCAGGAAGTTACGATGCGATGGGCGCAAATAACGAAAGGAACCATGATCTTTGGGTTACAAATATACATGTCAAGTTTCTTCCAAATCGGTTCAAAATTGTGACCTCTACACTATTCACAAGATAAAAACGTGATTTTTCGTACAATCAGGGGTCATAACCCATGAAGTTACATTCCGATACATGCCAATATCGAAAGGAACCGAGATCTTAGGGCGATATACCTATATTTTAAGTTTCATTGAAATCAGGTAAAAATAGTGACCTGTAGACTGTTCACAAACAATTGTGGGGGAAACGGACGGACGAACAGGGGCGATGACAATATACGTCCACGTGAAAATGGGGGCGTATAAAAACAGATATTTTATGTAGAAAACAAATTTCCTTATAATAAATGCTGAAATAAACGAAGGACATTTCACATCCTCCTTGAATAACAATCTATATTATACCAATTCTTTATTGTATATTACAAAACACTGTGTTACGAATAAATCTTAGGCAACTATTTCATGGAATTTTCCCCTTTCAAGTAAACTAGACTAGAAATATACATTTACATTTTATTTCATCACACAATCGATGATGGAAAGAGATACATCTATATTTTTTCCACGTGAAAAGTATATTTCATAAAATATAGCGTTAATTCAGGCCTCTAACCATTATAAATTTTTGCTGATAGAGGAAGATCACATAATGGTTGTAAAATCTTTGGGGTTGTCATTGTCTAAGCTAATAGTATATTTGTACTTGAACTTAAAGGACAATATTGCTGCCAGTCATTATCACATATGTGATAAAACTGATTAAAGCAGAAATTCGGCCGTTTATCTGTCATCACTCGTCACTTCAGTCATTCACATAGAGAGATAACTCGTGTTTTCCTTTGGCGTCCGTCACTTCCGATTCGTGAATCCTTTATTACTCCTCTATGGTAGCGATGATCTCTGTGTTAATATTATATTTGGAAAGTGTTTAATCAGTTCTATCACATATGTGATAATGACTGGCACCAATATTGTCCTTTAAGTAGAATTAGAGACGCCATTTTGGTACATATTGGAATTTGCTTTCACAAGAGAAAAATTATAAATATACACATTTCTCTACTGAAACAAGGACATTGTCACATAAAAACTAGTATCATATATCCTCTTCAAAAAAGTAGGGGATATTGAAATGCAAATACCTATTCAGGTTGTGATATGATAAATAGTCCGGTGGCTGAAGGGGGGGGGGAGATCGCCACCCGAGCTGGCGGTCAGGCTTTTGAGGGGGCGTTTTCGAGATATAGTGGGTCAAATGTCTACAATGGGTGGGTGTATGTAAATGTGTGTGTGTGTGGGGGGGGCGCTTTATGTTGACATAATATATTAATAAAATAAAAATGTCTAGGACTGCCCATCTGTAAGTGTTTATGATGACACCGGACAACTGTTTGATTTGTGAGGTGGGGGTAGCAGGTGTGCGTGTGTGGAAGGGGTGGGGGTGTAAATTGTCGGGAAATGAGTTCACATTGATTTAAATGATGATTTTCTTAGAGCTTGGTAAAAACATTACCTTTTAAATCCACTGCACATCTCTAAATATGTGTATAAGATTACCATTGTATGGGGGTGGTGATACATATATTCTTGGGGGACAGAAACCACCTGGTTCAAAATTGATCTGAATAGTGTTTTTCGTTCAGTACCAATATTGTCATTCAAAATATTAAATTATAATGGGACTTTCTAAAAATTTGCAATTTTAACATAAAAAAGAAATGTTTAAATATAAGTTTATTCTTATAATATAAGCCGAATAGATATGTTCTTGGTGGCTGATCAACAGCTCGCATATATTCTATGGATATGCTTCAGTACCCATGGGTCATTCCATATCAAGTGGGCCAGGGAGGGCAATTGACCCCTCGAAAAGATCTGGGAAAAATATATGTCTTTGAACATGTAAAAACTTGAAACTATGCAAAATCTGTGGACTGTAGCTTAAAAATTGACTGGGATACGGGTATTTCAGTTTCATGAGTTACCGATAAGTTTTCGGCACTAGATATGTATCATTAATTTACTCGATATGTATCAATGATTTTACCTTTCTAGTGAAGATATACAGCTCAAATTTGGTAGTCTTGAAGAACTTTTTGTGTAGATTATGAACATGCAATCAAGATTACAGATGAATGGTAGGGTTCGAATGCTACTTGGCCATAAAATCCCAAAAAAGAAATTGGTGTAATTATATATTTCCTGGATTTTGTAGTGCTCCAGGAGCTACAAAGTAATAGATATAAACGCAAATATTGGTCTATCAAGCGACTGTCGGTATTACTACATAAGAAACGTATGAAAATACATCATTCTTTAATAGATCCCAGGAAAATTGGCCTTGAATATGGTTTCAGACACAAATTTTCGAAAATTGCCTCGTCTTTTCAAGCCGATATAACCCGGTAGATGAGCACCTAAAGATCTGAAACTTGGTGTAATTTAGTTTGTACTAATGTCTCAAACATTATGTTAAAGCCATTCTTGTCCCGTGCCATTTTGATATTTTTTCAATATTTTCAAAATCTGTGTTTAGGGTCAATCTATGTCAATTAGCACATTTTTGAGCCGATTGAACCCGGAAGATGGGCACCTAAAAATCTAAAACTTGGTGGAATTATAGTTTGTACTAATGTTTGTAACATATGTTTAAACCAGTCTTGTCCTATGTCATGTCAAGATTTTTTCAATTTTTTAAAATCTGTGTTTGGGTCATTCCATGTCTATTATCGCCTAACGAGATAAACCGTAACCCCTTAGATTTTGAGGAAATTTAGTTTGTTTGTTTATTAAGGCTGAAAAATCTGATATTCCCAATTTTAGCTTGATCCGACTAACCGTTCCTGAGATACGGTCCACCCTATTTCGGGAATTTAAGCCAAAATGGGCGAGTCTGCCATTATTCAATTTACCATACCCAGTAACTGATTGGTCAAAATTGCTAGAACATGTCTTTCTGGAATGGGAATCCCACAAGAATTCTAAATCTACACTTATTTTTGACATCCAGGTGTGTTCTAAAAGAGTGAAGACCTTTTGACTTTGAATTTGACCTTGTAGACCATGTGTGACCTTGAGATGAACTTTAGCTTAACATGTTTTATTCACAGTGTCAAACAACTGGAGGTATAATGTTTTTTATAAGCATGTAAAATCAAGTTAAATATTCACACTTGCGGCTGAAAATGTCTTTACACTCAGAGGATACATAGTTACCTTCAGCAGACTTTCCCAAACATAGATATCTATGATTCAAACAGCAAGACAGAAATACTTATTCCAGCAATATTGATCTATTGGTTACTGGGTTATGGTCATTTGAATAATTGTGGCCAAACCCATTTTAGACAAAATCCCCCAAATTGGAATATCAGTTTTATCAGTCCCAATACACATTTAAACCAAATTTCAGCAAAATGGAAGGCGGTACAGTTAAACTCGTTGGGTGATAATTGACATGGAATGGCACAAAACACAGATTTTCAAGAAATCGAAAAAATTATCAAAATGGCACGGGACAAGAATGGTGTTACTGTTAATATGATGTTTGAGACATTAGTACAAACTACAAATACACCATGTCTCAGATTTTAGGGCTCATCTACCGGGTTCTTTCGGCTCAAAACTACGAGGCAATGGTCTGAAATCATATTCGAGGCAATGGTCTGAAACCATATTCGAGGACAATTTTCTGGGAATCTAATGAAGACTGATGCATTTTCATATGTTTCTTGTGAAGTACTACCCGCAATCTCTGGACAGACCAATATTTGGGTTTGTATCTATTACTTTGTAGCTCCTGAATCACTACAAAATCCAGACAATATACAATTACACCAAACTTTGTCGGTGTTCATGGCCAAATAGCACTTACCTGTAATCTGATTGCAGATTCATAATCTACACAAAAAGCAAAAAGTTCTTCAAGAGTACCAAATGTGAGCTATATATCTTCACTAGAAAGGTAAAATCAAGATATCTGAAACGCAAGAAAATTATTGATACATATTTTGTTTCGAAAACTCATTGGTAACTCATGAAACTCAAATGCCCGTATCTCAGTCAATTTTCATGCTACAGACCACAAATTTTGCACAGTTTCTATAATTTACATGTACAATTACATATTTTTTTCCAGATTTTTTTCGAGGGTTAATTTTCCAAATTTCTGAAAATTGACCCACTTGTCGTGGGATGACCCCCGTTTACATTGTAAATCTTCATTCCAGCCTTAATCGCAGGGTCATTTTGTTCGATCATGGGTTTTGCAGTCTGTCTCCATACTGTTGCAACATAATTATTGCATTTAATGTGCAGCAAAAGAATACCCGGGAAATATTATATTAAAGAAGGAAAGTTTTGTTATTTTTCATCGCAATTAAAATTCCTCAAGAAGATCTTTCTTCTGGTGTCATCTACTGATGTAAGTCGGTTTTTAAACCAGGAATTTAAACATCCCAGCTCTTGTTAGAAAGTTGGAATTTTAACTGTTACTATTCCCTTTGATCTTTTCATCTCTTAGTTTATTAGAAAAATATAAACATCTACCAAGTTCAGATACATTTTTAGTACATAAAAGATTCAATAATTTACAAACATTAGGATACGAATAATAATATTTTTTATATATTTATATCTCATATGGACAAATTAAAACAAAATGGTACTCATCTTCAATGTCTTCAACATTACACAATGTACATAATCGTTTACTTCTAGCAATATATTTATTGCTATATCGTAATCTTTCTATATTTAAATTATGACTGGATATACAGATTCTTGTAATTTCACGTCTGTATTTTCTTTCTACTGGTTTAGTCAAATAATATTGTAAGCCGAAAGTATTCACAATATGCTTATAAATGATACATTTACTTGATAATTCAAATTTTTCAATACACTCTTGTCTAAATATGTCTAATAATCTTTCTCTGATAATATTGATACAATTTGTGTTTATGAGATAAAAAAGGTTTTTCCCATAAATCTCCCAAGCCAATTTTAAAAATTTCTTTATTAACATTCAGGACACACGGGTGATTATTTATCAACATATTAGAGTAGCAAGAATTAACTAAGACATTAGTAGAAGAACGTATTTTAATACAGTATTTGAAGATCCGTAATTTTCTCGTATTAATTAAAGGGAAACCTCTAAGTTCATAATAGGCTATGTGGGAATTAGTGGTTGTGCTTGTATCTACGATTTTCTTAAGGAAGGTACCTTAAATGTAATTGTTCTATATCCTGTCCCAAATGAAAACCCCAATCTTCAGCCCCATAATTTAGAATACAATATTAAAATAATTTTCATTACAAACTTCTGAGTCTGGGAAGAGAGATTTTCGACCCCGTTCAGCAATGTGTTTCTGTGTGCTAAGATATTTACCATTAAGATTTAGTAGTAGTCCAAGATAATTAAAACAATTTACAACTTCAATATTACAACCACTAAGAGTCCAATTCAGATATTTTTTAAGTTTATCCCAATAATTGTAGTCTTTTTAGTATTAATTTGCAAATTCCATTTATGTGTGTATCGACATAGTGAATTTAAAATATCTTGAAGGCCTTGTGGAGTTTCTGAAAGAACAACTTTATCGTCTGTGTACCTTAGCAAAAATAAATTGAATGTTTGGATATCAATAGCCTCACAATTATCGGTTAGGAGATGAGATTCGCAATCGTTAACATAAAAAGAAAATAACAACGGCGATAAAACTTCCCCTTGAAATAGACCATTCTTACCAATAAAATATTCAGATAGTTCTCCATCTAATTTAACACAACACTTAACCTTGTCATACAGAGAGACCTTATTGTTTTCAATGTTTTACCCCCAATTCCTTCCTGTATTAATTTATACCATAAATTACACCTGTTAAAATAATCAAATGCTTTACAGTAATGTACAAAGCACGCGTAAAGACGACGTTTTTTCTTCAGGAAATAATTAATAATTGTTTGTAAAATAAAAATAGCGTCTACAGAGGACTGTTTTTTACGGAACCCAAATTGACAGCTAGTAATTTTTTTCTCTTTAGCATCAAACTTTAATGTCGATTATTAATAATAGAAGTGAATAATTTACCGAGACAAGAAACAATCGTGATTCCTCTATAATTATCTAGGTTTAAAGTATCACCTTTAAAAAAAAAAATGGTACGATATTACCACTTGCCCAAGCTGACGGGAAATAGCCAGAGTTGAAGACATTATTGAAACTACGAAGGAGACATGGCATGAGTTCATTCTGGCTATATTTAAGAATTTCAGAAGCAGAATGCAGAAGCTTTATTTGGTTGTGGGCGTTTAATACACTCTCTAATTTCATGTTCAGTTATCGCTTTATCAAAAATATCACCGGTGGTATTTTTATCAGGTTCGTTATCATATGACGAAAGAAATTCGTTAATTCCTACATTAACAGTCGGCAGGCTTGAAGACAAATTATTGAAACGAGTATAGAAATCACCTATAGTTAAATTGGGGTCCGTTTTTTGTTTTGCGTTTATTGAATAATTTATAAAATATTTTTGGATTCAACTTACGCAAAAAAACACCCCAAAACAGGTTCGTTATCATATGACGTAAGAAATTTGATAATTCCTTCATTAACAGTCGGCAGGTTTGAAGACATATTATTGAAATGAGTATATTATCACCTATAGTTAAATTTTGGTCCGTTTTTGTTTTGCGTTTATTGAATAATTTATAAAATGTTTTTGGATTCGACTTATTAATCATATAAATCAATTACCAATCTTATTTTTATAAACGTATTTGAGTTTTAATTCATTTTTTTTTGTAATTTGTTTTAGATTGTATTAAATTCAACCTATTTTTAGTAGTCCTATTGCGATTACATAAAAAACCGATTTGTATTCGTGGTATTTACTTTTACAGTCGTCTGTAAACCATGGCTTATCAGGTTTAGTTTTTTTACATGGCCCTTTCTATGTGCAGTGTTCACAGTGTATACTGATATCAAATCAGATAGACATTTGGAAAAACCCTCGACACAGTTGTCAACGCTGTCCTGAGTAGTGTCGTCCGCAAAGCAAGAGCTGATTAACGCGTCTTGGTTATTGAAAGAATATCCAAGAAGTGAAAACCAGCCACGAGGACACCAAAATATCATACCTACTCCTCTTCGCATTTCAAATTAATGGAGGTGCTAAAAAAGATTGTATTTTGCATTCTTGCTAGTGCGAGATAAACATCCCAATCATTCTTTTCGCAAATGATGATCCAAATATAAAAAAAATTTGATCGATAATGAGACGGACAAAGGTAGAAAATATCGCGAAAGACGACTTACATTAGTATATGACGCTAGAAAAATCACTTTCTGGGTGAAAAGATAACAGACCTTTCTTTATTACCACCTTGCCGTATACGTGGTCTTTTGCTACATGTCTGGAATGAAGATTCACAATGTGAATTGGTTTCTGATGCATATGCTAGTTGTTGGCCAACGACCAAGAAAATATTTATCTAACTCATATGAACTTTTGATTTTAAATCTTCTGATGAAAACAAAGAATAAACTAATAAACATATCCCTGATTGGGTTTTTGATTTACATTCCCAGATCTCTTAAAAAGTACCATTATAATTTAATATTTTGACGAAAACGTAAACGAGATACCACTTTAAGCTCAATTATGAACGAAATGATTTCTGTCCACAAAAATACATGTTGTCACCCCCCCCCCCCCAACAGGAACCGACAACGGGTGGGAATCTTATAAAAATATTTAGAGATGTTTCATAAAGCTCTTAGACAATCGTCATTTAAATCAAGGTTTCCCGCCAATTTTATTCCCACTCCACCTTATAAATCAAACAGTTGAGCAGGGGCATCATAAACACTTATTTAGAGATGGACAGTTCTAGAATTTTATGTTTTATCAATGTATTATGTCAACATGATATTCCCCACCCCACCCATTGTAGACATTTGACCCCCTATATCTCTAAAACGGCTGATCAACACCCAGATTCTACACAATAAACTGGTCTAGAAAAATATGGTCAAATAAATTCAGAGCTCGGGTGGCGATCCCCCACCCCCCATTTCACACGTGCAACACGCGATAGCGCCATACACGTGGACAGGGGCGGACAAAAAATAAAGGATCAGGGCCCTGTTTCACAAAAACTTAAATCTCTTAAAATCGTCTTAAACTAAAATTCCATCATATCTTAAGATAGATGAGTTTTAGTTAAAATCCACTAAAATAATATTTTAAGTTAAAATCTAATCTTAACTTAAAATAGTGGCGTTTCACAAACCCATTTTAAGGACAATTTTAACTAAAATCAATTTTAACTTAGGATAGCCATCACCCTGTCTTATCTTAAAATCAAGACATTAACAAACATTGATTAGAGCTACATTATTACATATATTGCGATATATAGATAAAATTGGAACAATTTTAACTATAATCAATTTTAACTTAAGATAGCCGTCACCCTGTCTTTACTTAAAATCAAGACATTAACAAACATTGATTAGAGTTACATTTTTACATACATTGCGATATATAGATATAATTGGAATAATGATAATATTGTGAACGGCCCGGGTCATATAATTTTAATATTCCACCCATCATTCACAAAATCAATTCTCATTCAAATTCTTTTCACCCGTTTATTTTATTGTAAGTCAATTTAAGCATTCTCAATTTAGAACTCCAAGAAAAAAAAACACTCAAAACCCCAGTAAACTAAACACTAAAAGAAAATCATTTATTCATATCCAATTTCTTGGAAAGAAGAGCCCTCTTATATATAAAGAAAATATGTTCGTGTACAATGGTTTAATATGGCCCATTTCTTGGTTTTAGAAGGCCTAAAGGCCTATAATACTAGTCAAACCATATGTAGTATTAACGCATACTTTTGGGGTTACGATGATATGTAAATACTATTGAAAAATGTTACAGGCCTAGGTCTATTTGAAATTAAATTTTAATACAAATTTATTATTATTTCTTAATGAAGTCTTACGTTAAAAAAACAACAAAAATAATTGACATTTTAGGAGCCAAAGCTATTTTATCTTGGGGAAAATAGCATATAATTGGGTAAGTATCATTTTCAAAGTATCATTGAAAGGGTGGGTCTATGAGAATGACATGTTAAATCTAGTCATCGGAACATTGGCTATTTGGTGTATTAATTTCAAAGTTGATAGATACTTTTAAAATGCGACGAAAAGTTACAACCTAGATTAGCCGTTTGAGTCACAAATATCATCATATGTTGTGACAATTCTCCATAAAACTACAAATCCATGCGATTTAGTTTATCGATACACATTATTTCCAGTGAAGCCTGCGAGTAAATCAAATTCCCATGTCACGAGTTATTAATATACATTGGTTATATATTCAGATATTTAGCAGCAAGATTTGAACGCAACTAAAGATATAGTGTGATTAAAAATAGGTTGCCAGGCAACGAAACATACGCCCACCAGCAGCTAAATCGTCCGGGCAGTCAACAAGAGTTGTTGCATATTAAGTATTTATCAAAAATCATTAAAATTTGTTTGTTTTTTTTTATAAAGTTCTGCCCCATGCTAACGTTTAGTATAGGAAACATTTAATATTATGGATTTAGCTGTACAATTATCAAAATTCATTGAAAAACAATATACTTGGTTATCTCGAGACCTTAAACTGTTTCAAGTTTCATCAAAATCAAATTGAAATTGTGACCTCTACAGGTCCATACCCTTGGTATACAATATCGTTACACTATTCGCGTACAAGCGGCGGCCATTTTGGTCCGATTTTCACGAAATTCGAACTCAACCTTCATTACGGTGTAACGGTGATATAATCAAATGGGTTTTTTAATCGGATGGTAATTGTGACCTCCAGGGGGACCACAAGCCATAAAAGGCGATTTTTCGGACAAACAGGGGCAATAATTCAGGAAGTTAGAATCCGATATGCGCAAATATGGAAAGGAATCAAGATCTTTAGGTTATAAACATGTATTTTACGTTTTATCAAAATGGAGTTAAAATTGTGACTATTCGCGTACAAACGACGGCCATTTTATCGGTCAATTTTGGTCCGATTTTCACGAAATTTGAACTCAACCTTCATTACCAAGCACCGGTGATATAATCAAACGGTGTTTGAAATCGGATAATAAATTTTGACCTTCAGAAGGACCACAATCTAAAAAGGATGATTTTTTCGGACAAACAGGGGCCATAATTCAGGAAGTTATGATTCGATGGGTGCAAATATCGAAAGGTACTAAGATCTTTGAGTTATAAACATTCATATCAAGTTTCATCAAAATCGGTTTAAAATTGTGACCTCTATAGGGTCCACAAGCTAAAATCGTGATTTTCCGTACAATCAGGGGCCATAATTCAGGATGTTACGATCCGATATGCGCAAATATCGAAAGGAACCACGATCTTTGAATTATAGACATGCCTCTCAAGTTTCATCAAATTCGGTTCAAAATTGTGACCTCTACACTGTTCACAACCTTGACATACCATAAATTTACACTTTTCGCGTACAAGCGGCAGCCATTTTGTCTGTCAATTTTGGTCCGATTTTCACGAAATTGGAACACAACCTTCTTTAAGGTGTAAGGGTGACATCATCAGACAGTTTTTTTTTAAATCGGATAATAATTTTGGCCTCAAGAGGGACCACAAGCTAAAAAAGGCGATTTTCGTACAATCAGGGGCCATAATTTAGGATGTTACGATCCGATATGCGCAAATATCGAAAGGAACCAATGTCTTTGAATTATAGACATGCATTTAAAGTTTCATCAAATTCGGTTCAAAAATGCGACCTCTACAGTGTTCACAACCTTTTGGTCTCAAGAGGGACCACAAGCTAAAAAAAAGGGCGATTTTTCGTACAATCAGGGACCATAATTCAGGATGTTACGTTCCGATATGCGCAAATATGGAAAGGAATCAAGGTCTTTGAATTGTAGACATGCATTTCAAGTTTCATCAAATTCGGTTCAAAATTGTGACCTCTACAGTGTTCACAACCTTGACATACCATATTTTTTACACTTTTCGCGTAAAAGCGGCGGCCATTTTGTCTGTCAATTTTGGTCCGATTTTCACGAAATTCGAACACAACCTTCTTTACGGTGTAACGGTGACATCACCAGACAGTTTTTTTTTTAAATCGGATAATAATTTTGGCCACAAGAGGGACCACAAGCTAAAAAAGGCGATTTTTGTACAATTTTGTAATTTAGGATGTTACGATCCGATATGCGCAAATATCGAAAGGAACCAATGTCTTTGAATTGCAGACATGCATTTCAAGTTTCGTCAAAATCGGTTCAATATTGTGACCTCTATAGTGTTCACACGCTAAAAATGTGATTTTTCGTACCATCAGGGGGCATAATCCATGAAGTTACAGTTACATGCCAATATCGAAAGGAACCGAGATCTTGGGGTGATAAAGCTATATTTCAAGTTTCATTGAAATCGAATAAAAATTGTGACCTGTAGACTGTTCACGATCAATTGTGGACGGATGAACGGACGGACAGGGGCGACGACAATATACGTCCACATGAAAATGTGGGCGTATAAAAACAATACTGAAGACAATGAATAAAGAAATGTCATATCTATCTTCAATCATCAACCTAAACAAAATCTCACAGCACTTTCTTAATAAAATTCTACCAAAGGTAAATAATACTATAACAATAAGAAAAATATAGTTATTTTTTTAAAGTCTGTTTTACAACCAAAATGTATTTTGTATAGCTGATATACCTTCTTGTTTAAGTCGAGATAAGATCGGATTATACAGGTCTAGTGTAAATGGACGCAAGACACCTGTAGTTTGAATTTCACCTGAAAAAAAAAACACCACAAAATCTAATGATAACTACCATATATAACACATCCAGTTCCTTATACATGTGACAAATTCTATAAAATTATAATTTACAAGAGGTTGTTCATAGTGCCAATGAAATTAATTTACTGGGAAAGTTATATCAAATGTTATTAATGACGATTGTCATATATACTCTTAAATGTATTGTATTTTACGGAGCCAGGTAAGGGACGCAAAATAATAATAATAAAAAAAAATAACTGGCGCGCGGCGGATAATAACTGGCGCGCGCCGGATAAATAACTGGCGCGCGGCGGATAATAACTAGCGCGCGCCGGATAAATAACTAGCGCGCACCGGATAAATAACTGGCGCGCGCCGGATAAATCACTACCACTATGAATTCCAACAATCCAATCAGACTGTTGCAATCCAATCAGACTGTTGCAGCCATAGGCGTACGAGGCGGGGGCCACAGAATTGTGAGATCGGTCATTAGCCGAGGTGTTTTTGAAAATCGGGTGGGGGTAAGGGTATGGCCTTGTCGGTGGAGGCTATGGTCTTGTCGGGAAAGAATGCTCAGTTTGTCGGGAAGCGTCGCGCCGTCTGTCGGGTTTTGAATATTTTTAATAATATGGAAGCGGAAAGAAAGCAGTCCAGTCAATGAGGATCACGTTCTCAGTTCTTGAGTACTGTGTTCCTGTATACTGGCATCAAACACCATGCACCGGCCAAGCCCAATGATATAAGTGAGCAGCTGAAAATTTTCTGTTATAATAATTGATAAGTTTGTAATAATATTGTACCTTATAGTCACAAATAATATACATGTACGATGGCTCAATAGGCCGTAAATAATTCGATATTGAGCCCCTTTCTTTGGAAATAAATATTCATAGGTGAATGTAAAGTGCCACTGGCAAGAGTTATACAAAGATAATGTGCTCAACAACGCTTATTTTACTTGTAAATCTCTCCGGGAAAAAGTTCCAAAACCACTATGATGTAGATGTTAAATATCATTAAATAAGCTTTTTATTAAGTTCCTTGAATGACATTTAGAAGTAGAGATATAATATTCATAATAACACAACTTTATGGATTTACTACTTCTTGGTTTATTACATGCAACGTTTCAATACTCTTACAGGTATCTTTATCAAGCAATGATCAATAATGAATAACAACTCTACATTCATAGTACATCCATGAGTAAGAACAATTTAACAATAAAAACATAACATTAATTAAGACTTATAACAACAAACATTTCCCTTTGAATATGGCTTTACCATTTCTCTTCAATCTAAGGTGTTAAAAGTGGGGACTAAAGCCACAATGCATAATTAGTTAGGTTGAACCCATCCCCTCTTGCTCTAAGGAGATATATCTGTCGGGAAAATATGCTGCCCCCCCCCCACAAACAAGTTCGGCCTCGTACGCCTATGGTTGCAGCTACATTCACAATCTATAATTGATGCCCGAAAAATATCGCACAAAGTAGAGTGGCTCCAGACCATAGTCAACTCAGTACAAATTCGTGGTATTCAATTAAAAGAGAAGTAAAATTAGTGATATACATGTATAAGGGCTCGGGTGACAGTTAGGGAAACAAAATAGTACTGCCCGAAAAAATTTCGCGTTAACAGACAGCGGCGCCGGTTTTGCTTGCCAATTGGTGTTTTATTAGATTATGGGCACTTTATTATGCCAAATAGATGAAATTTTTTTTTCACTTTACGTCTGCCCGAAAAGTGAGCTTGCCCAAAAGTTAATGGGGGCAGCTGCCCCCCCCCCTGCCGCCCTGGCTCCTACGCCCATCACCCTGTTATATTTAATGTTATCAGGCGATATGACATTGGGGTCTGTGAAACATAACACAATTGTATCTTTTTGATGACAAATTATCTAAACAATGTAACAAAGCCAGACTTTTTCTATAGATAGTTCCGCTCCATTCCGCATTTTGTTCAACGTTTTAGTAACACCCAGATTAAATTCGTGTATGAATATAAAGTTTCTGACTTTTCATATATCAGGATATCATAGCTATTGATCATGGACAAAGATCTTATTGATTTCCTTAGGGAGCGCAATCTGCCAGAGGAGAATATTACAAGAATAATAGATGAAAAGGTAAGTTCAAAGTTAAAATGTTTCAAAATAGTTCTAAATAGTAAATCTGTTGGTTAGACTGTGCACTTTAGAGTATCTATTATATTTCAAAGGAAGAAAAATTTTGGCCCTGGGGTTCAAATATCTAGTCTTAGCAACATATAGCGTATACGCGACCAGTTCCTAAATTTAGCAATGATTAATTAATATCACCTTCGTAACCAGGGGTGTGTGTAGCACTTGTGACCCAGCTCTGTTAATATTTCTCTTTAAAATATATGTTCCATTAATGTAGTCCGAGATAATTGTTCGGCGATTTACAGTGTATCATCTATCTGGTTGTCCTGAATGTTTACTTTAGAAAAAATAACTAGTGACATATCCTTACCTTACTATACTATTCAAAAAAAGTAGGGGATATTTGATTTTTAAGTGTTATTAAAGTCGCCCAATGAAACTGACGAAGAAAAAAATTACAAAATGAAATGAAGTAAGGCACAGACTGACCATTATAAGGGTAAAATGATACCAGGGGTCAAACAGCAAAGTTACCACAGCATCACAACAAAGTCAGTAACGGGTAAATTCTCCTCTGTTTGCCAAACAAGCATTGATCCAACGTGGCATACTCCTAATGAGACGTCTAAGGTCATTTTGGTCCAGACTGTCCCATTCCTGTTGCAACGCAGCAGCAAGTTCTTGGACATTGGCAGGACGTTGTTGACGTTGACGTAACCTCTGTCCAAGCATGTCCCAGACATGCTCGATGGGGGAGAGGTCGGGACTCAGTGCTGGCCAAGGTAATGTGGTGATATTCTGTTGTTAGAGGTAACCTGTAACGATCCTGACTCTGTGACATCTTGCGTTGTCATCCTGGAAGATGAAACGGCGGCCATGAAGTCGTGCGAACGGCACAACATGGACTGCCAAGATGTTGTCCCGGTAGTATTGGCCTGCAACAACATGTAAAGCCGTTCTTCCAGCAACAGTGATGCCTCCCCACACCATAACAGAACCACCCCCAAATCGATCATGTCTGATGACGTTAACGTCTTGGAAGCGCTCGTTTCGACGACGCCACACCCTCCTACGTCTGTCCAAAAAATCAACAGTGAACCTTGACTCATCTGAAAACATCACATTGCTCCAGCGTCGATTATCCCAGTGTTGACACCAACGGCGTCTTGCCTGAATGTGATTATCTCTCAAACGAGGGATCACGCCAGGACGTCGGGGCGAAGGTGACCCCTATGCAGTCGATTCCGAATCGCCTGGCCACTCACTCTCACACCAGTGTCTGTTTGAAGACGAGCGCTGATCTAATTTGCTGTGATGACACGATTTCTCAAGGCCAAGGTACGGATAAATCGATCCCCGGCTTGAGTTGTCGCCCTTGGTCGACCTGAGCTTGGTCTGTCCTGTACAGATTGTGTATCACGGTATCTGGACCATAGCCTGCTTATGACAGACTGAGAAACATTCATCGCCCGCGCCACACCCGCCTGTGTTGTGCCGATCTGTAGCATGCCAAGGGCACGTAACCTTTCATTTTGGGTAAGCCGACGCATATCAAAATTTGTTTTCTGGTCACTAAAACAATTAAACTGATGTTTCCACCCTGGAATTCAATGCCACAATGACTGTAACATTCAAAGTCAGAGTCGTGTAAATCTTGGGTTGAACCCCCATGATGATCCCAAGCATCACCTGCATTCCATGCGGTAGTTATTGGTGCGTTTGGGCGTCACATGTAACTGGAAATGTTTCTTCTGTTAGGTTCTATAGTGACTTTTTTCGTAGTCATTTGCATATTTTAGTATTATGCCCCCAAAATCAAATATCCCCTACTTTTTTGAATAGTATAGTACTACCTACATATTATATAAGCCTGTGAGCAACCGCCCATAATATTAACTGGTAAATGGTTAAGTCGAATAACATTTTACGTTATATCAAGGCATGATTGGCCCAGAAATAAATTGTACTCCGTAATTCACTGTACTAACCTTTTTAACGGTTACTATGTTTTGGTGAACAATTTCTAAATAATCCCATTTTTTTTATTGTACAGATTGATGCTCACATAATTCTCCTTATGGAGGATTCATCACTGGAAACGTATATCCCGCTATATGGCGACAGAATTGCGGTGAATAATTTTTGTTCGGAAAAAACAACGTACAGAGGAAATAATAAAGAAAGTCTTATTGATAAACTCAAAAAAAGGCTTGGCAAAGTTGACAGTAGTTACAAAGATGGGGCCAGTTCATCAATTCTATTAGGCAATAAAAGGGCTGAGAAGACAACGAGAAAAATAGAACTGGCGCGGATGCATAAGGAGGGAGATCATTCAAAACACGGAAGAGTACAAACAGGAGGCGGTGTTAGAAATATTGAGCTACCAAAAACATCAACGATGAAGGAAATTTTAGACGAATCTTTGGATTTATTTTTTTCCGGGAGGTAAATCAAAACGGGGATTGGTCCAAGAATTTGACTTCGAACTCCTTGATTTTCAACAAGAACCTGTTGAGAAATCATTTACATTGGAGAAATACTACGAGAGAAGCTAAATACGATCGCTGAGATCTCACTTACTTTCAATTCCGAAACAACTGAATGCACGTTTAACTGAGAATAAAACACCACGCACGGAAGATGTAATTAAAATAATGGATGAAGTTGATAATATTAGTGATGAAAAATCATTAAACAGCTTTGATGAGGCTGGGGCAGGTGAATCTATTAACAATAGAGATACTATGTCAATAGATAATGAAGTGGTCTTTCAATTCTTTGACCAAAACTACGAAATAGAAGAGCATAACGATGGAACCCTTTCTGATCCAATTACTTGTCTAAAACTTGAACTTTGCATACATAGAGGAAACGCTTTAATGGAAATGATTTCCTTTTTTAAAATACCTGATATATTGTCAGCATCAATAGACATTAAAATCGTGCTTCCTAATGGAAAATTGGAGGCGGGTGAGGGTAGTGGGGTTTTTAAGGATTGCATTACTGAGTTCAGGACAAGTTTCTACGAGAATTGTATGATTGGGAGCAATTTCAAAATACCCTTTCTTAGGCAAGATTTCCAGTTGGAAGAGTGGCAGTCTGTTGCAAGAATAATACACAAAGGATTTGAAGAATGTGATTATGTTCCGATCTCTTTATCTAAAGTATTTTTAGAAGAGGCCATTTATGGAAAAATGGTGTCCGATCTGTTTGAAGATTACATGCAATATTTGAGTGAAAGTGAAAGAGAACTAGTAAAAAAGGCACTTGATGAATTTTCCGAGGTAGACGAGGATGATATGTTTGAATTTTTAGATTCCCACCAGTGCAGAAAAAAGGTGACACACGAAAACTTCCATTCTGTCGTGTTAGAACTTGCACATAAAGAATTAATACAACAGCCAAAGTATGTTTTAAATTGTTTTTCGCCAATTTTGAAAAGCATCGCATACGTTATGACACCCGATGATTTGTCAAAATTTTACAAACATTCCGAAGTCACACAAAATTAGTTTGAATTGGTATGCTTTAGTACATGTATATGCATGGCTTAGCTCAAAAATGTATGTGTCATGACTTGGCATTTGATATTTTGTTCATTATTCATTGCATAAGAACACAGATAAAAATAATAAAAATATTTACATGTAGTATTCACAGAACTTAATTTGTAGTTTTGCTAATGAAATGATACGGGGGTTTAAGGTTCTAATCTTTTGCACCCACTGGGTTAACGAATACCGAAATATTATACAGTGTGCAACGAGGGAATTTTTCACGAACAGCGCCACTACGGCCTACTCTTATTTCGAATACCAACTGCCAAGGGTTCTATTATGAGAATACCAATGTGTACACGAAACCCCGTGTTTCGCCCTATCCGAACGACTAGACACTATGTCTTGTCAAGCCTTGCCGCCTAAACCATTGACAAGGGCAACCACGCCGGAAATCCCGAGGAAATTCCTCTGCCAATCTAATCTGAGATTTAAGGCTGCGAGCCTTGGCGGGTCTCGTTTTGTTAATGATTTAATAACTTTGTCAGATATAAGCCCCCCCCCCCCCGAACAGTTAAAATCCCCTAACCTGTGCGAATTCCACCCAACTCATATATCTTTAAATTTTATATAATTTATTCATTCGACAAGTCCATAATCCATTCTCTTGATTATCAGATGTTTGTGATTTTTAATGGATTGAAACACGATTGCCATATGATATTTACTTTAACAATGGAGATTTTATAAATTATCGAAATGGTATCAAGAGGAGAGAAGGATATGGGGTTTAACATTCGTCGCTAATTAATACATTTCCAATAAGAAATGGTATGAAATGGGGTTTAAAGTACTACTGTTCTGCTCCGACTGGACTAATGAAAACGGGCATTCGCCATATAGTGCGTGCTATGAGGGAAATTTTGCCCGGACAGCGGTACTACTCTTATATCGAATTTCAAATGCCAAAGAATCTTTTACGTGCATTTCCGACGTTGTTCCTCCTGCACCATTGATTGACAAGGATAAACCACGACGGAAAATCCTGATGAACTTGCTCGACCAACGAAGGGATGGAACAAGGGACCCCCAGATAGCGAACAAACGTCTTATTAACTGAAACACGTGGCCCCCTTTCCAATAAAAAGGGTTGGGTAACCAAAAAAGGTCTGACATTGAATCACGTGACGTGGTTTTGATTGCCGCTTGTACGTGGCAAAAGGAGGGTCGGGTCGCCGTTTAACCGTTTTTTTCGAGTGTTCCGGTTTCCTCGAACTGCTTATCACCCATACGCACAAGAGAATTATTAAAATAAAATGGAAGCATATGTTTGTCCCGAAATGCCCTAGTTTGTGTCTGCTGGTGGAATTGTGCTAAGGGGCGGATTGGGGCCGGGAACCGGCCCTGGCTCCCGTGTCGGAGCGGCCCCTTTTACTGACCGGGGAGCCCGGACGGGAAGGGGGAGTCGGAGGCTCTCCCCCTGGAAATTTTTGAAAAATGAACCCGAAATTTTGACCATTTGATTAACCAGTTAGGAATACTGAATAAATAGGAATATTTTCATTGAAAAATGTCCCATTTTTGTTGCCGGAAGGGCTAGTGGATTCCTCGTGTGATGGAAGGCAACGAGACACATTGGTACAGAGTGAAATTCATAAAAACTGCTTTTTGAGAGAGAGAGAGAAATGGGGTTTAACGTCCACTCAACACAAACTAGGTCATTTCGGAACTAACATATGGTTTAATTTTATTTCAATAATTCGCTTGCGCGTAGGGGTCTTTAGCAGTGGGAGGAAACCGGAGTACCCGGAGGAAACCCACGAGGTTGAGAAGGCGCCCCCATCTCCATGCCACATACGCTCACACCAGGGCTCGAAACCACAGCCGCAAGCCAGAGGTGACTGGCCAGCTAGAGTTCAAAGCGCGGCACTCTAGACCACTAGGCCATCCCAACCCCCCCTGCTTTTTGAATTTTGGATTCTGGCATATCCCCACAAACCGGGTGCATGTGACTTTATAATTAGTAAATTTGCGGGCGACATTGTCGGGGGAATCCGATGAAATTTTCGGATGAAATTCGGAATCCCCATTGCAGGATTCCGAATTCCGGCCCACACCAAGCACACGGCCCTATTCGCCCCCGATTGTGCTGTACATGTAGGTTTTCTCCGGCTCACCCGGTTTGTTCTCACGAAGTCAAAACTCAAAACATTACTTTTCAACCCAAACTACAACAGAAAATTGTGGAGGGGGGGGGGTGACCGAATGGTTAGCTCGTGCGTGCTGTATCATTGAGTCAACTGACGTGGTTTGGATCCTGCCCGGTTGTACGTGACAAGGAGTAGGGTCGTGTGTTTTCTTCGGGTCCCCCGATTTCCACCCACTGAAAAAAAAAACCCTACGCGCAAGCGAATTATTAAAAAGAAATGAAACCATATGTTACTCCCGAAATGACCTAGTTTGTGTCGTGTACGTTAAACCCCATTTCTCTCTCTCTCCCTCTCACTGGAAATTGTGAATTGATAAGCTTCATACCTTGTAAGCGCCTTGGGGGGGGGGGGATGGCCTAGTGGTCTAGAGTGCCGCGCTTCGACCTCTAGCTGGCCGGTCACCTCTGGCTTGCGGCTGTGGTTTCGAGCCCTCGTGTGAGCGTATGTGGCATGGAGATAGGGGCGCCTTCTCAACCTCGTGGGTTTCCTCCGGGCACTCCGGTTTCCTCCGACTGCTAAAGACCCATACGCGCAAGCTAATTATTGAAATAAAATTAAACCATATGTTAGTCCCGAAATGACCTAGTTTGTGTTGAGTGGACGTTAAACCCCATTTATCTCTCTCTCTCTCTTGTAAGCGCCTTAAGCATTTTTAAAGATAAACCACGCTATATAAAAAAAAATAAATATCATTATTAATAAAGATTTCCCCCTCCCCTCTCCTCTCACTCTACTTCTAACGTCGATTTGCACATATCTGTAAAGCTCCCCCCCCCCACACACACACCAAGTTGTTTTTTTTTTTTATTAAGCTTTGCATTTTAACAAAATATGATTTGGGATAACTTTAATACTGAATTTATTTAATTTCAGATTCGATAAAACTGGAATTTGAATATAGATTGGCAAATTTATCAAGTTTATGGCCCTTAACTTCTATTATTGGGGGTTAATTTTTTAATCTTTTTCTTATTAAAAATCCCACAGGAATAGATTTCTCAAAGGTATGTACACATTAAGAGCTTCATTTGCATCTGTCGGTTTCTTCAAACTATTTTCTGTTATGTATAGATTAGCAATAAGATATGTTTGTATCATTACCATGTCTACGTAAAAATCACTGAATTTCAGCAACATAGCCATTTTCAGTACCCATATCACTGCGGATAGTGAAAGGGGTACCACCTCGTTGTTTAACTGCATCCATATAGTATCCGGCAATAACTTTGGGATCACTGGATGTTTGGTTAACCCGAAGCCAAACGATATATCGAGAAAATCCATCTATGCAACCATTAATGCACAATCCAAATGGTTTAAGCTTATCATACGAATCAACGTGCCACACATAATTTGGTCCTATTCCGTTATACTGTCTTCCCCTAAGTCTACGACGCAAGCGACATTCCACACCCACCGGATCTAAAAGTTAAGTTTCGGTATTGCTCGAACGTATTCTCTTTGAATAGTATAACCACTTTGGATACATTTTAGATGCATCCATCGATATCCATGGCATTGGCCACTTCGATGTAACTCTACCTGAATATATTGAGCAACCTCCAGTAAACTGGAATAGTGCTTTCTTCTGCCAAGTCCTGCATCTCGCAAAAGCCTCTTTAACCGTCTAACCGATAGTTGTATATGATGATTTACCAAGAGAAGAGTTGTTATTTCCTCGTAACTAACACCCAGGTCAAAGTTAGTCTACTATGATCCATGTGACATACGTGTAGTGACGAGAACCAGAACTAGTTATTTATGCGGCGCGCGCCAGTTTTTTATCCGGCGCGCCTAGTTATTATCCGGTGCGCGCCAGTTATTTATCCGGCGCGCGCCATTATTTTTTTTTATTTTGCGTCCCTTACAGGGCTCCGTAGTATTTCGCTGAAAAATAACTTTAAAAAAAAAGCTTTGTCTTTCTAGTCACTTTCTTGTGACGTATATTGTCGCCGCCCTTGTTCGTCCGTCTGTCCGTCCACAATTGTTTGTGAACAGTCTACACCGAGCTGAATCTCTCACCCGTATTCCAGCACCCGGATTCGAGATCAAGTTAGCACCCATGTTTTCTCACCGTATTCCAGCACCTGGATTCGAGATCAAGTTAGCACACATATTCCTAGCTCCAAGAAAAAACTAGATATAATTATCACGAAAATAATTGTTACCCTCATATTACAAAATAAAATTTTAAAACATATTAATGCAAAGTATATACCTAACAGATCCCCCGACCCCACTCCACACCCCAAAATATACTATTACCGTAAACATACTAAAATATCGCACAACCCAAACCAGCTTTGGTGGGAAAATGTTTTTTGTTTCATGGAATCAAGTGATGAATAAACTACCAGAATACAAAATTTCAGAAAGCCCCTATGTTGGTGTTTCGAGATATATTACCGTAAACATATTAATCATATGGTATGGGGCAATTGGGTAAGGTTAGGCTCACTTGGCACGCCATAACTTCTCAACTGGCTCAGGTGGCTTCAATATCTTTATTTCACTACATCGCCAGACTCATAAGGTATGCGCATGCCAAATTTCATTAACTTTCTATGTTGCCCTATTGAGTTATACCATCGCAAAGTTCTTATCACCCGGATTCGAGGTAGAGTTTGTGGGTTCAATAAACAACGGGTACGCCCACGCAGCATCAAAAAACGACCCAAACCAGGTTTGGTGGGAAAATGTTTGTTAGTTCACGGAATCAAGAGATGAATAAACTACTAAAATACAAAATTTCAGGAAGGTTCTATGCTTGCGTTTTGAGATATATTACCGTAAACATACGAAACATATGCCATAATATGGGGACATCGGGTTAGGGTAGGCTCACTTCACACGTCATAACTTATGAACTGGCTCAGGTGGTTTCAATATCTTTATTTCACTAAATGGACAGATGCATAAGGTATGCAAATGCAAAATTTCATTAACTTTTTATGTTGGCGTATCAAGGTATGCCACCGCAAAAATTCCTAGCACCGGGATTCGAGGTGGAGTTTAGGGGTTCAATAAACAACGGGTGCGCTCACTTAATCTAAAGATCCAGAAACCACAACCAACTAGAAAGACTGTAATATATCGAAGGTTTAAATCACTTGACATTACTAAATTTAAAGCGTAAATAGTCAACTCGGACTTAAGTGACATTCAACATATTCAAGATGTACAAGAGAAGGCAACCCAATACCACTCTAAACTTGCTGAAATTTTGGACTCACTTGTTCCTCTTCAAACAAAAACGTTTACCATTCGTCCCAATACGCAGTGGTTTAATGTAATGAGTCTATTTTAGAAGCCAAAAGGGATCGTAATAAGGCCGAAAATCTATGGCGTAAAACAAATCTACATGTCAATAAACAGATTTATAAATCTTTAAAAAACAATGTGAATAAATTAATTGAAGACGTTAGAATTAAATTTTACTCTGATAAAATAGAAAATGGCGAAAACAGACAAAAAGACCTGTATAAAGTTGTGAATTCCCTTTTGGATTATAATGCTGAGTGGACTATTCTCCCGGATAATGATAATGATGCTGAACTTGCGAGTTTATTCTCCGATTTCTTTCAAATAAAAATACAGAAAATACGAACTGAACTTGATGATTTAAATAAAACTATTGACTTTAAAGATCATGATTTTGATAAGTTAGAAAACTCTGTTTATTTAGAAACATTTAACTTGGTTAGTGAATCTTTTGTTCGTCTGCTCCTCAATCTTGTTCATTAGATCCTGTTCCGACTCCTGTTCTTAAGGACTGTCTAGACGAAGTTATTCCAGTTTTCACTAATATTATTAATTCTTGTATATCATCCTCTACTGCTCCCAACATTTTCAAACAAGCTTATGTCCCCCCTTTAATTAAAAGTAGGTTGCCAGGCAACGAAACATACGCCCACACAGCAGCAAAATCGTCCGGGCAGTCAACAGGAGTTGTCGCATATTAAGGAATTATCAGAAAATCATTAGAATTTGTTTGGTTTTTATAATCAAACGTTTTTTTTTTTTTATAAATCAGATAATAATTGTGACCTCCAGAGGCACAACAAGCTAAAAAGGGTGATTTTTCGTACAATCAGGGGACATAATTCAGGAAGTAATGACCCGATGGGCGCAAATATCGAAAGGAACCAAGATCTTTGGGTTATAAACACACATGTCAAGTTTCATCAAAATCGATTCAAAATTGTGACCTCTATAGGGTCCACAAACTTGATATAACACTACTTGTGTACATACGGCGGCCATTTTGTCCGTCAATTCTAGTCCGATTTTCACGTAATTCAAACTCTCTCTTCATTACCATATAACGGTGATATAGTCAAACGTTTTTTTAAATCGGACAATAATTTTGACCTCCAGAGGGACCAAAAGCGAACAAAAGCGATTTTTCGGACAATCCGGGGACATAATTCAGGAAGTTATGATCCAATGGACGCAAATATCGAAAGGAACCAAGATCTTTGGGTTATAAACATACATGTCAAGTTTCATCAAAATCGGTGCAAAGGGTCCACAACCTTTATATAACATATTTTCACACTATTCGCGTACAAACGGCGGCCATTTTGTCCGTCAATTTTTGGTCTGATATTCACAAAATTCATTCTCAACCTTCATAACCATGAAATGGTGATATAATCAAACGGTTTTTTTAAATCGGATAACAATTTTGACCTCCAGAGGGACCACAAGCTAAAAAGGGCGATTTTTTTGGACAATCAGGGGCCATAATTCAGGAAGTTACGATCCGATGGGCGCAAATATCGAAAGGAACCAAGATCTTTGGGTTATAAACATACTTGTCAAGTTTCATCAAAATTGGTTCAAAATTGTGACCTCTATAAGGTCCACAACCTTGATATAACATATTTTCACACTATTCGCGTACAAACGGCAGCCATTTTGTCCGTCAATTTTGGTCCGATTTTCACGGAATTCGAATCCAACCTTCATAACCATGTAACGGTGATATAATCAAACGTTTTTTTAAATCGGATAACAATTTTGACCTCCAGAGAGACGACAAGCTAAAAAGGGCGATTTTTTGGACAATCTGGGGCCATAATTCAGGAAGTTAAGATCCGATGGGCGCAAATATCGAAAGTAACCAAGATCTTTGGGTTATAATAAACATACATGTCAAGTTTCATCAAAATTGGTTCAAAATTGTGACCTCTATAAGGTCCACAACCTTGATATAACATATTTTCACACTATTCGCGTACAAACGGCGGCCATTTTGTCCATCAATTTTGGTCCGATTTTCACGAAATTCAAACTCAACCTTCATAACCATGGAACGGTGATACAATCAAACGTTTTTTTTAAATCGGATAACAATTTTGATCTCCAGAGGGACCACAAGCTAAAAAGGGCGATTTTTCGGACAATCAGGGGCCATAATTCAGGAAGTTACGATCCGATTGGCGCAAATATCGAAAGGAAGCAAGATCTTTGGGTTATAAACATGCATTTCAAGTTTCATCCAAATCGGTTAAAAATTGTGACCTCTACACTGTTCACAACCTTAATATAACATATTTTCACACTATTCCCGTACAAATGGCGGCCATTTTGTCCGTCAATTTTGGTCCGATTTTCTCGAAATTCGAACTCAACCTTCATAACCATGTAACGGTGATATAATCAGACGGTTTTTTAAAATCGGATGACAATTTTGACCTCCAGAGGGACCACAAGCTAAAAAGGGCGATTTTTCGGACAATCAGGGGCCATAATTCAAGAAGTTACGATCCAATTGGCGCAAATATCGAAAGGAACCAAGATCTGTGGTTTATAAACATGCATTTCAAGTTTCATTCAAATCGGTTCAAAATTGTGACCTCTACACTGTTCACAAGCTAAAAAGCGTGATTTTTTCGTACAATCAGGGGCCATAACCCATGAAGTTACGGTCCGATACATGCCAATATCGAAAGGAACCGATATCTTAGGGTGATAAACATATATTTTAAGTTTCATTGAAATCGGATAAAAATTGTGACCTGTAGACTGTTCACAAACAATTGTGGACGGACGGACGGACGGACGAACAGGGGCGACGACAATATACGTCCACATGAAAATGTGGGCGTATAAAAAGTCTACACTGGATCTTAATATTTTTAAAAATTACAGACCTGTCTCTAACTTAAGTTTTATTTCTAAAATATTAGAGAAATGTATTGCTTCTCAGATAAAGGCCCATCTAGATGATAATTGTTTGTATGAACCATTTCAAAGTGCTTATAAACAATTTCACAGCACCGAAACAGCCATAACCCGGGTTTCAAATGATATTTTGATGGAAATTGATAATAAAAAATGTACATTTTTAATTTTATTGGATCTATCTGCTGCTTTCGACACAGTGGACCATTCCATTCTTCTACGTAGACTACAGTTTAAATTCGTTATTTGTGGCTCTGCATTAAATCCTTCAGAAAGCTATCTTGTGGGAAGAAAACAGTGTATTTTAGTTAATTGTAAATTGTCTTCTGAATCTGTTTTGTCATCTGGGGTTCCCCAGGGTTCTGTTCTTGGACCGATTTTATTTACCCTCTATACGTCACCATTAGGTGATATTGTTAGAAAATATGGCCTCAGCTTTCATTCAAACCTAATTGTCCATCCTCTTTCAATTTATCAAAACTACAACTTGTGAACTGTATTAGTGAAATTGGAAAATGGATGTCAAGGAAGTTTCTAAAATTAAATGATGATAAAATTGAATATTTGTTATTAGGCTCAAGGCATCACTTAAGGAAATTTGCACATGATAATCCCCCTGTTGTAACAGGTAATTGTGATATATTTTCATCTGATTCTGCTCTTAATATTGGTGCAATCTTTGATAGTTTTATGCTTATGGGAGCTCAAGTAAATAATATTTGTAAATTGTGCTATTTTAATATTAGAAATATAGGTAAAATACGTAAATTTGTAACTGAAGAGGCCACTAAGTCACTTGTTAATTCTCTTGTCACTTCTCGATTAGATAACTTTAATTCACTTTTAGTTGGTTTACCGTTAAAGCTTATAGATAAATTACAAAAAGTACAGAATACTGCTGCTAGACTTGCTACTTTAACTAAAAAATGTAACCACATAACTCCTGTTTTATACAATTTACACTGGTTACCTGTTAAATATCGAATTGATTTTAAGATTTTGTTACATTTACCTTTAAATGCTTAAATAATCTAGCTCATGTTTACCTCTCAGATCTTTTAGAACTTTATACATCCGGCCGAACATTACGTACATCAGATAAACTATTTTTAAGGCCAAAACTATTCAACTAGTATCTTATGGTCAGCGCTCTTTTAGTTATCAAGCAGCTGTTTTATGGAATAATCTACCATTTAGTTTAAGATGTTGTACATCTCTATATTCTTTTAAAAAAACAACTTAAAACACATTTTTTAATCAGGCTTTTAACTGACTCTGTATGCAATCGTTAACATCTTGTCGTTTATTTATGATTACATTGTCACTTTGTAAAGTGCCCCTGAACATGTTATATGAATGGGTGCACTATAAATATGCTGTAATAATAATAATAATAATAAACAACTACTAGAATACAAAATTTCAGAAGGCTCCTATGCTGGCGTTTTGAGATATATTACCGTAAACATACGAAACATATGCCATAATATGGGGAAATCGGGTTAGGGTAGGTTCACTTCACACGCCATAACTTATGAACTGGCTCGGGTGGTTTCAATATCTTTATTTCAATAAATGGACTGATGCATAAGGCATGCACATGCCAAATTTCATTAACTTTCTAATGTTGGCCTATTGAGTTATACCACCGCAAAGTTCCTAGCAATCGGATTCGAGGTGGAGTTTGTGGGTTCAATAAACAACGGATACGCCCACGCTGCATCAAAAATCAACCCAAACCAGCTTTGGTGGGAAAATGTTTTTGTTTCATGGAATCAAATCATGAATAAACTACCAGAATACAAAATTTCAGAAAGCCCCTATGCTGGCGTTTCGAGATATATTACCATAAACATACTAATTATATGATATTGGGCAAATGGGTAAGGGTAGGCTCACTTCGCACGCCGTAACTTCTCAACTGGCTCAGATGGCTTCAATGTCTTTATTTCACTACATTGACAGACTCATAAGGTATGCACATGCCAAGTTTCATTAACTTTCTATGTTGCCCTATTGAGTTATACCATCGCAAAGTTCCTAGCACCCGGATTCGAGGAAGAGTTTGTAGGTTCAATAAACAACGGGTACGCCCACGCAGCATCAAAAAACGACCCAAACCAGCTTTGGTGGGAAAATGTTTTTTAGTTCACAGACAGTCATAATAATATCGTTTACATATAAAAAACTATGTTATTGGACGCTTTGTCAGCCGGAACAATGACATACTTGTCATGCAAGGCATTGAGTTTTTCAACAATGCTAACATCATTGAAAATCGACTTAGTGTCAACTGACAAACGTTGCATGTATATTCTTCGTTTAAGTAAACGACTTATAGACTTAGTCCAATCAGAAAGAGTATCAGAAATAACATCTTCCCTCTTGGCCCATGATCTAGCGTAGTCCTCGACGGCATCCATAAAAAAAAGACCCAAACCAGCTTTGGTGGGAAAATGTTTTTAGTTCACGGAATCAAGAGATGAATGAACTACTACAATACCAAATCTTAGAAAGGTTCTGTGCTGGCGTTTTGAGATATATTACCTTAAACATACGAAACATATGAAAGATATGGGGGGGGGGGGTCGGTTTAGGGTAGGCTCACAGCGCACATAACTTCTAAACTAGCTCTGATGGCTTCAATATCTTTATTTCACTACATCGATAGACTCATAAGGTATGCGCATGCTACATTTCATTAACTTTCTATGTTGCACTATCGAGTTATACCATCGCAAAGTTCCTAGCACCCGGATTCGCATTAGAGTTTGTGGGTTCAATAAACAACGGGTACGCCCACGCAGCATCAAAAAACGACCCAAACCAGCTTTGGTGGGAAAATGTTTGTTAGTTCACGGAATCAAGAGATGAATAAACTACTAAAATACAAAATTTCAAGAAGCTTCTATGCTGACATTTTGAGATATATTACATACGAAACATATGCCATAATATGGGGAAATCGGGTTAGGATAGGCTCACTTCACACGTCATTACTTATGAACTGGCTCAGGTGATTTCAATATCTTTATTTCACTAAATGGACAGATGCATAAGGTATGCACATGCAAAATTTCATTAACGTTTTATGTTGGCGTATCAAGGTATGCCAGCGCAAAATTCCTAGCACCCGGGTTTGAGGTGGAGTTTGTGGGTTCAAATAAACAACGGGTGCGCTCTTACTGCATCAAGTATGTTTACGGTAATAGTATATTTTGGGGTGTGGGGTGGGTCGGAGGATCTGTTAGATATATACTTTGCATTAATATGTTTTAAAATTTTATTTTGTAATATGAGGGTAACAATTATTTTTGTGATAATTATATCTAGTTTTTTCTTGGCGCTAGGAATATGTGTGCTAACTTGATCTCGAATCCAGGTGCTGGAATAAGGTGAGAGAACATGGGTGCTAACTTGATCTCGAATCCGGGTGCTGGAATACGGGTGAGAGATTCAGCTCGGTGCAGTCCAGAGATCACAATTTTTATCCGATTTCAATGAAACTTGAAATGTGGGTTTATCACCTTACGATGTCGGTGCCTTTCGATATTGGAATGTATTGGAATATAACTTCATGGGTTATGGCCCCTGATTGTATGAAAAATCACGTTTTTAGCTTGTGAACAGTGTAGAGGTCACAATGTTGAAAAATCGCCTTTTTTTAGCTTGTGGTCTCTCAAGAGGTCATAATTATCATTCGATTTATAAAACCGTCTGGTTATATCACCGTTACACTGTAATGGGGGTTGACTTCGAATTTCGTGAAAATCGGACACAAATTGCTTGGCAAAATGGCCGCCGCTTGTACGCGAATGGTGTAAAAAAAATATGGTATATCAAGGTTGTGGACCCTGTGGAAGTCACAATTGTAATCCGATGTTGATGAAACTTTAAATGCATATTTATAATCCAAAGATCATGGTTCCTTTCGATATTTGCACATGTCGGATTGTATCTTCCTGAAATATACGCAAAATCGACCTTTTTTTTTAGCTTGTGGTCCCTCTAGAGAGGACCTAATTATTATCCGATTTTTTTTTTTTAAAAAAAAGCGTTTGATTATATCACAGTTACATTGTAATGATGGTCGAATTTCGTAAAAATCCGACCAAAACTGCCGGACAAAATAGCTGCCGCTAATATGCGAATAGTGTAAAAATATGGACCATTACTTCCTGGATTTTGGCCCCTGATTGTACGAAAATCATGTTTTTTTACCATGTGGACCCTATGGAGGTCACAGTTTTATTCCAAATTAAAAAAAAAACCTTTGACTATATACCCCCGTTTCACATTAATGATGGTTGAGTTTTTTATTTCTTGAAAATCGGGCCAATTACTGTCCGACAAAAATGGACGCCCCTCGAATGCAAATATTGAACTGTTTTTGATAAAACTTTAAATTTATCTTTTTATCACAAAGATGTTGGTTCCCTTTGATATACGCGAATAGTGTAAAAGTATTTTATACCAAGGTTGTGGACCCTATAGGGGTCACAATTTTAATTCGATTTTCATGAAACTTGAAATACATGTTTATTACCTTGGTTCCTTTCGATATTTGCGCATATCGGATCGTAACTTCCCGAATTGTGGCCCCATATTGTATGCAAAATCGCCTTTATTAGCTTGTGGAGGTCAAAATTATTACCCGATTTAAAAAACCGTTGTTCACATCAAAAAATCTTGTGGTTGCCAAAGTTAATACTTTAAATTACACAGTGTTTATGGTCATGCCGGCGGGACGATTTACCCATACTACCCAATACACCCGTATACCACTCAAATATCACCACATACTACCCAATACTACAACATAATGGTTCCAAATGAACATATTACTTGATTTTTTTTCAAAAATAGTGAGATATGTCGTGGAATCTGTACTTCAAATGGTATTACTGATGTCTGCTGTTCCATTTGCCCACGACCAAAACTGTCCTGATATTCACCGATACACCGAGGAAAGGTGCTAATAAGTTACTTACATCACATTTCTATCGAGTAGTGTGTGAAGCAAAATGTGATGAAAAATAGTGTTTATTATCGAGTCGTTTCCAGTTGTGGCGCCAGCCGTCGGTGGTCGGAGGAGCAAATCTGGGGCAAAATCCAAGGTTAAGGGGGCAAAGACACGTGTTTCAACTAGGGGTGGGAGGGGGTATACACCCGTATACCACTCAAATATCACCACATACTACCCAATACTACAACATAATGGTTCCAAATGAACATATTACTTGATTTTTTTTCAAAAATAGTGAGATATGTCGTGGAAACTGTACTTCAAATGGTATTACTGATGTCTGCTGTTCTATTTGCCCACGAACAAAACTGTCCTGATATTCACCGATACACCGAGGAAAGGTGCTAATAAGTTACTTACATCACATTTCTATCGAGTAATGTGTGAAGCAAAATGTGATGAAAAATAGTGTTTATTATCGATTCGTTTCCAGTTGTGGCGCCAGCCGTCGGTGGTCGGAGGAGCAAATCTGGGGCAAAATCCAAGGTTAAGGGGGCAAAGACACGTGTTTCAACTAGGGGTGGGAGGGGGGCTCCCCCAGAAAATTTTGAAAAACAGGCTGCCGGAAATGCAGCCTGGCATTATTTCAGGCAATGATCGTTGAGGTAAAGTGTCAAACGAACGGACTTGCGAACCTGGACGAATCCAACTCACGAGCGCCAATGTAGGGTGTACTTATAGAGGGTATGGGGGACCTCACCTTGAAAAATAGACTGTCGGAAATGCTATCAGTATTCAGCCAGACACCGATCGTCCAGATAAAAAAATCTGACCACATAGCGTCCGTCGCCTTATCACAAGTTTATATATCAGAGACCAAAGTGGCAAACGAATGGACTTGCGAACCTCAACAAAGTACCTTCGTGAGCGCCAAAGTAGTAAGTCCTTGTAGGGGTTTTGGCGACTACCCAAGAAAATTTTGAAAAATCGACAGCTGGAAAGGCTGTCTGGCAGTATTCAGGCACCGATCGTAGAGATAAATAGAGCTGATCGGATGTCGTCTGTGGCCTGATTACTAGTCTTTCCGACCCCAGTGAGGAAAGTGTCAAATGAAACTCAGGCATTGATTGTCGAGATAAATAGAGCTTAACAGATACCGTCTGTCGCCAAATCACTAGTTTATCCGACCAAGTCGGAAGGTGACAAACGGGCGGAGTGAGTGACGCAAAGTGAATGAATATTTTCGCCACTATATTTTGTGAAATGAACGGACTTGCGAACCTCAACAAAGTCTCCAATAATTTGAAAAGTAGACGGCCCGAAAAGCAGTCTGCGAGTATTTCATTGATCGTCGAGACAAATAGCTCTTAACAGATATGGCCTGTCGCCAAATCACTAATTTATCTGACCAGAAAAGAAAATTTCGACTGGGCGGATTAAGAGTGACTCAAAGTGAATGAATATTTCGCCACTATATTTTGTAAAATAGACTGCCGGGAATGCACCCAGGTAGCATTTCAGACAATGGTTGTTGAGATAAATAGAGCTGGCCAGAGCACATTATTTTTATTTTCGAAAATTATTGGGGAGGGGGGTAAACAGAAGGCAGGCCAGATTTTTGGGGGTGCAATTGCCCCCTCCCCCTTGGCGCCGTTTTAACCGACAAATACTTTCAGCTCTTTTATTTATCCCTTTCTGTGCCTCACGTTACATTTCATGGTAGTATTTACACGTGCGTCTTGTTGTGACACCCCGAGCGTAAAATAGCCACGTGTTTGTTGAGACCACATCATCAAAACAACTTGTCTATGGCGTAGAGGACTGCGATGATATTAAATGTCCGTTGAAATTTAATTGTAATAAAATTTATGATTTCTAGGCATTTTTCTGATATCCTGCTTGTTTTCAAGGCTTGTGAAGTGTCCAGCAAGAGAATCACAAGTTAAAATAATTATACAATATTCTTATTTATATGTTTTGCATAATAAATCAAACCAAATTATGGAATAGATGACAATTGATATGTGTAATAATTCATTTTCGTAATATGTTGTTATGATGATTTAATATTATTGTATATATTTTTGCACTGCCATGTAGTTCAATACTACAACATAATGTTTTGCAATACTACAACATAATGGTTCCAAATGAACATATTACTTGATTTTTTTTCAAAAATAGTGAGATATGTCGTGGAATCTGTACTTCAAATGGTATTACTGATGTCTGCTGTTCCATTTGCCCACGACCAAAACTGTCCTGATATTCACCGATACACCGAGGAAAGGTGCTAATAAGTTACTTACATCACATTTCTATCGAGTAGTGTGTGAAGCAAAATGTGATGAAAAATAGTGTTTATTATCGAGTCGTTTCCAGTTGTGGCGCCAGCCGTCGGTGGTCGGAGGAGCAAATCTGGGGCAAAATCCAAGGTTAAGGGGGCAAAGACACGTGTTTCAACTAGGGGTGGGAGGGGGTATACACCCGTATACCACTCAAATATCACCACATACTACCCAATACTACAACATAATGGTTCCAAATGAACATATTACTTGATTTTTTTTTCAAAAATAGTGAGATATGTCGTGGAAACTGTACTTCAAATGGTATTACTGATGTCTGCTGTTCTATTTGCCCACGAACAAAACTGTCCTGATATTCACCGATACACCGAGGAAAGGTGCTAATAAGTTACTTACATCACATTTCTATCGAGTAATGTGTGAAGCAAAATGTGATGAAAAATAGTGTTTATTATCGATTCGTTTCCAGTTGTGGCGCCAGCCGTCGGTGGTCGGAGGAGCAAATCTGGGGCAAAATCCAAGGTTAAGGGGGCAAAGACACGTGTTTCAACTAGGGGTGGGAGGGGGGCTCCCCCAGAAAATTTTGAAAAACAGGCTGCCGGAAATGCAGCCTGGCATTATTTCAGGCAATGATCGTTGAGGTAAAGTGTCAAACGAACGGACTTGCGAACCTGGACGAATCCAACTCACGAGCGCCAATGTAGGGTGTACTTATAGAGGGTATGGGGGACCTCACCTTGAAAAATAGACTGTCGGAAATGCTATCAGTATTCAGCCAGACACCGATCGTCCAGATAAAAAAATCTGACCACATAGCGTCCGTCGCCTTATCACAAGTTTATATATCAGAGACCAAAGTGGCAAACGAATGGACTTGCGAACCTCAACAAAGTACCTTCGTGAGCGCCAAAGTAGTAAGTCCTTGTAGGGGTTTTGGCGACTACCCAAGAAAATTTTGAAAAATCGACAGCTGGAAAGGCTGTCTGGCAGTATTCAGGCACCGATCGTAGAGATAAATAGAGCTGATCGGATGTCGTCTGTGGCCTGATTACTAGTCTTTCCGACCCCAGTGAGGAAAGTGTCAAATGAAACTCAGGCATTGATTGTCGAGATAAATAGAGCTTAACAGATACCGTCTGTCGCCAAATCACTAGTTTATCCGACCAAGTCGGAAGGTGACAAACGGGCGGAGTGAGTGACGCAAAGTGAATGAATATTTTCGCCACTATATTTTGTGAAATGAACGGACTTGCGAACCTCAACAAAGTCTCCAATAATTTGAAAAGTAGACGGCCCGAAAAGCAGTCTGCGAGTATTTCATTGATCGTCGAGACAAATAGCTCTTAACAGATATGGCCTGTCGCCAAATCACTAATTTATCTGACCAGAAAAGAAAATTTCGACTGGGCGGATTAAGAGTGACTCAAAGTGAATGAATATTTCGCCACTATATTTTGTAAAATAGACTGCCGGGAATGCACCCAGGTAGCATTTCAGACAATGGTTGTTGAGATAAATAGAGCTGGCCAGAGCACATTATTTTTATTTTCGAAAATTATTGGGGAGGGGGGTAAACAGAAGGCAGGCCAGATTTTTGGGGGTGCAAATGCCCCCTCCCCCTTGGCGCCGTTTTAACCGACAAATACTTTCAGCTCTTTTATTTATCCCTTTCTGTGCCTCACGTTACATTTCATGGTAGTATTTACACGTGCGTCTTGTTGTGACACCCCGAGCGTAAAATAGCCACGTGTTTGTTGAGACCACATCATCAAAACAACTTGTCTATGGCGTAGAGGACTGCGATGATATTAAATGTCCGTTGAAATTTAATTGTAATAAAATTTATGATTTCTAGGCATTTTTCTGATATCCTGCTTGTTTTCAAGGCTTGTGAAGTGTCCAGCAAGAGAATCACAAGTTAAAATAATTATACAATATTCTTATTTATATGTTTTGCATAATAAATCAAACCAAATTATGGAATAGATGACAATTGATATGTGTAATAATTCATTTTCGTAATATGTTGTTATGATGATTTAATGTTATTGTATATATTTTTGCACTGCCATGTAGTTCCTCCCGGTTTGTTTTGTTACTATGATTTTAACTAGTTGTCTTATGTACCTTAGCCTAGTGCAGTATGAAACAACGAGTTATCTTTGCGATCTGAGTCGGACTAAACGTCCGCTTCTTATTGCTTGATAAGTTTCTTACACCGTATAAAAGTATCCGTGTATCAGAAATGAACAATACTCTTTTTCGAAATTGTACTGTACATTTCTGATACACGGCTACTTTTGTGCATGTATTGGAAATGAACTGGGGACGGTTGCTAAAAACACGTTATCTTTCACGTGTCGTTTGTTAACGGTCCGTTAGATTTCTGTTGCTGGAAAGTCAATTTCATTATCCGTTAAAGTTAACGGGGCTTCCAGCAACAACCCTTTTCTCCGTTAAAGTTAACGATCCGTTTACTCCATGTTAAAGGACCGTTAAAAGTTAACAGAGCTTTGAGCAACCGGCCCCAGGACAGATTCGTCAAAGGTTGTTAGTGGCAACGAGTAGAAGTGGGATAATCCGAGAATTTAATTAGGATTCGATATTTGTAATAAACCGTCAGCGATTACAGACAACAACGTCTTGTGTATGCAATCAATTCTCACACGTCTCCGCCCGCGGTTGCCATAGGGACGGAGAAGGGTAATCCCCTGATCGATTTGAGGGATTTGGAGCAAAATTATGATAAATTAATTAGTTTGAATATGTTTTTAGTCCTAATATATCATCAAATCACCCAGTTTGTACCCGGGAAATCAAGTTTGATACAATTGTTTTGTAAAAAGCATTAATTTGAAAATAAATACATAAAATCGACAAAAAATAGGTAATTTCGGGACTAACATGTAGTTTAATATTATTTCATTAATTCGCTTGCGCGAAGGGGTGTTTAACAGTGACAGGATATCAACGGAGAAGAGAAAACCCGCCTTATTTTAAAGACGACCCCACGCCGTGTCACTATCTAGCGGTAAGAGAGAGATGGGTCATTCAGGGAATAAAATATTGTTTTTCTTATTGAATGTTTGTCGTCTTCGAAACCAACTGCAAAGCCAAAGAAGATGATAAAACTGAGTAGCGATCTAAAATCTATTTATCGGTTGTAAAGGGAGATAACTGGGTAAACATTTTTATTTTCTGCGAATTATCGAATATTTGTTTGCAGTAATTATACTAATGTGCAATATTGGGTTGTTATTTAATCATATTGGGGTAGTATTTGATGAATATTTGACAGTATTGGGTTATTATTGGTTTGTTTTGGGTGGCATAGGGAGGCAAATGGAACAGCCAGACATCTGTGCCGCATTTGAAGTACATTTCCCACGATATAAATCTCTTTTTTTGATATTGAGGTGGTATTGGGGTGATATTAGGTGGTATTGGGTAGTATTAGGTAAATCGTCCAAACCCATGAGGCAAAAAAGTCTATTGATTTTCAGCGATTTCTGATAATTACTTCCAGAGTTATGGCCCTTGATAACTTCAAAAAATCTTGTGGATGCTCTAGCGGCCAAAGTAAATATCCGACTGACTTTTCATGAGAAAAATAAGCCTATTGATTTTCAGTAATTTCCGATAGTTACTGCCAGATTTATGGCCCTTGATCACTTCAAAAAATCTTGTGGATACTCTAGATGGCAAAGTTAATTTCCGATTGACTTTAAATTTATACAGACTGTTTAAGGTCATGAGATGAGGAATCCTATTGTTTGGGTTTTTTTTAGCTATATCCGATACTTACTTCCAGGGTTATGGCCCTTGGTCACTTCAAAAATTCTATGGCCGTGTCACTATCTAGCGGTAAGAGAGAGATGGGTCATTCAGGGAATAAAATATTGTTTTTCTTATTGAATGTTTGTCGTCTTCGAAACCAACTGCAAAGCCAAAGAAGATGATAAAACTGAGTAGCGATCTAAAATCTATTTATCGGTTGTAAAGGGAGATAACTGGGTAAACATTTTTATTTTCTGCGAATTATCGAATATTTGTTTGCAGTAATTATACTAATGTGCAATATTGGGTTGTTATTTAATCATATTGGGGTAGTATTTGATGAATATTTGACAGTATTGGGTTATTATTGGTTTGTTTTGGGTAGCATAGGGAGGCAAATGGAACAGCCAGACATCTGTGCCGCATTTGAAGTACATTTCCCACGATATAAATCTCTTTTTTTGATATTGAGGTGGTATTGGGGTGATATTAGGTGGTATTGGGTAGTATTAGGTAAATCGTCCAAACCCATGAGGCAAAAAAGTCTATTGATTTTCAGCGATTTCTGATAATTACTTCCAGAGTTATGGCCCTTGATAACTTCAAAAAATCTTGTGGATGCTCTAGCGGCCAACGTAAATATCCGACTGACTTTTCATGAGAAAAATAAGCCTATTGATTTTCAGTAATTTCCGATAGTTACTGCCAGATTTATGGCCCTTGATCACTTCAAAAAATCTTGTGGATGCTCTAGATGGCAAAGTTAATTTCCGATTGACTTTAAATTTATACAGACTGTTTAAGGTCATGAGATGAGGAATCCTATTGTTTGGTTTTTTTTAGCTATATCCGATACTTACTTCCAGGGTTATGGCCCTTGGTCACTTCAAAAATTCTATGGCCGTTCTATAGGCCAAAGTTAATATCAGATTGACTTTAAATTTATAGAAGGTCATAAGATGAAGACGCCTATGGATCTTCAGTGTTTCTGATAATTACTGACAGAGTTATGGCCCCTGAGGACTTTGACAAATCTTGTGGACAGAGTTTAAGGTCTCGAGACAAACAAAGCATATTGATTTTCAATGAATTTTGATAATTGAACAGCTAAATCCCTAATATTAAATGTTTCATATACTAAGCGTTAGCACGATTGTCTAATAATTACTTAATATTGTTGACTGCCCTGACGATTTAGCTGCTGGTGGGCGTATGTTTCGTTGTCTGGCAACCTATTTTTTTTACTAAAGAGGCTGTTAAACCATGCACTACCATAAACTTTAAAAAAAAAAAAAAAAAAAAAAATAGCTAGTTTAATTTCACTCCATATATCAAGAGGCTGGGAAATAAATACCATTCGTAGTTCCCGGGGGAATGAATGAATGAAATGTTGTTTTATGGCACGTCCGCTCCATCCGGGCCATACTGCGCCAAACATACGGTGAGATTTCTTGAGACAAGCTAAACAAATAAGCACAATATTATATACACACATACATAAATAAAAACAAATATCACAGTAAATATTAATCAAAAATAAATATCAACTATATGTATATGTATTTAAAACATGAAAGTGAAAATCAAATATAAACAATTAAAATTTGTCTCCTTTAAAAAGTCTAGCGCTTTACAGTAAAGACCCGGTTGGGCAAACAACTGATGTAGTGATTGGCAACGGTAATGCTTGCACTCAATCAAAATGTGCCCCACTGTCAAAGGAACATGACAGTGCTCACATTCTGGTTGAGGCTCTCGCTTTAAGATGAAAATATGTGTTAAAAAGTATGACGTATGCGAGAGCGACACAAGACAACTTCATCTCTCCTGCTCGTACGATAGGAGCTTGGTAAGAGAGGCTTGATATGATGAAGTCTGCAAGATCCCAAGACCATTGCCAACGGCCATATATGAAATTATTGATAACAAATTTAAAATCTTTATATGGCGTTAAAAATTCAAATAAGGAAAGATCTAAAGCAGACTTGGCAGCCGAGTCAGCTTGATCATTCCCTTTATTGTCCATATGACTGGGGAGCCAGCAAAGGACAATGTCTTTGCTGATTAACTCGTTAGATAATAGCAGACAATAAATGTCCGTTATTAATGGGTGGTCAAGCTGTTTGTTATTAATTACTTGCAGTGAAGACAAAGAATGAGAAAAGATAATGTGTTTTAAAACTGATGAGGATTGAATGAATCCAAGGCATTGAGAATAGCCTGGAGTTCAGCTGTAAAAATAGAAGCAGCAGGTGGTAGGCGAACAGAGATGGTCTCGGATGGCGTCACGGTAACCGAAGCTACCCGATCACCATCTTTCGATCCATCGGTGTAAATAGGAGCATAATCACCATACTTAGACCGTAACTCCCTAACACCGTTGAGCTAGTATCTCTCTTTTTATGCTGAGAAAGATAGAAATCAATCTTTGGCGGAGATATAGCCCAAGGTGGAGTCCTAAAGACAAGGGTATTCGCAATACTGTCGAGGCTGATACCAGGGGATGTATGCGAATACCGAATGATGGCACAACATTCGTCTTTACCAGATACAAATGCTCATGACGAGGTCTAAATATGGTGTTAAATGAAATATGATTTGGTAAAGATGCTATTTTCGTAGCATACTGCAGGGCCAGTTTATCACGTCTGAAGTGCAGTGAGGGCTCATGGGCCTCGACGTATAAACTGTCCACTGGAGATGTACGAAATGCTCCTAAACTAATTCTTGGTTGTGTATGGTGTCGAGCTCTTTGAGATAAGACTCGCGGGCATAATCGAGTTTTGATCTTATTAACGCTCGATATAATCTAAGCAAGACCTTACGGTCTGCTCCACAGTCAGTATTTGATAAGACTCTCAATATGTTGAGGTCTTTCAGACATTTCTTTTTTAGGCTTTTAATATGGGGATAAATGATAATTTCTTATCAAATATCAGTCCCAGAAATAATTTGATTTCATCCACAACTGGAAGGTGATTGCCATCCAAAAATAGTTCTGGGTCTGGATGCAAACCTCGTTTCTGACAGAAATGCATGCAGACAGTCTTGGATTTCGAAAAACGAAATCCATTTTCGGTTGCCCATTGTTGAAGTGAATTCAAACAAAGCTGCAACTTACGTTCGATTATCCGTATGTCTGTAGAACCATAGCACATCTGAAAGTCATCAACATAAAGAGCGCCGTTAGTACCTGGTTTAAGGCACGCTGGGATAGTATCAATTTTTATCGCAAAGAGTGTTGGAGATAAAATGCTTCCCTGGGGAACCCCATTTCCTGAGGAAATGGGTCAGATAATATTGATCCCAGTCGTACCTTAAATGACCTATCGTCGAGGAAATTTTTAATGAAGATAGGTAAGCGACCTCGTAGGCCGAGGTTATGGAGGTCGCGCATGATACCATGTTTCCATGTGGTATCACCAGATCGAAAAATATTGCAACTAAATGTTGGTCTGGATGAAAGCGTCCTTGACGAACGTTTCAAATCGAACGAGATGATCAAGAGTGCTCCCTTGGGACCGAAATCCACATTGGAGGTCTGTAATAAGGTTGTTGGACTCAAGGTACCAAATAAACCTTCGATTTATCAATCTCTCCATGGTTTTGCAAATACAGCTAGTTAAAGCGATCGGACGATAGTTAGTAGGATTCGTATGATCTTTACCCGGTTAAGGGATGGGAATTATTGTGGCTTCATGCCACGAAGGAGGAAAATTCCCATCAACCCAAACCCGTTTAAAAAGATCGAGTAAAGTTAGAAGTGTTGGATAAGGAAGATGTTTTAAAATTTGATAGTGTATTTCATCTGGACCAGTTGCAGTGTCCCGAGCTCGCTTTAGCGAATCTCGAAGCTCTGCGATGGAAAATGTATCATTATAGCATTCATCATTGCGGGACTTGAAATTAAGTTGCCTTTTCTCCTGTTGTTGTCTTACGCATCGAAAGGCATCGGAGGAGAAATTGGATGATGAATTATATGAAAATGTACTGGCCAAAGAATTTGCAATATCAGGAAATGTTGTTAAGGTGGTATTATCAATATTGAGATAGTTAACTGATAAAGCACTACTTTTACCTTTAATCCTACGAATAATATCCCATACCGACTTAGATGTGGTACGGGAATTGATCTTGGAGACATAACCTTGCCATGAAGATTTCTTTGCTTGACGTATGGTTCTACGGGCCTTCGCCCGGACCATTTGGTATGTCGCAATATTCTCCATGGAAGGATGGTTCTTTAATCGTCTCATGATACGACCACGCCCTTTCAGAGCGAATTTGCAGTCGTCGTCAAACCATGGTTTATTGAAACGTTTTGGTTCAGTCGTGGTTTTTGGAATCGCCTGCTCAGCTACATCTTGAAGAATTGAAGTAAATAAGACCATAGGCTCATCTGCATCTTCTAATCTTTTGCATCAAAGGTGAAGATACACAAAGATTCAAATAAAGCCCAATCAGCCTTATGCAACTTCCACCTCTGGGGTCTTTCGACCGGAGTAGGACCATTATTATCAATTACGATAGGAAAGTGGTCACTACCACAAAGATCTTCATTTACCCTCCATGTAAAATCCTGAAACGGGACCGGAGAGCAAATGGTGAGATCTAGGGAAGAAAAAGAAGCTGTGGCAGGATGTAGATAAGTATGCGAGTCATCATTTAATAAACACAAATTATTAATGTTAATGAAGTCCGCTATTTGTTTACCTCTGTTGTTATCATCTGGACTACCCCCAGAGGGAATGATGACCATAGAAATCATCCGTAATAATAAACGGGAGAGGAAGTTGTGCAACAAGGTCATCAAGATCTCTGGAATAAAGATGAAAACTTGGTGGAAGATATATAGAGCAGATTGTTATAGGAATATGCAAAGTCACCCTAACTGCAACTGCCTGTAAAGGCGAGTTGAGAGTGACCTTACTCTGAGGGATATCTCCATTCAGAATAATAGAAACACCCCCATGAGCTCTACCATCACCAACTGCGTGATGATGGCAACCAACAAAATGTCTAAAAGACAAAGTGTCAGAATTCCGTAAAAAGTTTCCTGTAAACAAATAGCTAAAGGATTGTATTTTTGAATTAAAAGTTGGACTTCATTAAAATTTGGTTTTAAACCACGACGTTTCCATTGAATAATGGAATTTACCATTGTCAGGGATAGTTAATTTTTGACGGTTTACCGACGGGGTCCTTATGGACCTTTATGGTAACACCGTCCATCAGATCATCCCCATATCGATTGTGCAGAGAGACAGGGTTTTGAGAACCCTTTTTGTGTAGGTGGAATACCCTTTGGCTGAGATCCCGAAACAATAGTACTGGACTCAGGAGTGACAGCTTCGGGGACAGGCGATGGGCGTGACGCCTTGCCGTTCTGGGACGAAGTGTTAGGAATAATCCCAACAGCTTCAAAAGGAGGCAAGGAAGATCAACCCTCGCCTGGCAAAGAATTAGTAATCGTGATCGATCTTTGACTTGTTTGAGCGGAGCTCGATACCCCTATATTATGATCTGATAATATGCACATTTTCCCCTTATCTGGCCAGATTATATCTGTCTGAGAAGAGATGCTTCTGGAAGATACTTTAACTGCGCCTGCAAAAGACTTCCCTTGAGATTGAACGGAAAATAGGACAGTTAGATCTACTGTAAGAATATGGTCTTTAAGACCATATTGTGTCTTTGGGAAAATTGTTAAAAACAACTATTTTTATAAAGTCAAATTCACATGCACCTAGTGCACTGAATGAAAAGCTATACATAAAAAACAAGTGATGTTTTGGTAAAATTCTAACCACTGTCAAAATATTCGTCAAGTCCTACCTGTTATTTAACCTATGGTTTGAAGACCATATAAGGAGTATCACCTGATTGTAGTGGTGAGAATTGTAAGGCTTTATTCCATATTTGGAATGGAATTTAGGTTCAAAGTTAATCTTGAGCCTGCAGGAACTGGGGGATATAAAATAGGGGGTAGAGCGGGATTCGTTGGAAACTCACCCAGATATTCTAGCAGCCATTATCTGTTGAGAACAAGGGACCTGTAAACTTGTTAGCTTGACAATAAAGTTCTTATACCTTAAACACTGAGGTATTAGTTTACGACCACAAGACACAACAAGAAGAAGTCCTAAAAATACCAGTAGTACTACAGTGTTGATTTGGAGCCATGAATTCCAGGGACAGATAGAATTAGCCAAATTTTATTTTTGTGAGTATCTCTTTTCGATTTTTCACTAATTTCTATCTGTAATAATGGCTGAAGAATTTTATAGAAATTTAGGTGCCCATTTGACAGGTTTGTCTTCCTCAATTTCCACGAATTCGGTAGCTAATATAATTGAACCGTATAAAGGGGATCCAAAACAATTTAAAGAATGGATAAAAAATATTGAAAAATACTGTGTTCTCGCAACAGTACCTGAAGACCGGATAAAGTTAGTCGCTTTTCAATCAAGTAGGGGGGTCGTAAGTCATTTTATTCAAAGAAAAATGATGGCAGATGCCAATTTAACGTGGGATGTATTGAAACAAGATTTAATTAACACGTTTTCGGAAATTACGGACACACAACAGGCATTGGCAATTCTAGCAAAAATCAGACAAAAACCCGAAGAAAACGTGCAAGTTTTTGCTGAAAGAATTCTATCTCTAGCCGCTGAAGCATTTCCAGGTTATGCCGGACAGCGAGAATTTGATAGGCAATTAATTAATTTCTTTGTCGACGGACTTCAGCTCGAAAATATCAAAACAAAAATTTTACGAGACGACTCGCAGACTTTCGTCGCTGCCGTAGATTTGGCCAGCCAAGAACAAAATATTAGGAAAAGATTTGCGTTAAGATTAGGCGGACAACACACACGCGTATATACAAATAGCGAACATGAACCCATGGATGTTGATTATGTAAGAAACCGCACGTGTGGAATATGTTTTCGTCGTGGTCATGTAAGCCGCGAATGCAGAAAAAAACGAGGTGTAAACGAGGTTAAGACGAGTTTTCAAGGAAAAACGACGTGTTGGTTTTGTGGTGTAGAGGGACATTTTAAACGGGACTGTAGGAAATTTGATGACTATCTTAAATCAAACTCAAGATATAAACGACGGGATAAGTCAGTGAAGCCTAAAACTCCACATAAATCGGGAAACTAAGATACTCTTTTCGGGGGGCTTACGGGAAGAGTAGATATAAAAAGCCCTTCTCTGGTATAAATGTTTCGGGTTGTTCAAGTTCATGTTTGATTAAAATAGAAAAACGAAATTTTCGACCATTAGTTGACACCGGGGCTCAAGTATCTTTAGTTAGTAAGCAGGTATATGATTCTTTAAAATATAAACCAAAATTGGACAAAAGTAAAATTATATTACAGTCAGTAAATGGACTTGAACTTAAATTGGTCGGTTCTGCAAATTTGGAATTTCTAATTAAGGGTAAAAAGTTAAGACACGTGTTTCATGTTGTTTCCAATATGAATAGAAACGTAATTTTAGGTCGGGATTTTCTCGTTTCTCATGGCTGTAGGCTTTTCTTTGATTTAGGATGTATGAAAATTGGAAAAATGTATGTTTCCTTGGATAATGACGCAGAAATATCTTCTGTTTTGCGAATAGCAAACGATGTAATTTTAAAACCACAGACAAGGTACATCGTTCATGCGAAATTGAAGAGACATAGTTACGACAGTAGGCAAGATGTCTTCATGGTTGAACAAGCAACTAAAGGGTTTGTGAGTAGCGAACCGGGACTTATGGTCAGCAATTCTTTGTTCAGCATGGAACGTGCGAAGACTTTTGGTAAAAGAATCCCAGTCTTTCTTGTAAACGGTACGAACAAAACGTTTCGATTAAAAAGCGGATGTGTTATTGGTCGTGCTGTCAATGCGTTTGACAGTACGATAGCGTCTGTGGATGAGGTTTTACAAGGTGCTTCGCAGTGTACTAATGCTAATTTAAATGAAAAATTTGCTAAAATCAATGTGCCAGATATGGAACGCGTTAAGTTATTTAATCTTCTGAGGAAAAATCATGATTTATTTGCGATCAGTGACTCCGAGTTAGGACATACCGATACTGTAAAAATGACTATTGACACAGGTAACCATTCCCCCATCAAACAGCGGGCATATCGTACTCCATTGACGTCTAGACCCGTTGTTAATGAGGCTATCGACGACATGTTACGTAATAATATCATAAAAGAGAGTAACAGTCCTTGGTCATTTCCTATTGTCTTAATAGACAAGAAGGATGGAACAAAAAGATTTTGCGTTGACTTTCGGAAGCTTAATAAAATTACTAAAACCGTCAGTTGGCCCCTACCCCTCATTGAGGACATGTTAGGGCGATTAGATAAATCAGAATACTTCACAACTCTCGATATGAAATCAGGGTATTGGCAAGTTTTGTTCGATGAAAAAGATAAGGAAAAAACAGCGTTTGTATGCCATAGAGGGTTGTTTGAATTCAATGTTATGCCATTTGGAATTAACAATTGTCAAAGTATTTTCTCGCATTTAATGGCACGGGTTCTTAAAGGACTTGAAGATTTTGCAATAGCATATATCGATGATATACTAATTTATTCTTGTTCAAAGCGAGAACATTATGAAAATATTAAGCTTGTATTTGATCGATTGCGACAACATGGGTTAAAATTAAAACCCTTTAAATGTAATTTTTTTCAACAAGAAACTAAATATTTGGGTTTTGTCATCACTCCTCAAGGAATTAAAACAGATCAGGATAAGGTTTGTGCTATTAAGGGTATGGATCAACCTCGTACAGTAAAAGAAGTTAGGAGTTTTATGGGAATGTGTAGTTATTATAGACGCTTTATTCCAAATTTTTCTACCATTGCTGAACCTTTAATCAAATTAACGAAAAAATATGCAAAATTTAAATGGACATCTGAATGTCAAACTACTACTACTACTACTTGGTGTTTAACGTCTGCTTCCACAACTGCTTTTGAATCTTTAAAAGAGAGTTTAACGACGGTGCCGTTATTAGCTTACCCAGATCCTAATTTACCGTATATCCTTTATACTGATGCAAGCGAAACATCTATAGGCGCAACGTTAGTGCAGGTGCACGAGGATGGAAACGGAGGAAAAGTCGAACGCCCAATTTACTTTTTGTCACACAAGTTGTCAAAGTCTCAGGTGAAGTGGAGTGTTGTAGAACGTGAGGCTTATGCCATCCATTACGCGTTACAAAAGTTGGATTATTATTTACATAATGCCAAATTTACGATTCGAACTGATCATAAGCCGTTGCAATATCTTTTGGAATCACCTATGCAAAATAAGAAAATACAGTTATGGGCATTGGGGATCGCGGGATTTAATTGTAAGATTGAATATGTACCCGGAAAACAAAATTCTATAGCTGATCTTCTCTCTCGAGTTCCATCAAAACAAGAGGCAAATGATAATAACTCTGCCGGTGAAACAATCGAACCGCGCACTAGTGATAATATGTTTGAGATTAGTGCATTCAATTCAAATGAATTCGTTCCACATAATTATGCGAAATGTACTGTTCCGGATAAAGATCTGCCGGATAAAATAGAGTTAAATGTGGATAATTTTGACATAGAAAAGGAACAAAATGACGATCCGGAAATTGTATCTATTATTAAAAAACTAAAGGCAAATACAGGTGGTAATAAGACCAAAAATAGATTTCTGCTTATAGACAAAGTATTATATTTCATCTCCTGTCCTGATGATGACCCAACACTGAGGTTATACATACCTCAACACCTTCAAAATACTGTTATACAACAATATCATGACAATAACGGACATTTGGGCATAGATAAAACACACGATACCATAAAAAGACATTATTATTTTCCAAACATGTATGTCCGTATTCATAATCATGTAAATGAATGCGTGTTGTGTCAATCGAGGTCTTTAACTAAACAAATTCCATCTATGCAGTTCTATGATATACCACCTTATGCTTTTGCGAAGATAGGGTTAGACTTATCGGGGCCGTATCCGACAACACTTTCGGGGAACAAATATATAATTAGTTTTATTTGTCATTTTTCGGGTTATGCGGAGGCCTTTGCAGTAAAAAGTAAATCTGCCGAGAATGTCGCCCACTTACTTATAGAGGAAATTTTCCCTCGATATGGTGCACCGTTAGAATTGGTTACAGACAACGGTAGCGAGAACGTCAATAGGATAATGGAGAAAACACTTAAAGAATTAAATATTAAACACGTCCTTACGTCGTTTTACCACCCACAAGCGAACGCGCGTGTTGAGCGCATGCACCGCACGATGCACGACATATTATCTAAAAAGATCGCTGAAAGTTATAACACTTGGGATTTATACTTAAATCAAACTTTGGCCGCTATTCGATTTAATGTCAATGAATCTACAAAATTTTCTCCTTTTTACTTGTTGTATAATCGCGATCCTGTATTGCCATTGGACAACATTTTGAAACCTCGAAGGAAATATTTGGGAACCGATCCTCACGAAATAGCGTTGCAAAATCAGCATAAGGCTTTTCTTTTGGTTCACAAGAGGTTAAGGAAAACCCAGCGTAAAAACGCTGAATATGTGAATAGAAATGCAACTGACGCCCTTTTTAAGGTGGGTGACCCAGTGTATTATAAAAACCATCTTCGAAAACACAAATTACAGGAAAGATGGACACCATATTATCGGATAATTGAACAAACGTCACCGGTCTCCTTTATAATACATAATCAATTAACAGGCCGAACTACAAAGTCAAATGCACAAGATCTGCGTTTAGCAAAACTTGATAATTGGCAAATTCCGGAAAAACAATCCGATAAGGAAAAGTTGCTACGAAAGGCACAATATGTTGAAGATCCATCGAGTTCCGATTCTAGCTCAGAAAACGAAACCAGTGAGCCCGATGATGATGTACCATTGGCACAACTGGCTACACGATTTAGGCGGGAAAGATCGGAAAGCGCGTCGGACGGGGAAGATGTTCCATTAATGGAATTATCCAAGCGTCTGAAGGCTCGTGATGATCAAGATACTGAAAATGTTAGGGACACGAATAGCTTGTCATCTAGTGGTAGTGACACCTCTGATGATGAACGCAACATAGATGCGGATGTCCTTGAATGTGATATAAAGAGCGATGGTAAATTAAAACCTGAAAAATCGCCGAACAAAAAAACGAAACAGTTGTTAAAACTGATTGCCAGTATGCTATAATATTTGATTTTCTTACGTTAATGATTAATTAACTGAGTCGATTTTTAGTTAGGAATGCCAAAAACAGTTGTGTTGTTCCAAAAACGGTTGGGTTACTAAAATTCGTAGACTTACTAGACTCACGATTTCCCTTGAATGAAATGTTACTCCGTTGTGTAGACTGTAATTATGTTTCATAAAACTAGCAAATCATTCGGATAAAAAACTTTAGACATTCTTTCGGAAACCTCTACTCATGATCATCAATAATTATACAATTACTAAATTACCTCTAAAATTATAGAATTGCACGGGCAATTTCTATGCAAGGGTTAATTTATTTATGAGTTACAAAATTTGAGGTACTTAGAGAAAGACAAACCCTGACCTTTATGTTATTATATCATAATAATTGTTGGTTCAGCACTTGTAATTCTCATTGGCTGTATCTGTTGCTATAATTGCAACCCAAAATTTAAGAAATTCGTAAGTCATTATTTTAGTATGAAACAATGTGGATATCGTCCTGAGGTCAGTACAAGAGAAGAAATGGCTCTATCAAGAAGAGGCGAGTTAACAACTAATGGGAATGAATCAGCAACCATCTCGCCACAGACCACCGTTGCTCAATCAACGTCAGTACTTGGTACACCTACTTCGTCGTCAATAACTACGACTATTCCTGCCGCTACTGGTAAAAGGATTCCAAAGGAAAGGAAATTAGTGGAGAAATTACCTCCCGACTTTATTCTGCCCGATATAAATGAAATTTTCCATGTGACTTCATAAGAAGTGTTGTGTTAAACAGTCATTCACGGAATGTGTGTAATTCATACAACTTTTGTTTTTTGGGTGAATATCCTACTAATCAGTGACTGTTTGTGCGCGCATCTGTCGACAGCTTTTATATAATATTCCTATTGCGCTTATATAATATATCCATATTATACTTGTATCTATATAGACATATATATCCAGTACACATTGTTCGGTAGCTGTGTTGTGTATCAAACTGTCATTAACAATTAAACATGGTGTAACTTTTCACCTTTTGTGGTAACCAGAAGTCAAATATGTGACCCTACTCGTGTAGACTGAGTGTATATTATCAAACAAACTATGGAGGTCAACTTCATTAGGTCACATATTATACAATGTGTGTTGTAGCAGGACTTTATTCATATCATTTGATAACGGAATGATTAGTTGTTTCTGGAATGTGAACTGGACTTAAAGGATGCCAACCGATGAACGTTTAACAACAGTTGTGTCGTGTTTTACTATACTTGTGTAGTAGTGTGAACTGTTAGCGCGTTTAGGACACTTCAAGAATAAAAAACTTTTTGAATTTGACTTAGTTTTTAAAAGTGAAACGTTATCATATGGAAATAATTTTATGCATGAAATTTTATTATATTGATGTAATCCTATGTTTCTTTGCTAAGGTTTCCTTGTTCTCCCGTTTCCCTTACTCCCCTTAAGACCTATATATTTTTTTTTTTATTACATGTTTTTACTATGGTAAGAACATGTCTTTAGTGGGGGAAGACCATATTGTGTCTTTGGGAAAATTGTTAAAAACAACTATTTTTATAAAGTCAAATTCACATACACCTAGTGCACTGAATGAAAAGCTATACATAAAAAACAAGTGATGTTTTGGTAAAATTCTAACCACTGTCAAAATATTCGTCAAGTTCTACCTGTTATGTAACCTATGGTTGGAAGACCATATAAGGAGTATCACCTGATTGTAGTGGTGAGAATTGTAAGGCTTTATTCCATATTTGGAATGGAATTTAGGTTCAAAGTTAATCTTGAGCCTGCAGGAACTGGGGGATATAAAATAGGGGGTAGAGCGGGATTCGTTGGAAACTCACCCAGATATTCTAGCAGCCATTATCTGTTGAGAACAAGGGACCTGTTAACTTGTTAGCTTGACAATAAAGTTCTTATACTTTAAACACTGTGGTATTAGTTTACGATCACAAGACACAACAAGAAGAAGTCCTAAAAATACCAGTAGTACTACACTACTTGCTTTCGAGCATCATAATATGATATTTTGCGCTCAGACATTACCTGTTGAATTCTTTTTTCTTTTTGCCATTTTGGACATTCGCGAGAATAAGCAAAGTGCTTACCCTTGCAATTGAGACAACACAATTCCGCCTGGCTGGTAGCGCTTTCGTGGCCATCATAACCACAACGAGCGCAAGTATCCTTGCCTCTACAGACGGTCTTGCTATGTCCAAATTTCTGACATTTGTTTGTAACATCTTAGTGGGTATGTTAAGATAACCTGCCTTGAGGGTCTTAGGAATGTCGGGACGATTGAACGCGAGGATATAGGTGCTCGTAGGAATCACCTTTTCTCCTCGGCGTACACTAACTCCTTTAACATGTGACACGCCTTGAGAAGAAAGGTATTCGACCATTTCTTCCTCACTGCTGCCTTCAAGATCCCGACAGCGAATTACACCTCTACTGGCGTTCAATGACCTATGTGGTGAAACCTTGATAGGTATGCCTGCTAAGGATATTGATTTAAGCAGCATGGTAGCATGCTGTTCCTTAGCATTCTATTAAGAGAGTTCCATTTTTGAGTTTCTTAATAGCCTTGGGCTCACCAGCCAAGCCAGCAATGCCCTTGGGTATTAAAACAGGTGACACTTTTGAAAGGTCTGTAGAGGGACTCTCAATTAAGAGAAACCTCGGCCATGCCTTTAAATTTTTCTTTGGGTTATTAAATAAGTTAGAAACATCCTCTGTATTCGGACGTTTCTGTTTTTTATTTATTGGGGTTGGGATTGGGAATCCATGAATAATTTTTTTTTTGATTCACCCCTCGTCGTCCCCCCAGGTTACTGCCCTGCCTACCAGGGGGAGGACTAGCACGGATATCCGGCGCGTTGCCTCAGGGCTCGACGAGGGGTATATCCAAGCCAGAAAGTAATACTTTCTAACTTTCTAAATACTTGTCTAACCTGCTATGCAGGATGTACTAAGGACACAAAGGTAGATAATTGCTGAGTATCAAAAACAACAAAGCAAATAAGATAAACGTACATCCTGCAGAGCTAAAACGACCAAAGCCGATAGATCAGAGTGGGCCACTCTGACCTCCGGTCTAGGTGAACCATGGGCCAAAGTAATGTGTTGCAAAGAAAGGGCTCGCAAGCCAAATCCCCATTCAATTACCAGGATTCCACTCTCCACCGACACGGGTCTCAACGGACGGCAAACACGTTGCTCCATCACAGGGATCTTTTTAGTCGCCTCTTACGACACGCAGGACATACGAAGAGTATATTCTTATCACCCCCTACACCCCAGGGGGGAGTTCCCAGAGGAAGACCATATCACCAGCCTTCTAGGCTGAGAGGCCGGGAAAGAAATACCATTCGGACATCATTTAGTAGGGGGTAGTGTTATTTTACAAATGTTGATGTTCAAATTCGGGGCCCCCTTCAAAAGTTGTAGTTACCCTATTCATGTATGAATATATTCTTTTTATTTCTTTTTGACCGCTGTACCCCCTCCTCCCCCCCCCTGCAATACCCCCTGAAGATAGCGGAGGTTAAACTGAAGGTGGTAATTTAGATTTCATTAAAAATTTTCATTATTTTCCCTGCATAAATCTCATCTTAACTCTAAATTAGGATTTTTGGGGTCGCTGAGTTCATTAGTTATGTTAAATTTTAGATTTGAAAATCCAAAATGGCGGAAATCCAAGATGGCGGTAATATTTCCATAAATTCAATACGTGTTGATATTTTCTCAGTGTTAACGACCTGTCTAACATTTTACTGTAACATTTTCTTGTCTATGAAACTTTTTATGTATAGTTAAATATATTTGTCTTTATATGATCATCGACAGCAGTTTTATAAGTGTGATTTACATTGATTTTTTACATGTTTTTATTATAACAAAGGGAGAAGATGACCCGGCCCCTCTTATCACGACAGCGGTTTTATAAATGTGGTTTGGATTGACTTTTAAATACATAAGGATTTTTTATTTCGTGTGTTAACCAATTGTATGTTTTTACCAACTATCAAACACATGAAGTGTAAATAACTTAATTTAATCAATCTGTCGATAATATCATATAATATGTATTGGACGTTAAATCTGTAATAAACAACAACATTTGTTGCTTCCGAATACAACCAAAACTGCACTAGGTGTAGTTATTCCTGAATTTAATATCAATATATCAAAAAGGCCATCCATACTGCAGAATAAAAGGCAATGTCCGCAGCTCTTGAGTGGCTTATGTGATCCACCATTCAAAGAGCAATCATGGTGTCAGATTCCTTTAGCAGCATAAAGTCAATAATACATGATAAAACAACATCTAGACCAGACATTGTTCAGAATATTCGAGCGAGTGTTTATTCCCTCCGAAAGAAAAATAAAACCGTAGAATTTACATGGATAACATCCCATATTGGCATACCAGACAATCTGGCTCGATACCGAAGACATCATTTTACCCTTATAATGGTCAGTCTGTGCCTTACTTTGTCTAACGATCATTTGGAATAAATCGATGAATGTGAACTTCATTTCATTTTGTCATTTGTTTCTTCGTCAGTTTCATTAGGTGACTTTAATAACACTTAAAAATCAAATATCCCCTACTTTTTTTAATAGTATATATATCAAGTTTCATTGAAATCGGTTAAAATTGTGACCTGTAGTGTGTTCATAAACAATTCTGGACGGACAGACAGACATGGGCGACGACAATATACGTCCACATGAAAATGTGGGCGTATAAAAATACCAAATGATTATAAACATTTTATTGACTCTTTCAAGATCTACAATTTAGAGATGGAAATGAAACTGTCCTCGAAGGAAATGAAGAGAATTTTAAGAAGTGTGTACTTCTTTTTTTATTCTACCTCGCTGCTGTATAACCATTTAATCACAGGCACTTGAAGGAATTAAAATAAAACTTCTTACTACTGCCTGACAATATTAATAGTATATAGAACGTACCCCATCCGTCATCCTTGTTTAGACTTGTTGACGACATTTCGTCTGCAATCATCTCACGATACTCAATAGTTGTAACACTTACCGTCATTTTTATTGCCAAAGAGACTTTATTTGATCATTATTCAGCTGGTCATTTTACAGTGTTATCAATTACAAATCAAACATAAAGCGCTATCACTAATCGACGAGCAACTTCGTGAAACCGGAAGTAACACAAAATGAGGTCAAAGGAATTCCCTTTTTTTGTTAGCAAGTCTAGATCACCCATTCCCTTCATTTATTATTCATTATACCAACAATGTTTGCTTAGGGAGTGTGTGATCTAGACTGCATCAAAACAAAACCATGCGTGTTTGTTAGTTGAAAATGAAAAATGTCCCTGGTACCAGAGCAAAGCCAGGCTTTTGAAATTATAAAAACAGGCCACAATATTGTTGTAACGGGTCAGGCAGGTACTGGCAAGAGTATACTTGTAAAGGAAACATACAAACGTATTAGGTGCCAAAAAAAGTTGAAAAGTTGCTGTGACTGCGAGCACTGGCATAGCAGCCAGAAATTTTACAAAGAAAATGGCACAACTTTACATCACCTGACAGGACTGAATTTTCAAAGTAGGCCTAATGTTGTTACTTTGAAAAATGCATGAAACATGTAAGTATGGCCGTTGTCTAGGTCATATGTTACTTTGTTATTTTCAATTCTGTTTTAAATTTCAAATTTATATTTTAATTCTCATTAATGATTGGTTGATAAGTCGAGGCAGACATCAATTAACTTGTCAGTCAAATTATGACAGACAGGCAACTAAAGTGGTTGATCTGTTAAATCTTTTCTATTGTTTTAAATGCCATAAGTCTAGAATTATAAGTTGTTAAATTGTTGCTGTTAATTATTGGCTCCCGAAATAAAGTGTTGAAGATCCATTCCAAGAATCTGTTGTCATTTCTGATACTTAAAGAACACACGTCGACGAGATACATTCCCTGAAAGTCGATTGGTGTTATATGGTGGAGAAAGCGGACAGAGTAAACAAAATTGTCTACTCTTGATTTGGGTACAGCTAAGCGAGATAAATTGTAAACATATTTAGAAGAAGAAAGGGTGGATATCAACTTTATTCTTCCTTCACAAGCAGTATCAGCAATAAGAAGTCTGAATCAACTACCAATGTCTTGGAGTCTCAAACAGGATAGGGGTTCTACGGAAATCAGCTTTAAATTGGGTTTCTCAGAAAATTCATTACCCAGTCCAGAAAAGAAATATCGTTCTTTTGCCAAAAGACAAAGGGTTAGACAGCGACAGCTAGAATAATTTGCTAAGAAGGATGCCCAAAAAGCACAGATGTCTGTGGTCTCAGTAAAAAGGATGTGGGTGTCCAAAATACTCCCGATACTAAAGATGTGGCTGTTGAGAATAACCCTGTGTTAATGGTGACAAGAGAAACAATGTGTCATCCTGCCAATATCCATGATAAAGGTTGTCAAATAAATTTTGACAGTGAGGCAGCGATGAAAGATGTTTCAAGTTTTAGTGCCAAAAATACCAACAGTCAAGACCATCGATATGTAGGAATTTGTTCAACAAATCAACTTGTACAAGTGTCCGACAAGGTGCTTAGACAAAGGGTTAAGAACACAAAACAAGAATACCTAATTCACTGGAAGAATTGTCCAGCAACTTCGAATTCTTGGGTTCTAGAGGAGGAACTAGATTATAGTGCTCAACAATACATAAATGTGAATTCAAATAGAATACAAGAACCCAAATTACATTTACCTGATGAAAACATTAACCAGTTCAGTTTACAAGAACATCATTTAAGGCCTTATAGGCCTCCTATGTTTAAAAATAGACATTATTATCATGAAAAAAAATGATAGATTATGTTACTTTGATTAATCGAAAAATTGTATTAATGTTTAAAACATGGGGTCATATTTTGGTTTGAAGACGGGGAGATATATGGCCGATGTCTAGGTCATATGTTATGTTGTTATTTTATTATTTAAAATTCTGTTTTAAATTTTAAATTTATCTTTTAATTTTCATTAATGGTTGGTTAATCAGTGGATGCAGACATCAATTAACCTGTCAGTCAAATTATGACAGACAGGCAACTAAAGTGGTTGATCTGTTAAATCTCTTCTAACATTGTTTTAGATGCCTTAAATCTTAATCCTTCGATAAGCATATGTTTATGTCAACAGTTTGTAAGTAACTGATTTGTATAAATAGATAAATATATATGCTAGATGGTTAGTTGTAGAGACCAGCTTAGGGAACATACTAGTTGGCGGTCCGATATAGAAAATTATAAGTTGTTAAATTGTTGCTGTTAATTATTTGCTCCTGAAATAAAGTGTTGAAGATCCATTCCAAGAATCTGTAGTCATTTCCGATACTTAAAGAACACACGCCGACGGGCTACATTCCCTGAAAGTCGATTGGTGTTATAAGCAATAAAATAATTATCTAGAATGGACACGTTTACTTTATTTTACGTATGTGTATATATTTATTAAATCCATTATATTTTTGATTGATTAAATTATCCAAAGCATGTTACATACCAATAACAATATTCAGCTGTCATTCAGACTTTCGTAATTCACGGTCATCTGTGACAGTCAAATTTATTTTTAGTAACATGCCTTATGACCAATCAAAAATAAGGGCTTCTTCAAGGCGATGTCATTGACCTCATTTTGTTATTTCCGGTCTCACGAAGTTGCTCGTCGATAAGCGATAGCCCTTCAACAAGTTTGATTTGTAATTAATAACACTGTAAAATGACCAATTTAATTACATCGGAAGGTGAACAATGATTAAATATAGTCTTGTTGGCAATACAACCGACAGGAAGTGTTAGAACTAGTGAGTATTGTGAGATGATTGCAGACGAAATGTCGTCAACAAGACAAAACAAAGACGGATGCACTATCTTCTATATACTATAATATATATAAAGTCAGGTAGCAGTAAGAAGTTTTATTTTAATCCCTCCATGTGCCTGTGCATTTAATCCAGATAAAAACTTATATTACCTTCTAAAACCATCTTTGTGGCAATAGCAGTTGGCAAACCGACTGTTTTAGCCATAGCTGAATAACCATTGACATCACCATATGAAACTAGATTATACTGACGTCTTTCTAATGTTTGATCTGGCCATTTAATTTCTACGTCATGATGCATTAACAGCATGTCACGTTCAATTAGACCTTCAGTATGAAAATACGATATATTACTTCAAAATCTTTACAATTTACAGTTTAGTCTAAAATCCATGAAAAAAAGAAAATCTAGAATTAAAATAAATTTCATCCAACACATATCAGGTACCCATAATATCAAACACGCTCGCTGCAATATACGTCCACATTCCTGCTTTGATTGATATGTTACGTTTTAAAATGAAGAGAATGGAATATGAATGATGTTACTTTTACTTAAAATTTCCGTAAAAATTGTTAGTCAGTTTACCATCAGTTTGCTCATCTTCTTACGCCAGGAAATGATGTTAATTTAACGTAAAGTTTACGTCATCTTTTACGTTATATTTACGTCATTTTCTGACGCAAATCTAACGTCAAGTTTACATCATTTTTGGACATAAATCTAACGTAAAGTTTACGTTAGATCTACGTCAGAAAATGACAAAAACTTTACGTTAGATTTGCGTCAGGAAATGACGTAAACTTTACGTTAGATTAACGTCATTTCATGACACTACATTATCGTTAAGAAGATGCGCAAAATATGATAGTAGTCTGACAAACCATTTTGAGGTAAATCTGACGTAAATATAACTCCAAATCTAACCGACCATTTTATGGAAATTAGGGTTATGATCCTCAGAGTAAGATGTTGGCTCAACTAACCTGCAGACCGGCAATTGGTACACGCATTGACTGAGAATCAGGATTTCAGAGCAGAACAGTAGGACTTTAAACTCCATTTCATTTCATTGTATATCTAACAATGAATTTTAAAATTTACATCACTTTCTTTTGTAAATCCTTAATGAATATGTAAAAATATAACCCTTGAAATGTTAACAGTCAACCAATAGCCTTTTGAAATCGCAAATTCATATAATTAAAACAACAAGTCGATATAATATCTAAATTTTATTCAAAAAATAAATATAAAAAATACAATTGTTAATAGTGATCATACATCGTGAAGTGGTGATAATTGATAAGAATACAAACATGGCGACCATAAACAAACCATAACATTTACAACAAATATTAAAATAGTATCATTAAAATGGAGAAAATTAATTAGCACTGTAAAGGAAATCCCCATTCCCACTCCCAAATCAGAAATATGAAAACAAAATTAGAATTGACTACATAATAACTAGAATGTAAGATTTAGATAAAGAACTAGCCTTTCTTGCTATAATAGTTCGAAAGTAGATAATGTAAAACGAATAATTTGAAAATTTCATTCAAATTACTCATTGCAAGCGAAGATTTCACTTTTGGCAGACGTGTGCAATAATTTCAATAATTTCAACCACCATACTGGTTGATCGAAGCCAAATTTCAGCCCTCCATATTTGATTAAATCAAAGTATCGCTGAAAGGTTCTTATCTATTTAATGTTAATGAAATCTGATGCCATCGAGAGTTGATTAAGGCCTGTATGAGTTAATTAATGCCTAATTAAAGACCTGCAATAGGCAGATTTAGCTCTTTCATAATGCATGTTTCGTAATATATAATTCCCTAACTTTGAAAATAAGGTATAAACGTAAATAGACCAATTACATATGTGATAGAATTCGTTAGAAACATTACAAATATAATTTTAACACATATCTTTGATATGTTGATTTTCAATTCCGGGCCCGTATCTACAGGGGGGCGTGAGGGGGGGGGGAAAAATGCTCCCCCCCCCCGCCCGCTCAGAAATTTCTAACAGTCATAATAGTATACACAGTTCCTTATATTAACCTAAAAAAGCTTCTTTTTTTTTTGTTTGAATACTTATTTTAAAATGCTTATTAGACGCATAGTTAACAACATAGCATGATGATTACAACAGTCTGTTAGAATGACCTTTTCGAAAATTTCCTCAAAATGTTCGCCCCCCTACCGAAAGGTAATACCCCCCCCCCCCCCCGCTTGATGGTGTCTAGATACGGGCTTGTTCAATTCACTGATACAACTCAGTGAAAAAGAGTAGGGGATATTTGATTTTTAAGTGTTATTAAAGTCACCTAATGAAACTGACGAAGAAACAAATGACAAAATGAAATGAAGTTCACATTCATCGATTTATTCCAAATCCAAATGATCGTTAGACTAAGTAAGGCACAGACTGACCATTATAAGGGTAAAATGATACCCGGGGTCAAACAGCAAAGTTACCACAGCATCACAACAAAGTCAGTAACGGGTAAATCCTCCTCTGTTTGCCAAACAAGCATTGATCCGACGTGGCATACTCCTAATGAGACGTCTAAGGTCATTTTGGTTCAGATTGTCCCATTCCTGTTGCAACACAGCAGCAAGTTCTTGGACATTGGCAGGACGTTGTTGACGTTGACGTAACATCTGTCCAAGCATGTCCCAGACATGCTCGATGGGGGAGAGGTCGGGACTCAGTGCTGGCCAAGGTAATGTGGTGATGTTCTGTTGTTGGAGGTAACCTGTAACGATCCTGGCCCTGTGACATCTTGCGTTGTCATCCTGGAAGATGAAACGGCGGCCATGACGTCGTGCGAACGGCACAACATGGACTGCCAAGATGTTGTCCCGGTAGTACTGGCCTGTACTGTAACACGCCCTGCAAAAACATGTAAAGCCGTTCTTCCAGTAACAGTGATGCCTCCCCACACCATAACAGAACGACCCCCAAATCGATCATGTCTGATGACGTTAACGTCTTGGAAGCGCTCGTTTCGACGACGCCACACCCTCCTACGTCTGTCCAAAAAATCAACAGTGAACCTTGACTCATCTGAAAACATCACATTGCTCCAGCGTCGATTATTCCAGTGTTGACGATCCCTACACCAACGACGTCTTGCCTGAATGTGATGATCTCTCAAACAAGGGATCATGCGAGGACGTCGGGCGCGAAGGTGACCCCTATGCAGACGATTCCAAATCGTCTGGCCACTCACACTCACGCCAGTGTCTGTTTGAAGACGAGCGCTGATCTGATTTGCTGTGATGACACGATTTCCCAAGGCCAAGGTACGGATAAATCGATCCTGGGCTTGAGTCTTCGCCCTTGGTCGACCTGAGCGTGGTCTGTCCTGTACAGATTGTGTATCACGGTATCTGGACCATAGCCTGCTTATGACAGACTGAGAAACATTCATCGTCCGCGCCACAACCGCCTGTGTTGTGCCGATCTGTAGCATGCCAAGGGCACGTAACCTTTCATTTTGGGTGAGCCGACGCATATCAAAATTTGTTTTCTGGTCACTAAAACAATTAAACTGATGTTTCCACCCTGGAATTCAATGCCACAATGACTGTAACATTCAAAGTCAGAGTCGTGCAAATCTTGGGTTGGACCCCCATGATGATCCCAAGCATCACCTCCATTCCATGCGGTAGCTATTGGTGCGTTGGGGCGTCACATGTAACTGGAAATGTTTCTTCTGTTAGGTTCTATAGTGACTTTTATCGTAGTCATTTGCATATTTTAGTATTATGCCCCCAAAATCAAATATCCCCTACTTTTTTTGAATAGTATATTTTAGGCCTACTGCTTGTGATGTAAAGATATGGTCTACATTCTGGTGTGTTTTGTGCGACCATAGATAGATAAATACATGTATATTGGTTCGGTACATAATTAAAAAGTCTTTATTTCTTTGACATTTGGAGAGTCTCGTAGACGAGTGCTCTGAAAAATGTGCTTTCGATCATGAGGACTGTTACTGAGTTCAGTGGCATGGAGAACGCATCACTTGAGCGCCACAGAGAACGCATCACTTAGTTTTTCCTATAACAAAATGGTCCTGTAAACAAATCTTATTTAGTTTGCTTCTTAATGTGAACAATATTCAAATGGGAATGATAAAATGAAGATTATCTTGTCCCAAAGCATCGACCAATGTTTGTGATTGGCCTTACTTAGCTTCAGCTCGAAATGTTAATCATTGAACTCAGTCAACTCAAGAAACTCACCTAATGAATATCTACATCAAGTTTAAACTTAGCTTCAGCTCGAAATGTTAATCATTGAACTTAGTCAACTCAAGACACTCACCTAATGAACATCTACATCAAGTTTAAACATTCTACCTCAAACAGAAGAAGAGTTGTTGACCAATCTTGACCAATCAAATTGTTTATCAATTGTTAGCCTAAGCAGAGAATTCTTAGGGTAATATATAATGAATCCATATTCTGAGTTTCGTCGCTCTCACTTCATTATAACCAAAGTCATTGTGCCTCAAAGCATCAGCAAATCAGATTGCTTATCTCTGCTCACTGTAAGCAGAAAATGTTCATCATCGAACTCCATCAAGGCATTCACCTAATGAACGCCTACACCAAGTTTGAACATTCTAGCTCAGTAAAAGAGCCATTGTGTTCTAAAGTCTCGGCCAATCAAATTGCTTATCGCTCTGCTTACCCTCGGCAAACAATGTCCATTATCGAACTTAGTCGAGATATTGATGTAATGAAACTATACATCAAGTTTCATCACCTTCACTTAACTAGAACTTCAGTTATCTTGTCCCAAAGTATCAACCAAACAAATTTCTTATCTCTGCCTACCCCAAGCAGAAAATTGTCATCTTCGAACTCCACCAAGGCATTGACCTAATAAGCACATACCAAGTTTGAACATTTTAACTCAATAAGAGGGAGAATTATTGTGTTCCAAGGTCTCGGCCAATCAAATTGCTTATCGCTCTGCTTACCAGGAGCAGAAAATGCTCATTATCGAACTTTGTCAAGGTAATTAGATCTAAAGCTATCGTGTCCCAAAGCATCAACCAATCAAACTGCTTATCTCTGCTTACCCTAAGCGGAAAATGCTCATCTTCGAACTCCATCAAGGCATTGACCTAATAAGCATATACACAAAGTTTGAACATTTTAACTCAATAAGAAGGAAAGTTATTGTGTTCCAAATTCTTGACCAATCAAATTGCTTGTCACTCTGCTTCACCTGAGCAGAAGACAGACAGACAGACAGACAGACGTGAGATCAAGGGTGGCGCTAAATAACTTCTGATTCGTAATGCGCATCAAAAACATCGTCGATGGTGAGCAAATTATCAATATATAAATTGGCGTTCACCATATTTAAAGGAACACTGTGAAGGGTCAATGACAATTTATATTTGAGGAAACTGACACACAGCTTAATTCATTTCTTCTCGAAATAACTGTTTCTCTAAATTTACAGGTGCAGCCAAATAACGCATAGGAACTTCGAACCATTTCTCTACAGACCTATTTAACTCCATACACTTAAGTCTAGGAGGTTTTTCTTTTTATTGCTCAAAGAAAAATTATCGGAAATTGAATATTCCCCAGCGGTAAATTCTGTAACAACTAGAGTTCATAGGCCGCGAAATTGAAGTCTCATTTGACTATTTGATATCGAACGCAACCAAATCATAACAGAATTCTCAAATGCATGAAACTCGGGAACGTCTTTAAATTTTGACAATTCCTACAAAATGGTCCTTTAAACAAGTCTTATTTATTTTGCTTCTTATTTAAGTTTTGACAATTCCTACTTTAATTATTATTATTATTACAGCATATTTATAGTGCACCCTTTCATATAACATGTTCAGGGGCACTTTACAAAGTGACAATGTAATCATAAACAAGCCAACAGTGAGGCTGATGTCCCCCGCCGAAATCCCAAAATAAATAGACGACACATATTAATTAATCGCACATTTATTTTTTTCAAACGTATCAAGTTATCGTGTCCCAAAGCATCAACCAATCAAATTGCTTATCTCTGCTTACCCTAAGCGGAAAATGCTCATCTTCGAACTCCATCAAGGCATTGACCTAATACGCATATACACCAAGTTTGAACATTTTAACTCAATTAGAATGAGAGTTATTGTGTTCCAAAGTCTCGACCAATCAAATTGCGTATCGCTCTGCTTACCCTGAGCAGAAAATGCTCATTATCGAACTTAGTCAAGGTATTACGGTAATGAATAAGCATATACACCAAGTTTGAACATTTTAACTCAATTAGAAGGAGAGTTATTGTGTTCCAAAGTCTCGACCAATCAAATTGCGTATCGCTCTGCTTACCCGGAGCAGAAAATGCCCATTATCGAACTTTGTCAAGGTAATTAGAACTAAAGCTATCGTGTCCCAAAGCATCAACCAATCAAATTGCTTATCTCTGCTTACCCTAAGTGGAAAATGCTCATCTTCGAACTCCATCAAGGCATTGACCTAAGAAGCATATACACATTTTAACTCAATTAGAAGGAGAGTTATTGTGTTCCAAAGTCTCGACCAATCAAATTGCGTATCGCTCTGCTTACCCGGAGCAGAAAATGCTCATTATCGAACTTTGTCAAGGTAATTAGAACTAAAGCTATCGTGTCCCAAAGCATCAACCAATCAAATTGCTTATCTCTGCTTACCCTAAGTTGAAAATGCTCATCTTCGAACTCCATCAAGGCATTGACCTAATAAGCATATACACCAAGTTTGAACATTTTAACTCAATTAGAAGGAGAGTTATTGTGTTCCAAAGTCTCGACCAATCAAATTGCGTATCGCTCTGCTTACCTTGAGCAGAAAATGCCCATTATCGAACTTAGTCGAGGTATTACTGTAATGAAACTATACACCAAGTTTCATCACTCTCACTTAATTAGAACTAAAGTTATCGTGTCCCAAAGCATCAACCAATCAAATTGCTTATCTCTGCTTACCCTAAGCGGGAAATGCTCATCTTCGAACTCCATCTAGGCATTGACCTAACAAACACATACACCAAGTTTGAACATTCTAGCTCAATTAGGAAGAGAGTTATTGTGTCCCAAAAAGTGTGACGAACAGACGGACAGACAGACAGACAGACAGACAGCGGACAGACAGACAGACGGACGAACCCATTTTAATAGTCCCCCAACTTTCTTCGTAAGGCGGGGGACAATAAACAACAAGATGTTAACGATTGCATACAGAGTCAGTTAAAAGCCTGATTAAATAAATGTGTTTTAAGTTGTTTTTTAAAAGAATATAGAGATGTACAACATCTTAAACTAAATGGTAGATTATTCCATAAACAGGTGCTTGATAACTAAAAGAGCGCTGACCATAAGAGAGAGAGAGAGAGAGAGAGAGAGAGAGAAGAGAGAGAGAGTTTAACGTTCACTCAACACAAACTAGGTCATTTCGGGACTAAAATATGGTTTTAATTTTATTTCAATAATTCGCATGCGCGTAGGGGTGTTTAACAGTGGGAGGAAACCGGATTGCCCGGAGGAAACCCACGAGGTTGAGAAGGCGCCCCTATCTCCATGCCACATACGCTCACACCTGGGCTCGAAACCACAGCCGCAAGCCAGAGGTGACCGGCCAGCTAGATGTCGAAGCGGGGCACTCTTTTTTTTTCTTGTAAATAAGCGCGGCACTCTAGACCACTAGGCCATACCAACCCCTCCTGACGATTAGAGACCAGTTGAATAGTTTTGGGCTTTAAAGGTAGTTTATCTGATGTATGTAATGTTCGGACGGGTGTATAAAGTTATGAAAGATCTGAGGGGTAAACAGGGGCTAGATTATTTAAGCATTTAAAAGTAAGTAACAAAATCTTAAAATCAGTTCGATATTTAACAGGTAACCAGTGTAACTTGTATAAAACAGGAGCTATGTGGTCACAATTTTCTAGTTAAAGTAACAAGTCTAGCACTTTGTACTTTTTGTAATTTATCTATAAGCTTTAACGGCAAACCAACTAAAAGTGAATTCAAGTTATCTAATCGAGAAGTGACAAGAGAATTAACAAGTGACTTAGTGGCCTCTTCAGTTGAGCTCCCATAAGCATAAAACTATCAAGGATTGCGCCAATATTACGAGCAGAATCAGATGGAAATATGTCACAATTACCTATTACAACAGGGGGGTTATCATGTGCAAATTTCCTTAAGTGATGCCTTACCATCATTTAATTTTAGAAAGTACATTTGACATCCATTTTCTAATTTCACTAATACAGTTCTCAAGTTGCGGTTTTGATAAATTGAAAGAGGATGGACAATAAGGTTTAAATGAAATATATAATTGAGTATCATCGGCATACAAATGAAAGCTGAGATCATATTTTCTAACAATATCAACTAATGGTGACGTAGAGGGTAAATAAAATCGGTCCAAGAACTGAACCCTGGGGAATCCCATATGACAAAACAGATTCAGACGACGATTTACAATTAACTAAAATACACTGTTTTCTACCAACAAGATAGCTTTCTAAAAGATTGAATGCAGAGCCACACATACCGAATTTATACTGTAGTCTACGTAAAAGAATGGAATGGTCCACGGCAGTGTGAAGTTGAATCGTTTTTCGTTATTCGTTATTCACCAATAACGAATAACGAGGTAACTTGCCTCGTTATTGGCGAATAACGAGGCAAGTCACCTCGTTATTTGTTATTCAACTTTATATTCGGGATTCCAATATGCAGCTAGCAATGACTAGAATGATGGATGACAAGTATCCCCCAGTAGTATAAAACACAGCAAAACGATATCTATACCATAAACAGTCAATATTGTTATTCAAACAGCGAATAACGACCTGTTTGTTATTCGTTTTATCACCTCGTTATTCGGGATTCCCATTTAAGGTATTCATGTATCATTAATGAGGATATTTCAGGATTTAATTCTAAACGATCATTAGAAAACAACAGATTAATGGATTGCAAAGTATCCCCTGGCAGTAGCAAACATATTAAATGACGTGTAGTCGATAAATAAACCAGATTGTTATTCAAGCGGCGAATAACGAATAACGAGGAGACTTGGCAAGTTATTCGTTATTCAACTTTATATTCGGCATTCCAATATGCAGCTAGCCATGACTAGAATGATGGAGGACAAGTATCCCCCAGTAGTATAAAACACAGTAAAACGACCTCTAGGCCATAAACAGTCCACATTGTCATTCGAGCAGCGAATAACGAGCTGTTTGTTATTCTTTTTTTTACCTCGTTATCCGGGATTCACATATAAGGTGTTCACGTATCTTTAACGAAGATATGGCAGGATTTATTTCTAAACGATCATTAGAAAACAACAGAATAATGGATTGCAAGGTATCCCCTAGCAGTAGAAGCAGATTAAATGACGTATAGTCGGTAAATAAACCAGATTGTTATTCAAGTGGTGAATAACGAATAACGAGGTGACTTGCCTCGTTATTCGCCAATTGCCTCGTTATTGGTGAATAACGAATAACGAGGTAACTTGCCTCGTTATTGGCGAATAACGAAGCAAGTCACCTCGTTATTCGTTATTCAACTTGATATTCGGGATTCCAATATGCAGCTAGCCATGACTACAATGTTGGTGGACAAGTATCCCCCCGTAGTATAAAACACAGCAAAACGAACTCTAGACCAAAAACAGTCCACATTGTTATTCAAGCAGCGAATAACGAGCTGTTTGTTGTTCGTTTTATCACCTCGTTATTCGTGATTCACATATAAGGAGTCCATGTATCTTTAATGAAGAGATTTCAGAATTTAATTTTAAACGATCATTAGAAAACAACAGAATAGTGGATTGCAAAGTATCCCCTAGCAGTAGAAAACATATTAAATGGCCTATAGTCGGTAAATAAACCATATTGTTATTCAAGTGGCGAATAACGAATAACGAGGTGACTTGCCTCGTTATTGGCGAATAACGAGATAAGTTACCTCGTTATTTAACTTTATATCCGGGATTCCAATATGCAGCTAGCCATAACTAGAATGATGGATGACAAGTATCCCTCAGTAGTATAAAACACAGCAAAACGACCTCTAGACCAAACAAAGTCCACATTGTTATTCAAGCAGCGAATAACGAGCTGTTTGTTGTTCGTTTTTACACCTCGTTATTCGGGATTCACATATAAGGAGTTAATCTGTTTTTAATGAAGAGATTTCAGAATTTAATTTTAAACGATCATTAGAAAACAACGGAATAGTGGATTGCAAAGTATCCCCTAGCAGTAGAAAACATATTAAAAGGTCTATAGTCGGTAAATAAACCATATTGTTATTCAAGCGGCGAATAACGAATAACGAGGTGATTTGCCTCGTAATTCGCGAATAACGAGGCAAGTCACCTCGTTATTCGTTATTCAACTTTATATTCGGGATTCCAATATGCAGCTAGCCATGACTAGAATGACGGATGGCAAGTATTCACCAGTAGTATACAACACAGCAAAAAGACCTCTAGATCAAAAACAGTCCACATTGTTATTCAAGCAACGAAAAACGAGCTGTTTGTTATTCGTTTTTTCACCTCGTTATTCGGGATTTACATATAAGGTATCTTTAATGATGATATTCTTGATTTAATTCTAAAAGATCATTATAAAAGAACATAATAAGGGACTACAAAGTATTCCCAAGCAGTAGAAACAGATTAAATGCCGGTTAGACTGTAAATAAACCACATTGTTATCCCTCAGTAGTATAAAACGGTCCACAGTGTTATTCGAGCAGCGAATTACGAGCTGTTTGTTATTCGTTATTCGGGATTCACATATAAGGTGTTCACGTATCTTTAATGAAGATATATCAGGAACGAACAACAAACAGCTCACTATTCGCTGCTTGAATAACAATGTGGACTTTGTTTGGTCTAGAGGTCGTTTTGCTGTATTTTATACTACTGGGGGATACTTGTCATCCATCATTCTAGTTATGGCTAGCTGCATATTGGAATCCCGGATATAAAGTTAAATAACGAATAACGAGGTAACTTATCTCGTTATTCGCCAATAACGAGGCAAGTCACCTCGTTATTCGTTATTCACCGCTTGAATAACAATCTGGATTATTTACCGACTATACGTTATTTAATATGTTTTCTACTGCTAGGGGATACTTTGCAATCCATTATTCTGTTCTTTTCTACTGTTCATTTAGAATTAAATCCTGAAATATCTTCATTAAAGATACATGAACACTTTATATGTGAATCCCGAATAACGAGGTGAAAAAATGAATAAAAAAACAGCTCGTTAGTCGCTGCTTGAAAAACAATGTGGACTGTTCTTGGTCTAGAGAACCTTTTGCTGTGTTTTATACTACTGGGGGATACTTGTCATCCACCATTCTAGTCATGGCTAGCTGTATATTGGAATCCCGAATATAAAGTTGAATAACGAATAACGAGGTGGCTTGCCAAGTCACCTCGTTATTCGTTATTCGCCGCTTGAATAACAATCTGGTTTATTTATCGACTACACGTCATTTAATATGTTTGCTACTGCCAGGGGATACTTTGCAATTCATTATTCTGTTGTTTTCTAATGATCGTTTACAATTAAATCCTGAAATAGCCTCATTAATGATACATGAATACCTTATATGCGAATCCCGAATAACGAGGTGATAAAAAGAATAACAAACAGATCGTTATTCGCTGTTTGAATAACAATATGGACTGTTTATGGTCTAGATATCGTTTTGCTGTGTTTTATACTACGGGGGGATACTTGTCCACCAACATTGTAGTCATGGCTAGCTGCATATTGGAATCCCGAATATAAAGTTGAATAACGAATAACGAATAACGAGGTGACTTGCCTCGTTATTCGTCAATAACGAGGCAAGATACCTCGTTATTGGCGAATAACGAGGCAAGTCACCCCGTTATTCGTTATTCACCGCTTGAATAACAATCTGGTTTATTTACCGACTATACGTCGTTTAATCTTCTTCTACTGCTAGGGGATACTTTACAATCCATTATTCTGTTGTTTTCTAATGATCGTTTAGAATTAAATCCTGACATATCTTCATTAAAGATACGTGAACACCTTATATGTGAATTCCGAATAACGAGGTAAAAAAAACGAATAACAAACAGCTCGTTAATCGCTGCTCGAAAAACAATGTGGACCGTTATGGTCTAGATACCTCGTTATTGGCGAATAACGAGGCAAGTCACCCCGTTATTCGTTATTCACCGCTTGAATAACAATCTGGTTTATTTACCGACTATACGTCATTTAATCTTCTTCTACTGCTAGGGGATACTTTACAATCCATTATTCTGTTGTTTTCTAATGATCGTTTAGAATTAAATCCTGACATATCTTCATTAAAGATACGTGAACACCTTATATGTGAATTCCGAATAACGAGGTAAAAAAAACGAATAACAAACAGCTCGTTAATCGCTGCTCGAATAACAATGTGGACCGTTATGGTCTAGAGATATGTTTGCTACTGCCAGGGGATACTTTGCAATTCATTATTCTGTTGTTTTCTAATGATCGTTTAGAATTAAATCCTGAAATAGCCTCATTAATAATACATGAATACCTTATATGCGAATCCCGAATAACGAGGTGATAAAAAGAATAACAAACAGGTCGTTATTCGCTGTTTGAATAACAATATGGACTGTTTATGGTCTAGATATCGTTTTGCTGTGTTTTATACTACTGGGGGATACTTGTCATCCATCATTCTAGTCATGGCTAGCTGCATATTGGAATCCCGAATATAAAGTTGAATAACGAATAACGAGGTGACTTGCCTCGTTATTCGCCAATAACGAGGCAAGATACCTCGTTATTGGCGAATAACGAGGCAAGTCACCCCGTTATTCGTTATTCACCGCTTGAATAACAATCTGGTTTATTTACCGACTATACGTCATTTAATCTTCTTCTACTGCTAGGGGATACTTTACAATCCATTATTCTGTTGTTTTCTAATGATCGTTTAGAATTAAATCCTGACATATCTTCATTAAAGATACGTGAACACCTTATATGTGAATTCCGAATAACGAATTAAAAAAAACGAATAACAAACAGCTCGTTATTCGCTGCTCGAATAACAATGTGGACCGTTATGGTCTAGGGATCGTTTTGCTGTGTTTTATACTACTGGGGGATAACAATGTGGTTTATTTACAGTCTAACCGGCATTTAATCTGTTTCTACTGCTAGAGGATACTTTGTAGTCCCTTATTATGTTCTTTTATAATGATCTTTTAGAATTAAATCAAGAATATCATCACTAAAGATACGCGAACACCTTATATGTGAATCCCGAATAACGAGATGAAAAAACGAATAACAAACAGCTCGTTATTCGTTGCTTGAATAACAATGTGGACTGTTTTTGATTTAGGTCTTTTTGCTGATTTAGGTCTTTTAGCTGTGTTGTATACTACTGGGGAATACTTGCCATCCGTCATTCTAGTCATGGCTAGCTGCATATTGGAATCCCGAATATAAATTAACGAATATAATATAACGAATAACGAGGTGACTTGCCTCGTTATTCGCCAATAACGAGGCAAGTCGCCTCGTTATTTCGTTATTCGCCGCTATGTTTTCTACTGCTATGGGATACTTTGCAATCCACTATTCTGTTGATTTCTAATGATCGTTTAAAATTAAATTCTGAAATCTCTTCATTAAAGATACATGAACTCCTTTATATGTGAATCCCGAATAACTATGTGAAAAAACGAATAACAAACAGCTCATTATTCGCTGCTTGAATAACAATGTGGACTGTTTTTGGTCTAGAGGTCGTTTTGCTGTGTTTTATACTACTGGGGGATACTTGTCCTCCATCATTCTAGTCATGGCTAGCTGCATATTGGAATCCCGAATATAAAGTTAAATAACGAATAACAAATAACGAGGTGACTTGCCTCGTTATTCGCCAATAACGAGGCAAGATACCTCGTTATTCGTTATTGGTGAATAACGAAGAACGAATAACGAGCTGGCTTATTCGCCAATAACGAGGCAAGTTACCTCGTTATTCGTTATTGGTGAATAACGAATAACGAAAAACGAAAAACCATTCAACTTCACACTGTCATAGCCCACTGTGTCGAAAGCAGCAGATAAATCCAATAAAATTAAAAATGTACATTTTCTAATATCAATTTCCATCAAAATTCTTGACTGCTATGCTCGGGAAGTATTTGACACGGTCGACACAGATAGACTTTTAAATTGAATGGACTGATGGAATCTGAATGATCACCCTCGATAAACGGTTGCAACGGTATCCTGGAACTTTTGGTCACCCCTCGAGGTGGTGATATTTGTTACATTACCGTATAAATCGGTGTTAGTGAAACCTTTTGACGCCTTAGCGGTTTCAAAACTGGCAATCGTCTCGCGTCTATTCGACCCGTTCGTTGTCAAAGTTTCATCTTCGGACATCCGGACAGTTGAATCACTGGACAAACTTGGGATACAAGGCTTTTCTACTCGTCCATTGCAAAACGTTCATGGACAAAGTCGCATGTTAATTTCTCCGGAATATTGTTTGAGACTGGTGTTTCCGCATTAGGCATTATTGGACGTGAGTTCTTTCTGAGGAAATACAAACATCAGTCAACTGACGGTACTGTTCATTTAATAATTTGTCATTTTTCGGCTTGGGTTTTGGTTGCTGCCGGTACCATTTCATTAGGCCTACGATCAATTATAATTCTTTGGGTCGGTTATGATCGATTCTGAAATGAGTTTGCAGCCCGAGCCCGAGACATTTCTGCACGACTAAAACATTCCTCGAGTTTTGTCAGAAGTTCAAAGCATGTTAAATTGCCATTACGTAAAAGGTCAATTCTATGGACTTCCACCGCATATTCCTTTAAACACCCCCCCCCCCCAAAAAAAAAACAAAAAAAAAAAACAACTGTTCCGTACATTCCTGGTTGGACCCTGCCTGTGATATGGCAAACCTGGTAAATTTATTTGCAAAATTTGGCCAGTTTGAATAGCCGTCATAAAACAATGACCCTGGAATTTTGTAACACCGTTGAGATCGGTTAAACATACTGTTACCCGTATAATACGGACACAGGATACAGGATTGCCACCTGTGGACGACGGTAGAATATGTCGCGCGTCCAACCATAAATAGTTCATTTTTTCATCACCATCTCATAACATATAAGAGGGAAATATGACGAGGTGATCGTAAACAATAAGTTACACTCTTATACAAACCACGTGTTGATATGAGGGTGCAGGCACACAGCGTCAACACAAAAATGCCGCACGATAAAGTTTCAATCCATCAATTATATTACTAACTAGATAAAGATACAAAGCAATATATTATATTATAATTATATCCTTCTCCCTTGTTAAATAAACTGTTTTAACCATACTACCATTATGGTGATCGCGTGGGTATTTCTCCAAGTCGCACTTGGTATTCTAAGGCGGCTGCACTGTCAATGTTATCTAATCATAATCTGCCTCGTAGCCGCGGCAAAACAGCAATATATAGGTTAAATCCCGCTGGTAGTACGGGACTCCGTGGAAAGGTGGAAGTAGTCCCGTTTATCCTGACAGACACCTGTATTGTACAGGGCAAAATCACAACATAACAACGGACTCTTTATGTGACTATCAACTGTACGCACTTCAATAATGTATATGTAGGCTTAAGTACGTAATATTTGTAGGCCTATGAATAGTAAAATTGAAGAAATTATTATTTGATTTCAGAGGTCATATCTTAAGCACGCACTGGCGGGGAGTCGGATGCCAAAATGGTTAGTGCGTGCGCGTTGTATCATAAGATATGTCATTGAGTCAACCTGTTTGGTTTCATTTCCCTGGTTGTACGTGACAAGTAGTAGGGTCGCCTGTCCAACCTCGTGGATTTTCTCCAACTGCTGGGAATCACGGTAGCTAAGTGGGTAAGGCGCTTGCTCGCTAGTCTGGAGGTCTCGTGTTCCATCCCTGCACTGGCCGAGAAAGTTCATCCAGATTTTCAGGTGTTGGTTCCCCCTTGTCAGTAATACAGGATGGGGGGCCTGACAATGACAACTGTCTAGTCGTGAGGATGGTACGAAAAACCGAGGTCCCGTTTACGTAAGATACTTTGACAGTTGAAATTCGATATAAGAGTAGGCTATGTGCCGCTTTCTGGTCAAAATTTCCCTCATAGCACACTGCCCATCTTCATTAGCCCATTCCGGTGCAGAAAAGTAACTCAGACAAGTGAATTATTGAAATGAATTAAACCGTGTGTTAGTCCTGAAATGACCTAGTTTGTGTCGAGTGGACATTAAACTCCATTTTATTCTCTCTCTCCTTTATTTCGGTTGCAAAACCACATAAAAAGGCTATTTATTGGACCACTTTTAAATTTTTGTAGGCACAGACTCATGTGTTTGTGACCTGCAAAGTTTTTTTTTTTTTTTTTTTTGGCATTACATTTATGACCCTGGAGACACAGTGGCTAAGTGAGTCAGACACTGGCTGGCTAGCTTGGAGGTCACGGGTTTGCTCCCAGTATGGTTTCCGCTTGCCACTGCCAGTGGAACAGGTCGGAGAGCCTGACAAGGACAGTTGTCTAATCTTCGGATGGGACAAATAACTGAGGTCCCGTGTACACATTGGCATGCATGTAAAAGATCCCCTGGCAGTTGGAATTCAATATAAGAGTAGGTCTTAGCGCTACTGTCCGGACAAAACTCCACGGTAGCGCACTCACTGGCTGGGGTTGGATGGCCAAATAGTTAGCGTGAACACGTTGTATCATAAGGTATGTCATTTAGTCAACTGGCATGGTTTCGATTCCCTATTTGTATGTGACAAGGAGTGGGGTCGCCTGTCCAATCTTGTAGATTTTCTCCGGGTCCTCCGATTTCCTCGTACTGCTAAAGAACCCTTATCTTAGTCCTGAAATGACCTAGTTTATGTCGAGTGGACATTAAACTTCATTTTGTCTCTCTCCCTTTAGATAATGCCACAGCCAGTTTTTTTGTCTATGTGGGTAAGACGCTGGCTTGCTGGCCTGGAGGTCGGGTGTTCGATCCCTGCATTTGCCGATCCCTGCATTCATCCAGATTTTCCGACAGCTGTTTAGTCGTTTGGTTGGGACGAAAAACTGAGGTAACGTATACACATTACACATTGGCGTACACGTAAAGATCCATTGGCAGTTGGAATTTAATACAAGAGTAGGCCGTAGCGCCGCTGCCCGGGCAAAATTCCCCTCATAGCACACTATATGATGTAGGCTCGTCTTCATCAGTCCAGTTTACGAGCAGAACAGTAGGACATTAAACTTCATTTCATTTCATTTTACTCTTTTGTTAATATTTTGTACATAAATAGTCTACAGGTTGCAGTAAGTAACAGTTTTTGTTCGATCTCGGTATTAGAAACCTAATATTAACGGTTAAAATTATGACATAAAACTAACGTTAGACAACTAATGTTATATTAACGTTAGAAAATTAACGTATGATTTACGTCAGAAAACTTACCATAAACTAACGATTATGTTAGATTAACGTTAGAATTATCACCAATAACACATATGATTATTTTGTCTGAATTCCGACTATTTATCAGTTGTTAGAATGTGCACACACAGGTATGGGTATTTAATCAAGAAGTATTTAAAGTGACAAAAATTCGTAAGAAAACCGTCATAAGATTTACGTTACATTTACATCATTTTCTGACGTAAAAGTAGCCATAACCACTGTGACGTAAAAGTAACGTAAATTTAGCCGTAAAATTTTACCATTTTTGGACGCTAACCAAAATCTAACCATAATGACGTAAAGGTAACATAAATCTAACCATCCATGTTAACTGGGAAATAGCTGTAATATCTCAAGAGGCAAAGAAGGCTAGGCATTTATGGAAGGGTCTCGCTGCCAATATTATGCTCTGCTAAAATGTCTTTTCCATTCATAATGTGTAAAAAGTACAATGTACAAAGTTTTAATACTGGCAATGATGAAGTCAAAATACCTCTAAGGCCATTAAGTTAAGTGCAAAACGTTAAATGCAATGTGTCAAATGACAAATGTTTTAGTGGAAAATGTTGTTGATGTGTGTACATTAGACATTTCCCTCATTACATTTTACATTTGCGCTCTGCCACTTCTTATTTGTTGGTTACTCTTTCTACATAGCATCTTACGCAGAGCATTAACTACACTGTTAAAAATAAATGTACAAATACAGTGAAAAATAGGTTGAAAGGCAACGAAACATACGCCCACACAGCAGCCAAATCGTCCGGGCAGTCAACAAGAGTTGTAGCATATTAAGGAATTATCAGAAAATCATTAGAATTTGTTTGGTTTTTATAATCAAACGTTTTTTTTTTTAAATCAGATAATAATTGTGACCTCCAGAGGGACCACAAGCTAAAAAGGGTGATTTTTCGTACAATCAGGGAACATAATTCAGGAAGTAATGACCTGATGGGCGCAAATATCGAAAGGAACCAAGATCTTTGGGTTATAAACATACATGTCAAGTTTCATCAAAATCGATTGAAAATTGTGACCTCTATAGGGTCCACAAACTTGATATAACATATTTTCACACTATTCGTGTACAAACGGCGGCCATCTTGTCCGGCAATTCTAGTCCGATTTTCACGTAATTCACACTCTCTCTTCATTATCATGTAACGGTGATATAGTCAAACGTTTTTTTAAATCGGATAATAATTTTGACCTGCAGAGGGACCAAAAGCTAACAAAAGCGATTTTTCGGACAATCCAGGGACATAATTCAGGAAGTTATGATCCAATGGGCGCAAATATCGAAAGGAACCAAGATCTTTGGGTTATAAACATACATGTCAAGTTTCATCAAAATCGGTTCAAAATTGTGACCTCTATAAGGTCCACAATCTTTATATAACATATTTTCACACAATTCGCGTACAAACGTCGGCCATTTTGTCCGTCAATTTTGGTCCGATTTTCACAAAATTCAAACTCAACCTTCATAACCATAGAATGGCGATATAATCAAAAGTTTTTTTTTTAATCGGATAATAATTTTGACCTCCAGAGGGACCACAAGCTAAAAAGGGCGATTTTTTGGACAACCAGGGGCCATAATTCAGGAAGTTACGATCCGATGGGCACAAATATCGAAAGGAACCAAGATCTTTGGGTTATAAACATACTTGTCAAGTTTCATCAAAATTGGTTCAAAATTGTGACCTCTATAAGGTCCACAACCTTGATATAACATATTTTCACACTATTCGCGTACAAACGGCGGCCATATTGTCCGTCAATTTTGGTCCGATTTTCACGAAATTCGAACACAACCTTTATAACCATGGAACGATGATATAATCAAACGGTTTTTTTAAATCAGATAACAATTTTGACCTCCAGAGGGTAAAAAGGGCAATTTTTCGGACAATCAGGGGCCATAATTCAGGAACTTACGATCCGATGGGCGCAAATATCGCAAGGAACCAAGATCTTTGGGTTATAAACATACATGTCAAGTTTCATCAAAATTGGTTCAAAATTGTGACCTCTATAAGGTCCACAACCTTGATATAACATATTTTCACACTATTCGCGTACAAACGGCGGCCATTTTGTCCGTCAATTTTGGTCCGATTTTCACGAAATTCGAACACAACCTTCATTACCATGGAACGGTGATATAATCAAACGGTTTTTTAAATGGGATAACAATTTTGACCTCCAGAGGGACCACAAGCTAAAAAGGGTGATTTTTCGGACAATCAGGGGCCATAATTCAGGAAGTTACGATCCGATTGGCTTAAATATCGAAAGGAGCCAAGATCTTTGGGTTATAAACATGCATTTCAAGTTTCATCCAAATCGGTTCAAAATTGTGACCTCTACACTGTTCACAAGCTAAAAAACATGATTTTTCGTACAATCAGGGGCCATAACCCATGAAGTTACAGTCCGATCCATGCCAATATCGAAAGGAACCGAGATCTTAGGGTGATAAACATATATTTTAAGTTCATTGAAATCGGATAAAAATTGTGACCTGTAGACTGTTCACAAACAATTGTGGACGGACGGACGGACGGACGGACGAACAGGGGCGACGACAATATACGTCCACATGAAAATGTGGGCGTATAAAAATATGTAATTTATTTAACATAACGCTGTAAAATTACCACTGCATGTTTTTATACAGTAAATTTACTGTATTAGTGAGGTAACATGGGATTACCGTAGAAAATTGGTAAATTAACAATAAAAGTGTAGTTTTACAAGTTACAACTGTACTTTTATTACATGTAACCTGTATTTATACAACTGCATGTTTTTATACTATAAAATTACTGTAATAGCGAGGTACCTTGGGATTACTGTAAAATAAATTGGTAAATTAACAATAATATTGTAGTTTTACATAAGATAACTGTATTCTCTTTACATGTAACCTGTATTTATACAACTGTGTTTGTTAGCGTGCATGTATCTTGTACCTTGACTACTTTTTATAGGTAATTCTACTGTTCAAGCATGTTTAAATGCAGGATTTACAGAAAACGTGTAATTGTATTTCTCTTTAGAACTGTAACATTGGTAGACCTTTTAAGCCACCCTTACTTTTCGCCTTAAGTCACAGTGGCTAAGTGAGCAAGACGATCCCTGCATTGGCCGAGAAAGTTCATTCAGGTTTTCCGGCGTGATTCCCTCTTGTCAGTGATGCAGGGCAGAGGATAGCACAAATCATTCGGATGGGACCATACACCAAGGTCTAGAGTACACACTTGCATGCACGTAAAAGATCCATATTGACCGGTTAAAATTATATGTATATTTACAATTGTAAGTATACTTAAAATATCACATAGTTTGTTAACTCACATTTAAAACGATGTAAATGCACATGAATGCAAAGCTTATGTAAGATTACATCAAACTTAATGTAGAAATACAACCATATGTCAGTTTACTTTATGTGAGCTGTATATTAACAGAACAATGCCATTTGAAATAGTATTTTTACAACAAATTGTAAACTAACTGTAAAATAGTGGCAATACCTGTCATTCCCTCTTTGGCCTCATGTAAGATTACATCAAACGTAATGTAGAAATACAACCATATGTCAGTTTACATTATGTTATCTGTATATTAACAGAAAAATGCCACTTGAAATAGTATTTTTACAACAAATTGTAAATTTACCATCAAATAGTGTTAAAATCGATTATTCCCCTTCGACTACATATCGAAAAATATTTACTGTTAAGTCTGTAAGATAAATCTTTTTCAGAGAAATAACTTATTCAAAATCTGAATGCACCTATCTGGCGTGTAAACACAGTGATATGCCATACGTAAGGTTGTGTGGGACATTTTGCATGGTATAATACCTTCTATTCTTTCCCATTATAAGAAGCAGAACAATAGGACCTATCATATTTTATATTATTTCTTTTCATTAACGAATGGTGTTTTGTATGCTCGGCTGAAAGGTTCGAAAAACTTTATGTGTTTGCCAGGATCAAACATGGGACTACTTAGCCGAGTTGGGACAAACATATTCCCTTCAAAGTATATTTCAAGTAAATATACACTCCAAAATTATAATTTTACAGTAAAAAGACTGGTAGAAAGTTGCCAGTAAAATCACTGTATTTTAACACCACGTAAACTTACAGTAGGTGTAAAATAACTTTGAGGTAAATTTACAACCACAGTGTACATTTACAGTGAATGTAAAATAACTATGAGGTAAATTTACAACCACTGTGTAAATTTACAGTAAATGTAAATTTACATCACTTTATATTTACAAGCACAATGTAAATTTACATGGAAGTTATTTTACACTCACTGTAAATTTACATGCTGTTTGTAACTCTTATTTACCGATTAGGTGTAAATTTACAAGTTAGTGTTAAAATACAGTCATTTTACTGCCAGTCAATTTACGGTAAAAATACATAAAAATTATTTACAGTGTACGATATGCAAATGTAGATATCACTTGACTATAAGCCAGCACACCATAAGATATTTCCATTGTCTGTGATATCACCTTAGTGGTGACGTACGTGAACACTGAGAAGTAGTAATACTGGTTTTTTGTACGTTTTGGGCACAGATATCTAGCGATTTTGGTAAATTTGTACGAAAATTGATTAGCAGTTCCTCTTGATTGAACAGCAAAAATGTAAATTTTCACGGTATATTATTGAATGATAATTTCTACCGGTATACAAAAGGTCGGCTACCTGCTTCAATTTCATGCCAGCATAATATTCCCCCAAAATTACGTCTTCATTTACACGACAAAAATTGAAAACAAAATATCTGTGATATGAACATTTTGATGTCGAAAGATTGTTTGTCTTTGTTATAAAACGGTATTTTAAAATTACATAGAAGATTTGACGCCCGTATGCAATACATGCCACTCGGCAAACCTCGGAAGATCTGCAGAGGTTTGCCCAGTACAATGCATGCATTGTCGCCATGTTGTTTTTTGTCAACGTGACTTTTTTCCCCGCCAAAATGGATCAACTGCAATTTGTCTCAAATTAGTTTGTCAAACGAATAAAAATTAAACTGGTGTGTGGAGCTAATAATAGATGGACATATTTTTTGTACGATTAAAGGCAACGGAATATTTTGTTGTTCAGTGAATGGAAAATAATTAAAATATTGTGTGATTGCAAATAGGATTCCATATGGGAACACGTGGTCACGTCTTACAAAGGGAAATGGTTAGAAATAAAAATTATTGTTTTATGAATAATTATCGAGCTTATATGGGATGTGTTAATTAACAGGGGTGAGAAATTAACTGAAAAGTGATTGAATTATCGCTAGCGATGCTTTTCTCAAACGCATATTATAACTGAAGCAAAGGTGTTTTATCAAGGACCAACATGCTTTATCTGACGTGTAGGTGTTAAATCAAATTTACCGTGTGATTTCTTGTTCGACCGTGTGTTTTACGCAAATAAGTCTTTGATAAGTGTAGGTCTTTATACATGAACTTATATGTGCTGTAGTTGCATACCAAAGTAGTCGGACTGCAGTTGTTTTTTTTTGTCTTTTTGGGGGTTCAATTTGTTTACATTATCATCTTGCGTACCACTGAACTACATGTAAAACTGAATGTATCTTACAATTGAACTATAAACACATGTATATTAAAATTGATCGCGCACAGTATCGTTATTTACCGATATCCGGTGTGACAGTGTGTGATTACCGTTTAGCGCATGTGCAGTTGTAGGAGTCAGCTCACACTGTTATCGACTCAGTGTGCATTGACTCCCCTGATAGGATTTCCCCTAAGATCTTCTTATAGTCATATAGGTTTCTAATTCTACACTATTATCTACCAATATTAAATACTACAGTATTACTATATCAGTAGAGGGTGTCGAGTTTCTATAGTTTGGTTATTTCGATAAAAAGTAGAAATACAAATTTACCAAGGCGCTGATTCACCAATAAAGTGAGTCATAGAAATTTACTTTGATGGAAAATATCTGGTAGAATGACATCAAAGCGATATTTCACCGCGAATTCGCTTAGATTTCGTAATTTACGAGTCTGAATCATTGTACATGTAGATATTGAGATTTATTGATATCAAACTATTACAACACAATTGCTACTAGTACAGTAATACATTGAAATATATAGTAATTCAGAATCGTGGTTTGAAGCGGGCTATACTTCAGCCGCTGGCTATCAGATTCCACGCTAAAGTCTGAGTGACATGAAACCCCTAACGTGTATAATATAAAACAGATAGGCTATATTGTGAAGTTGTAAAAATGTTAATAAGAAATACAAATTAAAACTAGACCTGCATGCAGGAATGACGGGTTTCACTGGTGCCATGTTACCCTTAAACATGTCACTTCCGGTGCCAAGTTACCCTTGAACATATGTCACTTCCGGTACCAGCGAAACCACTAAACAGGTTTCCAAATTAACATTGCACACAAATAAAATGGACGCAGAATCAACAAAATCCAACAATATCAATTCATTTTATACATTTGTTACTTGTAAATGATCTTGACAAAATTAAATTACTTCCTGTGTTAATGAAAATGTTCAATTAGTCTTATGAAATCAGAAATGGCATACGATATCATATAGTGAAAATTTTATGTAAAATTTTAAGACCAAAAAACTTGAAAAGTGACTTGTAGAAAATCTGCTATTTCTCTGCAACCGTACAAGTTACAAACCATTTTGTGGTATCTGTGTGATCGTATGGGTTCATTCTATTTGTTGATTAGCATCAAATACCATAATTTGAAAAAGATTTCAAAACAGACTCACTTGAATAAAATATCTGTTTTGAAGGCTAAAAATACAGTTTTTGCCAAAATGACGTTACTTCCGGTGATAATGAAAATCTTAAATTACTTGAATGAAATCCCAAATGGCAGTAGGTATAACACGGTGTAACGTTTATGAAAATCGAATAATAATTGACACTTTTATGGCCCCGAAACCTTCAAAAGTGACCTGTAGAAAACCGTCTATTTCTCGGCAACCGAACAAGTTAGAAACAATTTTATGATATCTATATGACCATATGAGTTTTGTTTATATGTGAATTTAAACCAAAAGTTAAAATTATTAATACATATTAAGTTATTCTTGGTTGAATAAAACATTGATTTAAAAAGTTTAAAATGCAGTTTTTGACCAAATGATGTCACTTCCGGTGTCAATTTTAAATTGTAATCAACTTGATATGACGCTACATGCTTTTTGAATCAAATGATGTCACTTTTATAAAAATCCAATAATAATTGACTATTTTACAGGCAAAATAACGAAAACAGTGACTTGTACAGAACTGCCCATTTCTTGGTAACTGCTTATATTACAAAGAATTTTAACATACATTTTCTTCGTATGGATTATAGCTACAAGTTTATAAAAGTTACGAAGAAATATTTTAAAATCTGAAAAGCCTGAATAGGTTGTAAATAGGTAAATTTTACACCATTTTTAGCCTCTTAATCGAATTTGCTCGAAAGTGAAATCGAAATTAAAAAAACTGCTTCCAACATTTTTTGCGCCTTGAAAGGGCACACTCTTTGAGTCAAATAATTTTTCCAAAAAATAATATTTGTTTTCGAAGTAGGAAAATAACTGACAAAATTGTAGTTTTTGGTAAAATTATGCCACTTCCGGTGCCGACAGATAACACTTTTGGTAATAAAAAAAATGACAATTGATACAACGAAGCATATGAATTTTGTTTTATACAAATCGGACAATAAAAAATTAATCTAGGACTGAAAAACTGAATTAGCCAATGGCGGCCAAGGAAAATTACTGAGACAAATTTTTTTAACATTTTTGCACTAGTCAGATGACTCTTTAATTCTGTGCACAATACGACTAAAAAATATTCATAAATAAAAAAATTTTTTGTAAAATTTTAAATTTTCGAAATTTGGCGCCTAATATCTTCGAAGATTTGCCGAAAATCAAAAATCGAAAGTAGCGTAGCTATGTGCCCTGTCTCAGGCTATGCCAAAATGTATCGAAAGTTAAAATCCAATGATTATTGTTAAAATTACTGCAATATTTTCAAAAACGATAACTTCGGTGATTTCGGACATTTCGCATTGTCGCAGAACGTTCAAAATAGCTTTATCCTCTAAGTCACACCCACTTTCCCAGTAAAACCGAAGAGATCGTAACGATGCGACACGTAGTTGCTGAGATCTATTCAAATTGGAATCTGAATAATAATAATAATAAGAATAATAATTTTAACAAAAACAATAGTGTTTCACACAAGCTACGCAGTGTGAAACCCTAATAACAATGTAACATGCCTAAGGGTGAATCTTGCGTTTTGATTGGTCGATTAGAGTCTGAATCATTGTACATGTAGATATTGAGATTTATTGATATCAAACTATTACAACACAACTGCTACTAGTACAGTAATACATTGAAATATATAGTCATTCAGAATCGTGGTTTGAAGCGGGCTATACTTCAGCCGCTGGCTATCAGATTCCACGCTAAAGTCTGAGTGACCTGAAACCCCTAACGTGTATAATATAAAACAGATAGGCTATATTGTGAAGTTGTAAAAATGTTAATAAGAAATACAAATTAAAATAACATTGTAACATGCCTAAGGGTGAATCTTGCGTTTTGATTGGTCGATTAGACACTGTCGATTGGACAATAACACCCCTCTGTTTTAGCAATTCGAATAACTGCGTACAAATATTACAGTGTACTTTTTTTTCATTTTGTCCTCAGCCATCTTCCTCAACTCAAATTTTTATTGGCAAATATCTTCATGGAATTCTACTCAAATGATCATCACTAGGGCTGCAACGATTCACAACTACCTCGATTCGGTTCGATTATCGATTTTAACCATTCGATTCGATTATTTTCGATTCGATTATCAGCTATAATAACCAATAATTTTTCCTGTATATAATTCATAAAAAAACAATAAAAACTCAAGACTAAAATTCTCTTGAACACTTTTATTTAATACTACATAGTATGTTAACATTGTTAACTGTGAAAACATTTCACTGTAATACATGTATTCAAAATATGTCAACATTATCACTACTCAAAGAGTTTTTTCTTTCACAAAAATGATTTCCAACTTTAAATTTCAAATGACCAGGTGGTCGAGAAAGTACGTCGTCTGCCATAATTTTACCTTCCAGTCTTTGCTTGGCTATGGGTAATAATCGCTAAACACGAAAATATCCGAAGATAATGACCTGAATTATAAGCTAATGAGATCGTTTTGGAATTTATTTAACGATTACCGAAGCTTTTGACCTAAATTAACATCCAATGAACATTCGGTAGGTCACCAATTTTAAATAAATTAACTTTCGTAGCATACGGAAATTGTTTTAAAGGGAGGTCACTCTGTTTTAGTTATGTTTTCGAGTGACATTCGTGTTTTGTTAAATAACGTATATTAAAAGTTTTTATTTAATTTTAAGTGGACTTAATTGCTACTGGCACTTCATTTTTTTTTCATATGGTAAGGTGTACGTTGTTTTTATTTGAAATTTAATTTGCAATTGAACCGAATCGAAATATGAACGTTGAAGATCGTGGATCGAACCGAGACGGCTAGTGTCGGTTATCGGTGCACCGAACTGAATCGTTGCAGCTCTAATCATCACACTATTTTCAAACTTCATCCTTTATACAAACACATCTCTGAAATAAATAAAACAGAAGAAAATTGGTCATAAATTAATGAAAACCGTTTTCAGGCAACATAAATTATTCGTAACTATAAACTAAGCAGTGTGGACAATTTTGTTTTTTGCACTCGGCAGTGTTTACTTTAAAGTGGAAACAATTTTAAATCAAAGTTTGCTCAAATTCTGAATAACATGATCCGCCTGACAATGAGTCATTAGTCAAAAGAAAGTGTTTGGAAATATAGTAACTAGGGAAGGTGAAATAATAGCTGAGAATGGGCTAAGAATAACGGGAAATTATGCCAAAATTGACAATGATTTACAACATGTCAGACATATAGGCAGTGGCTAAATACCACGTTCCACAATACCACGCTCGTCCTTATCGCTTCTATACAAATGTAACGTGGTACGGGATTTCGGTACCACGTTCTTTTTAATTATAGTGATTTTACCTTTTTAAAAGCTAATTTTGCAAATTACATTAATTATTTAATCAATTTCGATGTTTTATACTATTTATAGATCATATTTACACTTAATGTTTAATATAATACAATTCAAACAGTCGGTTAAAATAATCGCCATTTATATACGGTGTATATAAATTGTTATTGGTACCTATTTAAAAAGGCCCTACGTGGTATATTGCACTAATGCGTAGATATGAAATAAAACGTGGCAGTTAAAAACGTGGTATATAATAAAAAAAATGAGAATGACACGAAAGAACCGTGATTTAATAAGTAAAAAGAACGTGGTACAATAGAATCCGAGTCTGAGATAACAGTTCATTTACTGTTTCTATACAAACGAAACGTGGTACGCGACTTTGACTTATTTTACATTATATAAAGCTTATTTTTCAAATAATGTTGATTATTTAATCCATTTTGTTGTTTACACTTTATGTTAAAATAAATTACAATACAGGTAGCTGATCGGTGCGTTAATGACCATACGGTTAACAATATTGTGTAAAAAAAGCCTTGATATAATAGAATCCGTGGCGGAGATAACCCCAAATTGGGCAACACCTCGCCTTACTGCTTCTATGCAATTGAAACGTGGTACGCGACTTTGGTACCACGTCCTTTTTAATTATTGGGATTTACATTATTTGAAGCAAATTTTGCAAATTGTGTTGATAATCGTACCACGCCCGTGTTACTGGTTCTATACAAAGGGGGCGTGGTACGCGACTTCGGTTCAAAAAACGTGGTATAATAGAATCAAAGACTTAGATCATCGTACCTCGCTCGCCTTACTGGTTCTATACAACCGGAAAGTGGTACGCGACTTCGGTTAAAAAAACGTGGTATAATAGAATCAGAGACTGAGATAATCGTGCCACGCTCACCTTACTGGTTCTATACAACCGGAATATGGTGCGCGACTTCGGTTCAAAAAACGTGGTATAATAGAATCCGAGACTGAGATAATCGTACCACGCTCGTCTTAATGGTTCTATACAAACGGAATGTGGTACGCGACTTCGGTTCAAAAACGTGGTATAATAGAATCCGAGACTGAGAAAATCGTACCACGGTCGTCTTACTTGTTGTATTCAAACGGAGCGTGGTGCGCGAAGTGGTACAAAAAAGACTTGGTATAATAGAATCCGAGTTCGAGATAATCGTTTCAAGAACCCGTAACTGAGGTAACCGTACCACGCCCGGCTTACTACTTCTATACAATTGAAACGTGGTATGCCCGCCTAACTTCTATACAATTGAAACCTGGTACTCGGCTTTGGTACCACGTCTTTTTTAATTATAGAGATTTTAAATTACTCGATGCAGATTTTTCAAATTTGTGTTGATAATTTAATCCATTTTTATGTATAATAGGCCACATTTACACTTTATATTAAAATAAATTATATTAAAGATAGTCGATTGTTCGGTTAGTGACCATACGTAGGGTGCCCCACCCTAAATGAATATCTCCAAATATCTCGACAATTACACCACAATACTAATATATTTAGAAAGACTTAAATCTGTTTCACACATTTATAGTCACTAAATAAACGACCATGCTGTACTTCATAAGCTATGATCATTAAACCATACATAAATAATACTGAAAAATGGTTTTGAGTGGCGTCCATAACATCCAGACACTTTTGAGTAAAATATAGGTTACGTGCCCTTGTTTTGAAATTAGTCTCGCTTAACTAGTCTACCGATCATTCTACGTCTAATTAACGGGTCGGGATAATCAAGACTACTTTTTTTACAAAACATGGAACAAGAAATTGAATTTAGAAGCACCAACATCAGGCATCTCAACAATATTTTTAAGAACCTTATAAAAGTAAAATGAAACAACTGCTTTGATCATATTCTGGCATTACGGATTTTGAATCAGAGATATTATTTGTACTTAACCAAAATATGCAGCTTCTAATGGTACAGCTAATTATAAGGCAATTTAAAAAATAAAACGAGCGTAATTTCTAAAGATGCCGTAATAATAACCAAAAAGTTAAATATTATTGCTATTCAGAATCGTCAACAATAGATTTTTTACGGCTGTAGTAGTGTTTGGTGTTTTGAACATTTCCGCATGCTGTTGCTATTTATAGCCTCAACGAGTGTGCGAGACTGTTAGAAATCAGTAGTAAGTCAATGAACTAAAACGTGCAGGATCAACGTGCCAAGAACAACTTTTCAGTTGGCACGTGGGGCACCCTACCATACGGTTAATATGAAATGTACTTAGACAACATGTTCTATACAAACGGAACATGGTGCGTGACTTCGGTGCAAAAAACGTGGTATAATAGAATCCGAAACTAGGATAATCTTGCCACGCTGGCCTTACTGGTTCTATAAAAATGGAATATGGTTAAAAAAAGTGGTATAATAGAATCCGAGACTGGGATAACCGTACTACAACACCCATCCTACTGGTTCTATACAAACGGAACGTTGTGCGTGAACCTTATACTGGTTCTATACAAACGGAACGTGGTGCGCGACTTTGGTACAAAAAACGTGGAATAAAGGAATCCCAGAATGAGATAACCGTACCACACCCACCGTACTGGTTCTATACAAACGGTACAAAAAATGTTTTATAATCGAATCCAAGACTGAGATAATCGTACCACGCTCGCCTTACTGGTTCTATACCAACGGAACGCGGTACTTAACTTCAGTTAAAAAAGGTGGTATAATAGAATCCGAGACTGAGATAATCATACCACGCGACTGAGACAGAGATATCAACGCGGTACGCGACTTCGGTACAAAATCGTGGTATAATAGAATCCGAGGCTGAGATAATCGTACTACGCGACTGAGACAGAGATATCAACACGGTACGCGACTTCGGTACAAAAACGTGGTATAATAGAATCCGAGACTGTGATAATTATACCACGCTCGTCTTACGTGTTCTTTACAAACGGAACGTGGTGAGCGACTTCGGTACAAAAAACGTGGTATAATAGAATCCGAAACGGAGATAATCGTACCACGCTCGCCTTACTGGTTCTATACAAACGGAACTGGGATAACTGTACCACGCTGGCCTTACTGGTTCTATACAAACGGAACATGGTGCGCGACTTCGGTACAAAAAAAGTGGTATAATAGAATCAGAGACTGAGATAACCGTACAACGCTCATCCTACTGGTTCTATACAAACGGAACGTTGTACGCAAGCCTTATACGCTGGCCTTACTGGTTCTATACAACCGGAATATGGTGCGCGACCTCGGTTCAAAAGTTGTGGTATAATAGAATCCGAGACAGATAATCGTACCACGTTGGCCTTACTGGTTCTATGCAAACGGGACGTGGTACGTGACTTCGGTTAAAAAAAAGTGGTATAATAGAATCGGAGACTGAGATAATCGTACCACGCTCACCTTACTGGTTCTATACAAACGGAACGTGTACGCAACTTCGGTTCAAAAAACGTGGTATAATAGAATCCGAGACTGAGATAATCGTACCACGCTCGCCTTAGTGGTTCTATACAAACGGAACGTGGTACACAGCTTCGGTTCAAAAACGTGGTATAATAGAATCCGAGACTGAGATAATCGTACTGGTTCTATACAAACGGAACATGGTGCGCGACTTCAGTTAAAAAACGTGGTATAATATAATCCGAGACGGAGATAATCATACCACGCTCGCCTTACTGGTTCTATACAAACGGGACGTGGTACGCGACTTTGGTTCAAAAAACGTGGTATAATGGAATCTGGGACTGAGATAATCGTACTGGTTCTATACTAACGGAACATAATCGTACCACGCTCGCCTTACTGGTTCTATGCAACCAGTATATGGTGCGCGACTTCAGTTCAAAAATTGTGGTATAATAGAATCCGAGACTGAGATAATCGTATCACTGGTTCTATACAAACGGAACGTGGTACGCGACTTCAGTTCAAAAAACGTGGTATAATAGAATCCGAGACTGAGATAATCGTACCACGCTCGCCTTACACGTTCTATACAACCGGAACGTGTTGCGCGACTTCGGTTCAAAAAACGTGGTATAATAGAATCTGAGACTGAGATAATCGTACTGGTTCTATACAAACGGACATGCTGCGCGATTTCGGTTCAAAAATCGTCGTATAATAGAACGAGAGACTGAGATAATCGTACCACGCTCGCCTTACTGGTTATATACAACCGGAACGTGGTACGGGACTTCAGTTCAAAAATTGTGGTAAAATAGAATCCGAGACTGAGATAATCGTACCACGCTCGCCATACTGGTTCTATACAAACGGAACGTGATACGCGGCTTCGGTTAAAAAAAAACTGGTATAATAGAATCGCACCACGCTTGCCTTACTGGCTCTATACAAACGGAACGGCTTCGGTTCAAAAAGGTGGTATAATAGAATCCGAGACTGAGATAATCGTACTGGTTCTATACAAACGGAACATGGTGCGCTATTTCTGTTCAAAAAAACGTGGTGTAATAGAATCTGAGACTGAGATAATCGTACCACGCCTGCCTTACTGGTTCTATACAAACGGAACGTGGTACATGACTTCAATTCAAAAAACGTGGTATAATAGAATCCGAGACTGGGATAATAGTACCATGCTCGTCTAACTGGTTATGTAAAAACGAAACGTGGTACGCGACTTCGGTTCAAAAACGTGGTATAATAGATTGAGATTACCGTACAACGCTCAGCCTACAAACGGAATGTGGTACGCGACTTCGGTACAGAAAACGTGGTATAATGGATTCCTAAACTGAGATAATCGTACCACGCTGGCTTTACTACTTTTATACAAAAGAAACGTGGTACGCGATTTTGTTGTATTTCTCAAATTATGTTGATTATTTAATCCAGTGGTATAATAGAATGAGAGATAACCGTGCCACGCTCGCCCTATACTGGTTCTATACAAATGGAACAAATCCCTATAATTAAAGGGGCTCGATCGCTAAAATCTGGGACCTCGACATTAACATAAATGGGTCGCAACGCATATATTAATGTAATATGAATGAAAATAAACTGATTTACATTCAATCGCTTCTGTTTTTACAGTAATTTCTAATCAGTTAGGTTCGGCGAAATCGAATGGCAATCTCTAGCGTCTGGTTATATCAGTCTACGTCGATTACGTTTATTGCACATGCTCTGCGGGTAAGAATATGCGGTCACCGTTTAACATGACTTGTGGAATAAGTCTAGCCTCATTCTTCGAGTCCTTTGTTACAAATGGCACTGAAACGCATTATGTTACACGATAATTTATTTAATCATAAAGTGTAAATATGGCCTATAGTTAAAACATCAAAAATGGATTAAATAATCAACACAATAAACAAAATCTGCTTCGAATAATGTAAAATCGCTATAATTAAAAAAAGACGTGGTACCAAAGCCTAGTACCACGTTTCAATTGCATATGAGAAGTAAGGTGAGCATACCACGTTTCAGTTGTATAGAAGAAGTAAGCCGGGCGTGGTACGGTTTTCTCAGTATCGGCTTCTAGTTAACGTTATCTTGCTCCCGGGTTCTAGTTTACCACGTTTTTGTACCGAAGTCGCGTATCACGTTCCGTTTGTATAGAACCTGCCAGGTGAGCGGGTACGGTTATCTCTGTCTCGGATCCTATTATGTCACGTTTTTTGTACCGAAGTCGCGTACCACGTTCCATTTGTATAGAACCGGTATACGGTGAGTGTGCTACGGTTATCTCAGTCTCTGATTCTAGTATACCACGTTTTTTGTACCGAAGTGGCCTATAAAACATCAAAATGGATCAAATAATCAACACAATTTGCAAAATTTGCATCGAAAAATGTAAAATCCCTATTATCAAAAAGGACCTGGTACCAAAGTCGGGTACCACGTTTCAATTGTATAGGAGAAATAGAGCGAGTTTACCACGTTTCAGTTGTATAAAAGTAGTAAGCCGGGCGTGGTTATCCCATTCTTTGGTTCTAATTACAGTTATCTCAGTCTCGGATTCTATTATACCACGTTTTTTGTATCGAAGTTGCGCACCACGTTCCTTTTGTGTACAACCAGTAGAAGGCGACCGTGCCATGGTTATACCAGTCACTGATTCTAGTATACCACCTTTTTTTTTTTACAGAAGTCGCGTACAACGTTCCGTTTATGCAGAACCAGTATGATGAGCGTTGTACGGTTATCTCTGTCTCGGATTCTATTATACGACGTTTTTTGAACCAAAGTCGCGTAAAACGTTCCGTTTCTATAGAACCAGTAAGGCGAGCGTGCTACGGTTGTCTCAGTCTTGGATTCTATTTTACCACGATTCTTTTTTACCGAAGTAAATTGCATATGAGAAGTAAGCTGAGCATACCACGTTTCAGTTGTATAGAAGAAGTAAGCCGGGCGTGGTACGGTTATCGTTATCTTGCTCCCGGGTTCTAGTTTACCACGTTTTTGTACAGAAGTCGCGTATCACGTCGTTCCGTTTAAATAGAACCTGCCAGGCGAGCGTGGTACGGTTATCTCTGTCTCGGATCCTATTATATCACGTTTTTTGTACCGAAGTCGCGTACCACGTTCCATTTGTATAGAACCGGTATACGGCGAGCGTGCTACGGTTATCTCAGTCTCTGATTCTAGTATACCACGTTTTTTGTACCGAAGTGGCCTATAAAACATCAAAATGGATCAAATAATCAACACAATTTGCAAAATTTGCATCGAAAAATGTAAAATCCCTATTATCAAAAAGGACCTGGTACCAAAGTCGGGTACCACGTTTCACTTGTCTAGGAGAAATAGAGTGAGTTTACCACGTTTCAGTTGTATAAAAGTAGTAAGCCGGGCGTGGTTATCCCATTCTTTGGTTCTAATTACAGTTATCTCAGTCTCGGATTCTATTATACCACGTTTTTTGTATCGAAGTTGCGCACCACGTTCCTTTTGTATATAAGAACCAGTAAGGCGAGCGTGCTACGGTTGTCTCAGTCTTGGATTCTATTTTACCACAATTCTTTTTTACCGAAGTCGGGTACCACGTTTCGATTGTATAGATCCAACAAGGCGAGCGTGGTACGGTTATCTCAGCACCGGATTCTATTATACCACATTTTGTTTAACTATATTCAACTCAAGGTACTCTCGTATAATCCACATATTTTATTATACCCCGTTTTACTTGCCACGTTTTATTTCATAGATTATACCACGTAGGGTCTTTTTAAATCGGATACAGTATATGGCCTATAAAAACATCAAAATGGATTAAATAATCCACTTTGAAAAATAAGCCAAAGTCGCTTACCTTGCTTCGTTTTTGTAGATGGAGAAAGTTGAACGAGGTACTGATATGCCCGTTTTCATTAGCCCGGTCGGAGCAGAACAGTAGGACGTTAAACCCCATTCCATTTCATTTCCAATATACCACGTTGGGTCTTTTTAAATTTACACAGTATTATTACCGATCGGTTATCTGTATTGTAATTAATTTTAAGATAAAGTGTAAATATGGCATATAAAAATATCAAAATGGATTAAATAATCAACATAATTTGAAAAATTTACGACAAATAATGTAAAATCCCTATAAATAAAAAGGACGTGGTACCGAAGTCGCGTACCACGTTCCGTTTGTATAGCACTAGCAAGGCGAACGTGGTACGGTTATCTCGGCCCCGGAATACCACTTTTTTACTGTCAACTTATCGCCCTTTCTTATCGCCCCTATACAGGACTATACCACGTTAGTTTTTACCTTCCGGGTTTTGTTTCATATCTATGCATAGTCGCATACATAATATTCCAATATACCACGTAGGGTCTTTTTGAATAGGGTATAATAACAGTTACACCGTATTATAAACCGTATAGTCTAGGTACGGCTCAATGCAATAACCGACCGATCGGCTATGTGTATTGTAATTTATTTTGAGATTAAGTGTAAATATCATCAATAAAAACATCAAAATTGATTAAATGATCAACATAATTTGCAAAATTAGTGTTGTGGTTAGTGGTCTGAGACCCGACAGTAGACGGGACTACTTCGTTGGACATTCCTACGCTACAGGTATATAAGCCGTAGGGATGAATAGATGTTGCCAGAATTTATAGAGTTTACAAAGAGTAATAAGGTATTGTTGTTTGTAGTTTAGCGGACATACACCGGAGTGGGACTTCGGGGAATTCACATTATTGGTAGTAGCCGGATAAAAATTTAAGTTTACGTTAATTGAAAAAAAAAATTTTTTCTGTTGACGGGAAGGAGAAGTTAGAGCGTATATTATTATTCAGTAATTATTGATATTATACTGACGTGGTCTATTTAGAGTAACACACGGGTGCTTGTGCATTGCACGTGCAGATTAGCAATTGTTTACATTGCGATACACCTCTGGTGTCTAACTAGTAGGCTATTGTTTATACATTGATAAATAAAGGGGTTAAATCATTTGCTGATTACACTAGTTTGCCTATAACGTTTTTTTTTAGGACTTGGTTTTATTTTTTAGAGATAGTTTAAAAGTATGTGGGTAAATATAAATACCGCTTCAGTCTCGGATTTATTGCAATCTCTTGATCGTTTGAAATCTTGTTCAAGATCTCCTTCTAGATCTCGCTCTCCTTCCAGGGAATCAATTGTATGCTTTCATTGCGGAAAGCCGGGTCATTATAAGCCAGACTGTCCGGAATTATATCCTAGGAATAGTAGGCCTACACCTTCGCCGGGTAAAACAGATGCCGATAAACACGTGGCTTTTGAATCAGATTTAAACTAGTAAGGATCGAACGAACGGGCGAGCGTCCGATCCCGCCTAATTATGATTCGCCTTTTCCACTTTTTGACGAGACGTACAGCGACGCCGGTTTGGACGGTACACATAAATTCAGGAGTGAGCTTCTTGTTCCGGTTTGTGATACCACCGAAGCCGTTGGTGCTACTTCTAAAAACACCGTTGCCCCGGAGGTCGGTGTCAGTATTGTTCCAGCTGATACCGTTGATGAAGGTGTCATAGGTATAATTCCTGAAACTCCTGGATTCGCGCCTGCGAGTATTCGTCGCGTCAATACTGATGCAATGTATAAGTTAAAAGTAAAAATACAAGGAGAAAATATATTATCTGTCATAGATACTGGTAGTCAATGCACTATTCTTAGCGATAAACGCTATGAAATACTCAAGAAAAAGCCGCCAAAAATTATGGACGTTAAGTTGTGTGTGTGTGAGTTAGTTTTATTTAACGTCCGCTTCCACCGAGGTGATATCACAGACAAGTTGTATACTGCGTTAAGTTGTATACTGCGAGCCGTGAAATGGATTTTCAAGGTTTTATCGTAGGCCCCGCTGTAGTAGATCTTGGGTCTTTCCAAATGGAATTAGATCATTTGTATGTCGCTCCAATCGAAGATGACATGTTGCTTGGATTATATTTTATGCGTGAAAATAAAGTCCGAATTGATATGTTAACGGACAAATTACAAATTGGTAATGATAATTTTGATTTGGTATATAGCGAAAAGGACGAAATCAGCGAACATGCTGATATTGCTGTTGTAAAACGTACCCTTATACCACCGTTAAGTGTAGCGCGTGTGCGATGTACTCTAAGTAAAAGTCTATCGCGATATGTAGTAGAACCCTCAAACCACCCTAATTTGTTGATAGCACGATCTGCTCATTCTCACGTTGAAACAGAATTTCCTCGGATATGTTTAATCAATCCATCACAAGAAACGATTGTATTAGAGACCAATCAAGCTGTTGGCAAGGCAGTAGAATTCAATGAAAATGACGTAATGCCACCGTTAGAGACGGGTGAAGGGAATAATAGTAAAGTTAATTCACTTAAAATTCCAGAGCATTTAGTAGATTTATATGACAGATCAAAAGGACTGTTAACTCCAGCTGACCAATTTAAATTGTCTAAATTACTTGTTGAATACCAAGACGTATTTGCTAAAGATCAATTTGATTTGGGGAATTTTTCCTCTCTTGAGCATAGCGTAGAAACCAAAGATTCGAAACCCATTAAGCAAAGCTTACGCAGAGTTCCGATTTGTTTCGCAGGGGAGGAGGAAGCACATTTTAAAAAAATGTTAGATTCAAAAGTAATTCAGCCGTCAAGTTCTGATTGGGCGTTTTGGGGTTTTGCTTATTATCACAGAACATTCATACAGCAATTTGCTGAGAAAGTCTTTCCGTTAAATCAAATGACTTGGATGATAACGACTATTGCTGCAATTAAGATTCTGGTCCCGGAATTTTGGCGGGTCAAAATCAAGGGGGTCGGAGGTTTTACGTTAACTTGTCGTAAGTAGGCCTAGGGGAGGGGTTACTGTATATATGTGTATATTTTTGTTGTTTGTAAGGGCGTGTTTGGATGAATGTTACGGTGTATATTAGATACCGTCGCCTGTGTGTTTGGTGTGTGATTGGATAATTTGTTTTTTGTAGCCCAGGAGATGCTAACCTCCCGAAAGTAAACGGGGAGGAGTGTTGTGGTTAGTGGTCTGAGACCCGACAGTAGACGGGACTACTTCGTTGGACATTCCTACGCTACAGGTATATAAGCCGTAGGGATGAATAGATGTTGCCAGAATTTATAGAGTTTACAAAGAGTAATAAGGTATTGTTGTTTGTAGTTTAGCGGACATACACCGGAGTGGGACTTCGGGGAATTCACATTATTAGCTTTATATAATGTAAAATCCCTATAATTAAATAGAAAGTGGTACCGAAAAGCGTACCACGTTTCGTGTGTATAGAAGCAATAAGGCGAGCGTGGTATTTTGAAGCGTGGTATTTAGCCGCTGCCCCGAAATAGCGTACCACGTTTCGTGTGTATAGAAGCAGTAAGGCGAGCGTGGTATTTTGTAGCTTGGTATTTAGCCGCTGCCAGACCGATTATACATAGCAACCACGTGAATCCTAGGCATCGCATAGTTTTATAGGGTATTTTGAGGGATATATGTAAGAACTGCTCTACTCCGAACAAGAATCAGCAATAAAATTCTGTTGACAGTCTGCAAATAAAATAATAAAGGCTAAAAACTCACCAATGTTATCCCAAACTGCGAAAACGAAGCCACCATTGTTGCCAAGAAGAGTTACCTCTGTGTAGTCTCGGTTAACAGGCCGTAACTTATTCGTTCACAACTGGCACTGCCGGTCAAAAAGACCACACTAATTCTAATTTACATATCTTTTTAAGTCTTCAAAAGTTAAAAATATTTTATTTGAAATATTCGAAAAACATTTTCTTCCATAATTTATTTACCAGAGACCAACTTAATTATTTAAACGAATTAATTATTTCGTTTAAACGAATTAATCGTTTCGATTAATCGAATTAATCAATGTCGATTTAACACGTCGACTAAGACCAATGCTCCAAACAACGAAGCTGAGAAAAATTAAAAAAAAAAAACAATCGTGATCTCTATCGTTATCGATATACAGGATATACACATGGTTCATTTTATATCATTTATTCGCTTGTGCGTAATGCTATTTAGCAGGTAGACCCAGAAAGGACCCTTGAGGTTAGACAAGTGACCCTGTCAGGCCGTTGGCCGTTGAATGGGCGATGTTTTGTTAAATTCATTAGCAAAATAGTGACCGCTGGCCGCGTTAGAGGAATGGCCGCTGAATAAAGAGATGAAACAATAGAATTTTTACGGGGGGAATTTATTGTGGCCGCTTACAAGGAGATGTCGCTGAATAGGAGTGGCTGCTCATACGGATTCTACTGTATGTGATAATTGTCAGTAGCTTTGTTACCGAAAATACTATAAAACTAGGAAATTAAAGAGATTTAGTTCATCGATAGATATCGTAACTTTGAGCGAATTGTCAGCGCGTGTTTATTACAGATGATTCCATCGCTGTGTTCTATGGGTAGTAATGCGAGTTGCCACACTGGTTATCTTTACTCTGTGGTATAATGCGGTCCATGGCCAGGCTAAGCATGCAAGTTGGACAATGTAGTAGTCGTAAAAATAGCCTGTTTTATATTCTTACGAGGTCGTCGTAAGAATAGGAGACAGGCTATTTGATTTCGTCGTAAGAATAAAGCATAATTGCTTATTCTTACGATACCCCCTCTTGCAAAAGGCTACCACGATCTCGTCGTAAAAATAATGCATTGCCTATTCTTACGACATTCCCTCTTGCAAACTGCAAAATAGTTTAAGTCCAACGTGTGTAATTTGCGCATGGGCTACCGGAACTTCCACTATGTCGTAAGAATAGTTCCTCAATAATTCTTACGCCTCGTCGTAAGAATAGCCACGGCGTTTAATTAAATAGGTTAGGAAAAGCCAAATCAAAATCTCGACCAAGCCTATTAGCCTACTAGCCTATTATTAGTACTATTATTATTAATATTATTAATTTATAGTTATATATAGTGTCAATCACAAGGCCTAGTGCAATTTTACCGTGCAATCGTAATAATTAGTTGGATTATTTTCTAAACTTAGATTTAAAAAAAAAAAAAAAAATCTTAAAAGATAGCATTGCATTTTCCCATGCGGTGGGGTTTTTGGTCGCTAGGCCCTAACTCTATACATCTAGGCCTAGACCTATATATTATCATTATTATACCGAGGTTCCACATGCTGGTGGTGGTGCCGTCATGCATTAGCCATTATACAGAAATTAGGAATAGGCCCAATAAATATCGCTTATGGCTATTTGCACGGTAAAGGGACATATTACTCCCAACATGAAGATTAAAAGAAATGTAATAATATGCCATTTATCTATCTTGATTCATACCAAGGGACCATTTTATGAATTTAAAATTTATATATTGGGATAGTTTAGCGGATTTGTTCCTTCTTATTATGAGTGCTTACGTAACAGTACCCAGAGATAGCAAAAAAGAACTTCAGATATTGCACGATAAATAATGTCCATTTTAGGTTTAGAAACAACTGTTTGACCTTTTTAAGTTAATAGTGTGTTATTTCCGCCTTATAATAACATTGAATGGACTGTTTATTCCCATTACTTTTAAAATTATTGACAAATTATCAATTGGCATAACTCGGATGGAAAATGACAATTGTTATATCTCTACAACATTTATTTTCTTGATTTAATTATTTACAATTATTTTTATTCAATCTGTGAATTCTGTATCAAACAAACAAAAAACAAAATAATCTGTTGCCAAGCTTTCATCAAAATAAATGCTGGTTTTTGTTCGTTATATTGGATGGAAATATAGTAACGTTATCAATAACTGGATGGAAAATAACGTTATCAAGAATGTAATGAATGGAAAATAACGTTATCAAGAATGTAATGGATGGAAAATAACGTTATCAAAAATGTAATGGATGGAAAATAACGTTATCAAAATGTGACGGATGGAAAATAACATTATCAAAAATTCTAATGATTGAAATCGCAACAAATTCCATGTAGATTAGATGTGTAAACGTGATATAGACTGAAATACCGGAATAACAGACACAGTACCTGCGCCTCGATCTGGAAGAACTCGAAACCCGGATGTTTACATTCTGACTAGATGCGCCAGCTCTGGACATCGATCGTTACTATTTTTAGAACCGGACGGAATTTGAAAACATGAGGAATTGATAGGTTTATCAATGTCGGTTTTTGTTTTCTTTATTTTCTTCAATGACAAGTCTTATTCCTTCCATTTTCGCGAAAAACCATTCCCCATGAGTAGATACCAAAAGTTTTGGAATGTATTTTATCCGAAGTCAACGTTAGGTGTTTGCGGATGGAATAAATTTTACGTGACGTTCGACATTTTGTTACAGCAAAAGGGGGGAATAAATACAGAATTGATCGGTTTAAGAAATACTTTGTGCCAAATTCTACCAAATTTTACCAATTTGAGCTGTCTTATTTATTGTAAACCATCAACACAAAATGTCGAGCGTTACGTTGTCGTCTCGGATGGAAAATGAGAAAAAAATATTAGAAGATAGGCTGGCACTGCCAGGCAGGATACGCCCACATTTTCGAGAGATGGACAGAGAACAAGCAATACCGAAAGTGATTTTTCCTACATATTTAAGTCCTGTATTTCATACTGTATTGGGACCAGTCATTTAGTTGGTCAGTTCCAGTCTGATATCAATGAAACTCGAAACCGACAATGATTATGGTGTGACGGTACACAACCTAGAAATGTGACTTTTCATCAAAATCGGATAAGAATTGTGACCTGTAGCGAGTCCACAACCATGATATACCATATTTTTACACTATTTGCATACAAACGGCGACCATTTCGTCCAGCAATTTTGGTACGATTTTCACGAAATAAGAACTCAACCACCTCATCAAAATTGAATTAAAATTGTGACCTATACAGGGTCCACAACCATGATATATCATTTTTTTAACAGTATTCGCGTACAAACGGCGGCCATTTTGTCTGTCAATTTTGGTCCGATTTTCCCGAAATTCAAACTCAACATTCCTTACAGTGTAACGGTGATATAATCAAACGTTTTTTTAAATTGGATAATAATTGTGACCTCCAGAGGGACCACAAGCTAAAGAAATGGGGATTTTGCGTATAACCAGGGCCCATAATTCAGGAAGTTCCGATCCGATATGCGCAAATATTGAAAAGAACCAAGATCTTTGGGTTATAACGATGAATTTCAAGTTTCATCAAAATCGAATTAAAATTGTGACCTTTACAGGGTCCACAACCTTGATATACCATTTTTTAACAGTATTCGCATACAAACGGCGGCCATCTTGTATGGCAATTTTGGTCTGATTTTTCCGAAATTCGAACTCAACCTTCGTTACGGTGTAACGGTAATATAATCAAACGTTTTTTTAAATCGGATAATAATTGTGACCTCCAAGCTAAAAAAAAGGCGATTTTCCGTATAATCAGGGGCCATAATTCAGGAAGTTACAATCCGATATGCGCAAATATCGAAAGGAAGCAAGATCTTTGGGTTATAACCATGAATTTCAAATTTCATCAAAATCGAATCAAAATTGTGACCTCCACAGGGTCCACAACCTTGATATACCATTTTTTAACAGTATTCGCGTACAAACGGCGGCCATTTTGTATGGCAATTTTCGTCCGATTTTCCAGAAATACGAACTCAACCTTCCTTAGGGTGTGACGGTAATATAATCAAACGTTTTTTTAAATCGAATAATAATTGTGACCTCCAAGCTAAAAAAAAGGCGATTTTGCGTATAATCAGGGGCCATAATTCAGGAAGTTACGATCCGATATGCGCAAATATCGAAAGGAAGCAAGATCTTTGGGTTATAACCATGAATTTCAAGTTTCATCAAAATAGAATCAAAATTGTGACCTCCACAGGGTCCACAACCTTGATATACCATTTTTTAACAGTATTCGCGTACAAACGGCGGCCATTTTGTATGGCAATTTTCGTCCGATTTTCCCGAAATTCGAACTCAACCTTCCTTAGGGTGTAACGGTGATATAATCAAACGGTTTTTTAAATCGAATAATAATTGTGACCTCCAGAGGGACCACAAGCTAAAAAGGGTGATTTTTCGGACAATCAGGGGCCATAATTCAGGAAATTACATTCCGATAGCCGCAAATATCGAAAGGAACCAAGATCTTTGGGTTACAAACATGCATGTCAAGTTTCATCAAAATCGGTTCAAAATTGTGACCTCTATAGGGTCCACAAGCTAAAAACGTGATTTTTCGTACAATCAGGGGCCATAATCCATGAAGTTTTGATCCGATACATGCCAATATCGAAAGCAGCCGAGATCTTTTGGGGATAAACCTATATTTCAAGTTTCGTCAAAATCGGATAAGAATTGTGACCTGTAGAGAGTCCACAAACAAATTGTGGACGGACGGACAGGGGCGACGACATAATACGTCCACATGAAAATGTGGGCGTATAAAAACTGAGGAAAGATATTGTTTATTTTTACAGTCCCTAACGATTGTGGCGTTGTCTTAATTCAGCATTAATCATTATGGAACAATTTTATCCAAATAATTCAAACATACACCAAAGTTTTGTTGAAAATCCGAAGCCTTATCCAATAGCTATTATTTTTCGGGAGTTAGGCTCCATCCAAATTATGAGGGTTTCAATCTTTATTTTAAGGAAAAATAATATATAATTTCCATGCAGTTATTTAATATTGTCTTTTCTGCCTCCTCAACCATGTATCAATTAGAAACTATAACAAAATCATAACAAATATACATGTAATTATTTTTATTTACAGCATGTCCAAGTTGATTATGTTTTGTCCCTTTACTGTGCAAAGAGCCTTATGAAGTTACACTTTTAAATGAAGAGAAGTTGCTTTGAAGTGCAGCCTTATAGTAGCCCTACTGCGGTGGTATGGCCTACTAACAACAGATTCTATTCTTAACTCTAGCTTTTTCTATGTTAGGCCTTGGCGTATACTATTTCAATTTCACGTAAACTTCTTTTTTTTATAATAAGAAAACAAACATGACAAATTAATCTATTTTGATGAACACAACTTCTAGTCTCCTACTTTTATTTATTAAAAGAGTTTCTAATGTCACGTCCCATTTATTGTCGAAAAAAGTAATTTTACTCCTGCTTTAATAATCGTATACACGGTTTTTCTCGCATACATATTCGAGAATACAGCTATAGACAACAACGCCCAATAACGTGGTCTTTGACAGCCCGCAGATTAAAAACTTGAATTTTATAAGTTTTGAAACCTCTTTAACTATGTCCAAGACTTTGGGAAATCAATGTTTGTAAATTCAATCATGGCGTGGCATTTCAAATATTTGTTTATTTATTTCGTAATTCGTAGTATTTGCTCCCTCCAACAGAAGTTTTTGTTTATATTTTGTAGAAAACCCTTGGTCAGTCTATGACACCTGAATAACAGATCGACATACAGACATAACAAATTGAAAATGAAAGAACTGACATACTCACAGCACCAGAAACCAACAGGAAGACTCTCTCCATCTTACATCTTAAAAGAGCGGACGCAATAATACGCTTTAGTCACATGGAATAGAGATTTTGTGCCCCCTTAGTTATTGCACCCCCTGTCAAATAGAAAATATGGGGTCTCAATGCAGTTTTCAATACCATAACCATAATGCTCAACCAGTGCCAAACACTGTAGTGCAGATCTGCTGCAACAATTATTGTCTTTTTAAGCCCCCCCCCCCAACACATACCCAACAGGAACCTGTTTATCATGTAAAATGAACTGTTATCAAACCCAGGGCACATCCTCGACCAAAATATTGGCAAAGCAATAAATGCACATATTACCTTTGGTTATGACCTCTGGTTTTTACACTGAACGTCAAAGACAAATATGTACTATGTTTGTAGATCTTCCCGCCATTTTTGCACGGTTCTGGTGAAGGTTCTGTTCCCATCATTCTACGACTTCTAATGGACACGGGGGGGTTGGGATGGCCTAGTGGACTAGAGTGCCGCGCTTCGACCTCTAGCTGGCCGGTCACCTCTGGCTTGCGGCTGCGGTTTCGAACCCTGGTGTGGGTGTATGTGGCATAGAGATAGGGGCGCCTTCTCAACCTCGTGGGTTTCCTCCGGGCACTCCGGTTTCCTCCGGCTGCTAAAGACCCCTACGCGCAAGCGAATTATTGAAATAAGATCAAACCATATGTTAGTCCCGAAATGACCTAGTTTGAGTCCAGTGGACTTAAACCCATCTCTCTCTCTCTCTCTCTCTTCTCTCTCTCTCTCTATCTCTCTCTCGTCCGTTAATATCCGATTGATTTTAAATTTATACACAGTCTTTTAGGTCATGAGACGAAGAAACCTCTTGATTTTCTGCGATTTCCAAAAAATACTGCCAGAGTAAAGACCCCAACGCGCAAGCGAATTATTAGAATAAAATTAAACCATATGTTAGTCCCAAAATGACCTAGTTTGTGTTGAGTGGACGTTAAACCCCACCATCTCTCTCTCTCTCTCTCTCTCTCTCTCTCTCTCTCTCATGGACAAAATGTGCGTGGAACAAAGTCTGAATAATTCGTATTTTTAATAGCAAACAATTGTGGAATGTAGGCCTGCCTTTTCAAGACTTCATAATCTTTTATATATGAAATAAAATAAAAGTTGACTTATTGAAATATTATCATTAATGAATGTCTCTTGTCACAGAATTTGACTAGGTCGTTTCATCCCACGACCGTTTAACCCCGGGCTGTTTCATCCCAAAATTACACGGGTCGTTTCATCCCACTTATATCGGACCGTATCAACCCACAAATTAAAAAAACAAGTGATGCAGAAGGAGGGCCTGGCAAGGTCAGCTGCCTAGTCGTTCGGATGGGACGAAGAACCGATGTCCCGTGTACACATTGGAGTGCCGGTAAAAGATCCCTTGGCAGTTGGAATTCGATATAAGAGTAGGCCGTAGCGCCGCTGCCCGGGCAAATTTCCCACATAACACGCTGTATGGCGTCTATACCATTAGCCCAGGTTAGGTGCAAAAGAGTAGGACGTTAAACCCCATTTCATTTCATTTCTTACTTTTTTCGGTAATGAAACATTTATAATACTCTGAAATCTGATTAAGATTAACAACTCATAAAGTAATTACCAGAAATTTTTTAGAATTTGTTTGTTTCTTATAATGTTAGGCCCCATGCTAACGCTTAGTATACGAATCATTTAAAATCATGGATTTAGCTGTTCAGTTATCAAAATTCAAGACCTTTAAACTTTGTGTATCAATCTGAAATCAATCGGATGAAAAGTTTGGCCTCTAGAAGGTTAGAAAAGATTTTTCAAAGTGATTAGGTGAGATAAGCCTGGCAGTAATTATCGGAATTCGCTGAAAATCAATAGGATTCTTTGTCTCATGACCTTAAACACTTTGGCTTCCTAGACCAACCACAAGATTTTTTGAAGTGATCCAGGGAGATAACTCTGGCAATAATTATTGGAAATCGCTTAAAATCAATAGACTTCTTCGTCCCATGACCTTAAACGCTGTGTATGAATCTGAAGTCAATCGGATATTTACTTTGGCCTCTAGAGCATCCACAAGATTTTCTGAAGTGATATGCGCAAATTTCTAAAGGACCTAAGATCTTTTTGTTATAAACATGTATTTCAAGTTTCATCAAAATCAGATTAATATTGCGACCTCTACAGGGTCCGCAACCTTGATATACCATATCTTTTACACTATTTGCATACAGAGAGAGTGAGAAAGAAATGGGATTTAACGTCGACTTGACACAAACTTTTTGGGATTAACATATGCTTTTATTTCATTTCAATTATTCGTTAGGGATTTTTAGCAGTGGGAGGAAACCGGGGTACCCGGAGAAAACCCACGAGGTTGGACAGGCGACCCTACTCCTTGCCACGTATAACCAGGGATTCGAAACCACGCCAGTTCTCTCAATGGCAGGCCGTATGATACATTCGGTCATCCAACCTCCCCTATTCGCATTCAAGTGGCAGTTTCGGTCTGATTTTCACAAAATTTGAACTCAAGGTGTAACAATAAGACGTTTTTTTTTTTAAATTGGATAATAATTGCGACCTCCAGAAGTAGCAGCCATTTTGTCTGGCAGTTTTGGTCTGATTTTCACCAAATTGGAACTCAATCTTCATTACGGTGTAACAATAAGACGTTTTTTTAATTGGATAATAATTGTGACCTCCAGAAAGCGATTTTTCTTACAATCAGGGGCCATATTGTAGTAGTGTATATTTTATGTATAAGTTTGCATACGTATTTCATTATAAGATTTAAATTGCTTATTTTATTTATTGTAATAATGTATATTTTCATATATAGTTTGCATACGAATTTAACTAATATGATTTAAATTACGTATTTTATTTTAAAACTAAAGCGACATTTATTTGCTGACGTTGATAAATAACAGCTTAACGCTGTTATATAAGAATATTGACGTATTAAAGAGACACTAGAAGAGTCCTTTATTGTGTATCATTTTAGATTGATTTTAAGTATAATTAATGGTGACGCCTAAGACTTTTTAAACAATACGCTGGGATTAACTAGAGGCAATATAATTACTCAATATGACACGTCATGGATTGAGTTAGGCAAGATTGGTTTTAACCAATCAATGGCCAAGCCTTTAGTTTTCTCTGGATATTTTAAACATCTACCAATCAAATTAAAAGAAAATACATAGGCGTGTTATTCGGAAATTCAACCCTTTAAATTCACGGACAATTCGTTCAGTCGTCACTTGAATAAATGATACTTTTAACAACAATATTGGAACTCTGATTTCTATTTAAAGGACACGAAAAGAGCACGTTTATAATTGGGAAGATGTTTTAAGATCCCATCTGATGTTTGATAAAGGAGTGAATCCAGATAATTTTCCAAGATTACGCAGCCACGTAGCGAAAGAAACAGACCGGAAAGAAACGGAAATTACCGAAGCCGAGACGTTAAATCCGGAAACAACCGTACAAGTAACTATTAGTAACAATTTGCCGGAAGTGATACAACCGGAACTCCAATCCCCAATTATCCAGACGGAAGATAACAATAGACATCAATTCACAATGAGTTCTATTCATTTGGCAAAATTTAGCGGATCTGGCGACGAAACAGCGTCATCTTTAATAGTCGATTTTGAAAATCTGATGGCAATTCAGAAAGTGAACGATGATAAATTAAAATTATCAAATTTATCTTTTTATCTTAGTGGTGAAGCTAAATTATGGTTCCAAAAACTTTCAGCCACACAAATGGTCAATTTTGACAATGTAAAACAATTATTCTTGAATGAATACAAATATGTGCTCGATATGTCTAAATTAAAGTACCAGTTGCAACAACAAACAAGCGAAAGCATAGAACAATATGTAGCTAAATTGGGACAGATTGCATTCGCTAGTGAAGGGAAAGTACCCGAAGAATTATTAGTTTACACGGCAATAGAAAATTTGTTACCTAGAATGAGAGCCAGTGTGACGCAAACAAATCCGAAGACAATAAAAGATTTAAAAAATGCTATTATGATAGCCAACCGCGTAGCCATGCTACAACCTTCGGATACTGTGGTAGCAGCAGCTAGCAGTGTGAGTACCAACGATGAGGCTATATTAAAATGTGTAGAGAAGACAGTGGAAGTGATGATGGCTAGAAATTACCATCAACCTAACCAACAGTATCAAAACAACGATTACCATCAACAAAGGCCGCAGTACCAAGACAATGAATATTTTCAGCAAAGGCCACAACACCAAAACAACCATTACCGTCCACAAAAATCTCAGTACCAAAACAACTATCATCAACCAGGAACCAAGCAGTTTAATAACAGACCACGGTTTAAAAACCAACAAAACAGAGAATGTGGAAGTTGTGGTGAGTTTAATTGTTTTTCTAGAAATTGTAATGGGGAAATATTGTCGTTTGTGTAAAACACGAACACATTCATATAACCAATGTTATTACCGCCAAAACAATAATAAATACCAAAGGAAATAGGATAAGGCGCCTGTTTCAAACAATTTTTTGAGCAGGCATAATGATAAGAAAAATATTTCAGCAAATAAAACTGGCCAAATTATAATAATAGACACGCCGTTGGAACGAAATATGATTAAAGTATCAATTAACTATAAACGATTTAATGCACTCATCGATACCGGGGCGTCAATTTCTTGTTTGTCGAGTTTCCTATTAAATAAAGTTGATCTATCAAAGCTAGACATTGAACCATCGTATATTACCAATGTTGTAGGCGTAGGAGGTGAAAAGCATAATGTTTTAGGTGTTATTAACGTACCACTTTATATTAACAATGTTTTATTAGAGCATAAATTTCATGTTATGGAAAAAGTACACCATCCAATAATAATAGGGTTGGATTTCATGGAAAAATTTAAAACAAAAATAGATGTTAGTAAACGCATTGTTTCATTCAACGACGGATTACCTACCATAGCATTAATATCAAGTAATATAGGATTAGTAAGATCTCTTAAAACAACTACGTTAAAGGCTCGCCATCACGTTGATTTACCTGTTCGAATTAGCAACATTGATAATGGGAAAATTGTATTGTTAGAGCCAAGTCCAATACTTGCTAAAAATAGTATAAAGGGTGCTAAATGTCTTGTTAAGGTAGAAAACGGAAAATCGGTGTTACGTCTCCTAAATCCAACAAAGAAAGATATTCAAATTTCAAAAACAAAGATATTAGCAACGGTAAATGATATAGATGATTCAATGATAATTGATCTACCCGAGAGTAATAAAACATTTAAAAATACAGCAAATGTTATGTCAATGACAACTAGTGCAGAAGCCAACGTAGACGTTTTACACTTTGACTTGAGTGACTCCGACTTAACCTATACGGAAAAACAGACGTTGATTTCATTTTTGAAAGATAACAGAGGAGTTTTCGCTAATAACTTAGGGGAATTAGGGAAGACAAAAGGCTATAAACACCATATTGAAACCGGAAATGCTAGTCCAGTTCGAATGCCAGTTTACCGCCAAACGCCAGAGTTACGCAAGGAAACTTCGAAGCAAATTAACGAAATGCTTGAAAATAACATTTGCGTTGAAAGTAAGTCTCCATGGAGATCTCCGGTAATTATGGTCAAGAAGAAGTCAGGAGAATGGAGATTTGCAGTTGACTATAGGAAATTAAATAAAATAACACAACCATGTTATTTTCCCATCATCCGCTTTGAAGATGTTATAGATTCGGTAGGCGAAGCTCAGGCTAAAATATTTTCAGTACTTGATTGCGCTAGTGGGTTTTGGCAAATCGAAATGGACGAAACATCTAGACATAAAGCCGCATTTATTACTCAGGAAGGAGTTTATGAATGGACACGTATGCCTTTTGGACTAACTAATGCCCCAATGATATTTCAAATGGTTATGACAGATATATTACGAGATATGAATTGGCGATATGCACTTGTATATGTTGATGACATAATAATATTTAGTAAACATTTTAACGAACACCTCCAACATCTGAAAAACGTATTTCAAAAACTCGGAGAAGCAGGCGTAACACTGAAACCCAGTAAATGCAAATTTGCAGCAAAAAGTGTTAAATACTTAGGGCATATATTTAGTAAAGATGGTATATCGGTAGATAAAGAAAAAACGGAAGCGGTGCAGACTATTCCCCAGCCTAAAAATCAGCATGAAATTAGACAATTTCTTGGGCTGTATAATTATTATAGACGATTTATTCTAAATTATTCCAAAATAGCATTTCCTTTAAATAACTTATTGCGCAAGGATATTAAATTTAACTGGTCACAAGATTGTCAGGAAGCGTTCGACACATTAAAGAAAACATTGGTGTCACCCCCTATCTTAGCATATCCGGATATGTCGAGGCCCTTTGTCTTGACAACGGATGCATCTGGGTACGCTTTAGGCTATATATTGTCCCAAATCGGTAAAGACGGTCGTGAACATGTAATACACTATGGCGGACGATCTCTTCACCCCTTTGAAAAAAATGGACAGTCACTGAGCAAGAGTGTCTGGCAGTACTTGAGGGTATCAAAACCTTTAGGGTATATTTAGCAACATCGCCATTCAAAGTAATTACTGACCATAAGGCACTGGCATGGTTAAAAGAAATAAAACATAATCGAATATTTGGAAAATAACACCATCCCCGAGGATATTTCTGATAAAGAATCAAAAGGCATAGTTTATAAATCATTGGAATTCGAATTAGTCGATGGGATACTTTATCATTTTTACCAACCTAGACGAAAGAATAATCAAGAAATGATTAAACAACTGGCTATGCCTAAAGTACTTCGAGATGATCTTTTGAAATCATATCATGATTCAGTAGCTGGTGGCTGTCACAAAGGACGGGACGCGACCAGGCTAGCTATTATTCAGAAATATTGGTGGCCAAAATTGTATGAAACTATTTGCGATTATGTTTTTAAATGCGAAGTCTGTCAACGAACAAAAATAAATAATCATTGTAAAGTACCGTTGACGCCTATGCCTATTGAAAAAGCCTTCTCTCGACTGCACATCGATTTTATTGGTCCTTTACCCGAAAGTCCTGAGGGATATAAACATAACTTATTAGTAGTCGATTCTTTTTCGGGTTGGCCAGAAGCATTCCCAACCAAAACACAAGAAGCCAAGGAAGTCGCTGATAAACTTTACCATGAGATTTTTTCGAGATACGGTGCACCAAGAACATTATTAAGCGACCGCAGAGCCACATTCATGTCCCAATTAGTGGAATCGGTATGCGAAATATTCAAAGTTACAAAAACAAATACAAGTGCTTACCATCCAAGTACTAATGCGACATGTGAACGAAGAAACTCCGTAATTGAACAAGCACTTCGTGCTTATTCTAAAGAGCAAACTAATAGGCCATCTTTAATTTCTTCTATCATGATGAGTTTTTGTTCATCGGTATCACAGTCAACTCAATTTTCTCCTTTTAAACTGTTGTTCGGAAGGGAAATGCTTTTGCCATTCGATGCTACAATATTACCAAAAAAATCAGTGGGGAAGAATACGCATATGTATTTAGAGCAATTAATAGAAAAGCTTAAAATTTCAAATGAAATTGCTTCAGAAAATATTAAAATCTCTCAAGATAGAAATAAGCTTTATCATGATCGTAATGCACATATACCCAAATTTCAAGTAGGAGATTCTGTCTTCCTTAAAAACGAAAAAAAAAGATGATTCTAAGCTATATGATATGAAAAAGATTGTTCAGTCAAAGTTTCGTAACGGAAGAAAGGAATATTTAATACTGTGGGACGATAACAGTAGGATTTGGGAACCTTTTACATGTATTCCTGCGAATATTCGTAAGGATTTTCATGAGCGAAAGACAAATACAGGCAAAACGAGGAAACGTCCATTTCAAAGTAAATTCTTTAAATAAATATTTATTTCAAAATGTGAACTATCACATACTTTCAGTCTATCTTTTTTTTTACCCATTTCCCATGTAGAAGCGAAGCCAAAACCCTATAGATTCGTCTATGTATATTAGTGCTACGAGTAGAATGCGCAACTACTCAAACCCGGCCTTATCTTTTCCTTTTTATTTTTTTTTATATAGGGACTTTAACCAGATTCTGGATAGTTTTCCTGATTTTTATTTCCCACTTTACAAAATACAACCAAGCCACGGATGTTATTCAAAGAATTAACTATGGAGTGATATTTAAACAAGCATCGCCAGAGACTGTAAAGTTTGGTGTCTAAAATTGGATGCATACATTTGAAATTCTTCTTCCTACTGTACAGAATATTCCACAAATTCCTAAGTGTACGAAAAATGAACAATCTTGCGTTCTTATGCATCAACTGTTAAAAGAGGTTAATTTGATTAAAATTAGAACTATGGCTAATATTAATGAAACTGTGAAATTTATTACAAATTTATTGCCACAAAGCAAACATGTACCATTAGGTAGATCTAAAAGATCACTTTTACCGTTTATAGGCGAATTTTCAAAATCACTGTTCGGTACAGCAACTCAAGATGATATAAAGTTGTTGTCTGAACACATAAATGTACTTACTAAACACGATTATCAAATTACTAAGCAACTTACTCAACATGCTAAACATTTTTCATCTTTTATAATTAAGGTTAATACCAGATTTGATAATGCTATGGAGGGTATCCAACAAAATCATGAAGCAATCGTTTTCGCTACCAAAAACATTGAGTCGACGTATAATGATTTAAGAGAAGCTATGGCAGCTATGTCTCACATTATCTCAGATCAAATTCAACAAGCTATAACTGTTGAGCATCAATTAGCGGAATTAAAGGTTGGAATTCAAACATTAATGGAGAATAAACTATCTTCTTTAATTATTAATTCGGAAACTCTTTCACGTACTCTTCATCATGTAAACAAATTGTTAAAATCCAATTATCCTAATTATGAAATATTACATAAAGATGTTCAATATTATTATTCTAGTTCCAAATTTATAGTTACTATACATAAGTCAAAAATTTATTTATCATTGAAAATTCCTATTGTAGCTGTTGTTAAGAAACTAAATATATATAAAATCATGACGGTGCCATTACCCATAAATCAGTCTTCACCCCACACCACCCAACTTCTTGATTTAAAAGAATATATTGCTGTAACTAGCGATCAACAACATTATGTTACGTTTAATTCGGAAACCATTGTGTAGGTGAAGACCATCTCACATGTTTCTTTAAAATTAATTTATACGCAAGCACTGTCGCTTCGTGTGAACATGCACTGTTTCTTGACAACAAGCAATATATTAAATTACAATGTGACTTTAGATTTCAACAAAATAATAACCTTAAAACTATTAAGCAATTATCTTCTACGTCAATTTTAGTCTACAACATCCATGCTTTAGCTTTTATATGTAATGATAGGCAAAAGATGGTTCAAGGGTGTAATTTTTGCATTATGTCCATTCCTTGTAGATGTAGTATATCTACCCAAGAATTAATAATTACTGAAAGCTTGGGAGAATGTGTCAACAGGTCAGATACTATTTCTGAGTTGCACCCAATTAATCTTGCATTATTGCAACATTTCTTTAGCGATTCAGATTTAATGGCTATTGCTGGCAGTACCACATATCCGAAGCCATTAAATATAAGTAATATACCACAATTTAAGTTGTATTCTCATACTATGAATGATATAATAGCTAATGATAAATCAAGCCATTTAAGTTTGGAACGCATGGTCAAAAGCGCCAAAAATGAAGAATTAATATATAAATCTTTGTCAGAAACTATGTTAGATAGTCATATTCAAATGACTACCTCTTATTTCGACACTAAAACCATGCTAGCAATAGGATCGCTAATTGTATCTGTGTTTACCCTTATAATCTGTTTTTGGCTATTTTACAAATTAAAAACAATTACCACAGCTATGTGGTTATTGAAAAAGGCTCAAGCAGCATCTTTGGATAATTTACCGTCATTGGTCTACCACCCAGAAGGAAAATCACAAGAGGGGATTACCTCTACGGTATACACACAATATATTAGCATTCTAGCTGTTAGTTTTTGTATATTTATAACTTTCATTATCTTGTATAAATTTTGGCAAGCAAGAAAAACGCAAGCAACAATAATTTTAGAAGTAACTTCCGGCTATTCATGTGTGCATTTACCCGTTTTATATTTACCTTTATGCTCAAATTATTGGAACATTATCCACCCAGAATACATTGGAAATTTTCAGATAAAATATTCTTGGTTTCCATATCTCACATTAGATATGCCAAAATTTACGGTTACGAATAGGATTACCAACCAAAATCTTATGGTTAAAAACGAAATAAAATTGACCTGGTTACAGGCCTTTAAACTTAAAAATATCCTTAGCCATTCATTTACATCCTATTTATTATTTGAACATGGCTATACATCGGTTTTGACACCAGCACATTTTCATTAATTAATTTCCCATTACATTTTCTAGAGCAATAATTAGCTCATTACTGTGCTACCTCTATATTTTATGCATTATATTATCTTATTTTATCTTATATTTTATATTACGTTTTTAGATGGTCAACGTATTTGATATTATTGATTTTGTTTGACAAAATTTTAAATACGCAGTGGGGGTATTGTAGTAGTGTATATTTTATGTATAAGTCTGCATACGTATTTCATTATAAGATTTAAATTGCTTTTTTTATTTATTGTAATAATGTATATTTTCATATATAGTTTGCATACGAATTTAACTAATATGATTTAAATTACGTATTTTATTTTAAAACTAAAGCGACATTTATTTGCTGACATTGATAAATAACAGCTTAATGCTGTTATATAAGAATATTGACGTATTAAAGAGACACTAGAAGAGTCCTTTATTGTGTATCATTTTAGATTGATTTTAAGTATAATTAATGGTGAGGCCTAAGACTTTTTAAACAATACGCTGGGATTAACTAGAGGCAATATAATTACTCAATATGACACGTCATGGATTGAGTTAGGCAAGATTGGTTTTAACCAATCAATGGCCAAGCCTTTAGTTTTCTCTGGATGTTTTAAACATCCACAATCAAATTAAAAGAAAATAAATAGGCGTGTTATTCGGAAATTCAACCCTTTAAATTCACGGACAATTCGTTCAGTCATCACTTGAATAAATGATACTTTTAACAACAATATTGGAACTCTGATTTCTATTTAAAGGACACGAAAAGAGCACGTTTATAATATTTCAGGAAGTTACTATCCGATATGGGCAAATGTCGAAAGGAACCAAGATCTTTCGATTATAAATATGCATTTCAAGTTTCATCTAAATTGAATCAAAATTGTGACCCCCACAATCAGGGACAAAGTATCCCCTAGCAGTAGAAAACATATTAAATGATGTATAGTCGGTAAATAAACCAGATTGTTATTCAAGCGGTGAATAACGAATAGCGAACTGTTTGTTATTCGCTATTCATCTCTTTATTCGGGATTCACATTTAAGGTGTTCATGTAACTTTAATGAAGATATTTCAGGATTTAATTCTAAACGATCATTAGACAACAATAGATTAATAAATTGCAAAGTATCCCCTAGCAGTAAAAGATATATTAAATGGCGTATTGTCGGTAAATAAATCAAATTGCTATTCAAACCGTTAATAACAAATAACGAACTGTTTGTTATTCGTGTTTCACCCCGTTATTCGGGATTCATATTTAAGGTATCTTTAATGAAGATATTTCAGGGTTCAATTCGAAACGATCATTAGACAACAATAGAATAATGAATTGTAAAGTATCGCCTAGCATTAAAAAACATATTAAATGGCGTATAGTCGGTAAAATAATCCAAATTGCTATTCAAGCCGTGAATAACGAATAACGAACTGTTTGTTATTCGTTTTTTACCTCGTTATTCGGGATTCACATATAAGGTATCTTTAATGAAGTTATTTCAGGATTCAATTTGAAACGATCATTAGACAACAATAGAATAATGGATTGTAAAGTATTCCCTAGAAGTAGAAAACATATTAAATGACGTACAGTCAGAGTAAATACACCAATCTTTAATGAATATATTTCAGGATTTCATTCTAAACTATCATTAAACAACAAAAAATAATGGATTGCAAAGTATCCCCTAGCAGTAGAAAATATATTAAATGACGTATAGTCGGTAAATAAGCCAGATTGTTATTCAAGTGGTGAATAACGAATAATGAACTGTTTGTTATTAGCTTTTCACCTCGTTATTCGGAATTCACATTTAAAGTGTTCATGTATCTTTAATGAAGATATTTCACGATTCAATTCTAAACGATCATTAAACAACAAAACAATAATGAATTGCAAAGTAAACCCTAGCAGTAAAAATATATTAAATGACGTATAGTCGGTAAATAAGCCAGGCGGTGAATAACGAACTGTTTGTTATTTGCTTTTCACCTGGTAATTCGGAATTCACATTAAAGGTGTTCATGTATCTTTAATGAAGATATTTCACCATTTAATTCTAAAAGATCATAAGACAACAATAGAATAATGGATTGCAAAGTAGAAAACATATTAAATGACGTATAGTCGGTAAATAAACCAGAAAGTTACTCCAGCGGTAAATAATAAATAACGATTAACGAACTGTTTGTTAATCGTTATCCACCTCGTTATTCGGGATTCACATATAAGTTATCTCTAATGAATTGATTTCGGGATCTAATTCTAAACGATCATTAGACAGCAATAGAATAATGGATTACAAAGTATCCCCTTGCAGTAGAAAACATTAAATGACGTATATAGTCGGTAAATAAACCTGCATATTGTTATTCAAGCGGTGAATAACGAATAACGAGCTGTTTATTCGTTTTTCACCTCGTTATTCGGGATTCACATATAAGGTGTTCACGTATCTTTAATGGAGATATTTCAGGATTCAATTCGATCAGTAGACAACAATATAATAATGGATTGCAAAGTATCCCGTAGCAGTAGAAAATATATTAAATGACGTATAGTCGGTAAATAAGCCAGATTGTTTTTCAAGCGGGGAATAACGAATAACAAACTGTTTGTTATTCGTTGTTCACCTCGTTATTCGGAATTCACATATAATGTATCTTTAATGAAGATATTTCAGGATTTAATTCTAAACGATCAGTAGACAACAATAGAATAATGGATTGCAAAGTATCCCCTAGCAGTAGAAAACATATTAAATGATGTAATGATGTATAGTAAATAAATCAGATTGTTATTCAAGCGGTGAATAACGAATAACGAACTGTTTGTTATTCGTTTTTCACCTCGATATTCGGGATTCACATCTAAGGTATCTTTAATGAAGATATTTAAGGATTTAATTCTAAACGATCATTATACAACGATAGAATAATGGATTGAAAAGTATCTCCTAGCAGTATAAAACATATTAAATGACGTAAATAAACCAGATTGTTATTCAAGCAGTCAAAATGAAGATATATAATCAGGCATAAAAATGGTTGAACTTTTAAGCCCTTATACAAAGTAACAACATTTTTTTTTTTAAATCAACATGTTTAGCACACGCACATCGTACAACAGACCATAGGTTGCTGTCGTAGTCATTGGTCTAATTGACGATCAAAATGTTCATGCTTTACTACTACAATGAGAAAATAAAGTACAACTATTTTTACTCTCATTTCAATGTCCTAAACACGTAGAAAAAAATCACAACGTCGGTATTGTATTCACCGACCACGGGCCGACATTTTCGAACTTTCATTACAGTGTAACGGTGATATAATCAGACGGTTTTGTAAATTGAACGATAATTATGACCTCTAGAGAGACCACAAACTAAAAAGGCGATTTTTCGAACAATCAGGGGCCACAATTCAGGAAGTTACGATCCGATATGCGCAAATATCGACAGGAACCAAGATCTTTTTGTTATAAATATCCATTTCAAGTTTCATCAAAATCAGTTCAGAATTGTGACCTCTACACTGTTCACATGCTAAAAAAGTGACTTTTCGTACAATCAGTGGCCATAACCCATGAAGTTAACGTCCGATACAAGCAAATTGTAGACGGCCGGCATAATACGTCCACATGAAAATGTGGGCGTATAAAAAACAGTTTCCTGGAAACTATTGAGATTTTAATTATTCACATCTAAAATAACCTTTGATAAAAAATCCTGATTCGGATTTCCATAGCGAAGACATTATTAAGAGTAAGCGCAAGGATATTGCATTCTTTTCACAGCTGGCCTGCAAGGTTTAAATCATGTCATGACTGTAAATTAATGACGATGTGTTCTGTATCCTATTTAAAAATAGGTTGCCAGGCAACGAAACATACGCCCACACAGCAGCTAAATCGTCCGGGCAGTCAACAAGAGTTATCGCATATTAAGTAATTATCAGAAAATCATTAGAATTTGTTTGGTTTTTATAAAGTTCTGCTCCATGCTAATGTAAAGTATACGAATCATTTAATATTATGGAATAAGCTGTCACCTCCACTGGATACGAAACATTTAATATTATAGCGACTTTTCGTACAATCAGGGGCCATAATTCAGGAAGTGACGATCAGATATGTCCAAATATCGAAAGGAACCAAGATCTTTATGCTATAAACATGTATTTCAAGTTTCATCAAAATCAGTTCAAAATTGTGACCTCTATAGGGTTCACAACCTTGATATAACATATTTTCACACTATCCGTGTACAAACAGCGGCCATTTTGTCCGTCAATTTTGGTCCAATTTTCACGAAATTCCACATCATCTTTTATAACAATGTAACGGTGATATAATCAAACGTTTTTTAAATCGGATAATAATTTTGACCTACATAGGGGCCACAAGCTAAAAAAGGCAATTTTTCGGTCAATCACGGGACATATTTCAGGAAGTTACGATCAGATGGGCGCAAATATAGAAAGGACCCAAGATCTCTGGGTTATAAACATACATGTAAAGTTTCATCAAAATCGGTTCAAAATTGTGATATAACATTTTTTCACACTATTCGAGTACAAACGGCGGCCATTTTGTCTGTCAATTTTGGTCCGATTTTCACGAAATTCGATCTCAACCTCCATTACCATGTAACGGTGGTATAATCAAACGTTTTTTTTTTTTAAATCGGATAACAATTTTGACCTCCAGAGGGACCACAAGCTAAAAAGGGTGATATTTTGGACAATCAGGGGCCATAATTCAGGAAGTTACGATCCGATGGGCGCAAATATTGAAAGAAACCAAGACATTTGGGTTATAAACATACATGTCAAGTTTCATGAAAATCGGTTCAAAATTATGACCTCTATAGGGTCCACAACCTTGATATAACATTTTTTCACACTATTCGCGTACAAACGGCGGCCATTTTGTCTGTCAATTTTGGTCCGATTTTCACGAAATTCGAACTCAACCCCCAATACTATGTAACGGTGATATAATCAAACGTTTTTTTGAATCAGATAACAATTTTGACCTCCACAGGGAACACAAGCTAAAAAGAGTGATTTTTCGGACAATCAGGGGCCATAATTCAGGAAGTTACGATCCGATATGCGCAAATATCGAAATGAACCAAGATCTTTTGGTTATAAACATGCATTTCAAGTTTCATCGAAATCGGATCAAAATTGTGACCTCTACACTGTTCACAAGCTAAAAACGTGATTTTTCGTACAATCAAGGGCCATAACCCATGAAGTTACAGTCCGATACATGCCAATATCGAAAGGAGCCGAGATCTTAGGGTGATAAACCTATATTTTAAGTTTCATTGAAATCGGATAAATTGTGACCTGTAGACTGTTCACAAACAATTGTGGACGGACGGACGGACAGGGGCGACGACAATATACGTCCACATAAAAATGTGGGCGTATAAAAACTGTAATTTCTCATGCAGCCACACATGTCAAGCTTTATTTAAAGATACATTAGTTTAGAGTTTATTAATAAATAATTCAAAAATAGATGATAAAAAAAGAAAATATTGAGGATTTCCAACAAATTATTTTATTCTGAACGGAGTTAACAGTGTTGGAAGTTCGGACTAGAAATGGGCATAAACTGCGTCTACACCTTCTATGTCTTGTCGACAGCTTGATTGACAGACGATAACTTCACCCACATATTCTTGATTATCAAGTAACGTTCCAAATAGCAATAGTACTCTCGCTTGACAGGCCTTTCATCACCAGTCACCGAGTAACAGTAAACGTTAGCTTGGTCAGCCATTACTGATTTGATTTTAAATGGGCGATTGTTTAAATCCGAGCTGTATCCAAGCCACCCGAGGGACTACAGAGTTGGTTTCGAGCTTGTCATGTAAATAAAGGTATAATCAGTAATTTCTATAACATCTGAAGCCTAAAAATGCATGTTTAAATAGGGTGTTAAAAAGGGAAATAGACATTTATGCGATTATAATAAGACCGACATTAAACAGACCATTTCATTGAACTTATCATTCCCGAATAACCCTAACCAAACCAAGCCAACCCTAATCCTACCCCTACCAACAAAAACAGTTTTCGCGAGTAATGCGTGCACAGCGATGCCGATAAAATTACATTATAAAAATGGGATCCACTCGACCCGTAGTTTATTAGTACTTTGACACAGTACGGACTACGGACGGCTAACCGCTAGTTTTTCGGTGTAAAATTATGGGAAATAGAGGGTTACACAATCGGCGCATGTGTTATTTGATATGTGAATTATCAGTTGTGATATGTGTGGGAATTACTTTTTTCTTGGATAGTCCTATTTACAACCCAGGCAAGAGTCAATCATTTATAAACTAAAACGCCCACGTGTATTAAATATAGCAGTGACGAAACTAATATAAGTTTTCATTTCATTAATAGTTATATATCCGAAAGATCTCGGTTCCTTTGGGATTACCGTGGCTACGTGGTTAAGACGCCGGTTCACTTGCCTGGGGGTCGGGTGTTCGATCCTTGGCATTGGCCGATAAAGTTCATCCAGACATTCCAGTGTGGTTTCCCCTTGTCAGTGATGCCGGGCGGAGAGCCTAGCAAGGACAGCTGTTTAGTCTTTCGGATGTACGCTTGGCATGACACGTAAAAGATCCCTTGGCAATTGGAATTCGATATAAGAGTAGGTAGTAGTGCCGCTGCCCGGGCAAAATTTCCACCAAAGCACATTGTATGGTGTATGCCCGTCTTCATTGGACCAGTTTAGGAGTAGAGCAGTAGGACATTAAACTCCTTTTCATTTCATTTCTGGTTTCTTTTCGATACTGGCATTTATGGGACCATAACTTCATCGATTATGGCCCCTGGTTGTACACACTAGAGGTCACAATTTTCAGCTCATTTTGATGAACCTGTACATGTGTGTTTATAACCCAAAGATCTCGATTCCTTGAGATATTACCGTACATCGGACCGTAACTTCCTGGGTCATTGCCCCTGTTCACCACCGTTACACCATAATGAGTTCGAATTTAGGGAATTCGTTTGTGCCATTGATCCTGTGTCCTGTCACCTTTGCCAGAGTATATATTCAATTTCAAGTCAAAATTTGGACGGCTAGTTCCCTCGATGTTAGCCACAGTACTAAAAATATTAAAAACATTTAAATCATTTTCGTAAGCATCCTTTCTATCACAACTTTGACTGCTATTATCCCTCATATCAAGACCATCACAATTTTTACAGCTATTATCTTCCATATCCAGTGCATTAACCAAATGTAATCAGTATCCGCATTTATTCACAATATTAATATTTGTTTTTGACTGTCTCCATGTCGAATATTTTGGACTGTCTGTGTTACCTTGCATTGTTTGACTTGAGTGTTTCTTACATGCGTTCCTAAGCATGTGCATGTTGTTTTAAGAATATGTCCATTATTTTGTGACTTGAACTTTCAGAAAACTATCCATTATTTGTATCGCTATGGTGCTATGTTTTAAGTTTGATAATAGCCTCAGACTGTCCATTATGTAAACATTAATAAAATGTGAAATTGAAACATATATGGCTCTTTCTTCAGTATAGGATTTTTGAATTGAAAAAAATATAAATAAGATAATGTATTGATCTTATGTTTTTTCTGAATCTCTAACAATCTAATTATCAGAAAATGATACTTTGAAGATAACTTCTAATCTTTACAAAGCCATATATTGAAATATGTGATGGTGGTCAGGGTGGTAATGTAACTTGGACGGAATTTCAGCGGGGCCAGTTATTTCAAAGTTAAATAAGAATATCCAGTAAATTGATAATTCTATCCATTCTTCTCATTGAATTCCTCAAAGGGATAACAGAAACAACTGACTGGTAAGATAAAGGTTAGCACAAGTATTGGTCGAAACTTCATTTTTCTTATAAGCATGCTATTGTATGAGTAAGACGGAATTACAGTTGCCATTTCACAGTCGATATTCAATATAATTCATTCAATTTTGTTCTAAATTCATGATATAAGTCTTACTTATAATAATAACCAACTCCTATATTCAAAATCCAATTATGTATTTCTCTAAAATTCAATCTCGTCCAAGAGGCTAGCACACACTGGTAATGTAACTGGACGGAAAAAAATCAATAACCATAACTAAATAAGATACAATTTTAAGATAAAATTTATTTTTCAACGTATAACATAGTATTAACTTCTATTTAAAATAAATAGTAACACATTTTTGAAAAAAATAACATAATAATTGTAACACATATCAGCATCAAGGGACGGTGGACCAATCAATTATTACATCTGAAAAGATAAAAAAAAAAATTAATCAGATCTATGAGTATGTAGACAAAACAAGTTGATAATTAAACATTTTCATGCCTTACTATCCTATAAAAGTAGCTTGGTTTATTATAAACTTTGTTTCTTAATTTGCAAAAGTTAGTAATATGTAAAATAAATCACCTGAAATTTGTAGCAGACACGACTGCCTTTCATTTCAATGTCTGGTGGTTTTAATACATCAATAATATCTGTAATAATAATTGTATGTAGCAGCTCACTTTCCACCCAGGAAGTCCCACCTGGTTTGAAATATTTGATGTATGGCCAATCAACAACCTAGAAAGAAATTCCAAAATCACAGGGTTGATTCTACATTTTGGTTATCCCCAATAAAGAATTTATAAGGTAGTTATGCACCTATAATTTATGGTATCTGATACTATAGCTAACCTTTCTAAAACAAAACAACAAGCAATCAACATAACGATGGAACAAGACTTAAAAAAGTAAACTGTACAACTCGAACAAATTAACATTATGACTTACTACAGCTGGGTACACAAGAGTGCCATGTGAAACAGAAACATATGTTCCTGGGCAGTAACTGTTCAAAAGAAATATTAACATATTAATCTTTATCAATTATGGGCATATAGTTTATCTATGTTATTATCTAAATCAGATCAAATTATAGCAGATTTGTCTGGACATGTTGCCAGTTTTAATGCAGATTAGTGTGATAAACTGAAATTCAAATACCTTTTTACACTAGATGCAGCTTTTTGTTGAGTAGTGTTGCTATCAGTTTGATTTCCACATCCACTATACAATAAAAAGAAAAGACAGTTTCGAAATGTAGTAAAACAAATTTAAATACATTTATTGTCAGTATATTTCCTCATAAACTAATAACATCATTTTACTGAAAACACACTAATCCAGGCGCAATACTTTATCTTACCTGGCGTCATTGTTTTCACTGATATGCTCCAACATGTTATCAATAAAAGAATCGTTGAAAGATGCAGCCTTGCTCAAATCCCCAGCTGATACTGAAGAGAAATTCATACAGGTTAAAGACTGACAGGATTCTTATAATATTTTTATAAATGCAATTAATGAATACACTAAAATAATATTTTCTTTGACAAACTACAAATTTGTCAAATGCTGTATAAAACAAATTTTGCCTGGCCAATTTTACCATGAAAGATAGGCAGTCGTGAAGAAGAAAGTTGACCAAAGTTTACTGTTAACAAATATAAAAAAAAACTTAGTTGCTCAAGTTTTTGCTTGACAGTTCATATCTATATAAAATGAATTGATTAGATCATATTGTATAAGCTTACAGACATCTGTGTCTGTTTGTCAGCCTTAAGAGATAGAAATCTGGCAAATACTCACAATCAAGATCGGATCGTTCCAGGAGATCAACATTGATATCATCATTGTCAACATTTTCACTATCTTGGATTGCAGCTGTCAGTTCATCAAGGAATAAAAGTAACTGGAGTTTTTACATTTCAATTCTAGATCAAGTCATTAAGTGGGGGACAGACGAGCGTATTTTTTGCCCGATTGCGGCGATTTTTAAAATAGCTCGAAAAATACGCCCGTGTGCCCCTTCAGGGCGACGACGATTCTGATCGCCGAACCATTCGCCGGATCAATCGCTCGTATCTAGCATGTAAGATATTTTCGGCCGAATATTTTTCGCCGGCAATTAAATTCGCTAGTGTGTGTGTGTGAAACAGCTTTATTTAACGTCCGCTTGGGATATCGCAGACAAGTTTCGCTTGTGTGTCCGTGTCAAGCGTGTATTGTTGGGCGATTCATTTTTATAAGCCAATCATCGACATCTTTGATATCACATGATCTCAAAATAGTTTCCATTTTGTACAAGTCACATGATCGACAAGTCACGTGATCGACATAATTACTCGTACGCTTTCGAGACAATCGCCACGTATGCTCGTTCTTTATCGGCCGTAAAAAATCGCTGCTATCGGGCGGAAAAATACGCTCGTCTGTCCATATCATTATGGTGGACTTTGAAATAAAAAGTTTGTCAAGAATGGAGAACAAAAACTAGCTGGCATGTTTTTTTTTTTTGTTTTTTTTTTAAATGAATAATTTCAATTGAATTAAAAGGATACGATTTATTCTCTGTAATTTCACTAGCTTCCAGGCATCAACAAACCTCACATTTTCACATTCCTTTGCATATAAACACCCATAACAAAAACATGAGAGTTTTCGAGCCCAAATTTCACCAAATTTTTCATTTTTTAATGAATGAAATGACCTGGTGCCTTTCACCGTTTTTATTTCCCGGTATGGACGAACATGATTTATTGTTGTTGAAGGTACCCACAAAATTGAGCGTCTTTTAAAGGCGCACGATCCGTCTATGGTTACATCGGGTAATTCAATGCGTTCTTTAACCACATTATAAAAATCAAATGCATTGTTTATTATACTTTCAGAGTTTTTAATTGCCCTTGCTGCACACGATTTTAAAATCCCCCCCTCCCCGTCACAACGATTTTTACCATGTCCTGACCCATAAAATGCCTTTTCCATTGAGAGCCCAAAGTCATTCTTGGAAAGACTTAGATCCATAAATGCTGTCTTGCATTTGTATTGCGCTGAACAACCGTCTGTTAGAAAAAACAATTTTTTAAAACCTTCATTCTTATATTTATATAGGATGGCGTGAAGGAAGGAATGTACAGCATGACTGTCGTGCTGTAGATCATCAGAAACAATGTCTATCATTTCCTCAATAATATGAGGCTCCACGCACCTTGTACATTTATATCTTGCCATTGTAGGGTGAAGTGTTACACTGTCTTTCGACCAGTGGGCCCCTTGAACTTCATTTTGTGAAAAGCAGGTAAAATTTTCTGCAAAGTCCCCTGTTAATATTAACGTCCTGTCTGGGAAATTCATTGTGTTGTTCAGGATCCGAAACTGTTCTTGTTGCCATGACGCAACAAATAAATGTTCAGCTAGAAATTGAACCTCATTCAAGAGTTCAGTTATTAACTCTGAAGCACTCCCCTCACATTTCACTATTTGGCGTTTATTGATCAATTTATTGGATTTCGGATTTCTAACCTTTATCAGTTGCCATTTGTACCATGTTTGATATGTATTTTGCAAAATGGATGTTAATTTATTATGTAACAATTTTACTCCACATGTTTTACATGTTCTTTGAATACAATTGATTTCATGAAATTTGTTTTCACCCTTAGAGCACAATGTTTCGGAACATATATCATACTTGTTTAAATTTTTGATATCCAAATTCGTATTTGCGTTATGTTGCTTAATTAGTAAATTGTTAAAAGGCTTTAATTTGAGTTCGACATTTTCGCACTTTTCGCAAAGACATTGTAAAAGTTTTTTATAGTCTTGAGTCTTAACATTATCCGGTCTTAGAGAACAAAACTTAGAGAATGATACTTTTATTTTATTGTGAGACTTTAAGAAGTCATTATATAATTTCTGAAGACTTTTTTGTAATACATAAACACAGGTGGATTCTGCTGCAACAGATGTTTTCTTATTATAAGATTTTGTATTCGGGATATTGACAGCATTGTTCTCTTGGATATAGAAATTGTTTATGTTTTGAATAGTCCATGTACTTAAAGAATCGTTTCGGCGTTTTCTTTTTGTTTCATGCCTCACTTTTAATATTTTAGAACTGATCCCTAATAGTGTTGATACTTTATGTTTATATTTAGCTTTAACTTGACTGGCCACAGCATTTACAAAATTACGACGTTTGTCCCGTATCACTTTTGAATTTCCATCAAGGGTTTTGAATGCACTCTTAATTATATTGGCTAAGTTAGGTTTACATTCATTTCCCATTTTATTTAAATTTTCTCTTGATTTTGTGTTTTGGACAGCCGTCTCTTTTTTCATTCTTTTTCTTAATTTGTCTTTCTCTCGAATTCTCCGTTTCTTTTGTTTGCTTAATTTCTGTCTATAAATTTGTTTCTTTTCTCTTTGGATCATTAACCGTAGTTCTTCTTCTTCATTCTGCTTTCTTGTTTTGACTATCTTAGACTGATTCTCCCTTTCCTTCTTCTTTCGCTCCCTGTAACACCTCATTCTTATTTTACTAGATTCTCTGTTTTTTTTCTTTTGTTCATCACTCCAATTTTTCCTTTGTTCTCTCATAATCTGACTGTGTAAATTAACATTTTCATTTATTTTACCTTTTTTACCCATGATTCTGAAATGACAGTAACAATTATGTTATCTTATTCGACATGATTGTGAAATGACAAAACACTACTATTAATAATAATATCGGATAAAATTTTCGGCGTCCATTAATTTGCCGTCATCATGTACCGAATATCGCTGTTTGATCGGATGAAAATTCATTGCCGCAAATCTCGATATAAATTCTTTAAACGTGCCAATTTAGCATCTTTAAATAATTGTTAAAATCACACGTCAACAACAAAAATTATCGCTGTATTTCCCAGCGATGTTCAGCGGGATATTTGACACAATTTAACATGGCGTCAATCGATGATCGTGAGAAAGCCCATACTATACGTGTTTGTGTTTGAGTTAATCCTTCCTGCAAATCTGCGATATAAATTCTTTAAACTCGTGAATTTATTAACAAATTTCCAAAGAATCAAAAAATCACTTTAATAAAAAAAAAGACTAATATATTTTTACCGATTTGCAGGTGATATATTACTTGTAACACCCGCGCAATATTACCACTCGGCTCTCGACCTAGCGGCAATCAAAAATTTGATACTAGATGATCGTGACAAAAACGTTGGTTTATATGTATAGCTCATTTAGCTGCCTTTTATTATCATCGTCATGCGATTTTCAAAGCTCTAAATTTGTTATATTCACTATTTATCTTCGAGAAATAATGATTATACAAAAAGACTGTCGACTTACACCGGGCAAGTTCCTGGATGTCCGGAATTTACGTGAAAATTGATAATTCAATTCGATGCATTGCAACATATAAGGCCTTCCTTTGTATGTTATCTGTCTTGTTACGATACTATTCTGTCTTGTTACGATACTATTCTGTCTTGTTACGATACTATTCTGTCGTGTTACGATACTATTCTGTCGTGTTACGATATTATTTTGTTTATTCTTGTCACAATTATTTTTGATACAATACAACATTTTTTTTGTAAAAAATACCGAGGCACAAGCTAGGTCAAATCAATTACGTGTTTCGTTTTTTCTTAAATAAAAATATTTAGTAGCAACCCATGACAAAATAATCGATGGAAAATGGAATTAAAGAATAAAAATAAAAAAAGCCCAGCCAAGATTGAATTCTTCGGATCACAGGAAGTGCTGGAAGACCATGACTACCGACACGTACTGTACCGACTCAACTGCATAATTATCGTGATAGGTCTCGTTTTAACACGTATCGACTCCTTCCCCAACCCTCCAAGCTTGGGTACAGTGACATTCTGTCTTGTTACGATATAATTCTGTCTTGTTACGATAAAATTATTCTAATTTTCTGTCTTCTTGCGAAAAATGCTTCCCACATCCCGCGAGTTACACAAAGCTCAACAGAATGGGCCTTTACGGTAACCACACATCGATATATTTCTTATCCTATTAATTTCATTACAAAGTCTATACTCATGACTTTATTATACATAAAATTATTAAAAATAACGTAACTTACCTTTATCGTAACAATCTGGACAGAACATTCGGGTTTGCTTATCAGATGAGAACTGTATAAAAATACCGGAGAGTAGCGGATGAAAAATGACAAGTTGTTGACTGCGCAACTATCGATGCCGAATATGGTAGTGGGAGTGACCCGTTAAGAATTTTCGATTGACTGACATTAAATATCGTAACGGAACTGAACTTGGACAGAAAATAATTCTAGCTTTTAAAATCGACCGTATACGAAAATTAGGGATTTTCTACCGACATAAATGTAACTGTTATGGACACGTGGATACTATGTACCCAACAGGAGCATAAAAAACAAATTTATCATAAAGGTTCTTTATTTCATAAACAAAAATAAAAGTAAAGTAAATGGACAGAACGTTACGTTATTAAGGGGCCAGTTTCTGGGCCAAAAAGGGTGACAATAACAAAAGAAAGTTATCCCGCCAACCCACTTTTCTCATAGAGTATTAACTGAAGGCATGTAAAAACCCAGGTTTTGCATTATTGGGTGTAAATTACTCTCCAGGAATGCAGTGATTTTGAGCATATGCCGTAATTTATTTAATTTAAGTTAAATTTTTAAGGAATTTTCGATTGTTTTGTGACAGGTAATGATAAATTATACACACAAGTCCTTCAAATTGTCTCAACTATCTCAAAAAAACATCCTCTCTATGATGAAAACAACTGATAGAAATTTCCTCACAGTGCGAAAGACCGCAGCTATGCGTTTACATGGCTATTGGCAGGGTTCCTATACTGAAGAAATAGCCATATCTATTATTGTTCACATTATTAGTTAATTTTACTGGTATATATTTACATCTAATATGACTCAATTTTATACATACACATAAAAAATGAATATTATCTTCATCGCTTATCTTATATAATGGACACAAAGGATTATCTTTCATTTTCCTATTAAACAAAGTTGTGGCTAATGGAAAAAGATTCAACCTTAGTTTTGTAATATTTCTTTTAACATTTAAAAACATCTCTAATGTTAAATATTTTTCTAGACAAAAGATTTAGTTTGAAACATTTATATTCATTTAAACTGCTACTATCGTTTAGCTTAGCCGACCAGTTTTGGATCTCTATATCAGTAAGACGTGTTTTCAGTAGACTGATAAGATTATTTCTATTACTGATGTTTTGGGCTGACCAAGCATAACCAAAGCCTAACGAACACAATAAAAGTTTAATTTTGTACACCATGTTGTCCTATCAATACTGACAAGTCCCTTAAGCCTTATGTACACCTGTTTTGGGTATCTTATATCGGACATTGAAATACGTTTAACCCAGAATCGAAAGCAGTTTAGTACATAAACTTGATAAGGAAGTGTAAAACAGAATATTTTGAGAAAATTGATCCAAAAATTAATAATGTCGAAAATTTTGGAACAAGAAAATGGTGGAATCTAATAAATGTATATACCAAGACACATGATGCATCTTCAAACGAGCCCCCACCACTAATATTTGAAAATGATACATTGTTTACGCTCACCGACAAAGCCAATACCCTTAATAATCATTTCATACAGCAAACTGAACTTATGGAAATTTGCAAATGTTTTGGCTATCTTCAAAAAAGGACACCCGAATGAATGCAGCAATTACAGACCCATCTCGCTCCTTAGTATTATTATAGAAATATTTGAGAAAATAACATATAAACACGTCTTTAATTTCTTTAAGGACAACTCTATACTAACAACGCTGCAAAGTGGTTTCCTACCAGGTGATTCTACTACATGTATCTTCCAATTAATAGATCTAAATCACTATTTTTGTCAAGCCATCGATCATAATAAATATACCAGGATCATCTTCTGTGACACAAGCAAGACCTTTGACAGGACTCTGTCACAAGCTGGATGCTGCTGGGGTCTTAGTGGGGGGGGGGGTATTATTATGGTTTAAGAATTATTTAGATAATCGACACCAATGCGTCGTTACACATGGAACCACCTCCACGGCATCCCCGCTGGTGTCCCACAGGGTAGCGTTCAGGGGCCGCTATTGTATTTATTATATATCAAAGATATTGTTGATGATATACAATCAAACATTAGACTATTTGCAGATGACACCTATCTCTCTTTATTTAAAAATAGACGATCCAGAGGCATGTGCAGTTACCCTAAACACAGATCTACAAAAAATCAAAGCATGGGCGGGAGCGTGGCTAGTGACTTTTAATCCCCTAAAGACAAAAACCCTAGAGAGAGAGAGAGAAATGGGGTTTAACGTCCACTCAACACAAACTAGGTCATTTCGGGACTAACATATGGTTTCATTTTATTTCAATAATTCGCTTGCGCGTATGGGTCTTTAGCAGTGGGAACAAAAGCTCTAACCCTCACAACTAAACGCAACATTGTGAAACCACCCCTATTAATGAAATCAATAAGAATAAAGGAAGTAACTGAACACAAACATCTTGGACTTATTTTTCAAATCAATTGTAAATGGAACAGTCACATTGACAGTAGGCCTATAATCAGTAAAGTGTCAAAATTAGTAAACTGTCTACGCTCCTTTAAATATCGTTTAAACAGAAAATCGCTAAATACCTTATGCTCTTCATTTATTCTGCCACACTTTGACTATGCCGATGTAATCTGGGACGGGTGCACCGACAACTTATCTAATCCCTTCAGCTTGGTGCACCACGCACTGTATGTGGGGCAGTTAAAAGTACTAGTCACGCTTCCACCTACGCGGAAACTAGGTTTATTCCACTCAAAGAACGACGAAATCGACACAAATTAAAATTACTATACAAAATTATAAACAACCTAAACCAACCCTATCTCAAGAATCTCATAAATCTTGAACCAACAAGAATTTCGATGTCGTACTGAAATATTTTCTAAATCATTTATCCCATCCAGTATAAAGGAGTGGAGTAAACTCAGTCCTCCTGTAAGAAATTCAAGAAATCCATCTTTTTACTACATCGGTCAGCGGAAATTCCAAATAATCCATAGTAAACTTTGACTCCGATGTTCTGATCTACAGGATCACAAGTACCTAAGACATGTTGGTGACAGTCTCGCATGCACTGTGGTCACTTCTTTGAAGATCCTGATCACTACCTTTTGCAATGCTCTTTACATTCAAATGCACGAAAGGAAACCATAGACAAATTACAATACAACCATAAAAAACATAAACTGTCTCTTGTTCGGATCCACAAATTACTGTACCGATGTAAACAACAATATTTTTAATCAAGTCCACAAGTTTATTGACATGTCAAACAGATTTTAACAGATTTTAATCTAGCTCATTAGCAGCTTTATTTGACAGTATTAGTTTTAATCAACGTGATGAATTAACCTATGATATATAATACATGTATATTATACATTGCTATCTTTCCTATTATATATGTATTATTATATTTAGGTATGTGTTTGCCATTTTAACTCTGTATATACACCCATTTTGTTCCTTTATTTTAATATTATGTATGTTTATTATCTAGAGAGAGGAGTTTTACATAGACTAATCCTGTTCCCCGATCACGTTCAGACATTCTGAATAAAATATTGTTTATATAAAAAAATACAGTTTAGTAAATAATGTACAGACAACTCAGTTCTTCCACACTCCCCAAGACACCTACTGTTGTGGAAGTTTTGTGAACGCCAAGAAGAAACTTACAAAAGCCTATATGCATTCGTTCAATATCTCTTCAATATCCATAGCCCCACACCTCTGAACCGTATAGCAATATCGGCCTTACAATAGAATCAAAGATTCTAAAAGCCTTCTTTGGAGGATTATACCCGATTTTTAAATTAAACATTTAATAGGGATAGGTGCTTTCTCTGCTTTCAAGGACAAGTTATTCCAAGCTTTACTCCAGCACATTCGAGAAGAGACTAATAAACCCAAGTAAGTGTAGTATGAAACACATTCGATCATTACATTTTCATAATAAAACACTTTATTATTACGTATAAAACCACCATTTCTGAACACTATCACTTTTTTTGATAAATTTACTGATAAATTAAAATTACTGCAAAAGTTTTGGAGAATGTTTATTTTTCTTTGCAAGTCACCAACAGAATCTGACAGGATACTCAAGTCATCTGCATACAGTAGCATTACAATATCTTGCGCATCTTGGTTTGTGAATATTCCCTGGATATCACTATCTTCCATTATTTGAACGAGCTGATTGACATAATAACAAAAGAGTACAGGATTTATTTTACATCCTTGTCTAACACCAGACATGCAGTCGAAAAACGGAGTAATTTTTGACCATATTTTCACACATGAGCGCACTTTTGAATACATACTTTTCACGGTCATAAACATGTTTAAATTTACCCTTTTTTGTAGCTTAAGTTTCTCTCTATTGATACTGTCAAATGTCCGGGAAAAATCATCAAATAGTGAATAAATTCTGCCTCTTGGTTTTGACCGATAATTCTGGACTAATCCTTGCAACGTAAAAATGTGATCGACTGTTGAATATCCTTTCCTAAATCCCGCTTGAGAGAGAGAGAAATAGGGTTTAACGGCCACTCAACACAAACTAGATCATTTCGGGACTAACATATGGTTCAACTTTATTTCAATAATTCGCTTGCGCGTAGGGGTCTTTAGCAGTGGGGGGAAACCTGAGTGCCCGGAGGAAACCCACGAGGTTGAGAAGGCGCCCCTATCTCCATGCCACATACGCTCACGTCAGGGATTTAAACCAAAGCTGCAAGCCAGAGGTGACCGGCCAGCTAGAGGTCGAAGCGCGGCACTCTAGACCACTAGGCCATCCCAATCCCCACAAATCCCGCTTGAGCCTCGTTGTATAAATTATTTACTTCTGACCATTTTTGAAGTCGATTGTTTAATACGGCACAGTAAATTTTACTTATAATGTCCGTCAGGGATATTCCTCTATAATTTGCAGGGTCATGGGTTGATCCCTTCTCCTAATGTATTGGCGAGATTAAAGTCTGACACCATGATTCAGGAAATGTCCCTTCATTAAAAAAGTTATTAAACAACGTGGTTAAAAAGGAGTAAATAATTCATTACAGCATTTATACATATCTATACCAATACCATCTGGCCCTAAAGCAGTTCCTGGTTTCATTTGTTTTAAAACAATATATTACTTCATTAGCTGTTATAGTAGTATTCAATTCATAAACATTGGGAAGGTTGAGAAAATTTGTTTCAGGAATAGGGGCTGCTTCAACTAGTGACATAATTGGGTCTAGAATATTTTAAAGATAGATTGCTAGGCAACGAAACATACGCCCACAACAGCTTAGTCGTCCGAGCAGTCAACAAGGATTGTCGCATATTGTTTCTTTTGTCAGTAAGGAGAACATTTACAATACATGATAATCTTATTACGAGCAATAGCCCATTAAGTAATTACCAGATGTGATTAGAATAGTTTTGATTGTTTGTCTCAAGGCCTTCGTCCACAAGATATTTCAAAGTGACCAAGTGCCATAACTCTGGCAGAAATTATCAGATATCACTGAAAATCAAATAGGATTCTTCGCCTCATGACCTAAACACTGTTTACAAATTTAAAGTCAATCGGATATTAACTTTAGCCTTTAGATCGTTCACAGGCTTTTTCAAAGTGGTCATGGGTCATAACTCTGGCAGTAATTATCGGATATCACTGAAAATAAATAGGCTTTTTTGCATCATGGCCGTAAACAGTGTGTATAAATCTAAAGTCAATCGGATATTAACTTTAGCCTTTAGGGCGTTCACAGGGTTTTTCAAAGTGATCAAGGGTCATAACTCTGCCAGTAATTATCGGATATCGCTGAAAAGAAATAGGCTTCTCTGTATCATGACCGTAAACAGTGTGTATAAATTTAATGTCAATCGGATATTAAATATAGCCTCTAGAGCTTTCACACGAAATTGTGGAGGACGGACCGACGGACAGACGGACGGAAAGGGCGACGACTATATACGACCACATTTCCATGTGGGCTTATAAAAATTATTGACCCACTACGAAGGATTGATATTGTCTGAAATTTAACGCCTCGGTCTAAAACTTTTGACAATTTGCGAAAATTTCTTTGGATCATCAAGACTGTCGTTTAAGTTGTCGCAAAACAATTTATTGTATTCTTGTTTCTTAATCCTACACATTTATTTGAAACTGTTTTTACACGAGTTTTATGCAATGGGTGAGCTTTGCTGTTATTCAGCTAAACGATTTTTATCAAACCAAGGGGGATGTTTCACCCTTGGATGTTGTTTAAAGTTTGAGATGTACCTCATATTCTCGACAAAAGAATTAATGAGCTCAGTGCAAGCTCAGAATCTATCCGTACTAAATCATAAAATTCACATCGAAAAGTATTTAGATTATTATTAACAGCCACATTGAAAACTTCTCGTTTTTCTGGTTTACATAAATATTTGGTGTATGGTAACATAACAACGTCAGTTGTTGTTTCACATCACTTAAGATTATATTGAAAAATAATCTCTAACGGTAAAATGGGCAGATTCTGTTCTGGGTTTTATTGTAAAATCAGACATCACTTCGAAGACATCTGTAGACGCAATTACGTAGTCAACAATACTAGCCCCGTTATATGTCAAACATGTTACTTCGCCATTTCTGTCTCCTGAATATCGACCATTTAATATATGTATACTAAACACGGCACATACCGTCAGTAATTTAAGCCCGAAATTATTTACTTCTCTGTCTTTTGAGTTTCTAGGAGAGTCGATAGTGCAATTTTGTGGCTCTTGTATTCTTGACATTCCTGGTAAAATACTGTGTCTATATAAAACGGCTACCCCATCCCTTTCTTTTCCACTGCCACGAATACAAAATTCATGATTGTAACCCGAGAAAATATCCCCAAAATATACACATTTTAAATTCTTGTCACAAGACTTTTGATTTGAGGTCCTTTACGGGATGGTATTGACTCCGTTGTCTGATCGTACGTGAACAAGTGATCACCAATATTCAATTTGTCAAACTTAAGGAAAGCTTTTACATTTTCATTGTCCTCTTTCGCTTCAATGAGTTTGGTATAAGGGCTCTACGTACATCACGAATTCGTTTACTAAAATCCGCAGAAACCTTTAGACCACAATCGCCCGATTTAATTTGAGATCTAGCACTTCTTAAGACAACATCTCTATCTTTCAATTTGTTGAAAATAACTAACATTGGTCTGGGTTTGTTAAGCTTTGGTTGTTTTCTTCCTAAAACGTGAACTCGCTCAATACCTACAATTTGCTCACTGTCACCTCCCTCGATTTTAAATTCCTGGACTAAAATTTCTCGTATCAATTTCTCACTATTTTCATCCGAAGTTTCATTTAATCCATGAATTATTAAATGCTTTTCTTTAAGTTTATTATCTAAAAAGTCCAATTTCAAGTTCATTCATGTCGGACTTTTAGCTTTAGTAGTTCTTCTTTGATATTCATATCTTTTACCTCCTGTCTTAACTCCGCTATATCATCTTTCAGCGATTGAAGCATGGATAATAAATCCAAAATCCTTACTGTTCTGTGGGTATACTACATCTCCCGTTTTAGTAATTTGACCCTGTCTTGTGGAAGGTCCGGGGTTGCTCTCCACATCACCAGACAACAGTAATAGCAAACTACAAATAATATTAACTGAAATAAGTCTATAATTTCTGCAAAATATTCCAGATCTTTGTACCCGTCCATGTGTTTTTTGTCGAACACAACTAATTTGGAGTCTCCATAAAGCTATATCTGGCCCATTTCAACGAAAGTTATTTCATGGGTGGCTTGATTTATTGTCACACATTGAATGTTATTATATGAGATGGTCAAGAGATATTTCAGGTTTCATCTTGCTGAACAACATTTCTGATAACAGACTGGACCAAGTAAGCTTGAAGCTGATATCTTCAATCCTGTCAAACCAAGTGAGATTTCTCCAATGTCAAGAAGAGGAAGTACCGGCACATGGTTCAACACCAGATAGACTTCAAGGTAACCAGATAACAATTGTGCTTGATCAATAAGATGAATGTGGTAGACCTTACAGACATATTCCCTGATCCAGTAAATGGTAACGTTTCAAAAATTGCTAATGATTAAAAGTGTGTTCCTGATTATATTTGTGTATATAAGTGCTGTGAAATCTTTATAGTTATGTGTCACAGCAGAAATTACGTTTATATAATCATGTTAATATCTAATGCGTATGTGGTCTACAATTGAAACAAACAATTATCAACGACTGCTAGAAAAATAATGTGTTCAATTATTTCCGCAAATAATACATATTGCAAATAATAGATAATAATAATAATAATGATATTTTTATCGCGCAACTATTCAATCCACTAGGGAATGCACTAGGCGCTAGAAAAGGTTCTCACTTTGGAGTGTTAATAATAGTGACTAAATAACCAAGTTTTCACTTTGGATTTAAAAACCGACAGAGATTCACATTGTCGGATATATTCTGGAAGTGTATTCCAAACAATCGATGCACTGTATCGAAAAGTTCTAGATCCAAAAGATTTAAATTTATAGGCAGGTACATCTAATAATAGTTTCCCTTCTGATCTTCAGGATCGTTTAGGTTGATACAGTGGTACTAGATTTTGAAGGTAACCTGGCGCGGATTTATTTATCGATTGATATGTTAACGATAAGACTTTAAAGTTGATCCTTTCTCGAACACGGAGCCAATGTAATTTGTTCAAGACTGGGGTGATGTGTGATCTTGATTTAGTTTTTGTGACAATGTAAGCAGCACGGTTTTGTAATCTTTGAAGTTTTGAAATCTGTTCGTTCGTAATACCAGTTAGTACTGAATTACAATAGTCTATTCTGGACAGGACGAAGGATCGAGCTAAGGTTGCAGCAGCATCTTCAGTTATTAGATGACGAATGGACCCTATCCTTCGGAGATGGAAATGACATATTTTACAAATGTTGTTCACATGGTTTTCAAAGCTGAGACGAGAATCGACAAGAATTCCAAGATTTCTCACAGATTTAGACATAGGAATTTCGGTGCTCCAATGCTGATCTTTCGAATGTCACATTTCTTAAGTCTGCTGGCAGGACCCACCAGAAGAAACTCAGTCTTTTCATCGTTGAGTTTAAGCATATTGGATGACATCCATTTTTTGACATTTTCACGACACCCTTCCAGATTCTTAATGACGGCATTTTGATCGATCGGAAGTGGCTTGAAGCTGTAAAGGAGCTGAGAATCATCAGCATAAAAATGATACAGCAAATTGTCATCATGAATAAGTTTGCCTAACGGCTTAGTATACATTGTGAAGATTATCGGGCCCAATACAGATCCTTGGGGAACACCACATAAGAGTTGTTGATGACTTGATGAGTTGTTAACTTCAACATACTGAAATCGTCCAGTGAGATAGGATGAAAACCATTTTAGAATGTTTCCAGTTAGTCCATAGTCTGATGAAAATCGATTCAGTAGGTAGCCGTGGTCAATAGTATCGAAAGCTGCTGATAAATCCAACAGGACCAGCACTCCGATCTTTCCTTCATCAACAGATGATTTTATGGCATCAAGAACACATAGTAATGCTGTCTCAGTGCTGTGGCCAGAGCGATAAACGGACTGGAATTCCTCAAGAAGTTGAAATTTTTCTAAATGACTAAGAAGTTGCTGCTTGACAATCTTCTCCAGAATTTTAGACAGAAAGGGCAAATTTGATACTGGTCGATAATTTTTCAGTAGTTGTGGGTCAAGTGTCGACTTTTTTATAAGTGGTTTGACTACTGCAGTTTTAAAACATACCGGTACTATTCCAGACTGCAAACTCGTATTTATGATTTTAGTAATAATGGGTAAAATTGTATCAAGCATTTTAAGCAGGAAATGTGTCGGTATAACATCCAAGGAGCAAGACGTTGGTTTGGATTGACATATTATCTTCCTTATCTCCTCAGGTGAGACTGGATTAAAGGAGTCAAATTGAATTGATGGAACTACGAACCTACTGTCATCACACCCTTGTGTGTTGATAGAACCAAGGCCATGACGAATCTTATCGATTTTATCAATGAAATAATCACTAATCATTTTGAGCAACAATATTATCATCTCCCTCTGGAAGGATGACACTCTTTTCTTTTCCCAGTAAATAGTTTAGCGTTGAGAAGAATAATTTCGGATTTCGTGAGCATGATGATATTTCTTCGTTGAAATACCTTGATTTGGCATTTTTAACACATTTCATAAAATGTTTTCGAGACTCTGTGTAAATTTGTTTATGTACCACTAACCCTGTTTTACGCCACTTCCTTTCAGCTGCTCGGTGTGTTCGCTTGGCATCATTTACAGACGCATCATACCATGGTTTTTTCTTTAAATGGTTGATGGTTTTGGTTTTGATGGGTGCATGTTTATCAAAGAGGTCAAGTAATGTTTTATCGAGTACAGCTACCATATGGTCAACATCATTACAACATTGTATGAATAGAGTGCTGTTTAGAAGATCGATATTAAATTCTTCAATATTGATGGATTTGAAGTTCCTATAGCATATTTTCCGGTTTTTACGTTAAGTATTTGAGAAATTAAAATTAAAGGATATAACAAAATGATCAGACATTAGCTTGTCAATGACATCCACATTATGAATAAGTTCATGATTATGGCAAGCAACCAAGTCCAAGGTGTGCCCTGAACGATGTGTCGGCTGAGTAATGGTCTGCACCAAGCCGTGAATATCCAGAAGCTCGCAGATACGTTTTGTAATATTGTTATTAGAAGAATCAAAATGTACGTCAAAATCTCCAGCAATTAGGATGTTATAATTGCAATCAAGATCTTCACAGAGATTATTGAAATCAGTTACGAAGTCTGAATCGGTAGACTTGTTTTTTCTTGAAGGGGGTGGTCTGTAGATACAGATAATTATCTTTAGGTTTTTTGATGCAGATTTTATGAACTTGAACTTGAACTTTATTACAGGCGAAGCAAAATGTATTGCTGTAGCCAAAACATGTATACAAATATACAAAAAAAAAATAAAATAAACATTAATAGTTAATAAAAGTATGAATAACAATAGAGTGTAAATACCCCCACCTCCCTAGGTGCAAATTCATATCACTACCCTAAATACTTCGAAAATTTATGTACATATATATAACTATATATATCAGGGACAAAGACCATAGAATATAATATACTATTTTGATAACGCCCCCCAACCCAACCCCCTTTCGGTTTCTACCAAATAATAATTTAAATAAAATAAAACATATACATGTACTATATTACGCAAAAACTAGCACATCGCCATCAAGTAAAAACGAATTATACCCACCCCGTCACCGCGCACACACGCATAGTATAATAGACTAAGGATATTTATTCATGGTCGATTTATAATTAAAAGAATTACGATTCTAACAGTTGATTTCTAATTTTCATTGAATAGTATAAATATTTTCCAAGATTAGCCAGTGACTTTATATTGTTATTACCTTGAATCATCAGATTTCTAAACTTTTGGAGTGATGGAAAAGACCAAAAATAACGCGCAAAATATTTTCTTCGGAGAGAAATATAAGCGGGACAACACAATAGAAAGTGGAATTCATCTTCAACAGCTCTAGTATTGCAACATTTACATAATCTGTTGTTTCTTTCGATTTTGTTATAGCGCCCGGTTTCAATATTTAGCTGGAGAATACCACAACGAAAATGACAGATAATAGTTTTGTATTTCATTTGAATATTCGATTGCAAGTAGCTTTCAGGTTCATGAATAGTCTTGAATAGTTTATAAAATCTAAGTTTACTTGAGTCTTCCAGTGTGGCGAACCATTCCTGGTAATATTGGTCTTTTATGCGTTGTTGTATTAGTAGTAAGGTGGAAAGGTCAGACGCGTCTTGTTGGTCCCAAATATAAGAAAACCCCACATTATTTAAAAGTAATTTTATGTCAGCTGCCCAGTTTGGAGAGTCATTTAACGCATCGTTATATAGTATAGTATATACCTTATATATTAGTGAATTCTTATTACTCAATATTTTGTACCAATAACTTATTAATCTTATTTTACGGTTAACTATAGCTGGAAGCATTCCTAATTCGCCCAACATTGCAGCAACAGGGCAATTTTTACCTACTTTTAAAATATATCTCATAAAAATATTATGTACTTTATCTATTGATTTGCCCTTATGGAAACCCCAAACTTCACAAGCATAATTAAAAATAGATGAAACCATAGTGTTAAATAATTGGCAATAAACATTCGTATTAAAATAAAAAGTTTTTGTTGAAGCTAAAAGTGCCCCCACAGCTTTTCTACCCTGAGACGCGACGCGTATTTCTGTTTTTGAGAATTTACCATTATCACATATTAAAAGACCAAGATATATGTATTGTTTAACTATTTCGAGTTGTGTATCATTTATAAACCATTTGAAGTTTGTTTGTAGCCTACCACGGTGAAAGATTACTATTTTGGTTTTCTTAGCATTTATTTCTAAATTCCAAATTTTACAAAAATCGACAAATTTATTTAAAAGTATTTGTAAAGCTTCCGGTTTTATAGCAAAGAGGGCCGTATCGTCAGCAAAGAGTAATGAATATATAATCATATTTTCTAAATGTATAAAATTTGGATTTTCGTTGAATAAAAACTCTCTTAAGTCGTTGATAAATATCAAAAATAAAAGTGGGGATAATGACTCGCCTTGTTTTACCCCTAAAAAACTTGAAAATGATGATGATAATAATCCTTTAAACTTTACAAAACTGCTCACTTTACTATACATTGATTTGATTATTGTTAACATTTTAGAACTTACACCAATTGAGTTAAGTTTGAACAACATTTGATCTCTATTCACCGTGTCAAACGCTTTACGCAAGTCTATAAAAACACAATAAAGTTTACGACGGTTATTTAGTGAGTGGCTGATTAAACCATTAAGAATGAAAAGGGCATCAATTGTACTCTTATCTTTTCTGAAACCAAACTGAGTTTCATCTAATTTGTTATTGATTTCACACCATGTGTACAGTCTATGATTTATAAAATTGAAGAGAAGATTTTTGAAAAAATTGTCATTATTGAAATTCCCCTATAATTATCTGGTATATTCAAATCACCTGTTTTAGGGACGGGTACTATTACGTTCTCTTGCCAGCATTCCGGATAACAACCGCTGTCATAAATAGAATTAAAAATTGTAACCATTAAAGGCATTAAAATATCTATACTTTCAATAAAAAATTCACTACATATTTGATCAATACCACTACTTTTATTTCTTTTGAGTTTTTTAACCGCAAAAAGTACTTCATCCTTAGATATAGCTTTATCTAGTTGTTCACAAATACTATTATTAATAAAAGGTAAGTCAGGGTGTGGAATTATTTCAGAGTGTTTACCGTACACATTTTCAAAATGCTTTAAAAATTCACAAGATGTCAAGTTTGACACTTTGAACTTCTTCTTATTTTTTATAGTATTCCAAAAACTTTTGGGATTGGATTTAGATAGGGCACAAAGATGAGACCCCCATGCTTTATTGAATTTAAATTTAGACTTTCTTTTAATTCGATTATATTCACTTCGATGTAAAATGAATAATCTTTTGTTAAACTCACATCTGTTTTTTAGAAAATTATTTCTAATTTTAGCAAATTGTTTTCGGGCTATTTTGCAATCATTATTGAACCATTTGTTATCCTTAAGATTCCTATTTCCAGCTCGAATGGCATTGTAGTTGGTTTTAGGTTTGCCAAATAAAGAAACCGTTATATCCTGGAAAACATCAGTGATTTCACTAACTAGACTATGGATATTACCATTCAGGCGGTTAGTCAAAACAATGTTGTTTAAAGAATCGTATTTACTAATAACGACATCGCGAAAATCGTTATTCCTAGACGAATCCCACTTAACCACAAGTTCAGTCTTATATTCACCGGCGTTATGTTTAGTTATGTTTACATCTGTTAGAGATTTAACTCTTAATCTAAATTTAAGTGGTGAATGGTCCGAAAACTCAGTAACATCTAAAACTTCAAAATTATATATATAATCTAAATACTCTCTTGGGACTAAAAGATAATCTATAACACTGGTGCCACTTGGCGAACAAAATGTAAATTTTCCTAAATTTCTATCCCCACCTAGCCGGCCATTGGCGATTAGACAGTTTGTTGATTTGCATAAATCAATTAATTTATTCCCAAACAGGTTTAAAACTTTATCCTGGGACTTTCGAAGGATGGTATAGTCATTATTACAGTCTGTGACAGATGTACCAATATATTTATCTAAATTATCATTTTCTATTAGTTCTGATTCATCTCTTGTTCTACTATTGAAATCGCCACATATTAGTGCTTTACCTATATTAGAATATTTAACATAGATATGTTCTATTTCAAGGAATATATCAAAATTACATAAGTTGTGAAATGAACTATTATCAGGTGGGATATATACAAAAATAATATAAACATCTTCCAAAGATTCAAATAGAGAACAATCTAACTTTACGACACATAGACCCCACGGTTCAGTATGAACTATAGACACATAGTTGTTTAGACTAGGTTTGTGAAAAACAGCTAGACCACCACAAATTGGATTACGTTTACCGAGTTTATACAAGTTACCACGATTCACAAACACCCCAGGTGAAAAGTTATCGATAGTTAAACTCACATTACTGTTTTTCAACCAAGTTTCACACAACAGTACAATATCAAAATCAGATATGTAATTTAGAAATGAATTATCGTCAATTACAGAGTTCAACCCATGTATGTTCCATACAGTTAAAGCAATATAATCTTTTAACTGATCCCCGGGAATGTCCTAGCGCCTGTTATGCCGATCAGGTGTTGATAGCCTAAACCGATTATCATCAGCAAAAGGAACAACATTTGCTCTTCTAGAACGCGCGCCTACGGTTTGGAAACCATCATATGAGGAGGTGTCGTAAATTCTAGTAGCAGGGGTAGATGATAACGGACCCCTACAACCCAATTCTTGGTTAGTATTTTGAGCTGGATCAATGTGGCTTGAGTCAATTGATTTTAACCCGGTCTGTTCATTGGCAGGCAAGACATGATTGGTAGCCGGTGCAGCCCTGTCCAGAGAGTCCATTGGCTTTATGAACTGAATTAGGTCGGTATCATCATTAATTGTGGATAGCTTGCTGTCAAGCGATTTAACCATAATTCTGCCGTCATAGGTCCAGCAACTGTCTATGAGTTTGTTTTTATATAGGTCTCTTGTTTTCCGAAATAAGAGTGATCTCTTCTTAGTCAGGGCTTCATTTATATAAATCTTGAAGTTTCTTGAATTTTTATTTAACTTGAGACGCTTTTTATTTCCAAAAACCATGGCTCTGCATCGATAGCTGATGAATCGTACTATAATGTCACGACAAAAACCTGGACGTACCGGACCAACTCGATGCGTTCTACCAATATCGTGTAAGGACAGTTGGACATTGAGATGATCAGTGATTTCCCAATTTATGATATCAAGAATTGTATAATCTGTGTTTTCTCTTTCGCCTGGCCCGACTTCGGGTATGCCACTGAACTTGAGACATGTACGTCGAGAGTATTGTTCGAGGTCGTCGATCTTATTTTCTAGATGCGTCATGCGTTCGTCCAGGGTATTCATAATATCTGGCTGGAGTTGAGATAGTAGATGTGCTTTCGCAGTTTCATTTTTCAAGAGCTCTACAATGAAAGATTTAAGCGATTGTTCGTCCTTTAATAGTGAGTCTAGAAAACTAGGAGTGTCAGACGAGGTTGTTGTATTATCAGAAGTCGAAGCGTCCGCTCTTTTTCGTTTATTGGAAATGTCAGATTTAACCTTTTTACTAGCTTTCTTTTTATTAATAACGTCGTTTTTATTGTTGTTCATGGCGACAAGCCCAGATTCGTTGGCCGAGAGTGAATTGTGAAGAAAGAGAATCAACACTGATCGGGCTGAATATTACTCACTATCTAAACATTGAACTCTAAATATCAAACTTTTAATTTTGTTACTTAACTTTTAAGGAGTTTATTCTGCTATATCCATGATAATGATAAATCCAATTTAATCCAGTAGGAAATGCACATTATTTTGAACACAGAAAGCACTTGCTATAATACATTGTTAAACTCAGTTGGTCACGGTTGACCACCTCTCGGAGCGACAAATGTACGTCCACTCACTACGAACACACCAATCGGCTCGGTAAATGATAAATGTTCAAAAGATGTGTACTTTTTTGGTGTTTGAAGCCTCTGCAGCCGCAAGTGTTCCTTGAAAATAACAGCTATACCCCCCCCCCCCACCAGTTATTCTTGGAGCGTGAACACACATAAAACCCGGTGGTGTCATTTCAGCACACCTGGCTTCGTCACCACTCTGAGACAACCATGTTTCGGTTATTAAGAATACATCAAATTCACAATCGGTTATGCAATCAAATGTTTCAAGGGTTTTGTTTCTAACAGACTGAGCATTCCAAAGATCTATTTTCAAAGACCCTGGAAGCGCCTGAGAGTAAGATTCATTTTGGTTCTGAGCGCCAGAACGCTTCCCTCTAATTTTTTTTAAGAATACCAATTTCTTTAAGACATACAAAATCATTGTGAGATAGTGTTCTTATAGTTGATGATTGTGCGTGAGTTGTGCTTGTGAGTAGGTGATCATGATGATCAAACCATGATACAATAACAATAGGTTAACACCAAAATACATTAATCAGCTTGAAATCTAATTAATCCTCTGAGTGAAAGTCAAGGTAATTCAAGTCTTCAACTAAATCGAGATCTAATTAATCCTCTGAGTGAAAATCAAGGGAATTCAAGGTTTCAACTAAATCACGATCACAAGTTGTTTGGTTTCAAATTCCACTTCAAAACACAGATTTTGAGGGACAATTTTATCCCTATGCTGATCTTGAAACTTGAAGGTATATACAGATCCAAAATTTAAGAATGTAAATCCAAGAACTTAGACACAAATTAACAAAATGTGAGAGCACTTTCACATGTGCAGCCACATGGGCGCCATCTTTACTCCTCGGATATGCCAGTTCCAGACTTTAAATAGTGAAGATAATTACCAGTGACTTTTGAATATTTCATTATCTTTGTACAATTCGATAACGGACTGAAAACATTTCAATTGGAACTATGCATTCCTTAGAAACTCTTTTCTTTCTCATAATTATTTCAAGTGATATTTATGTATGTGACAAGAATGTATTGTTGTGATTTTGCCCTGTAGAATACAGATTTCCGTCAGGATAACCGGGACTACTTCCGCCTTTCAACAGAGTCCCGTGGTACCAGCGGAATTTCACCTATATATAGCCGATTTGCCGTGGCTACTGTTCAGAATATGCATTAGACTTCAAATAGGTAACTTGTTATAGATTGCGGACGCCTTGGAACACCAAGTGGAACTTGGTACTTGATATAGAAATACCACTCGACACTACAAATGGTAGTACCGGATAAAAACTTTTAATTAACAAGGGGAGAAGGATATAATATATAAATTACATTGTTTTGAATATTATAACTAGTAATCGAATAGACTGAAACTTGAAACTTTATTGAGCGAGTTGCACGTGCGGCTTTGTGTGTTTACACTGTGTGCCTGCACGTGGTTGGAATACGATTGCAACTTTGTTTACAATTACCTCACCATTATTTGTAAGGAAATGATGATGGAAAAATGAGATCATCATGGCTAGATGGGCGACATATTCCACCGTCGTCCACCGGTGGCAATTCCTCACCCCGCCAGTTTTACACGGGTAACAATTACAGTACGTTTAACCGATCTCGACGGTGTCATAACATCCCAGAGTCATTGTTTTATGACGGCTATTCGAACTGGCCAAACTTTGCAAATAAATTTACCCGGTTTGTCATATCACAGTCCTGGTCAGATCAGGAATGTAAGGAACAGTTGTTCTTTTGTTTAAAGGGATATGCGGTCGACGTTCATAGGATTGTCCTTTCACGTAATGGCAATTTGACATGCTTTGAACTAATGACTAAGCTCCAGGAATGTTTCAATCGTGCAGAAATGTCTAGGACCGCAAACTCGTTTCGGAATCGATCATCACCGACCCAAAGAATTGATCGTTATAGGCCTAATGATAATATACTGGCAGTAACCAAAACCCAAGCCGAAACTCCCAAATCACAGGCCATGACCTCGTCCGAACAGAAATGTTTAGAAAACACAGAGCAGCGCTGTGACAGAGTGGACCAGAAGTGGGATGACGCCATTACCAAACTTGAAAAATTAACTGATCAGTTCCGTCAGTTGACCGATATTTGTAATTTCTCAGAAGTAACTCATCGGTCACATGCAATAATTCCCAACTTGGTAACTCTAATCTCTAAGCTTATCCCAGAGAATTTAACGTGCGACCCACACATTGTCAATGAACAGGCTGCTATAGAATTAAAACTTGAACTCAATCAAGAAGGCAAGCCTTGTGTCCCAAGCTTGTCCATGGATTCGCATTTCGGAATATCTGAAACTTCGACTACGAACGGGTCGGATAGACGCGGGACGATGACCAGTTTTGAAACCGCTAAGGCATCGAACGGTTTCACTAACACCGATTTATACGGTGATGTAACAAATATCACCACCCGGTGGGGTGATCAAAAGTTCCAGGATACCGTTGCAACCGGTGTCATTCCAAGAATCGACTCAATCGATTCCGCGAAAACTACGCAAACGTGCGTATTAGCTACGACGTGCATCCACAGTAATCATTTAGATTATATCGGTCAGCTTAATCTAAAAGCTCAATGTCAACAAGTGACAAAACTTTCCGATCTTCGCAGTCAAGAGTTACAGGAGAAATTACCAAAAGTTGAAGAGGTTCCCGAGTTTAATGAGTTTGACAATTCAGTTATGAACTGGCTGCGTTCGATAACAAATAGTCAAACGCGACTTCTGTTTCGCGGTCTATCAACTTTAGTTGTTATGGAATATACCGCTGGGGAATATTCAATTTCGGATAGTTTCTTTGAGCAAAAAAATAAAAGCCTCCTAGACTTAAATTAGTAGAGTTAAACAGATCTACCATAGATAAATGATCCGAAGTTCCAATGCATTATTTGGCTGTAGGCCTACCCATAAATTTGAAGAAACATTTATTTCGAGAAGACATGAATTTGTTCATAGCAGAACTGTGTAAGCAGTGTGTCAGATTCTTCAAAGATAAATTGTCATTGACCCTTCACAGTGATCCAGTAAATGTGAACGCCGATTTATTTATTGATGATTTGCTCACCATCGACGATGTTTTCGATGCGCATTACGAATCAGAAGTTACAAATAGTAACTTGGCCTCACCGTTGACTATCTCAAGGTGTAATATCTACACTCAATTAACTGAGTGTACGTCTGGATCTTAAACTATTTCCGAGAATTTGTTTGAACGATCTGCGCGACCAACTGTAGTCAGCATGCACTATTTGTTACGAATCCAAGAATATCTGTCCAGAATAAAATGGTATTTTGGGGGTTAAGAAATAAGATTCAATCTTTCATTCGAAATAAAGGAACAAAATTTAAAGCGAAGATGTTTTCAACATTACGATGTTGATTATTTACCTATCCATGCCTTACGGTGACTTTCCTGTAAACCGTGAAATAGCTGTGTGTATGTAGATTTTTTCGGTGAAGTTATAACCGATTTGATTTTGATTGACGCGTGAATGACACGGTGTACCTGTATACCGTTACTAGTGTGATTGAAAGTGTGAATGTGTCCCCCACCAAGGCCGCCTCCCCCCCCCAAAAAAAAAACCCAACAAAAATACAGATGACACATATCATTTAATTGCACATTTATCTTTTACAAAAGTATCAAGTAATAAAACTGATTATCTACGCTTATTCTAAGCATAAAATTTTCACTATCAATCTCAGGTTTTCAAGGACCTGATAGTGAGTGAAACTAACACCAAATTCATCACTCTCCATCAGTTAGAATCAAAGTTATCTTGTCCACGAGCTTGGCTTTAATGGGAAATATTAATCATTGAACTCTCTCAAGACATTCACTAATGAACATCTACAACTCTATTAAATGTACAATTGTTATTTTCCTAGGTCTTGACCAATCAAATTGCTTATCGTTCTGCTTACCCTTAGCAAAAAATGCTCTACTTCAAAGCCCACCAAGACGTTGACCTAATAAACACGTACACCATGTTTGAACATTCTAGCTCAATTAGAAGGAAAGTTATTGAGTCCCAAAAAGTGTGACGGACAGACAGACAGACGGATGAACTCATTTTAATAGTCCCCTGCTTTCTTCGAAAGGCGGGGGGCAAACAAAAACTGGTGGACCATGGAGAAAACCAATGAGATTATGCAATTGACACTACAAATACAAGCTTGGCCTCAAAACAATGCCATTTGACTGGTTATTATGAAGACATAAAAAAATTTATATGTTCAATTGTTTGATTATATATGTATAGATATAGTAACATTCATTTCCTCTATATCAACATTATTTCAACAAATTATTGATATATATCCTCAGCCTGACGATCCCCGTAGTGGGTGAAAGCGCTAGCTAAGATGAAATTATTAGTTTTTTCTTTCTAGAAACTTCATATTTCTATATATATATATATATATATATATATATATATATTTATATATATATATTAAAAGCCTGACGATCCCTGTAGTGGATGAAAGCGCTAGCTAAGATGAAATTATTAGTTTTTTCTTTCTAGAAACTTCATATTTCTACATACTTTTACCTGAGAGTAGAATCTTTTATTTATTCTATTTTATGTGTGTATATATATATATCGATGATTGTACTCACCATATCTGAGTCTTTTAGCCAGATAATTGGACAAGGTATAAAATGGTGAACCTTGTTTATCTAATGGTTTATCATCTAACAGACCAAGCCTAGTCAAATATACACCCATTAATTAAAATAAATATGTGAATATATACATATATATATATATATACCAATTACAACAATTGTTGTAATTGGTAACATTTGTCTGATGAAGCTTAATAAAGCGGAAAGTACTCACAAAAAAACAAGTTTTATTTCCTAAAACATCTTTATTTCGAATATATATATATATATTAAATTAAAGAAAGACACCAAAATACTAATTTGACGGTTAGCGCTTTCTGTTCGTACTGAACATCATCAGACCATTTTTATTTATGAAGAATTACGTAGAACAATAGATGCAACGTCATGACGTTAGCTTCCTTCGACTATTACAATTATTATTATTACAGCATATTTATAGTGCACCCTTTCATATAACATGTTCAAGGGCAATTTACAAAGTGACAATGTAATCATAAATAAACAACAAGATGTTAACGGTTGCATACAGAGTCAGTTAAAAGCCTGATTAAATAAATGTGTTTTAAGTTGTTTTTTAAAAGAATATAGAGATGTACAACATCTTAAACTAAATGGCAGATTATTCCATAAAACAGGTGCTTGATAACTAAAAGAGCGCTGACCATAAGAGACTAGTTGAATAGTTTTGGGCTTTAAAAGTAGTTTATCTGATGTACGTAATGTTCGGCCGTGTGTATAAAGTTCTAAAATATCTGAGAGTAAACAGGAGCTAGATTATTTAAGCATTTAAAAGTAAGTAACAAAATCTTAAAATCAATTCGACATTTAACAGATAACCAGTGTAAATTGTATAAAACAGGAGTTATGTGGTCCAATTTTTTAGTTAAAGTAACAAGTCTAGCAGCAGTATTCTGTACTTTTTGTAATTTATCTATAAGCTTTAACGGTAAACCAACTAAAAGTGGATTAAAATTATCTAATTGAGAAGTGACAAGAGAATTAACAAGTGACTTCGTGGCCTCTTCAGTTACAAATTTACGTATTTTACCTTTCTAATATTAAAATAGCACAATTTACAAATATGCTCCCATAAGCATAAAACTATCAAAGATTGCGCCAATATTACGAGCAGAATCAGATGAAAATATATCACAATTACCTATTACAACAGGGTTATTATCATGTGCAAATTTCCTTAAGTGATGCCCTGAGCCTAATAACAAATATTCAGTTTTATCATCAATTAATTTTAGAAAACTCTTTGACATCCATTTTCTAATTTCACTAATACAGTTCTCAAGTTGCAGTTTTGATAAATTGAAAGAGGATGGACAATTAGGTTTAAATGAAATATATAATTGAGTATCATCGGCATACAAGTGAAAGCTGAGACCATATTTTCTAACAATATCACCTAATGGTGACGTATAGAGGGTAAATAAAATCGGTCCAAGAACTGAACCCTGGGGAACCCCAGATGACAAAACAGATTCAGAAGGCGATTTACAATTAACTAAAATACACCGTTTTCTTCCCACAAGATAGTTTTCTAAAAGATTTAATGCAGAGCCACAAATAACGAATTTAAACTGTAGTCTACGTAGAAGAATGGAATGGTCCACTGTGTCGAAAGCAGCAGATAGATCCAATAAAATTAAAAATGCACATTTTCTATTATCAATTTCAATCAAAATATCATTTGAAACTCGGGTTTAGGCTGTTTCGGTGCTGTGAAATTGTTTATAAGCACTTTGAAATGGTTCATACAAACAGTTATCATCTAGATGGGCCTTTATCTGAGAAGCAATACATTTCTCTAATATTTTAGAAATAAAACTTAAGTTAGAGACAGGTCTGTAATTTTTAAAAATATTTGGATCCAGTGTCGACTTTTTAATTAAAGGGGTAACATAAGCTTGCTTGAAAATGTTGGGAGCAGTAGAGGATGATATACAAGAATTTATAATATTAGTGAAAACTGGAATAACTTCGTCTAGACAGTCCTTAAGAACAGGAGTCGGAATAGGATCTAATGAACAAGATTTAGGAGCAGACGATTTAATTAACTTTAAAACAAAAGATTCACTAACCAAATTAAATTTTTCTAAATAAACAGAGTTTTCTAACTTATCAAAATCATGAGCGTTAAAGTCAATAGTTTTATTTAAATCATCAAGTTCAGTTCGTATTTTCTGTATTTTTATTTGAAAGAAATCAGAGAATAAATTCGCAAGTTCAGCATCATTATCATTATCCGGGAGAATAGTCCGCGCAGCATTATATTGAAAAAGGGAATTCACAACTTTATACAGGTCTTTTTGTCTGTTTTCGCCATTTTCTATTTTTTCAGAATGAAATTTAATTTTAGCGTCTTCAATTACTTTATTCACATTGTTTTTTAAAGATTTATAAATCTGTTTATGGACATGTAGATTTGTTTTACGCCATAGATGTTGGGCCTTATTACGATCCCTTTTGGCTTCTAAAATAGACTCATTAAACCAATGCGTATTGGGACGAATGGTAAATGTTTTTGTTTGAAGAGGCACAAGTGAGTCCAAAATTTCAGCAAGTTTAGAGTGGTATTGGGTTGCCTTCTCTTGTACATCTTGAATATGTTGAGTGTCATTGAAGTCCGAGTTGACTATTTCCGCTTTAAATTTAGTAATGTCAAGTTATTTAAACCTTCGATATATTACAGTCTTTCTTGTTGGTTGTGGTTTCTGGATCTTTAGATTAAAACTTGCCGGGAAATGATCAGATATTAATTTGTCAGAGACCGAGAGATTATCCAGTTTAATATCACATGGATTAGTTATAACAAGATCGAGAATATGTCCACCATTATGGGTAGAAGAAGAAACATGTTGTGTTAGAGATCTATTATTCAACATTTCACAAAAGTCAACCGCGGCAGGGTCATTAGAATCATCAACATGAAAATTAAAATCCCCCAAAATTATAGTGCAACACTTAGTCACATTTAACTGGTCTAGAAATAATCCAAATTCTTCCATAAACCTTTGACACAATCTGTTATTGGGCGGGCGATAAATTGTAATTATCCTAGTTTCCCTTGAAGAAAACTGTAGAAAACAATCCAAGATTTCAAAAGAATCAAAGCGTTCTTGACGAATTTTCTGACACTTAATAGATGACTTAAATATAAGTGCTACACCTCCCCCACGCGAACCTCTAAGGCAATGTTGTATGGAATATCCATTAGGTACTAAAGCTGCGATTGTCGATGAATCCAAGCAGTGATTACTGAGCCACGTTTCAGTTATTCCAAAAATATCGATCGAATTTTCAACAATATAATCAGATAAAATTGTTGTTTTGTCCTTTACAGATCTGGCATTAATTAATCCAAACGAAGTTGTTAAAACCGACGCTTCATTTTCCACACCCTTTCTAATGTGTATAAGATTGTTGTTTATCTTCTGTTCTGTTCTAAAATGTTTGATCTGTTTGTGATTTGTGATAGAGTTTGGGGTGAGCTGGATGATATTGTTAAGATTAATATTAATATTCCGTGGTTTAGTGTTCAAAGATTCATACGGTCTGTTGGTTATGATAACTTTTAAATGTTCTTGATTTCCCCCATTTTCTTCATTAATTTCAATGTTATTGTATATATAATCATTCAAGGCGGGCCTTGCCTTAAGACACAGTTGTTTGCTGTCTGGGCGTTGGTCAATTTGCTAATATTATTGGAATATTAACAAGATTAGCCCTGTTCATTGTTCTGTGGCTTTTAACTGTATCCTTTCTAATAGTAATAGATGGATTTAACACATTAATCCTTTTCACCCACTGCTTTCCACTCCTCACGCCTCTATTATTATTAATAGTATTATCATTATTACCGGTATTACTCAAACGATGAGATATGGCTTGAAGGTTATAGTTGTAAGAGTTCAGTTCAGTGTTTGATGATAGCTGAGTTGATTCATATAGCTCACTAGCCACAACAGATAAACATAACGCTAACGCTACAATATACGTCCACATTCCTGCCTGCTTTGATTGATATGGTACTTTGTCAAGAAGGCTAGGCCGTTTGGTTTGTTTAGCGTTGAGGGTCGTGCACCAACATTAATGGTTGCCGTCCTTGGAGTATAATACCAAGATAATCCATTCAGAATTGTGCCTTCCTAACACTAAAGGCAAAAAGTGGGCGTGGCTCTGCCCCTGGGGGTCGGGACATTCATCAAAATCAATAGTGGACGCCCTCAGGCTATAAGGAATACATAAACCAAGTACCAAGTGGGCGTGGCTCTGCCCCTGGGGGTCGGGACATTCATCAAAATCAATAGTGGACGCCCTCAGGCTATAAGGAATACATAAACCAAGTACCAAGCTGATTCATTCAGAATTGCGGCCTGTAAACGACAAACACAAAAATTGGTCGTGTCTTGCCTGTGTGAGTCGGGACATGCAGTTGACGTCCTTAGGCTATATAGAATATATATCCCAAGTTTAAAGACGATCCATTAAGAATCTTGGCCTGTAGACAACACACATAGACACGAAGTAAAAATGGGCATGGCTCTGCCCCTGGCGGTTAGGAAATCACCAAAAACAATAGGGGTCATCTTTAGGGTATAAGGAATAGGTTTGTAAAGTTTTAAAAGGATCTGTTAAGAATTGCATCCTGTAGGCGAACACAAGACACAAAAGCATTGGGCGTGGCTCTGTCCCAAGGGGTCCGTCATGCACCAAAAATAATAGTGGTCAGCCTTAGGGTATAAGGAATAAGTATAAAAAAAGTTTTCAAGACGATTGATTAAGAATTGTGGGCTGTAGGTGACACACAGACAAAAAAAAGGGCGTGGCACTGTCCCTTGGGGTTGGGCATGCAAAAACAATAGGGATCTTCCTTAAGGTACCAAGAATAAGTATTCAAAGTTTCAAGATGATACATTAAGAAATGCATCCTGTAGACGACAAACAAATACAAGAAATGGGTGTTGCTGTCTCACGGGGGTCGGGCAAGCACCCAAAATAAAAGGGGTCATCCTTAGGGTATAAGGAATAAGTATTTTAAGTTTCAAGATGACCAATTAAGAATTGTGGCCAGTAGGCGACACACAAAAAGAAAATGGGCGTGACTCTGCCCCTGGGGTTGGGCATGCACCCCTAATGATAGAAATGTTCCTTAGGGTACAAAGAATAATCATTCAAAGTTTCAAGATGATACGTTAAGAAATGTGGCTTGTAGACGACAAACAAATAAATACAAGGAATGGGCGTGGCTCTGCCATTGGGAGTCGGGCATGCACCAAAAAACAATACGGATCATCCTTAGGGTAAGTATACAAAGTTTTAAGAAAATCCAGTTAGAATTGCGGCTTCTAGGCGACACAGAGACACACAAAAAAAATGGGCGTGGCTCTGCCCCTGGGGGTTGGGCATGCACCCCAAACGATAGGGATCATCCTTAGAGTATAAAGAGTAAGTATACAAAGTTTTAAAGAAAATCCAATAAGAATTACGGCCTGTAGGCGACACAAAGACACACGATAAGAAAATGGGTGTGGCTCTGCCCCAGGGGGTCGGGCATGCACCCCAAATGATAGGGATGTTCCTTAGGGTACAAAGAATGTGTATGCTAAGTTTCAAAATTATAAGTTAAGAAATGTGGCCTGTAGACGACAAACAAATACATACTACAAATGGGCGTGGCTCTGTCCCTGGGGGTGGGCATGCACCAAAAACAATAGAGATCTTCCTTAGGGTATAAGGAATACGTATACCAAGTTTGAAGAAAATCCAGTAAGAATTGCGCCCTGTAGGCGACACAAAGACACACGAAAAGAAAATGGGCGTGGCTCTGCCCCTGGGGGTGGGGCATACACCCCAAACGATGGGGATGTTCCTTAGGGTACAAAGAATGTGTATGCAAAGTTTCAAGATTATAAGTTAAGAAATGTGGCCTGTAGACGACAAACAAACAAATACTAGAAATGGGCGTGGCTCGGCCCCTGGGGGTCGGGCATGCCCCCAAAACAATAGGGATCTTCCTTGGGGTATAAGGAATAAGTATACCAAGTTTGAAGAAAATTCATGAAGAATTGCGCCCTGTAGGCGAACCACAGACACACACACACACACACACACACACAGACAGGGGCGACGGCATAATACGTTCACATTATGAATGTGGACGTATAAAAATTATTATAAAACATTTTGATTAATCAAATTATGAGTTACTATTTAATACACGCAGAACAAAATACCCAGCTGCCTCCTGGCGCTACATAATGACTTCAAGCTAGGCTTCGTAAAATCTTAAAATTACCGGTAGGCCTAAATTTGAATGAAAAGGCAACAAATAATAAATGGTTCTTATCTTCTTCGCAATAGTTTTAAACAGCAAACACTACTTATCATTAAAATGATCGATATGCACAACAAATTACCGGTAGGCCAAAATTTGAATGAAAAGGCGACAAATAATAAATGGTTCCTGACTTCTTCGCAATAGTTTTAAACAGCAAACACTACTTATCATTAAAATGATCCATATGCACAACAATAGAATTAAAATCTATCGCGTAATTTATCAACAACTTATAGCTTCTCGAAAATTGTCTACAATCCAGTTATTTGAAAGTAACGGCTTATCGCGCCTGTGCATTATAATATTTGTATGTTAAAATCCACATTAATCCACAATAAAACACAGGCACAAAAACGCAGAGCACAAAAAGGCACAGACAGCCACTAAGGCGCTTACAATAATAGTTGCAGAGTTAAAACAATTTGTCAATAACGGTTGCTAACAACAGGCCCATCGGGGGCGGCCATTTTTAAATTTTGACCATTGACAGCTGATCGACACAATGTAAACATTCTCCATGACATATAAGTCAAAATACAAAAACAATACATCTACTTCACATCAAAATGGTCCTGGTGATCGCGCACAAATATTACATCAAAATTCTATCACATTCATAATTGATTAATATATAATTATCGAAAAATCCCACAGTACCGTTTGAAGGTACCAGCTAACCCGCGCATGCGCATCATATTACAAGTTAAACATCTTTCATCCCCACATTTCGCAACAACAGGTTGTTTAATTTCTAAATCAAATTTCGAGGAAGTGAGGGGGGTTGTTTTAGACTGTTGATCACATTTTTTTTGTTGAAAATATATTTAAACTTTTCACTTTTAAATAACTGTGGTAAATGTGATCTAATTATGTCCATACCCCGTTCTTGAGAAGGATTATATGTTGTAACTAAAGTCAAAATTTCATTTTGTTTACCTAAAACTTTAGGTTTTCTTAAAATTTCCTGATCTATTTTAAATGCTTGTTTAATACCATTTTCTATTAAACCAAAAGGATAGTTTTGATTTCGAAGGAATTGTTTTAATTCTTTTAACCTTATGAGTTTTTTTCTTTTCACATGATACGATTGTACAAATTCTCCAACCAAGATTAAACGGGATGTTTCTTTTTGTATGTGAAGGGTGACATGAATTGAAATCTAAATACTGGTGCGTGTCAGTAGTTTTATAATATAGATTCGTTGTAATGTCGCCATTTTCAGATAATGTTATCGTTACATCTAAAAAGTTAATTGATTTAAAGTTTTTTTCTATTATAAAAAAACCCCTTTCATTTAGTGAGTTAAGCATGAGATATAATTCATTTAATAAAACATTATCCTTAACAAATATGATAAAGCAATCATCTAAGAAACGTTTCCATGAATGTTCAATCTGTAATTTTAATTCCAAACCGAAACGTTCTCCAATATTAGTGTACCAAATTTCTTCAAGGTAGCCTAGTGTTAAAGTCGCGTATGTTGGGCCTATTTTTGTTCCCATAGCCACACCTTTAATTTGTTCGTAATAGTGTTTATCAAAATAAAAGATAGGCTGGCACTGCCAGGCAGGATACGCCCACATTTTCGAGAGATGGATAGAGAACAAGCAATACCGAAAGTGATTTTTCCTACATCATTAAGTTAGAATTTGGTATGTGCAAATATCGAAATGAATTAAGATCTTTGGGTTATAAAGGTGCATTTCAGTAGGCTTCAAATCTGACTGGGGATCATGTTGCTAAGTGGGTAAGATGCCGGCTCGATAAGCCTTGAGGTTGGGTGTTTGATCCCTGCATCTAGATTTTCTTGCGTGGTTTCCCCTTGTTAGTGATGAAGGATGGATGGCCTCACAAGAACAGCTGTCAATTTTGGTCGGATTTTCATGAAATTCGACCTCAACCTTTATTACGATGTAACAGTGATATAATCAAACGGTTTTTTAAATGGAACCTCCAGAGGGACCACAAGCTAAAAAAAGGTCATTTTTCGGACAATCAAGGACCATAATTCAGGAAGTTACGATCCAATGGGCGCAAATATCGAAAGGAACCAAGCTCTTTGGGTTATAAACATGCATGTCAACTTTCATCAAAATCGGTTCAAAAATGTGACCTATATAGGGTCCACAACCTTGATATAACATATTTTCACACTAATCGCGTACAAACGGCGGCCATTTTGTCTGTCAATTTTGGTCCGATTTTCACCAAATTTTACCTCAATCTTCATTACCATGTAACAGTGATAAAATCAAACGTTTTTTTAAATCGGATAATAATTTTGACCTCCAGTGGGACCACAAGTTAAAAAGGGTGATTTTTCGTACAAACAGGGGCCATAATTCAGGAAGTTACGAATCGATGAGCGCAAATATCGAAAGGAAACAAGATCTTCGGGTTATAAACATGCATGTCAGGTCAAAATTGTGACCTCTATAGGGTCCACAACCTTGATATAACATATTTTCACACTATTCGCGTACAAACGGCGGCCATTTTGTCCGTCAATTTTGGTTCGATTTTGACGAAATTCGAACTCAGCCCTCATTACCATGTAACGGTGATATAATCAAACGGTTTTTTAAATCGGATAATAATTTTGACCACCAGAGGGACCACAAGCTAAAAAGGGCAATTTTTCGGACAATCAGGGGCCATAAATCAGAAATTTACGATCCGATGGGTGCAAATATCGAAAGGAACCAAGATCTTTGGGTTATAAACATACATGTCAAGTTTCATCAAAATCGGTTCAAAATTGTGACCTATATAGGGTCCACAACCTTGATATAACATATTTTCACACTATTCGCGTACAAACGGCGGCCATTTTGTTTGTCAATTTTGGTCCGATTTTCACGAAATTTGAAGTCAACCTTCATTACCATGTAACGGTGATATAATCAAACGGTTTTTTAAATCGGATAATAATATTGACCTCCAGAGGGACCACAAGCTAAAAAGGGCGATTTTTCGGACAATCAGGGTCCATAATTCAGGAAGTTACGATCCGATGGGCGCAAATATCGAAAGGAACCAAGATTTTGGGGTTATAAACATGCATGTCAAGTTTCATCACAATCGGTTCAAAATTGTGACCTCAATAGGGTCCACAAGCTAAAAACATGATATTTTGTACAATCAGGGGCCATAATCCATGAAGTTCCGATCCGATACATGCCAATATCGAAAGGAACCTATGTAAGAATATGGTCTTTAAGACCATATTGTGTCTTTGGGAAATTGTTAAAAACAACTATTTTTATAAAGTCAAATTCACATGCACCTAGTGCACTGAATGAAAAGCTATACATAAAAAGTCAGTGATGTTTTGGTAAAATCATAACCACTGTCAAAATATTCGTCAAGTTCTACGTGTTATTTAACCTATGGTTGGAAGACCATATAAGGAGTATCACCTGATTGTAGTGGTGAGAATTGTAAGGCTTTATTCCATATTTGGAATGGAATGTAGGTTCAAAGTTGATCTTGAGCCTGCAGAAACTGGGGGATATAAAATAGGGGGTAGAGCGAAATTCGTTAGAAACTCACCCAGATATTCTACCAGCCATTATCTGTTGAGAGCAAGGAACCTGTAAACTTGTTAGCTTGTAATAAAGTTATTTACAACTAATTGCTGTAGTAGCATTGTCGATCACAAGAAGAACACAACAAGAAGAAGTCCTACAATACCTATAGTACTACACCGAGATCTTATGGGGATAAACCTATATTTCAAGTTTCGTCAAAATCAATAAGAATTGTGACCTGTAGAGAGTCCACAAACAAATTGTGGATGGACGGACAGGGGCGACGACATAATACGTCCACATGAAAATGTGAGCGTATAAAAATGTTATTGGAAATGACTACCGTGACTGCATTTATAAAAAAAAAGTATTGGAGAAACGTGTGGGTATTTCGGATTCGAATCTATCGAGCCAGAAATGTATAGATCTTATGCCCAGTTCAATTTCAATATTACTATACAAGCTTTTAACATCAAACGTGACAAGTACGCTATTTGGTTCAGTTTTACTAGGTAAATTACATAAGAAATCTATATCATCCCGTACGTAGTTCTTGATGTGCTTACATAGAGGTTTGAGAATAATATTTATAAAATTACTTAAACGTTGTGTTGAGCTATTTGGTCCACCCACAACCGGTCTAAATTTCAAATCAGTAGGGTCTGGAATGGTAATCACTTCCTGTCTTTGTTCCATTACTGCATTTCGAATTTCCTGTGTTGAGCTATTTGGTCCACCCACAACCGGTCTAAATTTCAAATCAGTAGGGTCTGGAATGGTAATCACTTCCTGTCTTTGTTCCATTACTGCATTTCGAATTTCCTGGCTTTTATGAATCTTTGGTAATCCATAAAAATTCGCATGGTTAGGCTCAAATTTGGTCAAGTAAGCATATTCTTTTTCTGTTATTTCTCCTCTATGACTTTCAATAAATCTAATTACTATATTTTTCACTTTCTGTTCCTTTTATAAATTTGACAATTTATAGTAATTAGAATCCCCTAATAATTCTAAAAGGAGTTGGAGTGAATTTAAAGCCTTTAGGTGTTGGAGTGAATTTAAAGCATTTAAATTCACTCCAACACCTAAACAAAACAAAGAACTCCTAAAATCAGAATTATCCAGCTTTTGTCGAAAACTACGATTGGCAGAATATTTTACGGACTTTCCGCATTCAGATCAAGATGAAGATGGGAATATTTTTCAGGAAAGTGGATCGGAAAGTCTAGTCCGTAATAAATCACCCTTCACACCCAATCCAGGTAGAGATGTTCACCTTGACAATTATATTCATACAATATTAGACCAGGGTATCCAGGCAAAGGCTTGCAAATCAAATCTATCACCTCTAGAAAGAAGTAGCTTACAGAAACTTTCAAATAATGAGAATATTATTATCAAAGAAGCCGATAAAGGGGGTGCTATTGTGTTGATGAACAGGCTGTACTATAGACAGAAAATCATAGAATTATTAGGGGATTCTAATTACTATAAATTGTCAAATTTAAATAAGGAAGAGAAAGTGAAAAATATAGTAATTAGATTTATTGAAAGTCATAGAGGAGAAATAACAGAAAAAGAATATGCTTACTTAACCAAATTTGAGCCTAACCATGCGAATTTTTATGGGTTACCAAAGATTCTTAAAAGCCAGGAAATTCGAAATGCAGTAATGGAACAAAGACAGGGAGTGATTACCATTCCAGACCTTACTGATTTGAAATTTAGACCGGTTGTATGTGGGCCAAATAGCTTAACACATCGTTTAAGTAATTTTATAGATATTATTCTCAAACCTCTATGTAAGCACACCAAGAGTTACGTACGGGATGATATAGATTTCTTATGTAATTTACCTAGTAAAACTGAACCAAATAGCGTACTTGTCACGTTTGATGTTGAAAGCTTGTATAGTAATATTGAAATTGAACTGGGCATAAGATCAATACATTTCTGGCTCGATAGATTCGAATCCGAAATACCCACACGTTTCTCCAATACTTTTATAATAAATGCAGTCACGGTAGTCATTTCCAATAACATTTTTTATTTTGATAAACATTATTACGAATAAATTAAAGGTGTGGCTATGGGAACAAAAATAGGCCCAACTTACGCGACTTTTACACTAGGCTACCTTGAAGAAATTTGGTACACTAATATTGGAGAACGTTTCGGTTTGGAATTAAAATTACAGATTGAACATTCATGGAAACGTTTCTTAGATGATTGCTTTATCATATTTGTTAAGAATAATGTTTTATTAAATGAATTATATCTCATGCTTAATTCACTAAATGAAAGTTTAAATTTTATAATAGAAAAAAACTTTAAATCAATTAACTTTTTAGATGTAACGATAACATTATCTGAAAATGGGGACATTACAACGAATCTATATTTTAAAACTACTGACACGCACCAGTATTTAGATTTCAATTCATGTCACCCTTCACATACAAAAAGAAACATCCCGTTTAATCTTGGTAGGAGAATTTGTACAATCGTATCATGTGAAAAGAAAAAACTCATAAGGTTACAAGAATTAAAACAATTTCTTCGAAATCAAAACTATCCTTTTGGTTTAATAGAAAATGGTATTAAACAAGCATTAAAAATAGATCAGGAAATTTTAAGAAAACCTAAAGTTTTAGGTAAACAAAATGAAATTTTGACTTTAGTTACAACATATAATCCTTCTCAAGAACGGGGTATGGACATAATTAGATCACATTTACCACAGTTATTTAAAAGTAAAACACTTAAATATTGTAATAGTCACCAGATCCAGTCGGCCAAAGTATGTGAGCCGTGTGTAGACTTTATCCATGAATGTTATTATTATAAGCCTTCATTCAGTCGGCCAACGTTTGTGAGTCGTGTGTAGACCTGCTCGATGGATGTTATTATTACAGGCCTTTATTCGAGGTCTGTGTTTTAGGCTAATGGTGTATTTTCTAAACTGGTGGATGTTTTTATATTGTTAGCCTAGTAAGGCAGTGTATTGGAACTATGGTACGACGACAGCAAGCCTAGCAGCGAAGTCAACGATGTACAGCGTGATGTCCATGTCACAGTAACATTACCACGCGTAACGCGAATAGAAATAATTATTACTTACTTTGATTGTTATGATGTCCATTCTTATTTATGAATTAGCATATATCCGTTATTTATTGTAACAGTTAATGTCATAAAATGTAAATTGCATGTCCATACCATTAGTAGAACACAGTTTACACAGGTTAAACGAAGTAACTTTATCTAACTCATGACTCCTCGTCACCCACCGTCGTACTCGTAGAAATGTAAACAAATCGTATTCATGAACCATAATTAATTTATGTGGTTAAGATGCTTATTTTATTAATTGTTGTGTAAGGAACGACTTGATAAATCATTGTAAATCGTAGTTTTGGTAACACGTAATTTTATATAACTAGAAATACGGATTGGCATAGGGACTATATTGTACCACGTCACTTAGCGACTGTTCCGCGTGACGCATTGTTGTGCATTTTTGTTAATGTTTTTATTTGTTTCATAATCTATTTATTACTTGTTCGAATTTCATATGCATGGTCGCAAAATGTACATAATAGTTAAAAATGTAATAGGGCAACAAAAAGGCAAGTTAATATTGGGGGAATAATGTTCTATGTACGAATTAAAATATTGCGCCGAACGGGACTTAAAAAGGGCACGCAATTATTGGTCACGACGTTCACGTGACACACGAACGAAGGTTATAAATAGAACCCCGTTACGGCAGTATGGCAGATAACGTCTCAGCGTCTTACGTGAAAGACTTGTCCTCTTAACAGCTTTTTATGATCTATTCACTATTTAGTTAAAATAGCAAATTTATTATAAACCTGAAGGTGAGATAGCAGGTTCTCAACAAGTCAATTATGATAAATACGAAATAGTAATTTAATACACCTATAATGTATGACAATCTTGGGCTTTCGTATATTTTATACTGGGTACCGTTTGTTTGTCACTGCGCGGTACGCTAGATAGTATGGAGGACCTTTAGGGACAATTAAGACGTTATCTCCCACCACGCCGGACGCCATTTCACTATTTTTATATATTTTTATTTAATAATAAGCGTTGTTGTATTGATGATATTTAATGAATCAAGCTTAATTATATAAAAGCCATTCCATTACTGGAGCAGAAACCTACAAACTTGTATTGTTGTAATATGTTCATACACGGAGAGGGAGCACTGACGATTTCGAAGTGTGGCTCCCTGGGGAACATAGAGATTGGAGCTGAATTGTAATTAATAATTGGGATGAGAAAACAACGAGATTTTAATACGATAGACTTTATCATATCGGCCTGACAAAATGAGGAATCCCGTAAACCAACCAGCTTTGAAAGGGTGCTTGGGGTGGCTTACAATATATTTTCAACAAAACAAATGTGATCAACAGTCTAAAACAACACCCGAACTTGAGACGAATTCTCACTTCCTCAAAATTTGATTTAGAAACTAAACAACCTGTTGTTGCCATAATATGATAGTAGAAGGAAGCTCCATTAAAATAAATGAATCCAATGATTTTCATGTAAAACAAAGCATGACATACAAATCAAAAAATGTAATTTATCTCATCGTATGCTATGGTTGTAAAGGGAAATACATTGGTAAAACAGAAGATCAACTAAACCTTCGAATGAACCTTCATAGATCTCAAATTAAGATCCCCAGTAATTGAACGATACCTTTAAGTGCACACATCGAAACGTGTGGAGGTGGAAAATTCAATGTATGTCCCTTGTACAAATTGAATTTTTTAAATAATGATTTACTTGAATGTAAAGAAAATTATTTCATCAAAAAGTACAAAATAAACGGATATTATAGTAAGAGATGAAGTAATTCTCTTTTTAGTGATTATTTACTAAATGTAAAAATGTGTAAATGATATTTATAGTAACGTCATGACGTTGCATCTATTGTTCTACGTAATTCTTCATAAATAAAAATGGTCTGATGATGTTCAGTACGAACAGAAAGCGCTAACCGTCAAATTAGTATTTTGGTGTCTTTCTTTAATTTAGTTTATATATATATTAACTGGGAGTTGTATTTACCTATATTTTATTATAGGTAAATACAACTCCCAGTTAATAATATATATATATATATTAAAGTAGAAAAAGTACAAGTACTTCTTTGTTTACGGTAGATAAATGCATAAATAAATAAAAAATACGTCCAGGTAAAAAATTCTCCACTTTACTTCATTCTGACATACATTAAATAAGCTAGCTATCTGCGTTCTATGGGCGTCTTCAGATATTAATAATGTACATATATGGGTTTAATGTCCACTTGACACAAATTATGTCATTTTGGGATTAACATATGGTTTAATTTTAGTTCAATAATTCGCTTGCGCGTTGGGGTCTTTAGCAGTGGGGGGAAACCGGTGGGCCCGGAGAAAACGCACGAGATTGGATGGTGAGCTTACTCCTTGTCACGTACTGGGAATTCGAACCCATGCCTGTTGACTTAATGACAGGCTTTATGATACAGTGTGCACATGCTAACCATTCAGCCATTTAACCCACTTTGTCCAGAGAAATTGCTCACAGAGGCTTATAAATATGCTAGATAGTTCCTTGATGTTAAAAGAGTTAAAACATGTTTGATTGTTCTGAGTTTAAATATATCAGACCCAGTTAAAGAGAAAATCCCCTTTCACTTAATCTGATTCAAATGTTCAAAATAATGACTGGCAAATAATGATCTAAACTTACTCTACTATGGAATTTAAACAGTAATCATCTTTATTAACTTTCTCATAAACTAAATCTTTTAATGTATCAGATAAAATATCAGGAGATTTACCAAATAAATCACACAGGAAAGATTTCTGAAATAACAAACAATAGTGGTGTAAGATACGCTCACATTTTGCAAGCGATGCACGGGGAATATGGAAAATCCATTGGGCTCATCCTCTCATTGTCCCAATGCTTCACATCGAATTTGAAAAAAAAAATAGTTAAATAATTTAGTTTGTCACACACATGCTGACAAATGCTTAGTTTTAAAAATAATGTTATTGGTCAAGGCTAGTGTATAGTTTTTGGGAACTAGCCCAAATTCGTACAATGAACAGTGATCAAAATATACATAGTTTAATATGTTGATATAACCTCATTAGGGTTTCATCTTTGGTGAAAGACTATTGTTATACTAAGATTTTTATTATTAGGCTTTCATATTACATATGAAAGCTACTGTGTCTGTTAAGACTATCATTATTTTTTTGTGTGTATTTTCTGCAAATCAGATTTTTTAAAATCTAACCATATGATGTTTCTGAAACTTTAAACTTATCCCCCCCCCCCCCCAAAAAAAAAATGGGTAGTGAGTATTGATTAAATATATTTTCAAAAAATTTTACGAATTAGAAATCACCAAGTTTTTCGAATGAAAAAATAACAATGCATAGTCGTCATTTTGTGTTTTTTTTTTACCTATTTTACTAATTCTTTGAGTACCTTGACAAAATTCATTTACACCTGCAGTTTCCGATTTTTGAAAATTCATTTACACCGACAGTTTCCGATTTTTGAAAATTCATCGCTGTGATTTCGACCCGGAAGTTGAGACCAACTTGATAACGTCTTTGGAATTTATGTAGATCGTACTAAGGCAACTAGAAAAATGTCAATAGAAATTTTCTAACTTATCTCCTCTTGGAGAAATTAAGGATCAAAGTTTTCAAAAACATCGTCACCATTTTTAATTAAATATGAAAAATAGTGAAAAATATAAATAAACAGACTTGCAAATGAACAAAATAGACCATACTTTGTTGAATTGTCTCCTATTTCTGGATAGCCAGGCTCATGGTCAAATATTTGGTATTTGAACAATTTCGAATTTTGCCATTGTTGTTTTTCTTACAAAGTTGTTTACAAGTGAAAAATTCCCATTAACAGCTTGAAAATAATCGAAATAGGACGCTGTTTCGTCAATTCGTCGCCCATTTCCAAAATTAATACATTTCTGGTTAGCCTCCTCCCAAGAATGAATGGTGGCTTTGGAATCAATATGTTTACATAATGCTTTGCGAATCCGAAATCACCGAAAAAATTATCTACCTAGCTGTAACTTTGTGACTTATTGATCTCTTTTACTAATTCCTTTTCCAATTAGTATCTTAAAACATTTACTTTATGTCATTAGAAATTTTCTGAATTATCTCCCCTTGGAGAAATTAAGGAACAATTTTTTTTTAAAAATCGACAAAAAGTAGGTCAGATTGCCATCAAAATTTATTTTTGTACAAGCTAAGAAATTACTGATGCGTACACATAATATGGAGTTCGTCGATCAAAGTGGGAATGCCACGATCTTGAAACGTGAAAAATTGCTAAGGCTTTTGCTATATTTACCTACAGACATCGGATTTACAGTGTCTGAATCCTTGAAGAAATGTCTGATAAACCTTTAGAGCAGAATATTGATTTAGGTCAACTGCGGGTCACCATTTTGAATTGAATATGAAAAAAATGAAAAAATCTGCGTTAACAGGTGGGTCAATCCATGTCAAGTTAGCCAGGAGTGGCAAATCGGCCCCTTCGAAAAAAATCTGGAAACAATATATGTTATTGTACATGTAAAAACTAGAAACTGCAAAATTTGTGCTATGTAGCATTAAAATTGACTGAGATACGGGCATTTGAGTTTTATGAGTTACCAATACGTTTTCCAAACAATAATTTACTCGAGTTTCAGATATCTTGATTTTACCTTTCTAGTGAAGATATACAGCTCAAATTTGGTAGTCTTGAAGAAATTTTTGCGTAAATTATTAATCTACAATCAGAATACAGGTGAGTGGTAGGGTTCGTTTGTTACTTGAACAAGAAAACGGAAAAAAATGGTGTAATTGTATATTTTCTGGATTTTGTAGTGCTCCAGGAGCTACAAAGTATTAAATAGATATAAACCCAAATATTGGTCTATTCAGAGATTGTCGGTATTACTACAAAAGAAACATATGAAAATGCATCAGTCTTCAATAGATTCCCAGAAAATTGTCCTTGAATATGGTTTCAGGAACAAATTTTCGAAAATTGCTTAATATTTTTGAGCCAGAAGAACCCGGCAGGAGAGCACCTAAAAATCTGAAACCTGGTGTAATTATAGTCTGTACTTATGTGAAAGCAGTTCTTGTCCCGTGACATTTTGGGTTTTTTTTTTTCGATTTTTCAAAATCTATGTCAATTATCGTATTTTCGAGCCGATTGAACCCGGTAAATAAGCATCTGAAAATCTAAATCTTGGTGGAATTATAGTCTGTACTAATGATTAAACCATTCTTGTCCAATGTCATCTCAATATTATTTTGATTTTTTTCAAAATCTGTGTTATGGGTCATTCCATGTCAATCATCACCCAATGACTTAAACCAATTCCCTTCGATTTTGCTGAAATTTGGTTTACATGTTTATTAGAGCTGGTAAAGTTATTATTCCCAATTTTAGTTCCTGAGATACGGTCCATCCAATTTGGGGGATTTTGGCCAAAATGGGCATGGCCGCCATTATTCAAATGACCATACTCAGTTACCGATCTGCCTCGAATGGGACTTCCACAAGAATTCTAGTCTACAGTTATTTTTGACATCCAGGTGTGTTCTAAAAGACCTGTTGACTTTGAATTTAACCTTGTAGACCATCTGACCTTAAGAAGAACTTTCATGAAAAATTGAGCGCAATATGTTTTCGACACAATGTCAAACAAATGGAGGTATAATATCTTTTATAAGCATGTAAAATCAAGATAAATATTAATAGCTGAGGCTGAAAAAAGGTGTCTTTACACTTAAAGCTGGATTATGTTCATGGGTAAGCTCTGAGGATACAGATAACCTTAAATAGACTTTCCTTAAGATAGATATCTATGATTCAAACAAGTCATCACCTTTCCAATTCCAGAAATACTTATTCCAGCAATTCTTACCTAATGGTTACTGGGTTATGTTCATTTGAATAATGGCGGCCAAACCCATTTTAGCCGAAATCCCCCAAATTAGGTGGACTGTATCTTAGGAACCGTTAGTCAGACCAAGTTAAAATTTGGAATATCAGCTTTATCACCCCTAATACACATATAACCAAATTTTCGCAAAATCGAAGGGGGTACAGTTTAACATGTTGGGTGATAATTGACATGGAGTGACCCAAAACACAGATTTTCAAAAAGTCGAAAAAATATCAGAATGGCATGGGAAAAGAATGGCTTTCACATAATATTAAAGACATTAGTAAAGTTTCAAATTTTTAAGTGCTCATCTATCGGGTTCTTTTGGCTCAAAAATACTAGGCAATTTTCGAAAATATTTGTCAAGGTCAAGGTCAAATATAATCTGCCTGGAATTTTTTCTGTCGAGTTCACGCTTCCGGTCATTAGAAAGATCTCTGTTTTCTGACACAAATTTCATGTAAGTAGGATTACTAGGGGCAAAGTTATGGATTTTCAAAGTTTGAAGGCCAGCCGAAAAAACCTAAATTTTGGAATGCCCCATGGGGCCCCAAACGCTAAGATTTTGCACATCACGTTCTTTCGTCATGGTTAACTTGCATGCCAAAAATCATCAAAATCTGTGATGGTCATGTAAAAATCGCTCAAATTGTCTGTACACTTGACATGGAATGCCCCATAAGGAAAAGGCATATTAAGTAACTCCAGTAAGAATTGCGCCGTGTAGGCGACCCACAGACTCTCATACATACACAAAAACACACAGACAGGTGCAACAACATAATACGTTTACATTATGAATGTAGGCGTATAAAAAGGCAATTTTTCGTACAATCAGTGGCCATAATTCAGGAAGTTACGATCCGATATGCGCAAATATCGACAGGAAGCATGATCTTTGGATTATAAAAATGCATTTCAAGTTTCATCAAAATCAGATTAAAATTGTGATCTCTATAGGGTCCTCAACCTTGATATACCATATTTTTACACTATTTGTGTATATGCGCCGGTCATTTTGTCCGTCAATTTATTTTAGGTCCGATTTTCACAAACATTAAACTCAACCGTCTTCATAGTTTAACGGTGGAATAATCAAACGTTTGTTAAAATCGGATAATATTTGTGACCTCCAGAAGGACAACAGGCCAAAAAATAGGTTGCCAGGCAACGAAACATACGCCCACACAGCAGCTAAATCGTCCGGGCAGTTAACAAGAGTTGTCGCATATAAAGTAATTATCAGAAAATCATTAGAATTTGTTTGGTTTTTATAAAATTCTGCCCCATGCTAACGATTAGTATACGAAACATTTAATATTATTTTAAAATTGGATAATAATTTATGCATCCGTCTGACGGGGGGTGGGGGTGGGGTGGGGATGGCCTAGTGGTCTAGAGTGCCGAACTTCGACCTCTAGCTGGCCGATCACCTCTGGCGGCTGTGGTTTCGAGCTCGGGTGTGAGCGTATGTGGCATGGAGATAGGGGCGCCTTCTCAACCCCGTGGGTTTCCTCCGGGCACTCCGGTTTCCTCCCACTGCTAAAGACCCCTACGCGCAAACGAATTATTGAAATAAAATGAAACCATATGTTAGTCCCAAAATGACCTAGTTTGTGTCGGTGGACGTTAAACCCCATTTCTCTCTCTCTCTCTCTCTGTTTGGTTTTTACAAAGTTCTGCCCCATGCTAACGTTAAGTATACGAAACATTTAATATTATGGAATTAGCGGTCACCTCCACTGGATACGAAAAGGGGCCATAACCCATGAAGTTACAGTCCGATACATGCCAATATATAAAGGAACCTTTATTTGAAGTTTCATTGAAATAGGATAAAAATTGTGACCTGTAGACTGTTCACAAACAATTGTGGACGGACGGGTGGACGGACGGACGGACAGGGGCGACGACAATATGCGTCCACATACAAATGTGGGTCTATAAAAATGTATTTCAAGTTTCATCAAAATCGAATTAAAATTGTGACCTCTATAGGGTCCACAACATTGACTTACCATATTTTTACACCATTCGCTTACAAATGGTGGCCATTTTGTTTGTCAATTTTGGTCCGATTTTCACGAAATTCAAACTCAACATAGCTAACCCTGTAACGGTGATATAATCAAACAAGGTGATAAAGGCGATTTTTCGTACAATCAGGGGACATAATTCAAGAAGTCACGATCCGACATGCGCAAATATCGAAAGGGGTCATGATCTTTATGTTATAAACATGTATTTCAAGCTTAATCAAATATCGGTTCAAAATTAAGACCTCTATAGGGTCCACAAGCTTGATATATTTTCACACTATTTCCGTAAAAACGGCGGCCAATTTGTCCGTCAATTTTGGTCCAATTTTCACGAAATTCAACCTTGTAACGGTGATATAATCAAACGGTTTTTTAAATCGGATAATAATTTTGAACTCCAGAGGGACCAGAAGCTAAAAAAAATTTCGGCCAATCAGGGGACATAATTCAGGAAGTTACGATCAGATGGGCGCACATATCGAAAGGACCCAAGTCGGTTCAAAATTGTGACCTCTATAGGGTCCACAAGCTTGATATAACATATTTTCACACTATTCGCGTACAAACGGCGGCCATTTTGTCTGTCAATTTTGGTCCGATTTTCACGAAATTCGAACTCAGCCTCCATAACCATGTAACGGTGATATAATCAAAAGGTTTTTTAAATAGGAGAACAATTGTTACCTCCAGAGAGACCACAAGCTAAAAGGCAGTATGGAGTTAGCTCGATTTTCGACTAGCTCGTTTTTCGAGATTCGCCAATATCAAAAAAAAACAATGAGAAAGAGCAGTTTTTATGTGAATCCACCACTCGGGCATCCTAAAGTATGATATCTTTAGTTCGTTTTAGATCAAATCTGCTTTTTTGAGATTTAAGTTGCTCGTTTTTCGACATTCGCCAATATCGAAGATCGAGCTAGTTGTTTTTTCGTTATTCGCCAATATCGGAAAAAGGAGTAGCTCGTTTTTCGCTATTCACCAATATCAAAAAAACGAAAATCAAGCTAACTTCACACTGCCAGCTAAAAAGGTGATTTTTCGGATAATCAGGGGTCATAATTCAGGAAGTTACGATCCGCTGGGTACAAATATCGGAGGGAACCAAGATCTTTGGGTTATAAACATGCATTTCAGGTTTCATCCAAATCGGTTTAAAATTGTGACCTCTACACTGTTCAAACGCTAAAAACGTGATTTTTCGTACAATCAGGGGCTATAACCCATGAAGTTGTTACAGTCCGATACATGCCAAAGGAACCGAGATCGTAAGGTGATATACCTTTATTTGAAGTTTCATTGAAATCGGATAACAATTGTTACCTGTAGACTGTTCACAAACAATTGTGGACGGACAAATGTGGGGGTATAGAAAAGCTACTTTGTGGACAATCAGGGTCCATAATTCAGGACGTTACGATCTAATATGCGCAAATGTCGATGGGAACCAAACTCTTTCGGTTATAAACATGCATTTTAAGTTTCATAAAAATTGCTTCAAAATATTGACCTCTACAGTGTTCACAAGCTAAAAACATGATTTTTCGTACAATCAGGGGCCATAATCCGCGAAGTTAGTCAGGCAGCATTTCCAACATTCTATTTTTCAAAATTGTCTTGGACTCGCTACTTACCTTAACGATCATTGTCTGAAATACTGCCAGGCTGCATTTCCGGCAGCCTGTTTTTCAAAATTTTCTGGGGGGAACATCCCCCACCCGTAGTTGAAACTCGTGCCTTTGGCCCCTTAACCTTGGACTTTGCCCCAGCTTTGCCCCTCCAACCACGGACGGCTGCCGCCGCGTAAGAGTGGATACGTATTGCCAACGTTTAAAGCAAGTTTATATAAAGCCCTTTTTTTTTTTTACAGTGATAACATTTGATGTAAAAGTGTTTTACTGTTAACCAAAATATGGGGTTGGTGATTCTAGAGTGAAAATAGGACATTTTAACAAGTAACAGTCTCCCCTGTAATTTAATTCCCCTTTTTGGTGTTTACTTGACGTCATCACTTCTCTGTAGCTATTTATAAACATAGCGCATTCTGTAAGACTTTGGTCTTAGGTCTTTAAGACCATATTATTAAATTCTCTGTCTATAAAATTAAAATCCCACGTACCTAGTAAACGTGAAATAAAAGCTATACATAATAAGTCAGTGATGTTTTGGTAAAATCATAACCTATGACAAAACTGTCCAGCACGTTCTTCCTGTTATTGGACCTATGGTTAGTAGACATAATATGGTATCAGCACCTGCTTTATTTGTGTGAAATTTAGTAGGTTATTACGCATTTGGAATGGAAATTAACGTCAAGGCTAAATCTTGGACGTGCAGGGATGGGGGTATAAATTGGAGTGTAGATCAAGCCCCATCAGATACTCTCCCAGATATTCAAGCAGCCATTATCTGTTGAGAACAAGGGACCTGCGAAATCATCCAGCTCGGCAATAAAGTTCTTATAGCTGAAATATTGTTTTACGATCACAAGACACAACAAAGAAGAAGTCCTAAAAGTAGCAGTAGTACTACAATTCCTTGGGGTATAAAGAAAATGTTTTTCAGAATGCTACAGACAATTTCTTGTAGATCCTAGATACTGTACGAAGCCATAGAGTTCTGAATACTGATTTTTACTCATGAAATTTGTCACAGTTAACACTTATAAGTAGTGGGGTAGGTGTGAGCAGACCGGAAGTGATGTAAATGTTTAACATGCACGAAAATTGAAAATCGGCTAAAATTCTGGTAATTTTCAATGAATTTCTTAGATAGTTACATTTTTCAATAGTCGGGGACATTGCAGAACAGATACAGTCCTTCGCGTTTATGGTGAGCTTTTGCTCCTGCTCCTCTTGAGGCACGACGGCTTTCATTCGTGGAAGTCATTAAAGACTTCTAAATATTGAGATTAATAAACTACTTTCAATTTTTGTTTACTTTTAAATTGCATATATTTGAGGTATCAGGAGCTTTTTATGGCTCCCGCAGAAATTTATAAACGTCAAGGACTGCAGATAGCAGTTCAAAACCATCGAATTTAGAAACTTTGTCGTTATCATATTTTTTGGTGAAAATTGAACGTAAACTCAAATTACGCTCTTCAGGTTACTACTCTGATTTTGATGTAAACTCTCATGACGCATAATAAAGTTACGAATATAATCTTAAAAGTGATATACATTTCGATTCTAGTTTTGACTGCGACATCGTTGGGTCATTCCATGTCAACTGGATCAAATTTCGGAAAGTTGGGAACATGACCCCCTCCAATAAAATCATAAAAAATATATGTTATAGTATATTGTCTTAAGCTAACAAATCCGAAATTTTTACCATTGGTCCAGTTGACATGGAATGACCCCGTTGTCGACCACAACTTTAGATTTTCAACTTAACCTCGATTACAAGATGTCCTCAAGAATGCCATGTAAGCTCGCCGTGAGATTTCGGTCTCGTGAAAGCCTTCACTTCACCTACGGAGTTCTAGTTATTCTACTACTACTACTACCTGGTGTTTTAACGTCCGCTTCCACAGAAGTGATATCACAGACAAGACATAGGAGAGCCAAGGCTTCTTCCTGTTTTTAGAATATGGTTTTGCAATCTTTCCATTTGCGGCCTTGAGCCATGGAGTAGGTTTAGTGAGAAGTTCTTCCCTTTATTTAATGAAAAACATATTGTTTGGTAGTTGATCTGTAGAGACAGCATTTATGCAGACATATATGCGTCTCGTCTCTGGATTGGTAGAAGTCATCTTTTGGGGTTTAGTATTTAGGTGCCAGACCCGTCTTATCGTGGCCTCCCCTTACTCCACTTACCCCACTTTGCAGGTTTGGTGTCTTTGTAGTGGATTAGTGTTTAGATGCCGAGACCGTCTTACCGTGACACCCCCCCCTTACTCCACTATCCTGCTACTTTGGTGTATATCCCCTATGTAGTTTAGTGCTTAGATGCCGAGCTCGTCTTATCGTAGCCCCCTCTTACTTCACTATTCTACTTAATCCAACGGTGTTCATTACATCGTGAATTAGTTCGAAGATTTGCAGCTTCAGATCGGGTCTTGGAAAGAGCAGGTTCTTAGTGTTGAGCGGTATGTTGTTGCTCTCCATCATCTCGACTAGTTCCGTTCTCTCTTCCTTGTATACCTCGCAGTCTACCAGGACGTGATTGGTGGCACCAAAGACGTATATATATATTAACTAGACCGCGCGCATGTCCAATCTCGACAGCAAACCAGTCATAACATCCGGTTCAGTCAGAAGGCGGGATACATGATAAGAGTAACGCTAAGTAGCTTGTAGATTCTAAATGTTTTTAGCATGTTATTCATTTGGTATGTATTTGTTTACTTATTTAACATGATTACATCCTGCTGTGCTGAGATGAAAAAAAAGTCAGATAGTTCATGCTGACGGTAAAATTTTCATCATGAAAGTAGGACAGTCGCCTTTCTAACAGTATGACCGGGTAGGCCTAGATACTAGATAGGAGTTCGATAGTTTATTTATACAAGTTTTATAATTATTCATGCTTAAATTCGAACATCCTTCAGCTTATGCTAAGTCAGTGTGTGTCGTCATTGGGCTAGCTGTCGAAATTTTCAATAATATTAATATTGCATTGATAAGAGATAAGATGAATCATATCCATGGCGATGTACGGTAATAAATACTACTAGGGCCTGCTGCTACAACGGGCAATCGATATTTCGCCTGTGTTATGTGATTAGAATAAATAAAAAATGATGCAACTTCTGAATAGTTAATAGTCAAATTGATTTTATATTTTATTTCACATTACTAAGCCTATATCCGCGAGTAATGTTCTAGCTACAGAACTTAAAAGCACTTGGGGAATAGGCCTATTTTAGTCAAAATAAAATATACTATTAAAAAAAAGTCGGGGATATTTGATTTTTAAGTGTTATTAAAGTCACCTAATGAAACTGACGAAGAAACAAATGACAAAATGAAATGAAGTTCACATTCATCGATTTATTCCAAATGATCGTTAGACTAAGTAAGGCACATACTGACCATTATAAGGGTAAAATGATACCCGGGGTCAAACAGCAAAGTTACCACAGCATCACAACAAAGTCAGTAACGGGTAAATCCTCCTCTGTTTGTCAAACAAGCATTGATCCGACGTGGCATACTCCTAATGAGACGTCTAAGGTCATTTTGGTCCAGATTGTCCCATTCCTGTTGCAACGCAGCAGCAAGTTCTTGGACATTGGCAGGACGTTGTTGACGTTGACGTAACCTCTGTCCAATCATGTCCCAGCATGTCCAAGCATGTCTTGAGTTGTCGCCCTTGGTCGACCTGAGCGTGGTCTGTCCTGTACAGATTGTGTATCACGGTAATTGGTCCATAGCCTGCTTATGACAGACTTAGAAACATTCATCGTCCGCGCCACAACCGCCTGTGTTGTGCTGATCTGTAGCATGCCAAGGGCACGTAACCTTTCATTTTGGGTAAGCCGACGCATATCAAAATTTGTTTTCTGGTCACTAAAACAATTAAACTGATGTTTCCACCCTGGAATTCGATGCCACAATGACTGTAACATTCAAAGTCAGAGTCGTGCAAATCTTGGGTTGGACCCCCATGATGATCCCAAGCATCACCTGCATTCCATGCGTTAGCTATTGGTGCGTTTGGGCGTCACATGTAACTGGAAATGTTTCTTCTGTTAGTTCTGTAGTGTCTTTTTTCGTAGTCATTTGCATATTTTAGTATTATGCCCCCAAAATCAAATATCCCCTACTTTTTTTTTGAATAGTATACTTTATTTCAACGTAATAAGGCCTATTGAAATATGGCGAAAAATACATCTAAATTTAAAATGAAATTATCTAGTCTAAACATTTTGTATTCAGACAATTTTTAATCATATGCTAGATAACTAATAAGATAATGAAATTAATGTCACTTCTGACCTAGTTAAAATGAATCGACTTGCATGTATACCGGTATATATTTTTTTTTAATTTCACAGTGCTAAGCTCAAATCCGTGAGTAATGGTTTAGCTATGGAAATGAAAAGCCCGTGGTAAATAGGCCTAGTTTGACAAAACATTTATTCCAACGTGTAAGGCCGATACGACATTTCAGGCTTCGCAACTGATACAAATATGGCGAAAAATACATTTGAAGTAATATCATCTTAACATTTTAGATAAATTTCATCATATAAGCTACATTTATCTAAGATAATGAAAATTACAATCAACGTTAAGTTTTAATAAACGTTTTAATATTTGGTAATTAATAAAATATTTTTAAACATAACGCTAACGCTACAATATACGTCCACATTCCTGCTTTGATTGATATGGTACTTTGTCAAGAAGGCTTTGGTTTGTTTAGCATTGAGGGTCATGCCTCAACATCAATAGTTGCCGTCCTTAGAGTATAAAGAATAAGTATACCAAGATAATCTATTCAGAATTGTGCCTTCCTAACGCTAAAGGTAAAAAGTGGGCGTGGCCCTGCCCCTGGGGGTCGGGACATTCATCAAAATCAATAGTGGACGCCCTCAGACTATAAGGAATACATAAGCCAAGTACCAAGCTGCTTCATTCAGAATTGCGGCCTGTAAACGACAAACACAAAAATTGGGCGTGTCTTGCCTGTGGGAGTCGGGACATGCAGTTGACGTCCTTAGGCTATAAGGAATACACATCCCAAGTTTAAAGAAGATCCATTAAGAATCGTGGCCTGTAGACAACACACACAGACACGAAGTAAAAATGGGCATGGCTCTGCCCCTGGGGGTTAGGAAATCACCAAAAACAATACGGGTCATCTTTAGGGTATAAGGAATAGGTATGTAAAGTTTTAAAAGGATCTGTTAAGAATTGCATCCTGTAGGCGAACACAAGACACAAAAGCAATGGGCGTGGCTCTGTCCCAGGGGGTCCGGCATGCACCAAAAATAATAGTGGTCAGCCTTAGGGTATAGGGAATAAGTATAAAAAAGTTTTCAAGACGATCGATTAAGAATTGTGGCCTGTAGGTGACACACAGACAGACAAAAAGAAAATGGGCGTGGCACTGTCCCTGGGGGTCGGGCATGCACCAAAAACAATAGGGATCTTCCTTAAGGTACCAAGAATTAGTATTAATAGTTTCAAGATGATACATTAAGAAATGCAGCCTGTAGACGACAGATAAACAAATACAAGAAATGGGTGTTGCTGTCCCACGGGGGTCGGGCATGCACCCAAAACAAAAGGGATCATCCTTAGGGTATAAGGAATAAGGATTTTACGTTTCAAGATTACCGATTCAGAATTGTGGCCTGTAGGCGACACACAAAAAGAAAATGGGCGTGGCTCTGCCCCTGGGGGTTAAGCATGCACCCCAAATGATAGGAATGTTCCTTAGGGTACAAAGAATAAGCATTCAAAGTTTCAAGATGATACGTTAAGAAATGTGGCTTGTAAACGACAAACAAATAAATACAAGAAATGGGCGTGGCTCTGCCATTAGGGGTCGGGCATGCACCAAAAAACAATACGGATCATCCATAGGGTGTAAAGAGTAAGTATACAAAGTTTTTAGAAAATCCAGTTAGAATTGCGGCCTGTAGGCGACACACATAAAGAAAATGGGCGTGGCTCTGCCCCTGGGGGTTGGGCATGCACTCCAAACGATAGGGACCATCCTTAGAGTATAAAGAGTAAGTATACAAAGTTTGAAGAAAATCCAGTAATAATTGCGCCCTGTAGGCGACACAAAGACAGACGAAAAGAAAATGGGCGTGGCTCTGCCCCTGGGGGATGGGCATGCACCCCAAACGATAGGCATGTTCCTTAGGGTACAAAGAATGTGTATGCAAAGTTTCAAGATTATAAGTTAAGAAATGTGGCCTGTAGACGAAAAACAAACAAATACTAAAAATGGGCGTGGCTCTGCCCCTGGGGGTCGGGCATGCACCAAAAACAACAGGGATCGTCCTTGGGGTATAAGGAATAAGTATACCAAGTTTGAAGAAAATCCAATAAGAATTGCGCCCTGTAGGCGACACAAAGTCACACGAAAAGAAAATGGGCGTGGCTCTGCCCCTGGGGGTTGGGCATGCACCCCAAATGATAGGGATGCTCCTTAGGGTACAAAGAATGTGTATGCAAAGTTTCAAGATTATAAGTTAAGAAATGTGGCCTGTAGACGACAAGCAAACAAATACTAGAAATGGGCGTGGCCCGGCCCCTGGGGGTCGGGCATGCCCCAAAAACAATAGGGATCTTCCTTGGGGTATAAGGAATAAGTATACCAAGTTTGAAGAAAATCCATGAAGAATTGCGCCCTGTAGGCGAACCACAGACACACACACACACCCACACATACACACACACACACACAGACAGGGGCGACGGCATAATACGTTCACATTATGAATGTGGACGTATAAAAATGTATTTTATTATGTTAAGATTCACGGGATTATTATTATTCAAAACGAAAATGGTAAATTGATATTTAATTCACATGTTATATTTTTCAGATCACTTCCACGATTGTAAATGACGTACACAGATTATGAAGTGACAGGAGAAAATAAGAAAAACTTATCAAATTAATAAAAAGTGAATATTAGGAAAAGACACACAACGAAAAAAAGTTATAGAAAGCAATATATCACAATGATATCATTTACAGATAAACGTGGGAGAAATTTTTAAATTCTAATAATTTAAATGTGCTGACAATTATGGCGGTATTTTAGATCAAAATTCTAACATGCTATCGTCTAATTTCTTACTTTTATTCATGTAATTTCTAACTTCCATTCATGTAATTGCTAAAAAAAAAGACAAAGTATAATCCAATTTCTTTACACACACACACACACACATAGACAGGGGCGACGGCATAATACGTTCACATTATGAATGTGGACGTATAAAAATGTATTTTATTATGTTAAGATTCACAGGATTATTATTATTCAAAACGAAAATGGTAAATTGATATTTAATTCACATGTTATATTTTTCAGATCACTTCCACGATTGTAAATGACATAAACAGATTATGAAGTGACAGGAGAAAATAAGAAAAACTTATCAAATTAATAAAAAGTGAATATTAGGAAAAGACACACAACGAAAAAAAGTTATAGAAAGCAATATATCACAATGATATCATTTACAGATAAACGTGGGAGAAATTTTTAAATTCTAATAATTTAAATGTGCTGCCAATTATGGCGGTATTTTAGATCAAAATTCTAACATGCTATCGTCTAATTTCTTACTTTTATTCATGTAATTTCTAACTCCCATTCATGTAATTGCTAAAAAAAAAGACAAAGTATAATCCAATTTCTTTATTTGTTCAGTGTAATTCCTAATTCTTTTTCATCTTATTTCTATTATTAAGACTAATACATGAATGGAAGATAGAAATTACATGAATGGAAGTTAGAAATTAGACGATAGCATGTTATAATTTTCAATCTCATATACCGCCAGAGACAATATTTTTCAAAATATCAGCTCTTTGGCTAGGAAAACCCAAAAGTGCCTTCAATACCCTACTATCCACTCAATTATTAGTCAATCCTCGGTAATGATCCACTCAATTATTTTGTCAATCCTCGGTAATGATGCGTGTGGGTTTTGTAATGAAGAGCCAGAGACAATCTATTTTAAAATTTTAAACATGCATAACTTCGCTCAGAATAACGTAGTTTAAAAGCGTGGCACTGCTCCTAAGTATCTGTGTGGGCGTATTCAGTCTTACAATCTATCGGAAATGTGATCGAAATCGAAAAATGCGACCATAAAGGATGGCTAGAAGGTGGTCTTATTACCTGTGAAACTTCGTCAACACACCTCATTAACATCATTCAAGAAACTTTTAAAAACTCATCTGATTCAAGCAAGTAATTAACCGAGAGCTAAAGACTTCATGTAGACATGTTTTGTCAAACGCTACGAACAGCTATCTCTGTATTACCAAGTCTTATGGATGGATCTATCGTGTACCATTATATTACTGCACGATTGAATATTGCAAGATAGCTTGATAAAAAAAAGTTTATTATCACCCAATAGCACATTCTACAGTAGATATCGCTTGTGTGATAAATTTCATAATCTACTGCAATATCATATGCATTTTTATTAAAATTTTGAATAGCCATTTTACTGTTTGTTTTCTTTCTGAAAAGATAATTTATTTGCAGTTATTTTATGACAATGTACACATTACATTGTAATTTGTTTGGGCATATTTACAAATAATTGTTCAATACCGTGGTTGCTGCTAAAGTTATTTTCGAGAACATTGGGTGTGATTTTCATTATTTCTAATGACACTCGATCATTAGACAAAGTGGAAAATATAATAATACAAGTGCCTTAAGGTCGCTTCGCTCAAAAACAATTTAGGTTTTTTCTTTAAAACCAACATGGATTCTTTCATTCCATAGCCTGGGGCCCACTATTACCTTGTTTTTGGCACCCAGTGAAAATGGCATCGCCCGGCCCGAGATGGACAACATTTTTTTTTAAAATTATCAATTATTAACCCCCAGTTATAGGTCGAAAAGTAGTAAAGTATAGCACTGTGTAATTTTTGAATGACTCGGTTGAATATTGATTTGTAGGTGCGTATGTGGCATGGAGATAGGGGCTATTTCTCAACCTTGCGGGTTTCCTCCCACTGCTAAAGACCCTACGCACAAGCGAATTATTGAAATAAAATGAAACCATATGTTAGTCCCAAAATGACATAGTTTGTGTCAATTTCTCTCTCTGATTTGTAGACCTCATTTTGTTTTTATTATGTTTAAGAGACAAAACGGTCCATTTTCCCGAAAGAATCCGGGCACTCGGCAAACAAAATCGACCCACCCCCAATACCCCTGTTGTTCAGCCCTGTCCGTAGTCCTTGTTGTGTCACATTTTAATATGCCATGAAGTGTATATTATTCATTTCCAAGCATTTATAGTAGAATCACAGAGCAGCTTAGGCCTAGGCACTAGAGGGTCTGAGCATTTGGCTTTTAAAAGATAGGGTCGGTATGTATACGCCAATGAATCCTAATATGAAAATAAGTAGTCCAGCCAGACCTCAATCAGCGCATTGCCCATTCCATGGACCTTATGTGTTATAAGGTCCATGCCCATTCACAGTCATATACTTTCGAAATTATAAGATATGATCACTTCTAAAAAATATAAAATTTTATTTGTGAACTGTACGGCGATGGTAATAACAGACAAAATCTAAATTCCAACCAGTCTTTTTATTTACAAACGATATAACGATAAAAAAAAAAAAAAAAAATAAGGTGCACAACGTGTATTGTTTACATTAGAAACGTCACGCTTTCGGATCTTCTTGACTGAACCGGAAGTCAGCACTGATTTGTCATCACGTCATTAGTAAACAGATTGGCGTCATCGGTCTAGTTAATATATATACGTCATTGGGTGGTACATTCTTCTGGGGGGTTGGGATGGCCTAGTGGTCTAGAGTGCCGCGCTTCGACCTTTAGCTGGCCGGTCACCTCTGGCTTGCGGTTGTGGTTTCGAGCCCTGGTGTGAGCGTATGTGGCATGGTGATAGGGGCTCCTTCTCAACCTCGTGGGTTTCCTCCGGGCACTCCGGTTTCCTCCCACAGCAAAGACCCCTGCGCGTGCGCTAAGATAATGAAAATGGAAAAAAAATAAGACTTGTCTGTGATATCACCTTCTGTGGAAGCGGACGTTAAACACCAAGAACAACAACAACATACATTCTTCTCCGCACTCAGAGACGATGTCTTGGTGTTTGTAGTCTCGCAGCCGCTCTTTCACCCTTAGTTTCGATATAAGTTTGCATATATCTCTTCTGGGGTGATTGATAGCTGTCTTCGTGTAGATCTTGTCATCCAGCCGGAATCTGTATGTGTCGAGTTCAACGAGCTTTAATTCCCAGAGTGAACTGACCTGTCTTTTTACCATACAGTAGATTTCCGTGGTGCGGAATGGTGCTGTGTCCCCGAGACCTTCGTTGGCGAGTCGATCTGCCTCTTCGTTTCCTCTAATGTTCACATGTGATGGAATCCATACGAGCTCTAATTTGCTTCCCTTTTCTATGACCCTCTGGTACAACTGTCTGATTTCCAGAATGACTTCTGGTCTTGAGTCCGACTTGTCATTTTGGATTGAAATCAGACTGCTCAGAGAGTCGCTTGGGATGACGAACTGACTAGTCTTTTGATAAGAGATCCATGATATAGCATCACGGATGGCCACAATCTCTGCAGTGTACACCGAACAGTTATTGGGCAGTTTCCTGCTTATTCCCTGTTCCCCGTTTGGCAGGTAGTTATTCTCCAGTCTACTGTGTATTAGCACCAGTAGCTGCCAGGCAGGATACGCCCACATTTTGCAAGAGAGGGATAGAGAACAAGGGCCAAATTGGATCCGTCTCGAGTGTCCACAACCTTGATATACCAGATGTTTATACTATTGGCGTACGAGGGGCGGCCATTTTGTCTTGCTGTTATAGTCCGATTTTTACGTAAACTCAAACAACCTTACGGTGTAACAGTCATATTTTCAAACTTTTTTTTAAATCATACAATAATTGTGACCACTAGAGGGATCATAAACTAAAATGCGATTTTTTGTACAATCAGGGGCCATAACAGGGATCACATGGGTAATACGCTGGCTGACTGGCCTGGAGGTCGGGTGTCCGATCCCTGCATTGGCTGAGAAAGTTCATTTCGATTTTCCGGTGTGGTTTTCTCTTGTCAGTGATGCAAATCGGAGGGCCTGACAAGGACAGCTGTCTAGTTGTTTGGATGGGTCTAAAATTCAAGGTCCTGTGTACACATTGGCGTGCACGTAAAAGATCCCTTGGCAGTTGGAATTTGATATGAGTAGACCGTAGCGCCGCTGCCCGGACAAAAGTTCCCTCATAGCACACTGTGAGGCTTATGCTCGTCTTCCATCAGCCCAGGTTAGGTGAAGAAGAGTAGGGCGTAAAACCCCATTTCATTTCAGCGGCCATAACTCAGGAAGTTACAATCCGCCATGCATGAATAGCGACAACAACTAAGATTTTTGGGTTAAAACGTGCATTTCAAGTTTCATCAAAATCAGATTAAAATTGGGAACTCTGTAGGGTTAACAAACGTGATACATTATATTTTAACACTATCCGCATACAAGCAGTGGCCATTTTAATTTTCACAAAACTCATACTAAACCTTCATTATTGTATAACAATGACATATTCAAACGATATCTTAAATTGGATAATAACTGTGACCCCAAGAGTGACCACAAGCTAAAATAGGCGATTTTTTTTTACAATAAGGGGCCATAATTCAGGAAGTTACGATAAAATAATTACGCCAAATATCAAAAGGAACCATTATTTTTGAATTATAAGCATCAGAATAGAATTTAAATTGTGTTCTCTACAGGGTCCACAACCTTAATATACCATATTTTTTACACTATTTGCGTAAAAGCAGGGACCATTTTGTTCGATTTCACGAAATTCGAACCCAACCTTCATTAGGGTGTAACAGTGATATAATCAAACGTTTTTCAAAATCGGATAATAATTGTGACCTCCAGAGGGACCACAAGCTAAAAGAAACCATTTTTCGTATAATCATGGGCCATAATTCAGGAAGTTACAATCCGATATGCACAAACATCGAAAGGAACCAAGATCTTTGGTTTATAAACATACATTTCAAGTTTCTTTGAAATTGGATAAAAATTGTGACCCGTGGAGTGTTCACAAACAATTGTTGACGGACGGACATGGCCGGCGACAATATACGTCCATATGAAAATGTAGGCGATAAAAATCATTGTGACCTGTGGAGTGTTCACAAACAAATGTGGACAGGGCCGACGACAATATACGTCCACATGAAAAATGTGGGCGTATAAAAATCACTCATAGTGAATATATACACGATATAACCCTCATGTTTGTTGTAAAATTACAGTGTTTCAATAGCAGTCAACACAAATATAAATCTGTTTGCTGTTTAATACAAGTGTATTTTCTAAATAGTTCGATGTGAATTAACAACCCAGTTTGAACATTCTAGCTCAATTCAAAAGATAGTATCCCAAAAAGTGTGACGGACCTAAGCCTATATTTCAAGTTTCGTCATAATCCATGAAGGAACCAAGATCTTTGGGATATAAGCCTATATTTCAAGTTTCGTCATAATCAAATAAAAATTGACACCAGTATAGGTTCCACAAAGAAAATGTTAACGGACATACAGATGGACCGGGGCTGCAGCACAATACCTACACATTAAAAACACATCAGAGTATGACACAGTATACCAAGGTAGTCTGTCCTGTACCACAGTACCCTATACAAGGAGTCGGACTGATTGATCTCACTAAATGAAATAACATATAGTATGTTTTCAAATAGAACTTGTGATTTTCTAAAAATTATAACTAGAAATATGTTTACTATCTTCAGCAGATAGAAAAGATTTCTACATATTCCACTAATAAAATACCACGGTAGCCTATATACCAGGGCTTCCAATTTAAAATTTCCACTACCGGTCATTTTTTTCATATTTTTTATTCATGGTAGGGTATTGTGAATTCACACAAAGAATTCTGTATTTTACTTAAAAATGAAATATTAGTAAGGCTTATAATAATTATTTATAAATTAAATATTCCCTTTTGGCTACTTAATAAAAATAAATAGCTGAATTTGCTGCAGAAAAACCAAGCCAGTGGCTGACATGTAATTATTACAACGTGCTCTATAGAAAACACACTGACCTGGATAATTATGAGCTGTAATACAATAACTTCGATATGAAGATAATATACAACTATCCGCAGCATATATCTCACATTTATTGGTTTTAGAACATCTCTTACGGCTTTACGCACCGCTGAATTGTAAATCTTAATAATGAACAACTTAATAACGTCACAGCTAGCGACACTAGCGCCTCCTACAATATTGGCATGTATAAGCGTTACCATATAAACATGACATTTTTGTAACACGTGGAATTATCGATATTGCTACACAATAGCGCTGGATTATGTAAAGTTCCAGGGGCGGATCCAGGGGGGGGGGGACTAGTCACACACACCCCTCCCCACCTGTGTACAGGAATGCCAGGTCCTACAAGCTTCCACCGGAACACGCACACGCGTGGTAGTATATATAGCACATGATGCGCTTCTAATCAGACACATAATCAGCATCTATGTTACTAGCGGCAGAAATTAGCTCCGTAAACCGCGGCTGATCTCTTAGGACATTTGCAGGAAATTCATCGAAGCTTTTCCTCGCCGGATGAAGGGATCAACACTTTTGTCAAACTGACGCATAAATTATACATTACTTTACGATGGTATTGATAGGACTGATATCATTGGCGAAGAAAATTGACTGTACATTTGCAAATATTTGATAACATTCAAACAGTTTGTTTATTAATTATTATTAGGTTAATCTGAATATATAACTTGTTGTTTATTATAAGAGGCGTTGATCTCATAGGACATTTGCAGAAAATTTATCGAAGCATTTCCTTGCCGGATGAAGGCATCAACACTTTTGTCAGCCGGATGAGAGAGAGAGAAATTGGGTTTAACGTCCACTCGACACAAACTAGGTCATTTTGGGACTAACATATGGTTTCATTTTATTTCAATAATTCGCATGCGCGTAGGGGTCTTTAGCAGTGGGAGGAAACCGTAGTGCCCGGAGGAAACCCACGAGGTTGAGAAGGAGCCCCTATCGGCATGCCACTTACGCTCACACCAGGGCTCGAAACCACAGCCGCAAGCCAGAGGTGACCGGCCAGCTTGAAGTCAAAGCGCGACACTCTAGACCACTAGGCCATCCCCCCCCCCCCGTCAGACGGATGCATAAATTATACATTATTTTACGATGGTATTGATAGGACGGATATCTACGGAAGCCTCCTGGTGCCACGATTTTATCTTTTTTTTTTGTTGCGTAATTGTGACTTTTTATCTCCTAATTAGGACTTTTTATCTCCTAATTAGGACTTTTTATCTCCTAATTAGGACTTTCTATCTCAAAATTAGGACTTTTTATCTCCTAATTAGTACTTTTTATCTCCTAATTAAGTAAAACGGTAGTATTTAAGTGAATCTCTTCGCGCTTGGTGGTATAATCATGGATGAACTTGTAATGCCAGTGTATAGAGTTCCTTGGTTCAAATGTCGGAGGATATCGACATTATTGGTTCTTGCGTGTGTCGAGAACGAAAACCGAGAAAACGCTTAAATTCTTCGTTCAAGTTGATCTCAACCTCCCAGAAATAGAATAAAAACCTATCACTACTCGTCAGAAATATAAAATATGCTCATCACTACCAATTAGTAATATACACAAAAATCATCACTTCCCTTTAGACATATCCACAAAAATCATCACTACCCTTTAGACAATTTCCACAAAACTCATCACTACCTCATACAAATTTCCACACAACTCATAACTATCCTTCAGAAATGTCCGCAAAACCCATCACTACCCTTCAGAAATGTCCACAAAACGCATCACTACCCCCTAGAAATGTCCACAAAACGCATCACTACCGTATAGAAATGTCCACAAAACGCATCACTACCTCTTAGAAATGTCCACAAAACCCATCACTTACCATTCGAAAACTCCACAAAACTCTGAACTACCATTTATAAATACTAGTATATGATAGTAGTAAGTGTTGTTTATAGTAGTATATAGTAGTAGTAAGTGTTGTTAATAGTAGTATATAGTAGCAGTAAGTGTTGTTTATAGCAGTATATGATAGTAGTAAGTGTTGTTTATAGCAGTATATGATAGTAGTAAGTGTTACTAAGTGTCGTTTATAGCAGTATATCGTAGTAGTAAGTGTTGTTTATAGCAGTATATGATAGAAGTAAGTGTTGTTTATAGCAGCATATGGTATTAGTAAGTGCTGTTTATAGCAGTATATGGTAGCAGTAAGTGCTTTTTATAGCAGTATATGATAGTAGTAAGTATTGTTTATAGTAGTATATAGTGGTATTAAGTGTTGTTTATAGCAGTATATGATAGAAGTGAGTGTTGTTTTTTATAGCAGTTAAGTGTTGTTTATAGCAGTATATGACAGAAGTAAGTGATGTTTATAGCAGTATATGGTAGTAGTAAGTGCTTTTTATAGCAGTATATGATATTAGTGTTGTTTATAGCAGTATATGGTAGTAGTAAGTGTTTTTTATAGCAGTTAGCAGTATATGATATTAGTGTTGTTTATAGCAGTATATGGTAGTAGTAAGTGTTGGTTATAGCAGTATATGATAGAAGAAAGTGTTGTTTATAGCAGTATATGGTAGTAGTAAGTGTTGTTTATAGCAGTACATGATACAAGTAAGTGTTGTTTATAGCAGTATATGGTAGTAGTAAGTGTTGTTTATAGCAGTATATGGTAGTAGTAAGTGTTGTTTATAGCAGTATATGATATAAGTAAGTGCGGTTTATAGCAGTATAAGATAAAAGTAAGTGTTGTTTATAGCAGTATATGGTAGTAGTAAGTGTTGTTTATAGCAGTATATGGTAGTAGTAAGTGTTGTTTATAGCAGTATATGATAGAAGTAAGTGTTGTTTATAGCAGTATATGGTAGTAGTAAGTGTTGTTTATAGCAGTATATGATAGAAGTAAGTGTTGTTATAGCAGTATATGGTAGTAGTAAGTGTTGTTTATAGCAGTATATGATAGAAGTAAGTGTTGTTTTTTTTATAGCAGTATATGGTAGTAGTAAGTGCTGTTTATTGCAGTATATGGTAGTAGTAAGTGCTTTTTATAGCAGTATATGATGATAGTAAGTGTTGTTTTTTATAGCAGTATATGGTAGTAGTAAGTGCTGTTTATTGCAGTATATGGTAGTAGTAAGTGCTTTTTATAGCAGTATATGATGATAGTAAGTGTTGTTTATAGCAGTATATGGTAGTAGTAAGTGTTGTTTATAGCAGTATATGATAGTAGTAAGTGTTGTTTATAGCAGTATATGGTAGTAGTAAGTGCTTTTTATAGCAGTATATGATAGTAGTAAGTATTGTTTATAGTAGTATATAGTAGTAATAAGTGTTGTTTATAGAGATTCACTTAAATTCTACCGTTTTACTTAATTAGGAGATAAAAAGTCCTAATTAGGAGATAAAAAGTCCTAATTAGGAGATAGAAAGTCCTAATTAGGAGATAGAAAGTCCTAATTAGGAGATAAAAAGTCCTGTTGTTTATAGCAGTATATGGTAGTAGTAAGTGTTGTTTATAGCAGTATATGATATAAGCAAGTGCTGTTTATAGCAGTATATGATATAAGTAAGTGCTGTTTATTGCAGTATATGATAGAAGTAAGTGTTGTTTATAGCAGTATATGATAGTAGTAAGTGTTGTTTATAGCAGTATATGATAGTAGTAAGTATTGTTTATAGTAGTATATAGTAGTAGTAAGTGTTGTTTATGGTAGAATATGGTAGTAGTAAGTTTTGTTTATAATAGAGATTCACTTAAATACTACCGTTTTACCTAATTAGGAGATAAAAAGTCCTAATTAGGAGATAAAAAGTCACAATTACGCGAAAAAAAATAGGAGATAAAAAGTCCTAATTAGGAGATAGAAAGTCCTAATTAGGAGATAAAAAGTCCTAATTAGGCGATAAAAAGTCCTAAATAGGAGATAAAAAGTCCTAATTAGGAGATACAAAGTCACAATTACGCTAAAAAAAAATCGTGGGACCAGGAGGCTTCCGTAGATATATATGCGTACACTCAAACGGTGCTTGGACTTTTTTATCTCCTAATTAGGACTTTCTATCTCCTAATTAAGTAAAACGGTAGTATTTAAGTGAATCTCTTCGCGCTTGGGGGTATAATCATGGATGAACTTATAAGAGTCTATTTTTGCTTAGGACTATAGGTTATAAAGACATTCTCAATAGTCTTGCAAAGACGAATGGTGTAGTGATATGTATGCGTACACTCAAACGGTGCTTGAAAAGGCTTGGATTGTTTCGACGTGTGAACTACTCTTCGGTAATGGAAATTGCACTTTTTCTCGTTGATGAGTGTAATAAGTCTGGCGGTTTGCATGGTTATAAAATCATGTATTTGAAATGTTTGCAAGAGGGTTATGTTGTGACAAGGGAGAATGTCGGGATATTAATATCAACTATTGCACACGATACAGTTGAACAACGTAAACGGAGGCGGTTAACCCGAAGAGTGTACACGAATTTAGGACCTAACTTTCTATGGCACGTAGATGGATATGACAACTTAAAACCATATGGCATATGTGTTAATGGGGCGATTGATGGCTTCTCAAGATATATTCGTTGGCTTGAAGCTCATATCACCAATAGTGACCCCAAACTTCTAGCAGGATACTTTATGGAGTGCATTAAACGAAACAATGGTTGTCCTAGCAGAGTACAGACTGATAAAGGTACCGAAAATAATCATATTCAACAGATGCAACTATTCCTGAGACTTTTGATAACAGCACACTCAGACTATTTCTTCGCTATTGTACTGGTTCCGATATGTTGAACATGGATAGCATTCATGTTGAGATGAGTCCAATGCCACATTTTCAGCGAAGACCGATTAGCCATACATGTGGATGCTTGTTGCAGCTTGCTGATCATTATGACAACTTCATTGAGTTTAGAAAGGAATTTGATGGTGTGTTGCATAGCCAAATCTGGGTGATGGATTTTGTTTGAAGACTTCAAACTCGTAGCTCACAGTTTAGATCCGTAGATAGACATAGTTTCGTAATAAGTATAGTAGTTCACGTATTCAGAATCCTGTATTTCCACAGCGTCCTGACACCGGTTTCCAGAAACAATATTGACTTTGAAATATCCCATTCTATTATCAGACATGTAGTTTGACTCCAATACGTTGTCCAGAGTTAAGATATCTCAACGTTGACGGGATTGTTTCACGTAATTATATAACTTAACAGCCGATAAAGCTTGATTTCAGCTTTCAATTGAGAATTTGTTCGTGATTTCTTAAACCTCCCCATCGATTTCTATCAAGCTGATGACCTCACATTGAACAAGCAAAGTTGTAGAAATTCTCAATTGAAAGATGAAATCGGGCTCTATCGGCTGTTAAGTTATATAATTAAGCGAAACAATCCCTTTAAGATTTGTCTGGCAACATACCTTAAATGTATACACGTTCATTGGATAACTTACATTATGCTTCTGCCAATGATTATTTGGCTTTTTATTTATTTTACAGATTTGTAATCATAAAAAACAACTTTGGTCATCAAAAGTGTGCACATTTTGTTCATGTTTGGTAGTTGTTTAAATAATGTAAACATAGTCAACACCTTTCTGTTTGTAAATAAAATAGATTTCCTTGGATCACTCTGTGGTGTTAGTCAATTCTTCCCCATTGAAGTTCCATTTTGCTAAGGTTCAGACTGTGTGCTGACTAGCCGAACCGTGCATATATTGGGTAAAGTTTGCCAAGGCAGCAACATATGTGATGCCAGTGTATAGTGTTCCTTGGTTCAAATGTCGGAGGATATCGACATTATTAGTTCTTGCGTGTGTCGAGAACGAAAACCGAGGAAACGCGTAAATTCTTCGTTCAAGTTGATCGCAACCTCCCAGAAATAGACCAAAAACCTATCACTACTCGTCAGAAATATAAAATATACTCATCACTACCAATTAGAAATATACACAAAAATCACCACTTCCCTTTAGACATATCCACAAAAATCATCACTACCCTTTAGATAATTTCCACAAAACTCATCACTACCTTATACAAATTTCCACAAAACTCATAACTATCCTTCAGAAATGTCCGCAAAACCCATCACTACCCTTCAGAAATGTCCACAAAACGCATCACTACCCTCTAGAAATGTCCACAAAACGCATCACTACCGTATAGAAATGTCCACACAACGCATCACTACCTCTTAGAAATGTCCACAAAACCCATCACTTACCATTCGAAAACTCCACAAAACTCTGAACTACCATTTATAAATACTAGTATATGATAGCAGTAAGTGTTGTTTATAGTAGTATATAGTAGTAAATGAATGAATGAATGAAATGTGGGTTTATGGCACTTCGGCACCAACCGGGCTATATTGCGCCAAACCTACAAAGATTGATGCGAGACAAGTTAAATAAATATCACAGAAAAAGTTTTATATGCATAAATAAAAACAGTATCACAGTAAATAAGATTAAAAAATCAAATAAATCTTTTATGCATATAAATATTTAAATCATACAAAATGAAACGATAAATATACAATTAAGATTTATAATAAAAGCTTGTCTCTTTTAAAAAGTCCAACAATTTACAATATAAGCCCGGTTGGGCAAAAAATTGATGAAGAGACTGGCAACGGTAATATTTCGATCTTAGGTTCTTGAGATGCTTGCACTCAATCAAAATGTGCTTCACTGTCAAAGGAACATGCCAGTGTTCACATTCTGGTTGAGGCTCTCGTTTCAAAATGAAAAAGTGTGTTAAAAAAGTATGACCTATACGAGAGCGACACAGAACAACTTGATCTCTCCTGTTGGTTCTATAGGAGTTTGGCCAATCTCCTAAGAGAGGCTTAATGTGATGAAGTTTGCTTGTGTCTGCAAGATCCCAAGACCTTTGCCCACGGACATAAATAAAATGATTTATTGCTGATTTAAAATCTTTAAATGGTAATAAAAATGGTGATTGGGGAAGATCTAAAGCAGCTTTGGCAGCAAAATCTGCTTTATCATTCCCCCTTATATCAACGTGACTGGGAAGCCAGCAGAAGACGAGGTCTTTGCTGCTGAGCTCGTACGATAGTAGCAGACGATAAACATCTGCTAATAATGGGTGTTCAAGCTGTTTATTGTTAATTGCTTGAAGCGAAGACAAAGAATCAGTAAAATGGTATGCTTTAAAGCTGAAAAAGACTGAATGAACTCCAAGGCCTGAAGAATGGCCTGGAGTTCAGCTGTAAATATGGAAGCAGCAGGTGGGAGACCCACAGAAATGGTCACAGATGGCGTCACTGTAGCCGAAGCTACCCGATCACAATCCTTAGAACCATCTGTGTAAATAGGAGCATAATTACCATATTTAGACCTTACTTCTCCGAAGTGAGTTTGAAACACTGTGGAACTAGTATCTTTCTTCCTGTTTTTTGTAAGATCTAGATCGATCTTAGGGGGAGATATAGCCCATGGCGGTGTCTCAAAGAAAGGGGTATTCGCGATACTGTCAAGGTTGATACCAGCCTCGGACAGAAGGGGTTGTATGCGAATACCAAATGGTGGAATGACTTTAGTCTTGAGCAGATATAAATGCACATGATAGGGTCTAAATATGGTGTTAAATGAAATATGATTTGGTAAAGATGCTATTTTCGTAGCATACTGCAGGGCCAGCTTATCACGTCTGTTGTGCAGTGAGGGCTCATGCGCCTCGACGTATAAACTGTCCACTGGAGAATTACGAAAGGCTCCTAAATTGATTTTAAGTCTTTGGTTGTGTATGGTGTCGAGCTCTTTGAGATAAGACTCGCGGGCAGACCCATACACTATACACCCATAATCGAGTTTCGATCTTATTAACGCTCGATATAATCTGAGCAAGACCTTACGGTCTGCTCCCCAGTCAGTATTTGATAAGACTCTTACTATGTTGAGGGCTTTCAGACATTTCTTCTTTAGGTTTTTAATGTGGGGGATAAATCATAATTTCTTATCAAATATCAGCCCCAGAAATTTGGTTTCATCCACAACTGGAAGGCGATTGCCATCCAAATAAAGTTCTGGATCTGGATGCAAACCTCGTTTCTGACAGAAATGCGTGCAGACAGTCTTGGATTTAAGAAAAACGAAATCCATTTTCGGCTGTCCATTGTTGAAGTGAATTCAAACAAAGCTGCAACTTACGTTCGATTATCCGCATGTCTGTAGAACCATAGCACATCTGAAAATCTTCAACATAAAGGGCGTCGTTTGTACCTGGTTTAAGGCAAGCTGGGATAGTATTAATTTTTATTGCAAATAATGTTGGAGATAAAATACTTCCCTGAGGAACTCCCATTTCCTGAGGAAATGGGTCAGAGAATATTGGTCCCAGTCGTACCTTAAATGACCTATCTTCGAGGTAATTTTTAATGAAGATAGGTAAGCGACCTTGTAGGCCGAGGTTATGGAGGTCGCGCATGATACCATGTTTCCATGTAATATCATAACCTTTCTCTAGATCAAAAAATATTGCAACTAAATGTTGCTTCTGGATGAAAGCGTCCCTGACGAACGTTTCAAATCTAACGAGATGATCAAGAGTGCTCCTTTGGGACCGAAATCCACGTTGGAGGTCAGTAATGAGGTTGTTGGACTCAAGGTACCAAACAAGCCTTCGATTGATCAATCTCTCCATGGTTTTGCAAATACAGCTAGTTAAAGCGATCGGACGATAGTTGGTAGGATTCGTATGATCTTTTCCCGGCTTAGGGATGGAAATTATTGTGGCTTCATGCCACGAAGGAGGAAAATTCCCATCAACCCAAACCCGTTTAAAAAGATCGAGTAAAGTTAGAAGTGTTGGATAAGGAAGATGTTTTAAAATTTGATAGCTCGCTTTAACGAATCGCGGAGCTCTGCAATGGAAAAACATTGCGGGACTTAAAATTAAGTCGCCTTTCTCCTGTTGTTGCCTAATGCCCCGAAAAGCATCTGAGGAGAAACTGGATGATGAATTATATGAAAATGTACTGGCCAGAGAATTAGCAATATCAGGAAATGTTGTTAAGGTGGTATTATCAACATTTAGATGGTTTACTGATAATGCACTACTTTTACCTTTAATCCTACGAATCCTATCCCATACCGATTTTGATGTGGTACGGGAATTGATCTTGGAGACATAATCCTGCCATGAAGATTTCTTTGCTTGACGTATGGTTCTACGGGCCTTCGCCCGAACCATTTGGAATGCCGCAACATTCTCCATGGAAGGATGATTCTTTAATCGTCTCAGGATACGATCACACTCTTTAAGAGCGGATTTGCAATCATCGTTAAACCATGGTTTATTGAAACGTTTTGGTTCAGTCGTGGTTTTTGGAATCGCCTGCTCAGCTACATCTTGAAGAATGGAAGTGAATAAGGCCAATCAGCCTTATGTAACTTCCACCTCTGGGGTCTTTCAACCGGAGAGGGTCCATTATTATCAATCAAGATAGGAAAGTGGTCACTGCCACATAGATCGTTATTTACTCTCCATGAAAAATCCTGAAACAGGACCGGGGAGCAAATGGTTAGATCCAGGGAAGAAAAAGAAGCTGTGGCAGGATGTAGATAAGTAGGCGAGTCATCATTTAATAAACACAAATTATTAAGGTTAATGAAGTCCACTATTTGTTTACCTCTGTTGTTATCATCTGGACTATCCCAGAGTGAATGATGACCAAGAAAAAGAAGCTGTGGCAGGATGTAGATAAGTAGGCGAGTCATCATTTAATAAACACAAATTATTAAGGTTAATGAAGTCCACTATTTGATTACCTCTGTTGTTATCATCTGGACTACCCCAGAGTGAATGATGACCATTGGATTCTCCCGTAATAATAAACGGGAGAGGAAGTTGTGCAACAAGGTCATCAAGATCTCTGGGAATAAGATGTAAACTTGGTGGAAGATATACAGAGCAGAGTGTTATAGGAATATGCAAAGTCACCCGAACTGCAACTGCCTGTAAAGGCGAGTTGAGAGTGATTTTACTCTGAGGGATATCTCCATTAAGAATAATAGAAACACCCCCATGGGCTCTACCATCACCAATTGCATGATGATGGTAACCAACAAAATGTCTAAAAGACAAAGTGTCAGAATTCCGTAAAAAAGTTTCCTGTAAACAAAAAGCTAAAGGATTTTATTTTTGAATTAAAAGTTGAACTTCATTAAAATTTGGTTTTAAACCACGACAATTCCATTGGATAATGGAATTTACCATTGTCAGGGATAAATTATTTTTGGCGGTTTACCGCCAAGGGGGTCATTATTGGCCCCCTCTACGGTAATACCGTCCATCAGATCAACCCCATATTTCGTGAAATGGATAATAGGGTCCTGTGAACCCTTTTTACCCTTCTCACGCAACTTTGCTAATTTCCGTTGTCTTGAGGATATATATACTCTTTCTTGTGAGTGTGGGATAGCCGTTGACTGCGAACCTGAACCAGTGGACCTGGGATCAGGAGTTGCAGCTTCCGACTTATCTAATGAAGGAGGTACCTTGCCATTCTGGGCAGAAGTATTGGGATTGGTCCCAATAACTTCAATTTTGGGCAAGGATGATGAACCCTCACCAGGCAAGGGCAAAGTTGTTTGAATCGAGCTCTCACATAAATGAGAAGAGCTCGAAGCCCCTTTATTCTGATCTGATGTTGTCAAAGTCTTCATTTCTTGTTTATCAGGCCAAGTTATGTCTGTCTGAACGCAGATGGATCTAGTGGAAGTTTTAACTGTACTTGCAAAAGATTTCCCCTGGGGTGCAATGGGGAAAGGTGCAGTTAAGTCAACCTGCATTTTAGCATCAAAATATGGTATTTTTCGTTCGGACATGACCTGTTGGATTCTTTTTGCCATGTTGGGCATTCACGGGAATAAGCAAATTGCTTTCCCTTACAATTCACACAACAAAACTATTCTACCATTTCTTCCTCACTGCTGCCTTCAAGGTCTCGACAACGAATTACGCCTCTACTGGAGTTCAATGACCTATGGGGAGACGCCTTAATAGGAATGTCTGCCAAAGATGATGATTTGAGAAGCATGTTAGCATGCTGCTCTTTGGCACATTCTATCAAGAGTGTTCCGTTCTTTAGTTTTTTAATAGCCTTGGACTCGCCGGCCAAGCCAGCTATGCCCTTGGTTATCATAAAGGGTGATACTTTTGATAAGTCTCGAGACGGACTCTCAATCAAGAGAAATATCGGTCAAGACTTTGACATTTTATTTTTATTTGTAAATAAATCAGAAACATCCTCGGAACTCGGACGTTTCTGTTTATTTGTATTATCTTTTAATATTTGGGTGGGGGGGGGATTGGGGGATCCATGAAAATATTTTTTTTCTTTGATTCACCTCTCGTCGTCCCCCAGGTTACTTTCCTGCCTACCAGGGGGGGGGGGCTGGCACGGATATCCAGTGCGCGGCCTCAGGGCTAGACGAGATGTATACTCAAGCCAGAAAGTAAAAATACTACTCCAAGCCGTCGCCCCGCAGAATGTACTAAGGACACAAAGGTAAACTTGCTGAGTGAAAAATACAAAGTATTGGAATTAGGATTGTACATTCTGCAGAGCTAAAAACGACCAAAGCCGATAGATCAGAGTGGGCCACTCTGACCTCCCGTCTAGGTGAACCATGGGCCAAAGTAATGTATTGCAAAGAAAGGGCTCGCAAGCCAAATCCCCGCTCAATTACCAGGATTCTACTCTCCACCGACACGGGTCGCAACGCACGGCAAACACGTTGCCCCATTACAGGGATACTTTTAGTCAATATTGTTTCTGGAAACCGGTGCCAGGACGCTGTGGAAATACGGGATTCTGAATACGTGAACTCTTAACTGTGAGCTATGAGTTTGAAGTCTTCAAACAAAATCCATCACCCAGATTTGGCTATGCAACACACCATCAAATTCCTTTCTAAACTCAATGAAGTTGTCATATTGATCAGCAAGCTGCAACAAGCATCCACATGTATGGCTAATCGGTCTTTGCTGAAAATGTGGCATTGGACTCATCTCAAAATGAATGCTATCCATGTTCAACATATCGGAACCAGTACAATAGCGAAAAAATAGTCTGAGTGTGCTGTTATCAAGTCTCAGGAATAGTTGCATCTGTTGAATATGATTATTTTCGGTACCTTAGTCAGTCCGTACTCTGCTAGGACAACCATTGTTTCGTTTAATGCACTCCATAAAGTATCCTGCTACAAGTTTTGGGTCACTACTAGTGATATGAGAGTCAAGCCAAAGAACATATCTTGAGAAGCAATCAATCGCCCCACTAATACATATGCCATATGGTTTTAATTTGTCATATCCATCTATGTGCCATAGAAAGTTAGGTCCTAAATTCGTGTAACCGCCTCCGTTTACGTTGTTCAACTGCATCGTGTGCAATAATTGATAGTAATATCCCGACAGTCCCCCTTGTCACAACATAACCCTCTTGCAAACATTTCAAATGCATGATTTTATAACCATGCAAACCGCCAGACTTATTACACTCATCAACGAGAAAAAGTGCAATTTTTCAAGAACCGTTTGAGTGTACGCATACATATCACTACACCATTCGTCTTTGCAAGACTATTGAGAATGTCTTTATAACCTATAGTCCTAAGCAAAAATAGACTCTTATAAGTTCATCCATGATTATACCCCCAAGCGCGAAGAGATTCACTTAAATACTACCGTTTTACTTAATTAGGAGATAGAAAGTCCTAATTAGGAGATAAAAAAGTCCTAGTAGTAAGTATTGTTTATAGTAGTATATAGTAGTAGTAAGTGTTGTCTATGGTAGAATATAGTAGTAGTTGGTATTGTTTATAGAGATTCACTTAAATACTACCGTTTTACTTAATTAGGAGATAGAAAGTCCTAATTAGGAGATAAAAAAGTCCTAATTAGGAGATAAAAAGTCCTAATTAGATGATAGAAAGTCCTAATTAGGAGATACAAAGTCACAATTGCGCTAAAAAAGAGAGTCCTAATTAGGAGATAGAAAGTCCTAATTAGGAGATAGAAAGTTCTAATTAGGAGATAAAAATTCCTGATTAGGAGATAAAAGGTCCTAATTAGGAGATTAAAAGTCCTAATTAGGACATAGAAAGTCCTAATTAGGAGATTGAAAGTCCTAATTAGGAGATAAAAAGTCCTAATTAGGAGATAAAGAGTCACAATTACGCTAAAAAAAATCGTGGCACCAGGAGGCTTCCGTAGAAATGAAACATTGTCGACGAACAGAAATCATTGTTCGTTATGGCTCAGATGCGAGGAGATCGATTATAATTTTTCAAAATTTTCTTACCCCCCTCTACTGCTCGCGCCTACGGCACGCGGTCGATGCGACAAAACATGGTGTTGTCACCCCCCCTCCATTTGTCTTTCACACTTTCTGCATAGCACTTTTCGCACAGTATCAACTGTCATGTGCAAATGTAGTATATCACATGATTTTCAAAATTTTCTTAATCCCCTCTACTGCTCGCGCCTACGGCACGCGGTCGGTGCGACAAAACATGGTGTTGTCACCCCCCCCCCCTCCATTTGTCTTTCACACTTTCTGCATAGCACTTCTCGCACAGTATCAACTGTCATATGCAAATGTAATATATCACGTGATTTATTAACCTGAGCAAGCTAGAACAGGGATATTCACCTCACTACAACAGAAAATCAGTTTGGCACACAATAAGAAATTTACTTACCTTGACAAACGATCAAAATTGGATGGTACTTTACTATGATTACGGGGGTTACCATATTAGTGAAAAACACATTCATTTCTATTCATAAATATGTAAAAAGTGTTCTTGTACAATCATTTTTTTAAAATTGAAATCCAATAAATATCACAGACGAACGATGCCATAGAGAGTTGGTTATGGTCTAGCGGATTAGTTAAATGATTTTAAGGATTAACTTAAAATCCGTTATCAAAGCTCAACTGTTAGAACGTTTACGGTAAAGTATATTCGAACCACGTGGTTATAATGACGTCAGTCTTCGCTGTGTTCCACATTATATTGACGTCGCCTTACGTGAGTAACATCATTGACAAATTGTGAAACAATTTAATCCACTTTGGAATTTATTTAATACCGCACATCGAAAGGCTGTTACTTTTATCCTGGAACAGATCAATTCATTACATTTTAAGGTCTGTAGAACTCTATTTATTTATTTATTCACATAATAATCTATATAGCACCTAAGGCTACTCAGTATTTGAGCATATTTCTATCTTATTTTTAAAGTTATTTCATTCACCACTGCCCATTATGCAGGTCTTTGGATTGTATCTCCATTCATGGTCATTTGAAAATGTAGACTACTCATGTATTTGGGCCTACTTCTAATGTTCTATGTAATTTTTTAATCCCATCGGGCACACATGTACTTCTCTAGTGTTATCTTTATCAATGCCCGCTATTTAGATCTGTAGGCCTATTCGATCCCATATCATATTATTTTAGAGCTAATTCAAAGAAAATGACAATGTTTTATTTTGTGTTAAAAGTCATTCTTAGTTGTTGACCGCATGGGTAGTGAAGTTGACCTCACGTACCGGTTGACCTTAATGTTGAACCGTTAGTTCATACTGGTCTGAATCGGTGTCAAGGTAATATTTTGGCGTAATATAATGTGCCATAATACATAGTAGACCTAGTTCAAATAAACCATGCCAAGGTCACGGAAGCTACCGGGTGCATTGTCAGCAACAATGTTAATATAATTTTATTAATAATTTTACTTAAAGAACTGGTCTTGTAATAATAAGTATCGATATCGCACAGTAGCTGTCAAGTTCTAGCTTTGTCTGTAACCAGATTATTTTAAAGGGACTAGCACCCTCCATATCTCTGTTCACATTTACTTGGTCAATTAAATAATTAAATTAAGTTTCAGATTAGTATAAGCAGCTAAAATGTGGAAGTCAAATAGAAGGATATCGACCGTTACAACTTATTTCAAGTAAAGTTCAGCGTCTCAAGTAAAGAGTTGGTATTTTACTCAAAATGGCCAACTAGGACAGAGCACAGTAAGGGTGACAAAAACAATATCCCTACACTGAAAGATTGGTTGAGCCTGGTGGTGTCCTAACATCAGTTGTTGAAACCTCATCTATCGGTAATGCTTACATTTACTCTAATTCCCCGTCACATATTCACAGACCCCTGGATGTAAAACTGCATACTCTAATATTCAGTTAAAAATCATCCAAGGGGAGTTTATCGATTTAGCCTTAGCCTACTATTAGATGATTCATCCGTCACGCGTAGCAGCAGATTTATAGTGCAGTCATCTTTCTGTAGAGCCATGGAAAACTGAAACTAGAATAACCTCAATAGAGGTATGAACCGATGGTGTCTCGTGTACTTATGTCAATAAATGTCTTCGTTGCCATAGGGACTACCCAATTATACACTGTCAGACATCCACAACTACTCAATTACCTGTCGGCACCCAATATTCCTCAGTATATACTCCACGAAGAATGAGGAGTAATAACCCCTTTAAATGTTGTTAATAAGCCTTAATTTGAAAATTGATAGGTTTACCGTATTATTGTTTATGATCTAATCTGCCACCGTTTTTGTTTCATGAATTAGTAGGTAACCTTATAATCCGGAAAGTTTTGTTTAATTTCGCCAGTTCGACTTGATATTTTGAAACCGCTGTGTGGTTCTTATTCACAGAAGGGAGACGCGTTCACACTTTTATGCAGTTTTAAATACAGGTTTCGCTTAGAATATACTGCCCCGCAGCTGCGCCAGTTTTCCAACAAATCAAAAATCTGCAGAAAATAATTTTTGTGCAAACCTGGAATTGGTGCCATAGAGGCGGGTATAATGATTCAAGACCCTTGTTCAACTTACAAATTTCTCCTGTAGGTTTGGTTCCCCCACAAAAAAAAAAAAAAAACAAAAAAAAAAAAACAAACAAAAAAAAAAAAAAACAAACAAAAAAAAACTGGCGGGTGGAGACTAATTACTCACTTATCATATCCGTACGGCAAAAGTTTTAACAATTTTATTGATGACGATAATGCCAGTATTAAATATTTGTCTTTTAAAAGATAGCATCATGGGAAGAAAATGCAGTGTTAAGGAAAATGGATATAAAACCCGCTTTCCGCTTGCCTTCCGTTCATCTGGGCGACTTTGATCTTCTCGGTATTTATTTTGATAATTATAATTTCATAGAAAATGTCTGCCAGTGGGATGCACTGTATCGTGTTCGTTATTCAAGACCCTTTCCAGATATTGTCAATCGGTAGTTATTTCTCAATCTGAACTGCACAGCATTGATCATTACCCAGATAATTTTTTATTGTCGCGAGGGTCAGTAATTTCTGAGATTGTCAAGGTCTCGTGTATGCGAGTCTCTGGTGTTCTCACAGCAGACGATAAAATAATTGGCCTTACGTTTTAGGTTTGAGTATTAATACAAGAAACACGCAAATACAAATGCCAAAATAGATAAACTTGCCATTTTTGAATCGTGAATTAAACATACATTATGCAACAGGTAAATTTGCCAATTGCACGTCTTTCATAAGGCCTGAGATGTTATCTAAATTATTACTTCGACATTAATTAAATTAATTAACTTATCCAGACGATAATCAACCCTCGATGACTTCCCTAGCCTGCGATATTTACTGGATTACAACCCCATGAGCTACTTAACGTCCATTAACAATTTTGTTTTTTATCGTACCGACTTTAGTAATGATGATCGAAGCTAGACTCAAAATTCAATCGCTAAAATCTCTGTTCAAAGGAGCTCAATTTGACTGAAATTTTCAATAAATTCCCTTTACATTATCTAGTTAATATTTTATACCATACGAGTTACCGGAATATTATTTTGGGGGCCCTCTTTCGCGGGGGTAGGGGGACGTTGATTGATGATTTTCATGCCAATGCAATGACTGCATTCTCATTCAATAGTGGTTTCGAAAGTAACAGTGTATAGAAAACGATTGAGGCGGCTATTGTGGTCCGGCTTACATTTTTGGGCTCATTTAATTGCGTTTGTTATATCCCAGATCAGCGTGGGTTGTCAAATACATATTTACAATTACTTACAAATACTGGCGGTAACAGTGATCTCGGTTGCGGCCACTGGTTACAGTTCAGACGGCCTAAAAGTGGGCCAATCAGGATATAATGCGAGAAATGACATCAATTGAACTGATTCCAACTGTTTTGGTCTTTATTACATGGTTTTCATACCTCCAAAATAAATGTGTCGTTCTTCTTCATGTTGATAATCATTCATGTGTAGGTGTCGGTTATGAATAAACAATCGTCTAAATCGCACAGGGTTGTGTCACTGTTACAGCTTCTTGTCTTACAATAATTTTTGTACAATATCCGTGTCTTGGCTGTATATATCTCTTCTAGATAGCGTTTGGACATTACAGCGGGTTGGCCACTACAGATAGCAGATATAACTTCTTATATAGTTTTCCGGTTTTAGTTTTCATAGCCAGATTAATAATCTTCCTGACCCAGCAAATTCGTGTTTGCTTAAAAAGATCCTTGAAGGTTATCTTATTCATAGGTGCGACAACGGACACTCGTTTGCCAATTATTAATTAACATTATAGAGTCTCTTGGTAATGTTTGCAGTCGGCTTTTCCTTGGGGCGTGCGTGGTTGTTTAGGATTGGTGAAATCACATTTTACCTGAGGAATACCCCAAATTACCACCTTACATTCGATAATATTCATTGTCTATCCGATACTTTAAATATTTTTCTTGGTTGGTCAAAACCGACCAATTCCGAAAAGGGACTGAAATAAAACTTAATAAATTATAGGACGACATCACTTGTCCTCCAGGCACAGGGATACTCTTTAACCACTTTGATAGCAACGCGGTTACTGCCAACCAATTTTCAACGGTAAACTTTATGGGTATATGCGTGCGACTCAATATTCAGCCCATTTTTTCCGTATTGGCTTAACATCATATATAAGATATGGGGCGTCTGAAGTCAAAAACCTACCAGAGGTATCTTTGATGTTAAGTTGAATAATGTATCAACTATTAGAATTTGAACTGTTTGCTTTGCTAATATACTTTGATTTCAGGCTCAAATAACGTTTGGATTTAGGGCTCTTCAGTTATTAAATATGCTTTCATCGCAGCTCGTCTTCGAACAGGATGTATTTTATCTAGATCTAAAGCGAATAAATACTTATATATGATGGCAGTAAGTCGTTTCGGTATGAAATGGAAGATGTGATTCCTCGCATTAACTCCCAAGATTTCTCATACATGCATACATGCATCAGTCATTGGTCGCGGCAAGACAAAAGTCGGCTATCTTCGCAACAACTTTGTGTGAATTGGGCAGGACAACTGTTATATGGTCACATATTACCGAGATTAATCGGGCGTCACTCTCGGCCCTCGGGACACTCGAGCCATTGGCTCTACCAGGAAAGGAATAAACAGCGCCAGTTTTAGGTATATAATAAATAATGACGGTCGTTATGTAACTTATCCGGATATAATTGCGGATAGTATATATATCTATATGTATAAATTTACAGATGATGGAGTGCAATATCGTAAGGTACCCTAAAAGAGGGAATTTCATATTTTCTAAGAAAGTCCAAACATGATTATTTCTATACATTTTGCTCAAAAGGTTGTCAACTCACTATTATACGATCATGGGCATTATTTTACAGACATTAAAATCGCTGACACAAGAAATAATAACACAATTATCTCCCTTGTTTTCCCATTCCCATCCATAGAATTGCGATCTTCAAACGTTTGAATTTGAAGTTGAAAAATGATATTTTTGCCAATTTCTCAACTGACAATAATAGTGAATTATAAGATTATTGTTTTAAAAAGGTAGTAAACGATCATGGGCATTATTTTACAGACATTAAAATCGCTGACACAAGAAATAATAACACAATTATCTCCCTTGTTTTCCCATTCCCATCCATGGAATTGCGATCTTCAAACGTTTGAATTTGAAGTTGAAAAATGATATTTTTGCTAATTTCTCAACTGACAATAATAGTGAATTATAAGATTATTCTTTAAAAATGTAGGACTGTTTATAGATACAATCTATTTTATGGCTTTATTTTAATAGTACATTTTAAAGATATAACTTAAAAATATGAAATTGGTTTCCCGTATGATTGGTCACAGTTGCAGCTTCGGGCGCACTTTGTGGCGGTTGACAGTGTCTCGAATTCTTCTTAACACTGTCAATTTGGCACACTCAGCTGCCCTGTGATATCTCACTCTGGTTTCTGTAGCCCAGATACCAGCGGAATAAAAGATATCAATAATATGCATGGAATGGCATGCCATATAGACAATCTGTCGGTGGCCATTATTAGTTGAATTAGTAAATATATATATCTATCAAGTTACAGTTATTGGTGAAGTTACATTGGTATTATATTGAAGAGAAAAGTTACTTGCAGAAAATAGTATGAACACTCTGTGAATTTTGTGATATTTGGAACGGATTATTAGTAAATACCTTAAATGAGTTATTATAAGTAAATATTGAACTAGAAGTAAAAATTCACGTTAATGAGTTATTATCAGTAAATATTAAACTATCAGTAAATATTGAAGTGAAAAGAATGTATGTTGAACTAAAGTGTATAGCTAATGTATAGCTATTAGTAAATATTGAGTTGAACTATAATGTATAGCTAATGTATAGCTATTAGTAAATATTGAGTTGAACTATAATATATAGCTAATGTATAGCTATTAGTAAATATTGAGTTGAAATATAGTGTATAGCTAATGTGTAGCTATTAGTAAATATTGAGTTGAACTAAAGTGTATAGCTAATGTGTAGCTATTAGTAAATATTGAGTTGAAATATAGTGTATAGCTAATGTATAGCTATTAGTAAATATTGAGTTGAACTATAGTGTATAGCTAATGTATAGCTTTTAGTAAATATTGAAAAGTAAGTAAAACTTGATCTGTCAAGTTATACTTCACCAATTCAGCTGTGACTAATCATGCCAATAAATCAATATTCCCCAATTTACTCGTTTGTCTTTGATAAATGATTTTAAGGATTAACTTAAAATCCGTTATCAAAGCTCAACTGTTAGAACGTTTACGGTAAAGTATATTCGAACCACGTGGTTATAATGACGTCAGTCTTCGCTGTGTTCCACATTATATTGACGTCGCCTTACGTGAGTAACATCATTGACAAATTGTGAAACAATTTAATCCACTTTGGAATTTATTTAATACCGCACATCGAAAGGCTGTTACTTTTATCCTGGAACAGATCAATTCATTACATTTTAACCCATCCCGTCCCTCCCACATGTATCTATGTTGCTGTGCTGTCTCTGCGTTTCATTTTATATTTTCAGGTTAATCCGATAATTGGTGTAACACACTTCTACTGGCGTTCCAGTGTTTTACCAGGACAGAGGTTTTCAATGCATATCCATGTTTATCAGTTACTGGTGCTACTCGTAGGTTCTGTATCCCAGACACCGGCACACTCAGCTGCCCTGTGATATCTCACTCTGGTTTCTGTAGCCCAGATACCAGCGGAATAAAAGATATCAATAATATGCATGGAATGGCATGCCATATAGACAATCTGTCGGTGGCCATTATTAGTTGAATTAGTAAATATATATATCTATCAAGTTACAGTTATTGGTGAAGTTACATTGGTATTATATTGAAAAGAAAAGTTACTTGCAGAAAATAGTATGAACACTCTGTGAATTTTGTGATATTTGGAACGGATTATTAGTAAATACCTTAAATGAGTTATTATAAGTAAATATTGAACTAGAAGTAAAAATTCACGTTAATGAGTTATTATCAGTAAATATTAAACTATCAGTAAATATTGAAGTGAAAAGAATGTATGTTGAACTAAAGTGTATAGCTAATGTATAGCTATTAGTAAATATTGAGTTGAACTATAATGTATAGCTAATGTATAGCTATTAGTAAATATTGAGTTGAACTATAATATATAGCTAATGTATAGCTATTAGTAAATATTGAGTTGAAATATAGTGTATAGCTAATGTGTAGCTATTAGTAAATATTGAGTTGAACTAAAGTGTATAGCTAATGTGTAGCTATTAGTAAATATTGAGTTGAAATATAGTGTATAGCTAATGTATAGCTATTAGTAAATATTGAGTTGAACTATAGTGTATAGCTAATGTATAGCTATTAGTAAATATTGAAAAGTAAGTAAAACTTGATCTGTCAAGTTATACTTCACCAATTCAGCTGTGACTAATCATGCCAATAAATCAATATTCCCCAATTTACTCGTTTGTCTTTGATAATTTGTTTAATTTCTAATTTAGTTAAACTTTAAGACCTACAAGCTGAATGTTTTAATGACTGTATGTCGGTGTTGGTGGGATTTCAGTGTCAAAATACGAGTCTTGTCCTTGATAGAAAAAAAAATCCATAATTGTTACCTATAATTGAAAATCAGGTTCAGTGCTCTTTTCAATACAAATAATTTTCAGGTACATTCATACCCTCTGACAAAAGAACAAAGATGAATGAACTAAAATCTATTGCCATGATTGCGGTTTGGGGCTATTCAGTGTTAAAATATGGGTCTATATCCAAAATTCTTGATACCATGCTAGCTATCCCTAAAAGCACGTCCATTGCTCCTTAAAATTGTGTAAATAATTTATTGGTACATTGAGATTGGCGTACCGTGAAAAACATCGAGTTGTACGATAAGGGGATATTCAAGTACAAATACTGGTTTAAATACGAAATTCCAGATACCATGTTACGTATCACTGATTGCCTTTTTCAAATAATTTTGAACGTACTCGCAAAACTTTACAAAATAAGATTAAAGTTGAAGAAAAGGAAGACTGGGGTGGGGGTGGGGGCTACTTAATCTCTATGTCCATTTAAATATATATAGTCATTCCCTTCTTTAAATATATTATTTATTTCTAGGGCACAATGCTTATATATTGTTGTTTTTTGTTAATGGGACAAAGTGAATTAGGCTGTACTCAACTCTGTTTATATGGAGACCGGGAAGAGAGGAGGATGTTTAAAATGTCAAAGTACGGGTATTAATATGAAATTCCAGTTATTGTGTTATAAATTAGTTATACTGATCAATGAATCGTGTTTGCAATATCGAAATAGACTGTGAATGACATTGAATTAACGATTTGCCTCCTTTAAATACAGTTTACTCAATATAACTAAATGGATATACAGGTACTTTCATTTGCAGTAAAACTGAATTGTTCTCCATATATACAACATAGTAGTACAGAAGATAGGTTGCCAGGCAACGAAACATACGCCCACAGCAGCTAAATCGTCCGGGCAGTCAACAAGGGTTGTCGCATATTTTTACTTTTTTCGCTAATGAAACATTTGTAATACACTAAAAACTGATTAAGAGTAACAGCTCATTATGTAATTATCAGAAAATCATTAGAATTGGATTGCTTTTTAAAAAGTGTTACCCCACGCTAACAATTAGTATATACATGAAACATTTAATATCATTGATTTAGCTGTTCAGTTATCAAAATTCATTGAAAATCAAAATACTTGTTCGTTTCAACACCTTAAACATTGTGTATCAATCTAAAGTCAATCGGATGATAAGTTTGGCCTCCATGGTGTAACAAGATTTTTTGAAGTTATCAAGGGAGATAACTCTGGCAATAATTATTTGAAATCTCTGAAAATCCATAGGCTTCTTCGTCTCATGACCCTAAACACTGTGTGTTAATTTAAAGTCGATCGGATATTAACTTTGGCCTCTAGAGCTTCCACAAGATTTTTTCGAAGTGATCAAGGGGAATAAATTTGGCAAAATTTATTGAAAATCATTGAAAATCGATAGATGAGTTAGTCTCATAACTGTAAACACTATGTATAAATTTGAAGTCAATCGGATATTAACTTTGGCCTCTAGACCATCCACAAGTGATCAAGGGTCATAACTCTGGCAGTAATTATCAGAAATCGCTGAAAATAAAAAGGCTTCTTCATCTCATGACCTTAGACACTATGTATAAATTTAAAGTCAATCGGATATTAACTTTGGCCTCCAGAGCGTCCGCAGGATTTTTTAATCAAGGGCCATAACTCTGGCACTAATTATCGGAAATCGCTAAAAATCAATAGGATTCTTCGTCTCATGACCTTAAACACTGTGTATAAATTTAAAGTAAATCGGATATTAACTTTGGCCTCTAGAGCGTCCACAAGATTTTTTTGAAGTGATCAAGGGCCATAACTCTGGCATTAATTATCGGAAATCGCTGAAAATCATTAGGCTTCTTCGTCTCATGACCTTAAACACTGTGTATAAATTTAAAGTCAATTGGATATTAACTTTGGCCTCTAGAGCGTCCACAAGATTTGTTTAAGTGATCAAGGGCCATAACTCTGGCACTAATGATCGGAAATCGCTGAAAATCAATAGGCTTCTTCGTCTCATGACCTTAAACACTGTATAAATTCAAAGTCAATCGGATAGTAACTTTGGCCTCTAGAGCGTCCACAAGATTTTTTGAAGTGATCAAGGGCCATAACTCTGGTAGTTATTATCGGAAATCGCTGAAAAACAATAGGCTTCTTCGTCTCATGACCTTAAACACTGTGTATAAATTTAAAGTCAATCGGATATTAACTTTGGCCTCTAGAGCGTCCACAAGATTTTTTGAAGTGATCAAGGGCCATAACTCTGGTAGTTATTATCGGAAATCGCTGAAAAACAATAGGCTTCTTCGTCTCATGACCTTAAACACTGTGTATAAATTTAAAGTCAATCGGATATTAACTTTAGCCTGTAGAGCGTCCACAAGCAATTGTGGACGCCGGACCGACGGACGGACCGACGGACGGACGGACGGACGGACGGACGGACGGACGGGGGCGCCGACAATATACGACCACATTTCAATGTGGGCGTATAAAAATGATATCCTCTTACATGTATCTACCAATGGTTATGATATCACCACAGTATAGCGAAGTACAAGAATTAGTAATCTACAATATATACCTACCCAAGATAATTCTGGTCCATTTGGATGCAGATTAGAGTGAGGACTGGTATCGAATAACCCTAACGCCATTAATCCTTTAATCTGCCTCGAAAATCCCTACAAAATAAACATTTACATACTAATAGTAAGTGCAGGGGGACTGCACCACACACAATTCTACACAAAAACAAATATACAGATAAGACATCATACTAAGAGACCACAAACAAAAACAAATCAAAAAGAGTGAATGGATCCGGGGGCTAACCGTAAGCGTCCACTGCGCTGTACAGTCCCGGGCCTGTGGTGACACAGACTTCACTCATATTTGAAAACAAGTTGGGAGTAAAACCCAAGGAAACAGTTATATAATGTCAGCATGAGTCATGATCTGTTATATGTTGCAAGAATTACGAATGCAAGCATATTGTTGTATAAATTCCGAATACAAGTAACCACACCGTTAAATGTATCAAAGAAGTAGGCCTAGTTCTAAAAAACTAGATGCATTAAATCAATAAAGAAGAGGACTGAAGTATATTGAATGCATTAGGACACACATTACAGCCGTCACAGAAACAAAACTGAATACGTAGAAGCAAAGGAATGTAAGACCGTCTAGGGAGACCGTCGTCTGCTAACTGAATGGCGTGACGTGAATCTGTCGTTATAGCTGTTATGACGTCGTCGCTTAAAAGGTGCAATTTCCCGATAAAAAAAGGGCGATATATATTTATCATTTTATTACAAAAATTTATCTTAAAATGCATATAATGATTTTCTTAAGAACAATATCGAGCAACAACCTCACTCTCCCTTTTACCAACCCTAGACGTAAAGAATATTATTTATTTTACCTCATATCTTATTGTTCCTCTCAAAATGGTGCCAACATTGTCGATGCCATAAGCTTTAGCATAAGATGTCGAATCCCGGTTAGGGAATCCTTCCAAAGCAAAGCCTGGCATAAACTGAAGTTTAGAAGCAACATCCAATAACCCACCCTCACCTGGAATATCAATAATCTGAAGAAAAAAAGGGTATTATTTTTAAGGTAAATTAAATTGAATTCGAGTTACATGGTGTAACTCGTGTATCAAAATATTGTAATAGTCACCAGATCCAGTCGGCCAACGTATGTGAGCCGTGTGTAGACTTTATCCATGAATGTTATTAGTATAGGCCTTCATTCAGTCGGCCAACGTTTGTGAGCCGTGTGTAGACCTGATCGATGGATGTTATTATTACAGGCCTTTATTCGAGGTCTGTGTTTAAGCCTTATGGTGTATTTTCTAAACTGGTGGATGTTTTTATATTGTTAGCCTTTTGGCAAAGGTTAACGGGCTGATGTTACTGACCTTCTCTAGTAAGGCAGTGTATTGGAACTATGGTACAACGACCGCAAGCCTAGCAGCTATGTCAACGATGTACAACGTGATGTCCATGTCACAGTAACAGTACCACGCGTAACGCGAATAGAAATAATAATTACTTACTTAGATTGTTATGAAGTCAATTCTTATTTATGAATTAGCATATATCCGTTATTTATTGTGACAGTTAAAGTCATAAAATGTAAATTGTATGTCCATATTATTAGTAGAACACAGGTTAAACGAAGTAACTGTATCTAACTCATGACTCCTCGTCACCCACCGTCGTACTCGTAGAAATGTAAACAAATCGTATTCATGAACCATAATTAATTTATGTGGTTACGATGCTTATTTTATTAATTGTTGTGTAAGGAACGACTTGATAAATCCTTGTACATGGTAGTTTTGGTAACACATAATTGTATATAACTGGAAATACGGGTTGGCATAGGGACTATATTGTACCACGTCACTTAGCGACTGTTCCGCGTGACGCATTGTTGTGCATTTTTGTTGACGTTTTTATTTGTTTCATAATTTATTTATTACTAGTTCGAATTTCATATGCATGGTTGCAAAATGTACATAATAGTTAATAATGTAAAAGGGCAACAAAAGGGCAAGTTAATAGTTGGGGAATAATGTTCTCTGTACGAATTAAAATATTGCGCCGAACGGGACTTAAAAAGGGCAAGTAATTATTGGTCACGACGTTCACGTGACACCCTAACGAAGGTTATAAATAGAACCCCGTGACGGCAGTATGGCAGATAACGTCTCGGCGTCTTACGTGAAAGACTTGTCCTCTTAAGCAGTCGGAAACAGCTTTTCACGATCTATTCACTATTCCACATTTAAAATAGCAATTTATTATAAACCTGAAGGTGAGATAGCAGGTTCTCAACAAGTCAATTATGATAAATACGAAAGAGTAATTTAATACATCTGTAACGTATGACAATCTTGGGCTTTCGTATATTTTATACTGGGTACCGTTTGTTTTGTTTGTCACTGCGCGGTACGCTAGTTAGTATGGAGGACCTTTAGGGACAATGCAAGACGTTATCTCCCACCACGCCGGACGCCATTTCACTATTCTTATAGATTTTCATATTATAATAAGCGTTGTTGTATTGATGTTTTAATGAATCCAGCTTAATTATATAAAAGCCATTCCATTACTGGAGCAGAAACCTACAAACTTGTATTGTTGTAATATGTTCATACACGGAGAGGGAGCACTGACGAGTTCGAAGTGTGGCTCCCTGGAGAACACAGAGGTTGGAGCTGAATTGTAATTAATAATTGGGATGAGAAAACAACGAGATTTCAATACGATAGACTTTATTTTATCGGCCTGACAAAATGAGGAACCCCGTAAACCAACCAGCTTTGGCAGGGTGCTTGGGGTGGCTTACAATATAGCGATAACTTGACTATTTAGACTCGAATAACAAGACACTCAAACGAACTCCAACACTCGGCGCCCGGTGCCTGATGTTGCTGTTCATAATAATAATTTTGGGATATTTTAATTATACGCCCACATGGAAATGTGGTCGTATATTGCCGTCGCCCCCGGCCGTCCGTCCGTCGTCCACAATTTCTTGTGAACGCTCTAGAGGCTACTAAGTTAAAGCCGATTGACTTTAAATTTATGCACAGTGTTTAAAGGTCAAGAGACGAAGAAGCATATAATATAATCGATTTTCAGGGATATCCGATAATTATTACCCTTGATCTCTCAAAAAAATCTTGTGAACGCTCTAGCGGCTAAAGTTAATATCTGATTGACTTTAAATGTATACACAGTGTCTAAGGTCACGAGAGGGAGAATCCTATTGATTTTCAGCTATATCCAATAATTACTGCCAGAGCTATGGCCCTTGATCACTTTGAAAAATCTTGTGAACACTTTAACGGCTAAAGTTAATTTTCGATTGACTTGAAATTTAAGCACACAGTTTAAGGTCAGTTTTTCGACACTTGGCCTTTGGGTACTACCTTCACGCCATACAATATTTTAAAGGCCACAGACTTCACTTGGACCACCGACCCTGACCTTGGTCGTGTCACACACGGCTCGGTCAGAAAACGGTCAAACGTTAAGGGCCTGTGTTTGAAGGGTGGTCTATGGGCCTTGTCAATATGAAAGGTCGTGGTGATCTTTGGTAATCAAGGTTAACCAGCCGTCACCTCGACTTTGACCTTGAACCCCAAATTCCCATCGAGCTCGGGGCCTTTACGTTTATGTTTGCCATGGCCCTATTGCTCGTTGTATTATGAAGGTCGATGTTCTATGTGAAAGCAGAGAAGATGCCCTTGAAAAAAGTAGCAGGTTCAAAGTCGTGGGTCAAGGTCATGGTACAGAAAACTGAACGCAACCTTTTCAAAGTGAGTTTTTGGATACTTGACCTTGGGGTACGACCTTCACCCCATACAATATTTCAAAGGCCACAATCTTGAGGGGGGGATGGCCTAGTGGTCTAGAGTGCCGCGCTTCGAACTCTAGTGGGCCGGTCACCTCTGGCTTGCGGCTGTGGTTTCGAGCCCTGTTGTGACCGTATGTGGCATGGAGATAGGGGCGCCTTCTCAACCTCGTGGGTTTACTCCGGGCACTCCGGTTTCCTTCCACTGCTAAAGAATTAATAAAATAAAATTAAACCATATGTTAGTCCCGAAATGACCTAGTTTGTGTTGAGTGGACGCTAAACCCCATTTCTCTCTCTCGCCACAATCTTGACTTGGAACACCGACCTTGACCTTGGTCCTGTAACACTGCTCGGTCAGAAAACGGTCAAACGTAGAGGACCCGTGTTCCAAAGGCGGTCCATGGGCCTGATCAATATGGAAGGTCGTGGTGAAAAGTTTGAGTTCAGTTTTCTGTAACATGACTTTGACCCAGCTACCTTTTCACATAGAACATCGACCTTCATAATACAACGAGCAATAGGACCATGGCAAACATAACGGTAAAGGTCCCGAGCTCGGTGGGAATTTGGGGTTCTAGGGGAAAGTCGAGGTCAGGCTGGTTAACCTTGATTACCAAAGGTCACCACGACCTTTCATATTGACAAGGCCCACATATCCCCTTTCGAACACAGGCCCTCCGCGTTTGACCGTTTCCTGGCCGAGCAGTGTCTGACAGGACCAAAGTCAAGGTCGTTGGTCCAAGTCAAGATTGCGGCCTTTAAAATATTGTATGGGGTGACGGTCGTACTCAAATTTCAATTGTCCAAAACCTGACTTTGAAAAGCTTGAGTTCGGTTTTCTGTAACATGACCTTGACCCTCGACTTTGACCCAGTTACCTTTTTGAAGGGCATCGTCTCTGCTTTCACCTCAAACATCGACCATCATAATACAACGAGAATTAATGCCATGACAAGCAGCTCAATGGGAATTTGGGGTTCAAGGTCAAAGTCGAGGTCACAGTTGGTTAGCCTTGATTACCGGAGGTCACCACGACCTTTAATATTGACAAGGCCCATAGACCTCCTTTCGAACTCGGGGCCTCAACGTTTGATCGTTTTCTGACCGAGCCGAGTGTGACAGGACCAAGGTCAAGGTCGGAGGTCCAAGTCAAGATTGTGACCTTTAAAATATTCTATGGGTGAAGGTCGTACCCCAAGGTCAAGTGTCCCAAACCTGACATTGAAAAGTTTGAATTCAGTTTTCTGTAACATGACCTTGACCCTCGACTTTGTCCCAGTACATTTTGTGAAGTACACAGTCTCTGCTTTCACCCCGAACATTGAATTTGATAATACAGCAAGAAATAGAGCGACGGCAGGCATAAACGCAAAGGCCCCGAGATCAATGTAAAATTTCAAGTCAAGGTCAGCATCAAGGTCACAACATTATTCACACATAAACGTCAATTGAAATGGTCAACGCCAAACTGTCGTTTACAGAAAATGGTGGCTTAGCAAAAATCTTAAAATATACGAAAATTATTATATTATTATATTACGAACTGTGGGCGTTAGGCGTGTAGCGCAGTGTCGGATTCCGACTAAGTGTCTTGTTATTCGAGTCTAACTTCGTCTGAGTGTCTTGTTATTCGAGTCTAAATAGACATCACAGGCATAGGCGTCGGGCGTCGGGCGTCGGAAGATAAAAGTCGGTAAAATGAAACTGATAGAGGTGTACCGTTTTCCGACCGAGCAGGGTGACAGAACCAAGGTCAAGGTTGGTGGTCCAAGTCAAGATTGCGGCCTTTGAAATATTGTATGGGGTGAAGGTAGTACCCCAAAGTAAAGTTTCCAAAAACTCACTTTGAAAAGTTTGAGTTCAGTTTTCTGAGAAATGGGGTATAATGTCCACTCGACACAATCTTGGTCATTTCGGGACTAACAAAGGAGATAGCTGCAGAAAAAGGAACAAGGAGAGAATGATATTGACATGGATAATTTGTATGCCTGATAACGACCTAGATTTTTTGTCCCAGCCGAACGACTAGGCAGCTGTCCTTGTCAGTCCACCTGTTGGTTTAAACATATTTTATTGACAAATATCAAAAGGATTGAGCACAAGTTTCAAAAACTTAGAAAAGCCCTTTCCATACATACAAATGATAGACAAAATTTTAATACAAACAAGATTGCGAAATAGTATATACAATAATAAATAATTTATAAGTAATACAAGTAAAATCAGATGAATTATATCATAAAGCCCTATATAAAAAATAAGTGAAGAGATGATAAAGAGAATATATCATTATATTTAAAATTATATCGCAATATCACTGTTATACATTTTGTTCATTATATTTATAGGAATGAAAAGTAAAGTTTAATAAATGGGACATAATTGAACTGATTCATGTATAAATAATTTCAAACAATCGAGTAAATTATGCTCCCTTATTACCCTTAAGAACGAAAATGTTGCGAAAAGTGCAAGGGAACAGTTATCCACCAAAAAACTATTGCTAACAATATATACTAAGAAGTAATTAATATCATTAAGTTTTATTTAAATCGTTTCGAAAGTTTGATATGTTTGTGAACTTCGAGGAAAAGGTTTGTATTTATCTCAATTGACAATTCTGAATTGCCGAAAAATAGGATATCTATATTTATCACAGAATAATTTGACAATGTAGTTAATAGCTCGGCACGAATTACGTCATACAAGTGTCATTTCAGAAAATAGTGTTCAGCATTTTCTATAGATTTGCCACAAGAACATGTGGGATCATGTACAACGTTTATTTTATACAAATCATTTTGCAACGAACTACACCCATGCCGTATTCTAGTGTGAATAATATTTTCATGTCTATTACCTTTACAGAAGTAGGTTGGCGCTTTATGTATTAAGGAACGTAATTTTTGTTTGTATAGATATTCGAAGGATTTAATGTGGGTTGATTGCTTTAAGGGGTCCTCTAATAATTCCCAATCACGAATTGTTGTGGGGAAGTACGAAGTTTGGTGTAATGTTGTTCTATAATAAGGACTTCTATATTTACTAATCTTTCTTAAATTGTACTGTTGAGGTGTTTGTTGGTAATATTCTAAAATGTCATATAAATATGATGGGTTTCTCTGATTTCTAATTTGAAAAAATGTAGTTAGTCGCTTTTGAGTACGTCTGTCTGACAATTTATTCCACCCGGTTTCGAAATAAGTTTTAGTTAGTCCAGTGACAATCCTAACAGCTTCTAGCTGTACCTTTTCAAGTTTTTCGGTATTGGAAACGTTACACCCATCCCACACTTCATATGCGTATTCCAATTTTGACCTTATGAATATCAAATAAACGTTATTTAGAGTTTGTCTATTAAAGGAGAATTTTAGTTTACGCAAAATATTTAATAATTTTGAGGTGGACGAGATAATAGTTTCTATATGGATAGTCCATCTGGCGTCATTTGAAAGGGTAAGTCCCAAGTGTTTGTGGCATTTAACCACTTCAAGTGCTTGATTATTGAATACCAGATTCGGTTAATTTTCTGTTTTGTTTGGATTAAAGTTTATAAACCAATTATTCGCCCAAATGTTGAGATTGTTCTGCATGAATGACAAGGGGAAACCACGCTGAAAATGGAGATGAACTTTCTCGGCAAATGTAGGGATCGAACACCCGACCTTCAAGATAGCGAGCCAGCGCCTTACCCACTTAGACAGAAAAATGGGTTGTAACATCCACTTGACACAAACTAGGTCATTTTGAGACAAACATAAGGTTCAACCATATTTCTATAATTCTCTTGTGTGTAGGGTTCTTCTAGCAGGGGGGGGGGGGGGCTGGAGGAAATTGACGAGGTTGGACAGGTGACCATACTCCTTCAAAACCACACCACTTGACCCAATGACATACCTTATAATTTAACTTCAAGTGTTCGCGTTAAATCACTACACCATCTAAGAAGGGTACATTATTACAAGGAATAACCGTATGGTTGTGGTGTTGCCATCTACGGCCCACATCTGGCCCTGGAGTGGCAGGCCAAATCTTTGCCAGCTCTTAGCCATATATGGCCCCTACAAGGCGGGCGTGTGCATTAGCGAATGAGGGCCAGATCTGGCTCTGACTGGACCACATTTGGCCCAGATGTGCAAGACTTGGCCCAGCTGTGGCATATCCGGTCCAATTTTTTGCAAGATGTTGCCAGATATGGCCCATGTCTGGGCCAAATGTGTTGTGTTGTCTAGGGGGGGGGGGGTCTCTCGATAGAGAAAGTTTCATGAAAATCGCTGATACAGTTTTCGAGATACAGGCGTCCAAAAATGTTACAAATTCGAAAATACTTGATGTTCAGCGTGCCATATTTTGCTGCCTGTTTATAGTATCCATATCAATAGGGTATCATACGATAGTACAATCCCCGTGCTATCTAGCTAGTGGCGAATAACGAAAAACAACTAGCTCGTTTTTCGATATTGGCGAATCGCTTGAATATGAAACAAGCCAACAGTGAGGCTGATGTCCCCCGCCGAAATCACAAAATAAATAGATGACACATATTAATTAATCGCACATTTATTTTTTTCAAACGTATCGACCAATCAAACTGAACACGAAGTGTCATCCAAAAATTGCTTATCTCTGCCTACCGTAAGAAGAAAATGCTCATCTTCGAACTCCATCAAGGCATTGACCTAAGAAGCATACACACCAATTTTGAACATTTTAACTCAATTCGAAGGAGAGTTATTGTGTTTCAAAGTCTCGGCAAATCAAATTGCTTATCGCTCTGCTTACCCTGAGCAGAAAATGCTCATTATCGATCATAGTCAAGGTATTACTCTAATGAAACTATACACCAAGTTTCATCACTCTCACTTAATTAGAACTAAAGTTATCGTGTCCCAAAGCATCAACCAATCAAATTGCTTATCTCTGCTTATCCTAAGCGGAAAATGCTCATCTTCGAACTCCATCAAGGCATTGACCTAATAAGCATATACACCAAGTTTGAACATTTTAACTCAATTAGAAGGAGAGTTATTTTGTTCCAAATTCTCGACCAATCAAATTGCGCATAGCTCTGCTTACCCTGAGCAGAAAATGCTGATTATCGAACTTAGTCAAGGTATTACTATAATGAAACTATACACCAAGTTTCATCAATTTCACTTAATTAGAACTAAAGTTATCGTGTCCCAAAGGATCAACCAATCAAATTGCTTATCTCTGCCTACCCTAAGCGGAAAATGCTCATCTTCGAACTCCATCAAGGCATTGGCCTAATAAGCATATACACCAAGTTTGAACATTTTAACTAAATTAGAAGGAGAGTTATCGTGTTCCAAAGTCTCGACCAATCAAATTGCGTATCGCTCTGCTTAGCCTGAGCAGAAAATGCTCATTATCGAACTTAGTCAAGGTATTACTATAATGAAACTATACACCAAGTGTCATCACTCTCACTTAATTAGAACTAAAGTTATCGTGTCCCAAAGCATCAACCAATCAAATTGCTTATCTCTGCTTACCCTAAGCGGAAAATGCTCATCTTCGAACTCCATCAAGGCATTGACCTAATAAGCATATACACCAAAATTGAACATTTTAACTCAATGAGAAGGAGAGTTATTGTGTTCCAAATTCTCGACCAATCAAATTGCGTATAGCTCTGCTTACCCTGAGCAGAAAATGCTCATTATCGAACTTAGTCAAGGTATTACTATAATGAAACTATACACCAAGTTTCATCAATCTCACTTAATTAGAACTAAAGTTATCGTGTCCCAAAGCATCAACCAATCAAATTGCTTATCTCTGCTTACCCTAAGCGGAAAATGCTCATCTTCGAACTCCATCAAGGCATTGGCCTAATAAACATATACACCAAGTTTGAACATTCTAGCTCAATTAGGAAGAGAGTTATTGTGTCCTAAAAAGTGTGACGGACAGACAGACGGACAGACAGACGGACAGACGGACAGACAGACAGACGGACGAACCCATTTTAATAGTCCCCCAACTTTCTTCGAAAGGGCGGGGGACAAATAGCAGATTTGATTTATATATATCTGCGGAATGTCTCCAAAACACATTTTATCAAATACTGTTTCTAAAACGAGCTAAAGATAAATGAGGATGCCCGGGCCTGAGGATGCCTGGGCAGTGAATGTGTTTTGGAGACATTTTGTAGATAAACATCCATCAAATCTGTATGGGGTGAAGGTAGTACCCCAAAGTAAAGTTTCCAAAAACTCACTTTGAAAAGTTTGAGTTCAGTTTTCTGAGAAATGGGGTATAATGTCCACTCGACACAATCTTGGTCATTTCGGGACTAACAAAGGAGATAGCTGCAGAAAAAGGAACAAGGAGAGAATGATATTGACATGGATAATTTGTATGCCTGATAACGACCTAGGTTTTTTGTCCCAGCCGAACGACTAGGCAGCTGTCCTTGTCAGTCCACCTATTGGTTTAAACATATTTTATTGACAAATATCAAAAGGATTGAGCACAAGTTTCAAAAACTTAGAAAAGCCCTTTCCATACATACAAATGATAGACAAAATTTTAATACAAACAAGATTGCGAAATAGTATATACAATAATAAATAATTTATAAGTAATACAAGTAAAATCAGATGAATTATATCATAAAGCCCTATATAAAAAATAAGTGAAGAGGTGATAAAGAGAATATATCATTATATTTAAAATTATATCGCAATATCACTGTTATACATTTTGTTCATTATATTTATAGGAATGAAAAGTAAAGTTTAATAAATGGGACATAATTGAACTGATTCATGTATAAATAATTTCAAACAATCGAGTAAATTATGCTCCCTTATTACCCTTAAGAACGAAAATGTTGCGAAAAGTGCAAGGGAACAGTTATCCACCAAAAAAACTATTGCTAACAATATATACTAAGAAGTAATTAATATCATTAAGTTTTATTTAAATCGTTTCGAAAGTTTGATATGTTTGTGAACTTCGAGGAAAAGGTTTGTATTTATCTCAATTGACAATTCTGAATTGCCGAAAAATAGGATATCTATATTTATCACAGAATAATTTGACAATGTAGTTAATAGCTCGGCACGAATTACGTCATACAAGTGTCATTTCAGAAAATAGTGTTCAGCATTTTCTATAGATTTGCCACAAGAACATGTGGGATCATGTACAACGTTTATTTTATACAAATCATTTTGCAACGAACTACACCCATGCCGTATTCTAGTGTGAATAATATTTTCATGTCTATTACCTTTACAGAAGTAGGTTGGCGCTTTATGTATTAAGGAACGTAATTTTTGTTTGTATAGATATTTGAAGGATTTAATGTGGGTTGATTGCTTTAAGGGGTCCTCTAATAATTCCCAATCACGAATTGTTGTGGGGAAGTACGAAGTTTGGTGTAATGTTGTTCTATAATAAGGACTTCTATATTTACTAATCTTTCTTAAATTGTACTGTTGAGGTGTTTGTTGGTAATATTCTAAAATGTCATATAAATATGATGGGTTTCTCTGATTTCTAATTTGAAAAAATGTAGTTAGTCGCTTTTGAGTACGTCTGTCTGACAATTTATTCCACCCGGTTTCGAAATAAGTTTTAGTTAGTCCAGTGACAATCCTAACAGCTTCTAGCTGTACCTTTTCAAGTTTTTCGGTATTGGAAACGTTACCCCATCCCACACTTCATATGCGTATTCCAATTTTGACCTTATGAATATCAAATAAACGTTATTTAGAGTTTGTCTATTAAAGGAGAATTTTAGTTTACGCAAAATATTTAATAATTTTGAGGTGGACGAGATAATAGTTTCTATATGGATAGTCCATCTGGCGTCATTTGAAAGGGTAAGTCCCAAGTGTTTGTGGCATTTAACCACTTCAAGTGCTTGATTATTGAATACCAGATTCGGTTAATTTTCTGTTTTGTTTGGATTAAAGTTTATAAACCAATTATTCGCCCAAATGTTGAGATTGTTCTGCATGAATGACAAGGGGAAACCACGCTGAAAATGGAGATGAACTTTCTCGGCAAATGTAGGGATCGAACACCCGACCTTCAAGATAGCGAGCCAGCGCCTTACCCACTTAGACAGAAAAATGGGTTGTAACATCCACTTGACACAAACTAGGTCATTTTGAGACAAACATAAGGTTCAACCATATTTCTATAATTCTCTTGTGTGTAGGGTTCTTCTAGCAGGGGGGGGGGGGCTGGAGGAAATTGACGAGGTTGGACAGGTGACCATACTCCTTCAAAACCACACCACTTGACCCAATGACATACCTTATAATTTAACTTCAAGTGTACGCGTTAAATCACTACACCATCTAAGAAGGGTACATTATTACAAGGTTGTGGTGTTGCCATCTACGGCCCACATCTGGCCCTGGAGTGGCAGGCCAAATCTTTGCCAGCTCTTAGCCATATATGGCCCCTACAAGGCGGGAGTGTGCATTAGCGAATGAGGGCCAGATCTGGCTCTGACTGGACCACATTTGGCCCAGATGTGCCAGACTTGGCCCAGCTGTGGCATATCCGGTCCAATTTTTTGCAAGATGTTGCCAGATATGGCCCATGTCTGGGCCAAATGTGTTGTGTTGTCTAGGGGGGGGGGGGTCTCTCGATAGAGAAAGTTTCATGAAAATCGCTGATACAGTTTTCGAGATACAGGCGTCCAAAAATGTTACAAATTCGAAAATACTTGATGTTCAGCGTGCCATATTTTGCTGCCTGTTTATAGTATCCATATCAATAGGGTATCATACGATAGTACAATCCCCGTGCTATCTAGCTAGTGGCGAATAACGAAAAACAACTAGCTCGTTTTTCGATATTGGCGAATCGCTTGAATATGAAACAAGCCAACAGTGAGGCTGATGTCCCCCGCCGAAATCACAAAATAAATAGATGACACATATTAATTAATCGCACATTTATTTTTTTCAAACGTATCGACCAATCAAACTGAACACGAAGTGTCATCCAAAAATTGCTTATCTCTGCCTACCGTAAGAAGAAAATGCTCATCTTCGAACTCCATCAAGGCATTGACCTAAGAAGCATACACACCAATTTTGAACATTTTAACTCAATTCGAAGGAGAGTTATTGTGTTTCAAAGTCTCGGCAAATCAAATTGCTTATCGCTCTGCTTACCCTGAGCAGAAAATGCTCATTATCGATCATAGTCAAGGTATTACTCTAATGAAACTATACACCAAGTTTCATCACTCTCACTTAATTAGAACTAAAGTTATCGTGTCCCAAAGCATCAACCAATCAAATTGCTTATCTCTGCCTACCCTAAGCGGAAAATGCTCATCTTCGAACTCCATCAAGGCATTGGCCTAATAAGCATATACACCAAGTTTGAACATTTTAACTAAATTAGAAGGAGAGTTATCGTGTTCCAAAGTCTCGACCAATCAAATTGCGTATCGCTCTGCTTAGCCTGAGCAGAAAATGCTCATTATCGAACTTAGTCAAGGTATTACTATAATGAAACTATACACCAAGTGTCATCACTCTCACTTAATTAGAACTAAAGTTATCGTGTCCCAAAGCATCAACCAATCAAATTGCTTATCTCTGCTTACCCTAAGCGGAAAATGCTCATCTTCGAACTCCATCAAGGCATTGACCTAATAAGCATATACACCAAAATTGAACATTTTAACTCAATGAGAAGGAGAGTTATTGTGTTCCAAATTCTCGACCAATCAAATTGCGTATAGCTCTGCTTACCCTGAGCAGAAAATGCTCATTATCGAACTTAGTCAAGGTATTACTATAATGAAACTATACACCAAGTTTCATCAATCTCACTTAATTAGAACTAAAGTTATCGTGTCCCAAAGCATCAACCAATCAAATTGCTTATCTCTGCTTACCCTAAGCGGAAAATGCTCATCTTCGAACTCCATCAAGGCATTGGCCTAATAAACATATACACCAAGTTTGAACATTCTAGCTCCTAAAAAGTGTGACGGACAGACAGACGGACAGACAGACGGACAGACGGACAGACAGACAGACGGACGAACCCATTTTAATAGTCCCCCAACTTTCTTCGAAAGGGCGGGGGACAAATAGCAGATTTGATTTATATATATCTGCGGAATGTCTCCAAAACACATTTTATCAAATACTGTTTCTAAAACGAGCTAAAGATAAATGAGGATGCCTGGGCCTGAGGATGCCTGGGCAGTGAATGTGTTTTGGAGACATTTTGTAGATAAACATCCATCAAATCTGTTTTTTTGATATCCAATTTTTAATGTGGAAAAACAAATAGCTCGTTTTTCGAGATTCACAAATATCAAAAAATAAGGAGAAAGAGCAGTTTTTATGTGAAACCACTGCTCGGGCATCCTTATTTATGATATCTTTAGTTCGTTTTAGATCACTAATTTAATCAAATGTGTTTTGGAGACATTTATTTTTTTGAGATTCAAGTTTGCATGTCGAAAAACCAGTAGCTCGTTTTTCGAGATTCGCCAATATCAAAAAATAAGGAAAAAGAGCAGTTTTTTATGTGAAACCACTGCTCGGGCATACTCATTTATGATATCTTTAGTTCCTTTTAGATCACTAATTTAATCAAATGTGTTTTTGAGACATTCTGTAGATAAACATCCATAAAATCTGGGTTTTTTTATATTCAAGATTGAATATCGAAAAACGAGTAGCTTGTTTTTCGAGATTCGCCAATATCAAAAAAGAAACCAACAAAAAAACAAGGAGAAATAGCAGTTTTTATGTGAATCCATTGCCCAGGCATCACTATTTATGAGCTCTTTAGATCACTAATTTAATCAGCGGTTTCGGAGACATTCTACAGATATACATCCATACCATCTGTTTTTTGAGATTTAAGTTTGAGTAGCTCGTTTTTCGAGATTCGCGAATATCAAAAAATAAGGAGAAAGAGCAGTTTTTATGTGAATCCAATGCTCAGGCATCCTCATTTATGACATCTGTAGTTCATTTTAGAAAATGTATTTAATAAAATGTGTTTTGGAGACATTCTGTAGATATACATCAATCAAATCTGCTTTTCTGAGATTCAAGTTTGAATGTCGAAAAATAAGTAGCTCGTTTTTCGAGATTCGCCAAAATAAAAAAAGTAAAAGGATCAGTTTTTAAGCGAATCCACTCCCTAGCCATCCTCATATATGACACCTTTAGACAATGTATTTAATAAAATGTGTTTAAGAAACATTCTGCAGATATACATTCATCAAGTCTGCTTTTTTGATCATCAAGTTTGAAACAAGTACCTTGTTTTTCGAGATTCGCAAATATCAAAAAACAAGGAGAAAGAGCAGTTTTTACGTGAATCTAATGCATGACATGCATCCTCATTAATGAGATCTTTAGTTCGTTTTAGATCACTAATTTAATCAAATGTGTTCTGGAGACATTCTGTATATATACTTCCATCAAATCTGCTTTCTTGAGATTCAAGTTTGAATGTCGAAAAACAAGTAGCTCGTTTTTCGAGATTCGCCAATATCAAAAGATAGGTTGCCTGGCAACGAAACATACGCCCACAGCAGCTAAATCGTCCGGGCAGTCAACAAGGGTTGTCGCATATTTTTACTTTTTTTGCTAATGAAACATTTGTAATACACTAAAAACTGATTAAGAGTAACGGCTCATTATGTAATTATCAGACAATCATTAGAATTTGATTGCTTTTTATAAAGTGTTACCCCACACTAACAATTAGTATATACATGAAACATTTAATATCATGGATTTAGCTGTTCAGTTATCAAAATCCATTGAAAATCAAAATACTTGTTCGTTTCAACACCTTAAACTCTGTGTATCAATCTAAAGTCAATCGGATGATTGTGGACGCCGGACCGACCGACGGACGGAGGGGGGCGACGACAATATACGACCACATGTCAATGTGGGCGCATAAAAATAATAATAACTAGATTTGCTACTGTCCCATACAGATATGAAAGCTTTCATATTAATCGTAACGTGGCATGGATTATATCAAGTATCTTAAAAGAACAATGCACAAGAAAAAATAATTATCAAAATCGGTAAAAAAAAAAACCCCGCAAAGTTACAAATCTAAATATAGTGAGAAACATTGCATCCGGGCAAAAATATAATCTGAAAACTAAAGGGAAATAACTGCGACTTATGTTGCTATAATAGGAATGACTTCCCACTCCAAAGGTTTCAGAAAAATGAAATGAAAATGGTAGAAACACATCGAAAAATAAATGAGATAACGGAACTAATACTTTTTGAATGAGATTGACCTCAACTGTTTGAATATTTACGTTAAATATGTAAATTTGGAAAATAAAAGACAAAATCGGTCAAGGGAGAATTTACCCGGGCAGCAGCGCTATGGCCAACTCTTATATCGAATTCAAACTTTCAGGAGATATTTTACGTGCACGCCAATGTGTAAACGGGAACTCGGTTTATCGTTTCATCGGAACGACTAGTCAGTTGTCCTTGTCAGGCCATCCGCCCTGCATCACTGACAAGGAAAACCCCGCCGGAAAATCTGGATGACCTTTCTCGGCCAATGCAGTGTCGAACACCCGACCCCCAGGCTAGCAAACCAGCGTCTTACCCACTTAGCCACAACATCACAGAGTAGATTTAAGACTAATAAGTCATTTCGGGACTAACACATGGTTGAATTTCTTTTCAATAATTCACTTGCGCATAGGGGTCTTTTGCCGTGAGAGGAATACGGAGGACACGGGGAAAACTCACGAGGTTGGACAGGCGACAATACTCCTTGTCAAGTACAACCGAGAAATCGAAACCACGCCAGTTGACTCAATGACAGACGTTACGATACAGCGCACACGTGCTAACCATACAGCCATCCAACCTCCCTAAAATCGGCAAATTGCTGACTTATAGCGAGAAACATTTCAATCGGGAGAAATTTTCTGTTTGAATAGTTAAATTTGCACGGTACCTATAATTATCAACCGATTATCACAAAACTTTGAAAAATAAGCTCCCGTTGACCAGTTTAATCGTTTGCAATAAACGTTTGGCCTGAATAGAAAGTTCTGCACCATTCCGCCATCCAATCGTCAAATTGCTGACTTATAGTGAGAAACATTACAATCGGGCGAAATTTTCTGTTTTATCACTTTAATTTTTATAGTACATTGGATTACCAACCGATTATTACAAACCTTTTTAAAAAAATAAGCTCCCATTGACCAGCCGTAGAATTTCTGTGCGAGGTACTTTGTCTAAAGAGAGAGAGAGAAATGGGGTTTAACATCCACTCGACACAAACTCGGTCATTTTGGGACTAACATATGGTTTCATTTTATTTCAATAATTCGCTTGCGCGTAGGAGTCTTTGGCAGTGGGACGAAACCGGAGTGCCCGGAGGAAACCCACTAGGTTGAGAAGGCGCACCTATCTCCATGCCACATACGCTCACAACGGCACTCTAGACCACTAGTCCATCCCAACCCCAAGGTACTTTGTCTACATGACGTCATTTCTTGATACAATTGAAAACAAAGTGATCCGGCGCGGCTATTAATAACGAAGTCCCGTTTCCTAATTTCTAATAAAAAGCCAACGCCGGTTATTAGCGTTTAGTTTTTGGTACTTGTCATAGACAAATGATTCATTTTTTTGTCCGATTGGGGAAACTTTTTTTTGCAATCCTTTTTTCGAACTCGTGTAGGTCCCCAATTTCTGCAAGGGGAGATAAATTAGAAAATTTCTAATGATATCGTTGAAGCTACATGTAGATCAACAAGATCTACTTAAATTCCCAATTTCATGAAATTCGAACTAATGTTTAAGAAGTTATCATGTTGGTTTTACTTCCGGGATAGGATGTCAGTAAGGTTATATTTGAATTAAAAAAATCGGAAAGTAAATGTTATAAGGTATTCAAAGAAAAATATTAACTGATATAGATCACAAAATCACAAAGTTACGGCTGACAAGGCAAATTTTTTCATCAGTCGGTGATTTTGGTTTCGCAAAACGTTTTGAAAATATATTGATTCCAAGGCCACCACCTATTCTTGGTAGGAGGCTAACCAGAAATGTATTGATTTCCTAAACTTGAGACGAAATCGCGAAACTGCAATCTATTTGATTATTTTAAAGCTGTTAATCGGAATTATTCACGCGAACACAACTTTGTCGGCACGAAAAACATCAAAGGCAAAATTCGAATTTTTGAAATAGTCAAATACCAAAAATTCGACCCGTATCGCGGCTAACCTTAAATGTATTACTTTCAGGAATAGGAAACGAATTCAACAAACTACGGTCTATTCTGTATATTTACATGTCCGTTAATGTCGATTTTTTTTTACTATTTCCCATATTCAATTCAAAATGAGGACTATCAATTGACTTAAATCAAAATTCTAACGAGAACGTTTTATAGGTATTCCTTCAAGGATTCAGAAAATATAACTCCCGTGTCTGTAAGTAAAATAGCAAAAAAGCTTTTGGATTTTTCACATTTCGAGGTGGTGGCATTTGCGGATTGAGCTACAAACTCCATTTTTTGTGTACGAATCAGTAGTCTCGTAGCTTGTACCTTAAAAAAATTCAAGGTGATCTGACCTATATTTCGTCGATTTTTTTGAAAATTTGGAATCCTTAATTTCTCCAAAGAAAGATAATTTAGAAAATTTTTAGTGATTTTTTTAAATCGCAACAAAAAAATCGAGTATCTATTAAAGAAGTTGTCAAATTGGTCATAACTTCCGAAACGAAATCACAGCGACGAATTTTCGAAGGTCGAAAGTTTGAAATTACAGGTGAAATTGGCTTTCGTCAAGGTTTTCGGTGATTTCAAATTCGTAAAACGTTTTGAAAATACATTTAATCAACAGCCACCAACCATTTTTATTTTTTTTTTTTTTTTGGGGGGGGGGGGTATGGTTGTAGGTCAAAGTTTCAGAAACATCCTATGGTTAGATTCTGTGAAATCCAATTTGCAGGAAAAACACACAAAAAGAAAATAATAATAATCTTAACAGAAACAATAAGCTTTCAAAGCTTAACAGAAACATATGAAATATGAAAGCTTAATATTAATAATTTTAGTTATCTCAAGAGGCTTTTAGACTGAAAGCCTAACTACACCTGCAAGGAGCACTGAACCGGCTTTCAGGAATCAAACAGGACTTTATTCTGATATCATATAATAGTCCAATAGCCATGCTATCCACCGTGGGAGCGGATTTTATGAGTAGAAATATTAAATGATTTTGTGTTTGTATTCCAAATTTTTTTTTAGAATTTAGTCAGAAGATGGGGGAGTAAATGTCACAAAATCATATTGTGAGTGAGGTATTACCCCTTTAATGAAATGGGTACTGTCTCTTTAATGTACTAATTGACCCTGTTTACTGCAGTAGATTGTTTACTGATCACCCAGACAGAAATAAATGTATTGAATTCAACAAGATGTTCTGGCTATCAATTATAAAGTCACAAGTGATGTGCCTGTGTACATATGACTGGCTAGAAAAGCATGTTGTGTGTTAGTTGTAGTTGAGGTAGAGTAGAAGTTATTCAGAATTCGTTTGTTGCTGTTCCTGAAGTATAGTAGGGAGTATGCGACATGTTTAACATCTAATCTATGTCAGATGTAACTTTTAATTGTGTATGTGAAAAGTCCTAGGTGAATTTCTCGTCTTTGAATGGCAAATGATGGTCTTGGTGACATAATGATTCTTGTCTTTGAATGACAAATGATAGTCTTGGTGACGTAATATTTCTTGTCTTTGAATGGCAAATGATAGACTTGGTGACATTGTGTATATAGTCTTAAGTGACGGATATTCGGGAAATATGACAACAATCTGTATGTAATATGATCTTAAGCAATTGTACTTAAAAATCTTGTATTTTTGCCTTATGTAATATGATGTATAATGTTAAGATATATATCATGGGGCGAAATGGTATACCTGCATTTTGTATATAATTTGATAACCGAAAATACTTTTCTCTTGTAGATGGCAGTAAATTGTAATATGTATAATTAATGTAATTCGACACAGTAAAACAGGGTCTGTGTTCAGCTCGTAACAAGTAGTGATTTGTTTAACGTGATTCGACACAGTAAAACAGAGCCTGTATTCAGCTCGTATCAAGTAGTGATTTGTGCCTCGTTATATGATGTTTAATCGCGTGTATAACAAAACCAAAAATGAAACTTCGTTGCATACAGTGGTTCCTGATGATAAACTTTATCGACGGGCGGGTTGGAGAATAAATATGTGTATTTTGGTATTTGTATATCTACTATTCAAAAAAAGTAGGGGATATTTGATCTTTAAGTGTTATTAAAGTCACCTAATGAAACTGACGAAGAAACAAATGACAAAATGAAATGAAGTTCACATTCATCGATTTATTCCAAATGATCGCTAGACAAAGTAAGGCATAGACTGACCATAAAGAGGAAAATGATACCCGGGGTCAAACAGCAAAGTTACCACAGCATCACAACAAAGTCAGTAACGGGTAAATCCTCCTCTGTTTGCCAAACAAGCATTGATCCGACGTGGCATACTCCTAATGAGACGTCTAAGGTCATTTTGGTCCAGATTGTCCCACTCCTGTTGCAACGCAGCAGCAAGTTCTTGGACATTGGCAGGACGTTGTTGACGTTGACGTAACCTCTGTCCAAGCATGTCCCAGACATGCTCGATGGGGGAGAGGTCGGGACTCAGTGCTGGCCAAGGTAATGTGGTGATGTTCTGGTGTTGGAGGTAACCTGTAACGATCCTGGCCCTGTGACATCTTGAGTTGTCATCCTGGAAGATGAAACGGCGGCCATGACGTCGTGCGAACGGCACAACATGGACTGCCAAGATGTTGTCCCGGTAGTACTGGCCTGTAACACGCCCTGCAACAACATGTAAAGCCGTTCTTCGAGCAACAGTGATGCCTCCCCACACCATAACAGAACCACCCCCAAATCGATCATGTCTGATGAAGTTAACGTCTTGGAAATGCTCGTTTCGACGACGCCACACCCTCCTACGTCTGTCCAAAAAATCAACAGTGAACCTAGACTCATCTGAAAACATCACATTGCTCCAGCGTCGATTATCCCAGTGTTGACGATCCCTACACCAACGACGTCTTGCCTGAATGTGATGATCTCTCAAACAAGGGATCACGCGAGGACGTCGGGCGCGAAGGTGACCCCTATACAGTCGATTCCGAATCGTCTGGCCACTCACTCTCACACCGGTGTCTGTTTGAAGACGAGCACTGATCTGATTTGCTGTGATGACACGATTTCTCAAGGTCAAGGTACGGATAAATCGATCCTCGGCTTGAGTTGTCGCCCTTGGTCGACCTGAGCGTGGTCTGTCCTGTACAGATTGTGTATTACGGTATCTGGACCATACCCTGCTTATGACAGACTGAGAAACATTCATCGTCCGCGCCACAACCGCCTGTGTTGTGCCGATCTGTAGCATGTCAAGGGCACGTAACCTTTCATTTTTGGTAAGCCGACGCATATCAAAATTTGTTTTCTGGTCACTAAAACAATTAAACTGATGTTTCCACCCTAGAATTCAATGCCACAATGACTGTAACATTCAAAGTCAGAGTCGTGCAAATCTTGGGTTGGACCCCCATGATGATCCCAAGCATCAGCTGCATTCCAAGCGGTAGCTATTGGTGCGTTTGGGCGTCACATGTAACTGGAAATGTTTCTTCTGTTAGGTTCTATAGTGACTTTTTTCGTGGTCATTTGCATATTTTAGTATTATGCCCCCAAAATCAAATATCCCCTACTTTTTTTGAATAGTATATGTTGTGTTTTGTATTATTACCGGTAATAAATCCTGTTTCACTGTTTGTTTTTGTCTTGTGGTGAGAAATGTGTGGCTGTAGAAGTGGCCGTTCGTCCGTCTTGTAACATTTGGTGTGTCAGAAGTGGGATCTCCTCTAAGTAACATTTCTTATCCCAAGATAAAGACATATTCTAGTACAAGAATATACATTGATGTGTTAGTTAAGAGGTAGGGTGCCCCACCCTAAATGAATATCTCCAAATATCTCGACAATTACACCACAATACTAATATATTTAGAAAGCCTTAAATCTGTTTCACACATTTATAGTCACTAAATAAACGACCATGCTGTACTTCATAAGCTATGATCATTAAACCATACATAAATAATACTGAAAAATGGTTTGGAGTGGCGTCCATAACATCCAGACACTTTTGAGTAAAAGATAGGTTACGTGCCCTTGATTTGAAATAGTCTCGCTTAACTAGTCTACCGATCATTCTGCGTATAATTGACGGGTCGGGACAATCAAGACTACTTTTTTTACGAAACATGGAACAAGAAATTGAATTTAGAAGCACCAACATCAGGCAACTCAACAATATTTTTAAGAACCTTGTAAAAGTAAAATGAAACTACTGCTTTGATCATATTCTTGCATTACGGATGTTGAGTCAGAGATATTATTTGTACTTAACCAAAATATGCAGCTTCTAATGGTACAGCTAATTATAAGGCAATTTGAAAAATAAAACGAGCCTAATTTCTAAAGATGCCGTAATAACCAAAAAGTTAAATATTATTACTATTCAGAATCGTCAACAATAGATTTTTTACGGCTGTAGTAGTGTTTGGTGTTTTGAACATTTCCGCACGCTGTTGCTATTTATAGCCTCAACGAGTGTGCGAGACTGTTAGAAATCAGTAGTAAGTCATTGAACTAAAACGTACAGGATCAACGTGTCAAGAACAACTTTTCAGTTGGCACGTGGGGCACCCTATAAGAGGGTATAATTGTTTAAGATATATAATGTAATTTGTAACTTATCTGTAAGATAAACAGAAACTAATAGCAATGACTGGGTTTATTTAAAGTGGACCAATTTAGTTCGGACTGACAGACAAGGAATAGTGGAATTGATGCTTTGAAGGCTATTTTGTTTTTCAAAAATAATGAGTCTTGTATAGCGCTAAAGTCCACACCACAAAAGGGGTATGCTCAAAGTGCCGACCACACAACAAACACACACTATCACTCAACAACACAATTTCACTGATTATAACGTTTGAAGAGATAAGTCTTGAGGTTTGATTTAAACGAACTTAATATTTTAGCTCTCTTGAGTTTTAATGGCAAATTATTCCAAAGAAATGCAGAGGCGTAGGAAAATGACCGAGCACCAGATGTCTTTAAATTGTAACTTGGAGTCTTAAGTAGAAATTGATCAGAAGAGCGCAAACATCGTGAAGGAATATATGGGTGTACAAGATCTTGGAGATAGGTTGGGGCCATTTTTGACACTGATTGGTAGGTTAGGCACAAGATTTTGAATTCAATTCTTTCTGAAATCCTAAGCCAGTGGAGGGAATCAATCAATTACTTGTAATGTGAGCTATTTAGTTAGTTTTACGGATGGATATTAAACAGTTTGTTAAGCTTGGAAAGGAGATTGGTTTAGAGGATGAAGAGTTGAGAGATTTTGTAGATGATCAAAAGAAGTCTGCAAGAGAGGGGCGAGATCTTGAGAGGCAGGAAAGAGCGAGAGAACGTGAGCTTGGAATGCATGGAAGTCAGAGGGCGAGTAAAGATTTAGAAATGCAAGGGCAAATTGTTGACAAGGAGATATTATTAGAAAATTTAAAACAACAAACAAGGGAGGCAATTGATGCTTCGAATAGGTGTGAAAGTAGACCGACTCGTCGTCCGAAATTGCCCAGTTTTGATGAAACGAAGGATGATATTGGCGCGTATTTATATCGTTTCAAAGGCTAAGCGAATTATGAAAATTGGGACCGCGGGGAATGGGCAGTTAATTTAAGTGCACTGCTTACAGGTAAAGGGTTGGATGTCTTTTCAAGATTATATATCTACTGAGGATTCTTTGAATTATGATGTTTTAAAGGAATTGCTTTGATTTGATTTGACAGCGGATGGTTTCAGACAGAAGTTTAGAACAGCCAAACCAGAAAAAGGTGAGTTTGCTAATTCATTTTTTGTGAGACTTGAGAATTACTTAATGGTCTGAAAGATCTTTTACTTCGTGAACAGTATATGGAGTCTTGTCCCAGAGATTTGGCACTGTTTATTCGAGAGAATTGTCTTAGTAATGCGACGAAAACTGTCGAACTTACAGACAGGTATATGGAAGCACATAATAGACAGAAATTTAATAACGAGTTTTCAGGTAACTGCGAAAATGAGGGTTTGCAGCAGATTAAAAGGTGTTATATTTGGAAAAGAGTTGGTCATGAAATGAAGAGTTGTCGTCTCTTAGGTAGGCTCAGAACTCAAACAAGTAGTGCGTCGGTAGAACCCACTTCTAATTTTGGCGGTCGGAGGTCATTTAATATGAGTCGAAATACTGGGCATGATACAAATAGACAAGGGTTTTATAGTCATAATTATAATGGATCAAATCAAGGTTATAATTCCAGATAACCGAGTCAATGGTTCAACTAGGAAGTCAGATCATTGCCTGGAACGCGCTTGTTTTGTTGACGGGTACGACGAGGGTACAATAGATGAAAAATTATCTTATGTAAGTGCTGCTTATAAGAAAGAAAGGACAAGCATTAATTCTATGCCGATAACTAATGGGTTAATAGGTGATGTCGAAATATCAGTACTGAGAGATACTGATTGTTCGAGTGCAGTGGTTAGAGATTCACTGGTAATTAACGATGAATATACAGTTGAGATTCAGAAATGTATTTTAACAGATGGTACTATAAAATGTGTTCCTGTTGCAGTACTGAATGTCAACACATCTTATATTAAAAGATCACTTAAAGCGTTATGCATGGAAAACCCTGCGTGTGATCTTATTATAGGTAATATTGAGAATGCGAGGAAACTGTTTGAACCTGATGAGAATTGAGCGAAGGAAGAACAGGGGATAAATGATTCACAGGAAAGTGTTCAAACACTAAATGCTGTAGACACCAGGTCACAAATAAAACTTAGAGCCAAGTTGTTTGAGGGCATTAAGGCCCCTGAAACTATTGAAAGGTTAAGCTGCGCCGAGATGCAACATGGTCAAGAAATTGATGTGACATTAAATAAAGTAAGAGAAAAGGTCAAGAGAAAGACCAAAGGTACTAACGTAAATTTCTTTGAAACCCGTAATAACCTAATATATCGTATTTTTCAGTCACCATCTTTAAAAGTTAGTCAGCTTGTAGTGCCTTTCGAATATCGTAAAAGAGTGTTACAATCAGCTCACGAATTGATGTTTGGTGGTGATTTAGGTATTCGAAAAACAGCAGATCGAATTCTAACAAGATTCTATTGGCCAGCTTTGCAAAGTGATGTTAGGTGTTTAATCGCGTGCCAACGGACCTTTCCTAAAGGTAAAGTTATTAAGGTACCATTGGGCGAAATGCCTATAATTGATATCCCGTTTAAACGCCATTGATTTGGTCGGCCCTATTAAACCAGTGACGGAGAAAGGTAATAGATATATTTTAACAGTAATGGATTATGCAGCGGTAGCTTTACCTAGAATCGAGGCTGAAAGAGTGGCTGAGGCTTTAGTTTCAGGAGTTGGAGTACCGGAAGAAATATTGTCCGATAGAGGTTCACAATTTATGTCGGAGTTAATGAGAGAGGTAAGTCGTTTGTTATCTATCAAACAGTTAGTTACAACCCCATATCACCCAGAATGTAACGGACTCATAGAACGATTTAACGGCACACTCAAGTCAATGTTAAAGAAAATGTGTGCAGAAAAACTTAAAGACTGGGATCGCTATATATCACCGATCTTATTTGCGTATCGAGAAGCTACACAAGAAAGTTTAAGTTTTAGCCCTTTTGAGTTGTCATATGGTAGGAATGTTAGAGGTCCAATGCAGATCTTGCATGAACTATGGACTGGTGAAACATCTTCGACTGAGGTAAAAACAACTTATCAATATGCTTTAGATTTGAAAAATCGTCTTGAAGAAACTTGTAAACTGGCAATGGATAATTTGCTCAGATCTAGTAAGAAATCGAAATATTATTACGATAAAAAAAGTTGTAAGAAAAGTCTTATGGTTGGGAACAAGGTTTTAATATTATTACCAACTGACAATAATAAACTGTTAATGCAATTGAAAGGCCCGTATCCCGCTGTAGAACTTCAAGGTAAATTTGATTACAAATCGGAAGTAAACGGCAAGATAAAAACATTTCATGCTAATCTGTTGAAACCTTAGATTAGTAGAATATATTGCAATGCTGGTCAACATAATTTAGTAAAGGCAGGGGCAATAACAGTGAGTGAACCTGTGGATACATCTGTAAATGAAAGTGAAGTGGTTTTACCTCCCTTGATGGCTAAAGAGACGATCCAAGACATCGTTATTGATAAAAAAAATGGACAAAGAATCAATTGTTGGAGATGGAGAACTTCTTGAGCCAATATGCAGATGTCTTGACTGATTTACCAGGTAAGACTAACCTAGGTGAACATTCAATCAAAGTAACAGATGGTGAGCCTATTCGACAACGTCCTTATCGAACAAGAAGTGATATCGATGTTAAACATGGGTATAATTGAGGTTTCGAACTCTCCATACTGTTTTCGATGCCGAACCAATTCCTAAATCAGATGATATATTCCATAAACTTTCAAATTGTAAGTGTTTGTCAAAACTTAACCTTACCAAGGGGTAGTGGCAACTACCTATGGAGGAGAATTCCAAACAATATACCGCGTTTTCCACTCACATGGGCTTATTCCAGTTTAACATGCTTCTTTTCGGCCTAATCCGCGCACCTGCGTCCTTCTCCAGACTTATGCGGAAATTGTTAAGGGGCATGGAAGGAATAGCCAATTATATGGGTGATATATTAGTTTTCAGCTTGACATGGGTGGAACACCTTTATAGTTTAAATGAACTTTTTGCAAGGTTACGGAAAGCAAACTTGACAGCCCGGCCATCGAAATGTATATTTGGATTTAGACAGTTAGATTAATTGGGTCATTTTGTCTGTGTAATAAGGTTATACAACCCCAGGTTAAGAAAATAGAAGCCATTGAATCTGCCATGATCCCAAACAGCAAGAAAAACCTGCGCAGTTTTCTCGGCCTGACAGGGTACTATAGGAAATTTGTTCCTAATTTTGCAACTACAGCTGCTCCTTTAACTGATTTAACAAAAAAAAAACGTAAACCAAATAAAATTGTTTCTGGTCATGAACATGTTAAAGCATTTGATGGATTGAAACGGATATTATCATCGTCATTAATCTTAAGATTACCTAATATTGATAACACATTTTATTTGCAAACAGATGCTCCGGATATTGGTTTAGATGCTAAGTTGCGGCAAGTGTTCGAAGATGGTAAATTTCCGGTGGATTACAACAGTCGTAAATTATTGCCAAGAGAATCCGATACTCGGTCATCGAGCTAAGAACTTATCTGACACTGTGAAAAGTAAAATATTACAATGACAAGATTACGGAATCAAAATCGGATCCTTAAGAAACTTTATTCAACAGCATATGATCTACTAAATACATCTAAAAATAACAGCATCTTACCTGATTATGAATCAGAATCAGTGCTGGCTAATGTGTTCGTACAATATTTCCATGATAAGATTTCGCTAATTCGATCTGAGATAATAGGAAAACAGTACACGAATATTCTTCCGTTATCGTACAAAGATTCAACAACTGCTACCTTCAATCACTTCAGTCTCTATACCGAAGCTGAACTTCTAGAGATAATCAAGATGACTAAAACCAAATCATGCCCACTTGATCTGTTACCAACATGGTTATTGAAGCAGCACATCAAAAGTTTCAAACAACCTCTCCTAAACATTGTCAACGCATCTCTGGAAACAGGTATATTTCCTCGGGAACTCAAACAGGCAATATAGTTACACCACTAATTAAGAAGTCAACTTTAGACAAAAACTGTTTGAAAAATTATAGACCTGTGAGTAACCTTAGTTATGTATCGAAGTTGGTTGAAAAGTGTGTGCTGGTTGAGTTGAATCAACACATTAATGACAACAGACTAGATAATCCACTCCAAAGTGCATATAAACCATCTCACAGCACAGAATCAGCCATCATTAGAATTGTCAACGACGTATATGAAGAGATTGACAAACAAAAAGCCGCTTTGCTAGCATTGTTAGACTTATCAGCCACTTTTGATACTTTGCATACTGCAGACTTGCTGGATACATTCTGGGAAGAAATTGGTTTAAGGGAATGTGCCTTTAATTGGTTTAAGTCGTACTTAACTGACAGAAAACAAAAAGTACTCATAAATGGTAAATACTCCGAGAACAGAACCCTTCCTTGTGGGGTTCCTCAAGGCTCTGTCCTGGGTCCTGTTCTCTTTATCATCTTTACAAAACCACTGAATAAAATAGCATTAAAATATGGACTTATGATCCACCTATTTGCTGACGATACTCAACTGTATATTAGTTTCGAGCCTGCTACATAAGACTCGATATTAAGCAATATTGAAAACTGTCTTGATGAAATTCATACCTGGATGACATTTCACTTCCTGAAATTAAACGCAGACAAAACTGAATTTATGTTGATAGGAACAAGGCAAAAACTCCAGTAGATCAGGGACTGCACTCTTTCCATTGCAGGCGAAACTATCACACCATCACCTAAAGTCAAAAACATTGGAGTTATCCTAGATAAAAACTTGTCTTTCAAACATCCTATATCAGCTGCAACATCATCAGCATTCTTTAAAATACATCAACTGTACATTATGGTGCCGCAGACTGCCACTTAGAAAAGCTCCAACATGTTCAGAATACTGCAGCACGGTTGATCAAAGGCACCAGAAAAAGAGATCATATGACTCCAGTATTGCGCGAACTTCACTGGCTTCCAATTAAGTCACGTGGTAAGGATGAAATTATATCCAATCACAAATCTGTACTCACTTCATTTGGTACTCCATGCGGAGATACCTATAAAGATTTGTCCCTGTTATATTGGATACCTAAACTACATAAAAATCCTTACAAACAACGTTTTATAGCAGGTTCACCCCGATGTTCCACAAAACCACTTTCAAAAGTATTGACATCTATACTAACTGCAGTTAAAGAGGGTATTCAAAAATACTGTGACAAAATATACTCTCGTAGTGGTATTAATCAAATGTGGATATTAAAAAATTCCAAAGAATTACTTGATGGTTTACAATCTAGATCCCTTGCTTCGATCTCATCTATTCAAACTTTTGACTTTTCCACTTTGTACAATAAAATTCCTCATAGTAAATTAAAAGCTCGGTTGAAAGATATTATTCACAGTGTCTTTTCATCTAAATCGGAAACTGTTAGATATCAATATTTAGTTGTTAATTACAATTTTCATATTTCGTTAAGTACCATAGTGATTCAAAAAATAAATTCACCGCCATCAAGATAATTCAGATGTTGGATTTTTTAATTAATAACATCTTTATTGAATTTGGAGGGGAAATATATCAGCAGGTGGTTGGTATCCCCATGGGCACCAACTGTGCACTTTTGCTTGCTGATTTATTTCTGTATTCCTATGAAGCCGAGTACATACAGGCACTAGTTAAAACAAATAAACGATTAGTCAGACATTTTAATTTTACTTATCGGTATATCGATGATGTTCTATCACTGAATAGTCCTAAATTTAGTGATTATGTAGAATTCGTATATCCTGAAATTAAAAACTTGGATCTGCGTCTCGCTTTTGACAATTGCCATAGACTCAGTGTTAAATTGTATGATAAACGTGATGACTTTGACTTTCCGATTGTTAACTTTCCATTTATTAGTAGTAACATTCCTGTATCACCAGCTTATGGAGTGTTTGTGTCTCAGCTAATTCGTTACGCGAGAGCTTGTTCATTTTATTCTGATTTTTTTGAGTAGATCGAGACATTTGTCAACTAAACTTCAACTACAGGTTTACTTACGTACTAAACTTATAAAAACCTTTAAAAGTTTTATGTCCGTCATATGGACTTGATTGGTAAATATAACATGTGGCTCTCAGCTATTATTCTTGATATATTTAATTGACGCGTATCCTATTTACTATCTCTCTGATTATGTCTACTACACCGTTAACAATGTTCATCGCGTGCATTTTGCATACCGATAGTCCATTGGCCAATCACGCTATTTTACCGACATTTTGCCTTGTAGTTTGGCGCGCCAGGCAGGGTAAGCTTACTCTTCCGGACACCTGTTACCACTGTTTGTCGTGTATGTTGTACACGGTGAACAGTCCATATGCTGATTACACTATTTTTCCTGATTACACTATTTTGCCTATACCGTTTTATTTATGGGGAATACTGCCGGTGTAGGCTGTTATTGATAGTCCATTGGCCAATCACGCCATTTTACCGAGATTTCGTCTAATAGTTTGGATGCAGCTAGTTTTACCTATAACGTTTTTTAGGACTTCGAATTTTGCCTAATGTAATTCGACACAGTAAAAGAGAGTCTGTGTTCAGTTCGTATCAAGTAGTGATTTGTGCCTCGTTATATGATGTTTAATCGCGTGTATAACAAAACCAAAAGTGAAACTTCGTTGCATACAGTGGTTCCTGATGATAAACTTTATCTACACGGGGGTTCGAGAATGAATATGTGTATTTTTGTATTTGTATATATGTTGTGTTTTGTATTATTATCGGTAATAAATCCTGTTTAACTGTTGGTTTTTGTCTTGTGAGGAGAAATGTGTGGCTGTAGAGGTGGCCGTTCGTCCGTCTTGTAACACTGACCTGACGTAGTAAACACATTTTGTTTCACAAGAGCACCATTTTGTTACTTTTTCCGATTTTTTTTCAAAATATCGGATATTTTTTCGACTACTTCCGTTTTTTTTTTATCATTTTCGGGATAACTCCGCGTAACTTGACCCCGTATAACGCGAACTAAAAGCTGAATTTGATGAGATGCACATCATGATCACACGAAATATTCAGATTTCTTGATTAAATCTCGTATTACCATTTGGTAATTACAGTTTTAGACTTTCGTCAAAAATCGAGTCGGGCTTGGTCGTAACGTTACGGCCTCCATTCATCAAGTCATTGTGGGGGATATAATACGATTCCGAATCAAGTGACCCCGTTATTTATCACTGAGCGACTTCAAAATTAGGCTCCAACAGAAGTGCCTGACGTTTCCCGCCTCCAATTTCTGAAAATTTTCTCTCTGTGTGTGTATGTATGTATGTATGTATCCAAAATTATACCCATACTTTTTCTCGACTCTTTGATGGAAAGGGGAGGCTATACACCGATACACGGCCACTTTTCATCTGTTGAGACAAAAGTGAACATGTAGCAGTGAAAAGTGGCCGTGTATCAGTTGGTAAAGGGATAAAAATAACAAATTCATGATTTACATATTTATTTGAACATTAGCAACCCTTTTTGAGTAATGGTTATAGTAAAGAGTCATCATTTTCACCTTCCTCCGCACTTTTTGAATTTGCGTCAATCTCCGTCATGTTCTTACATTTTGTCTCACATTTATTTACACTTTTACATTTTGTCGGAAATTTTGTCGAACTTTTGCATTTTGTCGCACTTTCCCATTTTGTCACGGTTTCATACATATGAAATCAAAATGAACGCACTTAAACTGAATTCTGCCACAATCTTTCAATCCACCCTGATAATTCTTGCAGTTTTTACCCTGCAATACTAAAAACCCACCAATATCATCCTTACCAAATTGAAATTGTTCTATCAACAATTGTTTATGCTCACGTAATCCAAATATCTTACTGTTATAATAGTATATAGCTAAATAAATCCCTTAGGCACTACAAACTTCAGAACTCCACAATTTCAACCCGTCGTCTTCATTTAATGGTATTGCTTTTTTTGTCGATGCCAATATCCCACGAATTTAAGGATTTCATCTGTGCGTCTCATGTAGCCTGAAAATTAGCAAAAGTACCTTTCTGCAACAATCTTTCAATCCACCCTGATAATTCTTGCAGTTTTTACCCTGGAATACTAAAAACTCACCAATATCATCCTTACCAAATTGAAATTGTTCTATCAACAATTGTTTATGCTCACTTAATCCAAATATCTTACTGTTAAAATAGTATATAGCTAAATAAATCCCTTAGGCACTACAAACTTCAGAACTCCACAATTTCAACCCGTCGTCTTCATTTAATGGTATTGCTTTTTTTTGTCGATGCCAATATCCCACGAATTTAAGGATTTCATCTGTGCGTCTCGTGTAGCCTGAAAATTAGCAAAAGTACCTTTCTGGACATCAAAAAAATTCAAAGCATATCTCTTGTACTGGTCTCGCAAGTGTCGTCATATTCATATGCATATATTCTTCAATGTACTAGCTGGATATGGTGTACCATCGTGTCTATTAATTTCACAAACAAATCTACACATCCAATAATCAAGAATATCAGCTAGTATGTTAGCCGATAGAAGTGGAAAGAGAGAAAAGCGTTCACTTGTAGTTACTCCATTGTTGTGTACGGAAGTATTACTAGAATACCCCTAAGAACCATAAATACTAATACACCAATTGCCATTCTCGTCTTAGGCGGAATTCGACTCTTCTGCATCGCTTGTTCTGTGATGGGACTTCGAAATCGGTTCTCGCGTTGATTGCGAATTAGCTTAAAATCTTCCCGATCCTCAACATCGCTTGCAGAATTGATATTCTCAGTCTCAGGAATATACATCTGTGACATTATACAATCGGATTCTTCGTCGAATTCCCCATCCATTTTCTGTCATCCACTACAATCGACGCAACCAGAATGTTGAAGAAACAACAAGAAATGACCATTGTACAAAATGATTGGATGACGTTTGCTTTTCTTCAACCAATCAATAGCCCTATTATAAACATTTTCCCGGACCTGATTTAAACCGTGAAATGGACGTGCGATGTACTGACATCATTTACCTGTGTAGAACTAAGCGTTTGCGATGAGATGATTGAGGGGTTCTGTATGGAAAACTTTGATAGATTTGTGAAATGAATAATGCTTTTAAAATTGGGAAAAATAGAGAAACCCTTTATTTCTCGAAAAAGTATTTAGTATAAGTCAGTTATATACCTTGTTTTCTCGGTGTATGGATTAATACAACGTCTCTCTTTTGAGCGGAGATCTCCTCGGCTTCGCCTCGGAGCCTCACTCAAAAAAAAAAAAAAGACGGTGTATCAACCCATACACCTCGAAAACAAGGTGTATAACTATTACTTATTAGTACAACTGCAAAGCTGCACTACTTTGTTTCACGGTAAAAGATAAAAAAATAAATAAAAGGTATGCCGACATTTCAGCACTGGTTTAAGAACATTTTAAAGTACTTTTCGTCCGTCTTCGGAGTATTCATAAATAATGTCATATGTGTGTCTGTGGGTCGCCTACAGGGCGCAATTCTTACTGGATTTTCTTCAAACTTTGTCTACTTATTCCTTATCCCTAAGGACGATCCCTATTGTTTTTGGTACATGCCCGCCCCCCAGGGGCTCTGCCATGCCCATTTTTTGTATTTGTTTCTTAATGTATCATTTTGAAACTTTGCAACTTATTCTTTGTACACTAAGGCACATCCCTATTGTTTGGGGTGTGTGCCCAACCCCCAGGGGCAGAACCACGCCATATATGTACGTCCACATATTTCATGTAAGATGGCGCCCATGTGAGGCTGCATGTGTTTCTGCTCTGTGATGTTTCTTGTTATTTATGTGTGTATGGGATCAGTGGACGTGCAGTTTTTCGCAATCGCTTTGGTGCAACTATTTGGATTCTGAATTTGGAAATAATATATGTGTGTTTATTTATTTGGATTATGCAGTTACGACAGGTTTTCTATACTATTCTATGGTTATCATCAGGAATTTATTTGAATGCGATCTCATCTCTATTACCCAGCTGTGAAATTGTTTCCAGTTCATACTGTCACCCCTTTGTTTAAAGCCAATCGACCGGTAAGACATCTGGTTGAAACAAAGAGAGGTGTCAGGGCTGGGAAAAATAAGCAGAGATCAATTAGGACTATAACCACAGTGAGACAAAATAGACTCATAAAACACATCAGAGGAGTGAACCCTAATAACTTAACACCAATTAACGTTGGCCATAAGATAAATAAACATAACAAAAATACTCGTTTATGTGTTCTAAACTGTAGATCAGTGAGAAATAAAGCCATAAAACTAAATTAATTTATCATTGAAAATAAACTGGATATATTTGATCTAACTGAAACTTGGTTAACTGATTCTAATGATCAGACTGCATTGGCTGAACTTGTACCTACAGGATATTCAATACATAGTGTGCCGAGAAATACAAGAGGAGGGGGTGTTGCACTTATCTTCAAATCATCGATTAAATCGACTAAACCTAGATTGGAAAAATTCAAAAGTTTTGAGTGTTTAGACTCCCTTGTTAGTATCAAACAGAAACAACTGCGCCTTATATACTATTCAAAAAAAGTAGGGGATATTTGATTTTGGGGGCATAATACTAAAATATGCAAATGATTACGAAAAAAGTCACTATAGAACCTAACAGAAGAAACATTTCCAGTTACATGTGACGCCCAAACGCACCAATAGCTACCGCATGGAATGCAGGTGATGCTTGGGATCATCATGGGGGTCCAACCCAAGATTTGCACGACTCTGACTTTGAATGTTACAGTTATTGTGGCATTGAATTCCAGGGTGGAAACATCAGTTTAATTGTTTTAGTGACCAGAAAACAAATGTTTCTCAGTCTGTCATAAGCAGGCTATGGTCCAGATACCGTGATACACAATCTGTACAGGACAGACCACGCTCAGGTCGATCAAGGGCGACAACTCAAGCCCAGGATCGATTTATCCGTACCTTGGCCTTGAGAAATCGTGCCATCACAGCAAATCAGATCAGCGCTCGTCTTCAAACAGACACTTGTGTGAGAGTGAGTGGCCAGACGATTCGGAATCGACTGCATATGGGTCACCTTCGCGCCCGACGTCGTCGCGTGATCCCTTGTTTGAGAGATCATCACATTCAGGCAAGACGTCGTTGGTGTAGGGACCGTCAACACTGGGGTAATCGACGCTGGAGCAATGTGATGTTTTCAGATGAGTCAAGGTTCACTGTTGATTTTTTGGACAGACGTAGGAGGGTGTGGCGTCGTCGAAACGAGCGCTTCCAAGACGTTAACGTCATCAGACATGATCGATTTGGGGGTGGTTCTGTTATGGTGTGGGGAGGCATCACTGTTGCTGGAAGAACGGCTTTACATGTTGTTGCAGGGCGTGTTACAGGCCAGTACTACCGGGACAACATCTTGGCAGTCCATGTTGTGCCGTTCGCACGACGTCACGGCCGCCGTTTCATCTTCCAGGATGACAACGCAAAATGTCACAGGGCAAGGATCGTTACAGGTTACCTCCAACAACAGAACATCACCACATTACCTTGGCCAGCACTGAGTCCCGACCTCTCCCCCATCGAGCATGTCTGGGACATGCTTGGACAGAGGTTACGTCAACGTCAACAACGTCCTGCCAATGTCCAAGAACTTGCTGCTGCGTTGCAACAGGAATGGGACAATCTGGACCAAAATGACCTTAGAAGTCTCATTAGGAGTATGCCACGTCGGATCAATGCTTGTTTGGCAAACAGAGGAGGATTTACCCGTTACTGACTTTGTTGTGATGCTGTAGTAACTTTGCTGTTTGACCCCGGGTATCATTTTACCCTTATAATGGTCAGCCTGTGCCTTACTTAGTCTAACGATCATTTGGAGAGAGAGAGAGAAATGGGGTTTAACGTCCACTCAACACAAACTAGGTCATTTCGGGACTAACATATGGTTTCATTTTATTTCAATAATTCGCTTGCGCGTAGGGGTCTTTAGCAGTGGGAGGAAACCGGAGTGCCCGGAGGAAACCCACGAGGTTGAGAAGGCGCCCCTATCTCCATGCCACATACGCTCACACTAGGGCTCGAAACCACAGCCGCAAGCCAGAGGTGACCGGCCAGCTAGAGGTCGAAGCGCGGCACTCTAGACCACTAAGCCATCCCAACCCCCCCTAACGATCATTTGGAATAAATCGATGAATGTGAACTTCATTTCATTTTGTCATTTGTTTCTTCGTCAGTTTCATTAGGTGACTTTAATAACACTTAAAAATCAAATATCCCCTACTTTTTTTGAATAGTATAATTATTTATCGCCAACCGGGAAAATCTGCAGAACTATTTTTCAACGAATTTCAAACATTCCTAGAAGATGTATCTCATAGTAATTCCGGAATTGTTATCACTGGAGAATATAACTTCCATTACGATAAACATAATGATAAATCGTCTTCAAGATTAAAAAATATTTTGGACACCCGTTCACTGTATGAACATGTGAAAACTAAAACCCATAAACGAGGTCACCCACTGGACCTCGTTATATCGAGAGAGTCCGAGACATCAATTGGAAAGCTTACAGTCCAGGATCACATTCTTTCAGATCACTTTCCCGTATTTGCTGAACTTGAAATTGAACCGACTAACTTCCCAGTGCAATCACTACAAGTAAGAAACTTGAAAAACTTTGACAAAAACTTTTTTCTCTCTGAACTAGAAAAAACTCAGTTCCAGGAGATTGTAGATCTAGATAATGTTAACATTAAGGCCATACAATTCAATGAATTATTACAAAGAGTTCTTGATAAACTTTATCCTGCAAAAACTAAGAATATCAGGATGCGACCGAATTCTGAATGGTTCAATGATGAAGTACTACAAGCCAAAAGATCCAGAAATAAAGCAGAGCGACGCTGGAGGAAAACCAAGCTTCATGTACATCAAAAAATTTACCAACAAGAAAAGCACAATTTCACACGAATTATAGTAGAAGCTAAACACTCCTACTACTCTAATAAAATACATAACAGTAGTAATAAGGCCAAGGAGATATTTCGTGTTTCTAATTCATTATCAAACCATAACTATGGAGCAACAATTCTGCCTAATTCTGACAATGATCAACAACTTGCTGATAAGTTTTCTTCATACTTTCTGACCAAAACATCCACAATTCGAGACAACCTTTTATCAAAATTGGAAGAAGTTGAAGTAACTTCTGCAGCATCGCCATTGTCTTTTCCTCCTTCACTCAATTTCTTTAATAATGTCAGTGAATCCGAATTATCAAAGTTAATTTTAAGCTGTTCCTCAAAATCTTGTCCATTAGATCCAATTCCGAACACGTTCTTGAAGGATTGTCTACCATCATTAATCAATGTCATCGCCAACATTATAAAGTCTGCAATTCAGGAAAATGTTTTTCCAGATATATTTAAGGCAGCAATAATATTTCCACTTGTTAAGAAGAAATCATTAGACCCCGAAATTGAGAAAAATTATAGGTCCGTGTCAAACTTAAGTTTTGTATCTAAAGTCCTGGAACGTGTAATTTCGAAAAAATTATCATCACATATAGGGGATCACAATTTACTAGAATCTTTTCAAAGTGCATACAGGAAGAATCACAGCACGGAAACAGCATTACTAAGAGTTCATAATGATATTCTCACATCTATGGATAACCACAACTGTGTTTTACTGATACTGTTAGACCTATCAGCCGCTTTCGACACAGTGGATCACCATATTCTGCTAGATCGACTTGAAGTGGACTTTGGAATTAAAGATGATGCCCTGCAACTCATCCAATCATACATCAGCAAGAGAACACAAAGGGTTCTGGTTTGCAACAGCTCATCCGCCGTATCACTGCTTCAATTCTGAGTTCCGCAAGGGTTAGTACTGGGGCCGATATTGTTCAGTCTGTATACACCCCCTCTAAACGCTTTGGTTCGCAAATTCAGTCTTGAATTTCACTTATACGCTGACGACACCCAACTGTATATATCCTTCAAGCCATCAGACCCGGACAGTTTTAATCTATCCAAGTTCAACATTGAAACATAACGCTAACGCTACAATATGCTTTGATTGATATGGTACTTTGTCAAGAAGGCTAGGCGTTTGGTTTGTTTAGCGTTGAGGGTCGTGCCTCAACATCAATAGTTGGTTGCTGTCCTTAGAGTATAAGGAATAAGTATACCAAGATAATCCATTCAGAATTGTGCCTTCCTAACGCTAAAGGCAAAAAGTGGGCGTGGCCCTGCCCATGGGGGTCGGGACATTCATCAAAATTAATAGTGGACGCCCTCAGGCTATAAGGAATACAAGCCAAGTACCAAGCTGCTTCATTCAGAATTGCGGCCTGTAAACGACAAACACAAAAATTGGGCGTGTCTTGCCTGTGGGAGTCGGGACATGCAGTTGACGTCATTAGGCTATAAGGAATACATATCCCAAGTTTAAAGACGATCCATTACGAATAGTGGCCTGTAGACAACACAGACAGACACGAAGTGAAAATGGGCATGGCTCTGCCACTGGGGGTTAGGAAATCACCAAAAACAATAGGGGTCATCTTTAGGGTATAGGAATAGGTATGTAAAAATTTAAAGGATCTGTTAAGAATTGCATCCTGTAGGCGAACACGAGACACAAAAGCATTGGGCGTGGCTCTGTCCCAGGGGGTCCGGCATGCACCAAAAATAATAGTGGTCAGCCTTAGGGTATAAGGAATAATTATAAAAAAAAGTTTTCAAGACGATCGATTAAGAATTGTGGCCTGTAGTTGACACACAGACAGACAAAAAGAAAATGGGCGTAGCACTGTCCCTGGGGGTCGGGCATGCACCAAAAACATGCGCGGGTTAGCTGGTACCTTCAAACGGTACTGTGAGATTTTTCGATAATTATATATTAATCAATTATGAATGTGATATATTTTTGATGTAATATTTGTGCGCGATCACCAGGGCCATTTTGATGTGAAGTAGATGTATTGTTTTTGTATTTTGACTTATATGTCATGGAGAATGTTTACATTGTTTTGTATCTAAAGTCCTGGAACGTGTAATTTCGAAAAAATTATCATCACATATAGGGGATCACAATTTACTAGAATCTTTTCAAAGTGCATACAGGAAGAATCACAGCACGGAAACAGCATTACTAAGAGTTCATAATGATATTCTCACATCTATGGATAACCACAACTGTGTTTTACTGATACTGTTAGACCTATCAGCCGCTTTCGACACAGTGGATCACCATATTCTGCTAGATCGACTTGAAGTGGACTTTGGAATTAAAGATGATGCCCTGCAACTCATCCAATCATACATCAGCAAGAGAACACAAAGGGTTCTGGTTTGCAACAGCTCATCCGCCGTATCACTGCTTCAATTCTGAGTTCCGCAAGGGTTAGTACTGGGGCCGATATTGTTCAGTCTGTATACACCCCCTCTAGGCGCTTTGGTTCGCAAATTCAGTCTTGAATTTCACTTATACGCTGACGACACCCAACTGTATATATCCTTCAAGCCATCAGACCCGGACAGTTTTAATCTATCCAAGTTCAACATTGAAACATAACGCTAACGCTACAATATGCTTTGATTGATATGGTACTTTGTCAAGAAGGCTAGGCGTTTGGTTTGTTTAGCGTTGAGGGTCGTGCCTCAACATCAATAGTTGGTTGCTGTCCTAAGAGTATAAGGAATAAGTATACCAAGATAATCCATTCAGAATTGTGCCTTCCTAACTCTAAAGGCAAAAAGTGGGCGTGGCCCTGCCCATGGGGGTCGGGACATTCATCAAAATTAATAGTGGACGCCCTCAGGCTATAAGGAATACAAGCCAAGTACCAAGCTGCTTCATTCAGAATTGCGGCCTGTAAACGACAAACACAAAAATTGGGCGTGTCTTGCCTGTGGGAGTCGGGACATGCAGTTGACGTCATTAGGCTATAAGGAATACATATCCCAAGTTTAAAGACGATCCATTACGAATAGTGGCCTGTAGACAACACAGACAGACACGAAGTGAAAATGGGCATGGCTCTGCCACTGGGGGTTAGGAAATCACCAAAAACAATAGGGGTCATCTTTAGGGTATAGGAATAGGTATGTAAAAATTTAAAGGATCTGTTAAGAATTGCATCCTGTAGGCGAACACGAGACACAAAAGCATTGGGCGTGGCTCTGTCCCAGGGGGTCCGGCATGCACCAAAAATAATAGTGGTCAGCCTTAGGGTATAAGGAATAAGTATAAAAAAAAGTTTTCAAGACGATCGATTAAGAATTGTGGCCTGTAGTTGACACACAGACAGACAAAAAGAAAATGGGCGTAGCACTGTCCCTGGGGGTCGGGCATGCACCAAAAACATGCGCGGGTTAGCTGGTACCTTCAAACGGTACTGTGAGATTTTTCGATAATTATATATTAATCAATTATGAATGTGATATATTTTTGATGTAATATTTGTGCGCGATCACCAGGGCCATTTTGATGTGAAGTAGATGTATTGTTTTTGTATTTTGACTTATATGTCATGGAGAATGTTTACATTGTTTTGTATCTAAAGTCCTGGAACGTGTAATTTCGAAAAAATTATCATCACATATAGGGGATCACAATTTACTAGAATCTTTTCAAAGTGCATACAGGAAGAATCACAGCACGGAAACAGCATTACTAAGAGTTCATAATGATATTCTCACATCTATGGATAACCACAACTGTGTTTTACTGATACTGTTAGACCTATCAGCCGCTTTCGACACAGTGGATCACCATATTCTGCTAGATCGACTTGAAGTGGACTTTGGAATTAAAGATGATGCCCTGCAACTCATCCAATCATACATCAGCAAGAGAACACAAAGGGTTCTGGTTTGCAACAGCTCATCCGCCGTATCACTGCTTCAATTCTGAGTTCCGCAAGGGTTAGTACTGGGGCCGATATTGTTCAGTCTGTATACACCCCCTCTAGGCGCTTTGGTTCGCAAATTCAGTCTTGAATTTCACTTATACGCTGACGACACCCAACTGTATATATCCTTCAAGCCATCAGACCCGGACAGTTTTAATCTATCCAAGTTCAACATTGAAACATAACGCTAACGCTACAATATGCTTTGATTGATATGGTACTTTGTCAAGAAGGCTAGGCGTTTGGTTTGTTTAGCGTTGAGGGTCGTGCCTCAACATCAATAGTTGGTTGCTGTCCTTAGAGTATAAGGAATAAGTATACCAAGATAATCCATTCAGAATTGTGCCTTCCTAACGCTAAAGGCAAAAAGTGGGCGTGGCCCTGCCCATGGGGGTCGGGACATTCATCAAAATCAATAGTGGACGCCCTCAGGCTATAAGGAATACAAGCCAAGTACCAAGCTGCTTCATTCAGAATTGCGGCCTGTAAACGACAAACACAAAAATTGGGCGTGTCTTGCCTGTGGGAGTCGGGACATGCAGTTGACGTCATTAGGCTATAAGGAATACATATCCCAAGTTTAAAGACGATCCATTACGAATAGTGGCCTGTAGACAACACAGACAGACACGAAGTGAAAATGGGCATGGCTCTGCCACTGGGGGTTAGGAAATCACCAAAAACAATAGGGGTCATCTTTAGGGTATAGGAATAGGTATGTAAAAATTTAAAAGGATCTGTTAAGAATTGCATCCTGTAGGCGAACACGAGACACAAAAGCATTGGGCGTGGCTCTGTCCCAGGGGGTCCGGCATGCACCAAAAATAATAGTGGTCAGCCTTAGGGTATAAGGAATAATTATAAAAAAAAGTTTTCAAGACGATCGATTAAGAATTGTGGCCTGTAGTTGACACACAGACAGACAAAAAGAAAATGGGCGTAGCACTGTCCCTGGGGGTCGGGCATGCACCAAAAACATGCGCGGGTTAGCTGGTACCTTCAAACGGTACTGTGAGATTTTTCGATAATTATATATTAATCAATTATGAATGTGATATATTTTTGATGTAATATTTGTGCGCGATCACCAGGGCCATTTTGATGTGAAGTAGATGTATTGTTTTTGTATTTTGACTTATATGTCATGGAGAATGTTTACATTGTGTCGATCAGCTGTCAACTGTCAAAAATTCAAAATGGCCGCCCCCGATGGGCCTGTCGTTAGCAACCGTTATTGACAAATTGTTTTAACTCTGCAACTATTATTGTAAGCGCCTTAGTGGCTGCCTGTGCCCTGTTGTGCTCTGCGTTTTTGTGCCTGTGTTTTATTGTGGATTAATGTGGATTTCGACATACAAATATTATAATGCGCAGGCGTGATAAGCCGTTACTTTCAAATAACTGAATTGTAGACAATTTTCGAGAAGTTATAAGTTGTTGATAAATTACGCGATAGATTTTAATTCTATAGTTGTGCATATGGATCATTTTAATGATAAGTAGTGTTTGCTGTTTAAAACTATTGCGAAGAAGACAAGAAGCATTTATTTGTCGCCTTTTTATTCAAATTTAGGCCTACCGGTAATTTTAAAATTTTACGAAGCCCTGCTTGAAGTCATTTTGTAGCGCCAGGAGGCAGCTGTGTATTTTGTTCTGAGTGTATTAAATAGTAACTCATAATTTGATTAATCAAAATGTTTTATAATAATTGTTATCTGTTGTGGCTAGTGAGCTATATGAATCAACTCAGCTATCATCAAACACTGAACTGAACTCTTACAACTATAACCTTCAAGCCATATCTCATCGTTTGAGTAATACCGGTAATAATAATAATATTAATAATAACAGAGGCGTGAGGAGTGGAAAGCAGTGGGTGAAAAGGATTAATGTGTTCAATCCATCTATTACTATTAGAAAGGATACAGTTAAAAGTGAGGGCTAATCTTGTTAATATTCCAATAATTTCTGAGCAAATTGACCAACGCCCAGACAGCAAAGAACTGTGTCTTAAGGCAAGGTACGCCTTGAATGATTATATACTATTCAAAAAAAGTAGGGGATATTTGATTTTGGGGGCATAATACTAAAATATGCAAATGACTACGAAAAAAGTCACTATAGAACCTAACAGAAGAAACATTTCCAGTTACATGTGACGCCCAAACGCACGAATAGCTACCGCATTGATTGCAGGTGATGCTTGGGATCATCATGGGGGTCCAACCCAAGATTTGCAATACTCTGACTTTGAATGTTACAGTCATTGTGGCATTGAATTCCATCAGTTTAATTGTTTTAGTGACCAGAAAACAAATTTTGATATGCGTCGGCTTACCCAAAATGAAAGGTTACGTGCCCTTGGCATGCTACAGATCGGCACAACACAGGCGGTTGTGGCGCGGACGATGAATGTTTCTCAGTCTGTCATAAGCAGGCTATGGTCCAGATACCGTGATACACAATCTGTACAGGACAGACCACGCACAGGTCGACCAAGGGCGACAACTCAAGCCCAGGATCGATTTATCCGTACCTTGGCCTTGAGAAATCGTGTCATCACAGCAAATCAGATCAGCGCTCGTCTTCAAACAGACATTGGTGTGAGAGTGAGTGACCAGACGATTCGGAATCGACTGCCCGACGTCCTCGCGTGATCCCTTGTTTGAGAGATCATCACATTCAGGCAAGAAGTCGTTGGTGTAGAGATGGTCAACACTGGGATAATCGACGCTGGAGTAATGTGATGTTTTCAGATGAGTCAAGGTTCACTGTTGATTTTTTGGACAGACGTAAGAGGGTGTGGCGTCGTCGAAACGAGCGCTTACAAGACGTTAACGTCATCAGACATGATCGATTTGGGGGTGGTTCTGTTATGGTGTGGGGAGGCATCACTGTTGCTGGAAGAACGGCTTTACATGTTGTTGCAGGGCGTGTTACAGGCCAGTACAACCGGGACAACATCTTGGCAGTCCATGTTGTGCCTATTGCACGACGTCATTGCAGCCGTTTCATCTTCCAGGATGACAACGCAAGATGTCACAGGGCCAGGATCGTTACAGGTTACCTCCAACAACAGAACATCACCACGTTACCTTGGCCAGCACTGAGTCCTGACCTCTCCCCCATCGAGCATGTCTGGGACATGCTTGGACAGAGGTTACGTCAACGTCAACAACGTCCTGCCAATGTCCAAGAACTTGCTGCTGCGTTGCAACAGGAATGGGACAATCTGGACCAAAATTACCTTAGACGTCTCATTAGGAGTATGCCACGTCGGATCAATGCTTGTTTGGCAAACAGAGGAGGATTTACCCGTTACTGACTTTGTTGTGATGGTGTGGTAACTTTGCTGTTTGACCCCGGGTATCATTTTACCGGTATAATGGTCAGTCTGTGCCTTACTTAGTCTAACGATCATTTGGAATAAATCGATGAATGTGAACTTCATTTCATTTTGTCATTTGTTTCTTCGTCAGTTTCATTAGGCGACTTTAATAACACTTAAAAATCAAGTATCCCCTACTTTTTTTGAATAGTATATATATACAATAACATTGAAATTAATGAAGAAAATGGGGGAAATCAAGAACATTTAAAAGTTATCATAACCAACAGACCGTATGAATCTTTGAACACTAAACCACGGAATATTAATATTAATCTTAACAATATCATCCAGCTCACCCCAAACTCTATCACAAATAACAAACAGGTCAAAAATTTTAGAACAGAACAGAAGATAAAAAACAATCTTATACAAATTAGAAAGTCAGTCGAAAATGAAGCGTCGGTTTTAACAACTTCGTTTGGATTAATTAATGCCAGATCTGTAAAGAACAAAACAACAATTTTATCTGATTATATTGTTGAAAATTCGGTCGATATTTTTGGAATAACTGAAACGTGGCTGAATAATGACTGCTTGGATTCATCGACAATCGCAGCTTTAGTACCTGATGGATATTCTATACAACATTGCCCTGGAGGTTCACGTGGGGGAGGTGTAGCACTTATATTTAAGTCATCTATTAAGTGTAAGAAAATTCGTCAAGAACGCTTTGATTCTCTACAGTTTTCTTCAAGGGAAACTAGGATAATTACAATTTATCGCCAGGCCAATAACAGATTGTGCCAAAGGTTTATGGAAGAATTTGGATTATTTCTGGACCAGTTAAATGTGACTAAGTGTTGCACTATTATTTGGGGGGGGGGGGGATTTTAATTTTCACGTTGATGATTCTAATGACCCTGCCGCGGTTGACTTTTAATGTTGAATAATACATCTCTAACACAACATGTTTCTTCTTCTACCCATAATGGTGGACATATTCTCGATCTTGTTATAACTAATCCATGTGATATTAAACTGGATAATCTCTCTGTCTCTGACAAATTAATATCTGATCATTTCCCGGCAAGTTTTAATCTAAAGATCCAGAAACCACAACCAACAAGAACGACTGTAATATATCGAAGGTTTAAATCACTTGGCATTACTATATTTAAAGCGGAAATAGTCAACCCGGACTTCAATGACATTCAACATATTCAAGATGTACCAGAGAAGGCAACCCAATACCACTCTAAACTTGCTGAAAATTTGGACTCACTTGTGCCTCTTCAAACAAAAACATTTACCATTTGCCCCAATACGCAGTGGTTTAATGAGTTTATTTTAGAAGCCAAAAGGGATCGTAATAAGGCCGAACATCTATGGCGTAAAACAAATCTACATGTCCATAAACAGATTTATAAATCGTTAAAAAACAATGTGAATAAATTAATTGAAGACGCTAAAATTAAATTTTACTCTGATAAAATAGAAAATGGCGAAAACAGACAAAAAGACCTGTATAAAGTTGTGAATTCCCTTTTGGGTTATAATGCTGAGTGGACTACTTTCCCGGATAATGATGATGATGCTGAACTTGCGAATTTATTCTCTGATTTCTTTCAAATAAAATACAGAAAATACGAACTGAACTTGATGATTTAAATAAAACTATTGTCTTTAACGTTCATGATTTTGATAAGTTAGAAAAATTTAGAAAAATTTAACTTGGTTAGTGAATCTTTTGCTTTAAAGTTAATTAAATAGTCTGCTCCTAAATCTTGTTCATTAGATCCCATTCCGACTCCTGTTCTTAAGGACTGTCTAGACGAAGTTATTCCAGTTTTCACTAATATTATTAATTCTTGTATATCATCCTCTACTGCTCCCAACATTTTCAAACAAGCTTATGTTACCCCTTTAATTAAAAAGTCTACACTGGATCCTAATATTTTTAAAAATTACAGACCTGTCTCTAACTTAAGTTTTATTTCTAAAATATTAGAGAAATGTATTGCTTCTCAGATAAAGGCCCATCTAGATGATAACTGTTTGTATGAACCATTTCAAAGTGCTTATAAACAATTTCACAGCACCGAAACAGCCTTAACCCGGGTTTCAAATGATATTTTGATGGAAATTGATAATAGAAAATGTACATTTTTAATTTTATTGGATCTATCTGCTGCTTTCTGCTTTCGACACAGTGGACCATTCCATTCTTCTACGTAGACTACACCTTAAATTCGGTATTTGTGGCTCTGCATTAAATCTTTTAGAAAGCTATCTTATGGGTAGAAAACAGTGTATTTTAGTTAATTGTAAATCGTCTTCTGAATCTGTTTTGTCATCTGGGGTTCCCCAGGGTTCTGTTCTTGGACCGATTTTATTTACCCTCTATACGTCACCATTCGGTGATATTGTTAGAAAATATGGTCTCAGCTTTCACTTGTATGCCGATGATACTCAATTATATATTTCATTTAAACCTAATTGTCCATCCTCTTTTAATTTATCAAAACTGCAACTTGAGAACTGTATTAGTGAATTTAGAAGATGGATGTCAAAGAACTTTCTAAAATTAAATGATGATAAAACTGAATATTTGTTATTAGGCTCAAGGCATCACTTAAGGAAATTTGCACATGATAATCCCCCTGTTGTAATAGGTAATTGTGATATATTTTCATCTCATTCAGCTCGTAAAATTGGCGCAATCTTTGATAGTTTTATGCTTATGGGAGCTCAAGTAAATAATATTTGTAAATTGTGCTATTTTAATATTAGAAATATAGGTAAAATACGTAACTTTGTAACTGAAGAGGCCACTAAGTCACTTGTTAATTCTCTTGTCACTTCTCGATTAGATAACTTTAATTCACCTTTAGCTGGTTTACCGTTAAAGCTTATAGATAAATTACAAAAAGTACAGAATACTGCTGCTAGACTTGTTACTTAAACTAAAAAAGGTGACCACATAACTCCTGTTTTATACAATTTACACGGGTTACCTGTTAAATATCGAATTGATTTTAAGATCTTGTTACTTACTTTTAAATGCTTAAATAATCTAGCTCCTGTTTACCTCTCAGATCTTTAAGAACTTTATACACCCGGCCGAACATTACGTACATCAGATAAACTACTTTTAAAGCCCAAAACTATTCAACTAGTCTCTTATGGTCAGCGCTCTTTTAGTTATCAAGCACTATGGAATAATCTACCATTTAGTTTAAGATGTTGTACATCTCTATATTCTTTTTAAAAAACAACTTACAACACATTTATTTAATCAGGCTTTTAACTGACTCTGTATGCAATCGTTAACATCTTGTTGTTTATTTATGCTTACATTGTCACTTTGTAAAGTGCCCCTGAACATGTTATATGAAAGGGTGCACTATAAATATGCTGTAATAATAAATAATAATAATTAAGGTACAAAGAATAAGTATTCAAAGTTTCAAGATGATACATTAAGAATGCAGCCTGTAGACAACAGTCAAACAAATACAAGAAATGGGTGTTGCTGTCCCACGGGGGTCGGGCATGCACCCAAAACAAAAGGGATCATCCTTAGGGTATAAGGAATAAGTATTTTAAGTTTCAAGATGACCGATTAAGAATTGTGGCCTGTAGGCGACACACAAAAAGAAAATGGGCGTCACTCTGCCCCTGGCGGATGGGCATGCACCCCAAATGAGAGGGACCATCCTTAGAGTATAAAGAGTAAGTATACAAAGTTTGAAGAAAATCCAGTAAGAATTGCGCCCTGTAGGCGACAAGATGACCGATTAAGAATTGTGGCCTGTAGGCGACACACAAAAAGAAAATGGGCGTGGCTCTGCCCCTGGGGGTTGAGCATGCACCCCAAATGATAGGAATGTTCCTTAGGGTACAAAGAATAAGCATTCAAAGTTTCAAGATGACACGTTAAGAAATGTGGCTTGTAGACGAGAAACAAATAAATACAAGGAATGGGCATGGCTCTGCCACTGGGGGTCGGGCAAAAAACAATACAGATCATCCAGTAAGAATTGCGCCCTGTAGGCGACACAAAGACACGCGAAAAGAAAATGCACCAAAAACAATAGGGATCTTCCTTGGAATATAATGAATAAATATACCAAGTTTGAAGAAAATCCAGTAAGAATTGCGCCTTGTAGGCGACACAAAGACACACGAAAAGAAAATGGGAGTGGCTCTGACCCTGGGGGTTGGGCATGCACCCCAAACGATAGGGATTCTCCTTAGGGTACAAAAAATGTGTGTGCAAAGTTTCAAGATTATAAGTTAAGAAATGTGGCCTGTAGACGACAAACAAATACTAGAAAATGGGCGTGGCTCTGCCCCTGGGGTCGGGCATGCACCAAAAACAATAGGGATCTTCCTTTGGGTATAAGGAATAAGTATACCAAGTTTGATGAAAATCCAGTAATAATTGCGCCCTCTAGGCGACAAAAAGACACACGAAAAGAAAATGGGCGTGGCTCTGCCCCTGGGGGTTAGGCATGCACCCCAAACGATAGGGATGTTCCTTAGGGTACAAAGAATGTGTATGCAAAGTATCAGGATTATAAGTTAAGAAATGTGGCCTGTAGACGACAAATACTAGAAATGGGCGTGGCTCTGTCCCTGGGGGTCGGGCATGCTCCAAAAACAATAGGGATCTTCCTCGGGGTATGAGGAATAAGTATACCAAGTTTGAAGAAAATCCATGAAGAATTGCGACCTGTAGGCGAACCACAGACACACACACACACATAAAGACAGGGGCGACGGCATAATACGTTCAAATTATGAATGTGGACGTACAAAAATGTATTGATGATATAAAACTCTGGTGTCACAGAATTTCCTTAAACCCAATGATGAGAAAACAGAGTACTTGGTAATTGGTTCAAAACACAACCTCTCTAAGCTTGATGATGATGTATCCATCCGTGTTGGTGAGTCATCCATCACTAATTCTACTGAAGCCCGAAACATTGGAGCAATCTTCGATTCTAATATGAATATGGGGTCCCAAATTAACAATGTGTGTAAAGTAGGCTACTTCCACTTGAGAAACATTGCCAAAATTAGGAAGTTTATAACAATAGATGCAACAAAAACACTTATACAAGCCCTAGTAATCTCTAGACTAGATAATTTTAATTCACTGCTGTTATGTGTTCCGAATAAATCGCTGGACAGACTACAAAAATTACAAAATTCAGCTGCTCGTCTTATCTCAGGCTGTTCCAGATATGACCATATAACTCCAATACTGTTTAATCTCCATTGGCTCGCAATTACTTATAGAATTGAATACAAAATTTGCTCTTCACCTACAAGTGTTTAAATGACCTAGCACCCCTATACCCCTCGCAACTATTGTGTTTGTACAAGCCATCTCGTCAACTTCGCTCAAGTAACGATAACTTGGGGAAAAGTCTTTCTCAATAAAGGCACCTAAATTGTGGAACAAATTACCACTTAACCTAAGGAACTGTGCATCACTTTCAACTTTTAAAGCAAATCTCAAGACGTTTTTATTTACCAAAGCTTTTTATTAAATGTGATACGGTGTTGTTTTCTACTATTTACGTGTACTTTTATTTGTATGTATTGTATCTTCCCTTTAAGTTTGTAAAGAGCATCTGGGCACTCTATAGGTGAAAGATGCGCTATATAAATACATATACAACTGGTAGTAGTTTTTTTCTTTGATGTCCATAGCTGTTATATCTTATAACAACCTCTCGTGACGTCATCAGAGGTTGATATATTCGGTTCATATCAACCGCTGGTGACGTCCTGAGAGGTTGATATTACATATCAACCGCTGATGACGTCATTACAGGTCGATATATTCGGCTCAAATCAACCGCTCTTGATGTAGATGATTGAAATAATACAAAGAACACAGAAATAAAATTTTATTCTTTTGACAATAAAAAAAAAATTGTTTTGGTACAGTTTGTAGCATTCAGGACCTAAATAGACGGCGTACTTATCGGCTTATTTAATCGGTTATCCACACTCCAGTCCATGTCTAAGATATCTTTCAGAATTTTCTTTCTGCCCAAATCATTTCTCCACACATCCCAAGACGTGAAAGTATTTATCACCCAAGAGTTCCTTTGTAAAGTATTTTTGGCTACGGCTACAATCCACTCAAAATAGTCGGTCAAATCTTTCTCTGAACATACCGAAAAGTAACCTTCAGTCACGGTTCATTGTCAGAATTATCGGAAAAGATTGACTTTTGATCCAAATTTTCTTCAGGCTTTGTATAGATCCTCATCATAGTTGCATTCACATCTATTCTATCGTCAATATGATGACTAAAAAGGATTGATTATTCGTCTGACTTTGTTTTACTATCCATTTTGTTTTAACTTTCTTCAGTTCAATTACTACAAAATGGCGGCGTATAAACAAACACGTCACGTGCTGTCGAGCAATTAACCAATCACTGTTGCCTTTTTTTAGAAGAGTCCATTAAATCTAAGGATGAACGTTGTATATGTCAGATATAAACCTACTCTCCTTCGGATTGATATGATAGAGAACACTTGGGCTGCGCCCGCGTGTTCTCTATCATATCAACCTCGGGTAGGTTAATATCCTATACATAATAATAATAATAATAATAATAGTAATAATAATTTTCTTTTAGTGTGTCTGTGTGTCGCCTACAGGCCACAATTCTTAATCGATCATCTTGAAACTTAAAATACTTATTCTTTATACCCTAAGGATGATCCCTAATGTATTGGGGGCATGCCCGACCACCTCGGACATAGCCACGCCAATTTCTTGTATTTGTTTGTTTGTCGTCTATAAGCCACATTGCTTAACGTATCATCTTGAAACTTTGAATATTTATGCTTTGTACCCTAAGGAACATCCCTATCATCTGAGGTGCATGCCCGACCCCCAGGGACAGTGTAACACCTACTTTCTTTTTGTGTGTCACCTGCAGGACACAATTCTTTGTCGATCGTCTTGAAAACTTTTGTATACTTATTGCTTATACCCTAAGGCTGACCACTATTATTTTTGGTGCATGCCCGACCCCCTGTCATGTGTTCGCCCACGGGATGCAATTCTTAACAGATCCTTTGCATACATATTCCTTATACTCTTAGGATGACCCCTACTCTTTTTTGGTGATTGCTCAACCCCCTGGGTCAGAGCCATGCACATTTTTAGTTCGTGTCTGTGTGTGTTGCCTACAGGCCCCGATTCTTAATGGATCGTCTTTAAACTTAGATATATATTCCTTATAGCCTAAGGACGACCACTGCATGTCCCGACCACCAGCGACAAGCCACGCCCAATGTTTGTCGTTTACAGGCTGCAATTCTGATTGAATCAGCTTGGTACTTGGCATATGTATTCCTTATAGCCTGAAGGCGTCCACTATTGATTTTTGTGAATGTCCCATGCCCCCTTTTTGCCTTTAGCGTCTGAAAGGCACAATTCTGAATAGATTATCTTGGTATACTTATTCCTTATACTCTAAGGACGGGAACTATTGATGTTGATGCACGACCCTCAACGCTAAACAAACCAAACGCCTAGCCTTCTTGACAAAGTACCACATCAATCCAAGCGGGAATGTGGACGTATATTATAGCGTTAGCGTGATGTTTTGTTATTAAAATTAAAGATAGGTTGCCAGGCAACTAAACATACGCCCACAGCAGCTAAATCGTCCGGGCAGTCAACAAGGGTTGTCGCATATTTTTACTTATTTTTGGTAATGAAACATTTGTAATACGCTGAAATCTGAGAAACAACTCATTATGTAATTATCAGAAAATCATGAGAATTTGTTTGCTTTTTATAAAGTTTTGCCCCACGCTAACAATTAGTATAGGAAACATTTAATATCATGGATTTAGCTGTTCAGTTATCAAAATTCATTGAAAATCAAAATACTTGTTCGTTTCAACACCTTAAACTCTGTGTATCAATCAGAAGTCAATCGGATGATAAGTTTGGCATCTACAGCGCAACAAGGTTTTTTGAAGTGATCCAGGGAGATAACTCTGGAAGTAATTATTTGAAATTGATGAAAATCAGTAGGCTTCTTCCTCTCAGGACCTTAAACAGTGCGTGTAAATTTAAAGTCAATCGGATATTAACTTTGGCCTCCAGAGTGTCCACAGGATTTTTTGATGTGATCAAGGGCCATAACTCTGGCACTAATTATCGGAAATTGATGCAAATCAATAGGCTTCTTCATCTTATGACCTTAAACACTGTGTATAAATTTAAAGTCAATCGGATATTACCTTTGGCTTTTAAAGCGTCCACAAGATTTTTTGAAGTGATCAAGGGAGATAACTCTGGCACTAATTATCGAAAATCGCTGAAAATCAATAGACTTCTTCGTCTTATGACCGTAAACACTGTGTATACATTTAAAGTCAATCGGATATTAACTTTGGCTTTTAGAGCGTCCACAAGATTTTTTGAAGTGATCAAGGGCCATAACTTTGGCACTAATTATCGGAAATTGCTGAAAATTAATAAGCTTCTTCGTCTTATGACCTTAAACACTGTGTATAAATTTAAAGTCAATCGGATATTAACTTTGGCTTTTAAGGCGTTCACAAGATTTTTTGAAGTGATCAAGGGCCATAACTCTGGCACTTATTATTGGAAATCGCTGAAAATCAATAGGCTTCTTCGTCTTATGACCTTAAACACTGTGTATAAATTTAAAGCAATCGGATATTAACTTTGGCTTTTAGAGCGTCCACAAGATTTTTTGAAGTGATCAAGGGCCATAACTCTGGCACTAATTATCGGAAATCGCTGAAAATCAATAGGCTTCTTCGTCTTATGACCTTAGACGATATTAATACTTGGAATGTGTTGCGAACATTTAAATAGTTCATCAATAAATAACACTGTCTATATTTCTTATCGTTTTCTGAAATACAATATTAGAGCACTAGTATCTTGTTTATACAGTCAAACTGGGGGAAAGTATTGCGATCTTTTTGTGTTTGGTTGATAGATCAGAATGCCTGAAAACGTTGACATACTTAGGACTGGCGTAACAGATGCGGTTTAGAGTTTAGACACTGGAATGGTGCCATAAAATAATAAACTAATTAACAAGCTACATGGATTATTTATTTCAACTAAAATGTGCATTAGAATTTGCTCTCTGAATTACAGTTGTTAATCTTGATTATAGTTTTATCAAATAAATGTTTTCTATAACTTATAAAATCGTGCAAAATGAAAAATAAGTTAATTTAAGTTTGAAACTTTTATGGCATGTAATACTAGAGTAGCTCATGGTAGTTTTGTATGCACTTATATGTCCAGAGCTAAACTCTTCAAAAATCATCTATTTGAAGGTCATTGAACATTTTTTGATTGGTGACACATTTATCACGGGGGCCGGAATACGTGAAAATGCCACGCCCCTTTTTAAGCGCAACACTACCCTTTGCCTTTACTGTATCTCTAGAACCGGTGGACCCAGAAGGTTGTGTGACCACTCAAAATCTTCGGAATGGCCAAATTATAGGGGGTCTGTAATACATTTATATGTTTAAAAATCAATAGCTTTTAAGATATTTGCCAAAAACTGATTTATTATTATATAATTTACTCACTATTATATTACTTGTTGCATTTTTTTTTTTCAATTGTCTATTTTACAGTTCAATTATGTGAATTTTTACACTTATGGCTTTTACTACAGTCAGAAAATATTACATATTTTATGTTCATTCTTCTGCAAATGTATTAAAAAACACTTTACAGTCGGAAATCTAACAAAAAAAAAGAAGGGGGATTATCCCCTTAATATTGATTTCAAGAGGGTATGAACCTCCCAGTTGATGTTACTATATAATGGCAGGATTTCATTATATCCTCTTCAAAAAAAGAAACGCACAACCTATTTTTCATCATTTTTTTTTATTTACACGAAGTCGTTCTTTCCATAAATCTTACTTGTTTTAATGTCAGTATGTAAGGATAAAAGAAATTCATTGTTGGTTTTAAATGTAATGTTACTAATTGTGACTTGCCATCATTTTTGTCGAAATTTGTTATCGTTTGATTGCACCAAGAAACATGAATGTAACAACTTCGCGCGCTTTTCGCATGGAACCTACATCTCAGGTCTTTAAAATCCCGGGGTTCTCGGTTCCCAAATCAGTTGCACATGTAAACACTCAAGGAACCAAGTGATGCCATATCTGAATGAAGACCGATGCGACAACGCTATTGGTCAATTACAGGCATGTGAATCCAAGACTGATGTAGCCAGCCTGCAGAATGTTTCCCTTAATTTCATTTCTCGCCTTTGGGATAGGTACCGACAGCGAAGTTCAACACGTGACAGCCCAAGCTCAGGCCAAACAAGAGTGACCCCACCTGTCCTGGATCGTCACTTCCGGTTACGTCATTGGCGTAAATGGTTTTCAACCGCGACCTCTACCGCAGCAGCAATTCCCGGACGGCATAAAATCTCGTACCAGACAGTCAGTAAACGCCTACGTCAAACCGAATAACGAGGCAAACTTCCCCGTTAGAGCTTCTGTTTTGAAATACGCCGACACCATGAAATCCAACTTTAATGGGGTCAGACACCGATGGTATGGCCACAGCAACACTGGAGAGCAGTTTGGTTCAGCGACATGTCGCTGTCCTTGTTGCAACAAGGCGATGGTAGAGCCAGGATATACCGACGACGAAATGTAACTTTGCGTTTCTTTTTTGGGAGAGTATAGTTGAATTGTGCATATTACAACCATCTTAACAAAGTATAATAGACATATTGATGCATTGTTTGAAAATATCCAGCGATCAAATGAGGCAGCTAAACTTGACTTAAACTGCAAATTTGTATTTGATAGTCTCGATTTTAAAACTAGCAGCTACAACGCATACAGTCCCATCAAAAGATCCCTTGGCTGCTGACCTTGAAACCACTAACATTTCCTGTAAAAATATTTTGGCTATGTGTAATTAATTGTAGATAATGCAGTTAATACAAAAACAGTTTAAGATGATTGTAATAATATGCACAATTCAACTATAATGAAATCCTGCCATTATATAGTAACATCAACTGGGAGGTTCATACCCTCATGAAATCAGTATTAAGGGGATAATCCCCCTTCTTTTTTTTTGTTAGATTTCCGACTGTCATGGTTTTTTTAATGCACTTGCAGAAGAATGAACATAAAATATGTAATATTTTCTGACTGTAGTAAAAGCCATAAGTGTAAAAAATTCACATAATTGAACTGTAAAATAGACAATTGAAAAAAAATGCAACAAGTAATATAATAATGAGTAAATTATATAATAATAAATCAGTTTTTGGCAAATATCTTAAAAGTTATTGACTTTTAAACATATAAATGTATTACAGACCCCCTATAATTTGGCCATTCCGAAGATTTTGAGTGGTCACACAACCTTCTGGGTCCACCGGCTGTAGAGATACAGTAATGACAGGCGGTAGTGCTGCGCTTAAAAAGGGGCGTGGCATTTTCACGTATTTCGGCCCCGGTGACAAATGTGTCACCAATCAAAAAATGTTCAATGACCTTCAAATAGATGAATTTTGAAGAGTTTAGCTCTGGACATATAAGTGCATACAAAACTACCATGAGCTACTCTAGTATTACATGCCATAAAAGTTTCAAACTTAAATTAACTTATTTTTCATTTTGCACGATTTTATAAGCTCTGGACATAAGTGCATACAAAACTACCATGAGCTACTAGAGTATAAATAGAATACATAGAAACGTATATAGTAAAATTTACTGCAACCAGTAACTAACTCTCTCTTGATACAGACGTATATGTTTTATGGAATAGTCTACCATTTAGTTTAAGAAGTTGAACATATCTATATTTTCTTAAAGAAAAGATATTTAAAACAAAGTTATCTAAACTGGCTTTTTATAGTATTTTTTTAAATGATTAAACTGTCAAGTTTATAAAGCGTCCCTAAATAAGTTATGGGAAGAGGACACTGGAGTTATATAGTGTATCAATATCCGTTATTAAACTTTAATATATGTATTAACAGTAACAAAATTTCGGCTTATAGTAGTACTATTAAAAAAAAGTAGGGGATATTTGATTTTGGGGGCATAATACTAAAATATGCAAATGACTACGAAAAAAGTCAACTTAAAAAAATCTAACAGAAGAAACATTTCCAGTTACATGTGACGCCCAAACGCACCAATAGCTACCGCATGGAATGCAGGTTCTTGGGATCATCATGGGGGTCCAACCCAAGATTTGCACGACTCTGACTTTGAATGTTACAGTCATTGTGGCATTGAATTCCAGGGTGGAAACATCAGTTTAATTGTTTCAGTGACCAGAAAACAAATTTTGATATGCGTCGGCTTACCCAAAATGAAAGGTTACGTGCCCTTGGCATGCTACAGATCGGCACAACACAGGCAGTTGTGGCGCGGACGATGAATGTTTCTCAGTCTGTCACAAGCAGGCTATGGTCCAGATACCGTGATACACAATCTGTACAGGACAGACCACGCTCAGGTCGACCAAGGGCGACAACTCAAGCCCAGGATCGATTTATCCGTACCTTGGCCTTGGGAAATCGTGTCATCACAGCAAATCAGATCAGCGCTCGTCCTCAAACAGACAATGGTGTGAGAGTGAGTGGCCAGACGATTCGGAATCGACGGCATAGGGGTCACCTTCGCGCCCGACGTCCTCGCGTGATCCCTTGTTTGAGAGATCATCACATTCAGGCAAGACGTCGTTGGTGTAGGGACCGTCAACACTGGAATAATCGTCGCTGGAGCAATGTGATGTTTTCAGATGAGTCAAGTGTGGTAGTGTATATTTGTGTGTATTTGTATTTATTGTATATTGATTATTTGTTGTATTATTGTCCCTTTAATACAATTGTTATTTATAGTATTTTTGGAGTTTGTTGTATTGTCCCTTTAATAGTACATCTTTAAGCTGGTCAGAAGTCTCTTTTCAATAGCAAGTCTAAACTCTACTCACTTTAACTCACTAAAATAACCACATCTCAGCTTCTATTTCAAACCTCACTTACATCTTAACCTTGTTACAAGAAGGATCACCTTATTTCACTTGGTAAGTTTTATATTTATTAGACTGACTTTAATATTTTATCTATTTAATATGGAACTATAATTAGTATATATTTTATATAAGAAGTAATTAAGTAATTAGTATATTTCAATAAGTATTTCTATAAGTATATTTGTGCATTTTTAAAGTATTATACTTAGTTTAATCCATTCATATTGTTAATTTCAGTCCTGTATATTACATGTATATGGTAAAACTCCTCAGTATTGTTACAAACTCCTATTTTATAGGGTATGTATTTGAATAGTATATTATTAAATTAGCTGCAAACTAGGTCGCCATTTTATACATTCCTTTGTTGCAAAACAATGATTTCCCGCCACTATTTTAAATATATGTATATAGTGTAAACTATTAGTATTCTTGATTTTTATACATTTCTTTATGTATTTCAGAGTTTTTCATATGTATAAACTTACGATCCACAATAAAATCTGAACCTACGACCTGGTGTTTGTTCCTTTAAATAGAACCCTGCTACAAATTTGGCGCCCAACGTGGTTTTGGTAGATTCAACATATTTCAAGTTCAACATATTTTTAGTTCAACATTTTCAAGTTCTACGGTGATACAGTTCTACAGCTACAGTTTCAAATACGTGTCAGTGTTAAGTGTTAATTATTAATTCATTGGATCCAATGTAAGTGTTATAACATTATATTATTTAAGTAATTAAGTATTGGCCAGAGTGTGTGAGAGTGAAGGGTGATAACCGGTTTGTCTTGTCCTGTCTCGTCCTATGTGTTCTGTATTATTTTCTGTATGAATATCTATATATAGTAATTTATATAATTTAGATTTTGCAACACTTGATTTTTAGAATCATTTGCTTTCATAACATATTTACATATTGGTACATATACAAATACAGTTTGATAAGTATATCACAAACATATTATAATTAATAGTTATTATACAGTATTGTTATCACTATAAGATTTATACATATAAAATTGCTTAGTTACCACATATAACCCCGTCTAGTACAGTATTTATTGTGTATTTCCTTGAGAAACATAGTATGTCATAATTTATAGTATTTCATATATATTTAGTAAATTTTAAGTGACAGCCTTGACAGACATTTTACTATTGGTTTAAAACAGCCACACAATTGCTTACAGCATGCTCACTTTACTACACATAAACTTTTATAATTAACATAACAACTATCATATCTATACATCTATAACTAATAATTGTCTTTTAGTTTTGGTGGTCAAATAATAGATATTATTCTCAGGTAATATCTATTGATTGACCTAGTTGGGTTATGTTGTTTGAATTTTCCCACTAGTAACTTGCTAGTATGTCAAAGTGACCTGCTATGTTATTAGGTTTGGTTTATAGTCTTGATTGTCAGTTCTGTTTTGGTATCTTTTGTCAAGGTCAACTATTATTTATTGTTAGTCTTGGTCATTGTAGCTTTATTTTATTACTTGAGGTTTATCACATTGTAGTCTTGATTGTCCACACTATTTATACTTGTGATATTCTTGACTGTAGATTTGGTTGTCATCTTTAGTTTATGTTTTCTAGACTTATATATCCAGTCGTGAATTGTCAGAAAATTCTTTTTCCCTTTCAGCCCAATTTTCAACTTAGATATTCTGTATATAATTTATTGTATCTGTTCATTTATAAATTAGTCTTGTTTACCGTTTTATGGACTTTGTTTTCCAGTTTGAATTTAATTTCACTTCGAAATAAATTTCAACTTTTCCATTTTATTTCAATTCTACTTAGAATTGATTTAATTTTGTGTTTTCAACATCCAAGATTGTACTTTATTACATTTCAGTTTCAACTTTATTTTTCTTATGTCGTTTAGACATAGTTGTCTAGTGTTATATTACAATTTATTTCCAGTTATCATTTTGTCATTGTTTGATGAGTTGGTTATATTCTATATTTTGTATTTTCATTATGGCTGAAGGCGGAAGTACGTTTACACCAACACAAGATATGATTAATCAGTTAAAGGAAATTATTTCTTCATTTGATCCAGTGATCCAAAAAGAGGTTTTTCAATCGGTTATTTCAAATGATTCTGATGATAATTATGGTCGTCAACCTACTACTACTTCAGGAACACAGCAGTCAACTTTGGCATTTAATCCTGTTACACATTCTACTCCATCTCTAGATGCTACTTATGTTATTCCACAACGTCGCACTTCTCGTTCACATATTCCAATATCAACTGCTTCTTCTGAACAAACATCTAATGTTTCACAACCTGCCCAGAGAACATCAAATATTTCTCAGTCCCAGCTTCAGACTTCTTCAATTTCACATTCTTCCCCTAGATTGTCATCATTTTCCGGAGATTTTAATAAAGGGGATGTTTCTTATGAACAATGGAGATTAGAAATTATTGGATTAAAATCAGAAGGGATATATTCAGATACTTCTATTATTAATTCTATTCGTCGTGCAGCGAGGGGTACTGTCGCCCAGACTCTAGTTACAGTAAATTTTGATTCAGTGGAGCAACTTATATGTTTTCTTGATCCATTATTTGGTGAAATATTTTCAGATGAATGTTTAATGAGTCGCTTATATTCAACTTCACAGTCATCTACAGAAAGCATTTCTTCATGGGCATGTAGATTAAAGGATATTGTTTTTAAATTGAAGTCAGCTAAAATTCTTAATGAACCATCTGCATCAAATGTCTTAAAGAACCGGTTTTGGAATGGTTTATATCGCGATGACTTGAAAGTATCAACACGGCATGTTCTTGATTCTAATGTCACGTTTTCTAATTTAATGTATGCTGTAAGAAGGGTTGAAGAAGAGAAGTCAGTAATTGATTCTTCATCTACAGATTTCCCTATTCCTAAATCGACTTCGTCTTGTTTAACTAATTGTACTAAATCTATGGAATCTTTAACCTTGAATTCTTCCAACGAAAGTACCAGTGATTGTTCACAACTTCATCAACAGATGTCTTCTTTAATAAAGGAGGTTCGTAGCTTTAAATCAAAAGTTTCAGAATTAGAATCGAAAATAGACCAGTCACATCAGAGACAAATATATTCATACAGGCCTGATAATATTCCATCTTCATCATCTCAGTTTGTTCGTCAACCACCTGTTCCTCAATTTAACCCTCGTCGTCCACCACCTTCATTTTTAGTCCCTCCTCCACAAATGCAACATAGACAGGGCTTTCCATTCAGAATTAATCCTAGTCCTATATGTTGGGATTGTCAACAACCTGGTCATAGAAGGGGAGACACAACATGTCCTTTAAACTACTACAGGCCTACTTAAAGGGACAGTCAGTAGGTCTTGAAAACGTTTCAGTTGATAACTCCAATGTTATCAATAATTGTCCCATTTCTTCAGATTTAGTTGGTCATTCTAACATTTCATCATTATTAATTAATGGAATTAATTGCTCAGTTTTATTGGATACTGGTTCTATGATTTCAACATTAGAAGATAATTTATATCGTCGTCATTTTTCTTCATTTGAATTATTTCCCTTGAATAACTTATTAGATATTCGTTCAGCTGGAGGTCATAAGGTTAACTATCTTGGATATATTGAAGTACCTATTCAGATTCCTGATACAGATATTCATATGTATGTTTTATTTATTATTGTACCTTCCACCACTTCATCGTCACAGATTCGTGTTCCTGTTATCATTGGTACAAATATTTTGAATCGATTACATAGTTCCATTAATGTCCATAATGCACATATAGATTCTTCTTGGAGTTCAACTTTTACTTGTTTATGCAATAAACTTAAAGAGAGTCATGAGGTTTATGATTTGAAATCTACATCTTCAACGACCATACCAGCTCATTCATGTGTTTCAATATCTGGATTTTCACGTCTTCCTAAGCCAATTTCTTCTAAACAATATATGGCAACAGATTATAATTCTTCACACCCTAGTTTAAAGATTGTTCCTGGTTTAATTCGCTGTAATAATTTCGATATTTCTTCGCAACGTATTAAAGTTAAAATTCAAAATGACTCTTCCACATCCATTACTATTCCAGCTAAATCCATTATTTGTCAACTTCATCAAGTGGATATTGTTCATTCTAATTCATCAACTGGGAGTATTAATGATTTATTAGGAAGTATTCATACAGATGATTTAAAGAATAATTTTTCTGAAGGTGAAGTTCAGCAGTTCAACGATTTAATTATTAAATACAGAGATATTTTCAGTTCATCGGACACAGATATTGGTAGGACAGATTTAGTAAAACACAAGATCAACCTTTCTAATAATATTCCATTTAAACAACGTCATAGAAGAATACCTCCTTCAATGTACCAGGAAGTGAAAGATCATATACAGGAATGCTTGATTCCAATGTTATTCGTCCTTCTTCGAGTCCGTATGCTTCACCTATTGTTCTTGTTCGGAAAAAAGATGGTGGTCTTCGTTTCTGCGTTAATTATCGTAAACTAAATTCACTTACCATTAGGGATTCATATGCTTTACCCCGTATAGAGGAAACGCTGGATTCATTAAACGGTTCGAAATATTTTTCTTCTTTGGATTTAAAGTCAGGTTATTGGCAGATTGAAATGGATCAGGCAGACAAACATAAAACAGCATTTACTGCAGGTGCTCTTGGATTTTGGGAGTTTAATACTATGCCGTTTGGACTTACTAACGCTCCTGCTTCTTTTCAGAGAATGATGGAACGCTGTATGGGTGATATGAATCTTTTACAATGTTTGATATATTTAGATGATGTCATTATTTTTTCTAAAACTTTTCATGAACATATGTCCAGGTTGGAATCAGTTTTTAAACGTCTTCGTCAGCACAATCTTCGGCTAAAACCTTCAAAATGTAGTTTTCTTCAGACTTCAATTAAGTATCTTGGCCATGTTATTTCTGCAGATGGTATTCATACAGATCCTGATAAGATTGAGACCTTAAAGTCCTGGCCTATTCCTTCATCAGTGGAAGAAATTCGAAGTTTTTTGGGTTTTTGTGTGTATTTTCGTCGTTTCATCAAAGACTATTCTAAAATAGCGAAGCCTTTAACTGATCTCATTGTTGGCCATCCTACTAGTAAGAAGAAAAGATCTCCTAAAATTTCACCTGCGTTTTTCTGGGGTCTGCATTTGATTTTCTTATTTCGCAATTAATTTCATCACCTGTATTAGCTTATGCCGATTTCACTAAACCTTTTGAAGTTCACATTGATGCCAGTTCACGTGGGTTAGGAGCAGTTTTACTCCAGGTTCAGGATGGTAAAACACGTGTAATTTCATATGCATGTAGAAGTCTTTCTAGATCTGAACGATTGTACCCTGCAAATAAATTAGAATTCTCGGATTAAAATGGGCTGTTTGTAAGAAATTTCATGATTACCTTTATGGAAATAAATTTAATGTAAAGACTGATAATAATCCTCTTACCTATGTTTTATCTTCTGCTAAACTTGATGCTACTGGTCATCGTTGGCTTGCCGAATTATCTACATATGATTTCTCTTTGGAATATTTGAGTGGAAAACAGAATACCCTTGCAGATGCTTTATCTCGTTTTCCATATAATAAAGTTAGCAATTCAGTTGTAGCTGCAGTCACTTCAGCTCATGATATAAATGTTGGTAAAGTTAAGTCCCTTTGTTGTACGCAAGATGTTTCACTTCCTACTGTTTCGCCACCAGTTGATTCTCCTATTATTGACAGCAGCCGTATGAGAAGATGTCAGCAAGCTTGTCCTTCTTTAAAATCTGTTTTTAAATGTGTTCAGACTGGAGTTAAACCGACATATGATTTTTTACGTAGTTTTGATCAAGAATCCAAACATATTCTTCGTCATTGGGATAATTTATTTATTATGGATGATATTCTTTATCGTAAATGTTCAATTTCGCTTTCATCTGGTCCCGTTTTACATGTTCCAATTTCTCTTCGAGACACTGTTTTTACTTTTCTTCATGATAATATGGGCCATATGGGTAGAGATCGTACTCTTGAACTTTTTAAATCTCGTTTCTTTTGGCCTGGAATGTCTAAATTCGTAGAAGATAAAATCAAATTGTGTTCACGCTGCAGAAAATCTCCTAACATTCCAGAAAGAGCGCCACTTATCAACATTAAAACTTCACAGCCTCTGGAATTAGTATGTATGGACTATCTTTCTCTTGAACCGTCGAAGGGTGGATTTGAAAATATTTTGATAATTACGGACCATTTCACTAAGTATGCAGTTGCTATTCCCACGAAAAATCAGACAGCTAAAACTACAGCCAAAGCCATCATCCACAATTTTATTCTTCCTTATGGTATTCCCGCACGTCTTCACTCTGATCAAGGTCGTAATTTTGAAAGTGATGTAATTAAAGAATTATGTTCTCTTCTTGATATTAAGAAATCCCGCAACACTCCTTACCACCCTATGGGTAATGGTCTCACAGAACGTTTCAACCGAACCTTAATGAATATGCTCGGTACTTTATCTGATCATCAAAAGCAGAATTGGAAAGATTATGTCCCTTACCTTGTTTATGTTTATAACTGTACTAAACATGTTTCAACTTCTTTTAGTCCGTATTTTTTAATGTTTGGTCGACAGCCAAGGTTACCCATTGATTTTATATTTGGTACTTATTCTTCGTCATCTGATATACATAGTTTTTCTAAATATTCTCAGGATTTTCAACAACGGTTTCAAGATGTTTATAATATTGCTCAAAAGAATATTCAAAGCGCCCAAGAAAAACAAAAATTTCATTATGACCTTAAGTCACGAGGAGCTACATTAGATATTGGAGATTTTGTTTTGGTTCGCAATGTTCAGATTCGCGGAAAGAATAAACTCGCAGATAAATGGGAAGAAGATGCTTATGTTGTTATTGCTCAACCCGATCCTACTATTCCAGTTTACAGTGTTATGAAAGACGGTGATTCATCAGCTCGAACTCTTCATAGAAATCTTTTACTTCCAATCAGTGCTAAAGGTGTTCCTGTATCTAAATCCTCTTTTAATCCATGTTTAAGGTCAGATAGTTCTTTCAATAATTCATCATTATCAGATGATTCACAAGTTTCGATGGATGTTTCGTTTCCGGTTTCCTCGAATCCAGTTTCTGAAGTTATTATTGACCCATGTATCATTCCGGTTTCTCTGTGTACTTCTATTCCTGCTCCTGTGCCCGATTTGTATCCAGTGTGTAACACTGTTGTTTCAACTATTCCTGCTAATGTTGTCATTTGTATTTCTGATACTATTGCGTCTTCCGTTTTTGTTCCTAATTTGCATTCGTCAGTTTCTATAAATTCTACTGCTAATTCAAGTACTACGAGAGTATCTAGATCATCATTACCTGTTCCTGATATGTCATCCAGAGTTCTAAGATCACATTCAAATAAAGTTGTCACTCCAGTTAAGAAGTCTGTTATTCCCATTCCAGTCAAACGACCACAACGCGTAAAACGTTCCCCAAATTGGTTTGATTCCGATGTTTATGACTTGAAATAGTTATGTTATTAGTCGTAGTATAGTTATATTTTCCGGTGTTGTTGGGTGGGTTTTTTTTTATGTCAGTGTCGGGACGCCACTTCTCCTGGTGGGGGGATAATGTGGTAGTGTATATTTGTGTGTATTTGTATTTATTGTATATTGATTATTTGTTGTATTATTGTCCCTTTAATACAATTGTTATTTATAGTATATTTGGTGTTTGTTGTATTGTCCCTTTAATAGTACATCTTTAAGCTGGTCAGAAGTCTCTTTTCAATAGCAAGTCTAAACTCTACTCACTTTAACTCACTAAAATAACCACATCTCAGCTTCTATTTCAAACCTCACTTACATCTTAACCTTGTTACAAGAAGGATCACCTTATTTCACTTGGTAAGTTTCATATCTATTAGACTGACTTTAATATTTTATCTATTTAATATGGAACTATAATTAGTATATGTTTTATATAAGAAGTAATTAAGTAATTAGTATATTTCAATAAGTATTTCTATAAGTATATTTGTGCATTTTTAAAGTATTATACTTAGTTTAATCCATTCATATTGTTAATTTCAGTCCTGTATATTACATGTATATGGTAAAACTCCTCAGTATTGTTAGAAAACTCCGATTTTATAGGGTATGTATTTGAATAGTATGTTATTAAATTAGCTGCAAACTAGGTCGCCATTTTATACATTCCTTTGTTGCAAAACAATGATTTCCCGCCACTATTTTAAATATATGTATATAGTGTAAACTATTAGTATTCTTGATTTTTATACATTTCTTTATGTATTTCAGAGTTTTTCATATGTATAAACTTACGATCCACAATAAAATCTGAACCTACGACCTGGTGTTTGTTCCTTTAAATAGAAACCCTGCTACACAAGGTTCACTGTTGATTTTTTGGACAGACGTGGGAGGGTGTGGCGTCGTCGAAACGAGCGCTTCCAAGACGTAAACGTCATCAGACATGATCGATTTGGGGGTGGTTCTGTTATGGTGTGGGGAGGCATCACTGTTGCTGGAAGAACGGCTTTACATGTTGTTGCAGGGCGTGTTACAGGCCAGTACTACCGGGACAACATCCTGGCAGTCCATGTTGTGCCGTTCGCACGACGTCATGGCCGCCGTTTCATCTTACAGAATGACAACGCAAGATGTCACAGGGCCAGGATCGTTACAGGTTACCTCCAACAACAGAACATCACCACATTACCTTGGCCAGCACTGAGTCCCGACCTCTCCCCCATCGAGCATGTCTGGGACATGCTTGGATAGAGGTTACGTCAACGTCAACAACGTCCTGCCAATGTCCAAGAACTTGCTGCTGCGTTGCAACAGGAATGGGACAATCTGGACCAAAATGACCTTAGACGTCGGATCAATGCTTGTTTGGCAAACAGAGGAGGATTTACCCGTTACTGACTTTGTTGTGATGCTGTAGTAACTTTGCTGTTTGACCCCGGGTATCATTTTACAGAGGAGGATTAACCCGTTACTGACTTTGCTGTGATGCTGTAGTAACTTTGCTGTTTGACCCCGGGTATCATTTTACCCTTATAATGGTCAGTCTGTGCCTTACTTAGTCTAACGATCATTTGGAATAAATCGATGAATGTGAACTTCATTTCATTTTGTCATTTGTTTCTTCGTCAGTTTCATTAGGTGACTTTAATAACACTTAAAAATCAAATATCCCCTACTTTTTTTTGAATAGTATATTATCAACTTGTCCCCTTTATTTGCAAAAAATCTCCCCGATGTTGATAATAACTTTGATTTTAATTATTTCTCTGTGCCAGTTCGAAACATAATTGTCTACGGTTTAACTGAAATGTGGAGTTTAAATCAAATATCAAATCGGATTAGGGGAACAGGTAAATGTATTTTTGCATAAAATTACAATGCTAATTGTTTCAAATCTGGATTGTACTATTCATGATCTATTTATTATGATTTATATTTGATATCTGTGATTGATGTCTGACTATCATAAAAAAGGGCCTATTAAAAACTAACATTAACTATATGTTAATTCAGAAAGTATTCAGATATCCTAAATTATCTGCTAGTATAAGGAATATAGATGTTTGTGACTTAAAGTTAAAAACTGAAAAGATATAATTTTTTTTTTTTCAATTTTATATCAATATTATAATGTATCCCTTTAAATTCAGTAATCTTGTCCTTTAATTCTTAGGATTAGTAGTTGACATGGTCCAAGGGAGACAACTATGTCTTATTAAATTATAAATAGCAGAACGTAAAAACATTTCTGATTGGGTATTCAGTTAGATATTTTAGATAGAGAAATTCTATTGGCTAAAAGTTGTGTGACGTCAGAGCAAGTTTCTCAAAAGAACCTTATAGGCCTAGCGGTAAAGCTGTACAATATCGAAATAAATAAATGATAATAGTCTTATTGATAACTGTCAATATATATCATAAATAAGTAGAATTACTCTTTTATCAGTTACATATATTTCTAGGATAACCCTGATCTTAGTATTGAGTAGAATTCTTGTTTATTTCTATGGCGTTCCAACAAAGCATAAAAACATGTTTATTGATCGTGTAATTGTATTCAGTATTTATACAATACATTATGAATAAGTGCCACTATTCAAAATGTGTAACAGTGTGTGTTCATCTCCCATCCCACTGTATATTTAAGTACATCGATAATAGCCTTGATGTGAATATTAAGGAGTTTGATATCTTCTGTGCGTAGCAGCAGTTAGATTGTGTCATGTTATCCATTGCGTACAACCTAAGGGTTCATCATTTGTTCCTTACTTTTTTTGTAATATTGTTGTTAGTATTAAAAAGTTGTTTTTCCTGTAATCCCCAATGTGAACTAATAAAGCTAAAGTTTATATACATCTTTTCACAGTGTGAACCGGGAGTAGTGTTGCAAAACCCCTTACACCAGCTATTATAAAAAAATTACAATAAACAAACAGGATAAGCTATATGTTCAACGCTTCTCGAAGAGCTACCAATTTTTCAGAATTTTCAAAGAAAAAATTGCCAAATGTTATAGTTTATTAGTAGTATCTTCTCAAATAAAGCAACGGGACAGTTTTCCAATGCGTGTGAATAAGCTCGTGTAGGATTTTACACGTAAACAGAATTGTTGCTTTGATCAAGGAGACGTAATTGAGATTGTCGAATCTGCACGGACAATGCATGAACCGGGGAGACGTGAAGTCTGAAATGCCAATGGATGGGTTGACATTTGAATTATATTATTTTTTTGATCATGAATACGGTTATATGGTACAAATTTGAAGACACAAATAATAACTTGTCGGAAGACGATATTAAGTATATTAAGAGAATAATTATATTTACATATGGTAAAGTTACAAGTTTATTTCTGGAATAAGGATCGTTGGAGTGTATGCAATGTAAATTTATTGAAAAGCTTAAGTAATTTTAGTTTAAATACCATTTGCTTGGGAATTATCACTGTCGGTTGGAGAGAGAGAGAGAGAGAAATGTGGTTTAACGTCCACTCAACACAAACTAGGTCATTTCGGGACTAACATATGGTTCAATTTTATTTCAATAATTCGCTTGTGCGTAGAGGTCTTTAGCAGTGGGAGGAAACCTGGGTACCCGGAGGAAACCCACGAGTTTGAGAAGGCGCCCCTATCTCTATGCCACATACGCTCACATTAGGGCTCGAAGCCACAGCCGCAAGCCAGAGGTGACCGGCCAGCTAGGAGTCGAAGCGCGGCACTCTAGACCACTAGGTCATCCCACCACCCCCCCCCCCACTGTCGGTTGGTTGTGTCGTATTATTTATAAACATGGCATGCATGGAGATTTCTGTTTTATGGATATTGCTATTGAAGGTAAGATGCACAATGTACTCATTGTGGCACGTTTTTGCTGGATTTACTCTCTATAATCACGTTGATATTCAATTTGGGCGCTCACTGCTGGGTATTTATAAATGACGACATTACATTCGCCTTTCCGTATACGATATATTAATCCATATTTTTATTTCATAAAACTGTATATATATGGTGCGTAATAAGCCTACAATAGACATAAGAAAAACGTAGATCATAGCGAGCGCACACGCATAAAACACATGGCCGAATGATTAATCGCACGGTAAAACAGTTTTACTTCTCAAATTTTGATTTAACACGTACGTGTGAGATAAAGCATGTTGGTCCTTGATTATACTCCTTTTGGTGCAGTTATCACAACTAGCGAGAAAACACACCAATTAAACAATATACAACATTGACATTTATTTATTACCGGTTGGTTAATTAACACACTTCTACAGAAAACACACTTAGCGTTAATTAACTCAACTCTCAGACAGTTTTTCGCCCTCGTCAATTAACACACCTTTTTACAGTTTTAAACCGGTAATACAGAGTAATAGTCCGAAAATTAATTTTCTTTCGACAGACGTACAGATGACAACCATGATAAGAGGGCTGTGCACAGATTCAATCCCTAGAAGTTCTCAGTGTAGGCTTGCTAGTATATTTTACATGAGCCACAGTAACTATCAAAATATGATTTTTTTTAAAAAGACGAAACAAAACTTTCAAATAATCATTCAGAGTAATTCAGGACTTGAGGAAGGCTTCATATATATCATTGGCAATTATCAATCAACAAATCATTACTACATTACAACTGATTAGTATTACTCAATGGTTTAACCTCACTTTCCCCACATTTGATTGTTTTGTTAAAGGATTAGGAAGTTAGTAGACCGTGGGTGTAGGGCTATAGTCTGTTTTAATTAATTAGTATCACTGGGGTAAACTTCTCACTCTAATTATTAATACTGGTAAACACTTCCCACTATCAGTAGATTGGGCAAATTATGAAATCAGTTTACTAATAAATTTAGATTGTTAGCTATTTTGATGTATTAATAAATTTGAAATAAACCAAATATATATAGCTCCTCTGCATCACAAATGGTCATAAGATGTAAGATGGCGCCCATGTGAGGCTGCACGTGTTTATGCTCTGTGATGTTTTTTGTTATTTATGTGTGTATGGGATCAGTGGACATACAGTTTTTTGCAATCGCTTTGGTGCAACTTTTTGGATTCTGAATTTGGAAATATATGTGTGTTTATTTATTTGGATTATACAGTTACGACAGGTTTTCTACACCATTCTATGGTTATCATCAGGAATTTATTTGAATGCAATCTCATCTCTATTACCCAGCTGTGAAATTTTTTCCAGTTCATAATGTTATCCCTTTGTTTAAAGTCAATCAACCGGAGAGACATCTGGTTGAAACAAAGAGAGGTGTCAGGGCTGGGAAAAATAAGCAGAGATCAATTAGGACTATAACCACAGTGAAACAAGATAGACTCATAAAACACAACAGAGGAGTGAACCCTAATAACTTAACACCAATTAACACTGGCCATAAGATAAATAAACCTAACAAAAATACTCGTTTATGTGTTCTAAACTGTAGATCAGTGAGAAATAAAGCCATAAAACTAAATGAATTTATCATTGAAAATAAACTGGATATATTTGCTCTAACTGAAACTTGGTTAACTGATTCTAATGATCAGACTGCATTGGCTGAACTTGTACCTACAGGATATTCAATACCTAGTGTGCCGAGAAATAAAAGAGGAGGGGGTGTTGCACTTATCTTCAAATCATCGATTAAATCGACTAAACCTAGATTGGAAAAATTCAAATGTTTTGAGTGTTTAGACTCCCTTGTTAGTATCAAACAGAAAAATCCGCGCCTTATAATTATTTATCGCCCACCGGGCAAATCTGCTGAACTATTTTTCAATGAATTTCAAACATTCCTAGAAGATGTATCTCATAGTAATTCCGAACTTGTTATCACTGGAGATTTTAACTTCCATTACGATAAAGATAATGATAAATCGTCTTCAAGATTAAAAAATATTTTGGACACCCATTCACTTTATCAACATGCGAAAATTAAAACCCATAAACGGGGTCACATACTGGACCTCGTTATATCAAGAGAGTCCGAGACATCAATTGGAAAGCTTACAGTCCAGGATCACATTCTTTCAGATCACTTTCCCGTATTTTCTGATCTTGAAATTGAACCGACTAACTTCCCAGTGCAATCACTACAAGTACGAAACTTAAAAAACTTTGACAAAAACGTGTTTCTCTCTGAACTAGAAATAACTCAGTTCCAGGACATTGTAGATCTAGATAATGTTAACATTAAGGCCATACAATTCATTGAATTACTACAAAGTGTTCTTGATAAACTTTATCCTGCAAAAACTAAGAATATCAGAATACGACCGATTTCTGAATGGTTCAATGATGATGTACTACAAGCCAAAAGATCCAGAAATAAAGCAGAGCGACGCTGGAGGAAAACCAAGCTTCATGTACATCAAGAAATTTACCAACAAGAAAAGCACAATTTCACACGAATTATAAAAAAAGCTAAACAGTCCTACTACTCTGATAAAATACATAACAGTAGTAATAAGGCCAAGGAGATATTTCGTGTTTCTAATTCATTATCAAACCATAACTATGGAGCAACAATTCTGCCTAATTCTGACAATGATCAACAACTTGCTGATAAGTTTTCGTCATAATTTCTGACAAAAATATCCACAATTCGAGACAACCTTTCATCAAAATTGGAAGAAGTTGAAGTAACCTCTGTAGCATCACCATTGTCTTTTCCTCCTTCACTCAATTTCTTTAATAATGTCAGTGAATCCGAATTATCAAAGTTAATTTTAAGCTGTTCCTCAAAATCGTGTCCATTAGATCCAATTCCGACCACGTTATTGAAGGATTGTCTACCATCATTAATCAATGTCATCGCCAACATTATAAACTCTGCAATTCAGGAAAATGTTTTTCCAGATATATTTAAGGCAGCAATAATATTTCCACTTATTAAGAAGAAACGTTAGACCCCGAAATTTAGAAAATTATAGGCCCGTGTCAAACTTAAGTTTTGTATCTAAAGTCCTGGAACGTATAATTTCGAAACAAATATCATCACATATAGGGGATCACAATTTACTAGAATCTTTTCAAAGTGCATACAGGAAGAATCACAGCACGGAAACAGCATTACTAAGAGTTCATAATGATATTCTCACATCTATGGATAACCACAGCTGTGTTTTACCGATACTGTAAGACCTATCAGCCGCTTTCGACACAGTGGATCACCATATTCTGCTAGATCGACTTGGAGTGGACTTTGGAATTAAAGATGATGCCCTGCAACTCATCCAATCATACATCAGCAAGAGAACACAAAGGGTTGTGGTTGGCAACAGCTCATCCGCCGAATCACTGCTTCAATTCGGAGTTCCGCAAGGGTCAGTACTGGGGCCGATATTGTTCAGTCTGTATACATCCCCTCTCGGCGCTTTGGTTCGCAAATTCGGACTTGAATTTCACTTATACGCTGACGACACCCAACTGTATATATCCTTCAAGCCATCAGACCCGGACAGTTTTAATCTATCCAAGTTCAACATTGAAAAATGTATAGAGGATATAAAACTCTGGATGTCACAGAATTTCCTTAAACTCAATGATGAGAAAACAGAGTACTTGGTAATTGGTTCAAAACACAACCTCTCTAAGCTAGATGATGATCTATCCATCCGTGTTGGTGAGACATCCATCACTAATTCTACTGCAGCCCGAAACATTGGTGCAATCTTCGATTCTAACATGAATATGGAGTCCCAAATTAACAATGTGTGTAAAGTAGGCTACTTCCACTTGAGAAACATTGCCAAAATTAGGAAGTTTATAACAATAGATGCAACAAAAACACTTATACAAGCCCTAGTAATTTCTAGACTAGATAATTTCAATTCACTGCTGTTAATTGTTCCGAATAAATCGCTGGACAGACTACAAAAATTACAAAATTTAGCTGCTCGTCTCATCTCAGGTTGTTCTAGATATGACCATATAACTCCAATACTGTTTAATCTCCACTGGCCCCCAATTACTTATAGAATTGAATACAAAATTCTGCTCTTCACCTACAAGTGTTTAAATGACCTAGCACCACTATACCTCTCGCAACTATTGTGTTTGTACAAGCCATCTCGTCAACTTCGCTCAAGTAACGATAACTTCTTGCTAATCGAAAGAAATGCAAAACAAGTATTGGTTGGGGAAAAGTCTTTCTCAATAAAGGCACCTAAATTGTGGAACAAATTACCACTTAACCTAAGGAACTGTGCATCACTTTCAACTTTTAAAGCAAATCTCAAGACGTTTTTATTTACCAAAGCTTTTTATTAAATGTGATACGATGTTGTTTTCATATTTGTTTTCTACTATTTACGTGTACTTTTATTTGTATGTATTGTATCTTCCTTTTTAAGTTTGTAAAGAGCATCTGGGCACTCTATAGGTGAAAGATGCGCTATATAAATACATCATAATAATAATAATAATAATAATTATTCCAAAATGGCCCCAGACTTTGTTAAAAACTGACCCATCTGTCACTCTCTCCATCAAGCGTGCCTGTGCCCTTGCCCTGATTCGAATATGTGACGTAGAAGATATCTGGTTTTATGCCACAGAAGAATCCGAATCGGAAGAACAGCAATCAACCAGTTTCCCGAGTATTTTACAGAGCAGTGGATCGATGGTGACTGAGAAACCTGGAACAACAAATCATTTGGAAGGTTGGCACTGTAAACTCAAGAAGCTTGGTCCGGGCCATCAAAATATAAACAAGTTCTAGACTTGATTAAGATTGAATGGGAAGATGTAGAACTATCAGGCAAATAGAAACTGGGAGCAGACTTGTTCCCAAAAGAAGAAAGTAGCGCCGCCTTGATGAGAGAACAGTAGAAGAGAAGATTTTATTAATAACTGGTGCCAAGACCCCTTTTGAATACCTCAACACTGTTATGAATTTTGTTGGACTGTGAATTGTCATGCTTATCAAACTGTTTATAAATATTTATACTATAAAAATGTATACAGACTATTCATTAAATCCCCTTAAATCCCCTTTGTTGGTTAATTAGTCTTGGCCGGGTGGACATAGACTCTAAACAATAGATGTGTGGAAAGTGAGGTGGCCCCTACTCAATGACATGTAAGGGGATTGAACAGTTATCCAGTTGGACAAGGAGAAAAATAACTAAATTTCACTGAGAATTTTACGTAAAAAGAAATGATTAAGAATACAGTACTTTTACGAAACATCAAAATAATTGTGTTTTAAAATGTTTTATTGGTATTTTGATCTTTACATTACAATTTATAAACTCATTTTTGTGAAAATATCAATTCTGATCAAAATCATATATTTTGACTAGTTTTGTCTGTAGCTCAATATTAGACTTTGTGCATTTAGACTCATTTTGCTATCACAGGTGACTTGTTAAATTTACTCACTTTATTGTTTAATTTATATTTAGCTCCCGCTAAACAGTTCATCATAACACCTGTAGGAGACCAACTAAATTTATAATGTAATGGTACATTGGAACATTCCGGTGCTGGTAATCCTCCACACCATGAAATATATGAAGTAATCTGAAACAAATATTCCAGTGATAATGTACAGGTAATAGAACACGACATATCTATATTTGATTGTAAAAGTAAATATTGTAATATTAAACTAGACCTCCGTAGCAGGAATGACGGGTTTCAGTGGTGTCACGTTACCTTTGAACTTTCGGTACCATGTTACCCATGAACTCAGATCACTTCCAGTACAAATTGAACCGATAAAAAGATTTCCACATAACCATTGTACACAACAAATAAAATAGAAACAACCAAATCCAGCAATATCAATCCATTTTATACATGTGTTATATGTACGTGATCCTGACAAAATTACATTACTTCCGGTGATAATGAAAATGTTCAATTAGTTGTATCAGATATGGCATGAGGCATCATATGGGGAAAATTTTACGTAAATCGAATAATAATTGCCACCTTTATAGACCAAAAACCTTGAAAAGTGACTTGTAGAAAATCGTCTATTTCTCGGCAACCGTACAAGTTAAAAAAAATATTTTGGTATCTATATGATCATATCATTATTTTAAAAACATTACAAATCAGACTGTTTTTGCCAAATTGACGTTACTTCCGGTGGTAGTTAAAATCTTTAATTGCTTGTATGGAATCGTAAATGGCATCAGGTATCACACAGTGAAAATTTCATGAAAATCGAATAATAATTAACAATTTTATGGACCAAAAAACTTGAAAAGTGACCTGTTCAAAATCGTCTTTTTCTGCGCAACTGAACAAGTTAGAAACCATTTTGTGATATCTATATGATCGTATGGGTTCATTCTATTAGTTGATTGGAATCAATTATCAACATTTTAAACAAATAACAAATATAACTCATTTGAAAAAAATATTTGTTTCGAAGTCTATAAATAAAGTTTTTGCCCAATTTACGTCATTTCCGGTGACATTGAAAATGTTAAATTTGTTTGACCTAGTTATAATTGACATTGCGCATCAAATGGTGGCACTTTTATGAAAATCCAATAATAATTGACTCTTTTACAGGGAAACTAGTGTAAAAAGTGACGCATGCCAAAATGCCCATTTCTCGACAACTAACTTATTTTCTCATACTTTCTCTTCGTATGCATTATTACTACAAGTTAATGGAAGTTGTGAAGAAATATTTTAAAATATGAAACGCCTGAATAGGTTGTGAATAGCTGATTTTTTCACCCTTTTTCGCCTTTAAATCGAAATGACCCGAAATTAAAAAAAACGGAGTGCAATGATTTCTGTGCCTTTACAGGGCACAACCTCTCAGTCATACCATTTTTTAAAAAAATAATATTTGCTTTCAAAAAGTGGTACCGAACTGTCAAAATTGTAGTTTTTGCTAAATTTACGTCACTTCCGTTGCCGAAAGGCAACTTTACCGGGAACGAAAAAAATGACATTTTAGACCACGGAGCATATGAATTTTGTTTTATATAAATCGAACAATAAATAATTAATCTAGGGCCGAAAAACTGAATTAGCCAATGGATAGGACCCAAGGAAAAATACGGTGACAAAAATAATATTTGGCAATTTTTACCAAATCAGATGACACTTCAACCCTTGGTAAATACCACATCAACATTTTCATTAATCAAAAAAAAAAAAAAATCGTAAAAATTTAAATTTTCAAAATTTGGCGCCTCATATCTCCGAAGATTCGTCGAAAACAAAAAATGGAAAGAACTGTAGCTATGTGCCTTGTCTCCGGCTACGTCGAAATGTACCAAATATGACAATCCGACAATAATTGATTATAATACGGTGATTTTGGACATTTCGCATTGTCGATGCGTCAAGTAGTTTCTGAGCTATGATCCGATAGAAAAATAATAATAATAACTAGACCTGTGTAGCAGGAATGACGGGTTTCACTGATGCTATGTTACCTTTGAACTTATGTCACTTTCGGTGCCACGTTACCCGTGAACTCATTTCACTTCCAGTACAAATGGAACCGATAAACAGATTTCAACATAAACATTACACACATCAAATAAAATGGAAGCAGAATCAACCAAATCCAGCAATATCAATTCATTTTATGCAGGTGTTACATGTAATTGACCGTGAAATAATTACAGTACTTCCGATGTAAATGTTCAATTAGTTTTATGAAATCAGAAATGGCATAAGGCATCACACGGTGAAAAATTTATGTAAATCGAATAATAATTATAGTTGCTGAGAAATAGGCAAAGTGGAAAAAAATAATAATAAATAATAACTAGATCTGCTACTGTCCCATGCAGATATGAAAGATTTCATATTCACAGTCACTTCCTGTCACATGTCATGGGTCATATAAATAATCCGAAAAAGAAAAAAATAAATCATTAAAATCGGTCACAATCTAGCGAAATTAATCTGATTTTTCACTCGTAAACAACTTTGTCGGCACGAAAAACATCAAAGTCAAAATTTGAATTTTTGAAATATTCAAATACCAAAAATTCGACCCGTATCCCGTATTTCAGACATAGGAGAGGCTTTGAATATATTATGCGCTATTGTGTTTGTTTACCAGTCCGTAAATATCGATTTTTCACTTCAAAATGGCGACCATCAGTTGTCCTAAATCAAAATTCTGCTCAGAACGTTTTTTAGGCTTTCCTTCAAGGATTCAGAAAATGTAACTCCCATGTCTGTAAGTGCAATATCGAAAAAGTTCTATTGTTTTTTCACGTTTCAAGATGATGGCACATCCGGTTGGATCGACAAACTTCATACTTTGTGTACGAATCAGTTATTACATGTCTAGTATCGAAAAAATATTAGGTCATTCTGACATTTATTTCGACGATTTTTTTCGAAAAATTTGATTCTTAATTTCACCATGGGGAGATAATTTAGAAAATTTCAAAAGTCATGTTTCAAGTCGCATCAGTAATGTCTACTTACATACTAAACTTCATGAAAATCGAACAACTATTAAAGAAGTTGTCAAGTTGGTCTCAACTTCCGGTTCGGAATCACAGCGACAAATTTTCGAATATTACAAAACTTTTAAAAATAAGCTCCCCCCTGACCAGCTTAATCGTTCGCAATAAACGTTTGCCCCTTAAAATCGGCAAATTGCTGATTTTAAGTGAGAAACATTACAACCGGGCGAAATTTTCTGTCTTATCTTTTACAGTACCCTTGATTACCAACCGATTATTACAAAACTTTAAAAATAAAAGAGAAAGAGAGGAACGCAGCTTAACGTCCATTCTACACAAACGAGGTCATTTCGGGACTAACATATGTCTTTTAATTTTATTTAAAAAATTCCCTTGCGCGTACGGGTTTTTAGCCGTGGGAGGAAACGAAGGACACGGAGAAAACCCACGAGGTAGGACACCATACCCCATGTCACGTGCAACCTGGAAATCGAAACGACGCCGATTGACTCAAATGACAGACGTTACGATACAGCGCGCACATGCTAACCATTCAGCCATTCAGCCTCCCTAAAATCGGGAAATTGGTGACTTATAGCAAGAAACATTTCAACCGGGCGAAATTTTCTGTTTTAACAGTTTAATTTGCACGGTGCTTTAATTACCAAGCGATTATTACAAAACTTTTGAATATAAGCTCCAACTGACCAGCTTAATCGTATGCAATAAACGTTTGGCCTGAATTGAAAGTTCAATTTCAATTCATATGAGAGGAGGCTAACCAGAAAAGTAAAATAGATCACAAAATCACGAAGTAACACAGCTGTCAAGGTCAATTTTTTCATCAGTTGTTTTCGGTGATTTTGGATTCGCAAAACGTTTTGAAAATATATTGATTCCAAGGCCACCACCCATTTTTAAAAGGAGGCTAACCAGAAATGTATTGATTTCCCAGATTTGAGACGAAATCGCGAAACTGCGATCTATTTGATTATTTTCAAGCTGTTAATCGGGGTTATTCACGTGAAAACAATTTTGAAATTTGCAAATACCAAAAAATTGACAATGAGTCAGGCTATCCCAAATGTATTAATTTCAAAGATAGGAAACGAATTCAACAAACTACGGTCTATTCTGATAATTTACATGCCCGTTAATGTCCATTTTTCACTATTTCTGATATTGAATTCAATATGGTGACTAACCATTGACTTAAATCAAAATTCTACTGCCAACATTTTCTAGCCATCCCTTCAAGGATTCAGAAAATATAACCCCCGTGTCTTTATGTAAAATAGCAAAATGGCGTTTGAGGTTTTTACATTTCAAGATGGTGGCACTTCCGGATTGAGCTACAAATCAGTGGTCTCGTAGCTAGTACCTAAAAAAAATTCAAGATGATCTGACCTATATTTCGTCGATTACCTAAAAAAAAAATTCAAGATGATCTGACCTATATTTCGTCGATTTTTTTGAAAATTTCGATCCTCAATTTCTCCAAAGGGGAGATAATTTACAAAATTTCTAAAGTCATTTTTCAAGTCGTGTCATTAAGGTCTACTTACATATTAAATTTCATGAAAATCGTACAACTACTAAAGAAGTTGTCGAGTTGGTCTAAACTTCCGGTTCGAAATCACAGCAACGAATTTACGAAATTCGAAAATCCGAAATTGCAGATTTGAAGTAAATGTTTCAAGGTACTCATAGAAAAAGAATTAATTAAATAGGTCAAATAGTCACAAAGTTACAGCATTGTAGGTCAAATGCATTCGTTCGTAAAATTCGGTGATTTCGGATTCGTAAAACGTTTTGAAAATATATTTAATCAAGTATCGCACCCCATTTTATTTTTTTTTTTTTGGGGGGGGAGGGTCAAAGTTTGCAGAAAGAATCTATAGTTAGATTCTGAGAAATCCGATTTGCAAAAAATACACACAAAAAAAGAATAATAACTAGATCTACAGATATGAAAGCTTTCATATTTACAGTCACTTCCTGTCACATGTCATGGGTCATATAAATAATCCGAACAAGAAATAACAAATCATTAAAATCGGTCACAATCTAGCCAAATTAATGTGATTTTTCACTCGTAAACAACTTTGTCGGCACGAAAAACATCAAAGGCGAAATTCGAATTTTTGAAATTTGACCCGTATGCCGGCTATCCTGAAATGTATTAAATTTTAGGCATAGGAGACGCATTGAACATACTATGCCCTATTGTGTTTGTTTACAAGTCCGTAAATGTTGATTTTTCACTATGTTATATATTCACTTCAAAATGGCGACCATCAGCTGACCTAAATCAAAATTTTGCTCTGAACGTTTTTTGGTTTTCCTTCAAGGATTCAGAAACTGTAACTTCCATATCTGTAAGTGCAATATCGCAAAAGTTCTATTGTTTTTTCACGTTTCAAGATGGTGGCACTTCTGGTTCGATCGACAAACTCCATGTTTTGTGTACGAATCAGTAATTACCTGTCTAGTATCGAAAAAATAAATTAGGTCATTCTGACCTTTATTTCGACGATTTTTTTGAAAAATTTGATTCTTAATTTGACCAAGGCAAGATAATTTAGAAAATTTTAAAAGTCATTTGTCAAGTCGCATCGGTATGTGTACTTACATACTAAATTTCATGAAAATCGTACAACTATTAAAGAAGTTGTCAAGGTGGTCTCAACTTCCGGTTCGAAATCACAGCGACGAATTTTCGAATATTACAAAACTTTTAAAAATGAAATCCTCCTGACCAGCTTAATCGTTCGCAATAAACGTTCGCCCCTTAAAATCGGCAAATTGCTGATTTTAAAGGTAGAAACATTACAACCGGGCGAAATTTTCTGTTTTATCACTTTTACAGTACCATTGATTACCAACCGATTATTACAAAACTTTAAAAATAAAAGAGAAAGAGAGAAATGCGATTTAACGCCCATTCGACACAAACGGGGCCATTTCGGGACTAACATATGTCTCTTAATTTTATTTTAAAATTTCCCTTGCGCGTACGGGTCTTTAGTCATGGGAGGAAACCGAAGGACACGGAGAAAACCCACGAGGTTGGACACCATACTCCATATCACCTGCAACCTGGAAATCGAAACGACGCCGGTTGACTCAATGCCAGACGTTACGAAACAGCACCCGTATGCTAACCATTCAGCCTCCCTAAAATCGGGAAATTGCTGACTTATAGCAAGAGACATTTCAACCGGGCGAAATTTTCTGCTTTAACAGTTTAATTTGTACGTTACTTTAATTACCAACCGATTATTACAAAACTTTTGAAAATAAGCTCCAATTGACCAGCTTAATCGTATGCAATAAACGTTTGGCCTGAATTGAAAGTTCTGTACGGAGAAAGTTCATCTCGATTTTCCGGCGTGGTTCCCCCTTGTCTGTGAGGCAAAGCGGAGGGCCTGACAAAGACAGTTGTGTAGTTGTTCGGATGGGACGAAAAACCAAGGTCCCGTGTACACATTGGAGTGCAAGTTAAAGATCCCTTAGCAGTTGGAATTCGATACTGTTGAATAAGCGCTGTACGATGACTAAATGTGCAGGTTGCAGCCACCCACGCTGCATGCTTTGCTTAACGGTGAAAGGTTGCCGTTTTCAATTTTCGATCCTTTTATTCTTCTACTCCTGATATTTTGGACTGTTGGCCGAAGTTTTCATATAAAAGACTACCGATAAGACTCTTTGTAAAAGAAGTTCCCCAAAAATATTATGTTGACTTTAAGAGAAAGGGACCTTTAAAAATGCTCCAAATCGTAAAAATACTTTTTGGATTTTCGATCTCTTTTTTTCTGCTAACCCTGATATTTAACCCTGATACAATGATTTCACACAATAGACTAGCTATTAGACTCTCGATTCACAAGAGTTTCACCACCCTCCCTTCATATTAACCGAAGTTATCCTGCCCTAATGTATCAACAAATTAGCATGCTTATCTCTGCTTACCCTAAGCAGAAAATGCTCATCTTTGTACTCAATCACGACATTGACCTAGTGAACGTCTACACCACGATTGAATATTCTAGCTCAATTAGAAGGAGAGTTATTGTGTTTCAAAGTCTCGGCCCTTCAAATTTCTACTACTTTCCATATTCACTTCAAAATGGCAACCACCAGTTGACCTAAATCAAAATTCTGCTCCGTGCGTTTTTGGGCCATCCTTCAAGGATTCAGAAAATATAAATCCCGTGTCTGTAAGTAAAATAGCAAAAAAGACATAGGGATTTTTCACGTTTAAAGATGGTGTCACTTCCGGTTCAATCGAGAAACTTCATATTTTGTGTAAAAATCAGTAATTACTTATCTAGTATCAAAAAAAAATCAGGTCATTCTGACCTATGTTTCGATGATTTATTTTGTGTACGAATCAGTAATTCCTTGTCTAGTATCGAAAAAAAAAAATTAGGTCATTCTGACCTATATTTCGACGATTTTTTTGAAAACTTTGATCCTTAATTTCAACAAGGGGAGATAATTTAGAAAATTTCTAATTATATTTTTGAAGTCACATCGGTAAGATCTACTTATATACTAAATTTTATAAAAATCGTACAACTTTTAAAGAAGTTGTCAAATTGGTCTAAACTTCCGGATCGAAATCACATATGTAATATGTAATATGAAAAGTTAACTTGATCTGCTACTGTCCCATGCAGATATGAAAGCTTTCATATTCTTCGCCACGTGTCATCGATTGTATCAAGTATCCTAAATAAAAGGATAAGACGAAAAAATTATCAAAATTGGTCAAAAACTCGCGAATTACAAGTCTAAATATAGTATGAAACATTGCACCCAGGCATAACAATAATCTGAAAACTAAAGGGAAATAACTAAAACTTGTATTACTGTAATGAGACGGATGAGAAAATGAAATGAAAATGGCGGGAAAGAACTAAAAATGACAGGTTGGACAAGCGACCTTACTCCTTGCCACGTACAACAGGACATTCGAAAGATTTTTTTTAGGCATTCCTTCAAGGATTCCGAAAATGTAACTCCCATGTCTGTAAGTAAAATATCGCAAAAGCCTTAATAATTTTTCACGTTTCAAGATGGCGGCACTTCCGGTTCAAGTCACAAACTCAATATTTGGTGTACGAATCAGTATTTACTTATCTAGTATCTAAATAAAAAATCAGGTCATTCTGACCTATATTTCTTCGATTTTTTTTAAAACTTTGATCCTTAATTTCACCAAGGGGAGATAATTAAAAACATTTCTAAGGACATCTTTAAAGTTGCATCAGTAGGATCTACTTACATACTAAATTTCATGAAAATCGTACAAGTATTAAATAAGTTGTCAAGTTGATCTCAACTTCCGGTTCGAAATCACAGCGATGAATTTCGAAATTCCAAAATCTGAAACTGCAGTTGAAAATGACTTTTGTCAAGGTACTCACAGAAAAAAGGAATTAGTAAAATAGGTTAAATACTTACAGAGTTACAGTAATGCAGGCCAAATTCATTCGTTCGTAAAATTCGGTGATTCGAATGCTTAAAACGTTTTGAAAATATATTTAATCAATACTCACCACCCATTTTTGGGAGGTAGGTCAAAGTTTCAGAAACATCCTTTGGTTAGATTCTGAGAAATCCGATTTGCAGGAAACACGTCTTGACTTTACGAGAAAGACCTCTAAACATGCTCCAAATTGTAAAAATACGACTTTTTGGATTTTCAATCTCTTTTTTTCGACTACCACGGACATTTAAAAAAAAATGATACAATGATTTCACACAACAGGCTAGCTATTAGACTCTTGATTGACAAGATTTTCATCGCCCTACCTTTATTATAACCAAAGTTATCGTGCCCTAAAGAATCAACAAATCGGCGTGCTTATCTCAGCTTACCCTAAGCAGAAAATGCTTATCTTTGAACCCTTAATGTAGACAGTGACCTAGTGACCGTCTACACCAAGTTTGAACATTCTAGCTCAATTAAAAGGAGAGTTATTGTTTTCCAAATTCTCGGCCCTTCAAATTGCTTCTATTTTTCTTTTTCACTTCAAAATGGCGACCATCAATTGACCTAAATCAAAATTCTACTTCCTACGTTTTTAGGTATTTTTCACGTTTCAAGATGGTGGCACTTCCGGTTTTATAGACAAACGCCATATTTTGTGTAGGAATCAGTAATTACTTGCCTAGTTTCGATTTTTTTTTAGGACATTGTGACCTAAATTTGGATGATTTTTTTGAAAACTTTGATCCTTAATTTCACCAATGGGAGATAATTGAAGTCGCATTGGTAAGATCTACTAATATTCTAAATTTCACGAAAATCGCATAACTATTAAAGAAGTTGTCAAATTGGTAATAACTTCCGGTTCGAAATGATAGCGACGAATATTCGAAATTCCAAAATCCAAAATTGCAGATTTGAAGTAAAGAAAAAAGAATTAGTAAAATAGGTCAAATAGTCACAAAGTTACAGGGGGGAGAGGGAGAGAGAAATGTGGTTTAACGTCCACTCAACACAAACTAGGTCATTTCGGGACTAACATATGGTTCAATTTCATTTCAATAATTCGCTTGCGCGTAGGGGTTTTTAGCACTGGGAGGAAACCGATGTGCCTGGAGGTTGAGAAGGCACCCCTATCTCCATGCCACAAAAGCTCACGCCATGGCTCGAAACCACAGCCGCAAGCCAGAGGTGACCGGCCAGCTAGAGGTCGAAGCGCAGCACTCTAGACCACTAGGCCACCCCCCCCCCCCACAAAGTTACAGCATTGTAGGTCAAATGTATTCGTTCGTAAAATTGGGTGATTTCGGATTCGTAAAACGTTTTCAAAATATATTTAATCAAGGTTCGCACCCCATTTTTTTTTTGTGGGGGGGGGGGGTAGGTCAAAGTTTCAGAAAGATCCTATGGTTAGATTCCGAGAAATCCGATTTGCACAAAATACACTCAAAAAAAAAAAAGATAGGCTGGCACTGCCAGGCAGGATACGCCCACATTTTCGAGAGATGGATAGAGAACAAACAATACCGAAAGTGATTTTTCGGTGGTGTGATGGTGTGACGGTACACAACCTAGAAATGTGACTTTTCGTCAAAATCAGATAAGAATTGTGACCTGTACAGAGTCAACAACCATGATATACCATATCTTTACACTATTCGCGTACAAACGGCGACCATTTCGTCCGGCTATTTTTGTACCATTTTCACGAAATTCGAATAATTCAGGAAGTTACGATCCGATATGCGCAAATACCGAAAGGAACCAAGATCTTTGGGTTATAACCATGCATTTCAAGTTTCATCAAAATCGAATTAAAACTGTGACCTTTACAGGGTCCACAACCTTGATATACCATTTTTTAACAGTATTCACGTACAAACGGTGGCCATTTTGTATGGCAATTTTGGTCTGATTTTCCCGAAATTCGAACTCAACCTTCCTTACGGTGTAATGGTAATATAATCAAACGTTTTTTTAAATCGGATAATAATTGTGACCTCCAAGCTAAAAAAAAGGCGATTTTGCGTATAATCAGGGTCCATAATTCAGGAAGTTACGACCCGTTATGCGCAAATATCGAAAAGAAGCAAGATCTTTGGGTTTTAACCTTGAATTTCAAGTTTCATCACAATCGAATCAAAATTGTGACCTCCACAGGGTCCACAACCTTGATATACCATTTTTTAACAGTATTCGCGTACAAACGGCGGCCATTTTGTATGGCAATTTTCGTCCGATTTTACCGAAATTCGAACTCAACCTTCCTTAGGGTGTAACGGTGATATAATCAAACGTTTTTTTTAAATCGAATAATAATTGTGACCTCCAAGCTAAAAAAAAAGGCGATTTTGCGTATAATCAGGGGCCATAATTCAGGAAGTTACGATCCGATATGCGCAAATATCGAAAGGAAGTGAGATCTTTGGGTTATAACCATGAATTTCAAGTTTCATCAAAATCGAATCAAAATTGTGACCTCCACAGGGTCCACAACCTTGATATACCATTTTTTAACAGTATTCGCGTACTAACGGCGGCCATTTTGTATGGCAATTTTCGTCCGATTTTCCCGAAATTCGAACTCAACCTTCCTTAGGGTGTAACGGTGATATAATCAAACGGTTTTTTACATCGAATAATAATTGTGACCTCCAGAGGGACCACAAGCTAAAAAGGGTGATTTTTCGGACAATCAGGGGCCATAATTCAGGAAATTACATTCCGATAGCCGCAAATATCGAAAGGAACCAAGATCTTTGGGTTACAAACATGCATGTCAAGTTTCATCAAAATCGGTTCAAAATTGTGACCTCTATAGGGTCCACAAGCTAAAAACGTGATTTTTCGTACAATCAGGGGCCATAATCCATGAAGTTTTGATCCGATACATGCCAATATCGAAAGGAACCGAGATCTTTTGGGGATAAACCTATATTTCAAGTTTTGTCAAAATCGGATAAGAATTGTGACCTGTAGAGAGTCCACAAACAAATTGTGGACGGACAGGGGCGACGACATAATACGTCCACATGAAAATGTGGGCGTATAAAAATAATAATAACTAGACCTGCAGACCTGCAGAGCTGAATCGGCTTTCAGGAATCAGACAGGAAGTGCGTCATACAATAGCCGATCCATCGAGCTACCAAACGATACTGTATTTGTTATGATTCAGTGACACCCTCGAGCTACCAAACGATACTGTAGTTGTTATGATTCAGTGACACCCTCTATCAGATTTGTAAGTAATATTTGCTTGCGAATACACCGGTCAAAATTGTAAAATCTGGCAAAATTACTTCACTTCCGGTGCCAAAAGAAATCATTATCGGTAACAAATAAGTTGAGAATTCGCAATTGAGAATTGTTTTATACACATCAGGCAATAAATAATAAACTTGGAACCCATAAACTGAAATTAAAAAGGAAAAAGAAAATGGGAGACAAAATATATCTCAAATTATCCGGCACTACCGAGATGAGAGAAATGGGGTTTAACGTCGACTAGGCACAAACTATGTCATTTCGGGACTAGCATGGTTTAATTCTATATCAATAATTCTTGTGAAAAATATCATCAAAAAATATTCATAAATAAAAAAGGTTTTCGCAAAAGAATTAATTTTTTTCAACATATCGGACATTTTTTCGACTACTTCCGGTTTTACGATCGTTGTTGTGATAGCTTTACGATGTTCTTTGGATACTTAACATTACGTACCAGAAGTGTCAGAAACATCCATTGAGTAGTTTTGGAAAAAAAAAGATAAATTAAAGAGAGTTTCCAAAAATTTAACCAAGTGTCTTACCTTAAATCGGTATTCAAAGGTTGCATTTTTCATATACTTGGCTATGTGAAAACTTAACTGCACACTTAAATTATGGAATACTCACATTTGCCAAAAAGCATGAATTTTAAATTCATGGAATACTCTCCACTGCCAAAAATCACGAATTTCTAACATTGCAAGCAAGTTATACCCTCAAGAGCATTACCATACTCTATTAAATTCTTAGTGTACATCACCAGGAAAATGTTTGTCGAAATATTATAATGTAACCCATGAAAATAGTATGCTTATAATTTAGGATAAATTATGATAGTGTGCATCCTTTGCCGGAACAGCTGTTTTCATAGACATTTTTTAACAAATATATATATATTCAAATATTAGAGAAAAAACACTAAAAATTAAATTTTTGGCTAGTACTTTCATCGTTTAATTCGTGTCAGATAATAACCAAAACCAAGAATCACACCTTTCAACATTAACTTTTCAACATTTGTACAGAGGGGTGCCTTCCTTAAATAGCGTCATTTTCACTGGTATCATATGATGACGTCATGTAGACAAAAAACCTGGGATTATAATTTCAGGAGTAACTGTTATTGACTAAAATGAATTATTTTCACTCCAGAAGCAGCATTACCAGATATTGGTTACCAGTAAAACACATTTAGTTCAAATATTGCCTCTTTCAAAAAAAGCTCTCTATATAATGCTTTATACGTAGGCAAAACGTTCCGAATATGACCAACTAGGACTTTTGTCAATGTGTACACGGGACTTTGGAATCACGTCCATATTAACTACTCAAATATGCAACTGGTTCAAAAATTGATTTAATATTCAATGAAATATCGACAATTTTCTGAGTTCGTGCACGTTAAAGATTTGACGTCAATAATAGAGTTATTACAGACAGAGTCCATGTTTATACTACATCATACCTTCTATCACAGGTACAATATTCGTACTTCTGCACGATACTACTGCACGATACAAATGCAACCTCTAAAAAATTGGACATGCTTATAAACAGCGCGAGTCGTCGATTTGTGTCGAGATGATTACGGTCAGGGGCGTACATAACGATTTCGTTTAGGGGGGTGTTTAGCCAAAATGCGACCGACTGATGCACATACTCCCGCCCACACACCAGTGGTACTACAAACTGGGCAGTTCACTATAATCGTGAATATGATAGTACTGAGACAGTATAAGACAACTGAGGAGTAGAAGAATGATTTTAAAATGGAATCGAAAAATTTTCAGATATGTAACCGATAGTGCTGAGACAGTATAAGACAACTGAGGAGTAGAAGAATGATTTTAAAATGGAATCGAGCGCGGCAGGCGCGAACAAATTTCAGATATGTAACCGAGTAGAAGTGTGATGTTATAATGGAATCGCGAAAAAATTTCAGATATGTAACAAAGCTTTTAAATTTTTGGGACTGGGGTTGATAAGAAATGGAACAGAATCTTGAGGCTTATCTGTCACTTTCAGTTTTATGACTGTATATTTATCTCATTAATTCATTTAGTCGGAGACCGACTGTAGTGAGTACTTTTTTTGAGACCGACTATTATATTTTTTGGCATGATAGAAAACATTTCATAGAACAACATACTCACAACAGAATAAGAGTGACAAGCAGACATGGTTATTTTATACAATAGTTTTGTGTGAGGTATGCAATTTAGGCACACGGATTCACGCAAATTGACCGACTATTTTTCTCCCTTGGTGAAATTTTGTTGTTAGACCAACATACTCACAGCAGAATAAGAGTGACGTATGCAATTTAGGCTCACGGATTCAAGCAAATATAATAATATAGTATTTGGGATATACTCTGGCATTGTGTTTGAGACCGACTGCAATGACTGGTCCACCCCCCCCCCCCACACACACACAATCATCCCACATTTACGCCGGTGATTACGGTTATGAGGTAATTTTGACGAAGGAGAAACAATATTAATTCAAAGACTAACAATTACACACATAAATCAATTATTTCATATTCACTTCAAAATGGCGACCATCGGTTGACCTAAATCAAAATTCTGCTCTGAACGTTTTTTAGGCCTTCCTTCAAGGATTCAGAAAATATAACTCCCATGTCTGTAAGTGCAATATCGCAAAAGTTCTATTGATTTTTCACGTTTCAAGATGGTGACACTTCCGGTTCGATCGACAAACTCCATATTTAGTGTACGAATCAGTAATTTCTTGTCTAACCTATATTTTGACCTATATTTTGATGATTTTTTTAAAAAAAAAACTTTGATCCTTAATTTCACCAAGGGGAGATAATTTAGAAAAATTTAAAGTTATTTTTCTAGTCGCATCAATAAGCTCTACTTACATGCTAAATTTCATGAAAATCGTACAATTATTAAAGAAGTTGTCAACTTGGTCATAACTTCCGGTTCGAAATCACGGCGACGAATTTTCGAAATTAGAAAATCTGAAACTGCAGATTTGAAGTAACTGTCTCAAGGTACTCCAAGAAAAAAGATTTAGTAAAATAGGTTAAATAATCACAAAGTTACAGCACTGTAAGTCAAATGCATTCGCTCGTAAAATTTGGTGATTTCGGATTCCTAAAACGTTTTGAAAAAGGATTTAGTCAAATAGGTCAAATAGTCACAAAGTTACAACCTTGTAGGTTAAAGACCACATCAAATGATTTAGAAAATTTTTACGTACAGGTACTTAATAGTTACAAAATCCATTTTACGGCAAGTTCAAACTAATCTGATTAAAATTTATTCAGATATTTACGTTTTAGTATCCGACTGCCCAAAACGGTTTTCAAATTTTCAATTACAACCTTAATCCGGTTGATTGGCTGGTGACGTCACAGGCACTACACATAGTATACACATCATCTATACAATATACCACTGTCCGTGCAATATACACAAAGACAGTTGGCACGTGTGTATTAATTAGTCGGTCCAATAAAATTTTGACTGCCGTAATCATTAACGCGTAATTATTTACATGTAAGCTACATATCACTATATCAGTCAAAGCATTTTCAAAAGCCGGCCTTTCTCGTCTTGAGTTGTAATAGATTATATATTTGTGACAAGAATATTACCGAGTGTATTTCAAGATGCCATATTACCGTTGTGTTATTGAGAGTTGTAGAAATTTCAGCAAGGGGAAGGGGAATAATGTACCGGCGTCTCATAAATTTCCCAAGGATGAAATCGTACGGATAGAGTGGAATACGTCTGTAAGCAATTCAAGTCCTGATTGACAACCTACAGTCACAACAGTGATATGCAGTGAACATTTTACGAACGATTGCTTAGTTACCTATACACACCCAGCGTGTGTATTCATTAACGCCTGACTGATTCCTTAACCCCTCTAATTAAATAAAATAATTGACTACGGAATAATTTGTTTAGTAATACATTTTAATTCAAGATCCATTTTAAAATTTGTTTCATTATGTACGGCCGTTCTGTTTTCGCACGGCAGCGATTTTAATACACTCTACCATCGTGTACAGTCTTAAACGATTCGAGATACATTTTCGTCGGTATTGTGGTTCTAATTTAGAAGGGTAATTATCATTTTTTGTTACGCCGGCCAGATCAATTTGTAATCAGAATATCAAATACACTTGATCAAATGTAGAGAGAGAGAGAGAAATGGGGTTTAACGTCCACTCAACACAAACTAGGTCATTTCGGGATTAACATATGGTTTAATTTTATTTCAATAATTCGCTTGCGCGTAGGGGTCTTTAGCAGTGGGAGGAAACCGGAGTGCCCGGAGGAAACCCACGAGGTTGAGAAGGCGCCCCTATCTCCATGCCACATGCGCTCACACCAGGGATCGAAACCACAGCCGCAAGCTAGAGGTGACCAGTCAGCTAGAGGTCGAAGCGCGGCTCTCTAGATCACAATGCCATCCCAACCCCCCGATCAAATGTGGAGTTCCTGGTGCCTTTTGGTGAGTGATTAAACTGTCAATTTAATTGTAAAATACTTGTATTCTTTATAAAAAAAGTTAAATGATGTGAGACATTATGACCTTATCTTATCAAAAATATTATGTTGACTTAAAGGGAAAAGGACCTTTAAAAATGGCCCCAATCGTAAAAATACGACTTTTTGGATTTTCGATCTCTTTTTTCTGCTATCCATGATATTTAAAAAATAATGATACAATGATTTCCCAAAACAGGCGAGCTATCAGACTCCCGATTGGCAAGAGTTTCATCGCCCTCCCTTCATTATAACCGAAGTTATCGTGCCCTAAAAATCAACAAATCAGCATGCTTATCTCTGCTTACCCTAGGCAGCAAATGCTCATCTTTAAACTCAATCATGACATTGACCTAGTGAACCTCTACACCCAGATTGAATATTCTAGCTCAATTACAAGGTGAGTTATTGTGTTTCAAAGTCTCGGCCCTTCAAATTGTCACTTCTTTTTTTTTTAAACAATATTTTATTGAATGTTAGGATTGGGAAACAGGCAAAGCCCATATAATCCCTCTCCCCAAAATTATAACATGTAAACTAATAAAACAAGGGAAGTATGTACACTATTTACAATAAAATACATAAGTATAGCTATGTTTATAATCAATCAGTCAATTGCACATGCATCCAAAGTGGGCTAGTAATATTTGTATTTAAATAATAACAAAAAATAATTATATATACATACATATATATATATACAAATAAACACCACATACACACATATATACATACAATATACATATATATATATATACATACCTACGCACACATGTAAACATATAAATAATACTAAGCCTATTAAAAATTAAAATCGTTTTGTAATTTCTATGAAGTTATGAACTATTGAAAATATGGAGAAATTAGTAGCATATGTAAGTTCGGAAGATCCAGAAAGTAGTATTTTTATGTGTTTCTGCTGTGTTGGGAGAGTCTCAATTGTTATCCGTCGTTCATCCAAATACAGGGGGCAAACTAGTAGATAATGATAGCTGTCTTCAAACTGATGTCCACAATTACAAGAAGGATTTTGATGAATATATCTTAGAAATTTGTGTCCGTTTAAATCGCTCATATTACACTGAAAAAAAACTTGTGTTGAAACAACACAAACTTGTGTTGTTTTCAACACAAGTTGGGTGTTACTATTTAACAACACAAACTTGTGTTGAAACAACACAAACTTGTGTTAAATGCTGAAACAACACAAGACTTGTGTTAAAATTTGTCAAACAACACAAACTTGTGTGAAAATCTACACAATACATGTGTTGAAAGTTCTGAAACTTGTGTTGAAACTTGTGTTGAAACTTGTGTGAAAATCTACACAATACTTGTGTTGAAATTTCTGAAACTTGTGTTGAAACTTGTGTTGAAATTTCTGAAACTTGTGTTGAAATTTCTGAAACTTGTGTGGTTTCATATACAAACTTGTGTATAACCATCAACAGAAACTTGTGTTGTATTTCCCCCAATTTATATCCAGTATAGCAACCTTTCCCATGCAGCACCCCTCCTTTTGCTCTGTTTAACCGGCAAAGTTTGATAAATGAGGTAACAATATTTTTTTTTGTTAAATTATTATTTATTCATAAAATGATATTTGGAATGTTAACAGAAAAATAATATTAATAAAATTGTGTTAAATAATGACACCCCTCCCCCCCAATCACAAACTATAAAATAGCTATTTTTCTTTACCCATCAACAAGTACTAAGCATATAAAGACATAATCAAATAACACACTTTTATGGAATAACAATTACTATGGTTTATTTCACTGCGGCGTTTCAACAAGATTTCACAAGTCGTTATCAAGCATTATACTATGTTCCAATTACTAAATGCCATTCAAAGAGCATATAAAGACAGTATCCCTACCCCATACCCCAAAATATATAATTCAACTATATCTAAACTTAATAAGTACTACTAAGATAAATTATTCACTAAATTGAATTACTTTCAAGAAGTGAAAAGTGTTATAAGTCATATTACAAGTGATTAGTGAATAATCTAGAAATAACTAGCATACACATAAATTTAACAAAAGAAAAATGCACTATTTTACATGAGATAAAATGGTGTAGAACTCTTTCCTCAATAGGAAAACAAACTCCAAACAAAATGATTATTTTGTACATATAAGGAGCAAAGCATCAAGATTGCAGAATTGAAATATAAAAATATCAGAGACAATGGCAAATATTGAATAATATGTACAAAATATTTATATACAATTACAAATCATAAGCAATGGGAAACCACAGTGAGTATAAGGCATCGACCGAGAAATTTCATCTGGAGTTCCAAGCATAGTTCCTCCATGTCAGTAGTGTAGGACGTGGGAAGGGACAATATATAGTTGTTTGGATAGGACAAAAAACCTTGATCTAATGTACACATTGCCATGCATTTTAAAGAGAGATAGAAATGAGGTTAAGCGTCCACTTGACACAAACTGGGTCAAATGGGTACAAGCCTGGATCAAAGCCACCTCCACTGTGTTCACTTTAAAGAACCCTTGCAATTGACGTATTTGACTCAATGACAGACCTTCTGATCCAATGCGTGCCTGTTAACCATTCGACCCCCTGAGTTCCCTTTAATGAACCCTTGACAGTTGAAATATTTGATATAAGAGTAGACTGTAAGTCAGAATCACCCTAATAACACAGAAAAATGGGATATTAAACCTTAATTCGTTTCATAAGCAAGGAAAAGTCACCTTAATGTTGGTCAAGTTTTTTTTTGTAATTCTGGGTATATCCGATCTACATTTGGTTTCTAGATAATGCCTATTAAATACTTTTAGGATTTCCGACCAAATTCTAAGTGATTTATATGTCACTTTACTTTCTATATTATACATAAATTTCTAAAGAGGATTAAAATCTAATTGTGTTTTCGAAGAATATTTAATAACATTAAAAACAACAAATAAATATTTAAAAATTGGGTCAAATGCATTCTTTTCCAGAATTATAAAATAAATTGATGCTTGGTTTCTCTTGCTGTTATCATTCATTAAATTCTCCTCTGTGGGTGCTTCATCCTAAAAAATAAAAATTGGCAATAAGAGTACTTTCTATATGGTTCATAATGTTTAAATAAAAAATTTTTTTTGCCACATCAGGACTTAGTTTCTATTTTGTTTCAACTTTGCGTAACACTCATTATGTCTTGTCCAGTTACAGGCCCAGGCAAAATATAATGCTCAAATGAAATGGGTTCGAGTCAGAGAAAGAGAGAAATGGGGTTTAACATCCACTTGACACAAACTAGGTCATTTTGGGACCAACATACAGTTTAATTTCATTTCAATAATTCGCTTGCGCTGAGGGGTCATTAGGAGTGAGAAAAACCTGAGGACCCGCAGCTTTATGATACAGCGCGCATGTCCTAACCATTCGGCCATCCAACCGGCAATTCACCCCCACCCCCTTAGAAGTCAGAAAAAGGTCTTGAGATTTTGGACTGAAATTTTGCACGGTACCGCGCCCCTAAGGCATACTCTTGTAACAAATTCCAACTGCCAGAGGATCTTTTACATGCACGCCAATGTGTACACAGGACCATGTTTTTTTGTTCAATCTGAACGACTAGACGAATGTCCTTGTCAGGCCCTCCATCCTGAATTTTCTATGTCAACATTGGGAGCAAACCTGCAGCCTTAAAATACGCAGGCCAGTGTTTTACCCACCTCGACTCTCCACAAATAAGACAGTCATATGTGCACATACATGTATGTGTATACTTTTACTATACTAAATTGAATTTTATATTTCAAAATAATAAAGTGAAATGGAGGCTAATGTCACCTCCGCTCCAACCGGGCTATATTGTGCCAAACACATTTAATGGTGAGATTTCAAATTACCATAACAACAATCTTTTCTATTAGAATTGAACACTCACCCTCTAAAAACCGTTTTTTCAGCTCTTTCTTCTCCCATATTTGTTTTTTTTTTCTTATTTTATTATATGATGTTTTTATTTGCAATGGCATCTAATATGGAAACTGAAAAATATGAATATGTGACAAGTAATTAACTGTTTAAGATATCTTACCATATCTTACATACTGTGTGATATGAAATTGAAACTAAAATATCTACGGTATCCAAAACCATTTAAATCCTGAAGATTTTACATAAGCCGTGAAAATCTATTTTAATAACCCATGTTTGTCATTTGACTGGACTGTCACAGTAATTAGACGATAGCCATGTGGCTGAGTGAGTAAGGTGCTGGTTGCTATTCTGGAGGTGGCGGGTATGCTCACAGTTTTTCCTGAGAAAGTGCATTTGGATTGTTCGATGGAACAAAAAACCTGCAGTCCCATTGGCGTGCATGTAACCCGATTGCATGGTATGGCCTTTTTTGTTCTGGGTATGCCCCATTTTTGGTTTTTAGAAAATACAGACTTTTCTAGTAAAGCTGTGGACACACCTGAATGATGTGTTCAAATTATTTGCCCAATTCAATTGGCGCATAATTGCAACCGAATGAGTGGACACTCCTGGCCTAGTGGTCTAGAGTGCCGCACTTCGACCTCTAGCTGGCCGGCCACCTCTGGCTTGCGGCTGTGGTTTCGAGCCCTGGTGTGAGCGCATGTGGCATGGAGATAAACCCTTGTGGGTTTCCTCCAGGTACTCCGGTTTCCTCCACTGCTAAAGGTCCCTACGCGCAAGCCAATTATTGAAATAAAATTAAACCATATGTTAGTCCCGAAAAGACCTAGTTTGTGTTGAGTGGACGTTAAACCCCATTTCTCTCTCTCTCCCTCGTCAGATTCATCACTTAGATACATTACCTTTTACGTCACATGATTTAACATTTGTCTTCTAAAATTCCATGTGACTTCTTGATATGAATGTGTGCTTATTGGCTAATGAATTCTAAAACCAGACGAATGCTTCAACAAAGTGGACACACCAATCAAATATAGTTCAGCCAAATATATCAAACCTGTTTGATTTGGGCAAATGTCAGTGTACACACTACATGAATTTTAGCGCTGATTGATTCAGCAGAACCCTTCTGCTTGTGTGTCCAGCGCTGTCGATTTACGTTTATACTTATGCAAATATCATATTTGAAATAGACCATTCTGTTATGTGATTCACCGCTTGAATGTGACTAGGAATAAGGTTGCCTGACCAGCCTTGTGTGTTTTCTCGAGAAACGATGGTTTCCTCCCTTTGCTGAATACCCCTACGTGCAAGCAAATCTTTCAACTAAAATTGAACCATATTTTAGTCTCAAAATTACCTGGCGCCAGTAAGTTTAAAGGATTTATGCAACAAACACTAACACTAACAACAACTCCAAAGTTTATGCCGAATTAATATAAACACAACATACACAATGGTCAGTGCTCAGGAAAATGGCGGAAAAATGGCGGAAAAATGGAGGACCTGTCCTACTTGATTCTAGGATATATATCATGCATGGGCCTACTTGATTCGACCAATTTAATACTAGGACATGTATATCGCACAGTTCTGTAAAGTGAACTTAAAACCCGATTTCCCCTCTCTCTTGACTAGATATTACTACTGATAGTGATATTATTAAAAAAAATAGTATCTAGCTATAGTCCATGCCTGATATACACGTATTTCTCATTTTGCCCGAAACAAAGATGGCTGCCGGGCAGGTATAAAAATAAAATGAAGAGAGATTCTTACCTGCTGGTCCCAGTTGGGACTGTTTTTTGCAATTACAAGTATTTGAACAACGGTGTAGTGCCGAATAATATTAATTAAGCACATTTTCAGAAAAATTAAGACAAATTCGTTAGACTGCTGATTTACCGGGACGCTTTAGAAACAATCAAAAAAATTTCCTTGTCCGCCATCATACGCAAACTTCCGGTTTAATTGTTCTGAGTTAGTCTCTAACATCCAGAAAAATATTCTACGAATAACGTACGTTAAAGATTTCGCGGTTCTAGGTGACCAAGACTTGTTCTTGGTCTGACTTGTATGTTTTAAATTATTAGTAATATACATAGAAACAATAAATCGATGCTAAATTAAATATACGGGTTTTTTTTTTTTTAATTTCTTTTACAAACCTGCGGTCTTGTATTCTGTGTGACAATTAGCCTACATTTTTAAAAATATCACTCTCGGTTGACACTAACTACGAAACGTGGCATCCAACAGTTAAATATCTAACTGAATGTCGCTGATAAAATATCAAATAGAGTATAGATAACTTGGAGAACCATTGTATCAATAAATCAATTATGAGATACATCTGGAAGATTAATTAAATTTGATTGGTTACTGTCCCATTTCGATTACATCAACCAATTACATTATTAAGAGTTTTACTCATTGCTTTCCAATGCACATTGAATCAATTTTGACAAACATGTACACTATATATTCCTTTGATATATCATTTTATTGGATCAATAAAAAAAGACAACCAGACATTTCATCTTTACAGACAACTTAACGCCAATTAACATTTAAGTTTGTCTGGCAATTGTCTGATTAATTATTGCTTACACCCTCCCAGTGAAGAACAGCATGTAATTTTCGGGATTTGAATTAAGCCTTTTATTTTATTACTTTTCTTAAACTTGTGAACTCCCGAATTCTGACTTGTTAAAAAAAAGAAAAATCGTTGGTTGACGGTATGCCTACACATTACTTGTGTTACTGATATGAAAACACACAAGATTTTTACAAATCTACACAAGTTTGTGTTAATGCAATGCAAAACAACACAAACTTGTGTAGATTAGTTTTAACACAAGTACTTGTGTTGACATCCAACACAAGTTTTTTTTCAGTGTAAGGCGGAGTTTGGGAAGTTTTATTTGATGTTTTCTAGAGCCATGGTCAAAATAGTTTGGAGGTAAAGTATCAGATTCAGAGAGATACGTTTTGAAAGATCTAAGGGAGGGTAAATGTTTGGCCGTATCAGGCAGAGGGAAAGAATGAGTTATAGAAGAGAAAAGTTCGACAATAGAATTCAGGGATATTGTTATTTCGAAGGTTATAAGAAATTGATCTAGATGGAATTAGAGCAGAGAGATAGTCTGGGGTTTGATTATTTAAAATTTTGTACATCAAAGTTAACTTATGTCGCCTACGTCTCTCACGAAGAGTAATGAAACCTGTTTCACTATAAAGATCGGAATGGCTGGTTCCTTTTACAGCCCCGCAAATAGTGCGGAGTGCGTCAAGCTGTAGGTGTTCAAGCTGGTTGGACAAGTGAAGTGTGCAACCGTCCCATATAATATCCCCATAATCAAAATGTGGTAGAATGAAAGAGGTATATATCGTTTTGAGTGATTTTCTGTTTAACCGATATTTTAATGAACGAAAATAGTTAACGAGATGTTTATGTTCGTTTACTTCTTTAATTTGCACCGATCCCATAAAAAGGTGAGGTAAGTTTTGCTGTGTTTTAACTGAAATCGTGAGAGTTTCTGTTTTGAGGGGGTTAAAGGATACCAGCCATTTCTTTGACCATTCATTTATTCTCTCAATATCTGAATTTAAAACACGTGCGCATTCGGTCGGATCTTCGATCGATATCTAAAGTGACGTATCGTCGGCAAATAGTTTAATATTTGATTATATGTTTTCATATTCACTTCAAAATGGCAACCATCAATTGACCTAAATCAAAAAAATTCTACTCTGAACGTTTTTTAGGCCATCCTTCAAGGATTCCGAAAATATAACTGGCGTGTCTGTAAGTAAAATAGCAAAAAAGAAAACGTAGGGATTTTTCACGTTTCAAGATGGTGGCAGTTCCGGTTCGATCGACAAACTCCATATTTTGTGTACGAATCAGTAATTACTTGCCTAGTATCGAAAAAAAAAAATTAGGTCATTCTGACCTATATTTCGACGATTTTTTTTAAAACTTTGATCCTTAACTCACTAAGGGGAGATAATTTAGAAAAATTCCAAGGACATCATTGAAGTTGCATTGGCAAGATCTACTTACATTCTAAATGTCACGAAAATCGCACAACTATTAAAGAAGTTGTCAAATTGGTAATAACTTCCGGTTTGAAATGACAGCGACGAATTTTCGAAATTCCAAAATCCGAAAGTGCAGATTTGAAGTAAATTTTTCAAGATACTCAAAGAAAAAAGAATTAATTAAATAGGTCAAATAGTCACAAAGTTACAGCGTTGTAAGTCAAATGCATTCGTTCGTAAAATTCGGTGATTTCGAATTCGTAAAACGTTATGAAAATGATAATCTTAACAGAAACAATAAGTTTTCATATGATATATGAAAGCTTAATAAGCTTTCATATTATGAAATATGAAAGCTTAATAATAATAATCTTAGTAATAACAATAGCCTTTAATCATTTTCAATGGTGAAAGCCTAATAATAATATTAATCTTAGGATTAGTAGTCTTTCACTATTGAAAATGGTGAAAGGGTATTGTTATTACTAATCAAAACAATAGAGTTTCACACAAGCTGAGCAGGAGTTGTCGCATATTAAGTAATTATCAAAAATCATTAGAATTTGTTTGGGTTTTTTTTGTTTATAAAGTTCCGCCCCATGCTAACGTTTAGTATACGAAACATTTAATATTATGGATTTAGCTGTACAATTATCAAAATTCATTGAAAATACTTGTTTGTCTCAAGACCTTAAACTGTTTCAAGTTTCATCAAAATCAAATTAAAATTGTGACCTCTGCAGGTCCACAACCTTGGTATACAATATTGTTACACTATACGCGTACAGCGGCGGCCATTATGTCCAGCCATTTTGGTCCGATTTTCACGAAATTCGAACTCAACCTTCATTACGGGGTGACGTTCGCCGCCGAAATCCCAAAATAAACAGATGACACATATTAATCGCACATTTATTTTTTTCAAAAGTATAGAGCAATCAAACTATACACTAAGTTCTATCACTCTCTATCTGAAAGAATCAAGATTATCTTGTCCCAAAGCAACGACCAATTAAATTGGGCTTTAACATCCAATCAACACAAACTAGGTCATTTTGGGACTAACATGCAGTCTCAATTTTATTTCAATAATTCACTTGCGCGTAGGAGTCTTTAGCAGTGGGAGGAAACGGGAGGACCCGGAGAAAACTCACGAGGTTGGACAGGCGACCGAACTCCTTGTCACGTTCAACTGGGGAATCAAAACCACGCCTGTCGACTCAATGAGCAGAAAATGCTCATCTTCATACTCCATCAAGGCATTGACCTAATAAACACCTACACCAAGTTTGGGCATGCTAGCCCTATTAGGGAGAGAGTTTTTGTGTCCCAAAAAGTGTGACGGACGGACAGACAGACAGATGGACAGACGGATGAACCCATTTTAAGAGTTCCTGAATTCTTCGAAAGCCAGGGGACAATATATAAAGACAACCATCAAAAATCTATTTATAAACCATGAAAATACTAATATTATGTATGTGGAGATTCTGTATTGCAGTATATCACGGGGTGTGGGGTTGTGTCAGCTTTAAAAGTAAGACACGATTAATTCAATTTTACTAAAAATTTCTTTTGTAAATCCATTGGGGAAGACAAGAAGTTAAGAGAATATCTACCTCACCACCCTCTTTTTTGACCTCATCAAAACATTGCATTGCTATCATATGGTCGATACCAGGATCAACTCCTACTTCATTTAATAATGTTATGCCAGCATCTTTAGCACTAAATATAAAAGTAAACCACATGTACCACTATTCAAAAGAAGTAGGGGATATTTGATTTTTAAGTGTTATTAAAGTCACCTAATTAAACTGACGAAGAAACAAATGACAAAATGAAATGAAGTTCACATTCATCGATTTATTCCAAATGATCGCTAGACTAAGTAAGGCACAGACTGACCATTATAAGGGTAAAATGATACCCGGAGTCAAACAGCAAAGTTACCACATCATTACAGCAAAGTCAGTAACGGGTAAATCCTCCTCTGTTTGCCAAACAAGCATTGATCCGACGTGGCATACTCCTAATGAGACGTCTAAGGTCATTTTGGTCCAGATTGTCCCATTCCTGTTGCAACGCTGCAGCAAGTTCTTGGACATTGGCAGGACGTTGTTGACGTTGACGTAACCTCTGTCCAAGCATGTCCCAGACATGCTCGATGGGGGAGAGGTCGGGACTCAGTGCTGGCCAAGGTAATGTGGTGATGTTCTGTTGTTGGAGGTAACCTGTAACGATCCTGGCCCTGTGACATCTTGCGTTGTCATCCTGGAAGATGAAACGGCGGCCATGACGTCGTGCGAACGGCACAACATGGACTGCCAAGATGTTGTCCCGGTAGTACTGGCCTGTAACACGCCCTGCAAAAACATGTAAAGCCGTTCTTCCAGCAACAGTCATGCCTCCCCACACCATAACAGAACCACCTCCAAATCGATCATGTCTGATGACGTTAACGTCTTGGAAGCGCTCGTTTCCACGACGCCACACCCTCCTACGTCTGTCCAAAACATCAACAGTGAACCTTGACTCATCTGAAAACATCACATTGCTCCAGCGTCGATTATCCCAGTGTTGACGATCCCTACACCAACGACGTCTTGCCTGAATGTGATGATCTCTCAAAGAAGGGATCACGCGAGGACGTCGGGCGCGAAGGTGACCACTCTGCAGTCGATTCCGAATCGTCTGGCCACTCACTCTCACACCAGTGTCTGTTTGAAGACGAGCGCTGATCTGATTTGCTGTGATGACACGATTTCTCAAGGCCAGGGTACGGATAAATCGATCCTGGGCTTGAGTTGTCGCCCTTGGACGACCTGAGCGTGGTCTGTCCTGTACAGATTGTGTATCACGGTATCTGGACCATAGCCTGCTTATGACAGACTGAGAAACATTCATCGTCCGCGCCACAACCGCCTGTGTTGTGCCGATCTGTAGCATGCCAAGGGCACGTAACCTTTCATTTTGGGTAAGCCGACGCATATCAAAATTTGTTCTCTGGTCACTAAAACAATTAAACTGATGTTTCCACCCTGGAATTCAATGCCACAATGACTGTAACATTCAAAGTCAGAGTCGAGCAAATCTTGGGTTAGACCCCCATGATGATCCCAAGCATCACCTGCATTCCATGCGGTAGCTATTGGTGCGTTTGGGCGTCACATGTAACTGGAAATGTTTCTTCTGTTAGGTTCTATAGTGACTTTATTCGTAATCATTTGCATATTTTAGTATTATGCCCCCAAAATCAAATATCCCCTACTTTTTTTGAATAGTATATTATAGAAATTCAATTTTATACATCAACAAAGCCAAGAGTACAAGTATTTTTATATTTCTTTTTTTGTAACTTATTGTTCAAAGGAGAAACTATTGTGATTCAAATTATGTTGAATAGCCTATATATATATATAGAAAATCTTCAATTTGTACCAACCGTTGATCAAGTTCTTGCATGGCTGGTGAAACATAGCTGGCCGTAACCATATTAGTATTATGTTTAATACAAGAGTTAGCAACTTCCGGATGTAGTCTGTATGGCAACAAGCTAAAATATAACCAAATATAGCATATGTTAATATATTATGTTAATTTCTAAAAGGAAAATTACTTAAATTATTTAAAGGCAGTTCAAAAAAAAAAATACTTCAGTTTTTGGAAGAAAAGAACCTGAACTGGGTAAAATGTGTATAGTATCACCACAGTATGTCAAGACCCTATAATTACCTTTCTATGGTTGAATCAATTATGGGTTACCTTAATTAGCAATGATGTGACACCTTAGAGCATAGTAATCTTAACTCGCAGTCTATAAGAAGAAGACCGAATTGAATAATGTGTGTTAATTGTAATATTTCAATACATGTATATAATTAATATTATAAGCCTATTTTCAATGTCTATAATCGTCTTAGTATATTTTCAATATTTTAATTCATGTCTAACTTGTCGTGTTTATGCTAATTGTAATGTAGGCATGTATGGGTTACATCTTCAAGAATATAAATATGAAGATGGACCAATGAAGGACAAGTTAGGTAGGGAATACAGATATAGTTATGCCAACTCTTGATTTTATACTTCTTTAGTTGATCATAATTGTGTAGTTATTATACCACTCTGTACATATTGTCTGTTATAGTTGTCATTGCTGTGTCTACATAAATATCTACAATTGGCTGAATCAAGTGTTATAATTTATGAACAGAAGAAACCAGTGGGATGAGCTGTCAACATCAATAGTAACCTAAGCTGGTTACAAGTTGTCAACAAATATCAAATAATCCACATCAGGTCGCAGTCAGCAAAAGTCTGCATACTTCACGCATTTTTTTCTCAAAATATATGCAAATTTTGATGGACATTACGTAACTTACATGCAGAAAATTTCTGGGTGTGAGAATAATTAGATAACTATATGTCGTAATTTGTACAATTTATGTGCTTCACGCAGCATTTACACACCTCTACTGTATGGAAGCATAACGTTGCCAATATCATTTCAATGTTCATGACGCAAACTGCATGTCAGCAGTTCAAAATACACATTTTAGTTATACAATTTGGAATTTTCATTGCTCCACAATGCCAATGTCAGTGTTAAAATACAGAATACTCTTCAATAATACAAAATAAAGTATAATAGTAATTTGTACATTACACTTGGTCTCCATTCTGCATTTTGTATAATACACAAATGCATAATAGAACATAGTAGAACATATACCTTATATGGCATCTTCGACGAAGCTCATTTGCATAGGAAAAAAAGTCAGGACTAGAACAGAAATAATTAATTTACGCAACCAATCTATAAGGTCAAAGTAAAAAGGGATGCTACTAATATTAACAGACCTTCGGAAAACGAAAAATGAAATGAAATAAAATGGGGTTTAATGCCCTAATGTCAGGCCCATAGCTAGCCCAAAATTGTAAGGGTTCAAAGGCTTTAGGGGGCGCCGATGGGGCTTCTGAGGGCGCCGATGTACCTACAACGTGGAAGGGTTTATTGGGTGCTCCCCATAGGCGTACGGGGGTTCGGGTTAGCCTTACAGACGTCTAGTGGGGAACATTTGACGACCTCAAACGCGTTTTCTTGCAATTCCAGTCCCTGAATACAGTAGGTGGTCTGATATAGCCTAAATTAGATGGCCAATTAATCGTTAATATTCCACGGAGAGCAAATTTTGACTGTCGCAAACGCGTTTTCCTCGCAGTTACTCAATGGTCAGTTCGAAATGGTGACCATCACGTGAACGAAATCAAAATTCTGATCCGATAGATTTTTAGGCATTCCTTCAAGGATTCCGAAAATATAACTCCCGTGTCTGTAAGTAAAATAGCAAAAACGCCTTAGGGATTTTTCACTTTACAAGATGGTGGCACTTCCGGTTCGATCTACAACTTTCATATTTTGTGTACGAATCAGTAATTACTTGTCTAGTATCAAAAAAAAATAGGTCATTCTGACCTATATTTCTTTGATGTTTTTGAAAAATTTGATCCTTAATTTCGTCAAGGGGAGATAATTCAGAAAATTTCTAATTATATTTTTAAAGTCACATCAGTAAGATCTACTTATATACTAAATTTCATGAAAATCGTACAACTATTAAAGAAGTTGTCAAATTGGTCTAAACTTCCGGTTCGAAACACAACGACGAATTTTCGAAATTCGAAAATGTAAAACTGCAGATGAAAATGATTTTTTTTTTCAAGGTATTCAAAGAAAAAAGAATTAGTAAAATCGGTCAAAAAAATAATAAAGTTACGACTATGCTTTGTCAGTTTTTTCGTTCGTAAAATCGATGATTTCGGATTGGTAAAACGTTTTGCAAATATATTTAAACACTGTTTGCACCCCATTTTTCTTTGGGGGGGAGGGGGGTAGGTCAAAGTTTCAGAAAGATCCCGTGGTTAGATTCTGAGAAATCCCATTCGCAGAAACTACACATGTCCCATGTAGATATGAAAGCTTTCATATTTACAGTCACTTCCTGTCACATGTCATGGGTCATATGAATAATCCGAACAAGAAAAAAAAACCCCATTAAAATCGGTCACAATCTAGTGAAGTTGATGTGATTTTTCACACGTAAAGAACTTTGTCGGCACGAAAAACATCAAACAAAAATCGAATTTTTGAAATATTCAAATAACAAAAATTCGACCCGTATCCTGGCTATCCTGAAATGTATTAATTTCAGACATAGGAGACACATTGAACATACTATTCCCTATTGTGTTTGTTTACAAGTCGGTAAATGTCGACTTTTCACTGTTTCATATTGGGGGGTTGGGATGGCCTAGTGGACTAGAGTGCCGCGCTTCGACCTCTAGCTGGCCGGTCACCTCTGGCTTGCGGCTGTGGTTTCGAGCCCTGGTGTGAGCGTATGTGGCATGGAGATAGGGGCGCCTTCTCAACCTCGTGGGTTTCCTCCGGGCACTCCGGTTTCCTCCCACTGCTAAAGACCCCTACGCGCAAGCGAATTATTGAAATAAAATTAAACCATATGTTAGTCCCGAAATGACCTAGTTTGTGTTGAGTGGACGTTAAACACCATTTCTCTCTCTCTCTCTCTGTTTCATATTCACTTCAAAATGGCGACCATCAGTTGACCTAAATCAAAATTCTACTCTGAACGTTTTTTAGGCCTGCCTTCAAGGATTCAGAAAATATAACTCCCAAGTTGGTAAGTAAAATAGCAAAAAAGCCTTAGGGACTTTTCACGTTTCAAGATGGTGGCACTTCCGTTCATATTTTGTGTACAAATCAGTAATTACTTATCAAATATCAAATTTTTTTTTAGGTCATTCTGACCTATATTTCGTTGATTTTTTGAAAACTTTAATCCTTAATTTCGTCAAGGAGAGATAATTTAGAAAATTTCCAATCATATTTTTGAAGTAGCATCGGTAAGATCTACTTATATTCTAAATTTCATGAAAATCGTACAACTATTAAAGAAGTTGTCAAATTGGTCTAAACTTCCGGTTCGAAATCACAGCACCACCTATTTTTGGGGGAGATATGTTTCATAAAGATACTGTGGTTAGATTCTGAGAAATCCGATTTGTGGATAAAAACACACAAAAAAAATAATAATCTTAACAGAAACAATAAGCTTTCATATGTAATATGAAAGCTTAAAAATCATTAAAATCAGTCACAATCTAGTGAAGTTAATATGATTTTTCACTCGTAAAGAACTTTGTCGGCACGAAAAACATCAAAAGCTAAAATCGAATTTTTGAAATATTCAAATACCAAAAATTCGACCCGTATCCCTGTTATCCTGAAATGTGTTAATTTCAGACATAGGAGATGCATTGAACATACTATGCATTATTGTGTTTGTTTACAAGTCCGCAAATGTCGTTTTTTTTACTATGTTTCACATTCACTTCAAAATGGTGACTACCAGTTGAGCTAAACGAAAATTCTACTCTGAATGTTTTTTAGGCCTTCCTTCAAGGATTCAGAAAATATAACTCCCAAGTCTGTAAGTAAAATAGCAAAAAAGCCTTACGGACTTTTCACGTTTCAAGATGGTGGTACTTCCGGTTCGATCGACACACTTCATATTTGTCTACAAATCAGTAATTACTTATCTAGTATCGTTGATTTTTTTTGAAAACTTTGATCCTTAATTTCGTCAAGGGGAGATAATTTAGAAAATTTCTAAGTCGTACCAGTAAGATCTACTAAATTTCATGACAATCGTACAACTATTAAAAAAGTTGTCAAATTGGTCTTAACTTCCGGTTCGAAATCATAGCGACGAATTTTCGAAATTCGTAAATGTGAAACTGCTGATGAAAATGATTTTTTTTTTTCATGGTATTCAAAGAAAAAAGATTTAGTAAAATCGGTCAAAAAATAACAAAGTTACGACTATGCATTGTCCATTTTGTCGTTCGTAAATTTCGGTGATTTCGGATTCGTAAAACGTTTTGAAAATATATTTAATCAACAGCCATCACCCGTTTTTGGGGGGATAGGTAAAAGTTTCATAAAGATACTGTGGTTAGATTCTGAGAAATCCGATTTGTGGATAAAACACAAAAAAAAAAAATAGATCTGCTACTGTCCCGTGCAGATATGAAAGCTTTCATATTCATCGCCATGTGTCATCGATTATATCAAGTATCTCAAATAAAAGGATAAAAATAACAAACTATCAAAATTAGTCAAAAACTCGCGAAGTTACAAGTCTAAATATAGTATGAAACATTGCATAATCTGAAAACTAAAGGGAAATAACTGATACTTGTGTTGCTGTAATCGGGATGACTTCCCATTTCAAAACTTTCAGAAAAATGAAATGAAAATGGTAAGAAAACATTGAATTAATTGAGATAACTTTGAACAAAACTAAAACTTTTTGAATCAGGTTGAACTGAACTGTTTGAATATTTACTTTAAATATGTAAATTTGAGAAGTTATAAAGACATAATTATCAAAATCGGTCAAAAACTCACAAAGTTACAAATTTAAATGTTGTGAGAAACATTGCACCCGGGCAAAAAAATGATCCTTACATAAAAGGGAAATAACTGAAACTTGTATAGCTGTAATCGGGTTTCCAAAATTAGAGATATGTTATATAATTATGGTTTCCAATATGTTTGGTTATAAGTAGGAAATCGTGACAACTTCTTAGGCATGTTTTAAACAAAGGGTTATAAACTGCAATATACAAGAATGGCACTCTGCAATAAAAAAAAACCTGGTCAAAGCAAGATTTCTATGCAGAATTGAAATAATTGCTAGAACCAGAAAATATTTATCCACTATAATAAATAAGCAACATAGAGAAAATGAAATGAAATTGAATGGGGTTTAACATCCTACTGTTCTGCTCCTAAAATGGGCATACGCCATAAAGTGTGCAATGATGGAAATTTTACCCGGGCAGCGGCGTTACGGCCTACGAGGTTGGACAGGCGACCATACTCTTTGTCACGTACAACCAAGAAATCGAAACAACGCCAGTTGACTCAATGACAGAGCGCATCTGCTAACCATTCAGCCACGCAACCTCCCTAAAATCGGCAAATTGCTGACCGACAGCGAGAAACATCTCAACCAGGCGAAATCTTCTATTTTAACAGTTTACCTTTAGTTATCAACCGAAAATTACAAAACTTTTAAAAATAGCTTCCCGTGACCAACTTATTCGTTCGCAATAAACGTTTGCCCCTTAAAATCGGCATATTGCTGACTTTAAAGTGAGAAACATTACAACCGGGCGAAGTTTTCTGTTTTATCACTTTTACAGTATCTTTGATTATCAACCGATTATTACAAAACTTTAAAAATAAAAGAGAAAGAGAGAAATGCGACTTAACGTCCATTCGACACAAACTAGGTCATTTCGGGACTCACATATGTGTTTTAATTTTATCTAAAATCTTCCCTTGCGCGTACGGGTCTTTAGCCGTTGGGAGGAAACCGAAGGACCCACGAGGTTGGACACCATACTCCATGTCACGTGCAACCTGGAAATCGAAACGACACCGGTTGACTCAATGACAGACGTTACGATACAGCGCGCACATGCTAACCATTCAGCCATTCAGCCTTCCTAAAATCGGGAAATTGCTGACTTTTAGCAAGAAACATTTCAACCGGGCGACATTTTCTGTTTTAACAGTTTGATTGCACTGTACTTTAATCACCAACCGATTATTACAAAACTTTTGAAAATAAGCTCCAACTCACCAGCTTAATCGTATGCAGTAAACGTTTGGCCTGAATTGAAAGTTCTGCACCGATAAAGTTTATCTCGATTTTCCGGCGTGGTTCCCCCTTGTCAGTGAGGCAAAACGGAGGGCATGACAGGGATATCTAGTCGTTCGGATGGGACGAAAAACCAAGGTCCCCTGTACACATTAGTGTGCACGTAAAATATCCCTAAGCAGTTGGAATTCGATACTGTTGAATAAGCTCTATGCGATGACTAAATGTGTAGATGGTAGTCACCCACACTGCATGTTTCGCTTAACAATGAAAGGGTGTCGTTTTCAATGTTCGATCCTTTTGTTCTTCTACTCCTAATATGTTGGACTGTTGATCGTTAGTTTCATATAAAAGACTACTGATAAGACTCTTTGTAGAAGAAGTTCCAAAAAAACATCATGTTTACTTTAGAGAAAAAGACTAAAAATGCTTTAAATCGTGAAAATACGACTTTTTGGATTTTCAATCTCATTTTTTCGGCTACGCCGGACATTCAAAAAAAATGATACAACTATTTCACACAACAGGCTAGCTATTAGACTCTCGATTGACAAGAGTTTCATCGCCCTCCCTTCATTATAACCAAAGTTAACGTGCCCTAAAAAATCAACAAATCAGCGTGCTTATCTCTGCTTACCCTAGACAGAAAATGCTCATCTCTGAACTCAATAATGACATTGGCCCAGTGACACCACGACTGAACAATCTAGATCAATTAGCAGGAGAGTTATTGTGTTCCAAAATCTCGGCCCTTCAAATTGCTATTTGTTTTCATATTCACTTCAAAATGGCGACCATCAGTTGACATAAAACAAAATTCTACTCTGAACGTTTTTTAGCCATTCCTTCAAGAATTCAGAAAATATAACTCCCGTGTCTGTAAGTACAATATCGCAAAAGTTTTATTGCACTTTATGTTTCAAGATGGTGGCACTTCCGGTTCGATCCACAAACTACATATTTTGTGTACAAATCAGTAATTATCTAGTATCAATTTTTTTTTAGGTCATTCTGACCTATATTTCGACGATTTTTTTGAAAAATTTGACCATTAATTTCACCAAGGGGGGGTAATTTAGAAAATTTCTGAAGACATCATTGAAGTCGCATTGACAAGTTCTACTTACATTCTAAATTTCATGAAAATCGCACAACTATTAAAGAAGTTGTCAAATTGGTCTAAACTTCCGGTTCGAAATCCCAGCGACGAATTTTTAAAAATTCGAAAATGTGAAACTGCTGATAAAAATGATTTTTTTCAAGGTATTCAAAGAAAAAAGATTTAGTAAAATCGGTCAAAAAACAATAAAGTTACGACTATGCATTGTCCATTTTGTCGATCGTAAATTTCGGTGATTTCGGATTCGTAAAACGTTTTGAAAATATATTTAATCAAGGTTCGCACCCCATTTTTGGGGGGTAGGTCAAAATTTCAGAAAGATCCTAGGGATAGATTCTGAGAAATCCGATATGCAGAAAACACACACACACAAAAAAATAAGATCTACTTATATACTTATATGAGCGCTACTCTTGAGTGGCTGCCCTAGTATGTGCACTGTCATCTTTCACTGTTTACATTGTGTATTGTGGTTTAATTTATAGAATTATTTGATATTCATCTGTGCCATGTGTGTATGTACACATTGATACCTTATTCATGCTGAATCATTGGATATTGTTGGAGAATTTGAAGAATGCATCTTTTTCACTTGTTTCAAATAGTGACCACTGAAGCATGTCATTAACTTGTTCTACACCACAAATTGAACTATTCTCATTAACCTTTTGTTGGGTCATAATTATGTTTACTACTGTTTCAGTAGCTAATCATAGTGTTATAAAATACTCTAGAGATGAACTCCTTTCAAAATCAAACTGCACAAGTAACATACTTTCACCAGAACAGAAAAGTTTTCTGGAAAGGTATACAGTATCTGAAGACAAAATTAAAATATACAAGAAAACCAGACGAGGTTGCGCATCTGGAACTAAGAAACGACACAAAAGAATTAAGACAAAATTGTCAGAAAAAAGTGAATCAAAAAAACAAACTCTTCCAATTAAACCCAAACCTTTCTCAATTGGCCTTTGGAATACGCAATCCTCCCGGAATAAAACAACCGAAATATTTGATCTGTTAATTGATTCAATCACGATATTTTTGTTATCACTGAATCTTGGCTACGACCAACTGGTGATGAAAATTTCATAGCTGCTATGACACCGCCATCGTATTCATTTATTCATGTTGCTAGATCTCATACCACCGGTGGTGGTATAGCAGTCATCTACAAAAAGTCTCTTACTATTGAAAAGCTTACCGACAAGATTACCACTAACTCTTTTGAAAAGCTCACTTTGAAAATCACCACAGCAAACATAACCTTTAAAGTCGTCTGTATCTATAGACCCCCGCCATCTGCAAAAAAATAGACTTCTTCCTTCTGACTTTTATGATGAATTTTCATCCCTTTTATTAGCACACTCTAAAACAAACACATTAATTCTAGGTGACTTTAATATCCAATATAATCATCTGGACAAACCAGTGGTAAAAAAGTTTGTCTCACTGCTCGAGGGCAGAAGCTTTAATCAACATGTTAGCAAACCCACTCACAAAGCGGGCAACATTTTGGACTGGGTTCTGACTACATCTGATTCTACTATTATCAATAACGTAAGTGTGGAAGACAGACAAATATCTGATCACTACCACACTGCTGTTGATCTTAATCTGACTAAACCTCGTAATGCCAGAAAAATTGTAATATGTAGAAACCTTAAAGCCATTGACTGGGATGCACTCAGAACAGACTTGTCAGAATCTCAACTTGATCTTATTCAAACCAACGATGTAAACAGTCAAGTTGACCTTTACAACAAAACTCTTACCGATCTTCTTGATAAGCATGCCCCGGCCGTAACTAAATCTGTAATAATACGCAACTCTTCGCCATGGTATAACGAGGAAGTCAATCAGTCAAAACATCATTATCGAAGTGCTGAAAGACGATGACGTAAGAATAAAATTGAAGTACACCGACAAATATATTGTCAGGCAAAATGCCGCACACATAAGGTGATTAAGAAAGCCAAACGACAATATTGTAACTCGTACTTAAATGATTGCAGGAAGGACCCTCGCAAAACTCATAGATTCCTTAAATCTCTCTTGGGTACCAAATCTGAAGCCAAACTGCCCAATATAGAAAACCTTCCTCTTCTAGCTGAGAAATTTAATAATTTCTTCGTTGACAAAATCAAAAAGATTCGCAATGGATTAATCGCCAGCAATATTGCACCCCACGATGGTACTTCTGTTATCTACAATGGACAACAATTATTAAACTTCAAGCCTTTTAGTGAGACCGAGGTTCACGATCTTGTTAAATCATCTAAATCCACAACCTGCTTGTCTGATCCTATACCTACTTCAATTGTTTTCAAACTCCTAGACCAGCTCATTCCATTTTTTACTTTATTGGTTAATACTAGTTTAGCGACAGGTGTGTTTCCAGATAACTTCAAATCAGCCGTGGTTCGCCCACTAATCAAGAAAGACAATTTAGATGAAAACGAACTGAAAAACTATCGTCCAGTCTCAAATCTTTCATTTCTGTCAAAGGTACTGGAAAAGGCTGTCAATGCTCGGCTTAAAGATCATCTTGCTGCAAATTCCCTTTTTAAATGACTACCAATCTGCTTACCGCCAAAATCATAGCACTGAATCTGCCTTGTTACGGGTCGTAAATGATCTTCGATGTGCTGTAGATAGTGGTAACCTTGTGTCACTGGTGATGCTGGATCTATCCGCCGCCTTCGACACGATTGATCACCAAAGGCTACTAGAAAATTTATCAACAATGTGTGGTATCACAGGCTCGCCCCTGGCGTGGTTTAATTCATATCTTGAAGGCCGCACACAGTCTGTACAAATTGGCAAAGAATTGTCAGGTAGGATCAAATTAAATTGTGGCGTGCCACAAGGATCGGTGTTAGGTCCAGTCCTGTTTGTTCTATACACCAACCATGTTGCTTCCGTCATCAGTAACCATAATCTCTCACACCACTCTTACGCAGATGATACACAGATTATCAACAGTTTCTCACCTCATCAATGGAGTAATGCCTTTATAAGTACAATGTCTTGTACTGAGGAGATAAAATCGTGGATGACGTCAAACATGCTAAAACTAAATGACGACAAGACAGAGGTGATGATTGCTGGCACCAGGAATAACATCCAGAAAATTGGTTCGCCAACAGTGAACATTGCTGATTCCGTCATAAAAGTACAAGATAGTGTGAAAAATCTTGGTGTCTTTCTAGATTCACATCTGACAATGGAAAAACATGTCAATTACTTATGTAAGATAAGCTATTTTCACCTACGAACCATTGGCAACATCAGACATCTATTAACGAAGGATTCGACTCATACACTGGTTCGGTCGCTAGTATTCTCCAGGTTGGACTACTGCAACAGTCTTCTGAGTGGTCTAAATCAAACCTCGCTAAAAAAAAACTGCAAGTAATACAAAACACAGCAGCCAGGATAATTCACCGCTGCTCAAAACGAACGCATACTACACCTCTTCTGAAAGACCTGCATTGGCTGCCTATTCACTTACGTATCAACTACAAGATTCTATGCTGTGTTTATAGATGTCTAAACGGTTCCAGTCCAAAATATTTATCTGAACTAATCCAGGTGCACAATCCTCAACGAAACCTACGATCCCAAGACCAAAAAATGCTTGTAGTTCCTAAATGTAACCTTCAAACTTTCGGACACAAATCATTCAAAATCAGTGCTCCTAATCTCTGGAATCCCCTGCCACTGAGTGTTAAATCTGCCCCTTCGATGGATTCGTTTAAAATTAGATTAAAAACGTATTTATTTCAACGTGAATATGACCATTAATGACCAAGACAGTTGAATAGTGAATTATTGACAGTGTACATATGCTTTGAGCATGCATTTATGGATGGATATATGCGCTTTATAAATATACATTATTATTATTATTATTATATTATACTAAATTTCATGAAAATCGTACAACTATTAAAGAAGTTGTCAAATTGGTCTAAACTTCCGGTTCGAAATCACAGAGACGAATTTTCGAAATTCGAAAATGTGAAACTGCAGATGAAAATGATTTTTTTCAAGGTATTCAAAGAAAAAAGAATAAGTAAAATCGGTCAAAAAATAGCAAAGTTACGACTATGCATTGTCAGTTTTTTCGTTCGTAAAATTCGGTGATTTCGGATTCGTAAAACGTTTTGAAAATATATTTAAACAACGTTCGCACCCCTTTCTTTTTTTTTGGGGGGGGGGGGTAGGTCAAAGTTTCAGAAAGATCCCATGGTTAGATTCTGAGAAATCCGATTTGCTGAAAACACACAGAAAAAAATAATAATAATAACTTTAACAGAAACAATAAGCTTTCATATGCAATACGTATGAAAGCTAAATAACTTTAACAGAAACAATAAGCTTTCATATGTAATACATATGAAAGCTTAACTAGATCTGCTACTGTCCCATGCAGATATGAAAGCTTTCATATTCACAGTCACTTCATGTCACATGTCATGGGTCATATAAATAATCCGAACAAGAAAAAATAAATCATTAAAATCGGTCACAATCTAGCGAAATTAATGTGATTTTTTACTCGTAAACAACTTTGTCGGCACGAAAAACATCAAAGGCGAAATTCGAATTTTTGAAATATTCAAATACTGAAAATTCGACCCGTCTCCCGGCTATCCTGAAATGTATTAAATTTTAGACATAGGAGACGCATTGAACATACTATGCCCTATTGTGTTGGTTTACAAGTCCGTAAATGTGCGTTTCATATTCACTTCAAAATGGCGCCCATCAGCTGACCTAAATCAAAATTCTGGTCAGAACGTTTTTTAGGTTTTCCTTCAAGGATTCAGAAAATATAACTCCAATGTCTGTAAGTGCAATATCGCAAAAGTTCTATTGTTTTTTCACTTTTCAAGATGGTGGCACTTCCGGTTCGATCAACAAACTCCATGTTTTGTGTACGAATCAGTAATTACTTGTGTAATGTTGAATATAAAAATTAGGTCATTCTGATCTTTATTTCGACGATTTTTTCGAAAAATTTGATTCTTTATTTCACCAAGGGAAGATAATTTAGAAAATTTTAAAAGTCATTTTTCAAATCGCATCTGTAATGTCTACTTACATACTAAATTTCATGAAAATCGTACATCTATTAAAGAAGTTGTTAAGTTGGTCTCAACTTCCGGTTCGAAATCACAGCGACGAATTTTCGAATATAACAAAACTTTTGAAAATAAGCTCCCCCCTGACCAACTTAATTGTTCGCAATAAACGTTTGCCCTTAAAATCGGCAAATTGCTGACTTTAAAGTGAGAAACATTACAATCGGGCGAAATTTTCTGTTTTATCAACAATCCAAAATATCAGGAGTAGAAGAATAAAAGTCTTTTAATTCTATTTGAAATTTTCTTTGCGCGTACGTGTCTTTAGCCGTGGGAGGAAACCGAAGGACACGGGGAAAACCCACGAGGTTGGACACCATACTCCATGCCATGTGCTACCTGGAAATCGAAACGACGCCGGTTGACTCTATGACATCATTACGATACAGCGCACACATGCTAACCATTCAGCCTCCATAAAATCAGGAAATTGCTGACTTATAGCATCAAACATTTCAACCGGGTATTTCAATGGAAACAACGCCAGTAGACTCAATGACAGACGTTACGATACAGAGCGCAGGTGCTAACCATTCAGCCATGCAGCCTCCCTAAATTTCGCAAATTGCTGACCTACAGCAAGAAACATTTCAACCGGGTGAAATTTTCTATTTTAACAGTTTAATTTGCACGGTACCTTTAATTATCAACCGAATATTACAAAACTTTTAAAAATAAGCTCCCTCTGACCGGCTTAATCGTTCGCAATAAACGACTGCCCGCTAAAATCGGCAAATTGCTGACTTTAAAGTGAGAAACATTACAACCGGGCGAAATTTCCTGTTTTATCACTTTTATAGTACGTCTGATTACCAACCGATTATAACAAAACTTTAAAAATAAAAGAGAAAGAGAGAAATGCGGCTTAACGTCCATTCCACACAAACTAGGTCATTTCGGGACTAACATATGTTTTTTAAATTAATTTTATTTAAAAACTTCCGTTGCGCGTACGGGTCTTTAGCCGTGGAAGGAAACCGAAGGACACGGAGAAAACCTACGAGGTTGGACACCATACTCCATGTCACGTGCAACCTGGAAATCGAAACTACGCCGGTTGACCCACGACAGACGTTACGATACAGCGCGCGTATGCTAACCATTCAGCCATTCAGCCTCCCTAAAATCTATACGACGACTAAATGTGCAGATTGTAGTCACCCACACTGCATGTTTCGCGTAACAATGAAAGGTTCGATCCTTTTGTTCTTCTACTCCTGATATGTTGTACTGTTGATCGATGGTTTCATATAAAAGACTACTGATAAGACTCTTTGTAGAAGAAGTTCCCAAAAAATATCATGTTTACTTTAGAGAAAAAGACCTCTAAAAATGCTCCAAATCGTAAAAATACGACATTTTGGATTTTCGATCTCTTTTTTTTTCGGCTTTTTAAAAAAATGCTACAATTATTTCACACAACAGGCTAGCTATTATACTCTCGACTGACAAGGGTTTCATCGCCCTCCCTTCATTATAAACAAAGTTAACGTGCTCTAAAGAATCAACAAATCAGCTTGCTTATCTCTGCTTACCCTAGACAGAAAATGCTCATCTCTGAACTCAATTGAAAGTTCCGCACCGAGACAGTTCATCTCGATTTTCCGGCGTGGTTCCCCCCCTTGTCAGTGAGCCAGAACGGAGCTGTCTAGTCGTTCGGATGGGACGCAAAGCCTAGGTCCCGTGTACACATTGTAGTGCACGTAAAATATCCCTAAGCAATTGGAATTCGATACTGTTGAATAAGCTCTATACGACGACTAAATGTGCAGATTGTAGTCACCCACACTGCATGTTTCGCGTAACAATGAAAGGGTGTCGTTTTCTTTGTTCGATCCGTTTGTTCTTCTACTCCTGATATGTTGTACTGTTGATCGATGGTTTCATATAAAAGACTACTGATAAGACTCTTTGTAGAAGAAGTTCCCAAAAAATATCATGTTTACTTTAGAGAAAAAGACCTCTAAAAATGCTCCAAATCGTAAAAATACGACATTTTGGATTTTCGATCTCTTTTTTTTTCGGCTTTTTAAAAAAATGATACAATTATTTCACACAACAGGCTAGCTATTATACTCTCGACTGACAAGGGTTTCATCGCCCTCCCTTCATTATAACCAAAGTTAACGTGCTCTAAAGAATCAACAAATCAGCTTGCTTATCTCTGCTTACCCTAGACAGAAAATGCTCATCTCTGAACTCAATCATGGCATTGACCTAGTGAACGTCTACACTAAGACTGAACATTCTAGCTCAATTAGCAGGAGAGTTATTGTATTCCAAATTCTCGGCCCTTCAAATTGCTATTATTTTTCATATTCACTTCAAAATGGCGACCATCAGTTGACATAAATCAAAATTCTAATCCGAACGTTTTTTTTAGCCATTCCTTCAAGGATTCAGAAAATATAACACCCGTGTCTGTAATTGAAATAGCAAAAAAGCCTTGGGGATTTTTCACGTTTCAAGATGGTAGCACTTCATATATTGTGTACAAATCAGTAATTACTTATCTAGTATCATGTCCCATCATATAGTGAATACAATGTTGCAATGCATATGTGGATTATGGTCGGTATTACATTATAATTCAGTTTTAGGTAGGTCTACGGTTGGGTTGAAGTAGTGCAGTCTTAGGGGAAAAAAATGTAGAGTGGCAATTCAATGTCAAACACAAATTCACGTTGATGTTTTTGTAAGAAAAATCTTTGTGCATGTTTGAATGCACAGAAAAAGTTTAAAGTAAGTAAAATGATTGTGAATTTTTTTCATGAAACTCTATCCATAGCAAAACCCTTTCATAAAGTTTATATAAAAAAAACCGGTAATATTGGGAATTACTGTCATTTTTTTTTTCGGTGGGACGTATCAGTCCCGTCAGGCCTATTCTACATCCTGGGACTCTGAAATAACAATGCTTTTTTTCCAAATTTATATGACTTTTCCTTTGCAAATTGATTAATATGTCTGAATTTATCCCTTATAAAGATGCCAAAGAGATTTTAAATAACAACTGGTCTGTAAAATGATATAGGTTTTCAGAAAATCGTGGTCGATGTGAGGTTTATTCTAAGAAAAACGTCGAATCTCGCCCTTAAAGTAAATCCGTTACATGTAATGTATTCTTATGCTGTAATTAATCAAGAAATTGTATTTTGTACTGAAAATAATTTACTCCTTTACCGCCCGTCGGGACGTTTAAGTCCCACCACCACTCACGTCAGGAAAATTTGTAAAACTTAAAAATAAAAGTATTTTGAAATACCATAAAACAAGAAATTATTTCGAAACTTAACCACTTGGGCCCGAAAGGGTTAGGTCATTCTGACCTATATTCCGACGATTATTTTGAAAAATTTGACCCTTAATTTCACCAAGGGAAGATAGTTTAGAAATTTCTTAAGACATCGTTGAAGTCGCATTGGAAAGTTCTACTTATATACTAAATTTCACGAAAATCGTCCAGCTATTAAAGAAGTTGTCAAATTGGTCTAAACTTCCGGTTCGAAATCACAGCGACGAATTTTTGAAATTCGAAAATGTGAAACTGCAGATGAAAATGATTTTTTTCAAGGTATTCAAAGAATTTTTTTTAGTAAAATCGGTCAAAAAATAACAAAGTTACGACTATGCATTGTCAGTATTTTCGTTCGTAAAATTCGGTGATTTCGGATTCGTAAAACGTTTTGAAAATATATTTAATCAATAGCCACCACCCTTTTTTGTGGGGGGGGGATAGATCAAAGTGAAACCCTAATAATAATTTTAACAAAAACAATAGTGTTTCACACAAGCTATGCAGTGTGAAACCCTAATAAGAACTAGACCTATATGCAGGGATGATGGGTTTCACTGGTGCCACGTTACCCTTAAACATGTCACTTCAAGATATCCTTGAACATATGCCACTTCCGGTACCAACGAAATCACTAAACAGGTTTCCAAATTAACATTGCACACAAATAAAATGGACGCAGAATCAACCAAATCCAGCAATATCAATTCATTTTATAAATTTGTTACTTGTAAATGATCTTGACAAAATTACATTACTTCCGGTGTTAATGAAAATGATCAATTTGTCTTATGAAATCACAAATGGCATACGATATCATATAGTGAAAATTTTATGTAAATCGAAAAATAATTGCCACTTTTAAAGACCAAAAAACTTGAAAAGTGACTTGTACAAAATCGGCTATTTCTCTGCAACGGCACAAGTTAGAAACCATTTTGTGGTATCTGTATGATCGTATGGGTTCATTCTATTTGTTGATTGGCATCGAATACCATAATTTAAAAATGATTTCAAAACATACTCATTTGAATAAAATATCTGTTTTGAAGGCTAAAAATACAGTTTTTGCCAAAATGACCATACTTCCTGTGATAATGAAAATCTTAAATTACTTGTATGAAATCCCAAATGGCATTAGGTATAACATGGTGTAACGTTTATGAAAATCGAATAATAATTGACACTTTTATGGCCCCGAAACCTTCAAAAGTGACCCGTAGAAAACCGTCTATTTCTCGGCAACCGAACAAGTTAAAAACAATTATTTTATGATATCTATATGACAATATGAGTTGTGTTTAACTTTTTCGAAAATCGGTTGGGAATTCACATAATTAGAACCGATTTTTATTCGTGCACGTTAAAGATTTACATCACTTCCGGCCTGGTTCACAACTTTCGCAATATATTTTAGTACTAACTGTTTAAAACTTAGGAAAAATCAATATTCAAAACTCTATCTGTTTTAGTTTCAGAGATCTACAGGAGAATAAAAAAAAACACGAGTTTTCCGATTGGGACAAAAAAGTATCGTAAATGTCAAATAATAACCAAAACCAAAAATCATACATTCAACATTAATTTTTCATCATTATTATAAAGGGGTGCTTTATTTTCACTGGTATCAAATGATGACGTCATGGGGACTAAAACTCTGCGATATTAATTTCAGGAGTAACTATTATTTACTAAAACGAATTATTTTCACACTAGAAGCACCAGTACCAGATATTGGTTACTTTTAAAACACCCTTAGTTCAAATATTGCTACTTTAAAAAAAAAAAAAAGCTCTCTATATATGCTTTATACGCACGCAAAGCGTTCCAATTATGACAAATTCGGACTTTTGTCGACGCACACCAATGTGTACACGGGACTTCGGAATCGCGTTCTTGTCAGCTACTCAAATATGTAACTGGTTCAAAAATTGATTGAATATTCAATGAAATTTCGTCAATTTTCTGATTTCGTGCACGTTAAATATTTGACGTCACTAACATATAAAATTTCGATATTTATTACAAACAGAGTCCATGCTCAAAGTACATCATGATTTCTATGACCGGTGCAATATTCGTACTTCTGCACGATACTACTGCAAGATACAACTGCAAACACTTAAAAATTGGACTTGATTATAAACAGCGCGAGCCGTCGATTTGTGTCAAGATGATTACGGCTATGAGGTAATTTTGACAAAGAAGAAACAATATCAATTCAAGACTAATTATTACACACAGAAATCAACTATTTCTGTTACAGGGTCACTAAACCCATATTTTGAATATAAGTAAACACTCAAAGTTGAAATACTTTTAGCTCAAATATCGTCACTGTGAGACAAAAAGTGACTTTTGAACATGCTCTCAACGTTGGTAATACGTACAGTTTGTAACAACTCTTACTGCATGTTTCGCTTAACAATGAAAGGTGACGTTTTCAGTTTTCGATCCTTTTGTTCTCATACTCCTGATATTTCTAACTGTTGCGCAATGGTTTCATACATAAGACTACCGATAAAACTCTCAATAGAAGAATTTTCTAAAAAATATTACGTTGACTTTTCGAGAAAAAGACCCCCGAACATGCTCCAAATCGTAAAAATACGCCGTTTTCAATATTCGATTTCTTTTTTCGGCTAAGCCAGACATTTAAAAAAATTGTATATAGGTTTCAAACAACAGACTACCCATTGGACTCTTGATTGAGAAAATTTCAAAGAAATCGTTGGAGCCGTTTTCGAGAAACATGCGTTTAAACATGATCGAAATCGTAAATAACCTTACTTTTCAAAGTCTCATAACATTTTTAGCTTGAAAAAGAAACTTCTCGCTATATAACCATCTTGTAGATAATTCACGTGGCTATCAAACGATATAGTACTTTAACTACTTGGTAAAAAAACAATTGATACATCGCATTTTGCGCATCGGCACCCATTTTTCAGAATTTTGTCAAACTTTGGATACCTTTCTTGACCACTTCCGGTGATTAGAGGATTTTCATTTATAGTCCATGGACTAGTTTGGACCTTCGACTTCATATTCCGTAAGTTTCAGAAAAATCGTAGGCGCCATTTTAAAAAAATACGAACTCTACGATTTGAACAAAATGCGAAAAAAGGTGAAAAATCAAAGTTATATTTCAGAATGAAACTTATATTGTTGGAATCGGATTGACGTCAGCTATCCAAAAATATAAGTCATAATTCAAAATTCCCCCCCCCCCCAAAAAAAAAAAAAAATTTTAGAAAATTTTAAAATTTTTCCAATTTTCACGAAAAAAATGAGAGCGACAAAGTTTCTAAATTCGACATTTTTGAATTGCTATCTGCTTTAAAATGTCTCAAGCTATCAAAAAATATAGAAATCTGATAAATCCATTGACATTTAATAGAATTATGGCCAATTTTCAATTTTCGTGCACGCTAAAGATTTCACGCATTTCTGCTATGCGTACAAATTTTGAAATAGCTTTAAGCACTAACCACCACCCATTTTTTCGGCAGAAAATCAAACTTCTGACCTCTATCTCTCATAGTTGCTGAGATTTCGCTTCCCCCAATAAAGAATAAATAATAACTAGACCTGCTTGCAGGACTGAAGGCTTTCACCTTACCCAAGGCAGCACAAAATGCCCACCACTTACCCCTTAAAACACACACACACTTCAACAACTAAGATATTGACACTTTCTGTGCATGCGCATTACGATGGAAGGAAAAAGAAAAATATAGTTGAACAATTTACAACATCATGAACTTGAATCGGTAGAATCCTAAGGACGCCGGGAATCTAAATACGCAATCAAAAACTCAAAAATTCCCAAAAATTACAATTTCAGTACATTTTCAAATTTTGAGGAAAAAAATGAGACCGGCGTGGTAGTGCAATTCGACCTTTATCGCATCCGCAATATCGACGGTTCTACAAAAATATAACTTTTTCCAAAATCGGTTGGGAATTGACATTATTAGGACCTATTTTCATTTATGCACGTTAAAGATTTACATCACTTACATCTCTTCACTACTTTCGCAATAGATCTAAGTACTAACTGTTTAAAACATAGGAAAAAGCAACTCTATCTGTTTTAGTTTCAGAGATCTAAACGACAATAAAAAAAATAAAAACAGTTTTCCGAATGAGACAAAAGAGTAGCTTAAGTATTAGGTAATAACCAAAACCCAAAATAACACCTTTCAACATTAATTTTTCAACGTTGTAACAGAGAGGTGCCTGCTTTATAAACAGCTTCAACAGAGAGCTTTATTTTCACTGGTACCAAATGATGACGACGCGTAGACAAAAAAACCCGAGATATTAATTTCAGGAGAAACTGCTATTTACTAAAATGAATTATTTTCACTCTAGAAGCACCAGTACCAGATATTGGTTACCATTAAAACATCCTTAAGTTCAAATGTTGCCACTTTTAAAAAAAACTCTCTATATATGCTTTATACGTATGCAAAACGTCTCAATTATAAACAATTCTGACAATTGTCGATGTCACACCAACGTGTACACGGGACTTCGGAATCGCGTTCATGTCAGCTACTCAAATATGTAACTGGTTCAAAAAAAAAATGATTGAATATTCAAGAAATATCTACAATTTTCTGATTTCGTGCACGTTAAAGATTTGACGTCACTAACATATAAAAATTTAATATTTATTACAGATAGAGTCCATGCTCAAACTGGTTATCGCAACTGAGAACGTCATGGTTATCTCAATTCGATCTTTATCGCATCTGCAATATCCCCGAAAATCGGTTGGGAATTGACATAATTAGAATCGATTTTCATTCGTGCACGTTAAAGATTTACATCACTTCCGGTCTGGTTCACAACTTTTGCAATATATTTTAGTACTAACTGTTTAAAACTTAGTAAAAATCAATATTCAAAACTCTATCTGTTTAAGTTTCAGTGATCTACGGGAGAATAAAAAAAACCCGAGTTTTCCGATTGGGACAAAAAAGTATCGTAAGTGTCAAATAATAAACAAAACCCAGAATCATACATTCAACATTAATTTTTCATCATTATTACAGAGGGGTGCCTTCCTTATAAATAGCTTCAACAGAGAGCTTTACTTTTACTGGTATCAAATGATGACGTCATGGAGACTAAAAACCTGCGATATTAATTTCAGGAGTAAGTATTATTTACTAAAACGAATTATTTCCACACTCGACGCACCAGTACCAGATATTGGTTACTATCAAAACACCCTTAGTTCAAATATTGCCACTTTAAAAAAAAAAGCTCTCGATATATGCTTTATACGTATGCAAAACGTTCCAATTATGACAAATTCGTACTTTTGTCGACGTCACACCAATGTGTACACGGGACTTCGGAATCGCGTTCATATCAGTTACTCAAATATGTAACTGGTTCAAAAATTGATTGAATATTCAATGAAATTTCGTCAATTTTCTGATTTCGTGCACGTTAAAGATTTGACGTCACTAACATATAAAATTTCGATATTTATTAGAGTGTCCATGCTCAAACTACATCATGATTTATATGACCGGTGCAATATTCGTACTTCTGCACGATACTACTGCAAGAAGAGTGGTTCAGGCTAAAAATGTTTTATAACAAACAGACACTATTTTGGGACAATAAAGACATTATATGATAAGACTTACTATAAAAACTTCATTGTTCAACAATGGAAGTCTGGTCACTTCTGATTTTTGAGGATATATAACCATTTGGACATATGCTATAAATGGCTCAAAATCTTCCCGGCTTCCATAATCAAGGGAGTTATCTCTTAGTGAGAATAAGAGCTATGTCCCTTGGTTGTAGTAAAAAAAATATGCTCCAAGCTACGCACTTTATCACAGTCGGAAAATATCGTTTATTTCCATACTGCGAAGTAACAGAATACATTCTATGAGACGATTGGATTTGACATATGTACGCATGCGCGAACGCTTAGTTGTTTTAACAGTAAACCCGCGCCTTCAAATGTCTTTATATTAACTGTGTTTATAATGCTACAGTAGAAATTAACATACATGTTAAGCTGGAGATGAAAAGATCGGCATTTGACATGAATTATTTCAAGATTAGCCTAATACATATATTAAAATGAACAGTGCGCTTACTTATTTATACTGGCCTATTTATAACGGCATGTTATACAGAGAGAGCGAGGGAGAGAGAGGGGTCTATAAATCTAATAATGTAACACTTAAATAAATGTTAATCTCAAAGATAACTAAATATTATATTGTGCAGTACGATGTTTGTTATGAAAAATAAATTGTCGGGTCAAGTACGAGGAAAATATAATGACATGTAATACGGGGAGTGAGAGAGAGAGATAAACACCCCAATAAAACTATTAATTTAAGATTTTATTTTTTGTCCCTCAGATAAATAAATATATTGTACTGCATGATGTTTGTTATGAAAAAAGAACACATTGCTGGATAAGTGGCGTATGCACTGAGCCAGCGATTATTGCGTATGTACCGAATTTAGAGCCAAATTTTGTAGTTTCGTCTGTATAAAGGGTGGTATTTTTCGCCGACTTCAAGGTTTCCTAAACATGTGGACACCGACGCGCTCACATGATATTCTTTAGATTTTGATGGAGTGTAATTAGATTTAGTCCCGCGAGAGCCAAACATGCGGTTATAACAACTGCTACGTTACCATTGGAAACGTTTAGATTTTTAAGTTTCATAACCAAATTATGGCATTCTGCTGTGTATCTTTGATTTTTGACATCATACAAAATTCCTTCGTTCATCTAAAAAGGTTTGGACTTGCAACCATTCTTTTACCTGCCAATTTTTTTTTATTTTCATTATTAGCCTTCATGCGAATCATTTCTTTTTTAGTCTTCCGAAGTTGATTTTTTTTTTAAACTTGGCGATTGTGCTTTTATGACAATCGCCGCAAATACGTTTTTTCTATCGAAATCAGTTAAGGTCGCATCGGCAGATGTCCGAGTCTCTCTGTTTATTAAATTAATTTCACTTGTGTCTGCCGATGGGGTAAAGTAAACTATCCCGGAAAAAATGGGGTGTCAAGAAAATCGTCGTATGATTTCATACATTTAGTGGACTTAACCTTACTTTTACTCAGCTTCCTAGTCTTTGTCGTCAGCCTGACCAGTCTATTTTCAATGTATTTGTCACCAAAAGTCACACAGTCGTCATGTAAAGCAGTCATGATAGACCGATGCTCCGAAGTTGTCGGGAATTTATTAACATTTTGTCTAGCATAAAGCCTATTTGTGATTTTTGTCATAGGTAGTTTGTTACAGTTCCCAAATCATAGGGGTACTTGTCCAATCTAATGCTGGATAGCAAATCATCCGTGGACGATATCTTGCAGGGCTCAGTCTCAAATCTAGAAAAAATAAGTCCGTCGATCAAAGCCTATAGATACAGGATCGTCAGATAATGAACCACTCTACTGCAAGATACAACTGCATCTACTTAAAAATTGGACTTGATTATAAACAGCGCGAGCCGTCGATTTGTGTCGAGATGATTACGGTTATGAGGTAATTTTGACAAAGAAGAAACAATATTAATTCAAAGACTAATTGTTACACACAGAAATCAACTATTTCTGTTAAAGGGTCACTAAACCCATATTTTGAATATAAGTAAATACTCAAAGTTCAAATACTTTTAGCTCAAATATCGTCACTGTGAGAGAAAAAGGTGACTTTTGAACATGCTCTCATCGTTGGTAATACGTACAGATTGTATCAACGCTAACTGCATGTTTCGCTTAACAATGAAAGGTGACGTTTTCAATTTTCGATCCTTTTGTTCTCATACTCCTGATATTTCTAACTGTTGCGCAATGGTTTCATACATAAGACTACCGATAAAACTCTCTGTAGAAGAAGTTTCTAAAAAAATATTACGTTGACTTTTCGAGAAAAAGACTCCTGAACATGCTCCAAATCGTAAAAATACGCCGTTTTCAATTTTCTTTCGCTTTTTTCGGCTACCCCAGACATTTCAAAAAATTGTACATTGGTTTCACACAACAGACTACCCATTGGACTCTTGATTGAGAAAATTTAAAAGAAATCGTTGGAGCCGTTTTCAAGAAACTTGCGTTTAAACATGATTGAAATCGTAAATAACCTTACTTTTCAAAGTCTCATAACATTTTTAGCTTGAAAAAGAAACTTCTCGCTATATAACCATCTTGTAGATAATTCACGTGGCTATCAAACGATATAGTACTTTAACTACTTGGTAAAAAAACAATTGATACATCGCATTTTGCGCATCGGCACCCATTTTTCAGAATTTTGTCAAACTTAGGATACCTTTCTTGACCACTTCCGGTGATTAGATGATTTTCATTTATAGTCCATGGACTAGTCTGGACCTTCGACTTCATATTCCGTAAGTTTCAGAAAAATCGTAGGCGGCGTTTTAAAAAAATACGAACTCTACGATTTGAACAAAATGCGAAAAAAGGTGAAAAATCAAAGTTATATTTCAGAATGAAACTTATATTGTTGGAATCGGATTGACGTCAGCTATCCAAAAATATAAGTCATAATTCAAAATTCCCCCCCCCAAAAAAAATTTTTTAGAAAATTTTAAAATTTTTCCAATTTTCACGAAAAAAATGAGAGCAACAAAGTTTCTAAATTCGACATTTTTGAATTGCTATCTGCTTTAAAATGTCTCAAGATAATTCACGTGGCTATCAAACGATATAGTACTTTAACTACTTGGTAAAAAAACAATTGATACATCGCATTTTGCGCATCGGCACCCATTTTTCAGAATTTTGTCAAACTTTGGATACCTTTCTTGACGACTTCCGGTGATTAGAGGATTTTCATTTATAGTCCATGGACTAGTTTGGACCTTCGACTTCATATTCCGTAAGTTTCAGAACAATCGTAGGCGCCGTTTTAAAAGAATAAGAACTCTACGATTTTACCAAAATGCGAAAAAAAGTGAAAAATTAAAGTTAATATTTCAGAATGAAACTTATATTGTTGGAATTGGATAGACGTCAGCTATCCCAAAATATAAGTCATAATTCAAAATTTTAGAAAATTTTAAAAATATTCTAATTTTCACCAAAAAAATGAGAGCGACAAAGTTTCTAAATTTGACATTTTTGAACTGCTATCTGCTTCAAAATGTCTCAAGCTATCAAAAAATATAGAAATCTGAAAAATCCATTGACATTTAATAGAAGTATGGCCAATTTTCTGTTTTCGTGCACGCTAAAGATTTCACGTATTTCTGCTATGAGTACAAATTTCGAAATAGCTTTAAGCACAAACTCCATATTTTGTGTACGATTCAGTAATTACTTATCTAGTATTAAAAAAAATCAGGTCATTCTGACCTATATTTCGAAGATTTTTTTGTTGAAAACTTTGATCCTTAATTTCACCAAGGGGAGATAATTTAGAAAATTTCTAATCATATTTTTGAAGTCGCATAGGTAAGATCACTGATCTATATAATAACTGGATAGCTCATGACGCAATCAACAAATGACGTTGCTTGAAGCCACCGTCCGGCATCTTGTTCCTCCCAGAAGCACTCGTTGTTCTTTGTCTCCACTATAAGTACGCGCTTTGTTTACTAGTAAATTCGACGAAAACATTAATAACAGAACATTATATTTTGTTGACGACATTGTTGGTGCTTTATATAAAATAAATTCACAACATTGATTTTATTTTTAAAAGTGCACATTCTCATTATAAAATGTTTTGAAGCGAACCACACATTTGCCGTAAATCGGATTATAACTTTAACATACCGTTGAATTGATCAATTTCTATAGGCCTACACAATTGAAATTAATAAATGATAGACTAAGGTTTGGAAAAAATAAAATCATCTGACTAAAAAAAAAAATTTAAGATGCCACCCCTTGGGTTTTTTTTAAATTATTGTTTTCATTATGGACTTTAAAAATAGGTTGCCAGGCAACGAAACATACGCCCACACAGCAGCCAAATCGTCCGGGCAGTCAACAAGAGTTGTCGCATATTAAGGAATTATCAGAAAATCATTAGAATTTGTTTGGTTTTTATAATCAAACATTTTTTTTTAAATCAGATAATAATTGTGACCTCCAGAGGGACCACAAGCTAAAAAGGTTTATTTTTTGTACAATCAGGGGACATAATTCAGGAAGTAATGACCCGATGGGTGCAAATATCGAAAGGAACCACATACATGTCAAGTTTCATCAAAGTCGATTCAAAATTGTGACCTCTATAGGGTCCACAACCTTGATATAACATATTTTCACACTATTCGTGTACAAACGGCGGCCATTTTGTCTGTCAATTCTAGTCCGATTTTCACGTAATTCAAACTCTCTCTTCATTACCATGTAACGGTGATATAGTCAAACGTTTTTTTTAAATCCGATAATAATTTTTGACCTCCAGAGGGACCAAAAGCTAACAACAGCGATTTTTCGGACAATCCGGGGACATACTTCAGGAAGTTATGATCCAATGGCCGCAAATATCGAAAGGAACCAAGATCTTAGGGTTATAAACATACATGTCAAGTTTCATCAAAATGCGTTCAAAATTGTGACCACTATAAGGTCCACAGCCTTTATATAACATATTTTCACACTATTCGCGTACAAACGGCGGCCATTTTGTCCGTCAATTTTGGTCCGATTTTCACAAAATTCACACTCAACCTTCATAACCATGGAATGGTGATATAATCAAACGTTTTTTTTTAAATCGGATAACAATTTTGACCTCCAGAGGGACCACAAGCTAAAAAGGGCGATTTTTTTGGACAATCAGGGGTCATAATTCAGGAAGTTACGATCCGATGGGCGCAAATATCGAAAGGAACCAAGATCTTTGGGTTATAAATATGCATTTCAAGTTTCATCCAAATCGGTTCAAAATTGTGACCTCTACACTGTTCACAAGCTAAAAAACGTGATTTTTCGTACAATCAGGGGCCATAACCCATGAAGTTACAGTCCGATACATGTCAATATCGAAAGAAATGGAGATCTTAGGGGGGTAAACCTATATTTTAAGTTTCATTGAAATCGGATAAAAATTGTGACCTGTAGACTGTTCACAAACAATTGTGGACGGATGGACGGACGAACAGGGGCGACGACAATATACGTCCACATGAAAATGTGGGCGTATAAAAATGTTTTGGAAATCAGCCAGTTGTATTCATCCAGAATTTTCTACTATATTTTAAATATTTATGAATACCAAGATTGTATCATGTCCTTTGGTAAAAAAAAAAGGGCATAATATCTATTGACATGTAGGGTCCATGGTAAAATAATAAAAGTATGATCCGTATTTACACTACCGTTGTCTTTGCAATGGCGCATTACAATATTCAAATTTAAATACTGTTCAGCTATTTTTGTGTGTGTGTGCACATCTTTATCCTTAGAATATATGTAATTTTGATATTTTATAGCTTTTTTCTACATATATACATACATCTAAACCCCTATTCTACTTTCTTTGTATTATTTTCCCATTTTCTTTTTCTACTATTCAGTATTTTAGGGGAAAAAGGGGTCAAGATATAAAGAACAGTTATTTTATGTTGTATTATATAATATTATTACCTTCATAGTCTGTAATTCTAGATCCTCTCTCTCTCTCTCTTTATAGGCCTATATCATAGTCCTTAAAAACACGGGGGGGGGGGCCTAGTGGTCTAGAGAGCCGCGCTTCGACCTCTAGCTGCCCGGTCACCTCTGGCTTGCGGCTGTGGTTTGGAGTCCTGGTGTGAGCGTATGTGGCATGGAGATAGGGGCGCTTTCTCAACCTCTTGGGTTTCCTCCGGGCACCCCGGTTTCCTCCCATTGCTAACGACCCTTACGCGCAAGCGAATTATTGAAATAAAAATGAAACCATATGTTAGTCCCAAAATGACCTAGTTTGTGTCGAGTGGACGTTAAACCCCATTTCTATCTCCTTAAAAACAATACTTATATTTTAGGCCTATATCCCGTTTTCTCCTTTACAATTTACAATTCTGTGTTTTCAGTGTTAATTCCAAAGAGAATAGTACAAATTCGTCTTTTTTTTAAATATAGGATTACATTACATAACTTTATTTTACAAACCTGTATAGAATATTCTTCTACACAATTTAAAATTCTGTATTTAAATGTTAATTAAATACAAAACAGTCCAAATCTATTCTTTAGAAATAGATAAAATCCTTATAGGGCATTTAGTAACTGTAATATGATAAACAAGGCATTGACCTAATAAACACATACACCTACCAAGAAAATGCTCATCTTCGAACTCCATCAAGGCATTGACCTAATAAGCATACACACCAATTTTGAACATTTTAACTCAATTCGAAGGAGAGTTATTGTGTTCTAAAGTCTCGGCAAATCAAATTGCTTATCGCTCTGCTTACCCTGAGCAGAAAATGCTCATTATAGATCTTAGTCAAGGTATTATTGTAATGAAACTATACAACAAGTTTCATCACTCTCACTTAATTACAACTAAAGTTATCGTGTCCCAAAGCATCAACCAATCAAATTGCTTATCTCTGCTTACCCTAAGCGGAAAATGCTCATCTTCGAACTCCACCAAGGCATTGACCTAATAAACACATACACCAAGTTTGAACATTCTAGCTCAATTAGGAAGAGAGTTATTGTGTCCCAAAAAGTGTGACGGACAGACAGACGGACAGACAGACAGACAGACGGACGAACCCATTTTAATAGTCCCCCAACTTTCTTCGAAAGGCGGGGGACAATAACACAAATTAATATGGATAACAGTCAGTGAGTAATGACCGTATAATGACAAGAAATCAAATTAACAAGGTAACAAAAACAATAACTGATATGGATCATCAAAGGGCTAATAAAATGAACAATCATAACCTTAGATAGTGGACACCAAAGATGTAGATTAATTAAGTTATGAATCCATCTAAGGACTTAGAAATACATGTATATAGGCCTTACACCATTTTTTCTTTTACTTTTCTGAAATTTCACAGTTAATTTTGGAGGGAAAAAAACTCATGTATTGTCCAGTTATTTTTTTTTCTTTCGTCTTGTGGTCAGTATAATCTGTAATTTTAGAGTCTTTATTTTTTTTTTTTTTTAAAAAAAACCTGGGCTATTCATATATAGGCATATATTTTTGTCTGATTTCTAGTAATTTTAGAAACGTTCAAAGATATAATATAGGCCTGTAATAAATTAATTTTCTTTATTTGGTCTATATATAAATAAACACCAGTCAATTGCATAGGCCTATCTTTCATTTCTTTAAAAATAAATTACTTATATTATAGGCCTATGTCATTTTTTTAAAAATTACTTATATAATAAATTATAGGCCTATATCATTTTTAAAAAAAAATACTTAAGAGTTTTGACCTATATCCTATTTTTTAAAACAAATAAATACTTATATTATAGGCCTATATCACATTCACATTCTCACCTTTACTATTTATAATGTTTTTCAATGGTAATTTCAGAGAGAATAAAAGCACAAATTTATTTGCAATAAACAATAGGATTACATTATATCACTATATTTTTGGGGCCTACATGTATATCAAAATTTTAAATTCGGTATTTTCACTGTTTATTAAAAAAAAAATCTTCAAAATTTATATTTTCATCAATATACAGGCCCACATAATATACCATTTTCGTCTTTACTTTTCTGTAATTTCACAGATAATGTTAGAGGGGGGGGGGAACTAAAATTTGACGTTAGTTAGTTATTTCATTGACATTTTGGACAGAATAATTTGTAATTTTAAAGTCTTTATTTTAAAAATTATAGGCTATTCACATAATAAAAGAATTATAGGCCCATGTGTTTATGATACGTGTCTATCTTCTTTTATTACTTCTTTTTTTCGCTGATGTTTAAACAAACAAAAAGGGAAAAAATAAAAATGAATGAAATATAATTAATATACATACATATAACAAGAAAGAATTTTTTTTTTCTAATTTGTATTCTCTAATATTTTTTTAAAGTTTAAGGATAGCCTACATGAGGTAATTGTATGATAAAAAAAACAACTTCCATAGCTTTGGCAGGCCTACATCCTATTTTATTCTTAAAATAATCTTACTTATTTTATAGTCCTACCTATATCACATTTTCTTTTCTACACTTTACAATTTTGTATTTTCACTGTTTATTCACTCATCACTGTCCAAATTTATTCTTTAAAAATACAAATAGGCCTATATTATTATAGATTATTCTGTAATTTCACAGTTAATTCTAGAGGAAAAAATCACAGCCCGGATGTAGTGATTATTATTATTTTTTTTTTTTTTTAAAAAAAAGGCTATTCATATATAGGCCTAAATATGTATCCAATTTCCTTTCTGCTCTCACTCTTTAAATCAAAGTTAATAGCAAATGAATAAATATAAAAAGGATAAAATATATATAACAAAAAAAAAACCAAGGAAAAAAAAGAAAAGAAAACTTGAAGAACTAGACTATATTGAAATACATAAATATGATTATGACTCTTGTAGTTAGCCTTATGATAGGCCTATAAATAGCTGCAAGTGTTTGGCCTTTAATGCTTAATCTATAAATCCGATCTGTATTTATTTGCTTTTGTTTTCAACCGTGAATTCGCCACATCCCTTCCTTTATAATGTGCACAGTTTCATTAAAATAATAGGCCTGATTTAAGTCTATTTACCATGCAACCATGATTATGATGAATGTAAAGAAAGACCAAGCTATGCCCACGTAAAACAGTAATTTCACGTTATACATTATTTTATCTTCATAAACTGTCGGCACATTTCATTCAGGACAACTTGTTATTAATTTTGAAAAGTTAGGATTATTTTAAAAACTTATAACGGTATTAATATTATCGAAGTTTACTTGAGGTAAATAACATTACGTCAATGGTAGAAACAAATGTTTTTCGAGGTTAAACATAGCGGAATCGGTACTTCCGGTGACTTCACACTTCTCAGCAAATGAGCTATCCAGTTTGGCCTTTAATGCTTAATCTATAAATCCGATCTGTATTTATTTGCTTTTGTTTTCAACCGTGAATTCGCCACATCCCTTCCTTTATAATGTGCAAAGTTTCATTAAAATAATAGGCCTGATTTAAGTCTATTTACCATGCAACCATGATTATTATGAATGTAAAGAAAGACCAAGCTATGCCCACGTAAAACAGTAATTTCACGTTATACATTATTTTATTTTCATAAACTGTCGGCACATTTCATTCAGGACAACTTGTTATTAATTTTGAAAAGTTAGGATTATTTTAAAAACTTATAACGGTATTAATATTATCGAAGTTTACTTGAGGTAAATAACATTACGTCAACGGTAGAAACAAATGTTTTTCGAGGTTAAACATAGCGGAATCGGTACTTCCGGTGACTTCACACTTCTCAGCAAATGAGCTATCCAGTTATTATAAGATCAGTGGGTAAGATCTACTTACATACAAGATTTCATGAAAATCGTATAACTGTTAAAGAAGTTGTCAAATCGGTCATAATTTCCTGTTCGAAATCACAGCGATGAATTTCCGAAATTCGAAAATCTGAAACTGCAGATGAAAATGTTTTTTTTACAAGGTACTCAAAGAAAAAAGAATTAGTAAAATAGGTCAATAAATATTATTATCATTTTTTTCGTTCGTAAAATTCTGTGATTTCGAATGCATAAAACGTGTTGAAAATATATTTAAACAATACTCACCACCCATTTTTGCGGGGGTAGGTCAAAGTTTCGGAAAGATACTATGGTTAGATTCTGAAAAATCCGATTTGCAGGAAACACACACAAAAAAAATAATAATAATCTTAACAGAAACAATAAACTTTCATATGAAATATAAAAGCTTAATAATCTTAACAGAAGCAATAAGCTTTCATATGTAATATGAAAGCTTAATAATAATAATCTTAACTGAAACAATAAGCTTTCTTATGTAATATGAAAGCTTAATAATAACCGTTTTCTATAGCGCTGAACATTCAGTCAGACTACTTGTTATGTTTTCATCACTTTGGTCATCAAAAATTTGACGTTAGAACTGCATCCGAAAATGATGTTTATTTAATGTTAGATTTACGTTATAATGGTCGGTTAGATTTTCATCATTTTGCTCATCCTATTAACGCCAGGAAATGAAATGCATCTAGCGCAAGTTTACGTCATATTTACATATAACGTAAAGTTTACGTCATTTTCAGACGTAAATGTAACCTAAGTAACGTAAAGTTTACGCAAAATTTACGTTAGATTTACGTCAGAAAATGACGTAAGTTTACGTTTGATTTACGTCAGATAATGACGTAAATATAACGTTTCCATCACTTTGGTCATCAAAATTTGACGTTAGAACTGCATCCGAAAATGATGTTTATTTAATGTTAGATTTACGTTATAATGGTCGGTTAGATTTCCATCATTTTGCTCATCCTATTAACGTCAGGAAATGAAATTCATCTAGCGTAAAGTTTACGTCATATTTACATCTAACGTAAAGTTTACGTCATATTTACATCTAACGTAAAGTTTACGTCATTTTCTGACGTAAATGTAACCTAAGTAACGTAAAGTTTACGCAAAATTTACGTTAGATTTACGTCAGAAAATGACGTAAAGTTTATGTTTGATTTACGTCAGATAATTGACGTAAATATAACGTAAAAATGACGTAAAGTTTACGTTAGAATAACGTTATTTCCTGACGTAAAATTATCGTTAGAAAGATCAGCAAAATGATGGTAAACTGACTGACCATTTTTACGTAAAATTAACATCAAGTTGTTATGTGGGAAATGGCACTTGGTTCATTTTGGCGGGAAAAGAGGTCACGTGGACAAATAACAACAACAATGCATGCATTGCATACGGGTGTATGCAATGTAATTTTAAAATACCATTTTATATCAAAGACAATGTTCCGACATCCAAATTTTCTTATCAGAGATATTTGGTTTTCATTTTCTGCTGTGTAAATGAATACATGTGAATTTGGAGGAATATTTTGCTGGCATGAAATTGAAGCAGGTAGCCGACGGGTTGGTACGCTTTGATTCTATCGTATTTATGTAGTGAACAGATGGACAGAAGGCCAGCTATAGCCCCTAAATGATTAAATGGTAGAGTAGCTCGCTATTCGGGGGAGGGTTAAGTAGTCAGCCAAAAGGTGTGGAAGAACAACGACTTTATTACGAATCCGTTATTTAGTGCTCGGCTCTCTTTCGATCTCTCTCTCTCTCTCTCTCTCTCCCTCTCTCTCCCCCTCTCTCTCTCTCTCTCTCTCTCTCCCTCCCTCCCTCCCTCCCTCCCTTTCCACTTTCTCTCTCTCTCTCTCTCTCGCCCCAACTCTCTCTCACTAACCGCTGTGCCAATCCCACGAGTCAGTCTACTGGGAAGATTATGCAGGTCACAATTCTATAGAATACAATTACTGCTTATTAGTGAGCGACGTTTCGACTAGGCTTCTCTAGTCATTATCATTGCTTGATAACGACTAGAGAAGCCTAGTCGAAACGTCGCTCAGTTATAAGCAGTAATTGCTTGATAACGACTAAAGAAGCCTAGTCGAAACGTCGCTCAGTAATAAGCAATAATTGTATTCCATAGAATTGTGACCAGTATACTCTAGTTCAATTACTAAATGTCATTAAAACAGTTAACTGGCAAGATGTTACTGTCGTAGACGCATCATGACTTCTCCCATCTTCAATAGAAGGCTTGATCTCGCCTTAACTACATACATCTTAGATGTTGTAAAACTCGCGAACGTTGCTTAAGGAACATGGACTTCTCCCTGATTTCCCGACCAAGCGTACTTTTATATGCTAGTGAGCCACGCGACAGCTTAACCACACCTACTACATGTCAGTCATATGCACGCGGTCAGCGGTGCCTGGTCTGTTTAGATTTCAAAAGCATATCATAAATGCGTATAAATGCGCCCACGCATTATAATACCCTTTTAATATACCGGTAAACGTATGCGTAAGACAAAGAGAGAAAACTACAAGCAAACAATAACAAAACAATATCCGGTTTATACATGTTCATTGACACTTATTAAAATGTTTTCCAAATACATATTATAGTCCAAGAATTCTACGATAAATTAGAGTCTCTTAAGCGCATCCATCGCCTTAAAATATTGGTCAAGCAGCATACGATGTACAAATACTCCTGCTGACTAATCTCTCACCTTGAAGATGTTCCGTAGCAGTAAAGGTTTCTTCGATAGCTACCAAACTGCACTGCACACCTACGAATTTCATACCAGGCGGATCCCTTTCTGGAGATAACGTTATGTGAATTGGTGAGTCAGGGAATAACTCAATTTGAGGTTCTTCTCCAATATCAAGCTCAGTTACTTCTTATTTTAGGGATTTTGAAAAGCGGAGTATCCTTATCTTCTTTCGTGTCTCTTTCTTTAGAGCATCTTCGGCTATATTCACGTAAGTTTGGTGTTAAATTCATCGATCGATGTGTCGTGGATCTGTATGCAAACATAACATAAGGTAAGACAACGTCCCAATCATCGCCACTTTCCTGTACATATGACGAAAGCATGGACTTGAGCGTCCTATTCTCAACTTGTCCAGTCCATTTGATTGTGGACGATAAGGTGGTGTCCTTGTTTTTTCGATTCCCAATAGCGAACACAACCCTTGAAAATCTATGCTCTCAAATTGACGCCCTTGATCAGAATGAAACTGTCGTGGTAATCCGAATCGTAAGAAATTTTCGAGGAGTACTTTCGCAACTGTTATGGCCGCCATATTTCTCATAGCGTAGGCCTCTGTGTACTTTGTAAAATAGTCTGTCATATACGCATTCCCGCGTTCTGTAGCTGGTTCTATCCTTCCCACTATATCGACCGTTATTCTTTCCATTGGCACACCTGCTGCATAAGATTCTAATCCTGCTTTTCTTTTTCACATTTTAATAGGGCAACAAATGTAAAACAAAAATCTTTTCGAACTCTTTCGGACCCTCATCAACAAAAGAATGGAATAAACTTGATCTCAATATAAGAATATCCCCATCTCTCACTACTTTCAAACAAAATCTAAAACTAAACGATCCAACAATTCCAATTTCATTTCTACAGGGCAAAAGAAAGAACCAAATAATTCACAGCAGACTGCGGCTTTCTTGTAGCGACCTGAACGGGCATAAATTCTTACGACATATCTCCGAGGATCCATCCTGCAGCTGTGGTCATCGATATGAAGATTCTGAACATTTTCTCCGTTGGTGCCCACTGTACTCAGATGCACGAAAAATTACAATACATCTTTTACCATCACACCAGCAATCAATTACACCACTTCTTTTTGGCATAGAAAACCAGGCTACATCTAATAATATCTTTAAAATAGTACATGAATACTTCGATGTTACCAGACGTTTCAATATCTGATTCTATTTATAGAAACTTTTTATTCATGTTATAAAATAGCACTTCCTCCTCTTTACTTGTTGTAAATAGTATTTATATTAATTGTGTAACTCCGTATGAAATTCACCACTATTGTATAATATGTACATAGACGATCTGTATATATTACTATATGTTTTATATTCCTTGTATGAGGAGTGGGGTGATATAGGCTTTGCCTGTTCCCTGATCCCTTTTCATGTATTTCTGAAATAAAATATTGTTTACACAAAAAAAAAAAATAGGGCAACAAATTCCATAACATCTCGTTGTAAGCCCGGCCAGAAAAATATTTCTGCTCAATTCTTTCGGTAGTTTTTGTTACACCTAGATGTGCACTAGATGGAATATCATGGGAAAGTCTTATTATTTCGTTTCTTTCTGAAGTGGGTACAACAATTCTGTTCCATGCAGGTAAGCTGAGTTTCTGCTCCTCTATATAAAAGACACCATTTTGAATAACCAACTGGTCTCATTTGCTCCAAAATTTCTTTACAAATGTACTCTCCTTGGAGACAACTCGCCACTCTGGTTTCCCACCTTGAGATATCCAGTCGATAATTATTGAGATATCGTGATCTTCCTCCTGTTTGATACTAAAGCCAATCACATTGATCCCGATTAACTGTAAACATGTATCCTCGAATTCTTTAGGACACTTCAAGCAAGCCCCAATGCCATTCCCACTTGCATCTGTGTCTAGTATGAATGGGGGCTCTGGATTAGGAAACGTAAGTATGGGAGCTGCAATAAGCCTACTTTTAAGGGTGTCAAAAGCTTCCTGGCATTCTTTGGTCCATTTGAAGCCCCCCCCCCTTCTCCGTAAGTTGGTGTAGTGGACTCGCAATTCGAGCGTAACTCTCAATAAATTATCTATAATATCCACCTAGTCCGAAAAACTGCGTACCTCACTAAGAGAACTGGGCTCGGGACATCCACGAATGTTCCTTATTTTACCAGGATCATTAGATATTCCATCACATGACCCAAGAAATCTACTTTTCTTTGGAACAAACAGCATTTTGACGGCTTGAATTTTAAACCAGCATCAGATATTCTCTTAAATACCATATCTAAATTCTTTACATGCTGATGAAAATCTTTCGAGAAGACAATTATGTCATCGAAATAAACTAGGCAAACTTCCCAAGGTAAACCAGCTACTTGGTGCATTGCATAATCCCAACGGCATCACTCGGAACTGAAATAATCCATACATTGTGGTAAATGAAGTTTTTGATTTACCTTTGTTTTTAACTTCAACTTGCCAGTAGCCCAAGAGAAGGTCAGGGGTGGAAAACCATTTAACTCCACCCAGGCAATCTAGAGTTTGGTCTATTCTCGGGAGCGTGTATGCGCCTTTCTCTGTAAGACCATTGATAAGTCCACCCATCGATACCATTTATCGGCAAGACCATACATCGACGATACCATTTATCAGCGATTTTTCATCGACGATACCATTCACAGAGCAAACCGTCCACGCATCGGCTAGACCATACATCGATGATACCAGTCCAACTGTCATAATCAATCTCCCAAACAAGCCAGATTGCAAGGTTTATATACTACCTGTATACACGTGCATTGAATGCAGACAGTTTGGGCGAGCCTTAATATATTACAGGCAAACAGTTAATATATTACAGGTAAACAGTTTGGGCGAGCCACGCGGCAGAGTTTGGGCGACCGATAGTAATACTAATGAAATACGATCGTGAAACAGCTGGATAAAGGCATGTGTGTACCTGCGCAGAATCTTAATCTGCCTGACCCTCGTGTTTTAACTTAACTAACAGAAAGTGATTGTAAAAAGACTGCACGGGCCGGTTCAGCTTCCGGAATATTCTCTTAAATACCATATCTCAATTCTTTACATGCTGATGAAAATCTTTCGAGAAGACAATTATGTCATCGAAATAAACTAGGCAAACTTCCCAAGGTAAACCAGCTACTTGGTGCATTGCATAATCCCAACGGCATCACTCGGAACTGAAATAATCCATACATTGTGGTAAATGAAGTTTTTGATTTACCTTTGTTTTTAACTTCAACTTGCCAGTAGCCCAAGAGAAGGTCAGGGGTGGAAAACCATTTAACTCCACCCAGGCAATCTAGAGTTTGGTCTATTCTCGGGAGCGTGTATGCGTCTTTCTCTGTAAGACCATTGATGAGTCGGTAGTCCACGCAAAATCTTAATGACCCGTCCGTTTTCTTCACCAAAACTATGGGATTCGCCCTCGGGGTTGTTGAAGATTCTATAACTTTACGGTGTAACATGTCACCTGACATAGATTCAATGTCTTTACGCTGGTGAATTGAAACTCTTCTTGTCTTTTGTTTCATCGGCTTCGCGTTAGTTATTCTTATTTCGTGTTTAACAAGACGCATCTGCCGCAAATCTTCATCTTCGTGCCCTTTAACACCCCTGGGCAAATTGGTACGCTCCATATTAAAACCCTTGCGCAGAGATGTACAAGGTCAACCACTATTCCGGAAGCTGAACCGGCCCGTGCAGTCTTTTTACAATCACTTTCTGTTAGTTAAGTTAAAACACGAGGGTCAGGCAGATTAAGATTCTGCGCAGGTACACACATGCCTTTATCCAGCTGTTTCACGATCGTATTTCATTAGTATTACTATCGGTCGCCCAAACTCTGCCGCGTGGCTCGCCCAAACTGTTTACCTGTAATATATTAACTGTTTGCCTGTAATATATTAAGGCTCGCCCAAACTGTCTGCATTCAATGCACGTGCATACAGGTGGTATATAAACCTTGCAATCTGGCTTGTTTGGGAGATTGATTATGACAGTTGGACTGGTATCATCGATGTATGGTCTAGCCGATGCGTGGACGGTTTGCTCTGTGAATGGTATCGTCGATGAAAAATCGCTGATAAATGGTATCGTCGATGTATCGTCGATGTATGGTCTTGCCGATAAATGGTATCGATGGGTGGACGGTTTGCTCTGTGAATGTTATCGTCGATGAAGAATCGCCGATAAATGGTATCGTCGATATATGGTCTTTCCGATAAATGGTATCGTCGATGTATGATCTTGCCGATGCGTGGACAGTTTCTTTTGTGAATTGCATCGACTATGAATAGTCGCTGATAAATGGTATCGTTGATGATCAATCTTGCGAATGGGTGGACAATTTTAACTTCGTAATTTATTCAGTGTGAACACAAAAACAAAATTGTTATTTTTTATATTTATATTGTACTATATAAACTGAATTCTTTTGTATTTTAGTCTTCTTCATTCCCCAAAACGGTCACGCCTTGACCATCCCGTGACAAGCTGTCAACCACTTTGCTCAATGGCAGGAAGGTTCGGGGATCTGGTCAGTACACCAATTCAGTAATTATCATAGCCTCGAAAACTTCCAAAAAACAGTTAACAGGGTCGTCACCATCGAGCTTAAAGCATGCACAAACCAATATTTTTGTGGTGCCCACAAACTGACCTCCCTAGTCAGCACCGGGAGCTTGTGAAATCTATCGGGCCTTGGCACTTGTGATTTTCAATGTCATCTAATCTTTTCATCACATGTATTTCTCTGCATTTTGCGGGTACCGCAAGTAAAGCCTTGATGACCTCGCGGTACAAGGTCTAGGAGAATTGTGAAAACACCACCATAAGCTACAGATGCAAGGACCTGGTGAGGTATGAGCGTGTCATTCTATTCATGTATGATATGGTATTCAACTAGCATGCGTGACTGCCTCTTGTAGTAGGTGACCCACCCCAAATGAATATCTCCAAATACCTCGACAATTACACCACAATACTAATATATACTATTCAAAAAAAGTAGGGGATGTTTGATTTTTAAGTATTATTAAAGTCACTTAATGAAACTGACGAAGAAACAAATGACAAAATGAAATGAAGTTCACATTCATCGATTTATTTCAAATGATCGTTAGACTAAGTAAGGCACACACTGACCATTATAAGGGTAAAATGATACCCGGGGTCAAACAGCAAAGTTACCACAGCATCACAACAAAGTCAGTAACGGGTAAATCCTCATCTGTTTGTCAAACAAGCATTGATCCGACGTGGCATACTCCTAATGAGACGTCTAAGGTCATTTTGGTCCAGATTGTCCCATTCCTGTTGCAACGCAGCAGCAAGTTCTTGGACATTGGCAGGACGTTGTTGACGTTGTTGACGTTGACTAACCTCTGTCCAAGCATGTCCCAGAAATGCTCGATGGGGGAGAGGTCGGGACTCAGTGCTGGCCAAGGTAATGTGGTGATGTTCTGTTGTTGGAGGTTACCTGTAACGATCCTGGGCCTGTGACATCTTGCGTTGTCATCCTGGAAGATGAAACGGCGGCCATGACGTCGTCCGAACGGCACAACATGGACTGCCAAGATGTTGTCCCGGTAGTACTGGCCTGTAACACACCCTGCAACAACATGTAAAGCCGTTCTTCCAACAACAGTGATGAGTCCCCACACCATAACAAAACCACCCCCAAATCGATCATGGCTGATGACGTTTACGTCTTGGAAGCGCTCGTTTCGACGACGCCACACCCTCCTACGTCTGTCCAAAAAATCAACAGTGAACCTTGACTCATCTGAAAACATCACATTGCCCCAGCGTCGATTATCCCAGTGTTGACGATCCCTACATCAACGACGTCTTGCCTGAATGTGATGATCTCTCAAACAAGGGATCACGCGAGGACGTCGGGCGCGAAGGTAACCCCTATGCAGTCGATTCCGAATCGTCTGGCCACTCACTCTCACACCAGTGTCTGTTTGAAGACGAGCGTTGATCTGATTCGCTGTAATGACACGATTTCTCAAGGCCAGGGTACGGATAAATCGATCCTGGGCTTGAGTTGTCGCCCTTGGACGACCTGAGCGTGGTCTGTCCTGTACAGATTGTGTATCACGGTATCTGGACCATAGCCTGCTTATGACAGACTGAGAAACATTCATCGTCCGCGCCACAACCGCCTGTGTTGTACGGATAAATCGATCCTGGGCTTGAGTTGTCGCCCTTGGTCGACCTGGGCGTGGTCTGACCTGTACAGATTGTGTATCACGGTATCTGGACCATAGCCTGCTCATGACAGACTGAAAAACATTCATCGTCCGCGCCACAACCGCCTGTGTTGTGCCGATTTGTAGCATGTCAAGGGCACGAAACCTTTCATTTTGGGTAAGCCGACGCATATCAAAATTTGTTTTCTGGTCACTAAAACAATCAAACTGATGTTTCCATTCTGGAATTCAATGCCACAATGAATATAACATTCAAAGTCACAGTCGTGCAAATCTTGGGTTGGGCCCCTATCATGATCCCAAGCATCACCTGCATTCCATGCGGTAGCTATTGGTGCGTTTGGGCGTCACATATAACTGGAAATCTTTCTTCTGTTAGGTTCTATAGTGACTTTATTCGTAGTCATTTGCATATTTTAGTATTATGCCCCCCAAAATCAAATATCCCCTACTTTTTTTGAATAGTATATTATGCCCCCAAAATGAAATATCCCCTACTTTTTTGAATAGTATATTTACCAAGCCTCAAATATGTTTCACACGTTTATAGTCACTAAATAAACGACCATGTTGTATTTAATAAGCTATGGCCATTTAACCATACATAAATAATACTGAAAAATGGTGTGGAGTGGCGTCCATAAATCCAGACACTTTTGAGTAAAAGATAGGTTACGTGCCCTGGTTTTGAAATTAGTCTCGCTTAACCAGTCTACCGATCATTCTACGTCTAATTGACAGGTCGGGACAATCAAGACTACTTTTTTACGAAACGTAACAGAAAGCTGGAACAAGAAATTGAATTTAGAAACACACACATTAGACAACTCAACAATATTTTTAAGAACCCTGTAAAAGTAAACTGAAACTACTGCTAGTATCATGTTCTTGCTTTACGAACGTGATTCAGAGACATTATTTGTACTAAACCAAAATATGCAGCTTCTAACGGTACAGTTAATTATAAGGCAATTTAAAAAATAAAACGAGCGTAATTTATAAAGATGCCGTAATAACCAAAAAGACTGTAGTATTGCTATTTATAGTCTCAACCAGGGTGCGAGACTGACAGAAATCAGTGTTAGTGATTCAACTAAAGCGTGCACAATCCACGTGTCAAGAACAACTTTTCAGTAGGCACGTGGGCCACCCTATTCATGTATGACCAAATACTATGGTATTCAGCTAGCATGTGTGACTGCCTAGGCAGAAGAGTTTCTACATGATTGATGGTTTCTTTATACCCTGACGTTCTGCCATAGTAAAATGATGAGGACTTTGGTCGATACAGCACAGGCTACACCACCCAGACTAGCATATGATGCTGGTGATGACCCCGTTATCCTATGTTTCAAGAAGCTTGGGGAATATACGTGACAAGTCGTACGTAGCCAGATCTCCAAACCTTCCTGCTATTTAACGAAAGCGCCTGGCAGTTGGACAAGAGCATTTATGTTTCCGTGCCGAATCTTGATCTGCCCGACTTGGTGTAATTGAACTAACAAATGTTTTTGTAAAGCATCCTGCACGGGGCGATTAAGTTGCAGCAAAAATGGTCTGCCTTATACATCTTTGCATGTGTTTTGATAGGGGTCGTACCAATATGATTATGGGTGTGCATTAGGGCGAGGATGATGAATAACTTATTTATTTCCAAGATAGGATCAAACGTAACATGACAAACTGTCTAGGATCTAACGTAACATAACAAAGTGTCTAGAATCTCATGACCTATCATTTCAGTCACCCAAAAGTGTTCATGCTTCAAAAGCCACTTAAAGTGGTAGGCTGAGACATCGGAAATTGGTATTCCCCACCGGAATTCAATGAAAACTGTACTCATTTGCTATCGGCATGATGACAAAACCCCAGAATGAACTTCAGATTATGAATATTCAACCATTATTGGCAGAGACAGCCAAGACTAGGGTCACGGGGTTCGGATCTAAAAAAAAACTCCCAGGGAGGTCAAAAGTCGCATAATTGGAACCTTAGAATGAGGTCCGGCAGAATCAACTTCAGATCATGAAAATCCCAAAATTATTGGCTGAAATCAATCCGAGTCTGACACCGGAAATTGTATTTCCAATCGGGAGGTCAAAAGTCGCATAATTGGAACCTTAGAATGAGGTCCGCGTGATGAACAAACGGCAGAATCAACTTCAGATCATGAAAATCCCAAAATTATTGGCTGAAATCAATCCGAGTCTGACACCGGAAATTGTATTTCCAATCGGAAATACTACTTCCATTCGCTTTAAGTGTCATATATGATGGGGTCGGCATGACGAAAAAACCCAGAATGAACATCAGATCGTGAAAATCCAAAGATTATTAGCTGATACAGGAAGTTGGTATTCCACACCGGTAGCCAATGAAAACTACATCCAATAGTTTTCAGATGATGAAAACACACGAGAATGAACTGTAGATCATCAAAATCCATTATTGTCGGATACAGCCGCGTCAATCGTCCATAGGGGTCCCGATTCCAAAAATCCCCGTCCCACGGGGGTCAAGGGGTCAAAAAATTTGAACAACGACATTTTTGGATAGCTTGATCCCTAATCAACCCCAAACTACAAAAAAAAAATCAATTTTAGCATACAAATCCTACGGGATGACATGTCATACTGTAGTGTGGATGAAAATAACATAATACTGTTACGTAGATTCGGATGGATTTATTCATCATTCTTGAACAAATATACCACATGGTTGATACACGCCATAGAACTTTCTTAATACGTCATACATGTCACATGATCAATATACAACTAGAATGGATTTATCTCCCATTGTACAGTAATATGAATATTAATGGCATAGCTAGACACCACATTTCCCCTCTCCTGGAAGAAATACAAAACTAGTAATACGAACTCATTTTGTACTGACAACATAATCCTTAAACCATACTGGTTTTGTTCTTACTCTAGAGCTTCTAACTCTTTCAGGATGGAAATTGTTTGGATGTACAACATTAAGTTCATTATTATTATTGCAACCATTATCGTTATTTGTATTTGAGAACATATCTATAACAGTACTTTGACCAACTTTAAACGTAATACGAAATGGATCTGTGTATTTACTTTGGCCCTTAGGCACATACCAAGGCTTTTTAATTCGTACAAGATCACCTGGATTAAAGGTTCGAATTGTTGCTCCTTTACGATTATCTGTATAAGATTTACTCGAATCTTGTTTAATCTTAACGCGTTGATCTATGTCAGAATTGGAAAGTGGAGTTGGAGGTTGTGTAATCCCAATTATGTCAAGTAAAGTACGCATATGACGTCCGTGCAATACGATAGATGGGGATTCACCGGTTGTAGTATGTCGCGTTGCTCTGTACGTACCCAGAAATTCGGTTACAGCAGTAGTAACGTTTTTGTTTTCAAACCGAGCTGACTGAATAACTTCGCTTAAAATTCGGTTAAATCTTTCGATTTCACTGTTACCTTGAGGGTGATAATTAGATGAAAATCTATGCGTTATACCCCTTTTACGTAGAGATTCACTAAATTCGCGAGATTTAAATTTGGGACCGTTATGGGTTACAATTTCTTAAGGATAATCCTCGCGGCTAAATATACGAATGAGGAATGCAATTGTGGTAGACGTTGTAATATTAAAGCAACTTCTGGCCATCTACTACGATAATCAATTAATGTAATCATGAATCGTTCGTGTTCATGTGCAGAATAATCTGGGCCCACAAAATCAAGGCCAAGCTTCTCCCAAGCAGTTTCTGGAAGTTTAACAGGTTGCATGGCCGCTGTACGCGTAGTAGCTGACTTATCGTTATATTGACAAGTTACGCAATTTTTAAGACTTTCGTTCACATGATAGTCCATTTTAGGCCACCAATAGAGATCTTGTAATCTCTGTTTAGTTTTTACAATACCCTGATGGTCCTTGTGTACAAATTGAATTAATCGCGTTTGCAGTTCTGGAGGTACTATAACACGATTACCACAAAAAATAATATCATCATGAACAGATAATTCATCGCGTATTGTATAAAATGGTTTAGAATCATGAACCGTATCTTTAGCTGAAGTAGGCCATCCATCGCGAATGTATGAAAGTAACTGACAACACGTAGAATCACTAGTAATAGCTTCTTTAAGTTCTGTAGACTTAATAACTGTATCACTGGCTGAAAGCGTAATGTTACAAACGGCGTTGCAATCTTCGATTATGGCGGGAGTTGAGGTAATTAAAGGGCTACTTTATTTTGAGAGCCGGGTTTAAACTCAACTGTGTAGTTGTAATGAAGTAAATGTGTATTCCATCGTGCAATACGCATTGGTTTGTGACCTGAACCTATCAAAGCTGTTAAAGCTCGATGATAATACGAATTTTCGACCCCAGAGATATGTATGCCATTTTTCAACTGACCATACACACGCAAGCGCTTCGCGTTCACCGACTGAATAGTTTTTTTCAGCTGGAGTAAGACTCCTAGACGCACAAGCTACAAGAACCTCTGTTCCGTTTTTTAATTGAGATAGAACGGCGCCTAAGCCGTACGCGCTGGCATCGGTTGTAACGATGACAGGTAAATCTGGATCGAATAAGGAAAGGACTGGACTAGAAAGAATTTGATTCTTGATCGTTGAAAAAGCTTTGTCGGCATCGGGTGTCCATACAAATTTATCGGCTTGCATAGCGGACCGTAGCGGTTGTATTACCATAGCAAAATTAGGAACAAATTTAGAATAGTATCCCGCTAGACCAAGAAATGAACGACATTGGTCCCTTGTAGAAGGAACGGGTGCTTCGCGGATAGCTTGGACAAGCTCCGGGTTTGGACGAATACCGTCGGCATCGATAACATAACCAAGTACGTGTAGTTTGGAAACATTAAATTCGCACTTTTCGTTTAAAGTTATGCCTGAATCACGAAGTTGTGAGAAGACGATGTGTAAATTCGCGTCATGTTCAGCTTTAGTACGACCGTAAACTATTATATCGTCAAGATAACATATTGTCCCTTTAAGTTTACTCAAAATCTGAGAAATCATTTTTTGAAAACATGCCGGTGCTGAAACATTAAATTCGCACTTTTCGTTTAAAGTTATGCCTGAATCACGAAGTTGTGAGAAGACGATGTGTAAATTCGCGTCATGTTCAGCTTTAGTACGACCGTAAACTATTATATCGTCAAGATAACATATTGTCCCTTTAAGTTTACTCAAAATCTGAGAAATCATTTTTTGAAAACATGCCGGTGCTGAAACGAGTCCGAAACAAACACGTTTGAATCGGAATAATCCGTCGTGCGTAATGAAAGCTGTGAGATTTTTTTTTTTTTTTTGATTTTTTTTAAGCAATATTTTTATTCAGATTTCTATCTGAATAGGGATTAGGGAACAGGCATAGCCTATATTAAACCCTTCTCCCTGTCAGATATAGATACATGTATTTACATAAAGAAACATACAATGTACAAGTGCAATTATTTTACAGTGAGTGTGTCATAGTTGTCTCTGGGATGGATTTACAGCTTAGTAATAGGCAAATAATGTACAAGTGAAAATATATTTACAAATAATGGTTATAATTGTCCCTGGAATCGTCTGGTGGTTTCGAAAAACGAGTGAACAGTTTTAAAAATTATAAATGAGTTTTCTATGCTGTCAATTCCATACAATAGGGTCGTAGTATTTCGGTGAATAGTAGGTAAATTATTTATTGTATTATTTCGGGCTGTGAGATCTCGACTTTCTTTACTTAAATTAAGCTGGTGATAGGCGGATTTAAGGTCTAATCGTGAAAAAACTGTAGCACCGTGCATTTCACCAATAATTTCATCTATATTTGGAAGTGGGTATTTATCAATAATAATTGACTCGTTAGGTGTCTTAAGATCCACACAGAGACGAATTTGTCCGGACTTTTTATACCCAACTAAAACTGGACTGACCCATTCGGAAGCATCAATCTTTTCAATAATATCTGCCCGTTCTAATTCCTTGATGCGTTCAGACACCGCCTCACGAACTGCGAACGGTAACCGACGTAATTTCTGTTGTACAGGCTTAACGTCAGGTTTAATTTTAACAGTATGTGTAAACCCTTTAACAGTACCTAACTTATCACTAATAATTCCGGATATTCATTCTTAATATCTGAAGGTGAAACAATATCTGTACTAGTAGATGGACAATCATTTGTATTAGTACGTGGAAATAAGGAAGTAGCATGACAAGATAAAGTACTACCCTCAATATTAATACTTAGTGACTGAATGATATCTTTACCGATTAAACTTGCACCATTTTCAACAACATAAAATATGCAATCTGAACAATGATCATTATACTCGACACATGCATTAAAAATACCAATGATAGCGATAGATTGGGAAGTGTAACTTCGTAACTTTGTATCTGAACAAGACTGAAGAGCGTCTCTTACAAAATGTGTATCAAATAAGTTACAATGAAACATCGGAAGCTGTATCGACTGTAAGGTTGATTTCAACAGTGTTAATTTTAACAGTGCATTCAACGGCTTGTTTTGTAGGGTTGTCGGAATCCGTAGATAAAACCTGGAGGCTATCATCACTGGATTCTGTTGTAACAGCTGGACTCGATTCCTTTGATTCTGAAGAATGGATTTGATTGACTCGTGGATGCATACACACTGTAGAATAATGTCCTGGTCTGCCACATTTAGCAAAAGCAGCAGCGTTTTTACCGGGGCATTGCGGAAAGTTCGCTAAATGAGTTGTAGAACCACACCTGTAGCACTTTGTAAAATGTAGACTGGGCGTACCCTTTGACATCTGATAACTTGAATTCTGTGTAGGTTTAGCACGACCTTTGAACCTTGATTTCGACTTTGTAAAGTCAATCTGTGAACAAGTTGAAGTTGTACCTGTAGGTATATGTGTAGGGCGAGTAAAAGACTTCGCTTCTCTCATTGCAGTTTCAACCTGAAGAGCAATGTCAACTGCTTTGTCGAGACTCAAGCCTGGTTCGAGTAAAAGTCTCTCTCGAATTCTAGAAGAGTGTTTTTTTTCAACCAATTGGTCACGTAGCATTTCATTTGTAAATGTACCAAATAAACAAGTTGAGGCAAGGTCACGTAAGGCGGCTATGTATGTAGAAACTAGCTCACCTGGAAACTGTGCACGTTGCCGAAATCTGTAGCGTTCGGAAACTACGTTGATTTTAGGTTTGAAATGGCACTGCAATTTATTCATGGCATGTACATAAACGTCATCACTGTAGTAATTATCGTCTGGACTGAAATCAGGTAAAGTATAAAAAATACGTTGACCTTCTGCTCCTAATGAATTGAGTAGAATAGCTTTCTTCCGTTCTGTTGGCAGTGTATCTGCTGCGGAGGCAATTATGTAATTCGTAAATAAACGTTCCCACTGAATCCATGGAATGGAAGGATTACCTGGTGTAGGCAGGAACGGCGTGGGTAAATGAATCGAAGTGGACAAATGTGAAGGCTGAAATTGTACATTTCTTGTAGATGAAGATGAAGACTCTGACATTGCAAATACTTGTAAACGTAGATTCTTAAATCACTCGTTGCCAAATATGTAGTGTGGATGAAAAGAACACAATACTGTTACGTAGATTCGGATGGATTTATTCATCATTCTTGAACAAACATACCACATGGTTGATACACGCCATAGAACTTTCTTAATACGTCATACATGTCACATGATCAATATACAACTAGAATGGATTTATCTCCCATTGTACAGTAATATGAATATTAATGTGATAGCTAGACACCACACATACCACACTAATACCCTGGCTCTGCTCATTTCCAGGAAAATTCTCCATGTCCGGCATTAAATCTCTCCTCTCCGACAGTAATTTCTGTAACTTATCTCTGCTCGTAATAAACACTTCTCCGTCGTCTGTGTCCTATATTTCCATCTGTACAAAGTCGCATTCGTCCCACCTCTGCCAACAAAAAGACATAGACTATGTAGTGAACAGACGGACAGAAGGCCAGCTATAGCCCCTAAATGATTAAATGGTAAATTACCATTTGTAATGTAGCTTTTCAGCGCGGAGGGATAAGTAGCCAGCCAAAAGGTGGCGAAGAACAACGACTTGTAATTTCTCTTTACTTTATTATGAATCCGTTATTTACAGTGCTCGGCTCTCTTTCGAGCTCTATCTCTCATTCTCTATCGAGCCCTAACTCTCTCTTTCTCGAGCTCTCTCTCTCGAGCGCCAACTCCAGGCCGCAGCTAGCGGGGGGGGGGGGGCAAGGGGAGCAGCTGCCCCCCTGGAAGGCGCCCTTTGCCAATTCGGAAAAAAATTGGTGAGTCGCCTCATAATGAATCTGTGGACTATAAACGATTGGTTGGTTGATTGGAATTCTAACCAAAGTTAGACTATAATTTACGACCATCAAATTGTCTTGCGGAGGAGGAGGGGGGGGAGGCGCGTCCCTGGACGTTTAAAACGTTTCAGCCCCTCTAACATTATGGAGAGCACCTCAGACTCTTCTCCGAAAGGAGGCGTCTCCACGGTACCAGTCGTCGTTGTCCGTCAAGTGTAGGTAAACCGGCGCCCCAAGTAGCCCAATCGGCGCCTCCAGAGGCCTTTGCCCCCCTAACAGTTTTGGGTTAGCTACGGGCCTGAACTCTCTCTCGCGAACCGTTGTGCCAATCCCACGAGTCAGTCTACTAGCAAGATGTTACTGCCGTAAACGCATCACGACTTCTCCCTGATTTCGTTGTTGCTCTTAGCGTTTAACCTCCGCTAGTTAAAAAAGTGGACATGGATCACTTTTAAGTGGGTTTTTGTAGGAATAACACGGGTTTAAATTGAATATGAAAAATAGCGAGGTGCATCTATTTTTTTTTTTTTTTTTTTTTTTTTTTTTTTTGTATTGTATTCAGAACACGATATGCTGCATATAATAAAATAGTTCCTTTTGGAACTTTCTTTGAGCGAACGATATTCGCTGACAGTTCCTAGCAGGCCTTCTATAACTGCAGTATAAAAATACGGTAAAATACCTTTGTTCCCAACCCCTGTTCTAAGGCTGTTTTAGAACCTTTCCGTCTATTTGCCACCACAGTTTTTTTTATTTTCCACCAAATTCAACTCCATTTTCAAGTAGCATTTAGCGATGAAATAAACATGCGATTTGTGCAAGTCCGGGTCTCGTAATGGCTCTTCAGTTAAAACGTATTTGGTGTATGTTTTTAATCGCAAAATTCTACTTGAAAATAGTGTTGAATCTTTATAAATGTGTGTCAGCTGTGGCAAGAAATGATTCCTTTGGCGAATAAAGTAGAATCAAGGTGAAAAATAGTAGGTAAGGATTCCAAAAGAGCCTTAGAACAGGGGTGGGGAAGAACGGTATTTTCATATTGCAGTTATAGAAGGTCGGATAGGAAATGTCAGCGAATATCGCTCGCTCAATGACAGTTCCAAAAGGAACTAATAATAAAACTATTAAAGGGAATTAAAGTCCCCCATACACACATCAACATTACTCGGTAGAAATTATCGAAAATTTACTTTTTTGCTATACAATCGAGAGGAACTGCTAATCAATTTTCAGATTGATTAGTACTTTTTTTAAAAAAAAAGAAACATACTATGACTGCTAATCAACTCTTTTTCTTACCATATACCCTGGTCATAGGTCATATACCCGTTGTTTATTGAACCCACAAACTCTACCTCGAATCTGTGTGCTAGAAACTTTGCGGTGGTATAACCCGATAGGCTAACATAGAAAGTTCAGTTGATGAAATAAAGATATTGAAGCCACCAAAGCTAATTTAGAAGTTATTGCGTGCGCAGTGAAACTATCCTAACCCGATTCTCAAACATGTTTAGTACGTTTACGGTAATATATCTCGAAACGCCAGCATATATAGGAGCCTTCTGAAATTTTGTATTCTAGTAGTTTATGCATCTGTCCATTTAGTGAAATAAAGATATTGAAGCCACAAGAGCTAGTTGAGAAGTTAGGGCGTGCGTAGTGAGCCTACGCCTACCCTATTGCCCCATATCATATAATTATGTGACGAACAAATATATTGATTTTCAATGAATTTTGATAACTGAACAGCTAAATCCATGATATTAATGTTTCGTATACTAGACGTTAGTACGGGGTAGAACTTTATTAAAACCAAACAATTTCTAATGATTTTCTGATAATGATTTTAGTGTATTATTAATGTTTTATTACCGAAAAAAATCAAAATATGTGACAACTCTTGTTGACTGCCTGGGCCTTTTAGCTATTGTGGGCGTATGTTTCGTTGCCCGGCAACCTATTATTTGAAAATAATCATGATATATTGTGATAAAACAATTATTGAGAAAAGAGGTGAATATTTAATCGCCTGAACCAATAATCACAATCGCCAGGGTATCGCTGCATCCTTATCTGTCACTGGCCATTTCATTATTGATTACATTTTATTATTTTAAAGTACTTTTGTCAGTCTTGGGACTACGCAAAATTCTACTTGAAAATAGTGTTGAATCTTTATAAATGTGTGTCAGCTGTGGCAAGAAATGATTCCTTTGGCGAATAAAGTAGAATCAAGGTGAAAAATAGTAGGTAAGGATTCCAAAAGAGCCTTAGAACAGGGGTGGGGAAGAACGGTATTTTCATATTGCAGTTATAGAAGGTCGGATAGGAAATGTCAGCGAATATCGCTCGCTCAATGACAGTTCCAAAAGGAACTAATAATAAAACTATTAAAGGGAATTAAAGTCCCCCATACACACATCAACATTACTCGGTAGAAATTATCGAAAATTTACTTTTTTGCTATACAATCGAGAGGAACTGCTAATCAATTTTCAGATTGATTAGTACTTTTTTTAAAAAAAAAGAAACATACTATGACTGCTAATCAACTCTTTTTCTTACCATATACCCTGGTCATAGGTCATATACCCGTTGTTTATTGAACCCACAAACTCTACCTCGAATCTGTGTGCTAGAAACTTTGCGGTGGTATAACCCGATAGGCTAACATAGAAAGTTCAGTTGATGAAATAAAGATATTGAAGCCACCAAAGCTAATTTAGAAGTTATTGCGTGCGCAGTGAAACTATCCTAACCCGATTCTCAAACATGTTTAGTACGTTTACGGTAATATATCTCGAAACGCCAGCATATATAGGAGCCTTCTGAAATTTTGTATTCTAGTAGTTTATGCATCTGTCCATTTAGTGAAATAAAGATATTGAAGCCACAAGAGCTAGTTGAGAAGTTAGGGCGTGCGTAGTGAGCCTACGCCTACCCTATTGCCCCATATCATATAATTATGTGACGAACAAATATATTGATTTTCAATGAATTTTGATAACTGAACAGCTAAATCCATGATATTAATGTTTCGTATACTAGACGTTAGTACGGGGTAGAACTTTATTAAAACCAAACAATTTCTAATGATTTTCTGATAATGATTTTAGTGTATTATTAATGTTTTATTACCGAAAAAAATCAAAATATGTGACAACTCTTGTTGACTGCCTGGGCCTTTTAGCTATTGTGGGCGTATGTTTCGTTGCCCGGCAACCTATTATTTGAAAATAATCATGATATATTGTGATAAAACAATTATTGAGAAAAGAGGTGAATATTTAATCGCCTGAACCAATAATCACAATCGCCAGGGTATCGCTGCATCCTTATCTGTCACTGGCCATTTCATTATTGATTACATTTTATTATTTTAAAGTACTTTTGTCAGTCTTGGGACTACTCCTAAATAATGTCATTGTATAAAGATGGACAGTATATACATATTTACATACACGGTGGTTTTAATTGTCTATGGTTACTAAACTTACATAGTATATCGTTAATAGAAAACTTGTACTTAGGTGTGTTAATCTGTTGTATATGAGTGGAAGATAGTCTTGGGATAGATTCAATAAAACTAATGAAGTTCAGGGCCAATTGTTACATTCCTTATTGACAATTAATTTCCTTTTCGTGAGATCATCGGCTCTCATTTCATAAAAAGGGAAAATTTGGAATTTTACTTGTAGGTTTTGTGCACATCTAAAGATATGTCTATTTACAAATAAGAACCCATCTTTATACGCCAACATTTTCATGTAGACGTATTATACCGTCGCCCCTGTCCGCCTACAATTTGTTTGTGGACCCTATAGAGGTCACGATTTTGAACCGATTTGAAAGAAACTTGACATGCATGCCAAATATGCGCAAATATCGAAAGGAACCAAGATCTTTGGGTTCTAAACATGCATGTCAAGTTTCATTAAAATCGGTTCAAAATCGTGACCTTTTGATGAAACTTGACTTCCATGTTTATAACCCAAATATGCTCAAATATCGAAAGGAATCAACATCTTTGGGTTCTAAACATGCATGTCAAGTTACATCAAAATCGGATTAAAATTGTGATTTACCATATTTTTACAGTCGAATTTTGTGTGGATGATTTAACTAGCTTGTATATATGTGGATATTTAATGTGATATTTTCCAAACTATTTTTAATTTATATATTTACCTGACAACTACATCATTTACAGGAACAAGTCTATCCAGACTCCCTGTTTGACCTTCTACATCTAAAACAACTGTTTCGGCATTAGGACACTTCTTGGAAATAACATCCAATTCATCACTGTATTGTGAAGCTAAAAACAAAAAAACAAAAAAAAAAAAAACAAGAAAAAATTAATTGCCAGTAAATTCCCTGAAAATTTATTTCATATATTTACACTTTAAGGAGAATTTCTCAAGCAGATTGCATGGAAGTGTCTTGTATTAACAATGCTTTTTAACATCCACTCATCATAAATTGGGTCAATTTGGAAATAACGTACGGACATGGTACATCATTATTTCAATAATGCAACTGGAAAATCAAAACACCAACAAGGTTTTGCAGATGACCCTACTGCTTGTCGCATACAAGCATGAGATCCAAGCCAAAACACACGAATCTTTTGACTCCAACCCTCAATCCTAAGATAAGTGTATATATATATACATAGTGAGTACAAGATGAATATGATTCTACTGACCTACAGTAACATGTAACTTCTTATCACGTAATAAATATTCTATAGCGGGATGTGAAACATAACCAGCCCCTAGTATTAAAACTCTTTTCTCTATATCTTTATCTGAATCGGGTGATGTAGAAACAGACCTGTAGTAACAATAAAACATAAAAATAGGTTGCCAGGCAACGAAACATACGCAGCTAAATCGTCCAGGCAGTCAACAAGGGTTGTCACATATTTTTTCTTTCTTCAGTAATGAAAAGTTTATAATACACTATAATCTAATTAAGATTAACAACTCATTAATTATCAGAAAATCTTAAGAATTTGTTTGGCTTTTATAAAGTTCTTTTCCATGCAAACGTTTAGTATACGTAATATTTAATATCATGGATTTAACTTTTTAGTTATCAAAATTCATTGAAAAACAATATACTTCTTCGTCTCAAGATCTTTTAAGATCTTGAGACGAAGAAGTATATTGTTTTTCATCTAATTGACTTCTTTATTAATCTGAAGTCAATTAGATGATAAGTTTGGCCTCTGGAGCATCACAAAATTTTTCAAAGTGAGCAAAGGGAGATTATCAGAAATCTCTGAAAATCATTAGGATTCTTCGTCTCGTGACCTTAAACACTGTGTATGAATTTAAAGTCATTCGGATATTAACTTTGGCCTCTAGAGCGCCCACAAGATTTTTCAAAGTGATCAAGGGCCATACCACTGGCAGTAATTATCGGAGATTGCTGAAAATCAATAGGCACCTTTGTCTTATGACCTAAAACACTGCGTATAAATTTAAAGTCAATCGGATATTAACTTTGACCTCTAGAACATCCACAAGATTTTTTGAAGTGATTGAGGGACATAACTCTGGCAGTAATTATCAGAAATCGCTGAAAATCAATAGGCTTCTTCGTTTCACGACCTTAAACAATGTATATAAATTTAAAGTCAATCGGATATTAACTTTGGCCTCTAGAGCCGGGGACGACCACAATATACAACGATAATGTACGACACACATGATAACAACCAACTAACATGTAACTGACTGGTCTACCGAAAGTATGAAGAATTGTCTTTAAAATAATATGATGCATTGTTTAGCCTTGATGGTTTGTACACTATTGCGCAAGGAAGACAAAACGACATGAGCTATCAGATGTCTTCTTCCAAATATATGCCCATTTATTGCCCATAGTCAGAAAAACAAGCCAACAGTGAGGTTGGTGTCCCCCGCCGAAATCTCAAAATAAATAGATGACACATTAATTAATAGCACATTTATTTTTTTCTAAAGTATTGAGCAAACAAATTGCACACGAAGTGCCATCACTTACTATACTATCAGATAAAATGAAGATTATCTTGCCCCAAAGCATCGACCAATGGAAGTGATTGGCACTAGTTAGCTTCAGCTCGAAATGTTAATCATTGAACTCAGTCAACTCAAGACACTCATCTAATGAACATCTACATCAAGTTTAAACTTAGCTTCAGCTCGAAATGTTAATCATTGAACTCAGTCAACTCAAGACACTCACCTAATGAAAATCTACATCAAGTTTAAACATTCTACCTCAAATAGAAGCAGAGTTGTTGACGAATCTTGACCAATAAAATTGTTTATCAATTCTTAGCCTAAGCAGAAAATTCTTAGGGTAATGATATAATGAACCCATATTCTGAGTTTCATCGCTCTCACTTCATTATAACTAAAGTTATTGTGCCCCAAAGCATCAGCCAATCAGATTGCTTATCTCTGCTCACTGTAAGTAGAAAATATTCATCATCGAACTCCATCAAGGCATTTACCTAATGAACGCCTACACCAAGTTTGAACATTCTAGCGCAGTAAGAAAGATAGTCATTGTGTTCTAATGTCTCGGCCAATAAAATTGCTTATCCCTCTGCTTACCCTAGGCAAACAATGTTCATTATCGAACTTAGTCGAGGTATTGATGTAATGAAATTATACATCAAGTTCCACCACCTTCACTTAATTAGAACTTCAGTTATCTTGTCCCAAAGTATCAACTAATCAAATTGCTTATCTCTGCCTAACCCAAACAGAAAATGCTCATCTTCGAACTCCATCAAGGCATTGACCTAATAAGCACATACACCAAGTTTGAACATTTTAACTCAATAAGAAGGAGAGTTATTGGCCAATCAAAATGCTCATCGCTCTGCTTACCTTGAGCAGAAAGTGCTCATTATCGAACTTAATCAAGGTATTACTGTAATGAAACTATACACTAAGTTTCATCACTCTCACGTAATTAGAACTAAAGTTATCGTGTCCCAAAGAATCTCTGCTTACCCTAAGCAGAAAATGCTCATCTTCGAACTCCATCAAGTCATTGACCTAACAAGAATATACACCAAGTTTGAACATTTTAACTCAATAAGAAGGAGAGTTATTGTGTTCCAAAGTCTTGACCAATCAAATTGCTTATCGCTCTGCTTACCCTGAGCAGAAAATGCTCATTATCGAATTTAGCCAAGGTATTACTGTAATGAAACTATACACCAAGTTTAGAACTTAAGTTATCGTGTCCCAAAGCATCAACCACATCAAATTGCTTATCTTTGCTTACCCTTAGCGGAAAATGCTCATCTTCTACCCCCATCAAGGCATTGACCTAATAAGCATATACACCAAATTTGAACATTTTAACTCAATAAAAAGGAGAGTTATTGTGTTCCAATGTCTTGACCAATCAAATTGCTTATCGCTCTGCTTACCCTGAGCAGAAAATGCTCATTATTGAACTTAGTTTAAACAATATTTTATTCGTCTGAAAAGGATTGAACAACATGCAAGGCCTATATAAGTTCTTTCCCTGGTATACAAAAGTTATAAACATTAAATATAAACATAATAAACATAAAAATAAGATTAGATATAATAAATTGTAAAATCGAACATATATACAGATTCGTGTGGAAATGATATATATATGAAATATAGTTCAAGCAATTATTTGATATTAAAACAATATTTAAAAGTAAATCAAAATCTCTTAGTACGTTTAATAAAATTATGGACAGCTTCAAAAATCAGAATATTAGTTGTGTTGGAAAGCTCTGTAGAGCCATTCAAAATTAAATCTAGATTAACAGTATCTGTAATTACATTTAATGAATTTAATAGGTCGGTTCTGATAGCTGAATAAGATGGACATGAGAAGAAGAAGTGGAAGTTATCTTCATTCGAAGAATTGCATTTAGGACATGTTTTTGATTCAGATAGGTAGTGGCGGAAAAGGTGATTATTGAGATTACTAGATTCATTTCTTAGTTGACAGTGTATGATATTTTCCTTGCCGTTTCCATAGTGAAAGTAACTAGGTTTATTATGTATAGGATATTGACTAAATAGACGTGACTTAAAGGTATTGAGAGATGGCGATAACTGCACATGTGTAGGAAGACTGTTCCATAGTTTGATTGTGTTGGGGAAAAAACTTTTTATGTAAGAAGACGTTTTACATTGTGGTATTTTCAGTTTATGGTTTCTAAGATTATAATAATTCATTTCGGGTTGTACTTTCATGAGAATATCTGATAAGTACTGGGGACTATAGCAGTTAAGAATTTTATAAAAATATACGAGTTTATGCTTTTGACGGCGTTTGAGCAGCGGTTCCCACCCTAATTCATCGTAAACATATTTTCTGTGAGAATTTCGGCGCAGACCAGTTATGATTCTCCCTGCTTCTAATTGTATATTCTCAAGTATTTCTGAATCTTTGGCACTACAATTATCAAATATACTATCCCCATACTCCATAAGCGGGCGAATAAAGGACGTAAATATCGTACATAACGCAGATCTATTTAATTTGAATTTTAATTGGCGTAGAATGTTTAGTCTATTGCAAGCTTTTTTGTGAATTTTAGAAATATGTTCTGTCCATGTTCCGTTTTGATGAAAAGTCAGTCCTAGGTGGCAGTGAGAGGTAACTTTATCGATGATTTTATTTTCAAATTCGAGATTAGGATGATTAGTTTTTTTACGTGTGAATATTAAGTTTTTCGTTTTATTTGGGTTGAATGTTATTTGCCATTTATTTGCCCACGTTGATATATGCTTCAGATCACAATTAATTGAATTAGCTGTTTCTAATGGGTTATCATTTATAATTGTAAATAAGGACGTATCGTCAGCAAATAATCGTACATTGTTATCTAGATTGTCCGAAATATCATTTATGTATATTAGAAATAGGAAAGGATCGAGAATTGATCCCTGGGGAATCCCGGATTCAACTGTCAAATACGGTGATTTAAACCCTTCAAGTACAACACATTGTTTACGATTTGTTAAATAATTGAACATCCAATCACATAAGTTTAGGCTAATACCATATTTTCGCAGTTTATATATAATTCCCAGGTGCCAGACTTTATCAAAAGCTTTAGAAATATCACAGAATACAAAACTAAGTTCTTTCCCCTTATCTAGATTACTTATAATTATATTATATATCTCAAGAAGTTGGTTTATTGTTGAATCATTTTTTTTGAAATCCTGACTGATGTTTAGATAAAAGATCATTACTTTTAATAAAGTTGTACAGGTGTTTTAGTATATTTTTTTCAAAAATCTTACAAATTGTGCACGTTAAAGAAATGGGGCGATAATTTTCTGGTAACTGTGGATCACCCTTCCCTTTAAAGGCGGCTGTGACATGTGAAGTTTTCCATATGTCTGGAAGTTGTTTAGTTTTAAGGCACAGGTTAAATAGACGAGTTAATGGAATTACAATGGCGGAAGATACGTTTTTTAGGATTAATGGGCTGAGTTCATCGGGTCCTGGTGGCTTTGAACAGTCGAGTATTTTTAATTGATCTTTAACCTCTTGCTCAGTTACGATAAAATCATTCATTGTGATGTCCGTGCGTGTATCAAAGGTAGGTAATTCAATCGAGGTATCTAGTTTTGATACAGATGTAAAGTATGAGTTTAATACTGTCGCCTTATCAAGTGGATGAGAATAAATTTTGCCATTGAGGTTAATTGGTGTTTGATTATTATTATGGGCTCGGTTTCTTTGTCGAATTTTTAGGCGGATGCAGTTGTTAATAAAAGGTTTATCATTGGGTCTAATTGTGACTATTTAGTAGGAATGAATATTGACGTGTTTTTGTCAAGAACATTTTTAAAATCATTATATAATTTATTTATATCTTTATTATTAAAAACCGTTGTTGACCATTCTATTTGTTTAAGAGAATTGCATAAGCCATCAAAATTAGCCTGGTCGTAATTTCTGATTTTCCGTTTATATGATAATTGTTTATATGTTTTAAAGTTGGTTTCTACAGTTATTAATGAATGAGTACTACATATAGGGTGCAATGCCGAATATTTAGAAATAAGACACCTTTTATTTGTAATAAACAGGTCTATGCATGTTCCGGGATGGGTTGTAAAGTTAGTTGGTTCATATATTAGGTTTTCTAGATCAAAGCGTTGTAATATTACGCCTAGTTTTTTGGCATTACTGGAATTAGATAAAAGATTAATATTAAAATCCCCTGTTAATATTAAGGGGAAGGGGGTACTGTTGTCTAAAGCTTTAGTTACCATATCGTAGAATTAATCCAAGTAGGAAACTGGCGTGTTTGGAGGACGATATATAACTCCTAACAAGCCAACAGTGAGGCTGATGTCCCCCGCCGAAATCCCAAAATGAATAGATGACACATATTAATTAATCGCACATTTATTTTTTTCAAACGTATCGACCAATCAAACTGAACACTAAGTGTCATCCAAAAATTGCTTATCTCTGCCTACCGTAAGAAGAAAATGCTCATCTTCAAACTCCATCAAGGCATTGACCTAATAAGCATACACACCAATTTTGATCATTTTAACTCAATTCGAAGGAGAGTTATTGTGTTCCAAAGTCTCGGCAAATCAAATTGCTTATCGCTCTGCTTACCCTGAGCAGAAAATGCTCATTATCGATCATAGTCAAGGTATTACTGTAATTAAACTATACACCAAGTTTCATCACTCTCACTTAATTAGAACTAAAGTTATCGTGTCTCAAAGCATCAACCTATCAAATTGCTAATCTCTGCCTACCCTAAGCGGAAAATGCTCATCTTCGAACTCCATCAAGGCATTGACCTAATAAGCATATACACCAAGTTTGAACATTTTAACTCAATTAGAAGGAGAGTTATTGTGTTCCAAAGTCTCGACCAATCAAATTGCGTATCGCTCTGCTTACCCTTAGCAGAAAATGCTCATTATCGAACTTAGTCAAGGTATTACTGTAATGAAACTATACACCAAGTTTCATCACTCTCACTTAAAGCCCCAATAACACTCTTGTTGTAACTGAATAATATGTCCCAATCTTCATTCTGGTCAACAAATCGTATTATTTTAGAATATTCCAATTAAATCATGATATAAATTTCATCTTAACACACCTATTTTTTAAAAAATTGAAAAAATTCAACCAATTGATTTGAAAAGTCTAACGTAAACCTTTTCAAATGTGACTTGGATTTAAAAATATTTTCGAACCCACTGGACAAGTAAAATAGGTTGCAATGGATAATTTACACAACAGGTAAGACACTAAAACATCTAGTACTTAGAATAAGGGTATTATTTATTTTCTGGAGCTACCAAGCCAGCAAGAATGTTATTGTCCCTTTAATTAGAACTAAAGTTATCGTGTCCCAAAGCATCAACCAATCAAATTGCTTATCTCTGCATACCCTAAGCGGAAAATGCTCATCTTCGAACTCCATCAAGTCATTGACATAATAAGCATATACACCAAGTTTGAACATGTTAACTAAATTAGAAGGAGAGTTATTGTGTTCCAAAGTCTCGACCAATCAAATTGCGTATCGCTCTGCTTACCCTGAGCAGAAAATGCTCATTATCGAACTTAGTCAAGGTATTACTATAATGAAACTATACACCAAGTTTCATCACTCTCACTTAATTAGAACTAAAGTTATCGTGTCCCAAAGCATCAACCAATCAAATTGCTTATCTCTGCTTACCCTAAGCGGAAAATGCTCATCTTCCAACTCCATCAAGGCATTGACCTAATAAGCATACACACCAAGTTTGAACATTTTAACTCAATTAGAAGGAGAGTTATTGTGTTCCAAATTATCGACCAATCAAATTGCGTATATAGCTCTGCTTACCCTGAGCAGAAAATGCTCATTATCGAACTTAGTCAAGGTATAACTATAATGAAACTATACACCAAGTTTCATCAATCTCACTTAATTAGAACTAAAGTTATCGTGTCCCAAAGCATCAACCAATCAAATTGCTTATCTCTGCTTACCCTAAGCGGAAAATGCTCATCTTCGAACTCCATCAAGGCATTGACCTAATAAACACATACACCAAGTTTGAACATTCTAGCTCAATTAGGAAGAGAGTTATTGTGTCCCAAAAAGTGTGACGGACAGACAGACGGACAGACAGACGGACGAACCCATTTTAATAGTCCCCCAACTTTCTTCGAAAGGCGGGGGACAATAAAAACGTATTCTTTGTATTACTAATACTGACAAAAATTATTTCTAAATCGTTATGGCACAGGTCATGTCTTACATGAAAAGAAAGGTTACTTTTAATAAATATTATTATACCACCACCGTGTCTGTTTCGATCTAACCACACAGGAGTATGATAATCTGGTAAACATACCCTGGAATCAGAAATATAATGATCCAGGTGTGACTCAGTTATACATATAATATCATAATTACTTAATTCTGCTTCAATTGTTGATATTTTCGGTAATATACTACAAACATTGTTATGGACAATTCGTTTTCCGTCTGGTCCTGGGTTCGATTCAATACACCCCCTTAATAATAATGTCTTAATTAAAAGTAAAGATATATTATATACATATGTTAAGATATTTACTTGGTATGCTATGACATGTGTCAGATTGTCCCGTTGATTTGGACCATAATGATACACTTTAATCGTGTGTATCAGAGACTATGAACATGACCAGGGCGGGACAATTCGACACATTACATAGTTTGTATAATTTATGAGTAATAACATTTCCACACACAAAGTAACTGTTTGAAATAATCAAACATATATATGTTAGGCGCAATCTTCACCCCTCGCGCAGATTGCAATCTGCGCTGTCGTGTTGCGCAGATTGAACTCCGCGCGCGCAGATTGCACCTCGCGCGCGCGGATTACAATCTGCGCTGATGAAGCTGGTGCGCAGATTGCCCACGTTGCGCTGATTACCCCTCGATCTTTTTCGAGATGTTAGTTGTCGTCAGACGTATATATATATTTGCCCACGTTTCGCTGATTACCCCTCGATGTTTTTCGAGATGTTAGTTGTCTGTCATACGTAAATATATATATGACCTGTCCCCTATCGGCTTTGTAGTGAATAATTTTTAAAATCACAACATAATTAGCGCGTGTGCATAGAAAATAAGATTTAATTTGAAATTCTGTCAGCAGTATCTCATAATCGGTGCTGACCACGTAACTGAATGTAAAAAATATTTGCTGTAGTTTGACGTAACTACATATGGTTACAATTTATGTGTTCACAGTTAAAAGAAAAAAAGGATTTTGAAAATATTCACTGATTCAACTTGGTCATCATTTTATTCTTTGTATTATTTTCCATCAAGAGAAAATATTTTTTTTAGAAATGGCTGACTAAATTACTACGTGCACCAAACAATGATAATTTTTCATTGGTTAGGGCCGTCGAAACGCGGGTAAATTTAGAGTAGCTATTGGGTAACAACACGCATAAACCACCTTATTTGCATATTGCATACATATTATTTTTTGTGTTTTTTCTGATGGCATGCAGCCCTAAACAAGACGACAACCTCGCAGTACTATGCTGTAATTAATATATAACATCCGCTTAGTCGTAAAATGCGTAATAGACTTGACCAAAAAAATAAAAAATAAATAAAAAAACCTAGTTCGGGTCATGGGCACGGATCACTCATCCACTTGTTTTCCTCAAATGCATACGGCCAATTACGGGTCTGGTAATAACTACTACTACTACTACTTAGTGTTTAACGTCTGCTTCCACATAAGTGATATCGCAGACAAGACTTAGGAGAGCCGAAGCTGATTCCTGTTTTTTAGAATATGATTTTGCAATCTTTCCATTTGGCTTTAAGACATGGGTTGGGTTTAGTGGAAAGTTCTTCCCTTTATCTATTAAAAAACATATCATTTGGTAGATGATCCCGTTTGTTTCTGAGTTGGTTGGTGTCATCGTTTGGGGTTAGTGTTTAGGTGCCAGGCCCGTCTTATCGTGGCCTCCCCTTACTCCACTATCCCACTCTATGGGTTTGGTATCAGTTTTATTTACGAAATAGTGTTTAGGTGCCGAGTACGTCTGACCGAAACTCCCCCTTACTCCACTATCTTCCTGGTAATAAACTTGCCCTATCTTTCTTATATGATGCTGTATCGAGAATATACTATATCGAAGTGTTTGTAAGTATCGATTTCTGACATCGGTCGGTAAACCTTACAGTTCTTACACGTACATAAAAATGGCTTTATGTAAAAGAAACTTATTGTACGACGGTATTTTCACCCCCCCCCCCCAATAAAAACCCCACACACAATGGCCTATGATTGGTTCCAGTCTACGAATAAGGCCGCCGTCGCTTGGAATATACAGTAATAAATGTCCGTCATTTAGATTATATTCTTTGAATGACTACCACCATATTAGAGACGTGTAATTACACCACCGTCGCATGGAATATACAACAGTCATAAATGCCTGTCTTTGAATGGCCGCTATACCTATTGTTTAATTAATCCCCTAATCCAGACACATGTCTGGGTTTCATCCGAAACAACACCGTCCAGGTTAATATGACAAGGATAGTAAATGAAATGATTAGTCACTTATGTGGATGCGGACATTAAATGAAATGATCTGATTGTCTACGATATTACCCTTGGTGGAAGTGGACGTAAATCCCTAAGAACGAACGAAATGATCTGCACCCGTAATCTCCGATTTCTGTTATACGTCCGCTATATATATTATCATTATTGTGCACATAATATGGATTAATCTAGCTGGAAATACACCTGTGGACCACCGATAACGTAAGACAATTTTTCACGAATATAATTATTTTAGACTTGCAAACTATGTATTATTACAATTCTGTGCTACCCTACTCGACACTATGAAAAACACGGTAAGTTGGTCCTTGAGGCTGTTGACTTGAAAATAATCCCAACCAATAATATATACCATAAATAGTAAGCAAAATATGCAAATTAGGTTGTTTATGCGTGCTGTTAGCCAATAGCTACTGTAAATTTCCCCGCATTTTTACGACTCTAACCAATGAAAAAAGATAGGTTGCCAGGCAACGAAACATACGCCCACAGCAGCTAAATCGTCCGGGCAGTCAACAAGGGTTGTCGCATATTTTTACTTTTTTTGCTAATGAAACATTTGTAATACACTAAAAACTGATTAAGAGTAACGGCTCATTATGTAATTATCAGAAAATCATTAGAATTTGATTGCTTTTTATAAAGTGTTACCCCACACTAACAATTAGTATATACATGAAACATTTAATATCATGGATTTAGCTGTTCAGTTATTAAAATTCATTGAAAATCAAAATACTTGTTCGTTTAAACACCTTAAACTCTATGTATCAATCTAAAGTCAATCGGATGATAAGTTTAGCCTCTATAGCGTAACAAGATTTTTTGAAGTTATCAAGGGAGATAACTCTGGCAATAATTATTTTAAATCTCTGAAAATCAATAGGCTTCTTCGTCTCAAGACCCTAAACACTGTGTGTTAATTTAAAGTCGATCGGATATTAACTTTGGCCTCTAGAGCTTCCACAAGATTTTTTCGAAGTGATCAAGGGCCATAACTATTGCAGCAATTATTGAAAATCACTGAAAATCGATAGACGACTTAGTCTCATGACTGTAAACACTATGTATAAATTTGAAGTCAATCGGATATTAACTTTGACCTCTAGAGCATCCACTGTGTATAAATTTAAAGTCAATCGGATATTAACTTTGGCCTCTAGAGCGTCCGCAGGATTTTTTGAAGTGATCAAGGGACATAACTCTGGCACTAATTATCGGGAATCGCTGAAAATCAATAGGATTCTTTGTCTCATGACCTTAAACACTGTGTATAAATTTAAAGTAAATCAGATATTAACTTTGGCCTCTAGAGCGTCCACAAGATTTTTTTGAAGTGATCAAGGGCTATAACTCTGGCACTAATTATCGGAAATCGCTGAAAATCAATAGGCTTCTTCGTCTCATGACCTTAAACACTGTGTATAAATTTAAAGTCAATTGGATATTAACTTTGGCCTCTAGAGCGTCCACAAGATATTTTCAAGTGTTCAAGGGCCATAACTCTGGCACTAATTATCGGAAATCGCTGAAAATCAATAGGCTTCTTCGTCTCATGACCTTAAACACTGTGTATAAATTTAAAGTCAATCGGATATTAACTTTGGCCTCTAGAGCGTCCACAAGATATTTTGAATTGATCAAGGGCCATAACTCTGGCAGTTATTATCGAAAATCGCTGAAAAACAATAGGCTTCTTCATCTCATGACCTTAAACACTGTGTATAAATTTAAAGTCAATCGGATATTAACTTTGGCCTCTAGAGCGTCCACAAGATATTTTGAAGTGATCAAGGGCCATAACTCTGGTTGTTATTATCGAAAATCGCTGAAAAACAATAGGCTTCTTCATCTCATGACCTTAAACACTGTGTATAAATTTAAAGTCAATCGGATATTAACTTTGGCCTCTAGAGCGTCCACAAGATATTTTGAAGTGATCAAGGGCCATAACTCTGGTAGTTATTATCGGAAATCGCTGAAAATCAATAGGATTCTTCGTCTCATGACCTTAAACACTGTGTATAAATTTAAAGTAAATCGGATATTAACTTTGGCCTCGAGAGCGTCCACAAGATTTTTTGAAGTGATCAAGGGCCATAACTCTGGCACTAATTATCGGAAATCGCTGAAAATCAATAGGCTTCTTCGTCTCATGACCTTAAACACTGTGTATAAATTTAAAGTCAATCGGATATTAACTTTGGCCTCTAGAGCGTCCACAAGATATTTTGAAGTGATCAAGGGCCATAACTCTGGTAGTTATTATCGGAAAACGCTGAAAAACAATAGGCTTCTTCGTCTCATGACCTTAAACACTGTGTATAAATTTAAAGTCAATCGGATATTAACTTTAGCCTGTAGAGCGTCCACAAGCAATTGTGGACGCCGGACCGACGGACGGACGGACCGACGGACCGACGGACCGACGGACGGACGGACGGACGGGGGCGACGACAATATACGACCACATTTCAATGTGGGCGTATAATTATCGTTGTTTGGTGCACGCCATTTTTATTTTAAAAAATTCCTCTTGTTTAAATATGAATAACAGAAAGAATAAAACGATGACCAAGTTGAATAAGTAAATTTTTCTATAAATTGTAATTATAACCATATCGTAACCACATAGACGGCCCTCGAGTCGGTAAAGTGGTAATTTGGCGTAAAATCTGAACGCCTTGTGTTATAAAACACTCGGTTCATTTCTCGCAAATTTAATTAAAATGACTTATAATACTAAGGCAGTGAGTGATCCATGGAGATTACTGATTAAGATTAAGCGGATTATTATCATCGCAGTAACTCATTAAATTGCCCGGACAAAGTTCACTTCGCGCGCGCAGATTGCTCATCGAAAATTATACGGAGATTCACGCATGTGCAGGGGTAATCTGCGCAAGGAGGGCAATCTGCGCCTAACATATACATGAGCTGATTAACAGCAAGATTATATTTACAATTGTTTGTTACATTAACACGACACATGAGGTGTCTGAAATTGACTGAAGAATCCTGAGAGAGGATTTTATTCAATTACTATTTCCGTTTTTTTTTTTCCAAAATTTATCTTGTTTTTATATTATAAAAAGTTGACAATTGATATGACTGAATCTTAATTGAGTTTATACATACTAATTGTGATATTTAAGTAAGTATATTGTATATTTCAACATATATTATTTGTTCCTTTTATACAGTAAGAATATTGCATCTAGCCTTAAGCAATAATGTGAAAATCATCATATAAATATAACGTGTATATACTTGTAATACATATATTTATGATATGGCTATAGTCTCAAAATACACTTCCAAATAACAATTTAAAAAAGAAAGGTGGTTCAGATATGCAGGAGTAACATATATACATTAAATCTGTAATACTAACATTTATATAATTCAATACCAATATAGGCGCACATCTAAGTCCTTTTTACGTATCATTTGACAAAACACTTAGAATTGCGTGTATATTATGTTGATAATTTGAAATAATATAAGGTAAAGTTGATAATATTATTGTAACTAGTATTGAGATGACTCGTTTGAATGTAGAATTTAAGAATTGGTATTCCCATTTAGCTTCGCGGAACTTTAATTCGTTCAACGAAGTTCCAACAGCGCGTGTTAGTATTTTATTAAATCTGTCCAGCTGAAATGTGAGGGGAGTTTTATACAATTAGGATAATTAAATAAGTATACAAAAAGTTTATAACAATAAATGCTTATGTTACATTTATAATTGGGTCATATCGGACAATATGTGATATTAAATGGTTTAAGTAACAGTAACTATTCGAATGAGTTACATGATAAGAATACATTTAATCGTGAAACAAGGAGTTTACACATTACAATGTTTATCATTATTTTGGTGTTGATGTGAGGAGTCCGAAATCTAACAGTGACTGTTGTTTCATATTTTCGGTTAATGTCTGGATTGATGGCAAGTTAGTTATTAAAGCTTCAGCTTGAGTTCCTTCGTCTCCTTTTTCGTTTTCATGGAGAGATGTACCCTCTATCATTTCTGTACCCTGACCCAAAACGTTTACCTCAAACTTTCTAAGATCATTCACATTATTTATTATATAATTTCGATCATCTGACAGAGGTCTAATATAGATTCTGCCATCAAATGTCCAACAATTTTTTATGATAGAATTGTTATACCAGGACCGGGTTTGTTTACAGAGACCAGCACGTTTGGCAGTGGGGGCTTCGTTGATGTAAATTTTAGAATTATTTACGATGTTGTACTGTTTAAGTCTCTTCTTATTGCCGTATATAGCAGCTCTATGACGATAACTGATGAATCTAACAATTATATCTCTTGGTCTGTCACTATTTTCATTTAATTTACCGACTCGATGAGTTCTACTTATATTATCTTTGTTTAGTTTAGTGGCCTCGAGAATGTGATTGTTAAATAGATTAATGGCGAGTTCGTCGGTATCTTCGTTTTTGTTCTCCTTTAGACCACTGATCTTTAGACAGGTTCGCCTCGAGTATTGTTGTAGTTCGTCTATATCATCTTCTATTTTACTAATGCGATCGTTTAGTGGTCGTATGATCTCAGGTTTCATTAAATAGCATATTTGAGACATAATGATCGGTTGTTTAAATAGTTCTCCTAGGAATGATTTCAAAGAAATGTCATCCTTTAAAACAGTTTCAAAAAATTCACCGTAGCTAGACGAATCGTCAGGTTTATGTCGCTTCTTGCTTTGCTTTTTTGACATTTAGAAAGTTGGTATTACAATAGCTAGTGTATAACTAAAGATAAGATGGTCGTGTTTACTCACTATTTAATAGTACTCAGGTGATTAGTTTTCAGGTTGCTCAATCAAATGTAGATTTCTTCAAATGTAACAAAATCTAAGATTAAAATTTCAAATTTGATGCCACACCAGCATTCACAGAATATAGATCTTGAATTTAGTCTAAAATTGATCATGCCATCACAAGGTAAAAGTTTGCTAAGAACAAAAAACTCTCTCCGATTATCAACATAATACCTCAGTCAGCCATCTTGGTAGCTTGAACTTAGTCAAGGTATCGCTGTAATAAAACTATACACCAAGTTTCATCACTCTCACTTAATTAGAACTAAAGTTATCGTGTCCCAAAGTATCAATCAATCAAATTGCTTATCTCTGCTTACCCTAAGCGGAAAATGCTTATCTTAAGGCATTGACCTAATAAATACATACATCAAGTTTGAACATTCTAGCTCAATTAGGAAGAGAGCTATTGTGTCCCAAAAAGTGTGACGGACGGACGGACGGACAGACAGGCGGACGAACCCATTTTAATAGTCACCCAACTTTCTTCGAAAGGCGGGGGACAATGAACTACTTATCTTACAGCAATTCCTGCTTGAAGTAGTACAACAGCAACAGACACTTGGTTGAAATGTTTCAAGCTGTACATTTTGAGGGTTAACATCTACTAGACTCAAACTAGGCCATTTTGGGACTAATCTAGGGTTCAAATTTATTTATACAATCTATTTATTAACAAAAGTACAGTATGCTGAAAATTTGCATTTTTTCCTCAAATTATTTATGAAAATTTACATGTGTTAATAGTTCATATTAAAACAAGAAATAACATCTGGCATTCACTACAAAAATATACACAACATTGAAATTAGCATAAAATAAATATCAGAATCCAGCATATAATTTATATTGTTAGTAACTGCGTTGATCTTGGTTTAGCCTTAAATAAGAGTAAACTTTAAACAAATTTTGACCTTGACCTAACTCAGTTACTTTCATGAATTCAATAGACTGTATAGGCTAACTCCTATGAACTGGCCTATTTTATCTTCTCTTCAATTATGTAAATAGAAAATGAATGAAAGGAACCTATACTATGTATAATGATAATGTGATAGTGTACACATTTGTATAGCGCTATTCCACACTGACTGTATGCTCGTAGCGTAGGTCATACATGGTGCAGTTATAATAAAGACTTGTACAAACAAGTTGGGGAAAAAAAGTAGGAAGTTAATCCTATTTCATTTCATTTCACAAGATTATATTACGATATGTACTGGATTATAATCGGAGCAGAAGTTGGGAGGAAGTTAACCCTATTTCTTTTCATTTCACAAGATTATATTACGATATTTATTGGATTATAATCGGATCTGCTGCATATTCATGATTAAATCAAAAAATTTGATGATCGAGACTATGTTCTTTATCATACCAACTTTAGTAATGATGATCGAGGCTAGACCAAAAATTCAATCGCTAAATTCTTGGCTCAGAGTAGCTCAAATCGACTGAAATTTTCAGCAAACTCCCTTTATACTATCTAGCTTTTAACTATTATAGTGGGAACTGCCAAAACTTTATCTAATCTCCCATAATATATCTTTAAATTCACACCCTAGTCTGTTTATACAAAATGAAACATATTTCATGGAGAAAATGCAATAATGCGTCTAATTCATCTTTAAGTACAGTCCAAGTTTATCAAAAAGTTTATCAAACTTTTATTTTATATTATCTATACTAACAGTCACTTTTTCGATACAGGACAATCTATGCTGATGAAATAACACCATGCAAATTCATAAATCATTAAAAGTACTTTTAAATAGAGAAGAAAGCTTATATCTCTTACTCTTCAGAGGAAAGCATGTAATTGCTCTCTATAAGCATTCCAGTCAAATCCTCCTTAAACATACTTATTACATATACAACGATTAATCGAACAATTGATAATCGGTACTCAACACAAGACGGTACAAGAAAGAATGTTGGGTAAAAGAGATATGCACGACTTCGATAAAGGGATAAATATTACACGAGCGTATGAAGCAACCCTAATCCAGATGGAACTACTTGGTATTAGTGGAAATGCAAACTCAAACACAGAGTCCATACATGCAATAAAACCTAAAACAGACTACAGAAACAGAACACCTAGCCTCCACAGTTCATGCTATAACTGGAAACAGTCATGATAGAAACAACCACCGAAGTTGTTCAGTTACTGCAAAGGGTCTAATCATGTCTCCAAATGTTGTCATATGAAACAAAGAGATGAATGGAGATCAAGAAACAGATACAGAAGTCCAAACCGATATAGAAGTTCAACCAGTCAAAGCGGCAGATCACAACAGAGAAACAGGGGACGTGGTAGAGGTTACAGAGATCGAACACCACAACGCCATTTCCAAAGATTTCACTCACTTGAACAAGAAGGTAAAGTTACAGATGAATTTGAATCTTTGACATTTGAAACAATCACCATAAACAGTATGGAATCCGACAGAAACCAAACAGAGATTTACTTAGATCTCAACATAAATCAGGGCTGAAAGCAAAACTTGACACAGGAGCACAAGGCAATGTCCTGCAGCTGAGAATATATAAACAGATGTTTCTTGAACATATTGTTGATGGAAGTCCAAAAATTGGAATATTGAAACAACCCCAGAATATCCTAACAGCCTATGGTGGACCTCAAATTGATCAATATGGTGGATGTACCATTGACTGTGAATATGATGGCAACATAACAGCAGCGATTTTCCATGTTACCAAACCAGAAGGCCCCGCCATTATTGGATTTCCATCTATTGAAACACTGAAGCTGATTACCCTGAACTTTGAAATTAGCATTCCTACGAAACCCCGAAACTTATCAAGTACAGTTATCCACGACAAACCAACACTCCTTGCCCCAACAGTTTTAATAGAGTAGGAAAATTCAAAGAATAGTATCATATCACCATTGATTCCAATATACCACCAGTGATACACCCACCACGACGAGTTCCTATCAGCCTTAAGGACGACATAAAGAAAGAATTAGACAGCATGGTTGAGAATGACATAATCGTACCAGTACGACCAGGCGATCCTACCGCCTGGGTCAACAGTTAAGCATACCGTCGAAAACCAAATGACGACCTTCGATTATGCCGCGATCCAAAAGGCATTAACACAGGAATTAAACGAGATCACCATGTTGTATCTACACTAACTGAAATTTTACCTAAGTTATCTGGATAAATAACTCAAATTTATATGGAAAACAATCACCGAGTTTATTTCACACTACGTTTCAATAACAGAAATAAAGCTCGACCCCCTAAAGAAGATCCCCCGATAGCCATTTCAGTACCATTCCAAGGGAATATGTTTTACAAGATAAGAAGGATCCTCAAAGAAGCTGGCATCAAAGTCTACTTCAAAACTGGTAAAACCATAACAGACATCCTTGGTGCCAATGGAATGACCGAATCTACAATAGGTAAACAACCCAGGGGATGTGTATACCAAATAACCTGTTCCTGTTCGAAGATATACATCGGCGAAACGAAATAACCGCTAGTTAAGAGGTTGAAACAACATCAGTCCAGAAGCACAGACAACAAATCCGCCGTTTATGAACACCTGAAACTGAACAAATGCCATCAAGTAAACTATTCTGAAGTCAGAGTATTAAACCAACATCTCCATAATAAGAAATCCAGAAAACTACAAGAAGCCATCCAAATCAAGAGATTTAAACCTAAAGTCAATAGAGACGACGGATTATACATTCCAAGGAGCTACGGTGTCTTAATTAACCCTTAATTAATATCTGTGTTGCCCGTTTGTAATGTTTTTAGTATTCTTTTCTATTGGCGCTTAGATGGATTCATATCTTAATTAATTAATCCTTAATCTATGTCCATTCTGTAATATTAAGATTGTTTCTTTTGATTAGCCCTTTGATGGTTTCATATTAGTTATTATTTTTGTTATCATGTTGTATAAATTTGATTTCTTGCGATTATACTGTCATTACTCACTCGAGAACGACAAGAGGAACTTGTTGAAACGTGGTGTGAAATAAACTCGGTGATTGTTTTCCATATAAATTTGTGTTATTTATCATATGTTCGGTTACTAAATGCCGCATAAGGATTTCAAGTTATCTGGAGCAAGATACTTTTCCATCGTGGATGCAAAGTCTGCTTATTGGAGTGTCGAACTAGATACAGACTCAAGCTACCTCACTACCTTTAATTCACCCTTTGGTGGATACAGATTCCTGCGAATGCCGTTCGGATTAAAAATGTCACAAGACGTATTTCAATCAAAAATTGACCAGACCTTTTAAGGCTGCAAAAGAGTAGTAGTGTAACACTATAGACTTAGTGTTCTGTTTAATATAGAATTCTTTACCTACACGATGTATGACGAAAACTAGGGTAATGAAGTAGCTTGCATTATTCTACTACTATTATTATACTAACTCTCAGACAGATATGTCAGTATCCATTTCTGGAAAGTAGGGTACTATCGCCCAGACTTCACGTGCACAGATTAGTACAATTAACCATAATAGTGTTGATGTAAAACGGTGCCTTTACGAAACACTTACCCATAAATGGTAATTGCCCCGTCCTACTATATGACGCATTAGACTTTCTTTATAGGAGAGAACTCGTCTGATTTAAACTCCCGACAACATTCGAGAGAGCCAAGGAAAAGTTCATCCCGGAAGCTGGCCTGGCTTACTGGCCGGGCGCAGCCGTCGTGATGAAACCGTAGACAAGACATTATAGAAGTTCCGAGAGAGACGGCTGGGCAAAATAGCCAGGGTAGACATCATAGGTTTTAATCGTGGTTTATGTTTTATATACCTAAAGAACAATAGTTGTTTCTATGCTGTAGAATATATTATTGTAACATATAAAGAATATCTCAAGAGTACAGAAAAGAGTTTGAAGTCTTGTTGATCACAACGTCAAAACTGTATGCTCGTAGCATAGGTCATACATAGTTCAGTTATAATAAAGACTTGTACAAACAAGTTTGGGGGGAAAAAAGTAGGAAGTTAATCCTATTTCATTTCATTTAACAAGATTATATTACGATATTTACGGGATTATAATCGGCGCAGAAGTTGGGAGGAAGTTAATCCTATTTCTTTTCATTTCACAAGATTATATTACGATATTTATTGGATTATAGTCGGATCTGATGCTTAACGCCCATTCGTGATTAAATCAAAAAATGGATAATCAAGATTATGTTCTTTAACATACCAACTTTAGTAATGATGATTGAAGCTAGACCAAAAATTCAATCGCTAAATTCTTGGTTCAGAGTAGCTCAAATCGACTGAAATTTTCAGCAAATTCCCTTTATACTATCTGGCTTTTAACTAGTATAGCGAGAACTGCCAACCCTTTATCTAATCTCCCATAATATATCTTTAAATTCACACCATAGTCTGTTTATATAAAATGAAACATATTTCGTTGAGAAAATGCAATAATGGGTCTAATTCATCTCTAAGTACAGTCCAAGTTCATCAAAAAGTTATCAAACTTTCATTTTATATTACCTATACTAAAAGTCACTTTTTCGATACAGGACAATTCATGCTGATGAAATAACACCATGCAAATTCATAAATCATTAAAAGTACTTTTAAATAGAGAAGAAAGCTTATATATATCTTACTCTACAGAGGAAAGCATGTAATTGTTATCTATAAGCATGTCCAGTCAAATCCTCCTTAAACATACTTATGACATATACAACTGGAGGTAGTTTTTGGTGTCCATAACAGTAACAACATGTCATGACGTCATCATAGGTTGATATATTCGGTTTATGTTTCATAGTTAAACAAGATTATGACATGGTGTCAGAAGTGGTAAACAAATCCACATTATAAACAGTTCAGAACAACTTTTGAAGAAACCAGAGAAGTATTAATATCTAACTATTCTACATAAACAGATCATGTAAGAGAAACAATCTCAATTTCAACAAAGGTGGCTGCCTCATCAATGAATTGGTAGAGTTCAGACCTACCAGACGAGTTTGATAGATTCTACCAGTACTGCAATCTAATATTTCAATTTGGATTGGAGGAACTGGATTAGACAGGGAGAGGGGTTTTACATAGGCTAAGCCTGTTCCCCAACCCCATTCAGACAACCTGAATAAAATATTGTTTATACAGACAAAAACAAACCAGATAAAATATGCCCCTAAAATAAATCACCTGTTAGCACGATTCCAACTACAACAATTCAAACAGAGACAAGACGAACCAGTTGATGATTTCATGTCAAGATGCAGAAATCAAGACAAGAAATGTAAATTTCTCGACGAAGAAGAACTTTCCGAACGATTAATCGAACAATTGATAATCGGTACTCAACACAAGACGGTACAAGAAAGAATGTTGGGTAAAAGAGATATGCACGACTTCGATAAAGGGATAAATATTGCACGAACGTAAAAAGCAACCCTAATCCAGATGCAACGAATTGGTATTTGTGGAAATGCAAACTCAAACACAGAGTCCATGCATGCAATAAAACCTAAAACAGACTACAGAAACAGAACACCTGGCCGCCATGGTTCATTCTATAACTGTGGAAACAGTCATGATAGAAACAACCACCGAAGTTGTCCAGCTTATGGTAGCGAGTGTAGTTACTGTATAGGGTCTAATCATTTCTCCAAATGTTGTGATATGAAACAAAGGGATGAATGGAGATCAAGAAACAGATACAGAAGTCTAAACCGATATAGAAGTTCAACCAGTCAGAACGGTAGATCACAACAGAGAAACAGAGGACGTGGTAGAGTTCGAACACCACAACGCCATTTCCAAAGATTTCACTCACTTGAACAAGAAGATAAAGTTACAGATGAATCTTTGACATTTGAAACAATCACCATAAACAGTATGGAATCCGACAGAAACCAAACAGAGGTTTACTTAGATCTCAACATAAATCAGGGCAATAATAAGCTGAAAGCAAAACTTGACACAGGAGCAGAAGGCAATGTCCTGCCCTTGAGAATATATAAACAGATGTTTCCTGAACATATTGTTGATGGAAGTCCAAAACCTAGAATATTGAAACAACCCCAGAATATCCTCACAGCCTATGGTGGATCTCAAATTGATCAATATGGTAGATGTACCATTGACTGTGAATATAATGGCAACAGAACTGCCGCGATTTTCCATGTTACCAAACCAGAAGGTCCCGCCATTATTGTATTTCCAACTATTGAAACACTGAAGCTGATTACCCTGAACTTTGAAATTAGCATTCCTACGAAACCACGAAACATATCAAGTACAGTTATCCACGACAAACAAACACTCCTTGCAGCATACCCCAACAGTTTTAATGGAGTAAGAAAATTCAAAGAATAGTATCATATCACCACTGATTGCAATATACCACCAGTGATACACCCACCACGACGAGTTCATATCAGCCTTAAGGAAGACATAAAGAAAGAATTAGACAGCATGGTTGAAAATGTCATAATCGTACCAGTACGACCAGGTGAACCTACCGCTTGGGTCCAACAGTTAAGTATACCGTCGAAAACTAAATGGCGACCTTCGATTATGCCTCGATCCAAAAGACCTTAACACAGCAACTAAACAAGATCACCATGTTGCATCTACACTAACAGAAATTTTACCTAAGTTATCTGGATAAATAATACAAATTTATACTGAAAACAATCATTGAGTTTATTTCACACTACGTTTCAACAACAGAAATAAAGCTCGATCCCCTAAAGAAGACCCCCCGATAGCCATTTCAGTACCATTTCAAGGGAATATGTCTTACAAGATAAGAAGGATCCTCAAAGGAGGTCTACTCGACTGGTTCAGAAGTTATTTAACCAATAGAAGCCAATCTGTGATTGTCAGTGGTACCTCTTCCTCTCCCTTGACCGTCCCTGCTGGTATTCCACAGGGCTCTGTCCTCGGACCGCTCCTGTTCCTTATATATATAAATGATATTGTTGAAAACCTTAATTCTAATGTTAGATTATTTGCAGATGATACCAGCTTGTACTTGAGAATCCATGACCCAACTGCATGCGCGGCTGTCCTAAATGAAGATCTAGATAAGATTAATACTTGGGCAAAGACTTGGCTGGTCTCCTTCAACCCACTGAAAACTGAAACACTGACAGTATCTACTAAAAAGGACCCTATATTGCCAACACTTTCACTAGACAACACTGCAATAGAGGAAGTATTCGAGCACAAACATTTGGGGTTGACATTTCAAAATGACTGTAAATTTGATAGACATATCGACAATATCTTGACGAAAACTTCTAGGCTTGTAAACGTTCTCCGCTCTCTGAAGTACAGACTAAATAGAAAATCTTTGAAAACATTGTACATATCCTATATTCTTCCGCATTTCGACTATTGTGATGTCATATGGGATGGGTGCACCGACGAACTTACTAATAAACTAGAATCATTGCAACTTGATGCACTCAGGACTATATGTGGTGCTGTTAGGGGGACCAGCCATAGACTTTTATACCAGGAAACGGGTTTCATCACACTACAGGAGAGGCGAAGGCGTCACAAACTTATACTCTTTTACAAAATTATGAATCACCTCACACCACCATATCTTCATGAAGTACTATTACTATCGGATAAGCATTATAACCTTCGAAACAAAACTAATTTATCAGAGTACTTTTGCAGAACATCTTTATTTTCGAAATCATATATACCATCTACGATTAAGGAATGGAACAGACTTCCTGACTTTGTAAAATCCTCCCCCTCTATCAGTATCTTTAAAAGTAAATTGAAACAAGCTGACAAAGAGCAGCCATTATATTTTAATTCAGGAATAAGGAAAAATCAGATTTTACATTGTCGACTTCGCCTTTCCTGTAGTGACTTAAATGGTCATAAGTTCTTAAGGCACATTTCAGACAGCCCAGTATGCGCTTGCGGTCATGATTTCGAAGATGCCGATCATTACCTTTTAACCTGTCCTCTACATTCCGATGCACGTAAACTTTCTATTTTTATCTTACCCCAAAACCTAATTTCAATACAGACATTATTAAATGGAACTAATGATATTACTATTTCAAATATGATTTTTCAACATGTTCATAGATTTCTAGACATCTCCGGAAGATTCAATTAAAAATTTCAATTAGAATATTTATCCAATAGTTCAAAATAAGTATTTGGCAAACCTGAAATTGTTATATATGTACATAGCCATTTTTGTTTATTTTATTGCTATACTATTCAGTTAGATTTTATCGTGATTTGGTTATATAGTCTTTTTGTATATATTTTCTGTTATATAGGAGAGAGGTGATATAGGCCTAGCCTGTTCCTCAATCCTTTTCTGAGAATAAAATATTGTTTAAAAAAAAAAAAAAAAAAAAAAAAAAAGGCGCTGGCATCAAAGTCTACTTCAAAACTGGTAAAACCATAAAAGACACCCTTGGTGCCAATGGAATGACCGAATCTACAATAGGTAAACAACCCAGGGGCTGTGTATACCAAATAACCTGTTCCTGTTCGAAGATATACATCGGCGAAACGAAATAACCGCTAGTTAAGAGGTTGAAACAGCATCAGTCCAGAAGCACAGACAACAAATCCGCCGTTTATGAACACCTGAAACTGAACAAATGCCATCAAGTAAACTAGTCTGAAGTCAGAGTATTAAACCAAAATCTCCATAATAAGAAATCCAGAAAACTACAAGAAGTCATCCAAACCAAGAGATTTAAACCTGAACTCAATAGCGACGACGGATTATACCTTCCAAGGAGCTATGTCTTAATTAACCCTTAATTAATATCTGTGTTGCCCATTTGTAATGTTTTTAGTATTCCTTTCTATTGACGCTTAGATGGATTCATATCTTAATTAATTAATCCCTAATCTATATCTTTGATGTCCATTCTGTAATGTTAAGATTGTTTCTTTTGATTAGCACTTTGCTGGTTTCATATTAGTTATTATTTTTGTTATCTTGTTGTATAAATTTGATTTCTTGCCATTATACTGTCATTACTCACTCGAGGACAACAAGAGGAACTTGTTGAAACGTGGTGTGAAATAAACTCGGTGATTGTTTTCCATATAAATTTGTGTTTTTATCATATGTTTAGTTACTAAATGCCGCATAAGGATTTCAAGTTATTTGGAGCAAGATACTTTTCCATCGTGGATGCAAAGTCTGGTTATTGGAATGTCGAACAAGATACAGACACAAGCTATCTCACTACCTTTAATTCACCCTAGTTTTTTAGAACTAGGCCTACTTCTTTGATACATTTAACGATGTGGTTACTTGTATAATTTGGAATTCATACAACAATATGCTTGCATTCGTATTTCTTGCAACATATAGCAGATCATGACTCATACTGACATTATATAATTATTTCTTTAGGTTTTTACTCCCAACTTGTTTTTCAAACATGAGTGAAGTCTGTGTCACCACAGACCCGCGACTGTACAGCGCAGTGGACGCTTACGGCTAGCCCCCGGATCCATTCACTCTTTTTGATTTGTTGTTTGTGGTCTCTTAGCATTATGTCTTATCTGTATATTTGTTTTTGTGTAGAATTGTGTGTGGTGCAGTCCCCCTGCACTTACTGTTTGGTAGATACAGATTCCTGCGAATGCCATTCGGATTAAAAATGTCACAAGACGTATTTCAATTAAAAATTGACCAGACCTTTTAAGGCTGCAAAGGAGTAGTAGTGTAACACTATAGACTTAGCGTTCTGTTTAATATAGAATTTTTACCTACATGATGTATGACGAAAACTAGGGTAATGAAGTACTCTTGAATTATTCTACTACTATTATTAGACTAACTCGCAGAAGGAAATGTCGGTATCCATTTCTGGAAAATAGGGTACTATCGCCCAGTCTTCACGTGCACACATTAGTACAATTAACCAGAATAGTGCTGATGTAAAACGGTGCCTTTACGAAACACTTACCCATAAATGGTAATTGTCCCGCCCTACTAGATGACGCATTAGACTTTCTTTATAGGAGAGAACTCGTCTGATTTAACCTCAGACAACATTCGAGAAAGCCAAGGGGAAGTTCACATGATGAAACCGCAGTCAAGACATTATAGAAGTTCCGAGGGAGACGGCTGGGCGAAATAGCCAGGGTAGGCATCATAGGTTTTAATCGTGGTTTATGTTTTATATACCTAAAGAACAATAATTGTTTCTATGCTGTAGAATATATTAATGTAACATATAAAAAATATCTCAATAGTACAGAAAAGCGTTTGAAGTATTATTGATCACAACGTCAACTCCTACCTAGAAAAACGACAGTGTGACACGGAAAATTTGGCCGTACAGACACAGAGTGTCACAGTCGTCGATTTGGTACCGCGACACAGGATAGTGTCACAGTCCCACAACGTGAAGTCCGATGAAAAGCCCCAGACGTCATTGTCCCATCTGTGGCACCGATAGTGTCACAGGCTGCTATTTGGAGTGCGTGACCAGGATAGTCACGACATTATCCTACCCGTAGTGTCACAGGTTGCTATTTGGTGCCGATGACGAAGGATTTCCGACCCTAGGGGATATTTTTGGAAGAAGAAGTTTCCAGTCGTTTTTAGGTAAGTACATATTTCCTAGTAAACTGACCACGGAAAGCCAAAAAGACCAAGGGGTAGATTAAACAAATTTTAACGGTTAGGAATTTGCTAAATATAAAGTTTTGAAATGAATGTCAAAATAGTAAACTAGTAAAATAATTCAGTTAAGGAAATAAAGGGAAAAAGATTTAAAGGAAAGGACGATTAAAAGGTTATTAAAATATGTAGCAAGGAAAGAGATTAAGTAAATAAGGGCTAGGTTTAAACATGTACGTATTTGTCTATTAATGTAGGGAAAAATCGTCAAGAAAATAAACTGAAACAAAAGATTAGTGAAATTGTAACAGTAAAGATAGGTAAAAGAAAACAAATGATTGTCTCTGGTCTTCGCAGAAGATATTTCGAAAATGGAGGGTTTGCGCGTTTTACGTAAAACTCCAAAAGAATTATTCGGATGCGTAGATCGTAATCACACCGTTTCGGAAAGGATAGAAGAATCGCTTTTTTGTAAATTAATGTAATGTATTGTTTTGTTAAGTAATGTACATGTATATGAACAAGGTATAATGTTATAGTGTAAACCTGTGTAAATCGCAAGATAGCGTGTAGGTTTAGGGTAAGGAAAAAGCCCAAGGGCAATTTAAAACTGAATGGCCCTTCTTTAAATTCACGGGATAGCGTGTGGGTCGGTATAAGGTTTAAATAAAAAGGCCAAGTGAAACATGGTTTCCCACAGTAGCGTTTAGCTTTAAGCGATGTGCCAGTTTCAAGATAAGTTCAAGTCAAACATGATTTCCTGCAAAAGTGTGTAACTTTAAGCAATGTGTCAGTTTGAAGAACTTATTGTGATTTATTATATGTGTTAACTAAGGAATATAAAAAAACCTTTCAAGCCATGGTTGATTTGTTATTACAACCAGGTATAATATACTATTCAAAAAAAGTAGAGGATATTTGATTTTGGGGGCATAATACTAAAATATGCAAATGACTACGAAAAAAGTCACTATAGAACCTAACAGAAGAAACATTTCCAGTTACATGTGACGCCCAAACGCACCAATAGCTACCGCATGGAATGCAGGTGAAGCTTGGGATCATCATGGGGGTCCAACCCAAGATTTGCACGACTCTGACTTTGAATGTTACAGTCATTGTGGCATTGAATTCCAGGGTGGAAACATCAGTTTAATTGTTTTAGTGACCAGAAAACAAATTTTGATATGCGTCGGCTTATCCAAAATGAAAGGTTACGTGCCCTTGGCATGCTACAGATCGGCACAACACAGGCGGTTGTGGCGCGGACGATGAATGTTTCTCGGTCTGTCATAAGCAGGCTATGGTCCAGATACCGTGATACACAATCTGTACAGGACAGCCCACGCTCAGGTCGACCAAGGGCGACAACTCAAGCCCAGGATCGATTTATCCGTACCTCGGCCTTGAGAAATCGTGTCATCACAGCAAATCAGATCAGCGCTCGTCTTCAAACAGACACTGGTGTGAGAGTGAGTGGCCAGACGATTCGTAATCGACTGCATAGGAGTCACCTTCGCGCCCGACGTCCTCGCGTGATCTCTTGTTTGAGAGATCATCACATCATTTCGACCACTTCCGGTTTAAGGATTCTTGTCGAAATTGCTTTATAAGTTGGTATTGGACTATAACTTCATGTTCCAGAAGTTTCAGAAACGCGGGCGAAATTTCCTGTTTTATCACTTTTACAGTACCATTGATTACCAACCGATTATTACAAAACTTTAAAAATATAAGAGAAAGAGAGAAATGCGGCTTAACGTCCATTCGACACAAACGAGGTCATTTCGGGAGTATCATATGTCTTTTAATTATATTTAAGAACTTCCCTTGCGCGTACGGGTCTTCAGGAGTGGGAGGAAACCGAAGGACAAGGAGAAAACCTACGAGATTGGACACCATACTCCATGTCACGTGCAACCTGAAAATTGAAACGACGCCGGTTGACTCATTGACAGACGTTACGATACAGCACGTACATGCTAACCATTCAGCCTCCTTAAAATCGGGAAATTGCTGACTTATAGCAAGAAACATTTCAACCGGGCATTCAATCGAAACAACGCCAGGTGACTCAATGACAGAGCGCAGGTGCTAACCATTCAGCCACGTAACCTCCCTAAATTTGGCAAATTGCTGACATACAGCGAGAAACATTTCAACCGGGCGAAATTTTCTATTTTTACAGTTTAATTTGCACGGTACCTTTAATTATCAATCGAATATTACAAAACTTTTAAAAATAAGCTCCTCCTGACCAGCTTAATCGTCCGCATTAAACGTTTGCCCCCTAAAATCAGCAAATTGCTGACTTTAAAGTGAGAAACATTACAAACGGGCGAAATTTTCTGTTTTATCACTTTTACAGTACCATTGATTACCAACCGATTATTACAGAAAGAGAGAAATGTGGCTTAACGTCCATTCGACACAAACTAGGTCATTTCGGGACTAACATATGTTTTTTAAAATTTTATTTAAAAACTTCCCTTGCGCGTACTGGTCTTTAGCTGTTGGGAGGAAACCAAAGGACACGGAGAAAACCCACGAGGTTGGACACCATAATCCATGTCACATGCAACCTGGATATCGAAACGACGCCGTTTGACTCAATGACAGACGTTACGATGCAGCGCGCACATGCTAACCATTCAGCCTCTCTAAAATCTGGAAATTGCTGACTTATAGCAAGAAACATTTCAACCGGGCGAAATTTTCTGTTTTAAGAGTTTGATTTGCACAGTACTTTAATTACCAACCGTTTATTACAAAACTTTGAAAATAAGCTCCAACTCACCAGCTTAATCGTATGCAATAAACGTTTGGCCTGAATTGGAAGTTTTGCACCGAGAAAGTTTATCTCGATTTTCCGGCGTGATTCCCGGACAGCTAGACAGCTGTCTAGTCGTTCGGATGGGACGAAAAACCAAGGTCCCGTGTACACGTTGGAGTGCACGTAAAATATATCTAAGCAGTTGGAATTCGATACAGTTGAATAAGCTCTATACGATGACTAAATGTGTAGATTGTACACACCCACACATGTTTCGCTTAACAATGAAAGGGTGCCGTTTTCAATGTTCGATCCTTTTCTTCTGCTACTCCTGATATGTTGGACTGTTGATCGATGGTTTCATATAAAAGACTACCAATAAGACTCTTTGTAGAAGAAGTTCCGAAAAAATATTATGTTGACTTTACGAGAAAGACCTCTAAACATGCTCCAAATTGTAAAAATACGACTTTTTGGATTTTCAATCTCTTTTTTTCGGCTATCCCTGATATTTCAAAAATATGATACAATGATTTCACACAACAGGCTAGCTATTGGACTCTCTATTGACAAAAGTTTCACCGCCCTCCCTAACTCTAGGGCAAGTTATCGTGCCCTAAAGAATCAACAAATCAGCATGCTTATCTCTGCTTACCCTAAGTAGAAAATGCTCATCTTTGCACTCAATCATAACATTGACCCAGTGAACGTCTACACCAAGTTTGAACATTCTAGCTTAATTAGAAGGAGAGTTATTGTGCTCCAAAGTCTCGGCCCTTCAAATTGCTTCTATTTTTCATTTTCAATTCAAAATGGTGACTCTCATTTGACCTAAATCAAAATTCTACTCCGACGTTTTTTAGGCCTTCCTACAAGGATTCCGAAAATATAACTCCCGAGTCTGTAAGTAAAATAGCAAAAAAGCCTTATTGATTTTTCACGTTTAAAGATGGTGGCACTTCCGGTTCGATCGACAAACTCGATATTTTGTGTACGAATCAGTAATTCCTTGTCTAGTATCGAAAAAAAAATTAGGTCATTCTGACCTATATTTCGATGATTTTTTTGAAAACTTTGATCCTTTATTTCACCAAGGGGAGATAATTTAGAAAATTTCTAATTATATTTTTGAAGTCACATCGGCAAGGTCTACTTATATACTAAATTTCATGAAAATCGTAGAACTTTTAAAGAAGTTGTCAAATTGGTCTAAACATCCGGTTCGAAATCACAGCGACGAATTTTCGAAATTCGAAAATGTGAAACTGCAGATGAAAATGATTTTCTTCAAGATATTCAAAGAAAAAAGAATTAGTAAAATCGGTAAAAAAAATAACAAATTTACGAATATGCATGGTCAGTTTTTTAGTTCGTAAAATTCGGTGATTTCTGATTAGTAAAACGTTTTGAAAATATATTTAAACAACGTTCGCACTCCATTTTTTTTTGGGGGGGGGGGTAGGTCAAAGTTTCAGAAAGATCCCATGGTTAGATTCTAAGAAATCCGATTTGCAGAAAATACACAAAAAAAATAGTAATAATCTTAACAGAAACAATAAGCTTTCATAATAATTTTAGTAAAAACAATAGTGTTTCAGACAAAGTCTGAAAGCCTAATAATAATAATAATTTTAGTAATCTCAATAGGCTTTCAGACGAAAATCTGAAAGCCTAATTATAAATATTTTACAATATCAAGATATCATATAAAATTATGAAGCATTTAATTTAGGGTGATACTTGTTAATAAAATGCCGTTCTTTATTTTCTAGTAAATTATTATTCGGCCGGCAGAACGGCATTTTATTAACAAGTATCACCCTAAATCAAATGCTTCATAATTTTATATGATATCTTGATATTGTAAAATGTTCATAATTTATATTATTATTGTCATGTACATCATGTATTTATAACGCCATGACGTCATGTAATTGTATACTATCTCATTATTAAAAGCCTGACGATCCCCGTAGTGGGTGAAAGCGCTAGCTAAGATGAAATTATTAGTTTTTTCTTTCTAGAAACTTCATATTTATATATAATTGAAATTAAAGATGGCAAAATAAAACTACATTTTTATGCTAACGTTTTCACCGCGATAGCGGCTCATCAGGCGTTTTATTAAACAATAATTGAATTAACAATAGTCTATGACGTCAGGGTGTCATAGTTACATGATAAAATTATTGTACAGGCAAGGGTAGTTAATTAGTCTACAGACTAAAAAAACCGATACACATCAATATCTAAATTTTAACTCTTGTCACCCATCTCATACGAAACGAAACATCGCTTATAACAATAATAATATAAATTATGAACATTTTACAATATCAAGATATCATATAAAATTATGAAGCATTTGATTTAGGGTGATACTTGTTAATAAAATGCCGTTCTGCCGGCCGAATAATAATTTACTAGAAAATAAAGAACGGCATTTTATTAACAAGTATCACCCTAAATTAAATGCTTCATAATTTTATATGATATCTTGATATTGTAAAATATTTATAATTAGGCTTTCAGATTTTCGTCTGAAAGCCTATTGAGATTACTAAAATTATTATTATTATTAGGCTTTCAGACTTTGTCTGAAACACTATTGTTTTTACTAAAATTATTATGAAAGCTTATTGTTTCTGTTAAGATTATTACTATTTTTTTTGTGTATTTTCTGCAAATCGGATTTCTTAGAATCTAACCATGGGATCTTTCTGAAACTTTGACCTACCCCCCCCCCCCCCCAAAAAAAAAAAAATGGAGTGCGAACGTTGTTTAAATATATTTTCAAAACGTTTTACTAATCAGAAATCACCGAATTTTACGAACTAAAAAACTGACAATGCATATTCGTAAATTTGTTATTTTTTTTACCGATTTTACTAATTCTTTTTTCTTTGAATATCTTGAAGAAAATCATTTTCATCTGCAGTTTCACATTTTCGAATTTCGAAAATTCGTCGCTGTGATTTCGAACCGGATGTTTAGACCAATTTGACAACTTCTTTAAAAGTTCTACGATTTTCATGAAATTTAGTATATAAGTAGACCTTGCCGATGTGACTTCAAAAATATAATTAGAAATTTTCTAAATTATCTCCCCTTGGTGAAATAAAGGATCAAAGTTTTCAAAAAAATCATCGAAATATAGGTCAGAATGACCTAATTTTTTTTTTCGATACTAGACAAGGAATTACTGATTCGTACACAAAATATCGAGTTTGTCGATCGAACCGGAAGTGCCACCATCTTTAAACGTGAAAAATCAATAAGGCTTTTTTGCTATTTTACTTACAGACTTACAGAGTTATATTTTCGGAATCCTTGTAGGAAGGCCTAAAAAACGTCGGAGTAGAATTTTGATTTAGGTCAAATGAGAGTCACCATTTTGAATTGAAAATGAAAAATAGAAGCAATTTGAAGGGCCGAGACTTTGGAGCACAATAACTCTCCTTCTAATTAAGCTAGAATGTTCAAACTTGGTGTAGACGTTCACTGGGTCAATGTTATGATTGAGTGCAAAGATGAGCATTTTCTGCTTAGGGTAAGCAGAGATAAACAAGCTAATTTGTTGATTCTTTAGGGCACGATAACTTCGGTTATAATGAAGGGAGGGCGGTGAAACTTTTGTCAATAGAGAGTCTAATAGCTAGCCTGTTGTGTGAAATCATTGTATCATATTTTTGAAATATCAGGGATAGCCGAAAAAAAGAGATTGAAAATCCAAAAAGTCGTATTTTTACAATTTGGAGCATGTTTAGAGGTCTTTCTCGTAAAGTCAACATAATATTTTTTCGGAACTTCTTCTACAAAGAGTCTTATTGGTAGTCTTTTATATGAAACCATCGATCAACAGTCCAACATATCAGGAGTAGAAGAACAAAAGGATCGAACATTGAAAACGGCACCCTTTCATTGTTAAGCGAAACATGTGTGGGTGACTACAATCTACACATTTAGTCATCGTATAGAGCTTATTCAACTGTATCGAATTCCAACTGCTTAGATATATTTTACGTGCACTCCAACGTGTACACGGGACCTTGGTTTTTCGTCCCATCCGAACGACTAGACAGCTGTCTAGCTGTCCGGGAACCACGCCGGAAAATCGAGATAAACTTTCTCGGTGCAAAACTTCCAATTCAGGCCAAACGTTTATTGCATACGATTAAGCTGGTGAGTTGGAGCTTATTTTCAAAGTTTTGTAATAAACGGTTGGTAATTAAAGTACCGTGCAAATCAAACTCTTAAAACAGAAAATTTCGCCCGGTTGAAATGTTTCTTGCTATAAGTCAGCAATTTCCAGATTTTAGAGAGGCTGAATGGTTAGCATGTGCGCGCTGCATCGTAGCGTCTGTCATTGAGTCAAACGGCGTCGTTTCGATATCCAGGTTGCATGTGACATGGATTATGGTGTCCAACCTCGTGGGTTTTCTCCGTGTCCTTTGGTTTCCTCCCAACAGCTAAAGACCAGTACGCGCAAGGGAAGTTTTTAAATAAAATTTTAAAAAACATATGTTAGTCCCCAAATGACCTAGTTTGTGTCGAATGGACGTTAAGCCACATTTCTCTCTTTCTGTAATAATCGGTTGGTAATCAATGGTACTGTAAAAGTGATAAAACAGAAAATTTCGCCCGTTTGTAATGTTTCTCACTTTAAAGTCAGCAATTTGCTGATTTTAGGGGGCAAACGTTTAATGCGGACGATTAAGCTGGTCAGGAGGAGCTTATTTTTAAAAGTTTTGTAATATTCGATTGATAATTAAAGGTACCGTGCAAATTAAACTGTAAAAATAGAAAATTTCGCCCGGTTGAAATGTTTCTCGCTGTATGTCAGCAATTTGCCAAATTTAGGGAGGTTACGTGGCTGAATGGTTAGCACCTGCGCTCTGTATCGTAACGTCTGTCATTGAGTCACCTGGCGTTGTTTCGATTGAATGCCCGGTTGAAATGTTTCTTGCTATAAGTCAGCAATTTCCCGATTTTAAGGAGGCTGAATGGTTAGCATGTACGTGCTGTATCGTAACGTCTGTCAATGAGTCAACCGGCGTCGTTTCAATTTTCAGGTTGCACGTGACATGGAGTATGGTGTCCAATCTCGTAGGTTTTCTCCTTGTCCTTCGGTTTCCTCCCACTCCTGAAGACCCGTACGCGCAAGGGAAGTTCTTAAATATAATTAAAAGACATATGATACTCCCGAAATGACCTCGTTTGTGTCGAATGGACGTTAAGCCGCATTTCTCTCTTTCTCTTTTATTTTTAAAGTTTTGTAATAATCGGTTGGTAATCAATGGTACTGTAAAAGTGATAAAACAGGAAATTTCGCCCGCGTTTCTGAAACTTCTGGAACATGAAGTTATAGTCCAATACCAACTTATAAAGCAATTTCGACAAGAATCCTTAAACCGGAAGTGGTCGAAATGATGTGCAATATTTTGGGGAAAAACGCGATTTCTCCGCCCGATATCAATGGATTAAAGAAATTAGGGTACCATTGGACTGACTGCCCTAGGATTGTACTATCGTATGATACCCAATTCGTACGGATGAGCAGGCAGCAAAATATGGCACGCTGAAAATCAAGTATTTTCTGATTTGGAGCGTTTTTGGACGCCTATATCTCGAAAACTTAACCGCAACTTTTTTTTTAAATTTTTTCTGTCGAGAGTCCTTTCGGAGTTATTTTGCATGAAACCATCCAATAAGACTTTGAAATATCGGGAATAGGTGAAATAACGGACTGAAAATCGAAAAAAGTCGAAAAATCGTGAAATTTTGGAAAATGCTCTGCTATTTTTTTATTTAAAAAGATTTTCAAAAAAAGATTGCATATTCAGATATCTGACCTAATTACGATTCTAACGATGTATGTAGTTATTGAAATTTAATTTTCGATATTTCAATTTATTTGCATTTTTGGCACTTTTGAACATAGGATTTCTCAGGGGCATTTTATCTGATCAGATAATGTAATATATCATTACAGAGCTCTGTGGCTATTTTAGTGCCCAAACCGGCTATTAAAACTATTCCGACAATAATAACCATACCGGGAGTATTCAAAAAAATGAAAAAAAAGGTTAAAAACATTGTCGCACTTGCGAAAAACTTGATTTCTCCCTTAGGTAATAGCGGACCAAAAGAACTAAAGTGGCGTTGGATATTAATGGACCATCATATGGTATCTAAATAATACGATTTCGATGGTAAGGAAATAAATTATTGTATGCCAAAAATCTAGTATTTTCCGATTTTTTAACATTCTGAGACGCCCTTTTCTCGAAAACGACCCCGCAGATTTTTCTTAAACTTTTCTTACCCAAAGTCCTATCGGTTGTCTATATAAGAAATGAAAAGCATTGAAATAATATAGGTGGTCCAAAAATGGCATCAAACTTTGAAAAAAAATGAAAAATCGTTAAATTTTTGTAAACGCTCTTTAATTCATCTTTATTTCCAAAACTACTCAATGGATGTTTCTGACACTTCTGGTACAGAAAGTTAAGTATCCAAAGAACTTCGTAAAGCTGTCACGACAATGATCGTAAAACCGGAAGTAGTCGAAAAAATGTCCGATATTTTGAAAAAAAATTTTTTTTTTACGAAAACCTTTTTTATTTATGAATATTTTTTGATGATATTTTACCCAGGGTTAAAATATCACCCTACTTGAGCAGAAATGAGAAAAAAAAAATTGTCTCGGTAATTTGCGTTAGCCGCCATCGGCTAATTTAGTTTTTCGCACCCAGAAAAATTATTTATTGTTCGATTTGTATAAAACAAAGTTCATATGCTCCGTGGTCCCAATTGTAATTTTTTTTTTGTTACGGTGAATTTTTTCTGTCGGCAACGGAAGTGACGTAATATTAACAAAAACTACATTTTTGACAGTTCTTTACCACTTTTTGAAAGCAAATATTAATTTGTTTCAAAACTGATATAACTAAAAGGATGCACCCTGCAAAGGTGCACCAAATCCTTAGCTCAGATTTTTTAATTTCGATTTCATTTTCGGGCAATTTCGAATAAAATGTAAATTAATGTGTAAAATTCAGTTGTTTACAATTTATTCAGCGTCTTCATATTTTTGAAATATTTATTTGTAATTTTCATAAACTCGTAGCAATAATCCAGACGAAGAGAATGTATGCGAAAATTAGTTTGTAATATGAGCAATTGCCGAGAAATATGCAATATTGCATGCATCACTTTTCACGTTATTTTGCCTATAAAAGAGTGAATTATTATTCGATTTGCAATATTTTTTTTCCATTTGATGCTTAATGCCAATTTGGACTAGGTCAAGCCAAATTTACAATTTCACTGTGACCGGAAATGACGTCATTATGGCAAAAACTGTATTTTTAACCTAAAAAACAAATATTTTATTCAAATGAGTCTGCCTTATAATAATTTTAAAATTAAGATATTTGATTCCCATCAACGAATAGAATGAAGCCTTACGACCATACAGATACCACAAAATGGTTTCTAACTAACTTTCTACGGTTACAGAGAAATAGGCGATCTTCGATATAAGTCACTTTTCAAGGTTGTTGGTCTATAAAAGTGTCAATTATTATTCGATTTTTACAATTTTTTTTACCATTTGATGCCTTATGCCATTTATGAATACTATGAACTAAATTAACATTTTTAATATCACCGGAAGTAATGTAATTTTTGCATAAAACGTATTTTTGGCCTTCAAAACAAACATTTTTTTGAAGTGATTTATGTTTATTATTCGTTTAACTTTATAACGTCTGACTCTAATGGGCAGTAAGATTGAATCAATACCATCATATTGATATCAAGAAAAGGCTTCTAGCACGTTCCCTTGTCGAAAAATAGCCAATTTTCCCAGGGTTACTTTTAAGTTTTTACCTTCTTAATTTCTGTTTATGGGTTATAGGTTAATTATTTATTGCTCGATATGTATAAAACAAAGTTTGTATATTGTATGTTGCGAATTTTCGACTTATTTTTCACCTATAAAAATTTCTTTCAGCGCTGGAAATGACGTAATTTTGCCATAATTTACAATTTTGACCGGTCTTTTCGCCAGCAAATATTACTTTTACATATGATAGAGGATGTCACTGAAGCAAAACAATTAAAGTATAGTTTGGTAGCTCAATGCAACGGCTATGGTATAATAAACTTCCTGAATGATTCCTGAAAGCCGGTTCAGTGATGCTTGCAGGTCTAGTTTATATTATCATTGTCATGTACATCATGTATTTGTAACGCCATGACGTCATGTAATTGTATACCATCTAATTATTAAAAGCCTGACGATCCAGGGTGAAAGCGCTAGCTAAGATGAAATTATTAGTTTATTCTTTCTAGAAACTTCATATTTCTATATACTTTTACCTTAGAGTAGAATCTTTTATTTATTCTATTTTATGTATATATATGAAGTTTCTACAAAGAAAAAACTAATAATTTCATCTTAGCTAGCGCTTTCACCCACTACGGGGATCGTCGGGCTTTTAATAATGAGATAGTATACAATTACATGACGTCATGGCGTTATAAATACATGATGTACATGACAATGATAATAAGTAATTAGCAAGGGATTAGCAATGTGGGATCTGTGTAGGTTCATCCTTATGTTTAGTTGTGATTCAGTTTTGCCGATATATTCTTTATTACAACCTGGACATATTATCAAATATATAACATTATTACTTTTACAGTTCATAGACTGTTTTACTTTAAACCTACACAGATCCCACTTTGCTAATCCCAAAAATAGAATGATCCCTTTAAGTGAACACTTAGATACATGTGGAAAGGGAAAATTTAGGGTATTCCCCTTGCATAGACTCAACTGGCCGGATAATAATTTACTAGAAAATAAAGAACGGCATTTTATTAACAAGTATCACCCTAAATTAAATGCTTCATAATTTTATATGATATCTTGATATTGTAAAATATTCATAATTTATATTATTATTGCCATGTACATCGTGTATTTATAACGCCATGACGTCATGTAATTGTATACTATCTCATTATTAAAAGCCTGACGATCCCCGTAGTGGGTGAAAGCGCTAGCTAAGATGAAATTATTAGTTTTTTCTTTCTAGAAACTTCATATTTATATATATATATATATATATATATATATATATATATATATATATAATTGAAATTAAAGATGGCAAAATAAAACTACATTTTTATGCTAACGTTTTCACCGCGATAGCGGCTCATCAGGCGTTTTATTAAACAATAATTGAATTAACAATAGTCTATGACGTCAGGGTGTCATAGTTACATGATAAAATTATTGTACATGCAAGGGTAGTTAATTAATCTACAGACTAAAAATATATATATTACTAAAATTATATATATATATTTGTGAATTTGGTGTCATCATTACGGCTTTGTGCATCAAGTGTGTCTACCACACAGTTAATATTACTTAGTGATTAATTTCAATTTTCATTGACTTGACAGTAGTATGGCAGGATGTTACACTGACAATGTCGCTGGCTGACAGTTGTGGGCAAATCAGTCTGGTGATATAACTAATACATGTTAAATATTTTCAATTGACAATGACATGACATTTTGAACTTGACAGTGGCATGTCAGGACATGACTACAATGTCGCTCACAGTGTAAAACAAAAACAAGTTTCTATTTAAGTAAAGGAAATCCATTACATAGTCCGTAAGATATACTAATACATATTAAGTCTTTCGATTGACAATGACATGCTATTTTTGAACTTGAATAACGGGACATGGCAACTGCAATGTCGCTCACAGTGTAAGACCAAGGCAAGTTTCTATTAGCTTAAACAAATGTCATGACATGCTACATAAGTCGATTCGCTCAGGGATAACAAGACATGGCAACTACAATGCCGCTAAATAATTTTGATTGACACTGGCAATGTCGCTGATACATGTTAAGTATTTTCGATTAACAAAGACATGACATATGATGTCGTATAATAGTGACATGAATTTCTAAGTACCCATCACATTCCTATTAAGCTAAGAGAACCCTTTTCATGTTAAGTAGCCACGATTGATATTAGCATAACAAATTCAACAGATAACTACCAACTAAAGAGAAAAACAGATACATGTTAAATAATTTCTTTTGACAGTGAAAAAGAATTTGACTTTAGAACAAACTAATACAACGCTAAATATTTTCAATTGACAATAACACGACAATTTGACTGATAATGATCATTGTACTTGCCAGTAGTATGGCATGATGTGACACTGACAGTATCGCTGAAAATTCTGGGCAAGGCTGTCTAGAGATAGATATAACTAATAAATGTTAAAAATTTCATTTAACAATGTTTTAAATATTTGACAGATAATGATCTATGTGCTTGATAGAGGTATGACAAGAGATGGCACTCACATTGCCATGTCAGTTGTAGACAAAATGTCTATTGGCTTAAGAAAACCTAATACTTGTTAAAATTTTCAACTGACAATGATATGAGAATTTTGAAGGAAAATGTCCTGACACCCTCTCCCCACCCCGTTATAGCAAAAGATCACCTATCAATGTGAATGATTTCTATAACATTATAAATTTACAACCGTATATAATGTCTTCATGACAATTATAATGACAGTTATAACATAGTACATAAAATGTAAAATATTTAATATTTATATTTGATCAGAATCAAATCTTATCAGTAAGTCATTTTAAAACGCATCTAATAGTTAATATGTTGATTTACAACCGCACGAGAATTATTAACATTGGGTTGATTAACATAGGGTTGATTATGACAGTTAAGATAATGTCAATTGTTATTACCTGACTTTAACATTCTATAGTATAACAATAACATGTGATAAAAGAGGGGCTGCGCTACAATCTATATGCATAGTTATTATAAGTATTTGCTTATTGTAATTATTATCTAGTGGTAGGCATATTTTCAACCTGACAATGGCGTGACATATGTCATGACAAGACATGACATAGTGATGACATGCCAGAGCCTAATAGTAACTTTAATGATTTTCCAACTATTGGGTTTAGCACAATCTAGAACATCGATTAAGTTATTATAGAATATAGACTAGTATAAGTTATATTGTATTTGACAGTTAACATGGTAATTATGACAATAACATAGTAATTATGTGCGTTGTCTGGGTCGCCAATTTTGTAGCCAGGTATACCGCTTTTCTAGTTGATTCGAATTGGATCACTCCCTTTACCACCCTTTAGGAACTCACGGAAATAAATCCTTCCATCAAACGTCCAACAGCTATGCAGATCTTTGGAGCGATACGCTTTTCTAGCAAGACTAAAAAGATACGATCATCGTCTTGTAAGATCTTCGTTTATGTAGACAGTAGTATTGTTTGCACGGGGTATTTTCAGCTTTTTACGATCACTCATTGGTTGTCTTTTGTGTTTTGTAACTAGACAGTCGAAGAATAATTTGACGGGGTCCGTTTTCTGTTTCTACCTCTGTATTATACTGAATTCTCTTTCTCCCTACTCGATGACAATTTTCTATGTGATCGTGACCAAAACTTGGACATGCAGACTTAAATATTTCAAGGGCAACGTCCTCTACGTTTTCATCTGCATTTTCACCAATTCCATTTATCCTGACACAGTTCCGACGACTGTATTGCTCGAGTTCGTCTTTATCATTTATGATTTTTTGTTCTAGATCCAGTGTGCAACATAATAACTGTCCTTTTGAATCTTCGATTTCCTCTTTTAGGGGTTTAATGAACTCTTTGATATTATCTTGCAATAGTTCTTTAATCGAGAGCTGTAAGAGCTTTTTGAACATTTGGTAGGCATAAAGCCTCAGCAATTTTTTCTGATATTGAGTCAGCGGTGGAATTTAGAAAAACATTTTCCATGGTATCGCTATCATCATCAGGTAAATGAACAGTAGTGGATTCTGATGTTTGGTTGATAGTCTGTAGAAGGGTGTTTTCGACCATAGTTTTAGGGACTGTATTTTCTAAATCATTTGGTATTGATAAGGTCGTCTTCCGTGTGACTCACTTTGGGTTAACATTGATCTAATCCCTCTTTGTTTTTTAGTTTAGGCGATGTCATGCTGTAGAGGGATTTTGACATTATGTAAATAGCCTTTTGCATATATTTTGGAGATACAGAATGGAGTCGTTTCTTACCTTTCGGTGTAGGAAAAATGAGAGGATCGTTTTGATTTTTCTCTGGAAGCCCAGCCAGGGAAGACGTTGTCGAACTTTCAATATTGCTTTCCCCCTCTATCATTCTCTATATCACACTAAGTTTTCCTCAGCTGTGGTGATGTGGCGATGGTTACACAAACAAGTATGGATGACTTATCCAAACACAGTCAGTCTGTTGTTGTTGTCATTGCTCATAACACCAAAAACCATAAGATAGATTATTTGAATTAGTTTATACAGAGGTAAAGTATTTCGATTTCATAACTATTCATATATTAACTTTGTATAGATCACATGGTAAATTTGTCACAAGAGGGACAGAGCGAAGATTCGTGACTGCAACCTGTCGGCCACAATATGATGGCCACGCATATAGAGAATTTGCAAACAAATATGGTTTCCAACATATTACAAGCTCACCACATTATCCACGAAGCAACGGATTCATAGAGAGTCAAATCAAAACAGTAAAAAGAACACTACAGAAAGCCGAAGATACCCAAATTGATCCAAATATTGCCCTTCTATGTCTCCGAAGTACACCAATAGACAACAAAATCCCATCACCAGCTGAACTACTTTATGGGAGAGCTAATGCTTTATAGAACTTCCTGTTAATACTATGTAGTAGTAGAATTTTTGCACCATATTAAAAGTATAAAACAACAATTTTATGTTTCATAATTAAACAAGATTATGACAGACGGGGGCGACAAAAATGTACGTCCACATTAAAATGTTGGCGTATAAATATGACCGATTATTAATCTGACTTCGTATTACCATCCATTTTGTTTCCAATTCAATTACTCCAAAATGGCGTTATCATTATGAGCTCTTAGTAATGCCGTTTCCGTGCTGTGATTCTTCCTGTATGCACTTTGAAAAGATTCTAGTAAATTGTGATCCCCTATATGTGATGATATTTGTTTCGAAATTACACGATCCAGGACTTTAGATACAAAACTTAAGTTTGACTGTTGCCTTTTTAGAACAGCCCATTAAATTTAAGGATGAAATGGTGTTGTATATGTCGGATATAAAGCTACTATCTCTCGGATTGATATGATAGAGAACAGTTGGGATTCGACTGCATGTTCTCTTATCTTATAAACCTATAACGGTAAATCTCTTTGATCTTTGGGGTAAATTCTATGCTCGGAATAACTTGCGATCTTAAAGTCGGGGGCGGCTTTGAATATATATAGGGGAATTTGGGGTTATTCTTCTGAGGTTTTTCTTTTAACCCGTACCGGGTTATTCTTTCACTGCAGGTTTTTATTTCCCCATACGAAAACATGGAATAGGGTTTTTCTTGTGGGAATTCTGGGATATACTCCTGATCAATATAGCGAGTAAAATTTGAGTTTTTAACAATCTGTTGACGACGTGCTTGCCAAAATAACACCTCCGTGTATGACATTAAAGGTACCATACTTTCAATTAGAAATTAAATGGGGGTTTAACGTCTTACTAGCGCCGCTGTTCTGTCCTGTGTGGGGTAGATGGGGTTTAACGCCCAATCGACACAAACCATGTCATTTCGGGACTAACACGTCGTTCAATTTTATTTCAATAATTTCCTTGCCCGTACGGTCTTAGGACGTTGGAGGAATCCGTAAAAAAAAACCCACGAGGTTTGACAGGCGATCCCAAGTCCTGTCACGTATATCTGGGGAATCGAAACAATTCAGTTGCAACAAGGGGAAATAAACAACACAAATTATATGCTTTATTTCGTATTTATATAAAAGGTTATAGTATTTCTTGCATTTTTGACTTCCATGGGTTGGTCAAGTCGGTCGTCGAGTGAGGCGTTCTGCGGCGAGTCGTCGAATATGCATCTTTGTGGTTGGTCGTTTATTTAGGTCGACAAGTCGACTATTTGGTCGGCTAGTTTCTTTACTTCCCCATACAAATAATTAGAAACATCGCATCTGTATATTTGACGTTCATTTGTAAATACGAATAGCTTCACTTTCATGACCCATTAAAAAATAGACAAAAAAATTTACATGTATATTATACGAGTATTTGAATATACTATTACATATATTTTCAAAATAAGAATAAAGCTATTAACAGGGGGGGGGGGGCGCTGTGAAGAGTACGATTTCGATACTACGATCTCCTGAATTCGAGCCCGGGTCCTCCAGCACGAGAGGCAGAGAGAGAGAGAAAAATGGGGTTTAACGTCCACTCGACACAAATAGGTCATTTCGGGACTAACATGGTTTTTAATTATATTTCAAAAATTCGCTTGCGCGTAGGGGTCCTTAGCCGTGGGAGGAAACCGGAGGAGACCAACGAGGTTGAGAAGGCGCCCCTATCTCCATGCCACATACACTCACAGCAGGGCTCGAAACCACAGCCGCAAGCCAGGGGTGACCGGCCAGCTAGACTTCGAAGCGCGGCGCTCTAGACCACTAGGCCATCCCAACCCCCAGCACGATAGGCAACAATCTAACTTATGATTGAAGTCACCACCGCCCCTGAGTAAACCCGACTGGATTATCTTTCATATGATATGATACAGGTTGTGCTCACATAAATTAATGTTTGTATTACTAGTCAATATTTTATATACATGTATATAGATAAATTAAAAATAATTTACCTGTTTGTTCACATATCTGCTGTTTGTCTACTCCTACTTGTCAACTTGGTAAAGTCTCGTGAAGAGTGTCCACGCAAGCCAAACTAATGAAAAGGTGACCGTGATTTGCACGTGCAACTTTGAACCAATCAAAAACTTGTTTCTTGATCTATATTCAACATCAGTCACTGCAGACGATATGACACAGGGAATATTCTATTTAGATTTATTATTGGTGTTATTATTGCCTTTCTACGCTTAATAAAATGTTTATTACATTTCATAAACAAAACAAAAAATATATTTATACCGCCAACATATTTATACCAATAAAATATTGGTGTTGAAGTATAACCGAACATATGTATTTTAATTTTCCACATTATACTCGTATTTTACTTATATTTTCATTTTACATGTAAACATAAACGGTTTATAAGCAAGATAAAGCCCTCGACTTCGGTTATGCTGGGGCAGAAAGACTTCAGAAAAGGACAGCCGTCTAGTCATTAGCATGAGACAAAAAACAAAGCTCCTGTGTACACAGTGGCATTCACGTGAAAGATCCCTTGTTGGTTGGAATTTGACATGTAAGAGTAGGCCGTAGCGCCCCTGTCTGTGCAAAATTTCCCTCATAGCACGCTGTATGGCGTATGCCCGTCTTCATTAGCCCTGGTTCGGATCAGAACAGTAAGTGGTTAAACCCCATTTCATTTTAAAAGAAATTTTGAAACTTAAAGAAGTATCTCTTTCTGAGAAAATTAAGTGCACTGCCAAAGGCGGTACATAATTATGCAGGTTAAAAGAAATTTTGAAACTTCCGTTTCTTCAAGTTTGACATTTCTTATAAGTATTCCACCGACTGCATGTTGGATAAATGATCCAATTCTTATATTGGTTTTAAATTTTTTGTAGTTTCCTAATCCTTATTTTATGCCTTTATATAAATACACGTTTATAGTATGATTTCTTCAGCATACCTGTTTTGTAGGTTTTTATTATATTTTGTGCAAATACATAGCTAAATAATTCCGTTTAGTTCTTAAATCGATAGCTTATTTTATTGTCGTTGTTATTACATTTTTCAAACTTTGACAACATTACCAACCTACTAGCAGATGGCTGTCTTTCAAGACGGTTTACATTTTCTCATTTGCTTCTTTGTATTCAGTATTGTTTGTCTTTTACCCTACTTTTGTGGTAAATGAACATATACTTGATTCTATTGAATACTGAAAATGTTTCGCTCTTTTAGTTTTTAGATTACCTGGTTTTTTTTATTACATTTCACCGATGTGGTTACTTGTATAGGTAATTTTTACTTCAATATGCTTACATTCCTATTTCTAGTAACATATAGCAGATCATAACTCTTGCTGGCATTACACAATGGTTTCTCTGGGTTATATTCCTGATTGTTTTCAATTTTGAGTGAAGTCTGTATCACTACTGGACCGGGACTTCACAACGCAGTGGACGCTTAATTGGATATGTTCGTTTGTTTTTGATTTCTGCATATTGTGTCTTGTCCATAGATTTTTTTTGTGTGAAACAGACATGTGAATTCCCCAAAACGTCAGGCAGAAGATAATGATGATCCACCCAAATCCCTAGTTTTATGAATTACCTGTAGGCTATATTACCTTTTCAAATTAAATCAATATTACAGCTTGATTTGTTACCTCACGTCACCACTCTAGCATGGTATTACATTTTTAAAATTACATTAGACTTTTTAAGCAAAGAGTGTGTAAGATAATTATTTAATAAAATTATTTAATGGGAAGAAAGATGTTAAAAATGCAATAAAAGCAAAGATTTCTACTGAATTATCAATACGGAAGTTCCTTCATCTTGAAATGTGAAAAATCCAAAAGGCTTTTTTCGCTATTTTACTTACAGACACGGGAGTTATATTTTCGGAATTCTTGAAGGAATGCCCATAAAACGCTCTCATTAGAATTTTGATTTAAGTCAATTGGTAGTCACCATTTTGAATTGAATATGAGAAATAGTGAAAAATCGACATTAACAGGCATGTAAATAGACGGAATAGACCGTAGTTTGTTGAATTCGTTTCCTATTTATGGAATTAATACATTTGAGGATAGCCTGGCTCATTGTCGCATTTTTTGGTATTTGAAAATTTCAAAATTTCAAATTTCGTCTTAGATGTTTTCCGAGCCGACAAAGTTGTTTTGGCGTGAATAATTCCGATTAACAGCTTGAAAATAATCAAATAGACGTCAGTTTCGCGATTTCGTCTCAAGTTTAGGAAATCAATACATTTCTGGTTAGCCTCCTTCCAAGAATGGGTGGTGGCCTTGGAATCAATATATTTTCAAAACGTTTTGCGAAACCGAAATCGCGGCAATTAACTGATGAAAAAATTGGCCTTGTCAGCCGTAACTTTGTGATTTTGTGATCTATTTCACTTAATATTTTTCTTTGAATACCTTATAACATTTACTTTAAATCTGCTATTTTCAATTTTTTAAATTCAAATATTACGTTATTGACATCCTATCCCGGAAGTAAAACCAACATGACAACTTCTTGAACATTAGTTCCATTTCATGAAACGATATCATTAGAAATTTTCTAATTTATCTCACCTTGCAGAAATTGGGGACCTACACGAGTTGGAAAAAAGGGTTACAAAATACAGTTTCCCCAATCGGACAAAAAACTACCAAAAACTAAACAATAACAAGCGTTGGTTTTTTATTACAAGTTAGGAAACGAGACTTCGTTATAAATAGCCGAGTCAGAGCACTTTGTTTTTAAATGTTTCAAGAAATGACGTCATATAGACAAAGTACCTCGCACAGACAGAAATTCTACGGCTAAATGTTATTTACTAAAATGAAACTAAGTTATTTTCACTTTAGAAGCACCAATCTTTGAAAATTGCATTTTATTATATGTTTTATATGTATGGAAAACTTTTCAATTATGACCATTTCGGACTATTATCGATTCTAGTGCAATATTTTTGCCATTGATAAAATATAGGTCAGATTTCCTTGGATTTTTTATGTACTACCTTAGAAATTTCTATCAGGTCAAATGTTGCTTATTTTGAAAGTTTTATCAAAATCGGTTGGAAGCGAAACGTTCTCTACAAGGTGATGCCTTGTTGAAATATTACTGTCAGTTTTTGGCTAATTTGTTTATTAAAGTGGCACAATTCAGTGCAGAACTTTCAATTCAGACCAAATGTTTATTGCAAATGATTAAGCTTCTTAATGGGAGCTTATTTTTAAAGTTTTGTAATAATCGGTTGGTAATCCAATGTACTGTAAAAATTAAAGTTGTAATGTTTCTCACTACAAGTCAGCAATTTAATGATTTTAGGGAGGTTGGATGGCGGAATGGTGCAGAACTTTCAATTCAGGCCAAACGTTTATTGGAAACGATTAAGCTGGTCAGTATGGGCTTATTTTTAAAAGTTTTGTAATAATCGGTTGTGATTAAAGGTACCTTGCTAATTAAACTATTTGAACAGAAAATTTCGCCCGGTTGAAATGTTTTTCGCTAAAAGTCAACAATTTGCTGATTTTAGGGAGGTTGGATGGCTGAATGGTTAGCACGTGCGCGCTGTATCGTAACATCTGTCATTGAGTCAACTGGCATGGTTTCGATTTCTCGCCTGTCCAACCTCGTGGGTTTTCTCAGTGTCCTCCGTATTTCTCCCACGGCTAAAGACCCCTATCCGCAAGCAAATTCTTGAAAAAAATTCCACCATGTGTTAGTCCCGAAATGACTAATTAGTCTAATCTGCTTAAAGCTATTTAGTGTTGTTGTGGTAAGTGCATAAAACGCAGGTTTGCTAGCCGGGAAATAGTGTGTTCGATCCCTGCATTGGACAAGAAAGATCATACCGATTTTCTGGCGTTGTTTCTCCTTGTCAGTGATGCAGGGCGGGGGACCTGACAAGGTCAGCTGTCTAGTCATTCTGATGGGACGAAAACCCGAGTTCCCGTTTACACATTGGTTTGCACGTAATAGGTCCTCTGGCAGTTGGAATTCGATATAAGCGTAGGCCGTAACGTCGCTGCCTGGGTAAAATTTTCCTCATTATACACTTCATTAGTTCATTAGGAGCAGAACAGAAGGACGTTAAATCCCATTTCATTTCATTTCATTTTCTCTATGTTATTTATTTATTATAGTGGCAAATATTTCTCTGGTTCTAACAATTATTTAATTTCTGCATCGAACCGGAAGTGCCACCACCTTGAAAAGTGAAAAGTCCCCAAGGCTTTGGCGATATTGCACTTACAGACGTGGGAGTTATATTTTCTGAATCCTTGAAGGATGGCATAAAAAACGTTCAGAGCGGAATTTTGATTTAGGTGAACTGATGGTCACCTTTTTGAAGTGAATACGAAAAATAGTGAAAAATCGACATTTACGGGCTTGTAAAAAAACACAATAGGGCATAGGGTCGAATTTTTGGTATTTGACTATTTCAAAAATTCGAATTTTGCCTTTCGATACTAGACAAGTAATTACTGATTCGTACACAAAATATGGAGTTTGTCGATCGAACCGGAAGTGCCACCATCTTGTAATGTGAAAAGTCTCAAATGCTTTTTTGCTATTTTACTCGGCAGTTATATTTTCTGAATCCTTGGAGGAAGGCCTAAAAGTAGAATTTTGATTCAGGTCAACTGGTAGTCACCATTTTGAATTGAAAATGAAAAATAGAAGCAATTTGAAGGGCCCAAATTTTGGAACACAATAACTCTCCTTATAATTGAGCTAGAATGTTCAAACTTGGTGTAGACCTTCACTAGGTCAATGTATTGATTGAGCTCAAAGATGAGCATTTTCTGCCTAGGGTAAGCAGAGATAATCAAGCTGATTTGTTGATTCTTTAGGGCACGATAACTTTGGTTATAATGAAGGGAGAGCGATGAAACTCCTGTCAATCGAAAGTCTAATAGCTAGCCTGTTGTGTTAAATCATTGTATTATTTTAAATGTCCGGGATAGCCAATATCCAAAAAGTCGTATTTGTGTGAATTGGAGCATTTTTAGAGGTATTTTTCTCGTAAAGTAAACATAATATTTTTTGGGGACATCTTCTACAAAGAGTCTTATCGGTAGTCTTTTATATGAAACCATCGATCAATAGTCCAAAATATCAGGGGTAGAAGAACAAAGGGATCAAAAATTGAAAACGGCTCCCTTTCATTGTTAAGCGAAACATGACTACAATCTGAACATTTAGTCGCCGTATAGAGCTTATTCAACAGTATCGAATACCAACTGCTAAGGGGTATTTTACGTCCACTCCAATGTGTACACGGGACCTTGGTTTTTCGTCCCATCGGAACGACTAGACAGCTGTCCTTGTCAGGCCCTCCGTTCTGCCTCACTGACATGGGGGAACCACGCCGCAAAATCGAGATGAACTTTCTCGGTGTAGAACTTTCAATTACATAACTTCCGGTGATAATGAAAATGTTCAATTTGTTTTATGAAATCCGAAATGGCATATGACATCATATCGTGAAAATTGTATGTAAATAGAATAATAATTGCCACTTTTATAGACCAAAAACCTTGAAAAGTGACTCGTAGACAATCGACTATTTCTCTGCAACCGCACAAGTTAGAAACCATTTTGTGGTGTCTGTATGATCGTATGGGTTCAATCTATTTGTTGAGTGGAATCAAATATCATAATTTTGAAAACATTACAAATCAGACTCATTTGAATAAAATATCTGTTTTGTAGACTAAAAATTTGACAAAATGACATCACTTCCGGTGATACTAAAACAGTTAAATTAGTACTATGAAATCGTAAATTTCATAAGATATCATATATTGAAAATTTTATGAAAATCGAATAATAACTAATTCTTTTAGAGCCAAAATAAAGTAAAAAGTGACTTGTGGAAAATCGTCCATTTCTCTGCAACCGTACAAGTTAGAAACCATTTTGTGGTATCTATATGATCGTATGGGTTCATTCTATTTGTTAATGGGAACCAAATTTCATAATTCTAAACATATTACAAATAGTACTCATTTGAATAAATGACGTCACTTCCGGTAACAGTGAAAGTGTTAAAATGGTTTGGAATAGTCGACTGTGGCAATAGGCAGTGAAAGAAAATTGAAAATCGAATAATAATTGATAAATAATAATTTTACAACCAAAATAACGTGAAAAGTGACTCATGCAAAATTGCCCATTTCTCGGCAACTGCTTATATTACAAACTAAATTTCACTTACATTCTCTTTGTATGGATTATTGCTACAAGTGTATGAAAGTATCGAAGAAATATTTTAATATATGAAGACACTGGATGGGTTGTAAATAGCTTATTTTTACCCCTTTTTTTACCTTTTAATCGAAGTGGCCCGAAAACAAAATCGAAATTAAAAAAAAAATGAGTAGAAGATTTTGTGCACCTTAACAGTGCGCATCTTTTGAGTAACATCAAATTAGTAGAAAATAGTATTTGCTTTCAAAAAGTGGTACCGAACTGTCAATACTGAACCACGGAACATATGAACATGGTTTTATACAAATCGAACAATAAATCATTAATGTAGGACTGAAAAACTGAATTAGCCAATGGCGGCCAAGGAAAATTACGGAAACAAAAAATGTTGACATTTTTGTTCAAAATTAGACTCTTTAACCCAATTGGGGGGGGGGGGGTGATAGGTAAAAGTTTCAGAAAGATCCTATGGTTTGATTCTGAGAAATCCGTCTACCTGTCATTCTGACCTTTATTTCGACGATTTTTTTGAAACATTTCATTCTTTATTTAACCAAGGGGAGATAATTTAGAAAATTTTAATATTTATTTTTCAAGTCGAATCAGTAATGTCTACTTACATACTAAATTTCATGAAAATCTTACAATTATTAAAGAAGTTGTCAAGTTGGTCTCAACTTCCGGTTCGAAATCACAGCGACGAATTTTCGAACATTACAAAACTTTTAAAAATAAACTCCTCTTGACCGGCTTAATCGTTCGCAATAAACGTTTGCTCCTTAAAATCGGCAAATTGCTGACTTTAAAGTGAGAAACATTGCAACCGGGCGAAATTTTCTGTTTTATCACATTTACAGTACCATTGATTACCAACCAATTATTACAAAACTTTAAAAATAAAAGACAGAGAGAAATGCGGCTTAGCGTCCACTCGACACAAACGAGGTCATTTCGGGACTAAATATTATGTCTTTTAATATTATTTAAAAACTTCCCTTGCGCGTATGGGTCTTTAGTCGTGGGAGGAAACTGAAGGACACGGAGAAAACCCACGAGGTTGGACAACATACCCCATGTCACGTGCAACCTGGAAATCGAAACGACGCCGGTTGACTCAATGACAGACGTTACGATACAACGCGCACATGCTAACCATTCAGCCATTCAGCCTCCCTAAAATCGGGAAATTGCTGACTTATAGCAAGAAACATATCAACCGGGCATTTCAATCGAAACAACGCCAGTTGACTCAATGACAGACGTTACGATACAGAGCGTAGGTGCTAACCATTCAGCCACGCAACCTCCCTAAATTTGGCAAATTGCTGATCTGCAGCGAGAAACATTTCAACCGGGCAAAATTTTCTATTTTAACAGTTTAATTTGCACGGTACCTTTAATTATCAACCGAATATTACAAAACTTTTAAAAATAAGCTCCCCCTGACCAGCTTAATCGTTCGCAATAAACATTTGCCCCTAAAATCGGCAAATTACTGACTTTAAAGTATGAAACTTAACAACCGGGCGAAATTTCCTGTTTTATCACTTTTACAGTAAGCTTACCTCTGATTACCAACCGATTATTACAAAACTTTTAAAATAAAAGAGAAAGAGAGAAATGCGGCTTAACGTCCATGCCACACACACTAGGTCATTTCGGGGCTAACACATGTTTTTAAACAACCTGGAAATCGAAACGGCGCCGGTTGACTCAATGACAGACGTTACGATACAGCGCGCACATGCTAACCATTCAGCCATTCAGCTTCGCTAAAATCGGGAAATTGCTGACTTATAGCAAACATTTCAACTGGACATTTCAATCGAAACAACGCCAATTGACTCAATGACAGACGTTACGATACAGAGCGCAGGTGTTAACTATTCAGCCACGTAACGGTACCTTTAGTTATCAACCGAATATTACAAAACTTTTAAAAATAAGCTCCCAATGATCAGCTGAGAAACATTACAACCGAGTGAAATTTTCTGTTTTATCACTTTTACATTACCTTACAAAATTATTACAAAACTTTAGAAATATTAAAGAGAAAGAGAGAAATGCGGCTTAACATCCATTCGACACAAACTAGGTCATTTCGGGACTAACATATGTTTTTAAATTTTATTCAAAAACTTCCCTTGCGCGTACTGGTCTTTAGCCGTTGGGAGGAAACCGAAGGACACGGAGAAAACCCACGAGGTTGGACACCATAGTCCATGTCAGGTGCCACCTGGACACGGAGAAAACCCACGAGGTTGGACACCATAGTCCATGTCAGGTGCCACCTGGAAATCGAAACGGCGCCGGTTAACTCAATGACAGACGTTACGATACAGCGCGCACATGCTAACCATTCAGACTCCCTAAAATCGAGAAATTGCTAACTTATAGCAAGAAACATTTCAACAGGGCGAAATTTTCTGTTTTAACAGTTTGATTTGCATGGTACTTTAATTACCAACCGATTATTACAAAACTTTTGAAAAAAAGCTCCAACTCACCAGCTTAATCGTATGCAGTAAATGTTTGGCCTGAATTGAAAGTTCTGCACCGAGAAAGTTCATCTCGATTTTCCGGCGTGGTTCCCCCTTGTCAGTAAGGCAGAACGGAGGGCTTGACAAGGACAGATGTCTAGTCGTTCGGATTGGACGAAAAACCAAAGTCCCGTGTACACATTGGAGTGCACCTAAAATATCCCTAAGCAGTTGGAATTCGATATTGTTGAATAAGCTCTATACGATGTCTAAATGTGTAGATTGTAGTCACCCACACTGCATGTTACGCTTAACAATGAAAGGGTGCCGTTATCAATGTTCGATCTTTTTGTTCTTTTACTCCTGATATGCTGGACTGTTGATCGATGGTTTCATATAAAAGACTACTGATAAGACTCTTTGTAGAAGAAGTTCAAAAAAAAAATATCACGTTTACTTTAGAGAAAAAGAGATCTAAAAATGCTCCAATTCGTAAAAATACGACTTTTTGGATTTTCAATCTCTTTTTTGCGGCTACCCCGGACATTTAAAATAAATGATACAATTATTTCACATAACAGGCTAGCTATTAGACTCTCGATTGACAAGAGTCCCATCGCCCTCCCTTCATTATAACCAAAATTAACGTGCCCTAAAGAATCAACAAATCAGTTTGCTTATCTCTGCTTACCCTAGATAGAAAATGCTCATCTTTGAACTCAATCACGACAATGACCTAGTTAACGTCTACACCAAGACTGAACATTCTAGCTCAATTATCAGGAGAGTTATTGTGTTCCAAAGTTTCGGTCCTTCAAATTGCTATTACTTTTCATATTCACTTCGAAATGGCGACCATCAGTTGACCTAAATCAAAATTCTACTCCGTACGTTTTTTAGCCATTCCTTCAAGGATTCAGAAAAAATAACTCCCGTGTCTGTAAGTATAATATCGCAAAAGTTTTATTGCACTTTATGTTTCAAGATGGTGGCACTTCCGGTTCGATCCACAAACTCCATATTTTCTGAAGACATCATTGAAGTCGCATTGGCAAGTTCTACTTACATTCTAAATTTCATGAAAATCGCACATCTATTAAATAAATTGTCAAGTTGGTCTCAATTTGCGGTTCGAAATCACAGCGACGAAGTTACGAAATTCGAAAATCCGAAATTGCAGATTTGAAGTAAACGTCTTATTAGGATACTCAAAGAAAAACGAATTAGTAAAATAGGTCAAATAGTCACAAAGTTACAGCATTGTAGGTCAAATGCCTTCGTTCGTAAAATTCGGTGATTTCGGATTCGTAAAACGTTTCGAAAATATATTTAATCAAGGTTCGCACCCGATTTTTTTTTTTGAGGGAGGGGGGGGGGGGGTGTAGGTCAAAATTTCAGAAAGATCCTATGGATAGATTCTGAGAAATCCGATTTACAGAAAACACACACACACAAAAAATAATAACAGATATTAAAGCTTTCATATTCACAGTCACTTCCTGTCACATGTCATAGGTCATGTAAATAATCATTAAAATCGGTCAAAATAAAGCGAAGTTTTTATGATTTTTCACTCGTAAACAACTTTACCGGTACGAAAAACATCAAAGACAAAATTCGAAAATGTGACATTTTCAAATGACAATATTTCGACCCTGATCCCGGCTATCCAAAAATGTATTCATTTTGGAAATAGGAGACATATTCTCCAAACTACGGCCTATTGCTTTCATTTACGTGCTCGTTAACGTCGATTTTTCACCTTTTCTCACATTCAGTTCGAAATGGTGACCACCACGTGACCGAAATCAAAATTCTGATATGATAGATTTTTAGGCATTCCTTCAAGGATTCCGAAAATATAACTCCCATGTCTGTAAGTAAAGTATCGCAAAAGCTTTAATGATTTTTCACGTTTCAAGATGGCGGCACTTCCGGTTCAAGTCACAAACTCAATATTTGGTGTACGAATCAGTATTTACTTATCTAGTATCCAAATAAAAAATCAGGTCATTCTGACCTATATTTATTCGATTTTTTTAAGACTTTGATCCTTAATTTCACCAAAGGGAGATAATTTTTAAAATTTCTAATGACATCTTTAAAGTTACATCGGTAAGATCTACTTACATACTAAATTTCATGAAAATCGTAGAACTATTAAAGAAGTTGTCAAGTTGGTCTCAACTTCCGGTTCGAAATCACAGCGACGATTTTTCGAAATTCGAAAATCTGAAACTGCAGTTGAAAATGATTTTTGTCAAGGTACGCAGAAAAAAAAAAAAAGAATTAGTAAAATAGGTTAAATAGTCACAGAGTTACAGTAATGCAGGTCAAATTCATTCGTTCGTAAAATTCGGTGATTTCGAAGGCTTAAAACGTTTTGAAAATATATTTAATCAATACTCACCACCCATTTTTGGTGGGGTGGGTCAAAGTTTCTGAAACATCCTATGGTTATATTCTGAGAAATCGGATTTGCAGGAAACACATGTCGATTTTACGAGAAAGACCTTTAAGCATGCTCCAAAATGTAAAAGTACGACTTTTTGGATTTTCAATCTCTTTTTTTCGGCTACCCCGGACATTTAAAAAAAAATGATACAATGATTTTACACAACAGGCTAGCTATTAGACTCTCGATTGACAAGAGTTTCATCGCCCTCCCTTCATTATAACCAAAGTTATCGTGGCCTAAAGAATCAACAAATCAGCGTGATTATCTCGGCTTACCCTAGGCAGAAAATGCTCATCTTTGAACTCAATCATAACATTGACCTAATGAGCGTCTACACCAAGTTTGAACATTCTAGCTTAATTATAAGGAGTGTTATTGTATTCCAAACTCCGGGCCCTTTAAATTGCTTCTTTTTTTCATTTTCAATTCAAAATGGTGACAATCACGTGACCGAAATCAAAATTCTGATTCGATAGATTTTTAGGCATTCCTTCAAGGATTACGAAAATATAACCCCCGAGTCTATAAGTAAAATAGCAAAAAAACCTTATTGATTTTTCACTTTTAAAGATGGTGGTACTTCCGGTTCGATCCACAAACTTCATATGTTGTGTACGAATCAGTAATTACTTGTCTAGTATCAAAAAAATAAATTAGGTCACCTATATTTCTTTGATTTTTTTTGAAAAATTTGATCCTTAATTTCGTCAAGGGGAGATAATTTAGAAAATTTCTAATTATATTTTTGAAGTCACATCGGTAAGATCTACTTATATACTAAATTTCATGAAAATCGTACAACTATTAAAGAAGTCGTCAAATTGGTCTAAACTTCCGGTTCGAAATCACAGCGACGAATTTTCGAAATTCGAAAATGTGAAACTGCAGATAAAAATGATTTTTTTCAAGGTATTCAAAGAAAAAAGAATTAGTAAAATCGGTCAAAAAATAACAAAGTTACGACTTATTGTCAGTTTTTTCGTTCGTAAAATTCGGTGATTTCGGATTCGTAAAAACGTTTTGAAAATATATTTAATCAACAGCCACCACCCATTTTTTTTGGGGGGGGGGGGGAATAGGTAAAAGTTTCAGAAAGATCCTATGGTTAGATTCTGAGAAATCTGATTTGTGGATAAAACACACACACACAAAAAAAAATAATAATAATAGGAATAATCTTAACAGAAACAATAAGCTTTCATATGTAATATGAAAGCTTAATAATAAGAAGAATAATTTTAACAAAAGCAATAGTGTTTCACACAAGCAACGCAGTGTGAAACCCTAAAAAAATGTTTTTTGTAAAATTTTAAATGTTCGAAATTTGGCGTTAAATATCTTAGAAGATACGTCGACAATCAAGAATAGGTTGCCAGGCAACAAAACATACGCCCACCAGCAGCTAAATCGTCCGAGCAGTCAAGAAGAGTTGTCGCATATTAAAAAATTATCAGAAAATCATTAGTCTGTGGAAGGACGAATGTCTGGACGGACGAACAGGGGCGACGACAATATACTTCCACGTGAAAATGTTGGCGTATAAAAATGAAAATTGGTCTTTAGCCTCTACACTTTTATAGTCCCTGTTCTTCTCATTCACCGCAGAATCATTTGAGGTGTTTTCCTTTCGCATGCTGGTGTATTTTTTGTAGCACGATGCATGGTAACAAGCTTCAGCTGCAACTATATCTCTCGAGGTAATTGCTAACATCTTTTTGTCATTTTTGTTGGTTGCGACAGCTCGAAGTGTCATGTCAGCCCGGAGATCTATTGCTTGGATCAACGATTCTCGAGTTGATGTACCCTTTAAACACTTGTTCCTGCATTCACAGAAGACACATACTCTATCATATACACGTGTCGTTTCTGGCCTACCTTGACGTAATGATTTCCTTTGTGTTGCAGATTCTTTCTCCTCACCATCAGCGAGCTTCTTAAATCTTAACAGTTCTTTCTTGTGAGTGAAATTTGATCTGCATTCACGGTGGTAAAACACATTTGGTATATTATTAGTTGGATCGTCTACTTTTAAAGTCAAGATCGGGTTGAATAACCTAGTCTTTGCAGCGTCATAGAGTGTATGCCAGGAATCTGCATCTTTTGGTTTAACAAGTTATTCTGATAAAGCATGCTCCCCACTGATCAAACATGAAACCTGGTCAAGTTTCCGCCGTTTAGGAAAATCAGCCATGGTGACGACAGTTTGTAGTCCAGAACAGGATCTTGTCACAGCAAATTGGAAAATTCAACTGGCTGTTTCTAGTTAGATCGTTACCAGGTGTGATGTCATAATAGATTATGATGTCGTAGTTTGCTTCAGGTGACTATGACTACATAGAAGCTTACCCTAGGAATGCAGCATCTGCATGAAAATCTCAACTTTTTTCGAATTTTCCATGAGCGAAACTAAATATGGTGCAAATTCACGGATTGGGACGTTCCACATTGACAGAATACCCAATACTTTTGTTGAGTTTGCGGCCACCGCAGCTGTACAAAGGGGAACACTAAACGTGTTCATTTATGCCAAATGAATAACTTAAGAAGACCACAGGCATAACTTGGCTAAAATTACTCAGAACATGATCTGGTAGTAAATTTATGAAATAAATCGTAAAAAACAAATAAAAAAACACTGTATTTTTAGAAAAATCTATTGATTTGGAAAGGATGTGTTTATTCAACCGCATGTATCATATACCAACAGATGTAGATATGTATTACGAACATTTTGAGCCATATTCCATATCAATAGGTGAATCGGTTGAGGAGTTATGAAGGTTTCTCTGACTTGCACCATTTCAAAAAAAAAATGGCGGCCATTTTTAAAGATGGCCGCCAAAATGGCATTTCGCAAAGTGACCCGGATGTCCATCAACCAAATTTGGACACTTCAGACACCAGGCTTACTGAAAATTTGGTAATGAACATGGACTATTATAAATAATCCGAACAAGAAAAAAAAATCATTAAATTCGTTTAACTCGTAAACGACTTTGTCGGCACGAAAAAATGCGAATTTTTGAAATATTCAAATGCCAAAAATTCAACCCGAAATGTATTAATTTCAGAAATAGGAGACGCATTTAACATACTATGGCTTATTGTGTTTGTTTACAAGCCCGTAAATGTCGATTTTTCACTATTTTTCATATTCACTTCAAAATGGCGACTAGTACCAAATCGTGCATTGATTCCACCTACTTTTCCAGGGGAGGAGACTACCATGAACAGATACACGGACTACCGATGGTAAGCCCCTTGTCGCCCATTCTCAGCGAAATCTATATGACAAGCTTTGAGAAGAGTGCCCTGTCAACCTCAGCAGTTCAACCAACAACATGGCTTCGTAAGGTTGACGAAGATCCTAACTTACAAAACGAAGATCCTAACCTACTTCTTCATCACCTCAATAGCCAAAACAAGAGAATTAAATTCACCACAGAAACAGAAAAGAACCAATGCCTCCCATTTCTAGATGTCCTAGTTAAGAAATCTGATGACAAACTCGCCACCGGCGTATATAGAAAACCCACCCACACTGACCAATACGTCCAGCCATCCTCACAGTGTAAAGACAGCTACCATAGCCGCACTAGCGCGCCGTGCCATCAACAACTACAGCAATGACTCCCTCAAAACAGAACTTGACCACATTGAAGAAGTCCTCACCAAATACAACAACTATCCAATACAGAAAACCATTAAGACTACCACTAACAGTTCCAGGGAAACCACTAAACCAAAACCTGACAAACCACCAGTAAGAATCACTATACCATTTCAAGGCAAGCTATCTTATCAACTTAGGCGACTCCTCAGCCCAACAGGGATCCAAGTCACCTTCTCTAAAGGACGAACCCTTCAAGACATCCTAAAGGCTAATGGTAAGCTCCCTCCTAACAAACTTCCACCCCATAGACTGTGTTTATGAAATTGCATGTTCGCGTGATAGCAAATACATAGGAGAAACGAGATAGTCCCTGTATAAAAGAATTAGCCAACCAGTCTAAATCCACCACTACTAATTCCGCTGTAGCCCAATATCTCCAATCTAACCAAGGGCATAGAATTGAGTCATACAAAACCCTGGCAGTTAATCTCCCTGTAGAAAAGACACGCAAATCTATTAAGGCGATAAATATCAGAAGAAGCACACCAGATCTCAACCGCAACATGGGCATATTTTTGCCAAGCGCAAACGACCAAATAATCAAATCATAAACATTTAAACTTTAATCCTAATTAATACAACTGGAAATTACTTTGTCCATTTTATTCATTAATAGTTTACTCTCTACTAGTTTTTGGTCCATTAATCTATATGCTCAGCAGTGTAGAACAATGGTGGAATTATCATCTGGCTTCATCAATACATTAGTCCTTGTCCTTAATCAGTTGTGCTTGTTTGTGTTTTAAATTTTTTAAACAAGATGGCTGCCTAATGGTTTGCACTGTGTCTTGTCTGCTGAAAACTAGTTATTTTTTTTTAAAGTTGTGATTATTTTATTGGGCTATAACTTGGCATATTACTTCTTAAATAGTGTATCTTTAATTTTACAAAATTAGATTTTAGAAATTCTGTGTAGTTTTTGTGTTATTAACATTTTTAGTTTTTAAATTTGGTGAAGTGAGTACTGGTGAGCTGAACATTGATCATGATCACTTATACCAAACATCAACTTTTAGCCTTGAATTGTACTATAAACTGTGAAAACAATAGAGTGTCTACTGAGTTGTGCTTGTTTCCTGAGTTAATCTCTGACTATAAACCTGTGTATTTTACCACCTTTAAACCTAAAATAAAGGTTTCAAACAAGCCAAGAAAGACTAAAACAGGTAGAGGAGTAAATGTGGCAAATTTAATTCAAGTAAGTAAGTTATCCTCCAATCCCTGTCCTATGGATTCCAATTTCAATTTCTGTCTTTTAAACTGTCAGTCCATTAGAAACAAAGCCAGTGAAATTCAAGAATTTATTTTGGATAATGACCTCGATATTTTTGTCTCTATCGAAACCTGGCTAAAAGATGATTGCAACATTACTCTAAACCAACTTCTTCCAACTAACTACTCTGCATTGACGACCAACCGTACTAGTAAGAGGGGAGGGGGTATAGCAGTCTTTTTTAAGTCCACCATTAAAGCATATAAGATTAAAATAGGTCCTTTTGTTAGCTGCGAAATACAACACACCACCATTAAACACCATAACGAATTATTTCATCTCATCTCATTGTATCGGCCTCCTAATTCTGCCTCTGTTGAGACTTTTTTCAACGATTTATCGGACATACTTCACGAAATTACATCATGTGCTGGAAAACTTTTGATATGTGGTGATATAAATCTACACCTAGATGTTGATTCCAAAACTACTACACAGTTTAACGATATTCTCGAATCTTTCGACCTAGTTCAACATGTCACGAAACCTACCACAATAAAGGTCACATACTTGATGTCGTTATTACCCGCAAATCTGACCCTTTGGTGTTCAACTTATTAGTAGACAACCATCTCATTTCTGATTATTTTTCGATCATGGCTGTTCTTACACTTCCAAAATCCAAATCACTGCAGAAGACTGTATTATATCGTGAACTGAGAGATATCAACTTAACCAACTTGAAATCTGATATCTTAAATGACGGTGCTCTTAATAAGATTGGCAATTTCTGTGATATTTCGGATCAACTTCAAATCTATAATACAGAGCTTCAAAACATTATTGATAGCCATGCACCAATTGTCAGAAAAACACTCACCATCAGACCAAATCGTAAATGGTACAATGACTCTGTTCGCGAAAGCAAACAGGCACGTCGGAAGGCGGAAAAGGTCTGGCGCAAGAGTAAGCTTGAAATTGACAGACAAATATATGTAAAGGCACGTAATGATACAAACATCCTCATCAATCAGACGAAACAGACTTTTGTTTTAAACCGTATACAAGAAAATAACAAAAACCCTAAAGAACTTAATAAAACTTAATACCAGAGCTACTCGCTGAATCCTTCAGTCAGTTCTTCAACAATAAAATTGTTACCATACGTAGGGCACTTGACAATTGTTCTTTATCGGCATCTGATAATGATATTGACGTAAACTTCATTGGTTCACCACTATCAACCTTTCCAATAGCTGCTGTAGATGAAATCAAATCAATTATTTCTACATCCTCTTCCTCTTCTTGTGAGCTAGATGTATTCCCAACCCATCTTGTTAAAAGCTGTTCTGTGACCCTAAGCTACTCGCTGAATCCTTCAGTCAGTTCTTCAACAATAAAATTGTTACCATACGTAGGGCACTTGACAATTGTTCTTTATCGGCATCTGATAATGATATTGACGTAAACTTCATTGGTTCACCACTATCAACCTTTCCAATAGCTGCTGTAGATGAAATCAAATCAATTATTTCTACATCCTCTTCCTCTTCTTGTGAGCTAGATGTATTCCCAACCCATCTTGTTAAAAGCTGTTCTACAGAACTCTGTCCTATTCTTTGTAGCATTGTGAATACATCCTTATCTACTGGAAACTTTCCTGATGTGTTGAAAGAAGCATTGGTCTTTCCACTTCTCAAGAAGAGTACATTAGATCACAATGTCTTGAAAAACTACAGACCTGTCTCAAACCTGTCGTTCATCTCCAAACTTATTGAAAAGGTTGTAGCAGCACGTTTCAAAGCCCATCTGAAGTTACATACTCTTAACGAACCCTTCCAATCAGCATACAGAAGCAAACATAGTACAGAAACAGCACTAACTCGTGTGAATAATGATATCCTTACTATCCTTGACAATAAAAATGTTGTGTTACTGGTTCTTCTTGATTTAAGTGCCGCCTTCGACTCAATCGACCAGTCTCTCCTGTTAGAACGGCTTCACGACGTTTTCGGACTTGAGGGTAATGTGCTGAATTGGTTCCGGTCATATCTCACATCCCGTCACCAATCTGTTGTCATCAATAATGTTAAGTCTGCATCTGTAGAACTTAAATTCGGCGTGCCACAGGGGTCGGTACTCGGACCGTTGCTCTTTATCGCTTATACCACTCCTCTGGGGCGTATTCTGAAATCATTCAATCTGAATTATCATATCTATGCTGGTGATACTCAACTCTACATTTCAATTAAACCCGAAAATGAATCCCTGCGAGTGTCTAAACTTGAATCGTGCATTGATGCTATTAAATGCTGGATGAAAAAGAACTTCTTAAAGCTCAATGATGAAAAAACAGAGTTCGTGCAAATCGGTTCTAATCATCTTTTATCCAAAATATCTGTTAGTAATATCTCTATCGGTAATTTTGTTGTTAACCCAGTTAATAGCGTTCGAAATCTTGGTGTAATTTTGGATAAGAATATGAACATGAATGCTCACATCTCCTCAATCTGTAAAGCTTCCAACTTCCAACTTCACAAAATTGGACGGATCCGCAATTTCCTCGACATTGACTCTACAAAATTTTTAATCAACTCTTTGGTGACCTCACGTCTCGACCACTGCAACACGTTACTCTACAACTTACCAGCATATCAAATTAATCGACTACAGAAGATTCAAAACAAAGCTGCAAGAATTGTTACAAGAACTAAATTATGCACCAATATTACTCCCGTTTTGAAAGAACTCCACTGGCTACCGATTAAGACCAGAATTGATTTTAAAATTCTCATGCTGACTTTCTGTGCTTTGTCACGTGATGACTCTCCTCTATATATTAAAGAATTAATTCAACCCTACCACCCTACCAGAAATCTTCGTTCTGAATCTAAGTACCTTATTAAATCAGTAACTGCAAACTTTTCTTTCGGTAGACGCTCCTTTGCTTTTGCGGCAGCAGAACTGTGGAATTCAAATGATTTTCCCATAGAACTCAAGTACTGTGCATCAATTGACAGTTTTAAACGGAATCTTAAAACCCATCTTTTTTGAAACGTTTTCTTTTAATTGTTGATCGCATACTCCTTTTAACTAGTGTTTTCTTTTAACTGACCATAATGTTACCAAAGAGCAGCTTCGGTTGGATTTTAGGACATTATTATTATTATTATTATTATTAAATAATGTGTATATATTATCCTTTAAACACCTATATCCATATCATTAATAATTCAATATGTATACTTCATCATTACTCAGTGGCTTTATGAAAGTTAATTAGTCCCTTTCATCTTGTTTTTATATCATAACCCCATTGTGTCATAGACCTTTCATCTTGTTGTTTCTATGTATGGTTTCAACCTTGTTAATTTTGTCTATATATGTTGCTTCACATTTTGTTATATCGTATTAGCTTGAAAACGTTGAGAGAATACTCTTCGAAACGTCGCCTAAATAAATCAGTAGCTCTTTTTCCATAAGTATGTTTATAGTTTATTTATCTGCCCAGTTACTATATGCCACTTAAAGAATATTATGGTCATCAGTAAGGAGATGTGGCAATATCCTCTATCAATACAGTTAACAGAAAAGGAGGTAAATGTGTTAAGACCAAGTGCAACCTCGATGCAGAGAGAACAACATCATCCCCAAGAGCCTACGACTCAAGTCCCCCGTCCAGTCAGCAGCAGCTAACAAGATAATAGAAAAAGCCGCCATCAAAGGCCTCCTTAGAGAGCGCATACAACACCAACGAAATACAAAACATCGACTTGGTATCCAGATAGTTTTTTCAAATGAGTCTGATTTGTAAAGTTTTTAGAATTATAATATTTGATTCCGTTCAACAAATAGATTGAACCCATACAATCATATAGATACCAAAAATAGTTTTTAACTTTACGGTTGCCGAGAAATAGACGATTTTCTAGAAGACACTTTTCAAGGTTTTTGATCTATAAAAGTGGCAATTATTATCCGATTTACATAAATTTTTTATCACATGATGCCTTATGCCGTTTCTGATTCCATAAAACTAATTGAACACTTTCATTATCACCGAAAGTAATGTTATTTTGCCACTTACATGTAACACATAAAAAGAATTGATATTGCTGGATTTGGTTGATTCTGCTTCCATTTTATTTGATGTGTGCAAAGTTTATGTGGAAATCTGTTTATCGGTAGAATTGGCACTAGGAGGGAAATGAGTTCAAGGATAACATGGGAAAGTGAAACCCGTCATTACTGCTCTGCAGCTCTAGTTAGTTTTAATAATCGCAATAATGAATCCTTCAAGCATGATTATTTCAATTATCAAGATAAATGATCTCATCACGATAATCCAAGATATCGTGATTATTCATTTTGCAATACTCATGATAAATCACGATTATTTTTGTATGTACTGTTGCATCCTTTGTGACAGATGATGATGATGATGATGATGCTGATGACGATGATGATGAATGGACTTTTGAAGCTAATAGTAAGTGCAGGGAGACTGCACGACCCATAAGTTACACAAAAACACGGACAAGACATCATACTCAGAAACCACAAATAAACAAATAATTCAAAAAGAGTGAATGGATCCGGGGTTGACGGTCATGAACATCTTTGTTACCCCAAAATTATGCAAATCAATTTCAAACAAAGAAAAAGTAATTTCCTCTTTTGGGTATATATGAGGAGATGTGGACAAATAGAATATAAATGTTGGTGTACAGAAAAAAATATAAGCTATAGTAGTGTAGAAGTAAGTCAGAAAAGCAATGTTATTGAATTATTGTGAAGTACGGCACATCGTAAGCAGGGCTTCAAAACTGATTCCTCTTAGATTATGGCTACCTGATAAATCTTGGCAAATTTCAAACTAAATCTACAAATGTCATGTTTTGATATCTATTTAGATGATTAACCAGTAAGTAAGCAAACAACACCCTGAAGATGAAATGACAATGATAACTTTTTCTGCATTTTTTTTGTGAGATAGGATTTGAAATATTCACTGCACAGCACTAGACAATATTAATGTTAAATTTCTATAGCTAAGTAACCTTTTCTGCATTTTTTTGTGCGATATGATTTGAAATATTCACTGCACAGCAATAGACAACATTAATATTAAATTTCTATAGCTAAGTAACCAATCACCCTACCGTCTTAACCTACAAAATATAAACAAAACAATTTATTTTTATACACTATACAAAGGGAAATATCTTTTTGAAATAGCAATTGTACTCTGAAAAGAACCACGCTAGATTATTGTAAAGAATAAAACTGGTTATTCTGTTTGAAAGCTATTAGAAACCTGTATTCTGATCTAGTGCAACCTTTGAAGATGTGGAAGTACAAAAATGTCATTTTCATTTGTGGTTAGGTACACAAATTCTTGCCACAGATATCACACTTTTGTCGGGATAGAATATATCCATATGCCACACATTAAGAAAGGCACTAGATTGTTATCTTTACCAGGACATGGACTATTTAGGAGACAGGAACCTTTACATATTTGCATTCGGTTCGCATACTTAGGAGCCACATGTACGGGACCAATGATCCAAACTGATAGTAAGGTAGCTATATCACTTATTGAAATATCTAGTATATACTTACTTTGACTGTTTTCTCAATTCTGCTATGTACTCATAATTTGGTGTAAGTCGTCCATTGGAAGCAATAACAGCCTGAAATTATTATTGTTTAACTGTAATTTTGAGGAAAGACTAATTTATAATGACATTAAAAAGTTATTTAATGTCATTCTAAATTGTAGTATTCTTCCAAGTAATGAAATGAAATAAAACAGGGGTTTAACTTCCTACTTTTCTGCACCATACAGGATAATGAAGATGGGTTATGCCACACAGTGTGCTATAAGGAAAGGAAAACTTCTTCTTGTATTTGTTCCCAAGAAGACCCCTCAGGAATTTTGAACTGGAAATTCATTACTAATACTATATGGACTTACGTTTTTCACTACAGGATTTGCGTCATAGTCTTCAAATGAAGTTCTGGCATTAGATTTGATCTGAAATATTGAAAATAAATCAGTCATACTGCACATTAGCTAACCATGTGATGTAAAATATTATATTTTATTTTGGCATGTCAAAATACTGTGTACCAAAAAGTTGTCGCCTCCCAAAAAACAGATTCAAAATTTAATTGTTAAAAATATATTTTCTATTGCAATTGGCGGAAATGGCAGTCGTCAGGGTGAGCGTTGTGTAAAATATTGTGTACCAATTTATGAACTTAGAATGTGATGTAAAATACTATTTACCAACTTAAGATGTCATGTAAAATACTGTGTATCAGCTTACCATGGCATGTAAATTATTATGTACAAACTTACCATGGCATGTATAAATTATTGTGTACAAACTTACGATTTCATGTAAAATATCATGTACCAACTTACCATGTCATGTAAAATATTGAGTACCAATTTACCATGTGATGTAAGATATTGTTTTCCACCTTACCATGTAATGTAAGATATTGTGTACCAATTTATCATGTTATGTAAAATATGGTGTACCAATTAACCATGTCACGTAAAATATGGTGCGCCAACTAACCATGTCATGTAAAATATGGTGTACCAACTTACCAGGTCATGCAAAATATGGTGCACCAACTTGCCATGTCATGTAAAACATGGTGTACCAACTTACCATGTCATGGATATAAGGAAGAAGTAAACTACCAAAGAAATCTGTAGCTTCTCTAGGTATCTGTGCTGGCATATTGTCTATAGAACATATTAATACACCACTACCAGCAAAACTGTAATATAAAACATATCTATAACAACATTTCTCATTTAAGTTGTTCAGACCTAAAACTGAATTGGTAAAATTTCTGAAATCTTTGTGTTTATTGATTCCAGATATACGCTCAAGACGTTATGTATAGATAGGTTGCAAGGCAACAAACCATACGACAACAGCAGCTAAATCGTCCGGACAGTCAACAAGAGTGGTCGCATATTTTTACTTTTTTGGTTTTTATAAAGTTCTGCCTCATCCTCTTCAGTTATCAAAATTCATTAAAAATCAATATACTTGTTCGTCTCAAGATCTTAAACTTTGTGTATCAATCTGAAGTCAATTGGATGATAAGTTTGGTCTCTTAGAGCATCACAAGAATTTTCAAAGTGATCAAGGGAGATAACTTTGGCAGTAATTATGAGGCGTATAAAAAGCCTCAGATTTCTTTACACTGATATATCTTTATGTATACCTTTCAGTTTCCATATTTTGTTCAGCATCATATAAACAAAAAGGTTTATCAATAGTTGTACATTCTTTCATGAATTCTATTGAACCACCAGGATCAGCTGAAATATCACAGATAGCTAGCAGACGGTGTGGTAGCTGTGGACATCCAGGACTGGAAGGTATCCAAGGTGAATCTAGTGGGCGGAGAAGTACTTTAGCTTCTGGTATGGAGATAAGTCTTGGAGAATTTGGTGCCCAGTAAATGCCATTTATAATAACTGACGCATAGGGAGCAATCTAAGAAACAAAGAATAGTTCAATAAACTAATTAATTACAATCAAGTTCTGTAGAAATATACAAATGCTGATTTTAACTGTTTCACCGGGCTTTTATTTATTGACTGTTCATTTATCCATAGCGTTGGTTACCAAGACAAATTATATTTCACTATTTAACATTTATGACATCTTTAATTTGAACATTGGTCATTTTTTTACATCGTGCATTAATGTTCTTACCGTTTCTTTTTTGTAAAGTGCCGTTTAGCACTCTTTGTGGATATGGTGCTATATGAAAAATGTAAATAATAATAGTTAATAATACGTCAAAAGCAAGTTTACCTTATGACTGAAAGCTGAAGCATAAAGTTCTGGATGCTCTTCAAATTCGTCTGCATTAAATTTTCCACCATCTTTACGAATATAGTGATCATCTCTACTCACCACACAAACATACACTTTACTAGTGCCTGAAATAAGCATTACAAGCAAATCTACGGTAAAATCAGCTAAAGTAGTAAGGGGGGGGGTATAGGAACGTGTGCACTGAGTGACCCCTTGGCCTAGTTCGCGGTGACCCCATGACCTAGTTCGGCGTGACCTAATACATCGTGACTTGGGCGAGTGACCTAGTTCGCCGTGACCTGGGCGAGTGACCTAGTTCGTCGTGACCTTGTACGACCTAGTTCTTTTTGACCTGACAGGTGTGGTTATTCAGGTGCGTGACCGACAAAGAGGGAGAGAGAGAGATAGAGAGAAAAAAACTCTTTTATACATTTAAATTTGGGGCCCTGAAAAGGGCCGTTGGTCTTCATGTTACACTAACAGGTACATCTTGGATGATCTGACCACAGTGGTATGGGTCTCTTTGGGCATTTGACAAGATGTTTGTGTCGTCTATGACAGCTATTTCCAATTTCTATCCCACACCAAAAGCATATCAGGTAATCAGCATCCGATCGATTACCCCTAAACACATTGTAGTAACCCCTACAAGTCTGACTAAATCTGTTATCTTTCCGTAGTTGATCCATTTCGACTGTGACTTCTTTTGGCTTCGATGCTGCAAATTATGCTCTGGACGAAGTGTCTGCAATAATGTGCTGGGATGATACCATTTTACACCAATCAGAGGGCGAGACGTGGGTGAAAAAAACAACAGACACGTGATATGTTGCTGACAAAGCATTTTATTGAACTAAAGTTACAGAGAATTGGATTATATGAAATGGTTACCATAAAACTAATAAAGAGAAATCTTAAAATTGAAGGGGGAAAAAAGCTTGCATTAAAATAAGCAAATTTACAAAGCAAAAAAAAACATCGGCATCTTTGTCCTTTCTTCTGTTCCGGTTGTAAATCGGGAACATGATCCCTAGTCCATTGTTCGACGAGTATATCGTTCACACTATACACATGACCGAAAACAGAAAGGGCACGAGGGGAAGGTACGTGAAATCGATGACACAAATAATACAAGCAATAATGTCCGCAGACGAAACTGTTGAGTCCTTGAATCCATCGGGGTCGGTAGTGGAGTTGTAGATCTTGGACGAAACGTCGAAAGGCTTCTCCGTAGACATCAGGAGAATTGCCGTAGGAATCAAAGAAGGTAACGTGTTCTGTTTTTTCGCACACAAACACGGTCCAGTGTTTACCGGGCTGAACTTCGTCGTCCCTGTTGATGACGTAGGCTTTGGGATACGAGGTTGGTCGCAGTGTATCCAAGTGACTACGAGCCCACATGCCCCCGAATACGTTAGAGGGGAGATGTGTTTCCAATGCCCGTGTCAATTGTTCATTGGAGAGAGCTTCATCAATCGGTGATGACTTGTCGGTTAGCGTCGATTTCCAAGACATTGTCGTATTCGGCAAACAGTACAAGACTGAGGTGATTGGTCGGGGCCGCACCGAACTAGAGTTCCAAAGACAGGTTACACGCCGCTTTCGGATGAAAGTAGTTACCGTCGGCACCGTGGTCGTTGGTCAAATCGAAACGCTACAACGTGTACCCTTTGATATAGACGTTGAAAGGGAGGTCCAGGTCTTCTCGAGTGTTTAAGGCGGCCACTCTTTTCATCAAATCCAGGTAAGGTGCGATGGCTTGTCGCTGGGAAAAGTTGACGTCGTATTCGTCCACAATTTCCCCGTTCTTGGTCAGTTTGATGTTTTGCAATTGATTGTGTTCGAATTGGAAGGGGTTTCTGTTTTTTCTTCCGTCGTGTTACGTACCATACCCACGATTAATCTCTTGGGCAGGCTTTCGTTGACAAACAGATTGTCTAGGACGTGACTGGCACGATTGTCGGGAATCACCATGTCTCGGACCACCACACACTTCAGAGGATATTTGGCGTTAGAGGATTGAAGTTGCTCGGCCACGCGTGTGTAGGTGCTGGGAGCCAGGGTGACAAACGGGATATCCGGGTAGGCTTTGGTGGACTCGACTTTGTAGTCTTCTGCTTCGTTGCCTTCGCCATACATCAGACAAAATTTCAGGGATTGCTTTTCCAATTTCAATCGCAGGTCCACACCGTCCATCAGATACCGATCCTGTAAGCACATGTCCAAGTGTAGATGCGACTGCAATTCAAAGGTGCGACTGGCTGCGATGGTTTTCTGGCGTTGTTCCAATCCTTTGTTAACCGGGGCCTGTCGTTCACCGTCCGCGCCGGTGGCGACGGATTTCGTGAATTGAACTGCCCGGCGGTATCTTTTTCCCACAGGACTTGTTTTGACAGGTGGTCGTTCTTGGCTCCCTTACTGAAACTCAGCAAATTCTCCATGTAAGCCCGGTAGGGATAGTTGGGCAGAGACGCGGTGACCAAGGTTTCGGAATCTTTTCCCAAGCGTAATTTGACGTCATTGAACAACGAATGAAACAGATTGTTGACCGATGCGACTTGAATATCCGCATCCAAGTCACTCCCATCATTCTTGTTCACCTTCAGGGCCAAGTGCAGTGTCATGTTGGCCAGATAGATGAAATCGGTGGTGGCATTAGAAATATAAAATTCGATGGGTCGTCGTGGTTCAGATCGGGCGTCATAGGATACTTTCTGATTTTCGTCACCTTGTGTATGGCCGTCTGCGTGTTGGGAACGCTGAACAAATTCTGCAATACGTCTCGCGCGCAGGGACAGAAATCATTGCGCATTACCTGCGTAGCCATGGTCGAATATATCTGGTTTGCATCGTTTGTGAGAGGTGACCTGTGTCTTCTTCCTCCTTGGGCGATGTGAAGTGGACAGGTATCGCGGGAGTTCTTTTATAGGTTCCAGGTGTGCGACCACGTTCTTCAGTGTGTCGGACATTGTGTTTGACACTGCGGGTCGTAGAGTGCCCGGGCGACTTTCTTCCAGTTCCATTTTCCCGACCACTGATGGCGTCGAGCACGCTCTGTCCCACTTTGGGTAGCACTTGGGTTGCATTTTTTTGATTGCCGAGGTGCTTGCGAATGGGAAACAGTTTCCATAAACCGTCTAGTTGAGTGTTCAGGACATCCATGATGTGCTCAACCGTCTCGTAGTCGTCGCCCTTGATGTGCGTTTCCATTTCGATCGATCCCTTGATCTCTTCGTCCTTTACACCTTTGAAACAGTACGAGGGATCCATGTCTAGGCGATCCAGGCATATCTTTTGTTCGGGTTCTTCAATCGAATTTTCCCAGGGATGAAGGCGTAGGCCAATCGTGTTGTATAGGTGATCGACATTGTTCCATTTTTAGGGCAAGCTGTCACTAGGGAGCGTGACGTAAAAGGGTAGTTCGTTGTTCATTGTGTTTGGTTTTCAAGGTCGGAGAAGGTAACAGGTAACCCAAGGTACTGGGGAGTAAGGCCGTCCACAACGTAGTCTGTGATCCGTCGGGATTCAAGGCTAATTGGGACAAGGAAACATCAGCCACGACGTACACTAATATCACTTGACAGAAAAAGACGATTTCCGCTTGTGGTACGCGTTTTCCCAAGAGCGACCAATGGTGGGATGTCGTCTGCGATGTGGTGGACGTGGTTTCGTCTTGCATGTTGTCTGACACCGGCGTTTTTCGCTCCTATTTATACGTTTTGTGTACTGCTCCTATGTATACGTTTTGGAGACTGGTCCTATCGATCCACGAATTAAAACTCGCCGGACAGCCCAACCATTTCACCAATACTTTGTCTTTTTTTCTTTCGAGTACTCTTTCGATGGGAAAGATCTCATCGTAGTTGACTTGGATCGCTTGCAATTCTTCGGGATAGAAGGTGCCTTGTATGGGTTTACCTCTTTCGTCCAAAAGTTTGTAACCGGGACCAACGTTGGCTGCCACGTTGAACGTTTCTAGAGTACAGTGCGGCCAGTAACCCTTGTCGAAGGCACCATGTTTCGGTAAAGCCAAACGTACGGTCGTACCGAGATCCATTGTTTTTTTTCTTTTTCGGGGGGCGTGGAGGTGTTGTCAACATCCATTTGTGTTCGGGGCGAACATCTTTAGGTGCCATACCGATGGTCCGATGTCGTCTAGTATTGTAAGCCTGAACCAGTTCGTCTAGCACGTCGATGTACCGTTGTGTTTGTTGATGAGTAAAGTATCGCCACATACGCTCTTTCAGGGTCCGTTGAAATCGTTCCACCACACTGGCCTTGGTTTCGACGTTGTGTGTCACGAAAAAATGAATTTTTTTCTTCTTCAGGTACGCCTGCATTTTTCGATTGAGGAATTCGATACCTTTGTCCGTTTGAAGTCGTAGGGGTTGTCGACTTTGAAAGATTCGACGAAAGGCGTCCACCAAACTGTTTCCCGTCTTGTTTTTGCGGGGCAATACCCATGCGTATTTTGAAAACGACACACAGCAAATATCTGTATCCCCCATTCTGTTGGGCCAAGGCGGACATATCACTAAAGTCGGCTTGCCACTGATGATCTATGCCGGCCACCACTGTGGGCGTCCGAGAAAATTTCTTTTTCAGTGCTTTGTGCAAGGTGTACGCCCTTTGTTGTTTCAACCATGTCTTGACTTTGTCTAAGGACACGCTGGTAGCTTTGTGGAGACCCAGGGCTCCACCGAAAGCGGCCAGGTGTTTCGGATCGTAATAGACTTTCTTCAGCTTTCGTTCTATGTTTCAGCAGATTGTCATGTGAACAGGCTATTTATAGTTTTTGCAGAGGGATCCATCTGGCTCTCCTGGTAGGTGTACTCGCAGATCTGACTTGTCCAGTAGGCGTACTAGGGGTATCCGTACTGGAGATTTTCTTCTTTCGTGGGGGTCGCCGCGGAACAGGGATCCGTGAGGGTGGTGTGGACAACACGTTCCACCGTTCTTGATTCCTTTCAAACTTTGCATCACCCCAAACCATCCCAAGGGAGCCTGGGTATTCGTTCGCCGACGAACCAAGTCGTTCACGATGTCAATGGCATTGATGTTGGGTACGCGCACCCCATTCCGAAGCAATTCCAAGTCCTCGGTCCACGACCAAGGTGTCTTTTCTTTCATGTGTTTCAACAAAAGGCAAGCCCGAGTTGATAGACACGGGGGACCGACTCCAGGATGGGTGCTTCCGAGACTTCTTCTTTTTGCTCGGGTATGTTCTCGCCCGACATGGGAATGGTCTGTTTTCTTTTCTTTTGCATCGTTTGATAAGGGTGTAACAACTGTCCGTTACCGTTGCATTTTATTTTCGTCGGTAAGAGTTGGATCGTTTAGCACGTGTTGCATGTCTTGGTGAACATTCACGACGGCTTGTTGCAGTGGATCTCGATCGTATGCGGGTTCGACTTGTCTGACTTCGATGGGTTTGACGTCGGTGGGTCCGTCGAAGGGTACCAGTTTCATTTTCCTGGCGAATTTCATCTTTCGGGAACGACCGGAACAACCGGGTGAAGAATCCCCCTTTTTGTTGCTGCAGAAGTCGTCGACGTGTCTTCCAAGGTGTTTTGGACGTGCCCAAACGCCGTAACAAGAGGGCGTCTTTTTTCAAGGGTTTGATTTCTTTCTCCGTCACAGGAACGTTACCGCAAATCAGGTTTCCAATACACTCGCACACACCGTCGACGATGGGTTGGGTCTTGAGCAAAAGAGGGCGGTTTTTGGGTGTAGTTTTCAATAGATACCGCAGTGTCTCCATGACTGAGCTCGAGGCCGTTCTCCGGTTCCCTTTTTATACCTTTCTGTCCAATAGGTTATCCCCCAAATAGTTTAGGTAACTCGGCAGCCATAGCGTTCGCTTTATCGTGCCTTCTAAGGAAGGGATGTTTACCACCCTGTTGTCCTCCCAATAGTTTAGATACCAAGGGAGCCAAAGCGAGCAATAGCGAGCAATGCACCAAACGCACCACTCTGTTGGTTGAGAAGTCGCCTTTTGACGTCGGGTGATGTTCGTGGATTACTCATTTTACGAAGCAATGCTCGATGTTGGTCCGTCTGCTCGGCGATCAATCCCTTTCCACGCTGAGCGGTCCGTCGAACGAATTTATTTCGTTTCTTGTTTCTTTCCTCTTGCAGTCTTTCCTTCCATCGCAGCAAAATTCGAATCAACTTACCCCCGAAAAATCCACGTCCTCCAGGTTTCATGATCAGGGAGAGTTTTCCGGTCGTTGGCATGTTTTTCTCCGTCAGTTGGGTCAACACCTGTCGATTTCGTTCCACCCATTTCTTGTGCTGGGCATGCAGTGGTTGGATGTTACCATTCAGGAGGTGGTTGGCCACCAGTTTGAACCACTGCAACAAACCAACACGCGCCCTGCCCGTATTCTTGGCCAACTGTTCATAAGCCATATCGGGAGTCAAATGTTGTAACTTGCGAATGAAGGCCTTCAGTCCTTTCATAGAATTCTTCTTTTCTCCCCTCGGTCTTCGATTGATCGGAGAGACGGGCCGAGACGGGGAAGGTGGTGACGTGAGGCGTGGTGGTGTGACCGGAAATGGAGACAAGGCACTCGCGGGTGGCGTTAACGAGCGCAACAATTGTGGTCTAGGTGCCCTCATTTTCGAGCGAGTCAGCCTTCGCACTGTGGGATCGCGAAGATCCGGTGCCAGAGTGGCCGGGAACATTGCTTTGGGAAGACCGGGGATGGATGTTTCCTCTGTGTATTCTTCGTGCGAGCCATCGTTACTAACAGAGTCAATTCGAAGTACAGGTCCCCCTTTTATAGTTTTTGGACGTAGACTATGGAAGGTTGCTCTTCGGGTAAAATGTTGGACCTTAATCGCAGAGTCTCGGGTGTGTCTGGCTTCAAATCAATGAGTAAGTAACTGCGAGGGGTACTCGTCGCATCTTCATAAGCTTCTTGCATATAATTGGAGCGGGAGGGGTACATCTGACGGGCCAACACACCAATTTGCGATCTGTCTCGGGGATTTTTGAACAAAACCAAGTAATGGGCATTCAGGCTGATGGTGCGCTGTTGCTTGTCAAACAAGTTTTGCACGATGTAAATGACACTCGTGTCGTGGTGATGACTATTTTTCGTGAACCACTTTTGCAATATCTCCGTGTCTTCTCCCATCAAATCATTCACGACTAAGACTTGTGGACCTTTGACTTGATCCATTACATCGTCCATATCTGTCAAGCTTTTAACATAAGTGTAAGGAAACCGATTGTAACCCTCTTGCTATTCCCCGTAGGCCCACACGGTGCGTTGGGGAGGGACGTCGAACAGGGACTCTTGAAGGAATTTTTGTACCAAGACCGTCTTTCCAACACACGTTGGACCACTGACCAACATGGTAAAGGGATGTTTGAACGTCACATCCATCTTGCAATGTTTACCCCTATTCCCTTTTCCCCTTCCTTTTATACCTTCCCACCACAGAACAACAGACATGGAGTGAAATAAGAACAATGTTTATGTGACAATAAAATAAACAAAACAATACAAAAAGCATGGCATACAATACAAAAGAAATAGAAAAAAGAACGTTAGTTTTGACTGTTTCTCTTCAGGATCTGTTCTGTCATCCACGTTGCGTTTCTCAGGACGCGAGGAATCCAATAGACTTGTCCCGTAAGCTTCTGCATCATATCATGTGGTTGCTAGTCTTCCTCCTCGGCAAGCGTGACGACGACGGGTACCCATTCACTCATATCGAAAGAGGGGGGATACGACAAAACTTCACTCATATATCTCTGACCTGCATATTGGATGAGTGCTCGCGTCAAACTCTTCACGTCCTTCTCCGCCAGCCATTGGGCAATCGGCTTTACAGCTTCGCTGTTCGGGACTGGTAACCGGAAGACTAGCGGGTGGGATGGAAATCTTCGTCGGTCGTTTTCGTCTTTTCCTGGGATCACAAGAGTTCGAACGATTCCCCACACCAGCACCAGTATCGCTGACTATGGGCGTTTTCTCTTTTGGTGGTGCTTTGTCTTTCTTCATCGTTCTTCGCCTTTTGGACTTCGGTTCGTTTGCCACACTGGGGTGCCCACAGAGGAAACAATTTCCGTAGGACCCATAAGCTGGTCTGTCTTGTCTTGGCTGTGGTGTTCTTTGTTGGGTTCCGTAAGAATCATAAGCTGTTCTGTCTTGTCTTGTTTGCTGTTGTTGGAAACGAGCTGGACAGTCTCTATACCGGTGGCCGACATCGTTGCAGAAGTAACAAGCTTGACTCGCCATCGAGAAATAATGAAAATTCAATCGGCCACTTCACGTCTTATACTCATTTGGTCGTGATGTCACACTCTCTTTTGATTCGTTCTTTCTATTTCTTCTGGCGGTGCAATCGGTACTGAGCAATAACTCTCGTTTTGGTTGGTTCTTTCTATTTCTTCTGATTGTACAATCGGCTATACAGGCTGTCAACATACGTTTGCAATTCTTCCCATGCGATGACGGCCCCACTCGCTAAAAAGGCCTCTAACAACACATCCAGGGTAGCCCGATTAATGGTGCCGCAGAGAACTGGTGCTAGGAACAGCTCTTTTGAAAAAGGGTGGCCTGGCTTACCGTATTTTTGTTGCCAGTGGTTGAGCATGTTAAAGATTTGATTCTGTGTATCGTTAGGGTGATTCATCCTGACGTGACCGATCCGCGCTTCAGTGATTCCCAGATGTCTGGCAATAGATTCCCAACCTTCTCCTATCATGCAAGATATCCTTTCGACACCCTCGTCATCCGGGAACCAATCCTTTGTTCTATCCGTTAACTGGTCCATCCATAGTCGTATGGCATCCACTCCATCTTTGCGTTTGATCATAGGTATCTTAAAGCCAGGAACGATATCCCAGTACTTTCTCAAGGTTTTATGACGTCTTCCTTCCATCGTTGTTCGGTTTCCCACTTCTTAACTTGACCCTGTGGATCATCCACCATGCTGCCTAACAGACTACCAATGTCTTTTGATTTCGGCCCGTCCGCCCAGAGGTAGTGACTGTAATCGTCCACGGAATGTGGGGCTTGACCCGTTATGGAAGAGACGCCTAGTCCCAAACACGAATGGTATCTCTGACTGGGACGGTTGTATTCGCAACCAATACACTCCTCGTGCTGACTTTTTTCTATGATGGGTAGGTAGCATTGGTCGACGCGAAAGTTTAGCCATCGTAGTCTTAGCTTTTCGACAAAATCTGCATGCTTTGGTATTGGTTCGTCCTCTTCTCCGTTCGTTCGCCATGTTCCCGAGACTCGACAGTCAATATTCGTATGGGTAAGTGTTGTTTGGCTGGCCATCGTCATTGAATTGAACGAAACGTTTGTCATACACGATTTTATATTTCTTATTCTCGGGGCGTGTTCATAGACGGCGGTCACATGATCTGGATATCTTGAACGGATTGGCGATCACAAGAGGTTCGTTTTGATTGACGTGCCGTACGTTCTCCTTCATGGTGACGTAATTTAATTGTTTGGAGGCACGATAATTCAGTGTGAATCCCTTGACTTTACACACGGTTTTTCCATCGCTCCGGCGGTATGCGTAATTCTTTAGCCCTCCGCTAACAAATTCTCGAATGGTGACATCTTATGGTAACTCGTTCTTCCACTGACCCAAACTAGAACCTTCCGGGGGATTCCATGACGTGGAGTGGTATTGGTAGATGACGCTATCGGTGTCAAAATAACATACACGTTTTCCCAACTTTTCCAAGACGGAATAGGGCCTGGGCAGTGACAAAAGCGGCGATAACCACGTTGGTGATGGGACAGGGTGCGATGTGTTCTTATTTCTTAAACGTTTCCACTAATACCATGTTATCGTTGACTAACTGCACATCTCGCACGGACTCGGTCACGTCCAACATTGTTTCAAAGTAGACGCCGGGTTCCGTGATGTACTCGGTTTTGGGAAAGTTGTCTCTGTCCGAATTTCCCCCATGCTGTATTCAATTGGAGTTTACTAAATGCCCGCATCCCCTTGTTGGGTTTTATCGACGCGGGATCCAGACGCATACCTTCGTTGTCGTACACGTCGTTGACGAAGTTGGCCTTGTCTTCTTCGGTGTGACAGGTGTCGGGATAACCGCTTTTCTTCTTCAGGTAGTGGTTAATGTACCCAGTAAACAGACCTCCCGTTTTGGCCTCGGGATCGTAGGTGCTGAATTCTTTCCAGTGCCAGACTTCGTATACCTTCAGTACTCGGTATCCTAGGGTCACCGCTTTCTTCAGTTCCAGAGTGATAAAGGTACCCACCCAGGCTCGCAGATCATCGGTGTGATCACAAGGTTGGTATTAGGCAATCTCCCCTTGTTGCATGTGTTCGTCGACGCAGCTTCGACACAGGGCAAACACCAGTTTCTGTTTGAGCCGAAACGGGAGCACTGGATGGTACATGCCAGGGGGCGGCAAGACGGAACACTGGATCAATCCTTCGTACTGCTGCCACTGGTCTTGATCGTGGGTTCTTTGGTGGGAAAGGTACCGTGTGACGATCGTGGGTTCTTTGGTGGGAAAGGTACCGTACTTGCAAATGTAAGGGTACTGGGACACCACGTCGATGTAACGCATGTCTTCGACCGACTCGTTGATCAACAGTTGGATAGCATTGGTTCTCCCACCGAAGAAAGCGTTGCGGGGCATCAGAGGTTCGGGAGCGGGATCGTGGCGTCGTTCTTCCTCCATTTCATACTCCCACATGACGCGGATGGTCTGAATACCGTACTGTCCCTGGAATCGACGGTGACGTTCTTGGGTCTTCTGGTACAAGTCCCTCATACTGCGAGATGGATCGTAGGGATGTTTATGCTGAACGTCATTGACGGGACCCGGAAAAAATTTTAAAAATTTGGGACAACCGTGAAAGACACACCCGTGAAACTCGTACACCGTACCTGTGGTTGTGTCCATGCCATCTAAACTATAAGGGCCAACTCGGCATTCACTACCGTTACGGACGTGACGAATGTTGGGTAGTGGGGTCTGGTTTCGGAAAGCTGTCATGGTCTGTCGGTGTTGTTCCCATTCCAACCATCGAAGGGCTTTGTTGGACTGTTGTCGAGGCTGGAAGCGGTGCCAGTCCTTACCAGGTTTCGACTCTTGCATCAGGGCACGAGGAATAACGACGAGGGTGTCTTTTTTGAGGTAGTGCGTGGGTAACACGCGACTGCAGGCGGAGGCCAGGGTCAGGCTCTTTTCAAAGGGATCGATTTCCGTGTCCATGAGAAATATCTCGCGAAATACGCCGCAACATCGGCGGAGGACATCGACGTCACTTTTACAGTAGGCCAGAATTTCCTGACGAAAATCAAAGACATCGTGACTGTGCTGCTCGTACCACTCGTGAAATTTTTCTCGTTCCGACACACTCATGCCATCCGGATCGTAATCGGTGTCGGGAGGATAGGCGCCCACGTAATCTTCATTCTCCGGTCTGTTAAAGTGATGAGGGAAATAACCTTTCTTGAGTTCTTGCAGGCCAAAAGTCTTAGGCATGTCCCGTAAAGCCATCGGTAAAAAATCGATGAATTTTACCGTACCGACAGTGATCGTCATCGCCTTACCCCCATTCATAATAACTTCGGGCTGCGCCACGGAATGTTTGTGCAGCGCCTGTAACATCAGCAATCCATCGCAACCTTTAAAGTTGTGAGCCAAGGCAATCACGGGACTCGATTCGTGACTGTCATGTTTTCGAACATCTATCACCGTACCGTGTGCAGCGAGTTGTAAAAACCATTTTCCTACATCATCCAGCGTGTCTTGACCTTTAAACACAATTTCCCGTTGGTGATTCCAGTACATGTCGCAGTGCTCGCGGGGTTCTTGGTTTCCGATACAAAAGTGACAGCAGGTTTGCAAGACACATAGGTTGGGAATGTGTTCACCGGAATCTTGCTGGCATTCAAAGTCAAAGAAGACGAAGCGGGTCAACGTTGTTTTCTGTAGTTTGTCGATTTGTGCCTTCCTGTCTTCGTTCATGTCGATGGGTGATTTTAACGGTTGGATGTAACAAAACTGCTTTTCGTCCGTGTGCCACTCTCGGCAGATAGAACACTCGTATTCTCCGCATCCATGTTCTTCCAAATTACGCTTGGCCTTGATGACGTCTCACTCCTTCTGACACTTTTTGCATTTCTTCCATCGATGACATATACTGCACTTGGCTCTGGAACGGGTGGCGAGGTGATTATCGAAACACTGGCGGCTCATAAACACGCGATGACAACGGTAACGTCTTTGTATTGGGATCGAGTAGACAGGGTGGACCCATTGTCTTACATCCTTGACACATGACTTGACACGAATGTTTCTCTGCAGCATTGTACCCCACCTGACAGGTCTCGCAAAAATACGACCTTTCCACAAAGGCGGGCATGGAAGTAACGACGTTGTAATGACTGTCGTGTAAATACAGGTTCAGATGTTTTGGGGTACCGGTGACGTATTTTGTTCCCCGATAGATCGCCTTACCAAAGATGGCTTGAGAGAAAACGTTGAGCTGATATCCTTGCTTACCCAAATACTTGGCGTACAATTCCCAGGTTTCCATCCCCGTACAGGCTTGCCTGGCTCCAACGACGGCATTGATGGGTGCTTCCGTTTTTCTGGTCTGCCACGAGTGGAGTCCTGTGTTGCTGGTTAATCACTTCCTTTCTCTTTCCCATTCAGGTGTGTCCTGTTTGTTGGCATAATGACGGGCGACGACAATGGCTCGCTGAAAACCTATGTCGTCGGCATTCTTAATGGTCACCAGACATCTCTTTTTGTTTAAATACTCGTCGAAATTAGCGCAGTGTCTCTTCTTCACGTTTGTTCTTCCGCTACCTCTACCATCGGGAGGGGACACGTGACAGATACTCATAGACATGCGTTGATCAAGTCGAAATTCTTCATTACTCTGTAACACGGCAGCCACTTTCTGTAACACGTCTTCGGCTTTTAACAAACGATACTCATCTTGCTTTGCGCTGATGGTCTGTGCAAACCTATCACGCCCCGTCCTTTTTATTACACTACGCGATGACGTCATATACATGTCATTACCACTGTACAATACTTAGCGTCAGCATAAAATGTTACATAGTGTTGTGCAATACTTGAATCCACATGTTTTAACACAGAGTTATGATTGCATAACACTTCCCACATGTTGCGCAATACTTGTATGTGACGTCACATGATTCCTCCATTCTCAAATGAATTCGTCCTTATGGTTATAAAGCGGCACACATTTCGTCTCTCATTGTCAGAATGCTCCGGTCGTACGCATCGAAGAAAACCGCAATGCGGATACTCTCATGTATTAAAAACACCTCCCAGGAAAAGACCTCCTCCCGAATTAGTGGAGGTCATTAGACGTAACCGACATAAAGTGCGTCGTATCCTCGCATTCTAGTGAGGACAACGGCCCTTTTCAAGGCCCCAAATTTAAATGTATAAAAGAGCTCTCTCTCTCTCTCTCTCTCTCTCTCGCTCTCTCTCTCTCTCTCATTGGGCAAACTAATAGGTTAATCTGGTACAATCGTCGGATCATAGCACAGACTACATAGATGGCAGATCATTGATAAATGAAATGAGGTTTAACGTCCTACTGTTCTGCTCCAACTGGGCTAAAAAAGACGGGACACATCAGTGATAAACGACAAGTCGAACTTCACACTAAACTTCAACTTCCACCTGTTTTGTAATACATTTATTTTATTAAACTTACTGCCTTGTCGAGTAATTTTTGATTCAACTGTTTAGTAATACACTTATTTTATAAAACTTACTGCCTTGTCGAGCTATTTTTGGTAAATATTCTGGTTCAATATATTCATGTGGTAATTCTTGGAATACTTCTTGAGCTCCCTGTAATACAAAACGAACACTCTGCTAAATGGTATTTATTTACCAGAACAAAATATTAAAAAAAAACCTATCAAATCTGTCCACTTTAAGTTAAAAGTATGAAACTTGGTGTTGAGGTACTATGAATTCAGGTCCCGAAATGACCTAGTTTGTGTCGAGTGAACGTTAAACCCAATTTCTTTCTCTCTCTACTATGAATTATGCTGATCAGTTGAGCATTATAAGCCACTCTTAATTACATTTTCACATTATCTGCAAGGCCTATAATAACAAAGATACGTTGCCGGGCAATGGAACATATACACTAAATCATTCAAACAGTCAACAAAGGTTGTCTATGGAGCGGAATTTCCCCCATAATTGTAAATCCTAACCTAGTAATGCGTATGCTAATATAATATGCTTACTTCTAGGCATGTAACTTCTTACTAACAAATGTTAAATTGGCTATTTAAACATGTAAAAATGCTAATTTATATTACTTATTTCTTAGATATTGCAGTTAGAATTTGTATTTTGTTCTCTTTCCATTATTAGTTTTAATTTATTGTAGTCTGTTTAGTTTCGTTAACATTTTGACATTTCACAAATGTAGCGCGGTAAAGCTGTCATAATTCTAAGCCAAATTTTGCTAACAGACGGCGATGTTTACAATTGTATGGAGGCTGATTGGGGACATGCAAAACCTCGCCCTTTTCATAACCCGACATCGACCAAAATCATAAACTATTCTATATATGTTTAAAATATATAAATAGGATTCTCTGTCGCGCATTTATCATAATACTGCTAAATCGATCGATTTAGCATATTGTGTTTCTATAAGAACAATAAAATATATAGTAAGAACTAATTACGTCATGCACGGCAGTGAATAAATAAATATAAACAGGTAATCATTTTTCCCCTCAAATTTATGAAATATTTTAGTCTCATAAGTAAAATTGTTTTTTGATATTATTTTTGCTTTTTATCGGGTCAAGTTGACTAAAAAAGCTGACTAATGTAAAGGGAATTTGCTGAAAATTTCAGTTTCACCCTGACCGAGAATTTAGCGAATGAATTTTACGCATAGCCTCGATCATCATTACTAAATCGTTAAGATACAAAAAAAAAATCCCCACATAGTCTCGATTATCCATTTTTTGATTTAATTTATGAATCAGCGTTGAGCATCAGATCGGATCTTTATACAGTAAACATTGCAGGCTAAAAGGTGACATCGACAATAATTGGTAATGCAGATTCTGCTCTTGCATAATGTATGTTTAATTTCCGAATCACCGGGTTGTCTTATGAGGTAGAGGGCCTCTTTGGGCATTGGGCGAATGATTCGCCCCTTAAATTGATCTTATTAATCTCATTCCAAAGTTTGGGTTTGTGGGTGGGTGAGGTGTGTCTGTGTGGAGTGGGCGGGTGTGGCTTTGCTTTAATATTTATATCTGAATTATCATTTCCTGTTTCTCAATCCAATCTCAAATAAAATAAAATATTGTTTATAAGCCAAAACAAACACAAAATAGCTTTTTTTCTACCGGTATATTTCTATATTATTTAAATAATATAAGAATAATTTAAGTACGTAACATATTTTATTTATCTTTAGCCAATTACTTCTCTCAAAAATATTGAGAACGAATATTGCAAAAAAAAAAGGAGACTAAATCAATCGATAAGTTTATGGGTTCCAAGTTTTATATTTATTGCCTGGTGTATATAAAACAATTCTCAATTGCGAATTCTCAACTTATTTGTTACCGATAATGATTTCTTTTGGCACCGGAAGTGAAATAATTTTGCCAGATTTTACAAAGTTTATGGGTTCCAAGTTTTATATTTATTGCCTGGTGTATATAAAACAATTCTCAATTGCGAATTCTCAACTTATTTGTTACCGATAATGATTTCTTTTGGCACCGTAGGTGAAGTAATTTTGCCAGATTTTAAAATTTTGACCGGTGTATTCGCAAGCAAATATTACTTAAAAATCTGATAGAGGGTGTCACCGAATCATAACAACTACAGTATCGTTTGGTAGCTCGATGGATCGGTTATTGTATGACGCACTTCCTGCCCGATTCCTGAAAGCCGATTCAGCACTGCAAGTCTGCAGGTCTAGATAGGCTTCCAGACTTTCGTCTGAAAGTCTATTGAGATTACTAAAATTATTATTATTATTATTATTTACCGCGGGGGCCTAGATCTCCATGATCGAAAACAGATATCGATCTGGAATTAGATTTTCTATTCCGAAACCATGTGGTGGCTACTGCATAAAATATTTTTGAAATTTCTGCGCATACCGGAAGTGACCGAACTTTGTACGTTGTCTAAAAATTGAAAGCCTATTGAGATTACATGTACTAAAATTATTATTATTATTATTATTTACCGCGGGAGCCTAGATCTCCATTATCGAAAACAGATATCTCACATTTTTCAATTTCGAATATTCGTCTATGACCTTTATCGTTTGAAAATTGAAAACATGTTGTTTACGAGACAATTTTTGTTATTTTTCAAAATTTTCAAATTTGACCTACATTTTTGGATACCTGAAGTCAATCCGATTCCAGTAATATAAGTTTTATTCAGAGTTATCGCCCTTTATTTTTCGATTTTTTTCGAATTTTCTTCCCATTTTGTGAGCTCGGGTTTCGGTTTATGGCAGAATTGACGTTTCTGAAACTTCTGGAACATGAAGTTATGGTCCAATACCAACTTATAAAGCAATTTCGACAAGAATCCTTAAACCGGAAGTGGTCGAAATAATGTGCAATATTTTGAAAAAAATGCAAAAAATGGATATTTTGAGAAAAAACGCGATTTCTCCGCCCCATATCAATGGATTAAAGAAATTAGGGTACCATTGGACTGCACTAGGATTGTACTATCGTATGATACCCAATTCATACGGATACCATGATCAAGCAGCAAAATATGGCACGCTGAAAATCAAGTATTTTCTGATTTGGAGCGTTTTTGGACGCCTTTATCTCGAAAACTGCTGCAGCGATTTTTCTTAAACTTTATCTATCGATGGTCCTTCCGGTAGTCCTTAGCATGGATCCATCCATTAAGACTTTTATATAATTGGAATAAGACAAAAAAGGGACTGAAAATCGAAAAAAGTCGAAAAATCGTGAAATTTGGGAAAATGCTCTACTATTTTTTTATTTTAGGAGATTTTCAAAAAAAAGATATATATTTAAACAGCTGACCTAATTACGATTCTTATGATGTATAATATGTACGCAGTTATTGAAATTTAATTTTCAATATTTTGACATTTTGACATTTTTAACACTTTTGAACATAAGATTTCTCAGAAGTATTTTATTTCATCGTAAAGTGTCGTATATCATTAGAGAGCCCTGTTCCCATGCAAACTCCAAAACTGGGTGCGAAAACTACTCGACAATGATTCGTATACCGGAAGTAGTTCAAAAAACAAAGAAAAATGTAAAAAAGATGAAAAAAAAAATTGGAGCTCAAGCCAAAAGTTCGAATTCTCCGTCACATATTAGCAGACCAAAACAATTAAAGTGTCGTTGGATAGTTCCATTAATACACGATCGTATAACATCTAAATAACACGAATTTGATTCTTAGGAAATAAATTATGGTACGCCGAAAACTAAGTATTTTCCGTTTTGGAGCATTCTGAGACGCCTTTTTCCCGAAAACGACGCCTACGATTTTTCTTAAACATTTTTTACTCAGAGTCCTATCGGTGGCCTATCGTGTGCATTTAATAATAAAAGCGTTGCAATATTATAGGTGGTCCAAAAATGACATCAATCTATGAAAAAAGTTGAAAAATCATTAAATTATTGAAAATGCTCTTTTATTTATCTTTTTTTCAAAAACTACTCAATGAATGTTTCTGACATTTCTGGTACAGGAAGTTAAGTATCTAATCAACTTGTTAAAGCTATTCCGACAATGGTCGTAAAACCAGAAATAGCCGAAAAAATCTCCGATATTTTGATTTTTTTTTACATTTTTACAGAAAACTTTTTTATTTATGAATATTTTTTGATGGTAGTTTACACAGAGTTAAAGTATCACCCTACTTGAGCAGAAGTGAGAAAGAATTTTGTCTCAGTAATTTTCTTTAGTCGCCATTGGCTAGTTTAGTTTTTCGTACTTAGATTAATTATTTATTGTTCGATTTGTATAAAACAAAGTGCATATGCTCCGTGGTCTCAATTGTAATTTTTCTTGTTACCGTGAAATTTTTCTGCACGCAACGGAAGTGGCGTAATATTAACAAAAACTACACTTTTGACAGTTCAGTACCACTTTTTGAAAGCAAATATTATTTTTTTCGAAATCTGATATAGCAAAATGGATGCGCGCTGTATAGGGGCACAAATCGTTGGGTCAGATTTTTTAATTTCAATTTCATTTTCGGGCAATTTCGAATAAATGTAAAAAAAAGTGTAACAATCAGTTCTTTTTAACCCATTCAACGTCTTCATATTTTGAACTATTTATTCGTAACTTTCATAAACTCGTAGTAATAATCCAGACGAGGAGAATGTATGCAAAAAATAGGTCGTAATATGAGCAATTGCCGAGAAATATGCAATTTTGCATGCATCACTTTTCACGTTATTTTGCCTATAAAATAGTAAATTATTATCTGATTTTCAATAATTTTGTTTCATTCGATGCCTAATGCCAATTTGGACTAGGTTAAGCCAATTTTACAGTTTCTCTGTGACCGGAAATGACGTCATTTTGGCAAAAACTGTATTTTTAACCTAAAAAACAAATATTTTATTCAAATGAGTCTTGCTTATAATGTTTTTAAAATTATGATATTTGAATCCCATTACCGAATAGCATGAACTCATACGATCATACAGATACCACAAAAAAAGTTTCTAACTTGTACGGTTGCTGAGAAATAGACGATTTTCTACAAGTCACTTTTCAAGCTTTTTGGTCTATAAAAGTGTCAATTATTATTCAATTTTCATACAATTTTCACCATGTGATGCCTTATGCCATTTATGATTGCAATGATCTGATTTAACATTTCCATTATCACCGGAAGTAATGTCATATTTGCAAAAACCGTATTTTTAGAATTCAAAACAAATATTTTTTTGAAGTGAGTTATAGTTATTATTTGTTTAACGTTATAACGTTTGATTCTAATGGCCATTTAGATTGGATCAATATAATCATACTGATATCAAAAAATTGGTCCTAGCATATTCCCTTGTCGAGAAATAACCAATTTTCTAAGGATCACTTTTTAAGTTTTTTACCTTTTTAATTTCAGTTTATGGGTTCTAAGTTTATTATTTATTGCCTGATATGTATAAAACAATTCTCAACTTATTTGTTACCGATAATTATTTCTTTTGGCACCGGAAGTGAAATAATTTTGCCAGATTTTACAATTTTGACCGGTGTATTTGCAAGCAAATATTATTTTTACAAATCTGATAGAGGGTGTCACTGAATCATAACAAATACAGTATCGTTTGGTAGCTCGATGGATCGGCTATTGTATGACGCACTTCCTGTCTGATTCCTGAAAGCCGTTTCAGCACTGCAGGTCTGCAGGTCTAGCTATTTATTATTATTATTTTATTTTTCGGGGGAGCCTATTTCTCAGCGCCTGTAACAGATACCGATCTGGGACCTAATTCTCTATAGGGAAACCATGTGTTGGCTACTTGATAAACTATTTTTGAAACTTCTGCGCAGACCGGAAGTGGTCGAATTTCGTGCTGTGTCAAAAAATTAAAAAACGGCCGTAGATTCGTCAATTCTGTACCTATTTTCATACAAATGACATTTTCGGAAACCTTGAGTCTTTTCTCGGACGATAGCAGTTGAAAATTTCGATATTTCGAAACTTCATCGCTGACTTCTTGCGATCGAAAAATGAAAAATTTTATTTGAGTGACAATTTTTGTTATTTTTCAAAATTTTCAAATTTAACCTACATTTTTGGATACCTGAAGGCAATCTGGTTCCAGTAATATAAGTTTCATTCCGAGTTATTTTTCGATTTTTTTCGAATTTTCTTCACATTTTGTGAGCTTAAGTTTCGTTTTACGGCCGGATCAACGTTTCTCAAATTCCTGATACATGAAGCAATATGGTCAAACCACCGTTTAGAGCAATTTCAACAACAATCCGTAAACCGGAAGTAGTCGAAATAATATGCCATATTTTGAAAAAAACGTGAAAAATTGGTGTCTTGGGTAAAAACACGATTTCTCCGTCTGATATCAACGGATTAAACAAATTAAGGTATCATTTGGTCTGGCGTTGATTGGACCACTAAATGATACCCAATTCATACGGATACTATGATCAGGCAGCAAAATATGGCACGCTGAAAATCAAGTATTTTCTGATTTGGAGCGTTTTAGGACGCCTGTATCTCGAAAACTGCTCCAGCGATTTTTCTTAAACTTTAGCTATCGATGGTCCTTCCGCTAGTCTTTAGCATGGATCCGTCCATTAAGACTTTTATATAATTGGAATAAGACAAAAAAGGGACTGAAAATCGAAAAAAGTCGAAAAATCGTGAAATTTGGGAAAATGCTCTATTATTTTTTTATTTTAAGAGATTTTCAAAAAAAAAGATATATATTTAAAAAGCTGACCCAATTAAGATTCTAATGATGTATAATATGTATGCAGTTATTGAAATTTAATTTTCAATATTTTGACATTTTGAACACTTTTGAACATAGGATTTCTCAGAAGTATTTTATTTGATCGTATAGTGTCGCATATCATTAGAGAGTCCTGTTCCCATGCAAACTCCAAAACTGGATGCGAAAACTACTCGACAATGATTCGTATACCGGAAGTAGTTCAAAAGACGACGAAAAATGTAAAAAAGATGAAAAAAAAATTGGAGCTCTTGCCAAAAGTTCGAATTCTCCGTCACATACTAGCGGACCAAAACAATTAAAGTGTCGTTGGATAGTTCCAGTAATAGACGATCGTATAACATCCAAATAACACGAATTTGATTCTTAGGAAATAAATTATGGTACGCCGAAAACTAAGTATTTTCCGTTTTGGAGCATTCTGAGACGCCTTTTTCTCGAAAACGACGCCTACGATTTTTCTTAAATATTTTTTACTCAGAGTCCTATCGGTGGCCTAGCCTGTGCATTTAATAATAAAAGCGTTGCAATATTATAGGTGGTCCAAAAATGACCTCAATCTTTGAAAAAAGTTGAAAAATCATTAAAATATTGAAAATGCTCTTTTATTCATCTTTATTTCCAAAATTACTCAATGAATGTTTCTGACATTTCTGGTACAGGAAGTTAAGTATCTAATCAACTTGTTAAAGCTATTCTTACAATGGTCGTAAAACCGGAAGTAGTCGAAAAAATCTCCGATATTTTGATTTTTTTTTACATTTTTACAGAAAACTTTTTTATTTATGAATATTTTTTGATGGTAGTTTACACAGAGTTAAAGTATCACCCTACTTGAGCAGAAGTGAGAAAGAATTTTGTCTCAGTAATTTTCTTTAGTCGCCATTGGCCAATTTAGTTTTTCGTACCTAGATTAATTATTTATTGTTCGATTTGTATAAAACAAAGTGCATATGCTCCGTGGTCTCAATTGTAATTTTTTTTGTTACCGTGAATTTTTTCTGCACGCAACGGAAGTTGCGTAATATTAACAAAAACTACAATTTTGACAGTTCAGTACCACTTTTTGAAAGCAAATATTATTTATTTCGAAATCTGATATAGCAAAAAGAATGCGCGCTGTAAAGGGGCACAAATCGTTAGCTCAGATTTTTTAATTTCAATTTCATTTTCGGGCAATTTCGAATAAATATAAAAAGACAGGTTGCCAGGCAACGAAACATACGCCCACAACAGCTAAGTCGTCCGGACAGTCAACAAGGGTTGTCGCATATTGTTTCTTTTATCAGTAAGGAAAACATTTACAACACATGATAATCTTATTACAAGTAATAGCCCATTAAATAATTATCAGAAATTATTAGAATAGTTTTGATGGTTTGTCTCAAGGCCTTTGTCCACAAGATATTTCAAAGTGATCAACTGCCAGAAATTATCACTGAAAATCAAATAGGATTCTTCGTATCATAACCCTAAACACTGTGTACAAATTTAAAGTCAATCGGATATTAACTTTAGCCTTTAGAGCATTCACAGGGTTTTTCAAAGTGATCAAGGGTCATAACTCTGGCAGTAATTATCCCATATCGCTGAAAATAAATAGGCTATTTTGTATCATAACCGTAAATAGTGTGTATAAATTTAAAGTCAATCGGATATTAACTTTAGATTTTTCAAAGTGATCAAGGGTCATAACTCTGGCAGTAATTTTCGGATATTGCTGAAAATCAATAGGCTTCTTTGTATCATGACTTTAAACACCGTGTATAAATCTAAATTCAATCGGATATTAACTATAGCCTCTAGAGTGTTCACAAGATTTTTCAAAGTGATCAAGGGTCATAACTCTGGTAGTAATTATCGGATATCGCTGAAAATCAATAGGCTTCTTCGTCTCACGACCTTAAACAATGTGTATAAATTTCAAGTCAATCGGATATTAACTTTAGCCTCTAAAGCGTTTACAAGATTTTTCAAAGTGATCAAGGGTCATAACTCTGGCAGTAATTATCAGATATCACCGAAAATCAATAGGCTTCTTCATCTCCTGACCTTAAACACTGTGTATAAATTTAAAGTCAATCGGATATTAACTATAGCCTCTAGAGCGTTCACAAGATTTTTCAAAGTGATCAAGGGTCATAACTCTGGTAGTAATTATCGGATATCGCTGAAAATCAATAGGCTTCTTCGTCTCACGACCTTAAACACCGTGTATAAATGTCAAGTCAATCGGATATTAACTTTAGCCTCTAGAGCGTTCACAAGAAATTGTGGACGATGGACGGACGGACCGACGGACGGACGGACGGACAGACGGACGGACGGACGGACCGACAGACGGACGGACGGGGGCGACGGCAATATACGACCACATTTCCATGTGGGCGTATAAAAAGTGTAACAATCAGTTATTTACAACCCATTCAACGTCTTCATATTTTGAACTATTTATTCGTAACTTTCATAAACTCGTAGTAATAATCCAGACGAGGAGAATGTATGCAAAAAATAGTTCGTAATATGAGCAATTGCCGAGAAATATGCAATTTTGCATGCATCACTTTTCACGTTATTTTGCCTATAAAAGAGTAAATTATTATCCGATTTTCAATATTTTTTTTTCATTCGATGCTTAATGCCAATTTGGACTAGTTTAAACCCATTTTACAGTTTCACTGTGACCGGAAATGACGTCATTTTGGCAAAAACTGTATTTTTAACCTAAAAAACAAATATTTTATTCAAATGTGTCTTTTTTATAACATTTTTAAAATTATGATATTTGAATCCCATCACCGAATAGCATGAACCCATACGATCATACAGATACCACAAAAAAAGTTTCTAACTTGTACGGTTGCCGAGAAATAGACGATTTTCTACAAGTCACTTTTCAAGCTTTTTGGTCTCTAAAAGTGTCAATTATTATTCAATTTTCATACAATCTTCACCATGTGATGCCTTATGCCATTTATGATTGCATTAAACTAATTTAAGATTTTTATTATCACCGGAAGTAATGTCTTTTTTGCAAAAACCGTATTTTTAGACTTCAAAACAAATATTTTTTTGAAGTGAGTTATATTTGTTATTTGTTTAACGTTATAACGTTTGATTCTAATGGCCATTTAGATTGGATCAATATAATCATACTGATATCAAAAAATTGCTTCTAGCATGTTCCCTTGTCGAGAAATAACCAATTTTCTAAGGATCACTTTTTAAGTTTTTTTACCTTTTAATTTCAGTTTATGGGTTCCAAGTTTATTATTTATTGCCTGATATGTATAAAACAATTCTCAATTGCGAAATCTCAACTTATTTGTTACCGATAATGATTTCTTTTGGCACCGGAAGTGAAGTAATTTTGCCAGATTTTACAATTTTGACCGGTGTATTTGCAAGCATATATTACTTTTACAAATCTGATAAAGGGTGTCACTGAATCATAACAACTACAGTATCGTTTGGTAGCTCGATGGATCGGCTATTGTATGACGCACTTCCTGTCTGATTCCTGAAAGCCGATTTAGCACTGCAGGTCTGCAGAGGTTGTTCCATAGCGAGCGAAGAAACATAACTAATTTCGCCGAGAATTTTAAGAAATAGGACAGATTTAAAAATACGGTACTCTTACAAAACGTTCAAATAAAGGTGTTCTAAAATCTTTTATTGCTATTTTGATCTTTTGTGTCGATAGATAGTATATTTATAGACTCATTTTTGAGAACATCTCATCAATATTTTTACTAATTTGCCTCTACTCCAAAATTAGATTTTGCGCGATCCGACTCAAGATGGCGTGTTCAATGACAAATATTACGGGACGCTGAAGATCTAGTATTTTCGTTTGTGGACTTTTATATGATATCAGAATGATACAAATTCGATGGTTAGGCAATAGATTATGAGATGCCGAAAATGTAGTATTTTCCTCTTTTTTTTTTTTTTTGGAGCCTTTTCAGACTCGTTTATCTCGAAAACTACTTCTATTTCACTTCTTAAACTTCTGTTACCCCGAGTCCTATCGGTCGTTTAGCGTATAAAAGTAAATTTAAAAGCATGGCAATGATATAAAGGACCCTGAAAGCCGATTCAGCACTGCTATGCAGGTCTAGTTATTATTATTCTTTTCCGGAAGTTATAGTTCAATACCAACGGTAGGTCATAAAAGTGAAGCCATTCGTATTTACAAATGAACCTCAAATATACAGATCAGATGTTCCTAATTATTTGTATGGGAAAGTAAAGAAACTAGCCGACCAACCGTTATCTGCCAAAATAGTCGACTTGTCGGCCTAAATAAACGACCAACCACAAAGATGCATATTCGACGACTCGCCGCAGAACGCCTCACTCGACGACCGACTTCAAGTAAAACTTGACCAACCCCTGGAAGTCTAAAATGCAAGAAATACTATAACCTTAAATATAAATATGAAATAAAGCATATAATTTGTGTTTATTTCCCCTTGTTGCAACTGGATTGTTTCGATTCCCCAGATGTACGCGAGAGGACTTGGGATCGCCTGTCAAATCTCGTGGGTTTTCTCCGGATTCCACCAACGTCCTAAATTTTTGGAATCACTGTGGTTCTTGACAAAATATGTAGAATTGTAATTAACAACTAAATATTGATATCTTGTTGTTCCTGATTCGGATGAAAAGACATTGCGAATAATGTCTTTTAACCGAGCTTTTAATTTTCTTGTACAAAGTAGAAAAGTGAAACGTTTGTATAGGAGAGACTGAAGCAAGTGATCTTGATTGTAAACCATCAATACATTGTTTGGGATTTTTTAATATCCACTACAAGAGTATATTTTGTCACAGTGTTTTTGAATACCTTCTTTAACTGACGTTAGTATAGATGTCAATACGTTTGAAAGTGGTTTTGTGGAAAATCAATAACTTCACCCCTTGTGATCCTACTTACATGAAATTGGTATCAAATTGTTAAGAAAAAAGAGACCTTTCTTATGACCAGAAGCACGAACTCGACAGAACAAAATCCCGGCAGATCGTGATGACCCTGACCTTTGAAAATGCGCCTCCGTAAAGGGGCAGATATTGTGGTCTTAGAGGGTCTACAACCTTGATATACCATATTTTTGGTCCGATTTTCACGAAATTCAAACACAATCATCTTTACAGTGTACAGGTAATATAATCAAACGGGATTTTTTTTTTTAATCGGATACCCACATAACAAAATGATGTTAATTTTACGTAAAGTTTGCGTAAAATTGGTCAGTCACTTTTACCATCATTTTGCTCATCTTCTTAACGATAAGTTTACGTCAGGAAATGGTGTTAATCTAACGTAAACTTTACGTCATTTTTACGTCACTTTCTGACGTAAATCTAACGTAAAGTTTACATCATTTTCTGACGTAAATCTAACGTAAATTTTGCGTAAACTTTAAGCCATTTACGTTAGGTTTACCTCAGAAAATGTCATAAACTTTACGTTAGATTTACGCCAGAAAATGACGTAAATATAACGTAAAAATGACATACACTTTACGTTAGATTATCGTCATTTGCTGCCGTTAAATTGTCGTTAAAAGGATGAGCAAAATGATGGAAATCTAACAGATCATTTTAACGTAAATCTAATATTAAGTAAAAATTATTTTAGGGTGCAATTCTAATATCAAATTTTGATGAGCAAATTGATGAAAATGAAACAGGCAATTAGAACCGTTAATATAACCTATCATTTGCGTTTGTAAATGTGACATTCAGTCAACAAATAACCAATCCTTCTTTAACCACAGGAAGAGCTGTGGTCTAACATATGCCCTTTAGATCATAAGGTCTGTCATGGATAGCCAGTGCCCTGGTTTCGATACCAGACGTTAACGTGAATTTTCTTTGGTTAACCTAACTACTGAACACTCCGGGCACAAGCAAATTATTAAACTTCCATTGAATCGCAAGTTTGTCCCAAAATAACAGTTTATGTCTATTGGCTGTTAAACCCCATTTCTCTTTATTTTCCCTTTACCCAGGCGTGAACATGAATTTTCTCTGTATTCTCCCTAGCACAAGCAAATAGTAGGTTATGTCAATTGGGCTTTAATTTCTCTATTTACCCATAGGGGTTTGGGTCGTTGAATGGTTAATGCATGTGTCTTGCATCATATCGTCTGTCATTGAATCAAGTGGCGTAGTTTTGATAATTTGCACCATATGTTAGTCCCAAAATGACCTTGTGTGAGTCGATTTGACGTCAAACACAATTTCTCTCTCTATCTACCAATAACCATTCAGAATTCTGAATGTATTTGCAACCAAATGTCAAAAATACAATTGTGACAATTTGAAATAACCAAGTCACAAGTAAAACATTTTTCTAAAATTGTACAAACATTTCAACCCCTGACTTATTGGAATAAACTGTAACAATTATTGGCATTGCCAAATTCCAACCAACTATATCAGCTTATCCATTAGATCACGGGCTAACTGTGCCTCGCCTATCAACATCAAAGAGCAGGGATAACTGTGTGTCGTCTCTCAACATCAAAGAACAATTCTGTGTTTGATTCACAATCACAGGGTTTATCAATTTTAAGATAAGCCACATGCATTTATAGTTCAGTGATACCGGTACGTACGATAATATGTAAAGATATTAAACTGAGAAAAAAGACAAATATGGTATAAAACATGTATTATTTATCGAGAAATGAAATACGTATAAGAACGTGTGTAACTTCATGTACACCACATTAAATCCATGTATAAATTATAAAGACATATGATTAAAAGAGAAAAAAGTACCGCTAAAATTATAAAATCTTTATTGTATAAATCACCCATGCACTAACCTTATATAACCACATTGTTTATATTTTATTTCTAAAATGAATAAGGCAAGCTTTATGATATAATTTAATTGGTCCGAATGGTCTTTTGGGTTGGTCCGAGTAGCAAAGATAAATATTGGTCCAAGGGCTCTTACAATATAGATCAATTGGTCCGAGTAGTCTTTTTATTTGGACCGAGTGGTCTCTGTTTAGGTCCGAGTGGTCTATCAGTTGGCAGTTGGCCTGAGTGGTCTGGTTACGACTTGATATACCATACTTTTCCACTAAATGACATGTATGATGGAACTTATATTTGTTTGATAATATTTGGATCTCGATTTCTTTTTACAGAATTTTCTAACAAGTATTATTTTCGATTTAAGCAGTGTGGATTGTGTATAAATCATACGGTTTACGGAAAATGTAAACTGCATCGTGCCAACAAAAATATTGGCTATTTAAAATACAAATTTTACGTACAAACTGTTAGGCCGTTTTGACTAAATATATTGGCCGTTATGACCAAATTGTTTGGCCATTATGGTTTAGGTCCGTTATGTTTATAACATAACCCCTTTCCCCCTAGCTCCTTTTGGAACTGTCCTTGGGCGAACGATATATTCGCTACACAGTTCCTATCCGGCCTTCTACGTGTCTATAACATAACCCCGTTCCCCCTAGTTCCTTTTGGAACTGTCCTTGAGCGAACGATATATTCGCTACACAGTTCCTATACGGCCTTCTACAACTCGTCAACCATTCTTCCCCACCTCTGTTCAAGTAGAATTCTGCGATTATAAACACCAAATACGTTTAAACTGAAGAGATATTAAATTACGAGACGCATGGGCAAACCACATGTTTATTTCATCGCTATATTCTACTTGAAAATGGAACTAAATTATCATAAATTTGTGTCATCCCCCTTGTTATTAGAATATCAGTTAATTAACTGAGTTGTACTAATTGTTAAATAAACTGTTAAACACTTACGTATTGTTAAATAAACATGTACTTTGTTAATTATTTTTAAATAAACACGAAATTAATTGTTTTAGATTAGTAATAAAAACATGCGGCGAGGGTTGAATAAGAAGCCAGATAACCTAACAATCAAAATTAATTTCGATCTATGTATTCATTGTTCTTCTGTAGTATCAATCTATCACATATAATTTTTCTTGTATATTAGTCAGAATGTGAGAAAGGATTTCCGGGGGGGGGGGGGGGTACGATCAGCTGTCCTCTGCGCCATCATGTATTACCTTTTATTATTGTGCTACCTTCCTGTTTCTGAAATAACCACTGTAATACGTACTATGGCAATTAAATCATGTTCACTTGATGTTATTCCAACATGGCTTCTCAAAAAACACCTGACTGAATTACTACCAGCAAACTGTGACCTTATTAATACCTCAATTACTACTGGTTGCTTTCCAGATATTTATAAACATGCCCTTATTACCCCCCCTCCCCCATAAAGAAATCTTCCCTAGATCCGAATATAGACAAAAATTATAGACCTGTTTCTAATTTAAGTTTCATCTCAAAAGTTCTCGAGAAATGTATAGCAACTCAACTTATCGACTATATATCTGCTAATAATCTTTTAAGTACTCATCAAAGCGCATATCGTAAATACCATAGTACAGAAACAGCACTACTTAAAGTTCAAAACGATATCTTAATGTCCATTGATCAACAAAATTGCATTCTTTTAATACTCCTTGACCTGTCTGCCCCATTTGATACCATCGACCATACTGTTTTATTTAGCCTTTTATCCACTGATTTTAAAATTACTGATCTAGCTTTGGATTTATTAAAATCATATTTAACCAAAAGGTCACAATCTGTCATTGTAAATAATAAAACATCATCTCACAAAGGTCTCCGGTATGGAGTGCCGCAGGGGTCAGTGTTAGGTCCAATTTTATTTAGCATTTGTACTACTCCGCTATCCCAAATTGTTCGCAGGCATGGTCTGGAATTCCATTTGTATGCAGACGATACTCAACTATATTTGTCTTTTAAACCTACTGTAAATAATAGTTTTAATTTCTGTAAGGCCAAACTCGAATGTTGTGTTGAAGAAATTCGGTGTTGGATGAGTAATAATTTTCTTAAATTGAATGAAGATAAAACTGAAAATATTCTGTTAGGTTCAAATAATCTTATTAGCAAAGTCAATCACAAGGTATCTTTATCTATAGGATCCCATGAAATATCACCAGTCCTGTCTGCTAGAAATATTGGAGTTATATTTGATAAATACGTAACCATGGAGCCTCATGTAAATAATACTTGTAAATTATGTTATTTTAATATTCGCCAAATAGCCCGCATCCGGAAGAATCTCCCCACTTCATCTGTCAAAACTCTTGTTCATTCTCTGATCACCTCTCGCTTGGATCAGTGTAACTCTTTACTGGTTGGAACTCCTTTACGCATCACTAACAAATTACAAAAAGTTCAAAATTCAGCAGCAAGGCTCATCACCGGAAGTAAATATGACGACCACATTACCCCCATTTTACAGAAACTCCATTGGTTACCGATTATTTTTAGAATTGAATTTAAAATCCTCCTTTTAACTTTTAAATGTATAAATGATATGTCACCTTCTTATTTATCTTCACTTTTAGAAATGTACACACCGAGTCGCACTCTCCGCTCTTCATCTGATCATTTTTTACTTGAAAAAAAATCGGCAAGACTTTTATCTTTCGGAGATCGATCTTTTACCGTCCAGGCACCCAAATTATGGAATTCTTTACCTTTTAATATAAGATGCTGCACAAATTTAATCTCTTTTAAGTCACTTCTTCAAACATTTTTGTTTAAGAAAGCCTTTAACTTCTGATTTTTTTAAAACCTATTTGTGATATATTTTATCTTAAGCTAGCCTGTTATGTTTTACCTCTATAGTTTTTGTATAAGTATATTTATTTTTATTACATGTTTTACTGTACAGCGCATCTGAACACGTTTTGTGGAAGATAGCGCCATATAAATGTAAATGATATTAATAATAATAATACCTAGTTTGCCATTGTATACAATAAAAATATTTACTTGCCTTTATATACATAAAAGATAGCTTGCCAGGCAACGAAACATACGCCCACAGTTGCTAAATCGTCCAGGCAGTCAACAAGGGTTGTCGCATATTTTCACTTTTTTCGGTATTATGTAATTATCAGAAAATCATTAGAATTTGATTGCTTTTTATAAAGTTTTACCCCACGCTAACAAATAATATATACATGAAACATTTAATATCAGTTATCAAAATTCATTGAAAATCAAAATACTTGTTCGTTTCAACATCTTAAATTCTGTGTATCAATCTAAAGTCAATCGGATGATAAGTTTGGCCTCAATAGCGTAACAAGATTTTTTGAAGTTATCAAGAGAGATAACTCTGGCAGTAATTATTTGAAATCGCTGAAAATCAATAGGATTCTTTGTCTTATGACCTTAAACACTGTGTGTAAATTCAAAGTCGATTGGATATTAACTTTGGCCTCTAGAGCTTCCACGGGATTTTTTAAAGTGATCAAGGGCCATATGTCTGGCCCTAATTATCGGAAATCGCTGAAAATCAACAGACTTCTTCGTCTCAAGACCTTAAACACTTTGTATAAATTTAAAATCAATCAGATATTAACTTTGGCCTCTGGAAGCGTCCACAAGATTTTTTGAATGAAGTGATCAAGGGCCATAACTTTGGCACTTATTATCGGAAATCACTGAAAATCAATAGGCTTCTTCTCGTGACCTTAAACACTGTGTATAAATTTAAAGTCAATCGGATATTAACTTTAGCCTCTAGGGCCTCCACAGAATTTTTTGAATGAAGTGATCAAGGGCCATAACTTTGGCACTTATTATCGGAAATCACTGAAAATCAATAGGCTTCTTCGTCTCATGACCTTAAACACTGTATATAAATTTAAAGTCAATCCGATATTAACTTTGGCACCTAGAGCGTCCACAAGATTTTTTGAAGTGATCAAAAGCCATAACTCTGGTAGTTATTATCGGAAATCGCTGAAAAAAATACGCTTCTTCGTCTCATGGCCTTTCAATGTGGGCGTATAAAAAGGAAAATATTAACAAACATATTTACTTGAGACATCATGTTTCCAGCACCCAGAATCAAATTTATCGATATTATTCTCGGGGACAAAATCAAAATTCCCATTGGACAATTATTCCAGGATTATTTTACATGGACTTTATTTGCAGTTTGAGGGTTCGTTTTTTGACAAATATGTAAAATCTGACGAGAGTGAGATTATCCCCAGAGGATAAAAAGCTCTTCTATTTTGACATTTGCGCGAGTCGAGAAGAGCGAGAGCGATCGCTCGCGTCAAACATGAAGCACTGAATAATTAGGGTTTCACACTGCGTAGCTTGTGGGAAACACTATTGGTTTTTTTTTAAATTATTAGGGTTTCACACTGCGTAGCTTGTGTGAAACACCATTGTTTTTGTTAAAATTATTATTATTATTATTATTATTTTAGTGATTACTAAAATTATTATATATTAGGCTTTCACACTGCGTAGCTTGTGTGAAACACTATTGTTTTTGTTAAAATTATTCTTCTTCTTCTTATTATTATTATTATTCAGATTCCAATTTGAATAGATCTCAGCAACTGCTTGTCGCATCGTTAAGATTTCTTCGGTTTTACTGGGAAAGTGGGTGTGACTTAGAGGATAAAACTATTTTGAACGTTCTGCGACAATGCGAAATGTCCGAAATCCCCGAAGTTATCGTTTTTAAAAATATTGCAGTAATTTTAACAATAATCATGGGATTTTAACTTTCGATACATTTTGGCATAGCCGGAGACAGGGCACATAGCTACGCTACTACCGATTTTTGATTTTCAGCAAATCTTCAAAGATATTAGGCGCAAAATTTTGAAAATTTAAAATTTTACAAAAAACTTTTTTATTTATGAATATTTTTTTAGTCGTATTGTACACAGAATTAAATAGTCATCTGACTAGTGTCAGTAATTTTCTTTGGCCGCCATTGGCTTATTCAGTTTTTCAGTCCTAGATTAATTTTTTATTGTTCGATTTGTATAAAACAAAGTTCATATGATTCGTTGTCTCAATTGTCATTTTTTTTATTACCAAAAGTGTTATCTGTCGGCACCGGAAGTGGCATAATTTTACCAAAAACTACAATTTTGACAGTTAGGTACCATTTTTCGAAAACAAATATTATTTTTTTGAAAAATTATATGACTCAAAGAGTGTGCCTTGTCAAGGCACAAAAAATGTCGGAAGCAGTTTTTTTAATTTCGATTTCATTTTCGAGCAAATTCGATTAAGAGGCTAAAAATGGTGTAAAATTGACCTATTTACAACCCATTCAGGCTTTTCAGATTTTAAAATATTTTTACATAACTCTTATAGACTTGTAGCTATAATCAATACGAAGAAAATGTATGTTAAAAGTAGTTTGTAATATAAGCAGTTGCCAAGAAATGGGCAGTTCTGCATATGTCACTGTTTTCTTTATTTTGCGTGTAATAAAGTCAATTATTATTGGATTTTTATAAAAGTGACATCATTTGAATCAAAAAGCATGTAGCGTCATATCAAGTTGATTACAATTTAAAATTGACACCGGAAGTGACGTCATTTTGTCAAAAACTGCATTTTAAACTTTTTAAATCAATGATTTATTCAACCAAGAATTACTTAATATGTATTAATAATTTTAACTTTTGGTTTAAATTCACATATAAAGTCACTCATATGGACATATAGATATCATAAAATTGTTTCTAACTTGTTCGGCTGCCGAGAAATAGGCGGTTTTCTACACTTCACTTTTGAAGGTTTTGGGGCTATAAAAGTGTCAATTATTATTCGATTTTCATAAATGCTACACCATGTTATACCTAATACCATTCGGGATTTCATACAAGTAATTTAAAATTTTCCTTATCACCGGAAATAACGTCATTTTGGCAAAAACTGTATTTTTAGCCTTCAAAACAGATATTTTATTCAAATGAGTCTGTTTTGAAATCTTTTTCAAATTATGGTATTTGATGCCAATCAACAAATAGAATGAACCCATACGATCATACAGATACCACAAAATGGTTTCTAACTTGTATGGTTGCAGAGAATTAGCCGATTTTCCACAAGTCACTTTTCAAGTTTTTTGGTCTTTGAAAGTGGCAATTATTATTCGATTTACATAAAATTTTCACTATAAGATATCGTATGCCATTTCTGATTTCATAAGACTAATTGAACAATTTCATTAACACCTGCAGAAGTAATTTAATTTTGTCAAGATCATTTACAAGTAACAAATGTATATTCTTGAATGAATAAAACATTGATTTAAAAAGTTTAAAACGCAGTTTTTGACAAAATGACGTCACTTCCGGTGTCAATTTTAAATAGTAATCAACTTGATATGACGCTATATGCTTTTTGAATCAAATGATGTCACTTTTATAAAAATCCAATAATAATTGACTATATTACACGCAAAATAACGAAAACGGTGACTTATGCAGAACTGCCCATTTCTTGGCAACTGCTTATATTACAAACTAATTTTAACATACATTTTCTTCGTATGGATTATAGCTACAAGTTTATAAAAATTATGTAAAAATATTTTAAATTCTGAAAAGCCTGAATAAGTTGTAAATGGGTCAATTTTACACCATTTTTAGCCTCTTAATCCAATTTGCTAGAAAATGAAATAGAAATTAAAAAAAATGCTTCCGCCATTTTTTGCGCCTTGAAAGGACACACTCTTTGAGTCATATAATTTTTCAAAAAAATAATATTTGTTTTCGAAGAAGGAAAATAACTGTCAAAATTGTAGTTTGTGGTAAAATTATGCCACTTCCGGTGCCGACAGATAACACTATTGGTAACAAAAAAAAAAGACAATTGAGACAACGAAGCATATGAACTTTGTTTTATACAGATCGAACAATAAAAAAATAATCTAGAACTGAAAAACTGAATTAGCCAATGGCGGTCAAGGAAAATTACTGAGACAAATTTTTTAAACATTTTTGCGCAAGACAGATGACTCTTTAATTCTGTGTACAACACGACTAAAAAATATTCATAAATAAAAAAGTTTTTTGTAAAATTTAAAATTTTCAAAATTTGGCGCCTAATATCTTCGAAGATTTACCGAAAATCAAAAATCGAAAGTAGCGTAGCTATGTGCTCTGTCTCCGGCTATGCCAAAATGTATCAAAAGTTAAAATCCCATGATTATTGTTAAAATTACTGCAATATTTTTAAAAACGATAACTTCGGTGATTTCGGGCATTTCGCATTGTCGCAGAACGTTTAAAATAGCTTTATCCTCTAAGTCACACCCACTTTCCCAGTAAAACCGAAGACATCGTAACGATGCGACAAGCAGTTGCTGAGATCTACTCAAAACAAAAGAAGAATAATAATAAGAAGAATAACTAGACCTGCAGACCTGCAGTGCTGAATCGGCTTTCAGGAATCAGACAGGAAGTGCGTCATACAATAGCCGATCCATCGAGCTACCAAACGATACTGTAGTTGTTATGATTCAGTGACACCCTCTATCAGATTTTTAAGTAATATTTGCTTGCGAATACACCGGTCAAAATTGTATAATCTGGCAAAATTACTTCACTCCCAGTGCCAAAAGAAATCATTATCGGTAACAAATAAGTTGAGAATTCGCAATTGAGAATTGTTTTATACACACCAGGCAATAAATAATAAACTTGGAACCCATAAACTGAAATTAAAAAAGGTAAAAAACTTAACGGGAGACAAAATATATCTCAAATTAACCGGCACTACCGACATGAGAGAAATGGGGTTTAACGTCGAATAGACACAAACTATGTCATTTCGGGACTAGCATGGTTTAATTTTATATCAATAATTCCTGTGTAAAATATCATCAAAAAGTATTCATAAATAAAAAAAAAGGTTTTCGTAAAGGAATTAATTTTTTTCAAAATATCGGACATTTTTTCGACTTCTTCCGGTTTTACGAACGTTGTTGTGATAGCTTTTCGAAGTTCTTTGGATACTTAACTTTACGCACCAGACGTGTCAGAAACATCCATTGAGTAGTTTGGGAAAAAAAGATAAATTAAAGAGCGTTTCCAAAAATTTAACGATTTTTCAATTTTTTTCAAAGTTTGAGGCCATTTTTGGACCACTTATATTATATCAATGCTTTTCATTTTGAATTCACTATATAGACAACCGATAGGACTTTGAGTAAGAAAAGTTTAAGAAAAATCTGTGGCGTCGTTTTAGAGAAAAGGGTGTCTCAGAATGTTAAAAAATAGGAAAATACTAGATTTTGGACATAAAATAATTTATTTCCTTACCATCGAAATCGTATTATTTAGATACCATTAATAGGGCTATCCAACGACACTTTTGTTCTTTTGGTCCGCTATTACCTAAGGGAGCAATCAAGTTTTTTCGCAAGTGCGACAATGTTTTTAACCTTTTTTTTTCATTTTTTGAATACTTCCGGTATGGTTATTATTGTCGGAATAGTTTTAATAGCCGGGTTGGGCACTAAAATAGCCACAGGGCTCTGTCATGATATATTACATTACATTATCCGATCAGATAAAATGCCCCTGAGAAATCCTATGTTCAAAAAATCCAAAAACGCAAAAAAATTTAAAATATCGAAAATTAAATTTCAATAACTACATGCATATTATATATCGTTAGAATCGTAATTAGGTCACCTTTCTGAATATACAACCTTTTTTTGAAAATCTCTTAAAATAAAAAAAAAATAGAGCATTTTCCCAAATTTCACGATTTTTCGAGTTTTTTTGATTTTCAGTCCGTTATTTCACCTATTCCAGATATTTCAAAGTCGTAATGGAATGTTTCGTACTTAAGACTACCACAAGGTCTCTCTATAGAGAAAGTTTCATAAAAATCTGTGCGCAGTTTTCGAGATACAGGCATCCAAAAACGCTCCAAATCAGAAAATACTTGATTTTCAGCGTGCCATATTTTGCTGCCAGCTCATCGTATCCGTACGAATTTGGTATCATACGATAGCACAATCCTAGTGCAATCCAATGGTACCCTAATTCGTCTAATCCATTGATATCGGACGGAGAAATCGCGTTTTTCCCCAAAATACCCATTTTTTGCATTTTTTTCAAAATATCGGACATTATTTCGACCACTTCCGGTGTACAGATTATTGTTGAAATTGCTTTATTCCTTGCAATGGTCATTTGGCTTCATGCCTCTGAAGTTTCAGAAACGTAACTTCTGCCATAAAACGAAACCCGAGCTCACAAAATGGGTAGAAAATTCGAAAAAAATCGAAAAATAAAGGGCGATAACTCGGAACGAAACTTATATTTCTGGAATCGGATGGTTTTCAGGTATCAAAAAATGTAGGCCAAATTTGAAAATTTTGAAAAATAACAAAAATTGTCTCTCAAACCACATTTTTCATTTTTCGATCGCAAGAAGTCAGCGATGAAGTTTCGAAATATCGAAATTTTCAACTGCTATCGCCCGAGAAAAGACTCAGGGTTTCCGAAAATGTCATATGTATGAAAATATGTATAGAATTGACGAATCTACGGCCGTTTTTTAATTTTTTGACACAGCACAAAATGCGACCACTTCCAGTCTGCGCCGAAGTTTCAAAAATAGTTTATCAAGTAGCCAATACATGGTTTCCCAATAGAGAATTAGGTCCCAGATCGGTATCTGTTACAGGCACTCCGGCGAAAAAAAAAATAATAATAAATAATAACTAGACCTGAATGCAGGAATGACGGGTTTCACTGGTGCCACGGACCCTTAAACATGTCACTTCCGGTGCCAAGTTACCCTTGAACATATGTCACTTCCGGTACCAACGAAACCACTAAACAAGTTTCCAAATTAACATTGCACACAAATAAAATGGACACAGAATCAACAAAATCCAGCAATATCAATTCATTTTATACATTTGTTACTTGTAAATGATCTTGACAAAATTAAATTACTCCCGGTGTTAATGCAAATGTTCAATTAGTCTTATGAAATCAGAAATGGCACACGATATCATATAGTGAAAATTTTATGTAAATCGAATAATAATTGCCACTTTTAAAGACCAAAAAACTTGAAAAGTGACTTGTAGAAAATCGGCTATTTCTGTGCAACCGTACTTAGTTAGAAACCAATTTGTGGTATCTGTATGATCGTATGGGTTCATTCTATTTGTTGAAAAAAAATTCAAAACAGACTCATTTGAATAAAATATCTGTTTTGGACGCTAAAAATACAGTTTTTGCCAACATGACGTTACTTCCGGTGATAATGAAAATCTTAAATTACTTGTATGAAATCCCACATGGCATTAGGTATAACATGGTGTGACGTTTATGAAAATCGAATAATAATTGACCCTTTTATGGCCCCGAAACCATCAAAAGTGACCTGTAGAAAACCGTCTATTTCTCGGAAACCGAACAAGTTAGAAACCATTTTATGATATCTATATAACCATATGAGTTTTGTTTATTATGTGAATTTAAACCAAAAGTTAAAATTATTAATACATATTAAGTTATTCTTGGTTGAATAAAACATTGATTTAAAAAGTTTAAAATGCATTTTTTGACCAAATGATGTCACTTCCAGAGTCAATTTTAAATTGTAATCAACTTGATATGACGCTACGTGCTTTTTGAATCAAATGATGTCACTTTTATAAAAATCCAATCATAATTGACTATTTTACAGGCAAAATAACGAAAACAGTGACTTGTACAGAACTGCCCATTTCTTGGTAACTGCTTATAGTACAAACGAATTTTAACATACATTTTCTTCGTATGGATTATAGCTACAAGTTTATAAAAGTTACGAAGAAATATTTTAAAATCTGAAAAGCCTGAATAGGTTGTAAATAGGCCAATTTTACACCATTTTTAGCCTCTTAATCGAATTTGCTCGAAAATGAAATCGAAATTAAAAAAACTGCTTCCTACATTTTTTGCGCCTTGAAAGGGCACACTCTTTGAGTCAAATAATTTTTCCAAAAAATACTATTTGTTTTGGAAGAAGGAAAATAACTGTCAAAATTGTAGTTTTTGGTAAAATTATGCCACTTCCGGTGCCGACAGATAAAACTTTGGGTAATAAAAAAAATGACAATTGATACAACGAAGCATATGAACTTTGTTTTATACAAATCGAACAATAAAAAATTAATCTAGGACTGAAAAACTGAATTAGCCAATGGCGGCCAAGGTAAATTACTGAGACAAAATTCTTTAACATTTTTGCACTAGCCAGATGACCCTTTAATTCTGTGCATAATACGACTAAAATATATTCATAAATAAAAAAGTTTTTTTGTAAAATTTTCAATTTTCAAAATTTGGCGAATAATATCTTTGAAGATTTACCGAAAATTAAAAATCGAAAGTAGCGTAGCTATGTGCCCTGTCTCCGGATATGCAAAAATGTATCGAAAGTTAAAATTCAATGATTATTGTTAAAATTACTGCAATATTTTAAAAGATAGGTTGCCAGGCAACGAAACATACGCCCACAGCAGCTAAATCGTCCGGGCAGTCAACAAGGGTTGTCGCATATTTTTACTTTTTGGGGGGGATGAAACATTTGTAATACACTAAAATCTGATTAAGAGTAACAACTCATTATGTAATTATCTGAAAATCATTAGAATTTGTTAGCTTTTTATAAAGTTTTGCCATACGCTAACAATTAGTATAGGAAATATTTAATATCATGGATTTAGCTGTTCAGTTATCAAAATTCATTGAAAATCAAAATACTTGTTCATTTCAACACCTTAAACTCTGTGTATCAATCTGAAGTCAATCGGATGATAAGTTTGGCATCTATAGTGTCACAAGGTTTTTTTGAAGTGATCAAGGGAGATAACTCTGGAAGTAATTATTTGAAATCGCTGAAAATCAGTAGGTTTCTTCGTCTCATGACCTTAAACAGTGTGTGTAAATTTAAAGTCAATCGGATATTAACTTTGGCCTCTAGAGCGTCCACAGGATTTTTTGATATGATCAAGGGCCATAACTCTGGCAATAATTATCAGAGATCGTTGAAAATCAAAAGGCTTCTTCGTCTCATGACCTTAAACACCGTGTATAAATTTAAAGTCAATCGGACATCATCTTTGTCCTCAAGAGCATCCACAAGATTTTTTGAAGTGATCAAGGGCCATAACTCTGGCACTAATTATCGGAAATCCGTGAAAATCAATAGGCTTCTTCGTCTTATGACCTTAAACACTGTGTATAAATTTAAAGTCAATCGGATATTAACTTTAGCCTCTTGATCATTCACAAGATTTTTCAATGTGATCAAGGGTCATAACTCTGGCAGTAATTATCGGATATTGCTGAAAATCAATAGGCTTCTTCGTATCATGACCTTGAACATTGTGTATAAATTTAAAGTCAATCCAATATTAACTTTAGCCTCTAGAGCGTTCACAAGATTTTTCAAAGTGATCAAGGGTCATAACTCTGTGAGTAATTATCGGACATCGCTGAAAATCAATAGGCTTCTTCGTCTCATGACCTTAAACACTGTGTGTAAATTTAAGGTCAATCGGATATTAACTTTAGCCTCTAGAGCGTTCACAAGATTTTTCAAAGTGATCAAGGGTCATAACTCTGGCAGTAATTATCGGATATTGCTGAAAATCAATAGGCTTCTTCGTCTCATGACCTTAAACACTGTGTATAAATTTAAAGTCAATCGGATATTAACCCTGGCCTCTAGTGCGTTCACAAAAAAATTGTGGACGATGGACGGACGGACGGACGGACGGACGGACGGACCGACGGACAGACGGACGGACGGGGGCGACGGCAATATACGTCCACATTTCTATGTGGGCGTATAAAAACGATAATTTGGTGATTTCGGACATTTCGCATTGTCGCAGAACGTTCAAAATAGCTTTATCCTCTAAGTCACGCCCACTTTCCCAGTAAAACCGAAGAAATCGTAGTGTGAAACCCTAACTAGATCTGCAAAGATGTAACTCCCATGTCTGTAAGTAAAATATCGCAAAAGCCTTTGTGATTTATCACGTTTCAAGATGGCGGCACTTCCGGTTCGATCTACAAACTCAATATTTTGTGTACGAATCAGTATTTACTTATCTAGTATCCCCCCCCCCCCAAAAAAAATCAGGTCATTCTGACCTATATTTCTTCGATTTTTTTGAAAAATTTGATCCCTAATTTCACCAAGGGGAGATAATCTAGAAAATTTCTAAGGACATCTTTAAAGTTGCATCGGTAAGGTCTACTTTCATACTAAATTTCATGAAAATCGTACAACTATTAAAAAACTTGTCAAGTTGGTCTCAACTTCCGGTTCGAAATCACAGCGACGAATTTTCGAAATTCAAAAATCTGAAACTGCAGTTGAAAATGATTTTTGTCAGGGTACTCAAAGAAAAAAGAATTAGTAAAATAGGTCAAATAGTCACAGAGTTACAGTAATGCAGGTCAAATTCACTCGTTCGTAAATTTCGGTGATTTCGAATTCGTAAAACGTTTTGAAAATATATTTAAACAAAAACTGCCACCCAGTTTTGGGGGGGTAGGTCAAAGTTTCAGAAAGTTCGTAAAATTCGGTGATTTCGAATGCTTATAACGTTTTGAAAATGTATTTAATCAATACTCACCACCCATTTTTTGGGGGGGTGGGGGGGTAGGTCAAAGTTTCAGAAACATCCTATGGTTAGATTCTGAGAAATCCGATTTGCAGGAAACACATGTTGACTTTACGAGAAAGATCTCTAAACATGCTCCAAATTGTAAAAATACGACTTTTTGGATTTTCAATCTCTTTTTTTCGGCTACCCCGGACATTTAAGAAAAAATGATACAATTATTTCACACAACAGGTTAGCTATTAGACTTTCGATTGACAAGAGTTTCATCGCCCTCCCTTCATTATAACCAAAGTTATCGTGCCCTAAAGAATCAACAAATCAGCTTGCTTATCTCTGCTTACCCTAGGCAGAAAATGCTCATCTTTGAACTCAATCAAGACAGTGACCCAGTGAACGTCTACTCCAAGTTTGAACATTCTAGCTCAATTAGAAGGAGAGTTATTGTGTTCCAAATTCTCGGCCCTTCAAATTGCCTCTATTTTTCACTTTCACTTCAAAATGGCGACCATCAATTGACCTAAATCAAAATTCTACTCCGAACGTTTTTTAGGCCATCCTTGAAGGATTCAGAAAATACAACTCCCGTGTCTGTAAGTAAAATAGCCAAAAAACTTTTGTGATTTTTCACGTTTCAAGATGGCGGCACTTCCGGTTCAATCCACAAACTCAATATTTTGTATACGAATCAGTATTTACTTATCTAGTATCCAAAAAAAACATCAGGTCATTCTGACCTATATTTCTTCGATTTTTTTGAAAAATTTGATCCTTAATTTAACCAAGGGGAGATAATTTAGAAAATTTCTTATTATAATTTTAAAGTCACATGGGTAAGATCTACTTACATACTAAATTTCATGAAAATCGTAGAACTATTAAAGAAGTTGTCAAGTTGGTCTCAATTTCCGGTTCGAAATCACAGCGACGAATTTTCGAAATTCGAAAATCTGAAACTGCAGTTGAAAATGATTTTTGTCAAGGTACTCAAAGAAAAAAGAATTAGTAAAATAGGTCAAATAGTCACAGAGTTACAGTAATGCAGGTCAAATTCACTCGTTCGTAAATTTCGGTGATTTCGAATTCGTAAAACGTTTTGAAAATATATTTAAACAAAAACTGCCACCCAGTTTTGGGGGGGTAGGTCAAAGTTTCAGAAAGATCCCATCGTTAGATTCTGAGAAATCCGATTTGCAGAAATGACACAAAAAAAAAAATAATAATAATAATAATAATCTTAACAAAAACAATAAGCTTTCATATGTAATATGAAAGCTTAATAACTAGATCTGCAAAGCAGATATTAAAGCTTTCATATTAACAGTCACTTCCTGTCACATGTCATGGGTCATGTAAATAATCTCATCAACAAAAAAAAATCATTAAAATCGCTCAAAATATAGCGAAGTTTTTATGATTTTTCAATCGTAAACAACTTTATCGGCACGAAAAACATCAAAGACAAAATTCGAAAATGTGACATTTTCAAATAACAATATTTCGACCTTGATCCCGGCTATCCAGAAATGTATTCATTTTGGAAATAGGAGACATATTCTCCAAACTATGGCCTATTGCTTTCATTCACGTGCTCGTTAATGTCGATTTTTCACCTTTTCTCATATTCAGTTCGAAATGGTGACCATCACGTGACCTAAATCAAAATTCTGATCCGATAGATTTTTAGGCATTCCTTCAAGGATTCCGAAAATGTAACTCCCAGGTCTGTAAGTAAAATATCGCAAAAGCCTTTGTGATTTTTCACGTTTCAAGATGGCGGCACTCCCGGTTCGATCCACAAACTCAATATTTTGTGTACGAATCAGTATTTACTTATCTAGTATCCAAAAAAAAATCAGGCCATTCTGACCTATATTTCTTCGATTTTTTTTGAAAACTTTGATCCCTAATTTCACCAAGGGGAGATAATTTAGAAAATTTCTAAGGACATCTTTAAAGTTGCATCGGTAAGATCTACTTACATACTAAATTTCATGAAAATCGTACAACTATTAAAGAAGTTGTCAAGTTGGTCTCAACTTCCGGTTCGAAATCACAGCGACGAATTTTCGAAATTCGAAAATCTGAAACTGCAGTTGAAAATGATTTTTGTCAGGGTACTCAAAGAAAAAAGAATTAGTAAAATAGGTCTAATAGTCACAGAGTTACAGTAATGCAGGTCAAATTCACTCGTTCGTAAAATTCGGTGATTTCGAATGCTTTAAACGTTTTGAAAATATATTTAATCAATACTCACCACCCATTTTTGGGTGGGTAGGTCAAAGTTTCAGAAACATCCTATGGTTAGATTCCGAGAAATCCGATTTGCAGGAAACACATGTTGACTTTACGAGAAAGACCTTTAAACATGCTCCAAATTGTAAAAAATACGACTCTTTGGATTTTCAATCTCTTTTTTTCGGCTACCCCGGACATTTCAGAAAAAATGATACAATGATTTCACACAACAGGTTAGCTATTAGACTCTCGATTGACAAGAGTTTCATCGCCCTCCCTTCATTATAACCAAAGTTATCGTGCCCTAAAGAATCAACAAATCAGCTTGCTTATCTCTGCTTACCCTTGGTAGAAAATGCGCATCTTTGAACTCAATCAAGACAATGACCTAGTGAACGTCTACACCAAGTTTAAACATTTTAGCTCAATTAGAAGGAGAGTTATTGTGTTCCAAATTCTCAGCCCTTCAAATTGCTTCTATTTTTCACTTCAAAATGGCGACCATCAATTGAAATAAATCAAAATTCTACTCCGAACGTTTTTTAGGCCATCCTTGAAGGATTCAGAAAATATAACTCCCGTGTCTGTAAGTAAAATAGCAAAAAAGCCTTTGTGATTTTTCACGTTTCAAGATGGCGGCACTTCCGGTTCAATCCACAAACTCAATATTTTGGGTACGAATCAGTATTTACTTATCTAGTATCCAAAAAAACCATCAGGTCATTCTGACCTATATTTCTTCGATTTTTTTGAAAACTTTGATCCTTAATTTCACCAAGGGGAGATAATTTAGAAAATTTCTATTTATATTTTTGAAGTCACGTGGGTAAGATCTACTTACATACTAAATTTCATGAAAATCGTAGAAATATTAAAGAAGTTGTCAAGTTGGTCTCAACTTCCGGTTCGAAATCACAGCGACGAATTTTCGAAATTCGAAAATCTGAAACTGCAGTTGAAAATGATTTTTGTCAGGGTCCTCAAAGAAAAAAGAATTAGTAAAATAGGTCAAATAGTCACAGAGTTACAGTAATGCAGGTCAAATTCACTCGTTCGTAAAATTCGGTGATTTCGAATGCTTAAAACGTTTTGAAAATATATTTAATCAATACTCACCACCCATTTTTGGAGGGGTAGGTCAAAGTTTCAGAAACATCCTATGGTTAGATTCTGGGAAATCCGATTTGCAGGAAACACATGTTGACTTTACGAGAAAGACCTTTAAACATGCTCCAAATTGTAAAAATACGGCTTTTTGGATTTTCAATCTCTTTTTTTCGGCTACCCCGGACATTTAAGAAAAAATGATACAATGATTTCACACAACACGTTAGCTATTAGACTCTCGATTGACAAGAGTTTCATCGCCCTCCCTTCATTATAACCAAAGTTATCGTGCCCTAAAGAATCAACAAATCAGCCTGCTTATCTCTGCTTACCCTAAGCAGAAAATGCTCATCTTTGAACTCAATCAAGACAGTGACCTAGTGAACGTCTACCCCAAGTTTGAACATTCTAGCTCAATTAGAAGGAGAGTTATTGTGTTCCAAATTCTCGGCCCTTCAAATTGCTTCTATTTTTCAATTTCACTTCAAAATGGCGACCATCAATTGACCTAAATCAAAATTCTACTCCGAACGTTTTTTAGGCCATCCTTGAAGGATTCAGAAAATATAACTCCCGTGTCTGTAAGTAAAATAGCAAAAAAGCCTTTGTGATTTTTCACGTTTCAAGATGGCGGCACTTCCGGTTCAATCCACAAACTCAATATTTTGGGTACGAATCAGTATTTACTTATCTAGTATCCAAAACAAACATCAGTTCATTCTGACCTATATTTCTTCGATTTTTTTGAAAACTTTGATCCTTAATTTCACCAAGGGGAGATAATTTAGAAAATTTCTATTTATATTTTTGAAGTCACATGGGTAAGATCTACTTACATACTAAATTTCATGAAAATCGTAGAACTATTAAAGAAGTTGTCAAGTTGGTCTCAACTTCCGGTTCGAAATCACAGCGACGAATTTTCAAAATTCGAAAATCTGAAACTGCAGTTGAAAATGATTTTTGTCAAGGTACTCAAAGAAAAAAGAATTAGTAATATAGGTCAAATAGTCACAGAGTTACAGTAATGCAGGTCAAATTCACTCGTTCGTAAAATTCTGTGATTTCGAATTCGTAAAACGTTTTGAAAATATATTTAATCAAAAACTGCCACCCAGTTTTGGGGGGGGGGGGTAGGTCAAAGTTTCAGAAAGATCCCATGGTTAGATTCTGAGAAATCCGATTTGCAGAAATGACACAAAAAAAAAAAATAATAACAACTAGATCTGCTACTGTCGCATGCAGATATGAAAGCTTTCATATTCATCGTCACGTGTCATCGATTATATCAAGTATCTCAAATAAAAGGATAAGAATAACAAACTATCAAAATTGGTCAAAAACTCGCGAAGTTACAAGTCTAAATATAGTATGAAACATTGAGTAATCTGAAAACTAAAGGGAAATAACTGATACTTGTGTTGCTGTAATCGGGATGACTTCCGATTTCAAAACTTTCAGAAAAATGAAATGAAAATGGTAAGAAAACATCGAAAAATTAAATGAGATAACTTTGAACAAAACTAATACTTTTTGAATCAGGTTGAACTCAACTGTTTGAATATGTACGTTAAATATGTAGATTTGGAAAATTATAAAGACATAATATCAAAATCGGTCAAAAACTCACAAAGTTACAAATTTAAATGTAGTGAGAAACATTGCACCGGGGCAAAAAAATAATCTTTAAACTAAAGGGAAATAACTGAAACTTGTATAGCTGTAATCGGGCTTCCAAGATATGTTATATAATTATGGTTTCCAATATGTTTGGTTATAAGTAGGAAATCGTGACGACTTCTTAAGCATGTTTTAAACAAAGGGTCATAGACTGCAATATACAAGAATGGCACTCTGCAATAAAAAAAAAACTGGCCAGAGATTTCTATGCAGAAATTAAAAGATAGGCTGGCACTGCCAGGCAGGATACGCCCACATTTTCGAGAGATGGATAGAGAACAAACAATACGGAAAGTGATTTTTCCTACATCATTAAGTCCTGTATTTCATACTGTATTGGGAGCAGCCATTTTGTTGGTCAGTTCCAGTCTGATATTCATGAAATTCGAAGTCGACAATGATTATGGTGTGACGGTACACAACCTAGAAATGTGACTTTTCGTCAAAATCGGATAAGAATTGTGACCTGTACAGAGTCAACAACCATGATATACCATATCTTTACACTATTCGCGTACAAACGGCGACCATTTCTTCCGGCAATTTTGGTACCATTTTCACGAAATTCGAATAATTCAGGAAGTTACGATCCGATATGCGCAAATACCGAAAGGAACCAAGATCTTTGGGTTATAACCATGCATTTCAAGTTTCATCAAAATCGAATTAAAATTGTGACCTTTACAGGGTCCACAACCTTGATATACCATTTTTTAACAGTATTCACGTACAAACGGTGGCCATTTTGTATGGCAATTTTGGTCTGATTTTCCCGAAATTCGAACTCAACCTTCCTTACGGTGTAACGGTAATATAATCAAACGTTTTTTTAAATCGGATAATAATTGTGACCTCCAAGCTAAAAAAAAGGCGATTTTGCGTATAATCAGGGGCCATAATTCAGGAAGTTACGATCCGATATGCGCAAATATCGAAAAGAAGCAAGATCTTTGGGTTATAACCTTGAATTTCAAGTTTCAACACAATCGAATCAAAATTGTGACCTCCACAGGGTCCACAACCTTGATATACCATTTTTTAACAGTATTCGCGTACAAACGGCGGCCATTTTGTATGGCAATTTTCGTCCGATTTTCCCGAAATTCGAACTCAACCTTCCTTAGGGTGTAACGGTGATATAATCAAACGTTTTTTTAAATCGAATAATAATTGTGACCTCCAAGCTAAAAAAAAAGGCGATTTTGCGTATAATCAGGGGCCATAATTCAGGAAGTTACGATCCGATATGCGCAAATATCGAAAGGAAGCAAGATCTTTGGGTTATAACCATGAATTTCAAGTTTCATCAAAATCGAATCAAAATTGTGACCTCCACAGGGTCCATAACCTTGATATACCATTTTTTAACAGTATTCGCGTACTAACGGCGGCCATTTTGTATGGCAATTTTCGTCCGATTTTCCCGAAATTCGAACTCAACCTTCCTTAGGGTGTAACGGTGATATAATCAAACGGTTTTTTAAATCGAATAATAATTGTGACCTCCAGAGGGACCACAAGCTAAAAAGGGTGATTTTTCGGACAATCAGGGGCCATAATTCAGGAAATTACATTCCGATAGCCGCAAATATCGAAAGGAACCAAGATCTTTGGGTTACAAACATGCATGTCAAGTTTCGTCAAAATCGGTTCAAAATTGTGACCTCTATAGGGTCCACAAGCTAAAAACGTGATTTTTCGTACAATCAGGGGCCATAATCCATGAAGTTTTGATCCGATACATGCCAATATCGAAAGGAACCGAGATCTTTTGGGGATAAACCTATATTTCAAGTTTCGTCAAAATCGGATAAGAATTGTGACCTGTAGAGAGTCCACAATCAAATTGTGGACGGACGGACGTCCGGACGGACAGGGGCGACGACATAATACGTCCACATGAAAATGTGGGCGTATAATAATTGCTAGAACCAGAAAAATATTTATCCACTATAATAAATAAGCAACATAGAGAAAATGAAATGAAATTGAATGGGGTTTAACGTCCTACTGTTCTGCTCCTACAATGGGCTAATGAAGACGGGCATACGCCATAAAGTGTGCAATGAGGGAAATTTTACCCGGGCAGCGGCGTTACGGCCTACGAGGTTGGTAAGGCGACCATACTCCTTGTCACGTACAACCAAGAAATCGAAACAAGGCCAGTTGACTCAATGACAGACGTTATGATACAGAGCGCATGTGCTAACCATTCAGCCACGCAACCTCCCTAAAATCGGCAAATTGCTGACCTACAGCGAGAAACATTTCAACCGGGCCAAATTTTCTATTTTAACAGTTTAATTTGCACGGTACCTTTAGTTATCAACCGAATATTACAAAACTTTTAAAAATAAGCTCCCCCTGACCAGCTTAATCGTTCGCAATAAACGTTTGCCCCTTAAAATCGACAAATTGCTGAATTTAAAGTGAGAAACATTACAACCGGGCCAAATTTTCTGTTTTATCACTTTAACAGTACCTTTGATTACCAACCGATTATTACAAAACTTTAAAAAGAGAAAGAGAGAAATGCGGCCTAACGTCCATTCGACACAAACTAGGTCATTTCGGGACTAACATATGTTTTTTAATTTTATTTAAAAACTCCCCTTGCACGTACTGGTCTTTAGCCGTTGGGAGGAAACCGAAGAACACGGAGAAAACCCACGAGGTTGGACATCATACACCATGTCACGTGCAACCTGGAGATCCAAACGACGCCCGTTGACTCAATGACAAAGGTTACGATACAGCGAGCACATGCTAACCATTCAGCCATCCAGCCTCTCTGAATTCGGAAAATTGCTGACTTATAGCAAGAAACATTTCAACCGGGCGAAATTTTCTGTTTTAACAGTTTAATGTGCACGGTACTTTAATTACCAACCGATTATTACAAAACTTTTGAAAATAAGCTCCAACTGACCAGCTTAATCGTATGCAATAAACGTTTTGCCTGAATTGAAAGTTCTGCACAGAGAAAGTTCATCTCGATTTCCCGGCGTGGTTCCCTTGTCAGTAAGGCAGAACGGAGGGCCTGACAAGCACAGCTGTCTAGTCCTTCGGATGGGACGAAAAACCAAGGTCCCGTGTACACATTGGAGTGCATGTAAAATATCCCTAAGCAGTTGGAATTCGATACTGTTGAATAAGCTCTATACGATGACTAAATGCGTAGATTGTAGTCACCCACACTTCATGTTTCGCTCAACAATGAAAGGATGCCGTTTTCAATGTTCGATCCTTTTGTTCTTCTACTCCTGATATGTTGGACTGTTGATCGATGGTTTCATATAAAAGACTACCAATAAGACTCTTTGTAGAAGAAGTTCCCAAAAAATAGTATGTTGACTTTACGAGAAAGACCTCTAAACATGCTCCAAATTGTAAAAATACGACTTTTTGGATTTTCAATCTCTTTTTTTCGGCTATCCCTGATATTTAAAAAAAATGATACAATCATTTCACACAACAGGCTACCCATTAGACTCTCTATTGACAAAAGTTTCACCGCCCTCCCTTCATTATAACCGAAGTTATCGTGCCCTAAAGAATCAACAAATCAGCATGCTTATCTCTGCTCACCCTAAGCAGAAAATGCTCAACTTTGAACTCAATCATAACATTGACCTAGTGAACGTCTACACCAAGTTTGAACATTCTAGCTTAATTAGAAGGAGAGTTATTGTGTTCCGAAGTCCGGGCCTTTCAAATTGCTTCTATTTTTCATTTTCAATTCAAAATTGTGACCATCACATGACCGAAATAAAAATTCTGATCCGATAGATTTTTAGGCATTCCTTCAAGGATTCCGAAAATATAACTCCCGAGTCTGTAAGTAAAATAGCAAAAAAGCCTTTTTGATTTTTCACGTTTAAAGATGGTGGCACTTCCGGTTCGATCGACAAACTCCATATTTTGTGTACGAATCAGCAATTCCTTGTCTAGTATCGAAAAAAAAATTTAGGTCATTCTGACCTATATTTCGACGATTTTTTTGAAAACTTTGATCCTTAATTTCACCAAGGGGAGATAATTTAGAAAATTTCTAATTATATTTTTGAAGTCACATCGGTAAGATCTACTTGTATACTAAATTTCATGAAAATCGTACAACTATTAAAGAAGTTGTCAAATTGGTCTAAACTTCCGGTTCGAAATCACAGCGACGAATTTTCGAAATTCGAAAATGTGAAACTGCAGATGAAAATGATTTTTTTCAAGGTATTCAAAGAAAAAAGAATTAGTAAAATCGGTCAAAAAATAACAAAGTTACGACTATGCATTGTCAATTTTTTCGTTCGTAAAATTCGGTGATTTCGGATTCGTAAAACGTTTTGAAAATATATTTAAACAACGTTCGCACCCCATTTTTGGGGGGGTAGGTCAAAGTTTTAGAAAGATCCCATGGTTAGATTCTGAGAAATCCGATTTGCAGAAAATACACAAAAAAAAAAAATAACTAGATCTGCTACTGTCCCATGCAGATATGAAAGCTTTCATATTCATCGTCACGTGTCATTGATTGTATCAAGTATCCTAAATAAAAGGATAAGAAGAAAAAACTAGATCTGCTACTGTCCCATGCAGATATGAAAGCTTTCATATTCATCGTCACGTGTCATTGATTGTATCAAGTATCCTAAATAAAAGGATAAGAAGAAAAAATTATTAAAATTGGTCAAAAACTCGCGAAGTTACGAGTCTAAATATAGTATGAAACATTGCACCCAGGCATAACAATAATCTGAAAACTAAAGGGAAATAACTGAAACTTGTATTACTGTAATGAGACGGATGAGAAAATGAAATGAAAATGGCGGGAAAAAAAATTAAAAATGGCAGGTTGGACAGGCGACCTTACTCCTTGTCACGTACAACCGGGCATTCGAAAACACGCTAGTTAACTCAATGACAGGCGCGCGTGCTAACCATTCAGGCACCCAACCCCCCTTTGAAATCAGACACGTGCAATATGTCATATAAGAAGAATAAGAAGTCGCTCACAACAAAATGGTAAATTAATGAGTTTAGGCCAAAAGGTTGAGCTACTGTTTTAGAGTACTTAATAGTTTTAAAGAGACACGTTAAGGGTTGTTCATAGTTAAATATAAGTTTAATTTTAAATAAGACCAATAAAATTAGGATTTAATAATGCCAGACTAATATTTTCAATATGTTTGGTTATAAGTAGGAAATCGTGACGACTTCTTAAGCATGTTTTAAACAAAGGATCATGTTTGTTTAAACAAGAATGGCACTCTGCAATAAAAAAACTGGCCAAAGCAAGATTTCTAATTAAATAATTGCCAGAACCAGAAAAATATTTATCCACTATAATAAATAAGCAACATAGAGAAAATGAAATGAAATTGAATGGGGTTTAACGTCCGACTGTTCTGCTCCTAAAATGGGCTAATGAAGACGGGCATATGCCATAAAGTGTGCAATGAGGGAAATTTTACCCGGGCAGCGGCGGTTACGGCCTACGAGGTTGGACAGGCGACCATACTCCTTGTCACGTACAACCAAGAAATCGAAACAACGCCAGTTGACTCAATGACAGACGTTATGATAGAGAGCGCACGTGCTAACCATTCAGCCACGCAACCTCCCTAAAATCGGCAAATTGCTGACCTACAGCGAGAAACATTTCAACCGGGCCAAATTTTCTATTGTAACAGTTTAATTTGCACGGTACCTTTAGTTATCAACCGAATATTACAAAACTTTTAAAAATAAGCTCCCCCTGACCAGCTTAAGCGTTCGCAATAAACGTTTGCCCCTTAAAATCGGCAAATTGCTGACTTTAAAGTGAGAAACATTACAACCGGGCGAAATTTTCTGTTTTATCACTTTTACAGTACCTTTGATTACCAACCGATTATTACAAAACTTTAAAAATAAAAGAGAAAGAGAGAAATGCGGCCTAATGTCCATTCGACACAAACTAGGTCATTTCGGGACTAACATATGTTTTTTAATTTTATTTAAAAACTCCCCTTGCGCCCTTGGGAGGAAACCGAAGGACACGGAGAAAACTCACGAGGTTGGACATCATACTTCATGTCACGTCCAACCTGGAGATCGAAACGACGCCCATTGACTCAATGACAGACGTTACGATACAGTGCGCACATGCTAACCATTCAGCCATTCAGCCTCCCTGAATTCGGAAAATTGCTGACTTATAGCAAGAAACATTTCAACCGGGCGAAATTTTCTGTTTTAACAGTTTAATGTGCACGGTACTTTAATTACCAACCGATTATTACAAAACTTTTGAAAATGAGCTCCAACTGACCAGCTTAATCGTATGCAATAAACGTTTTGCCTGAATTGAAAGTTCTGCACAGAGAAACGGAGGGCCTGACAAGCACAGCTGTCTAGTCCTTCGGATGGGACGAAAAACCAAGGTCCCGTGTACACATTGGAGTGCACGTAAAATATCCCTAAGCAGTTGGAATTCGATACTGTTGAATAAGCTCTATACGATGACTAAATGCGTAGATTGTAGTCACCCACACTTCATGTTTCGCTCAACAATTAAAGGGTGCCGTTTTCAATGTTCGATCCTTTTGTTCTTCTACTCCTGATATGTTGGACTGTTGATCGATGGTTTCATATAAAAGACTACCAATAAGATTCTTTGTAGAAGAAGTTCCCAAAAAATAGTATGTTGACTTTACGAGAAAGACCTCTAAACATGCTCCAAATTGTAAAAATACGACTTTTTGGATTTTCAATCTCTTTTTTTTCGGCTATCCCTGATATTTAAAAAAAATGATACAATCATTTCACACAACAGGCTACCTATTAGACTCTCTATTGACAAAAGTTTCACCGCCCTCCCTTCATTATAACCGAAGTTATCGTGCCCTAAAGAATCAACAAATCAGCATGCTTATCTCTGCTTACCCTCAGCAGAAAATGCTCATCTTTGAAGTCAATCATAACATTGACCTAGTAAATGTCTACACCAAGTTTGAATATTCTAGTTTAATTAGAAGGACAGTCATTGTGTTCCGAATTCCGGGCCTTTCAAATTTTTTCTATTTTTCATTTTCAATTCAAAATTGTGACCATCACATGACCGAAATCAAAATTCTGATCCGATAGATTTTTAGGCATTCCTTCAAGGATTCCGAAAATATAACTCCCGAGTCTGTAAGTAAAATAGCAAAAAAGCCTTTTTGAGTTTTCACGTTTAAAGATGGTGGCACTTCCGGTTCGATCGACAAACTCCATATTTTGTGTACGAATCAGTAATTCCTTGTCTAGTATCGAAAAAAAAAATTAGGTCATTCTGACCTATATTTCGACGATTTTTTTGAAAACTTTGATCCTTAATTTCACCAAGGGGAGATAATTTAGAAAATTTCTAATTATATTTTTGAAGTCATATCGGTAAGATCTACTTGTATACTAAATTTCATGAAAATCGTACAACTATTAAAGAAGTTGTCAAATTGGTCTAAACTTCCGGTTCGAAATCACAGCGACGAATTTTCGAAATTCGAAAATGTGAAACTGCAGATGAAAATGATTTTTTTCAAGGTATTCAAAGAAAAAAGAATTAGTAAAATCGGTCAAAAAATAACTAAGTTACGACTATGCATTGTCAGTTTTTTCGTTCGTAAAATTCGGTGATTTCGGATTCGTAAAACGTTTTGAAAATATATTTAAACAACGTTCGCACCCCATTTTTGGGGGGGTAGGTCAAAGTTTTAGAAAGATCCCATGGTCGATTCTGAGAAATCCGATTTGCAGAAAATACACAAAAAAAAAATAATAATAATCTTAACAGAAACAATAAGCTTTCATATGTAATATGAAAGCTTAACTAGATCTGCTACTGTCGCATGCAGATATGAAAGCTTTCATATTCATCGTCACGTGTCATCGATTATATCAAGTATCTCAAATAAAAGGATAAGAATAACAAACTATCAAAATTGGTCAAAAACTCGCGAAGTTACAAGTCTAAATATAGTATGAAACATTGAGTAATCTGAAAACTAAAGGGAAATAACTGATACTTGTGTTGCTGTAATCGGGATGACTTCCGATTTCAAAACTTTCAGAAAAATGAAATGAAAATGGTAAGAAAACATCGAAAAATTAAATGAGATAACTTTGAACAAAATTAATACTTTTTGAATCAGGTTGAACTCAACTGTTTGAATATGTACGTTAAATATGTAGATTTGGAAAATTATAAAGACATAATATCAAAATCGGTCAAAAACTCACAAAGTTACAAATTTAAATGTAGTGAGAAACATTGCACCCGGGCAAAAAAATAATCTTTAAACTAAAGGGAAATAACTGAAACTTGTATAGCTGTAATCGGGCTTCCAAGATATGTTATATAATTATGGTTTCCAATATGTTTGGTTATAAGTAGGAAATCGTGACGACTTCTTAAGCATGTTTTAAACAAAGGGTCATAGACTGCAATATACAAGAATGGCACTCTGCAATAAAAAAAAAAAACTGGCCAGAGATTTCTATGCAGAAATTAAAAGATAGGCTGGCACTGCCAGGCAGGATACGCCCACATTTTCGAGAGATGGATAGAGAACAAACAATACGGAAAGTGATTTTTCCTACATCATTAAGTCCTGTATTTCATACTGTATTGGGAGCAGCCATTTTGTTGGTCAGTTCCAGTCTGATATTCATGAAATTCGAAGTCGAAAATGATTATGGTGTGACGGTACACAACCTAGAAATGTGACTTTTCGTCAAAATCGGATAAGAATTGTGACCTGTACAGAGTCAACAACCATGATATACCATATCTTTACACTATTCGCGTACAAACGGCGACCATTTCTTCCGGCAATTTTGGTACCATTTTCACGAAATTCGAATAATTCAGGAAGTTACGATCCGATATGCGCAAATACCGAAAGGAACCAAGATCTTTGGGTTATAACCATGCATTTCAAGTTTCATCAAAATCGAATTAAAATTGTGACCTTTACAGGGTCCACAACCTTGATATACCATTTTTTAACAGTATTCACGTACAAACGGTGGCCATTTTGTATGGCAATTTTGGTCTGATTTTCCCGAAATTCGAACTCAACCTTCCTTACGGTGTAACGGTAATATAATCAAACGTTTTTTTAAATCGGATAATAATTGTGACCTCCAAGCTAAAAAAAAAGGCGATTTTGCGTATAATCAGGGGCCATAATTCAGGAAGTTACGATCCGATATGCGCAAATATCGAAAGGAAGCAAGATCTTTGGGTTATAACCATGAATTTCAAGTTTCATCAAAATCGAATCAAAATTGTGACCTCCACAGGGTCCACAACCTTGATATACCATTTTTTAACAGTATTCGCGTACTAACGGCGGCCATTTTGTATGGCAATTTTCGTCCGATTTTCCCGAAATTCGAACTCAACCTTCCTTAGGGTGTAACGGTGATATAATCAAACGGTTTTTTAAATCGAATAATAATTGTGACCTCCAGAGGGACCACAAGCTAAAAAGGGTGATTTTTCGGACAATCAGGGGCCATAATTCAGGAAATTACATTCCGATAGCCGCAAATATCGACAGGAACCAAGATCTTTGGGTTACAAACATGCATGTCAAGTTTCATCAAAATCGGTTCAAAATTGTGACCTCTATAGGGTCCACAAGCTAAAAACGTGATTTTTCGTACAATCAGGGGCCATAATCCATGAAGTTTTGATCCGATACATGCCAATATCGAAAGGAACCGAGATCTTTTGGGGATAAACCTATATTTCAAGTTTCGTCAAAATCGGATAAGAATTGTGACCTGTAGAGAGTCCACAAACAAATTGTGGACGGACGGACGGACGTCCGGACGGACAGGGGCGACGACATAATACGTCTACATGAAAATGTGGGCGTATAATAATTGCTAGAACCAGAAAAATATTTATCCACTATAATAAATAAGCAACATAGAGAAAATGAAATGAAATTGAATGGGGTTTAACGTCCTACTGTTCTGCTCCTACAATGGGCTAATGAAGACGGGCATACGCCATAAAGTGTGCAATGAGGGAAATTTTACCCGGGCAGCGGCGTTACGGCCTACGAGGTTGGTAAGGCGACCATACTCCTTGTCACGTACAACCAAGAAATCGAAACAAGGCCAGTTGACTCAATGACAGACGTTATGATACAGAGCGCATGTGCTAACCATTCAGCCACGCAACCTCCCTAAAATCGGCAAATTGCTGACCTACAGCGAGAAACATTTCAACCGGGCCAAATTTTCTATTTTAACAGTTTAATTTGCACGGTACCTTTAGTTATCAACCGAATATTACAAAACTTTTAAAAATAAGCTCCCCCTGACCAGCTTAATCGTTCGCAATAAACGTTTGCCCCTTAAAATCGACAAATTGCTGAATTTAAAGTGAGAAACATTACAACCGGGCCAAATTTTCTGTTTTATCACTTTAACAGTACCTTTGATTACCAACCGATTATTACAAAACTTTAAAAAGAGAAAGAGAGAACCGCGGCCTAACGTCCATTCGACACAAACTAGGTCATTTCGGGACTAACATATGTTTTTTAATTTTATTTAAAAACTCCCCTTGCACGTACTGGTCTTTAGCCGTTGGGAAGAAACCGAAGAACACGGAGAAAACCCACGAGGTTGGACATCATACACCATGTCACGTGCAACCTGGAGATCCAAACGACGCCCGTTGACTCAATGACAAAGGTTACGATACAGCGAGCACATGCTAACCATTCAGCCATCCAGCCTCTCTGAATTCGGAAAATTGCTGACTTATAGCAAGAAACATTTCAACCGGGCGAAATTTTCTGTTTTAACAGTTTAATGTGCACGGTACTTTAATTACCAACCGATTATTACAAAACTTTTGAAAATAAGCTCCAACTGACCAGCTTAATCGTATGCAATAAACGTTTTGCCTGAATTGAAAGTTCTGCACAGAGAAAGTTCATCTCGATTTCCCGGCGTGGTTCCCTTGTCAGTAAGGCAGAACGGAGGGCCTGACAAGCACAGCTGTCTAGTCCTTCGGATGGGACGAAAAACCAAGGTCCCGTGTACACATTGGAGTGCACGTAAAATATCCCTAAGCAGTTGGAATTCGATACTGTTGAATAAGCTCTATACGATGACTAAATGCGTAGATTGTAGTCACCCACACTTCATGTTTCGCTCAACAATGAAAGGATGCCGTTTTCAATGTTCGATCCTTTTGTTCTTCTACTCCTGATATGTTGGACTGTTGATCGATGGTTTCATATAAAAGACTACCAATAAGACTCTTTGTAGAAGAAGTTCCCAAAAAATAGTATGTTGACTTTACGAGAAAGACCTCTAAACATGCTCCAAATTGTAAAAATACGACTTTTTGGATTTTCAATCTCTTTTTTTCGGCTATCCCTGATATTTAAAAAAAATGATACAATCATTTCACACAACAGGCTACCCATTAGACTCTCTATTGACAAAAGTTTCACCGCCCTCCCTTCATTATAACCGAAGTTATCGTGCCCTAAAGAATCAACAAATCAGCATGCTTATCTCTGCTCACCCTAAGCAGAAAATGCTCATCTTTGAACTCAATCATAACATTGACCTAGTGAACGTCTACACCAAGTTTGAACATTCTAGCTTAATTAGAAGGAGAGTTATTGTGTTCCGAAGTCCGGGCATTTCAAATTGCTTCTATTTTTCATTTTCAATTCAAAATTGTGACCATCACATGACCGAAATCAAAATTCTGATCCGATAGATTTTTAGGCATTCCTTCAAGGATTCCGAAAATATAACTCCCGAGTCTGTAAGTAAAATAGCAAAAAAGCCTTTTTGATTTTTCACGTTTAAAGATGGTGGCACTTCCGGTTCGATCGACAAACTCCATATTTTGTGTACGAATCAGCAATTCCTTGTCTAGTATCGAAAAAAAAAAATTAGGTCATTCTGACCTATATTTCGACGATTTTTTTGAAAACTTTGATCCTTAATTTCACCAATGGGAGATAATTTAGAAAATTTCTAATTATATTTTTGAAGTCACATCGGTAAGATCTACTTGTATACTAAATTTCAAGAAAATCGTACAACTATTAAAGAAGTTGTCAAATTGGTCTAAACTTCCGGTTCGAAATCACAGCGACGAATTTTCGAAAATTCGAAAATGTGAAACTGCAGATGAAAATGATTTTTTTCAAGGTATTCAAAGAAAAAAGAATTAGTAAAATCGGTCAAAAAATAACAAAGTTACGACTATGCATTGTCAATTTTTTCGTTCGTAAAATTCGGTGATTTCGGATTCGTAAAATGTTTTGAAAATATATTTAAACAACGTTCGCACCCCATTTTTGGGGGGGTAGGTCAAAGTTTTAGAAAGATCCCATGGTTAGATTCTGAGAAATCCGATTTGCAGAAAATACACAAAAAAAAAAATAATAATAATCTTAACAGAAACAATAAGCTTTCATATGTAATATGAAAGCTTAATAATAATCTTAACAAAAACAATAAGCTTTCATATGTAATATGAAAGCTTAATAATCTTAACAAAAACAATAAGCTTTCATATGTAATATGAAAGCTTAATAATAATTTTAACAAAAACAATAGTGTTTCACACAAGCTACGCAGTGTGAAACCCTAATAATAATTTTAACAAAAACAATAGTGTTTCACACAAGCTTCGCAGTGTGAAACCCTAAAAATGAATTGATATTGCAGGATTTGGTTGATTCTGTGTCCATTTTATTTGATGTGAGCAATATTTATTTGGAAACCTGTTTAGTGGTTTCGTTGGTACCGGAAGTGGCATATGTTCAAAGGTAACGTGGCGCTAGTGAAACCCGTCATTCCTGCATGCAGGTCTAGTTAGCCTTTCAGACTTTCGTCTGAAAGCCTATTGAGATTACTAAAATTATTATTATTTACCGCGGGAGCCTAGATCTCCATGATGGCAACAGATATCGATCTGGAATTAGATTTTCTATCGGGAAACCATGTGGTGGCTACTTGATAAAATATTTTTGAAATTTCTGCGCATACCGGAAGTGACCGAACTTTGTACGTTGTCTAAAAATTGAAAATCGGCCATAGTTTCGTCAATTCTTTATCCATTTTCAAACAAATTACATTTTTGGAATCCCTGAATCTTTTCTGAAACAATGGCTATCTCACATTTTTCAATTTCGAACATTCGTCTATTACTTTTATCGTTCGAAAATTGAAAACATGTTGTTTACGAGACATTTTTTGTTATTTTTCAAAATTTTCAAATTTAACCTACATTTTTGGATACCTGAAGTCCATCCGATTCCAGTAATATAAGTTTCATTCAGAGTTATCACCCTTTATTTTTCGATTTTTTTCGAATTTTCTTCCCATTTTGTGAGCTCGGGTTTCGTTTTATGGCAGAATTGACGTTTCTGAAACTTCTGGAACATGAAATTATAGTCCAATACCAACGAATAAAGCAATTTCGACAAGAATCCTTCAACCGGAAGTGGTCGAAATAATGTGCAATATTTTGAAAAAAATGCAAAAAATGGATATTTTGGGGAAAAATGCGATTTCTCCGCCCGATATCAATGGATTAAAGAAATTAGGGTACCATTGGACTGCACTAGGATTGTACTATCGTACGATACCCAATTCATACGGATACTATGACCAGGAAGCAAATTATGGCACGCTGAAAATCAAGTATTTTCTGATTTTTAGCATTTTTTTACGCCTGTATCTCGAAAACTACTACAGGGATTTTTATGAAACTTTCTCTATCGAGAGACCCCGTGGTGGTCTTGCGTACGAAACATTCAATTACCACTTTGAAATATCTGGAATAGGTGAAATAACGGACTGAAAATCGACAAAAGTCGAAAAATCGTGAAATTTTGGAAAATGCTCTACTATTTTTTTATTTTAAGAGATTTTCAAAAAAAGGTTGTATATTCAGATAGCTGACCTAATTACGATTCTAACAAAGTATAATATGTATGTGGTTATTGAAATTTAATTTTCGATATTTTAAATTTTTTGCATTTTTGGCACTTTTGAACAAAGGATTTCCCAGCGGCATTTTATCTGATCAGACAATGTAATATATCATTACAGAGCCCTGTGACTATTTTAGTGCCCAAACCGGCTATTAAAACTATTCCGACAATAATAACCATACCGGAAGTATTCGAAAAATAAAAAAAAGGTTAAAAATATTGTCGCACTTGCGAAAAAACTTGATTGCTCCCTTAGGTAATAGCGGACCAAAAGAACTAAAGTGTTGTTGGATAGCCCTATTTATTGACCATCATATGGTATCTAAATAATACGATTTCAATGGTAAGGAAATAAATTATTGTATGTCAAAAAGTATTTTCCGCTTTTTTAACATTCCGAGACGCCCTTTTTCTTCCAAAACAAATATTATTTTTTTGAAAAATTATATGACTCAAAGAGTGTATCCTTTCAAGGCGCAAAAAATGGCGGAAGCAGTTTTTTAAATTTCTATTTCATTTTCTAGCAAATTGGATTAAGAGGTGAAAAAAGGCGTAAAATTGACCTATTTACAACCCATTCAGGCTTTTCAGATTTTAAAATATTTTTACATTACTCTTATAGACTTGTAGCTATAATCAATACGAAGAGAATGTATGTGAAAATTAGTTTGTAATATAAGCAGTTGCCAAGAAATGGACAGTTCTGCATAAGTCACTGTTTTCTTTATTTTGCGTGTAATAAAGTCAATTATTATTGGATTTTTATAAAAGTGACATCATTTGATTCAAAAAGCACGTAGCGTCATATCAAGTTGATTACATTTTAAAATTGACACCGGGAGTGACGTCATTTTGTCAAAAACTGCATTTTAAGCTTTTTAAATCAATTATTTATTCAACCAAGAATTACTTAATATGTATTAATAATTTTAACTTTTGGTTTAAATTCACATATAAACACAACTCATATGGTCATATAGATATCATAAACTTGTTTCTAACTTGTTCGGTTGCCGAGAAATAGATGGTTTTCTACAGGTCAATTTTGAAGGATTTGGGGCCATAAAAGTGTCAATTATTATTCGATTTTCATAAACGTTACACCATGTTATACCTTATGCCATTTGGGATTTCATACAAGTAATGTAAGATTTTCATTATCACCGGAAGTAACGTCATTTTGGCAAAAACTGTATTTTTAGCCTTCAAAACAGATATTTTATTCAAATGAGTCTCTTTTGAAATCTTTTACAAATTATGGTATTTGATGCCAACCAACAAATAGAATGAACCCATACGATCATACAGATACCACAAAATGGTTTCTAACTTGTACGGTTGCAGAGAAATAGCCGATTTTCTACAAGTCACTTTTCAAGTTTTTTGGTCTTTAAAAGTGGCAATTATTATTCAATTTACATAAAATTTTCACTGTCGTATGCCATTTCATAAGACTAATTGAACATTTTCATTAACACCGAGAGTAATTTAATTTTGTCAAGATCACAAGTAACAAATGTATGAAATGAATTGATATTGCTGGATTTGGTTGATTCTGCGTCCATTTTATTTGTGTGCAATGTTAATTTGGAAACCTGTTTAGTGGTTTCGTTGGTACCAGAAGCGATATATGTTCAAGGGTAACTTGGCACCGGAAGTGACATGTTTAAGGTTAACGTGGCACCAGTGAAACCCTTCATTCCTGCATGCAGGTCTTGTTATTATTATTATTTACCGCTGGAGCCTCGAACTCCATGATGGAAACAGATATCGACTTGGAATTAGATTTTCTATCGGGAAACCATGTGGTGGCTACTTGATAAAATATTTTTGAAATTTCTGCGCATACCGGAAGTGACCGAACTTTGTACGTTATCTAAAAATTGAAAATCGGCCATAGTTTCGTCAATTCCGTATCCATTTTCAAACAAATTACATTTTCGGAATCCCTGAATCTTTTCTGAGACAATGGCTATCTCACATTTTTCAATTTCGAACATTCGTCTATTACTTTTATCGTTCGAAAATTGAAAACATGTTGTTTACGAGACAATTTTTGTTATTTTTCAAAATTTTCAAATTTGACCTACATTTTGGGATACCTGAAGTCCATCCGATTCCAGTAATATAAGTTTCATTCAGAGTTATCACCCTTTATTTTTCGATTTTTTTCGAATTTTTTTCCCATTTTGTGAGCTCGGGTTTCGTTTTATAGCAGAATTGACGTTTCTGAAACTTGTGGAACATGAAGTTATAGTCCAATACCAACGAATAAAGTAATTTCGACAAGAATCCTTCAACCGGAAGTGGTCGAAATAATGTGCAATATATTGAAAAAAATGGAAAAAATGGATATTTTGGGGAAAAACGCGATTTCTCCGCCCGATATCAATGGATTAAAGAAATTAGGGTACCATTGGACTGCACTAGGATTGTACTATGGTACGATACCCAATTCATACGGATACTATGACCAGGAAGCAAAATATGGCACGCTGAAAATCAAGTATTTTCTGATTTTTACCATTTTTGTTCGCCTGTATCTCGAAAACTACTACAGCGATTTTTATGAAAATTTCTTTATTTCTTTATCGAGAGACCTTGTGTTAGTCTTGTGTACGAAACATTCCATTACGACTTTGAAATATCTGGAATAGGTGAAATAACGGACTGAAAATCGAAAAAAGTCGAAAAATCGTGAAATTTTGGAAAATGCTCTACTATTTTTTTATTTTAAGAGATTTTCAAAAAAAGGTTGTATATTCAGATAGCTGACCTAATTAGGATTCTAACGATGTATAATATGTATGTGGTTATTGAAATTTAATTTTTGATATTTTAATTTTTTTGCATTTTTGAACATAGGATTTCTCAGGGGCATTTTATCTGATCAGATAATGTAATATATCATTACAGAGCTCTGCGACTATTTTAGTGCCCAAACCGGCTATTAAAACTATTCCGACAATAATAACCATACCGGAAGTATTCGAAAAATAAAAAAAAGGTTAAAAATATTGTCGCACTTGCGAAAAAACTTGATTGCTCCCTTAGGTAATAGCGGACCAAAAGAACAAAAGTGTCGTTGGATAGCCCTATTAATGGACCATCATATGGTATCTAAATAATACGATTTCGATGGTAAGGAAATAAATTATTGTATGCCAAAAATCTAGTATTTTCCGATTTTTTAACATTCTGAGACGCCCTTTTCTCGAAAACAACGCCGCAGATTTTTCTGAAACTTTTCTTACTCATAGTCCTATCGATTGTCTATATAGTGAATCCAAAATGAAAAGCATTGAAATAATATAGGTGGTCCAAAAATGGCATCAAACTTTGAAAAAAATTGAAAAATCGTTAAATTTTTGTAAACGCTCTTTAATTTATCTTTTTTTCCAAAACTACTCAATGGATGTTTCTGACACTTCTGGTACAGAAAGTTAAGTATCCAAAGAACTTCGTAAAGCTATCACGACAACGATCGTAAAACCGGAAGTAGTCGAAAAAATGTCCTATATTTTGAAAAAAAAATTTTTTTTTACGAAAACCTTTTTTATTTATGAATATTTTTTGATGATATTTTACACAGGGTTAAAATATCATCCTACTTGAGCAGAAATGGGAAAAAAATTGTCTCGGTAATCGGTAATTTGCGTTAGCCGCCATTAGCTAATTTAGTTTTTCGTACCCAGAAAAATTATTTATTGTTCGATTTGTATAAAACAAAGTTCATATGCTCCGTGGTCCCAATTGTAATTTTTTTTGTTACGTTGAAATTTTTCTGTCGGCAACGGAAGTGACGTAATATTAACAAAAACTACAATTTTGACAGTTCGGTACCACTTTTTGAAAGCAAATATTAATTTGTTTCAAAACTGATATAACTAAAAGGATGCACCCTGCAAAGGTGCACAAAATCCTTAGCTCAGATTTTTTAATTTCGATTTCATTTCGAGAAATTTCGTTTAAAATGTAAAATAAAGTGTAAAATTCTGTTGTTAATGCCAATTTGGACTAGGTCCAGCCAATATTACAATTTCACTGTGACCGGAAATGACGTCATTTGGGCAAAAACTGTATTTTTAACCTAAAAAAAAAAATATTTTATTCAAATGAGTCTGCCTTATATTATTTTTTAAATTATGATATTTGATTCCCATCAAAGAATAGAATGAAGCCATACGACCATACAGATACCACAAAATGGTTTCTAACTTCTACGGTTACAGAGAAATAGGCGATCTTCGATAAGTCACTTTTCAAGGTTTTTGGTCTATAAAAGTGTCAATTATTATTCGATTTTTATAATCTTTTTACCATTTGATGCCTTATGCCATTTATGAACGAAATTAACATTTTCAATATCACCGGAAGTAATGTAATTTTTGCAAAAAACGCATTTTTGGCCTTCAAAACAAACATTTTTTTGAAGTGATTTATGTTTATTATTCGTTTAACTTTATAACGTCTGACTCTAATGGGCAGTAAGATTGAATTAATACCATCATATTGATATCAAGAGAAGGCTTCTAGCATGTTCCCTTGTCGAAAAATAGCCAATTTTCCCAGGGTCACTTTTAAGTTTTTTACTTTCTTAATTTCAGTTTATGGGTTATAGGTTAATTATTTATTGCCCGATATGTATAAAACAAAGTTTGTATTTTGTATGTTGCGAATTTTCGACTAATTTTTCACCTATAAAAATTTCTTTCGGCACCGGAAGTGACGTAATTTTGGCATAATTAGGGTTTCACACTGCGAAGGTTGTGTGAAACACTATTGTTTTTGTTAAAATTATTATTCTTCTTATTATTATTCTTCTTTTGTTTTGAGTAGATCTCAGCAACTGCTTGTCGCATCGTTACGATTTCTTCGGTTTCATAGGGAAAGTGGGTGTGACTTAGAGGATAAAGCTATTTTGAACGTTCTGCGACAATGCGAAATGCCCGAAATCAAGGAAGTTATCGTATTTAAAAATATTGCAGTAATTTTAACAATAATCATTGGATTTTAACTTTCGATACATTTTGCATAGCCGGAGACCTGGCACATAGCTACGCTACTTTCGATTTTTGATTTTTGGAAAATCTTTAAAAGTAACGTAAATCTAACAATCCATGTTTACTAGGTAGTAATTGTGACCTCCAGAGGGACCACAAGCTAAAAACGGTGATTTTTCGGACAATCAGGGGTCATAATTTAAGAAGTTACGATCCGATATGAACTAATATCGAAAGGAACCAAGATCTTCGAGTTATATATAAACATATATGCATTTCTAGTTCATCAAAATTGGTTCAAAATTGTGACCTCTACAGTGTTCACAAGCTTAAAAAGTTATTTTTCATAAAATGTAGGCGTGTAAAAATAAAACTGGCTGCCATTAGTTAAGACAAAACGAGAAGAATAGAAAAATCCTGTGCATTCCCCTGTTTTTATTCATCCTGCTCTTAATAAAAAATCATTGTAATGCACGGACTTTGTCTAATTTGTTCGTTATCTTTTATCTTCTGACAGTCAATTCATTTTGTGAATTGACAGATATCCTCTCACCGGCTAATATAATAACTTTTGATCAACGGAATTCGACCGTGTGTCCTATTATAAACTGAAGAGCTAAACAAACCTGCGCCATAAGCATACTGGTTGGATGGAATGCGCACAATATAAATATTCATTATTATTAAGCTTTCATATTACATATGAAAGCTTATTGTTTTTGTTAAGATTATTATTATTAAGCTTTCATATTACATATGAAAGCTTATTGTTTCTGTTAAGATTATTATTGTTATTTTTTTTTTTGTGTTTTGTCCACAAATCGGATTTCTCAGAATCTAACGATAGGATCGTTCTGAAACTTTTACCTATCCCCCCAAAAATGGGTGGTGGCTGTTGATTAAATATATTTTCAAAACGTTTTACGAATCCGAAATCACCGAGTTTTAGGAACGAAAAAACTGACAATGCATATTCGTAAATTTGTTATTTTTTTTACCGATTTTACTAATTCTTTTTTCTTTGAATATCTTGAAGAAAATCATTTTCATCTGCAGTTTCACATTTTCGAATTTCGAAAATTCGTCGCTGTGATTTCGAACCGGATGTTTAGACCAATTTGACAACTTCTTTAAAAGTTCTACGATTTTCATGAAATTTAGTATATAAGTAGACCTTACCGATGTGACTTCAAAAATATAATTATAAATTTTCTAAATTATCTCCCCTTGACGAAATTAAGGATCAAAGTTTTCAAAAAAATCGTCGAAATATAGGTCAGAATGACCTAATTTTTTTTTTTGATACTAGACAATAAATATCTGATTCGTACACAAAATATGGGGTTTCTCGATCGAACCGGAAGTGCCACCATCTTTAAACGTGAAAAATCAAAAAGGCTTTTTTGCTATTTTACTTACAGACTCGTGAGTTATATTTTCAGAATCCTTGAAGGAATGCCTAAAAATCTATCGGATCCGAATTTTGATTTAGGTCACGTGATGGTCACCATTTTGAATTGAAAATGAAAAATAGAAGCAATTTGAAGGGCCGGGACTTTGGAACACAATAACTCTCCTTCTAATTAAGCTAGAATGTTCAAACTTGGTGTAGACGTTCACTAGGTCAATGTCATGATTGAGTTCAAAGATGAGCATTTTCTGCTTAGGGTAAGCAGAGATAAGCATGCTGATTTGTTGATTCTTTAGGGCACGATAACTTCGGTTATAATGAAGGCCGATGAAACTTTTGTCAATAGAGAGTCTAATAGCTAGCCTGTTGTTTGAAATCATTGTATCATTTTTTTTAAATATCAGAGATAGCCAAAAAAAAGAGATTGAAAATCCAAAAAGTCGTATTTTTACAATTTGGAGCATGTTTAGAGGTCTTTCTCGTAAAGTCAACATAATATTTTTTTGGAACTTCTTCTACAAAGAGTCTTATTGGTAGTTTTTTATATGAAACCATCGATCAACAGTCCAACATATCAAGAGTAGAAGAACAAAAGGATCGAAAATTGAAAACGGCACCCTTTCATTGTTAAGCGAAACATGCAGTGTGGGTGACTACAATCTACACATTTAGTCATCGTATAGAGCTTATTCAACAGTATCGAATTCCAACTGCTTAGGGATATTTTACGTGCACTCCAATGTGTACACGGGACCTTGGTTTTTCATCCCATCCGAACGACTAGACAGCTGTGCTTGTCAGGCCCTCCGTTCTGCCTCACTGACAACGGGGAACCACGCCGGGAAATCAAGATGAACTTTCTCCGTGCAGAACTTTCAATTCAGGCAAAACGTTTATTGCATACGATTAAGCTGGTCAGTTGGAGCTTATTTTCAAAAGTTTTGTAATAATCGGTTGGTAATTAAAGTACCGTGCACATTAAACTGTTAAAACAGAAAAAGTCAGCAATTTTCCGAATTCAGGGAGGCTGAATGGCTGAATGGTTAGCATGTGCGCGCTGTATCGTAACGTCTGTCATTGAGTCAACGAGTGTCGTTTCGATCTCCAGGTTGCACGTGACATGAAGTATGATGTCCAACCTTGTGGGTTTTCTCCGTGTCCTTCGGTTTCCTCCCAACGGATAAAGACCAGTAAGCGCAAGGGGAGTTTTTAAATAAAATTAAAAAACATATGTTAGTCACGAAATGACCTAGTTTGTGTCGAATGGACATTAGGCCGCATTTCTCTCTTTCTCTTTTATTTTTAAAGTTTTGTAATAATCGGTTGGTAATCAAAGGTACTGTAAAAGTGATAAAATAGAAAATTTCGCCCGGTTGTAATGTTTCTCACTTTAAAGTCAGCAATTTGCCGATTTTAAGGGGCAAACGTTTATTGCGAACGCTTAAGCTGGTCAGGGGGAGCTTATTTTTAAAAGTTTTGTAATATTCGGTTGATAACTAAAGGTACCGTTCAAATTAAACTGTTAAAATAGAAAATTTGGCCCGGTTGAAATGTTTCTCGCTGTAGGTCAGCAATTTGCCGATATTAGGGAGGTTGCGTGGCTGAATAGTTAGCACGTGCTCTCTGTATCCTAACGTCTGTCATTGAGTCAACTGGCGTTGTTTCGATTTCTTGGTTGTACGTGACAAGGAGTATAGTCGCCTGTCAAACCTCGTAGGCCGTAACGACGCTGCCCGGCTAAAATTTCCCTCATTGCACACTATATGGCATATGCCCGTCTTCATTAGCCCATTTTAGGAGCAGAACAGTAGGACGTTAAACCCCATTCAATCTCATTTCATTTTCTCTATGTTGCTTATTTATTATAGTGAATAAATATTTTTCTGGTTCTAGCAATTGCTTTGGCCAGTTTTTTTTATTGCAGAGTGCCATTCTTGTATAATTCAGTCTATGATCCTTTGTTTAAAACATGCTTAAGAAGTCGTCACGATTTCCTACTTATAACCAAACATATTGGAAATATTAGTCTGGCATTATTAAATCCTAATTTTATTGGTCTTATTTAAAATTAAACTTTCATTTAACTATGAACAACCCTTAACGTGTCTCTTTAAAACTATTAAGTACTCTAAAACAGTAGCTCAAACCTTTGACCTAAACTCATTAATTTACCATTTTGTTGTGAGCGACTTCTTATTCTTCCTATATGACATATTGCACGTGTCTGATTTCAAAGGGGGGGTTGGGTGGCTGAATGGTTAGCACGCGCGCCTGTCATTGAGTTAACTAGCGTGTTTTCGAATGCCCGGCTGTACGTGACAAGGAGTAAGGTCGCCTGTCCAACCTGCCATTTTTAATTTTTTTTCCCGCCATTTTCATTTCATTTTCTCATCCGTCTCATTACAGTAATACAAGTTTCAGTTATTTCCCTTTAGTTTTCAGATTATTGTTATGCCTGGGTGCAATGTTTCATACTATATTTAGACTTGTAACTTCGCGAGATTTTGACCAATTTTGATAATTTTTTCTTCTTATCTTTTTATTTAGGATACTTGATACAACCAATGACACGTGACGATGAATATGAAAGCTTTCATATCTGCATGGGACAGTAGCAGATCTAGTTATTATTTTTTTTTTTTTTTTTTTGTGTCATTTCTGCAAATCGGATTTCTCAGAATCTAACCATGGGGTCTTTCTGAAACTTTGACCAACCCCCCAAAACTGGGTGGCAGTTTTTGATTAAATATATTTTCAAAACGTTTTACGAATTCGAAATCACAGAATTTTACGAACGAGTGAATTTGACCTGCATTACTGTAACTTTGTGACTATTTGACCTATTTTACTAATTCTTTTTTCTTTGAGTACCTTGACAAAAATCATTTTCAACTGCAGTTTCAGATTTTCGAATTTCGAAAATTCGTCGCTGTGATTTCGAACCGGAAGTTGAGACCAACTTGGCAACTTCTTTAATATTTCTACGATTTTCATGAAATTTAGTATGTAAGTAGATCTTACCCATGTGACTTCAAAAATATAAATAGAAATTTTCTAAATTATCTCCCCTTGGTGAAATTAAGGATCAAAGTTTTCAAAAAAATCGAAGAAATATAGGTCAGAATGACCTGATGGTTTTTTTTGGATACTAGATAAGTAAATACTGATTCGTACCCAAAATATTGAGTTTGTGGATTGAACCGGAAGTGCCGCCATCTTGAAACGTGAAAAATCACAAAGGCTTTTTTGCTATTTTACTTACAGACACGGGAGTTATATTTTCTGAATCCTTCAAGGATGGCCTAAAAAACGTTCGGAGTAGAATTTTGATTTAGGTCAATTGATGGTCGCCATTTTGAAGTGAAAGTGAAAAATAGAAGCAATTTGAAGGGCTGAGAATTTGGAACACAATAACTCTCCTTCTAATTGAGCTAGAATGTTTAAACTTGGTGTAGACGTTCACTAGGTCACTGTCTTGATTGAGTTCAAAGATGAGCATTTTCTGCCAAGGGTAAGCAGAGATAAGCAAGCTGATTTGTTGATTCTTTAGGGCACGATAACTTTGGTTATAATGAAGGGAGGGCGGTGAAACTCTTGTCAATCGAGAGTCTAATAGCTAACCTGTTGTGTGAAATCATTGTATCATTTTTTCTTAAATGTCCGGGGTAGCCGAAAAAAAGAGATTGAAAATCCAAAGAGTCGTATTTTTTACAATTTGGAGCATGTTTAAAGGTCTTTCTTGTAAAGTCAACATGTGTTTCCTGCAAATCGGATTTCTCAGAATCTAACCATAGGATGTTTCTGAAACTTTGACCTACCCACCCAAAAATGGGTGGTGAGTATTGATTAAATATATTTTCAAAACGTTTAAAGCATTCGAAATCACCGAATTTTACGAACGAGTGAATTTGACCTGCATTACTGTAACTCTGTGACTATTAGACCTATTTTACTAATTCTTTTTTCTTTGAGTACCCTGACAAAAATCATTTTCAACTGCAGTTTCAGATTTTCGAATTTCTAAAATTCGTCGCTGTGATTTCGAACCGGAAGTTGAGACCAACTTTACAACTTCTTTAATAGTTGTACGATTTTCATGAAATTTAGTATGTAAGTAGATCTTACCGATGCAACTTTAAAGCTGTCCTTAGAAATTTTCTAAATTATCTCCCCTTGGTGAAATTTGGGATCAAAGTTTTCAAAAAAAATCGAAGAAATATAGGTCAGAATGACCTGATTTTTTGGGGGGATACTAGATAAGTAAATACTGATTCGTACACAAAATATTGAGTTTGTGGATCGAACCGGAAGTACCGCCATCTTGAAACGTGAAAAATCACAAAGGCTTTTGCGATATTTTACTTACAGACCTGGGAGTTACATTTTCGGAATCCTTGAAGGAATGCCTAAAAATATATCGGATCAGAATTTTGATTTCGGTCACGTGATGGTCACCATTTTGAACTGAATATGAGAAAAGGTGAAAAATCGACATTAACGAGCACGTGAATGAAAGCAATAGGCCGTAGTTTGGAGAATATGTCTCCTATTTCCAAAATGAATACATTTCTGGATAGCCGGGATCAAGGTCGAAATATTGTTTTTTGAAAATGTCACATTTTCGAATTTTGTCTTTGATGTTTTTCGTGCCGATAAAGTTGTTTACGATTGAAAAATCATAAAAACTTCGCTATATTTTGACCGATTTTAATGATTTTTTTTTTGTTGATGAGATTATTTACATGACCCATGACATGTGACAGGAAGTGACTGTTAATATGAAAGCTTTAATATCTGCTTTGCAGATCTAGTTATTATTATTATTAGTATGTTGTATAGAAGGATAGCCCGTATTTGTCAAGTTTGACGTCACTTCCCGTTCATTCCAGTGTTTGTTACACATCACTAGTAGCAATTATCTTTGTGTTAAAATTATATTTTGGAATGTATTTCACCAGTTCTAATAATGACTGGCACCAATATTGTCCTTTAAATAAATACAAGTCAGATTTAATATTCTGGATAATCAGCAAGCTTGTTATGTTTGTTTACCAGATTATCAAAATTAACATTAAATGTGCTAAATACTTGTATTATGAACCACATCCGATTCTCACTAAGGTATGACTGTTATTATAGCCAATATCAAGATGATTGTCGAGTATTTTTTGTTACAGGCATATTTTTCTTTGATGGGAATCAACCGACATCCAGGCACGTTCTGGTAAGTGAGAGTGATCTCGCTCCTTTTACGTAAAAGCCTGGTGTAGTTGAACTTTCCACACATTTAGTTATTCTGTTAAATTTTGGTTGGTTAGACGTCATCATGACACCAATTATTTCTTGATCCGGAATGGGCTCCAAATCTTAAACAGATCAGTACAAAAAAATTTATATGTCTGCCAAGTTTCAGGCTATAACCACAATTTCAGCACATATCCACTGGACTATTAAAAGATAGAATATGTAACGATACTTACTTGCGACACATTACCTGAACCAGTGAACACAAAAGTTAATGGTCCTAATGATTTTGGAAGACGACCTAAAGCTATTTCATACCCAGCATCTCTTACAGCTTGTCTAGCCATTTCTGTATTTCTATAATTATGACTAGGTCCTATATGCTAAAAACAAAAAAAGAGACATGAACTAGGGAAATCACGTATAAAGATAGGTTGCCAGGCAACAAAACTATAGCTCGTCCGCACATTCAACAAGGGTTTCAATTTTTTCGGTTATGAAACAAAACTATAGCTAAATCGTCCGCACATTCAACAAGGGTTTCAATTTTTTCGGTTATGAAACATTTATAAGACACTAAAATCTGATTTAAAAATGTAAAAATTCATTAAGTGAGAGAGAGAGAAAAATGGGATTTAACGTCCAATCGACACAAACTAGGTCATTTTGAGACTAACATATGGTTTCATTTTATTTCAATAATTCGCGCGTAGGGGTCTTTAGCAGTGGGAGGAAGCTGGAGAGCCCGGAGGAAACCCACGAGGTTGAGAAGGCGCCCCTCCATGCCACATACGCTCACACCAGGGCTCGAAACCACAGCCGCAAGCCAGAGGTGACCAGCCAGCTAGAGGTCGAAGCGCGGCACTCTAGACCACGAGGCCATCCCCCCCCCCCCAACTCATTAAGTAATTATCAGAAAATCAATAGAATTTGTTGGGGTTTTATTATAAAGTTCTGTCCCACGCTAACAATTAGTATACCAAAGATTTAATATCATGGATTTAGCTGTTCAGTCATCAAAATTCATTGAAAATCAAAAGGCTTCTTAGTCTCGTGGGTTTAAACAAATTTAAAGTCAATCGGATATTAACTTTGGCCTCTAGAGCGTCAACAAGATTTTTCAAAGTGATCAAGGGCAATAACTAAAGCAGTAATTATCGGAAATCTTTGAAAATCAATAGGCTTCTTTGTCTCGTGGCCTTAAACACTTTGTATCAATTTAAAGTCAGTCGGATATTAAATTTGACCTCGAGATCGACAACAAGATTTTTCAAAGTGATCAAGGGCCATAACTCTGGCAGTAATTAAAAACGAGTACATATTTAAAGTCAATCGGATATTAACTTTGGCCTCTAGGGTGTCCCCAAGATTTTTCAAAGTGATCAAGGGCCATAACTCAAGCAGTAATTATCGAAAAAGTGATCAAGGACCATAACTCTGGCAGTTATTATTGGAAATCGCTGAAAATCAATAGACTTCCTAGTCTGATGACCTTTAAACACGGTGTATAAATTTAAAGTAGTCGGATATTAACTTTAGCCTTCAGATCGTCGAAACGATTTTTTTGAGTGATGAAGGGCCATAACTCTGGCACTAATTATCCGAAATCGCTTAAAATCAATAAGAATCTTCGTCACTGATTATCTGAAATCGCTGGAAATCAATAGGATTCTTCGTCTCATGACCTTAAACACTGTATAAATTTAAAGTCAATCAGATATTAACGTTTGCCTCTAGAGCGTCCACAAGATTTTTCAAAGTGATCAAGGGATATAACTCAAGCAGTAATTATCGGAAATCATTGAAAATCAATAGGATTCTTCCTCTCATGACCTTCAACACCGTGCTATCGTTTAGTTTAAGAAACACTGTTTAGTTTTGACATTGGTCATCCAGTTTATGACCATTTAGTTTCATAAACTAGACAACCGATGTCAAACTAAATGGTAGCACAAACTGGGCATTATTTGATGAATCTTGATGGTATTTAACACTTTCTGGACCGTATCTAGTAACTGATTATGTGATTAGATTATAGATGGTAAGCGCGGTTTGATTCCTTTTTTCATCAAATCTGAATGATACCCGGTCCCGAGCGTTAACTTTGGCCTCTAGACCGTCCACAAGATTTTTTTGAAGTGATCAAGGGCCATAACTATGGCAGTAATAATCGTAAATCATGAAAATCAATAGGCTTCTTCGTCTCATGGCCGTAAACATTGTGTATAAATTTAAAGTCAATTGGATATGTCCACAAGATTTTTTGAAGTGATCAAAGGCACTTATTATCTGAAATCTCTGAAAATAAATAAGCTTCTTGTCTCATGACCTTAAACACTGTGTATAAGTCTAAAGTCAATCAGATATTAACTTTGCTTTCCTTTGTCTCCTGACCTTAAACATTGTGTATAAATTTAAAGTCAATCAGATATTAACTTTAGCCTTTAGAGCTTGTGGATGCCGGACCGGTGGACAGAGTCGACGACTGTATACGACCATATTTCAATGTGGGCATATAAAAATGAAATCACATCCTATAGAATCTTTTGACCAGGAATAGAAAAAATTTTAAACAAATGACAGTGACCTGTTTGGCTCTTTTTGTTTATAACTATTAAGATCAGAATGTTGAAACAATATAGGTCAAGAAATTGCATGGATTTAACATTGAAGTCAATGGTGTCTAATAGAAACACAAAGTTTACTGCCCTGTGACATACCTCTCTTGATTTGTGTCCTCTTTAGCATCTGTCAATCTGATTAAAACACAGATTTATATTTCGTTTTGTTTTTTATACTTTCGATGGCCTCTACTATATGAAGATCTGAACAGGTCACGTCTGGGATCATACAAGCGGAGAGAGAGAGAAATGGGGTTTAACGTCCACTCAACACAAACTAGGTCATTTCGGGACTAACATATGGGTTTTTAAAATTTTATTTCAATAATTCGCTTGCGCGTAGGGGTCTTTAGCAGTGGGAGGAAACCGGAGTGCCCGGAGAAAACCCACGAGGCTGAGAAGGCGCCCCTATCTCCATGCCACATATGCTCACACCAGGGCTCGAAACCACAGCCGCAAGCCAGAGGTGGCCGGCCAGCTAGAGGTCGGAGCGCGGCACTCTAGTCCACTAGGCCATCCCAACCCCCCTCATACAAGCGGCTTTTGGTCCTATGAAATCAGACATTTGATTAACCAATCAGTGTAGACGTTTCTAGTGGAATATCCACAGTTTCGTGCATTGCACGGCAAGAACTCGCTGCAACAGAATGTTTCATTGGCTAATCCCTCTCACCAAGCAGAACGCGGGTTATATAACAACTCTTCTAGATCCTAGTGTAGTAAAGACAAGGAAAACGAAATTTTGAACTATAAAAAACGAAAGAAATAGGATCTGTGTTTTAATCAAATTGAGCATCTTTTTTTTTTATTTGATGATTTCACTTGAATTAAATAAACAGGTAAAATTTCAGTCAAACTTGCCAATCTGTTGCTTGGATATAAATATGATGTTTAAAAGTACAGCAATCCGGAAGTAATGAAGTGACAAACTCATCGATTTGAGATCACTATGTGTGATATGAAGACATTTGTTCATAAAGCTTACCATAAATGGAGTATGATGCCCAAGAGCTAAGAGACGTAGACCCATACCATGTAGAATGTTTATCATACCAGATACACCAGCATATTTACCAAATGCTACCACACGCTGGCCTTTATCATCTACCATCTTCTCATAATCAATTAGTCGTATATTCTATAATATATAAAACAATATAGCCATAAAATACAATAGTATCTTATAATTCAATTATTCCAGTTGACGCATCGATTTCTAATTTGGGGAAGTCCCATGTAAAGGTTTAAAATTATGTTATAAAAGATTATTTAGTGTCAAGTAATACTAATGGAATTTAACATATTGGTCACAATTTCTGGAAATCATAAAATCCTCCAAAACAGATCTATAATGACTGACTATTTGAATTGCAAAGTCAGCATTTGAGATGACTATAATCTAGATGATAGCTGGTGAGGACAAAGTAAAGTACTCAATGCTCAAACATCTGCCTAGAAATGCCAAAAGGATACTACTAAACTTCTTCAACACATCCTGGCTGACAGGAGAGGTACCTAAAGAATGGCGGAAAGCCAACTTCACAGGTTATTTTCATGAAAAATTGAGATGAACTCGGCGGTAAGCTTCAATGATTTGCAGGGCTCAAGCATGTAAATTTGAGAATCTCTCGTGATTTAAGACCTAAGGGGTACCATACATCTGGTCTTTGTAAAAGTAGATAGAAAAAGAATCGTTTAAGATGAACAAATGAAATTAGATGTTTACCTTATGTATAATAGCATCAAGTAATGGCATATTAGCTTCTTGAGCTTTGATAGTATGTGAGAAGAAAGCGTAAGATCTATCAGGCATCAGATCATCTATAGGTACTTGTTTTACACCAACTACTAAAGAAGCTTCACTCAAATTTTCCTGAATAATAGCGCCTCTATCAGCATATTCCTGAAATCAGTTTTATTCATAATAAATAATACACAAAATCAATATTATCAATAGTATTTTTTTTTTTGTTTACTGTACTTCCTAATACACATGAGGCTCAGTGCGGAGGGGGTGTCCATGAAATGGGTACGAAACCAGATCCAACTTTTCTAGAGTAAAATTTAGCGTAGAATACGATGCCGAGTGGTAATCAGTACGCCGTTGGGTTTGTTTTCAAGATATTTGGGGTCAACGGTCAAATGAGTTCATTTGCACTGAAAGTGAATGGGCAGTCATTCTTGTATCATGATAATATACTGAAAATAATCGAAAGTAATCACTCTTTCAATAAAGATAGGCTGCCAGGCAACGAAACATACGCCAACAGCAGCTAAATCGTCCGGACAGTCAACAAGAGTTGTTGCATATTAATTTTTTCGGTAATGTAACATTTATAATAGCCTACACCAAAATCTGATTAAGAATAACAACTCATTAAGTAATTATCAGAAAATTATTAGAATTTGTTTGGTTTTTATAAAGTTCTGCCCCGTGCTAACGTTTAGCGCCTAGAGCATTACAAGATTTTTCAAAGGGAGATAACTCTGGCAGTAATTATCGGAATTTGCTGAAAATCACTAGGTTTCTTCGTCTCATGACCTTAAACATCGTGTATAAATTTAAAGTCAATCGGATATTTACTTTGGCCTCTGGAGCGTCCACAAGAATTTATTTGACAGTTTTTTCGTATTTTTGAAACAGGTTTCGAAGTGTTTTGGTTCTGTTATGCAATATCTGGAGCGTCCACAAGATTTTATTTGACAGTTTTTTTCGTATTTTTGAAACAGGTTTAAAGTGTTTTGGTTCTGTTATGCAATATCTTTTTCGACATTTTAAAGTTAAAGTTCGGTGCTAAGACCACCTAAAGATAAATTTTAAATGTTCCTATTATTAAATATAACAGGTCTCGCTTTAGTTAATATATCACGCTGACATTTTTGCTTTAAATCTTCCTAGTGTTAAAACGAAAAATTTGACCTTTTGACCCCCGGCGTCACGAAGAACAAAGAAGGATTTAGCAAGTTTACATTTCTATTGAAAGAGTGATTACTTTCGATTATTTTCCGTATATTTTCAACATACAAGAATTGCTGCGCAATCACTTTCAGTGCAAATGAACTCATTTGACCTTTGACCCTGAATATCTCGAACTCGGCATCGTATTCTACGCAAAATTCTACTCTAGAATAGATGGGTCTGGTTTTGTGCCCATTTGATGGACACCTCCCCACACTGAGACTTCAGACTATAATATGATAAACCTCATCTCAACATCACTTAAACCAGCTTTGATGGAACAGCAAATGTATTTATATAATCAAACACCATTTTGAGATTACTTGACAAATACAAGTCTCTATACTTGTAACGTTAAGCTGTGTGTTTAACGTTACAATTGATATAGTCTAAGACTCTTTATGCAAGTTCAAATAGGTTCAACGCACAATTGTCAATACATATTGCCAGAATCATCACAAGAACAGCAAAACGTCAACATATAACATCTGTCCTAAATCGCGTCACTGGTTACCAATGGAGGCTCGTATAAACTTTAAAATCCTAACACTGGTCTACAAGTCGAAGCATGATTCAGCTCTATTATATGTCACAGATCGATCTTATGTAGCCATATGTACCAAACCGACCACTCCGTTCACAGAATAACCTATCACTTGTTGTACTTTCAACTAAATTAAAATCTTTTGGTGATAAAACCTTCAGTGTAAATAGTCCACGACTATGGAATGACTTACCTGACAAAATAAAGTGTTCACAAACAGTTGCCGAATTTCGATCTAGACTTAAGACAATATGATCACGATGTATTATCAACAGGAGCTATTAACTTACAGCTCTTAGAGCATGCTCATGGATGGATTAAGCGCTATATAAATGTACATTATCATTATTATTATATCAATACAGTTTGTATTGGAATAAGCAATTCTATCACAAATAGTAAAGAATGGACCACTAAAATATATCTGCATAGCGATGTTTCTTGTAATAACGTATCCCACAAGCCGCCATGACTCTGGCCAGTTGAAATTTCGCGTAGCAGTTGGGTTTCATCAAATCATATAATCATGCGATAAGGATTCCCCTTTATTTCAATGGGAATTGATTCATTATATGTTAAGCTATGTGCAGGACTGTATTGGGTGAGTTTATGTGTAAATTAAGGAAGGTAAATGCAAGTAACCTTTTTGTAGTCATTTGACTAAAAAAAAACTTGCACAAAGGAACTCTTTATAATGAGCCACCACTGCGGCTGCAGTAAGGTGGAAGGCATCAATAGTGGAACCATTTCTAGACAAATACGTGTACTTGTTTCTATCAATCACCACAGGGCACTCCTAGAAAACACTGTTCTTAGATCAATCCAAATTCCAAACCCAATGTGTGATATGTTTAATGGTGAGCGAGTGAGTGAGAAACATCTTCTAGTATATCATAAATAATTTCATATTATTAACCTGCATATTATAGGCACGTCTGTTGGATGGTTGTACGATGATCTTTACTCCACTTTTTACCAATCTTCCTACATGTGCAGGGGAGAGTGGAGCACGTCTCTCCCATACATTAATAGTCTCGCGTCTCATAGCTATCACATGTTGACTTCTGCTAATTTGTGTTTGACCTCGAATACCATATTGAAGAAAATGACGAATTAATGCCTGTTGTTTACACATTCGTTCTAACATTCTTATCACTTTCTCTAAAAATTTTGCTGATTTTCTTCTCTTCAAACCTGAAATAGAGGTTTACATACATAATATGAAATTCATTTCAGTCTTATAAACGTTTATATAATTCTAAGAATTTTTTTTTTTTTTTTTTTTTTTTTGAATTAGTTTATTTTCAGATAATATACTATTCAAACAAGCCAACAGTGAGGCTGATGTCCCCCGCCGAAATCCCAAAATAAATAGAAGACACATATTAATTAATCGCACATTTATTTTTTTCAATGTATCGAGCAATCAAACTGTACACGAAGTGTCATCCAAAAGTGATTTATAAAGAAAAATGCTAAAACCGACGAGAAAAATGAAAATGTACCCTAGTTAGGGGGACCCTAAAGGCAGACAAAAGGGCCCCTCTGGCCAAGGGAAAGGCCCCTCGTGTCCAAGTCAATCGTTTCTATACACTGTTACTGTCGAATCGATTACTAAATGAGAATGCAGTCATTGTATTGGCATAAAAATCATCAATCAAGATGAACCTAAGTTATCTTGTCCCAAAGTATCAACCAATCAAATTGCTTATCTCTGCCTACCCTAAGCGTAAAATGCTCATCTTCAAACTCCATCAAGGCATTGACCTAATAAGCATATACACCAAGTTTGAACATTTTAACTCAATTAGAAGGAGAGTTATTGTGTTCCAAAGTCTCGACTACTCTCGACCAATCAAATTGCGTATCGCTCTGCTTACCTTGAGCAGAAAATGCTCATTATCGAACTTAGTCAAGGTATTACTGTAATGAAACTATACACCAAGTTTCATCACTCTCACTTAATTAGAACTAAAGTTATCGTGTCCCAAAGCATCAATCAATCAAATTGCTTATCTCTGCTTACCCTGAGTGGAAAATGCTCATCTTCGAACTCCATCAAGGCATTGACCTTATAAGCATATACACTAAGTTTGAACATTTTTACTCAAATAGAAGAAGAGTTATTGTGTTCCAAAGTCTCGACCAATCAAATTGCGTATCGCTCTGCTTACCCTAAGCGGAAAATGCTCATCTCCGAACTCCATCAAGGCATTGACCTAATAAGCATATACACCAAGTTTGAACATTTTAACTCAATTAGAAGGAGAGTTATTGTGTTCCAAAGTCTCGACCAATCAAATTGCTCTGCTTACCCTGAGCGGAAAATGCTCATTATCGAAATTAGTCAAGGTATTACTGTAATGAAACTATACACTAAGTTTCATCACTCTCACTTAAATAGAACTAAAGTTATCGTGTCCCAAAGCATCAACCAATCAAATTGCTTATCTCTGCTTACCCTAAGCGGAAAATGCTCATCTTTGAACTCCATCAAGGCATTGACCTAATAAACACATACACCAAGTTTGAACATTCTAGCTCAATTAGGAATAGAGTTATTGTGTCCCAAAAAGTGTGACGGACAGACGGACAGACAGACAGACAGACGGACGGACGAACCCATTTTAATAGTCCCCCAACTTTCTTTGAAAGGCGGGGGACAAAAAAGTAGGGGATATTTGATTTTGGGGGCATAATACTAAAATATGCAAATGACTACGAAAAAAGTCACAATAGAGCCTAACAGAAGAAACATTTCCAGATACATGTGACGCCCAAACGCACCAATAGCTACCGCATGGAATGCAGGTGAATGCTTGAGATCATCATGGGGGTCCAACCCAAGATTTGCACGACTCTGACTTTGAATGTTACAGTCATTGTGGCATTGAATTCCAATGTGGAAACATCAGTTTAATTGTTTTAGTGACCAGAAAACAAATTTTGATATGCGTCGGCTTACCCAAAATGAAAGGTTACGTGCCCTTGGCATGCTACAGATCGGCACAACACAGGCGGTTGTGGCGCGGACGATGAATGTTTCTCAGTCTGTCATAAGCAGGCTATGGTCCAAATACCGTGATACACAATCTGTACAGGACAGACCACCCTCAGGTCGACCAAGGGCGACAACTCAAGCCCAGGATCGATGTATCCGTACCTTGGCCTTGAGAAACCGTGTCATCACAGCAAATCAGATCAGCGTTCGTCTTCAAACAGACACTGGTGTGAGAGTGAGTGGCCAGACGATTCGGAATCGACTGCATAGGGGACACCTTCGCGCCCGACGTCCTCACGTGATCCCTTGTTTGCGAGATCATCACATACAGGCAAGACGTCATAGGTGTAGGGATCGTCAACACTGGGATAATCGACACTGGAGCAATGTGATGTTTTCAGATGAGTCAAGGTTCACTGGTGATTTTTTGGACAGACGTAGGAAGGTGTGGCGTCGTCGAAGCGAGCGCTTCCAAGACGTTAACGTCATCAGACATGATCGATTTGGGGGTGGTTCTGTTATGGTGTTGGGAGGCATCACTGTTGCTGGAAGAACGGCTTTACATGTTGTTGCAGGGCGTGTTACAGGCCAGTACTACCGGGACAACATCTTGGCAGTCCATGTTGTGCCATTCACACGACGTCATGGCCGGCGTTTCATCTTCCAGAATGACAACGCAAGATGTCACAGGGCCAGGATCGTTATAGGTTACCCCCAACAACAGAACATCACCACATTACCTTGGCCAGCACTGAGTCCCGACCTCTCCGCAATCGAGCATGTCTCGGACATGCTTGGACAGAGGTTACGTCAACGTCAACAACGTCCTGCCAATGTCCAAGAACTTGCTGCTGCGTTGCAACAGGAATGGGACAATCTGGACTAAAATGACCTTAGACGTCTCATTAGGAGTATGCCACGTCGGATCAATGCTTGTTTGGCACACAGAGGAGGATTTACTCGTTACTGACTTTGTTGTGATGCTGTGGTAACTTTGCTGTTTGTCCCCGGGTATCATTTTACCCTTATAATGGTCAGTCTGTGCCTTACTTAGTCTAACAATCATTTGGAATAAATCGACGAATGTAAACTTCATTTCATTTTGTCAATTGTTTCTTCGTCAGTTTCATTAGGTGACTTTAATAACACTTAAAAATCAAATATCCCCTACTTTTTTTTAATAGTATATATAGAATTCAATACATACATACTTAGTTAGATACATATTTCAAATATTTTAGTAATATGGCATACATTTCGGGTATTTATATTATATTACATGTGCATACTAGCTATTTCATAATTCTTAAAAGTATACTCTTGCATATTTAAAAATATACATTTTATGTAAATATGTTATGAGAAGTATCTATTTTGAATTGATTTGTACATATATATTCATTAATTGGTTTCAAAATAGATATTGTAGTAAATTATAAGATATTTTGTGGTTGTTATAATATAACTTGTATATAGGAGGTTTTATTCTGTTTGTGTTTTCCATTTTTCATGGAGATGAGTATTTGCAGATTCTAGTTCTAGTTTTTTAATGTTGATTATGTATGATGTATATTCTTTTTTATTAGGTGTGGTGTTTTTTTAGTTTACATTTATATATACAGAATTTTGTTAATATTATTATCTGGTTTAGAAGTGTGACAGATAGTGTTGGTAATTGGTTATAATTTTCATCATCTTGTTTATAAACCCCAAGTTGTATATCGACTGGTTTTGGTTTAAAGTCGATGTTATAGTCTTTTAACATAGTGATGGTTTCTTGCCAAATATTTTACGAGTGGGTACATAGGTAGAATAGGGGGTTAACATCTTCAATACATGAGTAACAAAAACTGCATAGAGTCGATTCCGTTATCGAGAATTGGCATAAACGTGTATTAGTGTACATAATATTGTGAATAGATTTATATATAAACAACGCAGTTTAATGTTATAACATGTAGTTTTCGATATTTGAAACATTTTTTGGTGTCTTCTGTGTTTAGTTCGATTAGGGTTTGGAGTTTCTAGGTCATTTATGACTTGTTCATTGTTATATAATATATTTTTAGATACAGATTTAATGATGACTTTAACCTTCTAATAATTAAATTATTTGCATCATTTCTTGTATTTATAATCTGTAACAAATGTTAAATTGTTATTCTTAAATAATGTATGATTATATGTTGATGATTTATTAATTCCATATGACCAAACTATTAAATGGTATCAGGTAATCAATGTGTGTTGTAAATATATCGTGCCAATGAATAAAGATTTGTTTATAAAATGGAGATGATATTGGAATATTTTTTTCGTAGTTACACACTGGCAGTATTTCATCATTATATTTTTCCAAGATGTATCGAAGGGTATTTTCCATGTTTCATTATCTGATGTTGTTAGTTTTTTATCCAAAAGATACTTCGGCATTTAAGAAATTCGTTGAGGGCTATTATGTTTAGGCTGCCGTTTTCAACATTTTTTGTTATAACATTTCTTTTAATTTGTCGCAACTGTTCCAGAGAAATTTGTAGATTGGTGTATTAAATTGGTTCTTAATTTTTTCCGGAGTTTCTATTGACATAATGGGAAAGATTATTTTCGATAGGCAGAATGTTTTAATGGTTTGTATTTTGCCCACAAGGCTTAGATTTCGCTCTTTCCAAATATTTAGTATCTTAATGAGTTCATCAATTTTTATCTGGAAGTTTTTTTGTGTTGATGAAAGTTGATTGTTCGAGAAAAAAATGCCACAAATTTTAATTTCGTCTGAGAAATGTGAAAAGCCAATATTGTTTAAATTGTGTGCTGTGTTGTTATTTAAAAAGTTCAAGTTCATAATTTCTGATTTTAATAGGTCTATTTCTAAACCAGATATTTTACTGTAAAGTTTTATCATTTCAAATAATATCTCGCTTATTTAAAGTCTTTTAGTAAAGCTGTCAAGTCATCTGCAAATGCGGTTAATTTTATTTCTGCTTTTCCAAATACTATTCCATGTATTTCTTTATTTAAACGTATATTATGAAGTAGAATTTCTATAACTAAGATAGATTGCCAGGCAATGAAACTTACGCCCACAGCAGCTAAATCGTCCGGGCAGTCAACAAGGGTTGTCGCATATTTTTACTTTTTTTGGTAATGAAACATTTGTAATACACTAAAATCTGATTAAGAGTAACAACTCATTATGTAATTAGCAGAAAATCATTAGAATTTGTTTGCTTTTTAAAAGATAGGTTGCCAGGCAACGAAACATACGCCCACAGCAGCTAAATCGTCCGGGCAGTCAACAAGGGTTGTCGCATATTTTTACTAATTTCGGTAATGAAGCATTTGTAATACACTAAAAACTGATTAAGAGTAACAACTCATTATGTAATTATCAGAAAATCATTAGAATTTGATTGCTTTTTATAAAGTTTTACCCCACGCTAACAATTAGTATATACATGAAACATTTAATATCATGGATTTAGCTGTTCAGTTATCTAAATTCATTGAAAATCAAAATACTGGTTCGTTTCAACACCTTAAACTCTATGTATCAATCTGAAGTCAATCGGATAGTAACTTTGGTCTCTATAGCGTCACAATAATTTTTGAAGTTATCAAGGGAGATAACTCTGGTAGTAATTATTTGAAATCATTGAAAATCAATAGGCTTCTTCGTCTCATGACCTTAAACACTGTGTATAAATCTAAAGTCAATCGGATATTAACTTTGGCCTCTAGAGCGTCCACAAGATTTTTTGAGGTGATCAAGGGCCATAACTCTGGCACTATCGGAAATCGCTGAAAATTAATAGGTGTCTTTGTCTTATGACCTTAAACACTGTGTATAAATTTAAAGTCAATCGGATATTAACTTTGGCCTCTAGAGCGTCCACAAGATTTTTTGAAGTGATCAAGGGCCATAACTCTGGCACTAATTATCGGAAATCGCTGAAAATCAATAGGCTTCTAGGTCTTATAACCTTAAACACTGTGTATCAATTTGAAGTCAATCGGATATTAACTTTGGCCTCTAGAGCGTCCACAAGATTTTTTGAAGTGATCAAGGGCCATAACTCTGGCACTAATTATCAGAAATCGCTGAAAATCAATAGGCTTCTTCGTCTTATGACCTTAAACACTGTGTGTAAATTTAAAGTCGGATATTAACTTTGACCTTTAGAGCGTCCACAAGATTTTTTGAGGTTATCAAGGGCAATAACTCTGGCACTAATTATCGGAAATCGCTGAAAATCAATAGGCGTCTTCGACTTATGACCTTAAACACTGTGTATAAATTTAAAGTCAATCGGATATTAACTTTGGCCTCCAGAGCGTCCACAAGATTTTTTGAGGTGATCAAGGGCCATAACTCTGGCACTAACTATCTGAAATCGCTGAAAATTAATAGGCGTCTTTGTCTTATGACCTTAAACACTGTGTATAAATTTAAAGTCAATCGGATATTAATTTTGGCCTCTAGAGGGTCCACAAGATTTTTTGAAGTGATCAAGGGCCATAACTCTGGCACTAATTATCGGAAATCGCTGAAAATCAATAGACTTCTTCGTCTTATGACCTTAAACACTGTGTATCAATTTGAAGTCAATCGGATTTTAACTTTGGCCCCTAGAGCGTCCACAAGATTTTTTGAAGTGATCAAGGGCCATAACTCTGGTACTAATTATCGGAAATCGCTGAAAATCAATAGGCTTCTTCGTCTTATGACCTTAAACACTGTGTATAAATTTAAAGTCAATCGGATATTAACTTTGGCCTCTAGAGCGTCCACAAGATTTTTTGAAGTGATCAAGGGCCATAACTCTGGCACTAATTATCGGAAATCGCTGAAAAACAATAGGCTTCTTCGTCTCATGACCTTAAACACTGTGTATAAATTTAAAGTCAATCGGATATTAACTTTAGCCTGTAGAGCGTCCACAAGCAATTGTGGACGCCGGACCGACGGACGGACCGACGGACCGACGGACCGACGGACGGACGGACGGACGGACGGACGGACGGACGGGGGCGACGACAATATACGACCACATTTCAATGTGGGCGTATAAAAAGTTTTGCCCCACAGTAACAATTATAGGAAACATATAACATAATGGATTTAGCTGTTCGGTTATCAAAATTCACTGAAAATCAAAACACTTGTCCGTTTCAACACCTTAAACTCTGTGTATCAATCTGAAGCGAATCGGATGATAAGTTTGGCATCTATAGCGTCACAAGGTTTTTTGAAGTGATCAAAGGACATAACTCTGGAAGTAATTATTTGGCCCTAAACACTGTGTGTAAATTTAAAGTCAATCGGATATCAACTTTGGCCACTAGAGCGTCCACAGGATTTTTGGATGTGATCAAGGGCCATAATTCTGGCAATAATTATCGGAAATCGCTGAAAATCAATAGGCTTCTTTGTCTTATGACCTTAAAGACCACACCAAATGGTTCAAATATTAACTTTGGCTTTTAGAGCGTCCACAAGATTTTCTGAAGTGATCAAGGGCCATAACTCTGGCACTAATTATCGGAAATCGCTGAAAATCAATAGGCTTCTTCGTCTGATGACCTTAAACACTGTGTATAAATTTAAAGCCAATCGGATATTAACTTTGGCCTCTAGAGCGTCCACAAGATTTTTTGAATTGATCAAGGGCCATAACTCTGGTAGTTATTATCAGAAATAACTGAAAAACAATAGGCTTCTTCGTCTCATAACTTTAAACACTGTGTATAAATTTAAAGTCAATCGGATATTAAATTTAGCCTCTAGAGCGTCCACAAGCAATTGTGGACGGACGGACGGACCGACGGGGGCGACGACAATATACGACCACATTTCAATGTGGGCGTATAAAAATGAATAGTTTGCTAGACATTTGGTCTCAATGTCTCTCTCCTCTTTTAATTTGAAACTAGACCTGCATGCAGGAATGACGGGTTTCACTGGTGCCACGTTACCCTTAAACATGTCACTTCCGGTGCCAAGTTACCCATGAACATATGTCACTTCCAGTACCAACGAAACCACTAAACAGGTTTCCAAATTAACATTGCACACAAATAAAATGGACGCAGAATCAACCAAATCCAGCAATATCAATTCATTTTATACATTTGTTACTTGTAAATGATCTTGACAAAATTAAATTCCTCCCGGTGTTAATGAAAATGTTCAATTAGTCTTATAAAATGAGAAATGGCATACGATATCATATAGTGAAAATTTTATGTAAATCGAATAATAATTGCCACTTTTAAAGACCCCAAAACTTGAAAAGTGACTTGTAGAAAATCGGCTATTTCTCTGCAACCGTACAAGTTAGAAACCATTTTGTGGTATCTGTATGATCGTATGGGTTCATTCTATTTGTTGATCAGCATCAAATACCATAATTGAAAAAGATTTCAAAACAGACTCATTTGAATAAAATATCTGTTTTGAAGGCTAAAAATACAGTTTTTGCCAAAATGACGTACTTTCGGTGATAATGAAAATCTTAAATTCCTTTTATGAAATCCCAAATGGCATTAGGTATAACATGGTGTAACGTTTATGAAAATCGAATATTAATTGACACTTTTATGGCCCCAAAACCTTCAAAAGTGACCTGTAGAAAACCGTCTATTTCTCGGAAACCGAACAAGTTAGAAACAATTTTATGATATCTATATGACCATATGAGTTGTGTTTATATGTGAATTTAAACCAAAAGTTATAATTATTAATACCTATTAAGTAATTCTTGGTTGAATAAAACATTGATTTAGAAAGTTTAAAATGCAGTTTTTGACAAAATGACGTCACTTCCGGTGTTAATTTTAAATTGTAATCAACTTGATATGACGCTACATGCTTTTTGAATCAAAAGATGTCACTTTTATAAATATCCAATAATAATTAACTATTTTACACGCAAAATAATGAAAACAGTGACTTATGCAGAACTGCCCATTTCTTGGCAACTGCTTATATTACAAACTAATTTTAACATACATTTTCTTCGTATGGATTATAGCTGCATGTTTATCAAAGTTACGAAGAAATATTTTAAAATCTGAAAAGCCTGAATGGGTTGTAAATAGGTCAATTTTACACCATTTTTAGCCTCTTAATCCAATTTGCTCGAAAATGAAATCGAAATTAAAAAAACTGCTTCCGACATTTTTTGCGCCTTTAAAGGACACACTCTTTGAGTCATATAATTTTTCAAAAAAATAATATTTGTTTTCGAAAAATGGTACCTAACTGTCAAAATTGTAGTTTTTGTTAAAATTTGCCACTTCCGGTGCCGACAGATAACACTTTCGGTAATAAAAAAAATGACAATTGAGACAAAAAAGCATATAAACTTTGTTTTATACAAATCGAACAATAAAAAATTAATCTAGGACTGAAAAACTGAATTAGCCAATGGCGGCCAAGAAAAATTACTGATACAATTTTTTTTAACATTTTGGCGCTAGTCAGATGATATTTTACTGTAAAGTTTTATCATTTCAAATAATATCTCGCTGATTTAAAGTCTTTTAGTAAAGCTGTCAAGTCATCTGCAAATGCGGGTTGTTGCATATTTTTACTTTTTTGGTAATGAAACATTTGTAATACACTAAAATCTGATTAAGAGTAACAACTCATTATGTAATTAGCAGAAAATCATTAGAATTTGTTTGCTTTTTAAAAAAGTTTTGCCCCACAGTAACAATTATAGGAAACATATAACATAATGGATTTAGCTGTTCGGTTATCAAAATTCATTGAAAATCAAAACACTTGTCCGTTTCAACACCTTAAACTCTGTGTATCAATCTGAAGCGAATCGGATGATAAGTTTGGCATCTATAGCGTCACAAGGTTTTTTGAAGTGATCAAAGGACATAACTCTGGAAGTAATTATTTGGCCCTAAACAGTGTGTGTAAATTTAAAGTCAATCGGATATCAACTTTGACCACTAGAGCGTCCACAGGATTTTTGGATGTGATCAAGGGCCATAATTCTGGCAATAATTATCGGAAATCGCTGAAAATCAATAGGCTTCTTTGTCTTATGACCTTAAAGACCACACCAAATGGTTCAAATATTAACGTTGGCTTTTAGAGCGTCCACAAGATTTTCTGAAGTGATCAAGGGCCATAACTCTGGCACTAATTATCGGAAATCGCTGAAAATCAATAGGCTTCTTCGTCTGATGACCTTAAACACTGTGTATAAATTTAAAGCCAATCGGATATTAACTTTGGCCTCTAGAGCGTCCACAAGATTTTTTGAATTGATCAAGGGCCATAACTCTGGTAGTTATTATCAGAAATAACTGAAAAACAATAGGCTTCTTCGTCTCATAACTTTAAACACTGTGTATAAATTTAAAGTCAATCGGATATTAACTTTAGCCTCTAGAGCGTCCACAAGCAATTGTGGACGGACGGACGGACGGACGGACCGACGGGGGCGACGACAATATACGACCACATTTCAATGTGGGCGTATAAAAATGAATAGTTTGCTAGACATTTGGTCTCAATGTCTCTCTCCTCTTTTAATTTGAAACTAGACCTGCATGCAGGAATGACGGGTTTCACTGGTGCCACGTTACCCTTAAACATGTCACTTCCGGTGCCATGTTACCCATGAACATATGTCACTTCCAGTACCAACGAAACCACTAAACAGGTTTCCAAATTAACATTGCACACAAATAAAATGGACGCAGAACCAACCAAATCCAGCAATATCAATTCATTTTATACATTTGTTACTTGTAAATGATCTTGACAAAATTAAATTCCTCCCGGTGTTAATGAAAATGTTCAATTAGTCTTATAAAATGAGAAATGGCATACGATATCATATAGTGAAAATTTTATGTAAATCGAATAATAATTGCCACTTTTAAAGACCCCAAAACTTGAAAAGTGACTTGTAGAAAATCGGCTATTTCTCTGCAACCGTACAAGTTAGAAACCATTTTGTGGTATCTGTATGATCGTATGGGTTCATTCTATTTGTTGATCAGCATCAAATACCATAATTGAAAAAGATTTCAAAACAGACTCATTTGAATAAAATATCTGTTTTGAAGGCTAAAAATACAGTTTTTGCCAAAATGACGTACTTTCGGTGATAATGAAAATCTTAAATTCCTTTTATGAAATCCCAAATGGCATTAGGTATAACATGGTGTAACGTTTATGAAAATCGAATATTAATTGACACTTTTATGGCCCCAAAACCTTCAAAAGTGACCTGTAGAAAACCGTCTATTTCTCGGAAACCGAACAAGTTAGAAACAATTTTATGATATCTATATGACCATATGAGTTGTGTTTATATGTGAATTTAAACCAAAAGTTATAATTATTAATACCTATTAAGTAATTCTTGGTTGAGAGAGAGAGAGAGAGAAATGGGGTTTAACGTCCACTCAACACAACTAGGTCATTTCGGGACTAACATATGGTTTAATTTTATTTCAATAATTCGCTTGCGCGTAGGGGTCTTTAGCAGTGGGAGGAAACCGGAGTGCCCGGAGGAAACCCACAAGGTTGAGAAGGCGCCCCTATCTCCATGCCACATACGCTCACACCAGGGCTCGAAACCACAGCCGCAAGCCAGAGGTGACCGGCCAGCTAGAGGTCGAAGCGCGGCACTCAAGACCACTAGGCCATCCCAACCCCCCAATTCTTGGTTGAATAAAACATTGATTTAGAAAGTTTAAAATGCAGTTTTTGACAAAATGACGTCACTTCCGGTGTTAATTTTAAATTGTAATCAACTTGATATGACGCTACATGCTTTTTGAATCAAAAGATGTCACTTTTATAAATATCCAATAATAATTAACTATTTTACACGCAAAATAATGAAAACAGTGACTTATGCAGAACTGCCCATTTCTTGACAACTGCTTATATTACAAACTAATTTTAACATACATTTTCTTCGTATGGATTATAGCTGCATGTTTATCAAAGTTACGAAGAAATGTTTTAAAATCTGAAAAGCCTGAATGGGTTGTAAATAGGTCAATTTTACACCATTTTTAGCCTCTTAATCCAATTTGCTCGAAAATGAAATCGAAATTAAAAAAACTGCTTCCGACATTTTTTGCGCCTTTAAAGGACACACTCTTTGAGTCATATAATTTTTCAAAAAAATAATATTTGTTTTCGAAAAATGGTACCTAACTGTCAAAATTGTAGTTTTTGTTAAAATTTGCCACTTCAGGTGCCGACAGATAACACTTTCGGTAATAAAAAAAATGACAATTGAGACAAAAAAGCATATAAACTTTGTTTTATACAAATCGAACAATAAAAAATTAATCTAGGACTGAAAAACTGAATTAGCCAATGGCGGCCAAGAAAAATTACTTCACTGGATTATAGCTGCATGTTTATCAAAGTTACGAAGAAATATTTTAAAATCTGAAAAGCCTGAATGGGTTGTAAATAGGTCAATTTTACACCATTTTTAGCCTCTTAATCCAATTTGCTCGAAAATGAAATCGAAATTAAAAAAACTGCTTCCGACATTTTTTGCGCCTTTAAAGGACACACTCTTTGAGTCATATAATTTTTTTTAACATTTTGGCGCTAGTCAGATGACTCTTTACTTCTGTGCAGAACACGACTAAAAAATATTCATAAATAAAAAAGTTTTTTGTAAAATTTATAATTTTCGAAATTTGGTGCCTAATATCTTCAAAGATTTGCCGAAAATCAAAAATCGAAAGTAGCGTAGCTATGTGCCCTGTCTCCGGCTATGCCAAAATGTATCGAAAGTTAAAATCCAATGACTATTGTTAAAATTACTGCAATATTTTTAAAAACGATAACTTCGGTGATTTCGGACATTTCGCATTGTCGCAGAACGTTCAAAATAGCTTTATCCTCTAAGTCACACCCACTTTCCCAGTAAAACCGAAGAAATCGTAACGATGCGACAAGCAGTTGCTGAGATCTACTCAAAACAAAAGAAGAATAATAATAATAATAACTAGACCTGCAGACCTGCAGTGCTGAATTGGCTTTCAGGAATCAGACAGGAAGGGCGTCATACAATAGCCGATCCATCGAGCTACCAAACGATACTGTAGTTGTTTTGATTCAGTGACACCCTCTATCAGATTTGTAAGTAATATTTGCTTGCGAATACACCGGTCAAAATTGTATAATCTGGCAAAATTACTTCACTCCCGGTGCCAAAAGAAATCATTATCGGTAACAAATAAGTTGAGAATTCGCAATTGTGAAGTGTTTTATACACACCAGGCAATAAATAATAAACTTGGAACCCATAAACTGAAATTAAAAAAGGTAAAAAACTTAACGGGAGACAAAATATATCTCAAATTAACCAGCACTAACGAGATGAGAGAAATGGGGTTTAACGTCGACTAGACAAAAACTATGTCATTTCTGGACTAGCATGGTTTATTTTTATATCAAAAATTCCTGTGTAAAATATCATCAAAAAATGTTCATAAATAAAAAAAGGTTTTCGTAAAAGAATTAATTTTTTTCAAAATATCGGACATTTTTTCGACTACTTCCGGTTTTACGATCGTTGTTGTGATAGCTTTTCGAAGTTCTTTGGATACTAAACTTTACGTACCAGAAGTGTCAGAAACATCCATTGAGTAGTTTGGGAAAAAAAGATAAATTAAAGAGCGTTTCCAAAAATTTAACGATTTTTCAATTTTTTTCAAAGTTTGAGGCCATTTTTGGACCACTTATATTATATCAATGCTTTTCATTTTGAATTCACTATATAGACAACCGATAGGACTTTGAGTAAGAAAAGTTTAAGAAAAATCTGTGGCGTCGTTTTAGAGAAAAGGGTGTCTCAGAATGTTAAAAAATAGGAAAATACTAGATTTTGGACATAAAATAATTTATTTCCTTACCATCGAAATCGTATTATTTAGATACCATTAATAGGGCTATCCAGCGACACTTTAGTTCTTTTGGTCCGCTATTACCTAAGGGAGAAATCTAGTTTTTCGCAAGTGCGACAATGTTTTTAACCATTTTTTTGCATTTTTTGAATACTTCCGGTATGGTTATTATCGTAAGAATAGTTTTAATAGCCGGTTTGGGCACTAAAATAGGCACAGTGCTTTGTAATGATATATTACATTATCTGATCAGATAAAATGCCCCTGAGAAATCCTATTTTCAAAAATGCAAAAAATTTAAAATATCGAAAATTAAATTTCAATAACTACATATATATTATATATCGTTAGAACCGTAATTAGGTCAGCTATGCGAATATACAACATTTTTTTGAAAATCTCTTAAAATAAAAAAATAGCAGAGCATTTTCCAAAATTTCACGATTTTTCGACTTTTTTTGATTTCAGTCCGTTATTTCACCTATTCAAAATATTTCAAAGTCGTAATGGGATGTTTCGTACACAAGACTACCGCAAGGTCTCTCGATAGAGAAAGTTTTATAAAAAAAAACTGTGGCGCAGTTTTCGAGATACAGGCATTTAAAAATGCTCCAAATCAGAAAATACTTGATTTTCAGCGTGCCATATTTTGCTTCCTGCTCATCGTATTCGTACGAATTGGGTATCATTCAGTGGTCTAATCACCGCCCGGCCAAATGATACCTTAATTTGTTTAATCCGTTGATATCGGACGGAGAAATCGTGTTTTTACTTAAAACACCCATTTTTCACTTTTTTTCCAAAATGTCAGCCATTATTTCGACCACTTCCGGTGTACAGATTATTGTTGAAATTGCTTTATTCCTTGCAATGGCCATTTGGCTTCATGCCTCAGAAGTTTCAGAAACGTCAATTCGGCCATAAAACAAAACCCGAGCTCACAAAATGGGTAGAAAATTCGAAAAAAATCGAAAAATAAAGGGCGATAACTCTGAATGAAACTTATATTACTGGAATCGGATGGACTTCAAGTATCTAAAAATGTAGGTCAAATTTCAAAATTTTGAAAAATAACAAAAATTGTCTCTTTAACAACATTTTTCATTTTTCGATCGCAAGAAGTCAGCGATGAAGTTTCACAATATCGAAATTTTCAACTGCTATCGTCCGAGAAAAGACTCAGGGTTTCCGAAAATGTCATTTGTATGAAAATAGGTACAGAATTGGCGAATCTACGGCCGTTTTTTAATTTTTTGACACCGCACAAAATTCGACCACTTCCGGTCTGCGCAGAAGTTTCAAAAATAGTTTATCAAGTAGCCAACACATGGTTTTCCGATAGAGAATTAGGTCCCAGATCGGTATCTGTTACAGGCACTGAGAAATAGGCTCCGGCGAAAAAAAAAATAATAATAACTAGACCTGCATAGCAGTGCTGAATCGGCTTTCAGGGTCATTTATATCATTGCCATGCCTTTAAATGTACATTTATACTCTAAACGACCGATGGAACTCGGGCTAACAGAAGTTTAAGAAGAGTAATAGAAGTAGTTTTCGAGATAAACGAGTCTGAATAGGCTCCAAAAATAGAAGAAAATGCTACATGTTCGGCATCTCATAATCTATTGCCTACCATTGCATTTGTATCATTCTGATATCATATAAAAGTAAATTATCCGCGCTATTTAACGACACTCTATTTGTTTCGATTGGGTGAAATCTGCCGTAGAATTCACGTTTTTTTTGCAAAGTCTACATTTATTTTACTTATTTATAGGTTTTTTCAAAATATCGGATCATTTTTGGACTATTCCCGGTTTACAGATCATTGTTGAGATAATTTTAGCAAGTTGTCTGGATACCTAACTTCAAGTACTAGAATTTTCAGAAACATCCATTATGTAATATAAATCAAAAGGAAAATTAGTAAATAATTAAATAATTCCATCCCACTTAGCACTAGTTATCTCCTTTACATCAATATTATAACTGTAGTTTAAAATACAACAATTTTTCTAATTTGTTCAAAGATTGTGGACCTTTTTGGATCAATTATACTATATACAGGCTTTTTAATTTCGATTCACACACTAGACCACAATTAGGATTCTAAGTAACAGAAGTGTAAGAAAAGAAAAAAGACTACTTTTCGAGATAAAATCGTCTGAATAGCCTGAGAAATCGCAAATTTTGCAAGAGTACCAATTCTTCACTGCATTTTCTCAAAATATCAAATATTTTTTCCACTACTTCCGGTTTTTGGATCTTTGTCGGTATTTTTTTAACAAGTTGTTTACATACTTAACTTTCTTTCCCATAAGTGTCAGAAATATCTATTCAGTAATTTTGGTAAAAAAGATAAATAAAAGAACATTTTCAATAATTTAACGATTTTTCAACTTTTTTCAAAGATTGGGGCCATTTTTGGACCACTTATATTATTTCAAACCTTTTCATGTTAGATTCACGCAACAGATCACCGGTCACTTCCGGTCTGCGCAGAAGTTTCAAAAGTGATTTAATGAGTAGCCACCACCTAGTTTCCCGATAGAATATTTCGTTCCAGATCGATATCTGTTTTCGATAATGGAGAAATAGGCTCCGGGGATAAATAATAAAAATAATAATTTTAGTAAAAACAATAGTCTTTCAGACGAAAGTCTGAAAGCCTAATAAATAATAATTTTAGTAATCACAATAGGCTTTCAGACGAAAGTCTGAAAGCCTAATAAGAATAATAATTTTAACAAAAACAATAGTGTTTCACGCAAGCTTCGCAGTGTGAAACCCTAATAATAATTTTAGTAATCTCAATAGGCTTTCAGACGAAAGTCTGAAAGCCTAATAACTAGACCTGCAAGCAGCACTGAACCGGCTTTCAGGAATCATACAGGAAGTTTATTATACCATAGCCAACCCATTGAGCTACCGAACTATACTTTAGTTGTTTTGCTTCAGTGACACCCTCTATCATATGTAAAAGTAATATTTGCTGGCGAAAAGAACGGTCAAAATTGTAAATTATGGCAAAATTACGTCACTTCCGGTGCCGAAAGAAATTTTTATAGGTGAAAAATAAGTCGAAATTTGCAACATACAAAATTTGTTTACTACATATCGGGCAATGAAAAATTAACCTATAACCCATAAACTGAAATTAAGAAGGTAAAATAATTAAAAGTGGCGTTATAAAGTTAAACGAATAATAAACATAAATCCCTTCAAAAAAATGTTTGTTTTGAAGGCTAAAAATACGTTTTTTGCAACTATTACATTACTTCCGGTGATATTGAAAATGTTAACTTAGTTGATAGAAGTCATAAATGGCATAAGGCATCAAATGGTAAAAAAATTATAAAAATGGAATAATAATTGACACTTTTATAGACGTAAAACCTTGAAAAGTGACTTATAGAAGATCGCCTATTTCTCTGTAACCGTACAAGTTAGAAACCATTTTGTGGTATCTGTATGGTCGTATGGTTTCGTTCTATTTGTTGATAACGTGAAAAGTGATGCATGCAAAATTGCATATTTCTCGGCAACTGCTCATATTACAAACTAATTTTCGCATACATTCTCTTCGTCTGGATTATTGCTACGAGTTTATGAAAATCACAAATAAATATTTCAAAATATGAAGACGCTGAATTAATTGTAAATAATTGAATTTTACACTTTATTTTACATTTTATTCGAAATTGCCCGAAAATGAAATTGAAATTTAAAAAATCTGAGCTAAAGATTTTATACACCTTTGCAGGGTGCATCCTTTTACTTATATCAGTTTTGAAAAAAAAATATTTGCTTTCAAAAAGTGGTACCGAACTGTCAAAATTGTAGTTTTTGTTAATATTACGTCACTTCGGTTGCCGACAGAAAAATTTCACCGTAACAAAAAAAAATTGAAATTGGGACCACGGAGCATATGAACTTTGTTTTATACAAATCGAACAATAAATAGTTTTTCTGGTTACGAAAAACTAACTTAGCCGATGGCGGCTAACGCAAATTACCGAAACATTTTTTTTTATCATTTCTGCTCAAGTAGGATGATATTTTAATCCTGTGTAAAATACCATCAAAAAATATTAATAAATAAAAAAGGTTTTCGTAAAAAAAAATTTTTTTTCAAAATATCGGACATTTTTTCGACTACTTCCGGTTTTACTATCGTTGTTGTGATAGCTTTACGGAGTTCTTTGGATACTTACCTTTCTGTACCAGAAGTGTCAGAAACATCCATTGAGTAGTTTTGGGAAAAAAGATAAATTAAAGAGTGTTTCAAAAAATTTAACGATTTTTCAATTTTTTTCAAAGTTTGAGGCCATTTTTGGACCACTTATATTATTTCAATGCTTTTAATTTTGGATTCACTATATAGACAACCGATAGGACTTTGAGTAAGAAAAGTTTAAGAAAAATCTGCGGCGTCGTTTTCGAGAAAAGGGCGTCTCAGAATGTTAAAAAATCGGAAAATACTAGATTTTTGGCATACAATAATTTATTTCCTTACCATTGAAATCACATTATTTAGATACCATATGATGGTCCATTAATAGGGCTATCCAGCGACACTTTAGTTCTTTTGGTCCGCTATTACCTAAGGGAGAAATCAAGTTTTTCGCAAGTGCGACAATGTTTTTACTTTTTTTTTTCATTTTTTGAATACTTCCGGTATGGTTATTATTGTCGGAATAGTTTTAATAGCCGGTTTGGGCACTAAAATGGCCACAGGGCTCTGTAATGATATAATAAATTTTCTGATCAGATAAAATGCCCCTGAGAAATCCTATGTTCAAAAGTGCCAAAAATGCAAAAAATTTAAAATATCGAAAATTAAATTACAATAACTACATACATATTATACATAGTTAGAATCGTAATTAGGTCAGCTATCTGAATATACAACCTTTTTTTTGAAAATCTCTTAAAATAAAAATATAGTAGAGCATTTTCCAAAATTTCACGATTTTTCGACTTTTTTTTATTTTCAGTCCCTTTTTTATCGTATTCCAGACATTTCAAAGTCTTATTGGATGGCATAATTCACAAGACTATCGAATTGACTCTCGATAGAGAAAGTTAAAAAAAAAGTTGCGGTTAAGTTTTCGAGATACAGGCGTCCAAAAACGCTCCAAATCAGAAAATACATGATTTTCAGCTTCGTGCTCATCGTATCCATGTGATTTGGGTATCATACGATAGTCCATTCCTCTGGGCATCAAACGGTACCTTAATTAGTTTCATCTTTTGATTTCGGACGGAGAAATCACGTTTTCCACCAAAACATCCATTTTTTGCATTTTTTTCAAAATATTGCACACTATTTCAACCACTTCCGGTTTAAGGATCCTTGTCGAAATTGCTTTATCAGTTGGTATTGGACTACAACTTCATGTTCTATAACTTTCAGAAACATCAATTCGACCGTAAAACGAAACCACAACTCACAAAATGGGAAGAAAATTCGAAAAAAATCGAAAAATAAAGGGCGATAACTCTGAATGAAACTTTTTTTCTAGAATCGGGTGGACTTCAGGTATCCAAAAATGTAGGTCAAATTTGAAAATTTTGAAAAATAACAAAAATTGTCTCGTAAACAACATGTTTTCAATTTTCGAACGATAAAAGTCATAGACGAATGTTTCAAATTAAAAATGTGAGATAGCTATTGTCTCAGAAAAGATTCAGGGATTCCAAAAATGTGATTTGTTTAAAAATGGGAAAAGAATTGATGAAACTATAGCCAATTTTCAATTTTGTGACAACGTACAAAGTTCGGTCTCTTCCGGTCTGCGAAGAAGTTTGAAAATTGCTTTATTGAGTAGCCACCACCTGGTTTCACAATAATAAGATGAACCGCAAATCGGTATCTCTTTTCGATCATAGAGAAATAGGCTCCCGCGGTAAATAATAATAATAAAAAAAAAAAAATAATTTTAGTAATCACAATAGGCTTTCAGACGAAAGTCTGAAAGCCTAATAATAATTTTAGTAATCACAATGAAAATCGTAGAACTATTAAAGAAGTTGTCAAGTTGGTCTCAACTTCCGGTTCGAAATCACAGCGACGAATTTTCGAAATTCGAAAATCTGAAACTGCAGTTGAAAATGATTTTTGTCAGGGTACTCAAAGAAAAAAGAATTAGTAAAATAGGTCAAATAGTCACAGAGTTACAGTAATGCAGGTCAAATTCACTCGTTCGTAAAATTCGGTGATTTCGAATGCTTAAAACGTTTTGAAAATATATTTAATCAATACTCACCACAAATTTGGTGGGGGGGGGAGGTCAAAGTTTCAGAAACATCCTATGGTTAGATTCTGAGAAATCCGATTTGCAGGAAACACATGTTGCCTTTACGAGAAAGACCTTTAAACATGCTCCAAATTGTAAAAATACGACTTTTTGGATTTTCAATCTCTTTTTTTCGGCTACCCCGGACATTTAAGAAAAAATGATGCAATGATTTCACACAACAGGTTAGCTATTAGACTCTCGATTGACAATAGTTTCATCGCCCTCCCTTCATTATAACCAAAGTTATCATGCCCTAAAGAATCAACAAATCAGCTTGCTTAACTCTGCTTACCCTAGGCAGAAAATGCTCATCTTTGACCTCAATCAAGACAGTGACCTAGTGAACGTCTACACCAAGTTTTTTTTGTTTTTTTTTGGGGGGGGGGGGTAGGTCAAAGTTTCAGAAAGATCCCATGGTTAGATTCTTAGAAATCCGATTTGCAGAAATGACACAAAAAAAATAAAATAATAACTAGATCTGCAAAGCAGATATTAAAGCTTTCATATTAACAGTCACTTCCTGTCACATGTCATGAGTCATGTAAATAATCTCATCAACTAAAAAAAAAATCATTAAAATCGGTCAAAATATGGCGAAGTTTTTATGATTTTTCAATCGTAAACAACTTTATCGGCACGAAAAACATCAAAGACAAAATTCGAAAATGTGACATTTTCAAATAACAATATTTCGACCCTGATCCCGGCTATCCAGAAATGTATTCATTTTGGAAATAGGAGACATATTCTCCAAACTACGGCCTATTGCTTTCATTCACGTGCTCGTTAATGTCGATTTTTCACCTTTACTCATATTCAGTTCGAAATGGTGACCATTACGTGACCGAAATCAAAATTCTGATCCGATAGATTTTTAGGCATTCCTTCAAGGATGCCGAAAATGGAACTCCCATATCTGTAAATAAAATATCCCAAAAGCCTTTGTGACTTAACACGTTTCAAGATGGCGGCACTTCCGGTTCGATCCACAAACTCAATATTTTGTGTACGAATCAGTATTTACTTATTTAGTATGCAAAAAAAAATCAGGTCATTCTGACTTATATTACTTCGATTTTTTTGAAAACTTTGATCCCTAATTTCACCAAGGGGAGATAATTTAGAAAATTTCTAAGGAGATCTTTAAAGTTGCATCGGTAAGATCTACTTACATACTAAATTTCATGAAAATCGTACAACTATTAAAGAAGTTGTCAAGTTGGTCTCAACTTCCGGTTCGAAATCACAGCGACGAATTTTCGAAATTCGAAAATCTGAAACTGCAGTTGAAAATGATTTTTGTCAGGGTACTCAAAGAAAAAAGAATTAGTAAAATAGGTCAAATAGTCACAGAGTTACAGTAATGCAGGTCAAATTCACTCGTTCGTAAAATTTGGTGATTTCGAATGCTTAAAACGTTTTGAAAATATATTTAATCAATACTCACCACAAATTTTTTAAAAACTTTGATCCTTAATTTCACCAAGGGGAGATAATTTAGAAAATTTCTATTTATATTTTTGAAGTCACGTGGGTAAGATCTACTTACATACTAAATTTCATGAAAATCGTAGAAATATTAAAGAAGTTGTCAAGTTGGTCTCAACTTCCGGTTCGAAATCACAGCGACGAATTTTCGAAATTCGAAAATCTGAAACTGCAGTTGAAAATGATTTTTGTCAAGGTACTCAAAGAAAAAAGAATTAGTAAAATAGGTCAAATAGTCACAAAGTTACAGTAATGCAGGTCAAATTCACTCGTTCGTAAAATTCTGTGATTTCGAATTCGTAAAACGTTTTGAAAATACATTTGATCAAAAACTGCCACCCAGTTTGGGGGGGGGGGGGTAGGTCAAAGTTTCAGAAAGATCCCATGGTTAGATTCTGAGAAATCCGATTTGCAGAAATGACACCAAAAAAAATAATAATAATAATAATAATCTTAACAAAAACAATAAGCTTTCATATGTAATATGAAAGCTTAATAATCTTAACAAAAACAATAAGCTTTCATATATAATATGAAAGCTTAATAACTAGATCTGCTACTGTCCCATGCAGATATGAAAGCTTTCATATTCATCGTCACGTGTCAAACTATCAAAATTGGTCAAAAACTCCGAAGTTACAAGTCTAAATATAGTATGAAACATTGAGTAATCTGAAAACCAAAGGGAAATAACTGATACTTGTGTTGCTGTAATCGGGATGACTTCCGATTTCAAAACTTTCAGAAAAATGAAATGAAAATGGTAAGAAAACATCGAAAAATTAAATGAGATAACTTTGAACAAAACTAAAACTTTTTGAATCAGGTTGAACTCAACTGTTTGAATATGTACGTTAAATGTGTAGATTTGGAAAATTATAAAGACATAATATCAAAATCGGTCAAAAACTCACAAAGTTACAAATTTAAATGTAGTGAGAAACATTGCACCCGGGTAAAAAAATAATCTTTAAACTAAAGGGAAATAACTGAAACTTGTATAGCTGTAATCGGGCTTCCAAGATATGTTATATAATTATGGTTTCCAATATGTTTGGTTATAAGTAGGAAATCGTGACGACTTTTTAAGCATGTTTTAAACAAAGGGTCATAGACTGCAATATACAAGAATGGCACTCTGCAATAAAAAAAACTGGCCAGAGATTTCTATGCAGAAATTAAACAATTGCTAGAACCAGAAAAATATTTATCCACTATAATAAATAAGCAACATAGAGAAAATGAAATGAAATGGAATGGGGTTTAACGTCCTACTGTTCTGCTCCTACAATGGGCTAATGAAGACGGGCATACGCCATAAAGTGTGCAATGAGGGAAATTTTACCCGGGCAGCGGCGTTACGCCCTATGAGGTTGGTAAGGCGACCATACTCCTTGTCACGTACAACCAAGAAATCGAAACAAGGCCACTTGACTCAATGACAGACGTTATGATACAGAGCGCACATGCTAACCATTCAGCCACGCAACCTCCCTAAAATCGGCAAATTGCTGACCTACAGCGAGAAACATTTCAACCGGGCCAAATTTTCTATTTTAACAGTTTAATTTGCACGGTACCTTTAGTTATCAACCGATTATTACAAAACTTTAAAAAATAAGCTCCCCCTGACCAGCTCAATCGTTCGCATTAAACGTTTTCCCCTTAAAATCGACAAATTGCTGACTTTAAAGTGAGAAACATTACAACCGGGCCAAATTATCTGTTTTATCACTTTAGCAGTACCTTTGATTACCAACCGATTATTACAAAACTTTAAAAAGAGAAAGAGAGAAATGCGGCCTAACGTCCATTCGACACAAACTAGGTCATTTCGGGACTAACATATGTTTTTTAATTTTATTTAAAAACTCCCCTTGCACGTACTGGTCTTTAGCCGTTGGGAGGAAACCGAAGAACAAGGAGAAACCCACGAGGTTGGACATCATACACCATGTCACGTGCAACCCGGAGATCGAAACGACGCCCGTTGACTCAATGACAAACGTTACGATACAGCGAGCACATGCTAACCATTCAGCCATCCAGCCTCCCTGAATTCGGAAAATTGCTGACTTATAGCAAGAAACATTCCAACCGGGCGAAATTTTCTGTTTTAACACTTTAATGTGCACGGTACTTTAATTATCAACCGATTATTACAAAACTTTTGAAAATAAGCTCCAACTGACCAGCTTAATCGCATGCAATAAACGTTTTGCCTGAATTGAAAGTTAGCCACGGAAAAAGTTCATCTCGATTTCCCGGCGTGGTTCCCCTTGTCAGTGAGGCAGAACGGAGGGCCTGACAAGCACAGCTGTCTAGTCCTTCGGATGGGACGAAAAACCAAGGTCCCGTGTACACATTGGAGTGCACGTAAAATATCCCTAAGCAGTTGGAATTCGATACTGTTGAATAAACTCTATACAGTGACTAAATGCGTAGATTGTAGTCACCCACACTGCATGTTTCACTTAACAATGAAAGGGTGCCGTTTTAAATGTTCGATCCTTTTGTTCTTCTACTCCTGATATGTTGGACTGTTGATCGATGGTTTCATATAAAAGACTACCAATAAGACTCTTTGTAGAAGAAGTTCCCAAAAAATAGTATGTTGACTTTACGAGAAAGACCTCTAAACATGCTCCAAATTGTAAAAATACGACTTTTTGGATTTTCAATCTCTTTTTTTCGGCTATCCCTGATATTTAAAAAAAATGATACAATGATTTCACACAACAGGCTAGCTATTAGACTCTCTATTGACAAAAGTTTCACCGCCCTCCCTTCATTATAACCGAAGTTATCGTGCCCTAAAGAATCAACAAATCAGCATGCTTATCTCTGCTTACCCTAAGCAAAAAATGCTCATCTTTGAACTCAATCATAACATTGACCTAGTGAACGTCTACAACAAGTTTGAACATCCTAGCTTAATTAGAATGAGAGTTATTGTGCTCCAAAGTCTCGGCCCTTCAAATTGCTTCTATTTTTCATTTTCAATTCAAAATGGTGACTCCCGGTTGACCTAAATCAGAATTCTATTCGCGACATTTTTAGGCCTTCCATCAAGGATTCAGAAAATATAACTCCCAAGTCTGTAAGTAAAATAGCAAAAAAGCCTTATTGATTTTTCACGTTTAAAGATGGTGGCACTTCCGGTTCGATCGACAAACTCCATATTTTGTGTACGAATCAGTAATTCCTTGTCTAGTATCGAAAAAAAAAACTAGGTCATTCTGACCTATATTTCGACGATTTTTTTGAAAACTTTGATCCTTAATTTCACCAAGGGGAGATAAGTTAGAAAATTTCTAAAGTCATTTTTCAAGTCGCATCATTAAGGTCTACTTACATATTAAATTTCATGAAAATCGTACAACTACTAAAGAAGTTGTCGAGTTGGTGTAAACTTCCGGTTCGAAATCACAGCGATGAATTTTCGAAATTCGAAAATCCGAAATTGCAGATTTGAAGTAAATGTCTTAGGATACTCAAAGAAAAAAGAATTAGTAAAATAGATCAAATAGTCACAAAGTTACAGCATTGTAGGTCAAATGCATTCGTTCGTAAAATTCGGTGATTTCGGATTCGTCAAACGTTTTGAAAATACATTTAATCAAGGTTCGCACCCCATTTTTTTTTGGGGGGGGGGGGTAGGTCAAAATTTCAGAAAGATCCTATGGATAGATTCTGAGAAATCCGATTTGCAGAAAACACACCAAAAAAAATAATAATAATAATAACTTTAACAGAAACAATAAGCTTTCATATGAGCTTAATAATCTTAACAAAAACAATAAGCTTTCATATGTAATATGAAAGCTTAACTAGATCTGCTACTGTCCCATGCAGATATGAAAGCTTTCATATTCATCGTCACGTGTCATCGATTATATCAAGTATCCCAAATAAAAGGATAAGAATAACAAACTATCAAAATTGGTCAAAAACTCGCGAAGTTACAAGTCTAAATATAGTATGAAACATTGCATAATCTGAAAACTAAAGGGAAATAACTGATACTTGTGTTGCTGTAATCGGGATGACTTCCCACTTCAAAACTTTCAGAAAGATAGGCTGGCACTGCCAGGCAGGATACGCCCACATTTTCGAGAGATGGACAGAGAAGAAGCAATAACGAAAGTGATTTTTCCTACATCTTTAAGTCCTGTATTTCATAAAAATAATATACTATAATTTATGCAAAATATCATTAGGATTGTAGGCTACTGCAGACATTTACACTGGCATGTAAATGATTTAGTAGAATCCTCATATTTATTCTATGGAAACACAAAAACTGTAAATCCCAGAAATCCCTAAATAGCAAAAGGTACCACTACAGTAATAGGTCGAAGTATGTACAAAGTTCCATGAAGATATCTTGCATGGTTATGAAATATGTCCCAGAAACAAAATTGTATACCAAAAACTAAGTCAACCTTGTTTCCATGGAAACACAAAAAATATAAATCGTAGAAATTCCTAAATAGCAAAAGGCAAAACTACTGTATTACGTTGACGTGTGTACAAAGTTTCAGAAAGATATCTCGAACGGTTTACGAGATATGCTCCAGAAAAAGATAGGCTGGCACTGCCAGGCAGGATACGCCCACATTTTCGAGAGATGGACAGAGAACAAGCAATACCGAAAGTGATTTTTCCTACATCTTTCCTTCATACTGTATTGGGAGCAGCCATTCAGTTGGTCAATTCCAGTCTGATATTAATGAAACTCGAAACCTACAATGATTATGGTGTGACGGTACACAACCTAGAAATGTGACTTTTCATCAAAATCGGATAAGAATTGTGACCTGTAGAGAGTCCACAACCATGATATACCATATTTTTACACTATTCGCGTACAAACGGCGGCCATTTCGTCCGACAATTTTGGTACGATTTTCACGGAATTAGAACTCAACTTTCGTCATCAAAATCGAATTAAAATTGTGACCTATACAGGGTCCACAACCATGATATTCCATTTTTTAACAGTATTCGCGTACAAACGGCGGCCATTTTGTATGGCAATTTTGGTCCGATTTTCCCGAAATTCGAACTCAACCTTCCTTACAGTGTAACGGTAATATAATCAAACATTTTTTTAAATCGGATAATAATTGTGACCTCCAAGCTAAAAAAAAAGGCGATTTTGCGTATAATCAGGGGCAATAATTCAGGAAGTTACGATCCGATATGCGCAAATATCGAAAAGAACCAAGATCTTTGGGTTATAACGATGAATTTCAAGTTTCATCAAAATCGAATTAAAATTGTGACCTTTACAGGGTCCACAACCTTGATATTCCATTTTTTAACAGAATTTGCGTACAAACGGCGGCCATTTTGTATGGCAATTTTGGTCTGATTTTCCCGAAATTCGAACTCAACCTTCCTTACGGTGTAACGGTAATATAATCAAACGTTTTTTTAAATCGGATAATAATTGTGACCTCCAAGCTAAAAAAAAGGCGGTTTTGCGTATAATCAGGGGCCATAATTCAGGAAGTTACGATCCGATATGCGCAAATAGCGAAAGGAAGCAAGATCTTTGGGATATAACCATGAATTTCAAATTTCATCAAAATCGAATCAAAATTGTGACCTCCACAGGGTCCACAACCTTGATATACCATTTTTTAACAGTATTCGCGTACAAACGGCGGCCATTTTGTATGGCAATTTTCGTCCGATTTTCCCGAAATTCGAACTCAACCTTCCTTAGGGTGTAACGGTGATATGATCAAACGTTTTTTTAAATCGAATAATAATTGTGACCTCCAAGCTAAAAAAAAAAGGCGATTTTGCGTATAATCAGGGGCCATAATTCAGGAAGTTACGATCCGATATGCGCAAATATCGAAAGGAAGCAAGATCTTTGGGTTATAACGATGAATTTCAAGTTTCATCAAAATCGAATTAAAATTGTGACCTTTACAGGGTCCACAACCTTGATATTCCATTTTTTAACAGTATTCGCGTACAAACGGCGGCCATTTTGTATGGCAATTTTCGTCCGATTTTCCCGAAATTCGAACTCAACCTACCTTAGGGTGTAACGGTGATACAATCAAACGGTTTTTTAAATCGAATAATAATTGTGACCTCCAGAGGGACCACAAACTAAAAAGGGTGATTTTTTGGACAATCAGGGGCCATAATTCAGGAAATTACATTCCGATAGCCGCAAATATCGAAAGGAACCATGATCTTTGGGTTACAAACATGCATGTCAAGTTTCATCAAAATCGGTTCAAAATTGTGACCTCTATAGGATCCACAAGCTAAAAACGGGAATTTTCGTACAATCAGGGGCCATAATCCATGAAGTTTTGATCCGATACATGCCAATATCGAAAGCAGCCGAGATCTTTTGGGGATAAACCTATATTTCAAGTTTCGTCAAAATCGGATAAGAATTGTGACCTGTAGAGAGTCCACAAACAAATTGTGGACGGACGGACGGACGTCCGGACGGACAGGGGCGACGACATAATACGTCCACATGAAAATGTGGGCGTATAAAAATGAAATGAAAATGGTAAGAAAACATCGAAAAATTAAATGAGATAACTTTGAACAAAACTAAAAACTTTTGAATCAGGTTGATCCCAATTGTTTGAATATTGACGTTAAATATGTAAATTTGGAAAATTATAAAGACATAATTATCAAAATCGGTCAAAACTCACAAAGTTACAAATTTAAATGTAGTGAGAAACATTGCACCCTGGGCAAAAAAATAATCTTTAAACTAAAGGGAAATAACCTAAACTTGTATAGCTGTAATCGGGCTTCCAAAATTAGAGATATGTTATATAAGTATGGTTTCAAATATGTTTGGTTATAAGCATACTCCTGCGCAGTGTTTCGTTTGATTAGAACTAATCCACTTCACACTGCTATCTTGAGTGAACATTGTTGTGCTAAATTATTATTGGTCAGTAGTGCCATTACCAACCAATGACCTACATTGTAACAAACAATATCGGGGTTAACCAGATCTCAAAATATGCTACCGCAATGTATCTAGTGACAATCGCGACTTGTTTACGTCATAACCCGCGAAATTTATTATGCTAGATTATCCAGTGCCAACATATTTTCTTCGTCGGCCATTTTGAAAATTCTGCCGAATTCGAGAAGAGAGGAGGGATTTGATTGGACGTTAAAAAGAGACACGCCCCGCCCAATTTCAAGAATATGACCTCTATCCAGCAATGGTAAGAGAGGGATTTCTCGCGCCATTGCTTCAGGAATATGGGTTATAAGTAGGAAATCGAGACAATTTCTTAAGCATGTTTTAAACAAAGGGTCATAGACTGCAATATACAAGAATGGCACTTTGCAATAAAAAAAAAAATGGTCAAAGCAAGATTTCTATGCAGAAATGAAATAATTAATAGAACCAGAAAAACATTTATCCACTATAATAAATAAGCAACATAGAGAAAATGAAATCAAATTGAATGGGGTTTAACGTCCTACTGTTTTGCTACTAAAATGGGCTAATGAAGACGGGCATACGCCATAAAGTGTGCAATGAGGGAAATTTTACCCCGGCAGCGGCGTTACGGCCTACGAGGTTGGACAGGCGACCATACTCCTTGTCACGTACAACCAAGAAATCGAAACAACGCCAGTTGACTCAATGACAGACGTTATGATACAGAGCGCACGTGCTAACCATTCAGTCACGCAACCTCCCTAAAATCTGCAAATTGCTGACCTACAGATAGAAACATTTCAACCGGGCGAAATCTTCTATTTTATTAGTTTAATTTGCACGGTACCTTTAGTTATCAACCGAATATTACAAAACTGTTAAAAATAAGCTCCCCCTGACCAGCTAAATCGTTCGCAATAAACGTTTTCCCCTTAAAATCGGCAAATTGCTGACTTATTTGAAGTGAGAAACATTATAACCGGGCGAATTTTTCTGTTTTATCACTTTTACAGTATCTTTGATTACCAACCGATTATTACAAAACTTTAAAAATAAAAAAAAAGAGAGAAATGCGGCTTAACGTCCATTCGACATAAACTAGGTCATTTCGGGACTAACATATGTTTTTTAATTTTATTTAAAAACTCCCCTTGCACGTTCTGGTCTTTAGCTGTTGGGAGGAAACCGAATGACACGGAGAAAACCCACGAGGTTGGACACCATACTCCATGTCACGTGCAATCTCGAAATCGAAACGACGTCCGTTGACTCAATGACAGACGTTACGATACAGCGCGCACATGCTAAAGTAGTATAAGGGCTTGTCTGGCAACGCACGTGCGCGCATGCGCGTGCGTGCATGTGCGTGCATGCGCGTGCACGTGACCTTGCACTGGATGACCCCCTGGCACGTGCGTGACCCCTTGCGTGACCCCCTGCACGTGCGTGACCTTGCACGTGCGTGACCCCTTGCACGTACGGAGAGAGGGGCGCGGGAAGAGAGAGAGAGAGAGAGAGAGAGAGAAGAAGAAGAAGAAGAAGAGGGAGGGAAGGGGAAACAACTCTTTTACATTGATTAAGTTGGCACTGACAAGGGCCGTTGGTTGGCCCTGAAAAGGGCAGTTTGTCTAACAAGAGCACTTTGGCTGCTCCCACCGATTCGGTCTCTTCGAGCATTTGACAAGATGCTTGTGTCGTCTATGGTCGGTGTTCGATACATCTACCCCACACCAGAAGCAGACCAAGTAATCGGCATCGGGCCGATTACCCTTAAACATGGGGTGATACCCTCCACAAGTCTGACAAAACCTTTTGTCTTTTTGATCCATTTCGAATGTGACTTCTTTGGGCTTCGACACTCCTATTTATGACTGGAGTCGGGACGAGTCTAAGGTGTTGGGACGATACCATTTTCCACCAATCAGAATAGCATGACGTCACATGACGTCACATGACGTCACAAACAACAGACACGTGATATGTTGTCGACATTTTATTGAACATATTTACAAAGCATTTTATTCAACACAAAATGAACACAAATTTAATTGAACTTGAATTGAACACAAAAAACATATTTACAGAGCAAAAAAGCATCGACATCGTTGTCCCTTTTTCTGGTCTTTTTGCAAGTCGGGAAAATGATCCCTAGCCCATTGTTCGACGAGTATATCGTTCACACGATACACGTGCCCGAACACCGAAAGGGCGTGCGGGGAGGGAACGTGAAACCGATGACACAAATAATACAAATAATAATGGCCGCAGACGACACTCTCGAGTCCCTGAATCCATCGGGGTTGGTAGTGGAGTTGTAGATCTTGGACGAAACGTCGAAAGGCTTCTCCGTAAACATCAGGGGGACACCCGTAGGAATCAAAGAAGGTAATGTGATCTGGTCCTTCGCACACAAACACGGTCCAGTGTCTACCGGGTTGGTCTTCGTCGTCCGTGTTGATGACGTAGGCTTTGGGGTACGAGGTCGGGCGCAGTATATCCAGATGATTACGAGCCCACACACCCCCGAACACGTTAGCGGGGAGGTGTTTTTCTAAAGCCCGTGTCAGTTGTCGATTGGAGAGAGCCTCACCAATCTGTGATGACTTGTCGGTTGGCGTCGATTTCCAAGACATTGTCGTATTCGGCAAACAGAACAAGACTGAGGTCATTGGTCGGGGCTGCACCGAACTTGAGTTCCAAAGACAGGTTACCCGCCGCTTTGGGATGAAAGTAGTTACCGTCGGCTCCGTGGTCGTTGGTCAAATCGAAACAATACAAAGTGTACCCATTGATATAGTCGTTGAAAGGGAGGTCCAGGTCTTCTCGGGTGTTTAAGACGGCCACCCGTTTCATCAAGTCCAGGTATGGTGCGATGGCTTGTCGCTGGGGAAAATCGACGTCGTATTCGTCCACAATTTCCCCGTTCTTGGTCAATTTGATGTTTTCCAATTGATTGTGTTCGAATTGGAAGGGATTTCTGTTTTTTCTTCCGTCGTAGGCCGTGTTACGTACCATACCCACGATTAATCTCTTGGGCAGGCTTTCGTTGACAAATAGGTTGTCTAGGACGTGACTGGTACGATTGTCGGGAATGACCATGTCGCGGACCACCACGCGTTTCAGGGGATACTTGGCGTTGGACAATTGAAGTTGCGCGGCCACCCGTGTGTAGGTACTGGGAGCTAGAGTGACGAACGGGATATCCAGGTAGGCTTTGGTGAACTCGACTTTGTAGTCTTCGGCATCGTTGCCTTCGCCGTACATCAGAAAAAATTTCGGGGATTGCTTTTCCAATTTCAACCGCAGGTCCACACCATCCAGCAGATACCGATCTTGTAAACACATGTCCAAGTGTAGACGCGACTGCAATCCAAAGGTGCGACTGGCAGCAATGGTTTTCTGGCGTTGTTCCAATCCTTTGTTATTCGGAGCCTGTCGTCCACCATCCCCGGCGGTGGCGACAGATTTCGTGGAATTGAACTGCCCGGCGGTATCTTTTTCCCACAGGACTTGTTTCGACAGGTGGTCGTTCTTGGCTCCCTTACCGAAACTCAGCAAATTCTCCAAGTAAGCCCGGTAGGGATAGGTGGGCAGAGAGGTGGTGACCAAAGTTTCGGCATCCTTTCCCAGGCGTAATTTGACGTCTTTAAACAACGAATGAAACAAGTTGTTAATGGGTGCGACTTGACTATCCGCGTCCAGATCATCCCCGTTGTTCTTGGTCACCTTCAGGGCCACGTGCAGTGTCATGTTGGCCAGATCGATGAAATCGGTGGTGGCATTGGAAATATAAAATTCGATGGGTCCGTCGTGGTTCAAGTCGGGCGTCAGTGGATACTTTCTGATTTTCGTCACCTTGTTTATGGCCGTCTGCGTGTCGGGTACACTGAACAAATCCTGCAATTCGTCTCGCGCGCAGGGACAGGAATCATTGCGCATTACCTGCGTAGCCATGGTCGAAGATATCTAGTTTACGTCGCTTGTGAGAGGTGACCTGTGTCTTCTTCTTCCTCTTCGGACGATGTGAAGTGGACGGGGTTCGTGAGGGGTCTTTTATAGGTTCCAGGTGGGCGACCACGTTCTTGAGTGTGTCGGACATCGTGTTTGACACCGCGGGGCGAAGCGTGTCCTGGGCGACTTTCTTCCAGTTCCATTTTTCACGACCACTGACGGCGTCGAGCACGCTTTGCCCCACTTTGGGTAACACTTGGGCCACATTCTTTTTCACGGCAGCTTTACCGGCCGACCACAAGGTCTTCCCAACCGATTTGACGGCATTCAATAACCCGGACCATCGACCGGCACCCTGTTGTCTCAGAATTCCTCCCGTGTACACCACCAGACCATTGCCAGCCCCTCGTTGTCTGAGCACTCCACCTTTGTACACTCGAATCATCATCGGCGGCGAAAATGAAGTTGGGTCACCACCTTACCGTCGAGAAATGGCACGGCTTTCCCCATTCCGTTCCTTATATAGAGACCAATGGAGCTTAGTCGACTGTACTTCAGAGGTAAGTAGTGAATCCTGGCGGGGCGGTGATACAATCGTCGACTGGGAATCACGTCAAACAAGGTAGCCTTCACGTCACCCACGGTCTGGGGTTCGATAATGTCCGTGTAGATGTAAAACAGATCGTACTGGATTTGAAGATTTGGGGTGTGTTGGGCGTAGAAATACCGTAGACTTTGGCCATCGTCGCCGGTCATATCGATTGACTGCAGGGCAACCAACAGTTCGTTTCCAGGCCATCCCAACATGGACACGATGGGTCCACACAGACGAAGTTCGATTTTTGGCAACACGTCAAAATACAAAAGCGCTTGCACGTGATTGATCTTCAGATACACTTTGTCGTTGGTGTTGTCTTTCTTGAAAGACACAAAGGAACCTTTTTGTGCGGCCGCTTGGCGCATCGCTTCTCGAGTTTCGTACTCGTCCTGCTCTTTCTTCTCATGGTCGGTCATTTCCTTGTTATTGGGATCCAAACGAACGGGTTTATGGGCCAAATGGTTGTAGATGGGAGGCAGGTACCACAACACCTTCAAGTGTTTGTTTAGGACATCCAGGATATGCCTCAGCGACTCGTAGTCGCCACTCTTGATGTGCGTTTCCATTTCGATAGATCCCTTGATCTCATCACCCTTTACACCTTTGAAACAATGCGACGGGTCGATCTTGTGGGCACTGTAGAAGTCCTGGCATATCTTTACTTCGGGTTCGTCGCTCGGAGGCGACCATGGATGAATGCGTAAGCCGATCGTGTTGTCTCGGTGATCGATGTTTTGCCATTGGTCAGGTAACGTGATCATGGACAGACCCACTTCCCACTCCCGATGATCGACGAGAAGTGGTGGGTCCAGATGTGTATGATACGTGGAGACTTTGTTGTCGGGATACCACGACATGGAACTGTCACTAGGGAGCGTGAGGTAAAAGGGCCGGTCGTTGTTCATTATGTTTGGTTTTCAAGGTTGGAGAAGGTAACAGGTAACCCAAGGTACTGGAGAGCAAGGCCGTCCACAACGTGGTCTGCGATCCGTCGGGTTTGAAAGCCAGTTGGGACAAAGAAACTCCCGCCACGACGTACACTAAAATCACTTGACAGAAAAAGACGATTTCCGCTTGTGGCACACGTTTTCCCAAGAGTGACCAATTGTGGGCACTCGCGGACGTAGACGTGGTTTCGTCTTGCATGTTGACTGATGTCGGCGTCTCTCGCTCCTATTTATACGTTTTGGAGACTGGTCCTGTCGATCCACGAATTAAAACTTGCCGGATAGCCCAACCATTTCACCAATACTTTGTCTTTTTTTCTTTCGAGTACTCTTTCGATGGGAAAGATCTCGTCGTCGTTGACTTGGACCGCTTGCAATTCTTCGGGATAGAAGGTGCCCTGTATGGGTTCGCCCCTTTCGTCCAACAGTTTGTAACCGGGACCGACGTTGGGTGCGACGTTGAACGTTTCCAGAGTCCAGTTGGGCCAGTAATCTTTGTCGAAGGCACCATGTTTCGGTAAAGCCAAACGTACGGTCGTACCAATGTCCATTGATTTTTTCTTTTTCGGGGGTCGTGGAGGAGGCGTTGTCAACATCCACTCGTGTTCGGGGTGAACGTCTTTGGGCGCCATTCCGATGGTCCGATGTCGTCTAGCATTGTAAGCCCGAACCAGGTCGTCTAGCACGTCGATGTACCGTTGTGTTTGTCGATGAGTAAAGTATCGCCACATGCGTTCTTTCAGGGTCCGTTGAAATCGTTCGACCACACTGGCTTTGGTTTCGACGTTGTGTGTCACGAAAAAATGAATCTTTTTCTTCTTCAGGTACGCTTGCATTTTTCGATTGAGGAATTCGGTACCTTTGTCCGTTTGAAGTCGCAGGGGTTGTCGACTTTGAAAGATTTGACGAAAGGCCTCCACCAAACTGTCCCCCGTCTTGTTTTTGAGGGGCAACACCCAAGCGTACTTGGAAAACACGTCGATGACCCACAGCAAATACCTGTATCCCTCATTCTGTTTGGCCAAGGCCGACATATCGCTCAAGTCGGCTTGCCACTGATGATCTATGCCGGCCACCACCGTGGGAGACCGCGAGAATTTCTTTTTCAATGGTTTGTGCAAGGTATACGCCCTTTGTTGTTTCAACCATGCCTTGACTTTGTCCAGGGACACTCCGGTAGCTTTGTGAAGTCCCAGAGCGCCACCGAAAGCGGCCGGGTGGTTCGGGTCGTAATACACTTTCTTCAGCTTTCGTTCCATGTTTCAGCAGGTGTCCCTATGAACAGGCTATTTATAGTTTTTGCAAGGAGAGCCATCTTCTGGTAGGTATACTAGGCGTATCCGTACTGGAGATTTTCTTCTTTCTCGGGCGTCGCGGCGGAGTCCGTGTCGGTGGTGTGGACAACACGTTCCATCGTTCTTGATTCCCGATGGCTTCGCGCGGTACGTTCGTGGCCTTCAAACTTTGCATCACGCCAAACCATCCCACGGGAGCCTGGGTATTCTTTCGCCGACGAACCAAATCGTTCACAATGTCAATGGCATTGGTGTTGGGTACGGGTACCCCATTCCGAACCAATTCCAAGTTCTCGTTCCAAGACCAAGGTGTCTTTTCTTTCATGTGTTTCAACAAAAGGCGAGCTCGGTGTTGATAAGGTCGAGGGACCGACTCCAGGATGGGTGCCTCCGAAGTTTCTTCTTCTCTTGGCTCGGGTATGTTGTCGTCCAACAAGGGAACAACCTGTTTTCTTTTCCTTTGCATCGTTTGATAACGATGCAACAACTGTCCGTACCGTTGCATTTTATTTTCGTCGGTTAGGGTGGGATCGTTTAGCACGTGTTGCATGTCTTGGTGGACATTCTCGACGGCCTGCTGCAGTGGATCTCGATCGTACACGGGTTCGACTGGCCTGACTTCGACGGGTTTGACGTCGGGGAGTCCCTCGAAGGGTACCAGTTTCATTATCTTGGCGAATTTCATCTTTGGGAAAGGACCGAAACAATCGAGTGTAGAATCCCCCTTTCTGTTGCTTCAAAAGTCGCCGACGGGTCTTCCAAGGTGTTTTAGACGTGCCCAAACGTCGTAACAAGGGGGCGTCCTTTTTCAAGCGCTTGACTTCTTTGTCGGTCACAGGAACGTTGCCGCGAATCAGGTTTCCAATACACTCACACACACCGTCGACAATGGGTTGGGTCTCGAGTAAAAGGGGACGGTCTTTCGGTGCAGTGTTCAAGAGATACCGCAGTGTCTCCATGACTGAGCTCGGGGTCGTTCTCCGGTTCCCTTTTTATACCTTTCTGTTCCCTGGGTTATCCACCAAATAGTTTAGATAGCTCGGCAGCCATAGCGTTCGCTCTATCGTGCCTTCTAAGGAAGGGATGTTTACCACCCTTTTGTCCACCCAATAGATTAGATACCAAGGGGGCCAAAGCCGGGAGGGCCATGGCCAGCATACCCCGATGGCACCACCCTGTTGATCGACAAGTCGCCGTTTGACGTCGGGTGGAACATTACTCAGTTTGGGAAGCAACGCTCGATGTTTGTTCAATTCTTCGGTACTCAGTCCCCTTCCGCGCTGTGCGGTCCGTCGAACGAATTGATTTCGTTTCTTGTTTCTTTCCTCTTGCAGCCTTTCCTTCCATCGCAGCAAGATACGAATCAACACACCCCCAAAAAATCCACGTCCCCCAGGTTTCATGATCAGGGAGAGTTTTTCGGTCGTCGGCATGTTTCTCTCCGTCAGTTGGGTCAACACTTGTCGATTTCGTTCCACCCATTTCTTGTGTTGAGCGTGCAGTGGCTGAATGTTACCCTTCAGCAAATGGTTGGCCGCCAACTTGAACCACTGCAACAATCCAATACGTGCCCGGCCCGTATTCTTGACCAACTGCCCATAAGCCATATCGGGAGTCAGATGTTGTAACTTGCGAATGAAGGACTTGAGTCCTTTCATTGAACTCTTCTTTTCTCTTCGTGGTCTGCGAAAGATCGGGGAGAGAGACCGAGCAGGGGAAGGTGGTGACGAGGGACGTGGAGGTGTGACCGGTAAGGTGAAACGTGGTGGTGTGGCCGGTAAGGGAGACATGGGACTCGTGGGTGGTGTCAACGAGGGAGGTGACCACTGTGTTCTGGGGGCCCTCATTCTCGGGCGAGTCTGACTTCGTACCGTAGGATCACGGAGGTCCGGTGCCAACGTCGGGAACGTCGCCCTGGGAAGGGTGGGAGGTGGGTGTTTCCTCTGCGTATTCTTCGTACGAGCCATCGTGACAAACAAGAGTCAATTCGAGGTACAGGTCCCCCTTTTATACTTTTTGGACGTAGACGATGGGTGGTTCCTCTTGGGGTAAAATGTTGGATCTCAGTCGCAAAGCTTCGGGTGTGTCGGGCTTCAAATCAACGAGTAAGTAACTGCGAGGGGTACTCGTCGCATCTTCATAAGCTTCTTGCATATACTTGGAACGGGAAGGGTACATCTGACGGGCCAACACACCAATTTGCGAGGCGTCACGGGGATTTTTGAACAAGACCAAGTAATGAGCATTCAGACTGATGGTACGCTGTTGCTTGTCAAACAAGTTTTGCACAATGTAAATGACACTCGTGTCGTGGTGATGACTCTTTTTCGTGAACCACTTTTGCAATATCTCCGTGTCTTCTCCCATCAAATCGTCCACGACTAAGACTTGTGGACCTTTGACTTGACCCATCACGTCGTCAATATCCGTCAAACCTTTGACATAAGTGTAGGGAAAGCGATCGTAACTCTCTTGCCATTCGCCATAAGCCCACACGATACGTTGGGGAGGGACGTCGAACAGGGACGCTTGAAGAAATTTCTGCACAAAGACCGTCTTTCCAACACCCGTTGGACCACTGACTAACATGGTAAAGGGATGTTTGAACGTCACATCCATCTTGCACTGTTTCCCCCCATTCCCTTTTCCCCTGCCTTTTATACCTTCGCGCCAGAACAACAGACATGGAGTGAAATTAGAACACAATTTATTTTACTAAAAATACAAAAAGAACATTCAATGCAACAAACATATCATACAAAGGAAAAGAACATTCAATAGAACATATCATACAAAGGAAAAGAAAAAATTAGTTATCGCGTTCTCTCTTCAGGATCTCTTGTCTCACCCAGGGTACATTTCTCAGGACGCGAGGAATCCAATACACATGTCCCAAAAGCTTCTGCATCGTGTCGTGTGGGTGCCAGTCTTCCACTTCAGCAAACGTGACGACGACGGGTATCCATTCACTCATATCGAAACAAGGGGGATACGACAAGACTTCGGTCATATCTCCCGGACCCGCATATTGGATGAGTGCTCGGGAAAAACTTTCTGCTTCCTTCTCTGCCAACAAGAGGACAGCCGGCTTCGGGATTTCACCGTTCGAAGTTTCACCGTTTTCACTGGTAGTCGGGAGAATTGTAGGTGGAATAGAAAGCTTCGTCAGCTGTTTTCTTTTTTTCTTTGTATCGTCTGTAGAGCTCGAACGCTTCTCCGCACCAGTACCAGTATCGCTGACTGCGGGTGTTGTCTCTGGGCATGTCGATGTTGTTGTCGAACATGCGACTGGCAACGGCTTCAAAGTTGTTTTCTGTTTGGATTTCTTCTTGGCACTCGAGCAGGCCGTGTCCGAGCTGTCCACAGTTGAGGCACTTGTGATTTTCGTCGGTGGGTCTCTTGATTCCGTAACACTTTCTTTTGACAGTTTCTTTTCTTTCTTCATCACTCTTCGCTTTTTGGGCTTCTGTTCGTTTTCCACACTGGGGTGCCCAGTGTCCTGGTTCTCCGCAGAGGTAACAACTTCCATAGGAACCGTAGGCTGGTCTGTCTTGTCTTGGTTTTCGTTGCTGTTGTTGGGAACGAACAGGGCAGTCTCTATACCAGTGTCCGACATTGTTACAGGAGAAACAAGCTTGACTAGCCATCGAGAGCAGAATGAAATTTCAGTGTGACACTTCGCTTCTTATAGTCTTGGTCGTGACGTCACTCGCTTTTGATTGGTTCTTTCTTTTCCTTCGTTTTGATTGGTTCGTTGTTTAGTCTATGATTTCCAGGCTGTCCACGTACTTTTTCACTTTGTCCCAATCGATCAAGGCTTCACTCACGTGACAGGCTTCCAACAACGTCATCAGGTCGGCTCGATTACCGTGCTTTTGTCGCCATTGATTGAACACGGTGAAGATTTGCATGCGCGCGTTGTTGGGATGACTCATCTTGGCTTGACTGATTCGCGCTTCTCTGATCCCCAGATGTCTGCCAATACATTCCCAGCCTTCTCCCATGTTGCCGGACATGACATTGATATCCATTTGATCCAGAGACCATCGTTTCTTTTTCTTCGGCAAACCGTCCATCCACTGGCGTATGGGGTCTTCTTTCTGTTCGACAAACTCGTCTTTGCGTTTGATCAACGCGGTCTTAAAGCCCGGTACCACCGTCCAGAACTTTTTCAAGGCTTTCTCGACGTCTTCTCGCCATCGTTGTTCGTCCTCCCACGTCTTGACTTGATCCCGTGGATCGTCCATCATACTGCCTAGCACGTTATCGATGTCTTGCAGTTTCGGCTCGTCCACCCAAAGGTAGTGATTGTAATCGTCCACAGGGTGTGAGGGTTGACCCGTTATGGAAGAAACGCCTAGTCCCAGACAAGAGTGGTATCTCTGACTGGGATGTTCGTACTTGCAGCCGATACACTCTTCGTGTTGCCTTTCTTCTATAATGGGCAGGAAACATTTCAACACTCGAAAGTTGAGCCATCGTTGTCTAAGTTTCTCGATCAAATTTTCTGCCGGTTCGTCATCTTCTTTGTTCGTTCGCCATCGTCCTGAGACCCGAACTTGACCCTGTGGATCATTCACCATGCTGCCTAGCACGCTATCGATGTCTTTTGATTTCGGCTCGTCCGCCCAGACCCAGGACTTTCTCAAGGTTTGTATGACGTGTTCCTGCCATCGTTGTTCGGTTTCCCACGTCTTAACTTGACCCTGTGGATCATTCACCATGCTGCCTAGCACGCTATCGATGTCTTTTGATTTCGGCTCGTCCGCCCAGAGGTAGTCACTGCACGTGCACTTGTGGTATCCGTACGTGCAGCCGATACACTCTCCGTGTTGCCTTTCTTCTATAATGGGTCGGAAACATTTCAACACTCGAAAGTTGAGCCATCGTCTTCTGAGTTTCTCGATCACATCCGTATTTTCTGCCGGTTCGTCCTCTTCTCCGTTCGTTCGCCATGTTCCCGAGACCCGCAAGTCAGTATCCATAGGGGTAAGTGTTGCTCGGTTGGCCATCGTCATTGAATTGAACAAACCGCTTGTCATACACGATTTTATATCTTTTGCTCTCGGGGCGTGTCCAAAGACGGCGGTCACGTGATCTTGTAATCTTGAACGGATTGGCTATGACCAGAGGCTCGTTTTGATTGACGTGCCGTACATTCTCCTTCATGATGGCGTAATTCAGCTGCTGGGAGGCACGGTAATTCAAGGTGAATCCCCGGACTTTACATACAGTTTTTCCATCGCTCTGGCGGTACGCGTAATTCTTTGGCCCTCCGCTAACAAATTCTCGAATGGTGACATCTTCGGGTAACTCGTTCTTCCACTGACCCAAACTAGAACCTTCCGGGGGATTCCATGACGTGGTGTGGTATTGGTAGATGACGCTGTCGGTGTCAAAATAGCATACCCTTTCTCCCAACTTTTCCAAGACGGAATAGAGTTTCAAACGGGCCTGGGCAGTGACAAAGGCGGCGATAACCACGTTGGTGATGGGGCAGGGTGCGACGTGTTCTTCTTTTTTCAACGTTTCCATCAAGACCATGTTATCGTTGACTAACTGCACATCTCGTACGGTCTGGGTCACGTCCAACATTTTTTCAAAATAGACGCTGGGCTCCGTGATGTACTCGGTCTTGGGAAAGTTGTCTCTCTGTCCGAATTTACCCCATGCTGTGTTCAATTGTAACTTGCTAAACGCCCGCATCCCTTTGTTAGGTTTTATCGACGTGGGATCCAGACGAATACCTTCGGTGTCGTACACGTCGTTGACGAAGCGGGTCTTGTCTTCTTCGGTGTGACAGGTGTCGGGATAACCGCTGCTTTCCATCTTCTTCTTCAGGTAGTGATTGATGTACCCAGTAAACAGACCACCCGTTTTGGCCTCGGGATCGTAAGTGCTGAATTCTTTCCAGTGCCAAACTTCGTAGACTTTCAGTACTTGGTATCCTAGGGCCACCGCTTTCTTGAGTTCCAGGGTGACAAACGTACCCACCCAGGCTCGCTGTTCGTCGGTGTGCTCACACGGTTGGTATTCGGCAATCTCCCCTTGTTGCATGTGTTCGTCGACGCAGCTTCGACATAGGGCAAACACCAATTTCTGTTTGCGCCGAAACGGGAGCACTGGATGGTACAGGCCACGGGGCGGCAAGACGGAACACTGGATCAACCCTTCGTACTGTTGCCACTGGTCTTGATCGGGTTGTGTGACGATCGTGGGTTCCTTGATGGGAAAGGTACCGTACTTGCAGATGTAAGGGTACAAGGACACCACGTCGATGTAGCGCATGTCTTCCACCGACTCGTTCACCAACAGTTGGATGGCATTGGTTCTTCCGCCGAAGAAAGCGTTGCGGGGCATCAGAGGTTCGGGAGCGGGCCATTGCTGATCTTCCAAGCCTTGTAAAAATTCGTCCATCTCGGGATCGTGGCGTCGTTCTTCCTCCATCTCACACTCCCACATGACGCGGATGGTCTGCATACCGTACTGCTCCTGGAGTCGACGGTGACGTTCTTGGGTCTTCTGGTACAAGTCCCTCATACTGCGAGATGGATCGTAGGGGTGTTTATGCTGAAGGTCTTGGACGGGGCCCGGATAACATTTGGGACAACCGTGAAAGGCACACCAGTGAAACTCGTACACCGTACCCGTGGTCTTGTCCATACCATCTAAGCTATAAGGGCCAACTCGGCATTCACTACCGTTACGGGCGTGTCGAATGTTGGGTAGTGGGGTCTGGTTTCGGAATGCAGCCATGGTCTGTTGATGTTGTTCCCATTCCAACCATCGAAGGGCTTTGTTGGACTGTTGTCGAGGCTGGAAGCGGTGCCAGTCCTTACCAGGTTTCGGCTCTTGCATCAGGGCTCGAGGAATGACGACGAGGGTGTCTTTCTTGAGGTAGTGCGTGCGTAACACGCGACTGCAGGCAGAGGCCAGGGTCAAGCTTTTTTCGAAGGGATCGATTCCCGTGTCCATGAGAAATATCTCTCGAAACACGCCACAGCATCGGCGGAGGACATCAACGTCACTTTTACAGTAGGCGAGAATTTCCTGGCGAAAATCAAAGACGTCGTGACTGTGTTGTTGGTACCACTCGTGAAATTTTTCTCGTTCAGTCACACTCATGCCATCCGGATCGTAATCGGTGTCGGGAGGATAGGCGCCCACGTATTCTTCGTTCTCCGGTCTGTTAAAGTGGTGAGGGAAATAACCTTTCTTGAGTTCTTGCAGGCCAAAGGTCTTGGGCATGTCCCGTAAAGCCATCGGTAGAAAGTTGAGGGAATCGATGAATTTTACCGTACCGACAGTGATCGTCATCGCTTTACCACCATTCATAATCACTTCGGGTTGCGCCACGGAATGTTTGTGCAGCGTCTGTAAAATCAGCAGTCCGTCGTAACCTTTAAAGTTGTGAGCCACGGCAATCACGGGACTCGATTCGTGACTGTCATGTTTTCGACCATCTACCACCGTACCGTGTGCAGCGAGTTGTAGAAACCATTTTCCCACATCGTCCAGCGTGTCTGGGCCTTTAAACACAATTTCCCGTTGGTGATTCCAGTACATGTCACAGTGCTCGCAGGGATCTTGATTGTCGATACAAAAGTGACAACAGGTTTGCAGGACACATAGGTTGGGAATGTGCTCACCGGTATCTTGCTGGCATTCAAAGTCAAAGAAGACGAAACGGGTCAACGTTGATTTCTGTAGTTTGTCGATTTGTATCTTCCGGTCTTTATTCATGTCGATGGGTGATTTCAGTGGTTGGATGTAACAAAACTGTTTCTCGGCCGTGTGCCACTCTCGGCAGATGGAACATTCGTATTCTCCGCATCGGTGTTCTTCCAAATTACGCTTGGCCTTGATGACGTCCCACTCTTTTTGACATTTCTCACATTTCTTCCATCGATAACACACACTGCACTTGGCTCTGGAACGGGTGGCAAGGTGATTGTCGAAACACTGGCGGCTCATAAACACACGATGACATCGGTAACACGTCTTTGTATTGGGATCGGGTGGACAGGGTGGACCCACTGTCTTACATCCTTGACACATCACGTGACACGAATGATTCTCTGCAGCATTGTATCCTATTTGACAGGTGTCACAAAAATACGACCTTTCTACAAAGGCGGGCATGGAGGTAATGACGTCGTAATGCCTGTCGTGTAAATACAGGTTGAGATGTTTTGGTGTGCCTGTGACGTGTTTTGTTCCCCGATAGATCGCCTTCCCAAAGATGGCCCGAGAGAAAACGTTGAGCTGATAACCTTGCTCTCCTAAATACTTGGCGTACAGTTCCCAGGTTTCCATCCCCGTGCAGGCTTGTCTGGCTCCACCGACGGCATCGATGAGTGCTTCGGTTTTCTTCGTCTGCCACGAGTGGGGTCCTGTGTTGTTGGTTAATCTCTTCTTCTCCCTTATCCATTCAGGTGTGTCTTGTTTGTTGGCAAAGTGACGAGAGACGACAATAGCTCGCTGAAAACAGAGTTCGTCGGCATTCTTTATGGTGACGAGGCATTGCTTTTTCTTCAAATATTCTTCGAAATTTGCGCAGTGTCTCTTCTTCATGTTTGTTCCACCGCTACCTCGACCATCGGGAGGGGACACGTGACAAATACTCATGGACATTCTTTGATCTAGTCTAAATTCTTCGTTACTCTGTAATACGGCTGCCACTTTCTGTAACACGTCTTCGGCTTTCAACAAACGATGCTCACGGAAGGGTAACCAGATCGGTGTTTTGAGTCCTGGATGACTGATGGCGACTCTAACATAGTCACTTCCTCTGGCGTCCAAGGTTCGGCGAATTTCCTCGATGATGGCCTCAAAAGTGTCGTGTAGTTGTTGTGGCACATCGTTGGCTGGAACATGGGACCAATCTTCCAGAAAATCTATCTCCACACACAGTGATTCGGTTCGAAATAATCGGCTGTATCGTCTATCCACGGGTCGTAATGTAAAACTCATCTTGATTTGCTCGCTGATCGCTTAAAAATGACCGAAGCTGTCGCCTCCCTTCCTTTTATTCCTGTCACCATGAATGGACTCGTCCATGACGTCATACCCTTTAAATGGATTCGTCCGTGACGTCACCGATGAATGGACTCGTCCGTGACGTCATATCAAATGGATTCGTCCTTACGATCATAAAACGGTACAACACCCGTCACTCTATCAGTATCAGAATGGATGCTCCGGTGTTACGCATCGAAGACAACCACAGCACGGATACTCTCGTGTATCTCAGGGGTCACACGCTTGCCGTGATTACCCCTGACGATATCTTTGTGTTACCTGAAGAGGTATTAAAAACACCTCCCAGGAAAAAACCTCCTCCCGAATTAGTGGAGGCCATTAGACGCAACCGACATAAAGTGCGTCGTACCCTCACATTCTAGTGCTCGCATTCGAGTGTGGACCAACGGCCCTTGTCAGGGCCAACTTAATCAATGTAAAAGAGTTGTTTCCCCTTCCCTCCCTCTTCTTCTTCTTCTCTCTCTCTCTCTCTCTCTCTCTCTTCCCGCACGCGCGCCCCTCTCTCCGTACGTGCAAGGGGTCACGCACGTGCAAGGTCACGCACGTGCAGGGGGTCATGCAAGGGGTCACGCACGTGCCAGGGGGTCATCCAGTGCAAGGTCACGTGCACGCGCATGCACGCACATGCACGCACGCGCATGCGCGCACGTGCGTTGCCAGACAAGCCCTTATACTACTGCTAACCATTCAGCCATTCAGCCTCCCTTAAAAATAAGCTCCCCCTGACCAGCTTAATTGTTCGCAATAAACATTTGCCCTCTAAAATCGGCAAATTGCTGACTTTAAAGTGAGAAACATTATAACCGGGCGAAATTTTATGTTTTATCACTTTTACAGTACCTTTGATTACCAACCGATTATTACAAAACTTTAAAAATAAAAGAGAAAGAGAGAAATGCGGCTCAACGTCCATTCGACACAAACTAGGTCATTTCGGGACCAACATATGTTTTTTAATTGTATTTATAAACTTCCCTTGCGCCTACGGGTCTTTAGCCGTGGGAGGAAACCGAAGGACACGGAGAAAACCCGCGAGGTTGGACACCATACTCCATGTCACGTGCAACTTGGAAATCGAAACGACGCCGGTTGACTCAATGACAGACGTTACGATACAGCGCGCGTATGCTAACCATTCAGTCGTCCTAAAATCTGGAAATTGCTGACTTATAGCAAGAAACATTTTAACCGGGCGAAATTTTCTGTTTTAACAGTTTAATTCGCACGGTATTTTAATTACCAACCGATTATTACAAAACTTTTGAAAATAAGCTCCAACTGACCAGCTTAATCGTATGCAATAAACGTTTGGCCTGAATTGAAAGTTCTGCAACGAGAAAGTTCATCTCGATTTTCCGGCGTGGTTCCCCCTTGTCAGTGAGGCAGAACGGAGGGCCTGACAAGGACAGCTGTCTAGTCGTTCGGGTGGGACGAAAAACCAAGGTCGCGTCTACACATTGGAGTGCACGTAAAATATCCCTAAGCAGTTGGAATTCGATACTGTTGAATAAGCTCTATACAATGACTAAATGTGCAGATTGTAGTCACACACACTGCATGTTTCGCTTAACAATGAAAGGGTGCCGTTTTCAATGTTCGATCCTTTTATTCTTCTACTCCAGATATTTTGGACTGTTGATCGAAGTTTTCATATAAAAGACTACCGATTAGACTCTTTGTAGAAGAAGTTCCCAAAAAGTATTATGTTGACTTTACGAGAAAAGAACCTTTAAAGATGCTCCAAATCGTAAACATACGACTTTTTGGATTTTCGATCTCTTTTTTTCTTCTATCCCTCATATTTAAAAAAAAAGATACAACGATTTCACACAACAGGCCAGCTATTACACTCTCGATTAACAAGAGTTTCACCGCCCTGCCTTCATTATAACCGAAGTTATCTTGCCCTAAAGAATCAACAAATCAGCATGCTTATTTCTGCTTACCCTAGGCAGAAAATGCTCATCTTTGAACTCAATCATGACATTAACATAGTGAACGTCTACACCAAGATTGAACATTCTAGCTCAATTAGAAGGAGAGTTATTGTGTTTCAAAGTTTCGGCCCTTCAAATTGCTACTACTTTTCATATTCACTTCAAAATGGCAACCATCAATTGACCTAAACCAAAATTCTTCTCTGAACAATTTTTAGACCATCTTTCAAGGATTCAGGAAAAAATAACTCCCGTGTCTGTAAGTAAAATAGCAAAAAAGCCTTAGGGATTTTTCACGTTTCAAGATGGTGGCACTTCCGGTTCGATCAACAAACTTCATATTTTGTGTACAAATCAGTAATTACTTGTCTAGTATCCAAAAAAAAAATCAGGTCATTCTGACCTATATTTTGATGATTTTTTTGAAAATTTTGATCCTTAATTTCGTCAAGGGGAGATAATTTAGAAAATTTCTAATTATATTTTTGAAGTCACATCGGTAAGGTCTACATATATACTAAATTTCATGACAATCGTACAACTATTAAATAAATAAGTTGTCAAATTGGTCTAAACTTCCGGTTCGAAATCACAGCGACGAATTTTCGAAATTCGAAAATGTGAAACTGCAGATGAAAATGATTTTTTTCAAGGTATTCAAAGAAAAAAGAATTAGTAAAATCGGTCAAAAAATAACAAAGTTACGACTATGCTTTGTCCATTTCGTCGTTCGTAAATTTCGGTGATTTCGGATTCGTAAAACGTTTTGAAAATATATTTAATCAAGGTTCGCACCCCATTTTTGGGGGGGTAGGTCAAAATTTCAGAAAGATCCTACGGATAGATTCTGAGAAATCCGATTTGCGGAAAACACACACAAAAAAAAATAATAATAACTAGATCTGCAAAGCAGATATTAAAGCTTTCATATTAACAGTCACTTCCTGTCACATGTCATGGGTCATGTAAATAATCTCATCAACAAAAAAAAAATCATTAAAATTGGTCAAAATATAGCGAAGTTTTTATGATTTTTCAATCGTAAACAACTTTATCGGCACGAAAAACATCAAAGACAAAATTCGAAAATGTGACATTTTCAAATAACAATATTTCGACCTTGATCCAGGCTATCCAGAAATGTATTCATTTTGGAAATAGGAGACATATTCTCCAAACTACGGCCTATTGCTTCCATTCACGTGCTCGTTAATGTCGATTTTTCACCTTTTCTCATATTCAGTTAGAAATGGTGACCATCACGTGACCGAAATCAAAATTCTGATCCGATAGATTTTTAGGCATTCCTTCAAGGATTCCGAAAATGTAACTCCCAGGTCTGCAAGTAAAATATCGCAAAAGCCTTTGTGATTTTTCACGTTTCAAGATGGCGGCACTTCCGGTTCGATCCACAAACTCAATATTTTGTGTACGAATCAGTATTTACTTATCTAGTATCCAAAAAAAAATCAGGTCATTCTGACCTATATTTCATCAATTTTTTTTGAAAACTTTAATCCCTAATTTCACCAAGGGGAGATAATTTAGAAAATTTCTAAGGACATCTTTAAAGTTGCATCGGTAAGATCTACTTACATACTAAATTTCATGAAAATCGTAGTACTATTAAAGAAGCTGTCAAGTTGGTCTCAACTTCCGGTTCGAAATCACAGCGACGAATTTTCGAAATTCGAAAATCTGAAACTGCAGTTGAAAATGATTTTTGTCAGGGTACTCAAAGAAAAAAGAATTAGTAAAATAGGTCTAATAGTCACAGAGTTACAGTAATGCAGGTCAAATTCACTCGTTCGTAAAATTCGGTGATTTCGAATGCTTTAAACGTTTTGAAAATATATTTAATCAATACTCACCACCCATTTTTGGGTATGTAGGTCAAAGTTTCAGAAACATCCTATGGTTAGATTCTGAGAAATCCGATTTGCAGGAAACACATGTTGACTTTACGAGAAAGACCTTTAAACATGCTCCAAATTGTAAAAAATACGACTCTTCGATTTTCAATCTCTTTTTTTCGGCTACCCCGGACATTTTTAAAGAAAAAATGATACAATGATTTCACACAACAGGTTAGCTATTAGACTCTCGATTGACAAGAGTTTCATCGACCTCCCTTCAATATAACCAAAGTTATCGTGCTCTAAAGAATCAACAAATCAGCTTGCTTATCTCTGCTTACCCTTGGCAGAAAATGCTCATCTTTGAACTCAATCAAGACAATGACCTAGTGAACGTCTACACCAAGTTTAAAAATTCTAGCTCAATTAGAAGGAGAGTTACTGTGTTCCAAATTCTCAGCCCTTCAAATTGCTTCTATTTTTCACTTTCACTTCAAAATGGCGACCATCAATTGACCTAAATCAAAATTCTACTCCGAACGTTTTTTAGGCCATCCTTGAAGGATTTAGAAAATATAACTCCCGTGTCTGTAAGTAAAATAGCAAAAAAGCCTTTGTGATTTTTCACGTTTCAAGATGGCGACACTTCCGGTTGAATCCACAAACTCAATATTTTGGGTACGAATCAGTATTTACTTATCTAGTATCCAAAAAAAACACCAGGTCATTCTGACCTATATTTCTTCGATTTTTTTGAAAACTTTGATCCTTAATTTCACCAAGGGGAGATAATTTAGAAAATTTATATTTATATTTTTGAAGTCACGAGGGTAAGATCTACTTACATACTAAATTTCATGAACATCGTAAAAATATTAAAGAAGTTGTCAAGTTGGTCTCAACTTCCGGTTCGAAATCACAGCGACGAATTTTCGAAATTCGAAAATCTGAAACTGCAGTTGAAAATGACTTTTGTCAAGGTACTCAAAGAAAAAAGAATTAGTAAAATAGGTCAAATAATCACAAAGTTACAGTAATGCAGGTCAAATTCACTCGTTCGTAAAATTCGGTGATTTCGAATTCGTAAATTGTTTTGAAAATATATTTAATCAAAAACTGCCACCCAGTTTTAGGGGGGTAGGTCAAAGTTTCAGAAAGATCCCATGGTTAGATTCTGAGAAATCCGATTTGCAGAAATGCCACAAAAAAAATAATAATAATAACTAGACCTGCAAGCAGGACTGAACCGGCTTTCAGGCATCATACAGAAAGTTTATTATACCATAGCCGATCCATTGAGCTACCAAAAAATACTTTAGTTGTTTTGATTCAGTGACACCCTCTACCATATGTAAAAGTAATATTTGCTAGCGAAAAGACCGCTCAAAATTGTAAATTATGGCAAAATTACGTCACTTCCGGTGCCGAAAGAAATTTTTATAGGTGAAAAATAAGTCGAAAATTCGCAACATACAAAATACAAACTTTGTTTTATCATATCGGACAATAAATAATTAACCTACAATCCATAAACTGAAATTAAGAAGGTCAAAATAAACTTAAAAGTGACCCTGGGAAAATTGGCTATTATTCGACAAGGGAACATGCTAGAAGCCTTTTCTTGATATCAATATGATGGTATTGATTCAGTCTTACTCTCCATTAGAGTCAGACGTTATAAAGTTAAACGAATAATAAATATCAATCCCTTGAAAAAAAAATGTTTGTTTTGAAGGCCAAAAATACGTCTTTTGCAAAAATTACATTACTTCCGGTGATATTGAAAATGTTAATTTAGTTCATAGAAGTCATAAATGGCATAAGGCATCAAATGGTAAAAAAATTATAAAAATCGTATAATAATTGACACTTTTATAGACCAAAAACCTTGAAAAGTGACTTATAGAAGATCGCCTATTTCTCTGTAACCGTACAAGTTAGAAACCATTTTGTGGTATCTGTATGGTCGTATGGCTTCATTCTATTCGTTGATGGGAATCAAATATCATAATTCTAAAAATAATATAAGGCAGACTCATTTTAATAAAATATTTGTTTTTTTAGGTTAAAAATACAGTTTTTGCCCAAATGACGTCATTTCCGGTCACAGTGAAAATTTAAAATTGGCTTGGCCTAGTCCAAAATGGCATTAAGCATCAAATGAAAAAAAAAATATTGCAAATCGAATAATAATTCCCCTCCTTTATAGGCAAAATAACGTGAAAAGTGATGCATGCAAAATTGCATATTTCTCGGCAACTGCTCATATTACAAACTAATTTTCCAATACATTCTCTTCGTCTACGTGTTTATGAAAATAACAAATAAATATTTCATAATATGAAGACGCTGAATGGATTGTAAATAACTGAATTTTACACTTTATTTTACATTTTATTCGAAATTGCCCGAAAATGAAATTGGAATTAAAAAATCTGAGGTAAAGATTTTGTGCACCTTTGCAGGGTGCAGCCTTTTAGTTATATCAGCTTTGAAAAAAATAACATTTGCTTTCAAAAAGTGGTACCGAACTGTCCAAATTGTTGTTTTTGTTAATATTACGTCACTTCCGTTGCCGACAGAAAAATTTCACCGTAACAAAAAAAAAATACAATTGGGACCACGGAGCATATGAACGTTGTTTTATACAAATCGAACAATAAATCATTTTTCTGGGTACGAAAAACTAAATTAGCCGATGGCGGCTAACGCAAATTACCGAGACAATTTTTTTTCTCATTTCTGTTCAAGCAGGATGATATTTTAACCCTGTGTAAAATACCATCAAAAAATATTCATAAATGAAAAAGGTTTTCGTAAAAAAAAATATTTTTTTTCAAAATATCGGACATTTTTTGGACTACTTCCGGTTTTACGATCATTGTCGTGATAGCTTTACGAAGTTCTTTGGATACTTAACTTTCTGTGCCAGAAGTGCCAGAAACATCCATTGAGTAGTTTTGGAAAAAAAGATAAATTAAAGAGCGTTTCCAAAAATTTAACGATTTTTCAATTTTTTTTCAAAGTTTGAGGCCATTTTTGGACCACCTATATTATTTCAATGCTTTTCATTTTGGATTCACTATATAGACAACCGATAGGACTTTGAGTAAGAAATGTTTAAGAAAAATCGTAGGCGTCGTTTTCGAGAAAAGGGCGTCTCGGAATGTTAAAAAAGCGGAAAATACTTTTTGACATACAATAATTTATTTCCTTACCATTGAAATCGTATTATTTAGATACCATATGATGGTCAATAAATAGGGCTATCCAACAACACTTTAGTTCTTTTGGTCCGGTATTACCTAAGGGAGAAATCAAGTTTTTCGCAAGTGCGACAATGTTTTTAACCTTTTTTTTCATTTTTTGAATACTTCCGGTGTGGTTATTATTGTCGGAATAGTTTTAATAGCCGGTTTGGGCACTAAAATAGTCACAGGGCTCTGTAATGATATATTACATTGTCTGATCAGATAAAATGCCGCTGGGAAATCCTTTGTTCAAAAGTGCCAAAAATGCAAAAAATTTAAAATATCGAAAATTAAATTTCAATAACCACATACATATTATACATCGTTAGAATCCTAATTAGGTCAGCTATCTGAATATACAACCTTTTTTTGAAAATCTCTTAAAATAAAAAAATAGTAGAGCATTTTCCAAAATTTCACGATTTTTCGACTTTTTTCGATTTTCAGTCCGTTATTTCACCTATTCCAGATATTTCAAAGTCGTAATGGAATGTTTCGTACACAAGACTAACACAAGGTCTCTCGATAAAGAAATAAAGAAATTTTCATAAAAATCGCTGTAGTAGTTTTCGAGATACAGGCGAACAAAAATGGTAAAAATCAGAAAATACTTGATTTTCAGCGTGCCATATTTTGCTTCCTGGTCATAGTATCCGTATGAATTGGGTATCGTACCATAGTACAATCCTAGTGCAGTCCAGTGGTACCCTAATTTCTTTAATCCATTGATATCGGGCGGAGAAATCGCGTTTTTCCCCAAAATATCCATTTTTTCCATTTTTTTCAATATATTGCACATTATTTCGACCACTTCCGGTTGAAGGATTCTTGTCGAAATTACTTTATTCGTTGGTATTGGACTATAACTTCATGTTCCACAAGTTTCAGAAACGTCAATTCTGCTATAAAACGAAACCCGAGCTCACAAAATGGGAAAAAAATTCGAAAAAAATCGAAAAATAAAGGGTGATAACTCTGAATGAAACTTATATTACTGGAATCGGATGGACTTCAGGTATCCCAAAATGTAGGTCAAATTTGAAAATTTTGAAAAATAACAAAAATTGTCTCGTAAACAACATGTTTTCAATTTTCGAACGATAAAAGTAATAGACGAATGTTCGAAATTGAAAAATGTGAGATAGCCATTGTCTCAGAAAAGATTCAGGGATTCCGAAAATGTAATTTGTTTGAAAATGGATACAGAATTGACGAAACTATGGCCGATTTTCAATTTTTAGATAACGTACAAAGTTCGGTCACTTCCGGTATGCGCAGAAATTTCAAAAATATTTTATCAAGTAGCCACCACATGGTTTCCCGATAGAAAATCTAATTCCAAGTCGATATCTGTTTCCATCATGGAGTTCGAGGCTCCAGCGGTAAATAATAATAATAACAAGACCTGCATGCAGGAATGAAGGGTTTCACTGGTGCCACGTTAACCTTAAACATGTCACTTCCGGTGCCAAGTTACCCTTGAACATATATCGCTTCTGGTACCAACGAAACCACTAAACAGGTTTCCAAATTAACATTGCACACAAATAAAATGGACGCAGAATCAACCAAATCCAGCAATATCAATTCATTTCATACATTTGTTACTTGTGATCTTGACAAAATTAAATTACTCTCGGTGTTAATGAAAATGTTCAATTAGTCTTATGAAATGGCATACGACAGTGAAAATTTTATGTAAATTGAATAATAATTGCCACTTTTAAAGACCAAAAAACTTGAAAAGTGACTTGTAGAAAATCGGCTATTTCTCTGCAACCGTACAAGTTAGAAACCATTTTGTGGTATCTGTATGATCGTATGGGTTCATTCTATTTGTTGGTTGGCATCAAATACCATAATTTGTAAAAGATTTCAAAAGAGACTCATTTGAATAAAATATCTGTTTTGAAGGCTAAAAATACAGTTTTTGCCAAAATGACGTTACTTCCGGTGATAATGAAAATCTTACATTACTTGTATGAAATCCCAAATGGCATAAGGTATAACATGGTGTAACGTTTATGAAAATCGAATAATAATTGACACTTTTATGGCCCCAAATCCTTCAAAATTGACCTGTAGAAAACCATCTATTTCTCGGCAACCGAACAAGTTAGAAACAAGTTTATGATATCTATATGACCATATGAGTTGTGTTTATATGTGAATTTAAACCAAAAGTTAAAATTATTAATACATATTAAGTAATTCTTGGTTGAATAAATAATTGATTTAAAAAGCTTAAAATGCAGTTTTTGACAAAATGACGTCACTCCCGGTGTCAATTTTAAAATGTAATCAACTTGATATGACGCTACGTGCTTTTTGAATCAAATGATGTCACTTTTATAAAAATCCAATAATAATTGACTTTATTACACGCAAAATAAAGAAAACAGTGACTTATGCAGAACTGTCCATTTCTTGGCAACTGCTTATATTACAAACTAATTTTCACATACATTCTCTTCGTATTGATTATAGCTACAAGTCTATAAGAGTAATGTAAAAATATTTTAAAATCTGAAAAGCCTGAATGGGTTGTAAATAGGTCAATTTTACGCCTTTTTTCACCTCTTAATCCAATTTGCTAGAAAATGAAATAGAAATTTAAAAAACTGCTTCCGCCATTTTTTGCGCCTTGAAAGGATACACTCTTTGAGTCATATAATTTTTCAAAAAAATAATATTTGTTTTGGAAGAAGGAAAATAACTGTCAAAATTGTAGTTTTTGGTAAAATTATGCCACTTCCGGTGCCGACAGATAACACTATTGGTAACAAAAAAAATGACAATTGAAACAACGAAGCATACGAACTTTGTTTTATACAAATCGAACAATAAAAAAATAATCAAGGACTGAAAAACTGAATTAGCCAATGGCAGCCAAGGAAAATTACTAAGACAAAATATTCAAGCATTTTTGCGCAAGACAGATAACTCTTTAATTCTGTGTACAATACGACTAAAAAATATTCATAAATAAAAAAGTTTTTTGTAAAATTTTAAATTTTCAAAATTTGGCGCCTAATATCTTCGAAGATTTACCGAAAATCAAAATTCGAAAGTAGCGTAGCTATGTGCCATGTCTCCGGCTATGCCAAAATATATCGAAAGTTAAAATCCCATGATTATTGTTAAAATTACTGCAATATTTTAAAAAACGATAACTTCGGTGATTTCGGACATTTCGCATTGTCGCAGAACGTTCAAAATAGCTTTATCCTCTAAGTCACACCCACTTTCCCGGTAAAACCGAAGAAATCGTAACGATGCGACAAGCGGTTGCTGAGATCTACTCAAAACAAAAGAAGAAGAAGAATAATAATAAGAACTAGACCTGCATGCAGGAATGACGGGTTTCACTGGTGCCAAGTTACTCTTAATCATGTCACTTCCGGTGCCAAGTTACCCTTGAACATATGTCACTTCCGGTACCAACGAAACCACTAAACAGGTTTCCAAATTAACATTGCACACAAATAAATGGACGCAGAGTCAACGAATCAATCCAGCAATATCAAGTCATTTTATACATTTGTTACTTGTAACAGATCTTGACAAAATTAAATTACTTCCTGTGTTAATGAAAATGTTCAATTAGTCTTATGAAATCAGAAATGACATACGATATCATATTGTGAAAATTTTATGTAAATCGAATAATAATTGCCACTTTTAAAGACCAAAATACTTGAAAAGTGACTTGTAGAAAATCGGCTATTTCTCGGCAACCGTACAAGTTAGAAACCATTTTGTGGTATCTGTATGATCGTATGGGTTCATTCTATTTGTTGATTGGCATCAAATACCATAATTTGAAAAAGATTTCAAAACAGACTCATTTGAATTAAAATAAAACCAAGTACGAACAATCCAAACCATTAGTCAAAATTCGAAGTCCAATAAAAACGGTCGAGGCAAAATAGTGTAATCAGCAGATGGACTGGTCACCGTGTACAAAATACACGATAAACAGTGGTAACAGGTGTCCGGAAGAGTAAGCTTACCCTGCCTGGCGCCACACCCGCCATCGCTGCATCCAAACTATTAAACGAAATCTCAATGAAATAGCATGATTGGCCAATGGACTATCGGTATACAAAATGCACGTGATGAACAGTGTTAACGATGTAATAGACAGACATAATTAGGAAGATAATATTTTACGAGTCAATAAAATATATCTCGAATAATAGCCGAGAGAGACATGTTATATTTACCAATCAAGTCAATATGACGTCCATAAAACTTTTTAAAGGTTTTAATGAGTTTAGTGCGCAAGTATCCCTGTAGTTGAAGTCTAGATGATAAATGCCTCGATCTATTTAAAAAATCAGAATAAAAGGAACAAGCTCTCGTGTAACGTAAAATATCGGTTTTGGAGGCTTAAAATACAGTTTTTGCCAAAATGACGTTACTTCCGGTGATAATGAAAATATTAAATTACTTGTATGAAATCCCAAATGGCAATAGGTATAACATGGTGTTACGTTTATGAAAATCGAATAATAATTGACCCTTTTATGGCCCCGAAACCTTCAAAAGTGACCTGTAGAAAACCGTCTATTTCTCGGCAACCAAACAAGTTAGAAACCATTTTATGATATCTATATGACCATATGAGTTTTGTTTATATGTGAATTTAAACCAAAAGTTAAAATTATTAATACATATTAAGTTATTCTTGGTTGAATAAAACATTGATTTAAAAAGTTTAAAATGCATTTTTTGACCAAATGATGTCACTTCCGGTGTCAATTTTAAATTGTAATCAACTTGATATGACGCTACGTGCTTTTATAAAAATCCAATCATAATTGACTATTTTACAAGCAAAATAACGAAAACAGTGACTTGTACAGAACTGCCCATTTCTTGGTAACTGCTTATATTACAAACGAATTTTAACATACATTTTCTTCGTATGGATTATAGCTACAAGTTTATAAAAGTTACGAAGAAATATTTTTAAAAAAAGCCTGAATAGGTTGTAAATAGGCCAATTTTACACCATTTTTAGCCTCTTAATCGAATTTGCTCGAAAATGAAATCGAAATTAAAAAAACTGCTTCCTACATTTTTTGCGCCTTGAAAGGACACACTCTTTGAGTCATATAATTTTTCAAAAAAATAATATTTGTTTTCGAAATAGGAAAATAACTGTCAAAATTGTAGTTTTTGGTAAAATTATGCCACTTCCGGTGCCGACAGATAACATTATCGGTAACAAAAAAAAATGACAATTGAGACAACGAAGCATACGAACTTTGTTTTATACAAATCGAACAATAAAAAATAATCTAGGACTGAAAAACTGAATCAGCCAATGGCGGCCAAGGAAAATTACTGATACAAAATTTTTTAACATTTTTGCACAAGTCAGATGACTCTTTACAACACAACTAAAAGATAGGCTGGCACTGCCAGGCAGGATACGCCCACATTTTCGAGAGATGGATAGAGAACAAACAATACCGAAAGTGATTTTTCCTACATCATTAAGTCCTGTATTTCATACTGTATTGGGAGCAGCCATTTTGTTGGTCAGTTCCAGTCTGATATTCATGAAATTCGAAGTCGACAATGATTATGGTGTGACGGTACACAACCTAGAAATGTGACTTTTCGTCAAAATCGGATAAGAATTGTGACCTGTACAGAGTCAACAACCATGATATACCATATCTTTACACTATTCGCGTACAAACGGCGACCATTTCGTCCGGCAATTTTGGTACCATTTTCACGAAATTCGAATAATTCAGGAAGTTACGATCCGATATGCGCAAATACCGAAAGGAACCAAGATCTTTGGGTTATAACCATGCATTTCAAGTTTCATCAAAATCGAATTAAAATTGTGACCTTTACAGGGTCCACAACCTTGATATACCATTTTTTAACAGTATTCACGTACAAACGGTGGCCATTTTGTATGGCAATTTTGGTCTGATTTTCCCGAAATTCGAACTCAACCTTCTTTACGGTGTAACGGTAATATAATCAAACGTTTTTTTAAATCGGATAATAATTGTGACCTCCAAGCTAAAAAAAAAAGGCTATTTTGCGTATAATCAGGGGCCATAATTCAGAAAGTTACGATCCGATATGCGCAAATATCGAAAAGAAGCAAGATCTTTGGGTTATAACCTTGAATTTCAAGTTTCATCACAATCGAATCAAAATTGTGACCTCCACAGGGTCCACAACCTTGATATACCTCCACAGGGTCCACAACCTTGATATACCATTTTTTAACAGTATTCGCGTACAAACGGCGGCCATTTTGTATGGCAATTTTCGTCCGATTTTCCCGAAATTCGAACTCAACCTTCCTTAGGGTGTAACGGTGATATAATCAAACGTTTTTTTAAATCGAATAATAATTGTGACCTCCAAGCTAAAAAAAAAGCGATTTTGCGTATAATCAGGGGCCATAATTCAGGAAGTTACGATCCGATATGCGCAAATATCTAAAGGAAGCAAGATCTTTGGATTATAACCATGAATTTCAAGTTTCATCAAAATCGAATCAAAATTGTGACCTCCACAGGGTCCACAACCTTGATATACCATTTTTTAACAGTATTCGCGTACTAACGGCGGCCATTTTGTATGGCAATTTTCGTCCGATTTTCCCGAAATTCGAACTCAACCTTCCTTAGGGTGTAACGGTGATATAATCAAACGGTTTTTTAAATCGAATAATAATTGTGACCTCCAGAGGGGCCACAAGCTAAAAAGGGTGATTTTTCGGACAATCAGGGGCCATAATTCAGGAAATTACATTCCGATAGCCGCAAATATCGAAAGGAACCAAGATCTTTGGGTTACAAACATGCATGTCAAGTTTCATCAAAATCGGTTCAAAATTGTGACCTCTATAGGGTCCACAAGCTAAAAACGTGATTTTTCGTACAATCAGGGGCCATAATCCATGAAGTTTTGATCCGATACATGCCAATATCGAAAGGAACCGAGATCTTTTGGGGCTAAACCTATATTTCAAGTTTCGTCAAAATCGGATAAGAATTGTGACCTGTAGAGAGTCCACAAACAAATTGTGGACGGACGGACGGACGTCCGGACGGACAGGGGCGACGACATAATACGTCCACATGAAAATGTGGGCGTATAAAAATATTTATAAATAAAAAAGGTTTTTTTGTAAAATTTTTAATTTTCAAAATTTGGCGCCTAATATCTTCGAAGATTTGCCGAAAATCAAAAATCGAAAGTAGCCTAGCTATGTGCCATGTCTCCGGCTATGCCAAAATGTATCGAAAGTTAAAATCCCATGATTATTGTTAAAATTAATGCAATATTTTCAAAAACGATAACTTCGGTGATTTCGGACATTTCGCTTTGTCGCAGAACGTTCAAAATAGCTTTATCCTCTAAGTCACACCCACTTTCCCAGTAAAACCGAAGAAATCGTAACGATGCGACACGTAGTTGCTGAGATCTATTCAAATTGGAATCTGAATAATAATAATAATAATAATAACTAGACCTGCATGCAGGAATGACGGGTTTCACTGGTGCCAAGTTACTCTTAATCATGTCACTTCCGGTGCCAAGTTACCCTTGAACATATGTCACTTCCGGTACCAACGAAACCACTAAACAGGTTTCCAAATTAACAGTGCACACAAATAAAATGGACGCAGAATCAACCAATCAATCCAGCAATATCAAGTCATTTTATACATTTGTTACTTGTAAATGATCTTGACAAAATTAAATTACTTCCTGTGTTAATGAAAATGTTCAATTAGTCTTATGAAATCAGAAATGGCATACGATATCATATAGTGAAAATTTTATGTAAATCGAATAATAATTGCCACTTTTAAAGACCAAAAAACTTGAAAAGTGACTTGTAGAAAATCTGCTATTTCTCTGCAACCACACAAGTTAGAAACCATTCTGTGGTATCTGTATGATCGTATGGGTTCAATCTATTTGATGATTGGAATCAAATACCATAATTTGAAAAAGATTTCAAAACAGACTCATTTGAATAAAATATCTGTTTTGAAGGCTAAAATACATTTTTTTGCCAAAAAAGACGTTACTTCCGGTGATAATGAAAATCTTAAATTACTTGTATGAAATCCCCAATGGCATTAGGTATAACATGATGTAAAGTTTATGAAAATCGAATAATAATTGACACTTTTATGGCCCCAAAACCTTCAAAAGTGACCTGTAGAAAACCGCCTATTTCTCGGCAACCGAACAAGTTAGAAACAATTTTATGATATCTATATGACCATATGAGTTGTGTTTATATGTGAATTTAAACCAAAATTTAAAATTATTAATACATATTAAGTAATTCTTGTTTGAATATAACATAGATTCAAAAAGTTTAAAATGCATTTTTTGACAAAATGACGTCACTTCCGGTGTCAATTTTAAATTGTAATCAACTTGATATGACGCTACATGCTTTTTGAATCAAATGATGTCACTTTTATAAAAATCCAATAATAATTGACTATTTTACAGGCAAAATAACGAAAACAGTGACTTGTACAGAACTGCCCATTTCTTGGTAACTGCTTTTATTACAAACGAATTTTAACATACATTTTCTTCGTATGGATTATAGCTACAAGTTTATAAAAGTTACGAAGAAATATTTTAAAATCTGAAAAGCCTGAATAGGTTGTAAATAGGTCAATTTTACACCATTTTTAGCCTCTTAATCGAATTTGCTCGAAAATGAAAACGAAATTAAAAAAAATGCTTCCGACTTTTTTGCGCCTTTAAAGGACACACTCTTTGAGTCATATAATTTTTCAAAAAAATAATATTTGTTTTCGAAAAATGGTACCTAACTGTCAAAATTGTAGTTTTTGGCAAAATTATGCCACTTATGGTGCCGACAGATAACACTTTCGGTAATAAAAAAAAATGACAATTGATACAACAAAGCATATGAACTTTGTTTTATAGAAATCGAACAATAAAAAATTAATCTAGGATTGAAAAACTGAATTAGCCAATGGCGGCCAAGGAAAATTACTGAGACAAAATTTTTTAACATTTTTGCACTAGTCAGATGACTCTTTAATTCTGTGCACAATACGACTAAAAAATATTCATAAATAAAAAAGTTTTTTGTAAAATTTTAAATTTTCAAAATTTGGCGCCTAATATCTTCGAAGATTTGCCAAAAATCAAAAATCGAAAGTAGCGTAGCTATGTGCCATGTCTCCGGCTATGCCAAAATGTATCGAAAGTTAAAATCCAATGATTATTAGTATGTAGATCGAATAAGAATTGCCACTTTTATAGACCAAAAACCTTGAAAAGTGACTTGTAGAAAATCGTCTATTTCTCGGCAACCGTACATGATAAAAACTATTTTTTGGTATCTTTATGATCGTATGGGTTCAATCCAAGTGTTGATTGGGATCAAGTATCATAATTTGAAATATATTACAAATCAGACTCATTGGAAAAAAATATCTGTTTTGAAGGCTAAAAATACAGTTTTTGCCAAAATGACATTACTTCTGGTGATACTGAAAATGTTAAATTAGTTCTATGAAATCATCAATCACATAAGATATCATATAGTGAAAATTTTATGAAAATCGAATAATAACTGACACTTTCATAGACCAAACACCTTGAAAAGTGACTTAAGGAAAATTGTCCATTTCTCTGCAACCGTACAAGTTAGAAACCATTTTGTGGTATCTGTATGATCGTATGGGTTCAATCTATTTTATCAATAGAATCAAATATCATAATTTGAAAAAAATAACAAGTACGACTCATTTGAATAAAATATTGTTTTTAAAGGCTAAAATTTAAGTTTTGAGCAAATGACGTCATTTCCGGTGGCGGCGTAAGAGGTAAAATGGTTTGAAATAGTCCACTATGGCATTAGGCATCCAATGGCGAAAGAAAATTGAAAATCAAATAATAAATTATTCTTTTACAGCCAAAATTACGTGAAAAGTGACTCATGCAAAATTGACTATTTCTCGGCAACTGCTTATATTACAAACTAATTTTCACGCATATTCTCTTCGTATGGATGGTAGCTACAAGTTTATAAAAGTTACAAAGAAATATTTTAAAATTTGAAAAGCCCGAATAGGTTGTAAATAGGTCAATTTTACGCCATTTTAGCCTCTTAATCGAATTTGCTCGAAAATGAAATCGAAATTAAAAAAACTGCTTCCTACATTTTTTGCGCCTTGAAAGGGCACACTCTTTAAGTCAAATAATTTTTCCAAAAAATTATATTTGTTTTCGATATAGGAAAATAACTGTCAAAATTGTAGTTTTTGGTAAAATTATGCCACTTCCTGTGCCGACAGATAACACTTTCGGTAATAAAAAAAATGACAATTGAGACAACGAAGCATATGAACTTTGTTTTATACAAATCGAACAATAAAAAATTAATCTAGGACTGAAAAACCGAATTAGCCAATGGCAGCCAAGGAAAATTACTGAGACAATTTTTTTTTACTATTTTTGCGCTAGTCAGATGACTCTTTAATTCTGTGCACAACTCGACTAAAAAATATTCATAAATAAAAAAGTTTTTTGTAAAATTTTAAATTTTCGAAATTTGGCGCCTAATATCTTCGAAGATATGCCGAAAATCAAAAATCGAAAGTAGCGTAGCCATGTGCCCTGTCTCCGACTATGCCAAAATGTATCGAAAGTTAAAATCCAATGATTATTGTTAAAATTACTGCAATATTTTCAAAAACGATAACTTCGGTGATTTCGGACATTTCGCATTGTCGCAGAACGTTCAAAATAGCTTTATCCTCTAAGTCACACACACTTTCCCAGTAAAACCGAAGAAATCGTAACGATGCGACAAGTAGTTGCTGAGATATAGTCAAAGTGGAATTGGAATAATAATAAGAATAATAATAAGAACTAGACCTGCATAGTAGTGCTGAATCGGCTTTCAGGGTCCTTTATATCATTGCCATGCCTTTAAATGTACATTTATACTCTAAACGACCGATAGAACTCGGGCAGAAGTTTAAGAAGAGAAATAGAAGTAGTTTTCGAGATAAACGAGTCTGAATAGGCTCCAAAAATAGAAGAAAATGCTACATTTTCGGCATCTCATAATCTATTGCCTACCATTGCATTTGTATCATTCTGATATCATATAAAAGTAAATTATCCGTGCTATTTAACAACACTCTATTTGTTTCGATTTGGTGAAATCTGCCGTAGAATTCACGTTTTTTTGCAAAGTCTACATTTATTTTACTTATTTATAGGTTTATTCAAAATATCGGATCATTTTTGGACTATTACCGGTTTACAGATCATTGTTGAGATAATTTTAGCAAGTTGTCTGGATACTTAACTTCAAGTACTAGAATTTTCAGAAACATCCATTATGTAATATAAATCAAAAGGAAAATTAGTAAATAATTAGTGGCCTGATTCCATCCCACTTAGTACTAGTTATCTCCCTTACATCAATATTATAACTGTAGTTTAAAATACAACAATTTTTCTAATTTGTTCAAAGATTGTGGACCTTTTTGGATCAATTATACTATATAGAGGCTTTTTAATTTCGATTCACGCACTAGACCACAATTAGGATTCTAAGTAACAGAAGTGTAAGAAAAGAAATAAGACTACTTTTCGAGATAAAATCGTCTGAATAGCCTGAGAAATCGAAAATTTTGCAAGAGTACCAATTCTTCACTGTATTTTCTCAAAATATCAAATATTTTTTCGACTACTTCCGGTTTTTGGATCTTTGTCGGTATTTTTTTAACAAGTTGTTTACATACTTAACTTTCTTTCCCATAAGTGTCAGAAATATCTATTCAGTAGTTTTTGTAAAAAAGATAAATAAAAGAACATTTTCAATAATTTAACGATTTTTCAATTTTTTTCAAAGATTGAGGCCATTTTTGGATCACTTATATTATTTCAAACCTTTTCATGTTGGATTCACGCAACAGACCACCGATAGGACTCTGCGTTAAAAAAGATTCAGAAGAATCGTAGGGGTCGTTTTCGAGAAAATAGCGTCTAAAAAGGCTCCAAAAAGGGAAAATACTAGATTTTCGACGTACCGTTATTTATTTTCTAACCATCGAAATCGTACCATTGAGATGTCATACAATAGTCCTTTAATGGGACTATCCAAAGACACTTTACTTCTTTTGGTCCGGTAATATCTGTCGGCGAAATCAAGCTTTTCGGAAGAGCGCCTATTTTTAAACCTTTTTTTATTCATTTTTTTAATACTTCCGGTATGGAGATTATTTTCAGGATAGTTTTAATAGCCGGGTTCGGCAATTATATAGCCGCAAGGCTCTGTAATAATATATTACATTATCTGATCAGATAAAATGCCCCTGAAAAATCCTATGTTTAAAAGTGCCAAAAATGCAAAAATGTCAATATATTGAAAATTAAATTACAATAACTCTATACATATTATACATTATTGGAATCGGCATTAGATGAGCTATCTAAGTATAAAAACATTTTTTGAAAATCTGTAAAAAAAATAAATTTATAGAGCTTTTTTCAAAATTTCACGATTTTTCGACTTTTTTCGATTTTCAGTTCGGTATTTGACCTATTACAAATATTTCAAAGTCTTAACGGAATGTTTGATACACAAGACTACCGAAAGGTCTCTAGATAGAGACAGTTTAAGAAAAATCGCTGGAGCAGTTTTCGAGATAAAGGCGCCCAAAAACGCTCCAAATCAGAAAATACTTGATTTCCAGAGTGTCATATTTTGCTGCTTGGTCATAGTATCCGTATAAATTGGGCATCATACGACAGTCCATTCCCCGAGCCACTCAACGAAAGCTTAATTTGTTTAATCCATTGATATTGGACGGAAAAATCGGGTTTTTCCCCCAAACACCCATTTTTTGCGTTTTTTTCGAAATATCGGGCATTATTTCCACTACTTGCGGTTTACGGATCGTTGTTGAAATTGCTTTATAAAAAGGTCTGACTATATAGCTTTATGTACCAGAGCCTACAGAAATATCGGATTATTCTTTCCAAAAAATATAAGGGTTCGAAAAATGGCAGAAAATTCGAAAAAAAACGAAAAATAAAGGGCAATAACTCGGAATGAAACTTGTATTTCTGGAATCGGATGGTCTGCAGGTATCCAAAAATGTAGGTGAAATTTGAAAATTTTGAAAAATAACAAAAATGTCTCTTTTGTCTCTTTTTTTCAGTTTTCGAACGCTAGAAGTCAGCGACGAAGTTTCAAAATTTCAAAATTTTCAACTGCTATCGTCCGAGAAAAGACTCAGGGTTTCCGAAAATGTCATTTGTATGAAAATAGGTACAGAATTGACGAATCTACGGCCGTTTTTTAATTTTTTGGTACCGCACGAAATTCTGTCACTTCCGGTCTGCGCAGAAGTTTCAAAAGTGATTTAATGAGTAGCCACCACCTAGTTTCCCGATAGAATATTTGGTTCCAGATCGATATCTGTTTTCAATCATGGAGAAATAGGCTCCGGGGATAAATAATAATAATAACTAGACCTGCAAGCAGCACTGAACCGGCTTTCAGGAATCATACAGGAAGTTTATTATACCATAGCCGATCCATTGAGCTACCAAACTATACTTTAGTTGTTTTGCTTCAGTGACACCTTCTATCATATGTAAAAGTAATATTTGCTGGCGAAAAGACCGGTCAAAATTGTAAATTATGGCAAAATTACGTCACTTCCGGTGCCTAAAGACATTTTCATAGGTGAAAAATAAGTCGAAAATTCGCAACATACAAAATACAAACTTTGTTTTATACATATCGGGCAATAAATAATCAACCTATAACCCATAAACTGAAATTAAGAAGGTAAAAAACTTAAAATTGACCCTGGGAAAATTGGCTATTATTCGACAAGGGAACATGCTAGAAGCCTTTTCTTGATATCAATATGATGGTATTGATTCAATCTTACTGCCCATTAGAGTCAGACGTTATAAAGTTAAACGAATAATAAATATAAATCACTTCAAAAAAATGTTTGTTTTGAAGGCTAAAAATACGTTTTTTGCAAAAATTACATTACTTCCGGTGATATTGAAAATGTTAATTTAGTTCATAGAAGTCATAAATGGCATAAGGCATCAAATGGTAAAAAAATTATAAAAATCGAATAATAATTGACACTTTTATAGACCAAAAACCTTGAAAAGTGACTTATAGAAGATCGCCTATTTCTCTGTAACCGTACAAGTTAGAAACCATTTTGTGGTATCTGCATGGCCGTATGGCTTCATTCTATTCGTTGATGGGAATCAAATATCATAATTCTAAAAATTTTATAAGGCAGACTCATTTTAATAAAATATTTGTTTTTTAGGTTAAAAATACAGTTTTTGCCCAAATGACGTCATTTCCGGTCACAGTGAAAATGTAAAATTGGCTTGACCTAGTCCAAATTGGCATTATGCATCAAATGTAAAAAAATATTGCAAATCGAATAATAATTCGCTCTTTTATAGGCAAAATAACGTGAAAAGTGATGCATGCAAAATTGCATATTTCTCGGCAACTGCTCATATTACAAACTAATTTTCCCATACATTCTCTTCGTCTGGATTAATGCTAGGAGTTTATGAAAATAACAAATAAATATTTCAAAATATGAAGACGCTGAATGATTTGTAAATAACTGAATTTTACACTTTATTTTACATTTTATTCGAAATTGCCCGAAAATGAAATTGGAATTAAAAAATCTGAGCTAAAGATTTTGTGCACCTTTGCAGGGTGCATCCTTTTAGTTATATCAGTTTTGAAAAAAATAACATTTGCTTTCAAAAAGTGGTACAGAACTGTCCAAATTGTAGTTTTTGTTAATATTACGTCACTTCCGTTGCCGACAGAAAAATTTCACCGTAACAAAAAATATTACAATTGGGACCACGTAGCATATGAACTTTGTTTCATACAAATCGAACAATAAATAATTGTTCTGGGTACGAAAAACTAAATTAGCCGATGGCGGCTAACGCAAATTACCGAGACAAGTAGGATGATATTTTAACCCTGTGTAAAATACCATCAAACAATATTCATAAATGAAAAAGGTTTTCGTAAAAAAAATTTTTTTTTTCAAAATATCGGACATTTTTTCGACTACTTCCGGTTTTACGATCATTGTCGTGATAGCTTTACGAAGTTCTTTGGATACTTAACTTTACGTACCAGAAGTGTCAGAAACATCCATTGAGTAGTTTTGGAAAAAAAGATAAATTAAAGAGCGTTTCCAAAAATTGAACGATTTTTCAATTTTTTTCAAAGTTTGAGGCCATTTTTGGACCACCTACATTATTTCAATGCTTTTCATTTTGGATTCACTATATAGACAACCGATAGGACTTTGAGTAAGAAAAGTTTAAGAAAAATCGTAGGCGTCGTTTTCGAGAAAGGGGCGTCTCGGAATGTTAAAAAATCGGAAAATACTAGGTTTTTGGCATACAATAATTTATTTCCTTACCATCGAAATCGTATTATTTAGATACCATATGATGGTCCATTAATAGGGCTATCCAACGACACTTTAGTTCTTTTGGTCCGCTATTACCTAAGGGAGAAATCAAGTTTTTCGCAAGTGCGACAATTTTTTTAACCTTTTTTTTTCATTTTTTGAATACTTCCGGTGTGGTTATTATTGTCGGAATAGTTTTAATAGCCGGTTTGGGCACTAAAATAGTCACAGGGCTCTGTAATGATGTATTACATTATATGATCAGATAAAGTGCCCCTGGGAAATCTGGTGTTCAAAAGTGCCAAAAATGCAAAAAAATTAAAATATCGAAAGTTAAATTTCAATAACCACATACATATTATACATCGTTAGAATCGTAATTAGGTCAGCTATCTGAATATACAACCTTTTTTTGAAAATCTCTTAAAATAAAAAAATGGTGGAGCATTTTCCAAAATTTCACGATTTTTCGACTTTTTTCGATTTTCAGTCCCTTATTTCACCTATTCCAGATATTTCAAAGTGGTAATGGAATGATTCGTACGCAAGACCGCCACGAGGTCTCTCGATAGAGAAAGTTTCATAAAAATAACTGGCGTAGTTTTCGAGATACAGGCGTCCAAAAATGCTAAAAATCAGAAAATACTTGATTTTCAGCGTGCCATATTTTGCTGCCTGATCATAGTATCTGTATGAATTGGGTATCATACGATAGTACAATCCTAGTGCAGTCCAATGGTACCCTAATTTCTTTAATCCATTGATATCGGACGGAGAAATCGCGTTTTCCCCAAAACTATCCATTTTTTTGCATTTTTTCAAAATATTGCACATTATTTCGACTACTTCCGGTCTACGGATCATTGTTGAAATTGCTTTATTCCTTGCAATGGTCATTTGGCTTCATGCCTTAGAAGTTTCAGATTCGGCAATTCGGCCATATAACGAAACCCGAGCTCACAAAATAGGTAGAAAATTCGAAAAAAATCGAAAAATAAAGGGCGATAACTCTGAATGAAACTTATATTACTGGAATCGGATGGACTTAAGGTATCCAAAAATATAAGTCAAATTTGAAAATTTTGAAAAATGAAAAAAATTGTCTCTTAAACAAAATTTTTCAATTTTCGAACGCTAGAAGTCAGCGACGAAGTTTCGAAATTACAAAATCTTAGATTGCTATTGGCTCGAAAAAGATTCAGGGTTTCTGAAAATGTCATTTGTTTGAAAATGGATAAATAATTGACGAAACTATGGCCAATTTTCCATTTTTTGACAACGTACAAAGATCTGCCACTTCCGGTATGCGCAGAATTTTCGAAAATACTTTATCAAGTAGCCACCACATGGTTTCCCGAAAGAAAAGTTGATTTCAGATCGATATCTGCTTTCGATCATGGAGAACTTGGCCCCCGCGGTAAATAATAATAATAATAATAATTTTAGTAATCTCAATAGGCTTTCAGACGAAAGTCTGAAAGCCTAACTAGATCTGCTACTGTCCCATGCAGATATGAAAGCTTTCATATTCATCGTCACGTGTCATTGATTGTATCAAGTATCCTAAATAAAAGGATAAGAAGAAAAAATTATCAAAATTGGTCAAAAACTCGCGAAGTTACAAGTCTAAATATAGTATGAAACATTGCACCCAGGCATAACAATAATCTGAAAACTAAAGGGAAATAACTGAAACTTGTATTACTGTAATGAGACGGATGAGAAAATGAAATGAAAATTGCCGGAAAAAAATTAAAAATGGCAGGTTGGACAGGCGACCTTACTAATTGTCACGTACAACCGGGCATTCGAAAACACGCTAGTTAACTCAATGACAGGCGACGGTGCTAACCATTCAGCCACCCAACCCCCTTTGAAATCAGAAACGTGCAATATGTCATATAGGAAGAATAACAAGCCGCTCACAACAAAATGGTAAATTAATGAGTTTAGGGCAAAAAGGCGTCTACAGCATCCGGTGTTCCCAGGCGGTCACCCATCCAAATACTAACCGGGCCCGACGTTGCTTAACTTCAGTGATCGGACGAGAACTGGTGATTTCATCATGGTATGGCCGTAGACGAGAGAAGGTGGACAGAACCCGTAGTTATACTTACTTGAATTGACCCGCTTATTGATTTTTTTTTGGGGAGGGGGGGGGGTGGCGGTTTTTAAAAGGCGTCTACAGCACCCGGTGTTCCCAGGCAGTCACCCATCCAAGTACTGACCGGGCCCGACGTTGCTTAACTTCAGTGATCGGACGAGAAATGGTGTTTTCAACGTGGTGTGGCCGTAGACGAGAGAAGGAGGACAGAACCCATACTTGTGCTTACTCAAATTCTTTTTGTGTCTTTTTCCCTGGGGAGACGGGCCGAGCGGAGAGCTGGAGTGGTGCAAAAGAGTGCGCGCTGTGGCCTGATTGGCGGAAAATTGATTTCTTCAAGAAGAATCAGGGCAAAAAGGCGTCTTCAGCATCCGGTGTTCCCAGGCGGTCATCCATCCAAGTACTAACCGGGCCCGACGTTGCTTAACTTCAGTGATCGGACGAGAACTGGTGTTTTCAACGTGGTGTGGCCGTAGACGAGAGAAGGTGGACAGAACCCCTAGTTATACTTACCTGAATTGACCCGCTTATTGATTTTTTTTTTTTTTTTTTGTATTTAATTGTTTTAAAAAGAGATTTAATAATGCCAGACTAATATTAAAATAAAGTTTTAAATTAAGAATAATTAATTATTGGTCTAATGCAATGAAATGATTTGATTTGACGGATGAAATGTACGATGGGTGCCCACACTATGTGGCTAAGGCGTTGGCCTGCTAGCCAGGAGGTCGGGTGTTCGTCCCTGCATTGGCCGAGAAAGTTCATCTCGATTTTCTGGCGTGTCCCTCCACCCACCGTGTACACATTGGAGTGCACGTAAAAGATCCCTTAGCAGTTGGAATTCGATATTGTTGAATAAGCTCTATACGATGACTAAATGTGCAGATTGTAGCCACCCACACTGCATGTTTTGCTTAACAATGAAAGGGTGCCGTTTTCAATTTTCGATCCTTTTATTCTTCTACTCCTGATATTTTGGACTGTTGATCGATGGTTTCATGTACAAAACTACCGATAAGATTCTTTGTAGAAGAAGTTTCCAAAAAATATTAGAACGACCTCTAAACATGCTCCAAATTGTAAAAATACGACTTTTTGAATTTTCAATCTCTTTCCCTGATATTTAAAAAAAATGATACAATGATTTCACACAACAGGCTAGCTATTAGACTCTCGATTGACAAGAGTTTCACCACCCTCACTTCATTATAACCGAAGTTATTGTGCCCTAAAGAATCAACAAATCAGCATGCTTATCTCTGCTTACCCTAGGCAGAAAATGCTTATCTTTCAACTCAATGATGACATTGACCTAGTGAACGTCTCCACCAAGATCGAACATTCTAGCTCAATTAGAAGGAGAGTTATTGTGTTTCAAAGTCTCGGCCCTTCAAATTGTTACTACTTTTCATATTCACTTCAAAATGGCAACCATCAATTGACCTAAATCAAAAATTCTGCTCCCTGCGTTTTTTGGGCCATCCTTCAAGGATTCAGAAAATATAACTCCCGTGTCTGTAAGTAAAATAGCAAAAAAGCCTTAGGGATTTTTCATGTTTCAAGATGGTGGCACTTCCGGTTCGATCGACAAACTCCATATTTTGTGTAGGAATCAGTAATTACTTGTCGAGTATCGAAAAAAAAATTCAGGTCATTCTGACCTATATTTCGACGATTTTTTTTAAAACTTTGATCCTTAATTTCACCAAGGGGAGTTAATTTAGAAAATTTCTCATTATATTTTTGAAGTCACATTGGTAAGATCTACTTATATGCTAAATTTCATGAAAATCGTACAACTATTAAAGAAGTTGTCAAATTGGTCTAAACTTCCGGTTCGAAATCACAGCGACGAATTTTCGAAATTCGAAAATGTGAAACTGCAGATGAAAATGATTTTTTTCAAGGTATTCAAAGAAAAAAGAATTCGTAAAATCGGTCGAAAAATAGCAAAGTTACGACTATGCATTGTCAGTTTGTTCGTTCGTAAAATTCGGTGATTTCGAATTCGCAAAACGTTTTGAAAATATATTTAATCAACAGCCACCACCCATTTTTGGGGGGGTAGGTCAGAGTTTCATAAACATCCTATGGATAGATTCTGTGAAATCCGATTTGCAGGAAAAACACAAAAAAAAAAATAATAATAATCTTAACAGAAACAATAAGCTTTCATATGTAATATGAAAGCTTAATAACTAGATCTGCTACTGTCCCATGCAGATATGAAAGCTTTCATATTCATCGTCACGTGTCATTGATTGTATCAAGTATCCTAAATAAAAGGATAAGAAGAAAAAATTATCAAAATTGGTCAAAAACTCTCGAAGTTACAAGTCTAAATATAGTATGAAACATTGCACCCAGGCATAACAATAATCTGAAAACTAAAGGGAAATAACTGAAACTTGTATTACTGTAATGAGACGGATGAGAAAATGAAATGAAAATGGCGGGAAAAACAAATTAAAAATGGCAGGTTGGACAGGCGACCTTACTCCTTGTCACGTACAACCGGGCATTTGAAAACACGCTAGTTAACCCAATGACAGGTGCGCGTGCTAACCATTCAGCCACCCAACCCCCCTTTGAAATCAGACACGTGCAATATGTCATATAGGAAGAATAAGATGTCGCTCACAAGAAAAGAGTAAATTAATGAGTTTAGGTCAAAAGGTTGAGCTACTGTTTTAGAGTATTTAATAGTTTTAGAGAGACACGTTAAGGGTTGTTCATAGTTAAATGAAAGTTTAATTTTAAATAAGACCAATAAAATTAGGATTTAATAATGCCAGACTAATATTTCCAATATGTTTGGTTATAAGTAGGAAATCGTGACGACTTCTTAAGCATGTTTTAAACAAAGGATCATAGACTGAATTATACAAGAATGGCACTCTGCAATAAAAAAACTGGCCAAAGCAAGATTTCTATGCAGAAATTAAATAATTGCTAGAACCAGAAAAATATTTATCCACTATAATAAATAAGCAACATAGAGAAAATGAAATGAAATTGAATGGGGTTTAACGTCCTACTGTTCTGCTCCTAAAATGGTCTAATGAAGACGGTCATATCCCATAAAGTGTGGAATGAGGGAAATTTTACCTGGGCAGCGGCGTTACGGCCTACGAAGTTGGACAGGCGAACATACTCCTTGTCACGTACAACCAAGAAATCGAAACAACGCCAGTTGACTCAAAGACAGACGTTATTCAGCCACGCAACCTCCCTAAAATCGGCAAATTGCTGACCTGCAGCGAGAAACAGTTCAACCGGGCCAAATTTTCTATTTTAACAGTTTAATTTGCACGGTACCTTTAGTTATCAACCGAATATTACAAAACTTTTAAAAATAAGCTCCCCTTGACCAGCTTAATCGTTCGCAATAAACGTTTGCCCCTTAAAATCGGCAAATTGCTGACTTTAAAGTGAGAAACATTACAACCGGGCGAAATTTTCTATTTTATCACTTTTACAGTGCCTTTGATTACCAACCGTTTATTACAAAACTTTAAAAATAAAAGAGAAAGAGAGAAATGCGGCCTAATGTCCATTAGACACAAACTAGGTCATTTCGTGACTAACATATGTTTTTTAATTTTATTTAAAAACTCCCCTTGCGCTTACAGGTCTTTAGCCGTTGGGAGGAAACCGAAGGACACGGAGAAAACCCACGAGGTTGGACATCATACTCCATGTCACGTGCAACCTGGAGATCGAAACGACGCCCGTTGACTCAATGACAGACGTTACGATACAGCGCGCACATGCTAACCATTCAGCCATTCAGCCTCCCTGAATTCGGAAAATTGCTGGCTTATAGCAAGAAACATTCCAACCGGGCGAAATTTTCTGTTTTAACAGTTTAATGTGCACGGTACTTTAATTACCAACCGATTATTACTAAACTTTTGAAAATATGCTCCAGCTGACCAGCTTAATCGTATGCAATAAACGTTTGGCCTGAATTGAAAGTTCTGCACGGAAAAAGTTCATCTTGATTTCCCGGCGTGGTTCCCCGTTGTCATTGAGGCAGGACGGAGGGCCTGACAAGCACAGCTGTCTAGTCGTTCGGATGGGACGAAAAAGAAAATATCGTTAAGCAGTTGGAATTCGATACTGTTGAATAAGCTGTATACGATGACTAAATGTGTAGATTGTAGTCACCCACACTGCATGTTTCGCTTAACAATGAAAGGATGCCGTTTTCAATGTTCGATCTTTTTGTTCTTCTACTCCTGATATGTTGGATTGTTGATCGATGGTTTTATATAAAAGACTACCAATAAGACTCTTTGTAGAAGAAGTTCCCAAAAAATATTAAGTTGAATTTACGAGAAAGACCTCTAAACATGCTCCAAATTGTAAAAATACGACTTTTTGGATTTTCAATCTCTTTTTTTCGCCTATCCCTGATATTTAAAATAAATGACACAATGATTTCACACAACAGGCTAGCTATTGGACTCTCTATTGACAAAAGTTTCACAGCCCTCCCTTCATTATAACCGAAGTTATTGTGCCCTAAAGAATCAACAAATCAGCATGCCTATCTCTGCTTACCCTAGACAGAAAATGCTCATCTTTGAACTCAATCATGACATTGACCTAGTGAACGTCTACACCAAGTTTGAACATTCTAGCTCAATTAGAAGGAGAGTTATTGTGTTTCAAAGTCTCGGCCCTTCAAATTGCTACTACTTTTCATTTTCAATTCAAAATGGTGACCATCACGTGACCGAAATCAAAATTCTGCTCCCTACGATTTTTGGGCCATCCTTCAAGGATTCAGAAAATATAACTCCTGTGTCTGTAAGTAAAATAGCAAAAAAGCCTTAGGGATTTTTCATGTTTCAAGATGGTGGCACTTCCGGTTCGATCGACAAACTCCATATTTTGTGTAGGAATCAGTAATTACTTGTCGAGTATCGAAAATTTTTTTTAGGTCATTCTGACCTATATTTCGACGATTTTTTTGAAAACTTTGATCCTTAATTTCACCAAGGGGAGATAATTTAGAAAAATTTCTAATTATATTTTTGAAGTCGCATCGGTAAGATCTACTTGTATACTAAATTTCATTAAAATCGTACAACTATTAAAGAAGTTGTCAAATTGGTCTAAACTTCCGGTTCGAAATCACAGCGACGAATTTTCGAAATTCGAAAATGTGAAACTGCAGATGAAAACGATTTTTTTCAAGGTATTCAAAGAAAAAATAATTAGTAAAATCGGTCAAAAAATAACAAAGTTACGACTATGCATTGTCAGTTTTTACGTTCGTAAAATTCGGTGATTTCGGATTCGTAAAACGTTTTGAAAATATATTTAAACAACGTTCGCATCCCATTTTTGGGGGGGTAGGTCAAAATTTCAGAAAGATCCCATGGTTAGATTCTGAGAAATCCGATTTGCAGAAAATACACAAAAAAAAAAAAAAATAATAACTAGATCTGCTACTGTCCCATGCAGATATAAAAGCTTTCATATTCACAGTCACTTCCTGTCACATGTCATGGGTCATATGAATAATCCGAACAAGGAAAAAAAATCATTAAAATCGGTCACAATCTAGTAAAGTTAATGTGATTTTTCACTCGTAAAGAATTTTGTCAGCACGAAAAACATCAAAGGCAAAAATCGAATTTTTGAAATATTCAAATACCGTATCCCGACTATCTTGAAATGTATTAATGTCAGACATAGGAGACGCATTGAACATACTATGCTCTATTGTGTTTGTTTACAAGTCCGTAAATGTCGATTTTTCACTATGTTTCATATTCACTTCAAAATGGTGACTACCAGTTGACCTAAATCAAAATTTTACTTCGAACTTCATCAAGACATTGACCTAGTGAATGCCTATACCAAGTTTGAACATTGTACCCCAATTAGAAGAAGAGTTATTGTGTTCCAGAGTCATCAAGGTATTGGCCTAATAAACACCCACACCAAGTCTAGCTGAATTAGAAAGAGAGTTATTGTGTCCCAAACTAGATCATTTCGGGACTAACATATAGTTCGATTTTATTTCAATATTTCGCTTGCGCGTAGAGGTCTTTGGCAGTGGAAGGAAACCGGAGGAAATGACGAAAACCCACCAAGATGGACAGGCGACCTTACTCCTTGTCAGGTACGACCGGAGATTCGAAAACACGCTAGCTGACTCGATGACAGGCTTTATGATACAGCGCGCGTGCTAACCATTCAGCCACCAAACTCCCCTTTGAAATCAGACACGTGCAATATGTCATATAAGAAGAATAACAAGTCGCTCACATACAAAATGGTAAATTAATGAGCTTAGGTCAAAAGGTTGAGCTACTATTTTAGAGTATTTAATTGTTTTGTTAAGAGACACGTTAAGGGTTGTTCATAGTTAAATGAAAGTTTAATTTTAAATAAGACGAACGTCTACCAATAAAATGAGGATTTAATAATATTAAAATAAAGTTTCAAATTAAGAATAATTAATTATTGGTCTAATGCAATGAAATGCTTTGATTTGGCGGATGAAATGTACGATGGGTGTCCACACTATGTGGCGAAGGCGTTGACCTGCTAGCCAGGAGGTCGGGTGTTCGATCCCTGCATTGGCCGAGAAAGTTCATCTCGATTTTCTGGCGTGTCCTCCCACCGGCGTGTACACATTGGACTGCACGTAAAAGATTCCTTAGCAGTTGGAATTCGATAATGTTGAATAAGCTCTATACCATGACTAAATGTGCAGATTGTAGCCACCCACACTGCATGTTTTGCTTAACAATGAAAGGGTGCCGTTTTCAATTTTCGATCCTTTTATTCTTCTACTCCTGATATTTTGGACTGTTGATCGATGGTTTCATATAAAAGACTACCGATAAGACTCTTTGTACAAGAAGTTCCCCAAAAATATTATGTTCACTTTAAGAGAAAAGGGTCTTTAAATATGCTCTAAATCGTAAAAATACCACTTTTTGGATTTTCGATCTCTTTTTTCTGCTATCCCTGATATTTAAAAAAAATGATACAATGATTTCACACAACAGGCTAGCTATTAGACTCTCGATTGACAAGAGTTTCACCACCCTCCCTTCATTATAACCGAAGTTATTGTGCCCTAAAGAATCAATAAATCAGCATGCTTATCTCTGCTTACCCCAGGCAGACAATGCTCATCTTTACACTCAATCATGACATTGACCTAGTGAACGTCTAACCCAAGTTTAAACATTCTAGTTTAATTAGAAGGAGAGTTATTGTGTTCCAAAAACTCGGCCCTTCAAATTGCTTCTATTTTTCATTTTCAATTCAAAATGGTGACTCCCAGTTGACCTAAATGAAAATTCTACTCCCGACGTTTTTTAGGCCTTCCTCCAAGGATTCAGAAAATATAATTCCCGTGTCTGTAAGTAAAATAGCAAAATGGCGTTTGAGGTTTTTACATTTCAAGATGGTGGCACTTCCGGGTTGAGCTACAAACTCCATTTTTGTGTACGAATCAGTGGTCTCGGAACTAGTAACCAAAAAAAAAATCAAGATGATTTGACCTATATTTCGTCGATTTTTTTGAAAATTTCGATCCTCCATTTCTCCAAGGGGAGATAATTTAGAAAATTTCTGAAGTCATCTTTCAAGTCGCATCATTAAGGTTTACTTACATATAAAATTTCATGAAAATCGTACAACTACTAAAGAAGTTGTCGAGTTGGTCTAAACTTCCGGTTCGATATCACAGCGACGAATTTTCGAAATTCGAAAATCCGAAATTGCAGATTTGAAGTAAATGTCTCAAGGTACTCATAGAAAAAAGAATTAATTAAATAGGTCAACTAGTCACAAAGTTACAGCATTGTAGGTCAAATGCATTCGTTCGTAAAATTCGGTGATTTCGGATTCGTAAAACGTTTTGAAAATATATTTAACCAAGGTTCGCACCCCATTTATGGGGGGGTAGGTCAAAGTTTCAGAAAGATCCCATGGTTAGATTCTGAGAAATCCGATTTGCAGAAATGACACAAAAAAAATAATAATAATAATAACTAGATCTGCAAAGCAGATATTAAAGCTTTCATATTAACAGTCACTTCCTGTCACATGTCATGGGTCATGTAAATAATCTCATCAACAAAAAAAAAAATCATTAAAATCGGTCAAAATATTTTTCAATCGTAAACAACTTTATCGGCACGAAAAACATCAAAGATAAAATTCGAAAATGTGACATTTTCAAATAACAATATTTCGACCCTGATCCCGGCTATCCAGAAATATATTCATTTTGGAAATAGGAGACATATTCTCCAAACTACGGCCTATTGCTTTCATTCACGTGCTCGTTAATGTCGATTTTTCACCTTTTCTCATATTCAGTTCGAAATGGTGACCATCACGTGACCGAAATCAAAATTCTGATCCGATAGATTTTTAGGCATTCCTTCAAGGATTCCGAAAATGTAACTCCCAGGTCTGTAAGTAAAATATCGCAAAAGCCTTTGTGATTTTTCACGTTTCAAGATGGCGGCACTTCCGGTTCGATCCACAAACTCAATATTTTGTGTACGAATTAGTATTTACTTATCTAGTATCCAAAAAAAAAATCAGGTCATTCTGACATATATTTCTTCGATTTTTTTTGAAAATTTTGATCCCTAATTTCACCAAGGGGAGATAATTTAGAAAATTTCTAAGGACATCTTTAAAGTTGCATCGGTAAGATCTACATATATATTAAATTTCATGAAAATCGTACAACTATTAAAGAAGTTGTCAAGTTGGTCTCAACTTCCGGTTCGAAATCACAGCGACGAATTTTCGAAATTCGAAAATCTGAAACTGCAGTTGAAAATAATTTTTGTCAGGGTACTCAAAGAAAAAAGAATTGGTAAAATAGGTCTAATAGTCACAGAGTTACAGTAATGCAGGTCAAATTCACTCCTTCGTAAAATTCGGTGATTTCGAATGCTTTAAACGTTTTGAAAATATATTTAATCAATACTCACCACCCATTTTTGGGTGGGTAGGTCAAAGTTTCAGAAACATCCTATGGTTAGATTCTGAGAAATCCGATTTGCAGGAAACACATGTTGACTTTACGAGAAAGACCTTTAAACATGCTCCAAATTGTAAAAAATACGACTCTTTGGATTTTCAATCTCTTTTTTTCGGCTACCCCGGACATTTAAGAAAAAATGATACAATGATTTCACACAACAGGTTAGCTATTAGACTCTCGATTGACAAGAGTTTCAATCAAGACAGTGACTTAGTGAACGTCTACACCAAGTTTGAACATTCTAGCTCAATTAGAAGGAGAGTTATTGTGTTCCAAATTCTCAGCCCTTCAAATTGCTTCTATTTTTCACTTTCACTTCAAAATGGCGACCATCAATTGACCTAAATCAATTGACGAAAGTCTGAAAGCCTAACTAGACCTGCAGACCTGCAGTGCTGAATCGGCTTTCAGGAATCAGACAGGAAGTGCGTCATACAATAGCCGATCCATCGAGCTACCAAACGATACTGTAGTTGTTATGATTCAGTGACACCCTCTATCAGATTTGTAACTAATATTTGCTTGCGAATACACCGGTCAAAATTGTAAAATCTGGCAAAATTACTTCGCTTCCGGTGCCAAAAGAAATCATTATCGGTAACAAATAAGTTGAGAATTCGCAATTGAGAATTGTTTTATACACACCAGGCAATAAATAATAAACTTGGAACCAATAACTGAAATTAAAAAGGTAAAAAACTTAAAGGGAGACAAACTATATCTCAAATTAACCGGCACTACCGAGATGAGAGAAATGGGGTTTAACGTCGAATAGACACAAACTATGTCATTTCGGGACTTGCATGGTTTAATTTTATATCAATAATTCCTGTGTAAAATATTATCAAAAAGTATTCATAAATAATGAAAAAGGTTTTCGTAAAGGAATTATTTTTTTTCAAAATATCGGACATTTTTTCGACTTCTTCCGGTTTTACGATCGTTGTTGTGATAGCTTTACGAAGTTCTTTGGATACTTAACTTTACGCACCAGACGTGTCAGAAATATCCATTGAGTAGTTTGGGAAAAAAAGATAAATTAAAGAGCGTTTCCAAAAATTTAACGATTTTTCAATTTTTTTCAAAGTTTGAGGCCATTTTTGGACCACTTATATTATTTCAACGCTTTTCATTTTGGATTCACTATATAGACAACCGATAGGACTTTGAGTAAGAAAAGATTAAGAAAAATCTGTGGCGTCGTTTTCGAGAAAAGGGCTTGTCAGAATGTTAAAAAATCGGAAAATACTAGATTTTTGGCATACAATAATTTATTTCCTTGCCATCGAAATCGTATTATGTATAGTAATTTTAATGTTTTTAGTTTAGCACATGTTAGTAAGCACTTTTAAATCCTCACTTTAAAGTTCTAAACTTCATTTGTCAATTTCTTTAAGCTGTTGTAACTTTAACAGTAGTGAGTACATTTAACTGAGTTTCATTTGTTTCTATGTCATGTGATGTATTTGTTGGTGGATACATTTAGTTGCTAGCTATCTTTCTGTCAGAGAGGTGTTTTAGAGAAGTTGTGCATAAGTTTAGTTTTTGTGATTGATTTCTTGAAGTTTTGGAATAAAGGATTGTAGCTATTTTTCAGGTATGTTATATTTTACTGGTTATATAAGATGTATAAGTTTAGCTCTGTAGTTTTATATTTTAACACTGAAGTTATTAGTTTTTATGGATAAAGTTAATTTGCATACATACATACATTCACACATTATATATCATCCTATTTCAGGTTGTTAGATTAATAAGTAAGCTAACAGAGTATATTTAAAACCCCACTTCGGGTAAGTTAGTTTAGATTTAGAGTAGATAGAGTAGTTTAAAGTACCGGTACAATGTTTGCTATTTGTTGCAAACAGTGATTTGCTTTGTAGAACAGATTATATCTGTACTGTAGTAATTTTATATTAGTTGATATGTGTTAATGATGTTTGTATTTCTGTTTTCCTTTTTGTTTGTGAACTTTATATTATTATTTTGTATTGTATATTTGCGGGGTTTTATTTACTTGCCTGGTTTATACCGTAATAAAGTTTTGAACCCGTTCTGGATTGTTTATTTTAACGACCCCAGATCCCCTCTACAACATGAACACCTGGTGTTATAAAACACTCGGTTCATTTCGCGCAAATTTCACTAATCCATGGTGATTACCGATTAAGATTAAGCGGATTATTATCATCGCAGTAATGCATTAAATTGCCCGGACAAAGTTCAATTCGCGCGCGCAGATTGCTCGAAAATTAGACGGAGATTCACGCATGCGCAGGGGTAATCTGCGCAAGGAGGGCAATCTGCGCCTAACAATGACACTAGAGGTAGTAAAACATTATTATACAATATAACTTAAGCACCGAACACTTGGAGGGATTCACTGAATAATAAAAGAACACAATAAAGAACCTTCAGACACCCACTCACGTTCTAATACTGCCAAGTTAAAAGTTGAGCTCTCAATCGAAGATCTACGTTAATCTCGAAATGCTTATATACAAAATGAAATCCCGTAAAATAGCGGGCAACGAGAACTCCCGTAGTACCTTGCAATAACACCTACTCGCGAACGTGACGTTCATTCGCGAGACTAACGGTTATTTATGAATAAATCGAAAGTAGAATAACATCAACATTGAAAGATCATAGGATTAATACATTTAAATTATGGATGGACAAATGAATATATACTAAATGCAAAAGGTGACGAAAGGCTAGGGAATGTGGGTGGATACGGATAAATCTGCCGTACAAACGGTAAGGTATGAAATAAGAAAAACCGTCACAATTTCAAATCTCTACGACCATGGGAGATACTACTACTAGCGGTACCAAAATGTACTCTCCCTGACCTGTTCTACTATGTAATTAGTCTCTATCGTCACGACAAATATTCTACGTTGAAGACTAGGGGGTTGGAGGGTGTGGGGGGGGGGGTCGAGACTACTGTGTACTCGGAGTTTTAAGTGGTCGATGAATTTCCCTATTTCTGCAATATAATATTCTAAAAATATGTGAATCACTTACTGAAATATCATTTAATTTACAAAATATTATATTTCTATGAAAATTATTTCATAAAAATACTTTATAATCTTTCAAAATTAAGGAAAAGTCCCACTGCTATGAAAGGCCGATTGGGTTCTGTTCAAAGTGTGCTGACTGCGTAGCTAGGCCGCTTACACTCTATACGTGGTATTGGATGATGAATTTAAACGCTCGAAAGAAATATTATTTTATGAAAATCAATCGAAATAATATCCCCAAATCTTTAAAACATAAGAAAAGGGCGGACTGCTAAACAAGGCTGGTTGTATACTTTATGTAGAATAGTACGATGTCTGTGATATATAAGATATTATCCTAAATTTCTATTCCCACTACTACGCAGGGGCGATTGGGTTCAAAGTGTGCTGACTGCGTAGCTAGACCGCTTACAATCTATACGCGGTATTGGATGATGAATTTAAACGCTCGAAAGAAATATTATTTTATGAAAATCAATCGAAATAATATCCCCAAATCTTTAAAACATAAGAAAAGGGCGGACTGCTAAGCTAGGCTGGTTGTATGTAGAATAGTGCGATGTCTGCGATATATATGATAGTATCCTAAATTTCTATAATGCATTCACTCAAATATTATTTTTCAATGTAAATTAATTCATAGAAATACTTTAAAATCTTTCAAAATTAAGAAAAAGTCCCACTGCTAAGCTAGGCCGAGATTGGGTTCAAAGTGTGCTGACTGCGTAGCTAAACCGATTAGACTCTATACGCGGTATTGGACAATGAATTCAAACGCTAGAACGAATTATTATTATTTTATAAAAATTAATCGAAATAATATCCCCAACTCTTTAAATTACAAGAAAAGGGCGCACTGCTAAGCTAGGTCGATTGTATACTACCTCTGGTAGTGTGCGGTGGATTACGCTTTTTTGTGATATATAAGATACTATTCTTTATTTACATAATATATTCACTCAAATATTACTTTTCTATGAAAATCAATTCATAGAAATACTTTATATCATTCAAAATTAAGAAAAAGCCCATACCGCTGAGCGAGGCCGATTAGACTCTATTCGAGGTATTGGGTTTTACATTTCAGTGTTTCTGGGATATATAGTATAATGTCCTTAATATACTATTCAAAAAAAGTAGGGGATATTTGATTTTGGGGGCATAATACTAAAATATGCAAATGACTACGGAAAAAGTCACTATAGAACCTAACAGAAGAAACATTTCCAGTTACATGTGACGCCCAAACGCACCAATAGCTACCGCATGGAATGCAGGTGATGCTTGGGATCATCATAGGGGTCCACCCCAAGATTTGCACGACTCTGACTTTGAATGTTACAGTCATTGTGGCATTGAATTCCAGGGTGGAAACATCAGTTTAATTGTTTTAGTGACCAGAAAACAAATTTTGATATGCGTCGGCTTACCCAAAATGAAAGGTTACGTGCCCTTCGCATGCTACAGATCGGCACAACACGGGCGGTTGTGGCCCGGACGAAGAATGTTTCTCAGTCTGTCATAAGCAGGCTATGGTCCAGATACCGTGATACACAATCTGTACAGGACAGACCACGCTCAGGTCGACCAAGGGCGACAACTCAAGCCCAGGATCGATTTATCCGTACCTTGAACTTGAGAAATCGTGTCATCACAGCAAATCAGATCAGCGCTCGTCTTCAAACAGACACTGGTGTGAGAGTGAGTAGCCAGACGATTCGGAATCGACTGCATGGGGGTCACCTTCGCGCCCGACGTCCTCGCGTGATCCCTTGTTTGTGAGATCATCACATTCAGGCAAGACGTCGTTGGTGTAGGGATCGTCAACACTGGGATAATCGACGCTGGAGCAATGTGATGTTTTCAGATGAGTCAAGGTTCACTGTTGATTTTTTGGACAGACGTAAGAGGGTGTGGCGTCGTCGAAACGAGCGCTTCCAAGACGTTAGCGTCATCAGACATGATCGATTTGGGGGTGGTTCTGTTATGGTGTGGGGAGGCATCACTGTTGCTGGAAGAACGGCTTTACATGTTGTTGCAGGGCGTGTTACAGGCCAGTACTACCGGGACAACATCTTGGCAGTCCATGTTGTGCCGTTCGCACGACGTCATGGCCACCGTTTCATCTTCCAGGATGACAACGCAAGATGTCACAGGAGCAGGGTCGTTACAGGTTACCTCCAACAACAGAACATCACCACATTACCTTGGCCAGCACTGAGTCCCGACCTCTCCCCCATCGAGCATGTCTGGGACATGCTTGGACATAGGTTACGTCAACGTCAACAACGTCCTGGCAATGTCCAAGAACTTGCTGCTGCGTTGCAACAGGAATGGGACAATCTGGACCAAAATGACCGTAGACGTCTCATTAGGAGTATGCCACGTCGGATCAATGCTTGTTTGGCAAACAGAGGAGGATTTACCCGTTACTGACTTTGTTGTGATGCTGTGGCAACTTTGCTGTTTGACCCCGGGTATCATTTTACCCTTATAATAGATAGTCTGTGCCTTACTTAGTCTAACGATCATTTGGAATAAATCGATGAATGTGAACTTCATTTCATTTTGTCATTTGTTTCTTCGTCAGTTTCATTAGGTGACTTTAATAACACTTAAAAATCAAATATCCCCTACTTTTTTTGAATAGTATATACGTAAAACGCTCGAAGGAAATATGATTATTTTATATATCAAATGAAAAAATATCCCCAAATCTTTTAAACATAAGAAAAAGGCGGACTGATGAGTGAAGCCGAGTGTATACCGTATAGTGCGATGAATTCCGCTATTTCTGTGATATATAAGATACTATTCTTAGTTTATATAATACATTCACTCAAATATTATATTTCTATGAAAATAAATTTATAGAAATACTTTATGATCTTTCAAAATAAAAAAAAAAACACTGCTAAGCGACGCCGGTTGAGTTCAAAGTATACTAAATGCTAAGCGAAGCCGATTGTATACTTTATGTGTATAAGCCTAGTGCGATGTCTGTAATATAAGATGCTATCTTCATTTATATAATACATTCACTGAAATATTATTTTTCAATGTAAATTTTCGAGAGAGAGAGAGAGAGAGGGAGAGAGAGAGAAAGAGAGTGATTTAACGCCCACTCGACACAAACTAGGTCATTTCGGGACTAACATATTGTTTTTAATTTTTTTTTCATGCGCGTATTGGTTTTTAGCAAGGAGAGGAAACCGGAGAACCCGGAGAAAACTCACGTGGTTGGTTCAATATTAAGAAAACGTCCCACTGCTAGGCGAGGCCAATTGGGTTCAAAGTATAATGACTGCTAAGTGAGGCCGATTGTACACGTCATGGGGTATAGTGCGATGTCTGTGATATGTATCATTCATTTATATAATACATTCACTCAAATGTTATTTTTCGATGTAAATTTATTCATAGAAATACTTTAAAATCTTTCAAAATAGAAGCAAGATCCCACTGCTAAGCGACACCGATTCCGTTTAAAGTATGTATACTGACTGCTAAGCGACGCCGATCTGTTTCAAAGTATTCTGACTGACAAGCGATGCCGACTGAGTTTAATGTATAATGACTGCTAAGCGAGACCGACTGTATACTTCATGGGGTATAGTGCGATGTCTGTGATATTTAAGATACTAGATACTAATACATTCACTCAAATATTATTTTTCGATGTATATTATTCATAGAATTACTTTAAAATCTTTCAAAATAGAAGAAAAAATCCCACTGCAAAGCGACGCCGATCTGGTTCAAAGTATACTGACTGCTAAGCGAAGCCGATCGTATGCTTCATGTGGTATAGTGCGATGTTCGAGATATATAAGATACTATCCTTAATTTGCATAATACATTCACTCAAATATTATTTTTTGGTGTAAATTAATTCATAGAAATACTTTAAAATCTTTCAAAATAAAACGTAAAATCACACTGCTAAGCGACGCTGATTTGGTTCAAAGTATACTGACTGCTAAGCGAAGTCGGTTGTATACTTCACGTCGTATAGTGCGATGTCTGTGATATATAAGATACTATAATTCATTTATATAGTAGAGTCTGAGATATGTAATAAAATGACCCAAATATACTCTTCAAAAAAAGAAACGCACAACCCATTTTTCGTCATTTTTTTATTTGAACGAGGTCGTTGTTTCGGTAAATCTTACTTGTTTTTAATGCCATTATGTAACGATAAAAGAAATTCATTATTGATTTTAAAGGTAGGGTCACCAATTGTGACTGGTCATCCTTTTTGTCGAAATTTTTTATCGCTTGATTGCACAAAGAAACATGAATTTAACAACTTCGCGAGCTTCCCGCATGGAACCTACATCTAAGGTCTTTAAAATCCCGGGGTTCTCGGTTTCCAAATCAGTTGCACATGTAAACACACAAAGACCCAAGTGATGCCACATCTGAACGAAGACCAACGCAACAACGCTATTGGTTGATTACAAGCAGGTGACTCCAAGACAGATGTAGTCAGGCTGCTGAATGTTTCCCTTAGTTCCATTTCTCGCCTTTTGGATAGGTACCGATAGCGAAGTTCAACACGTGAACGCCCTAGCTCAGGCCAAACAAGTTTGGTCCCACTTGTCCTGGATCGTCACTTCCGGTTACGTCATTGGCGTAAATGGTTTTCAACAGCGACCTCTACTGCAGCAGCAATACCCGGACGACGTAGAATCTCGTACCAGACAGTAGGCAAACACCTACGTGAAACCGAATAACGAGGCAGACGTCCCCGTTAGAGCATCTGTTTTGAAATACGCCGACAACATGAAATCCAACTTTAATGGGTTCACACACAGTTTGGTTCAGCGACGTGTTGCTGTTCTTGTTGCAACAAGGCGATAGTAGAGCGAGGATATACTGACGACGAAATGTAATGTTGCGTTTCTTTTTTGGGAGAGTATATTATTTTTCCATAAAAAATAATTCAAAAAAATACTTTAACATTCTTTAAATACAAGAAAAAGACATAACGAGGCCGACTGGGTGCTATATTTCTATGTGACATTGAGTGAGAGATAGAGAGAGAGAGGGGGCGAGAAAGAGAGAGAGAATACAGATTTATTGGAAGATTCAACATCTCATTTTTGCAACTACTATACTATACATCGAGCCTGTGTAGATGCTTTGTGATATGGGGCAATAAGTTTGCCTACTAGATATTAGATAATATTCATAATTTTTATTTACATTCAAGCATGGAAATTAATTTCAAAAATGTATACAAAATATAAGGACAATAAACGGGTGCCGGAAGATAGAAACCCTTATTTTAACCTCAATTCAACATAACATCATGCGGCCTCGCTCAACATCGGTCTTGCTCTGTACACTCTATCATTTACCCATCGACTTGGTAATGACAGAGCGTACAGAGCGAAAACGCTGTTGAGCGAGGCCGCATGTCAGACATTTTGATTGACAGTTCGGTAAACGGCCTTGATGTTATGTTTAGTTGTGGTTAAAATGAGGGTTTGGATCATCCGGCAGCCGTTTCTTGTGCTTGTATTTTGTATAAATTTTCGCAATTAATTTCCTAGAATGTAAATAAATATCATGAATATTATCTTATATCTAGATAATATATCTAAACAGGCTCGATGTATAGTATAGTAGTTGCAAAAATGAGATTTTGGATCTTTCTCTTTCTCCCCCCCCCTCTCCCTCTCCCCTCTCTCTCTCCCTCCCTCCCTCTCTCTCTCTCGCTCTCACATAGAAATATAGCACCTAATCTGCCTCTTATGTCTTCTTCTGGTATCTGAAGGATGTTAAAGTAATTCTTTGAATTATTTTTCATGGAAAAATTAATATTTGGGTGATTTTATTATAAATTTTTTATTATATATCACAGACTAGAGTGAATCTATTATATAAATGAATTATTGTATCTTATATATCACAGACATCGCACTATACCACATCTTAACCCGGGAGCCCAGTGGGATTTAATCAAAATATTGAGTCCAAAAGGTTAGAGGTTTGCAACACCTATTTTACCCCCAGATCATTATGGAAAGGCAAGTCTTAAGTTTTGTAACCTGTGCGTATACCTGGAAGCGCTCCCCCTAACCCTCTCAAATTTAATGGGAGTTAAAATTCATTGTAACATGCTTCAGGGTAAACCCTGCGTTTTGTTTAGTCAATTAGACACTGTCTATTGGACAATAACACCCTTCTGTTTTAGTAATGTCTTTTAAAATCCTAAAAAGCATGTTACAATGTCGATAAACATGTCGATAGACATGTCCTGGGATTTTACATTAGAACCTAATGACCTCAGGACATGTCTCTTGGACAATAGCACCCCTCTAAATGCGAAGCAGGAAGTGTTTATCTCCTAAATGTCCATCCACAATTTTCTTGCAAACATTTCATACTTAACACTTTGATACAGAATGCATGACTTAAGACCATAAAATGTTGTGCGAATGCTTGAGAGAGAGAAATGGGGTTTAACGTCCACTCAACACAAACTAGGTCATTTCGGGACTAACATATGGTTTAATTTGACTTCAATAATTCGCTTGTGCGTAGGGGTCTTTAGCAGTGGGAGGAAACCGGAGTGCCCGGATGTGCGAATGCTACTATATATATAATCAGTGGCCGTAATTAAAATTTAGAGTCCATGACTGAAACAAAGCCTAAAAGCTAGCTAACCATGTCATGAAACCAAAAATATCACTTAAGAGCAACAAACCTTGCATAAGACTGCTTTAAAGTTGAAAAGGGTCAAAGATCAATTTCGGGGTCTCGTAATAGGGTTTGAGTGGATTTGATTAAATTGTCTTGTCCAAGTTTATTTTTGTTTGGAAAATACTTCTATGAGTTTCACTGCACCAAATTCATGACTTAAGAGCATAAAATGTTGTACTAATGTTATTTAAGAGCTAATTAATTAGCAGTTATTAGTGGTCGTAATTAAAATTCAGAGTCCGTAATTGAAACAAAGCCCACAAGCTAGCTAAGCCAAAAATATCACTTAAGAACAACAAAAGTTGAACAAACCTTACTTAAGACTGCTTTAAAGGTGGCAAAGGTCATATTTTGTTGACATTATGACCAATCAACCTTTCGAATTGCTGGCTTATCTTTGCTTGCCCAAGAGACCACAAAAAAACTATGCGACGAATCACTCCTTGTAGGAAATGAATGGAAGTATTGAACTGGATAACTATCTGGTTTTAAAAAATGCAGACAATTCGATAATAAAGATAAAGATATATATTTATATGATTCAAAACATTTATGTGCTCTCCTTAACATCGATATTTACCTTAGTGAAAAAAGGGTTAAAATCCGAAAGTTATTTTTAGTACATGTATAATGCTATCAGGAGTGGCTTTATACTGTTTACTATTAAACTTACAAGATGCTACTGCTAGATAAGATGTTCGTTGCACCAGAACATCCATTCAGGAGATGTATAGTACACATAATATATTTAGACATAGTTGTACCCCCAGCCGAACTGTTTTATAATAATATATGTTAATTTGTTTTATTGCAATTAGCGGTTACAGAGAGGCAACTCTCTTTATTATAACGGATGACGTGGCCACATATCACTAATTATTTCCCCATTGACTTCAATGTTAATTCTCGTCTCTAAGACAGGTTGTAACTTTTCCCCAAATATTCGTTGGGTAAAACGCTTTCTGCCACAGACGGAGCAACATATGGCAAACTCTTGCCCAAAAGCATGTATGAGGTTCTTCATAAAAAACTTGAGATAGACAAGCTGGAAGTAGAGACCCAAAGAACTTCGTAAAGCTATCACGACAATGATCGTAAAACCGAAGTAGTCAAAGAAATATCCGATATTTTGAAAAAAAATGGTACGAAAACCTTTTTTATTTCTGAATATTTGATGGTATTTTACACAGGGTTAAAATATCATCCTACTTGAGCAGAAAAATTGTCTCGGTAATTTGTGTTAGCCTCCATCGGCTAATTTAGTTTTTCGCACCCAGGAAAATTATTTATTGTTCGATTTGTATAAAACAAAGTTCATATGCTCCGTGGTCCCAATTGTAATTTTTTTTGTTGATGTGAAAATTTTCTGTCGGCAACGGAAGTGACGTAATATTAACAAAAACTACAATTTTGACAGTTCGGTACCACTTTTTGAAAGCAAATATTATTTTTTTTCAAAACTGATATAACTAAAAGGATGCACCCTGCAAAGGTGCACAAAATCTTTAGCTCGGATTTTTTAATTTCAATTTCATTTTCGGGCAATTTCGAATAAAATAAAATTCAGTTATTTACAATTCATTCAGCGTCTTCATATTTTGAAATATTTATTTGTACTTTTCATTAACTCGTAGCAATAATCCAGACGAAGAGAATGTATGCGATAATTAGTTTGTAATATGAGCAGTTGCCGAGAAATATGAAATTTTGCATGCATCACTTTTCCCGTTATTTTGCCTATAAAAGAGTGAATTATTATTCGATTTGCAATATTTTTTTTCTTTCCATTTGATGCCTAATATTTGGACTAGGTCAAGCCAATTTTACATTTTCACTGTGACCGGAAATGACGTCATTTGGGCAAAAACTGAATTTTTAACCTAAAAAACAAATATTTTATTCAAATGAGTCTGCCTTATAATATTTATAAAATTATGGTATTTGATTCCCATCAACGAATAGAATGAAGTCATACGACCATACAGATATACCACAAAATGGTTTCTAACTTGTACGGTTACAGAGAAATAGGCGATCTTCTATAAGTCACTTTTCAAGGTTTTGGGTTTATAAAAGTGTCAATTATTATTCGATATTGATAAAATTTGTACCATTTGATACCTTATGCCATTTATGAATCCTATCAACTAATTTAACATTTTCAACATTTTATTGAAGTGATTTATATTCATTATTCATCTAACTTTATAATGTTTATTCTAAGAGTCGGTTAGATTGAATCAATAAAATCATATTGATGCCAAGAAAAGGCTTCTAGCATATTCCCTTGTCGAGAAATAGCCAATTTTCTCAGGGTCACTTTTTATGTTTTTTACCTTCTTAATTTCACATTAAAGGTTATGGGTTAATAATTTATTGCCCGACATGTATAATTTTGATGTTGCAAACTTTCGGCTTATTTTTGACCTATAAATTGCGGGGGGGGGGGCACCGGAAGTGACGTAATTTTGCCATAATTTACAATTTTGACAGGTTTGGTAGCTTAATGGATCGGTTATAGTATAACAAACTTCCTGTATGATTCCTGAAAGCCGGTTATTATTCGTATCAGTGTAAAAATATGTTGTATTTTATCTTTTTACAGTAACACTATAATCTGTTTTTTTTCCATTTGGCAATAGCCATACGTTTTGTGTATAGTTATTTTGTAAAAGCGTTTAGATAAATATCTCTTGAGGCCGATGTCGGATATACATCGAAATATTATAAGTAATTAATGTATTCATAATTTAGGATTTATGTATAATTTTTAAACTATGATTATTTCAGATCAATTGATATTTGAAGGGAATCAGTTTTCCAATATAACATGTGTATGTTGTACCAATTCTGAAATAAGTTTGTGTAGAAAATGCGTCGAGACAATGTTCCTAACAATAAAATTAGATTGGTATTTAATGTCGATTCCGATTTTGTGGAATAAAATCATAAATCATTTCTGTGGTTTTTATTCTTATAAGTGTAATTTCCTTATCCAAAAGACAATTCGACTACTCAACATTTCATTGAATCGTACGATATTTAGACCCTCCTTCCCCCAAATTTCCAGCCTGGAAAGTACAAGATGTACGAAAGTGAATCATCAATCAAATATATGGTCTCATATATTAAATTGTTGAAGAGATCATCACGGTGCTATAAAATGGTCTCATGCATCAATAGCGTTCAAGAGAGCGTCAAAATAATATAGAGACCAGCAAGGTACGCATTTAAACTGTTAAAAAAATGTGTGTAAAATCAAACGTTATTAGTCGATTCGTCTGAAATTTGATGCGAGTTCATAATTAGTATACCTTGAGTAAATATTAAGTTTCTACGAACACGGAAAGTACTAGGTGTACGAAAGTGCATTAGCAATTAAATGGTTCGACACGTATATTATTGACCAACTCGTCTGAAATTTCATGTGAGTTCATAATTAGTGTCCCTGAACATCCTCAGCAAATTTCAAATCACTACAGAGTACAAAGTGCGCGAAAGTGCATTAGCAATTAAATAGATGGTCTCATAATATATTAAAATTGCTCAAGAGACCACCACGGTGATATATTATGTACAATCAACAGATATTGACCGATTCGTCTGAAATTTGATGTGAGTTCATAATTAGTGACACCGAAAACCCTCAGCAAGTTTCAAGTCTCTGCAATCACGGGAAGTACAAAGTGTACGAAAGTGCATTAGCAATTAAATATATGGTCCCATATATTTAAAATTGTTCAAGAGACCATCACGGTGCTATAGTATGTAAAATCAAAACTTATTGACCGATTCGTCTGAAATTCGATGTGAGTTCATAATTAGTGCATTAGTGACCTGGAACACCCTCAGCAAAATTCAAATTTCTACGATCATGTGAAGTACTAAGTGTACGAAAGTGCATTAGCAATTAAATGGAGAGAGAGTGAGAGGGAGAGAGAGAGAGAGAGAGAGAAATGAGGTTTAACGTCCACTCAACACAAACTAGGTCATTTCGGGACTAACGTATGGTTTCATTTTAGTTCAATAATTCGCTTGCGCGTAGGGGTCTTTAGCAGTGGGAGGAAACCGGAGTACCCGGAGGAAACCCACGAGGTTGAGAAGGCGCCCCTATCTCCATGCCACATACGCTCACACCAGGACTCGAAACCACAGCCGCAAGCCAGAGGTGACCGGCCAGCTAGAGGTCGAAGCGAGGCCCTCTAGACCACTTGGCCATCCCAACCCCCCAGCAATTAAATGGATGGTCTCATATATTTAAAATTGTTCGAGAGACCACCAATGTGCTATATTATGGTCTTATGTATTAAAATTGTTAAAGAGACCATCGAGGTATACGGCATTGAATTATGTGACGCGGACCCATGCATTGGAACTGATAAAGAGACCATTAATACCATTGGTCGTATTATCATTCATTGCCTGTGGTGTAGAAGCGTGCTTGGTGTTCAGCGAGTCATATTAGCGGCTTGATATTCGAATCTTAAAAGTAAACAAAGATGGTCGACTGATTTGCTTTGTGTGTCGAAATGAAAGAAAAATAAAGTTGTGTAAAATCAAAAGTTATTGACCGATTGGTCTGAAATTTGGCGCGAGAGTATCATTAGTGACCCTGAACACCTTCAGCAAATGTCAAGTGTCTAGGACTACGGCAAGTACTAGGAGTACGAAATTGATTATTTGACATTGAATAATAACAGTGATACTGAGAACATCTTACGTGGAAAAACATCGTCACGAGACAATAAAATAGAAATGTGAAGATATTATTGTACACGTTATACTAGATTTATACGATGTTAATAAAATAATTATACGAGGAATTAAGGGAATTAATGCTGAGAGAAGAATTAAATTTTATTGTCGTAATCCCGTGTCAAGGTCGTTGCGAATCAACCCGCACCGACTTCATGTTTTTGCTAATAAATAATATTAAAAGTAATGAATAGAGTTAAATACCTGTCTATAATATGCTTGGCAGTTAGTTTGACACAAGCAAATGTCACAAACAAGCAAGGATTTGTAGTTTTTAACAATTTTTATCGAAAAAACAACACAATTGTCCCCGAACTAAACAAAAATACTGCGAACTTCTCGTGGTCCAGTTTCGACCAATAAAATTACTTGCTTTATGCTAAGGGTGCCCCACGTGCCAACTGAAAAGTTGTTCTTGACACGTTGATCATGCACGTTTTAGTTCAGTGACTTACTACTGATTTCTAACAGTCTCGCACACTCGTTGAGGCTATAAATAGCAACAGCAACAGCATGCGGAAATGTTCAAAACACCAAACACTACTACAGCCGTAAAAAATCTATTGTTGACGATTCTGAATAGCAATAATATTTAACTTTTTGGTTATTACGGCATCTTTAGAAATTACGCTCGTTTTATTTTTTAAATTGCCTTATAATTAGCTGTACCATTAGAAGCTGCATATTTTGGTGAAGTACAAATAATATCTCTTACTCAACAATCCTTAATGCAAGAATATGATCAAAGCAGTAGTTTCATTTTACTTTTACAAGGTTCTTAAAAATATTGTTGAGATGGGAAAATGCTAAATCTTATAAAGCGAGTAAGATATAGAGCGAGGAACATGTCAGTCAATTTGATTGACAGTTCGATGTCCGGCCTTGACATTATGGATAGTAGAAGCTAAAATCAGATGTTGGATCTACGGTCTTGTAAATATTTGTTCGGCCTCGCTGTAATTGCGTCTGTTTAAATTAAAAGATTTTGGAATATTTTTTCAAGTAATTTCCATAAATAAAATCACGAAATTTGAGTGATTTTTTTAAAATTAAGAATATTATCGTATATGTCCTAGAAATAGAGAAAATCATCGCATTATACGACACATAGAATTAGAACCCATCGGTTTCGCTTTATATATTGAGTCTTTTTCTTATATTTGAAAGAAATTTGGACTATTTCTTTCTATTAATTTCCATAAAATAAAGATATTAGAGTGCTTTTATTATATAGTCATAGATTAAGAATATTATCCTGTATCGGCTATCCTATGAACACATATACAACCCAAACCGTCTCTCTTTATAGTGAGGCTTTTTCTTATGTTTAAAAGATTTTGATATGTCTTTCAATTAATCTCCATAAAATAATTATATTAGAGTAATTCTTTTTATTATAAATTAAGAATATTATCCTAGAAATAGAGAGGGAGAGAGAGAGAAATGGGGTTTAACGTCCACTCAACACAAACTAGGTCATTTCGGGACTACCATATGGTTCAATTTTATTTCAATAATTCGCTTGCGCGTAGGGGTCTTTAGCAGTGGGAGGAAACCGAAGGAAACCCACGAGGTTGAGAAGGCCCCCTATCTCCATGCCACATACGCTCACGCCTGGGCTCGAAACCACAGCCGCAAGCCAGAGGTGACCGGCCAGCTAGAGGTCGAAGCGCGGCACTTTAGACCACTATTATAGGCACCCCCCCCCCTTTAGAAATAGAGAAAATCACCACACTATTACATCGGATCCAATCGAACTCGATTCTTACTGATACATGTATTTGAAAGATTTGGGGGGTATTTTTTTCAATTAACTTCCATAAAATAATGGCATTAGCGTGATTTTATTATATAAATTAAGAATAGTATCCTGCATATCTTAGAAACAGAGAAAATCATTGATTAACAGTTCATTAGAGGCTAAATCAGATATTGCATCTTCCTGTAAATTTCTTCGGTCCCGCTGTATAGTGTGTCTATGTTACTCTGATTTGATTTTATAAATTAAGAATATCATCCTATATATCGTAGATATAGGAAAAATCGTTGCTTTATACCACACATTGAACCCAATCGTGCTCGCTTTATAGTGAGTCTTTTTCTGGTGTTTAAAAGATGTTGCAGCCCTTTTCTTTTCGATTAATTTCCATAAAAAACGATATTAGGGTGATTTTATTATATAAATTAAGAATATTATCCTATATATCCTAGATATAGAGGAAATCGTTGCCTTATATCACACATTGAACCCAATCGTCCTCGCTTTATAGTGAGTCTTTTTCTTATGTTTAAAAGATGTTGGAGTATTTTTTTTTTCAATTAATATCCATTCAAAAAATGATATTAGGGTGATTTTATTATATAAATGAGGAATATTACCCTATAAATCCTCGAAATAGAGAAAATCGTTGCCTTATTCCATACATTGAACCCAATCGTCCTCGCTTTATAGCGAGTTTTTATCTTATGTATAAAGGATCGTGGAGTATTTTTTCAATTAATTTCCATAAAAAAAACGATATTAGGGCGATATGAGTATATAAATTAAGAATATTATCCTATGTATCCTAGATATAGAGAAAATGGTTGCCTTTTACCACATAAAATAGAACCCAATCAGCCTCAATTTATAGTGAGTCTAATGTTTTTCAATTAATTTCCATTAGAAAAAACGATATTACGATGGTTTTATAACATAAATTAAGAATATCATCCTATATATCCCAGATATAAAGAAAATTGTTGCCTTATACCTTACATTGAACCCAGTCGGCCTTGCCTTATAGTGAGGTTTTTTTATGTTTAAAGGAACGTGGAGTATTTTTTTTTTTTCAATTAATTTTCATAAAAAAAAAACTGATATTAGGGCGATTTTATTATATAAATTAAGGATATCATCCTATATATCCTAGATATAGAGAAGATGATTGCCTTATACCACATATTACGGTGATGTTTATGAATTAAGAGTATTATCCTATACATCCTAGAGAAAGTCGTTGCCTTATATCACACATTGAACCCGATCGTCCTCGCTTTATAGTGAGTGTTTTTCTTATATTTAAAAGATGTTGCAGTATTTTTTTCAATTTATTTCCAGTCAAAAAACAAAAACGATATTAAGGTGATTTTAATATATAAATATTATCCTAAATATCCTAAATATAGAGAAAATCGTTGCCTTATATCACCCATTGAACCCAATCGTCCTCGCTTTATAGTGGGTCTTTTTTTCTTATGCTTAAAAGATGTTGCAGTATTTTTTTCAATTAATTTCCATTAAAAAAGCGATATTACGATGATTTTATAACATAAATTAAGAATATCAACCTATATATTCTAGATATAGAGAAAATCGTTGCCTTATACCACGCATTGAACCCAATCGTCCTCGCTTTACTGTGAGTCTTTTTGTGATGTTTAAAAGATGTTGGAGCATTTTTTTTCAATTAATTTCCATTTAAAAACGATATTATGGTGATTTGATTATATAAATTAAGAATATTATCCTATATATCCTAGATATAGACAAAATGGTTGCCTTTTACCATATATAGAACCCAATCGTCCTCGCTTTATAGTGAGTATTTTCTTGGTGTTTAAAAGATGTCGGAGCATTTTTTTTTCAATTAATTTCCATTCAAAAAACGATATTACGGTGATTTGAATATATAAATTAAGAATATTATCCTTTATATCCTAGATATAGAGAAAACGGTTGTCTTTTACCACATATAGAACCCAATCGTCCTCGCTTTATAGTGAGTCTTTTTCTGATGTTCAAAAGATGTTGAGTATTTTTTTCAATTAATTTCCATTTAAATAAAACGATATTACGGTGATGTTATAACATATATTAAGAATATCATCCTATATATCCTAGATATAGAGAAAATCGTTGCCTTATACCACTCATTGATCCCAATCGTCCTAGCTTTATAGTCAGTATTTCTCTGATGTTTAAATAATGTTGGAGCATTTGTTTTCAATTAATTTCTATAAAAAACGATATTAGGGTGATTTTATTATATAAATGAGGAATATTACCCTATAAATCCTCGATATAGAGCAAATGGTTGCCTTTTACCACATACAGAACCCAATCGTCCACGCTTTATAGTGAGACCTTTTCTGATGTTTAAAAGATGTTGGGCCCTTTTTTCAATTAACTTCCATCAAAAAACCCAAACGATATTAGCGTGATATGATTATATAAATCAAGAATATTATCCTATATATCCTAGATATAGAGAGAAAAAAAGGGTTGCCTTTTACCACATATAGAACCCAGTCGGTCTGGCTTTATAGTGAGTCTTTTTCTTATGTTTTTTTTTGCCTAATTTCCATAAAAAATATATTTGAATGATTTCATTATATAAACTAAGAATATTACGCTAGAAATATGGGAATTATCATCCTATACCACATATCTAACCGGGGTTGTATGAAATGTTGCTAGTCTTTTTAAAAGAGACACATTTTTATTATAAATTTTAAATGTATATAATGTAACTTGTATTTTTCATTTTAACTATTTATATACATAGAGGGGTTATTTATTTTTATATTTTACTATCTGTGATTTTTGTTTTTATTTATGTATGTTAAATGTAGTAGTAGTGTTGTGATTATATTTAGTTTGCCGTCACCATATGTTTCGCGCAATATATCCCGGTTGGTGCCGACGTGCCATTAAACACCACGTCATTTCATTTATACCACATTATTAGGTTAAATGCTCGTTTCCAATTTAATAAAAAATTCTCATAATGAAATTCTTAAGTCAATCTATTTTAAACGAAAGAGGGAGTACAAAAGGGTACCTAAGTACAAAAATAGAAGTGCCAAATGTGAAATTTTAACTAAAGCTTGACAATTTAGATTTAAATATTCTACGTGTGTACCGGAACGGGGTTGATTCTTTAATTGAAACTGATAAGAACGTAACTGACAACATTCCGTTAAACCATTGGCGTGTTAATTTTTCTAAAATGATTGACCAATAGTTTTAAAAAAAACTTTTTAATTTGATTCTCGAATCTGCATTTATTCCAGAGTCTTTGTCACAGTCTTTCCTTGTCGAAATTCACGATAAAAGCTGAAATCAAGATCCAAATAACTACAGGGGTACTGTTCTGGCCAACTGTTTGTCCAAATTAATGCTTTTTGTCCATTCTTAATAAGAGAAGTTAAACTTATTTAGAAGTCAATGGATATAGATAAAAGCATAGAACCACAGATAACATTTTTATTTTAAAAACAATCATTAATGAATATTAAATATTAAAAAAAACAGCCTTTGTACATTTTTTTCATAGATTTTACCAAACCATTTGATACTCTCTGGAGAAGGGGGGTGATTTTCAAACTACTAAAACATAATTTCAATGGAATTATTCTTAATTTAATTTTAATATAAGACAGCAACCAATAAATTTAAAACAAATTCAGGTGTAAGTGATACCATAAGGTCCATGGTATTACTAGCATACAACCGTAACCTTCAAAAATGTGGGAAGGGCCTAAACAACAAAAGGGCAGGGCTTAAATTATACTCGCTTTATAGAATTTAGCAAAATCGGCCCAGCTCCATACTATTTAGCACTTACCCTGATGTTGGTGGAAAATGCTAAATCATATAAAGCGAGGACGATATAGATCGAGGAACATGTCAGTCAATTTGATTGACAGTTCAATGTACGGCCTTGACATTATGAATAGTAGAGGCTAAAATCAGATGTTGGATCTACTTGTAAATATTAATTTGTTTGGCCTCGCTGTAAGTGCGTCTGTTTAAATTAAAAGATTTTGGAATACCTTTTCAAATAATTTCCATAAAAAACACGAAATTTGAGTGATTTTATTATTTTAAATTAAGAATATTATCCTAAATGTCCTAGAAATAGAGAAAATCGTCGCATTATACCACACATAGAATTAGAACCGATCGGTTTCGCTTTATCTTATATTTAAAAGAAATTTGGAGTATTTCTTTCAATTAATTTGGATAAAATAAAGATATTAGAGGGATTTTATTGTGGAGTATTTTTTCAATCACTATATAAATTAAGAATATTATTCTCTATATCCTATATAGAGAGAAAATGGTTGCCTTGTACCACATTCGTCCTCGCTTTACAGTTAGTCTTTTTCTTACGTTTAGAAGATTTTGGAGTATTGTTTTCAATTAATTTCTATTAAAATAAAATTGATATTAAGATGATTAGATTATATAAATTAAGAATATTATCCTATATATCCTATATAGAGAGAAAATGGTTGCCTTATATCACACGTTGAACCCAATCGTCCTCGCTTTAAAGTGAGTCTTTTTCTAATGTTTAACAGATGTTGGAGTATTTTTTTTTTTCAATTAATTTCCATTCAAAAAAGACATTAGTGTGATTTTATTATAAAAATTAAGAATATTATCCTATATATCCTAGATATAGAGAAAACTGTTGCCTTATACCACACATTGAACCCAATGGTCCTCGCTTTATAGTGAGTCTTTTTCTTATGTTTAAAAAATGTTGGAGTATTTTTTTTTTTCAATCAATTTCCATTCAAAAAACGATATTAGCTTCATTTTATTATATAAATGAGGAATATTACACTATAAATCCTGGAAATAGAGAAAACCGTTGCCTTATACCATACATGGAACCCAATCGGCCTCGCTTTATAGCGAGTTCTTTTCTTATGTTTAAAGGATTGTGTAGCATTTTTTCAATTAATTTCCATTCAAAAACTATATGAGGGTGATTTGATTATATAAATCAAGAATATTTTCCTTTATACCATAGATATAGAGAAAATCGTTGCCTTATAAAACACATTCAACCCGATCTTCCTCGCTTTAAAGTGATCCTTTTTCTTATGTTAAAAAGATGTTGGAGTATTTTTTTCAATTAATTTTCATTCAAAAACGATATTAGCTTGATTTTATTTTATAAATGAGGAATATTACCCTATACATCCTGGAAATAAAGAAATCGTTGCCTTATACCATAAATGCAACCCAATCGGGCTCGCTTTATAGCGAGTTCTTTTCTTATGTTTAAAATGTTGTGGAGTATTTTTTTCAATTAATTTCCATAAAAAAAAACATATTAGGGCGATTTGAATATCTAAATTAAGAATATTATCCTATATATCCTAGATATAGACAAAATGGTTGCCCTTTACCACATATAGGACCCAATCGTCCTCGCTTTATAGTGAGTCTTTTTCTGATGTTCAAAAAATGTTGGAGTATTTTTTCAATTAATTCCCATTCAAAACTGATATTAGGGTTATTTGATTATATAAATTAAGAATATTATGCTATATATCCTAGATATAGACAAAATGGCTACCCTTTACCACATATAGAACCCAATCGTCCTCGCTTTATATTGAGTCTTTTTCTGATGTTTAAAAGATGTTGGAGTATTATTTCAATTAATTCCAATTCAAAAACGATATTAGGGTGATTTGATTATATAAATCAAGAATATTATCCTGTATATCCTAGATATAGAGAAAATCGTTGCCCTATAACACACATTCAGCCCGATCGTCCTCGCTTTATAGTGAGTCTTTTTCTTATGTTAAGATGGAGTATTTTTTTCAATTAATTTCCATTCAAAAAACGGTATTAATTTCCATTCAAAAAACGATATTAGCTTGATTTTATTATATAAATGAGGCACATTACCCTATAAATCCTGGAAAATCGTTGCTTTATACCATACATGGAACCAAGTCGGCCTCGCTTTATAGCGAATTCTTTTGTTATGTTTAAAGGATTGTGGAGTATTTTTTCATAAAAAAAACTATATTAGGATGATTTGAATATCTAAATTAAGAATATATTATCCTATATATCCTAGATATAGACAAAATGGTTGCCCTTTACTACATATAGAACCCAATCGTCCTCGCTTTATAGTGAGTCTTTTTCCGATGTTTCAAAGATGTTAGATTATTTTTTTTCAATTAATTCCCATTCAAAAACTATACGAGGGTGATTTGATTATATAAATCAAGAATATTTTCCTATATATCATAGATATAGAGAAAATCGTTGCCTTATAACACACATTCAACTCGATCTTCCTCGCTTTATAGTGACTCTTTTTCTTATGTTAAAAAGATGTTGGAGTATTTTTTCAATTAATTTCCATTCAAAAACGATATTATCTTGATTTGATTTTATAAATGAGGAATATTACCCTATAAATTCTGGAAATAGAGAAATCGTTGCCTTATACCATACATGGACCCCAATCGGGCTCGCTTTATAGCGTGTTCTTTTCTTATGTTTAAAGTATTGTGGAGTATTTTTTTCAATTAATTTCCATAAAAAAAACTATATTAGGGTGATTTGAATATCTAAATTAAGAATATTATCCTATATATCCTAGATATAGACAAAATGGTTGCCTTTTACCACATATAGAACCCAATCGTCCTCGCTTTATAGTGAGTCTTTTTCTGATGTTCAAAAGATGTGGGAGTATTTTTTTCAATCAATTCCCATTCAAAAACGATATTAGGGTTATTTGATTATATAGATTAAGAATATTATGCTATATATCCTAGATATAGACAAAATGGTTACCCTTTACCACATATAGAACCCAATCGTCCTCGCTTTATAGCGAGTCTTTTTCTGATGTTTAAAAGATGTTGGAGTATTTTTTCAATTAATTCCCATTCAAAAACGATATTAAGGTGATTTGATTATATAAATCAAGAATATTATCCTATATATCCTAGATATAGAGAAAATCGTTGCCCTATAACACACATTCAACCCGATCGTCCTCGCTTTATAGTGAGTCTTTTTCTTATGTTAAGATGGAGTATTTTTTTCAATTAATTTCCATTCAAAAAACGATATTAGCTTGATTTTATTATATAAATTAAGAATATTTATTTCTGTATTCCTATGAAGCCGAGTACATACACTCACTAGTTAAAACAAATAAACGACTAGTCAGACATTTTAATTTTACTTATCGGTATATCGATGATGTTCTATCACTGAATAATCCTAAATTTAGTGATTATGTAGAATTCATATATCCTGATGAACTTGAAATTAAAAATACTACTGACAGTGACAATTACGCTTCCTACTTGGATCTGCGTCTCGATTTTGACAATTGTCATAGACTCAGTGTTAAATTGTATGATAAACGTGATGACTTTGACTTTCCGATTGTTAACTTTCCATTTATTAGTAGTAACATTCCTGTATCACCAGCTTATGGAGTGTTTGTGTCTCAGCTAATTCGTTACGCGAGAGCTTGTTCTTTTTATTCTGATTTTTTAAGTAGATCGAGACATTTGTCAACTAAGCTTCAACTACAAGGATACTTACGCACTAAACTTATAAAATCCTTTAAAAAGTTTTATGGCCGTCATATTGACTTGATTGGTAAATATAACGCTCTCAGCTATTATTCTTGATATATTTAATTGGCGCGTATCCTATTTACTATCTCTCTGATTATGTCTACTACACCGTTAACAATTAATCACGTGCATTTTGCATACCTATAGTCCATTGGGCAATCACGTTATTTTACCTAGTAGTTTGGATGCAGCGATGGCGGGTGTGGCGCGCCAGGCAGGGTAAGCTTACTCTTCCGGACACCTGTTACCACTGTTTGCCGTGTATGTTGTACACGGTGAACAGTCCATATGCTGATTACACTATTTTTCCTGATTACACTATTTTGCCTATACCGTTTTATTTATGGGGAATACTGCCGGTGTAGGCTGTTATTGATAGTCCATTGGCCAATCACGCTGTTTTACCGAGATTTCGTCTAATAGTTTGGATGCAGCTATGGCGGGTGTGGCGCGCCGGCAGGGTAAGCTTACTCTTCCGGACACCTGTTACCACTGTTTGTTGTGTATTTCGTACACGATGAACAGTCCATTTGCTGATTACACTACTTTGCCTAACTATTTTGCCTATTACGTTCTTTAGTACTTCGATTTTTGCCTAATGGTTTGGATTGTTCGTACTTGGTTTTATTTTATTCCTATATACATGTATCCTGGATATAGAGAAAATCGTTGCCTTATACGGCACATTGAACACAATGACAGTGAGTCTTTTTCTTATGTTTAAAAGATGTTGGGTTATTTATTTCAATTAATTTCCTATAAAAAAAGATATGGTGATTTTATTGTATAAATTAAGAATATTACCCTATATATCCCAGAAGTAGAGATAATCATTGCCTTATACCGGACATTGAACTCAATCGGTTCGCTTTATAGTTAATCTTTTTTTATGTTTAAAAGATTTTTGAGTATTTTTTTCAATTAATTTCTATTAAAATAAAATCGATATTAAGATGATAAGATTATATAAATTAAGAATATCATCCTCTATATTCTACATATAGAGAAAATGGTTGTCTTATACGGTATACCACATATATAACCGAATCGGCCTTGCTTTAAAGTATTGTGGAGTATTTTTGTTCAATTAATTTTTTTTTTTTTTTTTTTTAAAAAGGATATTTGAATGATTTTATTATATAAATTAAAAATATTATCTATATATCCTAGAAATAGAGAAAATCATCATCGCCTTATACGCCACATAGAACCGAATCGATCTGGCTTTATAGTGATTACATAAATTTTAAAGAATTAAAAATACGCACACGGCTCCGAACGCAACTGAGTTATAAACAAATTACTGTACCTGTTAAATTAAAGTTTCTGTTATATGACACGACAAAACGTGTTTTGGAATTAAATTCAAAATTTTCGACAAATTTATTAAATTTTTCATCAGATTGAAATACTTCTGTAGACATATTAGGTGGTATTGGAAATCGCCCTTCCTCAGAGACAGATCCAACGATAGTATTCTCAACTTCAGGGAGAATAAGTTTTATGTTCATCATAAAATAATAATAATAAACGGCTCCTTGCAACCTTAACCTTCAAAAAAGTGGGAAGGGCCTAAACAACAAAAGGGTGGGGCTTAGACTATACTCGCTTTATAGAATTTAGCAAAATCGTCCACAATACTTTAAAGCAAGGCCGATTCGGTTATATATGTGGTTTAAGACAACCATTTTCTCTATATGTAGAATATAGAGGATGATATTCTTGATTTATATGTAACAGGACGGGTCGTTTTTTATTTGCACTTGAGCGTCGGGCGTGACGGCTCTTGTGCAAACCGGAAGTCCAGGTTCGTACACAGGATGTCAGGTTTCCCATGTGAACTGAAGTCAAAGAAAACACTTTTATTAAGTTTCAAATTCTTTATTTCATTAATTACAAAGATTTTATTGACCGATACGCGCGTCCGAGTGGTTGATCTTCTTCTCTCCAATTTTCAACCAGCTGAAATAGAAATTTCTACGCCAAATCCTTCTACCTTGTCCCTTGTAACTTCTGAACGAAATTCTAGGGATGAACTAATTAGAACCCAGCGACCTTATAAACAATATTAATGCCTGCCTCAGGCCGAACTTAAAGTATTCGCACAAAGGGAAACAATAAATCTTACATCACCCAATCGGAACCCTAAATAACTAGAAACTAATAACTACGCAAATAAACATGAACCTGTCTGCCTGGTGCCCGAACTTCAGTATTCGCACAAAGGGAAACAATAAATCTTACATCACCCAATCCGAACCCTAAATAACTAGAAACTAATAACTACGCAAATAAACATGAACCTGTCTGCCTGGTGCCCGAACTTCAGTATTCGCACAAAGGGAAACAATAAATCTTACATCACCCGATCGGAACCCTAAAAATAACTAGAAACTTATTACTCCACGAATATGTCTGCCTTCTGCTCGAACTTCAATATTCGCACAAAGGGAAACAATAAATCTTACATCACCCAATCGGAACCCTAAAAACAACTAGAAACTTATAACTCCACGAATAAATACAATATGTCTGCCTTTTGCCCGAACTTCAATATTCGCACAAAGGGAAACAATAAATCTTACATCACCCGATCGGAACCCTAAAAATAACTAGAAACTTATAACTTAAACCATCTGCTACAAAACTAAACTCTACTCCGGAGACCGTGCTTGTCCCGAGCGAAATGAGTGATCATTCCAGTGGAACTCGCTAATCCCCAGAAACAGAGTCTCCCTCCCCTTAAAGTTTGGAACGCCCGTCTTAGTTCGCACTTATCCTAAGCGGCATGAGTGGTCACGCCAGTAGGACTCGCACGCTACTAAACTCTACTCCGGAGAACTGGCTTGCCCCGAGCGAAATGAGTGATCATTCCAGCGGAACTCGCTAATTACCAGAAACAGAGTCTCCCTTGGGAATGCTTACCGCAGAGCGAAATATGTGAATATTCCAGCTGAGGTCCGCACCCCCCGACCGTTCCACTAAGACTGGCTATTAGTGGCCTTATATACCCGTTGTATACGCTCTACACTGGTGAATGCACGTGCGTAACCTTTCACACTGCATTCGCACTAATTCGGTAGTCACTTCCGTTGGCCGTTTAACCAACGTTATCCAATAGGAGGTGCCGATCTACATGTACTATACCAAGCCCATTTACAAAATGGCGTGTTTCTATACCATTTCTACGTGGGATTACCGGCAATTCCGAGTTTGGTGCAACGCAGAGCAAATAATATAGGCCATTTCTATCTACGGGACAAGAATAACCGAAGTCACAGCTATTTCAATGATCTGTAAAATATGAAACCCCCACATTCCCCCCTCGTTAAAACCGAACGCCTGACCAAAAGAAGGCGTGAGACAAGAAACCCCAACGAACCAACAAAATAAAACAAATCTTAGTTATTCATCAGTCCCTTACTCCTTGTCAACAGTTTTAATTCGAGCTCGAGCTGGTCTCTCATTGTGCTTCATAATACTTGGGTAAATCGGTCCTCCTATACCAGTGCAGGTATATAACCAATTCGGAATGGAGATATCTTGTTCCCCGTCACATTCATTCCAACTACCAACTTTGTTGCTGCCATTGCACTTGAAAAACGGTAAAAGAGTTTTATTCAGCGACAAGTCCAAGCTCGCTCGTTCAGAACACTCTTTACCAATTCTTGCCTCACTAATACCAATTTTATCAATATATTCCGGAAAACTGTCCCTACAGGTAACATTAAGACCTTTACGAGTAGAGATTTGACAAAGTACATCTGCATTGCCATGTGATTCATCTGGTACATATTTTCTCTTATCTATTACGGATTTGACTACCGACGATTTACTAACTATTTCATCTGACCTTACAGGACTACTTAGTGTTTCCCCGAGCACACCTCGTGCACAGTTTGAAACTATTTTATTAGTATGTAAGATTACTAATCCTTTTTTAGTAGTTAGCATTATCTTTTCAAAATCAATACTACATTTATAGTCCCAGATAAAGTCCATACCCAGGATACCATCTATGCCCAGGTCAACCACCAAAAATGGGTGTGTATACATTTGGCCGTCTATCTCCACTTGAAGATAAATAACCCCTTTTGTCTCCAAGGGATTGCCATCCGCTGTATTTAAAACAACTTTTGTATCCTGCAATGCAGGTGGGTGGGGACCCATGTTTTCATACCCTGCAACTGATATCAACGAGAAAGCTGACCCTGTGTCCAGTAACATATTTTGTAACTGTATGCCAGGCACACTTACCGACACGAATACACAAAGTGCACTACCTGTCCTAATATTTTGAGGCTGATTTTCACTACTATTGTCTTTAATATTGTGAACACTATTTTTAATTCCTGTATAATTTTCATTATTTTCATCGACACTATCTTTATTTACCTTTATACATGTACTTTCAAGCTGCTTTTGAAGATTGGGGACTGATGATGCAGCTATATCATCAGCCCTTATTGGTTTAAAGGACCTTCTCTCGAATTTCGGGAACTCCTTAGCTTTGGGCAATCAGGCCTATAGTGTCCAGGTTCTTGACAATAAAAACAACGTGGCTGCCTATCAAATTGCACGTCATTTCTAACATCCTGAGAAGGGAAATTCCTACCCTGATTCCAACCATCTCTCGGAATATAATTCCCGGTCGCAGGCCTATCACTTCCTACATTATCCACCCGATGTTCACTACGCGGCCGAAATGTGTTAGCCCTATTCTCCTTAAATTTTCTATCAATCATGTCTGCAATTTGTACTCGAAAATCCTCGAACTCACCATTCCTAGACCTCACCTCCTCACAATTTGGCTTAAGTATACGATCTATAGGCCCTTCAACCGCCTCATACTCTGCCGCTACGGCAATGGCTTGCTCAATTGTTTGCGGGTGACAAAACTGAACATGCTTTTTAATCTCATGATTTCCTAGCCCATGAACGTATTGATCGATTACTAAGGATTCTAAATTTAAGGCCGAAAACTCAGGAAAAGCTTTCCTAGCTAAGTTTTTCAAACTATAGCCGTAATCTATTACCGATTCATCCTTATTTCTTCGCCTATTTCTATATTCAACCCTGTGGGTAAAACCTATGGGAAAGGACCGCCTTTAACTCCTCGTATTGTTTTAACTGATAGGGTACGAGAGTACTTAAAAGTTTAAGGGCTTTCCCACGTAAACACATCACGAGTTGTTGTGCCTTCTCTCGGGACGACCACCCGTTCCATTCCGCTACATGTTCGAACTGGATGAGAAAGTCTGGTCAATCGTCGCTATCCCCATTGAATTTATCAGGTTCTTTTTCTCTACGTGTAACTTGACGAGCGGAATTTTGTCCCTGGGGCACATAATCTGGGTCACCAGGTCCCATTCTGAGCTGACCCATAATGGTGTGGGGTACTGGTATATCTAGGAGCGGGAGAAGTGCAAGTCTCCGTTGACATATATTGCATGGGCACTGGGGGATTCTCCTTTATACTCGACCTAGCGGAGTAACCTTCCCTACTAGCATACCCTGTATCCACCCCATGCCTATTAGGGATATCCCTTTCAGAAACCAGACTGGCATGCCCCATTCCGGACATAACCGCAGGTTCAGAGACATAACTATCAAAATTGTCCTCCCGTAAATAACTTGCGTCAGCATATCCATTATTCCTAACACTGCTGAGGGGAGATTCAGGGTTCCGCCACGTGCCCGCAGCAGGACCTCGACTATATTTAGTAGTCGGTGGAACAAATGAATAACTATTCTGACCAGAACAACTACTTCCTACACCAGTCGTATTACTACCGAACACCATAGCAGAAGTCGATAATGGATTAGAAAAAGACACTCGATCCCTACGATAACCTCTACCTGCCATTTCATCAAGAATATGCCAATATGTGTCCATCTTAAATACTACTGTTATTTTTTATCTTTAAGTAACCATAGAGCAAACTCCTGTAGCCTATTTTATCCTTTAAATAAACTATACAACTGATTCCTATATTTAATCCTGTAACTATATTGTAACCTATGACTTATAATTTATCAATAAAAAATGTTCATTCAACCTCAATTCACGGAAAAATTATCTGACATCCTGGCAAACTCGCCAAAAATATGTAACAGGACGGGTCGTTTTTTATTTGCACTTAAGCGTCGGGCGTGACGTCCTGTAAAATATGAAACCCCCACAATATAATCTTAATATCGATTTTATTTTAATAAAAATTAATTGAAAAAAATACTCAAAAATCTTTTAAACATGAAAAAAAGATTAACTATAAAGCGAACCGATTGAGTTCAATGTCCGGTGTAAGGCAATGATTATCTCTACTTCTGGGATATATAGGGTAATATTCTTAATTTATACAATAAAATCACCATATCATTTTTTTATAGGAAAATAATTGAAATAAATAACCCAACATCTTTTAAACATAAGAAAAAGACTCACTGTCATTGGGTTCAATGTGCCGTATAAGGCAACGATTTTCTCTATATCCAGGATACATGTATATAGGAAAATATTCTTAATTTATATAATAAAATCACCCTAATTTCTTTTTTTGAATGGAAATTAATTGAAAAATACCCAAACAAGAAAAAGACTCACTACAAAGCGAGGCCGATTGGGTTCTATATATGATATAGGCAAATATTTTCTCGTTTTTTGAATGGAAATTAATTGAAAAAATACTCCAACATCTTTTGAACATAAGAAAAAGACTCACTATAAAGTGAGGACGATTGGGTTCAACGTGTGATATAAGGCAACGATTTTCTCTATATCTAGGATATATAGGATAATTTTCTTAATTTATATAATCAAATCACCTTTATATAGATTTTATTTTAATAGAAATTAATTGAAAAAAAATACTCCCAAATCTTTTAAACATAAGAAAAAGGCTAACTATAAAGCAAGGACGATTGGGTTCAATGTGTCATATATTTATAAGGCAACGAATTTCTCTATATCTAGTATATATAGGATAATTTTCTTAATTTATAAAATCAAATCGCCATAATATAGATTTTATTTTAATAGAAATTAATTGAAAAAAAATACTCCAAAATCTTTTAAACATAAGAAAAAGACTAACTATAAAGCGACGACGATTGGGTTCAATGTGTCATATATTTATAAGGCAGCGATTTTCTCTATATCTAGGATATATAGGATAATATTCTTAATTTATATAATCAAATCGCCCTAATGTCATTTTTTGAATGGGAATTAATTGAAAAAAAAATACTCCAACATCTTTTGAACATCAGAAAGACTCACTATAAAACGGGGACGATTGGGTTCTATATGTGGTAAAGGGCAACATTTTGTCTATATCTAGGATATATAGGATAATATTCCTAATTTAGATATTCAAATCACCATAATATAGTTTTTTTATGGAAATTAATTGAAAAAATACTCCACAATCTTTTAAACATAAGAAAAGAACTCGCTATAAAGCGAGCCCGATTGGGTTCCATGTATGGTATAAGGCAATTGTTTTCTCTATTTCCAGGATTTATAGGGTAATGTGCCTCATTTATGTAATAAAATCAAGCTAATAAGCTAATTCTCTATTTCCGGGATTTATAGGGTAATATTCCTCATTTATAAAATAAAATCAAGCTAATATCGTTTTTGAATGAAAATTAATTGAAAAAAATACTCCAACATCTTTTTAACATAAGAAAAAGGGTCACTATAAAGCGAGGAAGGTCGGGTTGAATGTGTGTTATAGGGCAACGATTTTCTCTATATCTAGGATATACAGGATAATATTCTTGATTTATATAATCAAATCACCCTAATATCGTTTTTGAATGTGGTAAAGGGCAACCATATTCTCTATCTAGGATATATAGGATAATATTCTTAATTTATATATTCAAATCACCCTGTTATAGTTTTTTATGGAAATTAATTGAAACAATACTCAACAACACTTTAAACATAAGTAAAGAATTCGCTATAAAGCGAGGCCGACTGGGTTCCATGTATGGTATAAGGCAACGATTTTCTCTATTTCCGGGATTTATAGGGTAATATGCCTCATTTATATAATAAAATGAAGCTAATATCGATTTTTGAATGGAAATTGATTGAAAAAAATACTCCAACATCTTTTTAACATAAGAAAAAGACTCACTATTAAGCGAGGACGATCGGGTTCAATGGGTGTTATAAGACAACGATTTTCTCTCTATCTAGGATATATAGGATAATATTCTTGATTTATATAATCAAATCACCCTAATATCGTTTTTGAATGGGAATTAATTGAAAAAATACTCCAGCATCCTTTAAACACCAGAAAAAGACTCACTATAAAGCGAGGACGATTGGGTTCTATATGTGGTAAGGGCAACCATTTTGTCTATATCTAGGATATATAGCATAATATTCTTAATTTAGATATTCAAATCACCCTAATATAGTTTTTTTTATGGAAATTAATTGAAAAAATGCTACACAATCCTTTAAACATAAGAAAAGAACTCGCTATGAAGCGAGGCCGATTGGGTTCCATGTATGGTATAAGGCAACAATTTTCTCTATTTCCAGGATTTATATCGTAATATTCCTCATTTATATAATAAAATGAAGCTAATATCGTTTTTTGAATGGAAATTGATTGAAAAAAAAATACTCCAACATCTTTTTAAACATAAGAAAAAGACTCACTATAAAGCGAGGACCATTGGGTTCAATGTGTGGTATAAGGCAACGGTTTTCTCTATATCTAGGATATATAGGATAATATTCTTAATTTTTATAATAAAATCACACTAATGTCTTTTTTTGAATGGAAATTAATTGAAAAAAAAAATACTCCAACATCTGTTAAACATTAGAAAAAGACTCACTTTAAAGCGAGGACGATTGGGTTCAACGTGTGATATAAGGCAACCATTTTCTCTCTATATAGGATATATAGGATGATATTCTTAATTATACGTCCACATTCATAATGTGAACGTATTATGCCGTCGCCCCTGTCTGTGTGTGTGTGTGTATGTATGTATGTGTGTGTGTGTGTGTGTGTGTGTGTCTGTGGTTCGCCTACAGGGCGCAATTCTTCATGGATTTTCCTCAAACTTGGTATACTTATTCCTTATACCCCAAGGAAAATCCCTATTGTTTTTGGGGCATGCCCGACCCCCAGGAGCCGAGCCACGCCCATTTCTAGTATTTGTTTGTTTGTCGTCCACAGGCCACATTTCTTAACTTATAATCTTGAAACTTTGCATACACATTCTTTGTACCCTAAGGAACATCCCTATCGTTTGGGGTGTATGCCCCACCCCAGGGGCAGAGCCACGCCCATTTTCTTTTCGTGTGTCTTTGTGTCGCCTACAGGGCGCAATTCTTACTGGATTTTCTTCAAACTTGGTATACATATTCCTTATACCCTAAGGAAGATCTCTATTGTTTTTGGTGCATGCCCGACCCCCAGGGACAGAGCCACGCCCATTTCTAGTATGTATTTGTTTGTCGTCTACAGGCCACATTTCTTAACTTATAATTTTGAAACTTAGCATACACATTCTTTGTACCCTAAGGAACATCCCTATCATTTGGGGTGCATGCCCAACCCCCTGGGGCAGAGCCACACCCATTTTCTTATCGTGTGTCTTTGTGTCGCCTACAGGCCGCAATTCTTATTGGATTTTCTTTAAAACTTTGTATACTTACTCTTTATACTCTAAGGATGATCCCTATCGTTTGGGGTGCATGCCCAACCCCCGGGGGCAGAGCCACGCCCATTTTCTTTTTGTGTGTCTCTGTGTCGCCTAGAAGCCGCAATTCTAACTGGATTTTCTTAAAACTTTGTATACTTACCCTAAGGATGATCTGTATTGTTTTTTGGTGCATGCCCGACCCCCAATGGCAGAGCCACGCCCATTCCTTGTATTTATTTGTTTGTCGTCTACAAGCCACATTTCTTAACGTATCATCTTGAAACTTTGAATGATTATTCTTTGTACCCTAAGGAACATTTCTATCATTTGGGGTGCATGCCCAACCCCCAGGGGCAGAGTCACGCCCATTTTCTTTTTGTGTGTCGCCTACAGGCCACAATTCTTAATCGGTCATCTTGAAACTTAAAATACTTATTCCTTATACCCTAAGGATGACCCCTTTTGTTTTGGGTGCATGCCCGACCCCCGTGGGACAGCAACACCCATTTCTTGTATTTGTTTGTCTGTCGTCTACAGGCTGCATTTCTTAATGTATCATCTTGAAACTTTGAATACTTTTTCTTGGTACCTTAAGGAAGATCCCTATTGTTTTTGGTGCATGCCCAACCCCAAGGGACAGTGCCACGCCCTTTTTTTGTCTGTCTGTGTGTCACCTACAGCCCACAATTCTTAATCGATCGTCTTGAAAACTTTTTTTATACTTATTCCTTATACCCTAAGGCTGACCACTATTATTTTTGGTGCATGACGGACCCCCTGGGACAGAGCCACGCCCAATGCTTTTGTGTCTTGTGTTCGCCTACAGGATGCAATTCTTAACAGATCCTTTGAAAAAAACTTTACAAACCTATTCCTTATACCTTAAAGATGACCCCTATTGTTTTGGTGATTTCCTAACCCCCAGGGGCAGAGCCATGCCCATTTTTACTTCGTGTCTATGTGTGTTGTCTACAGGCCACGATTCTTAATGGATCGTCTTTAAACTTGGGATATGTATTCCATATAGCCTAAGGACGTCAACTGCATGTCCCGACTCACACAGGGAAGACACAACCAATTTTTGTGTTTGTCGTTTACAGGCCGCAATTCTGAATGAATCAGCTTGGTACTTGGCTTATGTATTCCTTATAGCCTGAGGGCGTCCACTTTTGATTTTGACGAATGTCCCGACCCCCAGGGGCAGAGCCACGCCCACTTTTTGCCTTTAGTGTTAGGAAGGCACAATTCTGAATGGATTATCTTGGTATAGTTATCCCTTATACTCTAAGGACGGCAACTATTAATGTTGGTGCACGACCCTCAACGCTAAACAAACCAAACGCCTAGCCTTCTTGACAAAGTACCATATCAATCAAAGCAGGAATGTGGACGTATATTGTAGCGTTAGCGTTATGTTTTATACAATCTAATCACCTTAATATCAATTTTATTTTAATAGAAATTAATTGAAAAAAATACTCCAAAATCTTTTAAACGTAAGAAAAAGACTAACTGTAAAGCGAGGACGAATGTGGTACAAGGCAACCATTTTCTCTCTATATAGGATATAATAATCTTAATTTATATAGTGAGTGAAAAAATACTCCACAATAAAATCCCTCTAATATCTTTATTTTATCCAAATTAATTGAAAGAAATACTCCAAATTTCTTTTAAATATAAGATAAAGCGAAACCGATGGGTTCTAATTCTATGTGTGGTATAATGCGATGATTTTTATACGCCCACATTTTCATGTGGACGTATATTGTCGTCACCCCTGTTCGTCCGTCCGTCCGTCCGTCCACAATTGTTTGTGAACAGTCTACAGGTCACAATTTTTATCCGATTTCAATGAAACTTAAAATATAAGTTTATCACCCTAAGATCTCGGTTCCTTTCGATATTGGCATGTATCGGACCGTAACTTCATGGGTTATGGCCCCTGATTGTACGAAAAATCACGTTTTTTAGCTTGTGAACAGTGTAGAGGTCTCAATTTTGAACCGATTTGGATGAAACTTGAAATGCATATTTATAAACCAAAGATCTTGGTTCCTTTCGATATTTGCGCCAATTGGATCGTAACTTCCTGAATTATGGCCCCTGATTGTCCGAAAAATTGCCCTTTTTAGCTTGTGGTCCCTCTGGAGGTCAAAATTGTTATCCGATTTAAAAAAAAACGTTTGATTATATCACCGTTCCATGGTTATGAAGGTTGTGTTCGAATTTCGTGAAAATCGGACCAAAATTGACGGACAAAATGGCCGCCATTTGTACGCGAATAGTGTGAAAATATGTTATATCAAGGTTGTGAACAGTGTAGAGGTCACAATTTTGAACCGATTTGGATGAAACTTGAAATGCATGTTTATAACCCAAAGATCTTGGTTCCTTTTGGTATTTGCGCCAATTGGATCGTAACTTCCTGAATTATGGTCCCTGATTGTCCGAAAAATCGCCCTTTTTAGCTTGTGGTCCCTCTGTAGGTCAAAATTGTTATCTGATTTAAAAAAACGTTTGATTATATCACCGTTCCATGGTTATGAAGGTTGAGTTAGAATTTCATGAAAATCGGACCAAAATATACGGACAAAATGGCCGCCATTTGTACGCGAATAGTGTGAAAATATGTTACATCAAGGTTGTGGACCTTATAGAGGTCACAATTTTGAACCAATTTTGATGAAACTTGACATGTATGTTTATAACCCAAAGATCTTGGTTCCTTTCGATATTTGCGCCCATCGGATCGTAACTTCCTGTACTATGGCCCCTGATTGTCCAAAAAATCGCCCTTTTTAGCTTGTGGTCCCTCTCGATGTGTAAATTGTTATCCGATTTAAAAAAAACGTTTGCTTATATCACCGTTACATGGTTATGAAGGTTGAATTCGAATTTCGTGAAAATCGGACCAAAATTGACGGACAAAATGGCCGCCGTTTGTACGCGAATAGTGTTAAAAAATGTTATATCAAGCTATAGAGGTCACAATTTTGAACCGATTTTGATGAAACTTGACATGTATGTTTATAACCCAAAGATCTTGGTTCCTTTTGATATTTGCACCCATCGGGTCATTACTTCCTGAATTATGCCCCTGATTGTACGAAAAATCACCCTTTTTAGCTTGTTGTGCCTATGGAGGTCACAATTATTATCTGATTTAAAAAAAAAACGTTTGATTATAAAAACCAAACAAATTCTAATGATTTTCTGATAATTCCTTAATATGCGACAACTCTTGTTGACTGCCCGGACGATTTGGCTGCTGTGTGGGCGTATGTTTCGTTGCCTGGCAAACTATTTTCTCTATTTCTAGGACATTTAAGATAATATTCTTAATTTAGAATAATAAAATCACTCAAATTTCGTGTTTTTTAAGGAAATTATTTGAAAAGGTATTCCAAAATCTTTTAATTTAAACAGACGCACTTACAGTGAGGCTAAACAAATTAATATTTACAAGTAGATCCAACATCTGATTTTAGCCTCTACTATACATAATGTCAAGGCCGTACATTGAACTGTCAATCAAATTGACTGACATGTTCCTCGCTCTATATCGTCCTCGCTTTATATGATTTAGCATTTTCCTTTATCCATAATGGCGCATACCGGTTGACTACTGTTCGGCAGTTTCCCCGGCGAGGTTACTTGATTTAACCGGAAGTCGACAAAATTTCGGTCGCGGCGTACGCCGAATGCTCCGCTTTGTCGACAGTGGCGATCAATGACGTATATGACGTATATATATTTATATATATATACGTCATTGGTGGCGATCATCATCATCGGCGCAAGATGAACATGTCAACGAGATAAAATTCTCGTTAGATACGAATGGCATTAAACACGAATATTAAAGCGTTAAAATTAAACCAAATGCTTTGAAGCTGAATTGAGGCTTGGTAAAACCTAGTTCAGCTCTGATCGTCGGTCTCATTACACTCACCCTGAACGTTCAGGGACTGGCCCATTCAATCAATGTCGAAAATAATTTGACCCCCAATCATGGCCGCAAGTTGCGTAATACGTTATTAGGCCTACAACAAAAACAGCGCTATGCAGAGAAAAACTGTTCGGTAACTATTTTAATGGTTCAGTCTTCACTATTTGTAATAGAATTACTTATTTTAATATAAATTGTAATGATGTTTGTTGACAATTGTGTGTTTGAACCTTTATGAACTTGCGTAAGGGGTCTTAGACTGTACCAATTGTTACCTTAAACACAGTTTAAGGTAACAAGTATAGTTACTAGGTAAAACCGAATGTCATTTATTTTATTTTTTTTTTTCGAGATTACTACAAAAATAATTTTCTGTTTATTTCGTGGTCACTTAGCCTACTGATAGTCATTTTCTTGAATACTGTTTTTATACGCCCACATTGAGATGTGGTCGTATATTGTCGTCGCCTCCGTCCATCCATCTGTCCGGCGTCCACGATGGCCAAAGTTAATATCCGACTGACATTAAATTTATACACAGTGTTTAAGGTCATGAGACAAAGCATATAAATTTCAGCTATTTCCGTTAATTACTGCCAGCGTTACGGCCCTTGATCACTTCAGAAATTCTTCTTGACGCTCTAGAGGCCAACGTTAATATCCGATTGACTTTAAATCATACAAAGTGTTTAAGGTCAAGAGCCGAAGAAGTTTATTGATTGTCAGCGATTTCCGATAATAACTGCCCAAGCTATGGCCCTTGATCACTTGTAAAAATCTTGTGGACGGTCAGAGGCCAAATTTATCACCCGATTGACTTCAGATTGAGGTCTTGAGACAAACAAGTGTATATTGATGTTCAATGAATTTTGATAACTGAACAACTAATTCCATGATATTAAATGTTTCGTATACTAAACGTTAGCATGGGGCAGAACTTTATAAAAAGCAAACAAACAAATTCTAATGATTTTCTGATATTTACTTAATGAATTGTTACTCTTAAAGGAGCTAAGTCTTTAACTCAATATCATCCAAAATCTTCAACATAGAAAACACGAATTATTTGTCAATTTAAATCAAAATTGATGATGTGATCCTACCGGGAAAAGGTAAATATTTTACCATTGGTACACGAATCGTGTACCATAATGCGCTTCAGTCCCAGTTCTAACAAGAGACTCGAGGAACAAGGCTAAAAACATTGTACCAAATCAAACGGTGCATGTAGACTGGAATAACTAGACACTAAAAAAAAAATGCCTTCGGTTGACACTTCTGGATTATTTTGCCGAACATAACTGATTTGAAATTAGAGTAAAACGGAAACAGTTGAATGCAAATCAGTTTATATACATTCATTACAGTATTATATGCGTTGCGACCCACTCGAGTCAATTTCTAGGTCCCAAATGTTAGCGATTTAGCTCCTTTAATCAGATTTTTGTGTATTATAAATGTTTCATTACCGGAAAAAAGTAAAAATATGCGACAAGTCTTGTTGAATTCCCGGACGATTTAGTGGTTGTGGGTGTATGTTTCGTTGCCTGGCAACCAATCTTTATTATGTCATGTAACCGGTTTAATATTATAATATTATCTGACACAAAATTTTTTATCAGCCGGGTCATTTGATTTGCTCCGATACGGTAACTTGACCGGCGTACGCCTTGTACAAACCGGCTCGCTTACCGGCAGATAAATAAAATAAAACCAAATTTAAAATGACAATTTCACAGAAAGAACTGTATATGATCAATTATCGATATAAATTATTGTGATATCAGTTGAAATAATGGTGGATTTGGGTAGATTTGAGAGGATTTGGGTAAATCGTGTTACCGAAAATCAAGTACGAACAATCCAAACCAATGACAAACCAATGACGTATATATGAAGGCAGACCCCCATTAATGCTATGGCGGTATATTAGTGCCAAAATTCTAACATGCTATCGTCTAACTTCTTACTTCTATTCGTGTAATTTCCAACCTCCATTCATGTAACTTCTAACTTCCATTCACATAATTTCTAATTTAAGACAATGTATAACCCAACTTCTTTATTTGTTCAGTGTAAATTTCAATTCTGTTCCAATTTGTTTCTATTATTTAAACGAAAAATGTCTTAGACTGTACCAATTGTTACCTTAAACACAGTTTAAGGTAACAAGTATAGTTACTAGGTAAAACCGTATGTCATTTATTTTATTTTTTTTTTTTCGAGATTACTACAAAAATAATTTTCTGTTTATTTCGTGGTCACTTAGCCTACTGATAGTCATTTTCTTGAATACTGTTTTTATACGCCCACATTGAGATGTGGTCGTATATTGTCGTCGCCTCCGTCCATCCATCTGTCCGGCGTCCACGATGGCCAAAGTTAATATCCGACTGACATTAAATTTATACACAGTGTTTAAGGTCATGAGACAAAGCATATAAATTTCAGCTATTTCCGTTAATTACTGCCAGCGTTACGGCCCTTGATCACTTCAGAAATTCTTCTTGACGCTCTAGAGGCCAACGTTAATATCCGATTGACTTTAAATCATACAAAGTGTTTAAGGTCAAGAGCCGAAGAAGTTTATTGATTGTCAGCGATTTCCGATAATAACTGCCCAAGCTATGGCCCTTGATCACTTGTAAAAATCTTGTGGACGGTCAGAGGCCAAATTTATCACCCGATTGACTTCAGATTGAGGTCTTGAGACAAACAAGTGTATATTGATGTTCAATGAATTTTGATAACTGAACAACTAATTCCATGATATTAAATGTTTCGTATACTAAACGTTAGCATGGGGCAGAACTTTATAAAAAGCAAATAAACAAATTCTAATGATTTTCTGATATTTACTTAATGAATTGTTACTCTTAAAGGAGCTAAGTCTTTAACTCAATATCATCCAAAATCTTCAACATAGAAAACACGAATTATTTGTCAATTTAAATCAAAATTGATGATGTGATCCTACCGGGAAAAGGTAAATATTTTACCATTGGTACACGAATCGTGTACCATAATGCGCTTCAGCCCCAGTTCTAACAAGAGACTCGAGGAACAAGGCTAAAAACATTGTACCAAATCAAACGGTGCATGTAGACTGGAATAACTAGACACTAAAAAAAAAATGCCTTCGGTTGACACTTCTGGTTTATTTTGCCGAACATAACTGATTTGAAATTAGAGTAAAACGGAAACAGTTGAATGCAAATCAGTTTATATACATTCATTACAGTATTATATGCGTTGCGACCCACTCGAGTCAATTTCTAGGTCCCAAATGTTAGCGATTTAGCTCCTTTAATCAGATTTTTGTGTATTATAAATGTTTCATTACCGGAAAAAAGTAAAAATATGCGACAAGTCTTGTTGAATTCCCGGACGATTTAGTGGTTGTGGGTGTATGTTTCGTTGCCTGGCAACCAATCTTTATTATGTCATGTAACCGGTTTAATATTATAATATTATCTGACACAAAATTTTTTATCAGCCGGGTCACTTGATTTGCTCCGATACGGTAACTTGACCGGCGCACGCCTTGTACAAACCGGCTCGCTTACCGGCAGATAAATAAAATAAAATCAAATTTAAAATGACAATTTCACAGAAAGAACTGTATATGATCAATTATCGATATAAATTATTGTGATATCAGTTGAAATAATGGTGGATTTGGGTAGATTTGAGAGGATTTGGGTAAATCGTGTTACCGAAAATCAAGTACGAACAATCCAAACCAATGACAAACCAATGACGTATATATGAAGGCAGACCCCCATTAATGCTATGGCGGTATATTAGTGCCAAAATTCTAACATGCTATCGTCTAACTTCTTACTTCTATTCGTGTAATTTCCAACCTCCATTCATGTAACTTCTAACTTCTATTCATGTAATTTCTAAATTAAGACAATGTGTATTCAAACTTCTTTATTTGTTCAGTGTAAATATCAATTCTGTTTCATCTTATTTCTATTATTGGGGCGAAGAATGTCTACTTCATTGTGGTATTACATGTTAAGCATGAACGGCAAACAAATTTAGAATTATGATACTTCTTCCTGGCAACCATCATTATGATGTCGTTTGGTGTCGCCACCACGTGCTCAGTTTGGCGATTGAGCACCTGGTCGGGACCATACGATTGATACATACGACTCTCTCTTCGTCAGATTGAGTGGCTTGCCTGAGTGTTAAAATTGAAAACAACATCGGGAGAGAGAGATGGGGACATGTGGTTTAACATCCACTCGACACCAACCAGGTCATTTCGGTATTAACACCGTTCAATTGTATTTCAATAATTCGCTTGCGCGTAGGAGTGTTTAGCAGTGGGAGGAAACCGGAGGACCCGGAGAAAACCCACGAGGTTGGAAAGGCGGTCCTGCTCCATGTCACGTAAAACGGGAAATCGAAACCACGCCAGTTTATTCAATGACAGACCTTATGTTTCAGTGTGCACGTGCTAACCATTCGGTCATCCTACCCTCTAAACAATATTGAACGTGATATAAATGTATGGTTTGCAAATACTATTTCGAATACCATGGCTAAGTGGGTAAGACGCAGGCTCACTAGGCTGTGGGTAGGGAGTTCGATCGTCGAAAAAAGTTCATCCAATTTTCTGGCGTAGTTCCCCCTTATTAGTGCCTTGTCGTTACGATGGGATGAAAACCCGAGGTTCCATGTACATGTTGGCGTGCACGTAAAAGATCTCGTGACCTTTAGACTTCGATATACATGTAAGTCCAGGTCGTAGATCCGCTCTCCGGGCAATATTTCCCTAAAGCATACTGTGTGGCGTATGTCCGTCTCCATAAGCCCGGTTCGGAATTTCATTTCATTTTCTATTTCAAATATAAGCTAAACGGGATTTGGAGAATTTTATTTTATTTTTATTACGGTTGAGCCAATAATTAATATTTATATGCAGTTGGTCTATATTAACACATTGTAATGTTATGGATAGACATACACAGATACTGAGTTTAATACTAAGTGCCCCCCCCCCCTCTCTCTCTCTCTTCTCTCTCAGCACGCCTTCTAACCTTCAACCAAACGAAGAATGGGTCGTTTATACCAAATAATGGTCCCCATCAGGTGCGCAATCACCGAATTGAGCACGCAGTGGCGACACCAAACGTCTTCATAATGATGGTTGCTAGAGAGAGAGAGAGAAATGGGGTTTAACGTCCACTCAACACAACTAGGTCATTTCGGGACTAACACATGGTTTTTAATTTTATTTCAATAATTCGCTTGCGCGTAGGGGTCTTTAGCAGTGGGAGGAAACCGGAGTGCCCGGAGGAAACCCACGAGGTTGAGAAGGCGCCCCTATCTCCATGCCACATACGCTCACACCAGGGCTCGAAACCACAGCCGCAAGCCAGAGGTGACCGGCCAGCTAGAGGTCGAAGCGCGGCACTCTAGACCACTAGGCCATCCCAACCCCCCATGATGGTTGCTAGGCAGAAATGTATAAATTCTAAATTCGTTGATGTTGATGCTAAACATGTAAAGCATCTATAAAGAAGACATTTTTCGTTTAAATAATAGAAACAAATTGGAACAGAATTGAAATTTACACTGAACAAATAAAGAAGTTGGGTTATACATTGTCTTAAATTAGAAATTATGTGAATGGAAGTTAGAAGTTACATGAATGGAGGTTAGAAATTACATGAACAGAAGTAAGAAATTAGACGATAGCATGTTAGAATTTTGGCACTAATATACCGCCATATAATGCTGGGTTGCAGATCAGGTCCATGGGCCTTTTGTTCTAGAATTGAAGACTCTTTCTTAATTTTGTCAAAATGTGAGTTTAGCAGAAAGATTTACAGAGTTTCAAACAAGTCTCATCAAAAATATTCAAAATATTCGGATATTTTTCAAAAATTGACTTTATTTTACCTTTTTTTTACAAAATGGCCCATTTTTTGACAATTTGTATGTCTCAAAATGCCAATATTTACCTATTTCTTGGAAATTCTGAGGTGAAAGACATTTATTTCTAGAAACCTTGGCCAGTATACAAGAAGACAAGCTGCAAATTGGTTGCATTGAGGGTAACTGTAAGGAACTATAATGAAACTTGTAAGGCCACCCCCTGAAAATGTTGCTGTGATAACAAATCCAACCTGTGTCCACATAAGTAATACTGTTGATGGAATATGGCTAAAAGCCACATTTTTCTATCCCTGGCTTGTATACATACATATAAACACAGGTACTTGTAAGGAATATGAATTATTTACTAAAATATGGATTGATAAATGTAAAACCAACCACTCCAACAAAAGGGTCACAAAGCACTATTTTTTTTTAAAATGGGAATATTTCAGTATTTAAAACACCTTAACAATCAGAGGTATCCTTGGAATTACATAGGTTCAATATTTTGTGGAAGCAAGTTGTTTTAATCTTTACATCAATTTCCTGACAAAATGAGGTGGAAAAAGGGAGTTATGACATAATTCATTGTATAAAAGGAGTATGAAACGGCTATTAATTAATATGCCATTGCTCTGTAAGTGCCACATTTTAAAAGATCACCACAAATAATAGACTTACATCAAAAATGTCAAACATTAAGCTGCAAAAGACACATCTACAACATATAAATTTTGGGGTGTGGACTCATTTGGGGAAAATGTCATAGAATAACATGTTTGGCCATAAACAAAAAGTCTTAAAAATTCATGGAATCTTTTATGTAACTATTTGTTTGTGCAAAATAAAATGCTCGGCTACAATTCAAGCACAATATCCAATTACTGTTAATTCGGAGTCAATATATTTTCAATTGAATATCGAAATATAATGTTCAAGAAAATTGGTGGGGTGGGGTGGGGTGGGGTGATGTGGGGAGGTTGATCCAGTCTAAATGAAATGATGACAGAGAAATTTCCATGCAGACACACAGATTTACTTTCTCAAGAAGGGAAATGCAACAATTGCAGGTTTTAAAAGATTAAAATTGTGTTAAGTCTGAGGAACACACAAGCAAAATGCAGTTCACTCATGTTTTGAAAATTCTAACATGCCTCAGCAGTACATAATTAGACAAAATTTCAAATTTTTAAATTTCTAACAAACACATAGATACTTTTTCAATATCTGACAAACACATGGCTCCTTTCCAAGTTATTTAACAATGGAAATAAAGACATGCAAGACATTTTGTTTCATTTTAAAACAGATGAATAATTGAAATTTTGACAGCAATATTGGGGGTAATCTGAAGAATTTCAGACAAATTATCATGATTTTTCGGCAAAATTGAGTGAAATTATTGTACTTTCTTCCCATCTAACTTTTATGATGCAGAAAAAGTCAAAATTACACATTAAAATATTTTTCACTAATTTTGAAGGCAGGCAAATAAACACTGAATATCACAAAATTTTGACTAAAATCACAAATTCCCCTCACAAATTTGACAAATATTTTTGAAATTTTATCATTTTACTTTTTTTATTATCAAAATGTCATATATCACATTTTCTGACGATTTGGAGATCATAGCATCAATTTTAGGCCTCTCATCCACTGTCAGTTTGTTTACATACAGGAGGCAGACCACCATTAATTTCCCCATTGACTTCAATGTTAATTCTGGACTCTTTGCCCACCTCCAACTTTTCCCCAAATTTTCGTTGGGCGAAATGCTTTTCACTACAGACAGGAACAACTGGCCATGTCTTTGCACTAAAATTTTTATGAGGTTGACCACCAAAATTTTGAGCTACACGAACTTAAGGAAGCATACTCAAAACATGTATTTATTTGCCGTACACATAGAAATATATAAATAGACTAGAATGGCCACGGCTATTTATATATTTCTATGGCCGTACCATGGAGGTTGATGCTATACCGCACCTATCGAAATATAAAAAAGGGGAGGAGCTACCAATAACTAGCTGAGCAGTAATTCTAACGTGTTTGTAGGCGGGGATTAAGAAGCATAACCACGCCTTGACATGATCGGTGAAGGTCGCGTTAGCAGCTCGCCTCATCAGCGAATTGATGGCGATACCCATACCAACCGACAATTGGGATGTACAAGATGTTTAATAGAATTAGGAAGCTGATAATTAAATTAAAGCGACAGAAGTACACGTGACGACACAATGCATAACACGAAACACCAGGAATTTCAATGCACCAGGTCAAACTGATCCCACAGTGAATATTCGCTTGGCCGCTACAATCACTGACAAGCATGACATTGACGAGGCTTAATGAGTACGGCATATTAACTTTTTTACTCCGACAAATTAAATTCTCAAACATTTTTTTGAGGTAAAAGAAAAATAAATAAAGACGTTTGAAGTATTTGTAGTTAAAAAATATTTCCTATTTAGTGTAAATGGGTATTAAAATGAGTAAAATGCATCATTTTGCCCGAAGCAGTTAGGTGTTAAGTAAACATTGCACGAGCCGTTGAGCCAATGACTACGAGGCGTGCAAGTCAACGCACGTGTTTTAGACAGCCATCCGTTACAGGGATATTTCGTTAGTAATTCTCTGTGAAACAGGTTGGCACCAGGTAGGAAGTGTCTTTTGATGTCGATATACGGTCGTACTCGTAGTAGGCAGCTGTGTAGTAAATAAATATATGTCTTGCCAAATTACGTTAGTACCGGTATTGGTCAGTTGACGAGAATTGAGAAGTTCATCGGGATTTTCCGACGTTAGTTCCCCTTGTCAGTGCTGCTCGACGAAAGGTCTGACAGGGACAACTGACTAGGCTATAGTCTTTCGGATGGGACGTAAAACAATGATCCCGTCAATACATTATGATGTGCATGTGACGTAAAGGACCCCTTGGCAAATGGCTCAAGTCAAACTGCGATTTCTTGTAGGCCTAGTTCAAAAACCAATGTTCAAATGTTGACAATTTTTTCTCAATAATAGGGCATAAACTGGTAATATGCAATGGTATGCTATGCCATTACTCGAAGAGTTGCGTTAAAATTCCGTTTTTATTTTCACCTTCACCTAATTTGTAATGTTACCAAGAAGGTATCAATTGTGATTTGGCACTATTATTATCGACAGAGGTCATGGCTGATGGGCCAACAGACTTGAGAGTTGATAATGCCACATGCTTGGCAAGTGAAGCAAAGCTTAAATAGTCTATGTAACAATGCATCTTTATAAAGCTTCATTTATTTACATTTTAATTTTGTTCTATTTTCATTTTTTCTTCAGGGTGATGCTCTGATAGTCTATTAAAAAATCTAATGTCAAAGTAGAAATTGGTATACATGTAAGTGGTTTTATCCTTTGACAACAATTCAGCTTATATACTAAAAATAATAAAGTACCCATCGTTAGTTCCCAGTGTTGACTAAGAAAATTCATCTCGATTTTCCGGCGTGATTTCTCCTTGTTAGTGAGTGGTGCAGAACATAGGGCCTGACAAGGACAACTGCCTAGTTGTTTGGATGGAAAGATTAACAGAGGTCCAGTCTACACATTGACGTGCACGTAAAAGATCCTTTGCCAGTTGAAATTGGACGTAACGACAATGTCTAGGCAAAATATCTCTCATAGCAGTCAGCGTAGTACAGTAGGATGTTATCCCTCATTTTTATTTCTATAATATTGGGAGCCCCAAAGTCTCAGTTAGTAAAGTGTGGTTAGCAATAGCTAGACATGGACATCCTGTGTTTGATTCCTGCATTGGCTGAGAAAGTTCATGTGGATTTTCCGTCGTGAAGGACGGAGGTCATGATAGTATAACAATATCGTTTGGTTCGCATAGCAGTAAAAAACAGGTCCGTGTACCCATAGGCATGCACATTTAAAAACGCTTGATTGTTGGAATTCGATGTGAGAGTAGGTCATAGCACCTATGTCCAGGCAAAAAAGAGAGAGAGAGAGAAATGGGGTTTAACGTCCACTCCACACAAACTAGGTCATTTTTGGGACTATTATATGGTTTCATTTTATTTCAATAATTCGTTTGCGCGTAGGGGTCTTTAGCAGTGGGAGGAAACCGGAGTGCCCGGAGGAAACCCACGAGGTTAAGAAGGCGCCCCTATCTCCTTGCCACATACGCTCACACCAGGACTCGAAACCACAGCCGCAAGCCAGAGATGACCGGCCAGCTAGAGGTCGAAGCGCGACACTCTAAACCACTAGGCCATCCCAACTCCACATGTCCAGGCAAAATTTCCCTTGTACCTCATTGCATGGGGTTTGCCTGTTTTCATTAGCTCCATATTGGAAATTAAAACCCATTTAAGTTTAATTCATGTAGTATATAACATTGACAATAACAATTGTTAACATTTTAGGCGTGCGGTCCTGAGAAAAGAAAAGCAGAAAAGAGGCTTCGGATTTAACATTGTCAGCAATAAGGTAATTTCTTGTTCTTGTAAAACCCTTTTATACTGAGCCAAATATAGTACGAGGTTTGTCCGCCTAGATTTCATTTACAAAGCATAATCTCATAAACCGTTTAAAGTATCTTTCAGACTGGCTATTTTGGGTCTTTCCTGATTCTCCTGGTTTCCTCCCGGTGCTAAAGACTCCCAATGTGCAATAAAATTTTATGACATTGTGTTGTAAACCTGCATCTGGAACGGACTCCAATTTGTTGATTCTTTGATGGTAGTGGTGGTAATTTGTAATTTTAGTTAATTTATGTACACTTACACCATGATTAATTTCATTATTAAAGAAGACTATTTACCATTATTCTTTCAGGCACTGGGATTCCAATTAGTTGTATATCTATGTACAAAACTATTAAAAAGAAGATTCAAGAAAAACTCAGTATTTGCAATGCTACATTTACCATATCTCCAGAATTGTAACTTCGTGTTTGTAATCACGACAATTTATATGCAACATTTTGTTGAAAGAATCCTCAGTATTTGTTGTGGTGAATAAAATAAATATTTGCTGTCGAGAGGCAAATTGTATGTTGACCAAATATGAAAAATAAAGTTATACATCTGCATGTTTCAATCACCCTATTTGTTATGCCTGTTTTCTTTTACAAATTAAGGTCCCAATGTTTTCTGCGGTATGGGGAAATGCTGCATTTGTGCCCAATCTGATGAAAAGAAATGAAATGGGGTTTAACATCCTTGTTTTTTTGCACCTACCTGGCTTATTAAGATTGGTATACATCATGCAGTGTGATATGATTGAAATTTTGACCAGACACCATCCCTGCAAAAACTTTTCTTTATTTCAAATTCCAAGAAATCCCCCCCCACCCCCTTCTCCTTCCTAACCTATTTACAACAGGGAACAACATCGGAAAAGCATGCCATGATGACCTTTGCAAAATACTTTTCTTTATTTCAAATTCCAAGCCCCTCCCCCTTCGTCCTAACCTATTCACAAGGGGGAACAACATCGGAAAAGCATGCCATGATGACCTTTGCAAAATACTCTTCTTCATTTCAAATACCAAGCCCCCCACCCCATCCCCTCCGTCCTAACCTATTCACAAGGGGAAACAACATGCCATGAATACCTTTGTCAGTCTACATTGAGTAGAACATTGAGCCACCATGGCCCCTCCAAAGGAAACACCCAATATTTTCTGTAACACAAGACAGTATAACACTTTTATGATAATTTTATCATAGAAAATCCTTCTGTAAACACCAAGCTGAAAATAAATTCTGCTGCCATGGCTATTGTGACGAAATTCTGCTGTAATGGCTATTGTGACGAAAATATTCTGCTCTGCTGAATAATCTAACCACAATTCCTGCTGTTGGGACTAATCTATATAAAACTCTCCTGTGGTATCTTTTCTGACGAAATTCCTGATATGACGGATAATCTAAAGAAAGCCCCTGCTGTTTAAACCAATCTATAGAAAATCCTGCTGTTGGAATCAACTAATTTTGCTGTGGTATATGGCTGTTGTGGTGAAAGTATATTCCTGATCTGCTGAATATTCTAACCACAATTCCTGCTGTTTGGGACCAATCTATAGAAAATTCTGCTGTGATAGCTATTTTGACGAGAACTCTGTTTTAGTGGTTATCTGCCGAATAACATTGCTGTGATGGATAATCTTACGAAATTCCCGATATGATGGATAATCTGAAGAAAAATCCAGCTGTTTAAACCAATCTATAAAAGATATCCAAGCGGAAAACAATTTCTGCTGTCATGGCTATTGTGATAAAAATATTCTTCTGTAATCGCTATTGTGACGAAAATTCCAGCTCTGTTGAATAATCTAACCACAATTCTTCAATTTAGGACCAATCTATAGAACATTCTGACGAAAAAGTCTGCTATGCTGGCTATTCTGCCGAATAAACCTGATGTGATGGATATTCTAACGAAATTCCTTATATGATGGATAGTCTAAAGAAAAATCCTGCTGTTTAAACCGAACTATAGAAAACCCTTCTGTTGGAACCAAGCTAATAACAAATTTTGCTGTTAGCTGTTGTGATGAAAATGTTTTGCTGCCATGGCTATTGTGACGAAAATATTCTGCCTTCATGGACTTTCTAACGGCAATTCCTGCTCTGCTGAATAATCTAACCGCATTCCTGCTTTTGGGACCAATCTATAGAAAATTCTGCTGTGATAGCTATTTTAACGAAAACTCTGTTTTGGTGGTTATCTGCCGAATGACATTGCTGTGATGGATAATCTTACGAAATTCCTGATATGATGGATAATCTGTAGAAAAATCCAGCTGTTCGAACCAATCTATAGAAGATATCCAAGCAGAAAACAACTTCTACTGTCATGGCTATTGTGATGAAAAAAATATTCTGCTGTAATTGCTATTGTGACGAAAATTTCAGCTCTGTTGAATAATCTAACCACAATTCTTCTAGTTAGGACCAATCTGTAGAAAATTCTGCTGTGATAGCTATTCTGACGAATAAGTCTGCTGTGTTGACTATTCTGCCGAATAAACCTGTTGGGTGGATATTCTAGCGAAATTCCTTATATGATGGGTAATCTAAAGGAAATTCCTGTCTATAGAAAATCCTGCTGTTGGAACCAAGCTAAAAAAAATTGCTGTATAGGACTGTTGTGATGAAAACATACTGCTCTCATGACTATTGTGACGAAAATATTCTGCTGTCATGGATTTTCTAACGACAATTCCTGTGTTGCTGAATAATCTAACCACAATTCCTGCTGTTGGGACTAGTCTATAGAAAATTCTGCTGTGATAGCTATTCTGACGAAAAATTCTGTTTTGGTGGCTATCTGTCAAATAATATTGCTGTCATGGCTATTGGGGTAAAAATATTCTGCTGTAATCGCTATTCTGACGAAAATTTCAGCTTTGTTGAATAATCTAACCACAATTCTTCCAGTTAGGACCAATCTGTAGAAAATTCTGCTGTGATAGCTATCCTGCAGAATAAGTCTGCTGTGCTGGCCATTCTGCCGAATAAATCTATTGTGATGGATATTCTAACGAAATTCCTTGTATGATGGATAATCTAAAGGAAAATCCTGCTGTTTAAACCAATCTATAGAAAAGCTTGCTGTTTAAACCAATCTATAGAAAATCTTGCTGTTGGAACCAAGCTAAAAATAAATTTAGCTGTATATGGCTGTTGTGATGAAGACATTCTGCTGTCATGGCTATTGTGACGAAAATATTCTGCTGTCATGGATTTTCTAACGACAATTCCTGCTCTGCTGAATAATCTAACCACAATTCCTGTTTTTTTGGACCAATCTATAGAAAATTCTGCTGTGATAGCTAATCTGACGAAAAATTATGTTTTGGTGGATATCTGCCGAATAATATTGCTGTGATGAATAATCTAACGAAATTCCTTATTTGATGGATAATCTGAAGAAAAATCCAGCTTTTTAAACCAATCTATAGAAGATATCTAAATAGAAAACAACTTCTGCTGTGATGGCTATTGTGATAAAAATATTCTGCTGTAATCGCTACTGTGACGAAAATTTCAGCTCGGATGAATAATCTAACCGCAATTCTTCCAGTTATGCTTTTGTGATGAAAATATTCTGCTGTCATGGCTATTGTGACGAAAAATTCTGTTTTGGTGGCTATCTGTCAAATAATATTGCTGTGATGAATAATCTAACGAAATTCCTGATATGATGGATAATCTGAAGAACATTCCAGCTGTTTAAACCAATCTATAGAAAATATCCAAGCAGGAAACAACTTCTGCTGTCATGGCTATTGGGGTAAAAATATTCTGCTGTAATCGCTATTCTGACGAAAATTTCAGCTTTGTTGAATAATCTAACCACAATTCTTCCAGTTAGGACTAATCTGTAGAAAATTCTGCTGTGATAGCTATCCCGCAGAATAAGTCTGCTGTGCTGGCCATTCTGCCGAATAAACCTATTGTTTCCTTGTATGATGGATAATCTAAAGGAAAATCCTGCTGTTTAAACCAATCTATAGAAAATCATGCTGTTTAAGCCAATCTATAGAAAATCTTGCTGTTGGAACCAAACTAAAAACAAATTTTGCAGTTATGCTTTTGTGATGAAAATATTCTGCTGTCATGGCTATTGTGACGAAAATATTCTGCCTTCGTGGATTTTTCTAACGACAATTCCTGCTCTGCTGAATAAACTAACCACAATTCCTGCTGTTGGGACTAGTCTATTGAAAATTCTGCTGTGATAGCTATTTTGACGAAAGTACTGTTTTGGTGGTTATCTGCCGAATACCATTGCTGTGATAGATAATGTAACGAAATTCCTGATATGATGGATTATCGGAAGAAAAATCCAGCTGTAGAAGATATCCAAGCAGAAAACAACTACTGCTGTCATGGCTATTGTGATAAAAATATTCTGCTGTTATAACCGCTACTGTGACGAAAATTTCAGCTCTGTTGAATAATCTAACTACAATTCTTCCAGTTAAGACCAATCTGTAGAAAATTCTGCTGTGACAGCTGTTGTGACTAATAAGTCTGCTGTGCTGGCTATTTTGCCGAATAAACCTGTTGTGATGGATATTCTAACGAAATTACTTATATGGTGGATAATCTAAAGGAAAATCATGCTGTTTAAACCAATCTATAGAAAAGCATGCTGTTTATACCAATCTATAGAAAATCATGCTGTTGGAACCAAGCTAAAAACAAATTTAGCTGTGTATGGCTGTTGTGATGAAAATATTCTGCTGTCATGGCTGTTGTGATGAAAATATTCTACTGTGATGGATATGCTAATGACAATTCCTCCTCTGCTGAATATACTAAATAATCTAATGACAATTCCTGCTGCGGGAAAAATCTATAGAAAATTCTGCTGTGATAGCTATTCTGATGAAAAATTCTGTTTTGGTGGCTATAATGCCGAATAATTCTGCTATTCTGATGATTAATCTATCCACAATTCCTGATACGAATGATAATCTTCGAAAAAATAATGTTGTTGGGTGCAATGTATAGAAAATCCTGCTGAGAACGAAAATTCAGCTGTGATAGCTATTTTGACCCAAAATTTGTGATGGCTATTGTGCCGAATAATTCTGCTGTGATGGATAATAATCTAAAGAAAGAAATTCCTGATATAATTGATATTCTAAAGAATCTAACGGAAATCCTGATATGATGGATATCTAAACATAAACCCTCTGTTGGGACCAATCTATAGAAAATCGTGTTGTGGGAACTAATCTGAAAACAAATTGTGCTGTGATGGCTATTCCGACGAAAAACTCTGCTGGGCCGAACATTCGCAGTTTCTGTAAGACTCTTATGGGGGCTGTTTTAGTTTTCAACTGTATGTTTTATAGAATAATATTCCATGCAGTATAAAAAAAAAAAACGTTTTAAAACGTTTATTTAAAGCCGCTTTAACAGACACTGCATACAACTGATATGTCCATAATTTGGTTGTTGTTTTTTTTGTGTTTTTTTTATACGATTACATTGTCACTTTGTAAAGTGCCCCTAAACACGGAATATGAAAGGGGGCACTATAAATATGCTGTAATAATGATAATAAATATGATGTAATAGTAATAAATATGCTGTAATAATTTAATAATAAATATACTGTAGTAATCTAGAGAAAATCTTATTGTTGAGACTAATCTATTGAACATCCTGCTGTGAGGGCAAATCAGAACCATTATAAATAATTACTGCTTTGAGGGGTGGGGTGGGGCAATCTTTAGAGAATAATGGTGGGGGCATTAATCTTAAGAAAAAATTTGCTGTGAAAGCCAAACTGAACAAAGCAATCTCAGACTTTAGTTTATAATTTACTCAAAATTGTTCGCCTTATTTTAACTAAACTATAGCCCTGTATAAAACCTTGGCTGTTTTAATGTATCAAATAGGCATACATGAATAAGAACAATGTGCACAGTTTTGAGTTTGGGGATCAAAGATATTTCTTATAAACAGTGATCTGTGTCCATATATTGACTAGAGTGTATGGTGGTCACGTGATCGCGTGCCGACTATGGAGTTTGGCAGCCATTTGGACACAGATCACTAAATATATAAATTGTAGGGCCAAGTTATTTTTAGTCTTTCTCTCCCTTTCCCTTTTTCCCCCTTTTGCATGGCGATTTTTGTTTACTTTTTGGTGTAGAATCGAAGAAAAGGGTTTGAAAATACATTTTCTGCTAGGTTTTGGTGAATATTCATGATTTTGAGGCGGAAGGATACAAGGGTTGTGAGTCACAACTTGTGAGGTTGGTTACGTTGAAAGGGAGGGCCTAAAATTGCTTGTGTAGTTGTCTGTACTTCCAGCCTGTGTATCTCAAGTTTTTCACGGTGAACCTCATACATGCTTTTGGGCCAGAGTTTGCCACATGCTGCTCCATCTGTGGCAGAAAGCGTTCTACCCAACGAATATTTGGGAAAAAGTTACAGCCGGTCTAAGAGACGAGAATTAACATTGAAGTCAATGGGGAAATAATTAGTGATCTGTGGCCATTTTACAGCCGGGAAGATTTTTAGCCTGCGTGGCCAATATGTCGGAAAGTTGTTATTATTTTGGTAAATTCAATGTCAGGCGAAAGGGGAGTGGATTATCATTTCATAATTAGGTATGATAAGTTATAAGTGAAATAGTGAATTAATAGATGTAATAAAATCATGATAATTATGTAAAATAATTTAATAAACACGGCGATAAGACGTCGAACACTCGAAGCTTAAGGCCGAAAACCCGGCGTGTCCATTCTTTTAATTTATTAGTACTGATACTTTTATTATGTAATGATTACAAGGTGCGTCTGTTTAGCGAACCCCCAAATTAATGTTTTATTTAATTATTAGAAAATTGCGCAAATTATATATTATACACACGTACGGCTTTGTACAAAAAATATCGCGAGGAGTAAGTCTGCTTATTGGAGTGTTTAGTCACAGACATGCACTCACTGGCCAGTAGTTGCTTTGTTATCTTTTAGTTACACTCCCTCGGATTTAATTAATTATGACGACATTGTGTGCACAGATGTACAGAGTCAGAATAAAGCAAAAGTTACTTGCAATATCAGTTTATGCTTCTTTTATTTTCTTCAGAACTAATTTTTAAAAAAAGGAAGGTTAATTATATTAAGGACAAATAAGTGAAAGTGTTGAAAACTTCATTCCCCAAACAAATTTTGTAAAAAATGAATATTATAATTAGGCCTAATATTTTTTTTTAATCGCTACTCAGCTACTGCTACTATGAAAATCTCATCAAGGGGTTTGTCTTCTTTACTGTTTATTTTTCTTTTTTTTTTAAAAAAAAAAATCCCATCGGCATCAGATATTATTCTACTTACTGGTAAATGATAGAAGTCCTAGATTATTTGTAAAATCTATTTTATTTCTTTATTTATCACCTGGATGACGCTATTTACAGTATAGTCAGTTATCTCTGTCAATCAAGCAGAACATTCATTCATTTCAAATCGTCCAACAAATTATTTAGGTCTATCCAAAATAAAGTTTTATGTGAACTGCGAGGAGCAATGTTCAAAATTTTGCTGAACACTCTATAGATATCTGGACATTCGGGGACGTTCATTTAGCTCAATTAATGAATTAAACATGATTTCGTAGTTCTGCGCACAATTTACACATTGCAACGGTGACGGTGATTGATGATGATTATGATAAGAGTTACTTTTAATAATAAAGCCCCCAAAATATGCCAGTTGACCAAAGCGATTTTGTTTTTAGGACTGTAGGGTAAGACCTTTCAATTGTCAATTTTTTTGGTTGATATTGTTGAATTAGAACTGCTTTTTAATGGACTTATCAACCCTTCGTCATTCTATTTCCCTTTGAAACATAGCGTTCATCCGGGCATTTCCGTCATTCTTTCCCGGTTGAAACATGGCGGCCGGTCTCCAGTGTCGGCCCACGGCGTTAACGTTACGTCAATGGGGATCACGTGACTACACTCTAGTCAATATATACACCTCTATGGGCCGTACATATCACCGTAGCCAACCTTATGACGCCGTTATCCTTCCGCCTCAAAATCAGCAATATTTACCAAAACCTGGCAGAAAATATTAATTCAAACCCTCTTAGTCCATTCTAGACCAAAAAATCAACAAACATGGGTATGCAAAAGGGGAGAAAAGAGACAGAGGGAGAACTGCTATAAATAGACGAACTACAATTTGTGGGTACCGAGATGGTGAAATTTAATGGTGGTCTGCCTCCATATACGTCATTGATCCAAACCATTACTGATCCAAACCATTACTCAAAATTCGAAGTCCAGTAAAAACGGTCGAGGCAAAATAGTGTAATCAGCAAATGGACTGTTCACCGTGTACAAAATACACGACAAACAGTGGTAACAGGTGTCCGGAAGAGTAAGCGCCAACACCCGCCACAGCTGCATTCGAACTATTTCGGTAAGATACTTAAATAGCGTGATTGGCCAATGGACTATCAATGACAGCCTACACGTCGGTAGCATTCCTAAATAAAAACGGTATAGGCAAAATAGTGTAATCAGTAGCATTGCAAACGGGTTTTCAAATACTACCAATGACCACGAATTACCTCCCTGGTTCGATTTGTGACAATTTACGGATTCCTACGGGGGATACAGACTTAACAAATGGTCAAAGTAGTTAATGAATTGGGCTTTCCAAATATACCCAAATCTTGAGCGTCGAGGGCCTTTTTCGAAAATTTCTATCAACTTCAAATTTTCAATTGATGAAAAATATGAGAAAATCTTACCTCAGTTTCTCCAAATCCTACTCGACAGCAAGTTCATTCATTTTTCTTGATAGTAAACATCGCGTGGTCAATGTTTGACACTCTGAAAATTCATGAGAAGGCGTAGCACATACTCCTGCGCAGTGTTTCGTTTGATTAGAACTAATCCACTTCACACTGCTATCTTGAGTGAACATTGTTGTGCTAAATTATTATTGGTCAGTAGTGCCATTACCAACCAATAACCTACATTGTAACAAACAATATCAGGGTTAACCAGACCTCAAAATATGTTACCATAATGTATCTAGTGATAATCGCGACTTGTTTACGTCATAACCCGCGAAATTTATTATGCTCGATTATACAGTGCCAACATGTTTTCTTCGTCGGCCATTTTGAAAATTATGCCGAATGCGAGAAGAGAGGAGGGATTTGATTGGACGTTAAAAAGAGACACGCCCCGTCCAATTTCAAGAATATGACTTCTATCCAGCAATGGTAAGAGAGGGATTTCTCGCCCCATTGCTTCAGGAATATGGCGTAGCACGAAGTATACTTTTCTCGTCAACTTTTTGTGGTGTCTGAAAATAGTATAGTCAACGCCCCTAGCGGCGTTTGGCATCACTAATATATAATCAGGCAAAATAGTGTGATCAGCATATGGACTGTTCACCGTGTATACAACATACACGGCAAACAGGTGTCCGGAAGATCAACCAGCCCCATTTACAAGTACTAGATCGAACATCTGATTTTAGCCTCTACTATAATACTATAACATACATAATGTCAAGGGCGTACATCAAACTGTCAATCAAATTGACTGACATGTTCCTCGCACTCACTCAGCAAATCTCGACAGATTCCGTAAACTACATCTAGTCTCGACTGTATGACAGTAAGTGATATGTACCTATGCCCATACATTTGCGATGCGGCTACCGGTTTACTTTAACAGGAAAACTTGACGCTATTACACAAATTAGGAACCTTTTCATCTAGCGACCTATTCGACCGATCAAGCCGCAACCTGTTCGTTGGAAACCTATTTAGAATAAAGACAACTGTCGCCCTAACTCGTCTATTTATCAACCAATAAAATCCAACGTTATGTCTATGAAATGATAGTAGAATATATTATTTTTTATCCATTCCTTTAGCTCAGCATAGAAGTGTAATTTCGTCATTATCTTACAGCTGGATCGGTCGAATAGGTCGCTAGCCAAATAGGTCGCCAATATGCTCGGTTGCGGGCTCAACCATGTTTCATCCGGGACCTTTAAAGTAGTTCCAATATGGCGGAATTCGTCATACACAATGACGTCTATAATATAGACGTCATTGGTCATACAGCCGAGGTTAGATGTAGGTTCCGGAGGTTACGGAATCTGCCGTGGTTTGCCGAGTGCTTCGCTCTATATCGTACTCGCTTTATGGCCACAGATCACTAATTATTTCCCCATTGACTTCAATGTTCATCCTCGTCTCTAAGACCGGCTGTAACTTTTTCCCAAATATTCGTTGGGTAAAACGCTTTCTGCCACAGATGGAGCAACATATGGCAAACTCTTGCCTAAAAGCATGTATGAGGTTCTTCATGAAAAACTTGAGATAGACAAGCTGGAAGTAGAGACAGCTAACCTTGCAATTTTCGGCCCTCCCTTTCAACGTAACCAACCTCACAACTCCTGTATCCTTCCGCCTCAAAATAATGAATATTCACCAAAACCTGGCAGAAAATATATTTTGAAACCCTTTTCTTCGATTCTACACCAAAAACTCAACAAAAATCGCCATGCAAAAGGGGGAAAAAGGGAAAGGGAGAGAAAGACTAAAAATAACTTTCGCCCTTGTTTCGTGGGTGACGGCCCATGAATATTTGGTGATCTGTGTCCTATATAGGGGTGAAACTTCGGATATCACCAAAAGGCCTTTTGTATTTGCTTCCCATATGTTCTGGCAACATGCTGGTGAAAGGAAATCAAAATCAAAGAATAACTGCAAACATGATGGCCTTTTAAGTATACATGCTGCTTTAAGTACAGTGGTGCATCTCAGGTCCTTGGGCGCTAAAATTTAAAAAATCTTTTTTATTAGAGGCGGTATTTGAGCTCTGTGAAAAAATTAGACAAGTTGCAAACAAACTACATAGAAAACACTCATAATTTGGAATTTTTATCAAAAATATATTTTTTTACTGCCATGTCATGAAAAATATACAAAATTTACGCATAGCATCTTTCTAAACACCAATAATTTTCCACTTTTTTTAGACAGCCAGACTGGCAAGTAATATATTTTTGGAAACCCTGGACAATATGCAAACAGAAAAATCACAAATCAGTTGCGTTGATTGTAATTATAGAGGTCTGTACTGAAACATGTAACCCCACCCCCCCAAAATGTCAATGACTGAATCAATCTGATCTTTGGTTGCAGAGCTAACATTACCAAAGGAATCTGTCTAACAGATATGTTTTACCATCCCTGGCTAATATATGTACATAGAAACTAAAATAGGTGCAATAAATATGAATTATGGTTAAAATAGGCCTTGTGGAAAGAAAAAAATGCCATATTCAGCCTATGTCCACCCCTCTCTAACAAAAGGGTCACAGAATACACAATTTTCACAAATTTGGAAATAGTTTAATGTTTTCAACATCTCACAGCTCAGAGGCATCATACAAATCTTTATTGCATTTATTGTACTGAAGCAAGATGTCTGGACCTTTACATCAATTGCCTGAAAAATGAAGTCAAAAAAGTAGTTATGACATAGTTGGCAACATAAAAGAGGCCTGAAAATGAGCAAAATTAACATTTTACTGTTTTATAAGTGACATAAATGCAACAAACACCACAAATCCTAGATTTTGATAAGAAAATATTGACCATTAAGCTGACATTTACACATCTACACCAGTTCTGTATCAGGGTGTGGTCTTATTGGCCTGACATGTCTCAGTTTGACTTTAAATAAAAAAGGTCAGAAATCCTTGAAATGTACAAAATGACCATTTATTGGTGAAAAATAACATTCCCAGCTGTAATTCAACAACAAATTCCAATTATTATCATTTAATTGTCAATACGGGTGCAATTAAATCTCTCAAAACACAGTAATAAAAATGGGTGGGGTGGGGCGTTTATAGCTCCTCTAAACAGAAAGATGGGATGAAAAATGTCTATAAAGACTGTGATATTGCTTCCTAATTGAAGGAAATGCAAGAATTTAATGTTTCAAAGAAGAAAAAAAATGCTTGTTCTGGGTAAAATAGTGGCCAAATTGAGCCTACCCCTGTTTTAAACATTTTGTACAAACCCATCTGCTGTATATTATTAACTCAGTGCTACCAATTTTCCATTTTCTGTAGAAAAGCTGGAGCTATGTCTAAACCTGACAAACTTATAGATCCCATCTAAGTTACATTAGAATGAAAATAAGGGCATTTTTAGAAATTTTGAGTCATTTGAGTAGGTATGAAAACATCTAAGTTACATTAGAATGAAAATAAGGGCATTTTTAGAAATTTTGAGTCATTTGAGTAGGTATGAAAACATTAATCTTTACATCGAAATGGGAGAATCTGGAGATTTTCTGTGAATATTCCTGATTTTTAGACAAAATTAGGTGAAATTATAATGTTGTTCACTTTATCTGGGCTGAAAATATATTTTCAAACCCTTTTCTTCGATTCTACACCAAAAACTCAACAAAATTCGCCATGCAAAAGGAGGGAAAGGAAGAGAAAGACTAAAAATAACTTTCGCCCTTGTTTGGGTGACGACCCACGAATATTTGGTGATCTGTGTCCTTATAAGATCTGGCATTTTCCCATTGATTTCCCCTGATTTCATTATACGAATGTAGTGCGAGTTATAAATAGACAATTTTTTCCTTTATTTTTTTTTCTCCCCGCTTCCTGATGATATATTACAGCGGAGCGATAGGGGATGTGAGATATTCACCCCAGTCAACTTCAAATCTAAACGGTCAACCCCCTACAAATTTGTGATAAGGAGATTGCCAAATGTGGTCCCCATTGTGCCTACACATATTGGAACCAATGGAATGTTGAGCAAAGCGATACAGCCTTTGATGTTACAGCCATTTAGATTGATGTCAATCATAGAGTTATATTTCTATATAACTCTATGATGTCAATCAATGGGCAAATAATTTCTTGTCTGAGTCCAGTTGACAGCCATGGTCAAATTCGGGCGTCCATCTCACCCTGGTTGTGGTGTGTCGAGAGAGAAAGAGAGCGAGAGACAGAAATAGGGTTTAACGTCCACTCAAAACAAACTAGGTCATTTGGGGACTAACATGGTTTAATTTTATTTCAATAATTCGTATGTACGTAGGGGTCTTTAGCAGTTGGAGGAAACCGGAGTGCCCGGAGGAAACCCACGAGGTTGAGAAGGCGCCCCTATCTCCATGCCACATACGCTCACACCAGGGATCGAAACCACAGCCGCAAGCCAGAGGTGACCTGCCAGCTAGAGGTCGAAGCACGGCACTCTAGACCACTAGCCCCCCCCCCCCCCTGTGCTGTGTCGAACACTGATACGATCTGTGCGTATTAAAGGACAATTTTGGTGTACGCCATTATCATGTATGTGATAGAACTGGTTAAACACTTTCCAGATATAGTTTTAACACAGAGATCATTGCTACGATAGAGGAGTTCAACAATCGGAAGTGACGCACGCTAAAGGAAAACACGAGCTATCCCTCGAGGGTGGTACTTTTTACCGCCGACCACCGCTGACTACCGCCGACCAATACTTTTTACCGCCGACTGCCATATAATTACCGCCGTCCAACTACTTTTTACCGCCGACCATGGCGTAATTACCGTCGACCAAATGTCTTATTTGACGACATTATTTTTTTAGAAGAACATAACAAAAATGATATTCATTTGGAATATATTTTAATACATAATACAAAATATCGAAGGCATTTCACATTTTGTTCACAATCAATAAATTAAATACTTTATCTTCGCGTTGCACGAACGCTTCGTGCACGGTGCACGTTTTATTTGATGCTGTTTTTTGGTCGGTAATTTTGCTTTTTTCACTACACTGATTTTTTTTGATTTTTTGACCATATCATTTCATCCTCTTTCTTTTCGAATCTTTAAGAAAGTTTTTAAAACATTTGTCTTTTTGTTCTTCCCCGAAAAAACGCCACTTCTGTTCCGAGACTGAATATGCCTTGTATCTGCCACAGAGTTCGTATTCTCCGGAAAAATACAGGGATGATTTTGGTTTTCATTCAATTGCACATTTAAAAATATGATTTGCGGATTCCGCGTTATTGTTTGTCCACAATTTAACTTCATCATTTTTTCTTTTTGGAGTGTAAACGAATTTGTTTATTCTGTTGGTAACAGTCTCAAGGTACTTCTTTGAATCTGGATATTTTTCGTACGGGGTCGAAAGTGCACGTTGCCTTTTTTCAAAATCAAACGTCTCGTTTGCATAAGCAAGTCCTTCATTTCCAAAGTATTTATCTATTATTTCAGTTCTCTCACTTATATTTAGTCCGACTTTGTTTTGTAGGTGGAATTGCATGTTATCTTTAATTTGTTTACTACACAATCTTCTTGATGCGTTGGGGAATACTTGCTCTATGGCGTTAGTTTTGGCTTTTTCGTCGTCACTACTGTGGTGTCTGTCAATTCATTATGTCATTAATATGTGTTTCCATACCTTGTCATAGCAACAGGTAAAATGTATATAGACATGCGCAGTTGATATTGTGATGTACAGTTCCGCCATGCCGATGAATGAATGATGTTCAAGCCTTTCCTGGTGTTATACTTTCATATACAAACCCACAAATAGAATATGGCGACGAGGATGTATGTAAGAGGATGTGTGTAAATGTTAGAAGAGACATTCATTTATCATATTAAGTAAGAAAATGAGTATTCCTGTGCCACAGTTTTTCTTATCAATGCCCGGAAAGCCAACTATTCCGTGGACGCATTGGCGTGATTTGTTCAAGGACTATCTCATCGCGATAGGTGGTAATGATTATGCAGACGCAAGAAAACGAGCACTTCTACTTCACTGTATTGGTGCATATGGTCTTTCTACATATAATTCTTTAGTTGATGAGGGAAATCGTACAGAACAGCCATGAATGCACTAGAAAAACATTTTGGTCATAAATATAATGTGAGTGTTGAACGGGTTAGATTTATGTCGAGAGCTCAGCTTCCAGGGGAAAGTATCGACGATTATGTTGCTGTACTTAGAAAGGTATCAGGCGTATTCAATACCAGGCTAATTCATTACCGGTAAAATCGGCGTATTCAAGACCAGTATATACTATTTAAAAAAAGTAGGGGATATTTGATTTTTAAGTGTTATTAAAGTCACCTAATGAAACTGACGAAGAAACAAATGACAAAATGAAATGAAGTTCACATTCATCAATTTATTCCAAATGATCGCTAGACTAAGTAAGGCACAAACTGACCATTATAAGGGTAAAATGATACCCGGGGTCAAACAGCAAAGTTACCGCAGCATCACAACAAAGTCATTAACGGGTAAATCCTCCTCTGTTTGCCAAACAAGCATTGATCCGACGTGGCATACTCCTAATGAGACGTCTAAGGTCATTTTGGTCTAGATTGTCCCATTCCTGTTGCAACGCACCAGCAAGCTCTTGGACATTGGCAGGACGCTGTTGACGTTGACGTAACCTCTGTCCAAGCATGTCCCAGACATGCTCGATGGCGGAGAGGTCGGGACTCAGTGCTGGCCAAGGTAATGTGGTGATGTTCTGTTGATGGAGGTAACCTGTAACAATCCTGGCCCTGTGACATCTTGAGTTGTCATCCTGGAAGATGAAACGGCGGTCATGACGTCGTGCGAACGGCACAACATGGACTGCCAAGATGTTGTCCCGGTAGTACTGGCCTGTAACACGCCCTGCAACAACATGTAAAGCCGTTCTTCCAGCAACAGTGATGCCCCCCCCCACACCATAACAGAACCACACCCAAATCGATCATGTCTGATGACGTTAACGTCTTGGAAGCGCTCGTTTCGGCGACGCCACACCTTCCTACGTCTGTCCAAAAAATCAACAGTGAACCTTGAGTCATCTGAAAACATCACAGCGTCGATTATCCCAGTGTTGACGATCCCTACACCAACGACGTCTTGCCTGAATGTGATGATCTCTCAAACAAGGGATCACGCGAAGACGTCGGGCGGGAAGGTAACCCCTATGCAGTCGATTCCGAATCGTCTGGCCACTCACTCTCACACCAGTGTCTGTTTGAAGACGAGCGCTGATCTGATTTGCTGTGATGACACGATTTCTCAAGGCCAAGGTACGGATAAATCGATCCTGGGCTTGAGTTGTCGCCCTTGGTCGACCTGAGCGTGGTCTGTCCTGTACAGATTGTGTATCACGGTATCTGGACCATAGCCTGCTTATTACAGACTGAGAAACATTCATCGTCCGCGCCACAACCGCCTGTGTTGTGCCGATCTGTAGCATGCCAAGGGCACGTAACCTTTCATTTTGGGTAAGCCGACACATATCAAAATTTGTTTTCTGGTCACTAAAACAATTAAACTGATGTTTCCACCCTGGAATTCAATGCCACAATGACTGTAACATTCAAAGTAAGAGTCGTGCAAATCTTGGGTTGGACCCCCATGATGATCCCAAGCATCACCTGCATTCCATGCGGTAGCTATTGGTGCGTTTGGGCGTCACATGTAACTGGAAATGTTTTTTCTGTTAGGTTCTATAGTGACTTTTTTCGTAGTCATTTGCATATTTTAGTATTATGCCCCCAAAATCAAATATCCCGTACTTTTTTTGAATAGTATATTATAGGGTTGGTTGATCGGTATATAGAGGTGCTAAGTAGTACTCATCAGTGTGGATAGAAGCCGATACAATAATTATTATAGATGATTTTGATGATTGGTGTTTGATGTATTAAAATTGTTTTTTTTATATTATTGAGTTGTTGGTTAAATTATTTAATCTTAAGTTTGAGATTGTACATCCCGGCTTTGTTATTTTGATTGGTCGGTGTATAAAGGTGCTAATTAGTACTCATCAGTGTTGATAGAAGCCTATACGATAATTATTAATTAATGATTGGTGTTTGATGTATTAGAATTGTTGCTTTAAGCGCAAACTGTAATTATGGCGTAATTAAAGATGAACTTATTCGTGATGTCGTTGTGGAGAAAGTTTATCCTAAAAATGTTAGAGAACGACTTTTGATGGAGGACGAATTGACTTTAGACAAAGCTTTAGTTATTGCACGCCGTGTCGAATTAGCAAAAGCAGAGACCAAAGATTTGAATCATTCACACTCTGCAAGCAAGACGAATAATTTAGAAGTTCAGAAAATTCACAAACAGGCTACAAATAGAGGTCGTGGTTACAGAAATTATTCTACACAATTTCAAAATGAATCATATAGGCCTAGACCGCAGTCACTTCCCAGTTCCAGAGGTAATTTTTCTTTTAGCCAGCCTAGACCTCGATATCCATCAATTCACCCAAATAGATTTCAGTATAGATTACCATTCAAGACAACGAAATCAGGCACAACCTGCTCAGTCTTATTCACAAAGTTATTGTTTCCGATGCGGTAGTTATCAACACAAAGCCCAATATCCACAATGCCCAGCCAGAAACCAACAGTGTCGTAATTGTTCAAAATATGGTCATTTTGCTCGAATTTTTAACGCATCAAGCAGACAAATAAATTTTATGGATTCGTCAGATTATTATGAACCAGTTCAACGTGACGGCAATCCACAAGTTGATCTGATGACTGATGAATTTACAGTGTTGACAGTGACTAGTGGTGCCAAGCGGAAATTAGATTGCGAAGTGATTCTGAATTCTATTCCAATTAAAATGCAAGTAGATACAGGTTCTCCAATCTCAATCATAAATAAGTTTATATATGATAGATATTTCAGTGATGTTATACTTACCCGTCCAGATACTTACCTTAGAAGTTACAACCAATCATTTATAGATGTTGTTGGTGTTGTTACCTGTTGTTGTCAGCTTCAAAGATCGACATTGCCTTTGTAAATTTTATGTTGTTTCATCTGGAGATCCATTACTTGGTTTAGATTTGATAACATTCTTACGTATGAATATTTGTGTCCAGCCTGCTACTTACCAGACTACAGAAGACCAAAATGTTATAGTCAATAGAATTTCCTGTTTTGATGACTTAAAACAAGAATTCCCCAAAGTGTTCAATGGCCTTGGCAAAGCTCAGAAGTTTCAGCACCAGTCCATACTTAAAGAAGATTATATTCCAGTTGCGCACAAACCCAGACCAGTCCCGTTTGCATTAGAAAAAGAATTTAAAAAGGAAATTGAACAGTTGCTTCGAAAAGACATTATTATGGAAGTGGATCATTCCGAATGGGTTAGTCCTGTAGTACTTAGTCGTAGAAAAAACAATAACCTTTGGTTGTGTGTTGACTTACGTAGTGTTAATAAAAACATTATTCCTGTGAAGTATCCATTGCCGAATATCGAGACGCTTATAGGTTCAATTAAGAAAGCAGATTACGTTACAAAGTTGGATATGAATGAAGCCTACCACCAGCTTCCATTGAAACCTGAAACTCAAGAACTTACTTCATTTGCAACTCCATTTGGTTTGTACAGATACAAGACTTCTCCTTTTGGTTTGGCAGATATTCCTGTTTCTTTCCAGAAGATGATGGACATCATTCTAACCGGTTGCACTGGAACATTCAATCTTCTCGATGATATCCTGATTGTTGGAGAGACTGAAGACCAACATGATAAACGTCTTATAGATGTACTGAAACGTCTTGAGAAACATGGTTTAACGTTAAGTTCTTCAAAGTGCTATTTCAAAGTTTCTCATGTCAATTGGTTCGGATTCTCCGTATCATCTTCCGGTGTTCATATGCTTCCAGAAGTTAAAGATGCAGTTAAAAATCTTGTTGCTCCTTCAACGGTGAAAGAGGTTCAAAGTTTGTTAGGTTTTTTCAATCACTATTCACACTTCATACCAAATTTTGCTAATGTTACAGAACCACTCCGTAACCTTACTCGACTTAATAAGAAATGGGAAAGGACTTCCGAACAAGATACTGCTTTCAAACAGCTGAAAAGGTTATTCACTTCGCCCCCAGCATTAGCTTTTTACAGACCAGATCTTGAAACTTATGTGACCTGTGATGCTTCGAACTACGCATTAGGCGCAGAATTATCTCAGATGGAAGAAGATGGACAGATCCGACCGGTAGCTTTCGCATCAAAAATACTTAACAACTACGAACAGAAGTACAGTATCGGCGAAAAAGAGGCATTAGCGTGCACATGGGCAGTTAAAAAAATGGGATAGATATCTTAAAGGCAAACCTTTTAAGTTAGTAACTGACCATAGTTCCTTAATAACATTACTACAGTCATCCGAGAACTCTTCTGGTCATAAACTTGCTCGCATTGCCAAATGGGCCGCTATTTTGTTAGAGTATAATTTTTCTATGGTTTACAAAAAGGGATCTTCCAACATCATAGCAGATGCACTGTCTAGATTACACCCTATTCCCGCTATTCCGACTGTTGATAACGAACTAAGTGATATTTCGGTTGATGAAGTAAGTTTGTGTTATTCGCTAACCAGGGAAAGAACTTATATAGGCCTTGCCTGTTGTTCAATCCTTTTCAGACGAATAAAATATTGTTTAAACTAACCAGTGAATCTATTAATGTTTCGCCAGACTTAGTTGCTTTAGAAACAAAGAAAGATGAAGCGTTATCCCAAGTATTACATTTTTTAAATACATCGTGGCCTGATAAGAAGAAAATTCCAGACAATGTACTTCCTTATTATTTTATCAAAGACGAATTGTTTGTGTTTGGTGATTCATGTATTGGCCGTAATGAACGTACGGTAATTCCTGATAGTTTACAACGTCTAGAATTAGCTCATTCTGGTCATCCTGGCATCGTCAAGACTAAACAAAATCTTCGTTCCGTCGCATACTGGATAGGTATCGATAAACATGTTGAAAATTATGTGAATTCATGTTATATTTGCGCGGATAGCGATGAATCGTCTAAACGTTACGTTGCTCCTTTAAAACCACGTAATCCATCTACAGGGCCATGGACCGATTTAGCCATCGACATTCAAGGGCCTTTTGAAAGTGCACCCCGCGGTTCGCGATATCTCGTAAATCTTATTGACTATTATTCTAAGTGGCCATAATCCTTAATGACTGAGTCAATAACTTCCGCAGTGATTATTCACTTTTTAGAACGATTATTTTCTGTATGGGGTATTCCCAAAACTTTGACTACTGATAATGGACCACAATTCGTAAGCCATGAGTTTACTAATTTTTTGCATAGAATGAACATAAAACATATTCGTACACCGAATTACCACCCAGAAGCTAATGGGCCCATTGAGAGACTAAATGGTACTATTAAATCTTTAATTCAGACAAATGTTAACGATAAATTATCATGGACAAATGCTCTAAGAATTGTATTAGTTACTATTAGATCTTGTAAACACTCAACTACTAATTGTTCTCCTTTTTATTTAATGACGGGGAGAGAGATGCGTACAAAACTCTCAATGTTAAAACCAGGTATGAATAATGTTGAGAAAGAGAATAAGGAACTGACTGAATTTGTATCTAATAAACAGTCTAAAATGAAACAGTATTATGATAAGAAGCATAGCGTTAAAAGGGTTAATTATAAATTAGGAGATAGGATCAGAATTAAGATTAAGAATTTATCTGGTAATAGACATAAATTAAGTTCACATTATTCTAAAAGATTATTATTCAGGACCTTCAGAAATTATTGATATTAATGGTGATATTGTTATTGTAAGTAATGGTAAGAAATGGCATACAAATGATATTGTAAAGTTCAGATATGATGGTGAAATTGTAGAACCAGATTTTCAGAATAATATTTATTTATGGTTTAATGATAATTTTGAAAATGTGAATGTACAAGATAGAAACAATGATTATAATGTTGTAGAAAATGTACCAAGATATCCTGGAAAAATTCGCCATGCACCTAGTTATTTGAAGGACTATACTCGATAAATGTAATGACAATGATGTACATACAAGATGAATCATACGATATGAAATATTGTTATGCTTAATAGTATTATAATTACTTACATAGTATATTAACGTACAGGATATAACTGAAATGTTTATTTCTAAATTGATGTCTTTTTTTATTCGAAGATGGGAAATATGTGGTGTCTGTCAATTCATTATGTGATTAATATGTTTCCATACCTTGTCATAGCAATAGGTAAAATGTATATAAACATGCGCAGTTGATATTGAGATGTACAGTTCCGCCATGCCGATGAATAAATGTTGTTCAAGCCTTTCCTGATGTTATACGTTCATATACAAACCCACAAATAGAATAACTACCGAATTCAAAACTACTAGGCATGTTAAGTTCAACTTCATTAACCACCCCTAACTGATCCGCGATATCAGGCGCGGGGGTTTGGGGGTTCCCCCCTCCCCCCTCCCCCCCCCCCCCGCTCAGCTACATAAAAAAAAAATAATGCCTTGCATCAATGAAATTACATCACAAAGTGATCCTACATCAGTATAAAAATGATTTCTCTGTTTAAAAAGCTCAATTTGTATGTATGCCTATGTAATTTAGAGACGATGATGGCAGATTTCCATAACAGAAACCCGGCAAACCCCCTCTTGCAAAAATTCCTGGATCCGCACCTGGATATGTGACAAAAATTGTTTATATGTTGCAGTCGTTGCATCCTTGTTGAGAAAGATAGGACCGACTATACAGTGTTGAGACTAGGTACCAAAAACGGGCTAAATTTTGGATATTTGTCTTGTGTCCAGTTCACTGACATTTAATTCGCTGGTATGTTATATCTAAACAACATGTCCCACTTGATAGCATTATTACCCTGTTAAGTGTTGACAACCTACCTGCTATTGGGAGTATCAAATAACAACATTTTGATTTAGAAAATAAAAAGCTCTTTACTATATAATTGGTATCAGTTGTTTATTTCTTCCCAAAACCAAGTTTTATCATCAAAATGAATGGTATTGGATGCCAGAATAAAAAATTGACATTTTTCAATAATAGGCCGTGATGTGAAATTTCTAGCAAGCTTGCTTCTGTTGCTCCATCCCGACGATTTTCAGGCGGAAAACAATCTACATAATCTAATTCTTCTAGTATTACTTTGTATTTCCACACAACTTTTCTTTTATCAATTTTTTGACGTTTGACAGAAAACGTAAAATAAAAATGGGCTTACTTATCAATGTGCGATGGTATTTGAATTTCGCGGTGATTTGGTTTTAATAGATCACGTGACAAAGCTCACCAATCAGAGGCACACGACGAAAGGTCAACGGGTCGTGTAGAGTGAAAGGTTTGTTTACGTTTTGATAGTAAAAAAGCGGAAGAATAACTAGAACAGTATACTCCGTGTAGATTTTGTTTAAAACACCGATGTAAAACCGTTTACTGTGAGAAACTGGGAAAAATTTAGGGTATGTGCTAACCAGTGGATCAAATTAGATGGAAATATTGATATGTTGGACAAAGAATTGTAGGAATGTGCAGACAAAACTCTCTCTCATTCTAACAATACAGACTTCTCACATACATTACCAACGTAAAAAAAACCCAACAACTGTGTATGAATAAAGAACTATGTTTAGAACAGCTAATATTTTACCAGCGAAATAAGAAAAAGAATACTAGGTCTGGTTAATTTGTTAAGGGGATCATATCTTAACATTTTCCAATTTTATTGCAAATGCAAGTTGATGAAGATATTCTCCTATCCCTAAATGTATGTCAACTCAGACTAAGACAAAAGACCACTATGGAAAAGACTGTGTCACCATTGAGGTGAAATACCATGTGCATTACTTTAAAGTTGCCTTACTGTATCTGCAGAAATTTATGCTCTTCTTGTTAAACTATACTTTAACAAATGACAGGGTTAGGTTGACTATAGAGACCAAGAACCAAACAATATTTTCTCTGTGGATGCAAATCAGGCTGCATTAGGCTACAGATAGTTGTATTTGTTACAAGTGAAAGCTTTCTACTATGGATTTGTGAAAATTGTTTGAATATGAAAGTGACAGTCAAATGATATTGATGAAATTACATGATTTTTTATGAATAGGCCTACACCTGTATACATACATATGTATTTTTGTAAGCGGTTTGGACATTGGTGTGCATGTAAAAAGACCCCTTAGTAGTTGGAATTCGATATAAGAGTAGGCCATAGTGCTGTGCCCAGGCAAAATTTCCCTCATAATAAACTATATAGCGCACGCCCATCTTCCTTAACCCAGTACATGTATATAGGAGCTACAGATAGATGTATTTTTTAGAAGTGAAAGTTTTCTAGTATGGATTTGTGAAAATTGTTCAAATATATAAGTGACAGCCAAATCATATTGATTAAATTGTGATTTTTATGAGTAGGCCTAAACCTGTATACATATGTATTTTTGTAAGTGGTTTTTACATTAAATATTTTAAACATGTTTTACTTAAATGTACTGTACATGTCGATAAATGTTCATATCATATTTAGCTATTTTAAGTTGACATATATGTTTTTATTTTCCTTTTTATTTCCAATTCAATTGGGACGTGGTTTCTCCTTGTCAGTGGTGCGGGCAGAGGGGCTGACAAGGTACAAGGACTGCTGTCTAGTCGTTCAAATGTGACGAAAAACCGAATTCCTGTGTAACATTGGTGTGCACGTAAAAAGGTCCCTAGGCAGTTGGAATTCGATATAAGAGTAGGCCATAGTGCTGTGCCCAGGCAAAATTTTCCTCGTAGTACACTGTATAGCGTATGCCCGTCTTTATTAGTCCAGTACATGTATAAGAGCAGAACAGTAGGACGGCGTTTAACTCCATTTCATTTTTTATTCATATTACTGGAACCATTTTATTTAGTTAACTGTTTGTTTTTTCTCTTATATGTACTTTTCTTTACTGGCATATATCTTTTAATTTTGTACAGTGTATACGGACACAACACCTGATCTGTGTGTAAATACATGTAGTCTGTGCGGTTTAGCCCCCCAAAAAATTGATGATTTTTAGCCGGCCACATCCTCAGCCCCTCCAAAAAATTCTGCCCCCCCCCAATTTTATGAGCTGGCGACGGGCCCGATTCTGTGGATATAAAAATCTGAAAAGCAGATTAGAAACCATTCTCCAGTATTAATACACTATATAAATGATGTTATTATTATTATATACATTTTTCATTAAAGATACATTATATAAGACTTAGATAAAGAACTACCCATTCTTGCTATAATAGTTCAAAAGTAGATAATGTAAAATGAATAATTTGAAAATTTCATTCAAATTACTCATTAGCCTTTAAAGGTTTGACAGACAATTTCAACCACTGTACTGTTTGATCAAAGCCAAGTCTCGGTCCTCCATATTTGATTAAATCAAAGTATCGCTGAATCATTTTAATCTATTTAATATCGGAGAAATCTCATGCCATCGAGTGTTGTTGTTGAATACTGTATGAGGAAGTATATAAAATTGCATTCATTTCTTATTTTTTAGTACTGTATTTCTTTCTATAAGATAAATGTATACTTATTTGACATCTCTTATAATATGTCTTTATTGTTTTGTTTTTTTTAAAAAACAAGTATAATTGCATGTTCAGGGTTGTTAGGTGAATCATTATTAATATTCTGTTGTATCAGTGGGCTCATGTAGATAATATTATTTTTTTTTGTTTTTTTCTCAACATTATATATAATTATTATACCGAACCAGTATCTCAATCATGCCAAAAACGTTTTCATCTGTATACTATATTTATATTTCTTTTGCATATTGTTGTATTGAAATAAAATGGAAAAAATACTTTTTCCAGGAAATATCACATTCATTGATACAATTTCGCTTTTGACCATATTTTTTCCGCAAATCAGGGCCTAGCCGTGTTCACGGTGTCAGCACAACATTTATCTGATGTTATTGTCCCGTAATTCAGGCATATTTGCAGAAAAATTCTCTCATACAAATGTAAACAAGCCAACGTGTCGTAAAAGGTATTCCCTGGTCTATTTATGGCTATTGACCCCTGACCTAATGACGTTGATTGCTTTTATGGTTTCTGATTGGCTTAGAATATGATTTCTTCACCACATTATGGCTACACTTGACAAATATAGTCCGAGGCGTAATTCGAGTGTTGGTCTGATTGTACAAAACGTCGCAATAGAAATGTGTACTACAGTGACGACTTACTTGTTTACTTGTGCAGCAAAGCGTCAGATTTTCGCCTGGAATTTGCTGGGACAAAATGAAACGATTTTCGTGGCTAAATCACGGCCTATAAAGGTGAGCTATTTATAATCATTTTTTCTGAAAACAAGATATGTAGTTTAATTGGACAAGGATTTGCAGGGTTAGACCCAAGACAAAGTAGTGTGTATTTTTGTACAGAATTTACAAATATTTTGGACCTAGACATGGACACAAATGGGTCGCAAAGCATATACTGATGTAATATGAATGTACATAAATTGATTTACATTCAATTGTTCCCGTTTTTACTATAATTTCAAATTATTTATGTTCGGCGAAATACGCCAGAAGCCTCAATCGAATAGCAATCTAAAGCATCTGGTTATTCCAATCTACCTCCATAGTATTTATTGTGCATGCTCTACAGATAAGAATACAGGTCATCGTTTGACAGGACTTATATGTCTAGCCTCGTTCTTTGAGTCCCTTGTAAAAAAATTGGCCCGAAACCAGAGCTGTTATTTTAATTTGAGGAAGCTCATTTCGACCAGTCCTTATTTTTATACGACTACATTTTGTTGTGGATGTATACTGCTGTCGACCCTGTCCATTTATCTGTCCATAATTTATTTTTTGACACTCCACAGGTCACAATTTTTATCCCATTTTGACTGAACTTGAAATATGGGCATTTCTCCTAAAGATTTTGGTTTCTCTCGATATTGGCATGAATCGAGCCAGATCTCGTTTTAGCTTCTAAATCCTCTAGAGGTCACAATTTTCATCCAGTTACATATTTATATCCCAAAGATCTGGGTTACTAATCTTGATACTTCAGACCGTAACTTGCTGGATTATGACCCCTGATTGTACAAAAAACGCCTTTTGTAATCTTGTTCTGTCCATCAAATAAAGACGGAAATTCGCTAAACAATGTGTTATGACAGGAATTTTGCCCAGACAGTTGCACCATGGCCTACCCTTATATCGAATTCCAACTGCTAAGGGATCTTTTACATGTACGCAATGTATACCCTGGGACTCGGTTTTTCGTACCATCCGACCCACTGACAAGGTGAAGCCAGACAGAAATATCCCGATGAACTTTCTTGTCCAATGTAGGGATCGAACATGCGGTCTCCAGTCAGGCTAGCAAGCCAGTGTCTTACTACCGTGGTTCTCAACAATTTAAGATACTGATGATGAATATAAATTTTAGAATGTTTAGGATCTTTTGTATACAATTTGTTCATGTCTTTGTAAAGTTGTGGATCTTTGTATAATTATGTACATGTAAACATATTTATCTTTGCTTATTGCGTGTATCTTTCTTTTATTTCTATTTGTATATGCACATGGCCTTATAATTTTTATGCAATAAATTAAAGCTTCTTCTATTATCTTATTTAAAATACATGTATCATAAGCTTAGTAGTATAACCTTATGTAATATTTGAACCAAATATAATTTTTATTTATTAAATATTTACTTTAATAATTTTTTTTTTTTTTTTTTTTTAATTTGAATGTGATTTGAAAGTCTTATAGAATCTGACCCAAAAGGCTTATAACTTGAACAATCTAAATATATAGAGCAGTGTAATATGATACTTAACATGCCCAATACATCACCTCATCGCACAAGGTATTGTCTTTGGCAACTTGATGACAGGATTCTCTTTAACAAAACTGTATTGTCTGTGGGGGTCACATTCCAAAATTTGAAGAAAACTGGCTGATTTTCACCTAGTCCCACGACTGTATAATGGGATAATCTTTGGTTTTTATCCTGATTACACGTTCAGTCTTGTAAACAATCGCGGTCACGTAGTATGTCCCCATTTTGAACGTCCGGTCTAATCCCAACATTGGAGACTTCCAGCTTTTTAAAAAGTGGTTCATATCTACAATGTGTTCATTCGTATAACACATTACCGAGGGGACTTCACCTTTTCTATGTACTATTTGCTGTACAAAAGGGTGGGTGTTTAGCATACCGATGACTTCCAGTATTTCATCTGCTACGTTGGATGCATGCACTATAGGTTTTGATTTCTGTTTTTCTCTGTATAACGTGTTTTGGATTTGTTTTATGCTTGCAGGTGAATGCTGTGTTGAATTTGTTTTCATGTCTATAAGCATCTGTTTGGGGGGAACTTGTTGGTTTTGTATGATCCCTTTTAGTACATTTGGATTGGTTCGAGCCTTATCCTCCACTTTCTGTGTACCACAATACTCATAAACTGCAATATCAGATAGAATCGGATTGCTGGATTGAGTGAAATATGAAACATGTTTTTTGAATGTTGGGTTCAGCTTACTAGCAGTCTCGAAACAGGGCATTGTAATAATGTCTGTGGGTTGTGGAACCAAAGGTATAAATACAGTTTTCCCACCAACTCGCTTTCGTTCACAGTATTCCCCATCCCTTTTAAACACACACCCCAAATTACTCGACAGATAATCCTGCGAATGACGCCTACCCTTTCCAGAATCCCATGCACCACATTCATCATAATATGTCATATGTTTTCCCTCCCTCTGTCTCTGTAAATTGTCTTTGTTATCAACTAAAAACCACACGTTTGATTTGTCACCAGGCGGACTTTCCAGAAACACATGTTCACGATCTTGAATGGCCTTTAAACATTCCTTTCCTGACATAAATTTATTGTTTCGAAGGGTATGCACATTTTCGGGACGTGGGAAAGGATCGGAAAAGTCTAGGTCGATCGAAGTTCAGCTCTGAACGTCGGTCTCATTACACTCACCCTGACCGTTCAGGTACTGGCCTATTCAATCAATGTCGAAAATAATTTGAACCCCAGTCAAATTTACTGGGCAACTTTTCACTGCGAAACATCGGAGTGTCAATCCGTTTTCACGTCTGTACAATGTAAAGGGACATCTTAGTGACAAAATAACACCTTGCTTACCTCGCTAGACTCAGTATGAGCGAAACAACACGCTGTTTAAAATACGTCCCCTCCTATCAATCTATCCTTTCGCCCCCATGACACAGCGTGTTGTGATGCTTATACTGACTCTAGCGAAATGGGCAAGGTCTTATTTTCTCACTGAGATGTTCCTTTACACTGTACACGCGTCCACACGGAGTGACACCCATCGTTTAGCAGTGAAAAGTTGCCCAGTAAAATTGGGGGTCAAATTATTTTCGACATTGATTGAATGGGCCAGTCCCTGAACGTTCAGGGTGAGTGTAATGAGACCGACGTTCAGAGCTGAACTAGGTCGATCGGTTCCGTTCGAATCGGCGTTTGATCAAAAATGTCAGATATTCGATCGTCTTCACATTTATCGGAGGCGTTAATATCTGGTAGAGGTTTGGGGATATAAAAAGATGAATCACTCGATACGGTTGAACTATATAACTTCGGTTCGAAACTGATGTTACCTCCTACAACTGGTTTAACATAAACGAAATGGTTTGGAGACCAATAACGTACGGATGGCGTAGCACCAAGTGTATGTGTCCACATGATTTTGACATCGGCTATTGATTTTGAAAGCTCTGGTCGGAATTTAAAATCTAAAATTTTATAGGATGGATCTGTCATGCCATTAACTGGGGAAAAGACAGACTGAATTGTTGCCTGTATTACATCCCAGTCCAAACAGAAGAATGCGAACCTACCCTAGATGCGTCGAGACAAGCTTGTGTAGTGAACTGGATCTCCGGATAGAGCAGATTACTGTGGTAGAGTGGGCCTGGCTCTATCCGTTTGTTCTGTTGAGGGTTCACTACTGTAGAGGTGTGGGAGTAGCCAACCAAGCAGCTGGCTCAGAAAGACTAACACCAGATTAATCAGCAACTCTCTTTATTATTCTCCTAAATACAAAAATAGCTCATTTCCGACCAACACTCGTCAGCACTAAACGCTCCTAGTCGGGCTCTCTAAACGCTCCTTGACGGGCTCTATTAATCGTTCCTTTTCGGGCTCTCTAAACGCTCCTAGAAGGGCTCTCTGTATCGCGCTCTATAAGTCGGGGTCAGACTCTAACGCTCCTTGTTGGGCTCTCTATATCGCTCCCTATAGGTCGGGGTCAGACTCTAACGCTCCTTGCCGGGCTCTCTAAAACGCTCCTTGTTGGGCTATCTCCATAGCTCCCAACTGGGCTCTATTAATCGCTCCCTATACGTCGGGGTCAGACTCTGTTTTACCACTTCTATGGCTCGACTCAGACTCGATTCAAACTACGACTTCAACTCTGACTACATTCCGACTACCTAAATTGGACAGCGCGAGGTGGTATATACCCCAGAATCACGTGACGTAACCACGTGGTACAAGCCACACCTACTGTTGCTGTCAATCCTAAGCACGTGCAACAAATAGATAGCGGGCTAATGACAGCGCGTGTAAGGACGGAGTTACGAAAATGAATTAACAATATACATAAGCATTAAAATATAGGCGACACAAGAACAAATCTACAGTTCTTAAAAATGTACAATTAAATTAGATAATTATTAATTACTAAATACTAACTGTGAGAGAGAAACGGCCTTCCTCGCCCAGTTACCAATAAACAAAGACTGAAACCTGCGCGATGAGATCGTCTAAACTGAGGACGCGGATCGGGCTATGAATATGCGTATCAGATCACCACATAACCCACGCCTCCGCCTAATGCGTCCCGCATTATACAAAATGAACAAAGTTACAAAAGAGTTATGAAATAAAACACATAAAGTATCAAATACATCACAATATATGACAATGAAGCAACTGGACTGTTACTTCCGTACGAAAATAAAAAGTTTCTAAATATAATCAAAAGTTCACAAAGTTTCACAGATATCACCAACGTTCATCCACCTTTAGGGTTCCATCAATAACGTACATGAATAACGCAAATCACACCATAACCGAAAAGTCTCTAATAACAACAGGATAAACTATAGATTTTCGAACATCTAATTAAAGAGCACCATTATTCTATTAACACACATAATTCTGTAAGTAATGAGGACGTCGTGATAGTCGACCGGTACGGGAACGGAAACCTAGCCTAAAAGGATAGTCGCCGTCAGTGTCTTCGTCATTATCGCCAATACAGCCATCAGAGAGTTCCTGGTCAGACTCCTGCTCCGATACGGCACTATGATAATCTTCTTCCGGATCAATAATAATTCTCCTCCGATACTCTCTAAGACGGTCTATGTGGACCACTTGTCGTCGGTAGGATTCTTCGTCCAAAATCTCATCAGTTATGTCCGATATCTTCTTCGTGACACGGTACGGACCACTCCAGTGTTTCTGTATTTTGTTCTGAATCCCTTTCTTCTTCACAGGGGAATACAACCATACAAGTGAATCTTCATATAACGGCTCTCGTCCCTGCTTTGGATCCTAATAATTATTCTGTCTTCTTAATTGTCCACTAAGGTAATGTCTCGTAAACGAATGTGCCTCTTCCATCGTTTGTCGAAGAGCTCGACTCCAATAATGGGTTTCTTTGTAGACTTCATCAGGTGGCAAACCAAACTGGAGGTCGACAGGCGTATTTACCTCTCGCCCAAGCATCAAGCAATTCGGAGTACTGTTTGTAGATTGATGTACCGTGGAACGATAGGCAAACATGACATAGGGCAACACATCATCCCAGTTATCTCCTTTCTCTTGAACATACGATGACAGCATCGACTTCAGAGTTCTGTTCATTCGTTCGACTTGACCATTTGATTGCGGGCGGTAGGGTGTCATTCTGGTTTTGTTGATACCTAAAAGTCTGCACATCTGAAAAAGTTCACTCTCGAACTGTCTCCCTTGATCCGAATGAAGTTGGCGGGGGAGTCCAAACCTTAGGAAGAAATTCTCCACCAAAACCTTGGCAACAGTTATTGCTTCCATATTCGGCATCGGGTATGCATCAGCATACTTAGTAAAGTAATCTGTCACAACCAAAATATAACTATTGCCTTGAGTGGTAGCAGGCTCAATTCTTCCAACGATGTCAACAGCTACTCTCTCCATTGGTGCTCCTGCAGTGTATGCTTCCAAAGCAGCTTTTCGCTTCCTAAGTTTAATTGGAGAGCAAATATTACACGTTTTCACATAGTCTTCTACATCGGCTTTCATTCCTGGCCAAAAGTATTTCAGTTTTATTCGGTCTATCGTCTTCGTTATACCCAAGTGAGCGCTTGTTGGAGGATCATGTGAAAGAGCAATAATTTCACTTCTAGCAGCTAAGGGTACAACTACTCGTTTTCGTAGGTGGCGTAATTCTTTTCTCTCTTCTAGACACAGGACACCGTCTCGAACATAAAGTTGATTCCATTTGGACCAAAGTTTCTTCACCAGTATGCTCTCTGGAGATATGGTTTTCCATTCTGGTTTAAGATCACTTTCCTTCCAATCAATCACCATTGAAATATCTGGATCAGCTCCTTGTTGATCTTTCATCCTTGTATTTTCAACTTCTATAACGTTCACTGCTCCTGGTGTTCCCGCTGATTCGTGTGTTTGTCCACACTGAACACAAGGTTTCCCGGATAGTGTGTCAGCGTTTCCATGGACTCTTCCGGCTCTGTGAACAATATTGAAATTATAAGCAGCCAGCACCTCGAGCCATCTGGCGAGTTGTCCTTAGGGGTTCTTAAAGTGCAGCAGCCACCGTAGTGCTCCGTGATCAGTTCTTATCTCAAATTTTCGTCCATACAAATATGGCTTAAAGTATTTTACGAAATGTACTACAGCCAAGAAGTTCCCTTCTTGTTATACAGTAGTTACGCTCTGCCTTACTTAAGCTCCGTCTCGCGTAAGCCACTAGCATCAGTATCCAGTACAAATGGAATGGTATGATCTGGATAAATTAACACAGGAGCGCTCTTGAGTCGATCCTTTAGCATTTCAAAAGCTTCTTGACACTCCGAAGTCCACAAATAGGCTCTTCCTTTCTCGGTCATTTTATGAAGAGGCGCTGCTATTTTGGCATAACCTTCAATAAAACGCCTATAGTAGCTGCAAATTCCCAAGAAACTTCTAAGCTGTGTCACATCGGCGGGAACTGGACATTCTCTAATTGATTTCACTTTATCCGGATCTGTTGATACTCCCTCTGGCGACACTATATGCCCCAGGAATTCTACCTTATGCTTCAACAGGAAACACTTCGAGGGCTTCAGCTTCAAACCAGCGGCTTCAATCTTACTAAAGACTAGATCTAGGTGTTTTACATGCTCAGCAAACGTCTTTGAGAAAATAATCACATCGTCTAAATACACTAAGCAGATGTCCCACTGTAGTCCAGCAAGCAGTGACTCCATAAGCCTCTCAAAAGTACTTGGGGCGTTGCACAAACCGAATGGCATGACTCTAAACTGAAACAGACCGTGCATAGTGGTAAACGCTGTTTTAGGCTTATCCTCTGGCTTCAGCTCCACCTGCCAGTATCCTGACAATAGATCTACAGTTGAAAACCATTTGACACCTCCAAGACAGTCTAATGTTTGATCAATCCGTGGCAAGGGGTACGCATCTTTCTCGGTAACCATATTTAGTTCTCTATAATCCACACAGAACCTAAGGGATCCATCCTTCTTCCTCACCAATACAATTGGGCTCGCCCAAGGACTTACTGAAGGCTCTATCACATCTCTCTTGAGCATGTCTTGCAATAGAGTTTCAATATCTTTTCGTTGATGGATAGGGACTCGTCGTATCTTTTGTTTAATTGGTTTCGCGGAGCCTGTCTTTATCTCATGTTTCACTTTATTGGCTCGTCCCAAGTCATCAGATGAAGCAGCAAATAAAGTCTGATGGCGCGCCAAAAGTTTTCCAATATCATGTGCTTGCTCCGTCGTTAATCCTTCCACTGAATGGCTATATAAGTCTAGTAGATGCCTTCGGAGGTCATTACGTTTCTGCTCCGCTCCACCATTAATGACTTCTGCAGGTTTCTCCACAATATCAACGGGGGCAAAACTTCCAACGGTCACATCTTTGTGCAACGTCTTTGCACTATCTGAAGGATTCATGACTCTGATAGTAAATTCATGTTTGTCTTCTTTCGCCTCAACTAAAGTACGGGCAGGTATCTCCTTATTTCTATTTACAAAATCTTCAACGGGCTCAATTATTCCAGGGGTAGACATGAAGAGCTTCGACTGGTTTCCCTTCAAATAAGCTTTGACCAATTGTTCATGTTTTGGGGGTACTGTAACTGTTTCAGCTAATTGTATTCTGCAAATACCAATAGAGCCTTGCATCTGAGCGGGATGCTCTACATCTTCGACTGTCAATGATTTCCCAGTGATATCCAAAGTACATCTGTGAGCTTGCATGAAATCAAGTCCAATGATACATTGGGATCCAATCTCGGCAACTACCGCTTCCTGTCTGTATTCAGCTCCATTCAGATTAAAAGTGAAAATTGATTTCCCATATGATTTTAATGATTCACCATTGGCAGCTTTTAGGACTTGTCCAATTGGTGATAACTCTGGTCGATTCGAGATGCTCTCATACAATCTCAATGAAACGATTGTCAACGTTGCACTGGTATCCAAGAGATAATAAGCGCGATTACCACAAACCGTGGCAGCTATATGTAGACCAGACTCGCTTGGTTCACGGAACACAGCTGAAGAAATTCGACTCTTTATCCTACGCCTCCTTGAAATTCCTCTAAGTTCAGCTCTCCGGGTACCGCACTGACGAGCAATGTGTCCTTTTCTTCCACATCGAAAGCATGCTCGTTGATTACCAAAACTTGCTCCGTCTCTCCCTGTTGCGTTAAATTGGTGTCTGCTGGCTTCTGCGTGACGTTCTTTCGGTTCTGGTTTAACATTCAAGGTCTTCATTTGCTCTATAGTATTTTTCAGCTCGCAAATCTCCTTTCGAAGTCTCTCGATTTCTGATTCAGTCTCAACAGCTCTTGCACGACTTGGTTGTTGAACTCGATTACTTGCATACATAAAAGCTTCGAATTTAACTGCAACCTGGATTGCTTGCTCTAAGTTCGATGGTCTTGATTGCTGAATTCTCCAAACCAATTCTCTGTTCTCCTGTAGCGCATCAAAGAATGCATCTCGTACAAGGACATCTTGTAGCTCTAAAGTAGCAGTAGGGTACGTTAGACTCACTTTTCTTCTAATCGTCTGTCCCAGTTCTGGCAGGGTCTCTCCAACTTTTCTGCGCATGGCTCTAAGCTCTGCTCTGTACATCTGGGTTTGGTTTGGAGGTAGAAATCTATTTCTGAGAGCTTCCATTAGTCTTTTATAATTTCTTCGCTCTTCCGTCGGCATCGATGGCCAAGTACAAAGCCTTCTCTGTTTCATCCCATCTATTCAATTCAGCACAGGTTTCGAAATGAATCTGATAATCCATAATTGAGCTCGTTCCATCAAATGGCTGAGGAGTAATCATGTTCCTTCTGGGCATATTAGACTTCCTCTGATCATGCTCTTTCCATTTGGTGTTATTCAATTCTGGTAAACCGCGGCTCGGTCCAGAAATAAAATCTTGCTCATCTTCACTGAGCTTCGGCATTTCCTGATGATAAAGTTTCTCGTCTCTAATTAAATCCGGACTTCCCATGACATCAGGATTCGCCGCTCCGACGGGGGGTCTACAATTACTTGCTGACCGCCAGTTATCACATACTGAAGCTTCAGAGCTGTTCCTTGGAGTCAACATATCCGACTGTTGATAATCTAGTTCTTTCTTCTGTTCCGTAAAACCAGCAGCAAATAATTCTTCAGCATTGGCTCTGGCTCCCGACAAATTCTTCATCAGGCTCTGTGCATTAGGACAAACCGGTTTCGCTCTTTGTCTTGAGATCGTATCGCGAAGCCTTTCTAATGCATTCTTCCTCCTTGGCTCTTCTGTTGATTCTATAGTTGAGCTAACATCAAACTGGGCAGCTCCTCTCTCAGTTCTGAAATAACTCGGAGAAGTCTGGCTATCTGGCTCCATCCGATCTGTCTGTCTGTATCCTACCTGGGGGTCGTCAATCTGTATCCCGGGGGTCTGGTTCCGTCTCGGGGTTTGTCAATCTGTATCCTGGGGGTCTGGTTCCGTCTCGGGGTTTGTCAATCTGTATCCCACCTCTGCCACCAGAAAACTTCTGTAGTGAACTGGATCACCGGATAGAGCAGATTACTGTGGTAGAGTGGGCCTGGCTCTATCCGTTTGTTCTGTTGAGGGTTCACTACTGTAGAGGTGTGGGAGTAGCCAACCAAGCAGCTGGCTCAGAAAGACTAACACCAGATTAATCAGCAACTCTCTTTATTATTCTCCTAAATACAAAAATAGCTCATTTCCGACCAACACTCGTCAGCACTAAACGCTCCTAGTCGGGCTCTCTAAACGCTCCTTGACGGGCTCTATTAATCGCTCCTTTTCGGGCTCTCTAAACGCTCCTAGAAGGGCTCTCTGTATCGCTCCCTATAAGTCGGGGTCAGACTCTAACGCTCCTTGTTGGGCTCTCTGTATCGCTCCCTATAAGTCGGGGTCAGACTCTAACGCCCCTTGCCGGGCTCTCTAAAACGCTCCTTGTTGGGCTATCTCCATAGCTCCTAACCGGGCTCTATTAATCGCTCCCTATACGTCGGGGTCAGACTCTGTTTACCACTTCTATGGCTCGACTCAGACTCGATTCAGACTACGACTTCAACTCTGACTACATTCCGACTACTTAAATTGGACAGCGCGAGATCCCAGAATCACGTGACGTAACCACGTGGTACAAGCGACACCTACTGATGCTGTCAATCCTAAGCACGTGCAACAAATAGATAGCGGGCTAATGACAGCGCGTGTAAGGACGGAGTTACGAAAATGAATTAACAATATACATAAGCATTAAAATATAGGCGACACAAGAACAAAGCTACAGTTCTTAAAAATGTACAATTAAATTAGATAACTAGACCTGCATGCAGGAATGACGGGTTTCACTGGTGCCACGTTAACTTTAAACTTATGTCACTTTCGCTCCCATGTTGCCCTTGAAGGCTTGAACCAATGGCACCGATAAACAGATTTCCACATAAACATTGCACGCATCAAATAAAAGGGAAACAGAATCAACAAAAATCCAGCACTATCAATTCATTTTATACATTTATAATATGTAATTGATCCTGATAAAATTACAGTACTTCCGGTGATAATGAAAATGTTCAATTAGTTTCATGAAATCAGAAATGGCATAAGATATCATATAGTGAAAATTTTATGTAAATCGAAAAATAATTGCCACTTTTATTGACCAAAAAACTAGGAAAGTGACTTGTAGAAAATCGGCTATTTCTCTGCAACCGTACAAGTTTTTGTGGTATCTGAATGATAGCATGGGTTCATTCTATTAGTTGATGTGAACTAAATATCATAATTTTAAATATATTACAAATCAGACTCATTTGAAAAAAATATCTCTTTTGAAGGCTAAAAATACAGTTTTTGCCAAAATATAATTACTTCCGGTGATACTGAAAATGTTAAATTAGGTCTATGAAATCATAAATGACGTAAGATATCATATGGTGAAAATTTTATGAAAATCGAATAATAACTGACACTTTTATAGACCAAAATCCTCGAAAAGTGACTTGTGGAAAATCGCCATTTTTCTGCAACCGTACAAGTTAGAAACCGTTTTGTGATATCTGTATGATCGCATGGGTTCATTCTATTTGATGAATAGAATCAAATATCATAATTTGAAAAAAATAACAAGTACGACCCATTTGAATAAAATATTGTTTTTTAATGCTAAAATGACGTCATTTCCGGTGGCAACGTATGAGGTAGAATGGGTTGACCTTGTCCACTATGGCATTAGGCATCCAATGGTGAAAGAAAATTGAAAATCACATAATAATTGATTCTTATACAGCCAAAATAACGTGAAAAGTGACACATGCAAAATTGACTTTTTCTCGGCAACTGCGCATATTACAAATTAATTTTCACATACATTCTCTTCGTATGGGTTATTGCTACGAGATTATGAATGTTACGAAGATATGTTTTTTAATATGAAGACGCTGGATGGGTTGTAAATAGCTTATTTTGACACCTTTTTTCACCCTTTAATCCAAATTGCCCGAAACGAAATCGAAATTAAAAAAACTGAGCGCGATGTTTTGTGCGCCTTTATATGGCACATCTTTTCAGTCATATTAGATTTGAAAAAAAAATAATTTTTCCTTTCAAAAAGTGGTACCGAACTGTTAAAATTGTAGTTTTTGCTAAATTTAACTCACTTACGGTGCCGACAGGAAACTTTGCCGGTAACAAAAAAAATGACATTATGGACCATGGAGCATATAAACTTTGTTTTATACAAATCGGACAATAAATAATTTATATAGAACCGATAAACTGAATTAGCCAATAGCGACCAAGGAAAATTATCCAGAAAAAAAATGTTCACATTTTTGCCCAAATCAGACGACCCTTCAACCCTTGGTAAAAGGTCATTTAAAAAAAATTCATTAATAAAAAAGTTTTTTGTCAAAATTTAAATTTTCGAAATTTGGCGCGTTATTTTTCCGAAGATTCGGCGAAATTTAAACTTTTAAAGACCCGTAGCTATGTGCCATGTCTCTGGCTATGTCAAAAACTATCAAACGACAAAATCCAACAATTGTTGTTAATATTACGGCAATATTTCAAAAAACGACAACTTCGGTGATTTCGGACATTTCGCATTGTCGCAGAATGCCGGAAATAGCTTTAATCTCTAAGTCACACCCACTTTCGCAGTAAAACTCAAGACATTGCATCGATCCAACAAGTAGTTCCTGAGATATAAGCAAATTGGAAAAAGAAAATAATAATAACTAGATCTGCTACTGTCCCATGCAGATATGAAAGCTTTCATATTCATCGTCACGTGTCATTGATTTATCAAGTATCCTAAATAAAAGGATAAGAAGAAAAAATTATTAAAATTGGTCAAAAACTCGCGAAGTTACAAGTCTAAATATAGTATGAAACATTGCACCCAGGCATAACAATAATCTGAAAACTAAAGGGAAATAACTGAAACTTGTATTACTGTAATGAGACGGATGAGAAAATGAAATGAAAATGGCGGGAAAAAAATTAAAAATGGCAGGTTGGACAGGCGACCTTACTCCTTGTCACGTACAACCGGGCATTCGAAAACACGCTAGTTAACTCAATGACAGGCGTGCGTGCTAACCATTCAGGCACCCAACCCCCCTTTGAAATCAGACACGTGCAATATGTCATATAAGAAGAATAAGAAGTCGCTCACAACAAAATGTTAAATTAATGAGTTTAGGCCAAAAGGTTGAGCTACTGTTTTAGAGTACTTAATAGTTTTAAAGAGACACGTTAAGGGTTGTTCATAGTTAAATGAAAGTTTAATTTTAAATAAGACCAATAAAATTAGGATTTAATAATGCCAGACTAATATTTTCAATATGTTTGGTTATAAGTAGGAAATCGTGACGACTTCTTAAGCATGTTTTAAACAAAGGATCATGTTTGTTTAAACAAGAATGGCACTCTGCAATAAAAAAACTGGCCAAAGCAAGATTTCTAATTAAATAATTGCTAGAACCAGAAAAATATTTATTCACTATAATAAATAAGCAACATAGAGAAAATGAAATGAAATTGAATGGGGTTTAACGTCCGACTGTTCTGCTCCTAAAATGGGCTAATGAAGACAGGCATATGCCATAAAGTGTGCAATGAGGGAAATTGTACCCGGACAGCGGCGGTTACGGCCTACGAGGTTGGACAGGCGACCATACTCCTTGTCACGTACAACCAAGAAATCGAAACAACGCCAGTTGACTCAATGACAGACGTTATGATACAGAGCGCACGTGCTAACCATTCAGCCACGCAACCTCCCTAAAATCGGCAAATTGCTGACCTACAGCGAGAAACATTTCAACCGGGCCAAATTTTTTATTGTAACAGTTTAATTTGCACGGTACCTTTAGTTATCAACCGAATATTACAAAACTTTTAAAAATAAGCTCCCCCTGACCAGCTTAAGCGTTCGCAATAAACGTTTGCCCCTTAAAATCGGCAAATTGCTGACTTTAAAGTGACAAACATTACAACTTTGCGAAATTTTCTGTTTTATCACTTTTACAGTACCTTTGATTACCAACCGATTATTACAAAACTTTAAAAATAAAAGAGAAAGAGAGAAATGCGGCCTAATGTCCATACGACACAAACTAGGTCATTTCGGGACTAACATATGTTTTTTAATTTTATTTAAAAACTCCCCTTGCGCGTACGGGTCTTCAGGAGTGGGATGAAACCGAAGGACACGGAGAAAACTCCCTTCATTATAACCGAAGTTATCGTGCCCTAAAGAATCAACAAATTAGCATGCTTATCTCTGCTTACCCTAAGCAGAAAATGCTCATCTTTGAACCCAATCATAACATTGACCTAGTGAACGTCTACACCAAGTTTGAACATTCTAGCTTAATTAGAAGGAGAGTAATTGTGTTCCAAAGTCCCGACCCTTCAAATTGCTTCTATTTTTCATTTTCAATTCAAAATGGTGACCATCACGTGACCGAAATCAAAATTCTATTCGCGACATTTTTTAGGCCTTCCTACAAGGATTCAGAAAATATAACTCCCGAGTCTGTAAGTAGAATAGCAAAAAAGCCTTATTGATTTTTCACTTTTAAATATGGCGGCACTTCCGGTTCGATCGACAAACTCCATATTTTGTGTACAAATCAGTAATTACTTATCTAGTATCCCCAAAAAAAATCAGGTCATTCTAACCTATATTTCGATGATTTTTTTGAAAATTTTGATCTTTAATTTCGTCAAGGGGAGATAATTTAGAAAATTTCTAATTATATTTTTGAAGTCACATCGGTAAGATCTACTTATATACTAAATTTCATGAAAATCGTACAACTATTAAAGAAGTTGTCAAATTGGTCTAAACTTCCGGTTCGAAATCACAGCGACGAATCACAGATGAAAATGTTTTTTTAAAAGGTATTCAAAGAAAAAAGAATTAGTAAAATCGGTCAAAAAATAACAAAGTTACGACTATGCATTGTCCATTTTGTCGTTCGTAAATTTCGGTGATTTCGGATTCGTAAAACGTTTTGAAAATATATTTAATCAAGGTTCGCACCCCATTTTTGGGGGGGTAGGTCAAAATTTCAGAAAGATCCTACAGATAGATTCTGAGAAATCCGATTTGCAGAAAACACACAAAAAAAAAAATAACTAGATCTGCTACTGTCCCATGCAGATATGAAAGCTTTCATATTCACAGTCACTTCCTGTCACATATCATGGGTCATATAAATAATCCGAACAAGAAAAAATATATCATTAAAATCGGTCACAATCTAGCGAAATTAATGTGATTTTTCACTCGTAAACAACTTTGTAGGCACGAAAAACATCAAAGGCGAAATTCGAATTTTTGAAATATTCAAATACCAAAAATTCGACCCTATCCCGGCTATCCTGAAATGTATTAAATTTTAGACATAGGAGACGCATTGAACATACTATGCCCTATTGTGTTTGTTTATAAGTCCGTAAATGTCGATTTTTCACTATGTTTCATATTCACTTCAAAATGGCGACCATCAGCTGACCTAAATCAAAATTCTGCTCTGAACGTTTTTTAGGTTTTCCTTCAAGGATTCAGAAAATGTAACTCCCATGTCTGTAAGTGCAATATCGCAAAAGTTCTATTGGGTTTTTTTACGTTTCAAGATGGTGGCACTTCCGGTTTGATCGACAAACTCCATGTTTTGTGTACGAATCAGTAATTACTTGTCTATTATCGAAAAAACAATAAGGTCATTCCATGACTTTATTTCGACGATTTTTTTAAAAAATTTGATTCTTAATTTCACCAAGGGGAGATAATTTAGAAAATTTTAAAAGTCATTTTTCAAGTCGCATCAGTAATGTCTACTTACATACTAAATTTCATGAAAATCGTACAACTATTAAAGAAGTTGTCAAGTTGGTCTCAACTTCCGGTTCGAAATCACAGCGACGAATTTTCGAATATTACAAAACTTTTAAAAATAAGCTCCCCCTGACCAGCTTAATCGTTTGCAATAAACGTTTTCCCCTTAAAATCGGCAAATTGCTGACTTTAAATTGAGAAACATTACAACCGGGCGAAATTTTCTGTTTTATCACTTTTATTGTACCATTGATTACCAACCGATTATTACAAAACTTTAAAAATAAAAGAGAAAAACAAATGCGGCTGAACATCCATTCGACACAAACGAGGTCATTTCGGGACTAACATGTCTTTTAATTTTATTTAAAAACTTCCCTTGCGCGTACGGGTCTTTAGCCGTGGGAGGAAACCGAAGGACGTGGGGAAAACCCACGAGGTTGGACACCATACTCCATGTCACGTGCAACATGGAAATCGAAACGACGCCGGTTGACTCAATGACAGACGTTACGATACAGCGGGCATATGCTAAACATTCAGCCATTCAGCCTCCCTAAAATCGGGAAATTGCTGACTTATAGCAAGAAACATTTCAACCGGGCATTTCAATCGAAACAACGCCAGTTGACCCAATGACAGACGTTAGGATACAAAGCGCAGGTGCTAACCATTAAGCCACGCAACCTCCCTAAATTTGGCAAATTGCTGACCTACAGCGAGAAACATTTCAACCGGGCGAAATTTTATGTTTTAACTGTTTAATTTGCACGGCACCTTTAATTATCAACCGAATATTACAAAACTTTTTAAAATAAGCTCCCCCTGATCAGCTTAATCGTTCGCAATAAACTTTGGCCCCCTAAAATCGGCAAATTGCCAACTTTAAAGTGAGAAACATTACAACCGGGCGACATTTTCTGTTTTATCACATTTACAGTACCTCTGATTACCAACCGATTATAACAAAACTTTAAAAATAAAAGAGAAAGAGAGAAATGTGGCTTAACGTCCATTCCACACAAACTAGGTCATTTCGTGGCTAACATATGTTTTTTAATTTTATTTAAAAACTTCCCTTGCGCGTACGGGTCTTCAGGAGTGGGATGAAACCGAAGGACACGGAGAAAACCCACGAGGTTGGACACCATACTCCATGTCACGTGCAACCAGGAAATCGAAACGATGCCGGTTGACCCAATGACAGACGTTACGATACAGCGCGCACATGCTAACCATTCAGCCATTCAGGCTCCCTAAAATCGGTAAATTGCTGACCTATAGCAAGAAATATTTCAAGCGGGCATTTCAATCGAAACAACGCCAGTTGACTGAATGACAAACGTTAGGATACAGAGCGCAGGTGCTAACCATTCAGCCACGCAACCTCCCTAAATTTGGCAAATTGCTGACCTACAGCGAGAAACATTTCAACCGGGCCAAATTTTCTATTTTAACAGTTTAATTTGCACGGTACCTTTAATTATTAACCGAATATTACAAAACTTTTAAAAATAAGCCCCCCCTGACCAGCTTAATCGTTCGCAATAAACGTTTAACCCCCCAAAACGGCAAATTGCTTTCTTTAAAGTGAGAAACATTACAACCGGGCGAAATTTTCTGTTTTATCACTTTTACAGTACCTTTGATTACCAACCGATTATTACAAAACTTTAAAAATAAAAGAGAAGGAGAGATATGCGGCTTAACGTCCATTCCACACAAACTAAGTCATTTCGGGACTAACATATGTTTTTTAATTTTATTTAAAAACTTCGCTTGCGCGTACGGGTCTTTAGCCGTGGGAGGAAACCGAAGGACATGAAGAAAACCAACGAGGTTGGACACCATATTCCATGTCACGTGCAACCTGTAAATGGAAAGAAAGAGAGAGAGAAATGGTGTTTAACGTCCACTTGACACAAACTAGATCATTTTGGGACTAACATATGGTTTCAATTCTATTTCAATAATTCACTCGCGCGTAGGGGTCTTTAGCAGTGGGAGGAAACCGGAGTGCCCGGAGGAAACCCACGAGGTTGAAAAGGCGCCCCTATTTCCGTGCCACATACGCTCACACCAGGGATCGAAACTACAGCCGCAAGCCAGAGGTGACCGGCCAGCTAGAGGTCGAAGCGCGGCACTCTAGACCACTAGGCCATCCCAACCCCCCTGTAAATCGAAACGACGCCGGTTGACTCAATGACAGACGTTACGATACAGCGCGCATAAGCTAACCATTCAGCCTCTCTTAAATCGGGAAATTGCTGACTTATAGCAAGAAACATTTGAACCGGGCGAAATTTTCTGTTTTAACAGTTTAATTTGCACGGTACTTTAATTACCAACCGATTATTACAAAACTTTTGAAAATAAGCTCCAACTGACCAGCTTAATCGTATGCAATAAACGTTTGGCCGGAATTGAAAGTTCTGCACCGAGAAAGTTCATCTCGATTTCCCGGCGTGGTTCCCCCTTGTCAGTGAGGCAGAACGGAGGGCCTGACAAGGACAGCTGTCTAGTCGTTCGGATGGGACGAAAAACCAAGGTCCCGTGTACACATTGGAGTGCACGTAAAATATCCCTAAGCAGTTGGAATTCGATACTGTTGAATAAGCTCTATACGATGACTATGCCAACCATTATTAATTGATGAATGTGTTAAAATGTACAAAATATACACAGTATTAATCTAAATCAATAACATAAATGATTACAATTTTTTTAGATAGTTTTGAAGTAGAAAACAAATAATTATATCAAATCAAACCTATTCAATTTCAATTAATATGAGGACTGGCTGCAAAGTTCTAAGCCTATGTGTGCAAGACCTATATAATGTTGATGTTTCCTTTTATTTTTCTATATAGTTTCCATCCAAGCTCAATTTTTTCATCAGTTATTTTCGGTGATTTTGGATTCGCAAAACGTTTTGAAAATATATTGATTCCAAGGCCACCACTTATTTTTGAAAAGAGGCTAACCAGAAAAGTAAAATAGATCACAAAATCACGAAGTAACACAGCTGTCAAGGTCAATTTTTTCATCAGTTGTTTTCTGTGATTTTGGATTCGCAAAACGTTTTGAAAATATATTGATTCCAAGGCCACCACCCATTTTTGAAAGGAGGCTAACCAGAAATGTATTGATTTCCCAGATTTGAGACGAAATCGCGAAACTGCGATCTATTTGATTATTTTCAAGCTGTTAATCGGAGTTATTCACGCGAACACAACTTTGTCGGCACGGAAAACATCAAAGGCGAAATTTGAAATTTTGAAATTTGCAAATACCAAAAATTCTACAATGAGCCAGGCTATCCCCAAATGTATTAATTTCAAAGATAGGAAACGAATTCAACAAACTACGGTCTATTCTGATAATTTACATGCCCGTTAATGTCCATTTTTCACTATTTCTGATATTCAATTCAATATGGTGACTATCCATTGACTTAAATCAAAATTCTACTGCCAACATTTTATAGCCATCCCTTCAAGGATTCAGAAAATATAACCCCCGTGTCTGTATGTAAAATAGCAAAATGGCGTTTGAGGTTTTTACATTTCAAGATGGTGGCACTTCCGGGTTGAGCTACAAACTCCATTTTTTGAGTACGAATCAGTGGTCTCGTAGCTAGTAACCAAAATAAAATTCAAGATGATTTGACCTATATTTCGTCGATTTTTTTGAAAATTTCGATCCTCAATTTCTCCAAGGGGAGATAATTTAGAAAATTTCTAAAGTCATTTTTCAAGTCGCATTATTAAGGTTTACTTACATATCAAATTTCATGAAAATCGTACAACTACTAAAGAAGTTGTCGAGTTGGTCTAAACTTCCGGTTCGTTATCACAGCGACGAATTTTCGAAATTCGAAAATCCGAAATTGCAGATTTGGAGTAAATGTTTCAAGGTACTCATAGAAAAAAGAATTAATTAAATAGGCCAAATAGTCACAAAGTTACAGCATTGGGGGTCAAATGCATTCGTTCGTAAAATTCGGTGATTTCGGATTCGTAAAACGTTTTGAAAATATATTTAATCAAGGTTCGCACCCCATTTATGGGGGGGTAGGTCAAACTTTCAGAAAGATCCTATCGTTAGATTCTGAGAAATCCGATTTGCAGAAAATACACAAAAAAATAATAATAATAATAATAATAACTAGATCTGCTACTGTCCCATGCAGATATGAAAGCTTTCATATTCATCGTCACGTGTCATTGATTGTATCAAGTATCCTAAATAAAAGGATAAGAAGAAAAAATTATTAAAATTGGTCAAAAACTCGTGAAGTTACAAGTCTAAATATAGTATGAAACATTGCACCCAGGCATAACAATAATCCGAAAACTAAAGGGAAATAACTGAAACTTGTATTACTGTAATGAGACGGATGAGAAAATGAAATGAAAATGGCGGGAAAAAAAATTAAAAATGGCAGGTTGGACAGGCGACCTTACTCCTTGTCACGTACAACCGGGCATTCGAAAACACGCTAGTTAACTCAATGACAGGCGCGCGTGCTAACCATTCAGGCACCCAACCCCCCTTTGAAATAAGACACGTGCAATATGTCATATAAGAAGAATAAGAAGTCGCTCACAACAAAATGGTAAATTAATGAGTTTAGGCCAAAAGGTTGAGCTACTGTTTTAGAGTACTTAATAGTTTTAAAGAGACACGTTAAGGGTTGTTCATAGTTAAATGAAAGTTTAATTTTAAATAAGACCAATAAAATTAGGATTTAATAATGCCAGACTAATATTTTCAATATGTTTGGTTATAAGTAGGAAATCGTGGCGACTTCTTAAGCATGTTTTAAACAAAGGATCATGTTTGTTTAAACAAGAATGGCACTCTGCAATAAAAAAAACTGGCCAAAGCAAGATTTCTAATTAAATAATTGCTAGAACCAGAAAAATATTTATCCACTATAATAAATAAGCAACATAGAGAAAATGAAATGAAATTGAATGGGGTTTAACGTCCGACTGTTCTGCTCCTAAAATGGGCTAATGAAGACGGGCATATGCCATAAAGTGTGCAATGAGGGAAATTTTACCCGGGCAGCGGCGGTTACGGCCTACGAGGTTGGACAGGCGACCATACTCCTTGTCACGTACAACCAAGAAATCGAAACAACGCCAGTTGACTCAATGACAGACGTTATGATACAGAGCGCACGTGCTAACCATTCAGCCACGCAACCTCCCTAAAATCAGCAAATCGTTGACCTACAGCGAGAAACATTTCAACCGGGCTAAATTTTTTATTGTAACAGTTTAATTTGCACGGTACCTTTAGTTATCAACCGAATATTACAAAACTTTTAAAAATAAACTCCCCCTGACCAGCTTAAGCGTTCGCAATAAACGTTTGCCCCTTAAAATCGGCAAATTGCTGACTTTAAAGTGAGAAACATTACAACCGGGCGAAATTTTCTGTTTTATCACTTTTACAGTACCTTTGATTACCAAAGATTATTACAAAACTTTAAAAATAAAAGAGAAAGAGAGAAATGCGGCCTAATGTCCATACGACACAAACTAGGTCATTTCGGGACTAACATATGTTTTTTAATTTTATTTAAAAACTCCCCTTGCGCTTACAGGTCTTTAGCCGTTGGGAGGAAACCGAAGGACACGGAGAAAACCCACGAGGTTGGACATCATACTTCATGTCACGTCCAACCTGGAGATCGAAACGACGCCCATTGACTCAAAATGACAGACGTTACGATACAGTGCGCACATGCTAACCATTCAGCCATTCAGCCTCCCTGAATTCGGAAAATTGCTGACTTATAGCAAGAAACATTTCAACCGGGCGAAATTTTCTGTTTTAACAGTTTAATGTGCACGGTACTTTAATTACCAACCGATTATTACAAAACTTTTGAAAATGAGCTCCAACTGACCAGCTTAATCGTATGCAATAAACGTTTTGCCTGAATTGAAAGTTCTGCACGGAGAAAGTTCATCTCGATTTCCCGGCGTGGTTCCCCTTTTCAGTGAGGCAGAACGGAGGGCCTGACAAGCACAGCTGTATAGTCGTTCGGATGGGACGAAAAACCAAGGTCCCGTGTACACATTGGAGTGCACGTAAAATATCCCTAAGCAGTTGGAATTCGATACTGTTGAATAAGCTCTATACGATGACTAAATGCGTAGATTGTAGTCACCCACACCGCATGTTTCGCTTAACAATGAAAGGGTGCAGTATTCAATTTTCGATCCTTTTGTTCTTCTACTCCTGATATGTTGGACTGTTGATCGATGGTTTCATATAAAAGACTACCAATAAGACTCTTTGTAGAAGAAGTTCCCCAAAAATAGTATGTTGACTTTACGAGAAAGACCTCTAAACATGCTCCAAATTGTAAAAATACGACTTTTTGGATTTTCAATCTCTTTTTTTTAGGCTATCCCTGATATTTAGAAAAAATAATACAATGATTTCACACAACAGGCTAGCTATTAGACTCTCTATTGACAAAAGTTTCACCGCCCTCCCTTCATTATAACCGAAGTTATCGTGCCCTAAAGAATGAACAAATTAGCATGCTTATCTCTGCTTACCCTAAGCAGAAAATGCTCATCTTTGAACCCAATCATAACATTGACCTAGTGAACGTCTACACCAAGTTTGAACATTCTAGCTTAATTAGAAGGAGAGTAATTGTGTTCCAAAGTCCCGACCCTTCAAATTGCTTCTATTTTTCATTTTCAATTCAAAATGGTGACCATCACGTGACCGAAATCAAAATTCTATTCGCGACATTTTTTAGGCCTTCCTACAAGGATTCAGAAAATATAACTCCCGAGTCTGTAAGTAAAATAGCAAAAAAGCCTTATTGATTTTTCACTTTTAAATATGGCGGCACTTCCGGTTCGATCGACAAACTCCATATTTTGTGTACAAATCAGTAATTACTTATCTAGTATCCAAAAAAAAAATCAGGTCATTGTGACCTATATTTCGATGATTTTTTTGAAAATTTTGATCTTTAATTTCGTCAAGGGGAGATAATTTAGAAAATTTCTAATTATATTTTTGAAGTCACATCGGTAAGATCTACTTATATACTAAATTTCATGAAAATCGTACAACTATTAAAGACGTTGTCAAATTGGTCTAAACTTCCGGTTCGAAATCACAGCGACGAATTTTCGAAATTCGAAAATGTGAAACTGCAGATGAAAATGTTTTTTTTAAAGGTATTCAAAGAAAAAAGAATTAGTAAAATCGGTCAAAAAATAACAAAGTTACGACTATGCATTGTCCATTTTGTCGTTCGTAAATTTCGGTGATTTCGGATTCGTAAAACGTTTTGAAAATATATTTAATCAAGGTTCGCACCCCATTTTTGGGGGGGTAGGTCAAAATTTCAGAAAGATCCTACGGATAGATTCTGAGAAATCCGATTTGCAGAAAACACACAAAAAAAAAAAAAATAATAATAATAACTTTAACAGAAACAATAAGCTTTCATATGTAATACATATGAAAGCTTAACTAGATCTGCTACTGTCCCATGCAGATATGAAAGCTTTCATATTCACAGTCACTTCCTGTCACATGTCATGGGTCATATGAATAATCCGAACAAGGAAAAAAATCATTAAAATTGGTCACAATCTAGTAAAGTTAATGTGATTTTTCACTCGTAAAGAATTTTGTCAGCACGAAAAACATCAAAGGCAAAAATCGAATTTTTGAAATATTCAAATACCGTATCCCGACTATCTTGAAATGTATTAATGTCAGACATAGGAGACGCATTGAACATACTATGCTCTATTGTGTTTGTTTACAAGTCGGTAAATGTCGATTTTTCAATATGTTTCATATTCACTTCAAAATGGTGACTACCAGTTGACCTAAATCAAAATTCTACTTCGAACTTCATCAAGACATTGACCTAGTGAATGCCTATACCAAGTTTGAACATTGTACCCCTATTAGAAGAAGAGTTATTGTGTTCCAGAGTCATCAAGATATTGGCCTAATAAACACCCACACCAAGTCCAGCTGAATTAGAAAGAGAGTTATTGTGTCCCAAACTAGATTATTTCGGGACTAACATATAGTTCGATTTTATTTCAATATTTCGCTTGCGCGTAGAGGTCTTTGGCAGTGGAAGGAAACCGGAGGAAATGAAGAAAACCCACCAAGATGGACAGGCGACCTTACTCCTTGTCAGGTAGGACCGGAGATTCGAAAACACGCTAGCTGACTGGATGACAGGCTTTATGATACAGCGCGCGCGTACTAACCATTCAGCCACCAAACTCCCCTTTGACATCAGACACGTGCAATATGTCATATAAGAAGAATAACAAGTCGCTCACATACAAAATGGTAAATTAATGAGCTTAGGTCAAAAGGTTGAGCTACTATTTTAGAGTATTTAATTGTTTTTTAAAGAGACACGTTAAGGGTTGTTCATAGTTAAATGAAAGTTTAATTTTAAATAAGACGAACGTCTACCAATAAAATGAGGATTTAATAATATTAAAATAAAGTTTCAAATTAAGAATAATTAATTATTGGTCTAATGCAATGAAATGCTTTGATTTGACGGATGAAATGTACGATGGGTGTCCACACTATGTGGCGAAGGCGTTGACCTGCTAGCCAGGAGGTCGGGTGTTCGATCCCTGCATTGGCCGAGAAAGTTCATCTCGATTTTCTGGCGTGTCCTCCCACCGGCGTGTACACATTGGAGTGCACGTAAAAGATTCCTTAGCAGTTGGAATTCGATAATGTTGAATAAGCTCTATACGATGACTAAATGTGCAGATTGTAGCCACCCACACTGCATGTTTTGCTTAACAATGAAAGGGTGCCGTTTTCAATTTTCGATTCTTTTATTCTTCTACTCCTGATATTTTGGACTGTTGATCGATGGTTTCATATAAAAGACTACCGATAAGACTCTTTGTACAAGAAGTTCCCCAAAAATATTATGTTCACTTTAAGAGAAAAGGACCTTTAAATATGCTCTAAATCGTAAAAATACCACTTTTTGGATTTTCGATCTCTTTTTTCTGCTATCCCTGATATTTAAAAAAAAATGATACAATGATTTCACACAACAGGCTAGCTATTAGACTCTCGATTGACAAGAGTTTCATCACCCTCCCTTCATTATAACCGAAGTTATTGTGCCCTAAAGAATCAACAAATCAGCATGCTTATCTCTGCTTACCCCAGGCAGAAAATGCTCATCTTTACACTCAATCATGACATTGACCTAGTGAACGTCTAACCCAAGTTTAAACATTCTAGTTTAATTAGAAGGAGAGTTATTGTGTTCCAAAAACTCGGCCCTTCAAATTGCTTCTATTTTTCATTTTCAATTCAAAATGGTGACTCCCAGTTGACCTAAATGAAAATTCTACTCCCGACGTTTTTTAGGCCTTCCTCCAAGGATTCAGAAAATATAATTCCCGTGTCTGTAAGTAAAAAAGCAAAATGGCGTTTGAGGTTTTTACATTTCAAGATGGTGGCACTTCCGGGTTGAGCTACAAACTCCATTTTTTCTGTACGAATCAGTGGTCTCGGAACTAGTAACCCAAAAAAAAAATCAAGATGATTTGACCTATATTTCGTCGATTTTTTTGAAAATTTCGATCCTCAATTTCTCCAAGGGGAGATAATTTAGAAAATTTCTGAAGTCATCTTTCAAGTCGCATCATTAAGGTTTACTTACATATTAAATTTCATGAAAATTGTACAACTACTAAAGAAGTTGTCGAGTTGGTCTAAACTTCCGGTTCGATATCACAGCGACGAATTTTCGAAATTCGAAAATCCGAAATTGCAGATTTGAAGTAAATGTCTCAAGGTACTCATAGAAAAAAGAATTAATTAAATAGGTCAACTAGTCACAAAGTTACAGCATTGTAGGTCAAATGCAGTCGTTCGTAAAATTCGGTGAATTCGGATTCGTAAAACGTTTTGAAAATATATTTAATCAAGGTTCGCACCCCATTTATGGGGGGGTAGGTCAAAGTTTCAGAAAGATCCCATGGTTAGATTCTGAGAAATCCGATTTGCAGAAATGACACAAAAAAAAAAAAATAATAATAACTAGACCTGCAAGCAGCACTGAACCGGCTTTCAGGGATCATACAGGAAGTTTCTTATACCATAGCCGATCCATTGAGCTACCAAACTATACTTTAGTTGTTTTGCTTCAGTAACACCCTCTATCATATGTAAAAGTAATATTTGCTGGCGAAAAGACCGGTCAACATTGTAAATTATGGCAAAATTACGTCACTTCCGGTACCGAAAGATATTTTTATAGGTGAAAAATAAGTCGAAAATTCGCAACACACAAAATACAAACTTTGTTTTATACATATTGGGCAATAAATAATTACCCTATAACCCATAAACTGAAATTAAGAAGGTAAAAAACTTTAAAGTGACCCTGGGAAAATTGGCTATTATTCGACAAGGGAACATGCTAGAAGGCTTTTTTTGATAGCAATATGATGGTATTGATTCAATCTTACTACCCATTAGAGTCAGACGTTATCAAGTTAAACGAATAATAAATATAAATCCCTTCAAAAAAATGTTTGTTTTGAAGGCTAAAAATACGTTTTTTGCAAAAATTACATTACTTCCGGTGATATTGAAAATGTTAACTTAGTTCATAGAAGCCATAAATGGCATAAGGCATCAAATGGTAAAAAAATTATAAAAATCGAATAATAATTGAGACTTTTATAGACCAAAAACCTTGAAAAGTGACTTATAGATGATCGCCTATTTCTCTGTAACCATACAAGTTAGAAACCATTTTGTGGTATCTGTATGGTCGTATGGCTTCATTCTATTCGTTGATGGGAATCAAATATCATAATTTTAAAAATATTATAAGGCAGACTCATTTGAATAAAATATTTGTTTTTTGGGTTAAAAATACAGTTTTTGCCCAAATGACGTCATTTCCGGTCACAGTGAAAATTTAAAATTGACTTGACCTAGTCCAAATTGGCATTAGGCATCAAATGGAAAAAAATATTGCAAATCGAATGATAATTCACTCTTTTATAGGCAAAATAACGTGAAAAGTGATGCATGTAAAATTGCATATTTCTCGGCAACTGCTCATATTACAAACAAATTTTCGCATACATTCTCTTCGTCTGGATTATTGCTACGAGTTTATGAAAATTACAAATAAATAACTGAATTTTACACTTTATTTTACATTTTATTCGAAATTGCCCGAAAATGAAATTGAAATTAAAAAATCTGAGCTAAGGATTTTGTGCATCTTTGCAGTGTGAATCCTTTTAGTTATATCAGTTTTGAAAAAAAAAAATATTTGCTTTCAAAAAGTGGTACCGAACTGTCAAAATTGTAGTTTTTGTTAATATTACGTCACTTTCGTTGCCGACAGAAAAATTTTACCGTAACAAAAAAAATTACAATTGGGACCACGGAGCATATGAACTTTGTTTTATACAAATCGAACAATAAATAATTTTTCTGGCGGCTAACGCAAATTACCCTGACAATTTTTTTTCTCATTTCTGCTCAAGTACGATGATATTTTAACCCTGTGTAAAATACCATCAAAATATATTCATAAATAAAAAAGGTATTCGTAAATAAATTATTTTTTTTCAAAATATCGGACATTTGTTCGACTACTTCCGGTTTTACGATCATTGTCGCTATAGCTTTACGAAGTTCTTTCGATACTTAACATTCTGTACCAGAAGTGTCAGAAGCATCCATTGAGTAGTTTTGGAAAAAAAGATAAATTAAAGAGCGTTTACAAAAATTTAATGATTTTTCAATTTTTTTCAAAGTTTGATGCCATTTTTGGACCACCTATATTATTTCAATGCTTTTCATTTTGGATTCACTATATAGACAACCGATAGGACTTTGAGTAAGAAAAGTTTAAGAAAAATCTGCGGCGTCGTTTTCGATAAAAGGGCGTCTCAGAATGTTAAAAAATCGGAAAATACTTGATTTTTGGCATACAATACTTTATTTCCCTACCATCGAAATCGTATTATTTAGATACCATATGATGGTCCATTAATAGGGCTTTCCAACGACCCTTTAGTTCTTTTGGTCCGCTATTACCTAAGGGAGAAATCAAGTTTTTCGCAAGTGCGACAATGTTTTTAACCTTTTTTTTTTCATTTTTTGAATACTTCCGGTATGATCAGATAAAATGCCCCTGAGAAATCCTATGTTGAAAAGTGCCAAAAATGCAAAAAATTTAAAATATCGAAAATTAAATTTCAATAACTACATACATATTATACATCGTTAGAATCGTAATTAGGTCAGCTATCTGAATATACAATCTTTTTTTGAAAATCTCTCAAAATAAAAAAATAGTAGAGCATTTTCCAAAATTTCACGATTTTTCGATTTTCAGTCCGTTATTTCACCTATTCCAGACATTTCAAAGTCTTATTGGGTGGCATAATTCACAAGACTATCGAATGGACTCTCGATAGAGAAAGTTAAAAAAAAGTTGCGGTTAAGTTTTCGAGATACAGGCGTCCAAAAACGCTCCAAATCAGAAAATACTTGATTTTCAGCGTGCCATATTTTGCTTCCTGCTCATCGTATCCGTATGAATTGGGTATCATACGATAGTACAATCCTAGTGCAGTCCAATGGTACCCTAATTTCTTTAATCCGTTGATATCGGGCGGAGAAATCGCGTTTTTCCCCAAAATATCCATTTTTTGGATTTTTTTCAAAATATTGAACATTATTTCGACCACTTCCGGTTTAAAGATCCGTGTCGAAATTGCTTTATCAGTTGGTATTGGACTATAACTTCATGTTCCAGAAGTTTCAGAAACGTCAATTCTACCATAAAACGAAACCCGAGCTCGCAAAATGGGAAGAAAATTCGATAAAAATCGAAAAATAAAGGGCGATAACTCTGAATGAAACTTATATTACTGGAATCGGATGGACTTCAGGTATCCAAAAATGTAGGTCAAATTTGAAAATTTTGAAAAATGACAAAGATTGTCTCGTAAACAACATGTTTTCAATTTTCGAACGATAAAAGTCATAGACGAATGTTCGAAATTGAAAAATGTGAGATAGCCATTGTCTCAGAAAAGATTCAGGGATTCCAAAAATGTAATTTGTTTGAAAATGGATAAAGAATTGACGAAACTATGGCCGATTTTCAATTTTTAGACAACGTGCAAAGTTCGGTCACTTCCGGTATGCGCAGAAATTTCAAAAATATTTTATCAAGTAGCCACCACGTGGTTTCCAAATAGAAAATCTAATTTCAGATCGATATCTGTTTTCGATCATGGAGATCTAGGCCCCCGCGGTAAATAATAATAATAATAATAACTAGACCTGCAAGCAGCACTGAACCGGCTTTCAGGAATCATACAGGAAGTTTATTATACCATAGCCGATCCATTGAGCTACCAAACTTTAATTGTTTTACTTCAGTGACACCGTCTATCATATGTAAAAGTAATATTTGCTGGCGAAAAGACCGGTCAAAATTGTAAATTATGGCAAAATTACGTCACTTCCGGAGTTGAAAGAATTTTTTATAGGTGAAAAGTAAGTCGACAATTCGCAACATACAAAATACAAACTTTGTTTTATACATATCGGGCAATAAATAATTAACCTATAACCAATAAACTGAAATTAAGAAGGTAAAAAACTTAAAAGTGACCCTGGGACAATTGGCTATTTTTCGACAAGGGAACATGCTAGAAGCCTTTTCTTGATATCAATATGATGGTATTGATTCAATCTTACTGCCCATTAGAGCCAGACATTATAAAGTTAAACGAATAATAAACATAAATCACTTCAAAAAAAATGTTTGTTTTGAAGGCCAAAAATACGTTTTTTGAAAAAATTACATTACTTCCGGTGACATTGAAAGTGTTAATTTAGTTCATAGAAGTCATAAATGGCATAAGGCATCAAATAGTAAAAAAAAATATAAAAATCGAATAATAATTGACACGTTTATAGACCAAAAACCTTGAAAAGTGACTTATCGAAGATCGCCTATTTCTCTGTAACCGTATAAGTTAGAAACCATTTTGTGGTATCTGTATGGTCGTATGGCTTCATTCTATTCGTTGATGGGAATCAAATATCATAATTTTAAAATTATTATAAGGCAGACTCATTTGAAAAAAATATTTGTTTTTTAGGTTTAAAATACAGGTTTTGCCCAAATGACGTCATTTCCGGTCACAGTGAAATTGTAAAATTGGCTTGACCTAGTCCAAATTGACATTAAGCATCAAATGGAAAAAAATATTGCAAATCGAATAATAATTCACTCTTTTATAGGCAAAATAACGTGAAAAGTGATGCATGCAAAATTGCATATTCCTCGGCAACTGCTCATATTACAAACTAATTTTTGCATACAATCTCTTCTTCTGGATTATTGCTACGAGTTTATTAAAATTACAAATAAATATTTCAAAATATGAAGACGCTGAATGAATTGTAAACAACTGAATTTTACACTTTATTTTACATTTTATTCGAAATTGCCCGAAAATGAAATTGAAATTAAAAAATCTGAGCTAAGGATATTGTGCACCTTTGCAGGGTGCATAATTTTAGTTATATCAGTTTTGAAAAAAAATAATATTTGCTTTCAAAAAGTAGTACCGAACTGTCAAAATTATAGTTTTTGTTAATATTACGCCACTTCCGTTGCCGACAGAAAAATTTCACCATAACAAAAAAAATTACAATTGTGACCACGGAGCATATGAACTTTGTTTTATACAAATCGAACAATAAATAATTTTTCTGGGTACGAAAAACTAAATTAGCCGTTGGCGGCTAACGCAAATAACCGAGACAATTTTCTTTCCGATTTCTGCTCAAGTAGGATGATATTTTAACCCTGTGTAAAATACCATCAAAAAATATTCATAAATAAAAAAGGTTTTCGTAAAAAAAATATTTTTTTTCAAAATATCGGACATTTTTTCGACTACTTCCGGTTTTACGATCGTTGTTGTGATAGCTTTACGAAGTTCTTTGGATAATTAACTTTCTGTACCAGAAGTGTCAGAAACATCCATTGAGTAGTTTTGGAAAAAAAGATAAATTAAAGAGCGTTTACAAAAATTTAACGATTTTTCAATTTTTTTCAAAGTTTGATGTCATTTTTGGACCACCTATATTATTTCAATGCTTTTCATTTTGGATTCACTATATAGACAACCGATAGGACTATGAGTAAGAAAAGTTCCAGAAAAATCGTAGGCGTCGTTTTCGAGAAAAGGGCGTCTCAGAATGTTAAAAAATCGGAAAATACTAGATTTTTGGCATACAATAATTTATTTCCTTATCATTGAAATCACATTATTTAGATACCATATGATGGTCCATTAATAGGGCTATCCAGCGACACTTTAGTTCTTTTGGTCCTAAGGGAGAAATCATGTTTTTCGCAAGTGCGACAATGATTTTTCTTTTTTTTTTTTCATTTTTTGAATACTTCCGGTATGGTTATTATTGTCGGAATAGTTTTAATAGCCAGTTTGGGCACTAAAATGGCCACAGGGCTCTGTAATGATATATTAATTTTTCTGATCAGATAAAATGCCCCTGAGATATCCTATGTTCAAAAGTGCCAAAAATGCAAAAAAAATAAAATATCGAAAATTAAATTACAATAACTACATACATATTATACATCGTTAGAATCGTAATTAGGTCAGCTATCTGAATATACAACCTTTTTTTGAAAATCTCTTAAAATAAAAATATAGTAGAGCATTTTCCAAAATTTCACGATTTTTCGACTTTTTTTGATTTTCAGTCCCTTTTTTATCGTATTCCAGACATTTCAAAGTCTTATTGGATGGCATAATTCACAGGACTATCGAATTGACTCTCGATAGAGAAAGTTAAAAAAAAAGTTGCGGTTAAGTTTTCGAGATACAGGCGTCCAAAAACGCTCCAAATCAGAAAATACATGATTTTCAGCATGCCATATTTTGCTTCTTGCTCATCGTATCCGTTTGATTTGGGTATCATACGATAGTCCATTCCTCTGGGCATCCAACGGTACCTTAATTAGTTTCATCTGTTGATTTCGGATGGAGAAATCACGTTTTCCACCAAAACATCCATTTTTTGCATTTTTTTCAAAATATTGCACACTATTTCGACCACTTCCGGTTTAAGGATCCTTGTCGAAATTGCTTTATCAGTTGGTATTGGACTACAACTTCATGTTCCATAACTTTCAGAAACATCAATTCGACCGTAAAACGAAACCACAGCTCACAAAATGGGAAGAAAATTCGAAAAAAATCGAAAAATAAAGGGCGATAACTCTGAATGATACTTATATTTCTAGAATCGGGTGGACTTCAGGTATCCAAAAATGTAGGTCAAATTTGAAAATTTTGAAAAATAACAAAAATTGTCTCGTAAACAACATGTTTTCAATTTTCGAACGATAAAAGTCATAGACGAATGTTCGAAATTGAAAAATGTGAGATAGCTATTGTTTCAGAAAAGATTCAGGGATTCCAAAAATGTGATTTGTTTAAAAATGGGAAAAGAATTGATGAAACTATAGCCAATTTTCAATTTTGTGACAACGTACAAAGTTCGGTCACTTCCGGTCTGCGCAGAAGTTTGAAAATTGCTTTATTGAGTAGCCACCACCTGGTTTCCCAATAGTAAGATGAACCGCAAATCGGTATCTCTTTTTGATCATAGAGAAATAGGCTCCCGCGGTAAATAATAATAATAATAAAAAAAAAATAATAATAATTTTAGTAATCACAATAGGCTTTCAGACGAAAGTCTGAAAGCCTAACTAGACCTGCAAGCAGCACTGAACCGGCTTTCAGGAATCATACAGGAATTTATTATACCATAGCCGACCCATTGAGTTACCAAACTATACTTTAGTTGTTTTGCTTCAGTGACACCCTCTATCATATGTTAAAGTAATATTTGCTGGCGAAAAGACCGGTCAAAATTGTAAATTATGGCAAAATTACGTCACTTCCGGTGCTGAAAGAAATTTTTATAGGTGAAGAATAAGTCGAAAATTCGCAACATACAAAATACAAACTTTGTTTTATACATATCGGGCAATAAATAATTAACCTATAACCCATAAGCTAAAATTAAGAAGGTAAAAAACTTAAAAGTGACCCTGGGAAAATTGGTTATTATTCGACAAGGGAACATGCTAGAAGCCTTTTCTTGATATCGATATGATGGTATTGATCCAATCTCACTGCCCATTAGAGTCAGACGCTATAAAGTTAAACGAATAATAAATATAAATCCCTTCAAAAAAATGTTTGTTTTGAAGGCTAAAAATACGTTTTTGCAAAAATTACATTACTTCCGGTGATATTGAAAATGTTAACTTGGTTCATAGAAGTCATAAATTGCATAAGGCAACAAATGGTAAAAAAATTATAAAAATCGAATAATAATTGAGACTTTTATAGACCAAAAAACTTGAAAAGTGACTTATAGAAGATCGCCTATTTCTCTGTAACCGTACAAGTTAGAAACCATTTTGTGGTATCTGTATGGTCGTATGGCTTCATTCTATTCGTTGATGGGAATCAAATATCATAATTTTAAAAATATTATAAGGCAGACTCATTTGAATAAAATATTAGTTTTTTAGGTTAAAAATACAGTTTTTGCCCAAATGACGTCATTTCCGGTCACAGTGAAAATGTAAAATTGGCTTGACCAAGTCCAAATTGGCATTTGGAATCCAATGGAAAAAAAATATTGCAAATCGAATAATAATTCACTCTTTTATAGGCAAAATAACGTGAAAAGTGATGCATGCAAAATTGCACATTTCTCGGCAACTGCTCATATTACAAACTAATTTTCGCACACATTCTCTTCGTCTGGATTATTGCTACGAGTTTATGAAAATTACAAATAAATATTTCAAAATATGAAGACGCTGAATGAATTGTAAATAACTGAATTTTACACTTTATTTTACATTTCATTCGAAATTGCCCGAAAATGAAATTGAAATTAAAAAATATGAGCTAAGGATTTTGTGCACCTTTGCAGGGTAGTTCCTTTTAGTTATATCAGTTTTGAAAACAAATAATATTTGCTTTCAAAAAGTGGTACCGAACTGTCAAAATTGTAGTTTTTGTTAATATTACGTCACTTCCGTTGCCAACAGAAAAATTTCACCGGAACCAAAAAAATTACAATTGGGACCACGGAGCATATGAACTTTGTTTTATACAAATCGAACAATAAATAATTTTTTCTGGATACGAAAAATTAAATTAGCCGATAGCGGCTAACACAAATTACCGAGACAATTTTTTTTCTCATTTCTGCTCAAGTACGATGATATTTTAACCCTGTGTAAAATATCATCAAAAAATATTCATAAATAAAAAAGGTTTTCGTAAAAAAAATAATTTTTTTCAAAATATCGGACATTTTTTCGACTACTTCCGGCTTTACGATCGTTGTTGTGATAGCTTTACGAAGTTCTTTGGATACTCAACTTTCTGTACCAGAAGTGTCAGAAACATCCATTGAGTAGTTTTGGAAAAAAAGATAAATTAAAGAGCGTTTCCATAAATTTAACGATTTTTCATTTTTTTCCAAAGTTTGAGGCCATTTTTGGACCATTTATTTTATTTCAATGCTTTTCATTTTGGAGTCACTATATAGACAACCGATAGGACTTTGAGTCAGAAAAGTTTAAGAAAAATCTGCGGCGTCGTTTTCGAGAAAAGGGCGTCTCAGAATGTTAAAAAATCGGAAAATACTAGATTTTTGGCATACAATAATTTATTTCCTTACCATTGAAATCACATTATTTAGATACCATATGATGGTCCATTAATAGGGCTATCCAACGACACTTTAGTTCTTTTGGTACGCTATTACCTAAGGGAGAAATCAAGTTTTTCGCAAGTGCGACAATGTTTTTACTCTTTTTTTTCATTTTTTGAATACTTTCGGTATGGTTATTATTGTCGGAATAGTTTTAATAGCCGGTTTGGGCACTAAAATGGCCAGAGGGCTCTGTAATGATATATTACATTTTCTAATCAGATAAAATGCCCCTGAGAAATCCTATGTTCAAAAGTGCCAAAAATGCAAAAAATTTAAAATATCGAAATTAAATTTCAATAACTACATACATATTATACACCGTTAGAATCGTAATTAGGTCAGCTATCTGAATATACAACCTTTTTTTGAAAATCTCTTAAAATAAAAATATAGTAGAGCATTTTCCAAAATTTCACGATTTTTCGACTTTTTTTGATTTTCAGTCCCTTTTTTATCGTATTCCAGACATTTCAAAGTCTTATTGGATGGCATAATTCAGAAGACTATCGAATGGACTCTCGATAGAGAAAGTTAAAAAAAAAGTTGCGGTTAAGTTTTCGAGATACAGGCGTCCAAAAACGCTCCAAATCAGAAAATAAGTGATTTTTCAGCGTGCCATATTTTGCTTCCTGCTCATCGTATCCGTGTGATTTGGGTATAATACGATAGCCCATTCCTCCTGGCATCCAACGGTACCTTAATTTGTTTTATCTGTTGATTTCGGACGGAGAAATCGCGTTTTCCACCAAACCATCCATTTTTTGCATTTTTTTCAAAATATTGCACACTATTTCGACCACTTCCGGTTTAAGGATCCTTGTCGAAATTGCTTTATCAGTTGGTATTGGACTATAACTTCATGTTCCATAACTTTCAGAAACATCAATTCGACCGTAAAACGAAACCACAGCTCACAAAATGGGAAAAAAATTCGAAAAAAATCGAAAAATAAAGGGCGATAACTCTGAATGAAACTTATATTTCTAGAATCGGATGGACTTCAGGTATCCAAAAATGTAGGTCAAATTTGAAAATTTTGAAAAATAACAAAAATTGTCTCGTAAACAACATGTTTTCAATTTTCGAACGATAAAAGTCATAGACGAATGTTCGAAATTGAAAAATGTGTGATAGCCATTGTCTCAAAAAAGATTCAGGGATTCCAAAAATATGATTTGTTTGAAAATGGGAAAAGAATTGATGAAACTATAGCCAATTTTCAATTTTTTGACAACGTACAAAGTTCGGTCACTTCCGGCCTGCGCAGAAGTTTGAAAATTGCTTTATTGAGTAGCCACCACCTGGTTTCACGATAGTAAGATGAACCGCAAATCGGTATCTCTTTTCGATCATAGAGAAATAGGCTCCCGCGGTAAATAATAATAATAATAATAAAAAAAATAATAATAATTTTAGTAATCACAATAGGCTTTCAGACGAAAGTCTGAAAGCCTAATAATAATAACTTTAACAGAAACAATAAGCTTTCATATGTAATATGAAAGCTTAATAATAATAACTTTAACAGAAACAATAAGCTTTCATATGTAATATGAAAGCTTAACTAGATCTGCTACTGTCCCATGCAGATATGAAAGCTTTCATATTCACAGTCACTTCCTGTCACATTTCATGGGTCATATGAATAATCCGAACAAGGAAAAAAAACATTAAAATCGGTCACAATGTAGTAAAGTTAATGTGATTTTTCACTCGTAAAGAATTTTGTCAGCACGAAAAACATCAAAGGCAAAAATCGAATTTTTGAAATATTCAAATACCGTACCCCGACTATGCTGAAATGTATTAATGTCAGACATAGGAGACGCATTGAACATACTGTGCTCTATTGTGTTAGTTAACAAGTCCGTAAATGTCGATTTTTCACTATGTTTCATATTCACTTCAAAATGGTGACTACCAGTTGACCTAAATCAAAATTCTACTTCGAACTTCATCAAGACATTGACCTAGTGAATGCCTATACCAAGTTTGAACATTGTACCCCTATTAGAAGAAGAGTTATTGTGTTCCAGAGTCATCAAGATATTGGCCTAATAAACACCCACACCAAGTCCAGCTGAATTAGAAAGAGAGTTATTGTGTCCCAAACTAGATCATTTCGGGACTAACATATAGTTCGATTTTATTTCAATATTTCGCTTGCGCGTAGAGGTCTTTGGCAGTGGAAAGAAACCGGAGGAAATGAAGAAAACCCACCAAGATGGACAGGAGACCTTACTCCTTGTCAGGTAGGACCGGAGATTCGAAAACACGCTAGCTGACTCGATGACAGGCTTTATGATACAGCGCGCGCGTACTAACCATTCAGCCACCAAACTCCCCTTTGACATCAGACACGTGCAATATGTCATATAAGAAGAATAACAAGTCGCTCACATACAAAATGGTAAATTAATGAGCTTAGGTCAAAAGGTTGAGCTACTATTTTAGAGTATTTAATTGTTTTGTAAAGAGACACGTTAAGGGTTGTTCATAGTTAAATGAAAGTTTAATTTTAAATAAGACGAACGTCTACCAATAAAATGAGGATTTAATAATATTAAAATAAAGTTTCAAATTAAGAATAATTAATTATTGGTCTAATGCAATGAAATGCTTTGATTTGACGGATGAAATGTACGATGGGTGTCCACACTATGTGGCGAAGGCGTTGACCTGCTAGCCAGGAGGTCGGGTGTTCGATCCCTGCATTGGCCGAGAAAGTTCATCTCGATTTTCTGGCGTGTCCTCCCACCGGCGTGTACACATTGGAGTGCACGTAAAAGATTCCTTAGCAGTTGGAATTCGATAATGTTGAATAAGCTCTATACGATGACTAAATGTGCAGATTGTAGCCACCCACACTGCATGTTTTGCTTAACAATGAAAGGGTGCCGTTTTCAATTTTCGATTCTTTTATTCTTCTACTCCTGATATTTTGGACTGTTGATCGATGGTTTCATATAAAAGACTACCGATAAGACTCTTTGTACAAGAAGTTCCCCAAAAATATTATGTTCACTTTAAGAGAAAAGGACATTTAAATATGCTCTAAATCGTAAAAATACCACTTTTTGGATTTTCGATCTCTTTTTTCTGCTATCCCTGATATTTAAAAAAAAATGATACAATGATTTCACACAACAGGCTAGCTATTAGACTCTCGATTGACAAGAGTTTCACCACCCTCCCTTCATTATAACCGAAGTTATTGTGCCCTAAAGAATCAACAAATCAGCATGCTTATCTCTGCTTACCCCGGACAGAAAATGCTCATCTTTACACTCAATCATGACATTGACCTAGTGAACGTCTACCCTAAGTTTAAACATTCTAGCTTAATTAGAAGGAGAGTTATTGTGTTCCAAAAACTCGGCCCTTCAAATTGCTTCTATTTTTCATTTTCAATTCAAAATGGTGACTCCCAGTTGACCTAAATGAAAATTCTACTCCCGACGTTTTTTAGGCCTTACTCCAAGGATTCAGAAAATATAATTCCCGTGTCTGTAAGTAAAATAGCAAAATGGCGTTTGAGGTTTTTACATTTCAAGATGGTGGCACTTCCGGGTTGAGCTACAAACTCCATTTTTTGTGTACGAATCAGTGGTCTCGGAACTAGTAACCAAAAAAAAATTCAAGATGATTTGACCTATATTTCGTCGATTTTTTTGAAAATTTCGATCCTCAATTTTTCCAAGGGGAGATAATTTAGAAAATTTCTGAAGTCATCTTTCAAGTCGCATCATTAAGGTTTACTTACATATTGAATTTCATGAAAATCGTACAACTACTAAAGAAGTTGTCGAGTTGGTCTAAACTTCCGGTTCGATATCACAGCGACGAATTTTCGAAATTCGAAAATCCGAAATTGCAGATTTGAAGTAAATGTCTCAAGGTACTCATAGAAAAAAGAATTAATTAAATAGGTCAACTAGTCACAAAGTTACAGCATTGTAGGTCAAATGCATTCGTTCGTAAAATTCGGTGATTTCGGATTCGTAAAACGTTTTGAAAATATATTTAATCAAGGTTCGCACCCCATTTATGGGGGGGGGGGTAGGTCAAAGTTTCAGAAAGATCCTATGGTTAGATTCTGAGAAATCCGATTTGCAGAAAATACACAAAAAAAAAAATAATAATAACTAGATCTGCTACTGTCCCATGCAGATATGAAAGCTTTCATATTCACAGTCACTTCCTGTCACATGTCATGGGTCATATGAATAATCCGAACAAGGAAAAAACCCCATTAAAATCGGTCACAATCTAGTAAAGTTAATGTGATTGTTCACTGGTAAAGAATTTTGTCAGCACGAAAAACATCAAAGGGAAAAATCGAATTTTTGAAATATTCAAATACCGTATCCCGACTATGATGAAATGTATTAATGCCAGACATAGGAGACGCACTGAACATACTATGCTCTATTGTGTTTGTTTACAAATCCGTAAATGTCGATTTTTCACTATGTTTCATATTCACTTCAAAATGGTGACTACCAGTTGACCTAAATCAAAATTCTACTTCGAACTTCATCAAGACATTCACCTAGTGAATGCCTATACCAAGTTTGAACATTGTACCCCAATTAGAAGAAGAGTTATTCTGTTCCAGACTCATCAAGATATTGGCCTAATAAACACCCACACCAAGTCTAGCTGAATTAGAAAGAGAGTTATTGTGTCCCAAACTAGATCATTTCGGGACTAACATATAGTTCGATTTTATTTCAATATTTCGCTTGCGCGTAGAGGCAGTGGAAGGAAACCGGAGGAAATGAAGAAAACCCACCAAGATGGACAGGCAACCTTACTCCTTGTCAGGTACGACCGGAGATTCGAAAACAAGCTAGCTGACTCGATGACAGGCTTTATGATACAGCGCGCGCGTACTAACCATTCAGCCACCAAACTCCCCTTTGAAATCAGACACGTGCAATATGTCATATAAGAGGAATAACAAGTCGCTCATATACAAAATGGTAAATTAATGAGCTTAGGTCAAAAGGTTGAGCTACTATTTTAGAGTATTTAATTGTTTTGTTAAGAGACACGTTAAGGGTTGTTCATAGTTAAATGAAAGTTTAATTTTAAATAAGACGAACGTCTACCAATAAAATGAGGATTTAATAATATTAAAATAAAGTTTCAAATTAAGAATAATTAATTATTGGTCTAATGCAATGAAATGCTTTGATTTGACGGATGAAATGTACGATGGGTGTCCACACTATGTGGCGAAGGCGTTGACCTGCTAGCCAGGAGGTCGGGTGTTCGATCCCTGCATTGGCCGAGAATCTTCATCTCGATTTTCTGGCGTGTCCTCCCACCGGCGTGTACACATTGGAGTGCACGTAAAAGATTCCTTAGCAGTTGGAATTCGATAATGTTGAATAAGCTCTATACGATGACTAAATGTGCAGATTGTAGCCACCCACACTGCATGTTTTGCTTAACAATGAAAGGGTGCCGTTTTCAATTTTCGATTCTTTTATTCTTCTACTCCTGATATTTTGGACTGTTGATCGATGGTTTCATAAAAAAGACTACCGATAAGACTCTTTGTACAAGAAGTTCCCCAAAAATATTATGTTCACTTTAAGAGAAAAGGTCCTTTAAATATGCTCTAAATCGTAAAAATACCACTTTTTGGATTTTCGATCTCTTTTTTCTGCTATCCCTGATATTTAAAAAAAAATGATACAATGATTTCACACAACAGGCTAGCTATTAGACTCTCGATTGACAAGAGTTTCACCACCCTCCCTTCATTATAACCGAAGTTATTGTGCCCTAAAGAATCAACAAATCAGCATGCTTATCTCTGCTTACCCCGGGCAGAAAATGCTCATCTTTACACTCAATCATGACATTGACCTAGTGAACGTCTACCCTAAGTTTAAACATTCTAGCTTAATTAGAAGGAGAGTTATTGTGTTCCAAAAACTCGGCCCTTCAAATTGCTTCTATTTTTCATTTTCAATTCAAAATGGTGACTCCCAGTTGACCTAAATGAAAATTCTACTCCCGACGTTTTTTAGGCCTTCCTCCAAGGATTCAGAAAATATAATTCCCGTGTCTGTAAGTAAAAAAGCAAAAAGGCGTTTGAGGTTTTTACATTTCAAGATGGTGGCACTTCCGGGTTGAGCTACAAACTCCATTTTTTGTGTACGAATCAGTAGTCTCGGAACTAGTAACCAAAAAAAAATTCAACATGATTTGACCTATATTTCGTCGATTTTTTTGAAAATTTCGATCCTCAATTTCTCCAAGGGGAGATAATTTAGAAAGTTTCTGAAGTCATCTTTCAAGTCGCATCATTAAGGTTTACTTACATATTAAATTTCATGAAAATCGTACAACTACTAAAGAAGTTGTCGAAATGGTCTAAACTTCCGGTTCGATATCACAGCGACGAATTTTCGAAATTCGAAAATCCGAAATTGCAGATTTGAAGTAAATGTCTCAAGGTACTCATAGAAAAAAGAATTAATTAAATAGGTCAACTAGTCACAAAGTTACAGCATTGTAGGTCAAATGCATTCGTTCGTAAAATTCGGTGATTTCGGATTCGTAAAACGTTTTGAAAATATATTTAATCAAGGTTCGCACCCCATTTATGGGGGGGTAGGTCAAAGTTTCAGAAAGATCCTATGGTTAGATTCTGAGAAATCCGATTTGCAGAAAATACACAAAAAAAAAAAAAATAATAATAACTAGATCTGCTACTGTCCCATGCAGATATGAAAGCTTTCATATTCATCGCCACGTGTCATTGATTGTATCAAGTATCCTAAATAAAAGGATAAGAAGAAAAAATTATCAAAATTCGTCAAAAACTCGCAAAATTACAAGTCTAAATATAGTATGAAACATTGCACCCAGGCATAACAATAATCTGAAAACTAAAGGGAAATAACCGAAACTTGTATTACTGTAATGAGACGGATGAGAAAATGAAATGAAAATTGCCGGAAAAAAATTAAAAATGACAGGTTGGACAGGCGACTTTACTCCTTGTCACGTACAACCGAGCATTCGAAAACACGCGCGTGCTAACCATTCAGCGCTTCGACCTCTAGCTGGCCGGTCACCTCTGGCTTGCGGCTGTGGTTTCGAGCCCTGGTGTGAGCGTATGTGGCATGGAGATAGGGGCGCCTTCTCAACCTCGTGGGTTTCCTCCGGGCACTCCGGTTTCCTCCCACTGCTAAAGACCCCTACGCGCAAGCGAATTATTGAAATAAAATTAAACCATATGTTAGTCCCGAAATGACCTAGTTTGTGTTGAGTGGACGTTAAACCCATTTCTCTCTCTCTCTCTCGCTAACCATTCAGCCGCCCAACCCCCCTTTGAAATCAGACACGTACAAGCCACTCACAACAAAATGGTAAATTAATGAGTTTAGGGCAAAAAGGCGTCTACAGCACCCGGTGTTCCCCGGCGGTCACCCATCCTAGTACTAACCGGGCCCGACGTTGCTTAACTTGAGTGATCGGACGAGAACTGGTGTTTTCAACATGGTATGACCGTAGACGAGAGAAGGTGGACAGAACCCGTAGTTATACATACTTGAATTGACCCGCTTATTGATTTTTTTGGGGGGTTTTGTCGGTTTTAAAAAGCACACACCAGCACCCGCTGTTCCCAGGCGGTCACCCATCCAAGTACTGACCGGGCCCGACGTTGCTTAACTTCAGTGATCGGACGAGAATTGGTGTTTTCAACGTGGTGTGGCCGTAGACGAGAGAAGGTGGACAGAATCTGTAGTTATACTTACCTGAATTGACCCGCTTATTGATTTTTTTTTTTGTTTTTTGTCGGTTTTAAAAAGGCGCCTACAGCACCCGATGTTCCCAGGCGGTCACCCATCCAAGTACTGACCGGGCCCGACGTTGCTTAACTTCAGTGATCGGACGAGAACTGGTGTTTTCAACGTGGTATGGCCGTAGACGAGAGGGGGTGGACAGAACCCGTAGTTATACTTTCGGGATTGACCCGCTTAGTGATTTTTGGGGCGGTTTTTGTAGTTTTTAAAAAGGCGCCTATAGCACCCGGTGTTCCCAGGCGGCCACCCATCCAAGTACTAACCGGACCCGACGTTGCTTAACTTCAGTGATCGGATAAGAACTGGTGTTTTCAACGTGGTGTGGCCGTAGACGAGAGAAGGTGGGCAGAACCCGTAGTTATACTTACCTGAATTGACCCGCTTATTGATTTTTTTTTTGTGGGGGGGGGGGAGGTGTCGGTTTTAAAAAGGCGTCTACAGCACCAGGTGTTCCCAGGCGGTCACTCATCCAAGTACTGACCGGGCCCGACGTTGCTTAACTTCAGTGATCGGACATGAACTGGCGTTTTCAACGTCGTGTGGCCGTAGACGAGAGAACGTGGACAGAACCCGTAGTTATACTTACCTGAATTGACCCGCTTATTGATTTTTTTTTTTTTTGGGGGGGGCGGTTTTAAAAAGGCGTCTACAGCACCCGGTGTTCCCAGGCGGTCACCCATCCAAGTACTGACCGGGCCCGACGTTGCTTAACTTCAGTGATCGGACGAGAACTGGTGTTTTCAACGTGGTGTGGCCGTAGACGAGAGAAGGTGGACAGAACCCATACTTGTGCTTACTCAAATTCTTTTTGTGTCTTGTTCCCTGGGGAGACGGGCCGAGCGCAGAGCTGGAGTGGTGCAAAAGAGTGCGCGCTGTGGTCTCATTGGCGGAAAATTGATTTTTTCACGAAGAATCAGGGCAAAAAGGCGTCTACAGCACCCGGTGTTCCCAGGCGGTCACCCATCCAAGTACTAACCGGGCCCGACGTTGCTTAACTTCAGTGATCGGACGAGAACTGGTGTTTTCAACGTGGTATGGCCGTAGACGAGAGAAGCTGGACAGAACCCGTAGTTATACTTACCTGAATTGAGCCGCTTATTGATTTTTCGTTTTGTTTTTTGTTTTAGAGTATTTAATTGTTTTAAAGAGACACGTTAAGGGTTGTTCATAGTTAAATTAAAGTTTAATTTTAAATAAGACCAATAAAATTAGGATTTAATAATGCCAGACTAATATTAAATAAAGTTTTAAATTAAGAATAATTAATTATTGGTCTAATGCAATGAAATGCTTTGATTTGACGGATGAAATGTACGATGGGTGTTCACACTATGTGGCTAAGGCGTTGGCCTGCTAGCCACGAGGTCGGGTGTTCGATCCCTGCATTGGCCGAGAAAGTTCATCTCGATATTCTGGCGTGTCCCCCCATCCGCCGTGTACACATTGGAGTGCACGTAAAAGATCCCTTAGCAGTTGGAATTCTATATTGTTGAATAAGCTCTATACGATGACTAAATGTGCAGATTGTAGCCACCCACACTGCATGTTTTGCTTAACAATGAAAGGGTGCGGTTTTCAATTTTCGATCCTTTTATTCTACTACTCCTGATATTTTGGACTGTTGATCTATGGTTTCATATAAAAGACTACCGATAAGACTCTTTGTAGAAGAAGTTCCCCAAAAATATTACGTTGACTATAAGAGAAAAGGACCTTTAAAAATGCTCCAAATCGTAAAAATACGACTTTTTGAATTTTCGATCTCTTTTTTCTGCTACCCCTGATATTTAAAAAAATGATACAATGATTTCACACAACGGGCTAGCTATTAGACTCTCGATTGACAAGAGTTTCATCACCCTCCCTTCATTATAACCGAAGTTATTGTGCCCTAAAGGATCAACAAATCAGCATGCTTATCTCTGCTTACCTCGGGCAGAAAATGCTCATCTTTACACTCAATCATGACATTGACCTAGTGAACGTCTACCCTAAGTTTAAACATTCTAGCTTAATTAGAAGGAGAGTTATTGTGTTCCAAAAACTCGGCCCTTCAAATTGCTTCTATTTTTCATTTTCAATTCAAAATGGTGACTCCCAGTTGACATAAATGAAAATTCTACTCCCGACGTTTTTTAGGCCTTCCTCCAAGGATTCATCTTTCAAATCGCATCATTAAGGTTTACTTACATATTGAATTTCATGAAAATCGTACAACTACTAAAGAAGTTGTCGAGTTGGTCTAAACTTCCGGTTCGATATCACAGCGACGAATTTTCGAAATTCGAAAATCCGAAATTGCAGATTTGAAGTAAATGTCTCAAGGTACTCATAGAAAAAAGAATTAATTAAATAGGTCAACTAGTCACAAAGTTACAGCATTGTAGGTCAAATGCATTCGTTCGTAAAATTCGGTGATTTCGGATTCGTAAAACGTTTTGAAAATATATTTAATCAAGGTTCGCACCCCATTTATGGGGGTGGGGGGGTAGGTCAAAGTTTCAGAAAGATCCTATGGTTAGATTCTGAGAAATCCGATTTGCAGAAAATACACAAAAAAAAAAATAATAATAACTAGATCTGCTACTGTCCCATGCAGATATGAAAGCTTTCATATTCACAGTCACTTCCTGTCACATGTCATGGGTCATATGAATAATCCGAACAAGGAAAAAACCCCATTAAAATCGGTCACAATCTAGTAAAGTTAATGTGATTTTTCACTGGTAAAGAATTTTGTCAGCACGAAAAACATCAAAGGGAAAAATCGAATTTTTGAAATATTCAAATACCGTATCCCGACTATGATGAAATGTATTAATGCCAGACATAGGAGACGCATTGAACATACTATGCTCTATTGTGTTTGTTTACAAATCCGTAAATGTCGATTTTTCACTATGTTTCATATTCACTTCAAAATGGTGACTACCAGTTGACCTAAATCAAAATTCTACTTCGAACTTCATCAAGACATTCACCTAGTGAATGCCTATACCAAGTTTGAACATTGTACCCCAATTAGAAGAAGAGTTATTCTGTTCCAGACTCATCAAGATATTGGCCTAATAAACACCCACACCAAGTCTAGCTGAATTAGAAAGAGAGTTATTGTGTCCCAAACTAGATCATTTCGGGACTAACATATAGTTCGATTTTATTTCAATATTTCGCTTGCGCGTAGAGGTCTTTGGCAGTGGAAGGAAACCGGAGGAAATGAAGAAAACCCACCAAGATGGACAGGCAACCTTACTCCTTGTCAGGTACGACCGGAGATTCGAAAACAAGCTAGCTGACTCGATGACAGGCTTTATGATACAGCGCGCGCGTACTAACCATTCAGCCACCAAACTCCCCTTTGAAATCAGACACGTGCAATATGTCATATAAGAGGAATAACAAGTCGCTCATATACAAAATGGTAAATTAATGAGCTTAGGTCAAAAGGTTGAGCTACTATTTTAGAGTATTTAATTGTTTTGTTAAGAGACACGTTAAGGGTTGTTCATAGTTAAATGAAAGTTTAATTTTAAATAAGACGAACGTCTACCAATAAAATGAGGATTTAATAATATTAAAATAAAGTTTCAAATTAAGAATAATTAATTATTGGTCTAATGCAATGAAATGCTTTGATTTGACGGATGAAATGTACGATGGGTGTCCACACTATGTGGCGAAGGCGTTGACCTGCTAGCCAGGAGGTCGGGTGTTCGATCCCTGCATTGGCCGAGAATCTTCATCTCGATTTTCTGGCGTGTCCTCCCACCGGCGTGTACACATTGGAGTGCACGTAAAAGATTCCTTAGCAGTTGGAATTCGATAATGTTGAATAAGCTCTATACGATGACTAAATGTGCAGATTGTAGCCACCCACACTGCATGTTTTGCTTAACAATGAAAGGGTGCCGTTTTCAATTTTCGATTCTTTTATTCTTCTACTCCTGATATTTTGGACTGTTGATCGATGGTTTCATAAAAAAGACTACCGATAAGACTCTTTGTACAAGAAGTTCCCCAAAAATATTATGTTCACTTTAAGAGAAAAGGTCCTTTAAATATGCTCTAAATCGTAAAAATACCACTTTTTGGATTTTCGATCTCTTTTTTCTGCTATCCCTGATATTTAAAAAAAAATGATACAATGATTTCACACAACAGGCTAGCTATTAGACTCTCGATTGACAAGAGTTTCACCACCCTCCCTTCATTATAACCGAAGTTATTGTGCCCTAAAGAATCAACAAATCAGCATGCTTATCTCTGCTTACCCCGGGCAGAAAATGCTCATCTTTACACTCAATCATGACATTGACCTAGTGAACGTCTACCCTAAGTTTAAACATTCTAGCTTAATTAGAAGGAGAGTTATTGTGTTCCAAAAACTCGGCCCTTCAAATTGCTTCTATTTTTCATTTTCAATTCAAAATGGTGACTCCCAGTTGACCTAAATGAAAATTCTACTCCCGACGTTTTTTAGGCCTTCCTCCAAGGATTCAGAAAATATAATTCCCGTGTCTGTAAGTAAAAAAGCAAAAAGGCGTTTGAGGTTTTTACATTTCAAGATGGTGGCACTTCCGGGTTGAGCTACAAACTCCATTTTTTGTGTACGAATCAGTGGTCTCGGAACTAGTAACCAAAAAAAAATTCAACATGATTTGACCTATATTTCGTCGATTTTTTTGAAAATTTCGATCCTCAATTTCTCCAAGGGGAGATAATTTAGAAAGTTTCTGAAGTCATCTTTCAAGTCGCATCATTAAGGTTTACTTACATATTAAATTTCATGAAAATCGTACAACTACTAAAGAAGTTGTCGAAATGGTCTAAACTTCCGGTTCGATATCACAGCGACGAATTTTCGAAATTCGAAAATCCGAAATTGCAGATTTGAAGTAAATGTCTCAAGGTACTCATAGAAAAAAGAATTAATTAAATAGGTCAACTAGTCACAAAGTTACAGCATTGTAGGTCAAATGCATTCGTTCGTAAAATTCGGTGATTTCGGATTCGTAAAACGTTTTGAAAATATATTTAATCAAGGTTCGCACCCCATTTATGGGGGGGTAGGTCAAAGTTTCAGAAAGATCCTATGGTTAGATTCTGAGAAATCCGATTTGTGGATAAAACACACAAAAAAAAAATAACTAGATCTGCTACTGTCCCATGCAGATATGAAAGCTTTCATATTCATCGTCACGTGTCATTGATTGTATCAAGTATCCTAAATAAAAGGATAAGAAGAAAAAATTATTAAAATTGGTCAAAAACTCGCGAAGTTACAAGTCTAAATATAGTATGAAACATTGCACCCAGGCATAACAATAATCTGAAAACTAAAGGGAAATAACTGAAACTTGTATTACTGTAATGAGACGGATGAGAAAATGAAATGAAAATGGCGGGAAAAAAAATAAAAATGGCAGGTTGGACAGGCGACCTTACTCCGTGTCACGTACAACCGGGCATTCGAAAACACGCTAGTTAACTCAATGACAGGCGCGCGTGCTAACCATTCAGCCACCCAACCCCCCTTTGAAATCAGACACGCGTAATATGTCATATAGGAAGAATAAGAAGTCGCTCACAACAAAATGGTAAATTAATGAGTTTAGGTCAAAAGGTTGAGCTACTGTTTTAGAGTACTTAATAGTTTTAAAGAGACACGTTAAGGGTTGTTCATAGTTAAATGAAAGTTTAATTTTAAATAAGACCAATAAAATTAGGATTTCATAATGCCAGACTAATATTTCCAATATGTTTGGTTATAAGTAGGAAATCGTGACGACTTCTTAAGCATGTTTTAAACAAAGGGTCATGTTTGTTTAAACAAGAATGGCACTCTGCAATAAAAAAACTGGCTAAAGCAAGATTTCTATGCAGAAATTAAATAATTGCTAGAACCAGAAAAATATTTATCCACTATAATAAATAAGCAACATAGAGAAAATGAAATGAAATTGAATGGGGTTTAACGTCCGACTGTTCTGCTCCTAAAATGGGCTAATGAAGACGGGCATATGCCATAAAGTGTGCAATGAGGGAAATTGTACCCGGGCAGCGGCGGTTACGGCCTACGAGGTTGGACAGGCGACCATACTCCTTGTCACGTACAACCAAGAAATCGAAACAACGCCAGTTGACTCAATGACAGACGTTATGATACAGAGCGCACGTGCTAACCATTCAGCCACGCAACCTCCCTAAAATCGGCAAATTGCTGACCTACAGCGAGAAACATTTCAACCGGGCCAAATTTTCTATTGTAACAGTTTAATTTGCACGGTACCTTTAGTTATCAACCGAATATTACAAAACTTTTAAAAATAAGCCCCCCCTGACCAGCTTAAGCATTCGCAATAAACGTTTGCCCCTTAAAATCGGCAAATTGCTGACTTTAAAGTGAGAAACATTACAACCGGGCGAAATTTTCTGTTTTATCACTTTTACAGTACCTTTGATTACCAATCGATTATTACAAAACTTTAAAAATAAAAGAGAAAGAGATAAATGCGGCCTAATGTCCATTCGACACAAACTAGGTCATTTCGGGACTAACATATGTTTTTAATTTTATTTAAAAACTCCCCTTGCGCTTACAGGTCTTTAGCCGTTGGGAGGAAACCGAAGGACACGGAGAAAACCCACGAGGTTGGACATCATACTTCATGTCACGTGCAACCTGGAGATCGAAACGACGCCCGTTGACTCATTGACATACGTTACGATACAGTGTGCACATGCTAACCATTCAGCCATTCAGCCTCCCTGAATTCAGAAAATTGCTGACTTATAGCAAGAAACATTTCAACCGGGCGAAATTTTCTGTTTTAACAGTTTAATGTGCACGGTACTTTAATTACCAACCGATTATTACAAAACTTTTGAAAATAAGCTCCAACTGACCAGCTTAATCGTATGCAATAAACGTTTTCGCCTGAATTGAAAGTTCTGCACGGAGAAAGTTCATCTCGATTTCCCGGCGTGGTTCCCCTTGTCAGTGAGGCAGAACGGAGGGCCTGACAAGCACAGCTGTCTAGTCATTCGGATGGGAAGAAAAACCAAGGTCTCGTGTACACATTGGAGTGCACGTAAAATATCCCTAAGCAGCTGGAATTCGATACTGTTGAATAAGCTCTATACGATGACTAAATGTGTAGATTGTAGTCACCCACACTGCATGTTTCGCTTAACAATGAAAGGGTGCCGTTTTCAATGTTCGATCCTTTTGTTCTTCTACTCCTGATATGTTGGACTGTTGATCGTTGGTTTCATATAAAAGACTACCAATAAGACTCTTTGTAGAAGAAGTTCCCAAAAAATATTATGTTGACTTTACGAGAAAGACCTCTAAACATGCTCTAAATTGTAAAAATACGACTTTTTGGATTTTCAATCTCTTTTTTTCGGCTATCCCTGATATTTAGAAAAAATAATACAATGATTTCACACAACAGGCTAGCTATTAGACTCTGTATTGACAAAAGTTTCACCGCCCTCGCTTCATTATAACCGAAGTTATCGTGCCCTAAAGAATCAACAAATCAGCATGCTTATCTCTGCTTACCCTAAGCAGAAAATGCTCATCTTTAAACTCAATCATAACATTGACCTAGTGAACGTCTACACCAAGTTTGAATATTCTAGCTTAATTAGAAGGAGAATAATTGTGTTCCAAAGTCCCGACCCTTCAAATTGCTTCTATTTTTCATTTTCAATTGAAAATGGTGACCATCACGTGACCGAAATCAAAATTCTATTCGCGACATTTTTTAGGCCTTCCATCAAGGATTCAGAAAATATAACTCCCGAGTCTGTAAGTAAAATAGCAAAAAAGCCTTATTGATTTTTCACTTTTAAATATGGCGGCACTTCCGGTTCGATCGACAAACTCCATATTTTGCGTACAAATCAGTAATTACTTATCTAGTATCAAAAAAAAAAATCAGGTCATTCTGACCTATATTTCGACGATTTTTTAGAAAATTTTGATCCTTAATTTCGTCAAGGGGAGATAATTTAGAAAATTTCTAATTATATTTTTGAAGTCACATCGGTAAGATCTACTTAGATACTAAATTTCATGAAAATCGTACAACTATTAAAGAAGTTGTCAAATTGGTCTAAACTTCCGGTTCGAAATCACAGCGACGAATTTTCGAAATTCGAAAATCTGAAACTGCAGATTTATAGTAATTGTCTCAAGGTGCTCAAAGAAAAAAGATTTAGTAAAATAGGTCAAATAGTCACAAAGTTACAGCATTGTAGGTCAAATGCATTCGTTCGTAAAATTCGGTGATTTCGGATACGTAAAACGTTTTGAAAATATATTTAATCAACAGCCACCACCCATTTTTGGAGGGATAGGTAAAAGTTTCAGAACGATCCTATGGTTAGATTCTGAGAAATCCGATTTGTGGATAAAACACAAAAAAAAAATAACAACTAGATCTGCTACTGTCCCATGCAGATATGAAAGCTTTCATATTCATCGTCACGTGTCATCGATTATATCAAGTATCTCAAATGAAAGGATAAGAATAACAAACTATCAAAATTGGTCAAAAACTCGCGAAGTTACAAGTCTAAATATAGTATGAAACATTGCATAATCTGAAAACTAAAGGGAAATAACTGATACTTGTGTTGCTGTAATCGGGATGACTTCCCACTTCAAAACTTTCAGAAAAATGAAATGAAAATGGTAAGAAAACATAGAAAAATTAAATGAGATAACTTTGAACAAAACTAAAAAAAATTCGAATCAGGTTGATCCCAATTGTTTGAATATTTACGTTAAATATGTAAATTTGGAAAATTATAAAGACATAATTATCAAAATCGGTCAAAACTCACAAAGTTACAAATTTAAATGTAGTGAGAAACATTGCACCCGGGCGAAAAAATAATCTTTAAACTAAAGGGAAATAACCTAAACTTGTATAGCTGTAATCGGGCTTCCAAAATTAGAGATATGTTATATAATTATGGTTTCCAATATGTTTGGTTATAAGTAGGAAATCGTGACAACTTCTTAAGCATGTTTTAAACAAAGGGTCATAGACTGCAATATACAAGAATGGCACTTTGCAATAAAAAAAAACTGGTCAAAGCAAGATTTCTATGCAGAAATGAAATAATTAATAGAACCAGAAAAACATTTATCCTCTATAATAAATAAGCAACATAGAGAAAATGAAATCAAATTGAATGGGGTTTAACGTCCTACTCCTAAAATGGGCTAATGAAGACGGGCATACGTCATAAAGTGTGCAATGAGGGAAATTTTACCCGGGCAGCGGCGTTACGGCCTACGAGGTTGGACAGGCGACCATACTACTTGTCACGTACAACCAAGAAATCGAAACAACGCCAGTTGACTCAATGACGGACGTTATGATACACAGCGCACGTGCTAACCATTCAGTCACGCAACCTCCCTAAAATCGGCAAATTGCTGACCTACAGATAGAAACATTTCAACCGGGCGAAATCTTCTATTTTATTAGTTTAATTTGCACTGTACCTTTAGTTATCAACCGAATATTACAAAACTTTTAAAAATAAGCTCCCCCTGACCAGCTAAATCGTTCGCAATAAACGTTTTCCCCTTAAAATCGGCAAATTACTGACTTTAAAGTGAGAAACATTACAACCGGGCGAAATTTTCTGTTTTATCACTTTTACAGTATCTTTGATTACCAACCGATTATTACAAAACTTTAAAAATAAAAAAAAGAAAGAGAGAAATGCGGCTAAACGTCCATTCGACACAAACTAGGTCATTTCGGGACTAACATATGTTTTTTAATTTTATTTAAAAACTCCCCTTGCGCGTACTGGTCTTTAGCTGTTGAGAGGAAACCGAGGACACGGAGAAAACCCACGAGGTTGGACACCATACTCCATGTCACGTGCAACTTGGAAATCGAAACGATGCCGGTTGACTCAATGACAGACGTTACGATACAGCGCGCGTATGCTAACCATTCAGCCTCCCTAAAATCTAGAAATTGCTGACTTATAGCAAGAAACATTTTAACCGGGCGAAATTTTCTGTTTTAACAGTTTAATTCGCACGGTATTTTAATTACCAACCGATTATTACAAAACTTTTGAAAATAAACACCAACTGACCAGCTTAATCGTATGCATGTCCATGTCACGTACAATCTCGAAATCGAAACGACGCCCGTTGACTCAATGACAGACGTTACGATACAGCGCGCACATGCTAACCATTCAGCCATTCAGCCTTCCTTAAAAATAAGCTCCCCCTGACCAGCTTAATTGTTCGCAATAAACATTTGCCCTCTAAAATCGGCAAATAGCTGACTTTAAAGTGAGAAACATTACAACTGGGCGAAATTTTATGTTTTATCACTTTTACAGTACCTTTGATTACCAACCGATTATTACAAAACTTTAAAAATAAAAGAGAAAGAGAGAAATGCGGCTCAACGTCCATTCGACACAAACTAGGTCATTTCGGGACTAACATGTTTTTTAATTTTATTTATAAACTTCCCTTGCGCGTACGGGTCTTTAGCCGTGGTAGGAAACCGTAGGACACGGAGAAAACCCACGAGGTTGGACACCATACTCCATGTCACGTGCAACTTGGAAATCGAAACGACGCCGGTTGACTCAATGACAGACGTTACGATACAGCGCGCGTATGCTAACCATTCAGCCTCCCTAAAATCTGGAAATTGCTGACTTATAGCAAGAAACATTTTAACCGTGCGAAATTTTCTGTTTTAACAGTTTACTTCGCACGGTATTTTAATTACCAACCGATTATTACAAAACTTTTGAAAATAAGCCCCAACTGACCAGCTTAATCGTATGCAATAAACGTTTGGCCTGAATTGAAAGTTCTGCAACGAGAAAGTTCATCTCGATTTTCCGGCGTGGTTCCCCTTGTCAGTGAGCAGAACGGAGGGCCTGACAAGGACAGCTGTCTAGTCGTTCGGATGGGACGAAAAACCAAGGTCCCGTGTACACATTGGAGTGCACGTAAAATATCCCTAAGCAGTTGGAATTCGATACTGTTGAATAAACTCTATACGATGACTAAATGCGTAGATTGTAGTCACCCACACTGCATGTTTCGCTTAACAATGAAAGGGTGCCGTTTTCAATGTTTGATCCTTTTGTTCTTCTACTCCTGATATGTTGGACTGTTGATCGATGGTTTCATATAAAAGACTACCAATAAGACTCTTTGTAGAAGAAGTTCCCAAAAAATAGTATGTTGACTTTACGAGAAAGACCTCTAAACATGCTCCAAATTGTAAAAATACGACTTTTTAGATTTTCAATCTCTTTTTTTCGGCTATCCCTGATATTTAAAAAAAAATGATACAATGATTTCACACAACAGGCTAGCTATTAGACTCTCTATTGACAAAAGTTTCACCGCCCTCCCTTCATTATAACCGAAGTTATCGTGCCCTAAAGAATCAACAAATCAGCATGCTTATCTCTGCTTACCCTAAGCAGAAAATGCTCATCTTTGAACTCAATCATAACTTTGACCAGTGAACGTCTACAACAAATTCGAACATTCTAGCTTAATTAGAAGGAGAGTTATTGTATTCCAAAGTCCCGGCCCTTCAAATTGCTTCTATTTTTCATTTTCAATTCAAAATGGTAACCATCACGTGACCGAAATCAAAATTCGGATCCGATAGATTTTTAGGCATTCGTTCAAGGATTCTGAAAATAACATCGGCAAATGGCTGACCTACAGCAAGAAACATTTCAACCGGGCCAAATTTTCTATTTTAACAGTTTAATTTGCACGGTACCTTTAGTTATCAACCGAATATTACAAAACTTTTAAAAATAAGCTCCCTCTGACTATCTTAATCGTTCGCAATAAACGTTTGCCCCTTTAAATCGGCAAATTGCTGACTTTAAAGTGAGAAACATTACAACCGGGCGAAATTTTCTGTTTTATCACTTTTACAGTACCTTTGATTACCAACCGATTATTACAAAACTTTAAAAATAAAAGAGAAAGAGAGAAATGCGGCCTAATGTCCATTCGACCGAAACTAGGTCATTTCGGGACTAATATACGTTTTTTAATTTTATTTAAAAACTCCCCTTGCGCTTACTGGTCTTTAGCCGTTGGGAGGAAACCGAAGGACACGGAGAAAACCCACGAGGTTGGACATCATACTCCATGTCACGTCAGCCTGGAGATCGAAACAACGCCCGTTGACTCAATGACAGACCTTACGATACAGCGCGCACATGCTAACCATTCAGCCATTGAGCCTCCCTGAATTCGGAAAATTGCTGACTTATAGCAAGAAACATTTCAACCGGGCGAAATTTTCTGTTTTAACAGTTTAATGTGCACGGTACTTTAATTACCAACCGATTACTATAAAACTTTTGAAAATAAGCTCCGACTGACCAGCTTAATCGTATGCAATACACGTTTGGCCTGAATTGAAAGTTCTGCACGGATGACTAAATGTGTAGATTGTAGTCACCCACACTGCATGTTTCGCTTAACAATGAAAGGGTGCCGTTTTCAATGTTCGATCCTTTTGTTCTTCTACTCCTGATATGTTGGACTGTTGATCGATGGTTTCATATAAAAGACTACCAATAAGACTCTTTGTAGAAGAAGTTCCCCAAAAATATTATGTTGACTTTACGAGAAAGACCTCTAAACATGCTCCAAATTGTAAAAATACGACTTTTTGGATTTTCAATCTCTTTTTTTCGGCTATCCCTGATATTTAAAAAAAATGATACAATGATTTCAAACAACAGGCTAGCTATTAGACTCTCTATTGACAAAAGTTTCACCGCCCTCCCTTCATTATAACCGAAGTTATCGTGCCCTAAAGAATCAACAAATCAGCATGCTTATATCTGCTTACCCTAAGCAGAAAATGCTCATCTTTGAACTCAATCATAACATTGACCTAGTGAACGTCTACACCAAGTTTGAACATTCTAGCTTAATTAGAAGGAGAGTTATTGTATTCCAAAGTCCCGGCCCTTCAAATTGCTTCTATTTTTCATTTTCAATTCAAAATGGTAACCATCACGTGACCGAAATCAAAATTCGGATCCGATAGATTTTTAGGCATTCGTTCAAGGATTCTGAAAATATAACTCCCGAGTCTGTAAATAAAATAGCAAAAAAGCCTTTTTAATTTTTCACGTTTAAAGATGGTGGCACTTCCGGTTCGATCGACAAACTCCACATTTTGTGTACGAATCAGTAATTACTTGTCTAGTATCGAAAAAAAAAATTAGGTCATTCTGACCTATATTTCGACGATTTTTTTGAAAACTTTGATCCTTAATTTCAACAAGGGGAGATAATTTAGAAAATTTCTAATTATATTTTTGAAGTCACATTGGTAAGATCTACTTATATACTAAATTTCATGAAAATCGTACAACTATTAAAGAAGTTGTCAAATTGGTCTAAACTTTCGGCTCGAAATCACAGCGACGAATTTTCGAAATTCGAAAATGTGAAACTGCAGATGAAAATGATTTTTTTCAAGGTATTCAAAGAAAAAAGAATTAGTAAAATCGGTCAAAAAATAACAAAGTTACGACTATGCATTGTCAGTTTTTCGTTCGTAAAATTCGGTGATTTCGGATTCGTAAAACGTTTTGAAAATATATTTAAACAACGTCCGCACCCCATTTTTGGGGGGGGTAGGTCAAAGATTCAGAAAGATCCCATGGTTAGATTCTTAGAAATCCGATTTGCAGAAAATACACAAAAAAAAAAATAATAACTAGATCTGCTACTGTCCCATGCAGATATGAAAGCTTTCATATTCATCGTCACGTGTCATTGATTGTATCAAGTATCCTAAATAAAAGGATAAGAAGTAAAAATTATCAAAATTGGTCAAAAACTCGCGAAGTTACAAGTCTAAATATAGTATGAAACATTGCACCCAGGCATAACAATAATCTGAAAACTAAAGGGAAATAACAGAAACTTGTATTACTGTAATGAGACGGATGAGAAAATGAAATGAAAATGGCGGGAAAAAAAAAATAAAAATGTCAGGTTGGCCAGGCGACCTTACTCCTTGTCACGTACAACCGGGCATTCGAAAACACGCTAGTTAACTCAATGACAGGCGCGCGTGCTAGCCATTCAGCCATCCAACCCCCCCTTTGAAATCCGACACGTGCAATATGTCATATAGGAAGAATAAGAAGTCGCTCACAACAAAATGGTAAATTAATGAGTTTAGGTCAAAAGGTTGAGCTACTATTTTAGAGTACTTAATAGTTTTAAAGAGACACGTTAAGGGTTGTTCATAGTTAAATGAAAGTTGAATTTTAAATCAGACCAATAAAATTAGGATTTAATAATGCCAGACAAATATTTCCAATATGTTTGGTTATAAGTAGGAAATCATGACGACTTCTTAAGCATGTTTTAAACAAAGGATCATAGACTGAATTATACAAGAATGGCACTCTGCAATAAAAAAAACTGGCCAAAGCAAGATTTCTATGCAGAAATTAAATAATTGCTAGAACCAGAAAAATATTTATCCACTACAATAAAAAAGCAACATAGAGAAAATGAAATGAAATTGAATGGGGTTTAACGTCCTACTGTTCTGCTCCTAAAATGGGCTAATGAAGACTGGCATGTGCCATAAAGCGTGCAATGAGGGAAATTTTACCCGGGCAGCGGCGTTACGGCCTACGAGGTTGGACAGGCGACCATACTCCTTGTCACGTACAACCAAGAAATCGAAACAACGCCAGTTGACTCAATGACAGACGTTTTGATACAGAGCGCACGTGCTAACCATTCAGCCACGCAACCTCCCTAAAATCGGCAAATTGCTGACCTACAGCGAGAAACATTTCAACCGGCCCAAATTTTCTATTTGAACAGTTTAATTTGCATGGTACCTTTAGTTATCAACCGAATATTACAAAACTTTTAAAAATAAGCTCCCCCTGACCAGCTTAAGCGTTCGCAATAAACGTTTGCCCCTTAAAATCTGCAAATTGCTGACTTTAAAGTGAGAAACATTACAACCGGGCGAAATTTTCTGTTTTATCACTTTTACAGTACCTTTGATTACCAACCGATTATTACAAAACTTTAAAAATAAAAGAGAAAGAGAGAAATGCGGCCTAATGTCCATTCGACACAAACTAGATCATTTTGTGACTAACATATGTTTTTTAATTTTATTTAAAAACTCCCCTTGCGCTTACTGGTCTTTAGCCTTTGGGAGGAAACCGAAGGACACGGAGAAAACCCACGAGGTTGGACATCATACTTCATGTCACGTGCAACCTGTAGATCGAAACGACGCTCGTTGACTCAATGACAGACGTTACGATACAGTGCGCACATGCTAACCATTCAGCCTCCCTGAATTCGGAAAATTGCTGACTTATAGCAAGAAACATTTCAACCGGGCGAAATTTTCTGTTTTAACAGTTTAATGTGCACGGTACTTTAATTGCCAACCGATTATTACAACTGACCAGCTTAATCGTGTGCAACAAACGTTTGGCCTGAATTGAAAGTTCTGCACGGAGAAAGTTCATCTTGATTTCCCGGCGTGGTTCCCCGTTGTCAGTGAGGCAGAACGGAGGGCCTGACAAGCACAGCTGTCTAGTCGTTCGGATGGGATGAAACACCAAGGTCCCGTGTACACATTGGAGTGCACGTAAAATATCCCTAAGCAGTTGGAATTCGATACTGTTGAATAAGCTCTATACGATGACTAAATGTGTAGATTGTAGTCACCCACACTGCATGTTTCGCTTAACAATGAAAGGGTGCCGTTTTCAATTTTCGATCCTTTTGTTCTTCTACTCCAGATATGTTGGACTGTTGATCGATGGTTTCATATAAAAGACTACCAATAAGACTCTTTGTAGAAGAAGTTCCAAAAAAATATTATGTTGACTTTACGAGAAAGACCTCTAAACATGCTCCAAATTGTAAAAATACGACTTTTTGGATTTTCAATCTCTTTTTTTCGGCTATCCCTGATATTTAAAAAAAATGATACAATGATTTCAAACAACAGGCTAGCTATTAGACTCTCTATTGACAAAAGTTTCATCGCCCTCCCTTCATTATAACCGAAGTTATCGTGCCCTAAAGAATCAACAAATCAGCATCCTTATCTCTGCTTACCCTAAGCAGAAAATGCTCATCTTTGAACTCAATCATGACATTGACCTAGTGAACGTCTACACCAAGTTTGAACATTCTAGCTTAATTAGAAGGAGAGTTATTGTGTTCCAAAGTCCCGGCCCTTCAAATTGCTTCTATTTTTCATTTTCAATTCAAAATGGTGACCATCACGTGACCGAAATCAAAATTCGGATCCGATAGATTTTTAGGCATTCCTTCAAGGATTGTGAAAATATAACTCCCGAGTCTGTAAGTAAAATAGCAAAAAAGCCTTTTTGATTTTTCACGTTTAAAGATGGTGGCACTTCCGGTTCGATCGACAAACTCCATATTTTGTGTACGAATCAGTAATTACTTGTCTAGTATCAAAAAAAAAAAATTAGGTCATTCTGACCTATATTTCGACGATTTTTTTGAAAACTTTGATCCTTAATTTCGTCAAGGGGAGATAATTTAGAACATTTATAATTATATTTTTGAAGTCACATCGGTAACATCTACTTATACACTAAATTTCATGAAAATCGTACAACTATTAAAGAAGTTCTCAAATTGGTCTAAACTTCCGGTTCGAAATCACAGCGACGAATTTTCGAAATTGGAAAATGCGAAACTGCAGATGAAAATGATTTTTATCAAGGTATTCAAAGAAAAAAGAATTAGTAAAATCAGTCAAAAAATAACAAAGTTACGACTATGCATTGTCAGTTTTTTCGTTCGTAAAATTCGGTGATTTCGGATTCGTAAAACGTTTTGAAAATATATTTAATCAACAGCCACCACCCATTTTTGGGGGGATAGGTAAAAGTTTCAGAACGATCCTATCATTAGATTCTGAGAAATCCGATTTGTGGACAAAACACAAAAAAAAAAATAACAATAATAATCTTAACAGAAACAATAAGCTTTCATATGTAATATGAAAGCTTAATAATAACTTTAACAGAAACAATAAGCTTTCATATGTAATATGAAAGCTTAACTAGATCTGCTACTGTCCCATGCAGATATGAAAGCTTTCATATTCATCGTCACGTGTCATCGATTATATCAAGTATCTCAAATAAAAGGATAAGAATAACAAACTATCAAAATTGGTCAAAAACTCGCGAAGTTACAAGTCTAAATATAGTATGAAACATTGAGTAATCTGAAAACTAAAGGGAAATAACTGATACGTGTGTTGCTGTAATCGGGATGAATGAGATAACTTTGAACAAAACTAAAACTTTTTAAATCAGGTTGAACTCAACTGTTTGAATATGTACGTTAAATATGTAGATTTGGAAAATTATAAAGACATAATATCAAAATCGTTCAAAAACTCACAAAGTTACAAATTTAAATGTAGTGAGAAACATTGCACCCGGGCAAAAAAATAATCTTTAAAGTAAAGGGAAATAACCTAAACTTGTATAGCTTCCAAAATTAGAGATATGTTATATAATTATGGTTTCCAATATGTTTGGTTATAAGTAGGAAATCGTGACAACTTCTTAAGCATGTTTCAAACAAAGGGTCATAGACTGCAATATACAAGAATGGCACTCTGCAATAAAAAAAAATGGCCAGAGATTTCTATGCAGAAATTAAATAATTGCTAGAACCAGAAAAATATTTATCCACTATAATAAATAAGCAACATAGAGAAAATGAAATGAAATTGAATGGGGTTTAACGTCCTACTGTTCTGCTCCTACAATGGGCTAATGAAGACGGGCATACGCCATAAAGTGTGCAATGAGGGAAATTTTACCCGGGCAGCGCCGTTACGGCCTACGAGGTTGGTAAGGCGACCATACTCCTTATCACGTACAACCAAGAAATCGAAACAAGGACAGTTGACTCAATGACAGACGTTATGATACAGAGCGCACGTGCTAACCATTCAGCCACGCAACCTCCCTAAAATCGGCAAATTGCTGACCTACAGCGAGAAACATTTCAACCGGGCCAAATTTTCTATTTTAACAGTTTAATTTGCACGGTACCTTTAGTTATCAACCGAATATTACGAAACTTTTAAAAATAAGCTCCCCCTGACCAGCTTAATCGTTCGCAATAAACGTTTGCCCCTTAAAATCGACAAATTGCTGAATTTAAAGTGAGAAACATTACAACCGGGCCAAATTTTCTGTTTTATCACTTTTACAGTACCTTTGATTACCAACCGATTATTACAAAACTTTAAAAAGAGAAAGAGAGAAATGCGGCCTAACGTCCATTCGACACAAACTAGGTCATTTCGGGACTAACATGTTTTTTAATTTTATTTAAAAACTCCCCTTGCACGTACTGGTCTTTAGCCGTTGGGAGGAAACCGAAGAACACGGAGAAAACCCACGAGGTTGGACATCATACACCATGTCACGTGCAACCTGGAGATCGAAACGACGCCCGTTGACTCAATGACAATACAGCGAGCACATGCTAACCATTCAGCCATCCAGCCTCCCTGAATTCGGAAAATTGCTGACTTATAGCAAGAAACATTTCAACCAGGCGAAATTTTCTGTTTTAACAGTTTAATGTGCACGGTACTTTAATTACCAACCGATTATTACAAAACTTTTGAAAATAAGCTCCAACTGACCAGCTTAATCGTATGCAATAAATGTTTTGCCTGAATTGAAAGTTCTGCACAGAGAAAGTTCATCTCGATTTCCCGGCGTGGTTCCCTTGTCAGTAAGGCAGAACGGAGGGCCAGACAAGCACAGCTGTCTAGCTAGTCCTTCGGATGGTACGAAAAACCAAGGTCCCGTGTACACATTGGAGTGCACGTAAAATATCCCTAAGCAGTTGGAATTCGATACTGTTGAATAAGCTCTATACGATGACTAAATGCGTAGATTGTAGTCACCCACACTTCATGTTTCGCTCAACAATGAAAGGGTGCCGTTTTCAATGTTCGATCCTTTTGTTCTTCTACTCCTGATATGTTGGACTGTTGATCGATGGATTCATATAAAAGACTTCCAATAAGACTCTTTGTAGAAGAAGTTCCCAAAAAATAGTATGTTGACTTTACGAGAAAGACCTCTAAACATGCTCCAAATTGTAAAAATACGACTTTTTGGATTTTCAATCTCTTTTTTTCGGCTATCCCTGATATTTAAAAAAAATGATACAATCATTTCACACAACAGGCTACCTATTAGACTCTCTATTGACAAAAGTTTCACCGCCCTCCCTTCATTATAACCGAAGTTATCGTGCCCTAAAGAATCAACAAATCAGCATGCTTATCTCTGCTTACCCTAAGCAGAAAATGCTCATCTTTGAACTCAATCAAGATAGTGACCTAGTGAACGTCTACACCAAGTTTGAACATTCTAGCTCAATTAGAAGGAGAGTTATTGTGTTCCGAAGTCCGGGCCTTTCAAATTGCTTCTATTTTTCATTTTCAATTCAAAATTGTGACCATCACATGACCGAAATCAAAATTCTGATCCGATAGATTTTTAGGCATTCCTTCAAGGATTCCGAAAATATAACTCCCGAGTCTGTAAGTAAAATAGCAAAAAAGCCTTTTTGATTTTTCACGTTTAAAGATGGTGGCACTTCCGGTTCGATCGACAAACTCCATATTTTGTGTACGAATCATTAATTCCTTGTCTAGTATCGAAAAAAAAAATTAGGTCATTCTGACCTATATTTCGACGATTTTTTTGAAAACTTTGATCCTTAATTTCACCAAGGGGAGATAATTTAGAAAATTTCTAATTATATTTTTGAAGTCACATCGGTAAGATCTACTTGTATACTAAATTTCATGAAAATCGTACAACTATTAAAGAAGTTGTCAAATTGGTCTAAACTTCCGGTTCGAAATCACAGCGACGAATTTTCGAAATTCGAAAATGTGAAACTGCAGATGAAAATGATTTTTTTCAAGGTATTCAAAGAAAAAAGAATTAGTAAAATCGGTCAAAAAATAACAAAGTTACGACTATGCATTGTCAGTTTTTTCGTTCGTAAAATTCGGTGATTTCGGATTCGTAAAACGTTTTGAAAATATATTTAAACAACGTTCGCACCCCATTTTTGGGGAGGTAGGTCAAGGTTTTAGAAAGATCCCATGGTTAGATTCTGAGAAATCCGATTTGCAGAAAATACACAAAAAAAAAATAATAATAATCTTAACAGAAACAATAAGCTTTCATATGTAATATGAAAGCTTAATAATCTTAACAGAAACAATAAGCTTTCATATGTAATATGAAAGCTTAATAATAATCTTAACAGAAACAATAAGCTTTCATATGTAATATGAAAGCTTAATAATAATATTAATCTTAACAGAAACAATAAGCTTTCATATGTAATACATATGAAAGCTTAATAACTAGATCTGCTACTGTCCCATGCAGATATGAAAGCTTTAATATTCATCGCCACGTGTCATTGATTTTATCAAGTATCCTAAATAAAAGGATAAGAAGAAAAAATTATCAAAATTCGTCAAAAACTCGCAAAATTACAAGTCTAAATATAGTATGAAACATTGCACCCAGGCATAACAATAATCTGAAAACTAAAGGGAAATAACCGAAACTTGTATTACTGTAATGAGACGGATGAGAAAATGAAATGAAAATTGCCGGAAAAAAATTAAAAATGACAGGTTGGACAGGCGACTTTACTCCTTGTCACGTACAACCGAGCATTCGAAAACACGCGCGTGCTAACCATTCAGCCGCCCAACCCCCCTTTCAAATCAGACACGTACAAGCCACTCACAACAAAATGGTAAATTAATGAGTTTAGGGCAAAAAGGCGTCTACAGCACCCGGTGTTCCCCGGCGGTCACCCATCCTAGTACTAACCGGGCCCGACGTTGCTTAACTTGAGTGATCGGACGAGAACTGGTGTTTTCAACATGGTATGACCGTAGACGAGAGAAGGTGGACAGAACCCGTAGTTATACATACTTGAATTGACCCGCTTATTGATTTTTTGGGGGGGTTTTGTCGGTTTTAAAAAGCACAGACCAGCACCCGGTGTTCCCAGGCGGTCACCCATCCAAGTACTGACCGGGCCCGACGTTGCTTAACTTCAGTGATCGGACGAGAACTGGTGTTTTCAACGTGGTGTGGCCGTAGACGAGAGAAGGTGGACAGAATCTGTAGTTATACTTACCTGAATTGACCCGCTTATTGATTTTTTTTTGTTTTTTGTCGGTTTTAAAAAGGCGCCTACAGCACCCGATGTTCCCAGGCGGTCACCCATCCAAGTACTGACCGGGCCCGACGTTGCTTAACTTCAGTGATCGGACGAGAACTGGTGTTTTCAACGTGGTATGGCCGTAGACGAGAGGGGGTGGACAGAACCCGTAGTTATACTTTCGGGATTGACCCGCTTAGTGATTTTTGGGGCGGTTTTTGTAGTTTTTAAAAAGGCGCCTATAGCACCCGGTGTTCCCAGGCGGCCACCCATCCAAGTACTAACCGGACCCGACGTTGCTTAACTTCAGTGATCGGATAAGAACTGGTGTTTTCAACGTGGTGTGGCCGTAGACGAGAGAAGGTGGGCAGAACCCGTAGTTATACTTACCTGAATTGACCCGCTTATTGATTTTTTTTTTGTGGGGGGGGGGAGGTGTCGGTTTTAAAAAGGCGTCTACAGCACCAGGTGTTCCCAGGCGGTCACTCATCCAAGTACTGACCGGGCCCGACGTTGCTTAACTTCAGTGATCGGACATGAACTGGCGTTTTCAACGTCGTGTGGCCGTAGACGAGAGAACGTGGACAGAACCCGTAGTTATACTTACCTGAATTGACCCGCTTATTGATTTTTTTTTTTTTGGGGGGGGGGAGCGGTTTTAAAAAGGCGTCTACAGCACCCGGTGTTCCCAGGCGGTCACCCATCCAAGTACTGACCGGGCCCGACGTTGCTTAACTTCAGTGATCGGACGAGAACTGGTGTTTTCAACGTGGTGTGGCCGTAGACGAGAGAAGGTGGACAGAACCCATACTTGTGCTTACTCAAATTCTTTTTGTGTCTTGTTCCCTGGGGAGACGGGCCGAGCGCAGAGCTGGAGTGGTGCAAAAGAGTGCGCGCTGTGGTCTCATTGGCGGAAAATTGATTTTTTCACGAAGAATCAGGGCAAAAAGGCGTCTACAGCACCCGGTGTTCCAAGGCGGTCACCCATCCAAGTACTAACCGGGCCCGACGTTGCTTAACTTCAGTGATCGGACGAGAACTGGTGTTTTCAACGTGGTATGGCCGTAGACGAGAGAAGCTGGACAGAACCCGTAGTTATACTTACCTGAATTGAGCCGCTTATTGATTTTTTGTTTTGTTTTTTGTTTTAGAGTATTTAATTGTTTTAAAGAGACACGTTAAGGGTTGTTCATAGTTAAATTAAAGTTTAATTTTAAATAAGACCAATAAAATTAGGATTTAATAATGCCAGACTAATATTAAATAAAGTTTTAAATTAAGAATAATTAATTATTGGTCTAATGCAATGAAATGCTTTGATTTGACGGATGAAATGTACGATGGGTGTTCACACTATGTGGCTAAGGCGTTGGCCTGCTAGCCACGAGGTCGGGTGTGAAATGTGAAATATGAAAGCTTAATAATAACTTTAACAGAAACAATAAGCTTTCATATGTAATATGAAAGCTTAACTAGATCTGCTACTGTCCCATGCAGATATGAAAGCTTTCATATTCATCGCCACGTGTCATTGATTGTATCAAGTATCCTAAATAAAAGGATAAGAAGAAAAAATTATCAAAATTGGTCAAAAACTCTCGAAGTTACAAGTCTAAATATAGTATGAAACATTGCACCCAGGCATAACAATAATCTGAAAACTAAAGGGAAATAACTGAAACTTGTATTACTGTAATGAGACGGATGAGAAAATGAAATGAAAATGGCGGAAAAAACAAATTAAAAATGGCAGGTTGGACAGGCGACCTTACTCCTTGTCACGTACAACCGGGCATTTGAAAGCACGCTAGTTAACTCAATGACAGGCGCGCGTGCTAACCATTCAGCCACCCAACCCCCCTTTGAAATCAGACACGTGCAATATGTCATATAGGAAGAATAAGAAGTCGCTCACAAGAAAATGGTAAATTAATGAGTTTAGGTCAAAAGGTTGAGCTACTGTTTTAGAGTATTTAATAGTTTTAAAGAGCCACGTTAAGGGTTGTTCATAGTTAAATGAAAGTTTAATTTTAAATAAGACCAATAAAATTAGGATTTAATAATGCCAGACTAATATTTCCAATATGTTTGGTTATAAGTAGGAAATCGTGACGACTTCTTAAGCATGTTTTAAACAAAGGATCATAGACTGAATTATACAAGAATGGCACTCTGCAATAAAAAAAAATGGCCAAAGCAAGATTTCTATGCAGAAATTAAATAATTGCTAGAACCAGAAAAATATTTATCCACTATAATAAATAAGCAACACAGAGAAAATGAAATGAAATTGAATGGGGTTTAACGTCCGACTGTTCTGCTCCTAAAATGGGCTAATGAAGACGGGCATATGCCATAAAGTGTGCAATGAGGGAAATTTTACCCGGGCAGCGGCGGTTACGGCCTACGAGGTTGGACAGGCGACCATACTCCTTGTCACGTACAACCAAGAAATCGAAACAATGCCAGTTGACTCAATGACAGACGTTATGATACAGAGCGCACGTGCTAACCATTCAGCCACGCAACCTCCCTAAAATCGGCAAATTGCTGACCTACAGCGAGAAACATTTCAACCGGGCCAAATTTTCTATTGTAACAGCTTAATTTGCACGGTACCTTTAGTTATCAACCGAATATTACAAAACTTTTAAAAATAAGCTCCCCCTGACCAGCTTAAGCGTTCGCAATAAACGTTTGCCCCTTAAAATCGGCAAATTGCTGACTTTAAAGTGAGAAACATTACAACCGGGCGAAATTTTCTGTTTTATCACTTTTACAGTACCTTTGATTACCAACCGATTATTACAAAACTTTAAAAATAAAAGAGAAAGAGAGAAATGCGGCCTAATGTCCATTCGACACAAACTAGGTCATTTCGGGACTAACATATGTTTTTAATTTTATTTAAAAACTCCCCTTGCGCTTACAGGTCTTTAGCCGTTGGGAGGAAACCGAAGGACACGGAGAAAACCCACGAGGTTGGACATCATACTTCATGTCACGTGCAACCTGGAGATCGAAACGACGCCCGTTGACTCAATGACAGACGTTACGATACAGTGTGCACATGCTAACCATTCAGCCATTCAGCCTCCCTGAATTCAGAAAATTGCTGACTTATAGCAAGAAACATTTCAACCGGGCGAAATTTTCTGTTTTAACAGATTAATGTGCACGGTACTTTAATTACCAACCGATTATTACAAAACTTTTGAAAATAAGCTCCAACTGACCAGCTTAATCGTATGCAATAAACGTTTTCGCCTGAATTGAAAGTTCTGCACGGAGAAAGTTCATCTCGATTTCCCGGCGTGGTTCCCCTTGTCAGTGAGGCAGAACGGAGGGCCTGACAAGCACAGCTGTCTAGTCATTCGGATGGGACGAAAAACCAAGGTCTCGTGTACACATTGGAGTGCACGTAAAATATCCCTAAGCAGCTGGAATTCGATACTGTTGAATAAGCTCTATACGATGACTAAATGTGTAGATTGTAGTCACCCACACTGCATGTTTCGCTTAACAATGAAAGGGTGCCGTTTTCAATGTTCGATCCTTTTGTTCTTCTACTCCTGATATGTTGGACTGTTGATCGTTGGTTTCATATAAAAGATTACCAATAAGACTCTTTGTACAAGAAGTTCCCAAAAAATATTATGTTGACTTTACGAGAAAGACCTCTAAACATGCTCTAAATTGTAAAAATACGACTTTTTGGATTTTCAATCTCTTTTTTTCGGCTATCCCTGATATTTAGAAAAAATAATACAATGATTTCACACAACAGGCTAGCTATTAGACTCTGTATTGACAAAAGTTTCACCGCCCTCGCTTCATTATAACCGAAGTTATCGTGCCCTAAAGAATCAACAAATCAGCATGCTTATCTCTGCTTACCCTAAGCAGAAAATGCTCATCTTTAAACTCAATCATAACATTGACCTAGTGAACGTCTACACCAAGTTTGAATATTCTAGCTTGATTAGAAGGAGAATAATTGTGTTCCAAAGTCCCGACCCTTCAAATTGCTTCTATTTTTCATTTTCAATTCAAAATGGTGACCATCACGTGACCGAAATCAAAATTCTATTCGCGACATTTTTTAGGCCTTCCATCAAGGATTCAGAAAATATAACTCCCGAGTCTGTAAGTAAAATAGCAAAAAAGCCTTATTGATTTTTCACTTTTAAATATGGCGGCACTTCCGGTTCGATCGACAAACTCCATATTTTGCGTACAAATCAGTAATTACTTATCTAGTATCCAAAAAAAAAATCAGGTCATTCTGACCTATATTTCGACGATTTTTTTGAAAATTTTGATCCTTAATTTCGTCAAGGGGAGATAATTTAGAAAATTTCTAATTATATTTTTGAAGTCACATCGGTAAGATCTACTTAGATACTAAATTTTATGAAAATCGTACAACTATTAAAGAAGTTGTCAAATTGGTCTAAACTTCCGGTTCAAAATCACAGCGACGAATTTTCGAAATTCGAAAATCTGAAACTGCAGATTTATAGTAATTGTCTCAAGGTACGCAAAGAAAAAAGATTTAGTAAAATAGGTCAAATAGTCACAAAGTTACAGCATTGTAGGTCAAATGCATTCGTTCGTAAAATTCGGTGATTTCGGATACGTAAAACGTTTTGAAAATATATTTAATCAACAGCCACCACCCATTTTTGGGGGGATAGGTAAAAGTTTCAGAACGATCCTATGGTTAGATTCTGAGAAATCCGATTTGTGGATAAAACACAAAAAAAAAAATAACTAGATCTGCTACTGTCCCATGCAGATATGAAAGCTTTCATATTCATCGTCACGTGTCATTGATTGTATCAAGTAACCTAAATAAAAGGATACGAAGAAAAAATTATTAAAATTGGTCAAAAACTCGCGAAGTTACAAGTCTAAATATAGTATGAAACATTGCACCCAGGCATAACAATAATCTGAAAACTAAAGGGAAATAACTGAAACTTGTATTACTGTAATGAGACGGATGAGAAAATGAAATGAAAATGGCGGGGAAAAAAAATTAAAAATGGCAGGTTGGACAGGCGACCTTACTCCTTGTCACGTACAACCGGGCATTCGAAAACACGCTAGTTTACTCAATGACAGGCGCGCGTGCTTACCATTCAGCCACTCAACCCCCCTTTGAAATCAGACACGTGCAATATGTCATATAGGAAGAATAAGAAGTCGCTCACAACAAAATGGTAAATTAATGAGTTTAGGTCAAAAGGTTGAGCTACTGTTTTAGAGTACTTAATAGTTTTAAAGAGACACGTTAAGGGTTGTTCATAGTTAAATGAAAGTTTAATTTTAAATAAGACCAATAAAATTAGGATTTAATAATGCCAGACTAATATTTCCAATATGTTTGGTTATAAGTAGGAAATCGTGACGACTTCTTAAGCATGTTTTAAACAAAGGATCATGTTTGTTTAAACAAGAATGGCACTCTGCAATAAAAAAAACTGGCCAAAGCAAGATTTCTATGCAGAAATTAAATAATTGCTAGAACCAGAAAAATATTTATCCACTATAATAAATAAGCAACATAGAGAAAATGAAATGAAATTGAATGGGGTTTAACGTCCGACTGTTCTGCTCCTAAAATGGGCTAATGAAGACGGGCATATGCCATAATGTGTGCAATGAGGGAAATTTTACCCGGGCAGCGGCGGTTACGGCCTACGAGGTTGGACAGGCAACCATACTCCTTGTCACGTACAACCAAAAAATCGAAACAACGGCAGTTGACTCAATGACAGACGTTATGATACAGAGCGCACGTGCTAACCATTCAGCCACGCAACCTCCCTAAAATCGGCAAATTGCTGACCTACAGCGAGAAACATTTCAACCGGGCCAAATTTTCTATTGTAACAGTTTAATTTGCACGGTACCTTTAGTTATCAACCGAATATTACAAAACTTTTAAAAATAAGCTCCCCCCTGACCAGCTTAAGCGTTCGCAATAAACGTTTGCCACTTAAAATCGGGAAATTGCTGACTTTAAAGTGAGAAACATTACAACCGGGCGAAATTTTCTGTTTTATGACTTTTACAGTACCTTTGATTACCAACCGATTATTTTCTGTTTTATCACTTTTACAGTACCTTTGATTACCAACCGATTATTACAAAACTTTAAAAATAAAAGAGAAAGAGAGAAATGCGGCCTAATGTCCATTCGACACAAACTAGGTCATTTCGGGACTAACATATGTTTTTTAATTTTATTTAAAAACTCCCCCTGCGCTTACAGGTCTTTAGCCGTTGGGAGGAAACCGAAGAACACGGAGAAAACCCACAAGGTTGGACATCATACTTCATGTCACGTGCAACCTGGAGATCGAAACGACGCCCGTTGACTCAATGACAGACGTTACGATACAGTGCGCACATGCTAACCATTCAGCCATTCAGCCTCCCTGAATTCAGAAAATTGCTGACTTATAGCAAGAAACATTTCAACCGGGCGAAATTTTCTGTTTTAACAGTTTAATGTGCACGGTACTTTAATTACCAACCGATTATTACAAAACTTTTGAAAATAAGCTCCAACTGACCAGCTTAATCGTATGCAATAAACGTTTTCGCCTGAATTGAAAGTTCTGCACGGAGAAAGTTCATCTCGATTTCCCGGCGTGGTTCCCCTTGTCAGTGAGGCAGAACGGAGGGCCTGACAAGCACAGCTGTCTAGTCATTCGGATGGGACGAAAAACCAAGGTCCCGTGTACACATTGGAGTGCACGTAAAATATCCCTAAGCAGTTGGAATTCGATACTGTTGAATAAGCTCTATACGATGACTAAATGTGTAGATTGTAGTCACCCACACTGCATGTTTCGCTTAACAATGAAAGGGTGCCGTTTTCAATGTTCGATCCTTTTGTTCTTCTACTCCTGATATGTTGGACTGTTGATCGATGGTTTCATATAAAAGACTACCAATAAGACTCTTTGTACAAGAAGTTCCCAAAAAATATTATGTTGACTTTACGAGAAAGACCTCTAAACATGCTCCAAATTGTAAAAATACGACTTTTTGGGTTTTCAATCTCTTTTTTTCGGCTATCCCTGATATTTAGAAAAAATAATACAATGATTTCACACAACAGGCTAGCTATTAGACTCTCTATTGACAAAAGTTTCACCGCCCTCCCTTCATTATAACCGAAGTTATCGTGCCCTAAAGAATCAACAAATTAGCTTGTTTATCTCTGCTTACCCTAAGCAGAAAATGCTCATCTTTGAACTCAATCATAACATTGACCTAGTGAACGTCTACACCAAGTTTGAACATTCTAGCTTAATTAGAAGGAGAGTAATTGTGTTCCAAAGTCCCGACCCTTCAAATTGCTTCTATTTTTCATTTTCAATTCAAAATGGTGACCATCACGTGACCGAAATCAAAATTCTATTCGCGACATTTTTTAGGCCTTCCTACAAGGATTCAGAAAATATAACTCCCGAGTCTGTAAGTAAAATAGCAAAAAAGCCTTATTGATTTTTCACTTTTAAATATGGCGGCACTTCCGGTTCGATCGACAAACTCCATATTTTGTGTACAAATCAGTAATTACTTATCTAGTATCCAAAAAAAAAATCAGGTCATTCTGACCTATATTTCGATGATTTTTTTGAAAATTTTGATCCTTAATTTCGTCAAGGGGAGATAATTTAGAAAATTTCTAATTATATTTTTGAAGTCACATCGGTAGGATCTACTTAGATACTAAATTTCATGAAAATCGTACAACTATTAAAGAAGTTGTCAAATTGGTCTAATCTTCCGGTTCGAAATCACAGCGACGAATTTTCGAAATTCGAAAATGTGAAACTGCAGATGAAAATGGTTTTTTTAAAGGTATTCAAAGAAAAAAGAATTAGTAAAATCGGTCAAAAAATAACAAAGTTACGACTATGCATTGTCATTTTTTTCGTTCGTAAAATTCGGTGATTTCGGATTCGTAAAACGTTTCGAAAATATATTTAATCAAGGTTCGCACCCCATTTTTGGGGGGGTAGGTCAAAATTTCAGAAAGATCCTATGGATAGATTCTGAGAAATCCGATTTGCAGAAAACACACAAAAAAAAAAATAATAATAATAATAACTTTAACAGAAACAATAAGCTTTCATATGTAATATGAAAGCTTAATAATATTAATCTTAACAGAAACAATAAGCTTTCATATGTAATACATATGAAAGCTTAATAATCTTAACAGAAACAATAAGCTTTCATATGTAATATGAAAGCTTAATAATAATAATCTTAACAGAAACAATAAGCTTTCATATGTAATATGAAAGCTTAATAAGAATAATAATTTTAACAAAAACAATAGTGTTTCACACAAGCTTCGCAGTGTGAAACCCTAATAATTTTAACAAAAACAATAGTGTTTCACACAAGCTTCGCAGTGTGAAACCCTAATAATCTTAACAGAAACAATAAGCTTTCATATGTAATATGAAAGCTTAATAAGAATAACTAGATCTGCTACTGTCCCATGCAGATATGAAAGCTTTCATATTCATCGTCACGTGTCATTGATTGTATCAAGTATCCTAAATAAAAGGATAAGAAGAAAAAATTATCAAAATTGGTCAAAAACTCGCAAAATTACAAGTCTAAATATAGTATGAAACATTGCACCCAGGCATAACAATAATCTGAAAACTAAAGGGAAATAACCGAAACTTGTATTACTGTAATGAGACGGATGAGAAAATGAAATGAAAATTGCCGGAAAAAAATAAAAATGGCAGGTTGGACAGGCGACCTTATTCCTTGTCACATACAACGGGGCATTCGAAAACACGCAAGTTAACTCAATGACAGGCGCGCGTGCTAACCATTCAGCTACGCAACCTCATTGAATGGGGTTTAACGTCCGACTGTTTTGCTCCTAAAATGGGCTAATGAAGAAGGGCATATGCCATAAAGTGTGCAATGAGGGAAATTTTACCCGGGCAGCGGCGGTTACGGCCTACGAGGTTGGACAGGCGACCATACTCCTTGTCACGTACAACCAAGAAATCGAAACAACGCCAGTTGACTCAATGACAGACGTTATGATACAGAGCGCACGTGCTAACCATTCAGCTACGCAACCTCCCTAAAATCGGCAAATTGCTGACCTACAGCGAGAAACATTTCAACCGGGCCAAATTTTCTATTGTAACAGTTTAATTTGCACGGTACCTTTAGTTATCAACCGAATATTACAAAACTTTTAAAAATAAGCTCCAACTGACCAGCTTAATCGTATGCAATAAACGTTTTCGCCTGAATTGAAAGTTCTGCACGGAGAAAGTTCATCTCGATTTCCCGGCGTGGTTCCCCTTGTCAGTGAGGCAGAACGGAGGGCCTGACAAGCACAGCTGTCTAGTCATTCGGATGGGACGAAAAACCAAGGTCTCGTGTACACATTGGAGTGCACGTAAAATATCCCTAAGCAGCTGGAATTCGATACTGTTGAATAAGCTCTATACGATGACTAAATGTGTAGATTGTAGTCACCCACACTGCATGTTTCGCTTAACAATGAAAGGGTGCCGTTTTCAATGTTCGATCCTTTTGTTCTTCTACTCCTGATATGTTGGACTGTTGATCGATGGTTTCATATAAAAGACTACCAATAAGACTCTTTGTAGAAGAAGTTCGAGAAAGACCTCTAATCCTTTACGAGAAAGACCTCTAAACATGCTCCAAATTGTAAAAATACGACTTTTTGGATTTTCAATCTCTTTTTTTCGGCTATCCCTGATATTTAGAAAAAATAATACAATGATTTCACACAACAGACTAGCTATTAGACTCTCTATTGACAAAAGTTTCACCGCCCTCCCTTCATTATAACCGAAGTTATCGTGCCCTAAAGAATCAACAAATTAGCATGCTTATCTCTGCTTACCCTAAGCAGAAAATGCTTATCTTTAAACTCAATCATAACATTGACCTAGTGAACGTCTACACCAAGTTTGAACATTCTAGCTTAATTAGAAGGAGAGTAATTGTGTTCCAAAGTCCCGACCCTTCAAATTGCTTCTATTTTTCATTTTCAATTCAAAATGGTGACCATGACGTGACCGAAATCAAAATTCTATTCGCGACATTTTTTAGGCCTTCCATCAAGGATTCAGAAAATATAACTCCCGAGTCTGTAAGTAAAATAGCAAAAAAGCCTTATTGATTTTTCACTTTTAAATATGGCGGCACTTCTGGTTCGATCGACAAACTCCATGTTTTGTGTACAAATCAGTAATTACTTATCTAGTATCCAAAAAAAAATCAGGTCATTCTGACCTATATTTCGAAGATTTTTTTGAAAATTTTGATCCTTTATTTCGTCAAGGGGAGATAATTTAGAAAATTTCTAATTATATTTTTGAAGTCACATCGGTAAGATCTACTTAGATACTAAATTTCATGAAAATCGTACAACTATTAAAGAAGTTGTCAAATTGGTCTAAACTTCCGGTTCGAAATCACAGCGACGAATTTTCGAAATTCGAAAATCTGAAACTGCAGATTTATAGTAATTGTCTCAAGGTACGCAAAGAAAAAAGATTTAGTAAAATAGGTCAAATAGTCACAAAGTTACAGCATTGTAGGTCAAATGCATTCGTTCGTAAAATTCGGTGATTTCGGATACGTAAAACGTTTTGGAAATATATTTAATCAACAGCCACCACCCATTTTTGGGGGGATAGGTAAAAGTTTCAGAACGATCCTATGGTTAGATTCTGAGAAATCCGATTTGTGGATAAAACACAAAAAAAAAATAATAATAATATTAATCTTAACAGAAACAATAAGCTTTCATATGTAATACATATGAAAGCTTAATAATCTTAACAGAAACAATAAGCTTTCATATGTAATATGAAAGCTTAATAATAATAATCTTAACAGAAACAATAAGCTTTCATATGTAATATGAAAGCTTAATAAGAATAATAATTTTAACAAAAACAATAGTGTTTCACACAAGCTTCGCAGTGTGAAACCCTAATAATTTTAACAAAAACAATAGTGTTTCACACAAGCTTCGCAGTGTGAAACCCTAATAATCTTAACAGAAACAATAAGCTTTCATATGTAATATGAAAGCTTAATAAGAATAACTAGATCTGCTACTGTCCCATGCAGATATGAAAGCTTTCATATTCATCGTCACGTGTCATTGATTGTATCAAGTATCCTAAATAAAAGGATAAGAAGAAAAAATTATCAAAATTGGTCAAAAACTCGCAAAATTACAAGTCTAAATATAGTATGAAACATTGCACCCAGGCATAACAATAATCTGAAAACTAAAGGGAAATAACCGAAACTTGTATTACTGTAATGAGACGGATGAGAAAATGAAATGAAAATTGCCGGAAAAAAATAAAAATGGCAGGTTGGACAGGCGACCTTATTCCTTGTCACATACAACGGGGCATTCGAAAACACGCAAGTTAACTCAATGACAGGCGCGCGTGCTAACCATTCAGCCGCCCAACCCCCCTTTGAAATCAGACACGTGCAATATGTCATATAGGAAGAATAACAAGCCGCTCACAACAAAATGGTAAATTAATGAGTTTAGGGCAAAAGGGCGTCTACAGCACCCGGTGTTCCCAGGCGTTCACCCATCCTAGTACTACCCGGGCCCGACGTTGCTTAACTTCAGTGATCGGACGAACCCGTGGACAGAACCCGTAGTTGCTGATTGTGTCTGGAACAACTGTACTAAAGAAAAAAGTGACCAACTAGAATCGCTACATTTAGACGCTATTCGAACTATTACAGGCCTTCCTCGTGGTACTTCTCATAATTTATTTTATAATGAATCTGGATTCTCCTCTCTTTTAAAAAGACGCTACGAACATAAAATGGTTTTATTTTTCAAAATTATCAATCTTCAAACACCCTCGTATCTATTCGATTTAGTCCCCCAATCTATAGCGTCCAGTAAACCATATCAACTCAGAAACTCCAATAATCTAATGAGTATTAACTGTAAATCTAATCTTTATCAAAACTCGTTTTTCCCATCATCAGTACAAGAATGGAATCGTCTTGATGAAAACGTCAAAGCTTCAAATTCAATCTCTTCATTCAAATTTCAAATTAGAAAAACATATGGCAAACCTAAATACAATGATCTCTTCAATTTTGGTGACAGGTCGTTACAAATTATTCTTTCTAAATTACGCAACTCTAAATCTGACCTAAATCATCATAAATACCTCATGTATGTATCTGACGATCCATCCTGTTTATGCGGAAACAGATGTGAATCTAGTGAACATTATTTCTTTCAGTGTCGCCTTTTTATAGACCAACGCAGACTCACTATCGATACATTGGATGACCATTTCAAGAATATTAATTCACTTTTGTTTGGGATTGACAATCTTCCTAAAATTAAAAATGTGTCTGTACTTTCAGTAGTTCACCAATATATAGCTCTAACCAAACGCTTCAAATCTCGGAAATGAATGTGCCTCCGCTCTGCAAATCACCATTACAACTTGTATATGCGAAAAATGGTTATTACTAGTTGGATCACCTCCCAATCTCCTTTGCACAATCCATAGGTAACCCAGGGTCACGCGAGAAATGTGTAATCAATAACATTGATCCTGCTAAAATAAAAGTATTCTTACAAGCTTTTGGTGCGTGTTTTGCTTTTTGGGTTTTCTGGCGTTGCGTCCCAAACTACTTTCTAATTCAAATCTCTATTCACCCCCCCCCCTACATCAATGTCCCTATCCTTCGCTACAATTTTTTCTTTCTCTTATTTTATTCGATTTTCCTTATTTTTTTTTACTCAACACATTTTCTTCTTTCCACCGTTAACTATGAAACCCTAATCTAGATAATAATTTTTATTTTATTACACTGCCAGCTGATCATTTAAAATTTATATTCAATACATACTATTCTGGAAGCAGTTTTATATAAGCATTTAGTTGCTTGTTACTGTATCCAATTTATTCATATTATTCCCTCCATCGTTGCATATAAGAATTCTGAATAAATACTTTTAAATCACAACCCGTAGTTATACATACTTGAATTGACCCGCTTATTGATTTTTTTTTGGGGGGGGGGGTTGTCGGTTTTAAAAAGGCGTCTACAGCACCCGGTGTTCCCAGGCGGTCACCCATCCAAGTACTGACCGGGCCCGACGTTGCTTAACTTCAGTGATCGGACGAGAACTGGTGTTTTCAACGTGGTGTGGCCGTAGACGAGAGCAGGTGGACAGAACCCGTAGTTATACTTACCTGAATTGACCCGTTTATTGATTTTTTTTTTTTTTTGGGGGGGGGGGGTCGGTTTTAAAAAGGCGTCTACAGCACCCGGTGTTCCCAGGCGGTCACCCATCCAAGTACTGACCGGGCCCGACGTTGCTTAACTTCAGTGATCGGACGAGAACTGGTGTTTTCAACGTGGTGTGGCCGTAGACGAGAGAACGTGGACAGAACCCGTAGTTATACTTACGAGAGAAGGTGGACAGAACCCGTAGTTATACTTACCTGAATTGACCCGCTTATTGATTTTTTGTTTTGTTTTTTGTTTAAGAGTATTTAATTGTTTTAAAGAGACACGTTAAGGGTTGTTCATAGTTAAATTAAAGTTTAATTTTAAATAAGACCAATAAAATTAGGATTTAATAATGCCAGACTAATATTAAATAAAGTTTTAAATTAAGAATAATTAATTATTGGTCTAATGCAATGAAATGCTTTGATTTTACGGATGAAATGTACGATGGGTGTCCACACTATGTGGCTAAGGCGTTGGCCTGCTAGCCAGGAGGTCGGGTGTTCGATCCCTGCATTGGCCGAGAAAGTTCATCTCGATATTCTGGCGTGTCCCCCATCCGCCGTGTACACATTGGATTGCACGCAAAAGATCCCTTAGCAGTTGGAATTCTATATTGTTGAATAAGCTCTATACGATGACTAAATGTGCAGATTGTAGCCACCCACACTGCATGTTTTGCTTAACAATGAAAGGGTGCGGTTTTCAATTTTCGATCCTTTTATTCTACTACTCCTGATATTTTGGACTGTTGATCTATGGTTTCATATAAAAGACTACCGATAAGACTCTTTGTAGAAGAAGTTCCCCCAAAATATTATGTTGACTTTAGAGAAAAGGACCTTTAAAAATGCTCCAAATCGTAAAAATACGACTTTTTGGATTTTCGATCTCTTTTTTTCTGCTACCCCTGATATTGAAAAAAAAATGATACAATGATTTCACACAACAGGCTAGGTATTGACAAGAGTTTCATCACCCTCCCTTCATTATAACCGAAGTTATTGTGCCCTAAAAAATCAACAAATCAGCATGCTTATCTCTGCTTACCCTAAGCAGAAAATGTTCATCTTTGCACTCAATCATGACATTGACCTGGTGAATGTCTACACCAAGATTGAACATTCTAGCTCAATTAGAAAGAGAGTTATTGTGTTTCAAAGTCTCGGCCCTTCAAATTGCTACTACTTTTCATATTCACTTAAAAATGGCAACCATCAGTTGACCTAAATTAAAATTCTGCTCCCTGCGATTTTTGGGCCATCCTTCAAGGATTCAGAAAATATAACTCCCGTGTCTGTAAGTAAGATAGCAAAAAAGCCTTAGGGATTTTTCATGTTTCAAGATGGTGGCATTTCCGGTTTGATCGACAAACTCCATATTTTGTGTACGAATCAGTAATTACTTGTCGAGTATCGAAAAAAATTTTCAGGTCATTCTGACCTATATTTCGACGATTTTTTTTAAAACTTTGATCCTTAATTTCACCAAGGGGAGATAATTTAGAAAAATTATAATTTTGAAGTCACATTGGTAAGATCTACTTAAATACTAAATTTCATGAAAATCGTACAACTATTAAAGAAGTTGTAAAATTGGTCTAAACTTCCGGTTCGAAATCACAGCGACGAATTTTCGAAATTCGAAAATGTGAAACTGCAGATGAAAATGATTTTTTTCAAGGTATTCAAAGAAAAAAGAATTAGTAAAATCGGTCAAAAAATAGCAAAGTTACGACTATGCATTGTTAATTTTTCCGTTCGTAAAATTCGGTGATTTCGAATTCGCAAAACGTTTCGAAAATATATTTAATCAACAGCCACCACCCATTTTTTTTGGGGGGGGGGGTAGGTCAAAGTTTCAGAAACATCCTATGGTTAGATTCTGTGAAATCCGATTTGCAGGAGAAACACAAAAAAAACTAGATCTGCTACTGTCCCATGCAGATATGAAAGCTTTCATATTCATCGTCACGTGTCATTGATTGTATCAAGTAACCTAAATAAAAGGATACGAAGAAAAAATTATTAAAATTGGTCAAAAACTCGCGAAGTTACAAGTCTAAATATAGTATGAAACATTGCACCCAGGCATAACAATAATCTGAAAACTAAAGGGAAATAACTGAAACTTGTATTACTGTAATGAGACGGATGAGAAAATGAAATGAAAATGGCGGGAAAAAAAAATTAAAAATGGCAGGTTGGACAGGCGACCTTACTCCTTGTCACGTACAACCGGGCATTCGAAAACACGCTAGTTTACTCAATGACAGGCGCGCGTGCTTACCATTCAGCCACTCAACCCCCCTTTGAAATCAGACACGTGCAATATGTCATATAGGAAGAATAAGAAGTCGCTCACAACAAAATGGTAAATTAATGAGTTTAGGTCAAAAGGTTGAGCTACTGTTTTAGAGTACTTAATAGTTTTAAAGAGACACGTTAAGGGTTGTTCATAGTTAAATGAAAGTTTAATTTTAAATAAGACCAATAAAATTAGGATTTAATAATGCCAGACTAATATTTCCAATATGTTTGGTTATAAGTAGGAAATCGTGACGACTTCTTAAGCATGTTTTAAACAAAGGATCATGTTTGTTTAAACAAGAATGGCACTCTGCAATAAAAAAAACTGGCCAAAGCAAGATTTCTATGCAGAAATTAAATAATTGCTAGAACCAGAAAAATATTTATCCACTATAATAAATAAGCAACATAGAGAAAATGAAATGAAATTGAATGGGGTTTAACGTCCGACTGTTCTGCTCCTAAAATGGGCTAATGAAGACGGGCATATGCCATAATGTGTGCAATGAGGGAAATTTTACCCGGGCAGCGGCGGTTACGGCCTACGAGGTTGGACAGGCAACCATACTCCTTGTCACGTACAACCAAAAAATCGAAACAACGGCAGTTGACTCAATGACAGACGTTATGATACAGAGCGCACGTGCTAACCATTCAGCCACGCAACCTCCCTAAAATCGGCAAATTGCTGACCTACAGCGAGAAACATTTCAACCGGGCCAAATTTTCTATTGTAACAGTTTAATTTGCACGGTACCTTTAGTTATCAACCGAATATTACAAAACTTTTAAAAATAAGCTCCCCCCTGACCAGCTTAAGCGTTCGCAATAAACGTTTGCCACTTAAAATCGGGAAATTGCTGACTTTAAAGTGAGAAACATTACAACCGGGCGAAATTTTCTATTTTATGACTTTTACAGTACCTTTGATTACCAACCGATTATTTTCTGTTTTATCACTTTTACAGTACCTTTGATTACCAACCGATTATTACAAAACTTTAAAAATAAAAGAGAAAGAGAGAAATGCGGCCTAATGTCCATTCGACACAAACTAGGTCATTTCGGGACTAACATATGTTTTTTAATTTTATTTAAAAACTCCCCCTGCGCTTACAGGTCTTTAGCCGTTGGGAGGAAACCGAAGAACACGGAGAAAACCCACAAGGTTGGACATCATACTTCATGTCACGTGCAACCTGGAGATCGAAACGACGCCCGTTGACTCAATGACAGACGTTACGATACAGTGCGCACATGCTAACCATTCAGCCATTCAGCCTCCCTGAATTCAGAAAATTGCTGACTTATAGCAAGAAACATTTCAACCGGGCGAAATTTTCTGTTTTAACAGTTTAATGTGCACGGTACTTTAATTACCAACCGATTATTACAAAACTTTTGAAAATAAGCTCCAACTGACCAGCTTAATCGTATGCAATAAACGTTTTCGCCTGAATTGAAAGTTCTGCACGGAGAAAGTTCATCTCGATTTCCCGGCGTGGTTCCCCTTGTCAGTGAGGCAGAACGGAGGGCCTGACAAGCACAGCTGTCTAGTCATTCGGATGGGACGAAAAACCAAGGTCCCGTGTACACATTGGAGTGCACGTAAAATATCCCTAAGCAGTTGGAATTCGATACTGTTGAATAAGCTCTATACGATGACTAAATGTGTAGATTGTAGTCACCCACACTGCATGTTTCGCTTAACAATGAAAGGGTGCCGTTTTCAATGTTCGATCCTTTTGTTCTTCTACTCCTGATATGTTGGACTGTTGATCGATGGTTTCATATAAAAGACTACCAATAAGACTCTTTGTACAAGAAGTTCCCAAAAAATATTATGTTGACTTTACGAGAAAGACCTCTAAACATGCTCCAAATTGTAAAAATACGACTTTTTGGGTTTTCAATCTCTTTTTTTCGGCTATCCCTGATATTTAGAAAAAATAATACAATGATTTCACACAACAGGCTAGCTATTAGACTCTCTATTGACAAAAGTTTCACCGCCCTCCCTTCATTATAACCGAAGTTATCGTGCCCTAAAGAATCAACAAATTAGCTTGTTTATCTCTGCTTACCCTAAGCAGAAAATGCTCATCTTTGAACTCAATCATAACATTGACCTAGTGAACGTCTACACCAAGTTTGAACATTCTAGCTTAATTAGAAGGAGAGTAATTGTGTTCCAAAGTCCCGACCCTTCAAATTGCTTCTATTTTTCATTTTCAATTCAAAATGGTGACCATCACGTGACCGAAATCAAAATTCTATTCGCGACATTTTTTAGGCCTTCCTACAAGGATTCAGAAAATATAACTCCCGAGTCTGTAAGTAAAATAGCAAAAAAGCCTTATTGATTTTTCACTTTTAAATATGGCGGCACTTCCGGTTCGATCGACAAACTCCATATTTTGTGTACAAATCAGTAATTACTTATCTAGTATCCAAAAAAAAATCAGGTCATTCTGACCTATATTTCGATGATTTTTTTGAAAATTTTGATCCTTAATTTCGTCAAGGGGAGATAATTTAGAAAATTTCTAATTATATTTTTGAAGTCACATCGGTAGGATCTACTTAGATACTAAATTTCATGAAAATCGTACAACTATTAAAGAAGTTGTCAAATTGGTCTAATCTTCCGGTTCGAAATCACAGCGACGAATTTTCGAAATTCGAAAATGTGAAACTGCAGATGAAAATGGTTTTTTTAAAGGTATTCAAAGAAAAAAGAATTAGTAAAATCGGTCAAAAAATAACAAAGTTACGACTATGCATTGTCATTTTTTTCGTTCGTAAAATTCGGTGATTTCGGATTCGTAAAACGTTTCGAAAATATATTTAATCAAGGTTCGCACCCCATTTTTGGGGGGGTAGGTCAAAATTTCAGAAAGATCCTATGGATAGATTCTGAGAAATCCGATTTGCAGAAAACACACAAAAAAAAAAATAATAATAATAATAACTTTAACAGAAACAATAAGCTTTCATATGTAATATGAAAGCTTAAAAATAATAATAATCTTAACAGAAACAATAAGCTTTCATATGAAATATGAAAGCTTAATAATTTTAACAAAAACAATAGTGTTTCACACAAGCTTCGCAGTGTGAAACCCTAATAATTTTAACAAAAACAATAGTGTTTCACACAAGCTTCGCAGTGTGAAACCCTAATAAGAATAATAATTTTAACAAAAACAATAGTGTTTCACACAAGCTTCGCAGTGTGAAACCCTAATAATTTTAACAAAAACAATAGTGTTTCACACAAGCTACGCAGTGTGAAACCCTAATAAGAAGAATTTTAACAAAAACAATAGTGTTTCACACAAGCTACGCAGTGTGAAACCCTAATTATTAATTACTAAATACTAACTGTGAGAGGGAAACGGCCTTCCTCGCCCAGTTACCAATAAACAAAGACTGAAACCTGCGCGATGAGATCGTCTAAACTGAGGACGCGGATCGGGCTATGAATATGCGTATCAGATCACCACACTTGTTCATAATCCGGAGAAACTAACAGAAAGTTTTTAACGTTTTCATGCTTCTTTTATTTTTCATGGGCTAAACACATCTGTATACACGTTTTGTATCGTAACATCACAGACAACGCCTCCGTAGCGCTGAGGTGTTGACTAAGGATATTAAAAAAACAGTTCCCATCACCAGAAGATACAATCGGAGTTCCGAGATTTGATAGGCCACACTTATTCATTATTTCTAGGCTAGCTTGGTCCGTCGGAATTAGTGATGAAAGTTCAGCTGTTGTAGGATCGGGGATATCATCCCTGGGCATAACCCGCTCTTCTCTGCTGCAAACACACTTAAGATATTCGAATCCTTTTTCGGACGCCTATAACAAAAATACAGGTAACAATTTACAAGGATACAATGAATTGAGTAATTGATTTCAGTTGTATCGGATAAAAGAGTTGTAATGTTCGATAAATATTAATAAAGTTCCGTTTTTTAGGTTGTGTCAGCTATGTTCTTTACATCTAAAACGCATTAAAGTGAATATTTTTTGTAATTACCTCAGATAATCTTTGAATAGCTTTCTCGTATTCATATTTTCCATTCATATCGCATGAAAGAATACCGTATGATTGCCAACTCGTGTATAGTCCTTTGCGTGATGTTGCGTACGGGTTCGTGCGCAGATTTTCTTGCGCCGGGGGGATTGTTTACTTCCGGTCTAGCAGCCGACACCAATGACGTCCCGTCATAGATAAGCATAATAATAATAATAATATTGCGACAACAGTAATAATAATAATAATAATAATATAATAATAATATTGTGATAAAGTAAGGTGTAGACTAATTTACCTTTACTTAATTAAGAAGATAGGCCTACACCTACGTTAGGTTTATTTAGGTTTGTTTTTTTTTTGTACGGAAGGCCTACTCATTTTTTGTTTTTTATACAAATTTATGCAGTAGTGTACTAGTAGGCCCATATGCCTATTGGTAATCATCATGGTAAATAATTGTTGTGTAGTAAATTGTTCTATTACTAAAAAAAAATGTAGAGGATTATCTTTTCATAAAATAAAAAAAACCAACAATAAATTATGGGAGAAGAAATTAATAAGCATTATAAACAGGATTGATACCAGTTTCAATCCAGAGGCTGCTACAAACTGTTCTCGTCATTTTGATGATAGTTGTTTCAAAGAAAATGGTAAGTTTAGTTTTGCAGTTTGGTAAACTGGCTGACATATGTAATGTAAAAAAAAAAAAAAAAAAATAATTGGAGAGATCTAGATTTTAAAATTTATTGTAATAAGTTGACAATTAAAAAAAATGTTATACTCCCTTTCATATCACAATAATCATACTTTATTTAGTAATAGTATTATAAATAGTATAGTGTAATTTATTATGATTGATTTTTATTTCAGAATCAACTGGAAAAAGAGTTCTTTTAGAAAATAGTGTACCGACAAAACACATACCACAAAAATCTTTCGAAAAGAATGTTGCTCAAAGAAGATCACCTGTTAGTATTTGTCTGTCTCTTTTTTACTAACGTCATAACCAATGTATTAAATATTTGTTGATTGCATTACTGCACAGCCTATACATTGAATTAGGCTAGATATACACCTAACTTTATACAAAGGCGCAGGCCTTCGTATTCATTAAACATAATTCTTGTGTTGGGCGACAACTATATATCCTACCAGTTTATAAATATAATTAGGACTATATTTCAAGATATTCAATTGAGTCGGGACATTAAATTGAAAAACACAATTTAATATCACTGTTGTAAGTGAAACTGAATATGATATCAATTGATTCAACATATAAACTGAAGTTCATTAATAATGGTGTATTTTTTATAATAATATATTATTTCGAAGTATTTAACATGTAAATTACAATTCATAATTACTGGTACAAGAAACCATAGGATATGTAATACGTTCCACATAATAACCATGACATCATAAGCCAGTGTTGTATTATTGATATTTAACTGTGGGATATCATTAATATTTCACTTGATATGCATCTTTCAACAATATTAACACGTTTAAATTGACCAATAGGTCATATTTGCAATGTTGACGACTGGATAATATTGAGTTAAAGACTTGGTTCCTTTAATTTTAGCTTAAAAGAATAAATTTGACAACTACTGAACCTGAAAATTGTATAGAATCTACCCAGACAGTTTTCACAAAAGAGACTGTTCTGGATACACTTGGTACTATACCAGGTTGGTTTGTCACACAACATGAAAATGGGATAGATGTTATTAAATACAGGCATACAGATATGAAGGTATATAATATCCCCTTTTTTCTTTGCCCTAAATGGTTTATGTTGTTACCCTTTGTAAACCAAAATTACCAATGTACATCTAGAGTAGATCCAACTAAACAGTTGACAGATGTACAGCAGTAATATATTTAACACTTTTTTTTTTCTAGATATCACATTGTGTGAAAATTGATAATGAAATGGAGTATCAGCTATTTATAGAAGGTATGAATCTTAAAACAATTCATATTAATGAACCATCTGTTGTCACAAAATCAGAAGATATAAAAAGAATTATTGAGAAGATTGCCACGATAAAACCATGCATGGGTGTATTTGAGAAAGATTTAATAGATGTGCCGGACTTTAACAACATAAATTACAACAAGGAGGTCATGATCAACAAGCAAATAAATTCTATGCAGACTATGGTCCATAGCGTTAAATGTCTTGTTATTGGCCCAGTCTGCATCGAATGTAGAAAAACAAAGAATATTCTGAAACAAAAAAAAAACAGATTAGATATTGCTAGGAAAATAACAGTCAATTTAAACAAAAAAGCACCTTTAATTAAAACGTCAAAAGAAAAATTATCTAAAGCACTAAAAGAAATTAGAGTGAAAAATAATACATTAGAAAAAGAACTGAGGACTATTAAAAATAGATTAAGAAATGAAAGCGAAGAAGTTTCTGAACAATTACATGACAGTTTATTAGGTATAATGGATAGGGAAACAATTACAAACCCTTTTCTTGAATTGTTTTGGCAAGAACAAAAAAAATTTTTTAACAGAAAGTCTTCTGGGAAAAGGTGGCACCCAATGATCATAAGATTAGCTATCCTTTTACACACCCAATCCCCTCAAGCATACAGGTCTCTAAAGCAAACTGGACTATTACATCTACCCGGAGAATCGACCCTGCGGGATTATAGTAATGCTATAAGTCCAACTCATGGTTTCAATCCTGATGTAAGTAGGACTTAATTTGTTATTTAATTGTATCTTACCAATTCCCAAAGCATTCATTACAAGTCTATTATATATAAGGATGAGGCCATAGCTACAATTTTAATGAAATTTAAATTTATGTTTATATAACAAAGATCTTGGTTCCTTTTGATAATCGTGCATATATCCGAACGCCTTGGATTTATGACCATGTTACACATCAATGAAGGTTGAGTTCGAAGTTTGTAAAAATCTCACCCATATCTTTAGAAATACATCATTTTCATTTGACATAGAATGTTTGTAACTTCTGTGCGATTTTTTACCCTACTGGACAATCTTGCAAAACTAAGATACAACCTTTTCACCCCAACAGGCGATATGCAATGTACTGCTTTTATAAAAATTCAATTAATTTTTTTTAGGTGATTAATGATCTGAAAGACATGGTAAAAGAACTGAAAGATAATGAAAGATGGGTTGTTTTGATTCACGATGAAATGACTATCAAATCTGATTTAGTATGTATGTTTTATATAGTACATTGACAATTTCACATTTTCAATATTTTGACAATTTTCTACATAATTGTCTATGCAGGTATATAACCCAAGATCAGGAGAGTTGTGTGGCTTCATACCTGATGGAAGCAAGGTAGCTAGCCATGTTTTAGTTTTCATGGTTGTAGGATTAACAGCTCCTCTTGAATTGCCAATAAGATTCAGCCTTGGTTATTTTGGCACATGTTCAGCAAGAGCTGAAGACATATACCCTTTGTTTTGGGAAGCAGTTTGTCACTTAGAAATTACCTGTAAACTAAAGTTTTATAAAAAGATACATTTATTAAGTTGTGCAATTAATAGTTTGTCAAAGTAACTGTGTGTGATTCATATCTTTCAGAAAATATCAAATTGCTCGTGACTTAATCCTTGTTTATCATAATATATACAATGTTATCAGATTATTTTACATTTAATTAAGAAAACAAAATACTCCAGGAGCAACATAGATCAATAGAATTTCAGTTCCTTTCCAAACTCCTTGCACTTTTTTGGACTGATATTACTATTAGATTAATGAAATAAAACTAAATAAATTTGATAATATTGTTGTTAGCAAGAGATTCCTATTTCGATCAAATCACTGCAGAAACTTTAAATTTCAATACTTTTTTTTAAATTGCAAGTTCTTTTTTTTATAATTTTTGTTTATTCTTCTTTTGTAAATGTGCTGTGAGATGCTACTATACTTTTATTGTTCAAAGTTTATCAATTTGACTTTGACAATTTATTTAATTTGTTGTTTTTATCATGTTACCTTTTACGAAATATGTTTTTTTGTATATTTAACAATTAGTTACTATTTGGCATCCCTGTATCAACTCTACGTCACATTTTAAGGATGCAAAATCATTAAGTACATTCAAATCCTTGTAAAAAAAAAAGCACACCTATTCTGTGAAGATTATGGGAATCTGTCGTAAATGTGACACACTAACTTAGCGCCAGTTAGCTAACTTTTGGATACAAGATGCTTTAGAAATCCATTATTAGGGTTTCACACTGCGAAGCTTGTGTGAAACACTATTGTTTTTGTTAAAATTATTATTTTGAACGTTCTGCGACAATGCGAAATGTCCGAAATCACCAAATTATCGTTTTTTAAAATATTGCAGTAATTTTAACAATAATCATTGAATTTTAACTTTCGATACATTTTGGCATAGCCGGAGACAGGGCACATAGCTACACTACTTTCGATTTTTGATTTTCGGTAAATCTTCAAAGATATTAGGCGCCAAATTTTGAAAATTTAAAATTTTACAAAAATTTTTTTTATTTATGAATATTTTTTAGTCGTATTATGCACAGAATTAAAGGGTCATCTGACTAGTGCAAAAATGTTAAAGAATTTTGTCTCAGTAATTTACCTTGGCCGCCATTGGCTAATTCAGTTTTTAAGTCCTAGATTAATTTTTTATTGTTCGATTTGTATAAAACAAAGTTCATATGCTTCGTTGTATCAATTGTCATTTTTTTTATTACCAAAAGTTTTATCTGTCGGCACCGGAAGTGGCATAATTTTACCAAAAACTACAATTTTGACAGTTATTTTCCTTCCTCCAAAACAAATATTATTTTTTGGAAAAATTATTTGACTCAAAGAGTGTGCCCTTTCAAGGCGCAAAAAATGTAGGAAGCAGTTTTTTTAATTTCGATTTCATTTTCGAGCAAATTCGATTAAGAGGCTAAAAATGGTGTAAAATTGGCCTATTTACAACCTATTCAGGCTTTTCAGATTTTAAAATATTTCTTCGTAACTTTTATAAACTTGTAGCTATAATCCATACGAAGAAAATGTATGTTAAAATTCGTTTGTACTATAAGCAGTTACCAAGAAATGGGCAGTTCTGTACAAGTCACTGTTTTCGTTATTTTGCCTGTAAAATAGTCAATTATGATTGGATTTTTATAAAAGTGACATCATTTGATTCAAAAAGCACGTAGCGTCATATCAAGTTGATTACAATTTAAAATTGACACCGGAAGTGACATCATTTGGTCAAAAACTGCATTTTAAACTTTTTAAATCAATGTTTTATTCAACCAAGAATAACTTAATATGTATTAATAATTTTAACTTTTGGTTTAAATTCACATATAAACAAAACTCATATGGTCATATAGATATCATAAAATGGTTTCTAACTTGTTCGGTTGCCGAGAAATAGACGGTTTTCTACAGGTCACTTTTGAAGGTTTCGGGGCCATAAAAGGGTCAATTATTATTCGATTTTCATAAACGTCACACCATGTTATACCTAATGCCATTTGGGATTTCATACAAGTAATTTAAGATTTTCATTATCACCGGAAGTAACGTCATTTTGGCAAAAACTGTATTTTTAGCCTCGAAAACGGATATTTTATTCAAATGAGTCTGTTTTGAAATCTTTTTCAAAGTATGGTATTTGATGCCAATCAACAAATAGAATGAACCCATACGATCATACAGATACCACAAAATGGTTTCTAACTTGTACGGTTGCAGAGAAATAGCCGATTTCCTACAAGTCACTTTTCAAGTTTTTTGGTCTTTAAAAGTGGCAATTATTATTCGATTTACATAAAATTTTCACTATATGATATCGTATGCCATTTCTGATTTCATAAGACTAATTGAACATTTGCATTAACACCGGGAGTAATTTAATTTTGTCAAGATCATTTACAAGCAACAAATGTATAAAATGAATTGATATTGCTGGATTTTGTTGATTCTGCGTTCATTTTATTTGTGTGCAATGTTAATTTGGAAACCTGTTTAGTGGTTTCGCTGGTACCGGAAGTGACATATGTTCAAGGGTAACTTGGCACCGGAAGTGACATGTTTAAGGGTAACGTGGCACCAGTGAAACCCGTAATTCCTGCATGCAGGTCTAGTTATTATTACTATTATTATAAGTAGGTAAATAATATGTTTTCGTCTTGTAAATAGCATTTATTGCATTGACAATTTTTGCATATTCATAAAAATAGCATATAAACAAGTAGCGTTCAATAATATGTTTTCATTTTATAAAAAGAATTTATAGCATTAACAATAAAATTTATTAGGGTTTCACACTGCGTAGCTTGTGTGAAACACTATTGTTTTTGTTAAAATTATTATTAGGGTTTCACACTGCGAAGCTTGTGTGAAACACTATTGTTTTTGTTAAAATTATTATTAGGGTTTCACACTGCGAAGCTTGTGTGAAACACTATTGTTTTTGTTAAAATTATTATTCTTATTAGGCTTTCAGACTTTCGTCTGAAAGACTATTGTTTTTACTAAAATTATTATTATTAGGCTTTCAGACTTTCGTCTGAAAGCCTATTGAGATTACTAAAATTATTATTTTTTTTTTTATTATTATTATTTACCGCCGGAGCCTATTTCTCTATGATGGAAAAGAGATACCGATCTGCAGTTCATCTTTCTATCGGGAAACCATGTGGTGGCTACTCAATAAAGCAATTTTTGAACTTCTGCGCAGACCGGAAGTGGTCGAATTTCGAACGTTGGTAAAAAATAAAAAATCGGCCGTGGTTTCGTCAATTCTCTACCTATATTCAAACAAATCACATTTTTGGAAAGTCTGAGACTTTTCCCAGACAATAGCAATCTCACATTTCGCAATTTCGAAACTTCGTCGCTGACTTCTATCGTTCGAAAATTCAAAACACGTTGCCTACGAGACAATTTTTGTTATTTTTCAAAATTTGCAAATTTGACCTACATTTTTGGATACCTGACGTCAATCCGATTCCAGTAATATAAGTTTCATTCAGAGTTATCGCCCTTTATTTTTCGATTTTTTTCGAATTTTCTTCCCATTTTGTGAGCTGTGGTGTCGTTTTACAGCCAAAATGATGTTTCTGAAACTTACGGAACATGAAGTTATAGTCCAATACCAACTGATAAAGCAATTTCGACAAGAATCCTTTAACCGGAAGTGATCGAAATAATGTGCAATATTTTGAAAAAAATGCAAAAAATGGATATTTTGGGGAAAAACGCGATTTCTCCGCCCGATATCAACGGATTAAAGCAATTAGGGTACCATTGGACTGCAATAGGATTGTACTATCGTATGATACCCAATTCATACGGATACGATGAGCAGGAAGCAAAATATGGCACGCTGAAAATCAAGTATTTTCTGATTTGGAGCGTTTTTGGACGCCTGTATCTCGAAAACTTAACCGCAACTTTTTTTTTAACTTTCTCTATCGAGAGTCCATTCGATAGTCTTGTGAATTATGCCACCCAATAAGACTTTGAAATGTCTGGAATAGGTGAAATAACGGACTGAAAATCGAAAAAAGTCGAAAAATCGTGAAATTTTGGAAAATGCTCTACTATTTTTTTATTTTGAGAGATTTTCAAAAAAAGATTGTATATTCAGATAGCTGACCTAATTACGATTCTAACGATGTATAATATGTATGTAGTTATTGAAATTTAATTTTCGATATTTTAAATTTTTTGCATTTTTGGCACTTTTCAACATAGGATTTCTCAGGGGCATTTTATCTGATCAGATAATGCAATATATCATTACAGAGCCCTGTGGCTATTTTAGTGCCCAAACCGGCTATTAAAACTATTCCGAAAATAATAACCATACCGGAAGTATTCAAAAAATGAAAAAAAAAGGTTAAAAACATTGTCGCACTTGCGAAAAACTTGATTTCTCCCTTAGGTAATAGCGGACCAAAAGAACTAAAGGGTCGTTGGAAAGCCCTATTAATGGACCATCATATGGTATCTAAATAATACGATTTCGATGGTAGGGAAATAAATTATTGTATGCCAAAAATCTAGTTTTTTCCGATTTTTTAACATTCTGAGACGCCCTTTTCTCGAAAACGACGCCGCAGATTTTTCTTAAACTTTTCTTACTCAAAGTCCTATCGGTTGTATATATAGTGAATCCAAAATGAAAAGCATTGAAATAATATAGGTGGTCCAAAAATGGCATCAAACTTTGAAAAAAATTGAAAACTCATTAAATTTTTGTAAACGCTCTTTAATTTATCTTTTTTTCCAAAACTACTCAATGGATGTTTCTGACACTTCTGGTACAGAAAGTTAAGTATCGAAAGAACTTCGTAAAGCTATCGCGACAATGATCGTAAAACCGGAAGTAGTCGAACAAATGTCCGATATTTTGAAAAAAAATATTTTTTTTACGAATACCTTTTTTATTTATGAATATATTTTGATGGTATTTTACACAGGGTTAAAATATCATCGTACTTGAGCAGAAATGAGAAAAAAAATTGTCAGGGTAATTTGCGTTAGCCGCCATCGGCTAATTTAGTTTTTCGTACCCAGAAAAATTATTTATTGTTCGATTTGTATAAAACAAAGTTCATATGCTCCGTGGTCCCAATTGTAATTTTTTTTGTTACGGTAAAATTTTTCTGTCGGCAACGAAAGTGACGTAATATGAACAAAAACTACAATTTTGACAGTTCGGTACCACTTTTTGAAAGCAAATATTTTTTTTTCAAAACTGATATAACTAAAAGGATGCACCCTGCAAAGATGCACAAAATCCTTAGCTCAGATTTTTTAATTTCAATTTCATTTTCGGGCAATTTCGAATAAAATGTAAAATAAAGTGTAAAATTCAGTTATTTACAATTCATTCAGCGTCTTCATATTTTGAAATATTTATTTGTAATTTTCATAAACTCGTAGCAATAATCCAGACGAAGATAATGTATGCGAAAATTAGTTTTTGGACGCCTGTATCTCGAAAACTTAACCGCAACTTTTTTTTTAACTTTCTCTATCGAGAGTCCATTCGATAGTCTTGTGAATTATGCCACCCAAAAAGACTTTGAAATGTCTGGAATAGGTGAAATAACGGACTGAAAATCGAAAAAAGTCGAAAAATCGTGAAATTTTGGAAAATGCTCTACTATTTTTTTATTTTGAGAGATTTTCAAAAAAAGATTGTATATTCAGATAGCTGACCTAATTACGATTCTAACGATGTATAATATGTATGTAGTTATTGAAATTTAATTTTTGATATTTTAAATTTTTTGCATTTTTTGCACTTTTCAACATAGGATTTCTCAGGGGCATTTTATCTGATCAGATAATGCAATATAACATTACAGAGCCCTGTGGCTATTTTAGTGCCCAAACCGGCTATTAAAACTATTCCGAAAATAATAACCATACCGGAAGTATTCAAAAAATGAAAAAAAAGGTTAAAAACATTGTCGCACTTGCGAAAAACTTGATTTCTCCCTTAGGTAATAGCGGACCAAAAGAACTAAAGGGTCGTTGGAAAGCCCTATTAATGGACCATCATATGGTATCTAAATAATACGATTTCGATGGTAGGGAAATAAATTATTGTATGCCAAAAATCTAGTATTTTCCGATTTTTTAACATTCTGAGACGCGCTTTTCTCGAAAACGACGCCGCAGATTTTTCTTAAACTTTTCTTACTCAAAGTCCTATCGGTTGTCTATATAGTGAATCCAAAATGAAAAGCATTGAAATAATATAGGTGGTCCAAAAATGGCATCAAACTTTGAAAAAAATTGAAAACTCATTAAATTTTTGTAAACGCTCTTTAATTTATCTTTTTTTCCAAAACTACTCAATGGATGTTTCTGACACTTCTGGTACAGAAAGTTAAGTATCGAAAGAACTTCGTAAAGCTATCGCGACAATGATCGTAAAACCGGAAGTAGTCGAACAAATGTCCGATATTTTGAAAAAAAATATTTTTTTTACGAATACCTTTTTTATTTATGAATATATTTTGATGGTATTTTACACAGGGTTAAAATATCATCGTACTTGAGCAGAAATGAGAAAAAAAATTGTCAGGGTAATTTGCGTTAGCCGCCATCGGCTAATTTAGTTTTTCGTACCCAGAAAAATTATTTATTGTTCGATTTGTATAAAACAAAGTTCATATGCTCCGTGGTCCCAATTGTAATTTTTTTTGTTACGGTAAAATTTTTCTGTCGGCAACGAAAGTGACGTAATATGAACAAAAACTACAATTTTGACAGTTCGGTACCACTTTTTGAAAGCAAATATCTTTTTTTCAAAACTGATATAACTAAAAGGATGCACCCTGCAAAGATGCACAAAATCCTTAGCTCAGATTTTTTAATTTCAATTTCATTTTCGGGCAATTTCGAATAAAATGTAAAATAAAGTGTAAAATTCAGTTATTTACAATTCATTCAGCGTCTTCATATTTTGAAATATTTATTTGTAATTTTCATAAACTCGTAGCAATAATCCAGACGAAGAGAATGTATGCGAAAATTAGTTTGTAATATGAGCAGTTGCCGAGGAATATGCAATTTTGCATGCATCACTTTTCACGTTATTTTGCCTATAAAAGAGTGAATTATCATTCGATTTGCAATATTTTTTTTCCATTTGATGCCTAATGCCAATTTGGACTAGGTCAAGTCAATTTTACATTTTCACTGTGACCGGAAATGACGTCATTTGGGCAAAAACTGTATTTTTAACCCAAAAAACAAATATTTTATTCAAATGAGTCTGCCTTATAATATTTTTAAAATTATGATATTTGATTCCCATCAACGAATAGAATGAAGCCATACGACCATACAGATACCACAAAATGGTTTCTAACTTGTATGGTTACAGAGAAATCGGCGATCTTCTATAAGTCACTTTTCAAGGTTTTTGGTCTATAAAAGTCTCAATTATTATTCGATTTTTATAATTTTTTTACCATTTGATGCCTTATGCCATTTATGGCTTCTATGAACTAAGTTAACATTTTCAATATCACCGGAAGTAATGTAATTTTTGCAAAAAACGTATTTTTAGCCTTCAAAACAAACATTTTTTTGAAGGGATTTATATTTATTATTCGTTTAACTTGATAACGTCTGACTCTAATGGGCAGTAAGATTGAATCAATACCATCATATTGATATCAAAAAAAGCCTTCTAGCATGTTCCCTTGTCGAATAATAGCCAATTTTCCCAGGGTCACTTTTAAGTTTTTTACCTTCTTAATTTCAGTTTATGGGTTATAAGGTAATTATTTATTGCCCAATATGTATAAAACAAAGTTTGTATTTTGTGTGTTGCGAATTTTCGACTTATTTTTCACCTATAAAAATATCTTTCGGTACCGGAAGTGACGTAATTTTGCCATAATTTACAATTTTGACCGGTCTTTTCGCCAGCAAATATTACTTTCACATATAGAGAGGGTGTCACTGAAGCAAAACAACTAAAATATAGTTTGGTAGCTCAATGGATCGGCTATGGTATAAGAAACTTCCTGTATGATTCCTGAAAGCCGGTTCAGTGCTGCTTGCAGGTCTAGTTATTATTATTATTATTATTATTATTATTTTTTACCGCGGGAGCCTATTTCTCCATGATCGAAAACAGATATCGATCTGGAACAAACTTTTCTATCGGGAAAACATGTGGTGGCTAGTGCATAAACTATTTTTCAAACTTCTGCGCATACCGGAAGTGGCCGAACTTTGTAGGTTGTCATGATATTGAAAATCGGCCATAATTTCGTCAATTTTTTACCCATTTTTAATCAAATGACATTTTCGGAAACCCTGAATCTTTTGCGAGATAATGGCTATCTCACATTTTTCAATTTCGAACATTCGTCTATGACTTCTATCGTTCGAAAATTGAAAAGACGTTGTTTATGAGACAATTTTTGTTATTTTTCAAAATTTGCAAATTTGACCTACATTTTTGGATTTCTGAGGTCCAAGCGATTCCAGTAATATAAGATTCATTCAGAGTTATCGCCCTTTATTTTTCGAATTTTTTCGAATTTTCTGCCCATTTTATGCCCCTTATATTTTTTGGAAAGGATAAAACGATATTTCTGAAACCTCTGGAACATAAAGCCATATAGTCAGACATCCGGATAAAGCAATTTCAACAACGATCCGTAAACCGGAAGTAGTCGAAATAATGTCTGATTTTTTGAAAAAAACTCAAAAAATGGGGGCTTTGGGAAAAACGTGATTTCTTCGTCCCATATCAACCGATCAAATGGATTAAGGTATCGTTTGTTTACATCGGAATTGGAGTATCGTATGATACCGACTTCATACAGATACGATGATCCAGAAGTAAAATATGACACGCTGAAAATCAAGCATTTTTTGTTTTGGAGCGTTTTTGGACGCCTTTATCTCGAAAACTGCTCCAGCGATTTTTCTTAAACTTTATCTATCGATGGTCCTTCCGGTAGTCTTTAGCATGGATCCATCCATTAAGACCTTCATATAATTGGAATAAGACAAAAAAGGGACTGAAAATTGAAAAAAGTCCAAAAATCGTGAAATTTTGGAAAATGCTCTACTATTTTTTTATTTTAAGAGATTTTCAAAAAAAAAATATATATTTAAAAAGCTGACCCAATTACGATTCTAATGATGTATAATATGTATGCAGTTATTGAAATTTAATTTTCAATATTTTGACATTTTGACATTTTTAACACTTTTGAACATAGGATTTCTCAGAAGTATTTTATTTGATCGTATAGTGTCGTATATCGTTAGAGAGCCCTGTTCCCATGCAAACTCCAAAACTGGATGAGAAAACTACTCGACAATGATTCGTATACCGGAAGTAGTTCAAAAAACGAAGAAAAATGTAAAAAAGATAAAAAAAAATTGGAGCTCTTGCCAAAAGATCGAATTCTCCGTCACATATTAGCGGACCAAAACAATTAAAGTGTCGTTGGATAGTTCCATTAATAGACGATCGTATAACATCTAAATAACACGAACTTGATTTTTAGGAAATAAATTATGGTACGCTGAAAACTAAGTATTTTCCGTTTTGGAGCATTCTGAGACGCCTTTTTCTCGAAAACGACGCCTACGATTTTTCTTAAACATTTTTTACTCAGAGTCCTATCGGTGGCCTAGCGTGTGCATCTAATAATAAAAGCGTTGGAATATTATAGGTGGTCCAAAAATGACCTCAATCTTTGAAAAAAGTTGAAAAATCATTAAATTATTGAAAATGCTCTTTTATTTATCTTTTTTTCGAAAATTACTCAATTAATGTTTCTGATATTTCTGGTACAGGAAGTTAAGTATCTAATCAACTTGTTAAAGCTATTCCGACAATGATCGAAAAACCGGAAGTAGTCGAAAATATCTCCGATATTTTGAATTTTTTTTACAATTTTACAGAAAACTTTTTTATTTATGAATATTTTTTGATGGTAGTTTACTCAGAGTTAAAGTATCACCCTACTTGAGCAGAAGTGAGAAAGAATTTTGTCTCACTCATTTTCTTTAGTCGCCATTGACTAATTTAGTTTTTCGTACCTAGATTAATTATTTATTGTTCGATTTGTGTAAAACAAAGTGCATATGCTCCGTGGTCTCAATTGTAATTTTTTTTGTTACCGTGAAATTTTTCTGCAAGCAACGGAAGTGGCGTAATATTAACAAAAGGATGCGCGCTGTAAAGGGGCACAAATCGTTAGCTCAGATTTTTTAATTTCAATTTCATTTTCGGGCAATTTCGAATAAATGTAAAAAAAAGTGTAACAATCAGTTATTTACAACCTATTCAACGTCTTCATATTTTGAACTATTTATTCGTAACTTTCATAAACTCGTAGTAATAATCCAGACGAGGAGAATGTATGCAAAATATAGTTCGTAATATGAGCAATTGCCGAGAAATATGCAATTTTGCGTGAATCACTTTTCACGTTATTTTGTCTATAAAAGAGTAAATTATTATCCGATTTTCAATATTTTTTTTTCATTCGATGCCTAATGCCAATTTGGACTAGGTTAAGCCAATTTTACAGTTTCACTGTTACCGGAAATAACGTCATTTTGGAAAAAACTATACTTTTAACCTAAAAAACAAATATTTTATTCAAAAGAGTCTTTTTTATAATATTTTAAAAATTATGATATTTTGAATCCCATCAACGAATAGCATGAACCCATACGATCATACAGATACCACAAAAAAGTTTCTAACTTGTACGGTTGCCGAGAAATAGACGATTTTCTACAAGTCACTTTTCAAGCTTTTTGGTCTATAAAAGTGTCAATTATTATTCAATTTTCATACAATTTTCACCATGTGATGCCTTATGCGCTTTAGGATTCCAATGATCTGATTTAACATTTCCATTATCACCGGAAGTAATGTCATATTTGCAAAAACCGTATTTTTAGACTTCAAAACAAATATTTTATTCAAATGAGTCTGATTTGTAATGTTTATACAATTATGATATTTGATTCCAATCAACAAATAGATTAAACCCATACGGTCATATAAATACCAAAAAATGGTTTCTAACTTGTACAGTTGCCGAGAAATAGACGATTTTCTACACGTCACTTTTCAAGGTTTTTAGTCTATAAAAGTGGCAATTATTATTCGATTTACATAAAATTTTCACCATGTGATGCCTTATGCCATTTATGATTGCAATGATCTGATTTAACATTTCCATTATCACCGGAAGTAATGTCATATTTGCAAAAACCGTATTTTTAGACTTCCAAACAAAATTTTACTCCAAAATTAGATTTTGCGTGATCCGACTCAAGATGGCGTGTTCAATGACAAATATTACGGGACGCTGAAGATCTAGTATTTTCCTTTTTGGACTTTTATATGATATCAGAATGATACAAATTCGATGGTTAGGCAATAGATTATGGGATGCCGAAAATGTAGTATTTTCCTCTTTTTTTGAAGCCTTTTCGGACTCGTTTATCTCGAAAACTACTTCTATTTCACTTCTTAAACTTCTGTTACCCCGAGTCCTATCGGTCGTTTAGAGTATAAAGGTAAATTTAAAAGCATGGCAATGATATAAAGGACCCTGAAAGCCGATTCAGCACTGCTTTGCAGGTCTAGTTATTATTATTATTATTCTTTTGTTTTGAGTAGATCTCAGCAACTGCTTGTCGCATCGTTACGATGTCTTCGGTTTTGTTGGGAAAGTGGGTGTGACTTAGAGGATAAAGCTATTTTGAACGTTCTGCGACAATGCAAAATGCCCGAAATCACCGAAGTTATCGTTTTTAAAAATATTGCAGTAATTTTAACAATAATCATGGGATTTTAACTTTCGATACATTTTGGCATAGCCGGAGACAGGGCACATAGCTACACTACTTTCGATTTTTGATTTTCGGTAAATCTTCGAAGATATTAAGCGCCAAATTTGGAAAATTTAAAATTTTACAAAAAACTTTTTTATTTATGAATATTTTTTAGTCGTGTTGTACACAGAATTAAAGAGTCATCTGACTTGCGCAAAAATGTTAAAATTTTTTGTCTCAGTAATTTTCCTTGGCCGCCATTGGCTAATTCAGTTTTTCAGTCCTAGATTATTTTTTTATTGTTCGATTTGTATAAAACAAACTTTATATGCTTCGTTGTCTCAATTGTCATTTTTTTTGTTACCGATAGTGTTATCTGTTGGCAACGGAAGTGGCATAATTTTACCAAAAACTACAATTTTGACAGTTTTTTACGATCTTCAAAAACAAATATTATTTTTTTGAAAAATTATATGACTCAAAGAGTGTGTCCTTTCAAGGCGCAAAAAATGGCGGAAGCAGTTTTTTTAATTTCTATTTCATTTTCTAGCAAATTGGATTAAGGGGTGAAAAAAGGCGTAAAATTGACCTATTTACAACTCATTCAGGCTTTTCAGATTTTAAAATATTCTTACATAACTTTTATAAACTTGTAGCTATAATCCATACGAAGAGAATGTATGTATAAATTAGTTTGTAATATAAGCAGTTGCCGAGAAAAGGGCAGTTTTGCATAAGTCACTGTTTTCGCAATTTTGCGTGTAAAATAGTCAATTATTAATGGATATTCACAAAAGTGACATCATTTGATTCAAAAAGCAAGTGTGGGTTATATCATGTTGATTACTATTTAAAATTGACACCGGAAGTGACGTCATTTAGTCAAAAACTCAATTTTTAACTTTTGAAATCGATATTTTTTTCAACCAAGAATTATGTCACATATAATAATAAAATCAACTTTTGGTTTAAATTCACATATTAACAAAACTCATACGGTCAAAAAGATATCATAAGATTGTTTCTAACTTGTTCGGTTGCCGAGATATAGGCGATTTTCTAAAAGTCACTTTTGAAGGTTTTTGGCCCATAAAAGTGTCAATTATTATTCGATTTTCATAAAATTTTCACCCTTTGAAGCCTAATGTCATAGACGATGTTATAAAACTAATTTAACGTTTTCATTATCACCGGAAGTAACGTCATTTTGGCAAAAACTGTATTTTAAGCCTTCAAAACAGATATTTTATTCAAATGAGTCTGATTTGTAATGTTGATACAATTATGATATTTGATTCCAATCAACAAATAGATTAAACCCATACGGTCATATAAATACCAAAAAATGATTTCTAACTTGTACGGTTGCCAAGAAATAGACGATTTTCTACACGTCACTTTTCAAGGTTTTTGGTCTATAAAAGCGGCAATTATTATTCGATTTACATAAAATTTTCACCATGAGATGCCTTATGCCATTTCTGATTTCATAAAACTAATGGAACATTTACATTATCACCGGAAGTACTGTAATTTTGTCAGGATCAATTACATGTAACAAATGTATAAAATGAAATGATATTGATGGATTTGTTTGTTTCTGTTTCCATTTTATTTGATGTGTGCAATGCTTATGTGGAAACCTGTATATTGGTTTCATTGGTACCGGAAGTGACATATGTTCAAGGGTAACGTGGCACCGAAAGTGACACAAGTTCAAGTTCAAAGGTAACATGGCACCAGTGAAACCCGTCATTCCTGCATGCAGGTCTAGTTCTTATTATTAGGGTTTCACACTGCGAAGCTTGTGTGAAACACTATTGTTTTTGTTAAAATTATTATTCTTATTAGGGTTTCACACTGCGAAGCTTGTGTGAAACACTATTGTTTTTGTTAAAATTATTATTAGGGTTTCACACTGCGAAGCTTGTGTGAAACACTATTGTTTTTGTTAAAATTATTATTCTTCTTATTATTAGGGTTTCACACTGCGTAGCTTGTGTGAAACACTATTGTTTTTGTTAAAATTATTATTCTTATTAGGGTTTCACACTGCGTAGCTTGTGTGAAACACTATTGTTTTTGTTAAAATTATTATTCTTATTATTATTATTATTATTATTATTCAGATTCCAATTTGAATAGATCTCAGCAACTACGTGTCGCATCGTTACGATTTCTTCGGTTTTACTGGGAAAGTGGGTGTGACTTAGAGGATAAAGCTATTTTGAACGTTCTGCGCCAATGCGAAATGTCCGAAATCACCGAAGTTATCGTTTTTGAAAATATTGCAGTAATTTTAACAATAATCATTGGATTTTAACTTTCGATACATTTTGGCATAGCCTGAGACAGGGCACATAGCTACGCTACTTTCGATTTTTGATTTTCGGCAAATCTTCGAAGATATTAGGCGCCAAATTTCGAAAATTTAAAATTTTACTAAAAAATTTTTTATTTATGAATATTTTTTAGCCGTATTGTGCACAGAATTAAAGAGTCATCTGACTAGTGCAAAAATGTTAAAAATTTTTGTCTCAGTAATTTTCCTTGGCCGCCATTGGCTAATTCAGTTTTTCAGTCCTAGATTAATTTTTTATTGTTCGATTTGTATAAAACAAAGTTCATATGCTTCGTTGTCTCAATTTTCATTTTTTTTGTTACCAATAATGTTATCTGTCGGCACCGGAAGTGGCATAATTTTACCAAAAACTACAATTTTGACAGTTATTTTCTTATTTCGAAAACAAATATTATTTTTTTGAAAAATTATATGACTCAAAGAGTGTGTCTTTTCAAGGCGCAAAAAATGTAGGAAGCAGTTTTTTTAATTTCGATTTCATTTTCGAGCAAATTCGATTAAGAGGCTAAAAATGGTGTAAATTTGGCCTATTTACAACCTATTCAGGCTTTTCAGATTTTAAAATATTTCTTCGTAACTTTTATAAACTTGTAGCTATAATCCATACGAAGAAAATGTATGTTAAAATTCGTTTGTAATATAAGCAGTTACCAAGAAATGGGCAGTTCTGTACAAGTCACTGTTTTCGTTATTTTGCCTGTAAAATAGTCAATTATGATTGGATTTTTATAAAAGTGACATCATTTGATTCAAAAAGCATGTAGCGTCATATCAAGTTGATTACAATTTAAAATTGACACCGGAAGTGACATCATTTGGTCAAAAAATGCATTTTAAACTTTTTAAATCAATGTTTTATTCAACCAAGAATAACTTAATATGTATTAATAAGTTTAACTTTTGGTTTAAATTCACATATAAACAAAACTCATATGGTCATATAGATATCATAAAATGGTTTCTAACTTATTCGGTTGCCGAGAAATAGACGGTTTTCTACAGGTCACTTTTGAAGGTTTCGGGTCCATAAAAGGGTCAATTATTATTCGATTTTCATAAACGTCACACCATGTTATACCTAATGCCATTTGTGATTTCATACAAGTAATTTAAGATTTTCATTATCACCGGAAGTAACGTCATTTTGGCAAAAACTGTATTTTTAGATTCCAAAACAGATATTTTATTCAAATGAGTCTGTTTTGAAATCTTTTTCAAATTATGGTATTTGATGCCAATCAACAAATAGAATGAACCCATACGATCATACAGATACCACAAAATGGTTTCTAACTTGTACGGTTGCAGAGAAATAGCTGATTTTCTACAAGTCACTTTTCAAGTTTTTTGGTCTTTAAAAGTGGCAATTATTATTCGATTTACATAAAATTTTCACTATATGATATCGTATGCCATTTCTGATTTCATAAGACTAATTGAACATTTGCATTAACACCGGGAGTAATTTAATTTTGTCAAGATCATTTACAAGTAACAAATGTATAAAATGAATTGATATTGCTGGATTTTGTTGATTCTGCTATCCATTTTATTTGTGTGCAATGTTAATTTGGAAACCTGTTTAGTGGTTTCGCTGGTACCGGAAGTGACATATGCTCAAGGGTAACATGGCACCAGTGAAACCCGTCATTCCTGCATGCAGGTCTAGTTATTATTATTATTATTATTATTATTCAGATTCCAATTTGAATAGATCTCAGCAACTACGTGTCGCATCGTTACGATTTCTTCGGTTTTACTGGGAAAGTGGGTGTGACTTAGAGGATAAAGCTATTTTGAACGTTCTGCGACAATGCGAAATGTCCGAAATCACCGAAGTTATTGTTTTTGAAAATATTGCAGTAATTTTAACAATAATCATTGGATTTTAATTTTCGATACATTTTGGCATAGCCTGAGACAGGGCACATAGCTACGCTACTTTCGATTTTTGGTTTTCGGCAAATCTTCGAAGATATTAGGCGCCAAATTTCGAAAATTTAAAATTTTACAAAAAACTTTTTTATTTATGAATATTTTTTAGTCGTATTGTGCACAGAATTAAAGAGTCACCTGACTAGTGCAAAAATGTTAAAAAAATTTGTCTCAGTAATTTTCCTTGGCCGCCATTGGCTAGTTCAGTTTTTCAGTCCTAGATTAATTTTTTATAGTTCGATTTGTATAAAACAAAGTTCATATGCTTCGTTGTCTCAATTGTCATTTTTTTTGTTACCAATAATGTTATCTGTCGGCACCGGAAGTGGCATAATTTTACCAAAAACTACAATTTTGACAGTTATTTTCTTATTTCGAAAACAAATATTATTTTTTTGAAAAATTATATGACTCAAAGAGTGTGTCTTTTCATGGCGCAAAAAATGTAGGAAGCAGTTTTTTTAATTTCGATTCCATTTTCGAGCAAATTCGATTAAGAGGCTAAAAATGGTGTAAAATTGGCCTATTTACAACCTATTCAGGCTTTTCAGATTTTTAGATATTTCTTCGTAACTTTTATAAACTTGTAGCTATAATCCATAGGAAGAAAATGTATGTTAAAATTCGTTTGTAATATAAGCAGTTACCAAGAAATGGGCAGTTCTGTACAAGTCACTGTTTTCGTTATTTTGCCTGTAAAATAGTCAATTATGATTGGATTTTTATAAAAGTGACATCATTTGATTCAAAAAGCACGTAGCGTCATATCAAGTTGATTACAATTTAAAATTGACACCGGAATTGACATCATTTGGTCAAAAAATACATTTTAAACTTTTTAAATCAATGTTTTATTCAACCAAGAATAACTTAATATGTATTAATAATTTTAACTTTTAGTTTAAATTCACATATAAACAAAACTCATATGGTCATATAGATATCATAAAATGGTTTCTAACTTATTCGGTTGCCGAGAAATAGACGGTTTTCTACAGGTCACTTTTGAAGGTTTCGGGGCCATAAAAGGGTCAATTATTATTCGATTTTCATAAACGTCACACCATGTTATACCTAATGCCATTTGGGATTTCATACAAGTAATTTAAGATTTTCATTATCACCGGAAGTAACGTCATTTTGGCAAAAACTGTATTTTTAGCCTCCAAAACAGATATTTTATTCAAATGAGTCTGTTTTGAAATCTTTTTCAAATTATGGTATGTGATGCCAATCAACAAATAGAATGAACCCATACGATCATACAGATACCACAAAATGGTTTCTAAGTTGTACGGTTGAAGAGAAATAGCCGATTTTCTACAAGTCACTTTTCAAGTTTTTTTGGTCTTTAAAAGTGGCAATTATTATTCGATTTACATAAAATTTTCACTATATGATATCGTATGCCATTTCTGATTTCATAAGACTAATTGAACATTTGCATTAACACCGGGAGTAATATAATTTTGTCAAGATCATTTACAAGTAACAAATGTATAAAATGAATTGATATTGCTGGATTTTGTTGATTCTGCGTCCATTTTATTTGTGTGCAATGTTAATTTGGAAACCTGTTTAGTGGTTTCGCTGGTACCGGAAGTGACATATGTTCAAGGGTAACTTGGCACCGGAAGTGACATGTTTAAGGGTAACATGGCACCAGTGAAACCCGTCATTCCTGCATGCAGGTCTAGTTAGGCTTTCAGACTTTCGTCTGAAAGCCTATTGAGATTACTAAAATTATTAGGCTTTCAGACTTTCGTCTGAAAGCCTATTGAGATTACTAAAATTATTATTTTTTTTATTATTATTCTTTTCCGCCGGAGCCTTTTTCTCTATGATCGAAAAGAGATACCGATTTGCGGTCCATATTTCTATTTGGAAACCAGGTGGTGGCTACAATAAAGCAATTTTCAAACTTCTGCGCAGACCGGAAGTGGCCGAATTTTGAACGTTCGTAAAAAATTAGAAATCGGCCGTGGTTTCGTCAATTCTCTACCTATATTCAAACAAATCACATTTTTGGAAAGCCTGAGACTTTTCCGAGACAATAGCAATCTCACATTTTGCGATTTCGAAACTTCGTCACTGACTTCTATCGTTCGAAAATTCAAAACACGTCGCCTACGAGACAATTTTTGTTATTTTTCAAAATTTGGAAATTTGACCTAGATTTTTGGATACCTGACGTCAATCCCATTCCAGTAATATAAGTTTTATTCAGAGTTACCGCCCTTTATTTTTCGATTTTTTTCGAATTTTCTACCCATTTTGTGAGCTGTGGTGTCGTTTTACAGCCAAAATGATGTTTCTGAAACTTATGGAACATGAAGTTATAGTCCAATACCAACTGATAAAGCAATTTCGACACAGATCTTTAAACCGGAAGTGGTCGAAATGATGTGCAATATTTTGAAAAAAATGCAAAAAATGGATGGTTTCGGGGAAAACGTGATGTCTCCGTCTGATATCAACGGATTAACCAAATTAAGGTACCATTGGGTGGCACGAGGATTGTACTATCGTATGATACCCAATTCATACGGATACTATGATCAGGCAGCAAAATATGGCACGCTGAAAATCAAGTATTTTCTGATTTTTTAGCATTTATGGACGCCTGTATCTCGAAAACCTAACCGCAACTTTTTTTTAAATTTTTTCTATCGAGAGTCCTTTCGGAAGTATTTTGCATGAAGTCATCCAATAAGACTTTGAAATATCTGGAATAGGTGAAATAACCGACTGAAAATCGAAAAAAGTCGAAAAATCGTGAAATTTTGGAAAATGCTCTACTATTTTTTTATTTTAAGAGATTTTCAAAAAAATATTGTATATTCAGATAGTTGACCTAATTACGATTCTAACGATGTATAATATGTATGTAGTTATTGAAATTTAATTTTCGATATTTTAAATTTTTTGCATTTTTGGCACTTTTGAACATAGGATTTCTCAGGGGCATTTTATCTGATCAGATAATGTAATATATCATTACAGAGCCCTGTGGCTATTTTAGTGCCCAAACCGGCTATTAAAACTATTCCGACAATAATAACCATACCGGAAGTATTCAAAAAATGAAAAAAAAAGGTTAAAAACATTGTCGCACTTGCGAAATACTTGATTTCTCCCTTAGGTAATAGCGGACCAAAAGAACTAAAATGTCGTTGGATAGCCCTATTAATGGACCATCATATGTTATCTAAATAATACGATTTCGATGGTAAGGAAATAAATTATTGTATGCCAAAAATCTAGTATTTTCCGATTTTTTAACATTCTGAGACGCCCTTTTCTCGAAAACGACACCGCAGATTTTTCTTAAACTTTTCTTACTCAAAGTCCTATCGGTTGTCTATATAGTGAATCCAAAATGAAAAGCATTGAAATAATATAGGTGGTCCAAAAATGTCCTCAAACTTTGAAAAAAAAATGAAAAATCGTTAAATTTTTGTAAACGCTCTTTAATTTATCTTTTTTTCCAAAACTACCCAATGGATGTTTCTGACACTTCTGGTACAGAAAGTTAAGTATCCAAATAACTTCGTAAAGCTATCGCGACAATGATCGTAAAACCGGAAGTAGTCGAAAAAATGTCCGATATTTTGAAATTTTTTTTTTTTTTTTTACGAAATCCTTTTTTATTTATGAATATTTTTTGATGGTATTTTACACAGGGTTAAATTATCATCCTACTTGAGCAGAAATGAGAAAAAAATTTGTCTCGGTAATTTGCGTTAGCCGCCATCGGCTAATTTAGTTTTTCGTACCCAGAAAAATTATTTATTGTTCGATTTGTATAAAACAAAGTTCATATGCTCCGTGGTCCCAATTGTATTTTTTTTTGTCACGGTGAAATTTTTCTGTCGGCAACGGAAGTGACGTAATATTAACAAAAACTACAATTTTGACAGTTAGGTACCACTTTTTGAAAGCAAATATTATTTTTTTTCAAAACTGATATACTTAAAAGGATGCACCCTGCAAAGGTGCACAAAATCCTTAGCTCAAATTTTTTAATTTCAATTTCATTTTCGGGCAATTTCGAATAAAATGTAAAATAAAGTGTAAAATTCAGTTATTTACAATTCATTCAGCGTCTTCATATTTTGAAATATTTATTTGTAATTTTCATAAACTCGTAGCAATAATCCAGACGAAGAGAATGTATGCGAAAATAAGTTTGTAATATGAGCAGTTGCCGAGAAATATGCAATTTTGCATGCATCACTTTTCACGTTATTTTGCCTATAAAAGAGTGAATTATTATTCGATTTGCAATATTTTTTTTCCATTTGATGCATAATGCCAATTTGGACTAGGTCAGGTCAATTTTACATTTTCACTGTGACCGGAAATGGCGTCATTTGGGCAAAAACTGTATTTTTAACCTAAAAAACAAATATTTTATTCAAATGAGTCTGCCTTATAATATTTTTAAAATTATGATATTTGATTCCCATCAACGAATAGAATGAAGCCATACGACCATACAGATACCACAAAATCGGTTCTAACTTGTATGGTTACAGAGAAATAGGCGATCTTCTATAAGTCACTTTTCAAGGTTTTTGGTCTATAAAAGTGTCAATTATTATTCGATTTTTATAAATTTTTTACCATTTGATGCCTAATGCCATTTATGACTTCTATGAACCAAGTTAACATTTTCAATGTCACCGGAAGTAATGTAATTTTTGCAAAAAACGTATTTTTAGCCTTCAAAACAAACATTTATTTGAAGGGATTTATACTTATTATTCGTTCAACTTTATAACGTCTGACTCTAATGGGCAGTAAGATTAAATCAATACCATCATATTGATATCAAGAAAAGGCTTATAGCATGTTCCCGTGTCGAATAATAGCCAATTTTCCCAGGGTCACTTTTAAGTTTTTTACCTTCTTAATTTCAGTTTATGGGTTATAGGTTAATTATTTATTGCCCGATATGTATAAAACAAAGTTTGTATTTTGTATGTTGCGAATTTTCGACTTATTTTTCACCTATAAAAATTTCTTTCGGCACCGGAAGTGACGTAATTTTGCCATAATTTACAATTTTGACCGGTCTTTTCGCCAGCAAATATTACTTTTACATATGACAGAGGGTGTCACTGAAGCAAAACAACTTAAGTATAGTTTGGTAGCTCAATGGATCGGCTATGGTATAATAAACTTCCTGTATGATTCCTGAAAGCCGGTTCAGTGCTGCTTGCAGGTCTAGTTATTATTATTATTATTTACCGCGAGGGCCTAGATCTCTATGATCGAAACAGATATCGATCTGGAATTAGATTTTCTATTGGGAAACCATGTGGTGGCTACTTGATAAAATATTTTCGAAATTTCTGCGCATACCGGAAGTGACCGAACTTTGTACGTTGTCTAAAAATTAAAAATTGGCCATAGTTTCGCCAATTCTTTATCCATTTTCAAACAAATTACATTTTTGGAATCCCTGAGTCTTTTCTGAGACAATGGCTATCTCACATTTTTCAATTTCGAACATTCGTCTATGACTTTTATCGTTTGAAAATTGAAAAGATGTTGTTTACGAGACAATTTTTGTTATTTTTAAAAATTTTCAAATTTGACCTACATTTTTGGATACCTGAAGTCCATCCGATTCCAGTAATATAAGTTTCATTCAGAGTTATCGCCCTTTATTTTTCGAATTTTTTCGAATTTTCTTCCCATTTTGTGAGCTCGGGTTTCGGTTTATGGCAGAATTGACGTTTCTGAAACTTCTGGAACATGAAGTTATAGTCCAATACCAACTTATAAAGCAATTTCGACAAGAATCCTTAAACCGGAAGTGGTCGAAATAATGGGCAATATTTTGAAAAAAATGCAAAAAATGGATATTTTGGGGAAAAACGCGATTTCTCCGCCCGATATCAATGGATTAAAGAAATTGGGGTACCATTGGACTGCACTAGGATTGTACTATCGTATGATACCCAATTCATACGGATTCTATGATCAGACAGCAAAATATGGCACGCTGAAAATCAAGTATTTTCTGATTTGGAGCGTTTTTGGACGCCTGTATCTCGAAAACTTAACCTACAATTTTTTTTAATTTTTTTCTATCGAGAGTCCTTTTGGAAGTCTTTTGCATGAAGCCATCCAATAAGCCTTTGAAATGTCTGGAATAGGATAAAAAAGGGACTGAAAATCGAAAAAAGTCGAAAAATCGTGAAATTTTGGAAAATGCTCTACTATTTTTTTATTTTAAGAGATTTTTAAAAAAAGGTTGTATATTCAGATAGCTGACCTAATTACGATTCTAACGGTGTATAATATGTATGTAATTATTGAAATTTAATTTTCGATATTTTACATTTTTTGCATTTTTGGCACTTTTGAACGTAGGATTTCTCAGGGGCATTTTATCTGATCAGATAATGTAATATATCATTACAGAGCCCTGTGGCTATTTCAGTGCCCAAACTGGCTATTAAAACTATTCCGAAAATAATAACCATACCGGAAGTATTCAAAAAATAAAAAAAAAAGTTAAAAATATTGTCGCACTTGTGAAAAACATGATTTCTCCCTTAGGTAATAGCGGACCAAAAGAACTAAAGTGTCGTTAGATAGCCCTATTAATGGACCATCATATGGTATCTAAATAATACGATTTCGATGGTAAGGAAATAAATTATTGTATGCCAAAAATCTAATATTTTCCGATTTTTTAACATTCTGAGACGCCCTTTTCTCGAAAACGACGCCTACGATTTTTCTGAAACTTTTCTTACTCATAGTCCTATCGGTTGTCTATATAGTGAATCCAAAATGGAAAGCATTGAAATAATATAGTTGGTCCAAAAATGACATCAAACTTTGAAAAAAATTGAAAAATCGTTAAATTTTTGTAAACGCTCTTTAATTTATCTTTTTTTCCAAAACTACTCTATGGATGTTTCTGACACTTCTGGTACAGAAAGTATCCAAAGAACTTCGTAAAGCTATCACAACAACGATCGTAAAACCGGAAGTAGTCGAAAAAATGTCCGATATTTTGAAAAAAAATATTTTTTTTACGAAAACCTTTTTTATTTATGAATATTTTTTGATGGTATTTTACACAGGGTTAAAATATCATCCTACTTGAGCAGAAATGGGAAAGAAAATTGTCTCGAATATTTGTGTTAGCCGCCAACGGCTAATTTAGTTTTTCGTACCCAGAAAAATTATTTATTGTTCGATTTGTATAAAACAAAGTTCATATGCTCCGTGGTCCCAATTGTAATTTTTTTTGTTATGGTGAAATTTTTCTGTCGGCAACGGAAGTGGCGTAATATTAACAAAAACTATAATTTTGACAGTTCGGTACTACTTTTTGAAAGCAAATATTATTTTTTTTCAAAACTGATATAACTAAAATTATGCACCCTGCAAAGGTGCACAATATCCTTAGCTCAGATTTTTTAATTTCAATTTCATTTTCGGGCAATTTCGAATAAAATGTAAAATAAAGTGTAAAATTCAGTTATTTACAATTCATTCAGCGTCTTCATATTTTGAAATATTTATTTGTAATTTTAATAAACTCGTAGCAATAATCCAGAAGAAGAGATTGTATGCAAAAATTAGTTTGTAATATGAGCAGTTGCCGAGGAATATGCAATTTTGCATGCATCACTTTTCACGTTATTTTGCCTATAAAAGAGTGAATTATTATTCGATTTGCAATATTTTTTTCCATTTGATGCTTAATGTCAATTTGGACTAGGCCAGGCCAATTTTACAACTTCACTGTCACCGGAAATGACGTCATTTCGGCAAAAACTGTATTTTAAACCTAAAAAACAAATATTTTATTCAAATGAGTCTGCCTTATAATAATTTTAAAATTATGATATTTGATTCCCATCAACGAATAGAATGAAGCCATACGACCATACAGATACCACAAAATGGTTTCTAAGTTGTACGGTTACAGAGAAATAGGCGATCTTCGATAAGTCACTTTTCAAGGTTTTTGGTCTATGAAAGTGTCAATTATTATTCGATTTTTATATTTTTTTTTACCATTTGATGCCTTATGCCATTTATGACTTCTATGAACTAAATTAACACTTTCAATGTCACCGGAAGTAATGTAATTTTTTCAAAAAACGTATTTTTGGCCTTCAAAACAAACATTTTTTTGAAGTGATTTATGTTTATTATTCGTTTAACTTTATAATGTCTGACTCTAATGGGCAGTAAGATTGAATCAATACCATCATATTGATATCAAGAAAAGGCTTCTAGCATGTTCCCTTGTCGAAAAATAGCCAATTGTCCCAGGGTCACTTTTAAGTTTTTTACCTTCTTAATTTCAGTTTATTGGTTTACATTTTCGGAATCCCTGAATCTTTTCTGAGACAATGGCTATCTCACATTTTTCAATTTCGAACATTCGTCTATTACTTTTATTGTTCGAAAATTGAAAACATGTTGTTTACGAGACAATTTTTGTTATTTTTCAAAATTTTCAAATTTGACCTACATTTTTGGATACCTGAAGTCCATCCGATTCCAGTAAAATAAGTTTCATTCAGAGTTATCGCCCTTTATTTTTCGATTTTTTTCGAATTTTCTTCCCATTTTGTGAGCTCGGGTTTCGTTTTATGGCAGAATTGACGTTTCTGAAACTTCTGGAACATGAAGTTATAGTCCAATACCAACTTATAAAGCAATTTCGACAAGAATCCTTCAACCGGAAGTGGTCGAAATAATGTGCAATATTTTGAAAAAAATGCAAAAAACGGATATTTTGGGGAAAAATGCGATTTCTCCGCCCGATGTCAATGGATTAAAGAAATTATGGCACCATTGGACTGCACTAGGATTGTACTATCGTATGATACCCAATTCATACGGATACTATGATCAGGAAGCAAAATATGGCACGCTGAAAATCAAGAATTTTCTGATTTTTAGCATTTTTGGACGACTGTATCTCGAAAACTTAACCTACAATTTTTTTTTTAAATTTTTTCTATCGAGAGTCCTTTTGGAGGTACTTTGCATGAAGCCAACCAATAAGACTTTGAAATATCTGGAATAGAATAAAAAAGGGACTGAAAATCGAAAAAAGTCGAAAAATCGTGAAATTTTGGAAAATGCTCTACTATTTTTTTATTTAAAGAGATTTTTTAAAAAAGGTTATATATTCAGATAGCTGACCTAATTACGATTCTAACGATGTATAATATGTATGTAATTATTGAAATTTAATTTTCGATATTTTAAATTTTTTGCATTTTTGGCACTTTTGAACATAGGATTTCTCAGGGGCATTTTATCTGATCAGATAATGTAATATATCATTACAGAGCCCTGTGGCTATTTTAGCGCCCAAACCGGCTATTAAAACTATTCCGACAATAATAACCATACGGGAGGTATTCAAAAAATGAAAAAAAAGTTTTAAAATATTGTCGCACTTGCGAAAAACTTGATTGCTCACTTAGGTAATAGCGGACCAAAAGAACTAAAGTTTCGTTAGATAGCCCTATTAATGGACCATCATATGGTATCTAAATAATACGATTTCGATGGTAAGGAAATAAATTATTGTATGCCAAAAATCTAGTATTTTCCGATTTTTTAACATTCTGAGACGCCCTTTTCTCGAAAACGACGCCTACGATTTTTCTGAAACTTTTCTTACTCATAGTCCTATCGGTTGTCTATATAGTGAATCCAAAATGAATAGCATTGAAATAATATAGGTGGTCCAAAAATGACATCAAACTTTGAAAAAAATTCAAAAATCGATAAATTTTTGTAAACGCTCTTTAATTTATCTTTTTTTCCAAAACTACTCAATGGATGTTTCTGACACTTCTGGTACAGAAAGTTAAGTATCCAAAGAACTTCGTAAAGCTATCACAACAACGATCGTAAAACCGGAAGTAGTCGTAAAAATGTCCGATATTTTGAAAAAAAATATTTTTTTTACGAAAACCTTTTTTATTTATGAATATTTTTTGATGGTATTTTACACAGGGTTAAAATATCATCCTACTTGAGCAGAAATGGGAAAAAAAATTGTCTCGGTTATTTGCGTTAGCCGCCAACGGCTAATTTAGTTTTTCGTACACAGAAAAATTATTTATTGTTCGATTTGTATAAAACAAAGTTCATCTGCTCCGTGGTCCCAATTGTAATTTTTTTTGTTATGGTGAAATTTTTCTGTCGGCAACGGAAGTGGCGTAATATTAACAAAAACTATAATTTTGACAGTTCGGTACTACTTTTTGAAAGCAAATATTATTTTTTTTCAAAACTGATATAACTAAAATTATGCACCCTGCAAAGGTGCACAATATCCTTAGCTCAGATTTTTTAATTTCAATTTCATTTTCGGGCAATTTCGAATAAAATGTAAAATAAAGTGTAAAATTCAGTTGTTTACAATTCATTCAGCGTCTTCATATTTTGAAATATTTATTTGTAATTTTAATAAACTCGTAGCAATAATCCAGAAGAAGAGATTGTATGCAAAAATTAGTTTGTAATATGAGCAGTTGCCGAGGAATATGCAATTTTGCATGCACCACTTTTCACGTTATTTTGCCTATAAAAGAGTGAATTATTATTCGATTTGCAATATTTTTTTCCATTTGATGCTTAATGTCAATTTGGACTAGGTCAAGTCAATTTTACAATTTCACTGTGACCGGAAATGACGTCATTTGGGCAAAAACTGTATTTTAAACCCAAAAAACAAATATTTTATTCAAATGAGTCTGCCTTATAATAATTTTAAAATTATGGTATTTGATTCCCATCAACGAATAGAATGAAGCCATACGACCATACAGATACCACAAAATGGTTTCTAACTTGTACGGTTGCAGAGAAATAGGCGATCTTCGATAAGTCACTTTTCAAGGTTTTTGGTCTATAAAAGTGTCAATTATTATTCGATTTTTATATTTTCTTTTACCATTTGATGCCTTATGCCATTTATGACTTCTATGAACTAAATTAACACTTTCAATGTCACCGGAAGTAATGTAATTTTTTCAAAAAACGTATTTTTGGCCTTCAAAACAAACATTTTTTTGAAGTGATTTATGTTTATTATTCGTTTAACTTTATAATGTCTGGCTCTAGGGGGCAGTAAGATTGAATCAATACCATCATATTGATATCAAGAAAAGGCTTCTAGCATGTTCCCTTGTCGAAAAATAGCCAATTGTCCCAGGGTCACTTTTAAGTTTTTTACCTTCTTAATTTCAGTTTATTGGTTATAGGTTAATTATTTATTGCCCGATATGTATAAAACAAAGTTTGTATTTTGTATGTTACGAATTTTCGACTTACTTTTCACCTATAAAAATTTCTTTCAACACCGGAAGTGACGTAATTTTGCCATAATTTACAATTTTGACCGGTCTTTTCGCCAGCAAATATTACTTTTACATATGATAGACGGTGTCACTGAAGTAAAACAATTAAAGTTTGGTAGCTCAATGGATCGGCTATGGTATAATAAACTTCCTGTATGATTCCTGAAAGCCGGTTCAGTGCTGCTTGCAGGTCTAGTTCTTATTATTATTAGGCTTTCAGACTTTCGTCTGAAAGCCTATTGAGATTACTAAAATTATTATTAGGCTTTCAGACTTTCGTCTGAAAGCCTATTGAGATTACTAAAATTATTATTATTAAGCTTTCATATTACATATGAAAGCTTATTGTTTCTGTTAAAGTTATTAAGCTTTCATATTACATATGAAAGCTTATTGTTTCTGTTAAGATTATTATTGTTATTTTTTTTTTGTGTTTTGTCCACAAATCGGATTTCTCAGAATCTAACGATAGGATCGTTCTGAAACTTTTACCTATCCCCCCAAAAATGGGTGGTGGCTGTTGATTAAATATATTTTCAAAACGTTTTACGAATCCGAAATCACCGAATTTTACGAACGAAAAAACTGACAATGCATAGTCGTAACTTTGTTATTTTTTGACCGATTTTACTAATTCTTTTTTCTTTGAATACCTTGAAAAAAATCATTTTCATCTGCAGTTTCGCATTTTCCAATTTCGAAAATTCGTCGCTGTGATTTCGAACCGGAAGTTTAGACCAATTTGAGAACTTCTTTAATAGTTGTACGATTTTCATGAAATTTAGTGTATAAGTAGATGTTACCGATGTGACTTCAAAAATATAATTATAAATGTTCTAAATTATCTCCCCTTGACGAAATTAAGGATCAAAGTTTTCAAAAAAATCGTCGAAATATAGGTCAGAATGACCTATTTTTTTTTTTTGATACTAGACAAGTAATTACTGATTCGTACACAAAATATGGAGTTTGTCGATCGAACCGGAAGTGCCACCATCTTTAAACGTGAAAAATCAAAAAGGCTTTTTTGCTATTTTACTTACAGACTCGGGAGTTATATTTTCAGAATCCTTGAAGGAATGCCTAAAAATCTATCGGATCCGAATTTTGATTTCGGTCACGTGATGGTCACCATTTTGAATTGAAAATGAAAAATAGAAGCAATTTGAAGGGCCGGGACTTTGGAACACAATAACTCTCCTTCTAATTAAGCTAGAATGTTCAAACTTGGTGTAGACGTTCACTAGGTCAATGTCATGATTGAGTTCAAAGATGAGCATTTTCTGCTTAGGGTAAGCAGAGATAAGGATGCTGATTTGTTGATTCTTTAGAGCACGATAACTTCGGTTATAATGAAGGGAGGGCGATGAAACTTTTGTCAATAGAGAGTCTAATAGCTAGCCTGTTGTTTGAAATCATTGTATCATTTTTTTTAAATATCAGGGATAGCCGAAAAAAAGAGATTGAAAATCCAAAAAGTCGTATTTTTACAATTTGGAGCATGTTTAGAGGTCTTTCTCGTAAAGTCAACATAATATTTTTTGGGAACTTCTTCTACAAAGAGTCTTATTGGTAGTCTTTTATATGAAACCATCGATCAACAGTCCAACATATCTGGAGTAGAAGAACAAAAGGATCGAAAATTGAAAACGGCACCCTTTCATTGTTAAGCGAAACATGCAGTGTGGGTGACTACAATCTACACATTTAGTCATCGTATAGAGCTTATTCAACAGTATCGAATTCCAACTGCTTAGGGATATTTTACGTGCACTCCAATGTGTACACGGGACCTTGGTGTTTCATCCCATCCGAACGACTAGACAGCTGTGCTTGTCAGGCCCTCCGTTCTGCCTCACTGACAACGGGGAACCACGCCGGGAAATCAAGATGAACTTTCTCCGTGCAGAACTTTCAATTCAGGCCAAACGTTTATTGCACACGATTAAGCTGGTCAGTTGTAATAATCGGTTGGCAATTAAAGTACCGTGCACATTAAACTGTTAAAACAGAAAATTTCGCCCGGTTGAAATGTTTCTTGCTACAAGTCAGCAATTTTCCGAATTCAGGGATGCTGAATGGTTAGCATGTGCGCGCTGTATCGTAACGTCTGTCATTGAGTCAACGAGCGTCGTTTCGATCTCCAGGTTGCATGTGACATGAAGTATGATGTCCAACCTCGTGGGTTTTCTCCGTGTCCTTCGGTTTCCTCCCAAAGACTAAAGACCAGTAAGCGCAAGGGGAGTTTTTAAATAAAATTAAACAACATATGTTAGTCACAAAATGACCTAGTTTGTGTCGAATGGACATTAGGCCGCATTTCTCTCTTTCTCTTTTATTTTTAAAGTTTTGTAATAATCGGTTGGTAATCAAAGGTACTGTAAAAGTGATAAAACAGAAAATTTCGCCCGGTTGTAATGTTGCTCACTTTAAAGTCAGCAATTTGCAGATTTTAAGGGGCAAACGTTTATTGCGAACGCTTAAGCTGGTCAGGGGGAGCTTATTTTTAAAAGTTTTGTAATATTCGGTTGATAACTAAAGGTACCATGCAAATTAAACTGTTCAAATAGAAAATTTGGGCCGGTTGAAATGTTTCTCGCTGTAGGTCAGCAATTTGCCGATTTTAGGGAGGTTGCGTGGCTGAATGGTTAGCACGTGCGCTCTGTATCAAAACGTCTGTCATTGAGTCAACTGGCGTTGTTTCGATTTCTTGGTTGTACGTGACAAGGAGTATGGTCGCCTGTCCAACCTCGTAGGCCGTAACGCCGCTGCCCGGGTAAAATTTCCCTCATTGCACACTTTATGGCATATGCCAGTCTTCATTAGCCCATTTTAGGAGCAGAACAGTAGGACGTTAAACCCCATTCAATTTCATTTCATTTTCTCTATGTTGCTTATTTATTATAGTGGATAAATATTTTTCTGGTTCTAGCAATTATTTGATTTCTGCATAGAAATCTTGCTTTGGCCAGTTTTTTTTTATTGCAGAGTGCCATTCTTGTATAATTCAGTCTATGATCCTTTGTTTAAAACATGCTTAAGAAGTCGTCATGATTTCCTACTTATAACCAAACATATTGGAAATATTTGTCTGGCATTATTAAATCCTAATTTTATTGGTCTTATTGGTCTTAACTTTCATTTAACTATGAACAACCCTTAACGTGTCTCTTTAAAACTATTAAGTACTCTAAAATAGTAGCTCAACCTTTTGACCTAAACTCATTAATTTACCATTTTGTTGTGAGCGACTTCTTATTCTTCCTATATGACATATTGCACGTGTCGGATTTCAAAGGGGGGGGGGATGGCTGAATGGCTAGCACGCGCGCCTGTCATTGAGTTAACTAGCGTGTTTTCGAATGCCCGGTTGTACGTGACAAGGAGTAAGGTCGCCTGTCCAACCTGACATTTTTATTTTTTTTTCCCGCCATTTTCTTTTCATTTTCTCATCCGTCTCATTACAGTAATACAAGTTTCAGTTATTTCCCTTTAGTTTTCAGATTATCGTTATGCCTGGGTGCAATGTTTCATACTATATTTAGACTTGTAACTTCGCGAGTTTTTGACCAATTTTGATAATTTTTTCTTCTTATCCTTTTATTTAGGATACTTGATACAATCAATGACACGTGACGATGAATATGAAAGCTTTCATATCTGCATGGGACAGTAGCAGATCTAGTTAGGCTTTCAGACTTTCGTCTGAAAGCCTATTGAGATTACTAAAATTATTATTATTATTATTATTATTATTATTATTATTATTATTATTTACCGCGAGGGCCTAGATCTCCATGATCGAAAACAGATATCGATCTTGAATTAGCTTTTCTATCGGGAAACCATGTGGTGGCTACTTGATAAAATATTTTTGAAATTTCTGCGCATACCGGAAGTGACCGAACTTTGTACTTTCTCTAAAAATTAAAAATCGGCCATAGTTTCGTCAATTCTTTATCCATTTTCAAACAAATTACATTTTTGGAATTCCTGAATCTTTTCTGAGACAATGGCTATCTCACATTTTTCAATTTCGAACATTCGTCTCTGACTTTTATCGTTCGAAAATTGAAAACATGTTGTTTACGAGACAATTTTTGTTATTTTTCAAAATTTTCAAATTTGACCTACATTTTTGGATACCTGAAGTCCATCCGATTCCAGTAATATAAGTTTCATTCAGAGTTATCGCCCTTTATTTTCCGATTTTTTTCGAATTTTCTTCCCATTTTGCGAGCTCGGGTTTCGTTTTATGGTAGAATTGACGTTTATGAAACTTCTGGAACATGAAGTTATAGTCCAATACCAACTGATAAAGCAATTTCGACACGGATCTTCAAACCGGAAGTGGTCGAAATAATGTTCAATATTTTGAAAAAAATGCAAAAAATGGATATTTTGGGGGAAAACGCTATTTCTCTGTCCGATATCAATGGATTAAACGAATGAAGGTACCGTTTGATGGCACGATTGTTGGACTATCATATGATACCCCATTCATACGGATACTATGAACAGACAGCAAAATATGGCACGCTGAAAATCAAGTATTTTCTGATTTGGAGCGTTTTTGGACGCCTGTATCTCGAAAACTTAACCTGCAATATTTTTTTAATTTTTTCTATCGAGAGTCCTTTGGGAGGTATTTGACATGAAGCCATCCAATAGGACTTTGAAATGTCTGGAATAGGATAAAAAAGGGACTGAAAATCGAAAAAAGTCGAAAAATCGTGAAATTTTGGAAAATGCTCTACTATTTTTTTATTTTAAGAGATTTTTAAAAAAAGGTTGTATATTCAGATAGCTGACCTAATTACGATTCTAACAATGTATAATATGTATGTAATTATTAAAATTTAATTTTCTATATTTTAAATTTTTTGCATTTTTGGCACTTTTGAACATAGGATTTCTCAGGGGCATTATATCTGATCAGATAATGTAATATATCATTACAGAGCCCTGTGGCTATTTTAGTGCCCAAACCGGCTATTAGAACTATTCCGACAATAATAACCATACCGGAAGTATTCAAAAAATGAAAAAAAAGAGTAAAAACATTGTCGCACTTGCGAAAAACTTGATTTCTCCCTTGGGTAATAGCGGACCAAAAGAACTAAAGTGTCGCTGGATAGCCCTATTAATGGACCATCATATGGTATCTAAATAATACGATTTCGATGGTAAGGAAATAAATTATTGTATGCCAAAAATCTAGTATTTTCCAATTTTTTAACATTCTGAGACGCCCTTTTCTCGAAAACGACGCCTACGATTTTTCTTAAACGTTTCTTACTCAAAGTCCTGTCAGTTGTCTATATAGGGAATCCAAAATGAAAAGCATTGAAATAAAATAAGTGGTCGAAAAATGGCCTCAAACTTTGAAAAAAATTGAAAAATCGTTAAATTTTTTGAAACGCTCTTTAATTTATCTTTTTTTCCAAAACTACTCAATGGATGTTTCTGACACTTCTGGTACGTACAGTTAAGTATCCAAAGGACTTCGTAAAGCTATCACAACAACGATCGTAAAACCGGAAGTAGTCGAAAAAATGTCCGATATTTCGAAAAAAAATAATTTTTTTACGAAAACCTTTTTTATTTATGAATATTTTTTGATGATATTTTACACAGGGTTAAAATATCATCGTACTTGAGCAGAAATGAGAAAAAAAATTGTCTCGGTAATTTGCGTTAGCCACCATCGGCTAATTTAGTTTTTCGTACCCAGAAAAATTATTTATTGTTCGATTTGTATCAAACAAAGTTCATATGCACCATGGTCCCAATTGTAATTTTTTTTGTTACGGTGAAATTTTTCTGTCGGCAACGGAAGTGACGTAATATTAACAAAAACTACAATTTTGACAGTTCGGTACCACTTTTTGAAAGCAAATATTATTTTTTTTCAAAACTGATATGACTAAAAGGATGCACCCTGCAAAGGTGCACAAAAACCTTAGCTCATATTTTTTAATTTCAACTTCATTTTCGGGCAATTTCGAATAAAATGTAAAATAAAGTGTAAAATTCAGTTATTTACAATTCATTCAGCGTCTTCATATTTTGAAATATTTATTTGTAATTTTCATAAACTCGTAGCAATAATCCAGACGAAGAGAATGTATGCGAAAATTAGTTTGTAATATGAGCAGTTGCCGAGAAATATGCAATTTTGCATGCATCACTTTTCACGTTATTTTGCCTATAAAAGAGTTAATTATTATTCGATTTGCAATATTTTTTTTCCATTTGATGCCTAATGCCAATTTGGACTAGGTCAAGCCAATTTTACATTTTCACTGTGACCGGAAATGACGTCATTTGGGCAAAAACTGTATTTTTAACCTAAAAAATAAATATTTTATTCAAATGAGTCTGCCTTATAATATTTTTAAAATTATGATATTTGATTCCCATCAACGAATAAAATGAAGCCATACGACCATACAGATACCACAAAATGGTTTCTAACTTGTACGGTTACAGAGAAATAGGCGATCTTCTATAAGTCACTTTTCAAGGTTTTTGGTCTGTAAAACTGTCAATTATTATTCGATTTTTACAATTTATTTACCATTTCATGCCTTATGCTATTTATGACTTCTATGAACCAAGTTAAAATTTTCAATATCACCGGAAGTAATGTAAATTTTGCAAAAAACGTATTTTTAGCCTTTAAAACAAACATTTTTTTGAAGGGATTTATATTTATTATTCGTTTAACTTTATAACGTCTGACTCTAATGGGCAGTAAGACTGAATCAATACCATCATATTGATATCAAGAAAAATCTTCTAGCATGTTCCCTTGTCGAATAATAACCAATTTTTCGAGGGTCACTTTTCAGTTTTTTACCTTCTTAATTTCAGTTTATGGGTTATAGGTTAATTATTTATTGTCCGATATTTATAAAAAAAAGTTTGTATTTTGTATGTTGCGAATTTTCGACTTATTTTTCATCTATAAAAATTTCTTTCGGCACCGGAAGTGACATACTTTTGCCATAATTTACAATTTTGACCGGTCTTTTAGCCAGCAAATATTACTTTTAGATATGATAGAGGGTGTCACTGAAGCAAAACAACTAAAGTATAGTTTGGTAGCTCAATGGATCGGCTATGGTATAATAAACTTCCTGTATGATTCCTGAAAGCCGGTTCAGTGCTGCTTGCAGGTCTAGTTATTATTATTATTATTATTATTTACCGCGAGGGCCTAGATCTCCATGATCGAAAACAGATATCGATCTGGAATTAGCTTTTCTATCGGGAAACCATGTGGTGGCTACTTGATAAAATATTTTTGAAATTTCTGCGCATACCGGAAGTGACCGAACTTTGTACTTTCTCTAAAAATTGAAAATCGGCCATAGTTTCGTCAATTCTTTATCCATTTTCAAACAAATTACATTTTTGGAATCCCTGAATCTTTTCTGAGACAATGGCTATCTCACATTTTTCAATTTCGAACATTCGTCTATGACTTTTATCGTTCGAAAATTGAAAACATGTTGTTTACGAGACAATTTTTGTTATTTTTCAAAATTTTCAAATTTGACCTACATTTTTGGATACCTGAAGTCCATCCGATTCCAGTAATATAAGTTTCATTCAGAGTTATCGCCCTTTATTTTCCGATTTTTTTCGAATTTTCTTCCCATTTTGCGAGCTCGGGTTTCGTTTTATGGTAGAATTGACGTTTATGAAACTTCTGGAACATGAAGTTATAGTCCAATACCAACTGATAAAGCAATTTCGACACGGATCTTCAAACCGGAAGTGGTCGAAATAATGTTCAATATTTTGAAAAAAAGCAAAAAATGGATATTTTGGGGGAAAACGCTATTTCTCTGTCCGATATCAATGGATTAAACGAATGAAGGTACCGTTTGATGGCACGATTGTTGGACTATCATATGATACCCCATTCATACGGATACTATGAACAGACAGCAAAATATGGCACGCTGAAAATCAAGTATTTTCTGATTTGGAGCGTTTTTGGACGCCTGTATCTCGAAAACTTAACCTGCAATATTTTTTAAATTTTTTCTATCGAGAGTCCTTTGGGAGGTATTTGACATGAAGCCATCCAATAGGACTTTGAAATGTCTGGAATAGGATAAAAAAGGGACTGAAAATCGAAAAAAGTCGAAAAATCGTGAAATTTTGGAAAATGCTCTACTATTTTTTTATTTTAAGAGATTTTTAAAAAAAGGTTGTATATTCAGATAGCTGACCTAATTACGATTCTAACGATGTATAATATGTATGTAATTATTAAAATTTAATTTTCTATATTTTAATTTTTTTGCATTTTTGGCACTTTTGAACATAGGATTTCTCAGGGGCATTTTATCTGATCAGATAATGTAATATATCATTACAGAGCCCTGTGGCTATTTTAGTGCCCAAACCGGCTATTAGAACTATTCCGACAATAATAACCATACCGGAAGTATTCAAAAAATGAAAAAAAAGAGTAAAAACATTGTCGCACTTGCGAAAAACTTGATTTCTCCCTTAGGTAATAGCGGACCAAAAGAACTAAAGTGTCGCTGGATAGCCCTATTAATGGACCATCATATGGTATCTAAATAATACGATTTCGATGGTAAGGAAATAAATTATTGTATGCCAAAAATCTAGTATTTTCCAATTTTTTAACATTCTGAGACGCCCTTTTCTCGAAAACGACGCCTACGATTTTTCTTAAACGTTTCTTACTCAAAGTCCTGTCAGTTGTCTATATAGGGAATCCAAAATGAAAAGCATTGAAATAATATAAGTGGTCGAAAAATGGCCTCAAACTTTGAAAAAAATTGAAAAATCGTTAAATTTTTTGAAACGCTCTTTAATTTATCTTTTTTTCCAAAACTACTCAATGGATGTTTCTGACACTTCTGGTACGTACAGTTAAGTATCCAAAGGACATCGTAAAGCTATCACAACAACGATCGTAAAACCGGAAGTAGTCGAAAAAATGTCCGATATTTCGAAAAAAATTAATTTTTTTACGAAAACCTTTTTTATTTATGAATATTTTTTGATGATATTTTACACAGGGTTAAAATATCATTGTACTTGAGCAGAAATGAGAAAAAAAAATGTCTCGGTAATTTGCGTTAGCGACCATCGGCTAATTTAGTTTTTCGTACCCAGAAAAATTATTTATTGTTCGATTTGTATAAAACAAAGTTCATATGCACCATGGTCCCAATTGTAATTTTTTTTGTTACGGTGAAATTTTTCTGTCGGCAACGGAAGTGACGTAATATTAACAAAAACTACAATTTTGACAGTTCGGTACCACTTTTTGAAAGCAAATATTATTTTTTTTCAAAACTGATATGACTGAAAGGATGCACCCTGCAAAGGTGCAAAAAAACCTTAGCTCATATTTTTTAATTTCAACTTCATTTTCGGGCAATTTCGAATAAAATGTAAAATAAAGTGTAAAATTCAGTTATTTACAATTCATTCAGCGTCTTCATATTTTGAAATATTTATTTGTAATTTTCATAAACTCGTAGCAATAATCCAGACGAAGAGAATGTATGCGAAAATTAGTTTGTAATATGAGCAGTTGCCGAGAAATATGCAATTTTGCATGCATCACTTTTCACGTTATTTTGCCTATAAAAGAGTTAATTATTATTCGATTTGCAATATTTTTTTTCCATTTGATGCCTAATGCCAATTTGGACTAGGTCAAGCCAATTTTACATTTTCACTGTGACCGGAAATGACGTCATTTGGGCAAAAACTGTATTTTTAACCTAAAAAATAAATATTTTATTCAAATGAGTCTGCCTTATAATATTTTTAAAATTATGATATTTGATTCCCATCAACGAATAAAATGAAGCCATACGACCATACAGATACCACAAAATGGTTTCTAACTTGTACGGTTACAGAGAAATAGGCGATCTTCTATAAGTCACTTTTCAAGGTTTTTGGTCTGTAAAACTGTCAATTATTATTCGATTTTTACAATTTATTTACCATTTCATGCCTTATGCTATTTATGACTTCTATGAACCAAGTTAAAATTTTCAATATCACCGGAAGTAATGTAATTTTTGCAAAAAACGTATTTTTAGCCTTTAAAACAAACATTTTTTTGAAGGGATTTATATTTATTATTCGTTTAACTTTATAACGTCTGACTCTAATGGGCAGTAAGACTGAATCAATACCATCATATTGATATCAAGAAAAATCTTCTAGCATGTTCCCTTGTCGAATAATAACCAATTTTCCGAGGGTCACTTTTCAGTTTTTTACCTTCTTAATTTCAGTTTATGGGTTATAGGTTAATTATTTATTGTCCGATATTTATAAAAAAAAGTTTGTATTTTGTATGTTGCGAATTTTCGACTTATTTTTCATCTATAAAAATTTCTTTCGGCACCGGAAGTGACATACTTTTGCCATAATTTACAATTTTGACCGGTCTTTTAGCCAGCAAATATTACTTTTAGATATGATAGAGGGTGTCACTGAAGCAAAACAACTAAAGTATAGTTTGGTAGCTCAATGGATCGGCTATGGTATAATAAACTTCCTGTATGATTCCTGAAAGCCGGTTCAGTGCTGCTTGCAGGTCTAGTTATTATTATTATTATTATTTACCGCGAGGGCCTAGATCTCCATGATCGAAAACAGATATCGATCTGGAATTAGCTTTTCTATTGGGAAACCATGTGGTGGCTACTTGATAAAATATTTTTGAAATTTCTGCGCATACCGGAAGTGACCGAACTTTGTACTTTCTCTAAAAATTGAAAATCGGCCATAGTTTCGTCAATTCTTTATCCATTTTCAAACAAATTACATTTTTGGAATCCCTAAATCTTTTCTGAGACAATGGCTATCTCACATTTTTCAATTTCGAACATTCGTCTATGACTTTTATCGTTCGAAAATTGAAAACATGTTGTTTACGAGACAATTTTTGTTATTTTTCAAAATTTTCAAATTTGACCTACATTTTTGGATACCTGAAGTCCATCCGATTCCAGTAATATAAGTTTCATTCAGAGTTATCGCCCTTTATTTTCCGATTTTTTTCGAATTTTCTTCCCATTTTGCGAGCTCGGGTTTCGTTTTATGGTAGAATTGACGTTTATGAAACTTCTGGAACATGAAGTTATAGTCCAATACCAACTGATAAAGCAATTTCGACACGGATCTTCAAACCGGAAGTGGTCGAAATAATGTTTAATATTTTGAAAAAAATGCAAAAAATGGATATTTTTGGGGAAAACGCTATTTCTCTGTCCGATATCAATGGATTAAACGAATGAATGTACCGTTTGATGGCACGATTGTTGGACTATCATATGATACCCCATTCATACGGATACTATGAACAGACAGCAAAATATGGCACGCTGAAAATCAAGTATTTTCTGATTTGGAGCGTTTTTGGACGCCTGTATCTCGAAAACTTAACCTGCAATATTTTTTAAATTTTTTCTATCGAGAGTCCTTTGGGAGGTATTTGACATGAAGCCATCCAATAGGACTTTGAAATGTCTGGAATAGGATAAAAAAAGGGACTGAAAATCGAAAAAAGTCGAAAAATCGTGAAATTTTGGAAAATGCTCTACTATTTTTTTATTTTAAGAGATTTTTAAAAAAAGGTTGTATATTCAGATAGCTGACCTAATTACGATTCTAACGATGTATAATATGTATGTAATTATTAAAATTTAATTTTCTATATTTTAAATTTTTTGCATTTTTGGCACTTTTGAACATAGGATTTCTCAGGGGCATTTTATCTGATCAGATAATGTAATATATCATTACAGAGCCCTGTGGCTATTTTAGTGCCCAAACCGGCTATTAGAACTATTCCGACAATAATAACCATACCGGAAGTATTCAAAAAATGAAAAAAAAGAGTAAAAACATTGTCGCACTTGCGAAAAACTTGATTTCTCTCTTAGGTAATAGCGGACCAAAAGAACTAAAGTGTCGCTGGATAGCCCTATTAATGGACCATCATATGGTATCTAAATAATACGATTTCGATGGTAAGGAAATAAATTATTGTATGCCAAAAATCTAGTATTTTCCAATTTTTTAACATTCTGAGACGCCCTTTTCTCGAAAACGACGCCTACGATTTTTCTTAAACGTTTCTTACTCAAAGTCCTGTCAGTTGTCTATATAGGGAATCCAAAATGAAAAGCATTGAAATAATATAAGTGGTCGAAAAATGGCCTCAAACTTTGAAAAAAATTGAAAAATCGTTAAATTTTTTGAAACGCTCTTTAATTTATCTTTTTTTCCAAAACTACTCAATGGATGTTTCTGACACTTCTGGTACGTACAGTTAAGTATCCAAAGGACTTCGTAAAGCTATCACAACAACGATCGTAAAACCGGAAGTAGTCGAAAAAATGTCCGATATTTCGAAAAAAATTATTTTTTTTACGAAAACCTTTTTTATTTATGAATATTTTTTGATGATATTTTACACAGGGTTAAAATATCATCGTACTTGAGCAGAAATGAGAAAAAAAATTGTCTCGGTAATTTGCGTTAGCCACCATCGGCTAATTTAGTTTTTCGTACCCAGAAAAATTATTTATTGTTCGATTTGTATAAAACAAAGTTCATATGCACCATGGTCCCAATTGTAATTTTTTTTGTTACGGTGAAATTTTTCTGTCGGCAACGGAAGTGACGTAATATTAACAAAAACTACAATTTTGACAGTTCGGTATCACTTTTTGAAAGCAAATATTATTTTTTTTCAAAACTGATATGACTAAAAGGATGCACCCTGCAAAGGTGCACAAAAACCTTAGCTCATATTTTTTAATTTCAACTTCATTTTCGGGCAATTTCGAATAAAATGTAAAATAAAGTGTAAAATTCAGTTATTTACAATTCATTCAGCGTCTTCATATTTTGAAATATTTATTTGTAATCTTCATAAACTCGTAGCAATAATCCAGACGAAGAGAATGTATGCGAAAATTAGTTTGTAATATGAGCAGTTGCCGAGAAATATGCAATTTTGCATGCATCACTTTTCACGTTATTTTGCCTATAAAAGAGTTAATTATTATTCGATTTGCAATATTTTTTTTCCATTTGATGCCTAATGCCAATTTGGACTAGGTCAAGCCAATTTTACATTTTCACTGTGACCGGAAATGACGTCATTTGGGCAAAAACTGTATTTTTAACCTAAAAAATAAATATTTTATTCAAATGAGTCTGCCTTATAATATTTTTAAAATTATGATATTTGATTCCCATCAACGAATAAAATGAAGCCATACGACCATACAGATACCACAAAATGGTTTCTAACTTGTACGGTTACAGAGAAATAGGCGATCTTCTATAAGTCACTTTTCAAGGTTTTTGGTCTGTAAAACTGTCAATTATTATTCGATTTTTACAATTTATTTACCATTTCATGCCTTATGCTATTTATGACTTCTATGAACCAAGTTAAAATTTTCAATATCACCGGAAGTAATGTAATTTTTGCAAAAAACGTATTTTTAGCCTTTAAAACAAACATTTTTTTGAAGGGATTTATATTTATTATTCGTTTAACTTTATAACGTCTGACTCTAATGGGCAGTAAGACTGAATCAATACCATCATATTGATATCAAGAAAAATCTTCTAGCATGTTCCCTTGTCGAATAATAACCAATTTTCCGAGGGTCACTTTTCAGTTTTTTACCTTCTTAATTTCAGTTTATGGGTTATAGGTTAATTATTTATTGTCCGATATTTATAAAAAAAAAAGTTTGTATTTTGTATGTTGCGAATTTTCGACTTATTTTTCATCTATAAAAATTTCTTTCGGCACCGGAAGTGACATACTTTTGCCATAATTTACAATTTTGACCGGTCTTTTAGCCAGCAAATATTACTTTTAGATATGATAGAGGGTGTCACTGAAGCAAAACAACTAAAGTATAGTTTGGTAGCTCAATGGATGGGCTATGGTATAATAAACTTCCTGTATGATTCCTGAAAGCCGGTTCAGTGCTGCTTGCAGGTCTAGTTATTATTCTTATTATTATTCCAATTCCACTTTGACTATATCTCAGCAACTACTTGTCGCATCGTTACGATTTCTTCGGTTTTACTGGGAAAGTGGGTGTGACTTAGAGGATAAAGCTATTTTGAACGTTCTGCGAGAATGCGAATTGTCCGAAATCACCGAAGTTATCGTTTTTGAAAATATTGCAGTAATTTTAACAATAATCATTGGATTTTAACTTTCGATACATTTTGGCATAGTCGGAGACAGGGCACATAGCTACGCTACTTTCGATTTTTGATTTTCGGCATATCTTCGAAGATATTAGGCGCCAAATTTCGAAAATTTAAAATTTTACAAAAAACTTTTTTATTTATGAATATTTTTTAGTCGTGTTGTGCACAGAATTAAAGAGTCATCTGACTAGCGCAAAAATAGTAAAAAAAATTGTCTCAGTAATTTTCCTTGGCCGCCATTGGCTAATTCAGTTTTTCAGTCCCAGATTAATTTTTTATTGTTCGATTTGTATAAAACAAAGTTCATATGCTTCGTTGTCTCAATTGCCATTTTTTTTATTACCGAAAGTGTTATCTGTCGGCACCGGAAGTGGCATAATTTTACCAAAAACTACAATTTTGACAGTTATTTTCTTATATCGAAAACAAATATTGTTTTTTGGAAAAATTATTTGACTCAAAGAGTGTGCCCTTTCAAGGCGCAAAAAATGTAGGAAGCAGTTTTTTTAATTTCGATTTCATTTTCGAGCAAATTCGATTAAGAGGCTAAAATGGTGTAAAATTGACCTATTTACAACCTATTCAGGCTTTTCAAATTTTAAAATATTTCTTTGTAACTTTTATAAACTTGTAGCTATCATCCATACGAAGAGAATATGCGTGAAAATTAGTTTGTAATATAAGCAGTTGCCGAGAAATAGGCAATTTTGCATGAGTCACTTTTCACGTAATTTTGGCTGTAAAAGAATCAATTATTATTCGATTTTCAATTTTCTTGCGCCATTGGATGCCTAATGCCATAGTGGACTATTTCAAACCATTTTACCTCTTACGTCGCCACCGGAAATGACGTCATTTGCTCAAAATTTAAATTTTAGCCTTTAAAGACAATATTTTATTCAAATGAGTCGTACTTGTTATATTTTTCCAATTATGATATTTGATTCTATTGATCAAATAGATTGAACCCATACGATCATACAGATACCACAAAATGGTTTCTAACTTGTACGGTTGCAGAGAAATGGACAATTTTCCTTAAGTCACTTTTCAAGGTTTTTGGTCTATAAAAGTGTCAGTTATTATTCGATTTTCATAAAATTTTCACTATATGATATCTTATGTCATTGATGATTTCATAGAACTAATTTAACATTTTCAGTATCACCAGAAGTAATGTCACTTTGGCAAAAACTGTATTTTTAGCCTTCAAAACAGATATTTTTTTTTAAATGAGTCTGATTTGTAATATATTTCAAATTATGATATTTGATCCCAATCAACAAATCGATTGAACCCATACGATCATATAGATACCAAAAAATAGTTTTTATCATGTACGGTTGCCGAGAAATAGACGATTTTCTACAAGTCACTTTTCAAGGTTTTTGGTCTATAAAAGTGGCAATTCTTATTCGATCTACATACTATTTTCGCCATATGATGCCTTATGCCATTTCTGATTTCATAAAACTAATTGAACATTTTCATTATCACCGGAAGTAATGACATTTTTCCAGGATCACTTACAAGTAACATATATATATATATATATATATATATATATATAAAATGAATTGATATTGCTGGATTTGGTTGATTCTTCGTCAATTTTATTTGATGTTTACAATGCTTATGTGGAAACCTGGTCGATGGTTTCATTGGTATCGGAAGTGACATATGTTCAAGGGTAACGTGGCACCGAAAGTGACGTGGCACCAGTGAAACCCGTCATTCCTGCATGCAGGTCTAGTTAGGCTTTCACCATTTTTCAATGGTGAAAGGCTATTGTTATTACTAAGATTATTAAGCTTTCATATTACATATGAAAGCTTATTGTTTCTGTTAAAGTTATTATTAAGCTTTCATATTACATATGAAAGCTTATTGTTTCTGTTAAAGTTATTATTAAGCTTTCATATTACATATGAAAGCTTATTGTTTCTGTTAAAGTTATTATTATTATTATTTTTTTTTTTGTGTGTTTTCTGCAAATCGGATTTCTCAGAATCTATCCATAGGATCTTTCTGAAATTTTGACCTACCCCCCCAAAAATGGGGTGCGAACCTTGATTAAATATATTTTCGAAACGTTTTACGAATCCGAAATCACCGAATTTTACGAACGAAAAAAATGACAATGCATAGTCGTAACTTTGTTATTTTTTGACCGATTTTACTAATTCTTTTTTCTTTGAATACCTTTAAAAAAACCATTTTCATCTGCAGTTTCACATTTTCGAATTTCGAAAATTCGTCGCTGTGATTTCGAACCGGAAGATTAGACCAATTTGACAACTTCTTTAATAGTTGTACGATTTTCATGAAATTTAGTATCTAAGTAGATCTTACCGATGTGACTTCAAAAATATAATTCGAAATTTTCTAAATTATCTCCCCTTGACGAAATTAAGGATCAAAATTTTCAAAAAAATCATCGAAATATAGGTCAGAATGACCTGATTTTTTTTTTGGATACTAGATAAGTAATTACTGATTTGTACACAAAATATGGAGTTTGTCGATCGAACCGGAAGTGCCGCCATATTTAAAAGTGAAAAATCAATAAGGCTTTTTTGCTATTTTACTTACAGACTCGGGAGTTATATTTTCTGAATCCTTGTAGGAAGGCCTAAAAAATGTCGCGAATAGAATTTTGATTTCGGTCACGTGATGGTCACCATTTTGAATTGAAAATGAAAAATAGAAGCAATTTGAAGGGTCGGGACTTTGGAACACAATTACTCTCCTTCTAATTAAGCTAGAATGTTCAAACTTGGTGTAGACGTTCACTAGGTCAATGTTATGATTGAGTTCAAAGATGAGCATTTTCTGCTTAGGGTAAGCAGAGATAAACAAGCTAATTTGTTGATTCTTTAGGGCACGATAACTTCGGTTATAATGAAGGGAGGGCGGTGAAACTTTTGTCAATAGAGAGTCTAATAGCTAGCCTGTTGTGTGAAATCATTGTATTATTTTTTCTAAATATCAGGGATAGCCGAAAAAAAGAGATTGAAAACCCAAAAAGTCGTATTTTTACAATTTGGAGCATGTTTAGAGGTCTTTCTCGTAAAGTCAACATAATATTTTTTGGGAACTTCTTGTACAAAGAGTCTTATTGGTAGTCTTTTATATGAAACCATCGATCAACAGTCCAACATATCAGGAGTAGAAGAACAAAAGGATCGAACATTGAAAACGGCACCCTTTCATTGTTAAGCGAAACATGCAGTGTGGGTGACTACAATCTACACATTTAGTCATCGTATAGAGCTTATTCAACAGTATCGAATTCCAACTGCTTAGGGATATTTTACGTGCACTCCAATGTGTACACGGGACCTTGGTTTTTCGTCCCATCCGAATGACTAGACAGCTGTGCTTGTCAGGCCCTCCGTTCTGCCTCACTGACAAGGGGAACCACGCCGGGAAATCGAGATGAACTTTCTCCGTGCAGAACTTTCAATTCAGGCGAAAACGTTTATTGCATACGATTAAGCTGGTCAGTTGGAGCTTATTTTCAAAAGTTTTGTAATAATCGGTTGGTAATTAAAGTACCGTGCACATTAAACTGTTAAAACAGAAAATTTCGCCCGGTTGAAATGTTTCTTGCTATAAGTCAGCAATTTTCTGAATTCAGGGAGGCTGAATGGCTGAATGGTTAGCATGTGCGCACTGTATCGTAACGTCTGTCATTGAGTCAACGGGCGTCGTTTCGATCTCCAGGTTGCACGTGACATGAAGTATGATGTCCAACCTTGTGGGTTTTCTCCGTGTTCTTCGGTTTCCTCCCAACGGCTAAAGACCTGTAAGCGCAGGGGGAGTTTTTAAATAAAATTAAAAAACATATGTTAGTCCCGAAATGACCTAGTTTGTGTCGAATGGACATTAGGCCGCATTTCTCTCTTTCTCTTTTATTTTTAAAGTTTTGTAATAATCGGTTGGTAATCAAAGGTACTGTAAAAGTGATAAAACAGAAAATAATCGGTTGGTAATCAAAGGTACTGTAAAAGTCATAAAACAGAAAATTTCGCCCGGTTGTAATGTTTCTCACTTTAAAGTCAGCAATTTCCCGATTTTAAGTGGCAAACGTTTATTGCGAACGCTTAAGCTGGTCAGGGGGGAGCTTATTTTTAAAAGTTTTGTAATATTCGGTTGATAACTAAAGGTACCGTGCAAATTAAACTGTTACAATAGAAAATTTGGCCCGGTTGAAATGTTTCTCGCTGTAGGTCAGCAATTTGCCGATTTTAGGGAGGTTGCGTGGCTGAATGGTTAGCACGTGCGCTCTGTATCATAACGTCTGTCATTGAGTCAACTGCCGTTGTTTCGATTTTTTGGTTGTACGTGACAAGGAGTATGGTTGCCTGTCCAACCTCGTAGGCCGTAACCGCCGCTGCCCGGGTAAAATTTCCCTCATTGCACACATTATGGCATATGCCCGTCTTCATTAGCCCATTTTAGGAGCAGAACAGTCGGACGTTAAACCCCATTCAATTTCATTTCATTTTCTCTATGTTGCTTATTTATTATAGTGGATAAATATTTTTCTGGTTCTAGCAATTATTTAATTTCTGCATAGAAATCTTGCTTTGGCCAGTTTTTTTTATTGCAGAGTGCCATTCTTGTTTAAACAAACATGATCCTTTGTTTAAAACATGCTTAAGAAGTCGTCACGATTTCCTACTTATAACCAAACATATTGGAAATATTAGTCTGGCATTATTAAATCCTAATTTTATTGGTCTTATTTAAAATTAAACTTTCATTTAACTATGAACAACCCTTAACGTGTCTCTTTAAAACTATTAAGTACTCTAAATCAGTAGCTCAACCTTTTGACCTAAACTCATTAATTTACCATTTTGTTGTGAGCGACTTCTTATTCTTCCTATATGACATATTGCACGTGTCTGATTTCAAAGGGGGGTTGAGTGGCTGAATGGTAAGCACGCGCGCCTGTCATTGAGTAAACTAGCGTGTTTTCGAATGCCCGGTTGTACGTGACAAGGAGTAAGGTCGCCTGTCCAACCTGCCATTTTTAATTTTTTTTTCCCGCCATTTTCATTTCATTTCCTCATCCGTCTCATTACAGTAATACAAGTTTCAGTTATTTCCCTTTAGTTTTCAGATTATTGTTATGCCTGGGTGCAATGTTTCATACTATATTTAGACTTGTAACTTCGCGAGTTTTTGACCAATTTTAATAATTTTTTCTTCGTATCCTTTTATTTAGGTTACTTGATACAATCAATGACACGTGACGATGAATATGAAAGCTTTCATATCTGCATGGGACAGTAGCAGATCTAGTTATTATTATTTTTTTTTTTTGTGTGTTTTCTGCAAATCGGATTTCTCAGAATCTATCCATAGGATCTTTCTGAAATTTTGACCTACCCCCCCAAAAATGGGGTGCGAACCTTGATTAAATATATTTTCGAAACGTTTTACGAATCCGAAATCACCGAATTTTACGAACGAAAAAAATGAAAATGCATAGTCGTAACTTTGTTATTTTTTGACCGATTTTACTAATTCTTTTTTCTTTGAATACCTTTAAAAAAATCATTTTCATCTGCAGTTTCACATTTTCGAATTTCGAAAATTCGTCGCTGTGATTTCGAACCGGAAGTTTAGACCAATTTGACAACTTCTTTAATAGTTGTACGATTTTTATGAAATTAAGTATCTAAGTAGATCTTACCGATGTGACTTCAAAAATATAATTAGAAATTTTCTAAATTATCTCCCCTTGACGAAATTAAGGATCAAAATTTTTAAAAAAATCATCGAAATATAGGTCAGAATGACCTGATTTTTTTTTTGGATACTAGATAAGTAATTACTGATTTGTAAACAAAATATGGAGTTTGTCGATCGAACCGGAAGTGCCGCCATATTTAAAAGTGAAAAATCAATAAGGCTTTTTTGCTATTTTACTTACAGACTCGGGAGTTATATTTTCTGAATCCTTGTAGGAAGGCCTAAAAAATGTCGCGAATAGAATTTTGATTTCTGTCACGTGATGGTCACCATTTTGAATTGAAAATGAAAAATAGAAGCAATTTGAAGGGTCGGGACTTTGGAACACAATTACTCTCCTTCTAATTAAGCTAGAATGTTCAAACTTGGTGTAGATGTTCACTAGGTCAATGTTATGATTGAGTTTAAAGATCAGCATTTTCTGCTTAGGGTAAGCAGAGATAAGCATGCTAATTTGTTGATTCTTTAGGGCACGATAACTTCGGTTATAATGAAGGGAGGGCGGTGAAACTTTTGTCAATAGAGAGTCTAATAGCTAGCCTGTTGTGTGAAATCATTGTATTATTTTTTCTAAATATCAGGGATAGCCGAAAAAAAGAGATTGAAAATCCAAAAAGTCGTATTTTTACAATTTGGAGCATGTTTAGAGGTCTTTCTCGTTAAGTCAACATAATATTTTTTGGGAACTTCTTCTACAAAGAGTCTTATTGGTAGTCTTTTATATGAAACCATCGATCAACAGTCCAACATATCAGGAGTAGAAGAACAAAAGGATCGAACATTGAAAACGGCACCCTTTCATTGTTAAGCGAAACATGCAGTGTGGGTGACTACAATCTACACATTTAGTCATCGTATAGAGCTTATTCAACAGTATCGAATTCCAACTGCTTAGGGATATTTTACGTGCACTCCAATGTGTACACGGGACCTTGGTTTTTCGTCCCATCCGAATGACTAGACAGCTGTGCTTGTCAGGCCCTCCGTTCTGCCTCACTGACAAGGGTAACCACGCCGGGAAATCGAGATGAACTTTCTCCGCGCAGAACTTTCAATTCAGGCGAAAACGTTTATTGCATACGATTAAGCTGGTCAGTTGGAGCTTATTTTCAAAAGTTTTGTAATAATTGGAAATATTAGTCTGGCATTATTAAATCCTAATTTTATTGGTCTTATTTAAAATTAAACTTTCATTTAACTATGAACAACCCTTAACGTGTCTCTTTAAAACTATTAAGTACTCTAAAACAGTAGCTCAACCTTTTGACCTAAACTCATTAATTTACCATTTTGTTGTGAGCGACTTCTTATTCTTCCTATATGACATATTGCACGTGTCTGATTTCAAAGGGGGTTGGGTGCCTGAATGGTTAGCACGCGCGCCTGTCATTGAGTTAACTAGCGTGTTTTCGAATGCCCGGTTGTACGTGACAAGGAGTAAGGTCGCCTGTCCAACCTGCCATTTTTAATTTTTTTTTCCCGCCATTTTCATTTCATTTTCTCATCCGTCTCATTACAGTAATACAAGTTTCAGTTATTTCCCTTTAGTTTTCAGATTATTGTTATGCCTGGGTGCAATGTTTCATACTATATTTAGACTTGTAACTTCGCGAGTTTTTGACCAATTTTAATAATTTTTTCTTCTTATCCTTTTATTTAGGATACTTGATACAATCAATGACACGTGACGATGAATATGAAAGCTTTCATATCTGCATGGGACAGTAGCAGATCTAGTTAGGCTTTCAGACTTTCGTCTGAAAGCCTATTGAGATTACTAAAATTATTATTTTTTTTATTATTATTCTTTTCCGCCGGAGCCTATTTCTCTATGATCGAAAAGAGATACCGATTTGCGATCCATATTTCTATCGGGAAACTAGGTGGTGGCTACCCAATAAAGCAATTTTCAAACTTCTGCGCAGACCGGAAGTGGCCGAATTTTGAACGTTGGTAAAAAATTAAAAATCGGCCGTGGTTTCGTCAATTCTCTACCTATATTCAAACAAATCACATTTTTGGAAAGCCTGAGACTTTTCCGAGACAATAGCAATCTCAGATTTTGCGATTTCGAAACTTCGTCGCTGACTTCTATCGTTCGAAAATTCAAAACACGTCGCCTACGAGACAATTTTTGTTATTTTTCAAAATTTGGAAATTTGACCTAGATTTTTGGATACCTGACGTCAATCCGATTCCAGTAACATAAGTTTCATTCAGAGTTACCGCCCTTTATTTTTCGATTTTTTTCGAATTTTCTACCCATTTTGTGAGCTGTGGTGTCGTTTTACAGCCAAAATGATGTTTCTGAAACTTATGGAACATGAAGTTATAGTCCAATACCAACTGATAAAGCAATTTCGACACGGATCTTTAAACCGGAAGTGGTCGAAATAATGTTCAATATTTTGAAAAAAATGCAAAAAATGGATATTTTGGGGAAAAACGCGATTTCTCCGGCCGATATCAACGGATTAAAGAAATTAGGGTACCATTGGACTGCACTAGGATTGTACTATCGTGTGATACCCAATTCATACGGACACTATGATCAGGCAGCAAAATATGGCACGCTGAAAATCAAGTATTTTCTGATTTTTAGCATTTTTGGACGCCTGTATCTCGAAAACTTAACCGCAACTTTTTTTTTAATTTTTTCTATCGAGAGTCCTTTCGGAGGTATTTTGCATGAAGCCATCCAATAAGACTTTGAAATGTCTGGAATAGGTGAAATAACGGACTGAAAATCGAAAAAAGTCGAAAAATCGTGAAATTTTGGAAAATGCTCTACTATTTTTTTATTTTAAGAGATTTTAAAAAAAAGATTGTATATTCAGATAGCTGACCTAATTACGGTTCTAACGATGTATAATATGTATGTAGTTATTGAAATTTAATTTTCGATATTTTAAATTTTTTGCATTTTTGGCACTTTTGAACATAGGATTTCTCGGGGGCATTTTATCTGATCTGATAATGTAATATATCATTACAGAGCCCTGTGGCTATTTTAGTGCCCAAACCGGCTATTAAAACTATTCCGACAATAATAACCATACCGGAAGTATTCAAAACATTTAAAAAAAAAGGTTAAAACATTGTCGCACTTGCGAAAAACTTGATTTCTCCCTTAGGTAATAGCGGACCAAAAAACCAAAAGTGTCGTTGGATAGCCCTATTAATGGACCATCATATGTTATCTAAATAATACGATTTCGATGGTAAGGAAATAAATTATTGTATGCCAAAAATCTAGTATTTTCCGATTTTTTAACATTCTGAGACGCCCTTTTCTCGAAAACGACACCGCAGATTTTTCTTAAACTTTTCTTACTCAAAGTCCTATCGGTTGTCTATATATTGAATCCAAAATGAAAAGCATTGAAATAATATAGGTGGTCCAAAAATGGCATCAAACTTTGAAAAAAATTGAAAAATCGTTAAATTTTTGTAAACGCTCTTTAATTTATCTTTTTTTCCAAAACTACATAATGGATGTTTCTGACACTTCTGGTACAGAAAGTTAAGTAGCCAAATAACTTCGTAAAGCTATCGCGACAATGATCGTAAAACCGGAAGTAGTCGAAAAAATGTCCGATATTTTGAAAAAAAAAAATTTTTTTTACGAAAACTTTTTTTATTTATGAATATTTTTTGATGGTATTTTACACAGGGTTAAAATATCATCCTACTTGAGCAGAAATGAGAAAAAAAATTGTCTCGGTAATTTCCGTTAGCCGCCATCGGCTAATTTAGTTAGTTTTTCGTACCCAGAAAAATTATTTATTGTTCGATTTGTATAAAACAAAGTTCATATGCTCCGTGGTCCAAATTGTATTTTTTTTTGTTACGGTGAAATTTTTCTGTCGGCAACGGAAGTGACGTAATATTAACAAAAACTACAATTTTGACAGTTAGGTACCACTTTTTGAAAGCAAATATTTTTTTTCAAAACTGATATAACTAAAAGGATGCACCCTGCAAAGGTGCACAAAATCCTTAGCTCAGATTTTTTAATCTCAATTTCATTTTCGGGCAATTTCGAATAAAATGTAAAATAAAGTGTAAAATTCAGTTATTTACAATTCATTCAGCGTCTTCATATTTTGAAACATTTATTTGTAATTTTCATAAACTCGTAGCAATAATCCAGACGAAGAGAATGTATGCGAAAATAAGTTTGTAATATATACAGTTGCCGAGAAATATGCAATTTTGCATGCATCACATTTCACGTTATTTTGCCTATAAAGGAGTGAATTATTATTTGATTTGCAATATTTTTTTCCATTTGATGCATAATGCCAATTTGGACTAGGTCAAGCCAATTTTTACATTTTCATTGTGACCGGAAATGACGTCATTTGGGCAAAAACTGTATTTTTAACCTAAAAAACAAATATTTTATTCAAATGAGTCTGCCTTATAATATTTTTAAAATTATGATATTTGATTCCCATCAACGAATAGAATGAAGCCATACGACCATACAGATACCACAAAATGGTTTCTAACTTGTACGGTTACAGAGAAATAGGCGATCTTCTATAAGTCACTTTTCAAGGTTTTTGGTCTATAAAAGTGTCAATTATTATTCGATTTTTATAATATTTTTACCATTTGATGCCTTATGCCATTTATGACTTCTATGAACCAAGTTAACATTTTCAATATCACCGGAAGTAATGTAATTTTTGCAAAAAACGTATTTTTAGCCTTCAAAACAAACATTTTTTGGAAGGGATTTATATTTATTATTCGTTTAACTTTATAACGTCTGACTCTAATGGGCAGTAAGATTGAATCAATACCATCATATTGATATCAAGAAAAGGCTTCTAGCATGTTCCCTTGTCGAATAATAGCCAATTTTCCCAGGGTCACTTCTAATTTTTTTACCTTCTTAATTTCAGTTTATGGGTTATAGGTTAATTATTTATTGCCCGATATGTATTAAACAAAGTTTCTATTTTGTATGTTGCAAATTTTCGACTTATTTTTCACGTATAAAAATTTCTTTCGGCACCGAAAGTGACGTAATTTTGCCATAATTTACAATTTTGACCTTTTACATATGATAGAGGGTGTCACTGAAGCAAAACAACTAAAGTATAGTTCGGTAGCTCAATGGATCGGCTATGGTATAATAAACTTCCTGTATGATTCCTGAAAGCCGGTTCAGTGCTGCTTGCAGGTCTAGTTATTATTATTATTTACCGCGAGGGCCTAGATCTCCATGATCGAAAACAGATATCGATCTGAAATTAGATTTTCTATTGGGAAACCACGTGGTGGCTACTTGATAAAATATTTTTGAAATTTCTGCGCATACCGGAAGTGACCGAACTTTGCACGTTGTCTAAAAATTGAAAATCGGCCATAGTTTCGTCAATTCTTTATCCATTTTCAAACAAATTACATTTTTGGAATCCCTGAATCTTTTCTGAGACAATGGCTATCTCACATTTTTCAATTTCGAACATTCGTCTATGACTTTTATCGTTCGAAAATTGAAAACATGTTGTTTACGAGACAATTTTTGTCATTTTTCAAAATTTTCAAATTTGACCTACATTTTTGGATACCTGAAGTCCATCCGATTCCAGTAATATAAGTTTCATTCAGAGTTGTCGCCCTTTATTTTTCGATTTTTATCGAATTTTCTTCCCATTTTGCGAGCTCGGGTTTCGTTTTATGGTAGACTTGACGTTTCTGAAACTTCTGGAACATGAAGTTATAGTCCAATACCAACTGATAAAGCAATTTCGACACGGATCTTTAAACCGGAAGTGGTCGAAATAATGTTCAATATTTTGAAAAAAATGCAAAAACTGGATATTTTGGGGAAAAACGCGATTTCTCCGCCCGATATCAACGGATTAAAGAAATTAGGGTACCATTGGACTGCACTAGGATTGTACTATCGTATGATACCCAATTCATACGGATACGATGAGCAGGAAGCAAAATATGGCACGCTGAAAATCAAGTATTTTCTGATTTGGAGCGTTTTTGGACGCCTGTATCTCGAAAACTTAACCGCAACTTTTTTTTTAACTTTCTCTATCGAGAGTCCATTCGATAGTCTTGTGAATTATGCCACCCAATAAGACTTTGAAATGTCTGGAATAGGTGAAATAACGGACTGAAAATCGAAAAAAGTCGAAAAATCGTGAAATTTTGGAAAATGCTCTACTATTTTTTTATTTTGAGAGATTTTCAAAAAAAGATTGTATATTCAGATAGCTGACATTATTACGATTCTAACGATGTATAATATGTATGTAGTTATTGAAATTAAATTTTCGATATTTTAAATTTTTTGCATTTTTGGCACTTTTCAACATAGGATTTCTCAGGGGCATTTTATCTGATCAGATAATGCAATATATCATTACAGAGCCCTGTGGCTATTTTAGTGCCCAAACCGGCTATTAAAACTATTCCGAAAATAATAACCATACCGGAAGTATTCAAAAAATGAAAAAAAAGGTTAAAAACATTGTCGCACTTGCGAAAAACTTGATTTCTCCCTTAGGTAATAGCGGACCAAAAGAACTAAAGGGTCGTTGGAAAGCCCTATTAATGGACCATCATATGGTATCTAAATAATACGATTTCGATCGTAGAGAAATAAATTATTGTATGCCAAAAATCTAGTATTTTCCGATTTTTTAACATTCTGAGACGCCCTTTTCTCGAAAACGACGTCGCAGATTTTTCTTAAACTTTTCTTACTCAAAGTCCTATCGGTTGTCTATATAGTGAATCCAAAATGAAAAGCATTGAAATAATATAGGTGGTCCAAAAATGGCATCAAACTTTGAAAAAAATTGAAAAATCATTAAATTTTTGTAAACGCTCTTTAATTTATCTTTTTTTCCAAAACTACTCAATGGATGTTTCTGACACTTCTGGTACAGAAAGTTAAGTATCGAAAGAACTTCGTAAAGCTATCGCGACAATGATCGTAAAACCGGAAGTAGTCGAACAAATGTCCGATATTTTGAAAAAAAATAATTTTTTTACGAATACCTTTTTTATTTATGAATATATTTTGATGGTATTTTACACAGGGTTAAAATATCATCGTACTTGAGCAGAAATGAGAAAAAGCATTGTCAGGGTAATTTGCGTTAGCCGCCATCGGCTAATTTAGTTTTTCGTACCCAGAAAAATTATTTATTGTTCGATTTGTATAAAACAAAGTTCATATGCTCCGTGGTCCCAATTGTAATTTTTTTTGTTACGGTAAAATTTTTCTGTCGGCAACGAAAGTGACGTAATATGAACAAAAACTACAATTTTGACAGTTCGGTACCACTTTTTGAAAGCAAATATTTTTTTTTTCAAAACTGATATAACTAAAAGGATGCACCCTGCAAAGATGCACAAAATCCTTAGCTCAGATTTTTTAATTTCAATTTCATTTTCGGGCAATTTCGAATAAAATGTAAAATAAAGTGTAAAATTCAGTTATTTACAATTCATTCAGCGTCTTCATATTTTGAAATATTTATTTGTAATTTCATAAACTCGTAGCAATAATCCAGACGAAGAGAATGTATGCGAAAATTAGTTTGTAATATGAGCAGTTGCCGAGGAATATGCAATTTTGCATGCATCACTTTTCACGTTATTTTGCCTATAAAAGAGTGAATTATCATTCGATTTGCAATATTTTTTTTCCATTTGATGCCTAATGCCAATTTGGACTAGGTCAAGTCAATTTTACATTTTCACTGTGACCGGAAATGACGTCATTTGGGCAAAAACTGTATTTTTAACCCAAAAAACAAATATTTTATTCAAATGAGTCTGCCTTATAATATTTTTAAAATTATGATATTTGATTCCCATCAACGAATAGAATGAAGCCATACGACCATACAGATACCACAAAATGGTTTCTAACTTGTATGGTTACAGAGAAATCGGCGATCTTCTATAAGTCACTTTTCAAGGTTTTTGGTCTATAAAAGTCTCAATTATTATTCGATTTTTATAATTTTTTTACCATTTGATGCCTTATGTCATTATGGCTTCTATGAACTAAGTTAACATTTTCAATATCACCGGAAGTAATGTAATTTTTGCAAAAAACGTATTTTTAGCCTTCAAAACAAACATTTTTTTGAAGGGATTTATATTTATTATTCGTTTAACTTGATAACGTCTGACTCTAATGGGCAGTAAGATTGAATCAATACCATCATATTGATATCAAAAAAAGCCTTCTAGCATGTTCCCTTGTCGAATAATAGCCAATTTTCCCAGGGTCACTTTTAAGTTTTTTACCTTCTTAATTTCAGTTTATGGGTTATAGGGTAATTATTTATTGCCCAATATGTATAAAACAAAGTTTGTATTTTGTGTGTTGCGAATTTTCGACTTATTTTTCACCTATAAAAATATCTTTCGGTACCGGAAGTGACGTAATTTTACCATAATTTACAATTTTGACCGGTCTTTTCGCCAGCAAATATTACTTTTACATATGATAGAGGGTGTCACTGAAGCAAAACAACTAAAGTATAGTTTGGTAGCTCAATGGATCGGCTATGGTATAAGAAACTTCCTGTATGATTCCTGAAAGCCGGTTCAGTGCTGCTTGCAGGTCTAGTTATTAGGCTTTCAGACTTTCGTCTGAAAGCCTATTGAGATTACTAAAATTATTATTATTATTATTATTTACCGCGGGGGCCAAGTTCTCCATGATCGAAAGCAGATATCGATCTGAAATCAACTTTTCTTTCGGGAAACCATGTGGTGGCTACTTGATAAAGTATTTTCGAAAATTCTGCGCATACCGGAAGTGGCAGATCTTTGTACGTTGTCAAAAAATTGAAAATTGGCCATAGTTTCGTCAATTATTTACCCATTTTCAAACAAATGACATTTTCGGAAACCATGAATCTTTTCCGAGTCAATAGCAATCTAAGATTTTGTAATATCGAAACTTCGTCGCTGACTTCTAGCGTTCGAAAATTAAAAAAATTTGTTTAAGAGACAATTTTTTTCATTTTTCAAAATTTTCAAATTTGACTTATATTTTTGGATACCTTAAGTCCATCCGATTCCAGTAATATAAGTTTCATTCAGAGTTATCGCCCTTTATTTTTCGATTTTTTTCGAATTTTCTACCTATTTTGTGAGCTCGGGTTTCGTTATATGGCTGAATTGGCGAATCTGAAACTTCTAAGGCATGAAGCCAAATGACCATTGCAAGGAATAAAGCAATTTCAACAATGATCCGTAGAACGGAAGTAGTCGAAATAATGTGCAATATTTTGAAAAAATGCAAAAAATGGATAGTTTTGGGGAAAACGCGATTTCTCCGTTCGATGTCAATGGATTAAACAAATTAGGGTACCATTGGACTGCACTAGGATTGTACTATCGTATGATACCCAATTCATACGGATATTATGATCAGGCAGCAAAATATGGCACGCTGAAAATCAAGTATTTTCTGATTTGGAGCGTTTTTGGACGCCTATATCTCGAAAACTTAACCGTAACTTTTTCTTAATTTTTTTCTATCGAGAGTCCTTTCGGAGTTTATTTGCATGAAACCACCCAATAAGCCTTTGAAATATCTGGAATGGGTGAAATAACGGACTGAAAATCGAAAAAAGTCGAAAAATCGTGAAATTTTGGAAAATGCTCTACTATTTTTTTATTTGAAGAGATTTTTTAAAAAAGGTTGTATATTCAGATAGCTGACCTAATTAAGAATCTAACGATGTATAATATGTATGTAGTTATTGAAATTTAATTTTCGATATTTTAAATTTTTTTCATTTTTAGCACTTTTGAAAACAGGATTTCTCAGGGGCATTTTATCTGATCAGATAATGTAATATATCATTACAGAGCCCTGTGGCTATTTTAGTGCCCAAGCCGGCTATTAAAAATATTCCGACAATGATAACCATACCGGAAGTATTCAAAACATGAAAAAAAAAGGTTAAAAACATTGTCTCACTTGCGAAAAACTTGATTGCTCCCTTAGGTAATAGCGGACCAAAAGAACTAAAGTGTCGTTGGATAGCCCTATTAATGGACCATCATATGGAATCTAAATAATACGATTTCAATGGTAAGGAAATTAATTATTGTATGCCAAAAATCAAGTATTTTCCGCTTTTTTAACATTCCGAGACGCCCTTTTCTCGAAAACGACGCCTACGATTTTTCTTAAACTTTTCTTACTCAACGTCCTATCGGTTGTCTATATAGTGAATCCAAAATGAAAAGCATTGAAATAATATAGGTGGTCCAAAAGTGGCCTCAAACTTTGAAAAAAATTGAAAAATCGTTAAAGTTTTGGAAACGCTCTTTAATTTATCTTTTTTTCCAAAACTACTCAATGGATGTTTCTGACACTTCTGGTACAGAAAGTTAAGTATCCAAAGAACTTCGTAAAGCTATCACGACAATGATCGTAAAACCGGAAGTAGTCGAAAAAATGTCGGATATTTTGAAAAAAAAATTTTTTTTTACGAAAACCTTTTTCATTTATGAATATTTTTTGATGGTATTTTACACAGGGTTAAAATATCATCCTACTTGAACAGAAATGAGAAAAAAAATTGTCTCGGTAATTTGCGTTAGCCGCCATCGGCTAATTAAGTTTTTCGTACCCAGAACAATTATTTATAGTTCGATTTGTATAAAACAAAGTTCATATGCTCCGTGGTCCCAATTGTAATATTTTTTGTTACGGTGAAATTTTTCTGTCGGCAACGGAAGTGACGTAATATTAACAAAAACTACAATTTTGACAGTTCTGTACCACTTTTTGAAAGCAAATGTTATTTTTTTCAAAACTGATATAACTAAAAGGATGCACCCTGCAAAGGTGCACAAAATCTTTTGCTCAGATTTTTTAATTCCAATTTCATTTTCGGGCAATTTCGAATAAAATGTAAAATAAAGTGTAAAATTCAGTTATTTACAATTCATTCAGCGTCTTCATATTTTGAAATATTTATTTGTTATTTTCATAAACTCGTAGCATTAATCCAGACAAAGAGAATGTATGGGAAAATTAGTTTGTAATATGAGCAGTTGCTGAGAAATATGCAATTTTGCTTGCATCACTTTTCACGTTATTTTGCCTATAAAGGAGGGAATTATTATTCGATTTGCAATATTTTTTTTCCATTTGATGCCTAATGCCATTTTGGACTAGGTCAAGCCAATTTTACATTTTCACTGTGACCGGAAATGACGTCTTTTGGGCAAAAGCTGTATTTTTAACCTAAAAAACAAATATTTTATTAAAATGAGTCTGCCTTATAATATTTTTAGAATTGTGATATTTGATTCCCATCAACGAATAGAATGAAGCCATACGACCATACAGATACCACAAAATGGTTTCTAACTTGTACGGTTACAGAGAAATAGGCGATCTTCTATAAGTCAATTTTCAAGGGTTTTCGTCTATAAAAGTGTCAATTATTATACGATTTTAATAATTTTTTTACCATTTGATGCCTTATGCCATTTATGACTTCTATGAACTAAATTAACATTTTCAATATCACCGGAAGTAATGTAATTTTTGCAAAAAACGTATTTTTAGCCTTCAAAACAAACATTTATTTGAAGGGATTTATATTTATCATTCGTTTAACTTTATAATGTTTGATTCCAATAGGCAGTAAGATTGAATCAATACCATCATATTGATATCAAGAAAAGGCTTCTAGCATGTTCCCTTGTCGAATAATAGCCAATTTTCCCAGGGTCACTTTTAAGTTTTTTTACCTTCTTAATTTCAGTTTATGGATTATAGGTTAATTATTTATTGCCCGATATGATAAAACAAAGTTTGTATTTTGTATGTTGCGAATTTTCGACTTATTTTTCACCTATAAAAATGTCTTTCGGCACCGGAAGTGACGTATTTTGCCATAATTTACCATTTTGACCGGTCTTTTCGCCAGCAAATATTACTTTAACATATGGTAGAGGGTGTCACTGAAGCAAAACAACTAAAGTATAGTTTGCTAGCTTAATGGATCGACTATGGTATAATAGACTTTCTGTATGATTCCTGAAAGCCGGTTCAGTGCTGCTTGCAGGTCTAGTTATTATTATTATTATTATTTACCGCGGGGGCCTAGATCTCCATGATCGAAAACAGATATCGATCTGAAATTAGATTTTCTATTAAGAAACCACGTGGTGGCTACTTGATAAAATATTTTTGAAATTTCTGCGCATACCGGAAGTGACCGAACTTTGCACGTTGTCTAAAAATTGAAAATCGGCCATAGTTTCGTCAATTCTTTATCCATTTTCAAACAAATTACATTTTTGGAATCCCTGAATCTTTTCTGAGACAATGGCTATCTCACATTTTTCAATTTCGAACATTCGTCTATGACTTTTATCGTTCGAAAATTGAAAACATGTTGTTTACGAGACAATTTTTGTCATTTTTCAAAATTTTCAAATTTGACCTACATTTTTGGATACCTGAAGTCCATCCGATTCCAGTAATATAAGTTTCATTCAGAGTTATCGCCCTTTATTTTTCGATTTTTATCGAATTTTCTTCCCATTTTGCGAGCTCGGGTTTCGTTTTATGGTAGAATTGACGTTTCTGAAACTTCTGGAACATGAAGTTATAGTCCAATACCAACTGATAAAGCAATTTCGACACGGATCTTTAAACCGGAAGTGGTCGAAATAATGTTCAATATTTTGAAAAAAATGCAAAAAATGGATATTTGGGGAAAAACGCGATTTCTCCGCCCGATATCAACGGATTAAAGAAATTAAGGTACCATTGGACTGCACTAGGATTGTACTATCGTATGATACCCAATTCATACGGATACGATGAGCAGCAAGCAAAATATGGCACGCTGAAAATCAAGTATTTTCTGATTTGGAGCGTTTTTGGACGCCTGTATCTCGAAAACTTAACCGCAACTTTTTTTTTAACTTTCTCTATCGAGAGTCCATTCGATATACTTGTGAATTATGCCACCCAATAAGACTTTGAAATGTCTGGAATAGGTGAAATAACGGACTGAAAATCGAAAAAAGTCGAAAAATCGTGAAATTTTGGAAAATGCTCTACTATTTTTTTATTTTGAGAGATTTTCAAAAAAAGATTGTATATTCAGATAGCTGACCTAATTACGATTCTAACGATGTATAATATGTATGTAGTTATTGAAATTTAATTTTCGATATTTTAAATTTTTTGCATTTTTGGCACTTTTCAACATAGGATTTCTCAGGGGCATTTTATCTGATCAGATAATGCAATATATCATTACAGAGCCCTGTGGCTATTTTAGTGCCCAAACCGGCTATTAAAACTATTCCGAAAATAATAACCATACCGGAAGTATTCAAAAAATGAAAAAAAAAGGTTAAAAATATTGTCGCACTTGCGAAATACTTGATTTCTCCCTTAGGTAATAGCGGACCAAAAGAACTAAAGGGTCGTTGGAAAGCCCTATTAATGGACCATCATATGGTATCTAAATAATACGATTTCGATGGTAGGGAAATAAATTATTGTATGCCAAAGATCTAGTATTTTCCGATTTTTTAACATTCTGAGACGCCCTTTTCTCGAAAACGACGACGCAGATTTTTCTTAAACTTTTCTTACTCAAAGTCCTATCGGTTGTCTATATAGTGAATCCAAAATGAAAAGCATTGAAATAATATAGGTGGTCCAAAAATGGCATCAAACTTTGAAAAAAATTGAAAAATCATTAAATTTTTGTAAACGCTCTTTAATTTATCTTTTTTTCCACACACTTCTGGTACAGAAAGTTAAGTATCGAAAGAACTTCGTAAAGCTATCGCGACAATGATCGTAAAACCGGAAGTAGTCGAACAAATGTCCGATATTTTGAAAAAAAATAATTTTTTTACGAATACCTTTTTTATTTATGAATATATTTTGATGGTATTTTACACAGGGTTAAAATATCATCGTACTTGAGCAGAAATGAGAAAACAAATTGTCAGGGTAATTTGCGTTAGCCGCCATCGGCTAATTTAGTTTTTCGTACCCAGAAAAATTATTTATTGTTCGATTTGTATAAAACAAAGTTCATATGCTCCGTGGTCCCAATTGTAATTTTTTTTGTTACGGTAAAATTTTTCTGTCGGCAACGAAAGTAACGTAATATTAACAAAAATTACAATTTTGACAGTTCGGTACCACTTTTTGAAAGCAAATATTTTTTTTTTCAAAACTGATATAACTAAAAGGATGCACCCTGCAAAGATGCACAAAATCCTTAGCTCAGATTTTTTAATTTCAATTTCATTTTCGGGCAATTTCGAATAAAATGTAAAATAAAGTGTAAAATTCAGTTATTTACAATTCATTCAGCGTCTTCATATTTTGAAATATTTATTTGTAATTTTCATAAACTCGTAGCAATAATCCAGGCGAAGAGAATGTATGCGAAAATTAGTTTGTAATATGAGCAGTTGCCGAGAAATATGCAATTTTGCATGCATCACTTTTCACGTTATTTTGCCTATAAAAGAGTGAATTATCATTCGATTTGCAATATTTTTTTTCCATTTGATGCCTAATGCCAATTTGGACTAGGTCAAGTCAATTTTACATTTTCACTGTGACCGGAAATGAAGTCATTTGGGCAAAAACTGTATTTTTAACCCAAAAAACAAATATTTTATTCAAATGAGTCTGCCTTATAATATTTTTAAAATTATGATATTTGATTCCCATCAACGAATAGAATGAAGCCATACGACCATACAGATACCACAAAATGGTTTCTAACTTGTATGGTTACAGAGAAATAGGCGATCTTCTATAAGTCACTTTTCAAGGTTTTTGGTCTATAAAAGTCTCAATTATTATTCGATTTTTATATTTTTTTTACCATTTGATGCTTTATGCCATTTATGGCTTCTATGAACTAAGTTAACATTTTCAATATCACCGGAAGTAATGTAATTTTTGCAAAAAAACGTATTTTTAGCCTTCAAAACAAACATTTTTTTGAAGGGATTTATATTTATTATTCGTTTAACTTGATAACGTCTGACTCTAATGGGCAGTAAGATTGAATCAATACCATCATATTGATATCAAAAAAAGCCTTCTAGCATGTTCCCTTGTCGAATAATAGCCAATTTTCCCAGGGTCACTTTTAAGTTTTTTACGTTCTTAATTTCAGTTTATGGGTTATAGGGTAATTATTTATTGCCCAATATGTATAAAACAAAGTTTGTATTTTGTGTGTTGCGAATTTTCGACTTATTTTTCACCTTTAAAAATATCTTTCGGTACCGGAAGTGACGTAATTTTGCCATAATTTACAATTTTGACCGGTCTTTTCGCAAGCAAATATTACTTTTACATATGATAGAGGGTGTCACTGAAGCAAAACAACTAAAGTATAGTTTGGTAGCTCAATGGATCGGCTATGGCATAAGAAACTTCCTGTATGATTCCTGAAAGCCGGTTCAGTGCTGCTTGCAGGTCTAGTTAAGCTTTCATATTACATATGAAAGCTTATTGTTTCTGTTAAGATTATTATTATTTTTTTTTTTTGTGTATTTTCTGCAAATCGGATTTCTCAGAATCTAACCATGGGATCTTTCTGAAACTTTGACCTACCCCACCAAAAATGGGGTGCGAACGTTGTTTAAATATATTTTCAAAACGTTTTACGAATCCGAAATCACCGAATTTTACGAACGAAAAAACTGACAATGCATAGTCGTAACTTTGTTATTTTTTGACCGATTTTACTAATTCTTTTTTCTTTGAATACCTTGAAAAAAATCGTTTTCATCTGCAGTTTCACATTTTCGAATTTCGAAAATTCGTCGCTGTGATTTCGAACCGGAAGTTTAGACCAATTTGACAACTTCTTTAATAGGTGTACGATTTTCATGAAATTTAGTATACAAGTAGATCTTACCGATGTGACTTCAAAAATATAATTAGAAATTTTCTAAATTATCTCCCCTTGGTGAAATTAAGGATCAAAATTTTCCAAAAAATCGTCGAAATATAGGTCAGAATGACCTAAAAAAATTTTTCGATACTCGACAAGTAATTACTGATTCCTACACAAAATATGGAGTTTGTCGATCGAACCGGAAGTGCCACCATCTTGAAACGTGAAAAAACAATTGAACTTTTGCGATATTGCACTTACAGACACGGGAGTTATATTTTCTGAATCCTTGAAGGATGGCCCAAAAATCGTAGGGAGCAGAATTTTGATTTCGGTCACGTGATGGTCACCATTTTGAATTGAAAATGAAAAGTAGTAGCAATTTGAAGGGCCGAGAATTTGAAACACAATAACTCTCCTTCTAATTGAGCTAGAATGTTCAAACTTGGTGTAGACGTTCACTAGGTCAATGTCATGATTGAGTTCAAAGATGAGCATTTTCTGCCTAGGGTAAGCAGAGATAGGCATGCTGATTTGTTGATTCTTTAGGGCACGATCACTTCGGTTATAATGAAGGGAGGGCTGTGAAACTTTTGTCAATAGAGAGTCCAATAGCTAGCCTGTTGTGTGAAATCATTGTATCATTTATTTTAAATATCAGGGATAGGCGAAAAAAAGAGATTGAAAATCCAAAAAGTCGTATTTTTACAATTTGGAGCATGTTTAGAGGTCTTTCTCGTAAAGTCAACTTAATATTTTTTGGGAACTTCTTCTACAAAGAGTCTTATTGGTAGTCTTTTATATAAAACCATCGATCAACAATCCAACATATCAGGAGTAGAAGAACAAAAGGATCGAACATTGAAAACGGCACCCTTTCATTGTTAAGCAAAACATGCAGTGTGGGTGGCTACAATCTGCACATTTAGTCATCGTATAGAGCTTATTCAACAGTATCGAATTCCAACTGCTAAGGGATCATTTACGTGCACTCCAATGTGTACACGGCGGGTGGGGGGACACGCCAGAAAATCGAGATGAACTTTCTCGGACAATGCAGGGATCGAACACCCGACCTCCTGGCTAGCAGGCCAACGCCTTAGCCACATAGTGTGGACACCCATCGTACATTTCATCCGTCAAATCAAAGCATTTCATTGCATTAGACCAATAATTAATTATTCTTAATTATTGAAAACTTTATTTTAATATTAGTCTGGCATTATTAAATCCTAATTTTATTGGTCTTATTTAAAATTAAACTTTCATTTAAGTATGAACAACCCTTAACGTGTCTCTTTAAAACATAAGAAAATACTCTAAAACAGTAGCTCAACCTTTTGACCTAAACTCATTAATTTACCATTTTTTGTGAGCCACTTGTTATTTTTCCTATGACATATTACACGTGTCTGATTTTAAAGGGGGGTTGGGTGGCTGAATGGTTAGCACGCGCGCCTGTCATTGAGTTAACTAGCGTGTTTTCGAATGCCCGGTTGTACGTGACAAGGAGTAAGGTCGCCTGTCCAACCGGTCATTTTTAATTTTTTTCCCGCCATTTTCATTTCATTTTCTCATCCGTCTCATTACAGTAATACAAAGTTTGAGGTATTTCCCTTTAGTTTTCAGATTAATGTTATGCCTGGGTGCAATGTTTCATACTATATTTAGACTTGTAACTTCGCGAGTTTTTGACCAATTTTAATAATTTTTTCTTCTTATCCTTTTATTTAGGATACTTGATACAATCAATGACACGTGACGATGAATATGAAAGACTTGTAACTTCGCGAGTTTTTGACCAATTTTGATAATTTTTTCTTCTTATCCTTTTATTTAGGATACTTGATACAATCAATGACACATGACGATGAATATGAAAGCTTTCATATCTGCATGGGACAGTAGCAGATCTAGTTATTAGGCTTTCAGACTTTCGTCTGAAAGCCTATTGTGATTACTAAAATTATTATTATTTATTATTATTATTTTATTTTTCGGGGGAGCCTATTTCTCAGTGTCTGTAACAGATACAGATCTGGGACGTAATTTTCTATCAGGAAACCATATAGTGGCCATCCCTTCCACTGTATTTGAAACTTCTGCGCAGACCGGAAGTGGCCGAATTTTGTGCGGTGCCAAAAAATTAAAAAACGGCCGTAGATTCGTCAATTCTGTACCTATTTTCATACAAATTACATTTTTGGAAACCCTGAGTCTTTTCTCGGACGATAGCAGTTGAAAATTTTGCAATTTAGAAACTTCGCCGCTGACTTCTAGCATTCGAAAAATGAAAATATGTTGTTTAAGACACATTTTTTGTTATTTTTCAAAATTTTCAAATTTGACCTACATTTTTGGATACCTGAAGGCAATATGGTTCCAGTAATATAAGTTTCATTCAGAGTCATCGCCCTTTATTTTTCGATTTTTTTCGAATTTTCTTCACATTTTGTGAGCTTAAGTTTCGTTTTACGGCCGGATCGACGTTTCTGAAATTCCTGGAACATGAAGTAATATGGTCAAACCACCGTTTAAAGCAATTTCAACAACAATCCGTAAACCGGAAGTAGTCGAAATACTATGCGAAATTTTGAAAAAACGTGAAAAATTGGTGTTTTGGGTAAAAACACGATTTTTCCGTCCGATATCAACGGATTAAACAAATTAAGGTATCATTTGGTCGGACGATAATTGGACCACTGAATGATACCCAATTCGTACGGACACGATCAGCAGGAAGCAAAATATGGCTCGCTGAAAATCAAGTATTTTCTGATTTGGAGCGTTTTTAGATGCCTGTATCTCGAAAACTGCTCCACAGTTTTTTATGAAACTTTCTCTATCGAGAGACCTTGCAGTAGTCTTGTGTACGAAACATTCCATTACGACTTTGAAATATCTGGAAAAGGTGAAATAACGGACTGAAAATCGAAAAAAGTCGAAAAATCGTGAAATTTTGGAAAATGCTCTGCTATTTTTTTATTTTAAGAGATTTTCAAAAAAAAATTGTATATTCAGATAGCTGACCTAATTACGATTCTATCGATGTATAATATGTATGTAGTTATTGAAATTTAATTTTAGATATTTTAAATTTTTTGCATTTTTGGCACTTTTGAACCTAGGATTTCTCAGGGGCATTTTATCTGATCAGATAATGTAATATATCATTACAGAGCCCTGTGGCTATTTTAGTGCCTAAACCGGTTATCAAAACTATATCGACAAGAATAACCATACCGGAAGTATTCAAAAAATGTAAAAAAAGGTTAAAAACATTGTCGCACTTGCAAAAAACTTGATTTCTCCCTTAGGTAATAGCGGACCAAAAGAACTAAAGTGTCGTTGGATAGCCCTATTAATGGACCATCATGTGGTATCTAAATAATACGATATCGATGGTAAGGAAATAAATTATTGTGTGCCAAAAATCTAGTATTTTCCGATTTTTTAACATTCGGAGACGTCCTTTTCTCGAAAACGACGCCGCAGATTTTTCTTAAACTTTTCTTACTCAAATTCCTATCGGTTGTCTATATAGTGAATCCAAAATGAAAAGCATTGAAATAATATAAGTGGTCCAAAAATGGCCTCAAACTTTGAAAAAAATTGAAAAATCGTTAAATTTTTGGAAACGCTCTTTAATTTATCTTTTTTTCCAAAGCTACTCAATGGATGTTTCTGACACTTCTGGTACAGAAAGTTAAGTATCCAAAGAACTTCGTAAAGCTATCACAACAACGATCGTAAAACCGGAAGTAGTCGAAAAAATGTCCGATATTTTGAAAATAAATAATTCTTTTACGAAAACCTTTTTTATTTATGAATATTTTTTGATGATATTTTACACAGGGTTAAAATATCATCGTACTTGAGCAGAAATGAGAAAAAAAATTTTCTCGGTAATTTGCGTTAGCCGCCATCGGCTAATTTAGTTTTTCGTACCCAGAAAAATTATTTATTGTTCGATTTGTATCAAACAAAGTTCATATGCTCCGTGGTCCCAGTTGTAATTTTTTTTGTTACGGTGAAATTTTTCTGTCGGCAACGGAAGTGACGTAATATTAACAAAAACTACAATTTTGACAGTTCGGTACCACTTTTTGAAAGCAAATATTATTTTTTTTCAAAACTGATATAACTAGAAGGATGCACCCTGCAAAGGCGCACATAATCCTTAGCTCATATTTTTTAATTTCAATTTCATTTTCGGGCAATTTCGAATAAAATGTAAAATAAAGTGTAAAATTCAGTTATTTACAATTCATTCAGCGTCTTCATATTTTGAAATATTTTTTTGTAATTTTCATAAACTCGTAGCAATAATCCAGACGAAGAGAATGTATGCGAAAATTAGTTTGTAATATGAGCAGTTGCCGAGAAATATGCAATTTTGCATACATCGCTTTTCACGTTATTTTGCCTATAAAAGAGTGAATTATTATTCGATTTACAATATTTTTTTTCCATTTGATGCCTAATGCCAATTTGGACTAGGTCAAGCCATTTTTACATTTTCACTGTGACCGGAAATGACGTCATTCGGGCAAAAACTGTATTTTTAACCTAAAAAACTAATATTTTATTCAAATGAGACTGCCTTATAATACTTTTAAAATTATGATATTTGAATCCCATCAACGAGTAGAATGAAGCCATACGACCATACAGATACCACAAAATGGTTTCTAACTTGTACGGTTACAGAGAAATAGGCAATCTTCTATAAGTCACTTTTCAAGGTTTTTGGTCTATAAAAGTGTCAATTATTATTCGATTTTTATATTTTTTTTACCATTCGATGCCTTATTCTATTTATGACTTCTATGAACCAAGTTAACATTTTCAATATCACCGGAAGTAATGTAATTTTTGCAAAAAACGTATTTTTAGCCTTCAAAACAAACATTTTTTTGAAGGGATTTATATTTATTATTCGTTTAACTTTATAACGTCTGACTCTAATGGGCAGTAAGATTGAATCAATACCATCATATTGATATCAAGAAAAGGCTTCTAGCATGTTCCCTTGTCGAATAATAACCAATTTTCCCAGGGTCACTTTTAAGTTTTTTACCTTCTTAATTTCTGTTTATGGGTTATAGGTTAATTATTTATTGCCCGATATGTATAAAACAAAGTTTGTATTTTGTATGTTGCGAATTATCGACTTATTTTTCACCTATAAAAATTTCTTACGGCACCGGAAGTGACGTAATTTTAGCAATAATTTACAATTTTGACCGGTCTTTTCGCCAGCAAATATTACTTTTACATATGATAGAGGGTGCCACTGAAGCAAAACAACTAAAGTATAGTTTGGTAGCTCAATGGATCGGCTATGGTATAATAAACTTCCTGTATGATTCCTGAAAGCCGGTTCAGTGCTGCTTGCAGGTCTAGTTATTATTATTATTATTATTTACCGCGGGGGCCTAGATCTCCATGATCGAAAACAGATATCGATCTGAAATTAGATTTTCTATTGGGAAACCACGTGGTGGCTACTTGATAAAATATTTTTGAAATTTCTGCGCATACCGGAAGTGACCGAACTTTGCACGTTGTCTAAAAATTGAAAATCGGCCATAGTTTCGTCAATTCTTTATCCATTTTCAAACAAATTACATTTTTGGAATCCCTGAATCTTTTCTGAGACAATGGCTATCTCACATTTTTCAATTTCGAACATTCGTCTATGACTTTTATCGTTCGAAAATTGAAAACATGTTGTTTACGAGACAATTTTTGTCATTTTTCAAAATTTTCAAATTTGACCTACATTTTTGGATACCTGAAGTCCATCCGATTCCAGTAATATAAGTTTCATTCAGAGTTATCGCCCTTTATTTTTCGATTTTTATCGAATTTTCTTCCCATTTTGCAAGCTCGGGTTTCGTTTTATGTTAGAATTGACGTTTCTGAAACTTCTGGAACATGAAGTTATAGTCCAATACCAACTGATAAAGCAATTTCGACACGGATCTTTAAACCGGAAGTGGTCGAAATAATGTTCAATATTTTGAAAAAAATGCAAAAAATGGATATTTTGGGGAAAAACGCGATTTCTCCGCCCGATATCAACGGATTAAAGAAATTAGGGTACCATTGGACTGCACTAGGATTGTACTATCGTATGATACCCAATTCATACGGATACGATGAGCAGGAAGCAAAATATGGCACGCTGAAAATCAAGTATTTTCTGATTTGGAGCATTTTTGGACGCCTGTATCTCGAAAACTTAACCGCAACTTTTTTTTTAACTTTCTCTATCGAGAGTCCATTCGATAGTCTTGTGAATTATGCCACCCAATAAGACTTTGAAATGTCTTGAATAGGTGAAATAACGGACTGAAAATCGAAAAAAGTCGAAAAATCGTGAAAATTTGGAAAATGCTCTACTATTTTTTTATTTTGAGAGATTTTCAAAAAAAGATTGTATATTCAGATAGCTGACCTAATTACGATTCTAACGATGTATAATATGTATGTAGTTATTGAAATTTAATTTTCGATATTTTAAATTTTTTGCATTTTTGGCACTTTTCAACATAGGATTTCTCAGGGGCATTTTATCTGATCAGATAATGCAATATATCATTACAGAGCCCTGTGGCTATTTTAGTACCCAAACCGGCTATTAAAACTATTCCGAAAATAATAACCATACCGGAAGTATTCAAAAAATGAAAAAAAAGGTTAAAAACATTGTCGCACTTGCGAAAAACTTGATTTCTCCCTTAGGTAATAGCGGACCAAAAGAACTAAAGGGTCGTTGGAAAGCCCTATTAATGGACCATCATATGGTATCTAAATAATACGATTTCGATGGTAGGGAAATAAATTATTGTATGCCAAAAATCTAGTATTTTCCGATTTTTTAACATTCTGAGACGCCCTTTTCTCGAAAACGACGCCGTAGATTTTTCTCAAACTTTTCTTACTCAAAGTCCTATCGGTTGTCTATATAGTGAATCCAAAATGAAAAGCATTGAAATAATATAGGTGGTCCAAAAATGGCATCAAACTTTGAAAAAAATTGAAAAATCATTAAATTTTTGTAAACGCTCTTTAATTTATCTTTTTTTCCAAAACTACTCAATGGGTGTTTCTGGCACTTCTGGTACAGAAAGTTAAGTATCCAAAGAACTTCGTAAAGCTATCGCGACAATGATCGTAAAACCGGAAGTAGTCGAACAAATGTCCGATATTTTGAAAAAAAATAATTTTTTTACGAATACCTTTTTTATTTATGAATATATTTTGATGGTATTTTACACAGGGTTAAAATATCATCGTACTTGACCAGAAATGAGAAAAAAAATTGTCAGGGTAATTTGCGTTAGCCGCCATCGGCTAATTTAGTTTTTCGTACCCAGAAAAATTATTTATTGTTCGATTTGTATAAAACAAAGTTCATATGCTCCGTGGTCCCAGTTGTAATTTTTTTTGTTACGGTAAAATTTTTCTGTCGGCAACGAAAGTGACGTAATATTAACAAAAACTACAATTTTGACAGTTCGGTACCACTTTTTGAAAGCAAATATTTTTTTTTTCAAAACTGATATAACTAAAAGGATGCACCCTGCAAAGATGCACAAAATCCTTAGCTCAGATTTTTTAAATTCAATTTCATTTTCGGGCAATTTCGAATAAAATGTAAAATAAAGTGTAAAATTCAGTTATTTACAATTCATTCAGCGTCTTCATATTTTGAAATATTTATTTGTAATTTTCATAAACTCGTAGCAATAATCCAGACGAAGAGAATGTATGCGCAAATTAGTTTGTAATATGAGCAGTTGCCGAGAAATATGCAATTTTGCATGCATCACTTTTCACGTTATTTTGCCTATAAAAGAGTGAATTATTATTCGATTTGCAATATTTTTTTTTCCATTTGATGCTTAATGCCAATTTGGACTAGGTCAAGCCAATTTTACATTTACACTGTGACCGGAAATGACGTCATTTGGGCAAAAACTGTATTTTTAACTTAACAAAAAATATTTTATTCAAATGAGTCTGCCTTATAATATTTTTAAAATTATGATATTTGATTCCCATCAACGAATAGAATTAAGCCATACGACCATACGGATACCACAAAATGGTTTCTAACTTGTACGGTTACAGAGAAATAGGCGATCTTTTATAAGTCAATTTTCAAGGTTTTTGGTCTATAAAAGTGTCAATTATTATTCGATTTTTATCATTTTTTTACCATTTGATGCCTTATGCCTTTTATGACTTCTATGAACTAAATTAACATTTTCAATATCTCCGAAAGTAATGTAATTTTTGCAAAAAACGTATTTTTAGCCTTCAAAACAAACATTTTTTTGAAGGGATTTATATTTATTATTCGTTTAACTTTATAACGTCTGACTCTAATGGGCAGTAAGATTGAATCAATACCATCATATTGATATCAAGAAAAGGCTTCTAGCATGTTTCCTTGTCGAATAATAGCCAATTTTCCCAGGGTCACTTTTAAGTTTTATACCTTCTTAATTTCAGTTTATGGGTTATAGGTTGATTATTTATTGCCCGATATGTATAAAACAAAGTTTGTATTTTGTATGTTGCGAATTTTCGACTTATTTTTCACCTATAAAAATTTCTTTCGGAACCGGAAGTGACGTAATTTTACCATAATTTACAATTTTGACCGGTCTTTTCGCCAGCAAATATTACTTTTACATATGATAGAAGGTGTCACCGAAGCAAAACAATTAAAGTATAGTTTGGTAGCTCAATGGATCGGCTATGGTATAATGAACTTCCTGTATGATTCCTGAAAGCCGGTTCAGTGCTACTTGCAGGTCTAGTTATTATTATTATTTACCGCGGGAGCCTAGATCACCATGATCGAAAACAGATATCGATCTGGAATTAGATTTTCTGTCGGGAAACCATGTGGTGGCTACTTGATAAAATATTTTTGAAATTTCTGCGCATACCGGAAGTGACCGAACTTTGTATTTTGTCTAAAAATTGAAAATAGGCCATAGTTTCGTCAATTGTTTATTCGTCTATGACTTTTAGCGTTCGAAAATTGAAAACATGTTGTTTACGAGACAATTTTTGTTATTTTTCAAAATTTTCAAATTTGACCTATATTTTTGGATACCTGACGTCCATGCGATTCCAGTAATATAAGTTTCATTCAGAGTTATCGCCCTTTATTTTTCGATTTTTTTCGAATTTTCTTCCCATTTTGTGAGCTCGGGTTTCGTTTTATGGCAGAATTGACGTTTCTGAAACTTCTGGAACATGAAGTTATAGTCCAATACCAACGAATAAAGCAATTTCGACAAGAATCCTTAAACCGGAAGTGGTCGAAATAATGTGCAATATTTTGAAAAAAATGCAAAAAAAGGATATTTTTGGGAAACACGCGATTTCTCCGCCCGATATAAATGGATTAAAGAAATTAGGGTACCATTGGACTGCACTAGGATTGCACTATCGTATGATACCAAATTTATACGGATACTATGAACAGGCAGCAAAATATGGCACGCTGAAAATCAAGTATTTTCTGATTTTTAGCATTTTTGGACGCCTGTATCTCGAAAACTACTCCAGCGATTTTTATGAAACTTTCTCTATCGAGAGACCTTGTGGTAGTCTTAAGTACAAAACAATCTATTACGACTTTGAAATATCTGGAATAGGTGAAATAACGGACTGAAAATCGAAAAAAGTCGAAAAATCGTGAAATTTTGGAAAAAGCTCTACTATTTTTTTATTTTAAGAGATTTTCGAAAAAAGGTTGTATTTTCAGATAGCTGACCTAATTACGATTCTAACGATGTATAATATGTATGTAGTTATTGAAAGTTAATTTTCGATATTTTAAATTTTTTGCATTTTTCTCACTTTTGGACATAGGATTTCTCAGTGGCATTTTATCTGATCAGTAAATGTAATATATCATTACAGAGCCCTATGACTATTTTAGTACCCAAACCGGCTATTTAAACTATTCCGACAATAATAACCATACCGGAAGTATTCAAAAATTAAAAAAAAAGGTTAAAAACATTGTCGCACTTGCGAAAAACTTGATTTCTCCCTTAGGTAATAGCGGACTAAAAGAACTAAAGTGTCGTTGGATAGCCTATTAATGGACCATCATACGGTATGTAAATAATACGATTTCGATGGCAAGGAAATAAATTATTGTATGCCAAAAATCCAGTATTTTCCGATTTTTTAACGTTCTGAGACGCCCTTTTCTCGAAAACGACGCCTACGATTTTTCTCAAACTTTTCTTACTCAAAGTCCTATCGATTGTCTATATAGTGAATCCAAAATGAAAAGCATTGAAATAATATAGGTGGTCCAAAAATTGCATCAAACTTTGAAAAAAAATAAAAAATCGTTAAATTTTTGTAAACGCTCTTTATTTTATCTTTTTTTCCAAAACTACTCAATAGATGTTTCTGACACTTCTGGTACAGAAAGTTAAGTATCCAAAGAACTCCGTAAAGCTATCACGACAACAATCGTAAAACCGGAAGTAGTCGAAAAAATGTCCGATATTTTGAAAAAAATTATTTTTTTTACGAAAACCTTTTTTATTTATGAATATTTTTTGACGGTATTTTACACTGGGTTAAAATATCATCCTACTTGAGCAGAAATGAGAAAAAAAATTGTCTCGGTAATTTGCATTAGCCGCCATCGGCTAATTAAGTTTTTCGTACCCAGAAAAATTATTTATTGTTCGATTTATATAAAACAAAGTTCATAAGCTCCGTGGTCCCAATTGTAATTTTTTTTGTTACGGTGAAATTTTTCTGTCGGCAACGGACGTGACGTAATATTAATAAAAACTAGACCTGCAAGCAGCACTGAACCGGCTTTCAGGAATCATACAGGAAGTTTATTATACCATAGCCGATCCATTGAGCTACCAAACTATACTTTAGTTGTTTTGCTTCAGTGACACCCTCTATCATATCTAAAAGTAATATTTGCTGGCTAAAAGACCGGTCAAAATTGTAAATTATGGCAAAAGTATGTCACTTCCGGTGCCGAAAGAAATTTTTATAGATGAAAAATAAGTCGAAAATTCGCAACATACAAAATACAAACTTTTTTTTATAAATATCGGACAATAAATAATTAACCTATAACCCATAAACTGAAATTAAGAAGGTAAAAAACTGAAAAGTGACCCTCGGAAAATTGGTTATTATTCGACAAGGGAACATGCTAGAAGATTTTTCTTGATATCAATATGATGGTATTGATTCAGTCTTACTGCCCATTAGAGTCAGACGTTATAAAGTTAAACGAATAATAAATATAAATCCCTTCAAAAAAATGTTTGTTTTAAAGGCTAAAAATACGTTTTTTGCAAAAATTACATTACTTCCGGTGATATTGAAAATTTTAACTTGGTTCATAGAAGTCATAAATAGCATAAGGCATGAAATGGTAAATAAATTGTAAAAATCGAATAATAATTGACAGTTTTACAGACCAAAAACCTTGAAAAGTGACTTATAGAAGATCGCCTATTTCTCTGTAACCGTACAAGTTAGAAACCATTTTGTGGTATCTGTATGGTCGTATGGCTTCATTTTATTCGTTGATGGGAATCAAATATCATAATTTTAAAAATATTATAAGGCAGACTCATTTGAATAAAATATTTATTTTTTAGGTTAAAAATACAGTTTTTGCCCAAATGACGTCATTTCCGGTCACAGTGAAAATGTAAAATTGGCTTGACCTAGTCCAAATTGGCATTAGGCATCAAATGGAAAAAAAATATTGCAAATCGAATAATAATTAACTCTTTTATAGGCAAAATAACGTGAAAAGTGATGCATGCAAAATTGCATATTTCTCGGCAACTGCTCATATTACAAACTAATTTTCGCATACATTCTCTTCGTCTGGATTATTGCTACGAGTTTATGAAAATTACAAATAAATATTTCAAAATATGAAGACGCTGAATGAATTGTAAATAACTGAATTTTACACTTTATTTTACATTTTATTCGAAATTGCCCGAAAATGAAGTTGAAATTAAAAAATATGAGCTAAGGCTTTTGTGCACCTTTGCAGGGTGCATCCTTTTAGTCATATCAGTTTTGAAAAAAAATAATATTTGCTTTCAAAAAGTGGTACCGAACTGTCAAAATTGTAGTTTTTGTTAATATTACGTCACTTCCGTTGCCGACAGAAAAATTTCACCGTAACAAAAAAAATTACAATTGGGACCATGGTGCATATGAACTTTGTTTTATACAAATCGAACAATAAATAATTTTTCTGGGTACGAAAAACTAAATTAGCCGATGGTGGCTAACGCAAATTACCGAGACAATTTTTTTTCTCATTTCTGCTCAAGTACGATGATATTTTAACCCTGTGTAAAATATCATCAAAAAATATTCATAAATAAAAAAGCTTTTCGTAAAAAAATTAATTTTTTTCGAAATATCGGACATTTTTTCGACTACTTCCGGTTTTACGATCGTTGTTGTGATAGCTTTACGAAGTCCTTTGGATACTTAACTGTACGTACCAGAAGTGTCAGAAACATCCATTGAGTAGTTTTGGAAAAAAAGATAAATTAAAGAGCGTTTCAAAAAATTTAACGATTTTTCAATTTTTTTCAAAGTTTGAGGCCATTTTTCGACCACTTATATTATTTCAATGCTTTTCATTTTGGATTCCCTATATAGACAACTGACAGGACTTTGAGTAAGAAACGTTTAAGAAAAATCGTAGGCGTCGTTTTCGAGAAAAGGGCGTCTCAGAATGTTAAAAAATTGGAAAATACTAGATTTTTGGCATACAATAATTTATTTCCTTACCATCGAAATCGTATTATTTAGATACCATATGATGGTCCATTAATAGGGCTATCCAGCGACACTTTAGTTCTTTTGGTCCGCTATTACCTAAGGGAGAAATCAAGTTTTTCGCAAGTGCGACAATGTTTTTACTCTTTTTTTTCATTTTTTGAATACTTCCGGTATGGTTATTATTGTCGGAATAGTTCTAATAGCCGGTTTGGGCACTAAAATAGCCACAGGGCTCTGTAATGATATATTACATTATCTGATCAGATAAAATGCCCCTGAGAAATCCTATGTTCAAAAGTGCCAAAAATGCAAAAAAATTAAAATATAGAAAATTAAATTTTAATAATTACATACATATTATACATCGTTAGAATCGTAATTAGGTCAGCTATCTGAATATACAACCTTTTTTAAAAAATCTCTTAAAATAAAAAAATAGTAGAGCATTTTCCAAAATTTCACGATTTTTCGACTTTTTTCGATTTTCAGTCCCTTTTTTATCCTATTCCAGACATTTCAAAGTCCTATTGGATGGCTTCATGTCAAATACCTCCCAAAGGACTCTCGATAGAAAAAATTTAAAAAATATTGCAGGTTAAGTTTTCGAGATACAGGCGTCCAAAAACGCTCCAAATCAGAAAATACTTGATTTTCAGCGTGCCATATTTTGCTGTCTGTTCATAGTATCCGTATGAATGGGGTATCATATGATAGTCCAACAATCGTGCCATCAAACGGTACCTTCATTCGTTTAATCCATTGATATCGGACAGAGAAATAGCGTTTTCCCCCAAAATATCCATTTTTTGCATTTTTTTCAAAATATTGAACATTATTTCGACCACTTCCGGTTTGAAGATCCGTGTCGAAATTGCTTTATCAGTTGGTATTGGGCTATAACTTCATGTTCCAGAAGTTTCATAAACGTCAATTCTACCATAAAACGAAACCCGAGCTCGCAAAATGGGAAGAAAATTCGAAAAAAATCGGAAAATAAAGGGCGATAACTCTGAATGAAACTTATATTACTGGAACCGGATGGACTTCAGGTATCCAAAAATGTAGGTCAAATTTGAAAATTTTGAAAAATAACAAAAATTGTCTCGTAAACAACATGTTTTCAATTTTCGAACGATAAAAGTCATAGACGAATGTTCGAAATTGAAAAATGTGAGATAGCCATTGTCTCAGAAAAGATTCAGGGATTCCAAAAATGTAATTTGTTTGAAAATGGATAAAGAATTGACGAAACTATGGCCGATTTTCAATTTTTAGAGAAAGTACAAAGTTCGGTCACTTCCGGTATGCGCAGAAATTTCAAAAATATTTTATCAAGTAGCCACCACATGGTTTCCCGATAGAAAAGCTAATTCCAGATCGATATCTGTTTTCGATCATGGAGATCTAGGCCCTCGCGGTAAATAATAATAATAATAATAATAACTAGACCTGCAAGCAGCACTGAACCGGCTTTCAGGAATCATACAGGAAGTTTATTATACCATAGCCGATCCATTGAGCTACCAAACTATACATTAGTTGTTTTGCTTCAGTGACACCCTCTATCATATGTAAAAGTAATATTTGCTGGCGAAAAGACCGGTCAAAATTGTAAATTATGGCAAAATTACGTCACTTCCGGTGCCGAAAGAAATTTTTATAGGTGAAAAATAAGTCGAAAATTCGCAACATACAAAATGCAAACTTTTTTTTATAGATATCGGGCAATAAATAATTAACCTATAACCCATAAACTGAAATTAAGAAGGTAAAAAACTTAAAAGTGACCCTCGGAAAATTGGTTATTATTCGACAAGGGAACATGCTAGAAGCCTTTTCTTGATATCAATATGATGGTATTGATTCAATCTTACTGCCCATTAGAGCCAGACGTTATAAAGTTAAACGAATAATAAATTTAAATCCCTTCAAAAAAATGTTTGTTTTGAAGGCTAAAAATACGTTTTTTGCAAAAATTACATTACTTCCGGTGATATTGAAAATTTTAACTTGGTTCATAGAAGTCATAAATGGCATAAGGCATCAAATGGTAAATAAATTATAAAAATCGAATAATAATTGACACTTTTACAGACCAAAAACCTTGAAAAGTGACTTATAGAAGATCGCCTATTTCTCTGTAACCGTACAAGTTAGAAACCATTTTGTGGTATCTGTATGGTCGTATGGCTTCATTCTATTCGTTGATGGGAATCAAATGTCATAATTTTAAAAACATTATAAGGCAGACTCATTTGAATAAAATATTTGTTTTTTATGTAAGAAATACAGTTTTTGCCCAAAAGACGTCATTTCCGGTCACAGTGAAAATGTAAAATTGGCTTGACCTAGTCAAAATTGGCATTAGGCATCAAATGGAAAAAAAATATTGCAAATCGAATAATAATTCACTCTTTTATAGGCAAAATAACGTGAAAAGTGATGCATGCAAAATTGCATATTTCTCGGCAACTGCTCATATTACAAACTAATTTTCGCATACATTCTCTTCGTCTGGATTATTGCTACGAGTTTATGAAAATTACAAATAAATATTTCAAAATATGAAGACGCTGAATGAATTGTAAATAACTGAATTTTACACTTTATTTTACATTTTATTCGAAATTGCCCGAAATTGAAATTGAAATTTAAAAATATGAGCTAAGGATTTTGTGCACCTTTGCAGGGTGCATCCTTTTAGTTATATCAGTTTTGAAAAAAAATAATATTTGCTTTCAAAAAGTGGTACCGAACTGTCAAAATTGTAGTTTTTGTTAATATTACGTCACTTCCGTTGCCGACAGAAAAATTTCACCGTAACAAAAAAAATTGCAATTGGGACCACGGTGCATATGAACTTTGTTTTATACAAATCGAACAATAAATAATTTTTCTGGGTACGAAAAACTAAATTAGCCGATGGCGGCTGACGCAAATTACCGAGACAATTTTTTTTCTCATTTCTGCTCAAGTACGGTGATATTTTAACCCCGTGTAAAATATCATCAAAAAATATTCATAAATAAAAAAGGTTTTCGTAAAAAAATTATTTTTTTTCAAAATATCGGACATTTTTTCGACTACTTCCGGCTTTACGATCGTTGTTGTGATAGCTTTACGAAGTTCTTTGGATACTTAACTTTCTGTACCAGAAGTGTCAGAAACATCCATTGAGTAGTTTTGGAAAAAAAGATAAATTAAAGAGCGTTTCCAAAAATTTAACGATTTTTCAGTTTTTTTCAAAGTTTGAGGCCATTTTTCGACCACTTATATTATTTCAATGCTTTTCATTTTGGATTCCCTAAAAAGACAACCGATAGGACTTTGAGTAAGAAAAGTTTAAGAAAAATCGTAGGCGTCGTTTTCGAGAAAAGGGCGTCTCAGAATGTTAAAAAATTGGAAAATACTAGATTTTTGGCATACAATAATTTATTTCCTTACCATCGAATTCGTATTATTTAGATACCATATGATGGTCCATTAATAGGGCTATCCAGCGACACTTTAGTTCTTTTGGTCCGCTATTACCTAAGAGAGAAATCAAGTTTTTCGCAAGTGCGACAATGTTTTTACTCTTTTTTTTCATTTTTTGAATACTTCCTGTATGGTTATTATTGTCGGAATAGTTTTAATAGCCGGTTTGGGCACTAAAATAGCCACAGGGCTCTGTAATGATATATTACATTATCTGATCAGATGAAATGCCCCTGAGAAATCCTATGTTCAAAAGTGTCAAAAATGCAAAAAATTTAAAATATCGAAAATTAAATTTTAATAATTACATACATATTATACATCGTTAGAATCGTAATTAGGTCAGCTATCTGAATATACAACCTTTTTTTGAAAATCTCTTAAAATAAAAAAATAGTAGAGCATTTTCCAAAATTTCACGATTTTTCGACTTTTTTCGATTTTCAGTCCCTTTTTTATCCTATTCCAGACATTTCAAAGTCTTATTGGATGGCTTCATGCAAAATACCTCCAAAAGGACTCTCGATAGAAAAAATTTAAAAAAAATTGCAGGTTAAGTTTCCGAGATACAGGCGTCCAAAAACGCTCCAAATCAGAAAATACTTGATTTTCAGTGTGCCATATTTTGCTGTCTGTTCATAGTATCCGTATGAATGAGGTATCATATGATAGTCCAACAATCGTGCCATCAAACGGTACCTTCATTCGTTTAATCCATTGATATCGGACGGAGAAATAGCGTTTTCCCCAAAAATATCCATTTTTTGCATTTTTTTCAAAATATTGCACATTATTTCGACCACTTCCGGTTTAAGGATTCTTGTCGAAATTGCTTTATCAGTTGGTATTGGACTATAACTTCATGTTCCAGAAGTTTCAGAAACGTCAATTCTGCCATAAAACGAAAACCGAGCTCACAAAATGGGAAGAAAATTCGAAAAAAATCGAAAAATAAAGGGCGATAACTCTGAATGAAACTTATATTACTGGAATCGGATGGACTTCAGGTATCCAAAAATGTAGGTCAAATTTGAAAATTTTGAAAAATAACAAAAATTGTCTCGTAAACAACATGTTTTCAATTTTCAAACGATAAAAATCATAGACGAATGTTCGAAATTGAAAAATGTGAGATAGCCATTGTCTCAGAAAAGATTCAGGGATTCCAAAAATGTAATTTGTTTGAAAATGGATAAAGAATTGACGAAACTATGGCCGATTTTCAATTTTTAGAGAAAGTACAAAGTTCGGTCACTTCCGGTATGCGCAGAAATTTAAAAAATATTTTATCAAGTAGCCACCACATGGTTTCCCGATAGAAAAGCTAATTCCAGATCGATATCTGTTTTCGATCATGGAGATCTAGGCCCTCGCGGTAAATAATAATAATAATAATAATAATAATAACTAGATCTGCTACTGTCCCATGCAGATATGAAAGCTTTCATATTCATCGTCATGTGTCATTGATTGTATCAAGTATCCTAAATAAAAGGATAAGAAGAAAAAATTATCAAAATTGGTCAAAAACTCGCGAAGTTACAAGTCTAAATATAGTATGAAACATTGCACCCAGGCATAACAATAATCTGAAAACTAAAGGGAAATACCTCAAACTTGTATTACTGTAATGAGACGGATGAGAAAATGAAATGAAAATGGCGGGAAAAAAAATTAAAAATGACCGGTTGGACAGGCGACCTTACTCCTTGTCACGTACAACCGGGCATTCGAAAACACGCTAGTTAACTCAATGACAGGCGCGCGTGCTAACCATTCAGCCACCCAACCCCCCTTTAAAATCAGACACGTGTAATATGTCATAGGAAAAATAACAAGTGGCTCACAAAAAATGGTAAATTAATGAGTTTAGGTCAAAAGGTTGAGCTACTGTTTTAGAGTATTTTTTTATGTTTTAAAGAGACACGTTAAGGGTTGTTCATACTTATATGAAAGTTTAATTTTAAATAAGACCAATAAAATTAGGATTTAATAATGCCAGACTAATATTAAAATAAAGTTTTCAATTAAGAATAATTGATTATTGGTCTAATGTAATGAAATGCTTTGATTTGACGGATGAAATGTACGATGGGTGTCCACACTATGTGGCTAAGGCGTTGGCCTGCTAGCCAGGAGGTCGGGTGTTCGATCCCTGCATTGTCCGAGAAAGTTCATCTCGATTTTCTGGCGTGTCCCCCCACCCGCCGTGTACACATTGGAGTGCACGTAAAAGATCCCTTAGCAGTTGGAATTCGATACTGTTGAATAAGCTCTATACGATGACTAAATGTGCAGATTGTAGCCACCCACACTGCATGTTTTGCTTAACAATGAAAGGGTGCCGTTTTCAATGTTCGATCCTTTTGTTCTTCTACTCCTGATATGTTGGATTGTTGATCGATGGTTTTATATAAAAGACTACCAATAAGACTCTTTGTAGAAGAAGTTCCCCAAAAATATTAAGTTGACTTTACGAGAAAGACCTCTAAACATGCTCCAAATTGTAAAAATACGACTTTTTGGATTTTCAATCTCTTTTTTTCGCCTATCCCTGATATTTAAAATAAATGATACAATGATTTCACACAACAGGCTAGCTATTGGACTCTCTATTGACAAAAGTTTCACAGCCCTCCCTTCATTATAACAGAAGTTATCGTGCCCTAAAGAATCAACAAATCAGCATGCCTATCTCTGCTTACCCTAGGCAGAAAATGCTCATCTTTGAACTCAATCATGACATTGACCTAGTGAACGTCTACACCAAGTTTGAACATTCTAGCTCAATTTGAAGGAGAGTTATTGTGTTTCAAAGTTTCGGCCCTTCAAATTGCTACTACTTTTCATTTTCAATTCAAAATGGTGACCATCACGTGACCGAAATCAAAATTCTGCTCCCTACGATTTTTGGGCCATCCTTCAAGGATTCAGAAAATATAACTCCCGTGTCTGTAAGAGCAATATCGCAAAAGTTCATTGTTTTTTCACGTTTCAAGATGGTGGCACTTCCGGTTCGATCGACAAACTCCATATTTTGTGTAGGAATCAGTAATTACTTGTCGAGTATCGAAAATTTTTTTTAGGTCATTCTGACCTATATTTCGACGATTTTTTTGAAAATTTTGATCCTTAATTTCACCAAGGGGAGATAATTTAGAAAATTTCTAATTATATTTTTGAAGTCACATCGGTAAGATCTACTTGTATACTAAATTTCATGAATATCGTACTACTATTAAAGAAGTTGTCAAATTGGTCTAAACTTCCGGTTCGAAATCACAGCGACGAATTTTCGAAATTCGAAAATGTGAAACTGCAGATGAAAACGATTTTTTTCAAGGTATTCGAAGAAAAAAGAATTAGTAAAATCGGTCAAAAAATAACAAAGTTACGACTATGCATTGTCAGTTTTTTCGTTCGTAAAATTCGGTGATTTCGGATTCGTAAAACGTTTTGAAAATATATTTAAACAACGTTCGCACCCCATTTTTGGGGGGGTAGGTCAAAGTTTCAGAAAGATCCCATGGTTAGATTCTGAGAAATCCGATTTGCAGAAAATACACAAAAAAAAAAAATAATAATAATCTTAACAGAAACAATAAGCTTTCATATGTAATATGAAAGCTTAATAATAATAATAATTTTAGTAATCTCAATAGGCTTTCAGACGAAAGTCTGAAAGCCTAACTACAATTTTGACAGTTCGGTACCACTTTTTGAAAGCAAATATTAATTTTTTTCAAAACTTATATAACTAAAAGGATGCACCCTGCAAAGGTGCACAATATCCTTAGCTCAGACTTTTTAATTTCAATTTCATTTTCGGGCAATTTCGAATAAAATGTAAAATAAAGTGTAAAATTCAGTTGTTTGCAATTCATTCAGCTCTTCATATTTTGAAATATTTATTTGTAATTTTCATAAACTCGTAGCAATAATCCAGACGAAGAGAATACATGCGAAAATTAGTTTGTAATGTGAACAGTTGCCGAGAAATATGCAATTTTGCATGCATCACTTTTCACGTTATTTTGACTATAAAAGAATGAATTATTATTCGATTTGCAATTTTTTTCCCCATTTGATGCTTAATGCCATTTTGGACTAGGTCAAGCCAATTTTACATTTTCATTGTGACCGGAAATGACGTCATTTGGGCAAAAACTGTATTTTTAACCTAAAAAACAAATATTTTATTCAAATGAGTCTGCCTTATAATATTTTTAGAATTATGATATTTGATTCCCATCAACGAATAGAATCAAGCCATACGACCATACAGATGCCACAAAATGGTTTCTAACTTGTACGGTTACAGAGAAATAGGCGATCTTCTATAAGTCACTTTTCAAGGTTTTTGGTCTATAAAAGTGTCAATTATTATTCGATTGTTATAATATTTTTACCATTTGATGCCTTATGCCATTTATGACTTCAATGAACTAAGTTAACATTTTCAATATCACCGGAAGTAATGTAATTTTTGCAAAAAACGTATTTTTAGCCTTCAAAACAAAACATTTTTTTGAAGGGATTTATATTTATTATTCAATTAACTTTATAACGTCTGACTCTAATGGGCAGTAAGATTGAATCAATACCATCATATTGATATCAAGAAAAGGTTTCTAGCATGTTCCCTTGTCGAATAATAGCCAATTTTCCCAGGGTCACTTTTAATTTTTTTACATTCTTAATTTCCGTTGATGGGTTACAGGTTAGTTATTTATTGCCCGATACGTATAAAACAAAGTTTGTATTTTGTATGTTACGAATTTTCGACTTTTTTCCCCTATAAAAATTTCTTTCGGCACCGGAAGTGACGTAATTTTGCGATAATTTACAATTTTGGCCTGTCTTTTCGCCAGCAAATATTACTTTTATATATGATAGAAGGTTTCACTGTAGCAAAACAACTAAAGTATAGTTCGGTAGCTCAATGGATCGGCTATGGTATAATAAACTTCCTGTATGATTCCTGAAAGCCGGTTCAGTGCTGCTTGCAGGTCTAGTTATTATTATTATTATTTACCGCGGGGGCCTAGAACTCCATGATCGAAAACAGATATCGATCTGAAATTAGATTTTCTATTGGGAAACCACGTGGTGGCTACTTGATAAAATATTTTTGAAATTTCTGCGCATACCGGAAGTGACCGAACTTTGCACGTTGTCTAAAAATTGAAAATCGGCCATAGTTTCGTCAATTCGTTATCCATTTTCAAACAAATTACATTTTTGGAATCCCTGAATCTTTTCTGAGACAATGGCTATCTCACATTTTTCAATTTCGAACATTCGTCTATGACTTTTATCGTTCGAAAATTGAAAACATGTTGTTTACGAGACAATTTTTGTCATTTTTCAAAATTTTCAAATTTGACCTCCATTTTGGATACCTGAAGTCCATCCGATTCCAGTAATATAAGTTTCATTCAGAGTTATCGCCCTTTATTTTTCGATTTTTATCGAATTTTCTTCCCATTTTGCAAGCTCGGGTTTCGTTTTATGGTAGAATTGACGTTTCTGAAACTTCTGGAACATGAAGTTATAGTCCAATACCAACTGATAAAGCAATTTCGACACGGATCTTTAAACCGGAAGTGGTCGAAATAATGTTCAATATTTTGAAAAAAATGCAAAAAATGGATATTTTGGGGAAAAACGCGATTTCTCCGCCCGATATCAACGGATTAAAGAAATTAGGGTACCATTGGACTGCACTAGGATTGTACTATCGTATGATACCCAATTCATACGGATACGATGAGCAGGAAGCAAAATATGGCACGCTGAAAATCAAGTATTTTCTGATTTGGAGCATTTTTGGACGCCTGTATCTCGAAAACTTAACCGCAACTTTTTTTTTAACTTTCTCTATCGAGAGTCCATTCGATAGTCTTGTGAATTATGCCACCCAATAAGACTTTGAAATGTCTTGAATAGGTGAAATAACGGACTGAAAATCGAAAAAAGTCGAAAAATCGTGAAATTTTGGAAAATGCTCTACTATTTTTTTATTTTGAGAGATTTTCAAAAAAAGATTGTATATTCAGATAGCTGACCTAATTACGATTCTAACGATGTATAATATGTATGTAGTTATTGAAATTTAATTTTCGATATTTTAAATTTTTGGCATTTTTGGCACTTTTCAACATAGGATTTCTCAGGGGCATTTTATCTGATCAGATAATGCAATATATCATTACAGAGCCCTGTGGCTATTTTAGTACCCAAACCGGCTATTAAAACTATTCCGAAAATAATAACCATACCGGAAGTATTCAAAAAATGAAAAAAAAAGGTTAAAAACATTGTCGCACTTGCGAAAAACTTGATTTCTCCCTTAGGTAATAGCGGACCAAAAGAACTAAAGTGTCGTTGGAAAGCCCTATTAATGGACCATCATATGGTATCTAAATAATACGATTTCGATGGTAGGGAAATAAATTATTGTATGCCAAAAATCTAGTATTTTCCGATTTTTTAACATGCTGAGACGCCCTTTTCTCGAAAACGACGCCGCAGATTTTTCTTAAACTTTTCTTACTCAAAGTCCTATCGGTTGTCTATATAGTGAATCCAAAATGAAAAGCATTGAAATAATATAGGTGGTCCAAAAATGGCATCAAACTTTGAAAAAAATTGAAAAATCATTAAATTTTTGTAAACGCTCTTTAATTTATCTTTTTTTCCAAAACTACTCAATGGATGTTTCTGACACTTCTGGTACAGAAAGTTAAGTATCCAAAGAACTTCGTAAAGCTATCGCGACAATGATCGTAAAACCGGAAGTAGTGGAACAAATGTCCGATATTTTGAAAAAAAATAATTTTTTTACGAATACCTTTTTTATTTATGAATATATTTTGATGGTATTTTACACAGGGTTAAAATATCATCGTACTTGAGCAGAAATGAGAAAAAAAATTGTCAGGGTAATTTGCGTTAGCCGCCATCGGCTAATTTAGTTTTTCGTACCCAGAAAAATTATTTATTGTTCGATTTGTATAAAACAAAGTTCATATGCTCCGTGGTCCCAGTTGTAATTTTTTTTGTTACGGTAAAATTTTTCTGTCGGCAACGAAAGTGACGTAATATTAACAAAAACTACAATTTTGACAGTTCGGTACCACTTTTTGAAAGCAAATATTTTTTTTTTCAAAACTGATGTAACTAAAAGGATGCACCCTGCAAAGATGCACAAAATCCTTAGCTCAGATTTTTTAATTTCAATTTCATTTTCGGGCAATTTCGAATAAAATGTAAAATAAAGTGTAAAATTCAGTTATTTACAATTCATTCAGCGTCTTCATATTTTGAAATATTTATTTGTAATTTTCATAAACTCGTAGCAATAATCCAGACGAAGAGAATGTATGCGAAAATTAGTTTGTAATATGAGCAGTTGCCGAGAAATATGCAATTTTGCATGCATCACTTTTCACGTTATTTTGCCTATAAAAGAGTGAATTATCATTCGATTTGCAATATTTTTTTTCCATTTGATGCCTAATGCCAATTTGGACTAGGTCAAGTCAATTTTACATTTTCACTGTGACCGGAAATGACGTCATTTGGGCAAAAACTGTATTTTCAACCCAAAAAACAAATATTTTATTGAAATGAGTCTGCCTTATAATATTTTTAAAATTATGATATTTGATTCCCATCAACGAATAGAATGAAGCCATACGACCATACAGATACCACAAAATGGTTTCTAACTTGTATGGTTACAGAGAAATAGGCGATCTTCTATAAGTCACTTTTCAAGGTTTTTGGTCTATAAAAGTCTCAATTATTATTCGATTTTTATAATTTTTTTACCATTTGATGCCTTATGCCAATTATGGCTTCTATGAACTAAGTTAACATTTTCAATATCACCGGAAGTAATGTAATTTTTGCAAAAAACGTATTTTTAGCCTTCAAAACAAACATTTTTTTGAAGGGATTTATATTTATTATTCGTTTAACTTGATAACGTCTGACTCTAATGGGCAGTAAGATTGAATCAATACCATCATATTGATATCAAAAAAAGCCTTCTAGCATGTTCCCTTGTCGAATAATAGCCAATTTTCCCAGGGTCATTTTTAAGTTTTTTACCTTCTTAATTTCAGTTTATGGGTTATAGGGTAATTATTTATTGCCCAATATGTATAAAACAAAGTTTGTATTTTGTGTGTTGCGAATTTTCGACTTATTTTTCACCTATAAAAATATCTTTCGGTACCGGAAGTGACGTAATTTTGCCATAATTTACAATTTTGACCGGTCTTTTCGCCAGCAAATATTACTTTTACATATGATAGAGGGTGTCACTGAAGCAAAACAACTAAAGTATAGTTTGGTAGCTCAATGGATCGGCTATGGTATAAGAAACTTCCTGTATGATTCCTGAAAGCCGGTTCAGTGCTGCTTGCAGGTCTAGTTTTTTTTATTATTATTCTTTTCCGCCAGAGCCTATTTCTCTATGATCGAAAAGAGATACCGATTTGCGATCCATATTTCTATCGGGAAACTAGGTGGTGGCTACCCAATAAAGCAATTTTCAAACTTCTGCGCAGACCGGAAGTGGCCGAATTTTGAACGTTGATAAAAAATTAAAAATCGGCCGTGGTTTCGTCAATTCTCTACCTATGTTCAAACAAATCACATTTTTGGAAAGCCTGAGACTTTTCCGAGACAATAGCAATCTCACATTTTGCGATTTCGAAACTTCGTCGCTGACTTCTATCGTTCGAAAATTCAAAACACGTCGCCTACGAGACAATTTTTGTTATTTTTCAAAATTTGGGAATATGAGCTAGATTTTTGGATACCTGACGTCAATCCGATTCCAGTAACATAAGTTTCATTCAGAGTTACCGCCCTTTATTTTTCGATTTTTTTCGAATTTTCTACCCATTTTGTGAGCTGTGGTGTCGTTTTACAGCCAAAATGATGTTTCTGAAACTTATGGAACATGAAGTTATAGTCCAATACCAACTGATAAAGCAATTTCGACACGGATCTTTAAACCGGAAGTGGTCGAAATAATGTGCAATATTTTGAAAAAAATGCAAAAAATGGATGTTTTCGGGGAAAACGTGATGTCTCCGTCCGATATCAACGGATTAATCAAATTAAGGTACCATTGGGTGGCACGAGGATTGTACTATCGTATGATACCCAATCCATACGGATACTATGATCAGGCAGCAAAATATGGCACGCTGAAAATCAAGTATTTTCTGATTTTTAGCATTTTTGGACGCCTGTATCTCGAAAACTTAACCGCAACTTTTTTTTAAATTTTTTCTATCGAGAGTCCTTTCGGAGGTATTTTGCATGAAGCCATCCAATAAGACTTTGAAATATCTGGAATAGGTGAAATAACGGACTGAAAATCGAAAAAAGTAAAAAAATCGTGAAATTTTGGAAAATGCTCTACTATTTTTTTATTTTAAGAGATTTTCAAAAAAAGATTGTATATTCAGATAGCTGACCTAATTACGATTCTAACGATGTATAATATGTATGTAGTTATTGAAATTTAATTTTCGATATTTTAAATTTTTTGCATTTTTGGCACTTTTGAACATAGGATTTCTCGGGGGCATTTTATCTGATCTGGTAATGTAATATATCATTACAGAGCCCTGTGGCTATTTTAGTGCCCAAACCGGCTATTAAAACTATTCCGACAATAATAACCATACCGGAAGTATTCAAAAAATTTAAAAAAAAGGTTAAAAACATTGTCGCACTTGCGAAAAACTTGATTTCTCCCTTAGGTAATAGCGGACCAAAAAACCAAAAGTGTCGTTGGATAGCCCTGTTAATGGACCATCATATGTTATCTAAATAATACGATTTCGATGGTAAGGAAATAAATTATTGTATGCCAAAAATCTAGTATTTTCCGATTTTTTAACATTCTGAGACGCCCTTTTCTCGAAAACGACACCGCAGATTTTTCTTAAACTTTTCTTACTCAAAGTCCTATCGGTTGTCTATATATTGAATCCAAAATGAAAAGCATTGAAATAATATAGGTGGTCCAAAAATGGCATCAAACTTTGAAAAAAATTGAAAAATCGTTAAATTTTTGTAAACGCTCTTTAATTTATCTTTTTTTCCCAAACTACTCAATGGATGTTTCTGACACTTCTGGTACAGAAAGTTAAGTAGCCAAATAACGTCGTAAAGCTATCGCGACAATGATCGTAAAACCGGAAGTAGTCGAAAAATGTCCGATATTTAGAAAATTTTTTTTTTTTTTTTACGAAAACCTTTTTTATTTATGAATATTTTTTGATGGTATTTTACACAGGGTTAAAATATCATCCTACTTGAGCAGAAATGAGAAAAAAAATTGTCTCGGTAATTTCCGTTAGCCGCCATCGGCTAATTTAGTTTTTCGTACCCAGAAAAATTATTTATTGTTCGATTTGTATAAAACAAAGTTCATATGCTCCGTGGTCCAAATTGTATTTTTTTTTTGTTACGGTGAAATTTTTCTGTCGGCAACGGAAGTGACGTAATATTAACAAAAACTACAATTTTGACAGTTAGGTACCACTTTTTGAAAGCAAATATTTTTTTTTCAAAACTGATATAACTAAAAGGATGCACCCTGCAAAGGTGCACAAAATCCTTAGCTCAGATTTTTTAATTTCAATTTCATTTTCGGGCAATTTCGAATAAAATGTAAAATAAAGTGTAAAATTCAGTTATTTACAATTCATTCAGCGTCTTCATATTTTGAAACATTTATTTGTAATTTTCATAAACTCGTAGCAATAATCCAGACGAAGAGAATGTATGCGAAAATAAGTTTGTAATATATACAGTTGCCGAGAAATATGCAATTTTGCATGCATCACATTTCACGTTATTTTGCCTATAAAGGAGTGAATTATTATTCGATTTGCAATATTTTTTTCCATTTGATGCATAATGCCAATTTGGACTAGGTCAAGCAAATTTTACATTTTCACTGTGACCGGAAATGACGTCATTTGGGCAAAAACTGTATTTTTAACCTAAAAAACAAATATTTTATTCAAATGAGTCTGCCTTATAATATTTTTAAAATTATGATATTTGATTCCCATCAACGAATAGAATGAAGCCATACGACCATACAGATACCACAAAATGGTTTCTAACTTGTACGGTTACAGAGAAATAGGCGATCTTCTATAAGTCACTTTTCAAGGTTTTTGGTCTATAAAAGTGTCAATTATTATTCGATTTTTATAATTTTTTTACCATTTGATGCCTTATGCCATTTATGACTTCTATGAACCAAGTTAACATTTTCAATATCACCGGAAGTAATGTAATTTTTGCAAAAAACGTATTTTTAGCCTTCAAAAGAAACATTTTTTTGAAGGGATTTATATTTATTATTCGTTTAACTTTATAACGTCTGACTCTAATGGGCAGTAAGATTAAATCAATACCATCATATTGATATCAAGAAAAGGCTTCTAGCATGTTCCCTTGTCGAATAATAGCCAATTTTCCCAGGGTCACTTTTAATTTTTTTACCTTCTTAATTTCAGTTTATGGGTTATAGGTTAATTATTTATTGCCCGATATGTATTAAACAAAGTTACTATTTTGTAAAAATTTCTTTCGGCACCGGAAGTGACGTAATTTTGCCATAATTTACAATTTTGACCTTTTACATATGATAGAGGGTGTCACTGAAGCAAAACAACTAAAGTATAGTTCGGTAGCTCAATGGATCGGCTATGGTATAATAAACTTCCTGTATGATTCCTGAAAGCCGGTTCAGTGCTGCTTGCAGGTCTAGTTTTTTTTATTATTATTCTTTTCCGCCGGAGCCTATTTCTCTATGATCGAAAAGAGATACCGATTTGCGATCCATATTTCTATCGGGAAACTAGGTGGTGGCTACCCAATAAAGCAATTTTCAAACTTCTGCGCAGACCGGAAGTGGCCGAATTTTGAACGTTGATAAAAAATTAAAAATCGGCCGTGGTTTCGTCAATTCTCTACCTATATTCAAACAAATCACATTTTTGGAAAGCCTGAGACTTTTCCGAGACAATAGCAATCTCACATTTTGCGATTTCGAAACTTCGTCGCTGACTTCTATCGTTCGAAAATTCAAAACACGTCGCCTACGAGACAATTTTTGTTATTTTTCAAAATTTGGAAATTTGACCTAGATTTTTGGATATCTGACGTCAATCCGATTCCAGTAACATAAGTTTCATTCAGAGTTACCGCCCTTTATTTTTCGATTTTTTTCGAATTTTCTACCCATTTTGTGAGCTGTGGTGTCGTTTTACAGCCAAAATGATGTTTCTGAAACTTATGGAACATGAAGTTATAGTCCAATACCAACTGATAAAGCAATTTCGACACGGATCTTTAAACCGGAAGTGGTCGAAATAATGTGCAATATTTTGAAAAAAATGCAAAAAATGGATGTTTTCGGGGAAAACGTGATGTCTCCGTCCGATATCAACGGATTAATCAAATTAAGGTACCATTGGGTGGCACGAGGATTGTACTATCGTATGATACCCAATTCATACGGATACTATGATCAGGCAGCAAAATATGGCACGCTGAAAATCAAGTATTTTCTGATTTTTAGCATTTTTGGACGCCTGTATCTCGAAAACTTAACCGCAACTTTTTTTTAAATTTTTTCTATCGAGAGTCCTTTCGGGGGTATTTTGCATGAAGCCATCCAATAAGACTTTGAAATATCTGGAATAGGTGAAATAACGGACTGAAAATCGAAAAAAGTAAAAAAATCGTGAAATTTTGGAAAATGCTCTACTATTTTTTTATTTTAAGAGATTTTCAAAAAAAGATTGTATATTCAGATAGCTGACCTAATTACGATTCTAACGATGTATAATATGTATGTAGTTATTGAAATTTAATTTTCGATATTTTAAATTTTTTGCATTTTTGGCACTTTTGAACATAGGATTTCTCGGGGGCATTTTATCTGATCTGGTAATGTAATATATTATTACAGAGCCCTGTGGCTATTTTAGTGCCCAAACCGGCTATTAAAACTATTCCGACAATAATAACCATACCGGAAGTATTCAAAAAATTTAAAAAAAAGGTTAAAAACACTGTCGCACTTGCGAAAAACTTGATTTCTCCCTTAGGTAATAGCGGACCAAAAAACCAAAAATGTCGTTGGATAGCCCTGTTAATGGACCATCATATGTTATCTAAATAATACGATTTCGATGGTAAGGAAATAAATTATTGTATGCCAAAAATCTAGTATTTTCCGATTTTTTAACATCCTGAGACGCCCTTTTCTCGAAAACGACACCGCAGATTTTTCTTAAACTTTTCTTACTCAAAGTCCTATCGGTTGTCTATATATTGAATACAAAATGAAAAGCATTGAAATAATATAGGTGGTCCAAAAATGGCATCAAACTTTGAAAAAAATTGAAAAAATCGTTAAATTTTTGGAAACGCTCTTTAATTTATCTTTTTTTCCCAAACTACTCAATGGATGTTTCTGACACTTCTGGTACAGAAAGTTAAGTAGCCAAATAACTTCGTAAAGCTATCGCGACAATGATCGTAAAACCGGAAGTAGTCGAAAAAATGTCCGATATTTAGAAAATTTTTTTTTTTTTTTACGAAAACCTTTTTTATTTATGAATATTTTTTGATGGTATTTTACACAGGGTTAAAATATCATCCTACTTGAGCAGAAATGAGAAAAAAAATTGTCTCGGTAATTTCCGTTAGCCGCCATCGGCTAATTTAGTTTTTCGTACCCAGAAAAATTATTTATTGTTCGATTTGTATAAAACAAAGTTCATATGCTCCGTGGTCCAAATTGTATTTTTTTTTGTTACGGTGAAATTTTACTGTCGGCAACGGAAGTGACGTAATATTAACAAAAACTACAATTTTGACAGTTAGGTACCACTTTTTGAAAGCAAATATTTTTTTTCAAAACTGATATAACTAAAAGGATGCACCCTGCAAAGGTGCACAAAATCCTTAGCTCAGATTTTTTAATTTCAATTTCATTTTCGGGCAATTTCGAATAAAATGTAAAATAAAGTGTAAAATTCAGTTATTTACAATTCATTCAGCGTCTTCATATTTTGAAACATTTATTTGTAATTTTCATAAACTCGTAGCAATAATCCAGACGAAGAGAATGTATGCGAAAATAAGTTTGTAATATATACAGTTGCCGAGAAATATGCAATTTTGCATGCATCACATTTCACGTTATTTTGCCTATAAAGGAGTGAATTATTATTCGATTTGCAATATTTTTTTCCATTTGATGCATAATGCCAATTTGGACTAGGTCAAGCCAATTTTACATTTTCACTGTGACCGGAAATGACGTCATTTGGGCAAAAACTGTATTTTTAACCTAAAAAACAAATATTTTATTCAAATGAGTCTGCCTTATAATATTTTTAAAATTATGATATTTGATTCCCATCAACGAATAGAATGAAGCCATACGACCATACAGCTACCACAAAATGGTTACTAACTTGTACGGTTACAGAGAAATAGGCGATCTTCTATAAGTCACTTTTCAAGGTTTTTGGTCTATAAAAGTGTCAATTATTATTCGATTTTTATAATTTTTTTACCATTTGATGCCTTATGCCATTTATGACTTCTATGAACCAAGTTAACATTTTCAATATCACCGGAAGTAATGTAATTTTTGCAAAAAACGTATTTTTAGCCTTCAAAAGAAACATTTTTTTGAAGGGATTTATATTTATTATTCGTTTAACTTTATAACGTCTGACTCTAATGGGCAGTAAGATTAAATCAATACCATCATATTGATATCAAGAAAAGGCTTCTAGCCTGTTCCCTTGTCGAATAATAGCCAATTTTCCCAGGGTCACTTTTAATTTTTTTACCTTCTTAATTTCAGTTTATGGGTTATAGGTTAATTATTTATTGCCCGATATGTATTAAACAAAGTTTCTATTTTGTAAAAATTTCTTTCGGCACCGGAAGTGACGTAATTTTGCCATAATTTACAATTTTGACCTTTTACATATGATAGAGGGTGTCACTGAAGCAAAACAACTAAAGTATAGTTCGGTAGCTCAATGGATCGGCTATGGTATAATAAACTTCCTGTATGATTCCTGAAAGCCGGTTCAGTGCTGCTTGCAGGTCTAGTTATTATTATTATTATTATTATTATTCAGATTCCAATTTGAATAGATCTCAGCAACTACGTGTCGCATCGTTACGATCTCTTCGGTTTTACCGGGAAAGTGGGTGTGACTTAGAGGATAAAGCTATTTTGAACGTTCTGCGACAATGCGAAATGTCCGAAATCACCGAAGTTATCGTTTTGAAAATATTGCAGTAATTTTAACAATAATCATTGGATTTTAACTTTCGATACATTTTGGCATAGCCTGAGAAGGGCACATAGCTACGCTACTTTCGATTTTTGATTTTCGGCAAATCTTCGAAGATATTAGGCGCCAAATTTCGAAAATTTAAAATTTTACAAAAATTTTTTTTATTTATGAATATTTTTTAGTCGTATTGTGCACAGAATTAAAGAGTCATCTGACTAGTGCAAAAATGTTAAAAAAAATTGTCTCAGTAATTTTCCTTGGCCGCCATTGGCTAATTCAGTTTTTCAGTCCTAGATTAATTTTTTATTGTCCGATTTGTATAAAACAAAATTCATATGCTTCGTTGTATCAATTGTCATTTTTTTTATTACCAAAAGTGTTATCTGTCGGCACCGGAAGTGGCATAATTTTACCAAAAACTACAATTTTGACAGTTATTTTCCTACTTCGAAAACAAATATTATTTTTTGGAAAAATTATTTGACTCAAAGAGTGTGCCCTTTCAAGGCGCAAAAAATGTAGGAAGCAGTTTTTTTAATTTCGATTTCACTTTCGAGCAAATTCGATTAAGAGGCTAAAAATGGTGTAAAATTTACCTATTTACAACCTATTCAGGCTTTTCAGATTTTAAAATATTTCTTCGCAACTTTTATAAACTTGTAGCTATAATCCATACGAAGAAAATGTATGTTAAAATTCGTTTGTAATATAAGCAGTTACCAAGAAATGGGCAGTTCTGTACAAGTCACTGTTTTCGTTATTTTGCCTGTAAAATAGTCAATTATTATTGGATTTTTATAAAAGTGACATCATTTGATTCAAAAAGCATGTAGCGTCATATCAAGTTGATTACAATTTAAAATTGACACCGGAAGTGACATCATTTGGTCAAAAACTGCATTTTAAACTTTTTAAATCAATGTTTTATTCAAAAAAGAATAACTTAATATGTATTAATAATTTTAACTTTTGGTTTAAATTCACATATAAACAAAACTCATATGGTCATATAGATATCATAAAATGGTTTCTAACTTGTTCGGTTGCCGAGAAATAGACGGTTTTCTACAGGTCACTTTTGAAGGTTTCGGGGCCATAAAAGTGTCAATTATTATTCGATTTTCATAAACGTTACACCGTGTTATACCTACTGCCATTTGGGTTTTCATTCAAGTAATTTAAGATTTTCATTATCACCGGAAGTAACGTCATTTTGTCAAAAACTGTATTTTTAGCCTTCAAAACAGATATTTTATTCAAATGAGTCTGTTTTGAAATCTTTTTCAAATTATGGTATTTGATGCTAATCAACTAATAGAATGAACCCATACGATCACGCAGATACCACAAAATGGTTTGTAACTTGTACGGTTGCAGAGAAATAGCAGATTTTCTACAAGTCACTTTTCAAGTTTTTTGGTCTTAAAATTTTACATAAAATTTTCACTATATGATATCGTATGCCATTTCTGATTTCATAAGACCAATTGAACATTTTCATTAACACAGGAAGTAATCTAATTTTGTCAAGATCATTTACAAGTAACAAATGTATAAAATGAATTGATATTGTTGGATTTTGTTGATTCTGCGTCCATTTTATTTGTGTGCAATGTTAATTTGGAAACCTGTTTAGTGGTTTCGCTGGTACCGGAAGTGACATATGTTCAAGGGTAACTTGGCACCGGAAGTGACATGTTTAAGGGTAACATGGCACCAGTGAAACCCGTCATTCCTGCATGCAGGTCTAGTTATTATTATTATTATTATTATTCTTTTGTTTTGAGTAGATCTCAGCAACTGCTTGTCGCATCGTTACGATTTCTTCGGTTTTACAGGGAAAGTGGGTGTGACTTAGAGGATAAAGCTATTTTGAACGTTCTGCGACAATGCGAAATGTCCGAAATCACCGAAGTTATCGTTTTTGAAAATATTGCAGTAATTTTAACAATAATCATTGGATTTTAACTTTCAATACATTTTGGCATAGCCTGAGACAGGGCACATAGCTACGCTTCTTTCGATTTTTGATTTTCGGAAAATCTTCGGAGATATTAGGCGCCAAATTTCGTAAATTTAAAATTTTACAAAAAACATTTTTATTTATGAATATTTTTTAGTCGTATTGTGCACAGAATTAAAGAGTCATCTGCCTTGTGCAAAAATGTTAAAAAATTTTGTCTCAGTAATTTTCCTTGGCCGCCATTGGCTAATTCAGTTTTTCAGTCCTAGATTAATTTTTTATTGTTCGATTTGTATAAAACAAAGTTCATATGCTTCGTTGTCTCAATTGTTATTTTTTTTATTACCGGAAGTGATATCTGTCGGCACCGGAAGTGGCATAATTTTACCAAAAACTACAATTTTGACAGTTAGGTACATTTTTTGAAAACAAATATTATTTTTTGGAAAAATTATTTGACTCAAAGAGTGTGCCCTTTCAAGGCGCAAAAAATGTCGGAAGCAGTTTTTTTAATTTCGATTTCATTTTCGAGCAAATTCGATTAAATGGCTAAAAATGGTGTAAAATTGACCTATTTACAACCTATTCAGGCTTTTCAGATTTTAAAATATTTCTTCGTAACTTTTATAAACTTGTAGCTATAATCCATACGAAGAAAATGTATGTTAAAATTAGTTTGTAATATAAGCAGTTACCAAGAAATGGGCAGTTCTGTACAAGTCACTGTTTTCGTTATTTTGCCTGTAAAATAGTCAATTATTATTGGATTTTTATAAAAGTGACATCATTTGATTCAAAAAGCATGTAGCGTCATATCAAGTTGATTACAATTTAAAATTGACACCGGAAGTGACGTCATTTGGTCAAAAACTGCATTTTAAACTTTTTAAATCAATGTTTTATTCAACCATAAATAACTTAATATGAATTAATAATTTTAACTTTTAGTTTAAATTCACATATAAATACAACTCATATGGTCATATAGATATCATAAAATTGTTTCTAACTTGTTCGGTTGCCGAGAAATAGACGGTTTTCTACAGGTCACTTTTAAAGGTTTCGGGGCCATAAAAGTGTCAATTATTATTCGATTTTCATAAACGTTACACCATGTTATACCTAATGCCATTTGTGATTTCATACAAGTAATTTAAGATTTTCATTATCACCGGAAGTAACGTCATTTTGGCAAAAACTGAATTTTTAGCCTTCAAAACAGATATTTTATTCAAATGAGTCTGTTTTGAAATCTTTTTCAAATTATGGTATTTGATGCCAATCAACAAATAGAATGAACCCATACGATTATACAGATACCACAAAATGGTTTCTAACTTGTACGGTTGCAGAGAAATAGCAGATTTTCTACAAGTCACTTTTCAAGTTTTTTGGTCTTTAAAAGTGGCAATTATTATTCGATTTACATAAAATTGTCACTATATGATATTGTATGCCATTTCTGATTTCATAAGACTAATTGAACATTTTCATTAACACCGGAAGTAATTTAATTTTGTCAAGATCATTTACAAGTAACAAATGTATAAAATGACTTGATATTGCTGGATTGATTGGTTGATTCTACGTCCATTTTATTTGTGTGCAATATTAATTTGGAAACCTGTTTAGTGGTTTCGTTGGTACCGGAAGTGACATATGTTCAAGTGTAACTTGGCACCGAAAGTGACATGTTTAAGAGTAACTTGGCACCAGTGAAACCCGTCATTCCTGCATGCAGGTCTAGTTCTTATTATTATTATTATTATTCTTTTGTTTTGAGTAGATCTCAGCAACTGCTTGTCGCATCGTTACGATTTCTTCAGTTTTACTGGGAAAGTGGGTGTGACTTAGAGGATAAAGCTATTTTGAACGTTCTGCGACAATGCGAAATGTCCGAAATCATCGAAGTTATCGTTTTTGAAAATATTGCAGTAATTTTAACAATAATCATGGGATTTTAACTTTCGATACATTTTGGCATAGCCGGAGACATGGCACATAGCTACGATACTTTCGATTTTTGATTTTCGTCAAATCTTCGAAGATATTAGGCGCCAAATTTGGAAAATTTAAAATTTTACAAAAAACTTTTTTATTTATGAATATTTTTTAGTCGTGTTGTACACAGAATTAAACAGTCATCTGATTTGCGCAAAAATGTTAAGAATTTTTGTCTCAGTAATTTTCCTTGGCCTCCATTGGCTAATTCAGTTTTTCAGTCCTAGATTATTTTGTTATTGTTCGATTTGTATAAAACAAAGTTCATATGCTTCGTTGTCTCAATTGTCATATTTTTTGTTACCGATAGTGTTATCTGTCGGCACCGGAAGTGGCATAATTTTACCAAAAACTACAATTTTGACAGTTATTTACGATCTTCATAAACAAATATTATTTTTTTGAAAAATTATATGACTCAAAGAGTGTGTCCTTTCAAGGCGCAAAAAATGGCGGAAGCAGTTTTTTTAATTTCTATTTCATTTTCTAGCAAATTGGATTAAGAGGTGAAAAAAGGCGTAAAATTGACCTATTTACAACCCATTCAGGCTTTTCAGATTTTAAAATATTTTTACATAACTCTTATAGACTTGTAGCTATAATCAATACGAAGAGAATGTATGTGAAAATTAGTTTGTAATATAAGCAGTTGCCAAGAAATGGGCAGTTTTGCATAAGTCACTGTTTTCGTAATTTTGCCTGTAAAATAGTCAATTATTAATGGATATTCACAAAAGTGACATCATTTGATTAAAAAAGCAAGTCTGCGTCATATCATGTTGATTACTTTTTAAAATTGACATCGGAAGTGACGTCATTTAGTTAAAAACTCAATTTTTAACTTTTAAAATCGATATTTTTTTCAACCAAGAATTATGTCACATATAATAATAAAATTAACTTTTGGTTTAAATTCACATATTAACAAAACTCATACGGTCAAAAAGATATCATAAGATTGTTTCTTACTTGTTCGGTTGCCGAGATATAGGCGATTTTCTAAAAGTCACTTTTGAAGGTTTTTGGCCCATAAAAGTGTCAATTATTATTCGATTTTCATAAAATTTTCACCCTTTGAAGCCTAATGTCATAGACGATGTTATAAAACTAATTTAACGTTTTCATTATCACCGGAAGTAACGTCATTTTGGCAAAAACTGTATTTTAAGCCTTCAAAACAGATATTTTATTCAAATGAGTCTGATTTGTAATGTTTATACAATTATGATATTTGATTCCAATCAACAAATAGATTAAACCCATACGGTCATATAAATACCAAAAAATGGTTTCTAACTTGTACGGTTGCCGAGAAATAGACGATTTTCTACACGTCACTTTTCAAGGTTTTTGATCTATAAAAGTGGCAATTATTATTCGATTTACATAAAATTTTCACCATGAGATGCCTTATGCCATTTCTGATTTCATAAAACTAATGGAACATTTACATTATCACCGGAAGTACTGTAATTTTGTCAGGATCAATTACATGTAACAAATGTATAAAATGAAATGATATTGCTGGATTTGTTTGTTTCTGTTTCCATTTTATTTGATGTGTGCAATGCTTATGTGGAAACCTGTATATTGGTTTCATTGGTACCGGAAGTGACATATGTTCAAGGGTAACGTGGCACCGAAAGTGACACAAGTTCAAGTTCAAAGGTAACATGGCACCAGTGAAACCCGTCATTCCTGCATGCAGGTCTAGTTATTATTATTATTCTTCTTTTGTTTTGAGTAGATCTCAGCAACTGCTTGTCGCATCGTTACGATTTCTTCGGTTTTACTGGGAAAGTGGGTGTGACTTAGAGGATAAAGCTATTTTGAACGTTCTGCGACAATGCGAAATGTCCGAAATCACCGAAGTTATCGTTTTTTAAAATATTGCATTAATTTTAACAATAATCATTGGATTTTAATTTTCGATAGATTTTGGCATAGCCGGAGACAGGGCACATAGCTACGTTGCTTTCAATTTTTGATTTTCGGCAAATCTTCGAAGATATTAGGCGCCAAATTTCGAAAATTTAAAATTTTACAAAAAACTTTTTTATTTATGAATATTTCTTAGTCGTGTTGTGCACAGAATTAAAGAGTCATCTGATTAGCGCAAAAATGTTAAAATTTTTTGTCTCAGTAATTTTTCTTGGCCGCCATTGGCTAATTCAGTTTTTCAGTCCTAGATTATTTTGTTATTGTTCGATTTGTATAAAACAAAGTTCATATGCTTCATTGTCTCAATTGTCATTTTTTTTGTTACCGATAGTGTTATCTGTCGGCATCGGAAGTGGCATAATTTTACCAAAAACTACAATTTTGACAGTTATTTACGATCTTCAAAAACAAATATTATTTTTTTGAAAAATTATATGACTCAAAGAGTGTGTCCTTTCAAGGCGCAAAAAATGGCGGAAGCAGTTTTTTTTAATTTCTATTTCATTTTCTTGCAAATTGGATTAAGAGGTGAAAAAAGGCGTAAAATTGACCTATTTACAACCCATTCAGGCTTTTTAGATTTTAAAATATTTTTACATAACTTTTATAAACTTGTAGCTATAATCCATACGAAGAAAATGTATGTTAAAATTAGTTTGTAATATAAGCAGTTGTCAAGAAATGGGCAGTTCTGCATAAGTCACTGTTTTCGTTATTTTGTAAAATAGTCAATTATTATTGGATTTTTATAAAAGTGACATCATTTGATTCAAAAAGCATGTAGCGTCATATCAAGTTGATTACTATTTAAAATTGACACCGGAAGTGACGTCATTTTGTCAAAAACTGCATTTTAAACTTTTTAAATCAACGTTTTATTCAACCAAGAATTACTTAATATGTATTAATAATTCTAACTTTTGGTTTAAATTCACATATAAACACAACTCATATGGCCATAGAGATATCATAAAATTGTTTCTAACTTGTTCGGTTGCCGAGAAATAGGCGGTTTTCTACAGGTCACTTTTGAAGGTTTTGGGGCCATAAAAGTGTCAATTATTATTCGATTTTCATAAACGCTACACCATGTTATACCTAATGCCATTCGGGATTTCATACAAGTAATTTAAAATTTTCCTTATCACCGGAAGTAACGTCATTTTGGCAAAAACTGTATTTTTAGCCTTCAAAACAGATATTTTATTCAAATGAGTCTGTTTTGAAATCTTTTTCAAATTATGGTATTTGATGCCAATCAACAAATAGAATGAAGCCATACGATCATACAGATATCACAAAATGGTTTCTAACTTGTACGGTTGCCGAGAAATAGCCGATTTTCTGCAAGTCACTTTTCAAGTTTTTTGGTCTTTAAAAGTGACAATTATTATTCGATTTACATAAAATTTTCACTATATGATATCGTATGCCATTTCTGATTTCATAAGACTAATTGAACATTTTCATAACAACGGGAGTAATTTAATTTTGTCAAGATCATTTACAAGTAACAAATGTATAAAATGAATTGATATTGCTGGATTTGGTTGATTCTGCGTCCATTTTATTTGTGTGCAATGTTAATTTGGAAACCTGTTTAGTGGTTTCGTTGGTACCAGAAGTGACATATGTTCAAGGGTAACTTGGCACCGGAAGTGACATGTTTAAGGGTAACGTGGCACCAGTGAAACCCGTCATTCCTGCATGCAGGTCTAGTTCTTATTAGGCTTTCAGACTTTCGTCTGAAAGCCTATTGAGATTACTAAAATTATTATTATTAGGCTTTCAGACTTTCGTCTGAAAGCCTATTGAGATTACTAAAATTATTATTATTATTATTATTTACCGCGGGGGCCAAGTTCTCCATGATCGAAAGCAGATATCGATCTGAAATCAACTTTTCTTTTGGGAAACTATGTGGTGGCTACTTGATAAAGTATTTTCGAAAATTCTGCGCATACTGGAAGTGGCAGATCTTTGTACGTTGTCAAAAAATTGAAAATTGGCCATAGTTTCGTCAATTATTTACCCATTTTCAAACAAATGACATTTTCGGAAACCCTGAATCTTTTCCGAGCCAATAGCAATCTAAGATTTTGTAATTTCGAAACTTCGTCGCTGACTTCTAGCGTTTGAAAATTAAAAAAATTTGTTTAAGAGACAATTTTTTCATTTTTCAAAATTTTCAAATTTGACTTATATTTTTGGATACCTTAAGTCCATCCGATTCCAGTAATATAAGTTTCATTCAGAGTTATCGCCCTTTATTTTTCGATTTTTTTCGAATTTTCTACCTATTTTGTGAGCTCGGGTTTCGTTATATGGCTGAATTGGCGAATCTGAAACTTCTAAGGCATGAAGCCAAATGACCATTGCAAGGAATAAAGCAATTTCAACAATGATCCGTAGACCGGAAGTAGTCGAAATAATGTGCAATATTTTGAAAAAATGCAAAAAAATGGATAGTTTTGGGGAAAACGCGATTTCTCCGTTCGATGTCAATGGATTAAACAAATTAGAGTACCATTGGACTGCACTAGGATTGTACTATCGTATGATACCCAATTCATACGGATATTATGGTCAGGCAGCAAAATATGGCACGCTGAAAATCAAGTATTTTCTGATTTGGAGCGTTTTTGGACGCCTATATCTCGAAAACTTAACCGTAACTTTTTCTTAAATTTTTTCTATCGAGAGTCCTTTCGGAGTTAATTTGCATGAAACCACCCAATAAGCCTTTGAAATATCTGGAATAGGTGAAATAACGGACTGAAAATCGAAAAAAGTCGAAAAATCGTGAAATTTTGGAAAATGCTCTACTATTTTTTTATTTGAAGAGATTTTTTAAAAAAGAATGTATATTCAGATAGCTGACCTAATTAAGAATCTAACGATGTATAATATGTATGTAGTTATTGAAATTTAATTTTCGATATTTTAAATTTTTTTCATTTTTGGCACTTTTGAACACAGGATTTCTCTGGGGCATTTTATCTGATCAGATAATGTAATATATCATTACAGAGCCCTGTGGCGATTTTAGTGCCCAAACCGGCTATTAAAAATATTCCGACAAGGATAACCATACCGGAAGTATTCAAAAAATGAAAAAAAAAGGTTAAAAACATTGTCTCACTTGCGAAAAACTTGATTGCTCCCTTAGGTAATAGCGGACCAAAAGAACTAAAGTGTCGTTGGATAGCCCTATTGATGGACCATCATATGGTATCTAAATAATACGATTTCAATGGTAAGGAAATAAATTATTGTATGCCAAAAATCAAGATTTTCCGCTTTTTTAACATTCCGAGACGCCCTTTTCTCGAAAACGACGCCTACGATTTTTCTTAAACTTTTCTTACTCAACGTCCTATCGGTTGTCTATATAGTGAATCCAAAATGAAAAGCATTGAAATAATATAGGTGGTCCAAAAATGGCCTCAAACTTTGAAAAAAATTGAAAAATCGTTAAAGTTTTGGAAACGCTCTTTAATTTATCTTTTTTTCCAAAACTACTCAATGGATGTTTCTGACACTTCTGGTACAGAAAGTTAAGTATCCAAAGAACTTCGTAAAGCTATCACGACAATGATCGTAAAACCGGAAGTAGTCGAAAAAATATCCGATATTTTGAAAAAAAAAAATTTTTTTACGAAAACCTTTTTCATTTATGAATATTTTTTGATGGTATTTTACACAGGGTTAAAATATCATCCTACTTGAACAGAAATGAGAAAAAAAATTGTCTCGGTAATTTGCGTTAGCCGCCATCGGCTAATTTAGTTTTTCGTACCCAGAACAATTATTTATTGTTCGATTTGTATAAAACAAAGTTCATATGCTCCGTGGTCCCAATTGTAATATTTTTTGTTACGGTGAAATTTTTCTGTCGGCAACGGAAGTGACGTAATATTAACAAAAACTACAATTTTGACAGTTCTGTACCACTTTTTGAAAGCAAATGTTATTTTTTTCAAAACTGATATAACTAAAAGGAAGCACCCTGCAAAGGTGCACAAAATCTTTAGCTCAGATTTTTTAATTCCAATTTCATTTTCGGGCAATTTCGAATAAAATGTAAAATAAAGTGTAAAATTCAGTTATTTACAATTCATTCAGCGTCTTCATATTTTGAAATATTTATTTGTTATTTTCATAAACTCGTAGCATTAATCCAGACAAAGAGAATGTATGGGAAAATTAGTTTGTAATATGAGCAGTTGCTGAGAAATATGCAATTTTGCATGCATCACTTTTCACGTTATTTTGCCTATAAAGGAGGGAATTATTATTCGATTTGCAATATTTTTTTTCCATTTGATGCCTAATGCCATTTTGGACTAGGTCAAGCCAATTTTACATTTTCACTGTGACCGGAAATGACGTCTTTTGGGCAAAAGCTGTATTTTTAACCTAAAAAACAAATATTTTATTAAAATGAGTCTGCCTTATAATATTTTTAGAATTGTGATATTTGATTCCCATCAACGAATAGAATGAAGCCATACGACCATACAGATACCACAAAATGGTTTCTAACTTGTACGGTTACAGAGAAATAGGCGATCTTCTATAAGTCACTTTTCAAGGGTTTTCGTCTATAAAAGTGTCAATTATTATACGATTTTAATAATTTTTTTACCATTTGATGCCTTATGCCATTTATGACTTCTATGAACTAAATTAACATTTTCAATATCACCGGAAGTAATGTAATTTTTGCAAAAAACGTATTTTTAGCCTTCAAAACAAACATTTTTTTGAAGGGATTTATATTTATCATTCGTTTAACTTTATAATGTTTGATTCCAATAGGCAGTAAGATTGAATCAATACCATCATATTGATATCAAGAAAAGGCTTCTAGCATGTTCCTTTGTCGAATAATAGCCAATTTTCCCAGGGTCACTTTTAAGTTTTTTACCTTCTTAATTTCAGTTTATGGATTATAGGTTAATTATTTATTGCCCGATATGATAAAACAAAGTTTGTATTTTGTATGTTGCGAATTTTCGACTTATTTTTCACCTATAAAAATGTCTTTCGGCACCGGAAGTGAAAGATTTTGCCATAATTTACCATTTTGACCGGTCTTTTCGCCAGCAAATATTACTTTAACATATGGTAGAGGGTGTCACTGAAGCAAAACAACTTAAGTATAGTTTGGTAGCTCAATGGATCGGCTATGGTATAATAAACTTTCTGTATGATTCCTGAAAGCCGGTTCAGTGCTGCTTGCAGGTCTAGTTATTATTATTATTATTTACCGCGAGGGCCTAGATCTCCATGACCGAAAACAGATATCGATCTGGAATTAGCTTTTCTATCGGGAAACCATGTGGTGGCTACTTGATAAAATATTTTTGAAATTTCTGCGCATACCGGAAGTGACCGAACTTTGTACTTTCCCTAAAAATTGAAAATCGGCCATAGTTTCGTCAATTCTTTATCCATTTTCAAACGAATTACATTTTTGGAATCCCTGAATCTTTTCGGAGACAATGGCTATCTCACATTTTTCAATTTCGAACATTCGTCTGCGATTTTTATCGTTCGAAAATTGAAAACATGTTGTTTACGAGACAATTTTTGTTATTTTTCAAAATTTTCAAATTTGACCTACATTTTTGGATACCTGAAGTCCATCCGATTCCAGTAATATAAGTTTCATTCAGAGTTATCGCCCTTTATTTTTCGATTTTTTTCGAATTTTCTTCCCATTTTGTGAGCTCGGGTTTCGTTTTATGGCAGAATTGATGTTTCTGAAACTTCTGGAACATGAAGTTATAGTCCAATACCAACTTATAAAGCAATTTCGACAAGAATCCTTAAACCGGAAGTGGTCGAAATAATGTGCAAAATTTTGAAAAAAATGCAAAAAATTGATATTTTTGGGGAAAACGCTATTTCTCCGTCCGATATCAATGGATTAAACGAATGAAGGTATCGTTTGATGGCACGATTTCTGGACTATCATATGATACCCCATTCATATGGATACTATGAACAGACAGCAAAATATGGCACGCTGAAAATCAAGTATTTTCTGATTTGGAGCGTTTTTGGACGCCTGTATCTCGAAAACTTAACCTGCAAATTTTTTTTAATTTTTTCTATCGAGAGTCCTTTTGGAGGTATTTTGCATAAAGCCATCCAATAAGACTTTGAAATGTCTGGAATAGGATAAAAAAGGGACTGAAAATCGAAAAAAGTCGAAAAATCGTGAAATTTTGGAAAATGCTCTACTATTTTTTTATTTTAAGAGATTTTTAAAAAGACGTTGTATATTCAGATAGCTGACCTAATTACGATTCTAACGATGTATAATATGTATGTAATTATTAAAATTTAATTTTCGATATTTTAAATTGTTTGCATTTTTGGCACTTTTGAACATAGGATTTCTCAGGGGCATTTTATCTGATCAGATAATGTAATATATCATTACAGAGCCCTGTGGCTATTTTAGTGCCCAAACCGGCCATTAAAACTATTTCGACAATAATAACCATACCGGAAGTATTCAAAAAATGAAAAAAAAAAAGAGTAAAAACATTGTCGCACTTGCGAAAAACTTGATTTCTCTCTTAGGTAATAGCGGACCAAAAGAACTAAAGTGTCGCTGGATAGCCCTATTAATGGACCATCATATGGTATCTAAATAATACGATTTCGATGGTAAGGAAATAAACTATTGTATGCCAAAAATGTAGTATTTTCCAATTTTTTAACATTCTGGGACGCCTTTTTCTCGAAAACGACGCCTACGATTTTTCTTAAACTTTTCTTACTCAAAGTCCTATCGGTTGTCTATATAGGGAATCCAAAATGAAAAGCATTGAAATAATATAAGTGGTCGAAAAATGGCCTCAAACTTTGAAAAAAATTGAAAAATCGTTAAATTTTTGGAAACGCTCTTTAATTTATCTTTTTTTCCAAAACTACTCAATGGATGTTTCTGACACTTCTGGTACAGAAAGTTAAGTATCCAAAGAACTTCGTAAAGCTATCACAACAACGATCGTAAAATCGGAAGTAGTCGAAAAAATGACCGATATTTTGAAAAAAAATATTTTTTTTACGAAAACCTTTTTTATTTATGAATATTTTTTGATGATCTTTCACACAGGGTTAATATATCATCGTACTTGAGCAGAAATAAGAAAAAAAATTGTCTCGGTAATTTGCGTTAGCCGCCATCGGCTAATTTAGTTTTTCGTACCCAGAAAAATTATTTATTGTTCGATTTGTATAAAACAAAGTTCATATGCACCGTGGTCCCAATTGTAATTTTTTTTGTTACGGTGAAGTTTTTCTGTCGGCAACGGAAGTGACGTAATATTAACAAAAACTACAATTTTAACAGTTCGGTACCACATTTTGAAAGCAAATATTATTTTTTTTCAAAACTGATATAACTAAAAGGATGCACCCTGCAAAGGTGCACAAAAGCCTTAGCTCATAATTTCAATTTCATTTTCGGGCAATTTCGAATAAAATATAAAATAAAGTGTAAAATTCAGTTATTTACAATTCATTCAGCGTCTTCATATTTTGAAATATTTATTTGTAATTTTCATAAACTCGTAGCAATAATCCAGACGAAGAGAATGTATGCGAAAATTAGTTTGTAATATGAGCAGTTGCCGAGAAATATGCAATTGTGCATGCATCACTTTTCACGTTATTTTGCCTATAAAAGAGTGAATTATTATTCGATTTGCAATATTTTTTTTTCCATTTGATGCCTAATGCCAATTTGGACTAGGTCAAGTCAATTTTACATTTTCACTGTGACCGGAAATGACGTCTTTTGGGCAAAAACTGTATTTCTAACCTAAAAAACAAATATTTTATTGAAATGAGTCTGCCTTATAATGTTTTTAAAATTATGATATTTGATTCCCATCAACGAATAGAATGAAGCCATACGACCATACAGATACCACAAAATGGTTTCTAACTTAAGTCACTTTTCGAGGTTTTTGGTCTATAAAAGTGTCAATTATTATTCGATTTTTATCATTTTTTTAACATTTGATGCCTTGTGCCATTTATGACTTCTATGAACCAAGTTAACATTTTCAATATCAGCGGAAGTAATGTAATTTTTGCAAAAAAACGTATTTTTAGCCTTCAAAACAAACATTTTTTGAAGTGATTTATATTCTTTATTCGTTTAACTTTATAACGTCTGACTCTAATGGGCAGTACGATTGAATCAATACCATCATATTGATATCAAGAAAAGGCTTCTAGCATGTTCTCTTGTCGAATAATAACCAATTTTCCCAGGGTCACTTTTAAGTTTTTTACCTTCTTAATTTCAGTTTATGGGTTATAGGTTAATTATTTATTGCCCGATATGTATAAAACAAAGTTTGTATTTTGTATGTTGCGAATTTTCGACTTATTTTTCACCTATAAAAATTTCTTTCAGCACCGGAAGTGACGTAATTTTGCCATAATTTACAACTTTGACCCGTCTTTTCGCCAGCAAATATTACTTATACATATGATGAGGGGGTCACTGAAGCAGAACAACTAAAGTATAGTTCGGTAGCTCAATGGATCGGCTATGGTATAATAAACTTCCTGTATGATTCCTGAAAGCCGGTTCAGTGCTGCTTGCAGGTCTAGTTATTATTATTATTATTATTATTATTCAGATTCCAATTTGAATAGATCTCAGCAACTACGTGTCGCATCGTTACGATTTCTTCGGTTTTACTGGGAAAGTGGGTGTGACTTAGAGGATAAAGCTATTTTGAACGTTCTGCGACAAAGCGAAATGTCCGAAATCACCGAAGTTATCGTTTTTTTAAAATATTGCATTAATTTTAACAATAATCATGGAATTTTAACTTTCGATACATTTTGGCATAGCCGGAGACATGGCACATAGCTACGCTACTTTCGATTTTTGATTTTCGGCAAATCTTCGAAGATATTAGGCGCCAAATTTTGAAAATTTAAAATTTTACAAAAAACTTTTTTATTTATAAATATTTTTTAGTTGTGTTGTACACAGAAATAAAAAGTCATCTGACTTGTGCAAAAATGTTAAAAAATTTTGTCTCAGTAATTTTCCTTGGTCGCCATTGGCTGATTCAGTTTTTCAGTCCTAGATTATTTTTTTATTGTTCGATTTGTATAAAACAAAGTTCATATGCTTCGTTGTCTCAATTGTCATTTATTTTGTTACCGATAATGTTATCTGTCGGCACCGGAAGTGGCATAATTTTACCAAAAACTACAATTTTGACAGTTATTTTCTTATTTCGAAAACAAATATTATCTTTTTGAAAAATTATATGACTCAAAGAGTGTGTCCTTTCAAGGCGCAAAAAATGTAGGAAGCAGTTTTTTTAATTTCGATTTCATTTTCGAGCAAATTCGATTAAGAGGCTAAAAATGGTGTAAAATTGAACTATTTACAACCTATTCAGGCTTTTCAGATTTCAAAATATTTCTTCGTAACTTTTATAAACTTGTAGCTATAATCCATACGAAGAAAATGTATGTTAAAATTCGTTTGTAATATAAGCAGTTACCAAGAAATGGGCAGTTCTGTACAAGTCACTGTTTTCGTTATTTTGCCTGTAAAATAGTCAATTATGATTAGATTTTTATAAAAGTGACATCATTTGATTCAAAAAGCACGTAGCGTCATATCAAGTTGATTACAATTTAAAATTGACACCGGAAGTGACATCATTTGGTCAAAAAATGCATTTTAAACTTTTTAAATCAATGTTTTATTCAATCAAGAATAACTTAATATGTATTAATAATTTTAACTTTTGGTTTAAATTCACATATAAACAAAACTCATATGGTCATATAGATATCATAAAATTGTTTCTAACTTGTTCGGTTGCTGAGAAATAGACGGTTTTCTACAGGTCACTTTTGAAGGTTTCGGGGCCATAAAAGGGTCAATTATTATTCGATTTTCATAAACGTAACACCATGTTATACCTATTGCCATTTGGGATTTCATACAAGTAATTTAAGATTTTCATTATCACCGGAAGTAACGTCATTTTGGCAAAAACTGTATTTTTAGCCTCCAAAACAGATATTTTATTCAAATGAGTCTGTTTTGAAATCTTTTTCAAATTATGGTATTTGATGCCAATCAACAAATAGAATGAACCCATACGATCATACAGATACCACAAAATGGTTTCTAACTTGTACGGTTGCAGAGAAATAGCCGATTTTCTACAAGTCACTTTTCAAGTTTTTTGGTCTTTAAAAGTGGCAATTATTATTCGATTTACATAAAATTTTCACTATATGATATCGTATGCCATTTCTGATTTCATAAGACTAATTGAACATTTTCATTAACACAGGAAGTAATTTAATTTTGTCAAGATCATTTACAAGTAACAAATGTATAAAATGACTTGATATTGCTGGATTGATTGGTTGATTCTGCGTCCATTTTATTTGTGTGCAATGTTAATTTGGAAACCTGTTTAGTGGTTTCGCTGGTACCGGAAGTGACATATGTTCAAGGGTAACTTGGCACCGGAAGTGACATGATTAAGAGTAACTTGGCACCAGTGAAACCCGTCATTCCTGCATGCAGGTCTAGTTTAATTTGTTTTTATCATTTTAATACTTATGAAATACGTTTTGTTTTATTAAAGATTAATATAGCAGCAATACTTTTAAGCAAATCTAAATAATATGTTTTAATTTTATATAAAAAAAAAAACATTTATGGTACTGACATTTTTTAAAAATTTTTATCATTTTATTACTGATAATGTTTTGAAAATAAATAATTGTGCTTCAGTTTGATTAAATACATTTCATTTTTAACATGCAAAAATATTATTACAGGTATTGGCTTCCACATCAGATAAGGCATCACCTAATCAAAGACTTATTGATATGCATCGAGCAGACAAGGAAACTATTTACTCAACAACTAATGTTCTTGCTCCTGAAAGACAAATTTACTTCATCTCAGATGTGCCCCATTTATTGAAAACCCTCAGAAATAACCTGGCCAACTCAGGATCTGGACTGAAGACACGTTACCTTTGGGTTTGTACTTTTTGAATTGTTATTATATTTGCTATTGAAATTTATAATCTAACATGATTTGTAAAATAGAATTTTTTTTATAGCTATGGCAAACATCTTTTTTAGAATGATGGAAAACATCTTTTATGGTCTCATGTAAGACAAGTTTTTATGGAAGACAGCAAAACAGAATTACGAAGAACAAAACTAACCCCTGCTCATGTAGATCTCAATTCGTATTCTATAATGAAAGTTAATCTTGCTGCCCAGGTAAGAATATTTTATATTAACTCGGTGCTTAAAAGGATTGTGCAATTATAAATTAAATTTTCTATTGGGAACTTTTATTGAGATTGAGATACTGAATGGAATGATACTTTAGTAAAATATATAGTAGATGCAACCAAGTACTGGTATTTTTTATGACTTATTTATCAGGTAATGAGCAAAACGGTCAGTTGTATTATGAAGGCATACATGCCAGAAGATACCTGGGAGACAGCTACGTTTATTGAAATTGTGGACAGACTTTTTGATTGCCTCAACGTAAGGTCTAAGTCAGAAGGCAATAGAGTTAAAAAAACTGATTTATTGCCGTACACAGATGTAGAAGATAAAAGATTTGAGGCAAGTATTTTTTTTCTTTTTTTGTAGTGCAGGAGGAGGAGGGTCGCCTACTGATCTAGAATGTGGCACATCTTGTCTTCATATATCACTTTCAGTGCCAAACAGTACTAGAAGAAGTATTATTTGTTAAGATTGTATTTCTCAATAAGGTTGTAGTCACAGTGTCCCTAGTTTGATTGATGTTCATAAATGATGCCTATCTTTGTCAGCATAGTTTTTATTTATATCTGCTTGTTACTTTTACAGTTTCTGTTAAATGATGTTTTGGGCTATTTCAAAAACTGGAAATTTTCTGTTGAAAATAGAGAAGGCTTCAACACATCTGAAAAGTCGAAAATGTTTATTTCCTTGCAGACATATAAAGGCCTTTTTGTAACAAGTAAGCATACAATATTATCATATCATATATATATATGCATATCTATGTACAGAAATTATCTTGGTACGGTAATTACTATAGAAGAAGCCACATAGATTAACTGTTACTTACCCCTACGCGTAAAGCAAAATATTGAAACCCCATTTATCTCTCTCTCTCTCTCTCTCTACACCAATCTCTATTGATAATCATAATCCACAGCCTTATCACATGTGTACTCTGATGAAAAACAGGTGAACACGATATCAAGAGGTCTTTGTTTCATCCTAGATCCTTATAAAGTACCATACCACACTTTGCATGGCTATCTTAGTAGATTCTATACTAGAAGCCACACGTTAAATGTACAGATATAATACCAACAATTTTATTTTAGTAAATTCTGTAGTAGAAGCCACCAAGTATCTCTTGTCTTGTGGTGTGAAAGAGGTGTATACCAATTCTTTTTGTCAAGACCCTTTGGAGTCACATTTCGGAAACCACAGAGGTTTGGCAAGGAGAAACGACAACCCAACTTTATATGCATTTGGGTAAACATATACATTCACTTTTGCTGACATTTTCCAGAGTTATTAATAATTGTCCATTTTTATTCAATTAAATTCAGGAAAGTAGGGCAATAAACCCCATTAAGTTTGTTCTTTGATTACATTTACAAGTATTCTCTTATCGTTATCAAGTACAAATAATTAGGGTTTCACACTGCGAAGCTTGTGTGAAACACTATTGATTTTGTTAAAATTATTATTAAGCTTTCATATTACATATGAAAGCTTATAGTTTCTGTTAAGATTATTAAGCTTTCATATTACATATGAAAGCTTATTGTTTTTGTTAAGATTATTATTATTATTATTATTTTTTTTTTTGTGTCATTTCTGCAAATCGGATTTCTCAGAATCTAACCATGGGATCTTTCTGAAACTTTGACCTACCCCCCCAAAACTGGGTGGCAGTTTTTGATTAAATATATTTTCAAAACGTTTTACGAATTCGAAATCACACAATTTTACGAACGAGTGAATTTGACCTGCATTACTGTAACTCTGTGACTATTTGACCTAATTCTTTTTTCTTTGAGTACCTTGACAAAAATCATTTTCAACTGCAGTTTCAGATTTTCGAATTTCGAAAATTCGTCGCTGTGATTTCGAACCGGAAGTTGAGACCAACTTGACAACTTCTTTAATAGTTGTACGATTTTCATGAAATTTAGTATGTAAGTAGATCTTACCCACGTGACTTCAAAAATATAAATAGAAATTTTCTAAATTATCTCCCTTGGTGAAATTAAGGATCAAAGTTTTCAAAAAAATCGAAGAAATATAGGTCAGAATGACCTGATGTTTTTTTTGGATACTAGATAAGTAAATGCTGATTCGTACACAAAATATTGAGTTTGTGAATTGAACCGGAAGTGCCGCCATCTTGAAACGTGAAAAATCACAAAGGCTTTTTTGCTATTTTACTTACAGACACGGGAGTTATATTTTCTGAATCCTTCAAGGATGGCCTAAAAAACGTTCGGAGTAGAATTTTGATTTAGGTCAATTGATGGTCGCCATTTTGAAGTGAAAGTGAAAAATAGAAGCAATTTGAAGGGCCGAGAATTTGGAACACAATAACAATCCTTCTAATTGAGCTACAATGTTCAAACTTGGTGTAGACGTTCACTAGGTCACTGTCTTGATTGAGTTCAAAGATGAGCATTTTCTGCATAGGGTAAGCAGAGATAAGCAAGCTGATTTGTTGATTCTTCAGGGCACGATAACTTTGGTTATAATGAAGGGAGGGCAATGAAACTCTTGTCAATCGAGAGTCTAATTGTGTGAAATCATTGTATCATTTTTTCTTAAATGTCCGGGGTAGCCGAAAAAAAGAGATTGAAAATCCAAAGAGTTGTATTTTTACAATTTAGAGCATGTTTAAAGGTCTTTCTCGTAAAGTCAACATGTGTTTCCTGCAAATCGGATTTCTCAGAATCTTACCATAGACTGTTTCTGAAACTTTGACCTACACACCCAAAAATGGGTGGTGAGTATTGATTAAATACTTTTTCAAAACGTTTAAAGCATTCGAAATCACCGAATTTTACGAACGAGTGAATTTGACCTGCATTACTGTAACTCTGTGACTATTTGAAGTATTTTACTAATTCTTTTTTCTTTGGGTACCCTGACAAAAATCATTTTCAACTGCAGTTTCAGATTTTCGAATTTCGAAAATTCGTCGCTGTGATTTTGAACCGGAAGTTGAGACCAACTTGACAACTTCTTTAATAGTTGTACGATTTTCATGAAATTTAGTATGTAAGTAGATCATACCGATGTAACTTTAAAGATGTCCTTAGAAATTTTCTAAATTATCTCCCCTTGGTGAAATTAGGGATCAAAGTTTTCAAAAAAATCGAAGAAATATAGGTCAGAATGACCTGATTTTTTTTTTTGGATACTAGATAGGTAAATACTGATTCGTACACAAAATATTGAGTTTGTGGATCGAACCGGAAGTCCGCCATCTTGAAACGTGAAAAATGACAAAGGCTTTTGCGATATTTTACTTACAGACCTGGGAGTTACATTTTCGGAATCCTTGAAGGAATGCCTAAAAATCTATCGGATCAGAATTTTGATTTCGGTCACGTGATGGTCACCATTTCGAACTGAATATGAGAAAAGGTGAAAAATCGACATTAACGAGCACGTGAATGAAAGCAATAGGCCGTAGTTTGGAGAATATGTCTCCTATTTCCAAAATGAATACATTTCTGGATAGCCGGGATCAGGGTCGAAATATTGTTATTTGAAAATGTCACATTTTCGAATTTTGTCTTCGATGTTTTTCGTGCCGATAAAGTTGTTTACGATTGAAAAATCATAAAAACTTCGCTATATTTTGACCGATTTTAATGATTTTTTTTTTTTGTTGATGAGATTATTTACATGACCCATGACATGTGACAGATAGTGACTGTTAATATGAAAGCTTTAATATCTGCTTTGCAGATCTAGTTATTGTTATTTTTTTTTTGTGTTTTATCCACAAATCGGATTTCTCAGAATCTAACCACAGTATCTTTATGAAACTTTTACCTACCCCCCCCCCCCAAAAAAATGGGTGGTAGCTGTTGATTAAATATATTTTCAAAACGTTTTACGAATCCGAAATCACCGAAATTTACGAACGACAAAATGGACAATGCATAGTCGTAACTTTATTGTTTTTTGACCGATTTTACTAAATCTTTTTTCTTTGAATACCTTGAAAAAAATCATTTTCATCAGCAGTTTCACATTTTCGAATTTCGAAAATTCGTTGCTGTGATTTCGAACCGGAAGTTTAGACCAATTTGACAACTTCTTTAATAGTTGTGCGATTTTCATTCAATTTAGTATATAAGTAGATCCTACCGATGTGACTTCAAAAATATAATTAGAAATTTTCTAAATTATCTCCCCTTGGTGAAATTAAGGATCAAAGTTTTCAAAAAAATCGTCGAAATATAGGTCAGAATGACCTAATTTTTTTTTTCGATACTAGACAAGGAATTACTGATTCGTACACAAAATATGGAGTTTGTCGATCGAACCGGAAGTGCCACCATCTTGAAACGTGAAAAATCAATAAGGCTTTTTTGCTATTTTACTTACAGACTCGGGAGTTATATTTTCTGAATCCTTGTAGGAAGGCCTAAAAAATGTCGCGAACAGAATTTTGATTTAGGTCAACCGGGAGTCACCATTTTGAATTGAAAATCAAAAATAGAAGCAATTTGAAGGGCCGAGACTTTTGAGCACAATAACTCTCATTCTAATTAAGCTAGAATGTTCTAACTTGGTGAAGACGTTCACTAGGTCAATGTTATGATGAAGTTCAAAGATGAGCATTTTCTGCTTAGGGTAAGCAGAGATAAGCATATTGATTTGTTGATTCTTTAGGGCACGATAACTTCGGTTATAATGAAGGGAGGGCGGTGAAACTTTTGTCAATAGAGAGTCTAATAGCTAGCCTGTTGTGTGAAATCATTGTATCATTTTTTTTAAATATCAGGGATAGCCGAAAAAAGGAGATTGAAAATCCAAAAAGTCGTATTTTTACAACTTGGAGTATGTTTAGAGGTCTTTCTCGTAAAGTCAACATAATATTTGTTGGGAACTTCTTCTACAAAGAGTCTTATTGGTAGTCTTTTATATGAAACCATCGATCAACAGTCCAACATATCAGGAGTAGAAGAACAAAAGGATCGAACATTGAAAACGGCACCCTTTCATTGTTAAGCGAAACATGCAGTGTGGGTGACTACAATCTACACATTTAGTCATCGTATAGAGCTTATTCAACAGTATCGAATTCCAACTGCTTAGGGATATTTTACGTGCACTCCAATGAGTACACGGGACCGTGGTTTTCGTCCCATCCGAACTAGACAGCTGTGCTTGTCAGGCCCTCCGTTCTGCCACACTGACAAGGGGGAACCACGCCGGGAAATCGAGATGAACTTCCTACGTGCAGAACTTTCAATTCAAGCCAAACTTTTATTGCATACGATTAAGCTGGTCAGTTGGAGCTTATTTTCAAAAGTTTTGTAATAATCGTTTGGTAATAAAAGTACCGTGCACATTAAACCGTTAAAACAGAAAATTTCGCCCGGTTCAAATGTTTCTTGCTATAAGTCAGCAATTTTCCGAATTCAGGGAGGCTGAATGGCTGAATGGTTAGCATGTGCGCGATGTATCGTAACGTCTGTCATTGAGTGAATGGGCGTCGTTTCGATCTCCAGGTTGCACGTGACATGGGATATGATGTCCAACCCCGTTTATTGCGAACGATTAAGCTGTTCATTGGGAGCTTATTTTTAAAAGTTTTGTAATATTCGGTTGATAACTAAAGGTACCGTGCAAATTAAACTGTTAAAATAGAAAATTTGGCCCGGTTGAAATGTTTCTCGCTGTAGGTCAGCTAGAATGTTCAAACTTGGTGTAGACGTTCACTAGGTCATTGTCTTGATCGAGTTCACAGCAGAAATAACAGTGAAACGATCAACGAACTCATAGCAGAAATAACAGTGCAAAACTTAACGAATTCATAGCATAAATAGCAGAAATGAAATGGGGTTTTACGTCCTACTCTTCTGCACCTGACCTGGGCTAATGGAAGACGGGCATACGCCATACAGTGTGCTATGAGGGAATTTTTGCCCTGGCAGCGGCGCTACGGCCTACTCTTATATCGAATTCCAACTGCCAAGGGATCTTTTACGTGCACTCCAATGTGTACACGGGACCTCGGTTTTTCATCCCATCCGAACGACTAGGCAGCTGTCCTTATCAGGCCATCCTTCTGCATCACTGACAAGAGGAAACCACGCCGGAAAATCGAGATGAACTTTCTCGGCCAATGCAAGGATCGAACACCCGACCTCCAGGCTAACGAGCCAGCGCCTTGCCCACTTAGCCACCGTGATTCCCATAAATAGCAATGAAACGATCAACGAATTTATAGCAGTAATAACACTTCAACAATTAACGAATTCGTAGCAGAAATAACAATGAAACGTTCAACGAAATCATAGCCGAAATAAGAGTGAAACAATCAACGAATTAATAGTAGACGAGTTCATAGTAGAAAAAACAGTGAAACAATGAACGAATCATAGCAGAAACCAGAAGGCTATCAATACACCGTGAAATTTGAAACCTAAATGGCCCGGCTAGGAACAATATCTACATGCCCGTAAAAGACTACTTAACAGTTGGAATTTGAAAGAAAAGACCGTAACGACGCTGTCCGATCAAAATTTAGTTAATTCAGTCGGCGCAGAAAGATAAGTCGTTAAAACCATTTCTGTTCAGTTCATTCCATTTCCTTAAATCTATGAAAGTTGCGTGAATTGGGAATCGCGTATTACTCAACAGTTTCAGGGGAGATAAGCCGTCTTTGAGATTGGAAATCAATTTTTGATATCGACTGTGTATGATTGCTACTAGATCGATTGTGATTCAGGTTCTAATCAGTTTGGATTGAAGAATCGGGGTGGTATATGCTGACAATCAAACCACGTGATGTAAATAATTAGCCATGCGGTGTGAATTGGTCCACAGCGGACTGTTCAGTGTGAGTGAATTTACGCGACGGCTTTATGTACTAAACGTTAAAAAAACATAAATTCGTGTTTATAATATCCTAACAAACAGTCCATTTCATCAGATTTTTGGCCCAAGGACGGGGCGTGAATACAATACATCAGTAAACTTATGCCAAATCTGTAAGCTTTCTATAGAGCCCAGTGAGCGTGTTGAACCAACTATGTTACTTCCGGTTTTAATGAAAATTAATTTCTCGTTCACAAAAACTTTTTTACTTTTTTTACAGTGGGGATTCTTTCTGAATATATATTTCAGATTTATGAAAACCTTGTTGAAAATCGTTGGTCGTCCCCTTTAACAGTGGGAGGAAACAGCAGGTCCCGGGGTAAACCCAGGAGATAGGACAGGCGTGATTGTAGGTTAGGGTTAGGGTAAGCGCTAAGGTTAGGTCTTGGGTTAGGATTAGGATTAGCGATATCCCTATTTACATCTCGTGACCTTTGACCAAACGTAATGAAGACAGGATGTGACGTATATTATATGCACATTGAGGTTATCAAGCTATAGACCGGACTAGTAGTAAGCTATAAAACGGATAAATAACAAGAGTTTATATGTATATTATTTTATTAAATTTATATATATCTTAACTCCCTGATTTACGTATATACATTATGCATGAACAGTAGAAACTATATACTAATATTTATAAGTATTTTAATAAAAAGCTATGGTAATATTATGCTATCAAATAGCCGTATTGTCTTAATATTTGTTGTAACCGCAACCTTGATAGTTATTGTAAGAAGGATAACGGTTGTAGTTGTTGTATCCGTTACCGTATCCGTTGTTATTGTCGTTGTTATATCCCTTCCCATATTTGTTGTTATTGTGGCCATTGTTGTAACCGTTGTTGTAATTGTAGGGGCCGTTGTAACTATTGTGTCCTTTATTATTGTATTGGTTGTACTTGTATGGTCCGTTGTTGTATCGGTTGTATGGCCCGTTGTAGTTGTATGATTGTTTGTAAGCTCCAATCTGTCCATGTCCAACAAGTCCGTTTCCAATTATACCGTGTCCGATACCGTAACCAACGATGTCATGCCCAATGCCGTTACCAATCTTTCCATGTCTAATAAGTCCGTGTCCGATTCCGTTTCCAATGATACCATGTCCGATACCGTTACCAACGATACCATGACCAATTCCGTTTCCAACAATACCGTGTCCGATACCGTTACCAACGATGCCATGCCCAATGCCGTTACCAATCTGTCCATGTCCAATAAGTCCGTGTCCGATTCCGTTTCCAATGATACCATGTCCGATACCGTTACCAACGATACCATGACCAATTCCGTTTCCAACAATACCGTTTCCGATACCTTTACCAACTATACCATGACCAATTCCGTTTCCAACAATACCGTGTCCGATACCGTTACCAACAACACCATGACCAATTCCGTTACCAATAACACCGACTTTGCGAGGGTTTATTTATAACCAAAAACTTGACAATCAAGAAATTTTACTGTGCCGCCATTATTTAGTACATGATCGAGTTTTGGCGTTACCAGGCAAATCACAAATAATGTTCAACTCTGGGTAATAATTTACACTTTTTATAATTTACCGTTCTGGCCCTATGAATATAAAACTGCCTGTAATACAATGTCAAGGGCGATAAGCAATAATACAACGGTGACGATGCAATACCATGTTCAACCCTCGGTAATTTCTAGCAGTTTTAAATTTAAAGATGGACCTATGGGTATGAATGCCAAGTGCGATAAGCAATCATATAAAAATTTAGTATGTAATGAAACTTATTAGTGCTATACCAAATTAGATATCAGGTTTCTTGTCTAGAAAGTTCAAGTATATCCATCTGGGTCACGATCCTTGTCACTACATACCGCTAATTGGAAGTATTGAAGACTATTTAGTCAACAAGTTAAATTTACTCTCTGTAGATTGTTACAATGTTTTATTGTATTAGCCCAGTCTGTACAGAACAGAAGGGCGAAAAAGCAAGTCCCATTTAAGATTTCAGGGACCGGGAATACTTATCTTAAAACTTCAAAGATTTGAAATCTTATACGGAGTAGGGCAAAAGTCCTACTTTATACACCGACTGGACCAATGAAGACAAACAGATAGATTTTGCCCGGACATCTACATTACGATATACTCTATCAAGGAATCTTTTACGTGCACGCCAATGTGTACACTGAACATTGCTTTTCGTGCCATCCTGACAATTAGACACTATTCCCTGTCAGGCCAGGCAGACCTACTGTCCTGTACAATTGACTTTCTGGTCAAACCCCGGGAGTGAGAGAGAGAGAGAGAGAGAGAGAGAGAGATGGGATTTAACGTCCACTCAACACAACCAGGTCATTTCGGGACTAACATATGGTTTCAATTTTATTTCAATAATTCGCATGCGCGTAGGGGTCTTTAGAGGTGGGAGGAAACCGGAGTGCCCGGAGGAAACGCACGAGGTTGAGAAGACGCCCCTATCTCCATGCCACATACGCTCACACCGGGGCTCGAAACCACAGCCGCAAGCCAGAGGTGACCGGCCAGCTAGAGGTCGAAGCGCGGCACTCTAGACCACTAGGCCACCCCCCCCCCCCCGCGGAGAGAGCCCAAGACCTACTGGTTAGTTAATCAGTGTCTCATATCACTGAGCCACCATCATGATCCCCATACATTAAAAACATGGAGTTCGAAGATTTTATGCTTAGGGTAAGCAGAGATAAGCAATTAGATTGGTTGATGATTTCGGACACTTTCACTTCAGTCAGATTGATGAAACTTGGTGTATAGTTTCATTACATCAATACCTTGAATACGTTCGACAATGAGCATTGTCTGCCCTGGATAAGCAGAGCGATGAGCAATTTGATTGGTCGAGAATTTGAAACAAAATAACTCTCCTTCTAATTGGGGCAGAATGTTCAATCTTCGTGAAGACGTTCATTAGGTCAGTGCCATGAAGGAGTGCGAAGATGAGCATTGTCTGCTTACAGTAAGCAGAGATAAGCAATCTGATTGGTTGATTCTTTGGGGCACGATAACTTTGGTTATAATGAAGTGAGAGTGACAAAATTCCAAATATAGATTCATTATGTCATTACCTTGACTAAGTTTGATGTTGAGAATTTCTGAGTAGACTTAGGAGCAATAAGCAATTTGACTGATCACATTGGAACATAACACCTCTAATGTGAACCGGTGGAATTGTTTCTCGTTATAACTCGGTGAGTTTTTGGCGGATTTCATTAATTCTTTTTCCTTTTTAAGATTCTTTATATAACTCATGAGATGCGACAGAAACTGACCGTGAATATGAAAGCTTTAATATCTGCTTAGCAGATCTAGTTAGGGTTTCACACTGCGTAGCTTGTGTGAAACACTATTGTTTTTGTTAAAATTATTATTCTTATTATTAGGGTTTCACACTGCGTAGCTTGTGTGAAACACTATTGTTTTTGTTAGGCTTTCAGACTTTCGTCTGAAAGCCTATTGTGATTACTAAAATTATTATTTATTATTATTATTTTATTTTTCGGGGGAGCCTATTTCTCAGTGTCTGTAACAGATACAGATCTGGGACGTAATTTTCTATCAGGAAACCATATAGTGGCCATCCCTTCCACTGTATTTGAAACTTCTGCGCAGACCGGAAGTGGCCGAATTTTGTGCGGTGCCAAAAAATTAAAAAACGGCCGTAGATTCGTCAATTCTGTACCTATTTTCATACAAATTACATTTTTGGAAACCCTGAGTCTTTTCTCGGACGATAGCAGTTGAACATTTTGCAATTTAGAAACTTCGCCGCTGACTTCTAGCATTCGAAAAATGAAAATATGTTGTTTAAGACACATTTTTTGTTATTTTTCAAAATTGTCAAATTTGACATACATTTTTGGATACCTGAAGGCAATACGGTTCCAGTAATATAAGTTTCATTCAGAGTCATCGCCCTTTATTTTTCGATTTTTTTCGAATTTTCTTCACATTTTGTGAGCTTAAGTTTCGTTTTACGGCCGGATCGACGTTTCTGAAATTCCTGGAACATGAAGTAATATGGTCAAACCACCGTTTAAAGCAATTTCAACAACAATCCGTAAACCGGAAGTAGTCGAAATACTATGCGATATTTTGAAAAAAACGTGAAAAATTGGTGTTTTGGGTAAAAACGCGATTTTTCCGTCCGATATCAACGGATTAAACAAATTAAGGTATCATTTGGTCGGGCGGTAATTGGACCACTGAATGATACCCAATTCGTACGGACACGATCAGCAGGAAGCAAAATATGGCTCGCTGAAAATCAAGTATTTTCTGATTTGGAGCGTTTTTAGATGCCTGTATCTCGAAAACTGCTCCACAGTTTTTTTATGAAACTTTCTCTATCGAGAGACCTTGCAGTAGTCTTGTGTACGAAACATTCCATTACGACTTTGAAATATCTGGAAAAGGTGAAATAACGGACTGAAAATCGAAAAAAGTCGAAAAATCGTGAAATTTTGGAAAATGCTCTGCTATTTTTTTATTTTAAGAGATTTTCAAAAAAAAATTGTGTATTCAGATAGCTGACCTAATTACGATTCTATCGATGTATAATATGTATGTAGTTATTGAAATTTAATATTCGATATTTTAAATTTTTTGCATTTTTGGCACTTTTGAACCTAGGATTTCTCAGGGGCATTTTATCTGATCAGATACTGTAATATATCATTACAGAGCCCTGTGGCTATTTTAGTGCCTAAACCGGTTATCAAAACTATATCGACAATAATAACCATACCGGAAGTATTCAAAAAATGTAAAAAAAGGTTAAAAACTATGTCGCACTTGCAAAAAACTTGATTTCTCCCTTAGGTAATAGCGGACCAAAAGAACTAAAGTGTCGTTGGATAGCCCTATTAATGGACCATCATATGGTATCTAAATAATACGATATCGATGGTAAGGAAATAAATTATTGTGTGCCAAAAATCTAGTATTTTCCGATTTTTTAACATTCTGAGACGTCCTTTTCTCGAAAACGACGCCGCAGATTTTTCTTAAACTTTTCTTACTCAAAGTCCTATCGGTTGTCTATATAGTGAATCAAAAATGAAAAGCATTGAAATAATATAGGTGGTCCAAAAATGGCATCAAACTTTGAAAAAATTGAAAAATCGTTAAATTTTTGTAAACGCTCTTTAGTTTATCTTTTTTTTTTCAAAACTGCTCAATGAATGTTTCTGACATTTCTGGTACAGAAAGTTAAGTATCCAAAGAACTTCGTAAAGCTATCACAACAACGATCGTAAAAAAGGAAGTAGTCGAAAAAATGTCCGATATTTTGAAAAAAAATATTTTTTTTACGAAAATCTTTTTTATTTATGAATATTTTTTGATGATATTTTACACGGGGTTAAACTATCATCCTACTTGAGCAGAAATGAGAAAAAAAAAATTGTCTCGGTAATTTGTGTTAGCCGCCATCGGCTAATTTAGTTTTTCGTACCCAGAAAAATTATTTATTGTTCGATTTGTATAAAACTAAGTTCATATGCTCCGTGGTCCCAATTGTAATTTTTTTTGTTACGGTGAAATTTTTCTGTCGGCAACGGAAGTGACGTAATATTAACAAAAACTACAATTTTGACAGTTCGGTACCACTTTTTGAAAGCAAATATTATTTTTTTTCAAAACTGATATAACTAAATGGATGCACCCTGCAAAGGTGCACAAAATCCTTAGCTCATATTTTTAAATTTCAATTCCATTTTCGGGCAATTTCGAATAAAATGTAAAATAAAGTGTAAAATTCAGTTATTTACAATTCATTCAGCGTCTTCATATTTTGAAATATTTATTTGTAATTTCCATAAACTCGTAGCACTAATCCAGACGAAGAGAATGTATGCGAAAATTAGTTTGTAATATGAGCAGTTGCCGAGAAATATGCAATTTTGCATGCATCACTTTTCACGTTATTTTGCCTATGCAAGAGTGAATTATTATTCGATTTGCAATATTTTTTTCCCATTTGATGCCTAATGCCAATTTGGACTAGGTCAAGCCAATTTTACATTTTCACTGTGACCGGAAATGACGTCATTTGGGCAAAAACTGTATTTTTAACCTAAAAAACTAAAATTTTATTCAAATCAGTCTCCCTTATAATATTTTTAAAATTATGATATTTGATTCTCATCAACGAATAGAATGAAGAAATAAGACCATACAGATACCACAAAATGGTTTCTAACTTGTACGTTTACAGAGAAATAGGCGATCTTCTATAAGTCACTTTTCAAGGTTTTTGGTATATAAAAGTGTCAATTATTATTCGATTTTTATATTTTTTTTTACCATTTGATACCTTATGCAATTTATGACTTCTATGAACCAAGTTAACATTTTCAATATCACCGGAAGTAATGTAATTTTTGCAAAAAAACGTATTTTTAGCCTTCAAAACAAACATTTTTTAGAAGTGATTTATATTCATTATTCGTTTAACTTTATAACGCCTGACTCTAATGGGCAGTAAGAGTGAATCAATACCATCATATTGATATCAAGAAAAGGCTTCTAGCATGTTCCCTTGTCGAATAATAACCAATTTTCCCAGGGTCACTTTTAAGTTTTTTACCTTCTTAATTTCAGTTTATGGGTTATAGGTTAATTATTTATTGCCCGAAATGTATAAAACAACGTTTGGATTTTGTATGTTGCGAATTTTCGACTTATTTTTCACCTATAAATATTTCTTTCGGCACCGGAAGTGACTTAATTTTGCCATAATTTACAATTTTGACTGGTCTTTTCGCCAGCAAATATTACTTTTACATATGATAGAGGGTGTCACTAAAGCAAAACAACCTAAAGTATAGTTTGGTAGCTCAATGGATCGGCTATGGTATAATAAACTTCCTGTATGATTCCTGAAAGCCGGTTCAGTGCTGCTTGCAGGTCTAGTTAAAATTATTATTCTTATTAGGCTTTCAGACTTTCGTCTGAAAGCCTATTGTGATTACTAAAATTATTAGGCTTTCAGACTTTCGTCTGAAAGCCTATTGTGATTACTAAAATTATTATTATTTTTTTTTTTATTATTATTATTATTTACCGCGGGAGCCTATTTCTCTATGATCGAAAAGAGATACCGATTTGCGGTTCATCTTACTATCATGAAACCAGGTGGTGGCTACTCAATAAAGCAATTTTCAAACTTCTGCGCAGACCGGAAGTGACCGAACTTTGTACGTTGTCAAAATATTGAAAATTGGCTATAGTTTCATCAATTCTTTTCCCATTTTCAAACAAATCACATTTTTGGAATCCCTGAATCTTTTCTGAGACAATGGCTATCTCACATTTTTCAATTTCGAACATTCGTCTATGACTTTTATCGTTCGAAAAATGAAAACATGTTGTTTACGAGACAATTTTTGTTATTTTTCAAAATTTTCAAATTCGACCTACATTTTTGGATACCTGAAGTCCATCCGATTCTAGAAATATAAGTTTCATTCAGAGTTATCGCCCTTTATTTTTCGATTTTTTTCGAATTTTCTTCCCATTTTGTGAGCTGTGGTTTCGTTTTACTGTCGAATTGATGTTTCTGAAAGTTATGGAACATGAAGTTATAGTCCAATACCAACTGATAAAGCAATTTCGACGAAGATCCTTAAACCGGAAGTGGTGGAAATAGTGTGCAATATTTTGAAAAAAATGCAAAAAATGGATGTTTTGGTGGAAAACACGATTTCTCCGTCCGAAATCAACAGATAAAACAAATTAAGGTACCGTTGGATGCCAAGAGGAATGGACTATCGTATGATACCCAAATCACACGGATACGATGAGCAAGAAGCAAAACATGGCACGCTGAAAATCAAGTATTTTCTGATTTGGAGCGTTTTTGGACGCCTGTATCTCGAAAACTTAACCGCAACTTTTTTTTTAACTTTCACTATCGAGAGTCCATTTGATAGTCTTCTGAATTATGCCATCCAATAAGACTTTGAAATGTCTGGAATACGATAAAAAAGGGACTGAAAATCAAAAAAAGTCGAAAAATCGTGAAATTTTGGAAAATGCTCTTCTTTATTTTTATTTTAAGAGATTTTCAAAAAAAGGTTGTATATTCAGATAGCTGACCTAATTACGATTCTAACGATGTATAATATGTATGTAGTTATTGAAATTTAATTTTCGATATTTTAAATTTTTTGCATTTTTGGCACTTTTGAACATAGGATTTCTCAGGGGCATTTTATCTGAGCAGAAAATGTAATATATCATTACAGAGCCCTGTGGCCATTTTAGTGCCCAAACCGGCTATTAAAACTATTCCGACAATAATAACCATTCCGGAAGTATTCAAAAAATGAAAAAAAAAGAGTAAAAAACATTGTCTCACTTGCGAAAAACTTGATTTCTCCCTTAGGTAATAGCGGACCAAAAAAAACTACAGTGTCGTTGGATAGCCCTATTAATGGACCATCATATGGTATCTAAATAATGAGATTTCAATGGTAAGGAAATAAATTATTGTATGCCAAAAATCTAGTATTTTTCGATTTTTTAATATTCCGAGACGCCCTTTTCTCGAAAACGACGCCGCAGATTTTTCTTAAACTTTTCTGACTCAAAGTCCTATCGGTTGTCCATATAGTGAATCCAAAATGAAAAGCATTGAAATAATATAAGTGGTCCAAAATTGGCCTCAAACTTTGAAAAAAAATGAAAAATCGTTAAATTTTTGGAAACGCTCTTTAATTTATCTTTTTTTCCAAAACTACTCAATGGATGTTTCTGACACTTCTGGTACAGAAAGTCAAGTATCCAAAGAACTTCGTAAAGCTATCACAACAACGATCGTAAAGGCGGAAGTAGTGGAAAAAATGTCCGATATTTTGAAAAAAAAAAATTTTTTTACGAAAACCTTTTTTATTTATGAGTATTTTTTCATGATATTTTACACAGGGTTAAAATATCATCGTACTTGAGCAGAAATGAGAAAAAAAATTGTCTCGGTAATTTTCGTTAGCCGCTATCGGCTAATTTAGTTTTTCGTATCCAGAAAAATTATTTATTGTTCGATTTGTATAAAACAAAGTTCATATGCTCCGTGGTCCCAATTGTAATTTTTTTGGTTACGGTGAAATTTTTCTGTTGGCAACGGAAGTGACGTAATATTAACAAAAACTACAATTTTGACAGTTCGGTACCACTTTTTGAAAGCAAATATTATTTTTTTTCAAAACTGATATAACTAAAAGGATGCACCCTGCAAAGGTGCACAAAATCCTTAGCTCATACTTTTTAATTTCAATTCCATTTTCGGGCAATTTCGAATAAAATGTAAAATAAAGTGTAAAATTTAGTTATTTACAATTCATTCAGCGTCTTCATATTTTGAAATATTTATTTGTAATTTCCATAAACTCGTAGCAATTATCCAGACGAAGAGAATGTATGCGAAAATTAGTTTGTAATATGAGCAGTTGCCGAGAAATATGCAAGTGTGCATCCATCACTTTTCACGTTATTTTGCCTATAAAAGAGTCAATTATTATTCGATTTGCAATATTTTTTTCCATTTGATGCCTAATGCCAATTTGGACTAGGTCAAGCCAATTTTACATTTTCACTTTGACCGGAAATGACGTCATTTGGGCAAAAACTGTGTTTTTAACCTAAAAAACTAAAATTTTATTCAAATGAGTCTGCCTTGTAATATTTTTAAAATTATGATATTTGATTCCCATCAACGAATAGAATGAAGCCATACGACCATACAGATACCACAAAATGGTTTCTAACTTGTACGGTTACAGAGAAATAGGCGATCTTCTATAAGTCACTTTTCAAGGTTTTTGGTCTATAAAAGTGTCAATTATTATTCGATTTTTATAATATTTTTACCATTTGATGCCTTATGCCACTTATGACTTCTATAAACCAAGTTAACATTTTCAATATCACCGGAAGTAATGTAAATTTTGCAAAAAACGTATTTTTAGCCTTCAAAACAAACATTTTTTTGAAGGGATTTATATTTATTATTCGTTTAACTTTATAGCGTCTGACTCTAATGGGCAGTAAGATTGAATCAATACCATCATATTGATATCAAGAAAAGGCTTCTAGCATGTTCCCTTGTCGAATAATAACCAATTTTCCCAGGGTCACTTTTAAGTTTTTTACCTTCTTAATTTAAGCTTATGGGTTATAGGTTAATTATTTATTGCTCGATATGTATAAAACAAAGTTTGTATTTTGTATGTTGCGAATTTTCGACTTATTCTTCACCTTTTAAAATTTCTTTCGGCACCGGAAGTGACGTAATTTTGCCATAATTTACAATTTTGACCGGTCTTTTCGCCAGCAAATATTACTTTTACATATGATAGAGGGTGTCACTGAAGCAAAACAACTAAAGTATAGTTTGGTAGCTCAATGGATCGGCTATGGTAAAATAAACTTCCTGTATGATTCCTGAAAGCCGGTTCAGTGCTGCTTGCAGGTCTAGTTTATTATTATTATTTTTTTTTTCGCCGGAGCCTATTTCTCAGTGCCTGTAACAGATACCGATCTGGGACCTAATTCCCTATCGGGAAACCATGTGTTGGCTACTTGATAAACTATATTTGAAACTTCTGCGCAGACCGGAAGTGGTCGAATTTCGTGCGGTGTCAAAAAATCAAAAAACGACCGTAGATTCGTCAATTCTGTACCTATTTTCATACAAATGACATTTTCGGAAACCCTGAGTCTTTTCTCGGACGATAGCAGTTGAAAATTTTGATATTTCGAAACTTCATCGCTGACTTCTTGCGATCGAAAAATGAAAAATGTTGTTTGAGAGACAATTTTTGTTATTTTTCAAAATTTTGAAATTTGACCTACATTTTTGGATACCTGAAGTCCATCCGATTCCAGTAATATAAGTTTCATTCAGAGTTATCGCCCTTTATTTTTCGATTTTTTTCGAATTTTCTACCCATTTTGCGAGCTCGGGTTTCGTTTTATGGCCGAATTGACGTTTCTGAAATTTCTGAGGCATGAAGCCAAATGACCATTGCAAGGAATAAAGCAATTTCAACAATAATCTGTACACCGGAAGTGGTCGAAATAATGTCCGATATTTTGAAAAAAATGCAAAAAATGGGTATTTTGGGGAAAAACGCGACTTCTCCGTCCGATATCAATGGATTGAACAAATTAGGGTACCATTGGACTGCACTAGTATTGTGCTATCGTATGATACCCAATTTGTACGGTTACGACGAGCAGGAAGCAAAATATGGCACGCTGAAAATCAAGTATTTTCTGATTTGGAGCGTTTTTGGACGCCTGTATCTCGAAAACTTAACCGCAACTTTTTTTTTAACTTTCCCTATCGAGAGTCCATTCGATAGTCTTGTGAATTATGCCAACCAATAAGACTTTGAAATGTCTGGAATATGATAAAAAAGGGACTGAAAATCAAAAAAAGTCGAAAAATCGTGAAATTTTGGAAAATGCTCTACTATTTTTTTATTTTAAGAGATTTTCAAAAAAAGGTTGTATATTCAGATAGCTGACCTAATTACGATTCTAATGATGTATAATATGTATGTAGTTATTGAAATTTAATTTTCGATATTTTAATTTTTTTGCATTTTTGGCACTTTTGAACATAGGATTTCTCAGAGGCATTTTATCTGATCAGATAATGTAATATATCATTACAGAGCCCCGTGGCTATTTTAGTGCCCAAACCGGCTATTAAAACTATTCCGACAATAATAACCATACCAGAAGTATTCAAAAAATGAAAAAAAAAGGTTAAAACCATTGTCGCAGTTGCGAGAAACTTGATTTCTCCCTTAGGTAATAGCGGACCAAAAGAACTAAAGTGTCGCTGGATAGCCCTATTAATGGACCATCATATGGTATCTAAATAATACGATTTCGATGGTAAGGAAATAAATTATTGTATGCCAAAAATATATTATTTTCCGATTTTTTAACATTCTGGGACGCCCTTTTCTCGAAAACGACGCCGCAGATTTTTCTCAAACTTTTCTTACTCAAAGTCCTATCGGTTGTCTATATAGTGAATCCAAAATTAAATGCATTGAAATAATATAAATGGTCCAAAAATGGCCTCAAACTTTGAAAAAAAAAATGAAAAATCGTTAAATTTTTGGAAACGCTCTTTAATTTATCTTTTTTTCCAAAACTACTCAATGGATGTTTCTGACACTTCTGGTACAGAAAGTTAATTATCCATAGAACTTCGTAAAGCTATCACTACAACGATCGTAAAACCGGAAGTAGTCGAAAAAATGTCCGATATTTTGAAAAAAATTAATTTTTTTTACGAAAACCTTTTTTATTTATGAATATGTTTTGATGATATTTTACACAGGGTTAAAATATCATCCTACTTGAGCAGAAATGAGAAAAAAAATTGTCTCGGTAATTTGCGTTAGCCGCCATCGGCTAATTTAGTTTTTCGTACCCAGAAAAATTATTTATTATTCGATTTGTATAAAACAAAGTTCATACGCTCCGTGGTCCCAATTGTAATTTTTTTTGTTACGGTGAAATTTTTCTGTCGGCAACGGAAGTGACGTAATATTAACAAAAACTACAATTTTGATCGTTCAGTACCACTTTTTAAAAGCAAATATTATTTTTTTTCAAAACTGATATAACTAAAAGCATGCACCCTGCAAAGGTGCTCAAAATCATTAGCTCAGATTTTTTAATTTCAATTTCATTTTCGGGCAATTTCGAATAAAATGTAAAATAAAGTGTAAAATTCAGTTATTTACAATTCATTCAGCGTCTTCATATTTTGAAATATTTATTTGTAATTTTCATAAACTCGTAGCAATAATCCAGACGAAGAGAATGTATGCGCAAATTAGTTTGTAATATGAGCAGTTGCCGAGAAATATGCAATTTTGCATGCATCACTTTTCACGTTATTTTGCCTATAAAAGAGTGAATTATTATTCGATTTGCAATATTTTTTTTCCATTTGATGCTTAATGCCAATTTGGACTAGGTCAAGCCAATTTTACATTTACACTGTGACCGGAAATGACGTCATTTGGGCAAAAACTGTATTTTTAACTTTAAATATTTTATTCAAATGAGTCTGCCTTATAATATTTTTAAAATTATGATATTTGATTCCCATCAACGAATAGAATTAAGCCATACGACCATACGGATACCACAAAATGGTTTCTAACTTGTACGGTTACAGAGAAATAGGCGATCTTTTATAAGTCACTTTTCAAGGTTTTTGGTCTATAAAAGTGTCAATTATTATTCGATTTTTATCATTTTTTTACCATTTGATGCCTTATGCCATTTATGACTTCTATGAACTAAATTAACATTTTCAATATCTCCGAAAGTAATGTAATTTTTGCAAAAAACGTATTTTTAGCCTTCAAAACAAACATTTTTTTGAAGGGATTTATATTTATTATTCGTTTAACTTTATAACGTTTGACTCTAATGGGCAGTAAGATTGAATCAATACCATCATATTGATATCAAAAAAAGGCTTCTAGCATGTTCCCTTGTCGAATAATAGCCAATTTTCCCAGGGTCACTTTTAAGTTTTATACCTTCTTAATTTCAGTTTAAGGGTTATAGGTTGATTATTTATTGCCCGATATGTATAAAACAAAGTTTGTATTTTGTATGTTGCGAATTTTCGACTTATTTTTCACCTATAAAAATTTCTTTCGGCACCGGAAGTGACGTAATTTTGCCATAATTTACAATTTTGACCGGTCTTTTCGCCAGCAAATATTACTTTTACATATGATAGAAGGTGTCACTGAAGCAAAACAATTAAAGTATAGTTTGGTAGCTCAATGGATCGGCTATGGTATAATGAACTTCCTGTATGATTCCTGAAAGCCGGTTCAGTGCTGCTTGCAGGTCTAGTTATTTATTATTATTATTTTTTTTTTCGCCGGAGCCTATTTCTCAGTGCCTGTAACAGATACCGATCTGGGACCTGATTCTCTATCGGGAAATCATGTGCTGGCTACTTGATAAACTATATTTGAAACTTCTGCGCAGACCGGAAGTGGTCGAATTTCGTGCGGTGTCAAAAAATCAAAAAACGGCCGTAGATTCGTCAATTCTGTACCTATTTTCATACAAATGACATTTTCGGAAACCCTGAGTCTTTTCTCGGACGATAGCAGTTGAAAATTTCGATATTTCGAAACTTCATCGCTGACTTCTTGCGATCGAAAAATGAAAAATGTTGTTTGAGAGACAATTTTTGTTATTTTTCAAAATTTTGAAATTTGACCTACATTTTTGGATACCTGAAGTCCATCCGATTCCAGTAATATAAGTTTCATTCAGAGTTATCGCCCTTTATTTTTCGATTTTTTTCGAATTTTCTACCCATTTTGCGAGCTCGGGTTTCGTTTTATGGCCGAATTGACGTTTCTGAAATTTCTGAGGCATGAAGCCAAATGACCATTGCAAGGAATAAAGCAATTTCAACAATAATCTGTACACCGGAAGTGGTCGAAATAATGTCCGATATTTTGAAAAAAATGCAAAAAATGGGTATTTTGGGGAAAAACGCGACTTCTCCGTCCGATATCAATGGATTAAACAAATTAGGGTACCATTGGACTGCACTAGTATTGTGCTATCGTATGATACCCAATTTGTACGGATACGACGAGCAGGAAGCAAAATATGGCACGCTGAAAATCAAGTATTTTCTGATTTGGAGCGTTTTTGGACGCCTGTATCTCGAAAACTTAACCGCAACTTTTTTTTTAACTTTCTCTATCGAGAGTCCATTCGATAGTCTTGTGAATTATGCCATCCAATAAGACTTTGAAATGTCTGGAATATGATAAAAAAGGGACTGAAAATCAAAAAAAGTCGAAAAATCGTGAAATTTTGGAAAATGCTCTACTATTTTTTTATTTTAAGAGATTTTCAAAAAAAGGTTGTATATTCAGATAGCTGACCTAATTACGATTCTAATGATATGTATGTAGTTATTGAAATTTAATTTTCGATATTTTAATTTTTTTGCATTTTTGGCACTTTTGAACATAGGATTTCTCAGGGGCATTTTATCTGATCAGATAATGTAATATATCATTACAGAGCCCCGTGGCTATTTTAGTGCCCAAACCGGCTATTAAAACTATTCCGACAATAATAACCATACCGGAAGTATTCAAAAAATGAAAAAAAAAGGTTAAAACCATTGTCGCAGTTGCGAGAAACTTGATTTCTCCCTTAGGTAATAGCGGACCAAAAGAACTAAAGTGTCGCTGGATAGCCCTATTAATGGACCATCATATGGTATCTAAATAATACGATTTCGATGGTAAGGAAATAAATTATTGTATGCCAAAAATATATTATTTTCCGATTTTTTAACATTCTGGGACGCCCTTTTCTCGAAAACGACGCCGCAGATTTTTCTCAAACTTTTCTTACTCAAAGTCCTATCGGTTGTCTATATAGTGAATCCAAAATGAAATGCATTGAAATAATATAAATGGTCCAAAAATGGCCTCAAACTTTGAAAAAAATTGAAAAATCGTTAAATTTTTGGAAACGCTCTTTAATTTATCTTTTTTTCCAAAACTACTCAATGGATGTTTCTGACACTTCTGGTACAGAAAGTTAATTATCCAAAGAACTTCGTAAAGCTATCACTACAACGATCGTAAAACCGGAAGTAGTCGAAAAAATGTCCGATATTTTGAAAAAAATTAATTTTTTTACGAAAACCTTTTTTATTTATGAATATGTTTTGATGATATTTTACACAGGGTTAAAAATATCATCCTACTTGAGCAGAAATGAGAAAAAAAATTGTCTCGGTAATTTGCGTTAGCCGCCATCGCCTAATTTAGTTTTTCGTACCCAGAAAAATTATTTATTATTCGATTTGTATAAAACAAAGTTCATACGCTCCGTGGTCCCAATTGTAATTTTTTTTTGTTTCGGTGAAATTTTTCTGTCGGCAACGGAAGTGACGTAATATTAACAAAAACTACAATTTTGATCGTTCAGTACCACTTTTTAAAAGCAAATATTATTTTTTTTCAAAACTGATATAACTAAAAGGATGCACCCTGCAAAGGTGCACAAAATCCTTAGCTCAGATTTTTTAATTTCAATTTCATTTTCGGGCAATTTCGAATAAAATGTAAAATAAAGTGTAAAATTCAGTTATTTACAATTCATTCAGCGTCTTCATATTTTGAAATATTTATTTGTAATTTTCATAAACTCGTAGCAATAATCCAGACGAAGAGAATGTATGCGCAAATTAGTTTGTATTATGAGCAGTTGCCGAGAAATATGCAATTTTGCATGCATCACTTTTCACGTTATTTTGCCTATAAAAGAGTGAATTATTATTCGATTTGCAATATTTTTTTTCCAATTGATGCTTAATGCCAATTTGGACTAGGTCAAGCCAATTTTACATTTACACTGTGACCGGAAATGACGTCATTTGGGCAAAAACTGTATTTTTAACTTAAAAAAAAATATTTTATTCAAATGAGTCTGCCTTATAATATTTTTAAAATTATGATATTTGATTCCCATCAACGAATAGAATTAAGCCATACGACCATACGGATACCACAAAATGGTTTCTAACTTGTACGGTTACAGAGAAATAGGCGATCTTTTATAAGTCACTTTTCAAGGTTTTTGGTCTATAAAAGTGTAAATTATTATTCGATTTTTATCATTTTTTTACCATTTGATGCCTTATGCCATTTATAACTTCTATGAACTAAATTAACATTTTCAATATCTCCGAAAGTAATGTAATTTTTGCAAAAAACGTATTTTTAGCCTTCAAAACAAACATTTTTTTGAAGGGATTTATATTTATTATTCGTTTAACTTTATAACGTCTGACTCTAATGGGCAGTAAGATTGAATCAATACCATCATATTGATATCAAGATAAGGCTTCTAGCATGTTCCCTTGTCGAATAATAGCCAATTTTCCCAGGGTCACTTTTAAGTTTTATACCTTCTTAATTTCAGTTTATGGGTTATAGGTTGATTATTTATTGCCCGATATGTATAAAACAAAGTTTGTATTTTGTATGTTGCGAATTTTCGACTTATTTTTCACCTATAAAAATTTCTTTCGGCACCGGAAGTGACGTAATTTTGCCATAATTTACAATTTTGACCGGTCTTTTCACCAGCAAATATTACTTTTACATATGATAGAAGGTGTCACTGAAGCAAAACAATTAAAGTATAGTTTGGTAGCTCAATGGATCGGCTATGGTATGATGAACTTCCTGTATGATTTCTGAAAGCCGGTTCAGTGCTGCTTGCAGGTCTAGTTATTATTATTATTATTATTCAGATTCCAATTTGAATAGATCTCAGCAACTACGTGTCGCATCGTTACGATTTCTTCGGTTTTACTGGGAAAGTGGGTGTGACTTAGAGGATAAAGCTATTTTGAACATTCTGCGACAATGCGAAATGTCCGAAATCACCAAATTATCGTTTTTGAAAATATTGCAGTAATTTTAACAATAATCATTGGATTTTAACTTTCGATACATTTTGGCATAGCCTGAGACAGGGCACATAGCTACGCTACTTTCGATTTTTGATTTTCGGCAAATCTTCGAAGATATTAGGCGCCAAATTTCGAAAATTTAAAATTTTACTAAAAATTTTTTTATTTATGAATATTTTTTAGTCGTATTGTGCACAGAATTAAAGAGTCATCTGACTAGTGCAAAAATGTTAAAATTTTTTGTCTCAGTAATTTTCCTTGGCCGCCATTGGCTAATTCAGTTTTTCAGTCCTAGATTAATTTTTTATTGTTCGATTTGTATAAAACAAAGTTCATATGCTTCGTTGTCTCAATTGTCATTTTTTTTGTTACCAATAATGTTATCTGTCGGCACCGGAAGTGGCATAATTTTACCAAAAACTACAATTTTGACAGTTATTTTCTTATTTCGAAAACAAATATTATTTTTTTGAAAAATTATATGACTCAAAGAGTGTGTCCTTTCAAGGCGCAAAAAATGTAGGAAGCCGTTTTTTTAATTTCGATTTCATTTTCGAGCAAATTCGATTAAGAGGCTAAAAATGGTGTAAAATTGGCCTATTTACAACCTATTCAGGCTTTTCAGATTTTAAAATATTTCTTCGTAACTTTTATAAACTTGTAGCTATAATCCATACGAAGAAAATGTATGTTAAAATTCGTTTGTAATATAAGCAGTTGCCAAGAAATGGGCAGTTCTGTACAAGTCACTGTTTTCGTTATTTTGCCTGTAAAATAGTCAATTATGATTGGATTTTTATAAAAGTGACATCATTTGATTCAAAAAGCATGTAGCGTCATATCAAGTTGATTACAATTTAAAATTGACACCGGAAGTGACATCATTTGGTCAAAAAATGCATTTTAAACTTTTTAAATCGATGTTTTATTCAACCAAGAATAACTTAATATGTATTAATAATTTTAACTTTTGGTCTAAATTCACATATAAACAAAACTCATATGGTCATATAGATATCATAAAATGGTTTCTAACTTATTCGGTTGCCGAGAAATAGACGGTTTTCTACAGGTCACTTTTGAAGGTTTCGGGGCCATAAAAGGGTCAATTATTATTCGATTTTCATAAACGTCACACCATGTTATACCTAATGCCATTTGGGATTTCATACAAGTAATTTAAGATTTTCATTATCACCGGAAGTAACGCCATTTTGGCAAAAACTGTATTTTTAGCCTTCAAAACAGATATTTTATTCAAATGGGTCTGTTTTGAAATCTTTTTCAAATTATGGTATTTGATGCTAATCAACAAATAGAATGAACCCATACGATCATACAGATACCACAAAATGGTTTCTAACTTGTACGGTTGCAGAGAAATAGCCGATTTTCTACAAGTCACTTTTCAAGTTTTTTGGTCTTTAAAAGTGGCAATTATTGTTCGATTTACATAAAATTTTCGCTATATGATATCGTATGCCATTTCTGATTTCATAAGACTAATTGAACATTTGCATTAACACCGGGAGTAATTTAATTTTGTCAAGATCATTTACAAGTAACAAATGTATAAAATGAATTGATATTGCTGGATTTTGTTGATTCTGCGTCCATTTTATTTGTGTGCAATGTTAATTTGGAAACCTGTTTAGTGGTTTCGCTGGTACCGGAAGTGACATATGTTCAAGGGTAACTTGACACCGGAAGTGACATGTTTAAGGGTAACATGGCACCAGTGAAACCCATCATTCCTGCATGCAGGTCTAGTTAGGCTTTCAGACTTTCGTCTGAAAGCCTATTGTGATTACTAAAATTATTAAGCTTTCATATTACATATGAAAGCTTATTGTTTCTGTTAAGATTATTATTATTTTTTTTTTGTGTATTTTCTGCAAATCGGATTTCTCAGAATCTAACCATGGGATCTTTCTAAAACCTTGACCTACCCCCCCAAAAATGGGGTGCGAACGTTGTTTAAATATATTTTCAAAACGTTTTACGAATCCGAAATCACCGAATTTTACGAACGAAAAAACTGACAATGCATAGTCGTAACTTTGTTATTTTTTGACCGATTTTACTTATTCTTTTTTCTTTGAATACCTTGAAAAAAATCATTTTCATCTGCAGTTTCACATTTTCGAATTTCGAAAATTCGTCGCTGTGATTTCGAACCGGAAGTTTAGACCAATTTGACAACTTCTTTAATAGTTGTACGATTTTCATGAAATTTAGTATACAAGTAGATCTTACCGATGTGACTTCAAAAATATAATTAGAAATTTTCTAAATTATCTCCCCTTGGTGAAATTAAGGATCAAAGTTTTCAAAAAAATCGTCGAAATATAGGTCAGAATGACCTAAATTTTTTTTTCGATACTAGACAAGGAATTAATGATTCGTACACAAAATATGGAGTTTGTCGATCGAACCGGAAGTGCCACCATCTTTAAACGTGAAAAATCAAAAAGGCTTTTTTGCTATTTTACTTACAGACTCGGGAGTTATATTTTCGGAATCCTTGAAGGAATGCCTAAAAATCTATCGGATCAGAATTTTGATTTCGGTCATGTGATGGTCACAATTTTGAATTGAAAATGAAAAATAGAAGCAATTTGAAAGGCCCGGACTTCGGAACACAATAACTCTCCTTCTAATTGAGCTAGAATGTTCAAACTTGGTGTAGACGTTCACTAGGTGACTATCTTGATTGAGTTCAAAGATGAGCATTTTCTGCTTAGGGTAAGCAGAGATAAGCATGCTGATTTGTTGATTCTTTAGGGCACGATAACTTCGGTTATAATGAAGGGAGGGCGGTGAAACTTTTGTCAATAGAGAGTCTAATAGGTAGCCTGTTGTGTGAAATGATTGTATCATTTTTTTTAAATATCAGGGATAGCCGAAAAAAAGAGATTGAAAATCCAAAAAGTCGTATTTTTACAATTTGGAGCATGTTTAGAGGTTTTTCTCGTTAAGTCAACATACTATTTTTTTGGAACTTCTTCTACAAAGAGTCTTATTGGAAGTCTTTTATATGAATCCATCGATCAACAGTCCAACATATCAGGAGTAGAAGAACAAAAGGATCGAACATTGAAAACGGCACCCTTTCATTGTTGAGCGAAACATGAAGTGTGGGTGACTACAATCTACGCATTTAGTCATCGTATAGAGCTTATTCAACAGTATCGAATTCCAACTGCTTAGGGATATTTTACGTGCACTCCAATGTGTACACGGGACCTTGGTTTTTCGTACCATCCGAAGGACTAGCTAGACAGCTGTGCTTGTCTGGCCCTCCGTTCTGCCTTACTGACAAGGGAACCACTCCGGGAAATCGAGATGAACTTTCTCTGTGCAGAACTTTCAATTCAGGCAAAACATTTATTGCATACGATTAAGCTGGTCAGTTGGAGCTTATTTTCAAAAGTTTTGTAATAATCGGTTGGTAATTAAAGTACCGTGCACATTAAACTGTTAAAACAGAAAATTTCGCCCGGTTGAAATGTTTCTTGCTATAAGTCAGCAATTTTCCGAATTCAGGGAGGCTGGATGGCTGAATGGTTAGCATGTGCTCGCTGTATTGTCATTGAGTCAACGGGCGTCGTTTCGATCTCCAGGTTGCACGTGACATGGTGTATGATGTCCAACCTCGTGGGTTTTCTCCGTGTTCTTCGGTTTCCTCCCAACGGCTAAAGACCAGTACGTGCAAGGGGAGTTTTTAAATAAAATTAAAAAACATGTTAGTCCCGAAATGACCTAGTTTGTGTCGAATGGACGTTAGGCCGCATTTCTCTCTTTCTCTTTTTAAAGTTTTGTAATAATCGGTTGGTAATCAAAGGTACTGTAAAAGTGATAAAACAGAAAATTTGGCCCGGTTGTAATGTTTCTCACTTTAAATTCAGCAATTTGTCGATTTTAAGGGGCAAACGTTTATTGCGAACGATTAAGCTGGTCAGGGGGAGCTTATTTTTAAAAGTTTCGTAATATTCGGTTGATAACTAAAGGTACCGTGCAAATTAAACTGTTAAAATAGAAAATTTGGCCCGGTTGAAATGTTTCTCGCTGTAGGTCAGCAATTTGCCGATTTTAGGGAGGTTGCGTGGCTGAATGGTTAGCACGTGCGCTCTGTATCATAACGTCTGTCATTGAGTCAACTGTCCTTGTTTCGATTTCTTGGTTGTACGTGATAAGGAGTATGGTCGCCTTACCAACCTCGTAGGCCGTAACGGCGCTGCCCGGGTAAAATTTCCCTCATTGCACACTTTATGGCGTATGCCCGTCTTTATTAGCCCATTGTAGGAGCAGAACAGTAGGACGTTAAACCCCATTCAATTTCATTTCATTTTCTCTATGTTGCTTATTTATTATAGTGGATAAATATTTTTCTGGTTCTAGCAATTATTTAATTTCTGCATAGAAATCTCTGGCCATTTTTTTTTATTGCAGAGTGCCATTCTTGTATATTGCAGTCTATGACCCTTTGTTTGAAACATGCTTAAGAAGTTGTCACGATTTCCTACTTATAACCAAACATATTGGAAACCATAATTATATAACATATCTCTAATTTTGGAAGCCCGATTACAGCTATACAAGTTTAGGTTATTTCCCTTTAGTTTAAAGATTATTTTTTTGCCCGGGTGCAATGTTTCTCACTACATTTAAATTTGTAACTTTGTGAGTTTTTGAACGATTTTGATATTATGTCTTTATAATTTTCCAAATCTACATATTTAACGTACATATTCAAACAGTTGAGTTCAACCTGATTCAAAAAGTTTTAGTTTTGTTCAAAGTTATCTCATTCATCCCGATTACAGCAACACACGTATCAGTTATTTCCCTTTAGTTTTCAGATTACTCAATGTTTCATACTATATTTAGACTTGTAACTTCGCGAGTTTTTGACCAATTTTGATAGTTTGTTATTCTTATCCTTTTATTTGAGATACTTGATATAATCGATGACACGTGACGATGAATATGAAAGCTTTCATATCTGCATGGGACAGTAGAAGATCTAGTTATTTATTATTATTATTTTATTTTTCGGGGGAGCCTATTTCTCAGTGTCTGTAACAGATACAGATCTGGGACATAATTTTCTATCAGGAAACCATGTGGTGGCTATCCCTTCCACTGTATTTGAAACTTCTGCGCAGACCGGAAGTGGCCGAATTTCGTGCGGTGCCAAATATTTAAAAAACGACCGTAGATTCGTCAATTCTGTATCTATTTTCATACAAATTACATTTTTGGAAACCCTGAGTCTTTTCTCGGACGATAGCAGTTGAAAATTTTGCAATTTCGAAACTTCGCAGTTGACTTCTAGCGTTCGAAAAATGAAAATATGTTGTTTAAGACACATTTTTTGTTATTTTTCAAAATTTTCAAATTTGACCTACATTTTTGGATACCTGAAGGCAATCCGGTTCCAGTAATATAAGTTTCATTCAGAGTTATCGACCTTTATTTTTCGATTTTTTTCGAATTTTCTTCACATTTTGTGAGCTTAAGTTTCGTTTTACGGCCAGATCGACGCTTCTGAAATTCCTGGAACATGAAGTAATATGGTCAAACCACCGTTTAAAGCAATTTCAACAACAATCCGTAAACCGGAAGTAGTCGAAATAATATGCGATATTTTGAAAAAAAAGTGAAAAATGTGTGTTTTGGGTAAAAACACGATTTCTCCGTCCGATATCAACGGATTAAACGAATTAAGGTATCATTTGGTCGGGCGCTGATTGGACCACTGAATGATGCCCAATTCGTAAGGATACGATTAGCAGGAAGCAAAATATGGCACGCTGAAAATCAAGTATTTTCTGATTTTTAGCATTTTTGGACGCCTGTATCTCGAAAACTTAACCGCAACTTTTTTTTTAATTTTTTCTATCGAGAGTCCTTTCGGAGGTTTTTTGCATGAAGCCATCCAATAAGACTTTGAAATATCTGGAATAGGTGAAATAACGGACTGAAAATCGAAAAAAGTCGAAAAATCGTGAAATTTTGGAAAATGCTCTACTTTTTTTTTATTTTAAGAGATTTTCAGAAAAAGATTGTATATTCAGATAGCTGACCTAATTACGATTCTAACGATGTATAATATGTATGTAGTTTTTGAAATTTAATTTTCGATATTTTAATTTTTTAGCATTTTTGGCACTTTTGAACATAGGATTTCTCAGGGGCATTTTATCTGATCAGATAATGTAATATGTCATTACAGAGCCCTGTGGCTATTTTAGTGCCCAAACCGCCTATTAAAACTATTCCGACAATAATAGCCATACCGGAAGTATTCAAAAAATGAATAAATAATGTTAAAAACATTGTCGCACTTGCGAAAAACTTGATTTCTCTCTTAGGTAATAGCGGACCAAAAGAACTAAAGTGTCGTTGGATAGCCCTATTGATGGACCATCATATGGTATCTAAATAATACGATTTCAATGGTAAGGAAATAAATTATTGTATGCCAAAAATCTAGTATTTTCCGATTTTGTAACATTCTGAGACGCCCTTTTCTCGAAAATAACGCCGCAGATTTTTCTTAAACTTTTCTTACTCAAAGTCCTATCGGTTGTCTATATAGTGAATCCAAAATGAAAAGCATTGAAATAATATAAGAGGTCCAAAAATGGACTCAAACTTTGAAAAAAATTGAAAAATCGTTAAATTTTTGGAAACGCTCTTTAATTTATCTTTTTTTCCAAAACTACTCAATGGATGTTTCTGACACTTCTGGTACAGAAAGTTAAGTATCCAAAGAACTTCGTAAAGCTGTCACGACAATGATCGTAAAACCGGAAGTAGTCGAAAAAATGTCCGATATTTTGAAAATTGTTTTTTTTTGTTGCGAAAACCTTTTTTATTTATGAATATTTTTTGATGGTATTTTACACAGGGTTAAAATATCATCCTACTTGAGCAGAAATGATAAAAAAAATGTCTCGGTAATTTGCGTTAGCCGCCATCGGCTCATTTAGTTTTTCGTAACCAGAAAAACTATTTATTGTTCGATTTGTATAAAACAAAGTTCATATGCTGCGTGGTCCCAATTGCAATTTTTTTTGTTACGGTGAAATTTTTCTGTCGGCAACGGAAGTGACGTAATATTAACAAAAACTACAATTTTGACAGTTCGGTACCACTTTTTGAAAGCAAATATTTTTTTTTTAAAAATGATATAACTAAAAGGATACACCCTGCAAAGGTGTATCAAATTTTTAGCTCAGATTTTTTAAATTTCAATTTCATTTTCGGGCAATTTCGAATAAAATGTAAAATAAAGTGTAAAATTCAATTATTTACAATTCATTCAGCGTCTTCATATTTTGAAATATTTATTTGTGATTTTCATAAACTCGTAGCAATAATCTAGACGAAGAGAATGTATGCGAAAATTAGTTTGAAATATGAGCAGTTGCCGAGAAATATGCAATTTTGCATGCATCACTATTCACGTTATTTTGCCTATAAAAGAGTGAATTATTATTCGATTTGCAATATTTTTTTTCCATTTGATTCCTAATGTCAATGTGGACTAGTTCAAGCCAATTTTACATTTTCACTGTGACCGGAAATGACGTCATTTCTGCAAAAACTGTATTTTTAACCTAAAAAAACAAATATTTTATTCAAATGAGTCTGCCTTATAATATTTTTAAAATTATGATATTTGATTACCATCAACGAATAGAATGAAACCATACGACCACCACAAAATGGTTTCTAACTTGTACGGTTACAGAGAAATAGGCGATCTTCTATAAGTCACATTTCAAGGTTTTTGGTCTATAAAAGTGTCGGGGGGTTGGGATGGCCTAGTGGTCTAGAGTGCCGCGCTTCGCCCTCTAGCTGGCCGGTCACCTCTGGCTTGCGGCTGTGGTTTCGAGCCCTGGTGCGAGCGTATGTGGCATGGAGATGGGGGCGCCTTCTCAACCTCGTGGGTTTCCTCCGGGCACTCCGGTTTCCTCCCACTGCTAAAGACCCATACGCGCAAGCGAATTATTGAAATAAAACTGAAACCATATGTTAGTCCCAAAATGACCTAGTTTGTGTCGAGTGGACGTTAAACCCCATTTCTCTCTCTCTCTCTCTCTATAAAAGTGTCAATATTATTATTCGATTTTTATCATTTTTTTACCATTTGATACCTATCAACTAAGTTAACATTTTCAATATCATCGGAAGTAATGTAATTTTTGCAAAAAACGTATTTTTAGCCTTCAAAACAAACATTTTTTTTGAAGGGATTTATATTTATTATTTGTTTAACTTCATAACGTCTGACTCTAATGGGCAGTAAGATTGAATCAATACCATCATATTGATATCAAGAAAAGGCTTCTAAAAGGGTCACTTTTAATTATTTTACCTTCTTAATTTCAGTTTATGGGTTATAGGTTAATTTTCCATTGCCCGATATGTATTAAACAAATTTTGTATGTTGCAAATTTTCGACTTATTTTTCACCTATAAAAATTTCTTTCGGCACCGGAAGTGACGTAATTTTGCCATAATTTACAATTTTGACCGCTCTTTTCGCCAGCAAATATTACTTTTACATATGGTAGAGGGTGTCACTGAAGCAAAACAACTAAAGTTTAGTTCGGTAGCTCAATGGGTTGGCTATGGTATAATAAACTTCCTGTATGATTCCTGAAAGCCGGTTCAGTGCTGCCTGCAGGTCTAGTTCTTATTAAGCTTTCATATTACATATGAAAGCTTATTGTTTCTGTTAAGATTATTATTATTTTTTTTTTTTGTGTATTTTCTGCAAATCGGATTTCTCAGAATCTAACCATGGGATCTTTCTGAAACTTTGACCTACCCCTCCAAAAATGGGGTGCGAACGTTGTTTAAATATATTTTCAAAACGTTTTACGAATCCGAAATCACCGAATTTTACGAACGAAAAAACTGACAATGCATAGTCGTAACTTTGTTATTTTTTGACCGATTTTACTAATTCTTTTTTCTTCGAATACCTTGAAAAAAATCGTTTTCATCTGCAGTTTCACATTTTCGAATTTCGAAAATTCGTCGCTGTGATTTCGAACCGGAAGTTTAGACCAATTTGACAACTTCTTTAATAGTAGTACGATATTCATGAAATTTAGTATACAAGTAGATCTTACCGATGTGACTTCAAAAATATAATTAGAAATTTTCTAAATTATCTCCCCTTGGTGAAATTAAGGATCAAAATTTTCAAAAAAATCGTCGAAATATAGGTCAGAATGACCTAAAAAAAATTTTCGATACTCGACAAGTAATTACTGATTCCTACACAAAATATGGAGTTTGTCGATCGAACCGGAAGTGCCACCATCTTGAAACGTGAAAAAACAAATGAACTTTTGCGATATTGCACTTACAAACACGGGAGTTATATTTTCTGAATCCTTGAAGGATGGCCCAAAAATCGTAGGGAGCAGAATTTTGATTTCGGTCACGTGATGGTCACCATTTTGAATTGAAAATGAAAAGTAGTAGCAATTTGAAGGGCCGAGACTTTGAAACACAATAACTCTCCTTCTAATTGAGCTATAATGTTCAAACTTGGTGTAGACGTTCACTAGGTCAATGTCATGATTGAGTTCAAAGATGAGCATTTTCTGACTAGGGTAAGCAGAGATAGGCATGCTGATTTGTTGATTCTTTAGGGCACGATAACTTCTGTTATAATGAAGGGAGGGCTGTGAAACTTTTGTCAATAGAGAGTCCAATAGCTAGCCTGTTGTGTGAAATCATTGTATCATTTATTTTAAATATCAGGGATAGGCGAAAAAAAGAGATTGAAAATCCAAAAAGTCGCATTTTTACAATTTGGAGCATGTTTAGAGGTCTTTCTCGTAAAGTCAACTTAATATTTTTTGGGAACTTCTTCTACAAAGAGTCTTATTGGTAGTCTTTTATATAAAACCATCGATCAACAATCCAACATATCAGGAGTAGAAGAACAAAAGGATCGAACATTGAAAACGGCACCCTTTCATTGTAAAGCAAAACATGCAGTGTGGGTGGCTACAATCTGCACATTTAGTCATCGTATAGAGCTTATTCAACAGTATCGAATTCCAACTGCTAAGGGATCTTTTACGTGCACTCCAATGTGTACACGGCGGGTGGGGGGACACGCCAGAAAATCGAGATGAACTTTCTCGGACAATGCAGGGATCGAACACCCGACCTCCTGGCTAGCAGGCCAACGCCTTAGCCACATAGTGTGGACACCCATCGTACATTTCATCCGTCAAATCAAAGCATTTCATTGCATTAGACCAATAATTAATTATTCTTAATTGAAAACTTTATTTTAATATTAGTCTGGCATTATTAAATCCTAATTTTATTGGTCTTATTTAAAATTAAACTTTCATTTAAGTATGAACAACCCTTAACGTGTCTCTTTAAAACATAAAAAAATACTCTAAAACAGTAGCTCAACCTTTTGACCTAAACTCATTAATTTACCATTTTTTGTGAGCCACTTGTTATTTTTCCTATGACATATTACACGTGTCTGATTTTAAAGGGGGGTTGGGTGGCTGAATGGTTAGCACGCGCGCCTGTCATTGAGTTAACTAGCGTGTTTTCGAATGCCCGGTTGTACGTGACAAGGAGTAAGGTCGCCTGTCCAACTGGTCATTTTTAATTTTTTTTCCCGCCATTTTCATTTCATTTTCTCATCCGTCTCATTACAGTAATACAAGTTTGAGGTATTTCCCTTTAGTTTTCAGATTATTGTTATGCCTGGGTGCAATGTTTCATACTATATTTAGACTTGTAACTTCGCGAGTTTTTGACCAATTTTGATAATTTTTTCTTCTTATCCTTTTATTTAGGATACTTGATACAATCAATGACACATGACGATGAATATGAAAGCTTTCATATCTGCATGGGACAGTAGCAGATCTAGTTAGGGTTTCACACTGCGTAGCTTGTGTGAAACACTATTGTTTTTGTTAAAATTATTATTCTTATTATTATTATTATTATTCAGATTCCAATTTGAATAGATCTCAGCAACTACGTGTCGCATCGTTACGATTTCTTCGGTTTTACTGGGAAAGTGGGTGTGACTTAGAGGATAAAGCTATTCTGAACGTTCTGCGACAATGCGAAATGTCCGAAATCACCGAAGTTATCGTTTTTGAAAATATTGCAGTAATTTTAACAATAATCATTGGATTTTAACTTTCGATATATTTTGGTATAGCCTGAGACAGGGCACATAGCTACGCTACTTTCGATTTTTGATTTTCGGCAAATCTTCGAAGATATTAGGCGCCAAATTTCGAAAATTTAAAATTTTACAAAAAACTTTTTTATTTATGAATATTTTTTAGTCGTATTGTGCACAGAATTAAAGAGTCATCTGACTAGTGCAAAAATGTTAAAAAAATTTGTCTCAGTAATTTTCCTTGGCCGCCATTGGCTAATTCAGTTTTTCAGTCCTAGATTAATTTTTTATTGTTCGATTTGTATAAAACAAAGTTCATATGCTTCGTTGTCTCAATTGTCATTTTTTTGTTACCAATAATGTTATCTGTCGGCACCGGAAGTGGCATAATTTTACCAAAAACTACAATTTTGACAGTTATTTTCTTATTTCGAAAACAAATATTATTTTTTTGAAAAATTATATGACTCAAAGAGTGTGTCTTTTCATGGCGCAAAAAATGTAGGAAGCAGTTTTTTTAATTTCGATTTCATTTTCGAGCAAATTCGATTAAGAGGCTAAAAATGGTGTAAAATTGGCCTATTTACAACCTATTCAGGCTTTTCAGATTTTAAGATATTTCTTCGTAACTTTTATAAACTTGTAGCTATAATCCATACGAAGAAAATGTATGTTAAAATTCGTTTGTAATATAAGCAGTTACCAAGAAATGGGCAGTTCTGTACAAGGCACTGTTTTCGTTATTTTGCCTGTAAAATAGTCAATTATGATTGGATTTTTATAAAAGTGACATCATTTGATTCAAAAAGCACGTAGCGTCATATCAAGTTGATTACAATTTAAAATTGACACCGGAAGTGACATCATTTGGTCAAAAAATGCATTTTAAACTTTTTAAATTAATGTTTTATTCAACCAAGAATAACTTAATATGTATTAATAATTTTAACTTTTGGTTTAAATTCACATATAAACAAAACTCATATGGTCATCTAGATATCATAAAATGGTTTCTAACTTATTCGGTTGCCGAGAAATAGACGGTTTTCTACAGGTCACTTTTGAAGGTTTCGGGGCCATAAAAGGGTCAATTATTATTCGATTTTCATAAACGTCACACCATGTTATACCTAATGCCATTTGGGATTTCATACAAGTAATTTAAGATTTTCATTATCACCGGAAGTAACGTCATTTTGGCAAAAACTGTATTTTTAGCCTCCAAAACAGATATTTTATTCAAATGAGTGTTTTGAAATCTTTTTCAAATTATGGTATTTGATGCCAATCAACAAATAGAATGAACCCATACGATCATACAGATACCACAAAATGGTTTCTAACTTGTACGGTTGCAGAGAAATAGCCGATTTTCTACAAGTCACTTTTCAAGTTTTTTGGTCTTTAAAAGTGGCAATTATTATTCGATTTACATAAAATTTTCACTATATGATATCGTATGCCATTTCTGATTTCATAAGACTAATTGAACATTTGCATTAACACCGGGAGTAATTTAATTTTGTCAAGATCATTTACAAGTAACAAATGTATAAAATGAATTGATATTGCTGGATTTTGTTGATTCTGCGTCCATTTTATTTGTGTGCAATGTTAATTTGGAAACCTGTTTAGTGGTTTCGCTGATACCGGAAGTGACATATGTTCAAGGGTAACTTGGCACCGGAAGTGACATGTTTAAGGGTAACATGGCACCAGTGAAACCCGTCATTCCTGCATGCAGGTCTAGTTATTATTATTCTTCTTTTGTTTTGAGTAGATCTCAGCAACTGCTTGTCGCATCGTTACGATTTCTTCGGTTTTACTGGGAAAGTGGGTGTGACTTAGAGGATAAAGCTATTTTGAACGTTCTGCGACAATGCGAAATGTCCGAAATCACCAAATTATCGTTTTTTAAAATACTGCAGTAATTTTAACAATAATCATTGAATTTTAACTTTCGATACATTTTGGCATAGCCGGAGACAGGGCACATAGCTACACTACTTTCGATTTTTCATTTTCGGTAAATCTTCAAAGATATTAGGCGCCAAATTTTGAAAATTTAAAATTTTACAAAAAACTTTTTTATTTATGAATATTTTTTAGTCGTATTATGCACAGAATTAAAGGGTCATCTGACTAGTGCAAAAATGATAAAACATTTTGTCTCAGTAATTTACCTTGGCCGCCATAAGCTAATTCAGTTTTTCAGTCCTAGATTAATTTTTTATTGTTCGATTTGTATAAAACAAAGTTCATATGCTTCGTTGTATCAATTGTCATTTTTTTTATTACCAAAAGTTTTATCTGTCGGCACCGGAAGTGGCATAATTTTACCAAAAACTACAATTTTGACAGTTATTTTCCTTCTTCGAAAACAAATATTATTTTTTGGAAAAATTATTTGACTCAAAGAGTGTGCCCTTTCAAGGCGCAAAAAATGTAGGAAGCAGTTTTTTTAATTTCGATTTCATTTTCGAGCAAATTCGATTAAGAGGCTAAAAATGGTGTAAAATTGGCCTATTTACAAAATATTCAGGCTTTTCAGATTTTAAAATATTTCTTCGTAACTTTTATAAACTTGTAGCTATAATCCATACAAAGAAAATGTATGTTAAAATTCGTTTGTACTATAAGCAGTTACCAAGAAATGGGCAGTTCTGTACAAGTCACTGTTTTCGTTATTTTGCCTGTAAAATAGTCAATTATGATTGGATTTTTATAAAAGTGACATCATTTGATTCAAAAAGCACGTAGCGTCATATCAAGTTGATTACAATTTAAAATTGGCACCGGAAGTGACATCATTTGGTCAAAAACTGCATTTTAAACTTTTTAAATCAATGTTTTATTCAACCAAGAATAACTTAATATGTATTAATAATTTTAACTTTTGGTTTAAATTCACATATAAACAAAACTCATATGGTCATATAGATATCATAAAATGGTTTCTAACTTGTTCGGTTGCCGAGAAATAGACGGTTTTCTACAGGTCACTTTTGAAGGTTTCGGGGCGATAAAAGGGTCAATTATTATTCGATTTTCATAAACGTCACACCATGTTATACCTAATGCCATTTGGGATTTCATACAAGTAATTTAAGATTTTCATTATCACCTGAAGTAACTTCATTTTTGCAAAAACTGTATTTTTAGCCTCCAAAACAGATATTTTATTCAAATGAGTCTGTTTTGAAATCTTTTTCAAAATATGGTATTTGATGCCAATCAACAAATAGAATGAACCCATACGATCATACAGATACCACAAAATGGTTTCTAACTTGTACGGTTGCAGAGAAATAGCCGATTTTCTACAAGTCACTTTTCAAGTTTTTTGGTCTTTAAAAGTGGCAATTATTATTCGATTTACATAAAATTTCCACTATATGATATCGTATGCCATTTCTGATTTCATAAGACTAATTGAACATTTGCATTAACACCGGGAGTAATTTAATTTTGTCAAGATCATTTACAAGTAACAAATGTATAAAATGAATTGATATTGCTGGATTTTGTTGATTCTGCGTCCATTTTATTTGTGTGCAATGTTAATTTGGAAACCTGTTTAGTGGTTTCGCTGGTACCGGAAGTGACATATGTTCAAGGGTAACTTGGCACCGGAAGTGACATGTTTAAGAGTAACGTGGCACCAGTGAAACCCGTCATTCCTGCATGCAGGTCTAGTTATTATTTGTACTTGATAACGATGAGAGAATACTTGTCGAAATGTTGTGCTATATGTGTATAAAACCAGTGATTGTTTTCCATATAAATTGTGTTGAGTTTTTTAATGTTCTCAATCACTAAATGCCACTCAAGGATGATACAATATTGTTATTTAGTTATTATTTATAATTTGATAGATACCAGGAAAACAAGATTCGACTTCAACGAAACATGTCTATTCTCTTTCAATCTAATAAGGGAAATGTTGAGAAAGAATGTGGTGCTATTAAAATAAATGCAGAACCTCTGAAAAAAAGGAAACTGTGGTGAGATGTTTGAATTTTATGCAAATAAATTATAGATTGATTATCTACAGATGATAAAATTACACTTCTATATATATATATGAAATATGTAAATGATATAATCAGTGTATACTGGCATTTTATTCAATTGAAATACTAAACATTTTGGATATACCTGTTTTTTGTTTTTTTCAGATATTTGGACCGAGGGGATTTAAATGTCAACAATTACTCAAATTTATGAATCAAATATTACATGAAATACACACCGCAAGCACTATATTGAAATGCTTGGTTATATAATAATGTTCAGACAATATCATAACGAATAAAAAAAGATTGGTGGTAAAAATATGTCATGTCATAAATATATAAAGAATTTAAAGAATTAAATAAATACGGTAGTTCCATAGATGTATAAATATGCTACCGGGACATTGTTGGATGATGACATGAGTAAAATTTATAGTTTTTTCAACGTTTTTCTAAGACCTTTAGACTTTTTCAGTTGCAATTTTTCAATAATAATTTTACATCTATGATGTATTCTTATATTAAAAAATAATTTTACTATATCTGTTAAAATTACATGTTGGATTTTATCATCAATAATTGCTACATCAAAACAGTTTAAAAAATCTTGTTTACATTCAAATGTGCATTTTTTAATGAATTCATCTTTACAAACTTTGGTCGAGAAAGGTGTAAATATCCCTACAAAATTCTTTTCTAGTCTAATTAATAACTTAAGAAAATGGCCATTTATATATTTTAACCCCCCTCTGTCCTTTAATTTAGTTAATTTGATAAATGCAGCTTTCCCCCCATCAACATTGCATGCAAGCATATGAACACATTCTTTTTTCTCAGCTTCCACATATCTGGAAACAAGTTTATTTATAATCCACCCCCCAATATAGGCAATTATTTCATAGTCTTTTTGATCAAGGTTTGATTGGGAAATCAAATTAGTCTCAGTGGAAATAATAATTCTATTTAAGAAAAGAGAAAAAACTTTTAAAGTAAAAAAAGGAAGTATTAGTTTAGGTATGAATGAAATAGTTTTATGTTCTAAAATAGATAGGCCTAAATGGTATTTCCTCCAGGAATCCTGTTTAGTAACTGATTTGTAGGAGTTCAAAAACGCAACTTCATCCTTGATATCTGAAACTGAAAAATACAAACATAATATTATAACAATTTAGGCCACGCCAATTTAATCTCCTGTTTATCAGTGTCTCAATAACAAAGATAGCCAATTAAATCACATGCAAAATGTTTTCTTTAAAAATTTAAAAACTGAAGAATTTGGAACTAAGAGCTTTTGAACAGTAGGGCCAAGTACTTTTGGTTTTCAAATATATGTAAGTATTTTTATAGCCCACAGTTTCATGTGGATTGTGGACATATATTGTGTTCTCGGCCCTGTCTGTCCAAACGTCTTTCCACAATTTGTTTGCGGACCCTCTACAATCTCCATATCTTGCAAAATGTTAGCTTATCTGGCATGGAACAACTGATTTATCCTTGAACATAAAATGTTTAATTTGTTACCTATAGATTTCAGATGTAATATTCTTTTCTCATCCATCATATTAAATTTTGAAATTTCATTCAAGGCATGAATAATGTCAGTATTGTTGATTGCTTGTGTATCCTGTAATATAATTGGGCAATACAAAAAAATATATCCTGTGCCAATAATCTTGGATTTTATTTGTGTGTGGGTGGGGGTGGGGTGGGGGCAATACATTTATCTCCTCCTATTGTTTATTAAAAATAGGACTATTTGATTATCCAGTATCACCAATGGCATTACATTTAAAAATTGATAATGTTAACATGGGTAGAAATGACAATCGAAACCACATTGTTCTTCAAACAGTAACAGCCAAACATAATGTAGTACTTTGATTGAAAACTTTAACATACCGGTATTCCCTTTTCATTACCTATTTTGTGTTAGGTAATGAAAAGGGAATACTGGTATGTTAAAGTTTTCAATCAAGTTACTACATTATGTTTGGCTGTTACTGTTTGAAGAACAATGTGGTTTTAAAAATATTATTATACCGAAAACAGTCATCTATTTATCTAAAATTGATATCTTGCCCATATATTTGTTTTTGTGTAAATTATGTTCCCCCCCCCCCCTTCTTACTATTAGATGATGCATCTTTTAATTAACAACAATTTTACCAAAATTTTAAATAAAGAGATCAATGTTAATGTTACTTAGTTAAATGAATATTTTTTTTTAAAAAGGCACCTTATTTTCAATATCAGCTTCCACCAACGATGACTCTTCCTCAAATTCTTCCTACAATTCATAAAAAATTTTTAATAGCCTTATTGTTGAGATTAAATTATTATTTAATTGAAACAAAAATTATGTAGTTTATATTTCTAATGATTATAAAGGCTAATTTACCTACATTGAACAGAAACTCCATATCTTTAAATACAAGGTCAATATTATCAGTATCATCATCATTGATTTCACTTATATCCCTATTACAACCACCAGTAATAGTACCGGTATCTTCTTCTTTCCAGGGTGAAGAATTCTGCAAGTTGGACATACAATTGATAAAGATAGAAAAAAAAATATCATTTCAAAAATTAATGAATTGAAAACTCTGTGTTGACCGTTTTGACGGTTTTTAAGAAGTACTAAGTAGGCTATTAAAAGTAGGTCATGGCTGTCAAAATTTATCTATACATCTACGTACTTGCGTTGCACTACTTCAACTACTGTACGACGAGTACTTGAACAAGAGCAAATACAAAAAAAAAAAGATATTTTATTCTTACCTCGAACATCGCTTCTATTTCTTGGTTCCATAAACCAGATGATGCCATGCCGTAAGAATTAGAAGAAAGCGCTAAATAAAAATATGTAAACGTGGGCCTATAGTAAACAAACAGCGTGAGCAGACGACCGGAAGTAATCAACCCCCTTTCTCGGCGTTTCACGGAGAACGCTAGATCGGAGACGGTCCTACGCAAATTGTGACGTCATATGTGAATTGTGGGTTAGGGTAAGGGTTAGGCTGGATCCTGGGTTAGGGTTAGGGCTAGCGCTGTTTATATCTCGGGACTTGGACGAAATCTACATGTCCTAGCCCTTACCCTAACCCTAACCCATCATCTATATATGACGTCATATGTGCTAAAATGCGTAGGACCGTCGCCGATCTAGCGTTCTCCGCGTTTCACGCGTTTCGTAACATAACGTCGAGAATTCGCGAGTTGGCAATCATACGGTATTATCTATGATGCTACACACTTAAACCTATTCAATGCATTTCCACAAAATGAACGTCTTCTTCCTTGATTCCGTCACAACCGTAGTGGTACTTGAAATCACACCTTAATCAAGAACAGACACAGAGATGTTCATGTATATTGCACATTTATCTGTGTATATGGCTAGGCCTAATTGACACTTGAAAATAACACCACCCAAAGAATAATTGATATGATTAATAATATCATTATTACAAGAATAATTGATATGATTTATAATATTCTTTGTAAAATTCTATATTTAATATATCAAAGCATTTGATCCTCGGTAAATAAACACGATGGTCGGTGGTTGTTATACGTAGAAATATTTGGGTGGCGGTAATTACTCGAAGGTATTTGGTCGGCGGTAATGACGGAAAAAAAATATTTGGGCCGCGGCATATAATATTTGGTCGGCGGTAAATAATATTTGGTCGGCGGTAAATAATATTTGGTCGGCGGTAAAAAGTACTGGTCGGCGGTGGTCGGCGGTAAAAAGTATGGCGGGGGAAAGCGGCAAAAACCTAATGCTATGTAGAAATGTCTAATTCAAAACACACATGTAACATAATGCCATACCAAATACCTAAAACGTCTAATGCAAAAAACAAAATACAAGAAACCTCTAATACAAAATACCTCATACGTCTATTGCAAAAGTCAAAATACAAGAAACCTCTAATACAAAATACATATAAACTCTTATGCACAATTGATTTTACAATCTGAAACATCTACCATAATCATTAGATGACATATCTCGTTGTCATTACTTACGTTTCTCCACTGAATTATCTTTATTTAGGTCAATGTCAAGGTCACCGAACACAACTTGGCGACCCATTCGGCTAGCGAGCTATTCGACCGATCCAGCTGGCAACCTGTACGTTGGCAACCTATTCAGAATTAAGACAACAGTCGCCCAAACTCATCTATTTTTAACAACCAATAAAATTCAACGTTACGTCTATCAAATGAAAGTAGAATAATATATTATTTTTATCAATTCCTTTAGCTCAGAATAGAGATGTAATTTCGCATTATCGTACAAAATTCTAGACATCCAACTAAATATATTCCGAAAGATAATTAAATGGGCTTCCTAAGTATTATCAGTAAAAATTGGCACATTCGTATTAAAGGGGTGCACTCTCTTCCTAAATTTTAAAGGGAAAAACTGTTAATATCCCGTGTCAAAATTCGGACCATCGTACAAAATTCTGATGATCCGACTAAATATATTCAAAAAGGTAATTGAATAAGCTTTCCAAACATTATTAGTAAAAGTTGGCACAATCATATTAAAGGGGTGCGCTCTCAACCTGAACATAGCCAATTTTTCAATATTTTAAAGTGAAAGAACGGTAATATTTCGAGTCGAAATTCGGACCATCGTACAAAATTCTTAGCAACCAGCTATATATATTCTGAAAGGTAATTGAATAAGCTTTCTAAATATTATTAGTAAAAGTTGGCACAATCATATTAAAGGGGCGCGCTCTCAACCTGAACATATCAAATATTTCAATATTCAAATTGGCTATGTTCAGGTTGAGAGCGCACCCCTTTAATATGATTGTGCCAACTTTTACTAATAATATTTGGAAAGCTTATTCAATTACCTTTTAGAATATATTTGGTTGGATCATCAGAATTTTGTACGATGGTCCGAATTTTGACACGGGATATTAACAGTTTTTCCCTTTAAAATTTTTAAAAAATTGGTCATGTTTAGGAAGAGAGTGCACCCCTTTAATATGAATGTGCTAATTTTTACTGATAATACTTAGAAAGCCTATTTAATTATCTTTCGGAATATATTTAGTTGGATATCTAGAATTTTGTACGATAATGCGAAATTACATCTCTATTCTGAGCTAAAGGAATTGATAAAAATAACATATTATTCTACTTTCATTTGATAGACGTAACGTTGGATTTTATTGGTTGTTAAACATAGATGAGTTTGGGCGACTGTTGTCTTAATTCTGAATAGGTTGCCAACGAACAGGTTGCCAGCTGGATCGGTCGAATAGCTCGCTAGCCGTATAGGTCGCCAAGTTGTGTTCGGTGACCTTGACATTGACCTAAATAAAGATAATTCAGTGGAGAAACGTAAGTAGTAATGACAACGAGATATGTCATCTAATGCTTATGGTAGATGTTTCAGATTGTAAAATCAATTGTGCATAAGAGGTAATATGTATTTTGTATTAGAGGTTTCTTGTATTTTGTCTTTTGCAATAGACGTATGAGGTATTTTGTATTAGAGGTTTCTTGTATTTTGTTTTTTGCATTAGAGGTTTTAGGTATTTGGTATGGCATTATGTTACATGTGTGTTTTGAATAAGACATTTCTACATAGCATTAGGTTTTTGCCGCTTTCCCCCGCCATAAAAAAGTACCACCGATCCCTCTATATAACTGACTGAAATAAAATAAAACCAAGTACGAAGTGACGAGTGATAACAGATACATGGGCGAATTTATGCTCACTAATAATTCCTTCGTAGACCAGAGTTGTTGTGTGAGATTTTGAGAGGATATCTGATTCTCGAACCCTTTAATCACGCATGTATCGTAGTAATGATCTCCGTGTTAAAGTCATATTTGGAACGTGTTTAACTAGTTCTATCACATAATATGTGACAATGATTGATACCAATATTGTCCTTTAATACGCATGGATATCAGCGTTCGACACACCAAACACCCGAATTTGACCATAGCTGTCAACCGGCCTCGATTTCGCAGGCGCACGTGTGTGTATAGAACTAAAAGTAAGACTAGAGAAGCTTGTCTTGAATTTTCGAAAGAAAACTGGTTATATTTAAACTCCTAATAGTAATTTGTCGCTGTTATGGCCGTAACAGCAATAGACCCACCTTCAATTCTTCCTGTTGCAAATGAAGGAGAAACAACAATGGTTGTTAAAAAATTATCAGGTATGAATGAATTCCCCCCAAAAAAGAAAGTAGTAGTAGGCCCTCTTCTACTTCTAACCTAGTTCCTTTTGGAACACTGTCCTAACGTAAAGGGACTACAAATGGTTCTACACTAAATAATAAGTCCATTTATATCGCGCTAATTCCACATATAGTCGTGCTCCCGTCTTAATCCAGACATAGTAGTGGACCGTTGTAAGTAGTTCCTTTGAGCAAGGTTTTTAGGCTAGTCAAATGACTACAAAGTTAAACAAAAACGTTACTGGCCCATAGTGGGGTTGGGTAAATCTGAACTTTTCCCCATGTCTCATTTAGACTTTTGTAATATTGTTTGGGGTAATGCTTTCCAGAATAAAATTGACTTCCTATCTAACTTCTAAGCTTCAAAAACGTGCAGCGCAGAGTATCCTTGACACGAAATATGATGCAAGATCGGCAGAGTTGTTCTCTCAATTAAATTGGCTAACTCTTGAACAACAAATTAAATACTGGGATACTGACTTATTAAATTATGAATGGAAAATGTCCACATTACTTTCAAAATTATTTTTGTTTACAATCTTCTATGTCCACTACAATTCTCTGTCTACGTTCGGAAACAAAAAACTCATTACATCTTCCAAAATGTCGTATCGAGGCCATGAAAAGAACTTTTAAATACAAGGCTAGCTTACTCTGGAATTTATTACCTCAGGTACTCAAACAATCTAACGATATATTGAGTTTTAAGACAGGACTAAAAAGGGAACTAAAGTCTTAATATGCAATTATTTCCCTTTAGTTTTATACTCCCTTTTCATCTTTAATATACATATGTAAATATTAGCTTTAGTTCATTTTATTTTAATGTGTCAGTCATATTATTCTATAGCCATGTTACCTTTTCATATATTGATTTACATCATAATATTCTTATTTTCATTTTCTCACATTATCATTTTTATACGCCCACATTTTTATGTGGACGTAGATTGTCGTCGCCCCTGTCCGTCCGTTCGTCCGTCCACAATTTGTTTGTGGACTCTCTACAGGTCACAATTCTTATCCGATTTTGACGAAACTTGAAATATAGGTTTATCCCCAAAAGATCTCGGCTGCTTTCGATCTTGGCATGTATCGGATGAAAACTTCATGGATTATGGCCCCTGATTGTACGAAAAATCACGTTTTTAGCTTGTGGACCCTATAGAGGTCACAATTTTGAACCGATTTTGATGAAACTTGACATGCATGTTTATAACCCAAAGATCTTGGTTTCTTTCGATATTTGCGCCTATCGGAATGTAATTTCCTGAATTATGGCCCCTGGTTGTCCGAAAAATCACCCTTTTTAGCTTGTGGTCCCTCTGGAAGTCACAATTATTATCCGATTTAAAAAACCGTTTGATTATATCACCGTTACACCCTAAGGAAGGTTGAGTTCAAATTTCGGGAAAATCGGACGAAAATTGTCATACAAAATGGCCGCCGTTAATACTGTTAAAAAATGGTATATCAAGGTTGTGGACCCTGTAGAAGTCACATTTTTTATTCGATTTTGATGAAACTTGAAATTCATGGTTATAACCCAAAGATCTTGGTTCATTTCGATATTTGCGCATATCGGAACGTAACTTCCTGAATTATGGCCCCTGATTATACGCAAAATCGCCTTATTTTAGCTTGTGGTCTCTCTGGTGGTCACAATTATTATCCGATTTAATATAACGGTTGATTATATTACCGTTACACCGTAAGGAAGGTTGAGTTCGAATTTCGGGACAATCGGAATAAAATTGCCATACAAAATGGCCGCCGTTTGTACGCGAATACTGTTAAAAAATTGTATATCATGGTTGTGGACCCTGTAGAGGTGACAATTTTAATTCGATTTTGATGAAACTTGAAATGCATGGTTATAACCCAAAGATCTTGGTTCCTTTCGTTATTTGCGCATATCGGATCGTAACTTCCTGAATTATGGCCCCTGATTGTCCGAAAAATCGCCTGTGGTCCCTCTGGAGGTCACAATTATTATCCGATTTGAAAAAACGTTTGACTCTATCACCGTTACACTCTACGGAAGGTTGAGTTCTAATTTCGAGAAAATTGGACCATAATTGCCAGAAAAAATGGCCGCTGTTTGTACGCGAACAGTGTAAAAATATGGTATGTCAAAGTTGTGGACCCTGTAGAGGTGACAATTTTAATTCGATTTTGATGAAACCTGAAATGCTTGTTTATAACCTAAAGATCTTTATTCTTTTTGATATTTGCGCATATCAAATTGTAACTTAATGAATTATGGCCTTTGATTGCAGGAAAAATCACTTTCGGTATTGCTTGTTCTCTGTCTATCTCTCGAACAATTATTATCGGATTTAAAAAAAAACTCTGATTATATTACTGTTGCTCCGTAAGGAAGGTTGAGTTCGAATTTCGTGAAAATCGTACCAAAATTGCCGGACGAAATGGTCACCGTTTGTACGCGAATAGTGTAAAAATATGGTATATCATGGTTGTGGATTCTCTACAGGTCACAATTCTTATCCGATTTTGACGAAAAGTCACATTTCTAGGTTGTGTACCGTCGCACCATAATCATTGTCATAATCATTGTCGGCTTCGAATTTCATGAATATCAGACTGGAACTGACCAACAAAATGGCTGCTCCCAATACAGTATGAAATACAGGACTAAATGATGTAGGAAAAATCACTTTCAAAATTGCTTGTTCTCTATCCATCTCTCAAAAATGTGGGCGTATCCTGCCTGGCAGTGCCAGCCTATCTTATAAATATGTTATTGTATTTTTATGTAGACAGATCCCAGGGAAGATTGCCTTGTGCAACTGGGTCTCTAATAAAGTTATTATTATTATTATTATAGAAGTCACAATTTTATTCCGAATTAAAGAAACGTTTGACTCTATCCCCATTACACATTAATGTTGGTTGAGTTTGAATTTCTTGAAAATCGATAATTGAACAGCTAAATCCATAATATTAAATGTTTCGTATACTAAATGTTAGCATGGGTCAGAACTTTGTAAAAACCAAACAAATTCTAATGATTTTCTGATAATGACTTAATATACGACAACTCTTGTTGACTGGAAGTATGTTTCGTTGCCTGGCAACCTATTTTTATACGCCCACATTTTCATGTGGACGTATATTGTCGTCGCCCCTGTTCGTCCGGACGTCCGTCCGTTCACAATTGTTTGTGAACAGTCTACAGGTCACAATTTTTATCCGATTTCAATGAAACTTAAAACATAGGTTTATCACCCTAAGATCTCGGTTCCTTTCGATATTGGCATGTATCGGACTGTAACTTCATGGGTTATGGCCCCTGATTGTACGAAAAATCACGTTTTTTAGCTTGTGAACAGTTTAGAGGTCACAATTTTGAACCGATTTGGACGAAACTTGAAATGCATGTTTATAACCCAAAGACCTTGGTTCCTTTCGATATTTGCGCCAATCGGATCGTAACTTCCTGAATTATGGCCCCTGATTGTCCGAAAAATCGCCCTTTTTAGCTTGTGGTCCCTCTGGAGGTCAAAATTGTTATTCGATTTAAAAAACCGTTTGATTATATCACCGTTCCATGGTTATGAAGGTTGAGTTCGAATTTCGTGAAAATCGGACCAAAATTGACAGACAAAATGGCCGCCATTTGTACGCGAATAGTGTGAAAATATGTTAAATCAAGGTTGTGAACAGTGTAGAGGACACAATTTTGAACTGATTTGGATGAAACTTGAAATGCATGTTTATAACCCAAAGATCTTGGTTCCTTTCGATATTTGCGCCAATCGGATCGTAACTTCCTGAATTATGGCCCCTGATTGTCCGAAAAATTGCCCTTTTTAGCTTGTGGTCCCTCTGGAGGTCAAAATTGTTATCCGATTTAAAAAAACGTTTGATTATATCATTGTTCCATGGTTATGAAGGTCGAATTCGAATTTCGTGAAAATCGGACCAAAATTGACGGACAAAATGGCCGCCATTTGTACGCGAATAGTGTGCAAATATGTTATATCAAGGTTGTGAACAGTGTAGAGGATACAATTTTGAACCGATTTGGATGAAACTTGAAATGCATGTTTATAACCCAAAGATCTTGATTCCTTTCGATATATGCGCCAATTGGATCGTAACTTCCTGAATTATATGGCCCCTGATTGTCTGAAAAAATGCCCTTTTTAGCTTGTGGTCCCTCTGGAGGTCAAAATTGTTATCCGATTTAAAAAAACGTTTGATTATATCACCGTTTCATGGTTATGAAGGTTGAGTACGAATTGTGTGAAAATCGGACCAAAATTGACGGACAAAATGGCCGCCGTTTGTACGCGAATATTGTGAAAATATGTTATATAAAGGTTGTGGACCTTATAGAGGTCACAATTTTGAACCGATTTTGATGAAACTTGACATGTATGTTTATAACCCAAAGATCGTGGTTCCTTTAGATATTTGCGCCCATTGGATCATAACTTCCTGAATTATGTCCCCGGATTGTCAGAAAAATCGCTTTTGTTCGCTTTTGGTCCCTCTGGAGGTCAAAATTATTATCCGATTTAAAAAAACGTTTGACTATATCACCGTTACATGGTAATGAAGAGAGAGTTTGAATTACGTGAAAACCGGACTAGAATTGACGGACAAAATGGCCGCCGTTTGTACACGAATAGTGTGAAAATATGTTATATCAAGGTTGTGGACCCTATAGAGGTCACAATTTTGAATCGATTTTGATGAAACTTGACAGGTATGTTTTAAACCCAAAGATCTTGGTTCCTTTCGATATTTGCGCCCATCGGGTCATTACTTCCTGAATTATGTCCCCTGATTGTACGAAAAATCACCCTTTTTAGCTTGTGGTGCCTCTGGAGGTCACAATTATTATATGATTTAAAAAAAAAAAAACGTTTGATTATAAAAACCAAACAAATTCTAATGATTTTCTGATAATTCCTTAATATGCGACAATTCTTGTTGACTGCCCGGACGATTTGGCTGCTGTGTGGGCGTATGTTTCGTTGCCTGGCAACCTATTTTTAATGTTTTTGCTTGCTAGTTACCAGATGTGTCTGTAAGTTAAGGTTTAACTGTCTAGGGGAAATTGTTGGACAGATTCTGAAAAACTGCTCCCTTAAAAACTACTTGTTTTAATGTCATGATGTCTTGTTTTCTTTTCCTAGAACCTCAAACTCAAAAGGTTGAACCTGTTGGTAGATGGTATGAAGCTTACCTGAACAGACTTTATAATAAACATTCTGTTTCACATCATTCTGTAGAGAGTTCTAGCTCAGATGAAAGTGAAGATGATACCGAAATAGAAGACAACACACAATTTCTTATGTCCCTTGATCCTAAGGATTGGAAGGTATGTAGATTGTCATTGAATGATTTATTCAATGTGACAGTAAATAAAATTGCATTCTACTTCAAAGTAAAATATTTGCAAGCAAATTCAACCAACACGATTATTCAAATCCTCTATGATCCAAGATTTTGTAGACTGCACTAGGGGTTAATGATACATCGAACAATGGATGCATCGCGATGGACCGACTGTTGATAGTATGTATCGGTAGTAGAAAGAAACTATCGATAAAAATTGCGATAGTCAAGCAAACTATCAATAGTTTGTAATAGCGAAAGTTAAATCGCTCAAATTCACTTGTAATTGTGAAATAATTACTCTGGATTTTTAACAAAGAGCTTTTATTTTGGGCGCGAAAAAATTGAAAATGGTCACATACGCCAATAACACACATGCAGAAACCATGCCGCATGTGACAGGAAAGTTGGCAGCGCTTTTTATACGCCCACATTGAAATGTGGGCGTATATTGTCGTCACCCCCGTCCACAATTGCTTCTGGACGCTCTACAGGCTAAAGTTAATATCCCATTGAGTTTAAATTTATACACAGTGTTTAAGGTCATGAGACGAAGAAGCCTATTGTTTTGCAGCAATTTCCGATAATAACTACCAGAGTTATGGCCCTTGATCACTTCAAAAAATCTTGTGGACGCTCTAGAGGCCAAAGTTTATATCCGATTGACTTTAAATTTATACACAGTGTTTAAGGTCATGACACGAATTAAGCCTATTGATTTTCAGCGATTTCTGATAATTAGTGCCAGAGTTGTGGCCCTTGATTGCTTCAAAAATTCTTTTGGACACTCTAGAGACCAAAGTTAATATCTGATTGACTTTAAATTCATACACAGTGCTTAAGGTCATAAGATGAAGAAGCCTTTTGATTTTCAGCGATTTCCGATAATTAGTGCCAGAGTTATGGCCCTTGATCACGTCAAAAAATCTTGTGGATGCTATAGAGGCAAAGTTAATATCTGATTGACTTCAAATTTATACACTATGTTTAAGGTCATGAGACGAAGAGGCCTATTGATTTTCAGCGATTTCTGTTAATTAGTGCCAGAGTTGTGGCCCTTGATTACTTCAAAAAATCTTGTGGATGCTATAGAGGCCAAAGTTAATATCCGATTGACTTTAAATTTATACACATTGTTTAAGGTCATGAGACGAAGATGCCTATTGATTTTCAGCGATTTCTGTTAATTAGTGCCAGAGTTGTTGCCCTTGATTACTTCAAAAAATCTTGTTGATGCTCTAGATGCCAAAATTAATATCCGATTGACTTTAAATTTACACACACTGTTTAAGGTCATGAGACGAAGAAGCCTATTGATTTTCAGCGATTTCAAATAATTACTTCCAGAGTTATCTCCCTTGATCACTTCAAAAAACCTTGTGACGCTATAGAGGCTAAACTTACCATTCGATTGACTTAAGATTGATACACAGAGTTTTGTTTTTCAATAAATTTTGATAACTGAACAGCTAAATCCACGATATTAAATGTTTCCTCTAATTGTTAGTGTGGGGCAAAACTTTTATAAAAAGCAAACAAACTCTAATGATTTTCTGATAATTACATAATGAGTTGTTACTCTTTATCAGATTTTAGTGTATTACAAATGTTTCATTACTAATAAAAGTAAAAATATGCGACAACCCTTGTTGAGTGCCCGGACGGTTTAGCTGCTGTGGGCGTATGTTTCGTTGCCTGGCAACCTATCTTTTTACAAGTTACTAAACTACCAATGTAATATTAATAATATACCATTTTATTTAATATAAAATATAATGTACTTTATTATTTAATTCACAATCAGAATGCGACGTTACTGTATACCAGAGATACCAGACTAGGAGGCTCCTCTATTCGCCCCCCCACCCTTTTGCCACACCTTTAGAAAACACGTTTTGTTTTTATCTGTACCGTCTTGTGTCACTTTTGTCCGGGGTTTTTTGTTGATATGATTACCAATATCCGTGTTAAAATATTACGTACTGATTTACGGACAATATGTTTTTTGGCCAGACGATTAACCGATTCAAGAATTTTGTAATTGTGACAACACTAAAAATCAGTATGGTTATTGTCTTGGAAAAGTTTTCCGGTCACCGATAATATAATCAGCAATATCATCATTTTGTTGTCCCCCGCCTTTCGAAGAAAGTTGGGGGACTATTAAAATGGGTTCGTCTGTCTGTCCGTCACACTTTTTGGGACACAATAACTCTCTTCCTAATTGAGCAAGAATGTTCAAACTTGGTGTATGTGTTTATTAGGTCAATGCCTTGATGGAGTTCCAAGATGAGCATTTTCCGCTTAGGGTAAGCAGAGATAAGCAATTTGATTGGTTGATGCTTTGGGACACGATAACTTTAGTTCTAATTAAGTGAGAGTGATGAAACTTAGTGTATAGTTTCATTACAGTAATACCTTGACTAAGTTTGATAATGAGCATTTTCCGCTCAGGGTAAGCAGAGCAATTTGATTGGTTGAGACTTTGGAACACAATAACACTTCTAATTGAGTTAAAATGTTCAAACTTGGTGTAATAATAATAATAATAATAAGTCTCAATTTGTATAGCGCAAAAATACTTTATGGCAGTTTCTATTGCGCTTTTGTCAAGTTTGAACAAAGTCATTCACTACTGAGAAGAATAAGCTTGGTTGAAAAGATGCGTTTTAAGCTGAGATTTAAAGCTTTCTACAGATTTGGCCAGCCTAATTGACAAGGGTAATGAATTCCATAGAAATGGGGCAGAGTATGCGAATGAACGGCGGCCTATCTCAAGATTGACAGCAGGGACCGTCAATAGATTTTTATTCGTTGATCGTAAGTTTCTAGTAGGACCATGCGTAATGAGAAGTTCTTTTATGTATTCAGGAGCTTTGTCATGTAACGCTTTGTAGGTTATGAGAAGGATTTTGAATTTTATTCGTTCACTAACTGGTAGCCAATGAAGACGCTTTAATATCGGAGATATGTGCTGGTGTTTTCTGGTGTTTGTTAAGAGGCGAGCAGCAGAATTCTGGACGTGTTGAAGGTTTTGAATCAGATACTTTGGTAGCCCAAACAGTATTGCGTTATGATAATCTATCTTAGAAGATATAAATGAATGAACAAGAACTTCGGCACTTTCTGGGGTCAGGTATTTTTTAATTTTACTTATTCTATGTAGATGAAAAAAAGATGTGGAACAGACGGATTTAATGTGGGCAGAGAAAGACATATTTGAATCTAAGATGGCGCCAATGTTTTTTGCTGTAGGAGTAGATGTGACATTTTCTTGTTGAAAAGTTAGGGTTGTTGAATCAATCTTCTTTAGTTGCTGTTTTGTGCCTATAATCAAAAATTCTGTTTTTTCAGGATTTAATTTTAAAAAGTGGGTCGACATCCATCTATGAATTTCATCTAAACAGGCTTCTATTGAATGTTTTGAACTGAGCTGATTTTTAGTTTCAAAACTTATATAGATCTGGGTATCGTCGGCATACAAATGGATTTTTAGTCCAAAGCGCATAGCAATATCTTTCAGCGGTTTCGTGAAGATTATAAATAGCACAGGTCCTAACACTGAACCCTGTGGTACGCCACAGAGCATAGGACGGGGTTCTGATTTGGAACCGTGGATGTTAACAGTTTGCTTTCGATTGGACAGATATGATCGAAACCATTCAAGAGCCACTCCGCGTACACCTATTTCTTCTTCAAGAGTTACGAGTAGGTCGTTCGTATCGAGAGTGTCAAAGGCGGCTGATAAGTCGAGAAGGATTAGAAAAACGCATTGTTGTCGGTCTATAGCACGGATCTTAATCGGCTGTTTTTTGTCGGCTTTAGCCGATTGATCTTTAATCTAGCCGGTTTGTAAAACAATGAACCGGCCACTATAGTATCATTAATCAATCAACTTTCGGCCGATAACAAAGAGTTAATTATTACTCGTCAATTAAGAAACCCATCAAAGAATCAGTCAATACAATATGAATACCTTCAGCTTCAATCCGTATCGGCTCATTTCCTAAATAAACAACTTAATTAGTTGAGTCAATCAAGTAAAAGAATGTATATAATCCAATGTCGGTTCACTCATTTCTATCTAATACAATGTTGAAGTAGGCTACTTGAACACCTCACAGAATGACAATAGAAAACGTAAGCGAGTTTTAGCCGACGATAGTGATGGCTGCATTGACCTTGAATTTCAAGCATGCACGTCGTCATTGGAAGTTCCAAAAGTCGGACAAACTCCCACGTCCAATATAGGTCAACCAAAATCGAAGACTGGGAGATTATTTAATACCGAATGGTTAACTACTTTCAAATGGCTTTCGTTTGGCAAAATTTCACAGAAAATGTTTTGTCTCGTAGTCGTAAGTTCTTAATTTAGTCTCCTTTTTTAAGTCACGTAATAACCTACTGATCCTATAGTAATTATTGTCCCCCGCCTTTCGAAGAAAGTTGGGGGACTATTAAAATGGGTTCGTCCGTCCGTCTGTCTGTCTGTCTGTCTTTCTGTCTGTCTGTCTGTCTGTCTGTCCGTCACACTTTTTGGGACACAATAACTCTCTTCCTAATTGAGCTAGAATGTTCAAACTTGGTGTATGTGTTTATTAGGTCAATGCCTTGATGGAGTTCAAAGATGAGCATTTTCCGCTTAGGGTAAGCAGAGATAAGCAATTTGATTGGTTGATGCTTTGGGACACGATAACTTTAGTTCTAATTAAGTGAGAGTGATGAAACTTAGTGTATAGTTTCATTACAGTAATACCTTGACTAAGTTCGATAATGAGCATTTTCCGCTCAGGGTAAGCAGAGCAATTTGATTGGTCGAGACTTTGGAACACAATAACTCTCCTTCTAATTGAGTTAAAATGTTCAAACTTGGTGTATATGCTTATTAGGTCAATGCCTTGATGGAGTTCGGAGATGAGCATTTTCCGCTTAGGGTAAGCAGAGCGATACGCAATTTGATTGGTCGAGACTTTGGAACACAATAACTCTTCTTCTAATGGAGTAAAAATGTTCAAACTTGATGTATATGCTTATAAGGTCAATGCCTTGATGGAGTTCGAAGATGATCATTTTCCACATAGGGTAAGCAGAGATAAGCAATTTGATTGGTTGATGATTTGGGACCCGATAACTTTAGTTCTTATTAAGTGAGAGTGATGAAACTTGGTGTATAGTTTCATTACAGTAATACCTTGACTAAGTTCGATAATGAGCATTTTCTGCTCAAGGTAAGCAGAGCGATACGCAATTTGATTGGTCGAGAGTAGTCGAGACTTTGGAACACAATAACTCTCCTTCTAATTGAGTTAAAATGTTCAAACTTGGTGTATATGCTTATTAGGTCAATGCCTTGATGGAGTTCGAAGATGAGCATTTTCCGCTTAGGGTAAGCAGAGATAAGCAATTTGATTGGTTGATACTTTGGGACAAGATAACTTAGGTTCATCTTGATTGATGATTTTTATGCCAATACAATGACTGCATTCTCATTTAGTAATCGATTCGACAGTAACAGTGTATAGAAACGATTGACTTGGACACGAGGGTCCCTTTCCCTTGGCCAAAGGGGCCCTTTTGTCTGCCTTTAGGGTCCCCCTAACTAGGGTACATTTTCATTTTTCTCGTCTGTTTTAGCATTTTTCTTTATAAAACACTTTAGGATGACACTTCGTGTACAGTTTGATTGCTCGATACATTGAAAAAAATAAATGTGCGATTAATTAATATGTGTCTTCTATTTATTTTGGGATTTCGGCGGGGGACATCAGCCTCACTGTTGGCTTGTTATTATTATGTTAGCGTTGAGTAAATCTGGTAATAACCTACTGACCCGTATATAATTATTATGTCAAGTAATAGCCTATCATGGTAATAGGCCACGTGACTTTTCGCACGTCGGCATATTTCCGAGTTCCGACTATACAGAGAAACTAATTTGTGCTAATTTATTATTATTGATATGTGCTTACATTCTTTTTATTTTTATATATTGACAAGTGATCACAATAATACAATTGTAAAAAAAACGTATTTATATTTACTGGTAGTTTTTCTTTTTACTAAATTATAACTTCCGTTTGGTTGGATGAAAGCGAAAGTAGGATTATGCAAGTTGCTGAAATTTGACTATAAATTTCGATATTATTATCGATGTATGAATACAAATATGCAATTACAACAAAGGTGTTGTTTATTCGAAGTTTAAGCTATTATTATTCGGAATACGTTATGCAATTATTAACGTGAATAAAGTATGCATAAACCAACATGTCTGTTGTTGAAAATACGACTATCCGTTAGGCTAGACCGTTATTCTTACCCTTGGCCGGTTCATTTCAAAATGGATTAAGAACCCTGGTCTATAGATTGGAAAATATCACTTGTTATTTTAATCATTGCTGTTTCTGTGCTGTGGTAAGGTTTATATGCAGATTGAAATACATTGTTGAGAGAATTACTCTCAATGTGGTTGAGTAGCTGGATTAGTACACATTTTTCAATCAGTTTGAAGATATAGCTCAGATTGCTAACTGGTCTGTAGTTTTTCAGGAGATCTGGATCAAGACCGGGTTTCTTTAGTAGTGGTTTTAATAGAGCCTCGCCTAGTTCCTCTGGGAAAATACCACTTTTCAAAGAGCTGTTTACAATCAAACAGATGATAGGTAAAAATGAATCAATGTGAGTTTTTAACAGCCATGTCGGGAGGGGGTATATGCTAATTAGGTCAATGCCTTGATGGAGTTCAAAGATGAGCATTTTCCGCTTAGGGTAAGCAGAGATAAGCAATTTGATTGCTTGATGCTTTGGGACACAATAACTTTAGTTCTAATTAAGTGAGATTGATGAAACTTGGTGTATAGTTTCATTACAGTAATACCTTGACTAAGTTCGATAATGAGCATTTTCTGCTCAGGGTAAGCAGAGCGATACGCAATTTGATTGGTCGAGACTTTGGAACACAATAACTCTCCTTCTAATTGCAGAGCTATACGCAATTAGATTGGCAGAGAATTTGGAACACAATAACTCTTCTAATTGAGTTAAAATGTTCAAACTTGGTGTATATGTTTATTAGGTCAATGTCTTGATGGAGTTCGAAGATGAGCATTTTCCGCTTAGGGTAAGCAGAGATAAGCAATTTGATTGGTTGATGCTTTGGGACACGATAACTTTAGTTTTAATTTAATTAAGTGAGAGTAATGAAACTTGGTGTATAGTTTCATTATAGTAATACCTGGACTAAGTTCGATAATGAGCATTTTCTGCTCAGGGTAAGCAGAGCAATTTGATTGGTCGAGACGTTGGAACACAATAACTCTCCTTCTAATTGAGTTAAAATGTTCAAACTTGGTGTATATGTTTATTAGGTCAATGTCTTGATGGAGTTCGAAGATGAGCATTTTCCGCTTAGGGTAAGCAGAGATAAGCAATTTGATTGGTTGATGCTTTGGGACACGATAACTTTAGTTCTAATTAAGTGAGAGTGATGAAACTTGGTGTATAGTTTCATTACAGTAATACCTTGACTAAGTTCGATAATGAGCATTTTCTGCTCAGGGTAAGCAGAGCAATTTGATTGGTCGAGACTTTGGAACACAATAACTCTCCTTCTAATTGAGTTAAAATGTTCAAACTTGGTGTATATGTTTATTAGGTCAATGTCTTGATGGAGTTCGAAGATGAGCATTTTCCGCTTAGGGTAAGCAGAGATAAGCAATTTGATTGGTTGATGCTTTGGGACACGATAACTTTAGTTCTAATTAAGTGAGAGTGATGAAACTTGGTGTATAGTTTCATTACAGTAATACCTTGACTAAGTTCGATAATGAGCATTTTCTGCTCAGGGTAAGCAGAGCAATTTGATTGGTCGAGACTTTGGAACACAATAACTCTCCTTCTAATTGAGTTAAAATTTTCAAACTTGGTGCATATGCTTATTAGGTCAATGCCTTGATGGAGTTCGAAGACGAGCATTTTCCGCTTAGGGTAAGCAGAGATGAGCAATTTGATTGGTTGATGCTTTGGGACACGATAACTTTAGTTCTAATTAAGTGAGAGTGATGAAACTTGGTGTATAGTTTCATTACAGTAATACCTTGACTAAGTTCGATAATGGGCATTTTCTGCTCAAGGTAAGCAGAGTGATACGCAATTTGATTGGTCGAGACTTTGGAACACAATAACTCTCCTTTAATTGAGTTAAAATGTTCAAACTTGGTGTATATGCTTATTAGGTCAATGCCTTGATGGAGTTCGAAGATGAGCATTTTCCGCTTAGGGTAAGCAGAGATAAGCAATTTGATTGGTTGATACTTTGGGACAAGGTAACTTAGGTTCATCTTGATTGATGATTTTTATGCCAATACAATGACTGCATTCTCATTTAGTAATGGATTTGACAGTAACAGTGTATAGAAACGATTGACTTGGACACGAGGGCCCTTTCCCTTGGCCAGAGGGGCCCTTTTGTCTGCCTTTAGAGTCCCTCTAACTAGGGTACATTTTCATTTTTCACGTCGGTTTTAGCATTTTTCTTTATAAAACACTTTTGGATGACACTTCGTGTACAGTTTGATTGCTCGATACGTTCGAAAAAAATAAATGTGCGATTAATTAATATGTGTCTTCTATTTATTTTGGGATTTCGGCGGGGGACATCAGCCTCACTGTTGGCTTGTAGAGTTAAAATGTTCAAACTTGGTGTATATGCTTATTAGGTCAATGCCTTGATGGAGTTCGAAGATGAGCATTTTCCGCTTAGGGTAGGCAGAGATAAGCAATTTAATTGGTTGATCTTTTGAGACACGATAACTTTAGTTCTAATTAAGTGAGAGTGATGAAACTTGGTGTATAGTTTCATTACAGTAATACCTTGACTAAGATCGATAATGAGCATTTTCTGCTCAGGGTAAGCAGAGCGATAAGCAATTTGATTTGCCGAGACTTTGGAACACAATAACTCTTCTTCGAATTGAGTTAAAATGTTCAAAATTGGTGTGTATGCTTATTTTAGGTATGTATGCCTTGATGGAGTTCGAAGATAAGCATTTTCTTCTTACGGTAGGCAGAGATAAGCAATTTTTGGATGACACTTCGTGTTCAGTTTGATTGGTCGATACGTTTGACAAAAATAAATGTGCGATTAATTAATATGTGTCATCTATTTATTTTGGGATTGCGGCGGGGGACATCAGCCGCACTGTTGGCTTGTTCTGCTTATTTGAGAGTCCGTTATAAAAATGGACTCTTACATTTAGGCCGCATTCTCGGGTCGAAAAACCTGTCACCTTCGCTCCTGTTAAACGAGTCTAGAAATCGGACTATTAATAATCGTACAATCAACATGTCAACAAAGTTCTCCAATATATTTTGTTAATTTAATAGTTTAAGCTCAAAATTGGCCAGAAATCTATGACCTATTTCTTTATAGTGTGGAGCCATACTTGCGTATATGTGAGTTGGATGCTGCGCTTGAGGGGTTGCGTTCAAAAGTTATGGGGTCAAGTGGCAGGTCATAGCATTTGTAAACAAACCCATGTGCACGGTTTACATTGCAAATTGCTCGCGGTCGGTCCTAACAGAGATCCAGTGAACCAAATAAAAGTCCCATCCGTGTAGGGAAGTGGTGTAAGAGAGCCATGGAAATATATTTTGAATCAACATGGATTAATTCGATTCATCAAAATGATTAATTTGTTTAAACGAATAATTAATTCGTTTAAACGAATAATTAATTTGTTTAAACGAATAATTAATTTGTTTAAAAGAATAATTAATTCGTTTAAACAAAATAATTAATTCGTTTAAAAGAAATAATTTATTCGTTTCAACGAAATAATTGATTCGTTTAAACAAAATATTTATTCGTTTAGACGAAATATTAAAATGTTATAACGAATTAATAATATTTCGTTATAACAAAATATTAAAATGTTATAACAAATTAATAATATTTCGTTATAACGAATTAATAATATATCGTTCTAATATTTCGTTATAACGAATCAATAACATTTCATTATAACGCATTAATGATATTTCGTTATAACGAATAAATATTATTTCATTATAACGAATTAATAATATTTCCTTATAACGAATTAATAATTTTTCGTTATAATATTTCGTTATAACGAATAAATGATATTTCGTTATAACGAATTATTAATATTTCGTTATAACGAATTAATAATATTTCGTTATAACGAATTAATAATATTTCGTTAAAATTAATTATTTTGTTATAACGAATTAATATTTCGTTTAAACGAATAAGTTATTTCATTTAAACGAATAAGTTATTTCGTTATAAAAAGTGGAATCGTGTACGAAATATTATATAAGAATGGATTCGTGAACTTAAGGGGCTCCGTAGGTTACAGAAATTATCAAAGAGCATTTTTAAGGATGATTAGTTGAAACGGTGTTTAATCGTTTATGTTGTTAATGATTAATATACTAATAGTCAGTTGTTATTTTTATCAAAGGTAAATCATGTTTGGTACATTATTATGACTACATCCCAGTAGTACAATGCAGGGGCAGTTGCTGAATTGTAAATTTAGACTGGATGTAGATGTTGCCTTCTCACTCTCTAGTTTGGGTTTCTTTCTCGCATCGTTTAACTGATTTTGAGGGGCTCATTTTGTCCATAAAACATCTATAACACGTTGGGTGAAATCAAACACCACTGTCGACTTTATCTTCAATATAAATAATATAATATCCTTCGTTATCAATCCATTTGTATCGACAAATAGACTGGCCATTTCCAGCCAGTTGAAACCAGTCTATATACCTCACGACACTTGTCCCATTTTGTCTTTGTAAAGTATATTTGGCCTTTGTCGCCATTTCGTGTAGATTCTACAACTGGAATGTGCTCCTCGTTGAGCACGCTATTTTGTGTTTACCAACAACACACAGGAATGTGGGAAAAGCGATCACGTGACGCGGCGAATAACTTTGAATCTTGTCCAGTGACCCAGCGCACATTGAAATTTACTATCAATAAATAATCCGGATTTCAAAGACGAATATCATCAAGAAGTATTAAATATTTTGTGGAACATTTCAGCAAACGCTAATTACTATATTAACTATTCACCGATAAAATTTTTCCCAGACCCAATTTGAAGGAACGAAAATATTTTTCTAGCGAGAATTTGTGTCCATAGAATGCGGCCTAATTGATTTGTCGATTAGGGACCAATGAATATCATCTGTTGGAAACGATTGTCTGTTATAAAAAGACTTTGAATACAAGAAATTTTTATGACAAAAATCGAGTCCATACTGTTGTGTCTGTATAAGCGAATGTCCGTTGCATGAGCATCCGTTATATGCAGAGTCTACTTGTATTATATTATGTAACATTACCTACAACTTTCTAGTGTTAGGGTGCCCTACGTGCCAGCTGAAAAGTTGTTCTTGACACGTTGATCCTGCACGTTTTTGTTGAATGACTTACTACTGATTTCTAACAGTCTCGCACACTCGTTGAGGCTATAAATAGCAACAGCATGCGGAAATGTTCAAAACACCAAAGACTACTACAGCCGTAAAAAATCTATTGTTGACGATTCTGAATAGCAATAATATTTAACTTTTTTGTTATTATGGCATCTTTAGAAATTACGCTCGTTTTATTTTTTAAATTGCCTTATAATTAGCTGTACCATTAGAAGCTGCATATTTTAGTTAAGTACAAATAATATCTCTGACTCAACATCCGTACAGCAAGAATATGATACTAGCAGTAGTTTCATTTTACTTTTACAAGGTTCTTAAAAATATTGTTGAATTGCCTGATGTTTGTGCTTCTAAATTCAATTTCTTGTTCCATGTTTCGTAAAAAAGTAGTCTTGATTATCCCGACCCGTCAATTAGACGTAGAATGATCGGTAGACTAGTTAAGCGAGACTAATTTCAAAACAAGGGCACGTAACCTATCTTTTACTCAAAAGTGTCTGGATGTTATGGACGCCACTCCAAACCATTTTTCAGTATTATTTATGTATGGTTTAATGATCATAGCTTACGAAGTACAGCATGGTCGTTTATTTAGTGACTATAAATGTGTGAAACAGATTTAAGGCTTTCTAAATATATTAGCATTGTGGTGTATTTGTCGAGATATTTGGAGATATTCATTGAGGGTGGGGCACCCTACTAGTTAGTGTTTCAAAACTTTTAGTTTGATTAAATGTTATAATAAATGTATACCTGGCAGTGTGTTTAAAACCTAAACTAATAAACAGATCAAACTATCGAAATAGTCCAATAAAATCACAATATTGAATCCCCAATAGTAATAGTATTTCAATAGCTATGTACCCAATAGCAATACTATCGAAATAGTGAAAATTACCAACAATAGTCACCCCTAGACTGCACGATTGGAATATATATATGAAACCAAACTGGGTAAGGTTGGGGACAGTTATGGCATCCATGTGGCTTTTCAGTCAAAATATAAAAAAATTGTTCACTGGAGTTAGTAAATATGGGAATTACATCATAAAACTCTGGGCTGTTGGACTAAAAATAATATGGTAAATGATTGTTATTTTTTGTTATTATTACAGTAGATTTATATAGTGCCCTTTTCATAAAATGTTCAAGGGTGCTTTACAATAAAATGATTCATAGTATAAATACATAATATGTTGTTTAAAAAGTAACTGTACATCAAACATAAATTAATATCATTCAAATAAAGATAAACATAGGCCTAAAAGAAGTCTAAATAAATATGATATAGATATAAAACAAGATACAAAAACAATTATTTAAAAGCAATTTTAAATAAATACATCTTTAAGCGTTTTTATACGCCCACATAGAAATGTGGACGTATATTGCCGTCGCCCCCGTCCGTCCGTCTGTCGGTCCGTCCGTCCGTCCGTCCGTCCGTCCGTCCATCGTCCACAATTTTTTGTAAACGCACTAGAGGCCAGGGTTAATATCCGATTGACTTTAAATTTATACACAGTGTTTAAGGTCATGAGACGAAGAAGCCTATTGATTTTCAGCAATATCCGAAAATTACTGCCAGAGTTATGACCCTTGATCACTTTGAAAAATCTTGTGAACGCTCTAGAGGCTAAAGTTAATATCCGATTGACCTTAAATTTACACACAGTGTTTAAGGTCATGAGACGAAGAAGCCTATTGATTTTCAGCGATGTCCGATAATTACTGACAGAGTTATGACCCTTGATCACTTTGAAAAATCTTGTGAACGCTCTAGAGGCTAAAGTTAATATCCGATTGACCTTAAATTTACACACAGTGTTTAAGGTCATGAGACGAAGAAGCCTATTGATTTTCAGCGATGTCCGATAATTACTGACAGAGTTATGACCCTTAATCACTTTGAAAAATCTTGTGAACGCTCTAGAGGCTAAAGTTAATATTGGATTGACTTTAAATTTATACACAGTGTTCAAGGTCATGATACGAAGAAGCCTATTGATTTTCAGCAATATCCGATAATTACTGCCAGAGTTATGACCCTTGATCACTTTGAAAAATCTTGTGAATGATCAAGAGGCTAAAGTTAATATCTGATTGACTTTAAATTTATACACAGTGTTTAAGGTCATAAGACGAAGAAGCCTATTGATTTTCACGGATTTCCGATAATTAGTGCCAGAGTTATGGCCCTTGATCACTTCAAAAAATCTTGTGGATGCTCTAGAGGACAAAGATGATGTCCGATTGACTTCAAATTTATACACGGTGTTTAAGGTCATGAGACGAAGAAGCCTATTGATTTTCAGCGATTTCTGATAATTAGTGCCAGAGTTGTGTCCCTTGATCACTTCAAAAAATCTTGTGGATGCTCTAGAGGCCAAAGTTAATATCTGATTGACTTTAAATTTATACACGGTGTTTAAGGTCATGAGACGAAGAAGCCTATTGATTTTCAACGATCTCTGATAATTATTGCCAGAGTTATGGCCCTTGATCATATCAAAAAATCCTCTGGACGCTCTAGAAGCCAAAGTTAATATCCGATTGACTTTAAATTTACACACACTGTTTAAGGTCATGAGACGAAGAAACCTACTGATTTTCAGCGATTTCAAATAATTACTTCCAGAGTTATCTCCCTTGATCACAATCAAAAAGCCTTGTGACACTATAGATGCCAAACTTATCATCCGATTGACTTCAGATTGATACACAGAGTTTAAGGTGTTGAAACGAACAAGTATTTTGATTTTCAATGAATTTTTCTAACTGAACAGCTAAATCCATGATATTAAATATTTCCTATACTAATTGTTAGCGTGGGGCAAAACTTTATAAAAAGCTAACAAATTCTAATGATTTTCAGATAATTACATAATGAGTTGTTACTCTTAATCAGATTTTAGTGTATTACAAATGTTTCATCCCCCCAAAAAGTAAAAATATGCGACAACCCTTGTTGACTGCCCGGACGATTTAGCTGCTGTGGGCGTATGTTTCGTTGCCTGGCAACCTATCTTTTAAAAATAAATGATGAAGTGCTGCTGCTGATAAAATAGGGGATCTTATACCACAACTTAGGAGAAGCCACTGAGAAAGCCTTTTCTCCATATGACACCATATTAGCACTATTTTCCACTGAAAGATATAAATTCGCTGCAGGCCGTAAGATTCTACATGCGGTATAAAAGCGTAAAAGACTAAGATGGCGCTAGATTACGGATACATTTAAAAGTTATTATAGTAAAATCTTATACTGAATTCTGTAATGGACAGGCAACCAGTGCAAACTAAAAAGAATAGGAGTAATTTGATTGCTAAAAGAGGCTCCTGTTAACATCTAGCAGCACAATTCTGAAGTTTTTGAAATTTACTAATGTGTTTTAAAGTCAAACCATATAAAAGCGAATTAAAATTATCAAGACGAGAAATGACAAGGCAACTGATTATTGTTCTAGTAGCATCGGTGGTTATATATTTCTTTATTTTACTAATATTACGAAGATTTATATATAGATTACCTAATTTGCAAATATTATTGACATGAATTTCCAATGACATATTAGAATCAAATATTGCACCTATGTTTCTAACTGTGCACAGATTTATTGAACTGCTATCTACATTGATAGATAGATTATTACAAATAGGTAAAATTCATTTTTGAACCGATAACTATCAATTCAGTATTTTCGTCATTGAGTTTTAAAAAGTTTTGTCATCCAGGATTTAATTTCGTTGTATCAATGTCATTATTTACCGGTTTGAATGAAATATAAAGTTGGGTATCATCCGCATATTAGTTGTATGATGATAGACCATATTTTATGACGATAACACCTAGTGGTTTAGTTAGTGCTGGCCAAAAATATCGATATAGCCGATAATCGTCGGCGACTTATGGAAAATATCGATATCGATATTCAGTTTCGTGATATCGATACACGTATAAATATAAATGGACTTCAATAAAATAAGATTAATGGAATGTTTGGTATCAAATAGGCTCTATTCAGCGTTAGATCATTTAAATCACGCTAAAACTAAAAACACGCACACCTCGCAGTTCAACCATCGCTTCGGCAATTTTCGATGTCGCTTACAACAATGACAAAATGTAATTAAGTTCAGGGGGAACAACTCCTTTTTAATAAGTTTGTTTATTGCTATTTATGCGACTAAAGAAAATCGTCAACAATGACTCGTGGATGATTGATGGCGAGCGCGAAGCTGCGAAACTATTTTATTACTAACACCATTGCGGCATCAAGTTTAAGCTTTGAATGAAAAGAACATTATGAAACAATAGCTAATAATCATAGTTTGTTTAATTTTTCTTTTATTTGATCAATAACACATTTAAATACCCGGTACATTTTTAGCATACAATTTTCGGTTTTTCCGATATATCAATACCGATATCTCCCAAACGATTGCCGATATCGATATGTAAAATCGGTATCGATTGCCAGCACTAGGTTTAGTGTACAAACTAAATAGCAGAGCTTATTAACAAATAGTTTGATAATATATTTATGTTACATTAATGCTAACATTTTTGTACACCCACATTATAATGTGGATTTATATTGCCGACGCCCCTGTGTGAGTGTATGTGTGTGTAGCCTACAGGCCACAATTCTGAAGTGATCATCTTGAAACTTTACATACTTATTCCATATACCCTGGGGATTGAATGGCCTAATTGTTAGCAGCCGCGCTATATCATAAAGCTTTCATTGAGTCAACTGGCTTGGTTTCGAATCACTGGTTGTACGTGACAAGGAGAAGGGTACGTCTGTTCAGCCTCGTTGGTTTTCTGCGGGACCTCATTGCTAAAAACCCCTATACACAAGCAAATTATTGAAATAAACCATATTTTAGTCCTGAAATGAACTAGTTTGTGTCAAGTGGACGTTGTTAAACCCCATTCCTATATATACTATTCAAAAAAAGTAGGGGATTTGGGGGGCATAATACTAAAATATGCAAATGACTACGAAAAAAGTCACTATAGAACCTAACAGAAGAAACATTTCCAGTTACATGTGACGCCCAAACGCACCAATAGCTACCGCATGGAATGCAGGTGATGCTTGGGATGATCATGGGGGTCCAACCCAAGATTTGCACGATTCTGACTTTGAATGTTGCAGTCATTGTGGCATTGAATTCCAGGGTGGAAACATCAGTTTAATTGTTTTAGTGACCAGAAAACAAATTTTGATATGCATCGGCTTACCCAAAATGAAAGGTTACGTGCCCTTGGCATGCTACAGATCGGCACAACACAGGCGGTTGTGGCGCGGACGATGAATGTTTCTCAGTCTGTCATAAGCAGGCTATGGTCCAGGTACAGTGATACCCAATCTGTACAGGACAGACCACGCTCAGGTCGACCAAGGGCTACAACTCAAGCCCAGGATCGATTTATCCGTACCTCGGCCTTGAGAAATCGTGTCATCACAGCAAATCAGATCAGCGCTCGTCTTCAAACAGACACTGGTGTGAGAGTGAGTGGCCAGACGATTCGGAATCGACTGCATAGGGGTTACCTTCCCGCCCGACGTCCTCGCGTGATCCCTTGTTTGAGAGATCATCACATTCAGGCAAGACGTCGTTGGTGTAGGGATCATCAACACTGGGATAATCGACGCTGGAGCAATGTGATGTTTTCAGATGAGTCAAGGTTCACTGTTGATTTTTTGGACATACGTAGGAGGGTGTGGCGTCGTCGAAACGAGCGCTTCCAAGACGTTAACGTCATCAGACATGATCGATTTGGGGGTGGTTCTGTTATGGTGTGGGGAAGCATCACTGTTGCTGGAAGAATGACTTTACATGTTGTTGCAGGGCGTGTTACAGGCCAGTACTACCGGGACAACATCTTGGCAGTCCATGTTGTGCCGTTTGCACAACGTCATGGCCGCCGTTTCATCTTCCATGATGACAACGCAAGATGTCACAGGGCCAGGATCGTTACAGGTTACCTCCAACAACAGAACATGACCACATTACCTTGGCCAGCACTGAGTCCCGACCTCTCCCCCATCGAGCATGTCTGGGACATGCTTGGACAGAGGTTACGTCAACATCAACAACGTCCTGCCAATGTCCAAGAACTTGCTGCTGCGTTGCAAAAGGAATGGGACAATCTGGACCAAAATGACCTTACACGTCTCATTAGGAGTATGCCACGTCGGATCAATGCTTGTTTGGCAAACAGAGGAGGATTTTCCTGTTACTGACTTTGTTGTGATGCTGTGGTAACTTTGCTGTTTGACCCCGGGTATCATTTTACCCTTATAATGGTCAGTCTAACGATCATTTGGAATAAATCGATGAATGTGAACTTCATTTCATTTTGTCATTTGTTTCTTCGTCAGTTCCATTAGGTGACTTTAATAACACTTAAAAATCAAATATCCCCTACTTTTTTTGAATAGTATAATATTGGTCCTCATACCTATACAATATTGGTCTATATCCAACCTTGTTTTTTTATACGCCCACATTTTCATGTGGACGTATATTGTCGTCGCCCCTGTTCGTCCGTCCGTCCGGACGTCCGTCCGTCCGGACGTCCGTCCGTCCGTCCACAATTGTTTGTGAACAGTCTACAGGTCACAATTTTTATCCGATTTCAATGAAACTTAAAATATAGGTTTATCACCCTAAGATCTCGGTTCCTTTCGATATTGGCATGTATCGGACCGTAACTTCATGGGTTATGGCCCCTGATTGTACGAAAAATCACGTTTTTTAGCTTGTGAACAGTGTAGAGGTCACAATTTTGAACCGATTTGGATGAAACTTGAAATGCATGTTTATAAACCAAAGATCTTGGTTCCTTTCGATATTTGCGCCAATCGAATCGTAACTTCCTGAATTATGGCCCCTGATTGTCCGAAAAATCACCCTTTTTAGCTTGTGGTCCCTCTGGAGGTCAAAATTGTTATCCGATTTAAAAAACCGTCTGATTATATCACCGTTTCATGGTTATGAAGGTTGAGTTCGAATTTCGTGAAAATCGGACCAAAATTGGCGGACAAAATGGCCGCCATTTGTACGCGAATAGTGTGAAAATATGTTATATCAAGGTTGTGAACAGTGTAGAGGTCACAATTTTGAACCGATTTGGATGAAACTTGAAATGCATGTTTATAACCCAAAGATCTTGGTTCCTTTCGATATTTGCGCCAATCGAATCGTAACTTCCTGAATTATGGCCCCTGATTGTCCGAAAAATCGCCCTTTTTAGCTTGTGGTCCCTCTGGAGGTCAAAATTGTTATCCGATTTAAAAAAACGTTTGATTATATCACCGTTCCATGGTTATGAAGGTTGAGTTCGAATTTCGTGAAAATCGGACCAAAATTGACAGACAAAATGGCCGCCATTTGTACGCGAATAGTGTGAAAATATGTTATATCAAGGTTGTGGACCTTATAGAGGTCACAATTTCGAACCGATTTGGATGAAACGTGTCATGTATGTTTATAACCGAAAGATGTTGGTTCCTTTCGATATTTGCGCCCATCGGATCGTAACTTCCTGAATTATGGCCCCTGATTTTCCGAAAAATTGCCCTTTTTAGCTTGTGGTTCCTCTGGAGGTCAAAATTGTTATCGGATTTAAAAATACGTTTGATTATATCACCGTTCCATGATTATGAAGGTTGTATTCGAATTTCGTGAAAATCGGACCAAAATTGACGGACAAAATGGCCGCCGTTTGTATGTGAATAGTGTGAAAATATGTTATATCAAGGTTGTGGACCTTATAGAGGTCACAATTTTGAACCGATTTGGATGAAACGTGTCATGTATGTTTATAACCGAAAGATGTTGGTTCCTTTCGATATTTGCGCCCATCGGATCGTAACTTCCTGAATTATGGCCCCTGATTTTCCGAAAAATTGCCCATTTTAGCTTGTGGTTCCTCTGGAGGTCAAAATTGTTATCGGATTTAAAAATACGTTTGCTTATATCACCGTTCCATGATTATGAAAGTTGAATTCGAATTTCGTGAAATTCGGACCAAAATTGACGGACAAAATGGCCGCCGTTTGTATGCGAATAGTGTGAAAATATGTTATATCAAGGTTGTGGACCTTATAGAGGTCACAATTTTGAACCAATTTTGATGAAACTTGACATGTATGTTTATAACCCAAAGATCTTGGTTCCTTTCGATATTTGCGCCCATTGGATCATAACTTCCTGAATTATGTCCCCGGATTGTCCGAAAAATCGCTTTTGTTCGCTTTTGGTCCCTCTGGAGGTCAAAATTATTATCTGATTCAAAAAAACGTTTGAGTATATAACCATTACATGGTATTGAAGAGAGAGTTTGAATTACGTGAAAATCGGACTAGAATTGACAGACAAAATGGCCGCCGTTTGTACACGAGTAGTGTGAAAATATGTTATATCAAGGTTGTGGACCCTATAGAGGTCACAATTTTGAATCGATTTTGATGAAACTTGACATGTATGTTTATAACCCAAAGATCTTGGTTTCTTTCGATATTTGCGCCCATCGGGTCATTACTTCCTGAAATATGTCCCCTGATTGTACGAAAAATCACCCTTTTTAGCTTGTTGTGCCTCTGGAGGTCACAATTATTATCTGATTTAAAAAAAAAAACGTTTGATTATAAAAACCAAACAAATTCTAATGATTTTCTGATAATTCCTTAATATGCGACAACTCTTGTTGACTGCCCGGACGATATGGCTGCTGTGTGGGCGTATGTTTCGTTGCCTGGCAACCTATTTTTTGTCTACATGCTGGAATTCTGAATGGATCATCTTGAACTTGGCATAGTTGTCCCCTGACCTTTCGAAGAAAGTTGGGGGACTATTAAAATGGGTTCGTCCATCTGTCTGTCTGTCTGTCTCTCTGTCCGTCTCTCTGTCCGTCACACTTTTTGGGACACAATAACTCTCTTCCTAATTGAGCTAGAATGTTCAAACTTGGTGTATGTGTTTATTAGGTCAATGCCTTGATGGAGTTCGAAGATGAGCATTTTCCGCTTAGGGTAAGCAGAGATAAGCAATTTGATTGTTTGATGCTTTGGGACACGATAACTTTAGTTCTAATTAAGTGAGAGTGATGAAACTTGGTGTATAGTTTCATTACAGTAATACCTTGACTATGATCGATAATGAGCATTTTCTGCTCAGGGTAAGCAGAGCGATAAGCAATTTGATTTGCCGAGACTTTGGAACACAATAACTCTCCTTCGAATTGAGTTAAAATGTTCAAAATTGGTGTGTATGCTTCTTAGGTCAATGCCTTGATGGAGTTCGAAGATGAGCATTTTCTTCTTATGGTAGGCAGAGATAAGCAATTTTTGGATGACACTTCGTGTTCAGTTTGATTGGTCGATACGTTTGAAAAAAATAAATGTGCGATTAATTAATATGTGTCATCTTTTTATTTTGGGATTTCGGCGGGGGACATCAGCCTCACTGTTGGCTTGTTATACCTTATACTGTAAGGATAGCTACTATTTATTTTGGTGCATGTCCTGACCCCCATAGGTGTTGTAACACACCCACTTTTTTGTTAGTTTTTATTGGTAAATACTCTCAGGTTGCAATAATTAACAGATTTTGTTCAAATTCAGCATATCAGTCATTTCAATTACAGGTAAATGGTCAAGCGAAAACTGACAAAATTTCGTTTATTGTAGTTTGCACAGTTTTATCAGTCATTTCCCTATGACGGGGAATAAGTGCTGTATGGTGTCGAGTCAGCGGTTTTTGCGTATGTGCCAAATTTTGTATTTTCGTCTGTATAAGTATAAAGCGTGGTATTTTTCACAGGCTTTAAGGTTTCCGAAACATGTTTTAAAGATACACCGACACGCTCACATATTCTTTGAATTGTAGATTTTGATTGAGTGTAATTACATTTTACTCCCGCGATAGCTAAGCACGCGGTTATAACCAATGCTTCGTTTTTATACGCCCAAATTTTCATGTGGATGTATTATGCCCTTTGCCCATGGGTTCCATGTCGGCCGTATATGCCGGTTGGGACCGAGGGCTATGGAAAATGACCGTAACTAGACGTGACCTAACGGTCATTTTGCACGCTGCTAAAATAGCCTTTTTTTTTTCAAAAACCAAATTTTCGACATCCACTATGTAACTATAACATTGTACGGCCAGTGCAGAATAATGCGTATCTAAAGATAGAAGAAGCCACAAAATCTCATAATTGGTGTTATAGAGTTGTATATAGTATATAGTCGTCAATATATTATGTTGGACATTGTGTTGATTATTAATGATGATAGTCGTGTAGTAGAACAATTAAAGTTAATTGACATTCGGGAATCTTATCAAAGGCGTAAAACAGTCCATTCTTAGTCAATCACGTATTGTCTACATGTTTGGGCCCGCAGCCAGCACATAAAATTTGGGGGGTTACTGAACTTTTTGGAGGGGCTGAAGATGTGGTCGGCTAAGAACACTCCTAAGAAATCATCATTTTTGGCGAAATATTTGGGGGGGCTAATTCGATTTTTGGGGGGTTTAAGCCGTTTACCGCTATTACAGTTGCGCAGGATGTAAACGAGATTGCTATGATCTTCTAAAAAAGCAAAATTAATATGAAATACTGCTCTGCGAATCCAATGAACTGTCATATCAAATATAACAGCATGGAAATTATGTAAATCTTGCGAGAAAATTACATTATAATTTTTATACGCCCACATTTTCATGTGGACGTATTATCTTGTCGCCCCTGTCCGTCCGTCCGTCCACAATTGTTTGTGGACTCTACAAGTCACAATTCTTACCCGATTTTGTTGAAGCTTGAAATATAGGTTTATCCCCAAATGATCTCGGCTGCTTTCGATATTGGCATGTATCGGATCAAAACTTCATGGATAATGGCCCTTCATTGTACGAAAAATCCGGGAGACGGCGAAACTCCGTGCGTTGCGTGATGTAAACTATCGGGTATAATAAAATTAACAGTGTTCAGTAGCCCACGACTGGAAACCACTGCCAATCAATTATATCCTTGTGTATATTGCTCTAATCACAATTAACAAACAGATTAAAAGCTCAACATTTAATCAATTTACTTAGTTGTATTTAGGGTTTCACACTGCGAAGCTTGTGTGAAACACTATTGTTTTTGTTAAAATTATTATTAGGCTTTCAGACTTTCGTCTGAAAGCCTATTGTGATTACTAAAATTATTATTATTAAGATTTCATATGAAAGCTTATTGTTTCTGTTAAGATTATTATTATTATTTTTTTTTGTGTTTTTCCTGCAAATCGGATTTCACAGAATCTATCCATAGGATGTTTCTGAAACTTTGACCTACCCCCCCAAAAATGGGTGGTGGCTGTTGATTAAATATATTTTCAAAACGTTTTGCGAATTCGAAATCACCGAATTTTACGAACGAAAAAACTGACAATGCATAGTCGTAACTTTGTTATTTTTTGACCGATTTTACTAATTCTTTTTTCTTTGAATACCTTTTAAAAAATCATTTTCATCTGCAGTTTCACATTTTCGAATTTCGAAAATTCGTCGCTGTGATTTCGAACCGGAAGTTTAGACCAATTTGAAGGATGGCCCAAAAATCGCAGGGAGCAGAATTTTAATTTAGGTCAACTGATTGTTGCCATTTTGAAGTGAATATGAAAAGTAGTAGCAACTTGAAGGGCCGAGACTTTGAAACACAATAACTCTCCTTCTAATTGAGCTAGAATGTTCAATCTTGGTGTAGACGTTCACGAGGTCAATGTGATGATTGAGTGCAAAGATGAGCATTTTCTGCCTAGGGTAAGCAGAGATAAGCATGCTGATTTGTTGATTCTTTAGGGCACAATAACTTCGGTTATAATGAAAGGAGGGTGATGAAACTCTTGTCAATCGAGAGTCTAATAGCTAGCCTGTTGTGTGAAATCATTGTATCATTTTTTTTTAAATATCAGGGGTAGCAGAAAAAAGAGATCTAAAATCCAAAAAGTCGTATTTTTACGATTTGGAGCATTTTAAAAGGTCCTTTTCTCTAAAGTCAACATAATATTTTGGGGAACTTCTTGTACAAAGAGTCTTATCGGTAGTCTTTTATATGAAACCATAGATGAACAGTCCAAAATATCAGGAGTAGTAGAATAAAAGGATCGAAAATTGAAAACCGCACCCTTTCATTGTTAAGCAAAACATGCAGTGTCGGTGGCTACAATCTGCACATTTAGTCATCGTATAGAGCTTATTCAACAATATCGAATTCCAACTGCTAAGGAATCTTTTACGTGCACTCCAATGTGTACACGGCGGATGGGGGGACGCGCCAGAATATCGAGATGAACTTTCTCGGCCAATGCAGGGAACCAACACCCGACCTCCTGGCTAGCAGGCCAATGCCTTAGCCACATAGTGTGGACACCCATTGTACATTTCATCCGTCAAATCAAATCATTTCATTGCATTAGACCAATAATTAAATATTCTTAATTTAAAACTTTATTTTAAAATTAGTCTGGCATTATTAAATCTCTTTAAAACAATTAAATACAAAAAACAAAACAAAAATCAATAAGCAGGTCAATTCAGGTAAGTATAACTACGGGTTCTGTCTACCTTCTCTCGTCTGCGGCCATACCACATTGAAAACACCAGTTCTCGTCCGATCACTGAAGTTAAGCAACGTCGGGCCCGGTTAGTACTTGGATGGGTGACCGCCTGGGAACACCGGGTCCTGTAGACGCCTTTTTGCCCTGATTCTTCGTGAAAAAATCACTTTTCCGCCAATCAGACCACAGCGCTTACTCTTTTGCACCACTCCAGCTATCCGCTCGGCCCATCTCCCCAGGCAAAAAGACACAAAAAGAATTTGAGTAAGCACAAGTATGGGTTCTGTCCACCTTCTCTCGTCTACGGCCACACCACGTTGAAAACACCAGTACTCGTCCGATCACTGAAGTTAAGCAACGTCGGGCCCGGTCAGTACTTGGATGGGTGACCGGCTGGGAACACCGGGTGCTGTAGACGCCTTTTTAAAACCGACAACCCCCCCCAAAAAAATCAATAAGCGGGTCAATTCAAGTAAGTATAACTACGGGTTCTGTCCACCTTCTCTCGTCTACGGCCACACCACGTTGAAACCACCAGTTCTCGTCCGATCACTGAAGTTAAACAGCGTCGGGCCCGGTCAGTACTTGGATGGGTGACCGCCTGGGAACACCGGGTGGTGTAGACGCCTTTTTAAAACCGACACCCCCCCCCCCAAAAAAAAATCAAAAAAAATCAATAAGCGGGTCAATTCAGGTAAGTACATGCAGGAATGACGGGTTTCACTGGTGCCATGTTACCTTTGAACTTGAACTTGTGTCACTTTCGGTGCCACGTTACCCTTGAACATATGTCACTTCCGTTACCAATGAAACCAATATACAGGTTTCCACATAAGCATTGTACACATCAAATAAAATGGAAACAGAATCAAACAAATCCAGCAATATCAATTGATTTTATACATTTGTTACATGTAATTGATCCTGACAAAATTACAGTACTTCCGGTGATGAAGTAAATGTTCCATTAATATTATGAAATCAGAAATGGCATAAGGCATCACATGGTGAAAATTTTATGTAAATCGAATAATAATTGCCACTTTTATAGACCAAAAACCTTAGAAAGTGACGTGTAGAAAATCGTCTATTTCTTGGCAACCGTACAAGTTAGAAACCATTTTTTGGTATTTATATGACCGTATGGGTTTAATCTATTTGTTGATTGGAATCAAATATCACAATTTTATAAACACTACAAATCAGACTCATTTGAATAAAATATCTGTTTTGAAGGCTTAAAATACAGTTTTTGCCAAAATGGCGTTACTTCCGGTGATAATGAAAACGTTAAATTAGTTTTATAACTTCGTCTATGACATTAGGCTTCAAAGGGTGAAAATTTTATGAAAATCGAATATTAATTGACACTTTTATGGGCCAAAAACCTTCAAAAGTGACATTTAGAAAAACGCCTATATCTCGGCAACCGAACAAGTTAGAAACAATTTTATGATATCTATTTGACCGTATGAGTTTTCTTAGTATGTGAATTTAAACCAAAAGTTAATTTTATTATTACATATCAAATAATTCTTGGTTGAAAAAAATGTCGATTTAAAAGTTAAAAATGCAGTTTTTGACCAAATGGCGTCACTTCCGGTGTAAATTTTAAATTATAATCAATTTGATATGACGCATACTTGCTTTTTGAATCAAATGATGTCACTTTCCCAGTAAAACGGAAGAAATCGTGACGATGCGACACGTAGTTGCTGAGATCTATTCAAATTGGAATCTGAATAATAATAAGAACTAGACCTGCATGCAGGAATGACGGGTTTCACTGGTGCCAAATTACTCTTAAACATGTCACTTTCGCTGCCAAGTTACACTTGAACATATGTCACTTCCGGTACCAACGAAACCACTAAACAGGTTTCCAAATTAACATTGCACACAAATAAAATGGACGTATCAATCCAGCAATATCAAGTCATTTTATACATTTGTTACTTGTAAATGATCTTGACAAAATTAAATTTCTTCCGGTGTTAATGAAAATGTTCAATTAGTGTTATGAAATCAGAAATGGCATACGATATCATATAGTGACAATTTTATGTAAATCGAATAATAATTGCCACTTTTAAAGACCAAGAAACTTGAAAAGTGACTTGTAGAAAATCTGCTATTTCTCTGCAACCGTACAAGTTAGAAACCATTTTTTGGTATCTGTATGATCGTATGGGTTCATTCTATTTGTTGATTGGCATCAAATACCATAATTTGAAAAAGATTTCAAAACAGACTCATTTGAATAAAATATCTGTTTTGAAGGCTAAAAATTCAGTTTTTGCCAAAATGACGTTACTTCCGGTGATAATGAAAATCTTAAATTACTTGTATGAAATCACAAATGGCATTAGGTATAACATGGTGTAACGTTTATGAAAATCGAATAATAATTGACACTTTTATGGCCCCGAAACCTTCAAAAGTGACCTGTAGAAAACTGTCTATTTCTCGGCAACCGAACAAGTTAGAAACAATTTTATGATATCTATATGACCATATGAGTTGTATTTATATGTGAATTTAAACCAAAAGTTAAAATTATTAATACATATTAAGTTATTCATGGTTGAATAAAACATTGATTTAAAAAGTTTAAAATGCAGTTTTTGACCAAATGACGTCACTTCCGGTGTCAATTTTAAATTGTAATCAGCTTGATATGACGCTACATGCTTTTTGAATCAAATGATGTCACTTTTATAAAAATCCAATAATTGACTATTTTACAGGCAAAATAACGAAAACAGTGACTTGTACAGAACTGCCCATTTCTTGGGAACTGCTTATATTACAAACTAATTTTAACATACATTTTCTTCGTATGGATTATAGCTACAAGTTTATAAAAGTTACGAAGAAATATTTTAAAATCTGAAAAGCCTGAATAGGTTGTAAATAGGTCAATTTTACACCATTTTTAGCCATTTAATCGAATTTGCTCAAAAATGAAATCGAAATTAAAAAAACTGCTTCCGACATTTTTTGCGCCTTGAAAGGGCACACTCTTTGAGTCAAATAATTTTTCCAAAAAATAATATTTGTTTTCGAAAAATGGTACCTAACTGTCAAAATTGTAGTTTTTGGTAAAATTATGCCACTTCCGGTGTCGACAGATAACACTTCCGTTAATAAAAAAAATGACAATTGAGACAACGAAGCATATGAACTTTGTTTTATACAAATCGAACAATAAAAAATTAATCTAGGACTGAAAAACTGAATTAGCCAATGGTTGCCAAGGAAAATTACTGAGACAAAAATTTTTAACATTTTTGCACTAGTCAGATGACTCTTTAATTCTGTGCACAATACGACTAAAAAATATTCATAAATAAAAAAGTTTTTTGTAAAATTTTAAATTTTCGAAATTTGGCGCCTAATATCTTCGAAGATTTGCCGAAAATCAAAAATCGAAAGTAGCGTAGCTATGTGCCCTGTCTCCGGCTATGCCAAAATGAATCGAAAGTTAAAATTCAATGATTATTGTTAAAATTACTGCAATATTTTAAAAAACGATAATTTGGTGAATTCGGACATTTCGCATTGTCGCAGAAAGTTCAAAATAGCTTTATCCCCTAAGTCACACCCACTTTCCCAGTAAAACCGAAGAAATCATAACGATGCGACACGTAGTTGCTGAGATCTATTCAAATTGGAATCTGAATAATAATAATAAGAACTAGACCTGCAAGCAGCACTGAACCGGCTTTCAGGAATCATACAGGAAGTTTATTATACCATAGCCGATCCATTGAGCTACCGAACTATACTTTAGTTGTTTTGCTACAGTGAAACCTTCTGTCATATATAAAAGTAATATTTGCTGGCGAAAAGACAGGCCAAAATTGTAAATTATCGCAAAATTACGTCACTTCCGGTGCCGAAAGAAATTTTTATAGGGGAAAAATAAGTCGAAAATTCGTAACATAGAAAATACAAACTTTGTTTTATACGTATCGGGCAATAAATAACTAACCTGTAACCCATCAACGGAAATTAAGAAGGTAAAAAAATTAAAAGTGACCCTGGGAAAATTGGCTATTATTCGACAAGGGAACATGCTAGAAGCCTTTTCTTGATATCGATATGATGGTATTGATTCAATCTTACTGCCCATTAGAGTCAGACGTTATAAAGTTAATTGAATAATAAATATAAATCCCTTCAAAAAAATGTTTTGTTTTGAAGGCTAAAAATACGTTTTTTGCAAAAATTACATTACTTCCGGTGATATTGAAAATGTTAACTTAGTTCATTGAAGTCATCAATGGCATAAGGCATCAAATGGTAAAAATATTATAAAAATCGAATAATAATTGACACTTTTATAGACCAAAAACCTTGAAAAGTGACTTATAGAAGATCGCCTATTTCTCTGTAACCGTACAAGTTAGAAACCATTTTGTGGCATCTGTATGGTCGTATGGCTTGATTCTATTTGTTGATGGGAATCAAATATCATAATTCTAAAAATATTATAAGGCAGACTCATTTGAATAAAATATTTGTTTTTTAGGTTAAAAATGCAGTTTTTGCCCAAATGACGTCATTTCCGGTCACAATGAAAATGTAAAATTGGCTTGACCTAGTCCAAAATGGCATTAAGCATCAAATGGGGAAAAAAAATTGCAAATCGAATAATAATTCATTCTTTTATAGGCAAAATAACGTGAAAAGTGATGCATGCAAAATTGCATATTTCTCGGCAACTGTTCACAATACAAACTAATTTTCGCATGCATTCTCTTCGTCTGGATTATTGCTACGAGTTTATGAAAATTACAAATAAATATTTCAAAATATGAAGAGCTGAATGAATTGCAAACAACTGAATTTTACACTTTATTTTACATTTTATTCGAAATTGCCCGAAAATGAAATTGAAATTAAAAAGTCTGAGCTAAGGATATTGTGCACCTTTGCAGGGTGCATCCTTTCAGTTATATCAGTTTTGAAAAAAATTAATATTTGCTTTCAAAAAGTGGTACCGAACTGTCAAAATTGTAGTTTTTATTAATATTACGTCACTTCCGTTGCCGACAGAAAAATTTCACCGTAACAAAAAAAATTACAATTGGGACCACGGAGCTTATGAACTTTGTTTTATATAAATCCAACAATAAATAATTTTTCTGGGTACGAAAAACTTAATTAGCCGATGGCGGCTAATGCAAATTACCGAGACAATATTTTTTCTCATTTCTGCTCAAGTAGGATGATATTTTAACCCAGTGTAAAATACCGTCAAAAAATATTCATAAATAAAAAAGGTTTTCGTAAAAAAAATAATTTTTTTCAAAATATCGGACATTTTTTCGACTACTTCCGGTTTTACGATTGTTGTCGTGATAGCTTTACGGAGTTCTTTGGATACTTAACTTTCTGTACCAGAAGTGTCAGAAACATCTATTGAGTAGTTTTGGAAAAAAAGATAAAATAAAGAGCGTTTACAAAAATTTAACGATTTTTGAATTTTTTTCAAAGTTTGATGCAATTTTTGGACCACCTATATTATTTCAATGCTTTTCATTTTGGATTCACTATATAGACAATCGATAGGACTTTGAGTAAGAAAAGTTTGAGAAAAATCGTAGGCGTCGTTTTCGAGAAAAGGGCGTCTCAGAACGTTAAAAAATCGGAAAATACTGGATTTTTGGCATACAATAATTTATTTCCTTGCCATCGAAATCGTATTATTTACATACCGTATGATGGTCCATTAATAGGCTATCCAACGACACTTTAGTTCTTTTGGTCCGCTATTACCTAAGGGAGAAATCAAGTTTTTCGCAAGTGCGACAATGTTTTTAACCTTTTTTTTTTATTTTTGAATACTTCCGGTATGGTTATTATTGTCGTAATAGTTTAAATAGCCGGTTTGGGTACTAAAATAGTCATAGGGCTCTGTAATGATATATTACATTTACTGATCAGATAAAATGCCACTGAGAAATCCTATGTCCAAAATTGAGAAAAATGCAAAAAATTTAAAATATCGAAAATTAACTTTCAATAACTACATACATAATATACATCGTTAGAATCGTAATTAGGTCAGCTATCTGAAAATACAACCTTTTTTCGAAAATCTCTTAAAATAAAAAAAATAGTAGAGCATTTTCCAAAATTTCACGATTTTTCGACTTTTTTCGATTTTCAGTCCGTTATTTCACCTATTCCAGATATTTCAAAGTCGTAATGGAATGTTTCGTACTTAAGACTACCACAAGGTCTCTCGATATAGAAAGTTTCATAAAAATAGCTGGAGTAGTTTTCGAGATACAGGCGTCCAAAAATGCTAAAAATCAGAAAATACTTGATTTTCAGCGTGCCATATTTTGCTGCCTGTTCATAGTATCCGTATAAATTTGGTATCATCCAATGGTACCCTAATTTCTTTAATCCATTTATATCGGGCGGAGAAATCGCGTTTTTCCCAAAAATATCCATTTTTTTCAAAATATTGCACATTATTTCGACCACTTCCGGTTTAAGGATTCTTGACGAAATTGCTTTATTCGTTGGTATTGGACAATAACTTCATGTTCCAGAAGTTTCAGAAACGTCAATTCTGCCATAAAACGAAACCCGAGCTCACAAAATGGGAAGAAAATTCGAAAAAAATCGAAAAATAAAGGGCGATAACTCTGAATGAAACTTATATTACTGGAATCGCATGGACGTCAGGTATCCAAAAATATAGGTCAAATTTGAAAATTTTGAAAAATAACAAAAATTGTCTCGTAAACAACATGTTTCAATTTTCGAACGCTAAAAGTCATAGACGAATGTTCGAAATCGAAAAATGTGAGATAGCCATTGTCTAAGAAAAGATTCAGGGATTCCAAAAAGGTAATTTGTTTGAAAATGGATAAACAATTGACGAAACTATGGCCTATTTTCAATTTTTAGACAAAATACAAAGTTCGGTCACTTCCGGTATGCGCAGAAATTTCAAAAATATTTTATCAAGTAGCCACCACATGGTTTCCCGACAGAAAATCTAATTCCAGATCGATATCTGTTTTCGATCATGGTGATCTAGGCTCCCGCGGTAAATAATAATAATAATAATAATAATAATAATTTTAGTAATCTCAATAGGCTTTCAGACGAAAGTCTGAAAGCCTAATAATAATTTTAACAAAAACAATAGTGTTTCACACAAGCTACGCAGTGTGAAACCCTAATAATAATTTTAACAAAAACAATAGTGTTTCACACAAGCTACGCAGTGTGAAACCCTAATAATAATTTTAACAAAAACAATAGTGTTTCACACAAGCTACGCAGTGTGAAACCCTAATAATAATTTTAACAAAAACAATAGTGTTTCACACAAGCTACGCAGTGTGAAACCCTAATAATAATTTTAACAAAAACAATAGTGTTTCACACAAGCTACGCAGTGTGAAACCCTAATAATAATAATAACTAGACCTGCATGCAGGAATGACAGGTTTCACTGGTGCCACGTTACCTTTAAGATGTCACTTCCGGTGCCACGTTACCCTTAAACATATGTCACTTCCGGTACCAATGAAACCATTAAACAGGTTTCCCCATAAGCATTGCACACATCAAATAAATTAGACGCAGAATCAACCAAATCCAGCAAATATCAATTCATTTTATACATTTGTTACTAACAAGTAGGGCTGCAACGATTCATCGATGAATCGATGAACCGCGATTTTGTAAAAATCCACGATGCACGATACAATCAATGTCCGTATCGCGATTCATTATCCAAAAAATCCACAAAAAAGACCAGCGTTCTGTCGTTTAAATATCCTAACGTGGAATGCGTAAATAATTCCATAAGCAAAATTACTTTTTTTACTGTAAGCGAGTACGTGTTATAACACTCTCGACACATGGACTTTAGTTATTTGGCTAAGAATAAATAATATCAGTCTGGATAAGCAAGTCGAGCTTGAAATAAAGTAACTTGCAAATTACGCACTTGAATAATATACGGAAAAACATAGAGCATATTATTATAAATACGTCAGTAATATGCGAATTGTGCTAAGATTAATGCACGAGATTGGCGATTGGTGCATACATTCATTGGTCAGCACAATTATCATTTCTATATTTCTAATGTTTAATAATATTTTGACATTCAAAATTCCGTACTGTTATTTTCTTCGCCATTGCCACATCTGCGACTGACCTGACAACGAGAAAGCTTTTCATTGGCTGAACTTGTTGTGGCAATACGAGCCAGTCATATTGATTCTGCAGCTGAATTTTTATAATGATAATGCATTCGTCAACAAATTCAATGTGCCAAAGTCAAAGCCCAGCTAAGGCATGGGCCCGAGGGGCCCAGGCTCAGGGCCCTGCGGTTCATGGCAAAAAGAAAAAATTTCAGATGACAGTTTCACAGTAATCGATCTAGCGGCGCGAAGTGTCGAGTCTGAGCCATCCACCTACCTTCTCTGTGTAGTTCCACTCGGTTATCGGCCTAGGCTGCTAGACTTTGTATGTCGTTCGGAATTGAATAGATTTCCTATTTGATCAGATATTATGTAATTATTTTTGTATTGCAAACTGTTTAACTTTGTGTTACCGAGGCATGCTATTCGGAGGGATATGAAATTATCTTTTCGTCACGCTAAGGGCCCCGCTCCGGTTAAGCTGGGCTTTGGCCAAAGTTGATAATTATCATTCATAGTAGTAATTATTGATATATAATGTAAGTATGTGATAAAGGGTTTATTACACACATTTAAATCTATACAAACCTTTGAAAATATTATGTTTAACGTAAAAAAATAAAGACTTTTAAAATTTAACAGCAGTTTTTAAATTTATTTCCTGCATCGCGATATTAATCGTATCGTGGGGTATGAATAGAGATGCGCATCGTATCGTGGCCTGGCGTATCGTTGCAGCTCTACTAGTAAGTGATCCTGACAAAATAAAATTACATTACTTCCGGTGATAATGAAAATGTTCAATTACTTTTATGAAATCAGAAATAGCTTTAGGCATCACATGGTGAAAATTTTATGCAAATCGAATAATATATGCTACTTTTATAGACTCAAAACCTTGAAAAGTGACTTGTAGAAAATCGGCTATTTCTCGGCAACCGTACAAGTTAGAAAACGATTTTGTGGCATCTGTATGATCGTATGGGTCCATTCTATTTGTTAATTGGCATCAAATATCATAATTGTAAAAACATTACAAATCAGACTCATTTGAATAAAATATCTGTTTTGAAGGCTAAAAATACAGTTTTTTCCAAAATGACATTCCTTCCGGTGATAATGAAAACGTTAAATTAGTTTTATAACATCGTCCATGACATTAGGCCTCAAAGGGTGAAAATTTTATGAAAATCGAATAATAATTGACACTTTTATGGGCCAAAAACCTTCAAAAGTGACATTTAGAAAACCGCCTATATCTCGGCAACCGAACAAGTTAGAAACAATTTTATGATATCTAAATGACCGTATAAGTTTTGTTAATATGTGAATTTAAACCAAAAGTTAATTTTAATATTACATATTAAATAATTCTCGGTTGAAAAAAATATTGATTTTAAAAGTTAAAAATGCAGTTTTTGACCAAATGGCGTCACTTCCAGTGTCAAGTTTAAATTATAATCAATTTGATATGACGCATACTTGCTTTTTGAATCAAATGATGTCACTATTGTGAATATCCATTAATAATTGACTAATTTACAGGCAAAATTAAGAAAACAGTGACTTATGCAGAACTGTCCATTTCTTTGCTACTGCTTATATTACAAACTAATTTTCACATACATTCTCTTCGTTTTGATTATAGCTACAAGTCTATCAGAGTTATGTAAAAATATTCTAAAATCTGAAAAGCCTGAATAGGTTGTAAATAGCTCAATTTTACGCCTTTTTTCACCTCTTAATCCAATTTGCTAGAAAATGAAATAGAAATTAAAAAAACTGCTTCCGCCATTTTTTGCGCCCTGAAAGTACACACTCTTTGAGTCATATAATTTTTCAAAAATATAATATTTGTTTTCGAAGAAAGAAAATAACTGTCAAAATTGTAGTTTTTTGTAAAATTATGTCACTTCCGGTGCCGACAGATAACACTTTCGGTAATAAAAAAAATGACAATTGAGACAAGGAAGCATATGAACTTTGTTTTATACAAATCGAACAATAAAAAATTAATCTAGGACTGAAAAACTGAATTAGCCAATGGCGGCCAAGGAAAATTACTGAGACAAATTTTGTTAACATTTTTTTGCTAGTCAGATGACCCTTTAATTCTTTGCACAACACGAATAAAAAATTTTAATAAATAAAAAAGTTTTTTGTAAAATTTTAAATTTTCGAAATTTGGCGCCTAATATCTTCGAAGATTTGCCGAAAATCAAAAATCGAAAGTAGCGTAGTTATGTGCCCTGTCTCCTGCTATGCCAAAATGTATCGAAAGTTAAAATCCAATGATTATTGATAAAATTACTGCAATATTTTTAAAAAAGATAACTTCGGTGATTTCGGACATTTCGCATTGTGGCAGAACGTTCAAAATAGCTTTATCCTCTAAGTCACACACACTTTCCCAGTAAAACCGAAGAAATTGTAATGATGCGACAAGCAGTTGCTGAGATCTACTCAAAACAAAAGAAGAACTAGACCTGCATGCAGGAATGACGGGTTTCACTGGTGCCATGTTATCTTTGAACTTGAACTTGTCTCACTTTCGGTGCCACGTTACCCTTGAACATATGTCACTTCCGGTACCAATGAAACCAATATACAGGTTTCCACATAAGCATTGCACACATCAAATAAAATGGAAACAGAAACAAACAAATCCAGCAATATCATTTCATTTTATACATTTGTTACATGTAATTGATCCTGACAAAATTACAGTACTTCCGGTGATAATGTAAATGTTCCATTAGTTTTATGAAATCAGAAATGGCATAAGGCATCTCATGGTGAAAATTTTATGTAAATCGAATAATAATTGCCACTTTTATAGACCAAAAACCTTGAAAAGTGACGTGTAGAAAATCGTTTATTTCTCGGCAACCGTACAAGTTAGAAACCATTTTTTGGTATTTATATGACCGTATGGGTTTAATCTATTTGTTGATTGGAATCAAATATCATAATTGTATAAACATTACAAATCAGACTCATTTGAATAAAATATCTGTTTTGAAGGCTTAAAATACAGTTTTTGCCAAAATGACGTTACTTCCGGTGATAATGAAAACGTTAAATTAGTTTTATAACATCGTCTATGACATTAGGCTTCAAAAGGGTGAAAATTTGATGAAAATCGAATAATAATTGACACTTTTATGGGCCAAAAACCTTCAAAAGTGACTTTTAGAAAAAAACCTATATCTCGGCAACCGAACAAGTTAAAAACAATCTTATGATATCTTTTTGACCGTATGAGTTTTGTTAATATGTGAATTTAAACCAAAAGTTGATTTTATTATTATATGTGACATAATTCAAATTAATTCTTGGTTGAAAAAAATATCGATTTCAAAAGTTAAAAGTTGAGTTTTTGACTAAATGATGTCACTTCCGGTGTCAATTTTAAATAGTAATCAACATGATATAACGCACACTTGCTTTTTGAATCAAATGATGTCACTTTTGTGAATATCCATTAATAATTGACTATTTTACAGGCAATATTTGTTTTTGAAGATCGTAAAAAAACTGTCAAAATTGTAGTTTTTGGTAAAATTATGCCACTTCCGGTGCCGACAGATAACACTATCGGTAACAAAAAAAATGACGATTGAGACAACGAAGCATATAAAGTTTGTTTTATACAAATCAAACAATAAAAAAATAATCTAGGACTGAAAAACTGAATTAGCCAATGGCGGCCAAGGAAAATTACTGAGACAAAAATTTTTAACATTTTTGCGCAAGTCAGATGACTCTTTAATTCTGTGTACAACACGACTAAAAAATATTCATAAATAAAAAAGTTTTTTGTAAAATTTTAAATTTTCAAAATTTGGCGCTCAATATCTTCGAAGATTTACCGAAAATCAAAAATTGAAAGTAGCGTAGCTATGTGCCCTGTCTCCGGCTATGCCAAAATGTATCGAAAGTTAAAATCCCATGATTATTGTTAAAATTACTGCAATATTTTTAAAAACGATAACTTCTGTGATTTCGGGCATTTTGCATTGTCGCAGAACGTTCAAAATAGCTTTATCCTCTAAGTCACACCCACTTTCCCAACAAAACCGAAGACATCGTAAGATGCGACAAGCAGTTGCTGAGATCTACTCAAAACAAAAGAATAATAATAATAATAACTAGATCTGCTACTGTCGCATGCAGATATGAAAGCTTTCATATTCATCGTCACGTGTCATCGATTATATCAAGTATCTCAAATAAAAGGATAAGAATAACAAACTATCAAAATTGGTCAAAAACTCGCGAAGTTACAAGTCTAAATATAGTATGAAACATTGCATAATCTGAAAACTAAAGGGAAATAACTGATACTTGTGTTGCTGTAATCGGGATGACTTCCGATTTCAAAACTTTCAGAAAAATGAAATGAAAATGGTAAGAAAACATCGAAAAATTAAATGAGATAACTTTGAACAAAACTAATACTTTTTGAATCAGGTTGAACTCAACTGTTTGAATATGTACGTTAAATATGTAGATTTGGAAAATTATAAAGACATAGTATCAAAATCGGTCAAAAACTCACAAAGTTACAAATTTAAATGTAGTGAGAAACATTGCACCCGGGCAAAAAAATAATCTTTAAACTAAAGGGAAATAACTGAAACTTGTATAGCTGTAATCGGGCTTCCAAGATATGTTATATAATTATGGTTTCCAATATGTTTGGTTATAAGTAGGAAATCGTGACGACTTCTTAAGCATGTTTTAAACAAAGGGTCATAGACTGCAATATACAAGAATGGCACTCTGCAATAAAAAAAAAAACTGGCCAGAGATTTCTATGCAGAAATTAAAAGATAGGCTGGCACTGCCAGGCAGGGATACGCCCACATTTTCGAGAGATGGATAGAGAACAAACAATACGGAAAGTGATTTTTCCTACATCATTAAGTCCTGTATTTCATACTGTATTGGGAGCAGCCATTTTGTTGGTCAGTTCCAGTCTGATATTCATGAAATTCGAAGTCGACAATGATTATGGTGTGACAGTACACAACCTAGAAATGTGACTTTTCGTCAAAATCGGATAAGAATTGTGACCTGTACAGAGTCAACAACCATGATATACCATATCTTTACACTATTCGCGTACAAACGGCGACCATTTCTTCCGGCAATTTTGGTACCATTTTCACGAAATTCGAATAATTCAGGAAGTTACGATCCGATATGCGCAAATACCGAAAGGAACCAAGATCTTTGGGTTATAACCATGCATTTCAAGTTTCATCAAAATCGAATTAAAATTGTGACCTTTACAGGGTCCACAACCTTGATATACCATTTTTTAACAGTATTCACGTACAAACGGTGGCCATTTTGTATGGCAATTTTGGTCTGATTTTCCCGAAATTCGAACTCAACCTTCCTTACGGTGTAACGGTAATATAATCAAACGTTTTTTTAAATCGGATAATAATTGTGACCTCCAAGCTAAAAAAAAAGGCGATTTTGCGTATAATCAGGGGCCATAATTCAGGAAGTTACGATCCGATATGCGCAAATATCGAAAAGAAGCAAGATCTTTGGGTTATAACCTTGAATTTCAAGTTTCATCACAATCGAATCAAAATTGTGACCTCCACAGGGTCCACAACCTTGATATACCATTTTTTAACAGTATTCGCGTACAAACGGCGGCCATTTTGTATGGCAATTTTCGTCCGATTTTCCCGAAATTCGAACTCAACCTTCCTTAGGGTGTAACGGTGATATAATCAAACGGTTTTTTAAATCGAATAATAATTGTGACCTCCAGAGGGACCACAAGCTAAAAAGGGTGATTTTTCGGACAATCAGGGGCCATAATTCAGGAAATTACATTCCGATAGCCGCAAATATCGAAAGGAACCAAGATCTTTGGGTTACAAACATGCATGTCAAGTTTCATCAAAATCGGTTCAAAATTGTGACCTCTATAGGGTCCACAAGCTAAAAACGTGATTTTTCGTAAAATCAGGGGCCATAATCCATGAAGTTTTGATCCGATACATGCCAATATCGAAAGGAACCGAGATCTTTTGGGGATAAACCTATATTTCAAGTTTCGTCAAAATCGGATAAGAATTGTGACCTGTAGAGAGTCCACAAACAAATTGTGGACGGACGGACGTCCGGACGGACAGGGGCGACGACATAATACGTCCACATGAAAATGTGGGCGTATAATAATTGCTAGAACCAGAAAAATATTTATCCACTATAATAAATAAGCAACATAGAGAAAATGAAATGAAATTGAATGGGGTTTAACGTCCTACTGTTCTGCTCCTACAATGGGCTAATGAAGACGGGCATACGCCATAAAGTGTGCAATGAAGGAAATTTTACCCGGGCAGCGGCGTTACGGCCTACGAGGTTGGTAAGGCGACCATACTCCTTGTCACGTACAACCAAGAAATCGAAACAAGGCCAGTTGACTCAATGACAGACGTTATGATACAGAGCGCATGTGCTAACCATTCAGCCACGCAACCTCCCTAAAATCGGCAAATTGCTGACCTACAGCGAGAAACATTTCAACCGGGCCAAATTTTCTATTTTAACAGTTTAATTTGCACGGTACCTTTAGTTATCAACCGAATATTACAAAACTTTTAAAAATAAGCTCCCCCTGACCAGCTTAATCGTTCGCAATAAACGTTTGCCCCTTAAAATCGACAAATTGCTGAATTTAAAGTGAGAAACATTACAACCGGGCCAAATTTTCTGTTTTATCACTTTAACAGTACCTTTGATTACCAACCGATTATTACAAAACTTTAAAAAGAGAAAGAGAGAAATGCGGCCTAACGTCCATTCGACACAAACTAGGTCATTTCGGGACTAACATATGTTTTTTAATTTTATTTAAAAACTCCCCTTGCACGTACTGGTCTTTAGCCGTTGGGAGGAAACCGAAGAACACGGAGAAAACCCACGAGGTTGGACATCATACACCATGTCACGTGCAACCTGGAGATCGAAACGACGCCCGTTGACTCAATGACAAAGGTTACGATACAGCGAGCACATGCTAACCATTCAGCCATCCAGCCTCTCTGAATTCGGAAAATTGCTGAGTTATAGCAAGAAACATTTCAACCGGGCGAAATTTTCTGTTTTAACAGTTTAATGTGCACGGTACTTTAATTACCAACCGATTATTACAAAACTTTTGAAAATAAGCTCCAACTGACCAGCTTAATCGTATGCAATAAACGTTTTGCCTGAATTGAAAGTTCTGCACAGAGAAAGTTCATCTCGATTTCCCGGCGTGGTTCCCTTGTCAGTAAGGCAGAACGGAGGGCCTGACAAGCACAGCTGTCTAGTCCTTCGGATGGGACGAAAAACCAAGGTCCCGTGTACACATTGGAGTGCACGTAAAATATCCCTAAGCAGTTGGAATTCGATACTGTTGAATAAGCTCTATACGATGACTAAATGCGTAGATTGTAGTCACCCACACTTCATGTTTCGCTCAACAATGAAAGGATGCCGTTTTCAATGTTCGATCCTTTTGTTCTTCTACTCCTGATATGTTGGACTGTTGATCGATGGTTTCATATAAAAGACTACCAATAAGACTCTTTGTAGAAGAAGTTCCCAAAAAATAGTATGTTGACTTTACGAGAAAGACCTCTAAACATGCTCCAAATTGTAAAAATACGACTTTTTGGATTTTCAATCTCTTTTTTTCGGCTATCCCTGATATTTAAAAAAAATGATACAATCATTTCACACAACAGGCTACCCATTAGACTCTCTATTGACAAAAGTTTCACCGCCCTCCCTTCATTATAACCGAAGTTATCGTGCCCTAAAGAATCAACAAATCAGCATGCTTATCTCTGCTCACCCTAAGCAGAAAATGCTCATCTTTGAACTCAATCATAACATTGACCTAGTGAACGTCTACACCAAGTTTGAACATTCTAGCTTAATTAGAAGGAGAGTTATTGTGTTCCGAAGTCCGGGCCTTTCAAATTGCTTCTATTTTTCATTTTCAATTCAAAATTGTGACCATCACATGACCGAAATCAAAATTCTGATCCGATAGATTTTTAGGCATTCCTTCAAGGATTCCGAAAATATAACTCCCGAGTCTGTAAGTAAAATAGCAAAAAAGCCTTTTTGATTTTTCACGTTTAAAGATGGTGGCACTTCCGGTTCGATCGACAAACTCCATATTTTGTGTACGAATCAGCAATTCCTTGTCTAGTATCGAAAAAAAAAATTAGGTCATTCTGACCTATATTTCGACGATTTTTTTGAAAACTTTGATCCTTAATTTCACCAAGGGGAGATAATTTAGAAAATTTCTAATTATATTTTTGAAGTCACATCGGTAAGATCTACTTGTATACTAAATTTCATGAAAATCGTACAACTATTAAAGAAGTTGTCAAATTGGTCTAAACTTCCGGTTCGAAATCACAGCGACGAATTTTCGAAATTCGAAAATGTGAAACTGCAGATGAAAATGATTTTTTTCAAGGTATTCAAAGAAAAAAGAATTAGTAAAATCGGTCAAAAAATAACAAAGTTACGACTATGCATTGTCAGTTTTTTCGTTCGTAAAATTCGGTGATTTCGGATTCGTAAAACGTTTTGAAAATATATTTAAACAACGTTCGCACCCCATTTTTGGGGGGGTAGGTCAAAGTTTTAGAAAGATCCCATGGTTAGATTCTGAGAAATCCGATTTGCAGAAAATACACAAAAAAAAAATAATAATAATCTTAACAGAAACAATAAGCTTTCATATGTAATATGAAAGCTTAATAAGAATAATAATTTTAACAAAAGCAATGGTGTTTCACACAAGCTTCGCAGTGTGAAACCCTAATTATCAAAAGGGCTAAATATAGTATGAAACATTGCACCCAGGCATAACAATAATCTGAAAGATAAAGGGAAATAACTGAAACTTATATTACTGTAATGAGATGGATGAGAAAATGAAATGAAAATGGCGGGAAAAAAATTAAAAATGGTAGGTTGGACAGGCGACCTTACTCCTTGTCACGTACAACCGGGCATTCGAAAACACGCTAGTTAACTCAATGATAGGCGAACGTGCTAACCATTCAGCCACCCAACCCCCCTTTGAAATCAGACACGTGCAATATGTCATATAGGAAGAATAACAAGTCGCTCACAACCAAATGGTAAATTAATGAGCTACCAAAATATTATGTTGACTTTAAGAGAAAAGGACTTTTAATAAAAATAAAATAAAACCAAGTACGAACAATCCAAACCATTAGACAGAATTCGAAGTCCTAAAAACGTTATTAGGCAAAATAGTGTAATCAGCAAATGGACTGCTCCCCGTGTAGAAAATACATGACAAACAGTGGTAACAGGTGCCCGGAAGAGTAAGCTTACCCTGCCTGGCGCCACACCCGCCATAGCTGCATCCAAACTATTGGACGAAATCTCAATATAATAGCATGTTTGGCCAATGAACAATCGGTATGCAAAATGCACGTGATGAACTGTCCTAACGATGTAGTAACATAATTAGGGAGATAGTAATAGTAAACGTGTCATTTAAATATATCTAGAATAATAGCTGAGAGAGACACATTATATTTACTAATCAAGTAAATGTGACGGCCATAGAATTTTTTAAAGGTTTTTATAACTTTAGTGCGCACGTATCCTTGTAGTTGAAGTTTAGACGACAAATGCCTGGATCTAATTAAAAGATCAGAATAAAAGGAACAAGCTCTCGCGTAACGAATTAGCTGAGACACAAACACTCCATAAGCTGGTGATATTGGAATGTTACTACTAATAAATGGAAAGTTAACAATCGGAAAGTCAAAGTCATCACGTTTATCATACAATTTAACACTCAGTTTATGGCAATTGTCAAATTCGAGACGCAGATCCAAGTAGGAAGCGTAATTGTCACTGTCAGTGGTGTTTTTGATTTCGAGCTCATCAGTGATAAAACATCATCGATATATCGATAAGTGAAATTAAAATGTCTGACCAATTGTTTATTTGTTTTTACAAGCGCTTGTATGTAATAAGCTTCGTACGAATAGAGAAATAAATCAGCAAGCAAAGGTGCACAGTTGGTGCCCATGGGGATACCCACCACTTGCTGATATATTTAACCCTCCAAATTCAACAAAGATGTTATCAATTAAAAAATCCAACATCTGAATTATTTTGATGGCGGTGAATTTGTTTTTGGAATCACTGTGATTCTTAACAAAATATGTGGATTTGTAATTAACAACTAAATATTGATATCTAGCTGTTCCCGATTTAGACGAAAAAACACTGTGAATAATGTCTTTCAACCGGGATTTTAATTTACTATGGGGAATTTTAGTGTACAAAGTAGAAAAGTCAAACGTTTGAATAGATGAGACTGAAGCAAGGGATCTAGATTGCAAACCATCAAGTAATTCTTTGGAATTTTTTAATATCCACATTTGATTTATACCACTACGAGAGTATATTTTGTCACAGTATTTTTGAATACCCTCTTTAACAGCTGTAAGTATAGATGTCAATACTTTAGAAAGTGGTTTTGTGGAACAACGGGATGAACCTGCTATAAAACGTTGCTTGTAGGGATTTTTATGTAGTTTAGGTATCCAATATAACAAGGGCAAATCTGTATAGGTATCTCCACATGGAGTACCAAATGAAGTGAGTACAGATCTGTGATTGGATATAATTTCATCCTTACTAAGAGTAGAACGTTTATAAGTAGCACTGTCAATTGGTTTCCCGAAATTAAGTTCGTTGAACAGACAGTCATAATAATATCGTTTACATATAAAAACTATGTTATTGGACGCTTTGTCAGCCGGAACAATGACATACTTGTCATGCAAGGCCTTGAGATTTTCAACAATGCTAACATCATTGAAAATCGACTTAGGCTTAGTGTCAACTGACAAATGTTGCATGTATATTCTATGTTTCAGTAAACGACTTATAGACTTAGTCCAATCAGAAAGAGTATCAGAAATAACATCTTCCCTCTTGGCCCATGAACTAGCGTAGTCCTCGACGGCATCCATAATAAGTTTGAAATTTTGATCCCATGAAAATGGTTGCGGTTCCCGGTATTTGGGTCCTTTGGACAAAATTTCACGTAGCTTATTATTCTGGACTATATTCAAATCACCAGTGACCACATGTCCAGTTGGTTTGTAAAGGAAGCACGACGTACTGAGCAAGAACATGGTAGAGGGTTGTCATATAAGTCTTTTAATAACACTCCAAAACGTAAAAATACGACTTTTTCAATTTTCGATCTCTTTTTTCTGCTACCCCTGATATTTAAAAAAAATGATACAATGATTTCATACAATGGGCTAGCTATTAGACTCTCGATTGACAGGAGTTTCACCAGCTTCATTATAACCGAAGTTATTGTGCCCTAAAGAATCAACAAATCAGCATGCTTATCTCTGCTTACCCTAAGCAGAAAATGCTCATCTTTAAACTCAATCATGACGTTGACCTAGTGAACGTCTACACCAAGTTTGAACATTCTAGCTTAATTAGAAGGAGAGTTATTGAGTTCCAAATTCCCGGCCCTTCAAATTGCTTCTATTTTTATACGCCCACATTTTCATGTGGACGTATATTGTCGTCGCCCCTGTTCGTCCGTCCGTCCGTCCACAATTGTTTGTGAACAGTCTACAGGTCACAATTTTTATCCGATTTCAATGAAACTTGAAATATAGGTTTATCACCCTAAGATCTCGGTTCCTTTCGATATTGGCATGTATCGGACCGTAACTTCATGGGTTATGGCCCCTGATTGTACGAAAAATGACGTTTTTTAGCTTGTGAACAGTGTAGAGGTCACAATTTTGAACCGATTTGGATGAAACTTGAAATGCATGTTTATAAACCAAAGATCTTGGTTCCTTTCGATATTTGCGCCAATTGGATCGTAACTTCCTGAATTATGGCCCCTGATTGTCCGAAAAATCGCCCATTTTAGCTTGTGTTCCCTCTGGAGGTCAAAATTGTTATCCGATTTAAAAAAACGTTTGATTATATCACCGTGCCATGGTTATGAAGGTTAAGTTCGAATTTCGTGAAAATCGGACCAAAATTGACGGACAAAATGGCCGCCATTTGTACGCAAATAGTGTGAAAATATGTTATATCAAGGTTGTGAACAGTGTAGAGTTCACAATTTTGAACCGATTTGGATGAAACTTGACATGTATGTTTATAACCCAAAGATCTTGGATCCTTTCGATATTTGCGCCAATCAGATTGTAACTTCCTGAATTATGGCCCCTGATTGTCCGAAAAATCGCCCATTTTAGCTTGTGGTCCCTCTGGAGGTCAAAATTGTTATCCCATTTAAAAAAACGTTTGATTATATCACCGTGCCATGGTTATGAAGGTTGAGTTTGAATTTCGTGAAAATCGGACCAAAATTGACGGACAAAATGGCCGCCATTTGTACGCGAATAGTGTGAAAATATGTTATATCAAGGTTGTGAACAGTGTAGAGGTCACAATTTTGAACCGATTTGGATGAAACTTGACATGCATGTTTATAACCCAAAGATCTTGGTTCCTTTCGATATTTGCGCCAATCGGATCGTAACTTCCTGAATTATGGCCCCTGAGTGTCCGAAAAATCGCCCTTTTTAGCTTGTGGTCCCTCTGGAGGTCAAAATTGTTATCCGATTTAAAAAAACGTTTGATTATATCACCGTTTCATGGTTATGAAAGTTGATTTCGAATTTCGTGAAAATCAGACCAAAATTGACGGACAAAATGGCCGCCATTTGTACGCGAATAGTGTGAAAATATGTTATATCAAGGTTGTGGACCTTATAGAGGTCACAATTTTGAACCGATTTGGATGAAACTTGACATGTATGTTTATAACCGAAAGATCTTGGTTCCTTTCGATATTTGCGCCCATCGGATCGTAACTTCCTGAATTATGGCCCCTGATTGTCCGAAAAATTGCTTTTGTTCGCTTTTGGTCCCTCTGGAGGTCAAAATTATTATCCGATTTAAAAAAACGTTTGACTATATCACCGTTACATGGTAATGAAGAGAGAGTTCGAATTACGTGAAAATCGGACTAGAATTGACGGACAAAATGGCCGCCGTTTGTACACGAATAGTGTGAAAATATGTTATATCAATTTTGTGGACCCTATAAAGGTCACAATTTTGAATCGATTTTGATGAAACTTGACATGTATGTTTATAACCCAAAGATCTTCGTCCCTTTCGATATTTGCGCCCATCGGGTCATTACTTCCTGAATTATGTCCCCTGATTGTACGAAAAATCACCCTTTTTAGCTTGTTGTGCCTCTGGAGGTCACAATTATTATCTGATTTAAAAAAAAACAGGTTTGATTATAAAAACCAAACAAATTCTAATGATTTTCTGATAATTCCTTAATATGTGACAACTCTTGTTGACTGCCCGGACAATTTGGCTGCTGTGTGGGCGTATGTTTCGTTGCCTGGCAACCTATTTTTCATTTTCAATTCAAAATGGCGAATATCAATTGACCTAAATCAAAATTCTACTTCCTACATTTTTTAGGCCATCCTTCAAGGATTCAGAAAATATAACTCCCGAGTCTGTAAGTAGAATAGTAAGAAAGCCTTGTTGATTTTTCACGTTTAAAGATGGTGGCACTTCCGGTTCGACCGACAAACTCCATATTTTGTGTACGAATCAGTAATTACTAGTCTAGTATCGAAAATTTTTTTTAGGCCATTCTGACCTATATTTCGACGATTTTTTTTAAAACTTTGATCCTTAATTTCACCAAGGAGAGATAATTTAGAAAATTTCTAATTATATTTTTGAAGTCACATCGGTAAGATCTACTTATATACTAAATTTCATGAAAATCGTACAACTATTAAAGAAGTTGTCAAATTGGTCTAAACTTCCGGTTCGAAATCACAGCGACGAATTTTCGAAATTCGAAAATGTGAAACTGCAGATGAAAATAATTTTTTTCAAGGTATTCAAAGAAAAAAGAATTAGTAAAATCGGTCAAAAAATAACAAAGTTACGACTATGCATTGTCAGTTTTTTCGTTCGTAAAATTCGGTGATTTCGGATTCGTAAAACGTTTTGAAAATATATTTAAACAACGTTCGCACCCCATTTTTTTGGGGGGGGGGGGGTAGGTCAAAGTTTCAGAAAGATCCCATGGTTAGATTCTGAGAAATCCGATTTGCAGAAAATACACAAAAAAAAAATAATAATAATCTTAACAGAAACAATAAGCTTTCATATGTAATATGAAAGCTTAACTAGATCTGCGAAGCAGATATTAAAGCTTTCATATTAACAGTCACTTCCTGTCACATTTCATGGGTCATGTAAATAATCATTAAAATCGGTCAAAATATAGCGAAGTTTTTATGATTTTTCAATCGTAAACAACTTTATCGGCACGAAAAACATCAAAGACAAAATTTGAAAATGTGTGATTTTCAAATAACAATATTTAGACCCTGATCCCGGCTATCCAGAAATGTATTCATTTTGGAAATAGGAGACATATTCTCCAAACTACGGCCTATTGCTTATTCAGTTCGAAATGGTGACCATCACGTGACCGAAATCAAAATTCTGATCCGATAGATTTTTAGGCATTCCTTCAAGAAATCCGAAAATGTAACTCCCATGTCTGTAAGTAAAATATCGCAAAAGCCTTTGTGATTTATCACCTTTCAAGATGGCGGCACTTCCGGTTCCATCCACAAACTCAATATTTTGTGTACGAATCAGTATTTACTTATCTAGTATCAAAAAAAAAAAAAAATCAGGTCATTCTGACCTATATTTCTTCGATTTTTTTGAAAACTTTGATCCCTAATTTCACCAAGGGGAGATAATTTAGAAAATTTCTAAGGAGATCTTTAAGATCTACTTACATACTAAATTTCATGAAAATCGTACAACTATTAAAGAAGTTGTCAAGTTGGTCTCAACTTCCGGTTCGAAATCACAGCGACGAATTTTCGAAATTCGAAAATCTGAAACTGCAGTTGAAAATGATTTTTGTCAGGGTACTCAAAGAAAAAAGAATTAGTAAAATAGGTCAAATAGTCACAGAGTTACAGTTATGCGGGTCAAATTCACTCGTTCGTAAAATTCGATGATTTCGAATGCTTAAAACGTTTTGAAAATATATTTAATCAATACTCACCACCCATTTTTTTTGGGGGGGGGGGGTAGGTCAAAGTTTCAGAAACATCCTATGGTTAGATTCTCAGAAATCCGATTTGCAGGAAACACATGTTGACTTTACGAGAAAGACCTTTAAAGATGCTCCAAATTGTAAAAATACGACTTTTTGGATTTTCAATCTCTTTTTTTCGGCTACACATTTAAGAAAAAATGATACAATGATTTCACACAACAGGTTAGCTATTAGACTCTCGATTGACAGGAGTTTCACCACCCTCTCTTCATTATAACCGAAGTTATCGTGCCCTAAAGAATCAACAAATCAGCATGCTTATCTCTGCTTACCCTAAGCAGAAAATGCTCATCTTTAAACTCAATCATGACGTTGACCTAGTGAACGTCTACACCAAGTTTGAACATTCTAGCTTAATTAGAAGGAGAGTTATTGTGTTCCAAATTCTCGGCCCTTCAAATTGCTTCTATTTTTCACTTTCACTTCAAAATAGCGACCATCAATTGACCTTAATCAAAATTCTACTCCAAACCTTTTTATGGCCATCCTTGAAGGATTCAGAAAATATAACTCCCGTGTCTGTAAGTAAAATAGCAAAAAAGCCTTTGTGATTTTTCACGTTTTAAGATGGCGGCACTTCCGGTTCAATCCACAAACTCAATATTTTGTGTATGTATCAGTATTTACTTATCTAGAATCCAAAAAAACCATCAGGTCATTCTGACCTATATTTCTTCGATTTTTATGAAAACTTTGATCCTTAATTTCGCCAAGGGGAGATAATTTAGAAAATTTCTATTTATATTTTTGAAGTCACATGGGTAAGATCTACTTACATACTAAATTTCATGAAAATCGTAGAACTATTAAAGAAGTTATCAAGTTGGTCTCAACTTCCGGTTCGAAATCACAGCGACGAATTTTCGAAATTCGAAAATCTGAAGCTGCAGTTGAAAATAATTTTTGTCAAGGTACTCAAAGAAAAAAGAATTAGTAAAATAGGTCACAGAGTTACAGTAATGCAGGTCAAATTCACTCGTTCGTAAAATTCGGTGATTTCGGATTCGTAAAACGTTTTGAAAATATATTTAATCAAGGTTCGCACCCCATTTATGGGGGGGTAGGTCAAAGTTTCAGAAAGATCCTATTGTTAGATTATGAGAAATCCGATTTGCAGAAAATACACAAAAAAAAAAAAATAATAATAACTTTAACAGAAACAATAAGCTTTCATATGTAATATGAAAGCTTAATGATTTTAGTAATCACAATAGGCTTTCAGACGTGTGAAACCCTAATAAGAACTAGATCTGCTGCTGTCCCATGCAGATATGAAAGCTTTCATATTCACTGTCACTTCCTGTCACATGTCATGGGTCATATAAATAATAAATAAGAAAAAATAAATCATTAAAAATTGGTCACAATCTAGCGAAATTAATGTGATTTTTCACTCGTAAACAACTTTGTCGGCACGAAAAACATCAAAAGCGAAATTCGAATTTTTGAAATATTCAAATACCAAAAATTCGACCCGTATCCTGTCTATCCTGAAATTGAAATGTATTAGATTTTAGACATAGGAGACGCATTGAACATACTATGCCCTATTGTGTTTGTTTGCAAGTCCGTAAATGTCGATTTTTCACTATGTTTCATATTCACTTCAAAATGGCGACCATCAGCTAACCTAAATCAAAATTCTGCTCTGAAGGTTTTTTAGGTTTTCCTTCAAGGGTTCAGAAAATGTAACTCCCATGTCTGTATGTGCAATATCGCACAGTTCTATTGTTTTTTCACGTTTCAAGATGGTGGCACTTCCGGTTGGATCGACAAACTCAATGTTTTGTGTACGAATCAGTAATTACTTGTCTAGTATCGGTGACAAAAATTCGGTCATTTTGACCTTTATTTCGACGATTTTTTTTTTTGAAAAATTTCATTCTTAATTTCACCAAGGGGAGATAATTTAGAAAATTTTAAAAGTCATTTTCACGTCACATCAGTAAGTAATGTCTAGTTACATACTAAATTTCATGAAAATCGTACAACTAGTAAAGAAGTTGTCAAGTTGGTCTCAACTTCCGGTTCAAAATCAAAGCGACGAAATTTCGAACCTTTAATTATCAACTGAATATTACAAAACTTTTAAAAATAAGCTCCCCCTGACCAGCTTAATCGTTCGCAATAAACACTTGCCCCTTAAAATCGGCAAATTGCTGACTTTAAAGTGAGAAACATTACAACCGAGCGAAATTTTTGGTTTTATCACTTTTACAGCACCATGGATTACCAACCAATTATTACAAAACTTTAAAAATAAAAACAGAAGGAGAGAAATGCGGCTTAACGTCCATTCGACACAAACTAGGTCATTTTGGGACTAACGCATGTTTTTTAATTTTATTTATAAACTTCCCTTGCGTGTACTGGTCTTCAGGAGTTGGAGGAAACCGAAGGACACGGAGAAAACCCACGAGGTTGGACACCATACTCCATGTCACGTGCAACCTGGAAATTGAAACGACGCCAGTTGACTCAATTACAGACGTTACGACACAGCGCGTGTATGCTAACAATTCAGTCATTGAGCCTCCGTAAAATCGTGAAATTGCTGACTTATTGCAAGAAACATTTCAACCGGGCGAAATTTTCTGTTTTAGCAGTTTAATTTGCATGGTACTTTAATTACCAACCGATTATTACAGAACTTTTGAAAATAAGCTCCAACTGACCAGCTTAATCGTATGCAATAAACGTTTGGCGTGAATTGAAAGTTCTGCACCGAGAAAGTTCATCTCGATTTTCCGGCGTGGTTCCCTCTTGTCAGCGAGGCAGAATGGAGGGCCTGACAAGGACAGCTGTCTAGTCATTTGGATGGAACGAAAAACCAAGGTCCCGTGTACACAATGAAGTGCACGTAAAATATCCCTAAGCAGTTGGAATTCGATACTGTTGAATAAGCTGTATACGATGACTAAATGTGCAAATTGTAGTCACCCACGCTGCATGTTTCGCTTAACAATGAAAGGGTGCAGTTTTCAATGTTCGATCCTTTTGTTCTTCTACTCCTGATATTTTGGACTGTTGATCGATGGTTTCATATAAAAGACTATCGATAAGACTTTGTAGAAGAAGTTACCCAAAATATTGTGTTGATTTAAGAGAAAAGGACCTTAAAAAATGCTCAAATCGTAAAAATACGACTTTTTGGATTTTCGATCTCTTTTTTTCTGCTATCCCTGACATTTAAAAAAAATGATGCAATGATTCCACACAACGGGCTAGTTATTAGACTCTCGATTGACACGAGTTTCACCACCCTCTCTTCATTATAACCGAAGTTATCGTGTCCTAAAAAATCAACAAATCAGCATATTTATCTCTGCTTACCCTAAGCAGAAAATGCTCATCTTTAAACTCAATCATGACATTGACCTAGTGAACTTCTACACCAAGTTTGAACATTCTAGCTTAATTAGAAGGAGGGTTATTGTGTTTCAAAGTCTCGGCCCTTCAAATTGCTACTACTTTTCATATTTACTTCAAAATGGAATCCATCAATAGACCTAAATCAAAATTCTGCTCCCAGCGATTTTTGGGCCAACCTTCAAGGATTCAGAAAATATAACTCCCGTGTCTAAGTAAAATAGCAAAAAAGCCTTAGGGATTTTTCATGTGTCAAGATGGTGGCACTTCCGGTTCAGTCGAAAAACTCCATATTTTGTGTAGTAATCAGTAATTACTTGTCGAGTATCAAATTTTTTTTAGGTCATTCTGACCTATATTTCGACGATTTTTTTTTAAAACTTTGATCCTTAATTGCACCAAGGGGAGATAATTTAGAAAATTTCTCATTATATTTTTGAAGTAACCTCGGTAAGATCTACTTATATACTAAATTTCATGAAAATCGTATGACTATTAAAGAAGTTGTCAAATTGGTCTAAACTTCCGGTTCGAAATCACAGCGACGAATTTTCGAAATTCGAAAATGTGAAACTGCAGATGAAAATGATTTTTTTTAAAAGGACAATAACATTCTTGCTGGCTTGGAAGCTCCAGAAAATAAATAATACCCTTATTCTAAGTACTAGATGTTTAAGTGTCCTACCTGTTGTGCAAATTATCCATTACAACCTATTTTACTTGTCCAGAGGGTTCGAAAATATTTTAAAATCCAAGTCATATTTGAAAAGGTTTACGTTAGACTTTTCAAATCAATTGGTTGAATTTTTCCAATTTTTTAAAATAGGTGTGTTAAGATGAAATTTATATCATCATTTAATTGGAATATTCTAAAATAATACGATTTGTTGACCAGAATGAAGATTGGGACATATTATTCAGTTACAACAAGAGTGTTATTGGGGCTTTAAGGTATTCAAAGAAAAAAGAATTAGTAAAATCGGTCAAAAAATAACAAAGTTACGACTATGCTTTGTCAGTTTTTTCGTTCGTAAAATTTGGTGATTTCGAATTCGCCAAACATTTTGAAAATATATTTAATCAACAGCCACCACCCATTTTTGAGGGGGTAGGTCAAAGTTTCAGAAACATCCTATTAGCCTAGTGAGGTTTAATCAAAATATTGAGTCCAAAAGGTTTGAGGTTTGCAACACATATTTGACCCCTAGATCATTATGGAAAGGCAAGTCTTAAGTTTTGTAACCTGTGCGTTTACCTGGGAGGGCTCCCCCTAACCCCCATAAATTTAATGGGAGTTAAAATTCAATGTCCATCCACTATTTTCTTGCAAGGATTTCATATTTAGCACTTTGAAACAGAATGTATGACTTAAGATCATAAAATGTTGTGCTAATGCTACTTAAAAGCTTAATTGATTAGCATTAATTAGTGGCCGTAATTAAAATTTAGAGTCCATGACTGAAACAAAGCTTAAAAGCTTGCTAACCAAGTCATGAAACCAAAAATATCACTCAAGAGCGACAAAAGTTGAACAAACCTTGCTTAAGACTGGTTAAAAGGTGACAAAGGTCAAAGGTCACTAATTAGTGACTAATTAAAATTTAGAGTCCATAACTGAAACATAGCCTAAAAACTAGCTTACCAAGCCAGGAAACCAAAAATATAACTTAAGAGCGACAAAAGTTGAACAAACCTTACTTATGAATGCTTCAAAGGTGTCAAAGGTCAATTTTGGGGTCTCGTAATAGGGTTTGAGTGGATTTGGTTAAATTATCTTGTCCAAGAATATTATTGTTTGGAAAACATTTCTATGAGTTTCACTTCAAACAATTCACGACTTAAGAGCATAAAATGTTGTACTAATGTTACTTAAGAGCTAATTAATTAACACTAATTTGTGACTGTAATTAGAATTTAGAGTCTATAGCTGAAACAAATCCTAAACACTAGCTTACCGAGTCAGGAAACCAAAGATATAACTTGAGAGCGACAAAGGCTGAACAAACCCTGCTTAAGACTGTTTCAAAATTGACAAAGGTCAATTATTTGGTCTCGTAATGGGGATTGAGTCTATAGCTGAAGCAAAGCCTAAAAACTAGCTAATCAGGCCAGAAAGCCACAAATATCACTTAATAGTGCCAAAAATGGAACAAACTTGGCTTAAGACTGGTTCAAAGGTGACAAACTGGTGACGAGGGTCATATTTTGTTTCACACTATGACCAATCAACCATTCAAATTGCTTACCTCTGCTTGGCTTGAAGAGACGACGAAAAACCTTGCGATGAATCATTCCTTATAGGAAATGAAAAGAAAAAAACTGTTAAGTTTTTCCAATTATTCTAAATATTGAAAATGGAAGTATAAAACTGGATGACTCTCTGGAACGCAGACAATTAGATAATAAATTAGTCCATATGAAGATATAATAATATATGATTCAAAACATTTATGTGTTCTCCTTAACATGGTTATTTACGGGAATGTCTTCCAAAATAGGTTGAAAATTTTTCTGAGTTAAGACTAATGCGACCTTGGTGAAAAAGGGGTTGAAATCCGAAAGTTATTGGCAGTATAAAGCTATCAAGACTTATACGGTTTACTTACAAGATATTGTACTAGATAAGATGTTAATTGCATCAAAACGTTCATTTGGGACACCATGAACACATACATATTTAGACATAGTTGTATACTACAAATAATACATGCAGTATAGAAAAGATATATGTACACACGAGGAATACATTCATACAGATATACGATACTTTTGTTAGCTGTTAGTCTTGTTTTATCAATTTTCATTCTATTACATGGTTTATTGTTCCTAAATATTTCCAATTGTAAATTAGATTTACTGTGGACTATGGCACGGAGTTCTGAATGTAATGCTGTTTTGGGGGATTTCATTACGGCTGACCCAGAACAATTTAATGTTATCAAAAGTAGTTCAGAGCTGTCTATGTGATTAATTACAAAAGTCAATATGTGTATTTCACCAATGCTACATCAATTTATTTTTGCAAAGTGTATATTTTTGAAACAATGGGTTTTTCGGATAAACCCAGTGATTGTTTCCCATATAAAAAAAACTGTGTTATGTACATGTTTTTATACGCCCACATTTTCATGTGGACGTATATTGTCGTCGCCCCTGTCCGTCCGTCCGTCCGTCCGTCCACAATTGTTTGTGAACAGTCTACAGGTCACAATTTTTATCCGATTTCGATGAAACTTAAAATATAGGTTTATCACCATAAGATCTCGGTTCCTTTCGATATTGGCATGTATCGGACTGTAACTTCATGGGTTATGGCCCCTGATTGTACGAAAAATCACGTTTTTTAGCTTGTGAACAGTGTAGAGGTCACAATTTTGAACCGATTTGGATGAAACTTGAAATGCATGTTTATAACCCAAAGATCTTGGTTCTTTTCGATATTATTTGCACCAATCGGATCGTAACTTCCTGAATTATGGCCCCTGATTGTCCGAAAAATTGCCCTTTATAGCTTGTGGTCCCTCTGGAGGTCAAAATTGTTATCCGATTTAAAAAAACGTTTGATTATATCACCGTTTCATGGTTATGAAGGTTGAGTTCGAATTTCGTGATCATCGGACCAAAATTGACGGACAAAATGGCCGACGTTTGTACGCGAATAGTGTGAAAATATGTTATATCAAGGTTGTGGACCTTATAGAGGTCACAATTTTGAACCAATTTTGATGAAACTTGACATGTATGTTTATAACCCAAAGATCTTGGTTCCTTTAGATATTTGCGCCCATCAGATCGTAACTTCCTGAATTATGGCCCCTGATTGTCAGAAAAATTGCCCTTTTTAGCTTGGGGTCCCTCTAGAGGTCAAAATTGTTATCGGATTTAAAAAACGTTTGATTATATCACCGCTCCATGGTTATGAAGGTCGAGTTCGAATTTCGTGAAAATCGGACCAAAATTGACGGACAAAATGGCCGCCGTTTGTACGCGAATAGTGTGAAAATATGTTATATCAAGGTTGTGGACCTTATAGAGGTCACAATTTTGAACCAATTTTGATGAAACTTGACATGTAGGTTTATAACCCAAAGATCTTGGTTCCTTTCGATATTTGCGCCCATCGGATCATAACTTCCTGAATTATGGGCCCTGATTGTCCGAAAAATTGCCCTTTTTAGGTTGTGGTCCCTCTGGAGGTCAAAATTGTTATCGGATTTAAAAAACCATTTGATTATATCACCGCTCCATGGTTATGAAGGTTGAGTTCGAAAATCGGACCAAAATTGACGGACAAAATGGCCGCCGTTTGTACGCGATAGTGTGAAAATATGTTATAGAGGTCACAATTTTGAACCAATTTTGATGAAACTTGACATGTAGGTTTATAACCCAAAGATCTTGGTTCCTTTCGATATTTGCGCCCATCGGATCATAACTTCCTGAATTATGGGCCCTGATTGTCCGAAAAATTGCCCTTTTTAGGTTGTGGTCCCTCTGGAGGTCAAAATTGTTATCGGATTTAAAAAACCATTTGATTATATCACCGCTCCATGGTTATGAAGGTTGAGTTCGAAAATCGGACCAAAATTGACGGACAAAATGGCCGCCGTTTGTACGCGATAGTGTGAAAATATGTTATAGAGGTCACAATTTTGAACCAATTTTGATGAAACTTGACATGAAAAATTGCCCTTTTTAGCTTGGGGTCCCTCTAGAGGTCAAAATTGTTATCGGATTTAAAAAAACGTTTGATTATATCACCGCTCCATGGTTATGAAGGTCGAGTTCGAATTTCGTGAAAATCGGACCAAAATTGATGGACAAAATGGCCGCTGTTTGTACACGAATAGTGTGAAAATATGTTATATCAAGGTTGTGGACCCTATAGAGGTCACAATTTTGAACCAATTTTGATGAAACTTGACATGTATGTTTATAACCCAAAGATCTTGGTTCCTTTCGATATTTGCGCCCATCGGGTCATTACTTTCTGAATTATGTCTCCTGATTGTTCGAAAAATCACCCTTTTTAGCTTGTGGTCCCTCTGGAGGTCACAATTATTATCTGATTTAAAAAAAAAACGTTTGATTATAAAAACCAAACAAATTCTAATGATTTTCTGATAATTCCTTAATATGTGACAACTCTTGTTGACTGCCCGGACGATTTGGCTGCTGTGTGGGCGTATGTTTCGTTGCCTGGCAACCTATTTTTTTTTTTTCCTATTGTTAATACCTCTTAAAGATCATGTACCCATGTTCTGTTGTCTTATTTAATCCTTCTTCAACTGCAGTGCGGTATTAACCTTGTGTGGGCCCGGGACAAACCAATTGTGCGGGGCCCAATTGTTGTTTGTTCAAATTGTTCGTAATAACCACGGATCATACTAGTATGTACTCCGCCCCCTTGAGTGCCTATGGTGTTTTCCGCCAGTCCCAGGGCCTGTAATATCCCTTACTGCCAAGGGCCCCAATCCTCGCCCATTCAGCCCAGGAACTGGTTGGCTCAGTCAGGGATAAAATATTAGTATGACATAGAATTGTGGGGGCCCCTAAATGTGGGCGGCCCGGGTCATTTGTCACACTTTGCCCCCCTTAGATATGGCACTGCTCAGCTGTGACTCAATAATAACAAAGTCGCTATTAAAATTTTAGGCATAACATTTTCAAAAGTTGGTTCCTTATAAAAAGCAATCTATAAAAAAGATATTGGTACAATTTTTAGCCAAAAAATCTGACTTAGATATATGATATACAAATATTATTTGGTTCTATTTCAGTATTGCACCTCTACCAGTTCTCGGGGTCGTAGGGGACGTTCCGCTGGGCTAGCGATGACCTCACACCAAATTTTAGCCAAATCGATCAATAACTTTTCATTTTACCGACCTTTAGCTTCTCCCGGGACATATGTTTATCCGTACGACGCCATTTGCATTTCTTGACTTGAATAACAAGACACTCAAACGAACTCCAACACTCGGCGCCCCGTGCCTGATGCTGCCGTTCATAATATCAATAATAATTTTCGTATATTTTAATTATACGCCAACATGAAAATGTGGTCGTATATTGCCTTGCCCCCAGCCGTCTGTCAGTCCATCCGTCGTCCACAATTTCTTATGAACACTCTAGCGGCTAAAATTAATACCTGATTGACTTTAAATTTATGCACAATGTTTAAGGCCATGAGACGAAGAAGCATAATAATGGATTTTCAGGGATATCCGATAATTACTACCAGAGTTATTACCCTTGATCTCTTCAAAAAATATTGTGAACGGTCTAGCGGCTAAAGTTAATATCCGATTGACTTCAAATTTATGCACAGTGTTCAGGGATATTCGATAATCACTACCAGAGTTATTACCCTTGATCTCTTCAAAAAATCTTGTGAACGCTGTAGGGGCTAAAGTTAATATCCGATTGGCTTTAAATGTATACACAGTGTTTAAGGTCACAAGACGGAGAATCCTATTGATTTTTAGCTGTTTTCAATAATTACTGCCAGAGTTGTGGCCCTTGATCTCTTTGAAAGATCTTGTGAACGCTCTAACGTCTAAAGTTAAATTCCGATTGACTTGAAATTTAAGCACACAATTTAAGGTAAGTTTTTCGACACTTGGCCTTTGGGTACTACCTTCACCCCATACAATATTTTAAAGGACACATTTTTGACTTGGACCACCGACCCTTACCTTGGTCGTGTCACACAAGGCTTGGTCAGAAAACGGTCAAACGTTAAGGGCCTGTGTTTGAAGGGTGGTCTATGGTAGGGGTGTAACAATACATCGAACAATCGATGCGTCGCGATGGTTTGACTGTCGATAGTATGTATCAATAGTAAAAAGAAACTATCGATAAAAATTGCGATAGTCAAGCAAACTATCGATAGTTTCGATAGTTGGTAATAGCGAAAGTAAAGTGGCTCAAATTTTCTCGTATTTGTCGAATAATTACTCTGGATTTCTAACAAAGAGCTCTGTTATCACTAAAATGGCGTTACAAGATCTCAATGTCACATGGAAATCTTCGTCTACCATATTAGGCATGGCTTACTAAGAAATATGTAACAAGCACATCACCAATCCGCACAGCACAATTAGATGGAGGAATGCCGACATCCTTAAACCTTGATGAGAAACATACTATTTCTGTCTTGTTATCATTGAGTGACAGCATATTTGAACCCATCCAACTGCGTATCTCATCAACACACTGCTCAATACAGTTTATCACAGAACAGTCTTTTGGGGAGTCATAGGCAATGTATAACTGGGTGTCATCTGCATAGATTACAGAGTTCAAACCATGGTTCTCGATGATATCTTCTAGAGGAGCCATATTCAAAGAAAAAAGTACTGGTCCTAGCACTGACCCTTGCGGGACACCATAACACAGTATGTGCTCTTCCGAAAGAAACGAACCCACAGCCACTTTTTGTGTTCGTCCTGTGAGATACGAGGTCAACCATTTCAAAGCAGTGCTCGTTATTCCAAAATATGCCTGTAATCTACTGATCAATATGGAGTGGTCGATAGTGTCGAAAGCAGCTGATAAGTCTAGGAGTATTAGGATAAGATCCTGTTTTTTATCCAGAGCACGAAGTATGTCATTCATCACTCTCAAAAAATAAAACTTAAGAAACAAGCCACATGAAATACATGTTCCTGAAGCAACGGTATACTAGTTTGATAACTTATTACCTTGTTATTTCTGTATAGTTGCGCCCATCGGATCGTAACTTCCTGAATTATGGCCCCTGATTGTCCGAAAAATCGCCCTTTTTAGCTTGTGATCCCTCTGGAGGTCAAAATTTTTATCCGATTTAAAAAACCGTTTGATTATATTACCTTTCATGGTTATGAAGGTTGAGTTCGAATTTCGTGAAAATCGGACCAAAATTGACGGATAAAATGGCCGCCGTTTGTACGCGAATAGTGTGAAAATATGTTATATCAAGGTTGTGGACCTTATTAAGGTCACAATTTTGAACCGATTATGATGAAACTTGACATGTATGTTTATAACCCAAAGATCTTGGTTCCTTTCGATATTTACGCCCATCGGATCATAACTTCCTAAATTATTGCCCCTGATAGTCCGAAAAATAGCCCTTTTTAGCTTGTGGTCCCTCTGGAGGTCAAAATTGTTATCCGATTTAAAAAAATGTTTGACTATATCACCGTTGCATGGTTATGAAGGTTGAGTTCGAATTTTGTGAAAATCGGACCAAAATTGACCGACAAAATTGCCGCCGTTTGTACACGAATAGTGTGAAAATACGTTATATCAAGGTTGTGGACCTTACAGAGGTCACAATTTTGAACCGATTTTGATGAAACTTGACATGTATGTCTATAACCCAAAGACCTTGGTTCCTTTCGATATTTGCGCCCATCAGATCATAACTTCCTGAATTATGTCCCCGTATTGTCCGAAAAATCGCTTTTGTTAGCTTTTGGTCCCTCAGGAGGTCAAAATTATTATCCGATTTAAAAAAAAGTTTGATTATATCACCATTACATGGAAATGGAGGGAGAGTTTGAATTTCGTGAAAATCGGACTAGAATTGACGGACAAAATGGCCGCCGTTTGTACACGAATAGTGTGAAAATATGTTATATCAAGGTTGTGGACCAAAGGTCTTGGTTCATTTCGATATTTGCGCCCATTGGGTCATTACTTCCTAAATTATGTCCCCTGATTGTACTAAAAATCACCCTTTTTAGCTTGTGGTCCCTCAAGCTAAAAACCATGTAGCGTCATATCAAGTTGTTAACAATTTAAAATTGACATCGGAAGTGACATCATTTTGTCAAAAACTGCATTTTTATACGCCCACATTGAAATGTGGTCGTATATTGTCGTCGGTGAGTCCGTCGGTCCGGCGTCCACAATTGCTTGTGGACGCTCTACAGGCTAAAGTTAATATCCGATTGACTTTAAATTTATACACAGTGTTTAAGGTCATGAGACGAAGAAGCCTATTGATTTTCAGCGATTTCCGATAATTAGTGCCAAAGTTATGGCCCTTGATCACCTCAAAAAATCTTGTGGACGCTCTAAAGGTCAAAGTTGATATCCGATTGACTTTAAATTTATACACAGTGTTTAAGGTCATAAGACGAAGAAGCCTATTGATTTTCAGCGATTTCCGATAATTAGTGCCAGAGTTATGGCCCTTGATCACTTCAAAAAATCTTGTGGACGCTCTAGAGGCCAAAGTTAATATCCGATTGACTTCAAATTTATACACAGTGTTTAAGGTCATAAGACGAAAAAGCCTATTGATTTTCAGCGATTTCCGATAATTAGTGCCAGAGTTATGGCCCTTGATCACTTCAAAAAAATCTTGTGGACGCTCTAGAGGCCAAAGTTAATATCCGATTGACTTTAAATTTATACACAGTGTTTAAGGTCATAAGACGAAGACGCCTATTAATTTTCAGTGATTTTCGATAGTTAGTGCCAGAGTTATGGCCCTTGATCACCTCAAAAAATCTTGTGGACGCTCTGGAGGTCAAAGTCAATATCCGATTGACTTTAGATTTATACAGTGTTTAAGGTCATGAGACGAAGAAGCCTATTGATTTTCAGCGATTTCAAATAATTACTGCCAGAGTTATCTCCCTTGATAACTTCAAAAATTCTTGTGACGCTATAGAGGCCAAAGTTACTATCCGATTGACTTCAGATTGATACATAGAGTTTAAGGTGTTGAAACGAACAAGTATTTTGATTTTCAATGAATTTAGATAACTGAACAGCTAAATCCATGATATTAAATGTTTCATGTATATACTAATTGTTAGCGTGGGGTAAAACTTTATAAAAAGCAATCAAATTCTAATGATTTTCTGATAATTACATAATGAGTTGTTACTCTTAATCAGTTTTTAGTGTATTACAAATGTTTCATTACCGAAATTAGTAAAAATATGCGACAACCCTTGTTGACTGCCCGGACGATTTAGCTGCTGTGGGCGTATGTTTCGTTGCCTGGCAACCTATCTTTAACTTTTTAAATCAATGTTTTATTCAACCAAGAATTATTTAATATGTATTAATAATTTTGACTTTTGGTTTAAATTCACATATAAACACAACTCATATGGTCATATAGATATCATAAAATTGTTTCTAACTTGTTCGGTTGCCGAGAAATAGACGGTTTTCTACAGGTCACTTTTGAAGGTTTGGGGGCCATAAAAGTATCAATTATTATTCGATTTTCATAAACTTTACACCATGTTATACCTAATGCCATTTGGGATTTCATACAAGTAATTTAAGATTTTCATTATCACCGGAAGTAACGTCATTTTGGCAAAAACTGTATTTTTAGCCTTCAAAACAGATATTTTATTCAAATGAGTCTGTTTTGAAATCTTTATCAAATTATGGTATTTGATGCCAATCAACAAATAGAATGAACCCATACGATCATACCGATACCACAAAATGGTTTCTAACTTGTACGGTTGCAGAGAAATAGCCGATTTTCTACAAGTCACTTTTCAAGTTTTTTGGTCTTCAAAAGCGGCAATTATTATTCGATTTACATAAAATTTTCACTATATGATATCTATGCCATTTCGGATTTCATAAAACTAATTGAACATTTTCATTAACACCGGAAGTATTGTAATTTTGTCAAGATCATTTACAAGTAACAAGTCACTTTTCAAGTTTTTTGGTCTTCAAAAGCGGCAATTATTATTCGATTTACATAAAATTTTCACTATATGATATCTATGCCATTTCGGATTTCATAAAACTAATTGAACATTTTCATTAACACCGGAAGTATTGTAATTTTGTCAAGATCATTTACAAGTAACAAATGTATAAAATGAATTGATATTGCTGGATTTGGTTGATTCTGCGTCCATTTTATTTGTGTGCAATGTTAATTTGGAAACCTGTTTAGTGGTTTCGTTGGTACCGGAAGTGACATATGTTCAAGGGTAACTTGGCACCGGAAGTGACATGTTTAAGGGTAACTTGGCACCAGTGAAACCCGTCATTCCTGCATGCAGGTCTAATTCTGTTTCCTTTTGAAACTTGGTTTGTAGAGTGTTGAGGTTAATAAATACTATTTATTTTGTCAACCAGTCTCTACCTATGATTGAGGCTATTACGCTCCGTTACAAAGGGCATAGTATTAACCACAGTAACTAGGTAACAGTCCGTGCACGCTCTGTCATCTATGTCTATTTTATTTTATAATTGTTGAAAAAAAACCCCACTGTAAACGGTAAAGCATGGATATGGGTTAAAAGTGTACCGGTATTCGGTAATTGCAATATATTTGTCAGACTTTCATATACAAAATGATAAATATGACATTATTACACTGTCCTGAAGACGACATCCTCCTGGTACTATTCTATAACCGGTACATTTAGTCATTATAATGTTAAGGATCGTAAGATCTACCACGGCAAAAAAAAAATTGAATTATGCCTTGGCAGACAAGGGTTGCGTCGGCTTGTACCACAGCTTTGCCGTTTGCCGTGGTTAATTTCAAGCGCTGTACCGTATATTTGCTGCAATATCCTAAATCATGTGCGCAGCTACTTCTGCTCACAAATATTTGTGTCTATCTGAACCACTCTAATAGAGTCCGTCCGTCCGTCCGTCCACAATTTGTTTGTGGACTCTCTGCAGGTCACAATTCTTATCTGATTTTGACGAAACTTGAAATATAGGTTTATCCCCAAAAGATCTCGGCTGCTTTCGATATTGGCTTGTATCGGATCAAAACTTCATGGATTATGGCCCTTGATTGTACGAAAAATCAGGTTTTTAGCTTGTGGATCCTATAGAGGTCACAATTTTGAACCGATTTTGATGAAACTTGACATGTATGTTTATAACCCAAAGATCTTGGTTCCTGTCTATATTTGCGCCTATCGGAACGTAATTTCCTGAATTATGGCCCCTCATTGTCAGAAAAATCACCTTTTTATACGCCCACATTGAAATGTGGTCGTATATTGTCATCGCCCCCGTCCGTCCGGCGGTCCGGCGTCCACAATTGCTTTCTGTATTGCTTGTTCTCTGTCTATCTCTCAAACAATTATTATCTGATTTAAAAAAAAACTCTGATTATATTACTGTTGCACCGTAAGGAAGGTTGAGTTCGAATTTCGTGAAAATCGTACCAGAATTGCTGGACGAAATGGTCACCATTTGTACGCGAATAGTGTAAAAATATGGTATATCATGGTTGTGGACTCTTTACAGGTCACAATTCTTATCCGATTTTGATGAAAAGTCATATTTCTAGGTTGTGTTCTGTCACACCATAATCATTGTCGGCTTCAAATTTCATGAATATCAGACTGGAACTGACCAACAAAATGGCTGCTCCCAATACAGTATGAAATACAGGACTTAATGATGTAGGAAAAATCACTTTCGGTATTGCTTGTTCTCTATCCATCTCTCAAAAATGTGGGCGTATCCTGCCTGGCAGTGCCAGCATATCTTTTAAGCTTGTGGTCCCTCTGGAGGTCACAATTATTATCCGATTTATAAGAAAAACGTTTGATTATATTACCGTTACACCATAAAAGGTTGAATTCGAATTTCGGGAAAATATGACCAAAATTGCCATACAAAATGGCCGACGTTTGTATGCGAATACTGTTAAAAAATGGTATATTATGGTTGTAGATCCTGTGGAGGTCACAGTTTTATTTCGATTTTGATGAAACTTGAAGTGCATGATTATAACCCAAAGGTCTTGGTTCCTTTCGATATTTGCGCATATCGGATCCTAACTTCCTGAATTATAGCCCCTGATTGTACGCAAAATTGCCTTTTTATACGCCCACATTGAAATGTGGTCATATATTGTCGTCGCCCCCGTCCGTCGGTCTGGCGTCCAAAATTGCTTGTGGACACTCTAGAGGCTACAGTTAATATCCGATTGACTTTAAATTTATACACAGTGTTAAAGGTCATGAGACGAAGAAGCCCATTGTTTTTCAGCGATTTCCGATAATAACTACCAGAGTTATGGGCCTTGATCACTTCAAAAAATCTGGTGGACGCTCTAGAGGCCAAAGTTAATATCCGATTGACTTTAATTTTATACACAGTGTTTAAGGTCATGAGACGAAGAATCCTATTGTTTTTCAGCGATTTCCGATAATAACTACCAGAGTTATGGGCCTTGATCACTTCAAAAAATCATGTGGAAGCTCTAGAGGCCAAAGTTAATATCCGATCGACTTTAAATTTACACACAGTGTTTAAGGTCATGAGTCGAAGAAGCCTATTGATTTTCAGAGATTTCAAATAATTACTGCCAGAGTGATCTCCCATGATAACTTAAAAAAATCTTGTGACGTTATAGAGAGGCCAAACCTTAGATCGATACACAGATTTTAAGGTGTTGAAACAAACAAGTATTTTGATTTTCAATGAATTATGATAACCGAACAGCTAAATCCATGATATTAAATGTTTCATGTATATACTAATTGTTAGCATTTGGTAAAACTTTATTCTCATAATTACATGAGTTGTTACTCTTAATCAGATTTTAATGTATTACAAATGTTTCATTACGAAAAAAGTAAAAATATGTGACAACCCTAGTTGACTGCCCGGACGATTTAGATGCTGTGGGCGTATGTTTCGTTGCCTGGCAACCTATCTTTTTAGCTTGTGGGTCACTCTTGAGGTCACAATTATTTTCCGATTTAAAAAAAACGTTTGATTATATCACCATTACACCTTAGGGAAGGTTTGAGTTTGAATTTCGGGAAAATCAGACCAAAATTGACAGACAAAATGGCCGCCGGTTTTTATGCGAGTACTGTTAAAAAATGGTATATCATGGTTGTGGACCCTGTATAGGTCACAATTTTAATTCGATTTTGATGAAACTTGAAATGCATGGTTATAACCCAAAGATTTTGGTTCCTTTCGTTATTTGTGCATGTCGGATCGTAACTTCCTGAATTATGGCCCCTGATTGTCCGAAAAATCGCCTATGGTCCCTCTGGAGGTCGCAATTATTATCCGATTTTAAAAAACGTTTGACTCTATCACTGTTACACCCTACGGAAGGTTGAGTTTGAATTTCGAGAAAATCGGACCATAATTGCCAGACTAAATGGCCGCCGTTTGTACGTGAATAGTGTAAAAATATGGTATATCAAAGTTGTGGACCCTGTAGAGGTCACAATTTTGATTCGATTTTGATGAAATCTGAAACGCATGTTTATAACCTAAAGATCTTTATTCTTTTCGATATTTGTGCATATCAAATGAATTATGGCCTTTGATTGTAGGAAAAATCACTTTCGGTATTGCTTGTTCTCTATCTCTCAAACAATTTATTATCCGATTTAAAAAAAAACTCTGATTATATTACTGTTGCACCGTAAGGAAGGTTGAGTTCGAATTTCATGAAAATCGTACCAATATTGCCGGACGAAATGGTCGCCGTTTGTACGCGAATAGTGTAAAATTATGGTATATCATGGTTGTGGACTCTCTACAGGTCACAATTCTTATCCGATTTTGACGAAAAGTCAATTTCTAGGTTGTGTACCGTCACACCATAATCATTGTCGGCTTCGAATTTCATGAATATCAGACTGGAACTGACCAACAAAATGGCTGCTCCCAATACAGTATGAAATACAAGACTTAATGATGTAGGAAAAATCACTTTTGGTATTGCTTGTTCTCTATCCATCTCTCGAAAATGTGGGCGTATCCTGCCTGGCAGTGCCAGCCTATCTTTATATTGTTCCATATCCACCCCCAATTTTTGTATGTATAGTCTACAGGCTGAAATTCTGAATGGATCATCTTGGAACTTTGCATATTTTTCCTTATACCGTAAAAACAGCAACAATTTATTTAGTGCCTGCCCCGACCCCCTGGGACAGTGTCACACCTACTTTTTTTGCTAATATTTTATCTGTAAATTTGTCAAAACAAACACCTAGCCATTTTTGCCTCTTGTCAGATTACATCCATTTGATATTTTGTCTCTTCGTTTTAAAAAAGTACAATATCAATCAAAGCAATATTTTAAAAAAGTACAATATCAATCAAAGCAGGATTTTAAAAAAGTACAATATCAATCAAAGCAGGATTGTGGACATATATTGCAGCTTGTATTTAATAACTTTTGATCACATAAAAGTAAACTATTTGTGTGATCAGTATTAATTTCTGTTTAAAAAGCATTTTTAGGGCTTTGATATAGTGATACGCAAAGTTACAATTGCTGCAACCCCCTACCCAGATATGTTGATTGACCAATGTTTTCTAATTTGAATAACTTTTATACCTGATTTCTATTTAAGAATCAAGATCATTATAAAGTCCTTGGTTTGGCAAAACTCAGATACAAAGCAACAGAAGATCAGATTAAGAAAGCCTGTATGTATATTGTTTATATATATGTATGATATCCGTGTAAAATGTAATTAGAACAAAACTGCAACTATACTCGAGTCCAGACTTACGATGTGATCTATTTAAAGTAGCAACAGTATTATTGATTTATGATAGGGGGTGGTGTTATTTTACAAATGTTGATGTTCAAAATCGGGGCCCCCTCCAAAAGTTGTTGTTACCCTACCCATGTTTGATTTGAACATATTTGTTTTATTTCTTTCTCATCCTCCTAACCCCCCTGTGGCCTGTACATACCCCCTGAAGATTGTGGGGGTTAAACTGAGGGTGATAATTTAGATTTCATCAAAAATCTTCAGGGGTTTTTGGGGTCACAGAGTTCATTGGTGATGTTGAATTTAAGATTTGAAAATCCAAAATGGCCGAAATCCAAGATGGCAGTAATATATCCACAAATTCCATACATGTTGATATTTTCTCAGTGTTTAACGACCTATCTAACATTTTACTGTTACATTTTCTTCTCTGTATTTTTTTAAACGCCCACATTTTCATGTGGATGTATATTGTGGTCGCCCCTGTCCATCCGTCCGTGTGAACAGTCTACAGGTCACAATTTTTATCCGATTTCAATGAAACTCAAAATATAGGTTTATCCCCCTAAAATCTTGGTTTCTTTCGATATTGGCATGTATCGGACTGTAACTTCATGGGTTATGACCTCTGATTGTCCGAAAAATCGCCCTTTATAGCTTGTGGTCCCTCTGGAGGTCAAAATTGTTATCCAATTTAAAAAACCATTTGATTACAAAACCGTTACATGGTTATGAAGATTGAGTTCAAATTTCGTGAAAATCGGATCAAAATTGACAGATAAAATGGTTGCCGTTTGTACGCGAATAATGTGAAAATATGTTATATCAAGGTTGTGGACCCTATAGAGGTCGCAATTTTGAACCGATTTTGATTAAACTTGACATGTTCACAATTTATTGAAGATTTTTCAGACCTGTTAAGCAAATTATCGACCTCAAATCTTGAACTTTTGATTACTGGTGATTTTAATATACATCTGGACAAGAAGGACGACTCATTGGCTATTCAATTGGAAGATATTATCAAATCCCATTCTTTGTTACAGCATGTCAATACTGCTACCCATGTTCGTGGCCATATTTTGGACCTCATCATTACTAGGGAAGACGGGTTATCAGTTCATAATGTGGAGGTTACGGATAAACTTATATCATATCTGATCATTTCGCACTTACAATGAACCTCAATATTAAACGAGCTACTATCTCTACTAAAGAGATAACCTTTCGTAAATTTAAATCAATAAATTCTGAAGAATTCAGATCGTCATTGGATTTTTCTCGGATATCAGAAACCGCATCGATACAAGGACAGACCAGGGAAGGTGTGGTTTAATGACGAGATACGTGTGGCAAAACGGGGGCGTAATAGGGCGGAGAGAAAATGGCGACAGACGGGTTTAGTAGTTCATGGGGAAATTTATCACGCGGCAAAAGTTAGTGTTGCGCGTCTTATTGAAAACTCAAAAGCTTCATATTATAAAAACAAGATAGAAACTAGTAATTATTCTAAAGAACTATATATGGTTGTGAATTCTCTTCTTGACCACAATCATGGTGTCAAAATTTTACCCTCCTTAAATAATTTGGACTTGCCAACTCGATTCTCAGAATATTTTGAAAGTAAAATTCTTAATATTAGGAATAATTTCACTGATAAAAATTCCATTCACGACCATGAGATTGACACTTCGAGTACTCTATACAGATTTGAAATATTGTCTCAGGACGAAATCTCTCGTGTCATCAAATCTATGGCAACAAAATTGTGTGCCTTGGACCCATTGCTCGATCCAAACCAAGTCAAGAACTATAGGCCGGTATTCAACCTAAGTTTTGTGTCAAAAGTTCTAGAGAAATGCATCGCAAAACAATTAATTGGTTATATATCTGAATTTAGTCTTCTCAGCACCTATCAAAGCGCCTACCGTCAATACCATAGCACAGAAACTGCACTGTTTAAAGTACAAAACGACATTCTCTTGTCCATTGATAATAAAAGCTGTGTGTTATTGCTGCTTTTAGATCTGTCTGCAGCATTAAGAAACCCTCGCTTGATCCAAACCAAGTCAAGAACTATAGGCCGGTATCCAACCTAAGTTTTGTGTCAAAAGTTCTAGAGAAATGCATCGCAAAACAATTAATTGGTTATATATCTGAATTTAGTCTTCTCAGCACCTATCAAAGCGCCTACCGTCAATACCATAGCACAGAAACTGCACTGTTTAAAGTACAAAACGACATTCTCTTGTCCATTGATAATAAAAGCTGTGTGTTATTGCTGCTTTTAGATCTGTCTGCAGCATTAAGAAACCCTCGCTTGATCCAAACCAAGTCAAGAACTATAGGCCGGTATCCAACCTAAGTTTTTTGTCGAAAGTTCTAGAGAAATGCATCGCAAAACAATTAATTGGTTATATATCTGAATTTAGTCTTCTCAGCACCTATCAAAGCGCCTACCGTCAATACCATAGCACAGAAACTGCACTGTTAAAAGTACAAAACTACATTCTCTTGTCCATTGATAATAAAAGCTGTGTGTTATTGCTGCTTTTAGATCTTTCTGCAGCATTTGACATAGTAGACCATAAGGTGCTGTTCTCACGACTTGCTGGTGAATTTGGTGTAACTGGTTCAGCTCTCGACCTACTTAAATTTTATTTAACAAATCCTTCCCAATCTGTCATTATACACAACAAACAATCTGACAAAAAAGATCTCAGCTTCGGTGTACCCCAGGGCTCAGTTTTAGGCCCAATTTTGTTCAGCATGTACACCACCCCATTGTCCAAAATTATTGAGAAACATGGTCTTCAGTTCCAACTAATGCAGATGACACTCAGCTGTATCTGTCATTTAAACCTTCTCTGTCTGGAGACTTTAATACATCAAAACATAAAATTGAATAATGTATTAGTGAAGTTCGCCTATGGATGGGAACCAATTTCCTTAAACTGAACGACGAAAAGACTGAATATATTCTCTTTGGATCAAACAGTTTAGTGTCTAAGTTTGATAAAGATGTTTCACTCTTAGTTGGTGAGCATGAAATAATCCCAACATCTTCAGCCTGTAACATTGGTATTATCTTTGACAGTGAACTATCCATGGAGAAACAAATTAGTAATATTTGCAGATCTTGTTATTTTCAACTGCGGAATATAAGTAAAATCAGTAAAAATTTGCCAGTTGAATCCATCAAAACTCTTGTTCAAGTGCTTGTCACATCATGATTAGATCAATGTAATTCGTTGCTTATTGGTTTACCATCTCGTCTCACCGATAAACTGCAAAAGGTTCAGAACGCGGCAGCTCGACTCATTACCAAAAGTAAATATAATGATCATATCACCCCTGTTTTAATTCAACTTCACTGGTTACCCATTGTTTTTGTCCCCCGCCTTTCGAAGAAAGTGGGGGGACTATTAAAATGGGTTCGTCCGTCTGTCCGTCTGTCTGTTCGTCTGTCTGTCTGTCCGTCTGTCTGTCCGTCACACTTTTTGGGACACAATAACTCTCTTCCTAATTGAGCTAGAATGTTCAAACTTGGTGTATGTGTTTATTAGGTCAATGCCTTGATGGAGTTCGAAGATGAGCATTTTCTGCTTAGGGTAAGCAGAGATAAGCAATTTGATTGGTTGATGCTTTGGGACACGATAACTTTAGTTCTAATTAAGTGAGATTGATGAAACTTGGTGTATAGTTTCATTATAGTAATACCTTGACTAAGTTCGATAATGAGCATTTTCTGCTCAGGGTAAGCAGAGCTATACGCAATTTGATTGGTCGAGAATTTGGAACACAATAACTCTCCTTCTAATTGAGTTAAAATGTTCAAACTTGGTGTATATGCTTATTAGGTCAATGCCTTGATGGAGTTCGAAGATGAGCATTTTCCGCTTAGGGTAAGCAGAGATAAGCAATTTGATTGGTTGATGCTTTGGGACACGATACCTTTAGTTCTAATTAAGTGAGAGTGATGAAACTTGGTGTATAGTTTCATTATAGTAATACCTTGACTAAGTTCGATAATGAGCATTTTCTGCTCAGGGTAAGCAGAGCGATACGCAATTTGATTGGTCGAGACTTTGGAACACAATAACTCTCCTTCTAATTTAGTTAAAATGTTCAAACTTGGTGTATATGCTTATTAGGTCAATGCCTTGATGGAGTTAGAAGATGAGCATTTTCCGCTTAGGGTAGGCAGAGATAACCAATTTGATTGGTTGATGCTTTGAGACACGATAACTTTAGTTCTAATTAAGTGAGAGTGATGAAACTTGGTGTATAGTTTCATTACAGTAATTACCTAAGATCGATAATGAGCATTTTCTGCTCAGGGTAAGCAGAGCGATACGCAATTTGATTGGTCGAAACTTTGGAACACAATAACTCTCCTTCGAATTGAGTTAAAATGTTCAAAATTGGTGTGTATGCTTATTAGGTCAATGCCTTGATGGAGTTCGAAGATGAGCATTTTCTTCTTACGGTAGGCAGATATAAGCAATTTTTGGATGACACTTCGTGTTCAGTTTGATTTGTTGATACGTTTGAAAAAAATAAATGTGCGATTAATTAATATATGTCATCTATTTATTTTGGGATTTCGGCGGGGGACATCAGTCTCACTGTTGGCTTGTTAGAATTCAATATAAGATCATTCTTTTAACTTTTAAATGTTTAAATCACATGGCACCATTGTATTTATCGTCCCTTTTAGATGTCTATTCCCCTGCTCGTACATTGAGGTCCTCAAGTGAACATTATTCTCTTGTTTGTAAAACAGCTAGACTGAAAACTTACGGTGAACGATCGTTTACAGTGCAGGCCCCTAAACTGTGGAATAAGCTCCCATTTACTCTCAGAAGTTCTACCTCTTTATTGAGTTTTAAATCGCAATTGAAAACACTTTTATTTAAACAAGCTTTTGATTTACAGATTTTTATACGCCCACATTTTCATGTGGACGTATATTGTCGTCGCCCCTGTTCGTCTGTCCGTCCGGACGTCCGTCCACAATTGTTTGTGAAAAGTCTACAGGTCACAATTTTTATCCGATTTCAATGAAACTTAAAATATAGGTTTATCACCCTAAGATCTCGGTTCCTTTCGATATTGGCATGTATCGGACCGTAACTTCATGGGTTATGGCCCCTGATTGTACGAAAAATCACGTTTTTTAGCTTGTGAACAGTGTAGAGGTCACAATTTTGAACCGATTTGATGAAACTTGAAATGCATGTTTATAAACCAAAGACCTTGGTTCCTTTCGATATTTGCGCCAATTGGATCGTAACTTCCTGAATTATGGCCCCTGATTGTCCGAAAAATCGCCCTTTTTAGCTTGTGGTCCCTCTGGAGGTCAAAATTGTTATCCGATTTAAAAAAACGTCTAATTATATCACCGTTACATGGTTATGAAGGTTGAGTTCGAATTTCGTGAAAATCGGACCAAAATTGACGGACAAAATGGCCGCCATTTGTACGCGAATAGTGTGAAAATATGTTATATCAAGGTTGTGGACCTTATAGAGGTCACAATTTTGAATCGATTTGGATGAAACGTGACATGTATGTTTATAACCCAAAGATCTTGGTTCCTTTCGATATTTGCGCCCATCGGATTGTAACTTCCTGAATTATGGGCCCTGATTGTTCAAAAAATCGCCCTTTTTAGCTTGTGGTCCCTCTGGAGGTCAAAATTGTTATCCGATTTAAAAAAACGTTTGATTATATCACTGTTACATGGTTATGAAGGTTGAATTCGAATTTCGTGAAAATCGGACCAAAATTGACGGACAAAATGGCCGCCGTTTGTACGCGAATAGTGTGAAAATATGTTATATCAAGGTTGTGGACCTTATAGAGGTCACAATTTTGAACCAATTTTGATGAAACTTGACATGTATGTTTATAACCCAAAGATCTTGGTTCCTTTCGATATTTGCGCCCATCGGATCGTAACTTCCTGAATTATGGCCCCTGATTGTCAAATAAAATCGCCCTTTTTAGCTTGTGGTACGTCTGGAGGTCAAAATTGTTATCCGATTTAAAAAACTGTTTGATTATATCACCATTTCATGGTTATGAAGGTTGAGTATGAATTTTGTGAAAATCGGATCAAAATTGACGGACAAAATGGCCACCGTTTGTACACGAATAGTGTGAAAATATGTTATATAAAGGTTGTGGACCTTATAGAGGTCACAATTTTGAACCGATTTTGATGAAACTTGACATGTATGTTTATAACCCAAAGATCTTGGTTCCTTTCGATATCTGCGCCCATTGGATCATAACTTCCTGAATTATGTCCCCGGATTGTCCGAAAAATCGCTTTTGTTCGCTTTTGGTCCCTCTGGAGGTCAAAATTATTATCCGATTTAAAAAAACGTTTGACTATATCACCGTTACATGGTAATGAAGAGAGAGTTTGAATTACATGAAAATCGGACTAGAATTGACGGACAAAATGGCCGCCGTTTGTACACGAGTAGTGTGAAAATATGTTATATCAAGGTTGTGGACCCTATAGAGGTCACAATTTTGAATCGATTTTGATGAAACTCGACATGTATGTTTATAACAGATCTTGGTTCCTTTCCTTATTTGCGCCCATCGGGTCATTACTTCCTGAATTATGTCCCCTGATTGTACGAAAAATCACCCTTTTTAGCGTGTTGTGCCTCTGGAGGTCACAATTATTATCTGATTTAAAAAAAAATATGTTTGATTATAAAAACCAAACAAATTCTAATGATTTTCTGATAATTCCTTAATATGCGACAACTCTTGTTGACTGCCCGGACGATTTGGCTGCTGTGTGGGCGTATGTTTCGTTGCCTGGCAACCTATTTTTTTTGGGGAGTGGGGGGATTTATAGATTTATATTTATTGTTTTAAGTTATACAATTATTATAGATTTTAAAAATATGATTTAATTTATACAATTATTATAGATTTTTAAATGTATGTTTTAATTTTTATCTAAAGTGTATTGTACAGCGCATCTGAACACGTTTTGTGAAAGCGTGCGCTATATAGATGTTGACAATAATAATAATAATAATGGTCCCTCTGGAGGTCACAATTATTATCCGATTTAAAAAAACGTTTGACTATCACTATTACACACTACGGAAGGATGAGTTAAAAATTTTGAGAAAATTGGACCATAATTGCCATAAAAAATGGCCGCCGTTTGTACGCGAACAGTGTAAAAATGTGGTATATCAAAGTTGTGGACCCTGTAGAGCAATCTCGAAACCAGAAAAAATTTTGAAGAAATTTCTCTGGTGAATCGGGGTAGCCATTTTCCCGGAAGGTGACATGTAATTATTATGCGCGAAATTTCTTGTTTATTTGCGTCGTACGCCCCTGATTTTACGTGCCTGAATGACCAGATCACTTAAAAATATACCCACACGTAGAAAAATAGATCTTTACAAAAACTTGAATTTGTTCGTTTAGGATCAAATTTTTTATGTCAGCGAGTTGACTTTAACTCAAGGATCAATTTAAACCAAACGAAACGACGATCCGACCTCTAGTTTTCGAGAAATCGACCCAAAAAGATTGACCAATCAGAGTTCAGAATTGACCAATCAGAGTTCAGAATTGACCAATCAGAGGTCAGAATTGACCAATCAGGTCAGAATGGCCGGAGCTTAGGTTTGAAAAAAATTGGAAAAAATGGATGGTCTAATGTGCCAGAGGCCTTCGGCTCCAAGGCTGCCTCTGGGAACGAGATTGCCTGTAGAGGTCACAATTTTAATTCGATTTTGATGAAACCTAAAATGCTTGTTTATAACCTAAAGATCTTTATTCTTTTTCAATATTTGCGCATATCAAATTGTAACTTAATGAATTATGGCCTTTGATTGTAGGAAAATCACTTTCTTCTCTATCTCTCGAACAATTATTATCAGATGTAAAAAAAAACTATGTTTATATTACTGTTGCACCGTAAAAATTGCCGGACGAAATGGTTGCCGTTTGTACGCGAATAGTGTAAAAATATGGTATATCATGGTTGTGGACTCTCTACAGGTCACAATTCTTATCCGATTTTGCCGAAAAGTAACATTTCTAGGTTGTGTACCATCACACCATAATCATTGTCGGTTTCGAATTTCATGAATAAAAGACTGGAACTGACCAACAAAATGGCTGCTCCCAATAAAGTATGAAATACAAGACTTAATGTAGGAAAAATCACTCTCGGTATTGCTTGTTCCCTATCCATCTCTCAAAAATGTGGGCGTATACTGCCTGGCAGTGCCAGCTTGTCTTTTAGCTTGTGGTTCCTTCGGAGGTCACAATTATTAACGTATTTAAAATAATGTTTGATTATATCACTGTTTCACCGTAATGAAGGGTGAGTTTGAATTTCGTGAAAATCGGTACAAAAATGATGGACAAAATGGCCGCCGTTGTACGTGAATACTATAAGAATATGGTATATCAAGGTTGTAGACACTGTAGAGGTCACAATTATTATCTGATTTTGATGAAACTTTAAATGCATGTTTATAATCTAAAGATCTTGGTTCCTTTCGATATTTGCGCTTATCGAATTGTAACTTCCTGAATTACGGTCCCTGATTAGGGACCCCTGATTGTACTAAAAATCGCCTTTTTATACGTCCACATTCATAATGTGAACGTATTATGCCGTCACCCCTGTCTGTGTGTGTATGTATGTGTGTGTGTGTGTGTTTGTATATGGTGTATATCGAGGACACACATCTGAATACACACCTTCTAATCGCGGACGTCCTTGGTTCAACCGAGGACTTTTTGAACTGAAACCAGGACTGCCACGATGTTCAGAAGCCTGGATTTAATATCCCATTTGATTTTAAGGTCGATCTGAGGTGTTCCGCGTTAGGCGGTATTCTACAGTTAGTGTGTATCTGTCGTGTGTGTGATCTCAAAAGGCAAAAATATGATTGTGTGTATCAAGTCCGCAGTTAGTGTTTATTGTACAGCGAGTGTATCAAGTCCTCGGTTAACCGATTTCAGCCATACACATCATATATGGTCACGTGGGAGAAATACGTTTTAATTTCTGCTATATCTTAAATTTATAACCCCAATTCAACCCATGCGATATTTAAAAAATATAGTCATTACATTATTTCTGTCTGAAATTTCGAAATTTTTATCTGGCTAAACATAGAATAAGATTATTGGCGAAATAATAAACGTAAATTTAAAAAAAAAACAAACCAGCAATTGGAATATTAGTGAGTCGCGGAATTTGAAGTAGTGACACCTGTTAAGACGTATTAAGATAGCGAAGATCACCGGTGGTTGCGGTGCTGACGACAGAAACTCTTTGAACGTGCCCGCTCGCTCGCTCTCCTTGTCTCTCTCTCCGCCGAGCCACGGAAGAGAGGAGGGAAAGAGATGAGCGGGGAGGGAGGGTCGCGAAACACGTACCGACAAGAGAGAAGCCACAACCGAAACCATGCATCTCCCACCCGCCAAAGGACAAGCCTCCTAGCGTCTGAAATAGAAGAAGAGCGACCTGGTGAAACGGTAAAGTTTCAATGGTTAGTGTTCCGTCATCTCTCGCACAGAGGAGAAAGAGACCGAAGATACGGTAATGATGCTTCGGAAGGATAACCTTCGGAAACATTCTATCGGAGGAAGCGATCGGCGGTGTGTACAAAAGGCAGGAACTTAATCGGCGCCAGTTGGTGACGGACGCCTACTCGGAATTCCTCGTTCACGAAGTTACAAGCCCCGATCCCAGCACAAAGACCATTGGCACGGTTAACCTGTTGTAGGCGAGACTGTCCCGGAAGGAACAATCCCAACCTGCCCTCACTGGCGGGTTCCTCGTCTGACCATAGGTACTTGCGCTTTCCTCTTCTCCCCGCCCGGTACGCTTGCCCTCCTCCCTTCCTCTCGAACCCTAGCTCTCCTGCGAAACCGAAAGCAAAAGCAACGTCACCAAGTCGACCGGACCACCCTCCGGAAAAGAGCATCCCCACTTACTCCAACGACGAAATATTCATGCTAGGGGTTTTAGCCTGCCTTTAGCACTCTTAATGTTTTCAAGGTAGACAGAAAATGCGGCGGGTTTTATCCCGCGAAGGAGAAAAAACGAGGCAGGAACAACACAGGCTATTGGAGCTGGAATTACCACGGCTGCTCGCAACAGGCTTGCCCTATAATAGCTCCTCGCACACTCTTTTAAATTGCGCTCATTTATCCTGCGGCGACCATGAAAAGGCCGCAGCACGTTATTTTTCGTAAGTGGCGCGCCTGCTGCCCTCCTTGGAGGTGGTAGCCGTTTCGCAGGCTTCTTCTCTGGATTCGAACCCCGATTCCGCGTTACCCGTCAACAGGTAGGCAGCTTGCCGTCCATCGCCAATTGATGGGACAGACGTTTCATTGCAAGGACATCGGGGGCCCGGAAAGACCCCGCGTTTGGCACAGTTATTCGGATTTCAACACTTGTTGCTTCGCCCCGTGGCTACTTTTGACGGTAGCTTTGCAGGCTACGGCGATCTGGTATAGAGGATAAATGCCGTTCCCCTCATCGAGAAACGAAAATGTGCAGTTTCGGATGGCTTCCCGAAAGGAACAAGCCTGAACGTAAACTTCCATGGCTTCACTGGCAGGATCAACCATATAGCCTTCACGAGTTCGAGAGAGAACCACGAGTAAACGCCCCCAGTCGCAGGCACCAGTCTCCCTTTGCCCTACTCCCCCGAAAGGAAGGTGAGCAACAGGTGGGGGGCGAAAGAGCGGGAGGACAGTAGCCAGGACTGAACATCACCAGCCTCGTTCGCTGAGGGAGGCCATAAGACCGCAAAGTCGTCAGGCGATTCGATCACTCGAGCTACGTTGAGACCGGACGGACACGAGACCATCTAGAGCATGCCGCGGGCCGATAATCTTGGGTAGTAGTCGAGACTCGCTGATTTGACACTCGAACGAGCCAGTCTGTGCCGCCGTGTAAGCGTATACCAGAACGTTTTGGGTCTCCCGGGATGCAGGGAGAAATCAATCTCCGACGACCGGCGCGAGCTGTGACCGGGCGCTGAGGGGTCGTCGTCCCAGAGGTCGCAGTCGCGCAAAAATCCGCGTATTTCACGCATTTTTTTGAAAATAAACGCAAATATTGACGGACGCTGCGTAATTTCCCGACGTGAGAATAAAACTAGATTATTCTACGTCGTAGTTTGTACAATTTATGTGCTTCACGCTTCTTTTACACACTTCTACTGCACGTAGTCTCCGTAGATTTTTATATTTCCGCTTATTTCATTCATAAGTTCATAGCAGTCGAAGCCTTCTATACGTAGCTTTCCTGGGACACACCCCTATTTTGCGGCATTGGAAGCAATAAAGCGCATGTCATACAAGACTTTGGATTGGCTAGGATACAGTATCCTGTTTATATTCAGCCAATCAAATGTTTGCTTTCATAGCGATACTCTTCTCTTTACTTCCTGTCGAAGTGAAAGATGGAAATCGTTGCGTCGTCAACCATAGATCTATTCTAATGCCGACGCCGTTAACCTCCAGTCGTCATTAGATTAAATGCAGTATGCCTATCAATGAAATAAGGACGCTTTATAATAGGTTTGTTCACAAAACAACTTGACACGATTCTATTGAGTATTTTGAGATACGCAAAGTCACGCAGATGTAGACGGCAAAAACGCGAAATTTTGGAATGTCTGCGTTTTTTTACGCAACTTGAATTTGAGCCACTGCGACCTCTGCCCGGGTCGGTCTCGGACCCTGTCTCCTTACAACCTTGAATCGTACGAAGACTGGACGAGAGATGGGTGGGGGGCGAAAGAGCGGGAGGACAGTGGCCAGGACTGAACATCGCCGACCTCGTTCGCTGAGCAGCCTCAGATGAAGAGGGAGACCAGAAGACCTCAAAGTCATCCGGTGATTCACTCGCTCGAGCTAGGTTGAGACGAGATGGGCTACAGGAGACCATCTCGAGCATGCTGCGGGCCGAGAATCGAGGGTAGTAGTCGAGACTCGCTGATTTGACAATCGAGCGAGCCAGCCTTTCCCGCTGTGTAAGTGTACTCAGGAACGTTTCGGGTCTGCTCCGAGGAAGGGAGAAATCAATCGCCGCCGACCGCTGCGAGCTGTGACCTGGCGCCGAGGGGTTGTCGTCCCCGTGTCCTTCTCGCCCCCTGTCTCCTTACAACCTTGAATCATACGAATACGGGACGAGAGATCGGGCTAAACGAGCCCCGCCTTTCGACCGCTTCGCTGCCTGAGAGAGAGAACCGGGTATATTTCAATATATAAGCTTGACATTTCAAATGTCAACATGACTTTTCAAATTTCAACTTGACTTTTCAAGTAAAATTAGTTTTATCTATCTTTTTACCCTCAATCGAAGGGCGATCCTCCGACGTAAAGTGTTTCTTACAAATCAAGTTAGTGCCTTTGAAATTCATGGTCATATCTTGAAGATTCACATTAATGTCTTTAAAAGTAAGTAACAGCTTGTTGATAATTAAATGAGGATCCGTTTTGGGATTATCGATTTTTGCAATATTACAACAAAGGAGCATTAGAGAAATTTGTACACACCGCATAGATATACACTTCTAACGTCCTCGGATGTGAGTGTGTGTGTACTCGGTTGTTAGTTTTCACCATTTGTTGGTATTAAAAACATAGTGTGCCTCCTCGGTTGGTCACATTAATAAATAACTGTTATATCGCGGTATTATGCACCGAACATCAATTATAAAAGGTTAATTTGTCTTTTTATCCCATATGTGGTCAAAGAGAGGACAAAAATTTAGTTATTTAAAGGTTTAAGACCACAGTGAGTTTCAAGTCCAGAGGTCCTCGATTGGTTACATACACCCTGTAAGACCTCAGTCAGATTAGTTTAGAAAATTAAAAGTTTCAAATGGCTGATAAATAAACGACTGTTCTACTACGATGTTGTACAATGCATCAATTTTAAACAGTTATATTGATTTTTTCACATGTGTGGTCAAAGGGGAGACAAAAATGTACTTATTTACAGGTTAAAGACCACAATAAGTGTCAAGTCCACAGTATGGTAGTATAGAGCAAAATCACCTCGTTTGGCGGCGTTCCCAACACACACCATGTGTGTCCTCGATTAGGCGTATCTAGCATAGGGACTCGTTCAGCCGTATTTCTCCAAATATTCGCAAACTCCTGTGTGTCCGCATGTCTTCCGTAAAAAGTCAAATGCATAAAATATATGAACCATTGACGTCATATATAGATAGACCGCCTATTCACCAGAATCGCGTGGTAGAGACGCTGCGACTTCCGTTGAGGGAAGAAACCAATATGGCTGCCATCTGTACGACAGTGTTTTGAGTTTTGGAATAATAGAAAATCAAAACTACCACTGCAAAACTGACAAACTGTGCCCGAAATAAATATTTGAAAGTGCGTAAGTAAATTTTTTTATCGATATTATTAGTTTTCAGTAAATATTTCGTTCGTATAATAAGCATTTTATCGTTAGGGCTTGCCGTAAGTTGGAACGGTGACAATGCAATGACATGGGCCGTACCGTGGCGTTATAATACTTATTTTATTACCAATTCAAAACAAGATAAATTTAAGAAATAAAGAACAATTAATTTTAAGTCACCTCGCTAAGGCCTACAACATATATATTCATGTTTAGCAGCATTGTTATTTATCAATCATTGTTTCTTTATTTACCCAGCCAGTCGTGTTCCAATACCATTTTAATTATTTTACAAATTTAATTTTTGTTTTGCAAGAAAAAAAACACTGTCGATTATAACTTTTTTTGTGTTAAAATAGGATAATTAAGATTACTTTATTTAAAAGGGGCTGAACCTAAAATATATCTGTAATTATATTATACTCAATAGATCTAGGCCCATATGATGATAATGATAGTAATATTAATAGACCCAAATTAATGAAATGAAAAAGAAACTTTACATCATTTTCATTAACTTCATTAAAGTAGCTAAGTCTCTAACTCAATATCACCCAAAGTCTTCAACATTGAAAACACAAATTATTTGTCAGTTCAAATCAACATCGATGTTGTGATCTTACCATGAAAAGATGGGCTTCTGATATGCAATATATAAGACAAAATGAAAAATTTACCATTGGTATAGGAATCGTGTACCATAATACATTTCAGGCCATTTTTAACTAGGGACTTGAAGAACGAGGCTAGACGGTGAAGCATATTCTTTTTTGCAGAGCACACACAAAAAAATACCATGTAGACTGGAATAACCAGACGCTAGTGTTTGACATTCGATTAAGATTATAAACCAATTCCCAATAAAAATTTCTACTTTAATAAAACAAAAAAAGGGTCTAGGCCTTTTGTCAATTCAAAGTACTATTTATAAATATATGCATTAAAACTTCAATAAAAGCGATTTGTATATATTTGATCAGAAAGAGAAGGTTTAGGATAAATTTAAATTAGCTTTCTTCAAAATGTAAATTTAGGTACAATAAAGGGTTGACACACAGGCCCTGGAAATATGACCTCCTCTCGTACTGCTTGATATTTTTTATGTAAGTGATGATACATCTTTAAACCCAGCACTACTTTTTTTGTATTTGTAGGTCTCATAAGATGAAATGTTATCTGCTACATCCAGCCATGAATAACATAACAAGTTTTTCAAAAGAAGACTTTATATCACACAGAAAATGATATTTTACTGTTATTTAACTAAAAGATTCATACATATCGACTCACAAGAGAAACGAAATGGAGTTTAACATTCTGCTGTTCTGCCCAGGCTGTGCAATGTGTACATTGGGCCTTGGTTTTTCGTCCCATCTAAATGACTCGAAAATTGTCCAAGTTCAGCCCTCTGTAGGCCTACTGCACCACTGACAAGGGGAACCACGCCGGAAAATCCAGATGAATTTTCTCGGCCAACACCGAGAGCAAACCAGCAACTCATATAACAGACAAAAAGTGTTCAAGAATGAATAAAGAAATTATTTTTATGAATATGATTCTTATTTGTTGATATTTTTGTGATGAATATTGTTCGATAACGTTCTAACAAAGACAGTGTGGTCTACTCGTTCAGATGGAGAATAAAACATACGTCCAGTCAGTTCCAGTTGTAGAAAATGCAGGGCCCAATTTGGAAGGCCTTGACTTAAAGGATATGAATACATTGCAAGATATGAATAACTTTACCTAGGTCTATATATTCATTCATATATGAAAAGTTGAAGATAACTACTCTTAGGTATTGAATACACAAAAATATAAAAGTTTTTGACAAAAGAACTACATTATTTGTTGTATTAACTAAATGTTGATTATCTGAAGAGCTTAATAAAATAAGCGAAAGTACTAGTAATCGACAAATAATGTAGTTCTTTTTTCAAAAACTTTTATATTTTTGTGTATTCATTCATGTATATGAAAATAGCCACCTGACATCCAGATTATGTGGAAATTGTTTCAAGTTGGTAAGTTCCAGGACCCAATTTGAAACGCGACTTTGAATTGGTGGTGGGGGGTGGAATGATTAGCTTGTGCGGCACTACAGCCTACTCTTATATTGAATTCCAACTGCTAAGGGATCTTTTACTTGCATGCCAACATGTGCACAGGACCTCATTTTTTTGTCCCACCCAAATGACTAGACAGCTGTCCTTGTCAGGCCCTCCGTCCTGCATCATTGACTGAAAGTAAATGAGGCAAAATAATCATACGTTAGAATCGTCCACAGAGGCTTACCTGTACATTCAGAAATCATGTGATTACAATTTTAAGAATATTCTTATTTTGAAAAGATAAGTCAATGAGGCAAAAAAATCATAAGTGTGTGGTAATTTATCAGACAAGCAATAAAACTTGTATTGCCAGTATTATACAGGGGCCATGTGTGTAAGTGCCTTGTATCATAAGGTCTGTCATTGAGTGAACTGGGGTGGTTTTTGATTCCTTTGTTGTACATGAAGGAGTAGGGTGTGGGCTATCAAACATTGAAGGGTACTCCGGTTTCCTCCCACTGCAAATGAACCGTATGTGCAAGTGAATTATTGAAAAAATTATCATCACACCAATACCTAGACTAAGGGGGATCACGTGGCTAAGTGGGTAAGACACTGGCTGGCTAGCCTGGGGGTCGGGTGTTCGATCCCTGCATTGGCAGAGATAGTTCGTCCAGATTTTTCGGCGTGGTTTCTCCTTGTCAGTGGTGCAGGACATATGGCCTGACAAGGACTGCTGTCTAGTCATTCGGATGGTGCAAAAAACAGAGGTCCTATGTACACACAGACGTACGTACACGTAAAAAAAACTCTTGGCAGTTGGAATTTGATATAAGAGTAGGCCGTAGCGCTGCTGCCCGGGCAAATTTTCCCTCATAGCACACTGTATGGTGTATGCCGGTGTTCATTAGCCCAGGTTAGGAGCAGAACAGTAGGACGTTAAACCCCATTTCATTTCATTATTACCTTGACTACGTTCGATGATGAGCATTTTGAACTTCAATACATGGCGAAAATAAGCAATTAAAAAAATGTCATGTGTGCCATCTACTAATTACTCTTTTTGTTAGGGACGTCAGCCTCATTGTTGGTTTGTTCATATTAAAATACAATTTCATTATTACTTTTTATACGCCCACATTTTCATGTGGACGTATTATGTCGTCGCCCCTGTCCGTCCGGACGTCCGTCCGTCCACAATTTGTTTGTGGACTCTCTACAGGTCACAATTCTTATCCGATTTTGACGAAACTTGAAATATAGGTTTATCCCCAAAAGATCTCGGTTCCTTTCGATATTGGCATGTATCGGAATGTAATTTCCTGAATTATGGCCCCTGATTGTCCGAAAAATCACCCTTTTTAGCTTTTGGTCCCTCTGGAGGTCACAATTATTATTCGATTTAAAAAAACGTTTGTTTATATCACCGTTACACCCTAAGGAAGGTTGAGTTCGAATTTCGGGAAAATCGGACGAAAATTGCCATACAAAATGGCCGCCGTTTGTATGCGAATACTGTTAAAAGATGGTATATCAAGGTTGTGGACCCTGTGGAGGTCACAATTTTGATTCAATTTTGATGAAACTTGAAATTCATGGTTATAACCCAAAGATCTTGCTTCCTTTCGATATTTGCGCATATAGGATCGTAACTTCCTGAATTATGGCCCCTGATTATACGCAAAATCGCCTTTTTTTTAGCTTGGAGGTCACAATTATTATTCGATTTAAAAAACCGTTTGAATATATCACCATACACCCTAAGGAAGGTTGAGTTCGAATTTCGGGAAAATCGGACGAAAATTGCCATACAAAATGGCTGCCGTTTGTACGTGAATACTGTTAAAAAATGGTATATCAAGGTTGTGGACCCTGTGGAGGTCACAATTTTGATTCGATTTTGATGAAACTTGAAATTCATGGTTATAACCCAAAGATCTTGCTTCCTTTCGATATTTGCGCATATCGGATCGTAACTTCCTGAATTATGGCCCCTGATTATACGCAAAATCGCCTTTTTTTAGCTTGGAGGTCACAATTATTATCCGATTTAAAAAAAACGTTTGATTATATTACCGTTACACCGTAAGGAAGGTTGAGTTTGAATTTCGGGAAAATCAGACCAAAATTGCCATACAAAATGGCCGCCGTTTGTACGCGAATACTGTTAAAAATGGTATATCAAGGTTGTGGACCCTATAACGGTCACAATTTTAATTCGATTTTGATGAAACTTGAAATTCATGGTTATAACCCAAAGATCTTGGTTCTTTTTGATATTTGCGCATATCGGATCGTAACTTCCTGAATTATGGCCCCTGGTTATAGGCAAAATCCCCCTTTCTTTAGCTTGTGGTCCCTCTGGAGGTCACAATTATTATCCAATTTAAAAAACGTTTGATTATATCACCGTTGCACTGTAAGGAAGGTTGAGTTTGAATTTCGGGAAAATCGGACCAAAATTGACAGACAAAATGGCCGCTGTTTGTACGCGAATACTGTTAAAAAAATGATATATCATGATTGTGGAGCCTGTATAGGTCACAATTTTAATTCGATTTTGATGAGGATGGTTGAGTTCTAATTTCGTGAAAATCGTACCAAAATTGCCGGACGAAATGGTCGCCGTTTGTACGCGAATAGTGTAAAAATATGGTATATCATGGTTGTGGACTCTCTACAGGTCACAATTCTTATCCGATTTTGATGAAAAGTCACATTTCTAGGTTGTGTACCATCACACCATAATCATTGTCGGTTTCGAATTTCATTAATATCAGACTGGAACTGACCAACTAAATGGCTGCTCCCAATACAGTATGAAATACAGGACTTAAAGATGTAGGAAAAATCACTTTCGGTATTGCTTGTTCTCTGTCCATCTTTCGAAAATGTGGGCGTATCCTGCCTGGCAGTGCCAGCCTATCTTTAAAATATATAAAAATTGAAGTAAAAAATATGATCTTTGCATTTTTAATTATTACACTCTTGACAGTTGTGACAAAATTTCCAGCAGTCATCTAAATTATGATTTTGACAAAAAAAAATTAAATTCCATAATTGGACCCTAAAACTTACAAGTTTTTTCTTCAAGAACATCTGTATTGACATACCTTTTAAAAATATAAATAATGAAGTAAAAAAATATGATCTTCATGTTTATAATTTTTATACGCCCACATTTTCATGTGGACGTATTATGTCGTCGCCCCTGTCCGTCCGTCCGTCCACAATTTGTTTGTGGACTCTCTACAGGTCACAATTCTTATCCGATTTTAACGAAACTTGAAATATAGATTTATCCCCAAAAGATCTCGGCTGCTTTCGATATTGGCATGTATCGGATCAAAACTTCATGGATTATGGCCCCTGATTGTACGAAAAATCACGTTTTTAGCTTGTGGACCCTATAGAGGTCACAATTTTGAACCGATTTTGATGAAACTTGATATGCATGTTTGTAACCCAAAGATCTTGGTTCCTTTCGATATTTGCGGCTATCGGAATGTAATTTCCTGAATTATGGCCCCTGATTGTCCGAAAAATCACCCTTTTTAGCTTGTGGTCCCTCTGGAGGTCACAATTATTATTCGATTTAAAAAACCGTTTGATTATATCACCGTTACACCCTAAGGAAGGTTGAGTTCGAATTTCGGGAAAATCGGATGAAAATTGCCATACAAAAGGCGATTTTGCGTATAATCAGGGGCCATAATTCAGGAAGTTACGATCCGATATGCGCAAATATGCCTTGAGGTCACAATTATTTTCGATTTAAAAAAAACGTTTGATTATATCACCGTTACACCCTAAGGCAGGTTGAGTTTGAATTGCCATACAAAATGGCCGCCGTTTGTATGCGAATACTGTTAAAAGATGGTATATCAAGGTTGTGGACCCTGTGGAGGTCACAATTTTGATTCAATTTTGATGAAACTTGAAATTCATGGTTATAACCCAAAGATCTTGCTTCCTTTCGATATTTGCGCATATAGGATCGTAACTTCCTGAATTATGGCCCCTGATTATACGCAAAATCGCCTTTTTTTTAGCTTGGAGGTCACAATTATTATTCGATTTAAAAAACCGTTTGAATATATCACCATACACCCTAAGGAAGGTTGAGTTCGAATTTCGGGAAAATCGGACGAAAATTGCCATACAAAATGGCTGCCGTTTGTACGTGAATACTGTTAAAAAATGGTATATCAAGGTTGTGGACCCTGTGGAGGTCACAATTTTGATTCGATTTTGATGAAACTTGAAATTCATGGTTATAACCCAAAGATCTTGCTTCCTTTCGATATTTGCGCATATCGGATCGTAACTTCCTGAATTATGGCCCCTGATTATACGCAAAATCGCCTTTTTTTAGCTTGGAGGTCACAATTATTATCCGATTTAAAAAAAACGTTTGATTATATTACCGTTACACCGTAAGGAAGGTTGAGTTTGAATTTCGGGAAAATCAGACCAAAATTGCCATACAAAATGGCCGCCGTTTGTACGCGAATACTGTTAAAAATGGTATATCAAGGTTGTGGACCCTATAACGGTCACAATTTTAATTCGATTTTGATGAAACTTGAAATTCATGGTTATAACCCAAAGATCTTGGTTCTTTTTGATATTTGCGCATATCGGATCGTAACTTCCTGAATTATGGCCCCTGGTTATAGGCAAAATCCCCCTTTCTTTAGCTTGTGGTCCCTCTGGAGGTCACAATTATTATCCAATTTAAAAAACGTTTGATTATATCACCGTTGCACTGTAAGGAAGGTTGAGTTTGAATTTCGGGAAAATCGGACCAAAATTGACAGACAAAATGGCCGCTGTTTGTACGCGAATACTGTTAAAAAAATGATATATCATGATTGTGGAGCCTGTATAGGTCACAATTTTAATTCGATTTTGATGAGGATGGTTGAGTTCTAATTTCGTGAAAATCGTACCAAAATTGCCGGACGAAATGGTCGCCATTTGTACGCGAATAGTGTAAAAATATGGTATATCATGGTTGTGGACTCTCTACAGGTCACAATTCTTATCCGATTTTGATGAAAAGTCACATTTCTAGGTTGTGTACCATCACACCATAATCATTGTCGGTTTCGAATTTCATTAATATCAGACTGGAACTGACCAACTAAATGGCTGCTCCCAATACAGTATGAAATACAGGACTTAAAGATGTAGGAAAAATCACTTTCGGTATTGCTTGTTCTCTGTCCATCTTTCGAAAATGTGGGCGTATCCTGCCTGGCAGTGCCAGCCTATCTTTAAAATATATAAAAATTGAAGTAAAAAATATGATCTTTGCATTTTTAATTATTACACTCTTGACAGTTGTGACAAAATTTCCAGCAGTCATCTAAATTATGATTTTGACAAAAAAAAATTAAATTCCATAATTGGACCCTAAAACTTACAAGTTTTTTCTTCAAGAACATCTGTATTGACATACCTTTTAAAAATATAAATAATGAAGTAAAAAAATATGATCTTCATGTTTATAATTTTTATACGCCCACATTTTCATGTGGACGTATTATGTCGTCGCCCCTGTCCGTCCGTCCGTCCACAATTTGTTTGTGGACTCTCTACAGGTCACAATTCTTATCCGATTTTAACGAAACTTGAAATATAGATTTATCCCCAAAAGATCTCGGCTGCTTTCGATATTGGCATGTATCGGATCAAAACTTCATGGATTATGGCCCCTGATTGTACGAAAAATCACGTTTTTAGCTTGTGGACCCTATAGAGGTCACAATTTTGAACCGATTTTGATGAAACTTGATATGCATGTTTGTAACCCAAAGATCTTGGTTCCTTTCGATATTTGCGGCTATCGGAATGTAATTTCCTGAATTATGGCCCCTGATTGTCCGAAAAATCACCCTTTTTAGCTTGTGGTCCCTCTGGAGGTCACAATTATTATTCGATTTAAAAAACCGTTTGATTATATCACCGTTACACCCTAAGGAAGGTTGAGTTCGAATTTCGGGAAAATCGGATGAAAATTGCCATACAAAAGGCGATTTTGCGTATAATCAGGGGCCATAATTCAGGAAGTTACGATCCGATATGCGCAAATATGCCTTGAGGTCACAATTATTTTCGATTTAAAAAAAACGTTTGATTATATCACCGTTACACCCTAAGGCAGGTTGAGTTTGAATTTCGGGAAAATCGGACGAAAATTTCCATACAAAATGGCCGCCGTTTGTACGCGAATACTGTTAAAAAAAAGGTATATCAAGGTTGTGGACCCTGTGGAGGTCACAATTTTGATTTGATTTTGATGAAACTTGAAATTCATGGTTATAGCCCAAAGATCTTGCTTCCTTTCGATATTTGCGCATATCGGATCGTAACTTCCTGAATTATGGCCCCTGATTATACGCAAAATCGCCTTTTTTTTTAGCTTGGAGGTCACCATTATTATTCGATTTAAAAAAACGTTTGATTATATTACTGTTACACCGTAAGTCCGTAAGGAAGGTTGAGTTCGAATTTCGGGAAAATCAGACCAAAATTGCCATACAAAATGGCCGCCGTTTGTACGCGAATACTGTTAAAAAATGGCATATCAAGGTTGTGGACCCTGTAAAGGTCACAATTTTAATTCGATTTTGATGAAACTTGAAATTCATGGTTATAACCCAAAGATCTTGGTTTTTTTCGATATTTGCGCATATCGGATCGTAACTTCCTGAATTATGGCCCCTGGTTATACGCAAAATCCCCCTTTCTTTAGCTTGTGGTCCCTCTGGAGGTCACAATTATTATCCAATTTAAAAAAACGTTTGATTATATCACCGTTACACTGTAAGGAAGGTTGAATTTGAATTTCGGGAAAATCGAACCAAAATTGACAGACAAAATGGCCGCCGTTTGTACGCGAATACTGTTAAAAAAATGATATATCATGGTTGTGGGCCCTGTATAGGTCACAATTTTAATTCGATTTTGATGAGGAAGGTTGAGTTCTAATTTCGTGAAAATCGTACCAAAATTGCCGGACGAAATGGTCGCCGTTTGTACGTGAATAGTGTAAAAATATGGTATATCATGGTTGTGGACTCTCTTCAGGTCACAATTCTTATCCGATTTTGATGAAAAGTCACATTTCTAGGTTGTGTACCGTCACACCATAATCATTGTCGGTTTCGAATTTCATTAATATCAGACTGGAACTGACCAACTAAATGGCTGCTCCCAATACAGTATGAAATACAGGACTTAAAGATGTAGGAAAAATCACTTTCGGTATTGCTTGTTCTCTGTCCATCTCTCGAAAATGTGGGCGTATCCTGCCTGGCAGTGCCAGCCTATCTTTCATATACTTATGAAAGTTGTTGTAGAAGTTCCAATAGCTCTCTCAATTACTACTATTCCAAAAAAAATAGAATAAAATATAGGCCTGTGGGTGCCAAATTTTTAAGATTGAAATATGGGCGTGGCAGTTTTAAAGTGCCAATCCCGATAACTTTTTTGGGAATAAAACTGCTTAATTTTGTGTTTAAATCCTTTCAAATCCATAACCTAAGGCCCACCTACTAACCCGATATTTGTGATACGCTTGTAAATAACTTAAACCTGACAGTCTTCATCTGGAAATGGAGAACGTTTTATTATACAGTATCTGGATAAAACCAGACTTTTTTCTATAAAAATAATATGTAGGTGAAATTTACCTTTTGTTATCAAGTACAGGGCATGGGTCATTCACTGTATATACCTCTCAAGAAACATTAATCGATATCAGGTCACCCAATGAAAAAATTGACCCGAAATCTTAAAAGGGTTACGTGTCCGGATAAGCAGTGTTGACGTTCACGTCCAAACGACTCAATATTTTGAGCTGAAATTTTTAGACAAGGTAAATACGCCATGCCACTATATTTTGGTCCATAAATTTCATAAATACTCAGACTTTAATTTTTGAGACTCTGTTCTTATCGGGACTGTTCCTTTAAACAAAAACTACTAACTCTAAAATTTCAAACTAAACATTTTTGTAAATCGCAGGACATAGCCTTTAGAGCACAAGTTTTTAAAGCAATGAATTTTATTTTTCAATATTAAATTATTGATTTATTTTATTCTAAAAATACTTTTTATACGTCCACATTCATAATGTGAACGTATTATGCCGTCGCCCCTGTCTGTGTGTGTGTGTGTGTGTGTGTGTGTATGTATGTGTGTGTGTGTGTCTGTGGTTCGCCTACAGGGCGCAATTCTTCATGGATTTTCTTCAAACTTGGTATACTTATTCCTTATACCCCAAGGAAGATTCCTATTGTTTTTGGGGCATGCCCGACCCCCAGGGGCCGAGCCACGCCCATTTCTAGTATTTCTTTGTTTGTCGTCTACAGGCCACATTTCTTAACTTATAATCTTGAAACTTTGCATACACATTCTTTGTACCCTAAGGAACATCCCTATCGTTTGGGGTGTATGCCCCACCCCCAGGGGCAGAGCCACGCCCATTTTCTTTTCGTGTGTCTTTGTGTGGCCTACAGGGCGCAATTCTTACTGGATTTTCTTCAAACTTGGTATACGTATTCCTTATACCCTAAGGAAGATCTCCATTGTTTTTGGTGCATGCCCGACCCCCAGGGACAGAGCCACGCCCATTTCTAGTATGTATTTGTTTGTCGTCTACAGGCCACATTTCTGAACTTATAATTTTGAAACTTAGCATACACATTCTTTGTACCCTAAGGAACATCCCTATCATTTGGGGTGCATGCCCAACCCCCCTGGGGCAGAGCCACACCCATTTTCTTATCGTGTGTCTTTGTGTCGCCTACAGGCCACAATTCTTATTGGATTTTCTTTAAAACTTTGTATACTTACTCTTTATACTCTAAGGATGATCCCTATCGTTTGGGGTGCATGCCCAACCCCCCAGGGGCAGAGCCACGCCCATTTTTCTTTTTGTGTGTCTCTGTGTCGCCTAGAAGCCGCAATTCTAACTGTATTTTCTTAAAACTTTGTATACTTACCCTAAGGATGATCCGTATTGTTTTTTGGTGCATGCCCGACCCCCAATGGCAGAGCCACGCCCATTCCATGTATTTATTTGTTTGTCGTCTACAAGCCACATTTCTTAACGTATCATCTTGAAACTTTGAATGATTATTCTTTGTACCCTAAGGAACATTTCTATCATTTGGGGTGCATGCCCAAGCCCAACCCCCAGGGGCAGAGTCACGCCCATTTTCTTTTTGTGTGCCGCCTACAGGCCACAATTCTTAATCGGTCATCTTGAAACTTAAAATACTTATTCCTTATACCCTAAGGATGACCCCTTTTGTTTTGGGTGCATGCCCGACCCCCATGGGACAGCAACACCCATTTCGTGTATTTGTTTGTCTGTCGCCTACAGGCTGCATAAAGATGACCCCTATTGTTTTTGGTGATTTCCTAACCCCCAGGGGCAGAGTCATGCCCATTTTTACTTCGTGTCTATGTGTGTTGTCTACAGGCCACGATTCTTAATGGATCGTCTTTAAACTTGGGATATGTATTCCATATAGCCTAAGGACGTCAACTGCATGTCCCGACTCACACAGGCAAGACACGACCAATTTTTGTGTTTGTCGTTTACAGGCCGCAATTCTGAATGAATCAGCTTGGTACTTGGTTTATGTATTCCTTATAGCCTGAGGGCGTCCACTATTGATTTTGATGAATGTCCCGACCCCCAGGGGCAGAGCCACGCCCACTTTTTGCCTTTAGTGTTAGGAAGGCACAATTCTGAATGGATTATCTTGGTATAGTTATTCCTTATACTCTAAGGACGGCAACTATTAATGTTGGTGCACGATCCTCAACGCTAAACAAACCAAACGCCTAGCCTTCTTGACAAAGTACCATATCAATCAAAGCAGGAATGTGGACGTATATTGTAGCGTTAGCGTTATGTTTACAAGCGCTATCGTCACTGTATGGGTCTGTATTTCCTTATGAAATAAATGTTTAACGCTTTATAATTCCCCCAAAACTATACAAAAATAAAGCTACGGTTTCAATTAAATAAATTAATGTGTTGGGTTTGTCGATAGGACCCTAAATTCCAACAAAAATTGATTGACTTTCACCATCAGTTTGCCGTGTGTTTACATTGGTTTTCGCGGCTTCTGCCCTGAAGGGAAATCTCGCGCTGTGTTTCATGGCGGCCCTGGCCAATCATAAGGCGTGAGCGGTCTATCTATATATGACGTCAATGATATGAACTGAGGTATAATTTATACCTTTCCGTAATCTTGTGATGTAATAGAGTTCAGAAATAATGATGTTGTTCAGCTACATGCAGTATTTATCAAGACCTTGATTAGGAGGATCCAGTCAAAGTCATCGATTTACACCATATACATGTACGTGTGTGTGTGTCTGTGGTTCGCCTACAGGGCGCAATTCTTACTGGATTTTCTTCAAACTTGGTATACTTATTCCTTATACCCCAAAGAAGATCTCTATTGTTTTTGGTGCATGCCTGACCCCCAGGGGGAGAGCCACACCCATTTCTAGTATTTGTTTGTTTGTCGTCTACAGGACACATTTCTTAACTTATAATCCTGAAACTTTGCATACACATTCTTTGTACCCCAAGGAACATCCCTATCGCTTGGGGTGCATGCCCAACCCCCAGGGGCAGAGCCACGCCCATTTTCTTTTCGTGTGTCTTTGTGTCGCCTACAGGGCGCAATTTTTACTGGATTTTCTTCAAACTTGGTATACTTATTCCTTATACCCCAAGGAAGATCCCTATTGTTTTTGGTGCATGCCTGACCCCCAGGGGCAGAGCCACGCCCATTTCTAGTATTTGTCGTCTACAGGCCACATTTCTTAACTTATAATCTTGAAACTTTGCATACACATTCTTTGTACCCTAAGGAACATCCCTATCGCTTGGGGTGCATGCCCAACCCCCAGGGGCAGAGCCACACCCATTTTCTTTTCGTGTGTCTTTGTCTCGCCTACAGGGCGCAATTCTTACTGGATTTTCTTCAAACTTTGTATTACTTAAGGATGATCTGTATATTTTTTTTGCCCAGTGGCAGAGCCACGCCCATTCCTTGTATTTATTTGTTTGTCGTCGACAAGCCACATTTCTTAACGTATCATCTTGAAACTTTGAATGTTTATTCTTTGTACCCTAAAGAATATTCCTATCATTTGGGGTGCATGCTCAACCCCCAGGGGCAGAGCCACGCCCATTTTCTTTTTGTGTGTCGCCTACAGGCCACAATTCTTAATCTGTCATCTTGTCGCCTACAAGGCGCAATTCTTACTGGATTTTCTTCAAACTTTGTATACTTACTCTTTATAATCTAAGGATGATCCCTATCATTTGGGGTGCCTGCCCAACCCCCAGGGGCAGAGTCACGCCCATTTTCTTTTTGTGTGTCTCCTACAGGCCACAATTCTTAATCGGTCATCTTGAAACTTAAAATACTTATTCCTTATACCCTAAGGATGATCCCTTTTGTTTTGGGTGCATGCCCGACCCCCCGTGGGACAGCAACACTCATTTCTTGTATTTGTTTGTCTGTCGTCTACAAGCTGCATTTCTTATTGTATCATCTTGAAACTTTGAATACCTATTCTTGGTACCTTAAGAAAGATCCCTATTGCTTTTGGTGCATGCCCGACCCCCAGGGACAGTGCCACGCCCATTTTTTTTTTGTCTGTCTGTGTGTCACCTACAGGCCACAATTCTTAATCGATCATCTTGAAAACTTTTTTTTATACTTATTCCTTATACCCTAAGGCTGACCACTATTATTTTTGGTGCATGCCGGACCCCCTGGGACAGAGCCACGCCCAATGCTTTTGTGTCTCGTGTTCGCCTACAGGATGCAATTCTTAACAGATCCTTTTAAAACTTTACATACCTATTCCTATACCCTAAAGATGACCCCTATTGTTTTTGGTGATTTCCTAACGACCAGGGGCAGAGCCATGCCCATTTTTACGTTGTGGTTGTGTGTGTTGTCTACAGGCCACGATTCTTAATGGATCGTCTTTAAACTTGGGATATGTATTCCTTATAGCCTTAGGACATCAACTGCATGTCCCGACTCCCACAGGCAAGACACGCCCAATTTTTGTGTTTGTCGTTTACAGGCCGCAATTCTGAATGAAGCAGCTTGGTACTTGGCTTATGTATTCCTTGTAGCCATCCACTATTGATGTTAATGAATGTCCCGACCCCCAGGGGCAGGGCCACGCCCACTTTTTGCCTTTAGCGTTAGAAAGGCACAATTCTGAATGGATTATCTTGGTATACTTATTCCTTATACTCTAAGGACGGCAACTATTGATGTTGAGGCACGACCCTCAACGCTAAACAAACCAAATGCCTAGCCTTCTTGACAAAGTACTATATCAATCAAAACAGGAATGTGGACGTATATTGTAGCGTTAGGGTTATGTTTAGCTTATGATCCCTCTGGAAGTCACAACTATTATCCGATTTTATAAAACGTTTGATTATATCACTGTTTCATTGTAATGAAGGTTGAGGTTGAATTTCGTAAAAATCGGACCAAAACTGCCGGACATAAATTAACATAATGGTATCGATAATATGTGAATAGTATAAAAATATGATATATCAAGGTTGTGGATCTGTAGAGGTCACAATTTTAATCCGATATCGATGAAATTTGATATGTAAGTTTATAACCCAAAGATCACGGTTTCTTTCAATATTCGGGCATGTTGGACCATAACTTCTTCAATTATGGCCCTCTGATTGTACGAAAAATCATGTTTTTTTAACTTGTGGACCCTATGGAGGTCACAATTTTATTCCGAATTAAAAAACCGTTTGACTTCAGTGTGAATTTTTTGAAAATTGATAATTGAACTGCTAAATCCATAATATTAATATTGAATGTTTTGTATACTTAACGTTAACATGGGTCAGAACTTTATAAAAACCAAACAAATTCAAATGATTTTCTGATAATTACTTGTTGACTGCCCGGACGATTTAGCTGCTGTGTGGGCTTATGTTTCGTTGCCTTGCAACCTATTTTCAGTCGTTGTTTTTTGTATTTTACCGGAGAGCCGAAAAAAGCCACCCTTAATGAAGGAATTGAAAAAATCGCTCTCCTAAAAAAGCTCTCCCAGTTTCGATAAGAAGAGTGATTTAGAAGTTAAGGAGAGTGATCTGATACTAAGAAGAGTGATTATTTTTCTGTATATGGAAAATGGTTCTGAAGATCAATAACTTGGTGCAAGGGGTCATTCCTGGTTACATGATTGATAATATACATCGTCCGCTAAATAATAGCATTTGTTCGATCTATCATAATCGTACTGTCAAGTAAAACATCTGCTATCGTCTATAACGACTTACGGTATTCCAATAGAAATAAAAATTTCTAAATATATTTAGCTTGTGTAATTATTTTTAAAAAACATAACCCCAATTCAAAATATAATCATAAACGCTTGAAAATTCCATCAAAATATAATTATTACTTCCGAAATTATTCGCATTGGAAATTTTTACGTGCCATCTCTCGTAATTTCTCACGTCTCGCAAGAGTTCTACTTTTCATTTCAGTTAAATTCACCAATGGTGCATTGGCGCCATCTATTTTTAGCAACATATTCATCGGAACTTTATTACCATGTGCGATCACATACTAATCGAATACACCAAATAATTTAATTTCACAATGACAGCATGGCGGAGATCAAATACATGTCCATGATTTACAAATGGGAGAGCGATTTTCAATTTTAAGGCGAGGGAGAAAAACCTCCCGTCGGCCGACATTCAGGTGCGCGGCATGCGCACGCGAGCGATCGCGCGCCTCAAAAAAACATTGACTGTATTTTTATCTAGGCTTATCGCCTTATCTATATTTGTCTATATTCTAACCTCTGTACGTATCATCACAATAGATATCAAACAGTTGAAAATATTCAGTGTTAAATAGTTTTAAAAACATTCTCTTTATATTTTTCCTGCCCTGGAGCGTTTGGATGTGGTTTTGAAATCTTGTGTAAGGAGTTCGTATATTCGTTTTGATATGTTTGGTAGTGATAGTTTATACTATACATTGCAAAGTAACCAATGTTTTGAAAGCACATATGCCCGAACTAGAGCAGCATTATTTTTAGAACGTCCACTTTTACCAGAAACTGGCAAATTCAACTGTTTCTATATACAATTCCACCAAAGGAGCGGGTTTCTTTAGGTTTTGGTGAGGTCATTACAGTACTTTAGTTTGCAAGCACGCAATAAGCACATCCATGTAAGAATATAGACAAACATATCCTACATAGGTGAGAATATAGATAAGTACACATAAAATGTTTTATAGACAAGAAAATGTAAATGTTAGACAGGTCGCTAACAACTGAAAAAATATCACCATGTATGAATTTTGTGGAAATATTTCCTCCATCTTGGAGTTACGCTATTTTGGATTTTTAACCCCAACTATGTTCAGGGGGTATGTACAGGGGGTTTAGGAGGGTCAGAAAGAAATGAATCATGAAGTTACTTTGCATGAAGTTATTTTACAAGCTTCTGTATTTCTCAACTTAAATTAGTTGGCAACTGAACTAAGGTTTGTTTTCAGTAAGTGACACTATTGAGAAATGGGCAGTACCAAAATAACTGATTATTTACAACCAGTTATTGCAACTTTTATTGAGATTTTTATTTTGATGACTTATTTATAGACAAACGTCAAGTATTACATCATCATCCTGATAAACGTAAAGCTAGAGGTTTAAATGTGAAGGAAGGAGATGATGATTATTTTACATGTATAACAAGAGGTAAGTGTTAGACTATACTATATATAACATGATTTATGTGATGGATAATGGACAGTCTGAGGCTATTATCAAACTTAAAACATAGCACCATAGCGATATAAATAATGGATAGTTTTCTGAAAGAATAAGCCACAAAATAATGGACACATTCTTAAAACAACATGCACATGCTCAGGAACGCATGTGAGAAACACTCAAGTCAAACAATGCAAGGTAAGACAGTCCCAAATATTCGACATGGAAACAACATGTTTATAACACAGTCGAAAACATATATTAATAGATAATAGCCGTAAAAATGTGATAGTCTTGATATGAGGCATAATAGCAGTCAAAGTTGTTATGTAAAGGATGCTTACGAAAATGATTTAGATTTTGTTACTATTTATTGTATGGAGGGAACTAGCCGTCCAAATTTTGATTTGAAATTGAATATATACTCTGATAAAAGTGACAGGATCAAAGGCTCAAACCAATTCAGGAAATTCGAACTCATTATGGTGTAACGGTGGTATATTTAAATTGTAGTCTGTATAGACTGAGAACTGCTAAGGTGTTAAAAGGTGCACAGCCCGTGTAGAATTCTTAATCCTCGTTGTTATTTGTACGTATGTCGGAAAATAATTAATTTTTGGACTATTACACAGTATTACCGGTTTAAAACTGTAAAAAGGTCTGTTAATTAACGAGGGTGAAAAACTGTCCGAGAGGTGGGTTAATTAACGCTAGGTGCGTTTTCTGTAGAGGTGTGTTAATTAACCGACCGGTAAAAAATGAATGTCAATGTTGTGTATTGTTTAATTGGCGTGTTTTCTCGCTAGTTGCGATAACTGCACCAAAAGGAGTATAATCAAGGACCAACATGCTTTATCTGGCACGTACGAGTAAAATCAAAATTTGAGACGTAAAACTGTTTAACCGTGCGACTAATCATTCGACCGTGTGTTTTACGCAGGTCTTAGTAAAATAATGAGGTCTTTAGATAGGCGTGTGTGCTCGCTATGATCTACCTTTCTCTTATGTCTATTGTAGGCCTATTACGTATCATATATATAAAGTTGCATTTTATGAAATAAAACTATGGATTAATCTATCGTATACGGAAAGGCGAATGTAATGTCGTCATTTATAAATACCAAGCAGTCAGCGCCCAAATTGAATATCAACGTGAAATGGAAAGTAAATCCAGCAAAAACCAACCACAATGCGTTAATTGTGCATCTTACCTTCAATAGCAATATCAATCAAACAGAAATCTCCTTGTTGATAAATATTACGAAACAACAACCAACCGAACAGTGGTAATTGCCACGCAAATGGTATTTAAAAAACTAAAATTATTTTAGCTTTTCACTAAATTTACATTGCATCAATCAAACTATCCTAATTCCAGAACTAAACTTGTAACTTTACCGTATGTAATATACTTATTCTCGTAAATATACTTAATCTCGTCTTCCGACAAGTTATCATTTGTGTTCATGATCAAAAAAATAATATAATTCAAATCAATGTTAACCCATTCATTGGCATTTCAGACTTCACGTCTCCCCAGTTCATGCATTGTCCGAGCAGATTCGACAATCTCAATTACGTCTCCTTGATCAAAGCAACACTTCTGTTTATATGTAGAGGCGTGCACGAGGTTATTTGCACGTATTGGAAAACTGTTCGGTTGCTTTATTTGAGAAGATATTAATAATAAACTATAACATTTGGCAATTTTTCTTTGAAAATTCTGATAAATTGGTAGCTCTTCGGGAAGCACTGATCATATAGCTTACCCTGTTTGTAAGTTTTTATAAGAGCTAGCAGATAATTTAGGATATCTGAATACTTTCTGAATGAGCATATATCTCGTTATTAGTTTTTAAAAGACCTTTTTTTTTATGATAGTCGGATATCATTCACAGATATCAAATACAAATCACAATAGATAGACCATGAATAGTCCAATGCAGATTTGAAACAAACAGCATTGTAATTTTATGCAAAAATACATTTACCCGTTTCCTAATTCGATTTAATATTTGATTTAAGCTTCACATTCCAATTAGACCTTAGACAATTATGTTTCCTGGCGCAGAATAATAATTCAAATCAAATTTATTATCAACATCGGAGAGATGTTTTGCAAATAACGGAAACAAATTAATAATAATACTATAAATCGAAATTTTGTTACTGTTAATACATATGTTAAATTTTAAGAACGGATATTGATACACTACGCGTGTATATATAATTATAGTGTGCTCTTCATAACCTGTTTAGGGACGCTTTACAAAGTGACAATTTAATCATATAAAAAATTTATTAAAAGCCAATGTAATTAATTTGTTTTAAATATCCTTTTATTTAGATTATTTAGAGAATAAAGATATTTGCAACATCTTAAACTAAGTAAATTGTAGGTCATTCCATAAAACAGATACTCCTGTATCAAGAGAGTGTCAGTTACTGGTTGCAGTAAATTTTACAATACACGTGTCTATGTATTCTATTTACGTGCCATCAAAGTTTTAAACATAAATTACCTTATTTTTCATTTTGCACGATTTTTTTAAGTTATCAAAAACATTTAATTAATAAATCTATAAACAAAATTAACAACTGTAATTCAGACAGCAAATTCTAATACACATTTTAGTTGAAGTAAATAATCCATGTAGCTTGTTGATTAGTTTATTACTTTATGACACCAATCAAGTGTTACGCAACACGTATGTAGTTCAACGTTTTCAAACATTCTGATCAATCAACCAAAACAAGAAGATGACAATACTTTCCCCCAGTTTGACTGTATATACAAGATACGAGTGCTCTAATATTGTATTTTAGAAAACGGTATACAGGCCAAAGTTAATATCTGATTGACTTCAAATTTATACATAGTGTTTAAGTTCATGAGACTAAGAAGCCTATTTATTTTCAGCATTTTCCGATAATTACTGCCAGAGTTATGGTCCTTGGTCACTTCAAAAAATCTTGTGGATGCTCTAGAGGCCAAAGTTAATATGCGATTGACTTCAAATTTATACACAGTGTTTAAGGTCATGTGACAAGGAAGTCTATTTACAGCGAATTCTGATAATCCGTACCAGAGTTATGGCTCTTGATCACTTCAAAAAATCCTGTGGCCGCTCTAGAGGCCTAAGTTGATATCCGATTGACTTCAAATTTATAGACAGTGTTTAAGGTCATGAGACAATTAAAGAAGCCTTTTGATTTTCAATCGATGATATTAAATGTTTCGTATACTAAACGTAGCATGTGGCAGAACTTTATAGAAACCAAACAAATTCTAATGATTTTCTGATTAGGCTGTGTTGAATTGAAACTATGTTTCTTGTCACCACCTTCGTGACAATCCAATGAGGGTGTGAGGCAAACACAACACAAAGTGTATTTTTCAACACAAAGTATACAAACCAACACAAACCATCATTTTGATTTTATTCTACCCCCAAAAGCTCAAAGTTAATTCATATTCCCAGGTATTAACCTATACTATTCAAAAAAAGTAGGGGATATTTGATTTTTACGTGTTATTAAAGTCACCTAATGAAACTGACGAAGAAACAAATGACAAAATGAAATGAAGTTCACATTCATCGATTTATTCCAAATGATCGTTAGACTAAGTAAGGCACAGGCTGACCATTATAAGGGTAAAATGATACACAGGGTCAAACAGCAAAGTTACCACAGCATCACAACAAAGTCAGTAACGGGTAAATCCTCCTCTGTTTGCCAAACAAGCATTGATCCGACGTGGCATACTCCTAATGAGACGTCTAAAGTCATTTTAGGTCCAGATTGTCCCATTCCTGTTGCAACGCAGCAGCAAGTTCTTGGACATTGGCAGGACGTTGTTGACGTTGACGTAACCTCTGTCCAAGCATGTCCCAGACATGCTCGATGGGGGAGAGGTCGGGACTCAGTGCTGGCCAAGGTAATGTGGTGATGTTCTGTTGTTGGAGGTAACCTGTAACGATCCTGGCCCTGTGACATCTTGCGTTGTCATCCTGGAAGATGAAACGGCGGCCATGATGTCGTGCGAACGGCATAACATGGACTGCCAAGATGTTGTCCCGGTAGTACTGGCCTGTAAAACGCCCTGCAACAACATGTAAAGCCGTTCATCCAGCAACAGTGATGCCTCCCCACACCATAACAGAACGAAGGTGACCCCTATGCAGTCGATTGCGAATCGTCTGGCCTCTCACTCTCACACCAGTGTCTGTTTGAAGACGAGCGCTGATCTGATTTGCTGTGATGACACGATTTCTCAAGGCCAAGGTAAGGATAAATCGATCCTGGTCTTGAGTTGTAGCCCTTGGTCGACCTGAGCGTGGTCTGTCCTGTACAGATTGTGTATCACGGTATCTGGACCATAGCCTGCTTATGACAGACTGAGAAACATTCATCGTCCGCGCCACAACCGCCCAGGGCGTAAAAATCCACTAGCCCGACGCCCGGGACTACCAAAAATAACCTACGGGCTAGTGACCTATTTAGCCGTACTAGTCCGGGGCTAGTGCCCTTTCATTGCTCATTTTTTCTGTGATTTAAACTACATAAATGAGATGTGAAATACTGCACTTTTATTTCTCCAATCCAAACGAAGCATAGCATAACAATAGTTTTTTCTGTGACTGTAGCGAACACGGGAAGGTTGTACCTCTTCTATTTATAGTGGGGCTAAATATAGATCTCAGTCAATAAAATCACTTTCGGTATTGCTTGTTCTCTATCCATCTCTCGAAAATGTGGGCGTGTCCTGCCTGGCAGTGCCAGCCTATCTTTACATTTCTTTTTACCTGATCAGTGGGGATCCAGTTAATTAACTACTACTCACGGGATTAGCGGGAGTGTTACAAAGAAAGAACGACAAGATGGTATCATTCAACAATGGCTGTTGAATGGGCGATGTTTTGTTATAGGAGTGACCGTTGAAACAATAGAATTTTTACGGAGGGAATTAATCGTGGTGCCCGTTGCACGCGTTGAACAGGTGCCTGTTTAGTAGAGGTTGAATTACTTAAAAATCGCCCGGGGGGGATTTTTTGGTGCTCGTTGAAGCAAGTGTTCGCTGATTAGGAGTGCACGTCCGAGCAAGTTCTACTGTATATCATTAATATTACATTGGTAGTTTAGTAACTTGTAAAAAAGGCATATCCAACTTCCCTGTTATATTATATGCGGCATGCTTTCAGCATGTCTGTTATTGGCGTACGTGACCATTTTCAGCTTTTTCGCGCCAAAATCAACCATTTTACACATTTCTTAGTAAGCCATGCCTAATATGGTAGACGAAGATTTCCATGTGACATTGAGATTGTGTAACGCTATTTTAGTGATAACAGGGCTTTTTGTTATAAATACGAAGTAATTATTCGACAAATACAAGTGAATTTGAGTCATGTTACTTTGGCTATTACAAACTATCGAAACTATCAATAATTTGCTTGACTATCGCAATTTTTATCGATAGTTTCTTTTTACTATCGATACATACTATCGACAGTCAAACTATCGCGATGCATCGATTGTTCGATGTATTGTTACATCCCTAATTCTAAAGCTTGAAAGCTTCTTGCTATTCACAACTTAAATCCAAAATCCAAATGCTAACGGATGTTTTATTCCCGCAAATGAGAGACCAAATTTGTTATAATTACTCATCCGCTTGTTACTTACTATTGAACATGGGCTTTGGAAGAATTGACTGAATTTGATTAAATGGAAGTAAAGCAGTATCCGGAATTTCAGGAAACCTAAAAGATCCCATAACTTTTGAACTTTTTCGTAAATAGGAGACCTCATAGTCTTCAACGTTGGCCCCTTTTTTATACGCCCACATTGAAATGTGGTCGTATCTTGTCGTCATCCCGGCGGTCCGGCTCTGGAGGCTAAAGTTAATATCCGATTGACTTTAAATTTATACACAGTGTTTAAGGTCATGAGAAGAAGAAGCCGATTTTCACTGATTTTCGATAATTAGTGCCAGAGTTATGGCCCTTGATCACTTCAAAAAATCTTGTGGATGCTCTAGATGCTTATTCTTTCTTTCTCAGGCGTATCTGTGGCTATCATATAGCGTCCTTTCTTTCTGCCTCGATAAGTTGCCGTTTTTCTGTCTCCTGCCTTAGGGTATGGCACAATATCTTGTGAAGATTTAATAACTCCCTTTTCCTGGTGCTGTCTGTTTAGTTCATTTTCATTTTTATACGCCCACATTTTTATGTGGACGTATATTGTCGTCGCCCCTGTCCGTCCGTCCATCTGTCCGTCCGTCCACAATTGTTTGTGAACAGTCTACAGGTCACAATTTTTATCTGATTTCAATGAAACTTAAAATATAGGTTTATCGCCCTAAGATCTCGGTTCCTTTCGATATTGGCATGTATCGGACTGTAACTTCATGGGTTATGGCCCCTGATTGTACGAAAAATCACGTTTTTAGCTTGTGAACAGTGTAGAGGTCACAATTTTGATCCGATTTCGATGAAACTTGAAATGCATGTTTATAACCAAAAGATCTTGGTTCCTTTCGATATTTGCGCACATCGGATCGTAATATGAATTATGGCCCCTGATTGTCCGAAAAATCGCCCTTTTTGGCTTGTGTTCCCTGTGGAGGTCAAAATTGTAATCCAATTCAAAAAACCGTTTGATTATATCACAGTTACATAGTTATGGGGGTTGAGTCCGAATTTCGTGAAAATCGGACTAAAATCGACAGACAAAATGGCCACCGTTTGTACGCGAATAGTGTGAAAATATGTTATATCAAGGTTGTGGACCCTATAGAGGTCACAATTTTGAACCGATTTTCATGAAACTTGAAATGCATGTTTATAACAGAAAGATCTTGGTTCCTTTCGATATTTGCGCATATCGGATCGTAACTTCCTGAATTATGGCCCCTGATTGTCCGAAAAATCACACTTTTTAGCTTGTGTTCCCTGTGGAGGTCAAAATTGCTATCCGATTCAAAAAAACGTTTGATTATATCACCGTTACATAGTTATGGGGGTTGAGTTCCAATTTCGTGAAAATCGGACCAAGATTGACAAACAAAATGGCCGCCATTTGTACGCGAATAGTGTGAAAAAATGTTATATCAAGGTTGTGGACCCTATAGAGGTCACAATTTTGAACTGATTTTGATGAAACTTGAAATATATGTTTATAACATAAAGATCTTGGTTCCTTTCGATATTTGGACATATCTGATCGTAACTTCCTGAATTATGGCCCCTGATTGTACGAAAAGTCACACTTTTTAGCTTGTGTTCCCTGTGGAGGTCAAAATTGTTATCCGATTCAAAAAACCGTTTGATTATATCACCGTTACATAGTTTTGGGGGTTGAGTTCGAATTTCGTGAAAATCGGACCAAAATTGACGGATAAAATGGTCGCCGTTTGTACGCGAATAGTGTGAAAAAATGTTATATCAAGGTTGTGGACCCTATAGAGATCACAATTTTGAACCGATTTTCATGAAACTTGACATGTATGTGTATAACCCAAAGGTCTTGGTTTCTTTCAATATTTGCGCCCATCGGATCGTAACTTCCTGAATTATGGCCCCTGATTGTCCAAAATATCACCCTTTTTAGCTTGTGGTCCCTCTGGAGGTCAAAATTGTTATCCGATTTAAAAAAAACATTTGATTATACCACCGTTACATGGTAATGGAGGTTGAGATCGAATTTCATGAAAATCGGACCAAAATTGACAGACAAAATGGCTGCCGTTTGTACGCGAATAGTGTGAAAAAAAGTTATATCAAGCTGTAGAGGTCTCAATTTTGAACCGATTTTGATGAAACTTTATATGTATGTTTATAACCCAAAGATCTTGGGTCCTTTCTATATTTGCGCCCATCTGATCGTAACTTCCTGAAATATGTCCCGTGATTGACCGAAAAATTGCCTTTTTTAGCTTGTGGCCCCTCTGTAGGTCAAAATTATTATCCGATTTAAAAAACGTTTGATTATATCACCGTTACTTTGTTATAAAAGATGATGTGGAATTTCGTGAAAATTGGACCAAAATTGACGGACAAAATGGCCGCTGTTTGTACACGAATAGTGTGAAAATATGTTATATCAAGGTTGTGGACCCTATAGAGGTCACAAATTTGAACTGATTTTGATGAAACTTGAAATACATGTTTATAACATAAAGATATTTGGACATATTATCTGATCGTAACTTCCTGAATTATGGCCCCTGATTGTACGAAAAGTCGCTATAATATTAAATGTTTCGTATCCAGTGGAGGTGACAGCTTATTCCATAATATTAAATGATTCGTATACTTTACATTAGCATGGAGCAGAACTTTATAAAAACCAAACAAATTCTAATGATTTTCTGATAATTACTTAATATGCGATAACTCTTGTTGACTGCCTGGACGATTTAGCTGCTGTGTGGGCGTATGTTTCGTTGCCTGGCAACCTATTTTCTCTTGATAAAGTAGCCTGTTCAGTCAATGAATCACTTGATGATTGGCCTTGATCTTCTTCAGATGATGCATTTGGATCTGGTCTGTCTGTCTGCAGACATTAACTAGACCTGCATGCAGGAATGACAGGTTTCACTGGTGCCAAGTTACCTTTGAACTTGTGTCACTTTCGGTGCCACGTTACCCTTGAACATATGTCACTTCAGGTACCAAAGAAACCAATAAACTGGTTTCCACATAAGCATTGCACACATCAAATAAAATGGACACAGAATCAACCAAATCCAGCAATATCAATTCATATTTATACGTCCACATTCATAATATTAACGTATTATGCCGTCGCCCCTGTCTGTGTGTGTGTGTGTGTGTGTCTGTGTCTGTGGTTCGCCTACAGGGCGCAATTCTTCATGGATTTCTTCAAACTTGGTATACTTATTCCTTATACCCCAAGGAAGATCCCTATTGTTTATGGTGCTTGCCCGACCCCCAGGGGCAGAGCCACGCCCCATTTCTAGTATTTGTTTGTCGTCTACAGGCCACATTTCTTAACTTATAATCTTGAAACTTTGCATACACATTCTTTGTACCCTAAGGAACATCCCTATCGTTTGGGGTGCATGCCCAACCCCCACGGGCAGAGCCACACCCATTTTCTTTTCGTGTGTCTTTGTGTCGCCTACAGGCCGCAATTCTTCATGGATTTTCTTCAAACTTGGTATACTTATTCCTTATACCCCAAGGAAGATCCCTATTGTTTTTGGTGCATGCCCGACCCCCAGGGACAGAGCCACGCCCATTTCTAGTATGTATTTGCAGTGACCGCCCTAGACCCTTAAAACCATTAGCCAAATTTTTAGCCAAATCAAAATTTTATTAGCCAATTCAGAAAGTTTTAGCCAAATATTTTATATCATTTTTACTCATATGTGTGTTAATTAAAAATGAAACTACGTGCTTGTTGCTTTTTAAACGTACCGGTAATACAAGACTCATAGCAGCCGTAGAAAGGAAATAATAAACAGTACAAAATCCTTGAGTATCCTTTATCTAAATTGCGACGTATTTTTTTTTTTTTTTTTTTTACTTCGTTTTATCTAGTTCACTATATTGTCTGTCAGTATATGAGTAGAAGTTTTGGAAAAGGTGGGAAATATCACCTGGTTTGCGCATGGTGGAATAAAGGATGAAAGGGGGGATATTCCTTTGATGTCACGTAATCACTGTCTAATACATTCCGGCTTCTGGATGCCGATATAAATTTAGAAATAATTTATATTGTTATGCTTGGTTATTGTATCGACAAATAAAAACTCATAATAAAGATCATACTTTATTAATTAATAATATTATCAACAAATAGGTTCCCATTAGATGTTTTATTTTTAACAATAGTTCTAGAAATGGCGGGAGAATGTCACGTGATAGTCACTGTTGACAAACAGGTCATGAAGGTATCGCTTTGATGTATCATTTCATTACCGCATGAACTAATGCACACGTATAGATACAGATGTATGGCGGGGGAAAGCGGCAAAAACCTAATGCTATGTAGAAATGTCTAATTCAAAACACACATGTAACATAATGCCATACCAAATACCTAAAACGTCTAATGCAAAAAACAAAATACAAGAAACCTCTAATACAAAATACCTCATACGTCTATTGCAAAAGACAAAATACAAGAAACCTCTAATACAAAATACATATAACCTCTTATGCACAATTGATTTTACAATCTGAAACATCTACCATAAGCATTAGATGACATATCTCGTTGTCATTACTTACATTTCTCCACTGAATTATCTTTATTTAGGTCAATGTCAAGGTCACCGAACACAACTTGGCGACCTATTCGGCTAGCGAGCTATTCGACCGATCCAGCTGGCAACCTGTTCGTTGGCAACCTATTCAGAATTAAGACAACAGTCGCCCAAACCCATCTATTTTTAACAACCAATAAAATCCAACGTTACGTCTATCAAATGAAAGTAGAATAATATATTATTTTTATCAATTCCTTTAGCTCAGAATAGAGATGTAATTTCGCATTATCGTACAAAATTCAAGACATCCAACTAAATATATTCCGAAAGGTAATTAAATAGGCTTTCTAAGTATTATCAGTAAAAATTGGCACATTCATATTAAAGGGGTGCACTCTCTTCCTAAACATGACCAATTTTTTTTTAAATTTTAAAGTGAAAAACTGTTAATATCCCGTGTCAAAATTCGGACCATCGTACAAAATTCTGATGATCCAACTAAATTAAGGTAATTAAATAGGCTTTCTAAGTATTATCAGTAAAAATTGGCACATTCATATTAAAGGGGTGCACTCTCTTCCTAAACATGACCAATTTTTTTTTAAATTTTAAAGTGAAAAACTGTTAATATCCCGTGTCAAAATTCGGACCATCGTACAAAATTCTGATGATCCAACTAAATATATTCTAAAAGGTAATTGAATAAGCTTTCCAAATATTATTAGTAACAGTTGGCACAATGATATTAAAGGGGTGCGCTCTCAACCTGAACATAGCCAATTTTTCAATATTTTAAAGTGAAAGAACGGTAATATTTCGAGTCGAAATTCGGACCATCGTACAAAATTCTTAGCAACCAGCTTCTGAAAGGTAATTGAATAAGCTTTCCAAATATTAATAGTAAAAGTTGGCGCAGTCATATTAAAGGGGCGCGCTCTCAACCTGAACATAGCCAATTTTTCAATATTTTAAAGTGAAACAACGGTAATATTCCGAGTCGAAATTCGGACCATCGTACAAAATTCTGAGCATCCAGCTATATATATTCTGAAAGGTAATTGAATAAGCTTTCTAAATATTATTAGTAAAAGTTGGCACAATCATATTAAAGGGGCTCGCTCTCAACCTGAACATCGCCAATTTTTCAATATTTTAAAGTGAAAGAACGGTAATATTCCGTGTCAAAGTTCGGACCATCGTACAAAATTTGGAGCATCCAGCTATATATATTCTGAAAGATAATTGAATAAGCATTCCAAATATTATTAGTAAAAGTTGCCACAATCATATTAAAGGGGCGCGCCCTCAACCTGAACATATCCAATTTTTCAATATTCTATATGTGAAGATAGTCCGTATATGTGAAGATAGTCCAAATTTGAACCATCGTACAAAATTCTTAGCATCCAATTTTTTAATATTTTAAAGTGAAAGAACGGTAATATTCCGAGTCAAAACTCGGACCATCGTACACAATTCTGAGCATCCAGCTATATAAATTCGGAAATGTATTTGAATAAGCTTTCCAAATATTATTAGTAAAAGTTGGCACAATCATATTAAAGGGGCGCGCTCTCAACCTGAACATAGCGAATTTTTCAATATTCTATATGTAAAGATAGACCGGTATTTTTTTCGAAGTCCGAATAATTCGGAGTCCGAATAATTCGGACCATCGTACAAAATTTGGAGCATCCAGCTATATATATTCTGAAAGGTAATTCAATAAGCTTTCCAAATATTATTAGTAAAAGTAGGCACAATCAAGTTAAAGGGGCGTGCTCTCAACCTGAACATAGCCAATTTTTCAATATTCTATATGTAAAGATAGACCGGAATTTTTTTCGAAGTCCGAATTTCGACTATCGTACAAAATTCTGATCATCCAGCTATATATATTCTGAAAGGTAATTGGATAAGCTTTACATATAGAATATTGAAAAATTGGCTATGTTCAGGTTGAGAGCGCACCCTTTTAATATGATTGTACCAACTTTTATTAGTAATATTTGGAAAGCTTATTCAATTACCTTTTAGAATATATTTAGTTGGATCATCAGAATTTTGTACGATGGTCCGAATTTTGACACGGGATATTAACAGTTTTTCCCTTTAAAATTTTTAAAAAATTGGTCACGTTTAGGAAGAGAGTGCACCCCTTTAATATGAATGTGCCAATTTTTACTGATAATACTTAGAAAGCCTATTTAATTACCTTTCGGAATATATTTAGTTGGATGTCTAGAATTTTGTACGATAATGCGAAATTACATCTCTATTCTGAGCTAAAGGAATTGATAAAAATAATGTATTATTCTACTTTCATTTGATAGACGTAACGTTGGATTTTATTGGTTGTTAAAAATAGATGAGTTTCGGCGACTGTTGTCTTAATTCTGAATAGGTTGCCAACGAACAGGTTGCCAGCTGGATCGGTCGAATAGCTCGCTAGCCGAATAGGTCGCCAAGTTGTGTTCGGTGACCTTGACATTGACCTAAATAAAGATAATTCAGTGGAGAAATGTAAGTAATGACAACGAGATATGTCATCTAATGCTTATGGTAGATGTTTCAGATTGTAAAATCAATTGTGCATAAGAGGTTATATGTATTTTGTATTAGAGGTTTCTTGTATTTTGTCTTTTGCAATAGACGTATGAGGTATTTTGTATTAGAGGTTTCTTGTATTTTGTTTTTTGCATTAGACGTTTTAGGTATTTGGTATGGCATTATGTTACATGTGTGTTTTGAATTAGACATTTCTACATAGCATTATGTTTTTGCCGCTTTCCCCCGCCATACAGATGCCGTGCCGATTACTGTAAGGAATTATATAGTAATTAACACTTAAAATATGATAATCTCGACCATTAATGATACAGCAAATAATTTAATTCATGATGGATGGTGTATATTTTTGACAATTGCGTAAGAAGCGTGGCCCAATTATTACTTCAACAACACGGGGTTTAAATTTATGTTGAATCCCGCCGTAAGATAGTAAAAGTACCATGCGTTTCCAGACTAAAATAAAGACAAATATCTACATAGATCATCATGCCATTCGAGACATTTTAATGTGTAATGGTTTTATATCCACCACTATCGGTAATTTATTTGTATTGGCAGATATATCTGATATCGGTAAAACCGACAGATGTCATATCGGAACATCGGTACTTGCAGCGAAGCCATAGAACTGTTATATACGATCTATGGTGAAGCGAATGTACACTCGGCAAGCGGCGAGCATAATAATATGTAAACAGTGCAGTGCTACACAAAAGGGGCGTAACTGTGTTGTATAGTCTCTAGACTCGATCTTTCAGTCGTTTTAATGCGTGACATTGACTGATTTGCGACTTCTACGATTGAGACTAGAGTAATTAATGTACTAAAAATAGACATTCCATTGAATGATCGAACGATTTCAACTTTAATATTAACAGATTTACAAAATAATTCATTCGCCAAAATTTTCGCCAGAATCATCACTTTATTCGCCAATAAAAATATTTGTCGTCATTGGCTAATTGGCGAATGTCGAGGGCGGTCACTGTATTTGTTTGTCGTCTACAGGCCACATTTCTTAACTTATAATTTTGAAACTTAGCATACACATTCTTTGTACCCTAAGGAACATCCCTATCATTTGGGGTGCATGCCCAACCCCCTGGGGCAGAGCCACACCCATTTTCTTATCGTGTGTCTTTGTGTCGCCTACAGGCCGCAATTCTTATTGGATTTTCTTTAAAACTTTGTATACTTACTCTTTATACTCTAAGGATGATCCCTATCGTTTGGGGTGCATGCCCAACCCCCCAGGGGCAGAGCCACGCCCATTTTCTTTTTGTGTGTCTCTGTGTCGCCTAGAAGCCGCAATTCTAACTGTATTTTCTTAAAACTTTGTATACTTACCCTAAGGATGATCCGTATTGTTTTTTGGTGCATGCCCGACCCCCAATGGCAAAGCCACGCCCATTCCTTGTATTTATTTGTTTGTCGTCTACAAGCCACATTTCTTAACGTATCATCTTGAAACTTTGAATGATTATGCTTTGTACCCTAAGGAACATTTCTATCATTTGGGGTGCATGCCCAACCCCCAGGGGCAGAGTCACGCCCATTTTCTTTTTGTGTGTCGCCTACAGGCCACAATTCTTAATCAGTCATCTTGAAACTTAAAATACTTATTCCTTATACCCTAAGGATGACCCCTTTTGTTTTGGGTGCATGCCCGACCCCCATGGGACAGCAACACCCATTTGGTTTATGTATTCCTTATAGCCTGAGGGCGTCCACTATTGATTTTGATGAATGCCCCGACCCCCAGGGGCAGAGCCACGCCCACTTTTTGCCTTGAGTGTTAGGAAGGCACAATTCTGAATGGATTATCTTGGTATAGTTATTCCTTATACTCTAAGGACGGCAACTATTAATGTTGGTGCACGACCCTCAACGCTAAACAAACCAAACGCCTAGCCTTCTTAACAAAGTACCATATCAATCAAAGTAGGAATGTGGACGTATATTGTAGCGTTATGTTTGTTCTAAAAAATATTTTTAAAAAATCAACATTTTTATTAGGAGTTGAAAGTATTACTATATCATCGGTAGAGCTTCGCAAAATATCAATACAAATCGATAGTATTGATAAGATATGCCAAAAAGCACTCTCAAGTATCGTTCTCTTCATCTATTTTTCGTGTGTGCGTCGGGGGCTGAGGAGTCGACTCGATGTTTTCCGTAACCGTAACTTAATCCTTCGTATATAATTATACAATAGCCTACTTCGGTCACTTTATATTTATATTTCAAAGACTCAATCCAATCTCAATGAGAAATTTATGATAACAAGCTCTTTAGCCTTACTTTAGACAATTCATTTTTCCATAGTTTTTGCACGCGAATCGACAACGAATTATCCGCCATGTTGGTATTTGTCGCGCTCACGTATGCAATGCTTTGAGTCGAATCGTGCTCATTTTATTTTGGTTCCTCCACATACATCGGCATATCAACGTTTTTTCGTCATTCAGAACCACGGCTACATTATTTAAAAATTAAGTACAATTTATACGTAATATGGGACAGTTTATTATTAACTAGACGAAAAAAAAACAACTATCACAAAACATCGTATAGTTTTGACTTTTAAACACGTAATCCAGTCTTGATTACGACCGTGAAAATAAGATTGTTTCGATATTATCAATCGACACTTCAATGCCGACTATCGATAGTAAGAATAACTATCGATACCAAACTCTAATCGGCGGCCATACATGGCCGTGAATAATTGAAAATCGGCCACAAATCTGCGGCCAAATTCTAAAATTCGGAGGCCGTGGCTGCCGGCAGTGTCGAGCCCTGGTTTCGTTGCCTGGCAACCTATCTTTGTCTTTGTCGTTTACAGGCCGCAATTCTGAATGAATCAGCTTGGTACTTGGCTTATGTATTCCTAATAGCCTGAGGGCGTCCACTATTGATTTAGATGAATTGTCCCGACCCCCATGTGCAGAGCCACGCCCACTTTTTGTCTTTAGCGTTAGGAAGGCAAAATTCTGAATGGATTATGTTCTTATTCCTCATACTCTAAGGACGGTAACTATTGATGTTGGTGCACGACCCTCACTGCTAAACAAACCAAACGCCTAGCCTTCTTGACAAAGTACCATATCAATCAAAGTAGGAATGTGAACGTATATTGTAGCGTTAGCGTTATGTTATACATGTGTTGCATGTAAGCGTACAGTACTTCCGGTGATAATGTAAATGTTCAATTACTTTTATGAAATCAAAAATGGCAAAAGGCATCACATGGTGAAAATTTTTATGCAAATCGAATCATATAGACCCAAAACCTTGAAAAGTGACCTGTAGAAAATCGGCTATTTCTCAGCAACCGAACAAGTTAGAAACGATTTTGTGGCATCTGTATGATCGTATTGGTCCATTCTATTTGTTGATTGGCATCAAATATCATAATTTTAAAAAACATTACAAATAAGACTCATTTGAATAAAATATCTTTTTTGAAGGCTAAAAATACAGTTTTTGCCAAAATGACATTACTTCTGGTGACACTAAAAACGTTAAATTAGTTTTATGACATCGTCTATGACATTGGGCTTCAAAGGGTGAAAATTTTATGAAAATCGAATAATAATTGACACTTTTATGGCCCCAAAACCTTCAAAAGTGACCTGTAGAAAACCGTCTATTTCTCGGCAATAGAACAAGTTAGAAACAATTTTATGATATCTATATGACCAACTGTTTATATGTGAATTAAAACCGAAAGTTAAAATTATTGATACATATTAAGTAATTCTTGGTTGAATAAAACATTGATTTAAGAAGTTTAAAATGCAGTTTCTGACAAAATGACGTCACTTCCAGTGTCAATTTTAAATTTTAATCAACTTGATATGACGCTATATGCTTTTTGAATCAAATGATGTCACTTTTATAAAAATCCAATAATAATTGACTATTTTACAGGCAAAATAACAAAAACAGTGACTTGTACAGAACTGCCCATTTCTTGGTAACTGCTTATATTACAAACGAATTTTAACATACATTTTCTTCGTATGGATTATAGCTACAAGTTTATAAAAGTTACGAAGAAATATTTTAAAATCTGAAAAGCCTGAATAGGTTGTAAATAGGTCAATTTTACACCATTTTTAGCCTCTTAATCGAATTTGCTCGAAAATGAAATCGAAATTATAAAAACCGCTTCCGACATTTTTTGCGCCTTGAAAGGGCACACTCTTTGAGTCAAATAATTTTTCCAAAAAATAATATTTGTTTTCGAAGAAGGAAAATAACTGTCAAAATTGTAGTTTTTGGTAAAATTATGCCACTTCCGGTGCCGACAGATAACACTATCGGTAACAAAAAAATAGGTTGCCAGGCAACGAAACATACGCCCACACAGCAGCCAAATCGTCCGGGCAGTCAACAAGAGTTGTCGCATATTAAGGAATTATCAGAAAATCATTAGAATTTGTTTGGTTTTTATAATCAAACGTTTTTTTTTAAATCAGATAATAATTGTGACCTCCACAACCTTTATATAACATATTTTCACACTATTCGCATACAAACGGCGGCCATTTTGTCCGTCAATTTTGGTCCGATTTTCCCAGATTCAAACTCAACCTTCATAACCATGGAATCGTGATATAATCAAACGTTTTTTTAAATCGGATAACAATTTTGACCTCCAGAGGGACCACAAGCTAAAAAGGGCGATTTTTTGGACAATCAGGGGCCATAATTGAGGAAGTTACGATCCGATGGGCGCAAATATCGAAAGGAACCAAGATCTTTGGGTTATAAACATACATGTCAAGTTTCATCAAAATTGGTTCAAAATTGTGACCTCTATAAGGTCCACAACCTTGATATAACATATTTTCACACTATTCGCATACAAACGGCGGCCATTTTGTCCGTCAATTTTGGTCCGATTTTCATGAAATTCGAACTCAACCTTCATAACCATGGAACGGTGATGTAATCAAACGTTTTTTTAAATCCGATAACAATTTTGACCTCCAGAGGGACCACAAGCTAAAAAGGGCAATTTTTCGGACAATCAGGGGCCATAATTCAGGAAGTTACGATCCGATGGGCGCAAATATCGAAAGGAACCAAGATCTTTGGGTTATAAACATACATGTCAAGTTTCATCAAAATTGGTTCAAAACTGTGACCTCTATAAGGTCCACAATATTGATATAACATATTTTCACATTATTCGCTTACAAACGGCCGCCATTTTTTCCGTCAATTTTGGTCCGATTTTCACGAAATTCGAACTCAACCTTCATAACCATGGAACGGTGATATAATCAAACGTTTTTTTAAATCCGATAACAATTTTGAACTCCAGAGGGACCACAAGCTAAAAAGGGCAATTTTTCAGACAATCAGGGGCCATAATTCAGGAAGTTACGATCCGATGGGCGCAAATATCGAAAAGAACCAAGATCTTGGGGTTATTAACATACATGTCAAGTTTCATCAAAATCGGTTCAAAATTGTGACCTCTAGAAGGTCCACAACCTTGATATAACATATTTTCACACTATTCGCGTACAAACGGCGGCCATTTTGTCCGTCAATTTTGGTCCGATTTTCACGAAATTCGAACTCAACCTTCATAACCATGCAACGGTGATATAATCAAACGGTTTTTTAAATCGGATAACAATTGTGACCTCCAGAGGGACCACAAGTTAAAAAGGGCGATTTTTCGGACAATCAGGGGACATAATTCAGGAAGTTACGATCCGATGGGCGCAAATATCGAAAGGAACCAAGATCTTTGGGTTATAAACATACATGTCAAGTTTCATCCAAATCGGTTCAAAATTGTGACCTCTACGCTGTTCACAAGCTAAAAAACGTGATTTTTTGTACAATCAGGGGCCATAACCCATGAAGTTACAGTCCGATACATGCCAATATTGAAAGGAACCGAGATCTTATGGTGATAAACCTATATTTTAAGTTTAATTGAAATCGGATAAAAATTGTGACCTGTAGACTGTTCACAAAAAAAATGTGGACGGACGGACAGGGGCGACGACAATATACGTCCACATAAAAATGTGGGCGTATAAAAAAATGACAATTGAGACAACGAAGCATATGAACTTTGTTTTATACAAATCGAACAATAAAAAAAATAATGTATGACTCAAAAACTGAATTAGTGAATGGCGGCCAAGGAAAATTACTGAGACAAAACATTTTTGCGCAAGTCAGATGACTCTTTAATTCTGTGTACAACACGAATAAAAAATATTCATAAATAAAAAAGTTTTTTGTAAAATTTTAAATTTTCAAAATTTGGCGCTTATTATCTTTGAAGATTTGCCGAAAATCAAAAATCGAAAGAAGCTTAGCTATGCGCCATGTCTCCGGCTTAGCCAAAATGTAGCGAAAGTTAAAATCCCATGATTATTGTTAAAATTACTGCAATATTTTTAAAAACGATAACTTCGGTGATTTCGGACATTTCGCATTGTCGCAGATTGTTCAAAATAGCTTTATCCTCTAAGTCACACCCACTTTCCCAGTAAAACCGAAGATATCGGAACGATGCGACAAGCAGTTACTCAAAACAAAAGAATAATAATAATAATAACTAGACCTGTATGCAGGAATGACGGGTTTCACTGGTGCCACGTTACCCTTGAACATGTCACTTCCGGTGCCAAGCTACCCTTGAATATATGTCACTTCCGGTACCAACGAAACCACTAAACAGGTTTCCAAATAAACATTGCTCACATCAAATAAAATGGACGCAGAATCAACCAAATCCAGCAATATCAATTCATTTTATACATTTGTTACTTGTAAATGATCTTGACAAAATTACATTACTTCTGGTGTTAATGAAAATGTTCAATTAGTTTTATGAAATCAGAAATGGCATAGATATCATATAGTGAAAAAATTTTTTTAAATTGAATAATAATTGCCACTTTTAAAGACCAAAAAAATAGAAAAGTGACTTGTAGAAAATCGACTATTTCTCTGCAACCGAACAAGTTAGAAACAATTTTATGATATCTATATGAACATATGAGTTGTGTTTATATGTGAATTTAAACCAAAAGTTAAAATTATTAATACATATTAAATAATTCTTGTTTGAATATAACATTGATTTAAAAAGTTTAAAATGCAGTTTTTGACAAAATGACGTCACTTCCGATGTCAATTTTAAATTGTAATCAACTTGATATGACGTTACATGTTTTTTGAATCAAATGATGTCACTTTTATAAAAATCCAATAATAATTGACTATTTTACAGGCAAAATAACGAAAACAGTGACTTATGCAGAACTGCCCATTTCTTGGCAACTGCTTATATTACAAACTAATTTTAACATACATTTTCTTCGTATGCATTATAGCTACAAGTTTATAAAAGTTACGAAGAAATACTTTAAAATCTGAAAAGCCTGAATATGTTGTAAATAGGTCAATTTTACACCATTTTTAGCCTCTTAATCGAATTTGCTCGAAAATGAAATCGAAATTAAAAAAACTGCTTCCGACATTTTTTGCGCCTTGAAAAGGCACACTCTTTGAGTCATATAATTTTTCAAAAAAATAATATTTGTTTTCGAAAAATGGTACCTAACTGTCAAAGTTGTAGTTTTTGGTAAAATGATGCCATTTCCAGTGCCGACAGATAACACTTTTGGTAATAAAAAAAATAACAATTGAGACAACGAAGCATATGAACTTTGTTTTATACAAATCGAACAATAAAAAATTAATCTAGGACTGAAAAACTGAATTAGCCAATGGCGGCCAGGGAAAATTACCGAGACAAAATATTTTAACATTTTTGCGCTAGTCAGATGACTCTTTAATTCTGTGTACAACACGACTAAAAAAATATTCATAAATAAAAAATTAATTTTTCGAAATATGGCGCCTAATATCTTCGAAGATTTGCCGAAAATCATAAATCGAAAGTAGCGTAGCTATTTGCCCTGTCTCTGGCTATGCCAAAATGTATCAAAAGTCAAAATCCAATGATTATTGTTAAAATTACTGCAATATTTTCAAAAACGACAACTTCGGTGATTTCGGACATTTCACATTGTCGCAGAACGTTCAAAATAGCTTTATCCTCCACTTTACCAGTAAAACCGAAGAAATCGTAAAGATGCGACACATAGTTGCTGAGATCTATTCAAATTGGAATCTGAATAATAACTAGACCTGCCGACCTGCAGTGCTGAATCGGCTTTCAGGAATCAGACAGGAAGTGCGTCATACAATAGCCGATCCATCGAGCTACCAAACGATACTGTAGTTGTTATGATTCAGTAACACCCTCTGTCAGATTTGTAAGTAATATTTGCTTGCGACTACACCGGTCAAAATTTTAAAATCTGGCAAAATTACTTCACTTCCGGTGCCAAAAGAAATCATTATCGGTAACAAATAAGTTGAGAATTCGCAATTGAGAATTGTTTTATACACACCAGGCAATAAATATAAAACTTGGAACCCATATAAGCTGAAATTATAAAGGTAAAAAACTTAAAGGGAGACAAAATATATCTCAAATTAACCGGCACTACACCGAGATGAGAGAAATGGGGTTTAACGTCGACTAGACACAAACTATGTCATTTCGGGACTAGCATGGTTTAATTTTATATCAATAATTCCTGTGTAAAATATCATTAAAAAATATTCATAAATAAAAAAGGTTTTCGTACAAGAATAATTTTTTTTTTCAAAATATCAGACATTTTTTAGACTACTTCCGGTTTTACGATCGTTGTTGTGATAGCTTTGCGAAGTTCTTTGGATACTTAACTGTACGTACCAGAAGTGTCAGAAACATCCATTGAGTAGTTTTGGAAAAAAAGATAAATTAAAGAGCGTTTCCAAAAATTTAACGATTTTTCAATTTTTTTCAAAGGTTGAGGCCATTTTTGGACCACTTATATTATTTGAACGCTTTTCATTTTGGATTCACTATATACACAACCGATAGGACTTTGAGTAAGAAAAGTTTAAGAAAAATCTGCGGCGTCGTTTTCGAGAAAAGGGCGTCTCAGAATGTTAAAAAATCGGAAAAGACTAGATTTTTGGCATACAATAATTTATTTCCTTAGTATCGAAATCGTATTATTTAGATACCATATGATGGTCCATTAATAGGGCTATCCAACGACACTTTAGTTCTTTTGGTCCGCTATTACCTAAGGGAGAAATCAAGTTTTTCGCAAGTGCGACAATGTTTTTAACCTTTTTTTTTCATTTTTTGAATACTTCTGGTATGGTTATTATTGTCGGAATAGTTTTAATAGCCGGTTTGGGTGCTAAAATAGCCACAGGGCCCTGTAATGATATATTACATTATCTGATCAGATAAAATGCCCCTGAGAAATCCTATGTTCAAAAGTGCCAAAAATGCCAAAAAATTAAAATATCGAAAATTAAATTTCAATAACTACATAAATATTATACATCGTTAGAATCGTAATTAGGTTAGCTATCTGAAAATCTCTTAAAATGAAAAAATAGCAAAGCATTTTCCAAAATTTCACGATTTTTCGACTTTTTTCGATTTTCAGTCCGTTATTTCACCTATTCCAGATATTTCAAAGTCTTATTGGATGGCTTCATGCAAAATACCTCCGAAAGGACTCTCGATAGACAAAATTTTAAAAAAAAACTGCGGTTAAGTTTTCGAAATACAGGCGTCCAAAAATGCTAAAAATCAGAAAATACTTGATTTTCAGCGTGCCATATTTTGCTGCCTGATCATAGTATTCGTATGGATTGGGTATCATACAATAGTACAATCCTAGTGCAGTCCAATGGTACCCTAATTTCTTTACTTTAATCCATTGTTATCGGGCGGAGAAATCACGTTTTCCCCGAAAACATCCATTTTTTGCATATTTTTCAAAATATTGCACATTATTTCGACCACTTCTGGTTTAAAGATCCATGTCGAAATTGCTTTATCAGTTGGTATTGGACTATAACTTCATGTTCCATAAGTTTCAGAAACATCATTTTGGCTGTAAAACGACATCACAACTCAGAAAACGGGAAGAAAATTCGAAAAAAATCGAAAAATAAAGGGCGATAACTCTGAATGAAACTTATATTACTGGAATTGGATTGACGTCAGGTATCCAAAAATCTAGGTCAAATGTCCAAATTTTGAAAAATAACAAAAATTGTCTCGTAGGCGACGTATTTTGAATTTTCGAACGATAGAAGTCAGCGACGAAGTTTCGAAATCGCAAAATGTTAGATTGCTATTGTCTCGGAAAAGTCTCAGGCTTTCCAAAAGTGTGATTTGTTTGAATATAGGAAGAGAATTGACAAAACCACGGCCGATTTTTAATTTTTGCCAACGTTCAAAATTCGGCCACTTCCGGTCTGCGCAGAAGTTCAAAAATTGCTTTATTGAGTAACCACCACATGGTTTCCCGATAGAAAGATGAACCGTAGATCGGTATCTCGTTTCGATCGTAGAGAAATAGGCTCCGGCAGAAAAGAATAATAATAAAAAAAACTAGACCTGCATGCAGGAATGACGGGTTTCACTGGTGCCACGTTAGCCTTAAACATGTCACTTCCGGTGCCAAGTTACCCTTGAACATATGTCACTTCCGGTACCAACGAAACCACTAAACAGGTTTCCAAATTAACATTGCACACAAATAAAATGGACGCAGAATCAACCAAATCCAGCAATGTCAATTCATTTTATACATTTGTTACTTGTAAATGTTCTTCACAAAATTAAATTACTCCCGGTGTTAATGAAAATGTTCAATTAGTCTTATGAAATCAGAAATGGCATATGATATCATATAGTGAAAATTTTATGTAAAACGAATAATAATTGCCACTTTTGAAGACCAAAAAACTTGAAAAGTGACTTGTAGAAAATCGGCTATTTCTCGGCAACCGTACAAGTTAGAAACTATTTTGTGGTATCTGTATGATCGTATGGCTTCATTCTATTTGTTGATTGGCATCAAATACCACAATTTGAAAAAGATTTCAAAACAGACTCATTTGAATAAAATATCTGTTTTGAAGGCTAAAAATTAAGTTTTTGCCAAAATGACGTTACTTCCGGTGATAATGAAAATCTTAAATTACTTGTATGAAATCCCAAATGGCATTAGGTATAACATGGTGTAACGTTTATGAAAATCGAATAATAATTGACCCTTTTATGGCCCCGAAACCTTCAAAAGTGACCTGTAGAAAACCGTCTATTTCTCGGCAACCGAACAAGTTAGAAACAATTTTATGATATCTATATGACCATATGAGTTGTATTTATATTGTGAATTTAAACCAAAAGTTAAAATTATTAATACATATTAAGTTATTCATGGTTAAATAAAACATTGATTTCAAAAGTTTAAAATGCAGTTTTTGACCAAATGACGTCATTTCCGGTGTCAATTTTAAATTGTAATCAACTTGATATGAAGCTACATGTTTTTTGAATCAAATGATGTCACTTTTATAAAAAATCCAATCATAATTGACTATTTTACAGGCAAAATAACGAAAACAGTGACTTGTACAGAACTGCCCATTTCTTGGGAACTGCTTATATTGCAAACTAATTTTAACATACATTGTCTTCGTATGGATTATAGCTACAGGTAAAATTATGCCACTTCCGGTACCGACAGATAACACTATCAGTAACAAAAAAAATGACAATTGAGACAACGAAGCATATGAACTTTGTTTTATACAAATCGAACAATAAAAAATTAATCTAGGACTGAAAAACTGAATTAGCCAATGGCGGCCAAGGAAAATTAATGAGACAAAAATTTTTAACATTTTTGCACAAGGCAGATGACTCTTTAATTCTGTGCACAATACGACTAAAAAATATTCATAAATAAAAATGTTTTTTTTAAAATTTTAAATTTACGAAATTTGGCGCCTAATATCTTCGAAGATTTGCCGAAAATCAAAAATCGAAAGAAGCGTAGCTATGTGCCCTGTCTCAGGCTCTGCCAAAATGTATCGAAAGTTTAAATCCAATGATTATTGTTAAAATTAGTGCAATATTTTCAAAAACGATAACTTCGATGATTTCGGACATTTCGCATTGTCGCAGAACGTTCAAAATAGCTTTATCCTCTAAGTCACACCCATTTTCCCAGTCAAACCGAAGAAATCGTAACGATGCGACAAGCAGTTGCTGAGATCTACTCAAAACAAAAGAAGAATAATAATAACTAGATCTGCTAAGCAGATATTAAAGCTTTCATATTCACGGTCAGTTTCTGTCGCATCTCATGAGTTATATAAAGAATCTTAAAAAGGAAAAAGAATTAATGAAATCCGCCAAAAACTCACCGAGTTATAACGAGAAACAATTCCACCGGTTCACATTAGAGGTGTTATGTTCCAATGTGATCAGTCAAATTGCTTATTGCTCCTAAGTCTACGCAGAAATTCTCAACATCAAACTTAGTCAAGGTAATGACATAATGAATCTATATTTGGAATTTTGTCACTCTCACTTCATTATAACCAAAGTTATCGTGCCCCAAAGAATCAACCAATCAGATTGCTTATCTCTGCTTACTGTAAGCAGACAATGCTCATCTTCGCACTCCTTCATGGCACTGACCTAATGAACGCCTTCACGAAGATTGAACATTCTGCCCCAATTAGAAGGAGAGTTATTTTGTTTCAAATTCTCGACCAATCAAATTGCTCATCGCTCTGCTTATCCAGGGCAGACAATGCTCATTGTCGAACGTATTCAAGGTATTGATGTAATGAAACTATACACCAAGTTTCATCAATCTGACTGAAGTGAAAGTGTCCGAAATCATCAACCAATCTAATTGCTTATCTCTGCTTACCCTAAGCATAAAATGCTCATCTTCGAACTCCACGTTTTTAATGTATGGGGATCATGATGGTGGCTCAGTGATATGAGACACTGATTAACTAACCAGTAGGTCTTGGGCTCTCTCCGCGGGGGGGGGGGGGGTGGCCTAGTGGTCTAGAGTGCCGCGCTTCGACCTCTAGCTGGCCGGTCACCTCTGGCTTGCGGCTGTGGTTTCGAGCCCCGGTGTGAGCGTATGTGGCATGGAGATAGGCGCGTCTTCTCAACCTCGTGCGTTTCCTCTGGGCACTCCGGTTTCCTCCCACCTCTAAAGACCCCTACGCGCATGCGAATTATTGAAATAAAATTGAAACCATATGTTAGTCCCGAAATGACCTGGTTGTGTTGAGTGGACGTTAAATCCCATTTCTCTCTCTCTCTCTCTCTCTCTCTCACTCCCGGGGTTTGACCAGAAAGTCAATTGTACAGGACAGTAGGTCTGCCTGGCCTGACAGGGAATAGTGTCTAATTGTCAGGATGGCACGAAAAGCAATGTTCAGTGTACACATTGGCGTGCACGTAAAAGATTCCTTGATAGAGTATATCGTAATGTAGATGTCCGGGCAAAATCTATCTGTTTGTCTTCATTGGTCCAGTCGGTGTATAAAGTAGGACTTTTGCCCTACTCCGTATAAGATTTCAAATCTTTGAAGTTTTAAGATAAGTATTCCCGGTCCCTGAAATCTTAAATGGGACTTGCTTTTTCGCCCTTCTGTTCTGTACAGACTGGGCTAATACAATAAAACATTGTAACAATCTACAGAGAGTAAATTTAACTTGTTGACTAAATAATCTTCAATACTTCCAATTAGCGGTATGTAGTGACAAGGATCGTGACCCAGATGGGATATACTTGAACTTTCTAGACAAGAAACCTGATATCTAATTTGGTATAGCATTAATAAGTTTCATTACATACTAAATTTTTATATGATTGCTTATCGCACTTGGCATTCATACCCATAGGTCCATCTTTAAATTTAAAACTGCTAGAAATTACCGAGGGTTGAACATTGTATTGCATCGTCACCGTTGTATTATTGCTTATCGCCCTTGACATTGTATTACAGGCAGTTTTATATTCATAGGGCCAGAACGGTAAATTATAAAAAGTGTAAATTATTACCCAGAGTTGAACATTATTTGTGATTTGCCTGGTAACGCCAAAACTCGATCATGTACTAAATAATGGCGGCACAGTAAAATTTCTTGATTGTCAAGTTTTTGGTTATAAATAAACCCTCGCAAAGTCGGTGTTATTGGTAACGGAATTGGTCATGGTGTTGTTGGTAACGGTATCGGACACGGTATTGTTGGAAACGGAATTGGTCATGGTATAGTTGGTAAAGGTATCGGAAACGGTATTGTTGGAAACGGAATTGGTCATGGTATCGTTGGTAACGGTATCGGACATGGTATCATTGGAAACGGAATCGGACACGGACTTATTGGACATGGACAGATTGGTAACGGCATTGGGCATGGCATCGTTGGTAACGGTATCGGACACGGTATTGTTGGAAACGGAATTGGTCATGGTATCGTTGGTAACGGTATCGGACATGGTATCATTGGAAACGGAATCGGACACGGACTTATTAGACATGGAAAGATTGGTAACGGCATTGGGCATGACATCGTTGGTTACGGTATCGGACACGGTATAATTGGAAACGGACTTGTTGGACATGGACAGATTGGAGCTTACAAACAATCATACAACTACAACGGGCCATACAACCGATACAACAACGGACCATACAAGTACAACCAATACAATAATAAAGGACACAATAGTTACAACGGCCCCTACAATTACAACAACGGTTACAACAATGGCCACAATAACAACAAATATGGGAAGGGATATAACAACGACAATAACAACGGATACGGTAACGGATACAACAACTACAACCGTTATCCTTCTTACAATAACTATCAAGGTTGCGGTTACAACAAATATTAAGACAATACGGCTATTTGATAGCATAATATTACCATAGCTTTTTATTAAAATACTTATAAATATTAGTATATAGTTTCTACTGTTCATGCATAATGTATATACGTAAATCAGGGAGTTAAGATATATATAAATTTAATAAAATAATATACATATAAACTCTTGTTATTTATCCGTTTTATAGCTTACTACTAGTCCGGTCTATAGCTTGATAACCTCAATGTGCATATAATATACGTCACATCCTGTCTTCATTACGTTTGGTCAAAGGTCACGAGATGTAAATAGGGATATCGCTAATCCTAATCCTAACCCAAGACCTAACCTTAGCGCTTACCCTAACCCTAACCTACAATCACGCCTGTCCTATCTCCTGGGTTTACCCCGGGACCTGCGGTTTCCTCCCACTGTTAAAGGGGACGACCAACGATTTTCAACAAGGTTTTCATAAATCTGAAATATATATTCAGAAAGAATCCCCACTGTAAAAAAAGTAAAAAAGTTTTTGTGAACGAGAAATTAATTTTCATTAAAACCGGAAGTGACATAGTTGGTTCAACACGCTCACTGGGCTCTATAGAAAGCTTACAGATTTGGCATAAGTTTACTGATGTATTGTATTCACGCCCCGTCCTTGGGCCAAAAATCTGATGAAATGGACTGTTTGTTAGGATATTATAAACAGGATATTATAAACACGAATTTATGTTTTTTTAACGTTTAGTACACAAAGCCGTCGCGTAAATTCACTCACACTGAACAGTCCGCTGTGGACCAATTCACACCGCATGGCTAATTATTTACATCACGTGGTTTGATTGTCAGCATATACCACCCCGATTCTTCAATCCAAACTGATTAGAACCTGAATCACAATCGATCTAGTAGCAATCATACACAGTCGATATCAAAAATTGATTTCCAATCTCAAAGACGGCTTATCTCCCCTGAAACTGTTGAGTAATACGCGATTCCCAATTCACGCAACTTTCATAGATTTAAGGAAATGGAATGAACTGGACAGAAATGGTTTTAACGACCTATCTTTCTGCGCCGACTGAATTAACTAAATTTTGATCGGACAGCGTCGTTACGGTCTTTTCTTTCAAATTCCAACTGTTAAGTAGTCTTTTACGGGCATGTAGATATTGTTCCTAGCCGGGCCATTTAGGTTTCAAATTTCACGGTGTATTGATAGCCTTCTGGTTTCTGCTATGATTCGTTCATTGTTTCACTGTTTTTTCTACTATGAACTCGTCTACTATTAATTCGTTGATTGTTTCACTCTTATTTCGGCTATGATTTCGTTGAACGTTTCATTGTTATTTCTGCTACGAATTCGTTAATTGTTGAAGTGTTATTACTGCTATAAATTCGTTGATCGTTTCATTGCTATTTATGGGAATCACGGTGGCTAAGTGGGCAAGGCGCTGGCTCGTTAGCCTGGAGGTCGGGTGTTCGATCCTTGCATTGGCCGAGAAAGTTCATCTCGATTTTCCGGCGTGGTTTCCTCTTGTCAGTGATGCAGAAGGATGGCCTGATAAGGACAGCTGCCTAGTCGTTCGGATGGTACGAAAAACCGAGGTCCCGTGTACACATTGGAGTGCACGTAAAAGATCCCTTGGCAGTTGGAATTCGATATAAGAGTAGGCCGTAGCGCCGCTGCCCGGGCAAAAATTCCCTCATAGCACACTGTATGGCGTATGCCCGTCTTCCATTAGCCCAGGTCAGGTGCAGAAGAGTAGGACGTAAAACCCCATTTCATTTCTGCTATTTATGCTATGAATTCGTTAATTTTTGCACTGTTATTTCTGCTATGAGTTCGTTGATCGTTTCACTGTTATTTCTGCTGTGAACTCGATCAAGACAATGACCTAGTGAACGTCTACACCAAGTTTGAACATTCTAGCTGACCTACAGCGAGAAACATTTCAACCGGGCCAAATTTTCTATTTTAGCAGTTTAATTTGCACGGTACCTTTAGTTATCAACCGAATATTACAAAACTTTTAAAAATAAGCTCCCCCTGAACAGCTTAATCGTTCGCAACAAACGGGGTTGGACATCATATCCCATGTCACGTGCAACCTGGAGATCGAAACGACGCCCATTGACTCAATGACAGACGTTACGATACATCGCGCACATGCTAACCATTCAGCCATTCAGCCTCCCTGAATTCGGAAAATTGCTGACTTATAGCAAGAAACATTTCAACCGGGCGAAATTTTCTGTTTTAACAGTTTAATGTGCACGGTACTTTAATTACCAACCGATTATTACAAAACTTTTGAAAATAAGCTCCAACTGACCAGCTTAATCGTATGCAATAAAAGTTTGGCTTGAATTGAAAGTTCTGCACGTAGGAAGTTCATCTCGATTTCCCGGCGTGGTTCCCACTTGTCATTGAGGCAGAACGGAGGGCCTGACAAGCACAGCTGTCTAGTTCGGATGGGACGAAAACCACGGTCCCGTGTACACATTGGAGTGCACGTAAAATATCCCTAAGCAGTTGGAATTCGATACTGTTGAATAAGCTCTATACGATGACTAAATGTGTAGATTGTAGTCACCCACACTGCATGTTTCGCTTAACAATGAAAGGGTGCCGTTTTCAATGTTCGATCCTTTTGTTCTTCTACTCCTGATATGTTGGACTGTTGATCGATGGTTTCATATAAAAGACTACCAATAAGACTCTTTGTAGAAGAAGTTCCCAACAAATATTATGTTGACTTTACGAGAAAGACCTCTAAACATACTCCAAGTTGTAAAAATACGACTTTTTGGATTTTCAATCTCTTTTTTCGGCTATCCCTGATATTTAAAAAAAATGATACAATGATTTCACACAACAGGCTAGCTATTAGACTCTCTATTGACAAAAGTTTCACCGCCCTCCCTTCATTATAACCGAAGTTATCGTGCCCTAAAGAATCAACAAATCAATATGCTTATCTCTGCTTACCCTAAGCAGAAAATGCTCATCTTTGAACTTCATCATAACATTGACCTAGTGAACGTCTACACCAAGTTAGAACATTCTAGCTTAATTAGAATGAGAGTTATTGTGCTCAAAAGTCTCGGCCCTTCAAATTGCTTCTATTTTTGATTTTCAATTCAAAATGGTGACTCCCGGTTGACCTAAATCAAAATTCTGTTCGCGACATTTTTTAGGCCTTCCTACAAGGATTCAGAAAATATAACTCCCGAGTCTGTAAGTAAAATAGCAAAAAAGCCTTATTGATTTTTCACGTTTCAAGATGGTGGCACTTCCGGTTCGATCGACAAACTCCATATTTTGTGTACGAATCAGTAATTCCTTGTCTAGTATCGAAAAAAAAAATTAGGTCATTCTGACCTATATTTCGACGATTTTTTTGAAAACTTTGATCCTTAATTTCACCAAGGGGAGATAATTTAGAAAATTTCTAATTATATTTTTGAAGTCACATCGGTAGGATCTACTTATATACTAAATTGAATGAAAATCGCACAACTATTAAAGAAGTTGTCAAATTGGTCTAAACTTCCGGTTCGAAATCACAGCGACGAATTTTCGAAATTCGAAAATGTGAAACTGCTGATGAAAATGATTTTTTTCAAGGTATTCAAAGAAAAAAGATTTAGTAAAATCGGTCAAAAACAATAAAGTTACGACTATGCATTTCCATTTTGTCGTTCGTAAATTTCGGTGATTTCGGATTCGTAAAACGTTTTGAAAATATATTTAATCAACAGCTACCACCCATTTTTGGGGGGGTAGGTAAAAGTTTCATAAAGATACTGTGGTTAGATTCTGAGAAATCCGATTTGTGGATAAAACACAAAAAAAAAATAACAATAATAATCTTAACAGAAACAATAAGCTTTCATATGTAATATGAAAGCTTAATAATGATAATAAGAATAACTAGACCTGCATGCAGGAATGACAGGTTTCACTGGTGCCATATTACCTTTGAACCTGAACTTGTGTCACTTTCGGTGCCACGTTACCCTTGAACATGTCACTTCCGGTACCAATGAAACCAATATACAGGTTTCCACATAAGCATTGCACACATTAAATAAAATGGAAACAGAATCAAACAAATCCAGCAATATCATTTCATTTTATACATTTGTTATATGTAATTGATCCTGACAAAATTACAGTACTTCCGGTGATAATGTAAATGTTCCATTAGTTTTATGAAAACAGAAATGGCATAAGGCATCACATGGTGAAAATTTGATGTAAATCGAATAATAATTGCCACTTTTATAGACCAAAAACCTTGAAAAGTGACGTGTAGAAAATCGTCTATTTCTCGGCAACCGTACAAGTTAGAAACCATTTTGGGGTATTTATATGACCGTATGGGTTAAATCTATTTGTTGATTGGAATCAAATATCATAATTGTATAAACATTACAAATCAGACTCATTTGAATAAAATATTGGTTTTGAAGGCTTTAAATACAGTTTTTGCCAAAATGACGTTACTTCCGGTGATAATGAAAACGTTAAATTAGTTTTATAACATCGTCTATGACATTAGGCTTCAAAGGGTGAAAATTTTATGAAAATCGAAAAATAATTGACACTTTTATGGGCCAAAAACCTTCAAAAGTGACTTTCAGAAAATCGCCTATATCTCGACAACCGAACACGTTAGAAACAATTTTATGATATCTATTTGACCGTATGAGTTTTGTTAATATGTGAATTTAAACCAAAAGTTAATTTTATTATTACATGTGACATAATTCTTGGTTGAAAAAAATTTTGATTTTGAAAGTTGAAAATTGAGTTTTTGACTAAACGACGTCACTTCCGGTGTCAATTTTAAATAGTAATCAATATGATATGACGCACACTTGCTTTTGGAATCAAATAATGTCACTTTTGTGAATATCCATTAATAATTGACTATTTTACAGGCAAAATTACGAAAACAGTGACTTATGCAAAACTGCCCATTTCTCGGCAACTGCTTATATTAGAAACTAATTTTAACATACATTCTCTTCGTATGGATTATAGTTACAGGTTTATAAAAGTTAAGAGAAAAAAATTTTAAAATCTGAAAAGCCTGAATGGGTTGTAAATAGGTCAATTTTACGCCTTTTTTCACCTCTTAATCCAATTTGCTAGAAAATGAAATAGAAATTAAAAAAACTGCTTCCGACATTTTTTGCGCCTTTTAAGGGCACACTCTTTCAGTCATATAATTTTTCAAAAAAATAATATTTGTTTTCAAAAAATGGTACCTAACTGTCAAAATTGTAGTTTTTGGTAAAATTATGCCACTTCCGGTGCCGACAGATAACACTTTCGGTAATAAAAAAAATGACAAATGAGACAACGAAGCATATGAACTTTGTTTTATACAAATCGAACAATAAAAAATTAATCTAGGACTGAAAACTGAATTAGCCAATGGCGGCCAAGGAAAATTACTGAGACAATTTTTTTTAACATTTTTGCGCTAGTCAGATGACTCTTTAATTCTGTGCACAACACGACTAAAAAATATTTATAAATAAAAAAGGTTTTTGTAAAATTTTAAATTTTCGAAATTTGGCGCCTATTATCTTCGAAGATTTGCCAATAATCAAAAATCAAAAGTAGCGTAGCTATGTGCCATGTCTCCGGCTATGCCAAAATGTATCGAAAGTTAAAATCCCATGATTATTGTTAAAATTATTGCAATATTTTTAAAAACGCTAACTTCGGTGATTTCGGACATTTCGTGTTGTCGCAGAAAGTTCAAAATAGCTTTATCCTCTAAGTCACACCCACTTTCCCTGTAAAACCGAAGAAATCGTAACGATGCGACATTTAGTTGCTGAGATCTATTCAAATTGGAATCTGAATAATAATAATAAGAACTAGACCTGCATGCAGGAATGACGGGTTTCACTGGTGCCACGTTACCCTTAAACATGTCACTTCCGGTGCCAAGTTACCCTTGAACATATGTCACTTCCGGTACCAGGGAAACCACTAAACAGGTTTCCAAATTAACATTGCACACAAATAAAATGGACGCAGAATCAACAAAATCCAGCAATATCAATTCATTTTATACATTTGTTACTTGTAAATGATCTTGACAAAATTAAATTACTCCCGGTGTTAATGCAAATGTTCAATTAGTCTTATGAAATCAGAAATGGCATACGATATCATATAGTGAAAATTTTATGTAAATCGAATAATAATTGCCACTTTTAAAGACCAAAAAACTTGAAAAGTGACTTGTAGGAAATCGGCTATTTCTCTGCAGCCATACAAGTTAGAAACCATTTTGTGGTATCTGTATGATCGTATGGGTTCATTCTATTTGTTGATTGGCATCAAATACCATACTTTGAAAAAGATTTCAAAACAGACTCATTTGAATAAAATATCTGTTTTAGAAGCTAAAAATACAGTTTTTGCCAAAATGACGTTACTTCCGGTGATAATGAAAATCTTAAATTACTTGTATGAAATCCCAAATGGCATTGGGTATAACATGGTGTAACGTTTATGAAAATCGAATAATAATTGACCCTTTTATGGCCCCGAAACCTTCAAAAGTGACCTGTAGAAAACCGTCTATTTCTCGGCAACCGAACAAGTTAAAAGCCATTTTATGATATCTATATGACCATATGAGTTTTGTTTATATGTGAATTTAAACCAAAAGTTAAAATTATTAATACATATTAAGTTATTCTTGGTTGAATAAAACATTGATTTAAAAAGTTTAAAATGCATTTTTTGACCAAATGATGTCACTTCCGGTGTCAATTTTAAATTGTAATCAACTTGATATGACGCTACGTGCTTTTTGAATCAAATGATGTCACTTTTATAAAAATCCAATCATAATTGACTATTTTACAGGCAAAATAACGAAAACAGTGACTTGTACAGAACTGCCCATTTCTTGGTAACTGCTTATAGTACAAACGAATTTTAACATACATTTTCTTCGTATGGATTATAGCTACAAGTTTATAAAAGATCCGAAGAAATATTTTAAAATCTGAAAAGCCTGAATAGGTTGTAAATAGGCCAATTTTACACCATTTTTAGCCTCATTTGCTCGAAAATGAAATCGAAATTAAAAAAACTGCTTCCTACATTTTTTGCGCCTTGAAAGGGCACACTCTTTGAGTCAAAATTGTAGTTTTTGGTAAAATTATGCCACTTCCGGTGCCGACAGATAAAACTTTTGGTAATAAAAAAAATGACAATTGATACAACGAAGCATATGAACTTTGTTTTATACAAATCGAACAATAAAAAATTAATCTAGGACTTAAAAACTGAATTAGCCAATGGCGGCCAAGGTAAATTACTGAGACAAAATTCTTTAACATTTTTGCACTAGTCAGATGACCCTTTAATTCTGTGCATAATACGACTAAAAAATATTCATAAATAAAAAAGTTTTTTGTAAAATTTTAAATTTTCAAAATTTGGCGCCTAATATCTTTGAAGATTTACCGAAAATCAAAAATCGAAAGTAGTGTAGCTATGTGCCCTGTCTCCGGCTATGCCAAAATGTATCGAAAGTTAAAATTCAATGATTATTGTTAAAATTACTGCAATATTTTAAAAAACGATAATTTGGTGATTTCGGACATTTCGCATTGTCGCAGAACGTTCAAAATAGCTTTATCCTCTAAGTCACACCCACTTTCCCAGTAAAACCGAAGAAATCGTAACGATGCGACAAGCAGTTGCTGAGATCTACTCAAAACAAAAGAAGAATAATAATAATAAGAACTAGACCTGCATGCAGGAATGACGGGTTTCACTGGTGCCACGTTAACTTTAAACTTATGTCACTTTCGCTCCCATGTTGCCCTTGCCTTGAACCAATGGCACCGATAAACAGATTTCCACATAAACATTGCACACATCAAATAAAAGGGAAACAGAATCAACAAAAATCCAGCACTATCAATTCATTTTATACATTTGTAACATGTAATTGATCCTGATAAAATTACAGTACTTCCGGTGATAATGAAAATGTTCAATTAGTTTCATGAAGTCAGAAATGGCATAAGATATCATATAGTGAAAATTTTATGTAAATCGAAAAATAATTGCCACTTTTATTGACCAAAAAACTTGGAAAGTGACTTGTAGAAAATCGGCTATTTCTCTGCAACCGTACAAGTTTTTGTGGTATCTGAATGATAGCATGGGTTCATTCTATTAGTTGATGTGAACTAAATATCATAATCTTAAATATATTACAAATCAGACTCATTTGAAAAAAATATCTCTTTTGAAGGCTAAAAATACAGTTTTTGCCAAAATATAATTACTTCCGGTGATACTGAAAATGTTAAATTAGGTCTATGAAATCATAAATGACGTAAGATATCATATGGTGAAAATTTTATGAAAATCGAATAATAACTGACACTTTTATAGACCAAAATCCTCGAAAAGTGACTTGTGGAAAATCGCCATTTCTCTGCAACCGTACAAGTTAGAAACCGTTTTGTGATATCTGTATGATCGCATGGGTTCATTCTATTTGATGAATAGAATCAAATATCATAATTTGAAAAAAATAACAAGTACGACCCATTTGAATAAAATATTGTTTTTTAATGCTAAAAATTAAGTTTTGAGCAAATGACATCATTTCCGGTGGCAGCATATGAGGTAGAATGGTTTGACCTTGTCCACTATGGCATTAGGCATCCAATGGTGAAAGAAAATTGAAAATCACATATTAATTGATTCTTATACAGCCAAAATAACGTGAAAAGTGACTCATGCAAAATTGACTTTTTCTCGGCAACTGCGCATATTACAAATTAATTTTCACATACATTCTCTTCGTATGGGTTATTGCTACGAGATTATGAATGTTACGAAGATATGTTTTTTATTATAAAGACGCTGAATGGGTTGTAAATAGCTTATTTTGACACCTTTTTTCACCCTTTAATCCAAATTGCCCGAAAACGAAATCGAAATTAAAAAAACTGAGCGCGATGTTTTGTGCGCCTTTATATGGCACATCTTTTCAGTCATATTAGATTTGAAAAAAATAATTTTTGCTTTCAAAAAGTGGTACCGAACTGTTAAAATTGTAGTTTTTGCTAAATTTAACTCACTTACGGTGCCGACAGGAAACTTTGCCGGTAACAAAAAAAATGACATTTTGGACCATGGAGCATATAAACTTTGTTTTATACAAATCGGACAATAAATAATTTATATAGAACCGATAAACTGAATTAGCCAATAGCGACCAAGGAAAATTATCCAGAAAAAAAATGTTCACATTTTTGCCCAAATCAGACGACCCTTCAACCCTTGGTAAAAGGTCATTAAAAAATATTCATTAATAAAAAAGTTTTTTGTCAAAATTTAAATTTTCAAAATTTGGCGCCTTATTTTTCCGAAGATTCGGCGAAATTTAAAACTTTAAAGACCCGTAGCTATGTGCCATGTCTCTGGCTATGTCAAAAACTATCAAACGACAAAATCCAACAATTGTTGTTAATATTACTGCAATATTTCAAAAAACGACAACTTCGGTGATTTCGGACATTTCGCATTGTCGCAGAATGCCGGAAATAGCTTTAATCTCTAAGTCACACCCACTTTCGCAGTAAAACTCAAGACATTGCATCGATCCGACAAGTAGTTCCTGAGATATAAGCAAATTGGAAAAAAAAAAATAAGAATAATAATAAGAAGAATTTTAACAAAAACAATAGTGTTTCACACAAGCTACGCAGTGTGAAACCCTAATAATAATTTTAACAAAAACAATAGTGTTTCACACAAGCTTCGCAGTGTGAAACCCTAACTAGACCTGCAAGCAGCACTGAACCGGCTTTCAGGAATCATACAGGAAGTTTATTATACCATAGCCGATCCATTGAGCTACCAAACTATACTTTAGTTGTTTTGCTTCAGTGACACCCTCTATCATATGTAAAAGTAATATTTGCTGGCTAAAAGACCGGTCAAAATTGTAAATTATGGCAAAAGTATGTCACTTCCGGTGCCGAAAGAAATTTTTATAGATGAAAAATAAGTCGAAAATTCGCAACATACAAAATACAAACTTTTTTTTTATAAATATCGGACAATAAATAATTAACCTATAACCCATAAACTGAAATTAAGAAGGTAAAAAACTGAAAAGTGACCCTCGGAAAATTGGTTATTATTCGACAAGGGAACATGCTAGAAGATTTTTCTTGATATCAATATGATGGTATTGATTCAGTCTTACTGCCCATTAGAGTCAGACGTTATAAAGTTAAACGAATAATAAATATAAATCTCTTCAAAAAAATGTTTGTTTTAAAGGCTAAAATTACGTTTTTTGCAAAAATTACATTACTTCCGGTGATATTGAAAATTTTAACTTGGTTCATAGAAGTCATAAATAACATAAGGCATGAAATGGTAAATAAATTGTAAAAATCGAATAATAATTGACAGTTTTACAGACCAAAAACCTTGAAAAGTGACTTATAGAAGATCGCCTATTTCTCTGTAACCGTACAAGTTAGAAACCATTTTGTGGTATCTGTATGGTCGTATGGCTTCATTTTATTCGTTGATGGGAATCAAATATCATAATTTTAAAAATATTATAAGGCAGACTCATTTGAATAAAATATTTGTTTTTTAGGTTAAAAATACAGTTTTTGCCCAAATGACTTCATTTCCGGTCACAGTGAAAATGTAAAATTGGCTTGACCTAGTCCAAATTGGCATTAGGCATCAAATGGAAAAAAAATATTGCAAATCGAATAATAATTAACTCTTTTATAGGCAAAATAACGTGAAAAGTGATGCATGCAAAATTGCATATTTCTCGGCAACTGCTCATATTACAAACTAATTTTCGCATACATTCTCTTCGTCTGGATTATTGCTACGAGTTTATGAAAATTACAAATAAATATTTCAAAATATGAAGACGCTGAATGAATTGTAAATAACTGAATTTTACACTTTATTTTACATTTTATTCGAAATTGCCCGAAAATGAAGTTGAAATTAAAAAATATGAGCTAAGGTTTTTGTGCACCTTTGCAGGGTGCATCCTTTTAGTTATATCAGTTTTGAAAAAAAATAATATTTGCTTTCAAAAAGTGGTACCGAACTGTCAAAATTGTAGTTTTTGTTAATATTACGTCACTTCCGTTGCCGACAGAAAAATTTCACCGTAACAAAAAAAATTACAATTGGGACCATGGTGCATATGAACTTTGTTTTATACAAATCGAACAATAAATAATTTTTCTGGGTACGAAAAACTAAATTAGCCGATGGCGGCTAACGCAAATTACCGAGACAATTTTTTTTCTCATTTCTGCTCAAGTACGATGATATTTTAACCCTGTGTAAAATATCATCAAAAAATATTCATAAATAAAAAAGGTTTTCGTAAAAAAATTAATTTTTTTCGAAATATCAGACATTTTTTCGACTACTTCCGGTTTTACGATCGTTGTTGTTATAGCTTTACGAAGTCCTTTGGATACTTAACTTTCTGTACCAGAAGTGTCAGAAACATCCATTGAGTAGTTTTGGAAAAAAAGATGAATTAAAGAGCGTTTCAAAAAATTTAACGATTTTTCAATTTTTTTCAAAGTTTGAGGCCATTTTTCGACCACTTATATTATTTCAATGCTTTTCATTTTGGATTCCCTATATAGACAACTGACAGGACTTTGAGTAAGAAAAGTTTAAGAAAAATCGTAGGCGTCGTTTTCGAGAAAAGGGCGTCTCAGAATGTTAAAAAATTGGAAAATACTAGATTTTTGGCATACAATAATTTATTTCCTTACCATCGAAATCGTATTATTTAGATACCATATGATGGTCCATTAATAGGGCTATCCAGCGACACTTTAGTTCTTTTGGTCCGCTATTACCTAAGGGAGAAATCATGTTTTTCGCAAGTGCGACAATGTTTTTACTTTTTTTTTTCATTTTTTGAATACTTCCGGTGTGGTTATTATTGTCGGAATAGTTTTAATAGCCGGTTTGGGCACTAAAATAGCCACAGGGCTCTGTAATGATATATTACATTATCTGATCAGATAAAATGCCCCTGAGAAATCCTATGTTCAAAAGTGCCAAAAATGCAAAAAATATAAAATATCGAAAATTAAATTTTAATAATTACATACATATTATACATCGTTAGAATCGTAATTAGGTCAGCTATCTGAATATACAACCTTTTTTAAAAAATCTCTTAAAATAAAAAAAATAGTAGAGCATTTTCCAAAATTTCACGATCTTTCGACTTTTTTCGATTTTCAGTCCCTTTTTTATCCTATTCCAGACATTTCAAAGTCCTATTGGATGGCTTCATGCCAAATACATCCAAAAGGACTCTCGATAGAAAAAATTTAAAAAATATTGCAGGTTAAGTTTTCGAGATACAGGCGTCCAAAAACGCTCCAAATCAGAAAATACTTGATTTTCAGTGTGCCATATTTTGCCGTTTTCATAGTATCCGTATGAATGGGGTATCATATGATAGTCCAACAATCGTGCCATCAAACGGTACCTTCATTCGTTTAATCCATTGATATCGGACAGAGAAATAGCGTTTTCCCCCAAAATATCCATTTTTTGCATTTTTTTCAAAATATTGCACATTATTTCGACCACTTCCGGTTTAAGGATTCTTGTCGAAATTTGTTTTATAAGTTGGTATTGGACTATAACTTCATGTTCCAGAAGTTTCAGACACGTCAATTCTGCCATAAAACAAAACCCGAGCTCACAAAATGGGAAGAAAATTCGAAAAAAATCGAAAAATAAAGGGCGATAACTCTGAATGAAACTTATATTACTGGAATCGGATGGACTATAGGTATCCAAAAATGTAGGTCAAATTTGAAAATTTTGAAAAATAACAAAAATTGTCTCGTAAACAACATGTGTTCAATTTTCGAACTATAAAAGTCATAGACGAATGTTCGAAATTGAAAAATGTGAGATAGCCATTTTCTCAGAAAAGATCCAGGGATTCCAAAAATATAATTTGTTTGAAAATGGATAAAGAATTGACGAAACTATAGCCGATTTTCAATTTTTAGAGAAAGTACAAAGTTCGGTCACTTCCGGTATGCGCAGAAATTTCAAAAATATTTTATCAAGTAGCCACCACATGGTTTCCCGATAGAAAAGCTAATTCCAGATCGATAACTGTTTTCGATCATGGAGATCTAGGCCCTCGCGGTAAATAATAATAATAATAATAACTAGACCTGCAAGCAGCACTGAACCGGCTTTCAGGAATCATACAGGAAGTTTATTATACCATAGCTGATCCATTGAGCTACCGAACTATACTTTAGTTGTTCTGCTTCAGTGACACCCTCTATCATATGTATACGTAATATTTGCTGGCGAAAAGACCGGTCAAAATTGTAAATTATGGCAAAATTACGTCACTTCCGGAGTTGAAAGAATTTTTTATAGGTGAAAAGTAAGTCGACAATTCGCAACATACAAAATACAAACTTTGTTTTATACATATCGGGCAATAAATAATTAACCTATAACCCATAAACTGAAATTAAGAAGGTAAAAAACTTAAAAGTGACCCTGGGAAAATTGGTTATTATTCGACAAGGGAACATGCTAGAAGCCTTTTCTTGATATCAATATGATGGTATTGATTCAATCTTACTGCCCATTAGAGTCAGACGTTATAAAGTTAAACGAATAAAGAATATAAATCACTTCAAAAAAATGTTTGTTTTGAAGGCTAAAAATACGTTTTTTGCAAAAATTACATTACTTCCGGTGATATTGAAAATGTTAACTTGGTTCATAGAAGTCATAAATGGCACAAGGCATCAAATGTTAAAAAAATTATAAAAATCGAATAATAATTGACACTTTTATAGACCAAAAACCTTGAAAAGTGACTTATAGAAGATCGCCTATTTCTCTGTAACCGTACAAGTTAGAAACCATTTTGTGGTATCTGTATGGTCGTATGGCTTCATTCTATTCGTTGATGGGAATCAAATATCATAATTTTAAAAACATTATAAGGCAGACTCACTTCAATAAAATACTTGTTTTTTAGGTTAGAAATACAGTTTTTGCCCAAAAGACGTCATTTCCGGTAACAGTGAAAATGTAAAATTGACTTGACCTAGTCCAAATTGGCATTAGGCATCAAATGGAAAAAAAATATTGCAAATCGAATAATAATTCACTCTTTTATAGGCAAAATAACGTGAAAAGTGATGCATGCACAATTGCATATTTCTCGGCAACTGCTCATATTACAAACTAATTTTCGCATACATTCTCTTCTTCTGGATTATTGCTACGAGTTTATAAAAATTACAAATAAATATTTCAAAATATGAAGACGCTGAATGAATTGTAAATAACTGAATTTTACACTTTATTTTACATTTTATTCGAAATTGCCCGAAAATGAAATTGAAATTAAAAAATATGAGTTAAGGATTTTGTGCACCTTTGCAGGGTGCATCCTTTTAGTTATATCAGTTTTGAAAAAAAATAATATTTGCTTTCAAAATGTGGTACCGAACTGTCAAAATTGTAGTTTTTGTTAATATTACGTCACTTCCGTTGCCGACAGAAAAACTTCACCGTAACAAAAAAAACTAGATCTGCTACTGTCCCATGCAGATATGAAAGCTTTCATATTCACTGTCACTTCCTGTCACATGTCATGGGTCATATAAATAATCCAAAGAAGAAAAAGTAAATCATTAAAATCGGTCACAATCTATCGAAAATAATGTGATTTTTCACTCGTAAACAACTTTGTCGGCACGAAAAACATCGAAAGCGAAATTCGAATTTTTGAAATATTCAAATACCAAAAATTCCACCCGTATCCCGTCTATCCTGAAATTGAAATGTGTTAAATTTTAGACATAGGAGACGCATTGAACATACTATGCCCTATTGTGTTTCTGCTCTGAAGGTTTTTTAGGTTTTCCTTCAAGGGTTCAGAAAACGTAACTCCCATGTCTGTAAGTGCAATATCGCAAAGGTTATATTGTTTTTTCACGTTTCAAGTTGGTGTCACTTCCGGTTCGATCGACAAACTCCATGTTTTGTGTACGAATCAGTAATTACTTGTCTAGTATCGAAAAAAAAATAGTCATTCTGACCTTTATTTCGACAATTTTTTTGAAAAATTTGATTCTTAATTTTACCAAGGGGAGATAATTTAGAAAATTTTTAAAAGTCATTTTTCAAGTCGCATCAGTAATGTCTAGTTACATACTAAATTTCATGACCTATATTTCTTCGATTTTTTTGAAAATTTTGATCCTTAATTTAACCAAGGGGAGATAATTTAGAAAATTTCTATTCATATTTTTGAAGTCACATGGGTAAGATCTACTTACATACTAAATTTCATGAAAAACGTAGAACTATTAAAGAAGTTGTCTAGTTGATCTCAACTTCCGGTTCGAAATCGCAGCAACGAATTTTCGAATATTACAAAACTTTTTAAAAAAAAAGCTCCCCCTGACCAGTTTAATCGTTCGCAATAAACGTTTGCCCCTTAAAATCGGCAAATTGCTGACTTTAAAGTGAGAAACATTACAACCGGGCGAAATTTTCTGTTTTATCACTCTTACAGTACCATTGATTACCAACCGATTATTACGAAACTTTAAAAATAAAACAGAAAGAGAGAAATGCGGCTTAACGTCCATTCGACTAAAACAAGGTCATTTCGGGACTAACATATGTCTTTTCATTTTATTGAAAAACTTCCCTTGCGTGTATGGGTCTTTAGCCGTGGGAGGTAACCGAAGGACACGGGGAAAACCCACGCGGTTGGACACCATACTCCATGTCACGTGCAACCTGGAAATCGAAACGACGCCGGTTGACTCAATGACAGACGTTACGATACAGCGCGCACATGCTAACCATTCAGCTTCCCTAAAATCGGAAAATTGCTGATTTATAGCCAGAAACATTTCAACCGGGCATTTCAATCGAAACAACGCCAGTTGACTCAATGACAGACGTTACGATACAGAGCGCAGGTGCTAACCATTCAGCCACGTAACCTCCCTAAATTTGGCAAATTGCTGACCTACAGCGACAAACATTTCAACCGGGCGAAATTATCAACCGAATATTACAAAACTTTTAAAAATAAGCTTCCCCTGACCAGCATAATCGTTCGCAATAAACGTTTCCCCCTAAAATCGGCAAATTACTGACTTTAAATTGAGAAACTTGACAACAGGGCGAAATTTCCTGTTTTATCACTTTTACAGTACCTCTGATTACCAACCGATTATAACAAAACTTTAAAAATAAATGAGAAAGAGAGAAATGCGGGTTAACGTCCATTCCACACCAACTAGGATATTCGGGGCTCAAATATATTTTTTAATTTTATTTTAAAACTTCCATTGCACGTACGGGTCTTTAGGAGTGGGAGGAAACCGAAGGACACAGAGAAAACCCACGAGGTTGGACACCATACTCCATGTCACATGGAACCTGGAAATCGAAATGACGCCGGTTGACTCAATGACAGACTTTACGATACAGCGCGCACATGCTAACCATTCAGCCATTCAGCCTCCCTAAAATCGGGAAATTGCTGACTTATAGCAAGAAACATTTCAACCGGGCATTTCAATCGAAACAACGCCAGTTGACTCAATGACAGACGTTACGATATAGAGCGCAGGTGCTAACCATTCAGCCACGTAACCTCCCTAAATTTGGCAAATTGCGGACCTACAGGGAGAAACATTTTAATTTGCACCGAATATTACAAAACTTTTAAAAATAAGCTCCCCCTGACCAGCTTAATCGTTCGAAATAAACGTTTTGCTCCTTAAAATCGGCAAATTGGTGACTTTAAATTGAGAAAGTGAAAAACGTTACAACCGGGCGAAATTTTCTGTTTTATCACTTTTACAGTACCAGTACTATGGATTACCAACCGATTATTACAAAACTTTAAAAATAAAACAGAAAGAGAGAAATGCGGCTTAACGTCCATTCGACACAAACTAGGTCATTTCGGGACTAATATATGTTTTCCCTTACGCGTACAGGTATTCAGGAGTGGGAGGAAACCGAAGGACAAGGAGAAAACCCACGAGGTTGGACACCATACTCCATGTCACGTGCAACCTGGAAATCGAAACGACGCCGGTTGACTCAATGACAGACGTTACGACAAAGCGCGCGTATGCTAACCATTCAGTCATTCAGCCTCCCTAAAATCGGGAAATTGCTTACTTATAGCAAGAAACATTTTAACCGGGCGAAATTTTCTGTTTTAGCAGTTTAATTTGCACGGTACTTTAATTACCAACCGATTATTACAAAACTTTTGAAAATAAGCTCAAACTGACCAGCTTAATCGTATGCAATAAACGTTTGGCGTGAATTGAAAGTTCTGCAACGAGAAAGTTCATCTCGATTTTCTGACGTGGTTCCCTCTTGTCAGTGAGGCAGAACGGAGGGCCTGACAAGGACATTTGTCTAGTCGTTCGGATGGGACGGAAAACCAAGGTCCCGTGTACACATTTAAGTGCACGTAAAATATCCCTAAGCAGTTGGAATTCGATACTGTTGAATAAGCTCTATACGATGAATAATGTGCAAATTGTCACCCACGCTGCATGTTTCGCTTAACAATGACAGGTTGCAGTTTTCAATTTTCGATCCTTTTATTCTTCTACTCATGATATTTTGGACTGTTGATCGATGGTTTCATATAAAAGACTATAGATAAGACTCTTTGTAGAAGAAGTTCCCCAAAAATATTATGTTGACTTTACAAGAAAGACCTCTAAACATGCTTCAAATTGTAAAAATACGACTTTTTGGACTTTCGATCTCTTTTTTTTCTGCTATCCCTGACATTTAAAAACAATTATACAATGATTTCACACAACGGGCTAGCTATTAGACTCTCGATTAGCAGGAGTTTCACCACCCTCTCTTCATTATAACCGAAGTTATCGTGCCCTAAAGAATCAACAAATCAGCATATTTATCTCTGCTTACCCTAAGCAGAAAATGCTCATCTTTAAACTCAATCATGACATTGACCCAGTGAACGTCTACATCAGTAGACCTAAATCAAAATTCTGCTCCCAGCGATTTTTGGCCCAACCTTAAAGGATTCAGAAAATATAACTCCCGTGTCTGTAAGTAAAATAGCAAAAAACCCTTAGGGATTTTTCACGTTTCAAGATGGTGGCACTTCCGGTTCGATCGACAAACTTCATATTTTGTGTACGAATCAGTAATTACTTATCAGGTATCAAAAAAAAAAATCAGGTCATTCTGACCTATATTTCGATGATTTTTTGGAAAATTTTGATCCTCAATTTCGTCAAGGGGAGATAATTTTGAAAATTTCTAATTATATTTTTGAAATCACATCGCTAGGATCTACTTATATACTAAATTTCATGAAGATCGTACAACTATTAAAGAATTCGTTTAAACTTCCGGTTCGAAATCACAGCGACAATTTTCGAAATTCAAAAATGTGGAACTGCAGATGAAAATGATTTTTTTCAAGGTATTCAAAGAAAGAAGAATTAGTAAGATCGGTCAAAAAATAACAAAGTTACGAGTATGCATTTTCAGTTTTTTCGTCCGTAAAATTCGGTGATTTCGGATTCGTAAAACGTTTTGAAAATATATTTAATCAAGGTTCGCACCCCAATTTTTTGGGGGGGGGGGTAGGTCAAAATTTCAGAAAGATCCTATGGATAGATTCTGAGAAATCCGATTTGCAGAAAACACACACAAAAAAAAATAATAATAACTAGACCTGCAGACCTGCAGTGCTGAATCGGCTTTCAGGAATCAGACAGGAAGTGCGTCATACAATAGCCGATCCATCGAGCTACCAAACGATACTGTAGTTGTTATGATTCAGTGACACCCTCTATCAGATTTGTAAGTAATATTTGCTTGCAAATACACCGGTCAAAATTGTAAAATCTGGCAAAATTACTTCACTTCCGGTGCCAAAAGAAATCATTATCGGTAACAAATAAGTTGAGAATTCGCAATTGAGAATTGTTTTATACACACCAGGCAATAAATAATAAACTTGGAACCCATAAACTGAAATTAAAAATGTAAAGAAATTAAAGGGAGACAAACTATATTTCAAATTAACCGGCACTACCGAGATGAGAGAAATGGGGTTTAACGTCGACTAGACACAAACTATGTCATTTCGGGACTAGCATGGTTTAATTTTATATCAATAATTCCTGTGTAAAATATCATTAAAAAATATTCATAAATAAAAAAGGTTTTCGTAAAAGAATAAAAAAATTTCAAAATATGGGACATTTTTTCGACTACTTCCCGTTTTACGATCGTTTTTGTGATAGCTTTACGAAGTTCTTTGGATACTTAACTTTACGTACCAGAAGTGTCAGAAACATCCATTGAGTAGTTTTGGAAAAAAAGATAAATTAAAGAGCGTTTCCAAAAATTTAACGATTTTTCAATTTTTTTCAAAGTTTGAGGCCATTTTTGGACCACTTATATTATTTCAACACTTTTCATTTTGGATTCACTATATACCCAACCGATAGGACTTTGAGTAAGAAAAATTTAAGAAAAATCTGTGGCGTCGTTTTCGAGAAAAGGGCGTCTCAGAATGTTAAAAAATCGGAAAATACTAGATTTTGGGCATACAATAATTTATTTCCTTACCATCGAAATCGTATTATTTAGATGTCATATGGTGGTCCATTAATAGGGCTATCCAGTGACACTTTAGTTCTTTTGGTCCGCTTTTACCTAAAGGAGAAATTAAGTTTTTCGCAAGTGCGACAATGTTTTTAACCATTTTTTTCATTTTTTGAATACTTCCGGTATGGTTATTATTGTCGGAATAGTTTTAATAGCCGGTTTGGGCACTTAAATAGCCACAGTGCTCTGTAATGATATATTACATTATCCGATCAGATAAAATGCGCCTGAGAAATCCTATGTTCAAAAGTGCCAAAAATGCAAAAAATTTAAAATATGGAAAATTAAATTTCAATAACTACATACATATTATACATCGTTAGAATCGTAATTAGGTCAGCTGTGTGAATATACAACCTTTTTTTTTGAAAATCTCTTAAAATAAAAAAATAGCAAAGCATTTTCCAAAATTTCACGATTTTTCGACTTTTTTCGATTTTCAGTCCGTTATTTTACCTATTCCAGATATTTCAAAGTCTTATTGGATGGCTTCATGCAAAATACCTCCGAAAGGACTCTCGATAGACAAAATTTTAAAAAAAGTTGCGGTTAAGTTTTCGAGATACAGGCGTCCAAAAATGCTAAAAATCAGAAAATACTTGATTTTCAGCATGCCATATTTTGCTGCCTGATCATAGTATCCGTATGGATTGGGTATCATACGATAGTACAATCCTAGTGCAGTCCAATGGTACCCTAATTTCTTTAATCCATTGTTATCGGGCGGAGAAATCAGGTTTTCCCTGAAAACATCCATTTTTTGCATATTATTCAAAATATTGCACATTATTTCGACCACATCCGGTTTGAAGATCTGTGTCGAAATACCTTTATCAGTTGGTATTGGACTATAACTTCATGTTCCATAAGTTTCAGAAACATCATTTTGGCTGTAAAACGACACCACAGCTCACAAAATGGGAAGAAAATTCGAAAAAAATCGAAAAATAAAGGGCGATAACTCTGAATGAAACTTATATTACTGGAATCGGATTGACGTCAGGTATCCAAAAATCTAGGTCAAATTTCCAAATTTTGAAAAATAACAAAAATTGTCTCGTAGGCGACGTATTTTGAATTTTCGAACGATAGAAGTCAGCGACGAAGTTTCGAAATCGCAAAATGTTAGATTGCTATTGTCTCGCAAAAGTGTGATTTGTTTGAATATAGGTAGAGAATTGACGAAACCACGGCCGATTTTTAATTTTTTACCAACGTTCAAAATTCGCCTACTTCCGGTCTGCGCAGAAGTTCAAAAATTGCTTTATTGAGTAACCACCACATGGTTTTCCGATAGAAAGATGAACCGCAGATCGGTATCTCTTTTCGACCATAGGGAAATAGGCTCCGGCAGAAAAGAATAATAACTAGACCTGCAGACCTGCAGTGCTGAACCGGCTTTCAGGAATCAGGCAGGAAGTGCGTCATACAATAGCCGATCCATTGAGCTACCAAACGATACTGTAGTTGTTATGATTCAGTGACACCCTCTATCAGATTTTTAAGTAATATTTGCTTTTGAATACACCCGTCAAAATTGTATAATCTGGCAAAATTACTTCACTCCCGGTGCCAAAAGAAATCATTATCGGTAACAATTCGCAATTGTTTTATACACACCAGGCAATAAATAATAAACTTGGAACCCATAAACTGAAATTAAAAAAGGTAAAAAACTTAACGGGAGACAAAATATATCTCAAATTAACCGGCACTACCGAGATGAGAGAAATGGGGTTTAACGTCGAATATACACAAACTATGTCATTTCGGGACTAGCATGGTTTAATTTTATATCAATAATTCCTGTGTAAAATATCATCAAATGTATTCATAAATAAAAAAAAAAGGTTTTCGTAAAGGAATTAATTTTTTTCAAAATATCGGACATTTTTTCGACTTCTTCCGGTTTTACGATCGTTGTTGTGATAGCTTTTCGAAGTTCTTTGGATACTTAACTTTACGTACCAGAAGTGTCAGAAACATCCATTGAGTAGTTTGGGAAAAAAAGATAAATTAAAGAGCGTTTCCAATAATTTAACGATTTTTCATTTTTTTTCAAAGTTTGAGGCCATTTTTGGACCACTTATATTATTTCAACGCTTTTTATTTTTGATTCACTATATAGATAACTGATAGGACTTTGAGTAAGAAAAGTTTAAGAAAAATCTGTTGCGTCGTTTTCGAGAAAAGGGCGTCTCAGAATGTTAAAAAATACCGGAAAATACTAGATTTTTGGCATACAATAATTTATTTCCTTACCATCAAAATCGTATTATTTAGATACCATATGATTCTCCATTAATAGGGCTATCCAGCGACACTTTAGTTCTTTTGGTCCGCTATTACCTAAGGGAGAAATCAAGTTTTTCGCAAGTGCGACAATGCTTTTAATCTTTTTTTTTTCATTTTTTGAATACTTCCGGTATGGTTATTATTGTCGGAATAGTTTTTATAGCCGGTTTGGGCACTAAAATAGCCACAGGGCTCTGTCATGATATATTACATTATCTGATCAGATAAAATGCCCCTGAGAAATCCTATGTTCAAAAAATCCAAAAACGCAAAAAATTTAAAATATCGAAAATTAAATATCAATAACTACATGCATATTATTTATCGTTAGAATCGTAATTAGGTCACCTTTCTGAATATACAACCTTTTTTTGAAAATCTCTTAAAATAAAAAAATAGTAGAGCATTTTCCCAAATTTCACGATTTTTCGACTTTTTTTGATTTTCAGTCGGTTATTTCACCTATTCCAGATATTTCAAGGTCGTAATGGGATGTTTCGTACACAAGACTACCGCAAGGTCTCTCGATAGAGAAAGTTTCATAAAAATCTGTGGCGCAGTTTTCGAAATACAGGCATCCAAAAACGTTCCAAATCAGAAAATACTTGATTTTCAGCGTGCCATATTTTGCTGCCTGCTCATCGTATCCGCACGAATTGGGTATCATACGATAGCACAATCCTAGTGCAATCCAATGGTATCCTAATTCATCTAATCCATTGATATCGGACGGAGAAATTGCGTTTTTCCCCCAAAATACCCATTTTTGGCATTTTTTTCAAAACATCGGACATTATTTCAACCACTTCCGGTGTACAGATTATTGTTGAAATTGCTTTATTCCTTGCAATGGTCATTTGGCTTCATACCTCTGAAGTTTCAGAAACGTCACTTCTGCCATAAAACGAAACCCGAGCTCACAAAATGGGTAGAAAATTCGAAAAAAATCGAAAAATAAAGGGCGATAACTCGGAATGAAACTTATATTTCTGGAATCGGATGGTTTTCAGGTATCCAAAAATGTAGGTCAAATTTGAAAATTTTGAAAAATAACAAAAATTGTCTCTCAAACCACATTTTTCATTTTTCGATCGCAAGAAGTCAGCGATGAAGTTTCGAAATATCGAAATTTTCAACTGCTATCGCCCGAGAAAAGACTCAGGGTTTCCGAAAATGTCATTTGTATGAAAATAGGTATAGAATTGACGAATCTACGGCCGTTTTTTAATTTTTTGACTCAGCACAAAATTCGACCACTTCCGGTCTGCGCAGAAGTTTCAAAAATAGTTTATCAAGTAGCCAATACATGGTTTCCCGATAGAGAATTAGGTCCCAGACCGGTATCTGTTACAGGCGCTGAGAAATAGGCTCCGGCGAAAAAAAAAAATAATAATAATAATAAATAATAATTTTAGTAATTTCGTCTGAAAGCCTAACTAGACCTGCAAACAGCACTGAACCGGCTTTCAGGAATCATACAGAAAGTTTATTATACAATAGCCGATCCATTGAGCTACCAAACTATACTTTAGTTGTTTTGCTTCAGTGACACCCTCTACCATATGTTAAAGTAATATTTGCTGGCGAAAAGACCGGTCAAAATTGTAAATTATGGCAAAATTACGTCACTTCCGGTGCCGAAAGAAATTTTCATAGGTGAAAAATAAGTCGAAAATTCGCAACATACAAAATACAAAGTTTGTTTTATCATATCGGGCAATAAATAATTAACCTATAATCCATAAACTGAAATTAAGAAGGTAAAAAACTTAAAAGTGACCCTGGGAAAATTGGCTATTATTCGACAAGGGAAAATGCTAGAAGCCTTTTCTTGATATCAATATGATGGTATTGATTCAATCTTACTGCCCATTAGAGTCAGACGTTATAAAGTTAAACGAATGATAAATATAAATCCCTTCAAAAAAATGTTTGTTTTGAAGGCTAAAAATACGTTTTTTGCAAAAATTACATTACTTCCGGTGATATTGAAAATGTTAATTTAGTTCATAGAAGTCATAAATGGCATAAGGCATCAAATGGTAAAAAAATTATTAAAATCGTATAATAATTGACACTTTTATAGACGAAAACCCTCGAAAAGTGACTTATAGAAGATCGCCTATTTCTCTGTAACCGTACAAGTTAGAAACCATTTTGTGGTATCTATATGGTCGTATGGCTTCATTCTATTCGTTGATGGGAATCAAATATCATAATTCTAAAAATATTATAAGGCAGACTCATTTTAATAAAATATTTGTTTTTTAGGTTAAAAATACAGTTTTTGCCCAAATGACGTGATTTCCGGTCACAGTGAAAATGTAAAATTGGCTTGACCTAGTCCAAAGTGGCATTAAGCATCAAATGGAAAAAAATATTGCAAATCGAATAATAATTCACTCTTGTATAGGCAAAATAACGTGAAAAGTGATGCATGCAAAATTGCATATTTCTCGGCAACTGCTCATATTACAAACTAATTTTCCAATACATTCTCTTTGCCTGGATTAATGCTACGAGTTTATGAAAATAACAAATAAATATTTCCAAATATGAAGACGCTGAATGAATTGTAAATAACTGAATTTTACATTTTATTTTACATTTTATTCGAAATTGCCCGAAAATGAAATTGGAATTAAAAAATCTGAGCTAAAGATTTTGTGCACCTTTGCTGGGTGCATCCTTTTAGTTATATCAGTTTTGAAAAAAATAACATTTGCTTTCAAAAAGTGGTACAGTACTGCCCGAATTGTAGTTTTTGTTAATATTACGTCACTTCCGTTGCTGACAGAAAAATTTCACCGTAACAAAACATATTACAATTGGGACCACGGAGCATATGAACTTTGTTTTATACAAATCGAACAATAAATAATTGTTCTTGGTACGAAAAACTAAATTAGCCGATGGCGGCTAATGCAAATTACCGAGACAATTTTTTTTCTCATTTCTGTTCAAGTAGGATGATATTTTGACCCTGTGTAAAATACCATCAAAAAATATTCATAAATGAAAAAGGTTTTCGTAAAAAAAAATTTTTTTTCAAAATATCGGACATTTTTTCGACTACTTCCGGTTTTACGATCATTGTCGTGATAGCTTTACGAAGTTCTTTGGATACTTAACTTTCTGTACCAGAAGTGTCAAAAACATCCATTGAGTAGTTTTGGAAAAAAAGATAAATTAAAGAGCGTTTCCAAAAATTTAATGATTTTTCAATTTTTGTCAAAGTTTGAGGCCATTTTTGAACCACCTATATTATTTCAGTGCTTTTCATTTTGGATTCACTATATAGACAACCGATAGCGATAGGGCTTTGAGTAAGAAAAGTTTAAGAAAAATCGTAGCCGTCGTTTTCGAGAAAAGGGCGTCTCGGAATGTAAAAAAAGCGGAAAATACTTGATTTTTGCCATACATTAATTTATTTCCTTACAATTGAAATCGTATTATTTAGATACCATATGATGGTCCATTAATAGGGCTATCCAACGACACTTTAGTTCTTTTGGTCCGGTATTACCTAAGGGAGAAATCAAGTTTTTCGCAAGTGCGGCAATTTTTTTAACCTTTTTTTTTCATTTTTTGAATACTTCCGGTGTGGTTATTATTGTCGGAATAGTTTAAATAGCCGGTTTGGGCATTAAAATAGCCACAGGGCTCTGTAATGATGTATTACATTATCTGGTCAGATAAAATGCCCCTGGGAAATCCGGTGTTCAAAAGTGCCAAAAATGCAAAAAATTTAAAATATCGAAAATTAAATTTCAATAACCACTTACATATTATACATCGTTAGAATCGTAATTAGGTCAGCTATCTGAATATACAACCTTTTTTTGAAAATCTCTTAAAATAAAAAAAAATGGTGGAGCATTTTCCAAAATTTCACGATTTTTCGACTTTTTTCGATTTTCAGTCCCTTATTTCACCTATTCCAGATATTTCAAAGTGGTAATGGAATGTTTCGTACGCAAGACCACCACGAGGTCTCTCGATAGAGAAAGTTTCATAAAAATCCCTGGCGTAGTTTTCGAGATACAGGCGGCTAAAAATCAGGGTTTCGGAAAATGTCATTTGTTTGAAAATGGGTAAATAATTGACGAAACTATGGCCAATTTTCAATTTTTTGACAACGTACAAAGATCTGCCACTTCCGGTATGCGAAGAATTTTCGAAAATACTTTATCAAGTAGCCACCACATGGTTTCCCCGAACGAAAAGTTGATTTCAGATCGATATCTACTTTCGATCATGGAGAACTTGGCCCCCGCGGTAAATAATAATAATAATAACTAGATCTGCTACTGTCCCATGCAGATATGAAAGCTTTCATATTCATCGTCACGTGTCATTGATTGTATCAAGTATCCTAAATAAAAGGATAAGAAGAAAAAATTATCAAAATTGGTCAAAAACTCTTGAAGTTACAAGTCTAAATATAGTATGAAACATTGCACCAGGCATAACAATAATCTGAAAACTAAAGGGAAATAACTGAAACTTGTATTACTGTAATGAGACGGATGAGAAAATGAAATGAAAATGGCGGGAAAAACAAATTAAAAATGGCAGGTTGGACAGGCGACCTTACTCCTTGTCACGTACAACCGGGCATTTGAAAACACGCTAGTTAACTCAATGAAAGGCGCGCGTGCTAACCATTCAGCCACCCAACCCTCCTTTGAAATCAGACACGTGCAATATGTCATATAGGAAGAATAAGAAGTCGCTCACAAGAAAATGGTAAATTAATGAGTTTAGGTCAAAAGGTTGAGCTACTGTTTTAGAGTATTTAATAGTTTTAAAGAGACACGTTAAGGGTTGTTCATAGTTAAATGAAAGTTTAATTTTAAATAAGACCAATAAAATTAGGATTTAATAATGCCAGACTAATATTTCCAATATGTTTGGATATAAGTAGGAAATCGTGACGACTTCTTAAGCATGTTTTAAACAAAGGATCATAGACTGAATTATACAAGAATGGCACTCTGCAATAAAAAAAACTGGCCAAAGCAAGATTTCTATGCAGAAATTAAATAATTGCTAGAACCAGAAAAATATTTATCCACTATAATAAATAAGCAACATAGAGAAAATGAAATGAAATTGAATGGGGTTTAACGTCCTACTGTTCTGCTCCTAAAATGGGCTAATGAAGACGGTCATATGCCATAAAGTGTGCAATGAGGGAAATTTTACCTGGGCAGCGGTGTTACGGCCTACGAAGTTGGACAGGCGAACATACTCCTTGTCACGTACAACCAAGAAATCGAAACAACGCCAGTTGACTCAAAGACAGACGTTATTCAGCCACGCAACCTCCCTAAAATCACCAAATTGCTGACCTGCAGCGAGAAACAGTTCAACCGGGCCAAATTTTCTATTTTAACAGTTTAATTTGCACGGTTCCTTTAGTTATCAACCGAATATTACAAAACTTTTAAAAATAAGCTCCCCTTGACCAGCTTAATCGTTCGCAATAAACGTTTGCCCCTTAAAATCGGCAAATTGCTGACTTTAAAGTGAGAAACATTACAACCGGGCGAAATTTTCTGTTTTATCACTTTTACAGTACCTTTGATTACCAACCGTTTATTGCAAAACTTTAAAAATAAAAGAGAAAGAGAGAAATGCGGCCTAATGTCCATTAGACACAAACTAGGTCATTTCGTGACTAACATATGTTTTTTAATTTTATTTAAAAACTCCCCTTGCGCTTACTGGTCTTTAGCCGTTGGGAGGAAACCGAAGGACACGGAGAAAACCCACGAGGTTGGACATCATACTCCATGTCACGTGCAACCTGGAGATCGAAACGACGCCCGTTGACTCAATGACAGACGTTACGATACAGCGCGCACATGCTAACCATTCAGCCATTCAGCCTCCCTGAATTCGGAAAATTGCTGACTTATAGCAAGAAACATTTCAACCGGGCGAAATTTTCTGTTTTAACAGTTTAATGTGCACGGTACTTTAATTACCAACCGATTATTACTAAACTTTTGAAAATATGCTCCAACTGACCAGCTTAATCGTATGCAATAAACGTCTGGCCTGAATTGAAAGTTCTGCACGGAAAAAGTTCATCTTGATTTCCCGGCGTAGTTCCCCGTTGTCATTGAGGCAGAACGGAGGGCCTGACAAGCACAGCTGTCTAGTCGTTCGGATGGGACGAAAAAAAAAATATCCTTAAGCAGTTGGAATTCGATACTGTTGAATAAGCTGTATACGATGACTAAATGTGTAGATTGTAGTCACCCACACTGCATGTTTCGCTTAACAATGAAAGGATGCCGTTTTCAATGTTCGATCCTTTTGTTCTTCTACTCCTGATATGTTGGATTGTTGATCGATGGTTTTATATAAAAGACTACCAATAAGACTCTTTGTAGAAGAAGTTCCCAAAAAATATTAAGTTGACTTTACGAGAAAGACCTCTAAACATGCTCCAAATTGTAAAAATACGACTTTTTGGATTTTCAATCTCTTTTTTTCGCCTATCCCTGATATTTAAAATAAATGATACAATGATTTCACACAACAGGCTAGCTATTGGACTCTCTATTGACAAAAGTTTCACAGCCCTCCCTTCATTATAACCGAAGTTATCGTGCCCTAAAGAATCAACAAATCAGCATGCCTATCTCTGCTTACCCTAGACAGAAAATGCTCATCTTTGAACTCAATCATGACATTGACCTAGTGAACGTCTACACCATTCTAGCTCAATTAGAAGGAGAGTTATTGTGTTTCAAAGTCTCGGCCCTTCAAATTGCTACTACTTTTCATTTTCAATTCAAAATGGTGACCATCACGTGACCGAAATCAAAATTCTGCTCCCTACGATTTTTGGGCCATCCTTCAAGGATTCAGAAAATATAACTCCCGTATCTGTAAGTAAAATAGCAAAAAAGCCTTAGGGATTTTTCATGTTTCAAGATGGTGGCACTTCCGGTTCGATCGACAAACTCCATATTTTGTGTAGGAATCAGTAATTACTTGTCGAGTATCGAAAAAAATTTTTAGGTCATTCTGACCTATATTTCGACGATTTTTTATACGCCCACATTGAAATGTGGTCGTATATTGTCGTCGCCCCCGTCCGTCCGTCCGTCCGTCGGTCCGTCCGTCCGTCCGTCCGTCGGTCCGGCGTCCACAATTGCTTGTGGACGCTCTAGAGGCTAAAGTTAATATCCGATTGACTTTAAATTTATACACAGTGTTTAAGGTCATGAGACGAAGAAGCCTATTGTTTTTCAGCGATTTCCGATAATAACTACCAGAGTTATGGCCCTTGACAACTTCAAAAAATCTTGTGGACGCTCTAGAGGCCAAAGTTAATATCCGATTGGCTTTAAATTTATACACAGTGTTTAAGGTCATAAGACGAAGAAGCCTATTGATTTTCAGCAATTTCCGATAATTAGTGCCAGAGTTATGGCCCTTGATCACTTCAAAAAATCTTGTGGACGCTCTAAAAGCCAAAGTTAATATCCGATTGACTTTAAATTTATACACAGTGTTTAAGGTCATAAGACGAAGAAGCCTATTGATTTTCAGCGATTTCCAATAATTAGTGCCAGAGTTATGGCCCTTGATCACTTCAAAAAATCTTGTGAACACCCTAAAAGCCAAAGTTAATATCCGATTGACTTTAAATTTATACACAGTGTTTAAGGTCATTAGACGAAGAAGCTTATTGATTTTCAGCAATTTCCGATAATTAGTGCCAGAGTTATGGTCCTTGATCACTTCAAAAAATCTTGGGGACGCTCTAAAAGCCAAAGTTAATATCCGATTGACTTAAAATTTATACACAGTGTTTAAGGTCATAAGACGAAGAAGTCTATTGATTTTCAGCGATTTTCGATAATTAGTGCCAGAGTTATCTCCCTTGATCATTTCAAAAAATCTTGTGGACGCTCTAAAAGCCAAAGTTAATATCCGATTGACTTTAAATTTATACACAGTGTTTAAGGTCATAAGATGTAGAAGCCTATTGATTTGCATCAATTTCCGATAATTAGTGCCAGAGTTATGGCCCTTGATCACATCAAAAAATCCTGTGGACACTCTAGAGGCCAAAGTTAATATCCGATTGACTTTAAATTTACACACACTGTTTAAGGTCCTGAGAGGAAGAAGCCTACTGATTTTCATCAATTTCAAATAATTACTTCCAGAGTTATCTCCCTTGATCACTTCATAAAACCTTGTTGCGCTGTAGATGCCAAACTTATCATCCGATTGACTTCAGATTGATACACAGAGTTTAAGGTGTTGAAACGAACAAGTATTTTGATTTTCAATGAATTTTGATAACTGAACAGCTAAATCCATGATATTAAATGTTTCCTATACTAATTGTTAGCTTGGGGCAAAACTTTATAAAAAGCAAACAAATTCTCATGATTTTCTGATAATTACATAATGAGTTGTTACTCAGATTTTAGTGTATTACAAATGTTTCATTACCAAAAAAAAGTAAAAATATGCGACAACCCTTGTTGACTGCCCGGAAGATTTAGCTGCTGTGGGCGTATGTTTCGTTGCCTGGCAACCTATCTTTTCAAAACTTTGATCCTTAATTTCACCAAGGGGAGATAATTTAGAAAATTTCTAATTATATTTTTGAAGTCACATTGGTAAGATCTACTTGTATACTAAATTTCATGAAAATCGTACAACTATTAAAGAAGTTGTCAAATTGGTCTAAACTTCCGGTTCGAAATCACAGCGACGAATTTTCAAAATTCGAAAATGTGAAACTGCAGATGAAAACGATTTTTTTCAAGGTATTCAAAGAAAAAAGAATTAGTAAAATCGGTCAAAAAATAACAAAGTTACGACTATGCATTGTCAGTTTTTACGTTCGTAAAATTCGGTGATTTCGGATTCGTAAAACGTTTTGAAAATATATTTAAACAACGTTCGCACCCCATTTTTGGGGGGGTAGGTCAAAGTTTCAGAAAGATCCCATGGTTAGATTCTGAGAAATCCGATTTGCAGAAAATACACAAAAAAAAAAAATAACTAGACCTGCATGCAGGAATGACGGGTTTCACTGGTGCCATGTTACCCTTAAACATGTCACTTCCGGTGCCAAGTTACCCTTGAACATATGTCACTTCCGGTACCAGCGAAACCACTAAACAGGTTTCCAAATTAACATTGCACACAAATAAAATGGACGCAGAATCAACAAAATCCAACAATATCAATTCATTTTATACATTTGTTACTTGTAAATGATCTTGACAAAATTAAATTACTTCCTGTGTTAATGAAAATGTTCAATTAGTCTTATGAAATCAGAAATGGCATACGATATCATATAGTGAAAATTTTATGTAAAATTTTAAGACCAAAAAACTTGAAAAGTGACTTGTAGAAAATCTGCTATTTCTCTGCAACCGTTAAAGTTACAAACCATTTTGTGGTATCTGTGTGATCGTATGGGTTCATTCTATTTGTTGATTAGCATCAAATACCATAATTTGAAAAAGATTTCAAAACAGACTCACTTGAATAAAATATCTGTTTTGAAGGCTAAAAATACAGTTTTTGCCAAAATGACGTTACTTCCGGTGATAATGAAAATCTTAAATTACTTGAATGAAATCCCAAATGGCAGTAGGTATAACACGGTGTAACGTTTATGAAAATCGAATAATAATTGACACTTTTATGGCCCCGAAACCTTCAAAAGTGACCTGTAGAAAACCGTCTATTTCTCGGCAACCGAACAAGTTAGAAACAATTTTATGATATCTATATGACCATATGAGTTTTGTTTATATGTGAATTTAAACCAAAAGTTAAAATTATTAATACATATTAAGTTATTCTTGGTTGAATAAAACATTGATTTAAAAAGTTTAAAATGCAGTTTTTGACCAAATGATGTCACTTCCGGTGTCAATTTTAAATTGTAATCAACTTGATATGACGCTACATGCTTTTTGAATCAAATGATGCCACTTTTATAAAAATCCAATAATAATTGACTATTTTACAGGCAAAATAACGAAAACAGTGACTTGTACAGAACTGCCCATTTCTTGGTAACTGCTTATATTACAAACGAATTTTAACATACATTTTCTTCGTATGGATTATAGCTACAAGTTTATAAAAGTTACGAAGAAATATTTTAAAATCTGAAAAGCCTGAATAGGTTGTAAATAGGTAAATTTTACACCATTTTTAGCCTCTTAATCGAATTTGCTCGAAAGTGAAGTCGAAATTAAAAAAACTGCTTCCTACATTTTTTGCGCCTTGAAAGGGCACACTCTTTGAGTCAAATAATTTTTCCAAAAAATAATATTTGTTTTCGAAGTAGGAAAATAACTGTCAAAATTGTAGTTTTTGGTAAAATTATGCCACTTCCGGTGCCGACAGATAACACTTTTGGTAATAAAAAAAATGACAATTGATACAACGAAGCATATGAATTTTGTTTTATACAAATCGGACAATAAAAAATTAATCTAGGACTGAAAAACTGAATTAGCCAATGGCGGCCAAGGAAAATTACTGAGACAAATTTTTTTAACATTTTTGCACTAGTCAGATGACTCTTTAATTCTGTGCACAATACGACTAAAAAATATTCATAAATAAAAAAATTTTTTGTAAAATTTTAAATTTTCGAAATTTGGCGCCTAATATCTTCGAAGATTTGCCGAAAATCAAAAATCGAAAGTAGCGTAGCTATGTGCCCTGTCTCAGGCTATGCCAAAATGTATCGAAAGTTAAAATCCAATGATTATTGTTAAAATTACTGCAATATTTTCAAAAACGATAACTTCGGTGATTTCGGACATTTCGCATTGTCGCAGAACGTTCAAAATAGCTTTATCCTCTAAGTCACACCCACTTTCCCAGTAAAACCGAAGAGATCGTAACGATGCGACACGTAGTTGCTGAGATCTATTCAAATTGGAATCTGAATAATAATAATAATAATAATAAGAATAATAATTTTAACAAAAACAATAGTGTTTCACACAAGCTACGCAGTGTGAAACCCTAATAATAATCTTAACAGAAACAATAAGCTTTCATATGTAATATGAAAGCTTAAGATTACAATTGGGACCACGGTGCATATGAACTTTGTTTTATACAAATCGAACAATAAATAATTTTTCTGGGTACGAAAAACTTAATTAGCCGATGGCGGCTAACGCAAATTACCGAGACAATTTTTTTTCTTATTTCTGCTCAAGTACGATGATATTTTAACCCTGTGTGAAAGATCATCAAAAAATATTCATAAATAAAAAAGGTTTTCGTAAAAAAAATATTTTTTTTCAAAATATCGGACATTTTTTCGACTACTTCCGATTTTACGATCGTTGTTGTGATAGGTTTACGAAGTTCTTTGGATACTTAACTTTCTGTACCAGAATTGTCAGAAACATCCATTGAGTAGTTTTGGAAAAAAAGATAAATTAAAGAGCGTTTCCAAAAATTTAACGATTTTTCAATTTTTTTCAAAGTTTGAGGCCATTTTTCGACCACTTATATTATTTCAATGCTTTTCATTTTGGATTCCCTATATAGACAACTGACAGGACTTTGAGTAAGAAAAGTTTAAGAAAAATCGTAGGCGTCGTTTTCGAGAAAAAGGCGTCTCAGAATGTTAAAAAATTGGAAAATACTACATTTTTGGCATACAATAGTTTATTTCCTTACCATCGAAATCGTATTATTTAGATACCATATGATGGTCCATTAATAGGGCTATCTAGCGACACTTTAGTTCTTTTGGTCCGCTATTACCTAAGAGAGAAATCAAGTTTTTCGCAAGTGCGACAATGTTTTTACTCTTTTTTTTCATTTTTTGAATACTTCCGGTATGGTTATTATTGTCGAAATAGTTTTAATGGCCGGTTTGGACACTAAAATAGCCACAGGGCTCTGTAATGATATATTACATTATCTGATCAGATAAAATGCCCCTGAGAAATCCTATGTTCAAAAGTGCCAAAAATGCAAAAAATTTAAAATATCGAAAATTAAATTTTAATAATTACATACATATTATACATCGTTAGAATCGTAATTAGGTCAGCTATCTGAATATACAACGTCTTTTTAAAAATCTCTTAAAATAAAGAAATAGTAGAGCATTTTCCAAAATTTCACGATTTTTCGATTTTCAGTCCCTTTTTTTATCCTATTCCAGACATTTCAAAGTCTTATTGGATGGCTTTATGCAAAATACCTCCAAAAGGACTCTCGATAGAAAAAATTAAAAAAAAATTGCAGGTTAAGTTTTCGAGATATAGGCGTCCAAAAACGGTCCAAATCAGAAAATACTTGATTTTCAGCGTGCCATATTTTGCTGTCTGTTCATAGTATCCATATGAATGGGGTATCATATGATAGTCCAGCAATCGTGCCATCAAACGATACCTTCATTCGTTTAATCCATTGATATCGGACGGAGAAATACCGTTTTCCCCAAAAATATCCATTTTTTGCATTTTTTTCAAAATATTGCACATTATTTCGACCACTTCCGGTTTAAGGATTCTTGTCGAAATTGCTTTATAAGTTGGTATTGGACTATAACTTCATGTTCCAGAAGTTTCAGAAACTTCAATTCTGCCATAAAACGAAACCGAAGCTCACAAAATGGAAAGAAAATTCGAAAAAAATCGAAAAATAAAGGGCGATAACTCTGAATGAAACTTATATTACTGGAATCGGATGGACTTCAGGTATCCAAAAATGTAGGTCAAATTTGAAAATTTTGAAAAATAACAAAAATTGTCTCGTAAACAACATGTTTTCAATTTTTGAACGATTAAAATCACAGACGAATGTTCGAAATTGAAAAATGTGAGATAGCCATTGTCTCAGAAAAGATTCAGGGATTCCAAAAATGTAATTTGTTTGAAAATGGATAAAGAATTGACTTAACTATGGCCGATTTTCAATTTTTAGGGAAAGTACAAAGTTCGGTCACTTCCGGTATGCGCAGAAATTTCAAAAATATTTTATCAAGTAGCCACCACATGGTTTCCCGATAGAAAAGCTAATTCCAGATCGATATCTGTTTTCGGTCATGGAGATCTAGGCCCTCGCGGTAAATAATAATAATAATAATAATAATTTTAGTAATCTCAATAGGCTTTCAGACGAAAGTCTGAAAGCCTAATAATAATTTTAACAGTGTGAAACCCTAATAATTTTAACAAAAACAATAGTGTTTCACACAAGCTACGCAGTGTGAAACCCTAATAATTTTAACAAAAACAATAGTGTTTCACACAAGCTTCGCAGTGTGAAACCCTAATAATTTTAACAGTGCCACTTTACCTTTGGAACATATGTCCCTTCCGGTACCAATGAAACCATTAAACAGGTTTCCCCATAAGCATTGCACACTTCAAATAAATTGGACGCAGAACCAACCAAATCCAGCAATATCAATTCATTTTATACATTTGTTACTTGTAAGTGATCCTGACAAAAATACATTACTTCCGGTGATAATGAAAATGTTCAATTAGTTTTATGAAATCCGAATTGCCTTTTTATATCATATAGTGAAAATGTTATGTAAATAGAATAATAATTGCCACTTTTATAGACCAAAAACCTTGAAAAGTGACTTGTAGACAATCGCCTATTTCTCTGCAACAGCACAAGTTAGAAACCATTTTGTTCCAACTGTAATCGTATGGGTTCAATCTATTTGTTGATTGGAATCAAATATCATAATTTTGAAAACATTATAAATCAGACTCATTTGAATAAATATCTGTTTTGAAGGCTAAAAATTCAGTTTTTGCCAAAATGCCATCACTTCCGGTGATACTTAAAAAAATTAAATTATTTCTATGAAATCGTAAATGGCATAAGACATCATATGGTGAACATTTTATGAAAATCGAATAATAACTGATTCTTTAAGAGCCAAAATAAAGTAAAAAGTGACTTGTGGAAAATCATCCATTTCTCTGCAACCGTACAAGTTAGAAACCATTTTGTGGTATCTATATGATCGTATGGGTTCATTCTATTTGTTGATGGGAACGAAATTTCATAATTCTAAAAATATTACTAATAATACTCATTTGATTAAAAAATGTATTTTTAAGGCTAAAAATTCAGTTATTGCCTAAATGATGTTACTTCCTGTGACAGTGAAAGTGTTAAAATGGTTTGGAATAGTCGACTGTGGCAATAGGCAACAGACAGTGAAAAAAAAATTGAAAATCGAATAATAATTGATTCTATTACAGCCAAAATAACGTGACAAAAGTCTCATGCAAAAGTCTCATGGAAAAATCACTTTCAGTATTGCTTGTTCTCTATCCATCTCTCGAAAATGTGGGCGTATCCTGCCTGGCATTGCCAGCCTATCTTTAACAAATCGAACAATAAATAATTAATGTAGGACTGAAAAACTAAATTAGCCAATAGCGGCCAAGGAAAATTACGGAAACAAAAAATGTTGACATTTTTGCTCAAATCAGATGACTCTTTAACCTTGGTTAAGATGTCATATAAAAATATTGATAAATAAAAAAGTTTTTTGTAAAAATTTAAATTTTAAAAATTTGGCGCCTAATATCTTCCAAGATTCGTCGAAAATCAAAAATCAAAAGTAACATAGCTATGTCCCCTGTTTCTGGCTATGTCAAAATGCATCATATGCTAAAATACAATGATGATTATTAATATTACGGCAATATTTCAAAAAACGACATTTTCGGTGATTTCGGATGTTTCGCAATGTCGCAGAATGCCGGGAATAGCTTTAATCTCTAAGTTGCTGAGATATAAGCAAATTGGAAAAAAGAATAATAATAATAAGAAGAAGAATAATAATAAGAATAATTTTAACAACAACAATAGTGTTTCACAGAAGCTACGCAGTGTGAAACCCTAATAAGAATAATAATTTTAACAAAAACAATAGTGTTTCACACAAGCTACGCAGTGTGAAACCCTAACTAGACCTGCAAGCAGCACTGAACCGGCTTTCAGGAATCAGACAGGATGTTTATTATACCATAGCCGATCCATTGAGCTACCAAACTATACTTTAGTTGTTTTGCTTCAGTGACACCCTCTGTCATAATATGTAAAAGTAATATTTGCTGGCGAAAAGACCTGTCAAAATTGTAAATTATGGGAAAATTATGTCACCTCCGGTGCCGAAAGAAATTTTTAGAGGTGAAAAATAAGTCGAAAATTCGCAACATACAAAATACAAACTTTATTTTATACATATCAGGCAATAAATAATTAACTTATAACCCATAAACTGAAATTAAGATGGTAAAAAAACTTAAAAGTGACCCTGGGAAAATTGGCTATTATTCGATAAAGGAACATGCTAAAAGCCTTTTCTTGATATCAATATGATGGTATTGATTCAATCTTACTGCCCATTAGAGTCAGACGTTATCAAGTTAAACGAATAATAAATATAAATCCCTTCAAAAAAATGTTTGTTTTGAAGGCTAAAAATACGTTTTTTGCAAAAATTAAATTACTTCCAGTGATATTGAAAATGTTAACTTAATTCATAGAAGTCATAAATGGCATAAGGCATCCAATGATAAAAATATTATAAAAATCGAATAATAATTGACACTTTTACAGACCGTAAAACCTTGAAAAGTGACTTATAGAAGATCGCCTATTTCTCTGTAATCGTACAAGTAAGAAACCATTTTGTGGTATCTGTATGGTCGTATGGCTTCATTCTATTCGTTGATGGGAATCAAATATAATTTTAAAAATATTATAAGGCAGACTCATTTGAATAAAATATTTGTTTTTTAGGTTAAAAATACAGTTTTTGCCCAAATGACGTCATTTCCGGTCACAGTGAAAATGTAAAATTGACTTTAAGCATCAAATGGAAAAAAAATATTGCAAATCGAATAATAATTCCCTCTTTCATAGGCAAAATAACGTGAAAATTGATGCATGCAAAATTGCATATTTCTCGGCAACTTCTCATATTACAAACTAATTTTCGCATACATTCTCTTCGTCTGGATTATTGCTACGAGTTTATGAAAATTACAAATAAATATTTCAAAATATGAAGACGCTGAATGAATTGTAAATAACTGAATTTTACACTTTATTTTACATTTTATTCGAAATTGCCCGAAAATGAAATTAAAAAATCTGAGCTAAGGATTTTGTGCACCTTTGCAGGGGGCATCCTTTTAGTTATATCAGTTTTGAAAAAAAAATAATATTTCCTTTCAAAAAGTGGTACCGAAATGTCAAAATTGTAGTTTTTGTTAATATTACGTCACTTCTGTTGCCGACAGAAAAATTTCACTGTTACTTGTTGTTGTGATAGCTTTACGAAGTTCTTTGGATACTTAACTTTCTGTACCAGAAGTGTCAGAAACATCCATTGAGTAGTTTGGGAAAAAAAGATAAATTAAAAAGTTTCAGGCCATTTTTGGACCACTTATTTTATTTCAATGCTTTTCATTTTGGATTCACAATATAGACAACCGATAGGACTTTGAGTAAGAAAAGTTTAGAAAAAATCTGCGGCGTCGTTTTCGAGAAAAGGGCGTCTCAGAATGTTAAAATATCGGAAAATACTAGATTTTTGGCTTACAATAATTCATTTTCTTACCATCAAAATCGTATTATTTAGATACCATATGATGGTCCATTAATAGGGCTATCCAGCGACACTTTAGTTCTTTTGGTCCGCTATTACCTAAGGGAGAAATCAAGTTTTTCGCAAGTGCGACAATGCTTTTAACCTTTTTTTTTTTCATTTTTTGAATACTTCCGGTATGGTTATTATTGTTAGAATAGTTTTAATAGCCGGTTTGGACACTAAAATAGCCACAAGGCTCTGTAATGATATATTACATTATCTGATCAGACAAAATGCCCCTGAAGTTCAAAAGTGCCAAAAATGCCAAAAATTTAAAATATCGAAAATTAAATTTAAATAACCACATACATATTATACATCGTTAGAATCGTAATTAGATCAGCTATCTGAATGAATATACAACCTTTTTTTGAAAATCTCTTAAAATAAAAAAGATAGTAGAGCATTTTCCAACATTTCACGATTTTTTGACTTTTTTCGATTTTCAATCCGTTATTTCACCTATTCCAGATATTTTAAAGTCTTATTGGATGGCTTCACCCATTTTTTGCATTTTTTTCCAAATATTGGACATTATTTCGACCTTTTCCGGTGTACAGATTATTGTTGAAATTGCTTTATTCCTTGCAATGGTCATTTGGCTTCATGCCTCAGAAGTTTCAGAAACGTCAATTCTGCCATAAAACGAAACCCAAGCTCTCAAAATGGGTAGAAAATTCGAAAAAAAGCAAAAAATAAAGGGCGAAAACTCGAAATGAAACTTATATTTCTGGAATCGGATGGTTTTCAGGTATCCAAAAATGTAGGTCAAATTGACGAATCTACGGCCGTTTTTTTAATTTTTTGACACAGCACAAAATTCGACCGCTTCCGGTCTGCGCAGAAGTTTCAAAAATAGTGTATCAAGTAGCCAACACATGGTTTCCCGATAGAGAATTAGGTCCCAGATCGGTATCTGTTACAGGCACTGAGAAATAGGCTCCGGCGAAAAAAAAAATAATAACTAGACCTGCATAGCAGTGCTGAATCGGCTTTCAGGGTCCGTCATATCATTGCCATGCTTTTAAATTTACCTTTATACTCTAAACGACTGATAGGACTCGGGGTAACAGAAGTTTAAGAAGAGAAATAGTAGTAGTTTTCGAGATAAACGAGTCTGAATGGGCTCCAAAATATAAAGGAGGAAAATACTACATTTTCGGCATCTCATAATCTATTGCCTAACCATCGAATTTGTATTCTGATATCATATAAATGCCCAAAAAGGAAAATACTAGATCTTCAGCGTGCCGTAGTATTTGTGATTGAACACGCCATCATGAGCCGGATTGCAAAATAAGTGAAAATATTGATGAGATTTTCTCAAAAATGAGTCTATAAATATACAATCTATCGACACAAAAGATCAAAATAGCAATAAAAGATTTTAGAACACCTTTATTTGAACATTTTGTAAGAGTACCCTATTCTTAAATCTGTCCTATTTCTTAAAATTCTCTGCAAAATTAGTTATGTTCCTTCGCTCGCTATGGAACGACCGGTCATTCCTCTTGCATAATAATTGTAAAACGGAGAATCTCCAGATTTCAAATATTATCAAAATATTATCGCTGAATTGATTTTGAACGGACAAGCTCAAGTTTTAAAACCCCTAGAAAATATAAACAAACACCGTGTGGCCATGCTGTCTACGCAACTCATTTGTTGATTGGTCCAGACATCGCGTGCAAAGCATTATGGTTACGAAGATGGCTGAGCGGGCGATAAATATTTGGTTTAGGCAATAATGTTTTGGGGTACCTACATGCGATTCACTCTGATAAGTGACAGAAAAAAAAAATAATTCTGATCGTATATAGATTGCCGTTGAGTGTTAATCAAAACCATTTACTTGATTATGTAAGTTAATCGGCAAGCGGGTGTGTGTCGTTGAGTATTACTAATCAACTGTCGCGAGTCAATGATAAAGCCGTCGACAACTCATTATTTACTGCGAATAATCTCTTACACCATCTTTAAAAAAAATTTATAGCCCTTAAATGGAAATAAAAATGGCCAATAATTTTCTTTTTGAAAGGAATTTTATCGATAGGTGAATTCTGTTAGCTGTCTCTTCTTCACATGGCATGTAAAATAAGGAATGCGTATTGGATATCATTGTTTAAAATGGGTCGAAAAAATGAGAACGACCGAGCCGAAATGCGACGATTCTCGAACCTGCCATTGCTTAATTACATCAAAGCCAAAATGCACGAAAGTGAACGTAAGCTTTACTTGACTATAGGGACTCATATTTTGATAACATTACGGTATCTGAAAATACTATAGACGTATCGTACACCCAAAATCTTATTTTAATTCACGTGTTAAATGAACACATGTACAACTGTGGCGGCTGCTTTGATGATTACCCAATCAACAATAATCTTAATCTCTTGTCCACTAGCTGGCACTAAGGTGCTAATTAATTGATGAGATTAACTTCAGTTAATCCTACCAAAGTTATGATATACAAATTACTACTAATGTATAGATTGTTCTTCAGTATAACACTATGATGTTGTGGCTTTTTCGTTACGGAAAGAGTGCATTTACAACGATTTTTGTCTTCAGCACCCTTGGAATTCTACAGACAAAATTATCAATTTACAAAATAACAAATAAATGTTGGATATCGTCTGATCAAATTTTTACTACTATTTTTGTCTTTAGCACCCCTGAAAACCCCTGAAAAGATATGTTAACGGCAAAACAGAAAATAAATGGCCTGTTTGCTATGTAATTTTGTTTTGGAACATACTAATCTTTAACCTGCTTTTTCTCAAAACTTACATTTGTGAGTTGGGTAGCTTCGAATGGACACAGCTTAGTCAATTTTTGTCAAAATCAAACAAACTATACATCAAATTAAAGGTACTGAGAACGGATTTCAACGATATGCTATTATGCACTAAATCACAAGGTCTGTAATTGCATCAAGTACCGTAATCTCAGATATCCATTACCCACTGTACAGAGTTGAAATTCCGTGGGAACCCTGCTTCGTAGCCGCTGACTTTCATATTCCATCAAAAATATGCACTCTCAAGGTGGAAATCGTACTGCAAAGCCCATAGCGCAGATAATCCCTTGAAACAAAATGCATGACATATTCCTCTTTTCATTAGCCAGGTTATTCTTGTTACCCCTGCTTGTAACTTACTAACTTGTAGGTCCCATGTCCAATCCCTGCATTTGTCGAGAAATATTCAGATTTGTCAGCAGAATTCCTCCCTTGTCAAAGGTGTAGGGATGGTGCCCTAAAATAGTAGATCAGTAGATGCGAAGAGGAGGTGCTATGTACACATTTGCTTGCACGTAAAACACCCCGGGTGCCAGTCACATGTTTAAGGGTTTAAGGAGGGGAGGGGATGTCCAAATATACATGACAAGGACTAGGTTGCCAGTCCAACCTGCTGCATTTCCTCCACAGCACTGAATCGACTTTCATGAATCAGACAGGAAATACGTCATACGATACCCGATCTATCCAGCTACCAAACGATACTGTATTTTTTTTTGTCCCCCACCTTTCGAAGAAAGTTGGGGGACTATTAAAATGGGTTTGTCCGTCCGTCTGTCTGTCTGTCTGTCCGTCTGTCCGTCACACTTTTTGGGACACAATAGCTCTCTTCCTAATTGAGCTAGAATGTTCAAACTTGGTGTATGTGTTTATTAGGTCAATGCCTTGATGGAGTTCGAAGATGAGCATTTTCCGCTTAGGGTAAGCAGAGATAAGCAATTTGATTGGTTGATGCTTTGGGACACGATAACTTTAGTTCTAATTAAGTGAAAGTGATGAAACTTGGTGTATAGTTTCATTACAGTAATACCTTGACTAAGTTCGATAATGAGAATTTTCTGCTCAGGGTAAGCAGAGCAATTTGATTGGTTGAGACTTTGGAACACAATAACTCTCCTTCTAATTGAGCTAAAATGTTCAAACTTGGTGTATATGCTTATTAGGTCAATGCCTTGATGGAGTTCGAAGATGAGCATTTTCCGCTTAGGGTAAGCAGAGATAAGCAATTTGATTGGTTGATGCTTTGGGACACGATAACTTTAGTTCTAATTAAGTGAAAGTGATGAAACATGGTGTATAGATTACAGTAATACCTTGACTAAGTTCGATAATGAGCATTTTCTGCTCGTGGTAAGCAGAGCGATACGCAATTTGATTGGTCGAGACTTTGGAACACAATAACTCTCCTTCTAATTGAGCTAAAATGTTCAAACTTTGTGTATATGCTTATTAGGTCAATGCCTTGATGGAGTTCGAAGATGAGCATTTTCCGCTCAGGGTAAGCAGAGATAAGCAATTTGATTGGTTGATGCTTTGGGACACGATAACTTTAGTTCTAATTAAGTGAGAGTGATGAAACTTGGTGTATAGTTTCATTACAGTAATACCTTGACTAAGTTCGATAATGAGCATTTTCTGCTTTGGGTAAGCAGAGCGATGCGCAATTTGATTGGTCGAGACTTTGGAACACAATAACCCTCCTTCTAATTGAGCTAAAATGTTCAAACTTGGTGTATATGCTTATTATGTCAATGCCTTGATGGAGTTCGAAGATGAGCATTTTCCGCTTAGGGTAAGCAGAGATAAGCAATTTGATTGGTTGATGCTTTGGGACAGGATAACTTATTAGGTCAATGCCTTAATGGAGTTCGAAGATGAGCATTTTCCGCTTAGGGTAAGCAGAGATAAGCAATTTGATTGGTTGATACTTTGGGACAAGATAACTTAGGTTCATCTTGATTGATGATTTTTATGCCAATACAATTACTGCATTCTCATTTAGTAATGGATTCGACAGTAACAGTGTATAGAAACGATTGACTTGGACACGAGGGCCCTTTCCCTTGGCCAGAGGGGCTCTTTTGTCTGCCTTTTGGGTCCCCCTAACTAAGGTACATTTTCATTTTTCTCGTCGGTTTTAGCATTTTTCTTTATAAAACACTTTTGGATGACACTTCGTGTACAGTTTGATTGCTCGATACATTGAAAAAAATAAATGTGCGATTAATTAATATGTGTCTTCTATTTATTTTGGGATTTCGGCGGGGGACATCAGCCTCACTGTTGGCTTGTTGATTCAGTGACACCCTCTATTAGACTTGTAAAAGTAATATTTGCTTGCGAAAAGATGGATCAAAATTGTAAAATCTGGCAAAATTATGTCACATCCAATACCAAAAGAAATCATTATCGGCAGCAAATAATTTGAGAATTTGCAACATGAAACATACAAACTTTGTATCAGGCAATAAATACTAAACCTAGATCCCATAAACTGAAGGTTAAAATACAGTTTTTGCCCAAATGACGTCATTTCCGGTCACAGTGAAAATGTATAATTGGCTTAACCTATTCCAAATTGACATTAGGCAACAAATGGAAATTTTTAAAAAAAAATTCGGATAATAATTTACTCTTTTATAGGCAAAATAACTTGAAAAGTGATGCATGCAAAATTGCATATTTCTCGGCAACTGCTCATATTACAAACTATTTTTGGCATATATTCTCTTCGTCTGGATTATTGCTACGAGTTTATGAAAGTTATGAATAAATATTTCAAAATATGAAGACATTGAATGGTTTGTAATAACTGAATTTTACACTTTTTTTTACATTTTATTCGAAATTGCCCGAAAATGAAATTAAAATTTAAGAATCTGAGCCAAACATTTTATGCGCCTTTACAGGGCACATACTTTTTTGTTATATCAGTTTTCGAAAAAAAATAATATTTGCTGTCAAAAAATGGTACTTAACTGTCAAAATGGTAGTTTTTGTTAATATTACGCCACTTCTGTTGCGTGCAGAAAAATATCACTGTAACAAAAAAAATTATAATTGAGATCACGGAGCATATACACTTTGTTTTATACAAATCGAGCAATAAATAATTATTCTAGGTACGAAAAACTAAATTAGCCAATGGTGGATAACACAAAATACGGAGACAAAATTCTTTATCACTCCTGCTCAAGTAGGGTGATACTTTAACCCTGTGTAAAATACCATGAAAACATATTCATAAATAAAAGTTTTCTGTAAAAATCTAAAAAAAAATTAAAATATCGGATATTTTTTCGACTACTTCCGGTTTTCCGATCATTGTCGGGATAGCTTTAACAAATTGTTTTGATACTTAACTTCTTGTACAAAAAATTTCAGAGACATTAATTGAGTTGTTTTTGAAAAAAAGATAAATAAAAAAGCATTTTCAGTAATTTAATGATTTTTCAACTTTTTTCACAGATTGAGGCCATTTTCGGACCACCTATAATATTTCAATGCTTATAATTTTGGATGCACACTCTAGACCATCGATGGGACTCTTAGTAAAAAATATTTTAGGAAAATCATAGAAATCGTTTTCGAGAAAAAGGCGTCTCAGAATGCTCCAAAACGGAAAATACTTGGTTGTCGGCGTAAAATAATTTATTTACTAACAATCGAATTCGTATCATTTAGATGTCATAAGATAGTCCATTCATGGGACTATTCAACGACTTTTTAATTGTTTTGGTGTGCTAATATGTGATGGAGAATTTCAATTTTTAGCAGGAGCGCCAATTTTGTTTATCATTTTTACGCTTTTTTGCCGTTTTTTGAACTTATTCCGATAGACGAAACATTGTCAAGTAGTTTTAACATCCGGTTTTGGAGTTTGAAAGGGAACATGACTCTATAATGGTATACTACACTATCCGATCAGATGAAACCCTTCTGAGAAATCCGGTGTTCAAAAGCGGCAAAAATGCAAAAATGTCAAAATATTGAAAATTATATTTCAATAACTACATACATATTATACATCGTTAGAACTGTAATTAGGTCAGCTATCTGAATTTATATCCTTTTTTTGAAAATCTCTTCAAATGAAAAAATAGTAGAGCATTTTCCAAAATTTCACGATTTTTCGACTTTTTTCGATTTTCAGTCCCTTTTTTTTGTCCTATTCCAATTATTTGAAGGTCTTAATGGATGGGTCTATGCTATAGCCTACCGGAAGGACCATCGATAGATAAAGATTAAGAAAAATCGCTGGAGCAGTTTTCGAGATAAAGGCGTCCAAAAACGCTCCAATTTAGAAAATTCTTGATTTTCAGCGTGCCATATTTTACTTCCGGGATGGGAACCATGCGATACTTCATTTCTCGTACAACCCAACGATACCCTAATCTCTTTAATCCGTTGATAACGGACGAAATAGTCAGGTTTTCCCCAAAGCACCCATTTTTATACGCCCACATGGAAATGTGGTCGTATATTGCCGTCGCCCCCGTCCGTCTGTCTGTCGGTCGGTCCGTCGGTCGGTCGGTCCGTCCGTCCATCGTCCACAATTTCTTGTGAACGCTCTAGAGGCTAAAGTTAATAGCCGATTGACTTGAAATTTATACATGGTGTTTAAGGTCGTGAGACGAAGAAGCCTATTGATTTTCAGCGATATCCGATAATTACTACCAGAGTTATGACCCTTGATCACTTTGAAAAATCTTGTGAACGCTCTAGAGGCTATAGTTAATATCCGATTGACTTTAAATTTATACACAGTGTTTAAGGTCATGAGACGAAGAAGCCTATTGATTTTCGGTGATATCTGATAATTACTGCCAGAGTTATGACCCTTGACTTGATCACTTTGAAAAATCTTGTGAACGCTTTAGAGGCTAAAGTTAATATCTGATTGACTTTAAATTTATACACGGTGTTTAAGGTCGTGAGACGAAGAAGCCTATTGATTTTCAGCGATATCCGATAATTACTACCAGAGTTATGGCCCTTGATCACTTTGAAAAATCTTGTGAACGCTCTAGAGGCTATAGTTAATATCCGATTGACTTTAAATTTATACACAGTGTTTAAGGTCATGAGAGGAAGAATCCTATTGATTTTCGTTGATATCTGATAATTACTGCCAGAGTTATGACCCTTGATCACTTTGAAAAATCTTGTGAACGCTTTAGAGGCTAAAGTTATTATCCGATTGACTTTAAATTTATACACAGTGTTTAAGGGCATGAGACGAAGAAGCCTATTGATTTTAGGTGATATGAGATAATTACTACCAGAGTTATGACCCTTGATCACTTTGAAAAATCTTGTGAACGCTCTAAAGGCTAAAGTTAATATCCGATTGACATTAAATTTGTACACAGTGTTTAGGGTCATGAGACGAAGAATCCTATTTGATTTTCAGTGATATCTGGCACTTGATCACTTTGAAATATCTTGTGGACAAAGGCCTTGAGACAAACCATCAAAACTATTCTAATCATTTCTGATAATTATTTAATGGGCTATTACTCGTAATAAGATTATCATGTGTTGTGAATGTTCTCCTTACTGATAAAAGAAACAATATGCGTCAACCCTTGTTGACTGCCCGGACGACTTAGCTGTTGTGGGCGTATGTTTCGTTGCCTGGCAACCTATCTTTTGCATTTTTTTCCAAACATCAGAAATTATTTCTACTACTTCCGGTTTACGGATCATTGTTGAAATTGCTTTATAAAAAGGTCTGACTATATAGCTTTATGTACCAGAGCTTACAGAAATATCAGATTATTTTTTCCAAAAAATATAAGGGTTCGGGAAATGGCAGAAAAAATCGAAAAATAACAAAAATGTCTCTTTTGTCTCTTTTTTTCAGTTTTCGAATGCTAGAAGTTTCGAAATTTCAAAATTTTCAACTGCTATCGTCCGAGAAAAGACTCAGGGTTTCCGAAAATGTCATTTGTATGAAAATAGGTACAGAATTGACGAATCTACGGCCGTTTTTTAATTTTTTGGTACTGCACGAAATTCAGTCACTTAGGGTCTGCGCAGAAGTTTCAAAAGTGATTTAATGAGTAGCCACCACCTAGTTTCCCGATAGAATATTTGGTTCCAGATCGATATCTATTTTCGATCATGGAGAAATAGGCTCCCGCGATAAATAATAATAATAATAATTTTAGTAAAAACAATAGTCTTTCAGACTTTGTCTGAAAGCCTAACTAGACCTGCAGACCTGCAGTGCTAAATCGGCTTTCAGGAATCAGACAGGAAGTGCGTCATACAATAGCCGATCCATCGAGCTACCAAACGATACTGTAGTTGTTATGATTCAGTGACACCCTCTATCAGATTTCTAAAAGTAATATTTGCTTGCAAATACACATGTCAAATTGTAAAATCTGGCAAAATTACTTCACTTCCGGTGCCAAAAGAATATCGGGCAATAAATAATAAACTTAGAACCCATAAACTGAAATTAAAAAGGTAAAAATCTTAAAAAGTGATCCTTAGAAAATTGGTTATTTCTCGACAAGGGAATATGCTAGAAGCAATTTTTATACGCCCACATTTTCATGTGGATAAAAACAAAGTCAAAGGTATCACAAAACCATCTTTTAAAGTATCTAACGTTTCGTAGGTAAAAATCTACTTCTTCAGAGAATATAAGTTACAAAAATGAGGCAGTTGAAATTCAAGGTTAGTCGTGGTAACAAGAGATGTCATAATGTAAATATGACGTCATAACATTGATGACATAATAATTATAAAGGGTGTAAAGTTAAAAAAAAAAATTTAAAATTAATTTACAGGCATTTCATTTAAACCATAAGGCCATACAGTATTTAATCTGTGGATCCAAAGTGATTCAGCAATATTAAGTTTAGTTCTATCATTCTGAGGGATTTTATCGAGTACAGTGCAAACATAAGTTCTTATGTAATATACTGTATAACTTGTCAATTTTGTAAAAAACAATATGTAGGCCAAACTATCACTCCTTTTAGCACGAGACTTAACAGCCATAGAAGTAACATTAAACTAAAAAAAAATGGAAAATCCCCCCACATTGCCCCACATTTTAATACACTCGGTCACGAATCTTATGTTTGCACTGTACTCGATAAAATCCCTCAGAATGATAGAACTAAACTTAATATTGCTGAATCACTTTGGATCCACAGATTAAATACTGTATGGCCTTATGGTTTAAATGAAATGCCTGTAAATTAATTTTAAATTTTTTTTTAACTTTACACCCTTTATAATTATTATGTCATCAATGTTATGACGTCATATTTACATTATGACATCACTTGTTACCACGACTAACCTTGAATTTCAACTGCCTCATTTTTGTAACTTATATTCTCTGAAGAAGTAGATTTTTACCTACGAAACGTTAGATACTTTAAAAGATGGTTTTGTGATACCTTTGGCTTTGTTTTTATCCACTCCTACTACTGGTGTCACTGTATCAAGTTTATTATGACTTTGATCCTGTCTATGTTTATGTTATTTAAATGGTTTTGGATTCCTCTCACTTTATCATTCGTATTCACATTTTCATGTGGACGTATATTGTCGTCGCCCCTGTTCGTCCGGACGTCTGCCCGTCCACAATTGTTTGTGAACAGTCTACAAGTCACAATTTTTTTCCGATTTCAATGAAACTTAAAATATAGGTTTATCACCCTAAGATCTCGGTTCCTTTCGATATTGGCATGCATCAGACCGTAACTTCATGGGTTATGGCCCCTGATTGTACGAAAAATCACGTTTTTTAGCTTGTGAACAGTGTAGAGGTCACAATATTGAACCGATTTGGATGAAACTTGAAATGCATGTTTATAAACCAAAGATCTTGGTTCCTTTCGATATTTGCGCCAATTGGATCGTAACTTCCTGAATTATGGCCCCTGATTGTCCGAAAAATCGCCCTATTTAGCTTGTGGTCCCTCTGGAGGTCAAAATTGTTATCCGATTTAAAAAACCGTCTGATTATGTCACCGTTACATGGTTATGAAGGTTGAGTTCGAATTTCGTGAAAATCGGACCAAAATTGACGGACAAAATGGCCGCCATTTGTACGCGAATAGTGTGAAAATATGTTATATCAAGGTTGTGAACAGTGTAGAGGTCACAATTTTGACGCGATTTGGATGAAACTTGAAATGCATGTTTATAACGCAAAGATCTTGGTTCCTTTCGATATTTGCGCCAATCGGATCGTAACTTCCTGAATTATGGCCCCTGATTGTCCGAAAAATCGCCCTATTTAGCTTGTGGTCCCTCTGGAGGTCAAAATTGTTATCCGATTTTAAAAACTGTCTGATTATATCACCGTTACATGGTTATGAAGGTTGAGTTTGAATTTCGTGAAAATCGGACCAAAATTGACTGACGAAATCGCCGCCACTTGTACGCGAATAGTGTGAAAATATGTTATATTAAGGTTGTGGACCTTATAGAGGTCACAATTTTAAACCAATTTTGATGAAACTTGACATGTATGTTTATAACACAAAGATCTTGGTTCCTTTCGATATTTGCGCCCATCGGATGGTAACTTCCTGAATTATGGCCCCTGATTGTCCAAAAAAATCGCACTTTTTAGCTTGTGGTCCCTCTGGAGGTCAAAATTGTTATCCGATTTAAAAAAACGTTTGATTATATCACCATTTCATGTATGCGTATGAATTTTGTGAATATCGGACCAAAAATTGACGGACAAAATGGCCGCCGTTTGTACGCGAATAGTGTGAAAATATGTTATATCAAGGTTGTTGACCTTATAGAGGTCACAATTTATAACCGATTTTGATGAAACTTGACATGTATGTTTATAACCCAAAGATCTTGGTTCCTTTCGATATTTGCTCCCATTGGATCATAATTTCCTGAATTATGTCCCCGGATTGTCCGAAAAATCGCTTTTGTTCGCTTTTGGTCCCTCTGGAGGTCAAAATTATTATCCTATTTAAAAAAACGTTTGACTAGATCACCGTTATATGGTAATGAAGAGAGAGTGTGAATTACGTGAAAATTGGACTGGAATTGACGGACAAAATGGCCGCCGTTGTACACGAGTAGTGTCAAAATACGTTATATCAAGGTTGTGGACCCTATAGAGGTCACAATTTTGAATCGATTTTGATGAAACTTGACATGTATGTTTATAACCCAAAGATCTTGGTTCCTTTCGATATTTGCGCCCATCGGGTCATTACTTCCTGAATTATGTCCCCTGATTGTACGAAAAATCACCCTTTTTAGCTTGTTGTGCCTCTGGAGGTCACAATTATTATCTGATTTAAAAAAAAAAAAACGTTTGATTATAAAAACCAAACAAATTCTAATGATTTTCTGATAATTCCTTAATATGCGACAACTCTTGTTGACTGCCCGGACGATTTGGCTGCTGTGTAGGCGTATGTTTCGTTGCCTGGCAACCTATTTTTTGATATCAGTGTGATCATACTGATTGATTCTAAATGCCCATAAGAATCAAACGTTATAAAGTTTAACAAATAATAAAAATCGGATAATAATTTACTCTTTTATAGGCAAAATAACGTGAAAAGTGATGCATGCAAAATTGCATATTTCTCGGCAACTGCTCATATTACAAACTATTTTTGGCATACATTCTCCTCGTCTGGATTATTACTACGAGTTTATGACAGTTACGATTAAATAGTTCAAAATATGAAGACGTATATTGTCGTCGCCCCTGTTCGTCCGTCCGTCCGTCCACAATTGTTTGTGAACAGTCTACAGGTCACAATTTTTATCCGATTTCAATGAAACTTAAAATATAGGTTTATCACTCTAAGATCTCGGTTCCTTTCGATATTGGCATGTATCGGAGTGTAACTTCATGGGTTATGGCCCCTGATTGTACGAAAAATCACGTTTTTTAGCTTGTGAACAGTGTAGAGGTCATAATTTTGAACCGATTTGGATGAAACTTGAAATGCATGTTTATAAACCAAAGATCTTGGTTCCTTTCGATATTTGCGCAAATTGGATCGTAACTTCCTGAATTATGGCCCCTGATTGTCCGAAAAATCGCCCTTTTTAGCTTGTGGTCCCTCTGGAGGTCAAAATTGTTATCCGATTTAAAAAACCGTCTGATTATATCACCGTTACATGGTTATGAAGGTTGAGTTAGCATTTCGTGAAAATCAGACCAAAATTGACGGACAAAATGGCCGCCGTTTGTATGCGAATAGTGTGAAAATATGTTATATCAAGGTTGTGGACCTTATAGAGGTCACAATTTTGAACCAATTTTGATGAAACTTGACATGTATGTTTATAACCCAAAGATCTTGGTTCCTTTCAATATTTGCGCCCATCGGATCGTAACTTCCTGAATTATGGCCCCTGATTGTCAAAAAAAATCGCCCTTTTTAGCTTGTGGTCCCTCTGGAGGTCAAAATTGTTATCCGATTGAAAAAAACGTTTTATTATATCACCATTTTATGGTTATGAAGGTTGAGTATGAATTTTGTGAAAATCGGACCAAAATTGACGGACAAAATGGCCGCCGTTTGTACGCGAATAGTGTGAAAATATGTTATATAAAGGTTGTGGACCTTATAGAGGTCACAATTTTGAACCGATTTGGATGAAACTTGACATGTATGTTTATAACCCAAAGATATTGGTTCCTTTCGATATTTGCGCCCATTGGATCATAACTTCCTGAATTATGTCCACGGATTGTCCGAAAAATCGCTTTTGTTCGCTTTTGGTCCCTCTGGAGGTCAAAATTATTATCCGATTTAAAAAAACGTTTGACTATATCACCGTTACATGGTAATGAAGAGAGAATTTGAGTTACGTGAAAATCGGACTAGAATTGACGGACAAAATGGCCGCCGTTTGTACACGAGTAGTGTGAAAATATGTTATATCAAGGTTGTGGACCCTATAGAGGTCACAATTTTGAATTGATTTTGATGAAACTTGACATGTATGTTTAAAACCCTAAGATCTTGGTTCCTTTCGATATTTGTTGAGCCCATCGGGTCATTACTTCCTGAATTATGTCCCCTGATTGTACGAAAAATCACCCTTTTTAGCTTGTTGTGCCTCTGGAGGTCACAATTATTATCTGATTTAAAAAAAAAACGTTTGATTATAAAAACCAAACAAATTCTAATGATTTTCTGATAATTCCTTAATATACGACAACTCTTGTTGACTGGCCGGACGATTTGGCTGCTGTGTGGGCGTATGTTTCGTTGCCTGGCAACCTATTTTTTTCTACATTTATTCGAAATTGCCCGAAAATGAAATTGAAATTAAAAAATCTGAGCTAACGATTTGTGCCCCTTTACAGCGCGTATCCTTTTTGCTATATCAGATTTCGGAAAAAATAATATTTGCTTTCAAAAAGTGGTACTGAACTGTCAAAATTGTAGTTTTTGTTAATATTACGCCACTTCCGTTGCGTGCAGAAATATTTCACGTTAACAAAAAAAATACAATTGAGACCACGGAGCATATGAACTTTGTTTTATACAAATCAAACAATAAATAATTAATCTAGGTACGAAAAACTAAATTAGCCAATGGTGACTAAAGAAAATTACTGAGACAAAATTCTTTCTCACTTCTGCTCAAGTAGGGTGATACTTTAACTCTGTGTAAACTACCATCAAAAAATATTCATAAATAAAAAAGTTTTCTGTAAAAATGTAAAATATCAGAGATTTTTTCGACTACTTCCAGTTTTTCGATCATTGTCGGAATAGCTTTAACAAGTTGATTAGATACTTGACTTCCTGTACCAGAAATATCAGAAACATTCATTGAGTAATTTTCGAAAAAAAGATACATAAAAGAGCATTTTCAATAATTTAATGATTTTTCAACTTTTTTCAAAGTTTGAGGTCATTTTTGTACTACCTATAATATTGCAACGCTTTTATTATTAGATGCACGCGCTAGGCTACCGATAGGACTCTGAGTAAAAAATTTTAAGAAAAATCGTAGGCGTTGTTTTCGAGAAAAAGGCGTTTCAGAGTGCTCCAAAACGGAAAATACTTAGTTTTCGGCGTACCATAATTTATTTCCTAAGAATCAAATTCGTGCTATTTAGATGTTATACGATCATCTATTAATGTAACTATCCAACGACACTTTAATTGTTCTGGTCCGCTAATATGTGACGGAGAATTCGAACCTTTGGCGAGAGCTCCAATTTTGTTTATCATTTTTATACGCCCACATTGAAATGTGGTTGTATATTGTCGTCGCCCCCGTCCGTCCGTCCGTCCGTCGGTCCGGCGTCCACAATTGCTTGTGGACGCTCTACAGGCTAAAGTTAAAATCCGATTGACTTTAAATTTATACACAGTGTTTAAGGTCATGAGACGAAGAAGCCTATTGTTTTTCAGCGATTTCCGATAATTAGTGCCAGAGTTATGGCCCTTGATCACTTCAAAATATCTTGTGGACGCTCTAGAGGCCAAAGTTAATATCCGATTGACTTTAAATTTATACACAGTGTTTAAGGTCATAAGACGAAGACGCCTATTGATTTTCAGCGATTTCTTATAATTAGTGCCAGAGTTATGGCCCTTGATCACTTCAAAAAATCTTGTGGACGCTCTAGAGGCCAAAGTTAATATCCGATTGACTTTAAATTTATACACAGTGTTTAAGGTCATAAGACAAAGACGCCTATTAATTTTCAGCGATTTCCGATAGTTAGTGCCAGAGTTATGGCCCTTGATCACCTCAAAAAATCTTGTGGACGCTCTGGAGGCCAAAGTTAATATCCGATTGACTTTAAATTTATACACAGTGTTTAAGGTCATAAGACGAAGACGCCTATTGATTTTCAGCGATTTCCGATAATTAGTGCCAGAGTTATGGCCCTTGATAACCTCAAAAAATCTTGTGGACGCTCTAAAGGTCAAAGTTAATATCCGATTGACTTTAAATTTATACACAGTGTTTAAGGTCATAAGACGAAGAAGCCTATTGATTTTCAGCGATTTCCGATAATTAGTGCCAGAGTTATGACCCTTGATCACTTCAAAAAATCTTGTGGACGCTCTAGAGGCCAAAGTTAATATCCGATTGACTTCAAATTGATACACAGTGTTTAAGGTTATAAGACGAAGAAGCCTATTGATTTTCAGCGATTTCCGATAATTAGTGCCAGAGTTATGGCCCTTGATCACTTCAAAAAATCTTGTGGACGCTCTAGAAGCCAAAGTTAATATCCGATTGACTTTAAATTTATACACAGTGTTTAAGGTCATAAGACAAAGACACCTATTAATTTTCAGCGATTTCCGATAGTGCCAGAGTTATGGCCCTTGATCACCTCAAAAAATCTTGTGGACGCTCTGGAGGCCAAAGTTAATATCCGATTGACTTTAGATTTATACACAGTGTTTAAGGTCATGAGACGAAGAAGCCTATTGATTTTCAACGATTTCAAATAATTACTACCAGAGTTATCTCCCTTGATAACTTCAAATATTCTTGTGACGCTATAGAGGCCAAAGTTACTATCCGATTGACTTCAAATTGATACATAGAGTTTAAGGTGTTGAAACGAACCAGTATTTTGATTGTCAATGAATTTAGATAACTGAACAGCTAAATCCATGATATTAAATGTTTCATGTATATACTAATTGTTAGCGTGGGGTAAAACTTTATAAAAAGCAATCAAATTCTAATGATTTTCTGATAATTACATAATGAGTTGTTACTCTTAATCAGTTTTTAGTGTATTACAAATGTTTCATTACCGAAATTAGTAAAAATATGCGACAACCCTTGTTGACTGCCTGGACGATTTAGCTGCTGTGGGCGTATGTTTCGTTGCTTGGCAACCTATCTTTACACTTTTTTGCCGTTTTTTGAACTACTTCCGATAGACGAATCATTGTCGAGTAGTTTTCATATCCAGTTTTGGAGTTTGCATAGGAACAGGGCTCTCTAATGATATACGACACTATACGATTAAAGTTCCAATAGCATTTTTTTAAGTTATATTTTTAAAATGTATTAAAATAAAGCCCTTAAATAGATTGAACCTATAAACAGTCCTACCTTGTTAAAGAATAATCCTATTAATCCTATAATTCACTATTGCCAGTTGAGGAACTGGCAAAAATATCATTTTCAACTTCAAATTCAAATGTTTGAAGATGGCCGTCCATGGAGAGGAATGGGAAAACAAGGGAGGTAATTGAGTAACTATTTCCTCAATCACCGGGTGTCAGCCTTTGTAATGCCCAAACAATTTTGCCCATGATCATATAATAGTGAGTTATAACCTTTTGAGCAAAAGACATAGAAATAATTATGTTTTGACTTTCTTAGAAAATATGAAATTGGAACTTTAAATAAAATACTTCTGAGAAATCCTATGTTCAAAAGTGTTAAAAATCTCAAAATGTCAAAATATTGAAAATTAAATTTCAATAACTGCATACATATTATACATCATTAGAATCGCAATTAGGTCAGCTTTCTAAATATATATCTTTTTTTTGAAAATCTTTTAAAATAAAAAAATAGTAGAGCATTTTCCAAAATTTTACGATTTTTTTTACTTTTTATACGCCCACATAGAAATGTGGACGTATATTGCCGTCGCCCCCGTCCGTCCGTCTGTCCGTCGGTCCGTCTGTCCGTCGGTCCGTCCGTCCATCGTCCACAATTTCTTGTGAACGCTCTAGAGGCCAGGGTTAATATCCGATTGACTTTAAATTTATACACAGTGTTTAAGGTCATGAGACGAAGAAGCCTATTGATTTTCAGCAATATCCGATAATTACTGCCAGAGTTATGACCCTTGATCACTTTGAAAAATCTTGTGAACGCTCTAGAGGCTAAAGTTAATATCCGATTGACCTTAAATTTATACACAGTGTTTAAGGTCATGAGACGAAGAAGTCTATTGATTTTCAGCAATATCCGATAATTACTGCCAGAGTTATGACCCTTGATCACTTTGAAAAATCTTGTGAACGCTCTAGAGGCTAAAGTTAATATCCGATTGACCTTAAATTTATACACAGTGTTTAAGGTCATGAGACGAAGAAGCCTATTGATTTTCAGCGATATCCGATAATTACTGCCAGAGTTATGACCCTTGATCACTTTGAAAAATCTTGTGGAGGCTAAAGTTAATATTGGATTGACTTTAAATTTATACACAGTGTTCAGGGTCATGATACGAAGAAGCCTATTGGTTTTCAGCAATATCCGATAATTACTGCCAGCGTTATGACCCTTGATCACTTTGAAAAATCTTGTGAATGCTCGAGAGGCTAAAGTTAATATCCGATTGACTTTAAATTTATACACAGTGTTTAAGGTCATAAGACGAAGAAGCCTATTGATTTTCACGGATTTCCGATAATTAGTGCCAGAGTTATGGCCCTTGATCACTTCAAAAAATCTTGTGGATGCTCTAGAGGACAAAGATGACGTCCGATTGACTTCAAATTTATACACAGTGTTTAAGGTTATGAGCCGAAGAAGCCTATTGATTTTCAGCGATTTCTGATAATTAGTGCCAGTGTTGTGTCCCTTGATCACTTCAAAAAATCTTGTGGATGATCTAGAGGCCAAAGTTAATATCTGATTGACTTTAAATTTATACACAGTGTTTAAGGTCATGAGACGAAGAAACCTATTGATTTTCAGCGATCTCTGAAAATTATTGCCAGAGTTATGGCCCTTGATCACATCAAAAAATCCTGTGGACGCTCTAGAGGCCAAAGTTAATATCCGATTGAAGGTCATGAGACGAAGAAGCCTACTGATTTTCAGCGATTTCAAAAAATTACTTCCAGAGTTATCTCCCTTGATCACTTCAAAAAACCTTGTGACGCTATAGATGCCAAACTTATCATCCGATTGACTTCAGATTGATACACAGAGTTTAAGGTGTTGAAACGAACAAGTATTTTGATTTTCAATGAATTTTGATAACTGAACAGCTAAATCCATGATGTTAAATGTTTCCTATACTAATTGTTAGCGTGGGGCAAAACTTTATAAAAAGCAAACAAATTCTAATCATTTTCAGATAATTACATAATGAGTTGTTACTCTTAATCAGATTTTAGTGTATTACAAATGTTTCATTCCCCAAAAAAGTAAAAATATGCGACAACCCTTGTTGACTGCCCGGACGATTTAGCTGCTGTGGGCGTATGTTTCGTTGCCTGGCAACCTATCTTTTCAATTTTCAGTCCCTTTTTTGTCTTATTCCAAGTTTAAAAAATAGCTTATGCACTAGCCACCACAAAGTTCGGCCACTTCCGGTATGCGCAGAAGTTTAAAAAAGAGCTTATGCACTAGTCACCACATGTTTTCCCGATAGAAAACTTTGTTCCAGATCGATATCTGTTTTCGATCATGGAGAAATAGGCTCCCGCGGAAAAAAATAATAATAACTAGACCTGCAGTGCTGAATCGGCTTTCAGGAATCAGACAGGAAGTGCGTCATACAATAGCCGATCCATCAAACTACCAAACGATACTGTAGTTGTTATGTTTCAGTGACACCCTCTATCAGATTTGTAAATGCAATATTTGCTTGCAAATACACCGGTCAAAATTGTAAAATCTGGCAAAATTACTTCACTTCCGGTGCCAAAAGAAATCATTATCGGTAACAATAATGTTGAGAATTGGCAATTGAGAATTTTTTTATACATATCAGGCAATAAATAATAAACTTAGAACCCATAAAACTGAAATTAAAAAGATAAAAAACTTAAAAAGTGACCCTTAGAAAATTGGTTATTTCTCGACATGGGAATGTGCTAGAAGCAATTTTTTGATATCAGTATGATTATATTGATCCAATCTAAATGGTCATTAGAATCAAACGTTATAACCTTAAACAAATAATAAATATAACTCACTTCAAACAAATATTTGTTTTAAAGTCTAAAAATACGTTTTTTGCAAATATGACATTACTCCCGGTGATAATGGAAATGTTAAATCAGATCATTGCAATCATAAATGGCATAAGGGATCGCATGGTGAAAATTGTATGAAAATTGAATAATAATTGACGCTTTTATAGAAAAAAAGGCTTGAAAAGTGACTTGAAGAAAATTGTCTATTTCTTGGCAACTGTACAAGTTAGAAACTTTTTTGTGGTATCTCAGGGATCGAATTTGACGGACGCAAACACGCAAAATGCGTGTTGATTTTGTAGACTGCGTGTTACAAAATATGTAACACGAAAAAAATTGCGTGTAACATTTTTTCGCTTGTTGGCAATTGTTACTGAATAACAAGATTTCTTTTACGCAAAATCAAGACAATGATTAGGACCAAAAACGGAAATTCTATTATTATTTTCCATCCTAGCAAAATGTAAACAAATCGATGTCTAAATTCAGCGTATTGTGGCTTCTGCGCATGCGTGACGTATTCAGAATTCTTCGTCAGACATTCGGAGTTCATTAGTTTTTTGCCGAAATGATCGTTTTTATTGTGGTAAAAATCTTCTGTTCTTGGCTAAGAGTTTACACTGTTCAATAAAAATAATACACAAATATCCTAATTCACCTTTTTTAGTGTTCGACTATAGTATCGGGGCCCTTCGACTATCGGTCCTTTCATTATTGTCGTTATTTTTCATCAAACAAATTCCGACATCGGGTCGGTCAAAAATATACGTTATTGGCGAATGGCTTTCACTTTCACGCGACAAAAAAACAAAAACATGTGCCGCGATATCGCAGTTTTGATTTTTCTGGAAGATATTTAAAATATTTGATGTTATTTACACTATTTTATTGTTTAATGATGAATAAATACTGTTATAAACTCATGAGTATTAATTCCACGATGTTTGCAAATGCTGATAAGGAGGTCTGTTTACGACGTTACGTGACTTCTCGCTCACTTTTCAACCAGTTACTTACTGGCGTTATCCCTGTTTCTGTTCAATTTCTATACATCTTGACAAATTGTTTATACCGATACTTTGATTTTCCAAAGGATCATTCATTTTCAGATTGAAATAAATTCTAATAAAGCAGAAATATAAATAATACTAAGATTGCCAACTATTGGGGGGGGGGGGGCCTCCATCATAAAATGTTAAATTGTAATGAACAACTTCTGCAAAAATATTATTGACTAGAAATAATATTGACTAGAAAGTTTCAATGAATACATGTTTAATTACATTTAAAAATGATAAACTGAAAGCATTGACATTTCATAAAACTTTGTGAGTTGAGGACAGGTTTTGGTGTTTGTTAAATTGTTGTGTTTTATTTGCCATTTATTAGTTTTTTAAATGAAATTGTAAGGAATATGTGTACACTCCAATGTATAACATAACTTAAGTATTTTCATTAAAGAAAAAATTGCCCCTTGAATTTCTTCAGAATCCTATTTTTGCTTGTACATTTGAAATCAACAAGCAAAATTTTGCTTGTGTGTTTTCGAGTAAAGTTCAATCCCTGTATCTGTATGATCGTATGGGTTTATGCTATTCGTTGATGGGATTCAAATATCATAATTTTAAAAATATTATGAAAAAGACTCTTTTGAATAAAATATTTGTTTTTTTAGGTTAAAAATACATTTTTTGCCAAAATGATGTCATTTCTGGTAACAGTGAAACTGTAAAATTGGCTTAACCTACTCCAAATTGGCATTAGGCATCGAATGAAAAATTTTTTTTGAAAATCGGATAATAATTTACTCTTTTATAGGCAAAATAACGTGAAAAGTGATGCATGCAAAATGGTTCCTTTCGATATTTGCGGCTATCGGAATGTAATTTCCTCAATTATGGCCCCTGATTGTCCGAAAAATCACCCTTTTTAGCTTGTGGTCCCTCTGGAGGTCACAATTATTATCCGATTTAAAAAAACTTTGGATTATATCACCGTTACACCCTAAGGAAGGTTGAGTTCGAATTTCGGGAAAATCAGACCAAAATTGCCATACAAAATGGCCGCTGTTTGTACGCGAATACTGTTAAAAAATGGTATATCAAGGTTGTGGACCCTGTGGAGGTCACAATTTTAATTTGATTTTGATGAAACTTGAAATTCATGGTTATAACCCAAAGATCTTGGTTCCTTTCGATATTTGCGCATATCGGATCGTAACTTCCTGAATTATGGCCCCTGATTATACGCAAAATCGCCATTTTTTTTAGCTTGTGGTCCCCCTGGAGGTCACAATTATTATCCGATTTAAAAAAACGTTTGATTATATTACCGTTACACCGTAAGGAAGGTTGAGTTCCAATTTCGGGAAAATCAGACCAAAATTGCCATACAAAATGGCCGTCGTTTGTACGCGAATACTGTTAAAAAATGGTATATCAAGGTTGTGGACCCTGTGGAGGTCACAATTTAAATTCGATTTTGATGAAACTTGAAATTCATGGTTATAACCCAAAGATCTTGGTTCCTTTCGATATTTGCGCATATCAGATCGTAACTTCCTGAATTTTGGCCCCTGATTATACGCAAAATCGCCTTTTTATACACCCACATTTTTATGTGGACGTATATTGTCGTCACCCCTGTCCGTCCGTCCACAATTTGTTTGTGGACTCTCTACAGGTCACAATTCTTATCCGATTTTGATGAAACTTGAAATATAGGTTCATCCCCAAAAGATCTCGGCTGCTTTCGATATTGGCATGTATCGGATGAAAACTTCATGGATTATGGCCCCTGATTGTACGAAAAATCACGTTTTTAGCTTGTTGACCCTATAGAGGTCACAATTTTGAACCGATTTTGATGAAACTTGACATGCATGTTTATAACCCAAAGATCTTGGTTCCTTTCGATATTTGCGCCTATCGGAATGTAATTTCCTGAATTATGGCCCCTGATTGTCCGAAAAATCACCCTTTTTAGCTTGTGGTCCCTCTGGAGGTCACAATTATTATCCGATTTAAAAAACCGTTTGATTATATCACCGTTACACCCTAAGGAAGGTTGAGTTCGAATTTCGGGAAAATCGGACGAAAATTGCCATACAAAATGGCCGCCGTTTGTACGCAAATACTGTTAAAAAATGGTATATCAAGTTTGTGGACCCTGTAGAAGTCACATTTTTTATTCGATTTTGATGAAACTTGAAATTCATGGTTATAACCCAAAGATCTTAGTTCCTTTTGATATTTGCTCATATCAGAACGTAATTACCTGAATTATGTCCCCTGATTATACGCAAAATCGCCATATTTTAGCTTGTGGTCCCTCTGGTGGTCACAATTATTATCAGATTTAATAAAACGGTTGAGAGTATTACCGTTACACCGTAAGGAAGGTTGAGTTCGAATTTCGGGAAAATCGGACCAAAATTGACAGACAAAATGGCCGCTGTTTGTACGCGAATACTGTTAAAAAATTGTATATCATGGTTGTGGACCCTGTAGAGGTTACAATTTTAATTCGATTTTGATGAAACTTGAAATGCATGGTTATAACCCAAAGATCTTGGTTCCTTTCGTTATTTGCACATATCCGATCGTAACTTCCTGAATTATGGCCTCTGATTGTCCGAAAAATCGCCTATGGTCCCTCTGGAGGTCACAATTATTATCTGATTTAAAAAAACGTTTGACTCTATCACCGTTACACCCTACGGAAGGTTGAGTTCAAATTTCGAGAAAACCGGACCATAATTGCCAGAAAAAATGGCCGCCGTTTGTACGCGAACAGTGTAAACGTATGGTATATCAAAGTTGTGGACCATGTAGAGGTCACAATTTTAATTCGATTTTGATGAAACCTGAAATGCTTGTTTATAACCTAAAGATCTTTATTCTTTTCGATATTTGCGCATATCAAATTGTAACTTAATGAATTATGGCCTTTGATTGTAGGAAAAATTACTTTCGGTATTGCTTGTTCTCTGTCTATCTCTCGAACAATTATTATCTGATTTAAAAAAAAACTCTGATTATATTACTGTTGCACCATAAGGAAGGTTGAGTTCGAATTTCGTGAAAATCATACCAAAATTGCCGGACGAAATGGTCGCCGTTTGTACGCGAATAGTGTAAAAATATGGTATATCATTGTTGTGCACTCTCTACAGGTCACAATTCTTATCCGATTTTGACGAAAAGTAACATTTCTAGGTTGTGTACCGTCACACCATAATCATTGTCGGCTTTGAATTTCATTAATATCAGACTGGAACTGACCAACAAAATGGCTGCTCCCAATACAGTATGAAATACAGGACTTAATGAGGAAAAATCACTTTCGGTATTGCTTGTTCTCTATCCATCTCTCAAAAATGTGGGTGTATCCTGCCTGGCAGTGCCAGCCTATCTTTTAGCTTGTGAACAGTGTAGAGGTCACAATTTTGAACTGATTTGGATGAAACTTGAAATGCATGTTTATATTCCAAAGATCTTGGTTCCTTTCGATATTTGCGCCAATCGGATCGTAACTTCCTGAACTATGGCCCCTGATTGTCCGAAAAATCGCCCTTTTTAGCTTGTGGTCCCTCTGGAGGTCAAAATTGTTATCCAATTTAAAAACCCGTTTGATTATATCACCGTTCCATGGTTATGAAGGTCAAGTTCGAATTTCGTGGAAATCGGACCAAAATTGACAGACAAAATGGCCGCCGTTTGTACGCGAATAGTGTGAAAATATGTTATATCAAGGTTGTGGACCTTATAGAGGTCACAATTTTGAACCGATTAGGATGAAACTTGACATGTATGTTTATAACCCAAAGATCTTGGTCCCTTGCGATATCTGCGCCAATCGGATCGTAACTTCCTGAATTATGGCCCCTGATTGTCCGAAAAATTGCCCTTTTTAGCTTGTGGTCCCTCTGGAGGTCAAAATTGTTATCGGATTTAAAAAAACGTTTGATTTTATCACCATTCCATGGTTATGAAGGATGAGGTCGAAATTCGTGAAAATCAGACCAAAATTGACGGACAAATTGGCCGCCGTTTGTACGCGAATAGTGTGAAAATATGTTATATCAAGGTTGTGGACCTTATAGAGGTCACAATTTTGAACCGATTTTGATGAAACTTGACATGTATGTTTATAACCCAAAGATCTTGGTCCCTTGCGATATTTGCGCCCATCGGATCGTAACTTCCTGAATTATGGCCCCTGATTGTCCCAAAAATTGCCCTTTTTAGCTTGTGGTCCCTCTGGAGGTCAAAATTGTTATCAGTTTTAAAAAAACGTTTGATTATATCACCATTCCATGGTTATGAAGGTTGAGTTTGAATATTGTGAAAATCGGACTAAAATTGATGGACAAAATGGCCGCCGTTTGTATGCAAATAGTGTGAAAATATGTTATATAAAGGTTGTGGACCTTATAGTGGTCACAATTTTGAACCGATTTTGATGAAACTTGACATGTATATTTATAACCCAAAGATCTTGGTTCCTTTCGATATTTGCGCCCATTGGATCATAACTTCCTGAATTATGTCCCCGGATTGTCTGAAAAATCGCTTTTTATACGCCCACATTTTCATGTGGACGTATTATGTCGTCGCCCCTGTCCGTCCGGACGTCCGTCCGTCCACAATTTGTTTGTGGACTCTCTACAGGTCACAATTCTTATCCGATTTTGACGAAACTTGAAATATAGGTTTATCCCCAAAATATCTCGGTTCCTTTCGATATTGGCATGTATCGGATCAAAACTTCATGGATTATGGCCCCTGATTGTACGAAAAATCACGTTTTTAGCTTGTGGACCCTATAGAGGTCACAATTTTGAACCGATTTTGATGGAACTTGACATGCATGTTTGTAACCCAAAGATCTTTGTTCCTTTCGATATTTGCGGCTATCGGAATGTAATTTCCTGAATTATGGCCCCTGATTGTCCGAAAAATCACCCTTTTTAGCTTGTGGTCCCTCTGGAGGTCACAATTATTATTCGATTTAAAAAACCGTTTGATTATATTACCGTTACACCCTAAGGAAGGTTGAGTTTGAATTTCGGGAAAATCGGACGAAAATTGCCATACAAAATGGCCGCCGTTAGTAAGCGAATACTGTTAAAAAATGGTATATCAAGGTTGTGGACCCTGTGGAGGTCACAATTTTGATTCGATTTTGATGAAACTTGAAATTCATGGTTATAACCCAAAGATCTTGCTTCTTTTCGATATTTGCGCATATCGGATCGTAACTTCCTGAATTATGGCCCCTGATTATACGCAAAATCGCCTTTTTTTTTAGCTTGGAGGTCACAATTATTATCCGATTTAAAAAAAACGTTTGATTATATTACCGTTACACCGTAAGGAAGGTTGAGTTCGAATTTCGGGAAAATCAGACCAAAATTGCCATACAAAATGGCCACCGTTTTTACGTGAATACTGTTAAAAAATGGTATATCAAGGTTGTGGACCCTGTAAAGGTCACAATTTTAATTCGATTTTGATGAAACTTGAAATGCATGGTTATAACCCACAGATCTTGGTTCCTTTCGGTATTTGCGCATATCGGATCGTAACTTCCTGAATTATTCGAATTTCGTGAAAATGGTACCAAAATTGCCGGACGAAATGGTCGCCGTTTGTACGCGAATAGTGTAAAGATATGGTATATCATGGTTGTTGACTCTGTACAGGTCACAGTTCTTATCCGATTTTGACGAAAAGTCACATTTCTAGGTTGTGTACCGTCACACCATAATCATTGTCGACTTCGAATTTCATGAATATCAGACTGGAACTGACCAACAAAATGGCTGCTCCCAATACAGTATGAAATACAGGACTTAATGATGTAGGAAAAATCACTTTCCGTATTGTTTGTTCTCTATCCATCTCTCGAAAATGTGGGCGTATCCTGCCTGGCAGTGCCAGCCTATCTTGTTAGCTTTTGGTCCCTCTGGAGGTCAAAATTATTATCGGATTTAAAAAAACGTTTGACTATATCACCGTTACATGGTAATGAAGAGAGAGTTTGAATTACGGACAAAATGGCCGCCGTTTGTACACGAATAGTGTGAAAATATGTTATATCAAGGTTGTGGACCCTATTGAGGTCACAATTTTGAATCGACTTTGATGAAACTTGACATGTATGTTTATAATCCAAAGATCTTGGTTCCTTTCGATATTTGCGCCCATCGGGTCATTACTTCCTGAATTATGTCCCCTGATTGTACGAAAAATCACCCTTTTTAGCTTGTGGTCACAATTATTATCCGGTTTTAAAAAAAAGCGTTTGATTATAAAAACCAAACAAATTCTAATGATTTCTGATAATTCCTTAATATGCAACAACTCTTGTTGACTGCCGGGCGTGTGGCAACCTATTTTTTAAAAAGGCGATAGACATGTATGTTCTAACTACAGACCAATATCACTACTAAGTACCTTGGGTAAAGTTTTTGAAAAAATAATATATAAGCATATTTATAACTTCGTTCATTCTAATAGAATTATATATATGTAACAGTCTGGGTTTCGACAAAATGATTGTGCTGTTTACCAACTAACTGATATGTACAACCACATTTCTTCCTGTTTAGACAAAGGGCGTGAGGTAAAAGCTATATTTTTTTATATAAAAAGTGCATTTGATAGGGTTGGCATCGTGGGTTGATACACAAACTAAAATCAATTGGAATAAGAAATGGTGTTTTAGATCTCCTCATAAATTATTTATCCAATAGAAAGCAATCAGTTATTATTAATAATGATTCCTCAGATTTCCAAAATATATACTCCGGCGTACCCCAGTGGTCCGTACTTGGACCGCTCCTTTTTCTAATTTTTATTAACGATATTACAAATGAAATTATCTCCCGATTAAGATTATTCGCAGATGACACTTCGTTATTTTTGGTTATAGATAATCCCCCTGACACCCTTAATACTTTGAATAATGATCTAAAGAAAATTCGTGATTGGTCAGAAAAGTGGAAGGTCGAATTCAACCCAGATAAAACTTTCAGTCTTACATTTAGTAGAAAAAACAACCCAACCTTGCTTGTCGCTTCTTTTAATGATATCTCATTATATGATGCAAATACCCATAAACATTTAGGTGTAATTTTTAACAAACATTGTAAGTGGGACAATCACGTGGATTATTTAATTAGTAAAACCTCAAAATGGTCGACTGTCTGAGAAGTTTGAAATATAGACTATCACGTAAGTCATTGAGTGTTTTGTATAAATCTTTTATTCTTCCTATTTTTATACGCCCACATTGAAATGTGGTCGTATATTGTCGTCGCCCCCGTCCGTCCGTCCGTCCGTCCGTCCGTCCGTCCGTCGGTCCGTCGGTCCGGCGTCCACAATTGCTTGTGGACGCTCTACAGGCTAAAGTTAATATCCGATTGACTTTAAATTTATACACAGTGTTTAAGGTCATGAGACGAAGAAGCCTATTGTTTTTCAGCAATTTCCGATAATAACTACCAGAGTTATGGCCCTTGATCACTTCAAAAAATCTTGTGGACGCTCTAGAGGCCAAAGTTAATATCCGATTGACTTTAAATTTATACACAGTGTTTTAGGTCATGAGACGAAGAAGCCTATTGATTTTCAGCGATTTCCGATAATGAGTGCCAGAGTTATGGCCCTTGATCACTTAAACAAATCTTGTGGACGCTCTAGAGGCCAAAGTTAATATCCAATTGACTTTAAATTTATACACAGTGTTTAAGGTCATGAGACGAAGAAGCCTATTGATTTTCAGCGATTTCCGATAATTAGTGCCAGAGTTATGGCCCTTGATCACTTCAAAAAAATCTTGTGGACGCTCTAGAGGCCAAAATTAATATCCGATTTACTTTAAATTTTTACACAGTGTTTAAGGTCATGAGACGAAGAAGCCTGTTGTTTTTCAGCGATTTCCGATAATAACTACCAGAGTTATGGCCCTTGATCACTTCAAAAAATCTTGTGGACGCTCTAGAGGCCAAAGTTAATATCCGATTGACTTTAAATTTATACACAGTGTTTAAGGTCATGAGACGAAGAAGCCTATTGATTTTCAGCGATTTCCGATAATTAGTGCCAGAGTTATGGCCCTTGATCACTTAAACAAATCTTGTGGATGCTCTAGAGGCCAAAGTTAATATCCAATTGACTTTAAATTTATACACAGTGTTTAAGGTCATGAGACGAAGAAGCCTATTGATTTTCAGCGATTTCCGATAATTAGTGCCAGAGTTATGGCCCTTGATCACTTCAAAAAAATCTTGTGGACGCTCTAGAGGCCAAAGTTAATATCGGATTTACTTTAAATTTTTACACAGTGTTTAAGGTCATGAGACGAAGAATCCTATTGATTTTTTAGCGATTTCCAATAATTGGTGCCAGAGTTATGGCCCTTGATCACTTCAAAAAATCCTGCGGACGCTCTGGAGGCCAAAGTTAATATCCGATTGACTTTAAATTAACACACAGTGTTTAGGGTCATGAGACGAAGAAGCGTATGGATTTTCAGAGATTTCAAATAATTATTGCCAGAGTTATCTCCCTTGATAACTTCAAAAAATCTTGTTACGCTATAGAGGCAGAGTTATGGCCCTTGATCACTTAAACAAATCTTGTGGATGCTCTAGAGGCCAAAGTTAATATCCGATTGACTTTAAATTTATACACAGTGTCTAAGGTCATGAGACGAAGAAGCCTTTTTCAGCGATTTCCGATAATGAGTGCCAGAGTTATGGCCCTTGATCACTTAAACGAATCTTGTGGATGCTCTAGAGGCCAAAGTTAATATCCGATTGACTTTAAATTTATACACAGTGTCTAAGGTCATGAGACGAAGAAGCCTTTTTCAGCGATTTCCGATAATGAGTGCCAGAGTTATGGCCCTTGATCACTTAAACAAATCTTGTGGACGCTCTAGAGGCCAAAGTTAATATCCAATTGACTTTAAATTTATACACAGTGTTTACAGTCATGAGACTAAGTCATCTATCGATTTTCAGTGATTTTCAATAATTGTTACCAGAGTTATTGCCCTTGATCACTTCGAAAAAATCCTGTGGAAGCTCTAGAGGCCAAAGTTAATATCCGATCGACTTTAAATTAACACACAGTGTTTAGGGTCATGAGACGAAGAAGCCTATGGATTTTCAGAGATTTCAAATAATTATTGCCAGAGTTATCTCCCTTGATAACTTCAAAAAATCTTGTTACGCTATAGAGGCCAAACTTATTATCCGATTGACTTTAGATTGATACACAGAGTTTAAGGTGTTGAAACGAACAAGTATTTTGATTTTCAATGAATTTTGATAACTGAACAGCTAAATCCATGATATTAAATGTTTCATGTATATACTAATTGTTAGCGTGGGGTAACACTTTATAAAAAGCAATCAAATTCTAATGATTTTCTGATAATTACATAATGAGCTGTTACTCTTAATCAGTTTTTAGTGTATTACAAATGTTTCATTAGCGAAAAAAGTAAAAATATGCGACAACCCTTGTTGACTGCCCGGACGATTTAGCTGCTGTGGGCGTATGTTTCGTTGCCTGGCAACCTATCTTTGATTACGCTGATGCGTTACGAACGATAACCGGCCTGCCTCGTGGAACCTCCCATAATGCACTTTATACTGAATCCGGATTCTCATCTTTATCAGTGCGACGTCAAGCTCATAAATTAACATTGTTTTATAAAATGGTAAATAACATAGCCCCCAGTTATCTTTGTTGTCTTATCCCGCCAATTACCTCTTCCAACAACCCTTACAACCTACGTAACTCCGACCACATTACACAAATTAAATGTAAAACTAATATTTATAAAAACTCCTTTTTGCCATCTGCAATAAAAGCGTGGAATAGTTTAGACAATGAAATAAAAAAAAGCCTCGTCTGTCTCTGATTTTAAAACTAAACTGTATCCAACCTTATTTCCCATAGTCAACAAAGTGTTCTACTACGGTGAACGACAATTCCAAATTATCCACTGTAAACTACGTAAGAATAAAAGTGATTTAAGATACCATAAGTTCCTTATGCATATATATGACCATCCTCGATGTGACTGTGATCTCGACCTAGAAACCACTGAACACTTTTTACTCTACTGTCCATACTACACACTTCAGCGAAATAATACCATTAATTTATTACCAAAGTATTTTTGAAATATCACTTGCCTACTCTATGGTAATGCCGAATTATCTTCAGACGTCAACAGCGATATTTTTAAATGTCTTTACAAATATATATTTTTTTTTTTTATTTTTCTTTTTTTTTTTTTTAATTAATTGATTTATTTTTCTTTTCTTTTTCTTCCTCTTATTTTTTTATTATTATTATTCATTTTTCCTATCATTTTTCTTTTTTTTTTTTTTTTTTTTTTTATTATTATTATTATTTTTCTAATTTTTTTTTTTCATTATTTATTTATTTACTCAAAATTAAAATCTTATTTATCTGTACCATAACTAAAACAATGTAATTAGTTTTTGTCTGTATCATATATAATTCGACATTGTACATGAAATATACATCCAAACCTGAAGGAAGCAAATTAATATAAGCCTACTTGGCTTGTTTTTGTATCCTATTATTTAAATACTGTTTAAACCAAGCTACGCAGTGTGAAACCCTAATAATTTTAACAAAAACAATAGTGTTTCACACAAGCTACGCAGTGTGAAACCCTAAAAAGCCGCTGTCTGTAAATACTCCTCTATTAAAAGGATAAATGCCTGCACATAAGAAAGCAGATTTAACGTTGGTTGGTGTAGCTGCCCTGTCCCATGCTGTGGCTATAAGTGCAGGTAAATCATAAATGGATGAGTTTTCCCTGGGTGGGCAATCATCCAAGAATTTGCAGCTTGGCTATAGAAGGCTTTAAATGGTGCCTATGCTATATACAGCTCTGTCCAGTGGTTGCAATTTATTTGATGTGTGAGGAGGCAGTGTGAGAATCACAATACCGTTATCTCTCAAGAATTCTATGGCAGCTAGGGATATATGTGACTCATGATTATCCATAATCAGCAGTGCTTTGTTTTCTTTACTGCATTTGACATACTTATTGAAAAATTCTAGGAGAAGTATGACGTTGAATGAACTAAACCAAGACTACCCTCAGCAGTGCCAGTCTTCATTCTTTTTTCATCAAATCTGACTCTTGGAAATACATAACGGAGGAAGAGTGTGGCCAGTATCCGAAACAAACATTTTCCAAGCACAGGCCCACAGGGGCCTGTGCGACATCTGATCACGTGGGCCCTTCAGGTGACACGCGGGCCCAACCAATAATTATTATTATATTTATAGTTTCAAAGCTAACGTTCAAGGAAATGAAGCAGTGATGGGATTTCACCCTTATATTCCAGACTTTTCCGAAACTATTTTCCAATTGCCCAAAATTGTCCGGTCGGGAATATGCCCAATCGGACATCAAGACATGGTGAATGATATTCAAAATTCCAAAATTAATATGGTTTACTGAGTGTATAACAACCACTGGATTGATTAGGTAATTAAGTGATCAACATATTTAACGTGTTATACCGGCATGCAACTACCTTAATTAACAAGTTAAAAGTTAATCTGCCTTAATCCTTTATCAGACGGGGGGGGGGGGGGAGGATGACCTAGTGGTCTAGAGTGTCACACTTCGACCTCTAGCTGGCCAGTCACCTCTGGCTTGCCGCTGTGGTTTCGATCCCTGGTGTGAGCGTATGTGGCATGGAGATAAGGGCGCCTTCAAAACCTCGTGGGTTTCCTCCAGGCACTCCGGTTTCCTCCCACTGCTAAAGACCCCTACGTGCAAGCGAATTATTTGAAATAAAATTGAAACCATATGTTAGTCCCAAAATGACCTGGTGTGTGTCGAGTGGACGTTAAACCCCATTTCTCACTCGCCTTTATCGGACAACTCATCAATCCAATCCTGAACAAAAGTCATTGTTTCTTCTTTGTTGGGATATGTATCAATACAATAAGAGTAATTATAAACTTACTCTACGCCACGTGATTGACCATGATTTTTCCATTGTCAGATTTTCAATCTCCTTGATGTCGGCTGACAGAATTTAGAATTAGTCTTAAATGTCACATGCCCTAATTATACAAAACACTCCAAATAAATCAATATGTATGCGATATAACTTGTCGGCAGGGCTCGAAATTCGTTTTTTTGATCGAAGGCCAACATTGGCCTACGATAGGCCAAAGTGCAACCTTGATCGTAGGCCAAAAATTAAAAATCCAAGGCCAAGTCATAAATTATTATATTATCAGCTTAATATGTACTATCACGTTATAAATCTGTTTATTGTAGATCTCTTTTCTCAGTCAAATGGTTGTTACAGGTTGTTATTTATTACTTTTACAAAAATAATGCATCCTTACAGTTTAGGGGGAGGGGGATAAAACCCTTATCGTACCGTTTTTAGTACAAATTTTTATTCTAAAAAATGTTTTTAAAAAATCCGCATTTTTATCAGGAGTTGAAAGTATTACTATACATGTATCATCGGTAGAGCTTCATGAAATATCAATACAAATCGATAGTATTGATAAGATATGCCAAAAAGCACTATAAATAGCATTGCCAAAGGGTTTTTAAATACACAAAATGTCTCTAAAATAACTAATTCACTGCCAGTGTCAACTATTTAGATTCAATAATCTGAAAGAATTTTGAAAAAATATTGAAAATTTAAAAAGTTATGACATTTTAAGTACGGCGAATTGGAGGCATTAAAAAACGGCTTTTTTTAAAAACGCAAAAAAACTGACCGAAGCTAATATCTCAAAAACTATAATAGGCAGATTCATGAAACTTGCAGAATGTGAAGTTCAAGATGTACTTGATCGGAGGAAATTATCGCGAGACTCCTTGGTTATATTGTTTTCATGCTATACACTCTCAAACTTACGACTGAGACGATTTTCGTTCAGGGTCATAGCAAAAAAAAGAAATGACAGTTAATAACAAACCATTTAGAAGTCTCAGGGCTTTGAAATCTTTACCTAACCCTTTTCTTGATGTGATGGTTACATAAATAATGTTTTCACACTGCTATCGTATTTATTTATTTGACACCAGGTGTTCTAATTGCATTTCTTGTCGAGACGTTGTCAAGGTCATACAGATAGTGTAAGGTCACGGGTCAACTGGAATTTTCACAGTCTTTTCCTCGATACAAATACATGCAAATAGACCGTGTTCATCTTTTAGCTGACAAAAACAATTGTTTCGGGAATGGAAAATCACAAAAATTATGACCAATAAACAATATCTTTATTTCAATTAATAAAACTCAAAATCAACCAAAAATAAATAAAATATCAGAATTTTTCTTTGTCAAAACTTCTGACCAAAATCTAACAATGACAGAAAACAAAACTGTGTGTCATGATCAACCTCATTCATATAAAAAGTAAATACTACAAAACAAAACTAATAAATTAAAATTAACAATATATGATTGCACATGACAAAATCTTTCTATTTTTGGAATTCATTACTGGCCAACATCAAAGTCATCTGCAAATACAAAAAATATAGATGCATAATAATCGAATGTTATGGCATTTACGAAACAAAGAATCAACCCTCCTCTAACAAATAACAAATTATAACAAATATCTCTGGTTATAATTTTTTTTTTTTAAAAATGTACAATACATAATGAGTAAAAAAAATTGCATACAATATAAAAATATCAATAGGAACATTTTCATTTTGCCTATGCCAGGTCAGTCTTATTTGGGGATATATATTTCTCAAAATTCACAGGTTTTACTAGTAATCTTATTAAAATAAAAAAGAAATTGATACTGACATTTTGCAAAAATCATCTAAATACTTCACACTAAAGTAAGTACGGTTTGCAAAGGTGAGATAAAAATAAGTATTCACTGTGGTCTGAACCCATACACACATCTACCAAAAGTTGTCTTTCCCCGATTCTTCCCTGGTTCAACTTTCTGTCTTATTGTCCATTCCTACGGGGGATTTCGGCAAAACAAAAGCCCAAACTATACAAAAATATATACCAGGCTATCCAAAAATGCTGATATCTAGAGCGGAATGCTCTTTTTTCCAAAGTTTCTATTAGATTTAAAAAATAAAAACATGAAAAATAAGCGAAAATTCGTTCAAAATATTACCTGATATGGCAGTCCGCGATCTTCAGCTTACTGGCTTCCGGAAAAATGCCACTTGACCACGTTTTGACTTCCTGAATATTAGTGGGACCCCGTAATAGAATCGGTACATTTTTCGGTCAGGTTTTTTAGCGTACCAATAATAGGACAGCCAGCGCCCCTAGCGGCGTTTGGCATCGCTACTATAAAGTATCGTTCTCTTCGTCTATTTTTCGTGTGTGTGTACGGGACTTAATCCTTCGTATATATAATAATACAATAGCCTACATCGGTCACTTTATATTTATGTTTCAAAGTCTCAATCCAATCTCAATGAACAATTTATGATAACAAGCTCTTAGCCTTACTTTAGACAATTCATTTTTCCATGGTTTTTGCACGCAAATCGACAACAAATTATCCGCCATGTTGGTATTTGTCGCGCTCACGTACACAATGCTTTGAGTCGACTCGTGCTCATTTTATTTTGGTTCCGCCACATACATCGGCCTATCAACGTTTTTTCGTCATTCAGAACCACGGCTACATTATTTAAAAAATAAGTACAATTTATACGTAATATGAGACGGTTTATTATTAACTAGACGAACAAAAAACAACTATCGCAAAACATCGTATGGTTTTGACTTTTAAACACGTAATCCAGTCTTGATTACGACCGTGAAAATAAGATTGTTTCGATATTATCAATCGACCCTTCAATGCCGATGATCGATAGTAAGAATAACTATCGATATCCAGCTCTAATCGGCGCCCATACATGGCCGTGGATAATTGAAAATTGGCCCCGAGCCCTGCTCGTCTGTGATATCACTTAGGTGGAAGCGAGAGTTAAATAAAGCCATTTCACACACAAACATATCTGTTTCTGATCGCACGCGGTGATTCCGTTACTCTACATGTACACCTAGCCTTGGCTGTTTGACGCTAAGTGATGCGGCACTGGTTTACTTATTAGGAAAACTTGCCGGTTTTAAAAAAGAAGTTATCAAAGTTGCATCGTTCGAAGAGTGTTTAGAATTTTTAGAGCAAAGTTTGAAAGAAAAACAGCTTCAAGCTTTGAAATATGTGTATGAAAAATCTGGAATCTGTCGAGATTTGCAGAGTGGCGTTCAAAGTCTAAATCTCGTGAGAAGTGTGAAACGGTAAAATGAATGATTTTCAGCAATTTCCAATAATTACTGCCAAAGTTATGACCCTTGATCACTTCGAAAAATCCTGTGGATGCTCTAAGGGCCAAAATTAATATCCGATTGACTTTAAATTTACACACAGTGTTTAAGGTTATGAGACAAAGAAGCCTATTGATTTTCAGCGATTTCAAATAATTACTGTCAGAGTTATGGTCCTTCATAATTTAAAAAAATCTTGTGACACTATAGAGGCCAAACTTATCATCCGATTGACTTCAGATTGATACACAAAGTATAAGGTGTTGAAACGAACAAGTATTTTGATTTTCAATGAATTTTGATAACTGAACAGCTAAATCCGTGATATTAAATGTTTCGTGTACTAATTGTTAGTGTGGGGTAAAACTTCATAAAAAGCAAGCAAATTCTAATGATTTTCTTATAATTACATAATGAGATGTTACGCTTAATCAGATTTTTGTATATTACGAATGTTTCATTACCAGAAAAAGTAAAAATATGCGACAACCCTTGTTGACTGCCTAGACGATTTAGCTGCTGTGGGCGTATGTTTCATTGCCTGGCAACCTATCTTTAATGAGGCAGATGTACAGTTTAACCCTTACCTATTTCTCGGTGTAATAGTAATACTGTGAATAAAAGATGAATCTTTGTTTATAAATTTTCTGAAAATTAGTATTTATTGGCATTAAATTTCTTTAAAATAATGTCTATTCTTGATTAGGTATGGTTAGCACTGTAACTGTAGTAGGGCCTACATGTTTTATTGTGTAATCTATCAAATATTTAATATTTAAGCATGGGAAACTCTGGGTGTTCCTGCTAAACGAAGATCATTTGATAGTGTAGACCCAGAGTTCGAGGATGACGTGCCACCAAACAATGCATTGGCCAAGGAAAAATTCTTTAAAGTATTCCGACCCATCTTTGAAATGAATGCAAGGTAAAAAAAAAACCTGTTACTTCATTATTGACTTTTAATGTAATTTTAAAAAAATTGATTGAAAAATGCTCAATGTACAAAATGTTATTGTTCAGATTTTATGATCATAAAGTGGTTTTCTGTGAATAAACTATGGCGGGTAACTGTAACCCCATTAAGCAAACCTAACGATCAGTACGTATATCAACCATTATCGACGGACAGTCTGAGACTTGCTTTCTGTCAGACCGTCTGTGGAAGAGAAAGATGGCTGAATTATCAGAAGGCAAATGTGTGTTTTGAAATAATTAAAAGTTATGATTTGAATACAGAGTTGCTGGGTAGTAAAGTTGAATATGATTCTGATCAAATTTATGTTAATTTTTTAGATGGTCGAAGAAACAAAAAGTCCCTGAACTTGGTGATGAAAATACACCTTATGATGATGTTGATGATTTTTATGGATTTTGGTAGGGAATAGTTTTTATACAAGACAAAATTTCCGTAATGAATTTCATTTGTTGGTGAGATTCTGGAAGAACCTTAAAGACTATATTGAAAAGTAGTTATTACTTTCAACAAGGAAACAAATGTTATACATTTTTGTCCCCAGCCTTTCGAAGATAGTGGAGGACTATTAAAATGGGTTTGTCTGTCTGTCTGTCCGTTCGTCCGTCCATCTGTCCTTCCTGCTGTCTGTCTGTCCGTCACACTCTTTGGGACACAACTCTCTTCCTAATTGAGCTAGAATGTTCAAACTTGGTTTCGGTGTTTATTAGGGCAATACCTTGATGAACATTTTCTGCTGATGGTAAGCAGAGCACGGATCTTAATCGGCTGTTTTTTGTCGGCTTTAGCCGATTGATCTTTAATCTAGCCGGTTTGTAAAACAATGAACCGGCCACTATGGTATCATTAATCAATCAACTTTCGGCCGATAACAAAGAGTTAATTATTACTTGTCGATTAAGAAACACATCAAAGAGTCAGTCAATACAATATGAATACCATCGGCTTCAATCCGTATCGGCTCATTTCCTAAATAAACAACTTAATTAGTTGAGTCAATCAAGTAAAAAAATGTATATAATCCAATGTCGGTTCATTCATTTATATCTAACACATTGTTGAAGTACTTGAACACCTCGCAGAATGACAATAGAAAATGTAAACGAGTTTTAGCCGACGATAGTGATGGCGGCATTGACCTTGAACTTCAAGCATGCACGTCGTCATTGGAAGTTCCAGAAGTCGGAAAAACTCCCACGTCCAATATAGGTCAACCAAAGCCGAAGTACGGGGGATATTTGAATTCCGAATGGTTAACTACTTTCAAATGGCTTTCGTTTGACAAAATTTCATAACAAATATTTTGTCTCGTAAGTTATTAATTTTGTCTTCTTTTTTAAGTCACGTAATAACCTACTGATCTCGTCTATTATCTATTAATAATTATTATTATCACGTTAGCGTTGAGTAAATCTGGTAATCACTTACTGACCCGTATATAATTATTATGACAAGTAATAGCCGATCATGACAATTGGCCACGTGACTTTTCGCACGTATGGCATCACTCGACAAACCTCGGCATATTTCCGAGTTCCGACTAGACACAGAAACTAATTTGTGCTAATTTGTTATTATTGATATTACATTCTTTTTATTTTTATATATTGACAAGTGATCACAATAATACAATTGTATAAAAACATATTTATATTTACTGGTAGTTTTTCTTTTTACTAAATTAAAACGTCCGTTTGGTTGGATGAAAGCGAAAGTAGGAATATGCATTATGCAAGTTGCTGAAATTTGTCTATAAATTTCGATATTATTATCGATGTATGAATACATGTATGCAATTACAACAAAGGTTTTCTTTATTCGAAGTTTAAGCTATTATTATTCGAAATACGTTATGCAATTATTAACGTGAATAAAGTATGCATAAACCAAAATGTCTGTTGTTGAAAATACGACTATCCGTTAGGCTTACCCTTGGCCGGTTCATTTCAAAATGGATTAAGAACCCTGAAGCAGAGATAAGCAATTTGATTGGTTGATGCTTTTGGACACGATAACTTCAGTACTTATTGGGAGTGGTGTATAGTTTAATTACATCAACACCTTGACTAAGTTCGATAATGAACATTTTCTGCTCCGGGTAAGCAGAGCGATAGCAATTTAATTGGTCAAGACTTTAGGGCACAATATAACTAACTCTCTTTCTAATTGAGCTAGAAATTTCAAACTTTGTGTAGGTGTTGATTAGGCTGATGCCCTGATGCAGTTTCATGCTACTTTTGAAAAAGATAAAGGTGCAATTAATTGATATGTGTTCTCTATTTATTTCGGGATTTCGGCAGGTGACATCAGCCTCACTGTTGGCTTATTTATGATAAGTAATACATTAAAAGTAACCCGAAATTCACTTATGTTAGTATCAAAAATACAAGTTCTCCCATACTCACACAGTTAATAATAAAACACAACACAAGTTATATATGGATATAACTACTTCTCTATAATTTGATAACAACGTTTTGTAACACATACAGGTCACGTTTTCAAATTAATGATAAATATCCATCTAATATATGGAACACCAAACAGCTATTTATTCAGTGTTCTTAATTTTTAGTTATTAATTCATAGTCCTTAATTCTTATTTCTTCATTTGTTGTCATATTTCAACATTTGTATACTAAAATTAACATTTGTATCTTAGAATCAATATTTGTTTACAAATCAGACATTTGTCGTATCAAATTTGTAAAATGTATTTTGTTTTAATTTAATTTTATTTTAATATGAACAAAAAGATTATTTTATTAAATCAAAAAAATAATCTACATTTACATTTCATCATAGACATACAACAAAAAATAAATCTGGAACAATAAATTTCTAATTACAAATCTCTACTCCAAATACAAATCTTACAAAACATTTCTCCAAAAACATTTCTCGAAAGATTTGTTGAAGTTCATCGAACCCTGGCAATATGACAACATGAGCGGAAGTCAACCTGGCATACAATAAGTCACCATACAACAGAGGAGAATCCATCACCATGACCCTGATGATAGTGAAACTTTTTGATGAAACTTGAAATTCATGTTTATAACCCAAAGATCTTGTTTTTTTTCGATATTTGCGCATATAGGATCGTAACTTCCTGAATTATGGCCCCTGGTTATACGCAAAATCCCCCTTTCTTTAGCTTGTGGTCCCTCTGGAGGTCACAATTATTATCCGATTTAAAAAAACGTTTCATTATATCACCGTTACACCGTAAGGAAGGTTGAGTTTGAATTTCGGGAAAATCGGACCAAAATTGACAGACAAAATGGCCGCCGTTTGTACGCGAATACTGTTAAAAAAAATGATATATCATGGTTGTGGAGCCTGTATAGGTCACAATTTTAATTCGATTTTGATGAGGAAGGTTGAGTTCTAATTTCGTGAAAATCGTACCAAAATTGCCGGACGAAATGGTCGCCGTTTGTACGTGAATAGTGTAAAAATATGGTATATCATGGTTGTGGACTCTCTACAGGTCACAATTCTTAACCGATTTTGATGAAAAGTCACATTTCTAGGTTGTGTACCGTCACACCATAGTCATTGTCGGCTTCGAATTTCATGAATATCAGACTGGAACTGACCAACTAAATGGCTGCTCCCAATACAGTATAAAATACAGGACTTAATGATGTAGGAAAAATCACTTTCGGTATTGCTTGTTCTCTGTCCATCTCTCGAAAACGTGGGCGTATCCTGCCTGGCAGTGCCAGTCTATCTTGATTTGATACACACATCTTAGATAAAGCCCATTGATCCTTGATTATAATCCTTTTGGTGCAGTTATCGCAACTAGCAAGAAAGCACACCCATTAAACAATAACAACATTGACATTCATTAATTAACACACATCTATTGACCTAGCGTTAATTAACCCACCTCTCGGACTGTTTTTCACCCTCGTCAGTTAACACACCTTTTTATACGCCCACATTTTTATGTGGTTGAAATATATAAAACTGCCATTTAAAACCATCATACATGTCCACTATCCTGACTAGTTTCGTCAAATAAATTTTAACTTTTTCAAAGGAACAGTTCAACAGAAACAGGAAACAAATTTGAAAAATGATGTCATATGTTGATGACATCACTAAGTTGTAATGGTTGCCCTGTCGTTGGTAACATGTAAGTTCTTCATTTTCTAGAAAGGTGATATATGACATGAAAATATGATGATACTATTAACAAAGGTGCCTATACACAAGTTGAAAATCCACAAATATTTACAGTAGGCATCCTCAAACCAATCTTCCAACGAATTTCTGATGGGATCACAATAACTAGGTAACTGGATACATAAACAGCATAAGCGTATAGTGGTTGAAATATATAAAACTGCCATTTAAAACCATCATACATGTCCACTATCCTGACTAGTTTCGTCAAATAAATTTTAACTTTTTCAAAGGAACAGTTCAACAGAAACAGGAAACAAATTTGAAAAAAGATGTCATATGTTGATGACATCACTAAGTTGTAATGGTTGCCCTGTCGTTGGTAACATGTAAGTTCTTCCAGTTACCTAGCAATTGTGATCCCATCAGAAATTCGTTGGAAGATTGGTTTGAGGATGCCTACTGTAAATATTTGTGGATTTTCACATTTTTATGTGGACGTATATTGTATGATGGTTTTAAATGGCAGTTTTATATATTTCAACCACTACACTTATGCTGTTTATGTATCCAGTTACCTAGTAATTGTGATCCCATCAGAAATTCGTTGGAAGATTGGTTTGAGGATGCCTACTGTTAATATTTGTGGATTTTCAACTTGTGTATAGGCACCTTTGTTAATAGTATCATCATATTTTCGTGTGATAGATCACCTTTCTATACTATTCAAAAAATGTAGGGGATATTTGATTTTTAAGTGTTATTAAAGTCACCTAATGAAACTGACGAAGAAACAAATGACAAAATGAAATGAAGTTCACATTCATCGATTTATTCCAAATGATCGTTAGACTAAGTAAGGCACAGACTGACCATTATAAGGGTAAAATGATACCCGGGGTCAAACAGCAAAGTTACCACAGCATCACAACAAAGTCAGTAACGGGTAAATCCTCCTCTGTTTGCCAAACAAGCATTAATCCGACGTGGCATACTCCTAATGAGACGTGTAAGGTCATTTTGGTCCAGATTGTCCCATTCCTGTTGCAACGCAGCAGCAAGTTCTTGGACATTGGCAGGACGTTGTTGACGTTGACGTTACCTCTGTCCAAGCATGTCCCAGACATGCTCGATGGGGGAGAGGTCGGGACTCAGTGCTGGCCAAGGTAATGTGGTGATGTTCTGTTGTTGGAGGTAACCTGTAACGATCCTGGCCCTGTGACATCTTGCGTTGTCATCCTGGAAGATGAAACGGCGGCCATGACGTCGTGCAAACGGCACAACATGGACTGCCAAGATGTTGTCCCGGTAGTACTGGCCTGTAGCACGCCCTGCAACAACATGTAAAGCCGTTCTTCCAGCAACAGTGATGCCTCCCCACACCATAACAGAACCACCCCCAAATCGATCATGTCTGATGACGTTAACGTCTTGGAAGCGCTCGTTTCGACGCCACACCCTCCTACGTCTGTCCAAAAAATCAACAGTGAACCTTGACTCATCTGAAAACATCACATTGCTCCATCGTCGATTATCCCAGTGTTGACGATCCCTACACCAACGACGTCTTGCCTGAATGTGATGATCTCTCAAACAAAGGGATCACGCGAGGACATCGGGCGCGAAGGTGGCCCCTATGCAGTCGATTCTGAATTGTCTGGCCACTCACTCTCACACCAGTGTCTGTTTGAAGACGAGCGCTGATCTGATTTGCTTTGATGACACGATTTCTCAAGGCCAAGGTACGGATAAATCGATCCTGGGCTTGAGTTATCGCCCTTGGTTGACCTGAGGTTGGTCTGTCCTGTACAGATTGTGTATCACGGTATCTGGACCATAGCCTGCTTATGACATACTGAGAAACATTCATCGTCTGCGCCACAACCGCCTGTGTTGTGCCGATCTGTAGCATGCCAAGGGCACGTAACCTTTCATTTTAGGTAAGCCGACGCATATCAAAATTTCTGGTCCCTAAAACAATTAAACTGATGTTTCCACCATGGAATTCAATGCCACAATGACTGTAACATTCAAAGTCAGAGTCGTGCAAATCTTGGGTTGGACCCCCATGCGGTAGCTATTGGTGCGTTTGGGCGTCACATTTAACTGGAAATGTTTCTTCTGTTAGGTTCTATAGTGACTTTTTTCGTAGTCATTTGCATATTCTAGTATTATGCCCCCAAAATCAAATATCCCCTACTTTTTTTGAATAGTATAGAAAATGAAGAACTTACATGTTACCAACGACAGGGCAACCATTACAACTTAGTGATGTCATCAACATATGACATCATTTTTCAAATTTGTTTCCTGTTTCTGTTGAACTGTTCTTTGAAAAAGTTAAAATTTATTTGACGAAACTAGTCAGGATAGTGGACATGTATAATGGTTTTAAATGGCAGTTTTATATATTTCAACCACTACACTTATGCTGTGTATGTATCCAGTTACCTGGTAATTGTGATCCCATCAGAAATTCGTTGGAAGATTGGTTTGAGGATGCCTACTGTAAATATTTGTGGATTTTCAACTTGTGTATAGGCACCTTTGTTAATAGTATCATCATATTTTCATGTGATAGATCACCTTTCTAGAAAATGAAGAACTTACATGTTACCAACGACAGGGCAACCATTACAACTTAGTGATGTCATCAACATATGACATCATTTTTGTCCCCCGCCTTTCGAAGAAAGCAGGGGACTATTAAAATGGGTTCGTCCGTCTGTCTGTCCGTCTGTCTGTCCGTCACACTTTTTGGGACACAATAACTCTCTTCCTAATTGAGCTAGAATGTTCAAACTTGGTGTATGTGTTTATTAGGTCAATGCCTTGATGGAGTTCGAAGATGAGCATTTTCCGCTGAGGGTAAGCAGAGATAAGCAATTTGATTGGTTGATGCTTTGGGACACGATAACTCTCTTCCTAATTGGGCTAGAATGTTCAAACTTGGTGTATGTGTTTATTAGGTCAATGTCTTGATGGAGTTCGAAGATGAGCATTTTCCGCTTAGGGTAAGCAGATATAAGCAATTTGATTGGTTGATGCTTTGGGACACGATAACTTTTAATTGAGCTAGAATGTTCAAACTTGGTGTATGTGTTTATTAGGTCAATGCCTTGATGGAGTTCGAAGATGAGCATTTTCCGCTTAGGGTAAGCAGAGATAAGCAATTTGATTGGCTGATACTTTGGGACACGATAACTCTCTTCCTAATTGAGCTAGAATGTTCAAACTTGGTGTATGTGTTTATTAGGCCAATGCCTTGATGGAGATCGAAGATGAGCATTTTCCGCTTAGGGTAAGCAGAGATAAGCAATTTGATTGGTTGATGCTTTGGGACACGATAACTTTAGTTCTAATTAAGTGAGATTGATGAAACTTGATGTATAGTTTCATTACAGAAATACCTTGACTAAGTTCGATAATGAGCATTTTCTGCTCAGGGTAAGCAGAGCGATACGCAATTTGATTGGTCGAGACTTTGGAACACAATAACTCTCCTTCTAATTGAGTTAAAATGTTCAAACTTGGTGTATATGCTTATTAGGTCAATGCCTTGCTGGAGTTCGAAGATGAGCATTTTCCGCTTAGGGTAAGCAGAGATAAGCAATTTGATTGGTTGATGCTTTACGCAATTTGATTGTTCGAGACTTTGGAACACAATAACTCCCCTTCTAATTGAGTTAAAATGTTCAAACTTGGTGTATATGCTTACTAGGCCAATGCCTTGATGGAGTTCGAAGATGAGCATTTTCCGCTTAGGGTAAGCAGAGATAAGCAATTTGATTGGTTGATGCTTTGGGACACGATAACTTTAGTTCCAATTAAGTGAGATTGATGAAACTTGATGTATAGTTTCATTACAGTAATACCTTGACTAAGTTCGATAATGAGCATTTTCTGCTCAGGGTAAGCAGAGCGATACGCAATTTGATTGGTCGAGACTTTGGAACACAATAACTCTCCTTCTAATTGAGTTAAAATGTTCAAACTTGGTGTATATGCTTATTAGGTCAATGCCTTGCTGGAGTTCGAAGATGAGCATTTTCCGCTTAGGGTAAGCAGAGATAAGCAATTTGATTGGTTGATGCTTTACGCAATTTGATTGTTCGAGACTTTGGAACACAATAACTCCCCTTCTAATTGAGTTAAAATGTTCAAACTTGGTGTATATGCTTACAAGGTCAATGCCTTAATGGAGTTCGAAGATGAGCATTTTCCGCTTAGGGTAAATAGAGATAAGCAATTTGATTGGTTGATGCTTTGGGACACGATAACTTTAGTTCTAATTAAGTGAGAGTGATGAAACTTCGTGTATAGTTTCATTACAGTGATACCTTGACTAAATTCGATAATGAGCATTTTCTGCTCAGGGTAAGCAGAGCGATACGCAATTTGATTGGTCGAGACTTTGAAACACAATAACTCTCCTTCTAATTGAGTTAAAATGTTCAAAATTGGTGTATATGCTTATTAGGCCAATGCCTTGATGGAGTTCGAAGATGAGCATTTTCTTCTTAGGGTAGGCAGAGATAAGCAATTTGATTGGTTGATACTTTGGGACAAGATAACTTATGTTCATCTTGATTGATGATTTTTATGCCAATACAATGACTGCATTCTCATTCAGTAATGGATTCGACAGTAACAGTGTATAGAAACGATTGACTCGGACACGAGGGCCCTTTCCCTTTGTCAAGCGTGGGGCCCTTTTGTCTGCCTTTAGGGTCCCCCTAACTAGGGTACATTTTCATTTTTCTCGTCGGTTTTATCATTTTTCTTTATAAAACACTTTTGGATGACACTTCGTGTACAGTTTGATTGCTCGATACGTTTGAAAAAAATAAATGTGCGATTGATTAATATGTGTCATCTATTTATTTTGGGATTTCGGCGGGGGACATCAGCCTCACTGTTGGCTTGTTCAAATTTGTTTCCTGTTTCTGTTGAACTGTTCCTTTGAAAAAGTTAAAATTTATTTGATGAAACTAGTCAGGATAGTGGACATGTATGATGGTTTCAAATGGCAGTTTTATATATTTCAACCACTACACTTAGGCTGTTTATGTATCCAGTTACCTAGTAATTGTGATCCCAGCAGAAATTCGTTGGAAGATTGGTTTGAGGATGCCTACTGTAAATATTTGTGGATTTTCACATTTTTATGTGGACGTATATTGTCGTCGCCCCTGTCTGTCCGGATGTTCGTCCGTCCACAATTTGTTTGTGGACTCTCTACAGGTCACAATTCTTATCCAATTTTGACAAAACTTGAAATATAGGTTTATCCCCAAAAGATTTCGGCTGCTTTTGATATTGGCATGTATTGGATGAAAACTTCATGGATTATGGCCCCTGATTGTACGAAAAATCACATTTTTAGCTTGTGGACCCTATAGAGGTCATAATTTTCAACCGATTTTGATGAAACTTGACATGCATGTTTATAACCCAAAGATCTTGGTTCCTTTCGATATTTGCACCTATCGGAATGTAATTTCCTGAATTATGGCCCCTGATTATACGCAAAATCACCTTATTTTAGCTTGTGGTCCCTCTGGTGGTCACAATTATTATCCGATTTAATAAAACGGTTGATAATATTACCGTTACACCGTAAGGAAGGTTGAGTTTGAATTTCGGGAAAATCGGACCAAAATTGCCATACAAAATGGCCGCCGTTTGTACGCGAATACTGTGAAAAAATTGTATATCATGGTTGTGGACAATGTTAATTTGATTTTGATGAAACTTGAAATGCATGGTTATAACCCAAAGATCTTGGTTCCTTTCGTTATATTGGATCGTAACTTCCTGAATTATGGCCCCTGATTGTCCGAAAAATCACCTATGGTCCCTCTGGAGGTCACAATTATTATCTGATTTAAAAAAAACGTTTGACTCTATCACCGTTACACCCTACGGAAGGTTGAGTTTGAATTTCGAGAAAATTGGACCATAATTGCCAGAAAAAATGGCCGCCGTTTGTACGCGAACAGTGTGAAAATATGGTATATCAAAGTTGTGGACCCTGTAGAGGTCACAATTTTTATACGCCCACATTTTCATGTGGACGTATATTGTCGTCGCCCCTGTTCGTCCGTCCGTCCGTCCACAATTGTTTGTGAACAGTCTACAGGTCACAATTTTTATCCGATTTCAATGAAACTTGAAATATTGGTTTATCACCCTAAGATCTCGGTTCCTTTCGATATTGGCATGTATCCGACCGTAACTTCATGGGTTATGGCCCCTGATTGTACGAAAAATGACGTTTTTTAGCTTGTGAACAGTGTTGAGGTCACAATTTTGAACCGATTTGGATGAAACTTGAAATGCATGTTTATAAACATGGTTCCTTTCGATTTTTGCGCCAATTGGATCGTAACTTCCTGAATTATGGCCCCTGATTGTCCGAAAAATCGCCCATTTTAGCTTGTGGTCCCTCTGGAGGTCAAAATTGTTATCCGATTTAAAAAACCGTTTGATTATATCACCGTGCCATGGTTATGAAGGTTGAGTTCGAATTTCGTGAAAATCGGACCAAAATTGACGGACAAAATGGCCGCCATTTGTACGCGAATAGTGTGAAAATATGTTATATCAAGGTTGTGAACAGTGTAGAGGTCACAATTTTGAAGCGATTTGGATGAAACTTGACATGCATGTTTATAACCCAAAGATCTTGGTTCCTTTAGATATTTGCGCCAATCGGATCGTAACGTCCTGAATTATGGCCCCTGATTGTCCGAAAAATCGCCCTTTTTAGCTTGTGGTCCCTCTGGAGGTCAAAATTGTTATCCGATTTAAAAAAACGTTTGATTATATCACCGTTTCCTGGTTATGAAGGTTGAGTTCGAATTTCGTAAAAATCGGACCAAAATTGACGGACAAAATGGCCGCCATTTGTACGCGAATAGTGTGAAAATATGTTATGTCAAGGTTGTGGACCTTATAGAGGTCACAATTTTGAACCGATTTGGATGAAGCTTGACATGTATGTTTATAACCGAAAGATCTTGGTTCCTTTCGCTATTTGCGCCCATCGGATCGTAACTTCCTGAATTATGGCCCCTGATTGTCTGAAAAATTGCTTTTGTTCGCTTTTGGTCCCTCTGGAGGTCAAAATTATTATCCGATTTAAAAAAACGTTTGACTATATCACCGTTACATGGTAATGAAGAGAGATTTCGAATTACGTGAAAATCGGACTAGAATTGACGGACAAAATGGCCGCCGTTTGTACACGAATAGTGTGAAAATATGTTATATCAAGGTTGTGGACCCTATTAAGGTCACAATTTTGAATCGATTTTGATGAAACTTGACATGTATGTTTATAACCCAAAGATCTTGGTCCCTTTCGATATTTGCGCCCATCGGGTCATTACTTCCTGAATTATGTCCCCTGATTGTACGAAAAATCACCCTTTTTAGCTTGTTGTGCCTCTGGAGGTCACAATTATTATCTGATTTAAAAAAAAACAGGTTTGATTATAAAAACCAAACAAATTCTAATGATTTTCTGATAATTCCTTAATATGTGACAACTCTTGTTGACTGCCCGGACGATTTGGCTGCTGTGTGGGCGTATGTTTCATTGCCTGGCAACCTATTTTTAATTATACGCCCACATTTTCATGTGGACGTATATTGTCGCCGCCCCTGTTCGTCCATCCGTCCGTCCACAATTGTTTGTGAACAGTCTACAAGTCACAATTTTTATCCGATTTCAATGAAACTTAAAATATAGATTTATCACCCTAAGATCTGGGTTCCTTTCGATATTGGCATGTATCGGAGTGTAACTTCATGGGTTATGGCCCCTGATTGTACGAAAAATCACGTTTTTTAGCTTGTGAACAGTGTAGAGGTCACAATTTTGAACCGATTTGGATGAAACTTGAAATGCATGTTTATATCCCAAAAATCTTGGTTCCTTTCGATATTTGGGCCAATCGGATCGTAACTTCCTGAATTATGGCCCCTGATTGTCCGAAAAATTGCCCTTTTTAGCTTGTGGTCCCTCTGGAGGTCAAAATTGTTATCCAATTTAAAAACCCGTTTGATTATATCACCGTTTTGATGAAACTTGACATGTATGTTTAAAACCCAAAGATCTTGCTTCCTTGCGATATTTGCGCCCATCGGATCGTAACTTCCTGAATTATGGCCCCTGATTGTCCGAAAAATTGCCCTTTTTAGCTTGTGGTCCCTCTGGAGGTCAAAATTGTTATCAGATTTAAAAAACTGTTTGATTATATCACCGTTCCATGGTTATGAAGGTTGAGGTTGAAATTTGTGAAAATCGGACCAAAATTGACGGACAAAATGGCTGCCATTTGTACGCGAATAGTGTGAAAATATGTTATATCAAGGTTGTTGACCTTATACAGGTCACAATTTTGAACCAATTTTGATGAAACTTGACATGTATGTTTATAACCCAAAGATCTTGATTCCTTTCGATATTTGCGCCCATCCGATCGTAACTTCCTGAATTATGGCCCCTGATTGTCCAAAAAATCGCCCTTTTTAGCTTGTCCCTCTGGAGGTCAAAATTGTTATCCGACTTGAAATGCATGTTTATATCCCAAAGATCTTGGTTCCTTTCGATATTTGGGCCAATCGGATCGTAACTTCCTGGACCATTTATACTATGTTGAAGCTTTTGAATTTGGATTCACACCCTAGACCACCATAACGACTCTAAATAACAGAAGCTTAAGACAGAAAATATGAGAAGTTTTCGAGATTTTTTGTGTGTGTGTGGGGGGGTTCTAGGTTTGATAATTGCGCTCAACCGATTAACGGGGGGTAATTTGGTAAATTATATTCATTTTTTAACAGTATTCGCGTACAAACGGTGGCCATTTTGTATGGCAATTTTGGTCTGATTTTCCTGAAATTCGAACTCAACCTTCCTTACGGTGTAACGGTAATGTAATCAAACGTTTTTTTAAATCGGATAATAATTGTGACCTCCAAGCTAAAAAAAAAAGGCGATTTTGCGTATAATCAGGGGCCATAATTCAGGAAGTTACGATCCGATATGCGCAAATATCGAAATGAAGCAAGATCTTTGGGTTATAACCTTGAATTTCAAGTTTCATCAAAATCGAATCAAAATTGTGACCTCCACAGGGTCCACAACCTTGATATACCATTTTTTAACAGTATTCGCGTACAAACGGCGGCCATTTTGTATGGCAATTTTCGTCCGATTTTCCCGAAATTCGAACTCAACCTTCCTTAGGGTGTAACGATGATATAATCAAACGTTTTTTTAAATCGAATAATAATTGTGACCTCCAAGCTAAAAAAAAGGTGATTTTGCGTATAATCAGGGGCCATAATTCAGGAAGTTACGATCCGATATGCGCAAATATCGAAAGGAAGCAAGATCTTTGGGTTATAACCATGAATTTCAAGTTTCATCAAAATCGAATCAAAATTGTGACCTCCACAGGGTCCACAACCTTGATATACCATTTTTTAACAGTATTCGCATACAAACGGCGGCCATTTTGTATGGCAATTTTCGTCCGATTTTCCCGAAATTCGAACTCAACCTTACTTAGGGTGTAACGGTGATATAATCGAACGGTTTTTTAAATCGAATAATAATTGTGACCTCCAGAGGGACCACAAGCTAAAAAGGGTGATTTTTCGGACAATCAGGGGCCATAATTCAGGAAATTACATTCCGATAGCCGCAAATATCAAAAGGAACCAAGATCTTTGGGTTACAAACATGCATGTCAAGTTTCATCAAAATCGGTTCAAAATTGTGACCTCTATAGGGTCCACAAGCTAAAAACGTGATTTTTCGTACAATCAGGGGCCATAATCCATGAAGTTTTGATCCGATACATGCCAATATCGAAAGGAACCGAGATCTTTTGGGGATAAACCTATATTTCAAATTTCGTCAAAATCGGATAAGAATTGTGACCTGTAGAGAGTCCACAAACAAATTGTGGACGGACGTCCGGACGGACAGGGGCGACGACATAATACGTCCACATGAAAATGTGGGCGTATAAAAATGCTAAAACCAACAAGAAAATTGAAAATGTTCAACGGACCCTAAAGCCAGACAAAAGGTCCCCCCTAAAGGTAGACAAAAGGTCCCCCACGCTTGACAAGAGGGCCCCTCTGGCCAAGGGAAAGGGCCCTCGAGTCCGAGTCAATCGATTCTATATGCTATTACTGTCGAATCCATTACTAAACGAGAATGCAGTCATTGTATTGGCATATAAATCATCAATCAAGATGAACCTAAGTTATCTTGTTTCAAAGTATCAACCAATGAAATTGCTTATCTCTGCCTACCCTAAGAAGAAAATGCCCATCTTCGAACTCCATCAAGGCATTGCCCTAATAAGCATACACACCAATTTTGAACATTTAACTCAATTCGAAGGATTTATTGTGTTCCAAAGTCTTGGCAAATCAAATTGCTTATCGCTCTGGTTACCCTGAGCAGAAAATGCTCATTATCGAACTTAGTCAAGGTATTACTGTAATGAAACTATACACCAAGTTTCATCACTCTCACTTAATTTTGTTTTTGTTAAAATTATTATTAGGCTTGATTGAGATTACTAAAATTATTAGGGTTTCACACTGCGAAGCTTGTGTGAAACACTATTGTTTTTGTTAAAATTATTAGGGTTTCACACTGCGAAGCTTGTGTGAAACACTATTGTTTTTGTGAAAATTATTAGGGTTTCACACTGCGAAGCTTGTGTGAAACACTATTGTTTTTGTTAAAATTATTATTCTTATTATTATTCTTCTTCTTTTGTTTTGAGTAGATCTCAGCAACTGCTTGTCGCATCGTTACGATTTCTTCGGTTTTACTGGGAAAGTGGGTGTGACTTAGAAGATAAAGCTATTTTGAACGTTCTGCGACAATGCGAAATGTCCGAAATCACCAAATTATCGCTTTTTAAAATATTGCAGTAATTTTAACAATAATCATTGAATTTTAACTTTCGATACATTTTGGCATAGCCGGAGACAGGGCACATAACTACACTACTTTCGATTTTTGATTTTCGGTAAATCTTCAAAGATATTAGGCGCCAAATTTTGAAAATTTAAAATTTTACAAAAAACTTTTTTATTTATGAATATTTTTTAGTCGTATTATGCACAGAATTAAAGGGTCATCTGACTAGTGCAAAAATGTTAAAGAATTTTGTCTCAGTAATTTACCTTGGCCACCATTGGCTAATTCAGTTTTTAAGTCCTAGATTAATTTTTTATTGTTCGATTTGTATAAAACAAAGTTCATATGCTTCGTTGTATCAATTGTCATTTTTTTATTACCAAAAGTTTTATCTGTCGGCACCGGAAGTGGCATAATTTTACCAAAAACTACAATTTTGACAGTTATTTTCCTTCTTCGAAAACAAATATTATTTTTTGGAAAAATTATTTGACTCAAAGAGTGTGCCCTTTCAAGGCGCAAAAAATGTAGGAAGCAGTTTTTTTAATTTCAATTTCATTTTCGAGCAAATTCGATTAAGAGGCTAAAAATGGTGTAAAATTGGCCTATTTACAACCTATTCAGGCTTTTCAGATTTTAAAATATTTCTTCGTAACTTTTATAAACTTGTAGCTATAATCCATACGAAGAAAATGTATGTTAAAATTTAATAATTAAACGAGACTTACCTGTAAGGTGAAGTTTGATTGTAATTCTACCATTGCTATTGACGTACTTAGAGATCACATGAGATGCGCATGCGTAGCCATCGAACTTCATACTTCAAAGAGTGAATGATAGCAAAAAACCCAGAAACTAAGATAAGGGAGGGAAAAGAGAAACAACCTAAAAAGCAATTTCTCTTAGGGTGGGCATGTGATCTCTAAGTATGTCAATAGCAATGGTAGAATTACAATCAAACTTCACCTTACAGGTAAGTCTCGTTTAATTATTAAATTCTACCACTGCTATATGACGTAACTTAGAGATGCCCATGAGATTTTTAAAGTTGCTATCATGAACAAATTACTCAAGTAAACCAAAACTTTATCAATCAAAAATATTACACTTTTACTTTCAATAAATGCAAACTTAAACATTCAACTAAATTAAGTAAGTTTCAAAATATGCTAATGTGAATCCATTTAAGAATGTTTAACATTTCTTAAAATACTGTCGCCATAAACACCTTCTAGTATTAAAGGTTTATTATAATACTGTTGAAATGTTGTATTTCTTGTCCAACCAGCAGTCTTAAGAATAACATTAATTGGCACCTTCGCTCTATTAGCCGCACTAGTGGAAGCTGAGCGCACAGAATAAGGCACAAAAATACTGGTGTCTACACCTGATAAACCCAAAATAGTTTTTAACCACCTTGACAACGTGTCCTTGGATACCGGTTTGAAAGGTTTATTCAGACTCAGAAATAAACTCGTATAATCTCCACGATAAGTCTCAGTTCTCAGAATATATTCCTTGTATACAGTTACAACACATAACCTCCTATCTGGAGGGTAGCACTTAAGCACAATTTCTCTCTGTTGATAACCGCGGCGAGTCTGTTTTAGAAAATCACCAATTCTAATTCTAATAGCTCCTTTTAGTAATTGAAATATTCCTGATATCCAATAACTGAAAGGTCTGGATCCTTTGGCCAGATAATAACGCCATTAAACAAAGTAACTTAAACGTTAACATTTTTAAAGAAAGTTTCCTCACTGGGGATAAAGTTATTAAATGTTTCAAAACAACATCGACATCCCAAGTAACACCTGTTCTTGGCAAAGAAGGTCGAAGATTATACACTCCTTTAAGAAACCTGATAATCACTGGAAGAGTTCCAACCGGTTTACGGTCAATAAAAACAAAAGCTGACAGGGCACTCCTGGCCGTATTAATTGCACTATACTTCAAACCTTTGTTGTATAGAGAAGTTAAAAATTCAATCACATTTACTGTATCCGTTGAAAAGGGATCAATTTTCCTTTTAGTACAGAAACTAAACCACTGTTTTGCGTAAACACTGTACTGTTGCTTGGTAGATTGCCTCCAAGAGGAAGATAAGATAACTCTAGCTTGCTTTGAAAGAGTTCTGTCTTCATGCGCTCTCCCGACACCAAAACAGCCAAAAACGTCATCTTTGGTAGGTGAACCATTGGATCCTTCAATGGATGTGTTAACAAGACTTCTGATCTAGGCAAAATAAAAGGAAAATCTATTAACATTCTAGTCAATTTGGTAAACCAATACTGAGTGATCCACCAAGGAACAATAAGTATGCCAGTAGCTTTATCCTGTTCAATCTTAGTTAACACTCGACCCATGAGACAGAAAGGTGGAAAAGCATAAAAGAAAGAATTCTTCCATGATACAGAGAATGCATCTATTGCACTAGCAAATGGATCAGGTTTATAGGCATAATAATTTAGAACTTTAAAATTCAAGCGAGATGCAAACAGATCCACTGTAGGCAAGCCCCAGTGATTACAAATCTTTAGGAAAACATTAGAATTCAGTTCCCATTCTGAATAATCATGTTTTAGTCTCGACTGTTCATCTGCCTCTACATTTAACACGCCTGCAATGTGGGTAGCGGATAAAGTAATGTTTCTAGACATGACCCATTCATACATTTCTCTAGAAATCTCATGGTATACAGAAACTTTTCCACCTTGAGAATTAATATAGGAGACTGCAGTAGTATTATCAATTTGCATCTGCACATGAACATGTTTTAGTTCTTTGCAAAATGTCATCAAAGTGTACTTTGCTGCTAACAATTCTAAATGATTAATATGTTTGGTCTTCTCATCTATAGACCAATGACCACCAGTGACCTGATTATCAAATATTCCACCCCACCCTAATCTTGAGGCGTCTGATCTTAAAATAAAATCGGGGTTAGAATTTTTCATCATTTTAAATTCAGTAAGTATATTCTTAACCCACCAATTCAAATCGGTTTTACAGTCATATGGCAATTCAATTTTTGCATCAAAATTGCCCTTGTTTTGTTTTAATGCCTCAGTTTTATAATTATCACATCTGCGATAAAATAATGGTGCATACTGAACACCCGGAAACGAGGCTACCATCAGACCAACCACTTCTGCTAACTGTCTAATGGTGATAATTTTAGAAACAAGCAACTGCTGACAAGAATTTCTTAATTTAAGAGCTTTTTCAGTTGTCAATTTTATGGTCATATCTACAGAATTTAGTATAAAGCCTAAATAAATAATTACTTGTGTTGGCTCAAATACTGATTTTCCAGAATGTACAGTAAATCCAGCTTGTATTGAACTATTGACTGTGTCTATTACATTTAATTTACACTCTTCTAATGTGTCACCCACAAGCAAACAGTCATCTATAAAAGATGTGTTCATGTGACCCATCTTTCTTAGATGAGAAAACAAAACTTTTGTTATTTTCGTAAATAAACGAGGTGCCGAGCCCAAGCCATTGGGGAGGCATGTAAATTGATAGAAAATATCTTAAGTTTTATTTTAATAATATTTTGTATGTGACTGAGCAATATTTACAGAAAAATATGCATCTGTCCAATCAATTGATGCCATAAAGCAATTTGGCTTAATTAGATCAACAGCATGTTGTAAAGTTTCCATCTTAAAATGTCTATAAATGACTTCATCATTCAATTCTTTCAAATCTAATATAATTCTTAATGACCAATCCTTCTTGTCTCTTGTGAAAATATTAGATATATATTCACCGTTTTCATGCTTTGATACTTCAATAATGTTTTTGTTTATCATCTTAAATATTTGATCAGAAATTGCTATTTGTTTATCTTTTGCAAACTTATATGGATAACTGACAGTTACTTGATTTGGTTTATTGAGAAATTCAATTTCAGTACCACAAATGGCTTTTAAAATATTCCTGTCAGAGGTCATTGTTTTCCAAAACTCTAAATTATTTTTCAAATTGCCAGCCTTATAATTGAGTATAAAATTTGGCAAATAAAGTTTTACACAACTTATAAATATTTCCCATGATCTATGAGTAAATTTCCAATCACTTACCTTCGAAAGTTTTGGATTTTTCTCAACAGAGCGAATTACTTCTTCCTCTGTGGTGGAGCTCTCTTCCCCCTCTGTGGCCCTCTCTTGTAGCCCGACTCTAAAAAAGGCTTTGGTCCACTTTTATTGTAGCTGTTATTGTAGCCGTATTTAGGTCGTTGATTAGTATAGTTCCTATTAGAACCACCAAAGTTATTATATCTTTGATAACTAGTACCTTGATTAGAAAAGCCGAATCCAAGTGCCTGATCAGTATCTTTAAGATCTTTCAATTTTTTATTAAGATCTTCACCAAACAACAATTGTCCCGCTCCAACTTCCAAATTGTTTGAAAAATTGCAAATCGGTTTAGTTTTGGGCCTCAGATCTGGCTTAAATAAATCTCTACGACCTTGATTAAAATCTGTCAAAGCAGCACCCAGTATTGCCAACGAGTCCATAGCTGTTCGAATGGCCTCGGTTATTTGTAACTGAACAGTTTTGTTGCCCTCTGTCGCTTCATTTAAATCTTGTTTTGCCATTTTAGGCATTTGTTTCTTTAAAGTCAACAGTTGATCAGTTAGAGTAGTTACTGAATAGGAGATTTTGACAATCTTTTCCCCCAACTTTTGCAATTTAATGTCCTTTGACCGTGTACTTGGTTTAACATTTCCACAGCCCCATATTTCTTTATTTACTCTGGAAAAATACACTTCCAAATTAGCTGGTCTGGTTGCTTTTTCCATCTTATCATTCACTTGACCCTCCAAAGTATTGTTGTTAAACAAATTATTAACTATTTTAGCTAAATTAGGATTAATGTCTCTCCCAACCTTATCTTGCACAATGTATTCACTTTCGAGACTCGCTACGAATTCAACATTATCTTCCACTTCACAATCGCCCACCGGCGGTTCATTGTCCTCATTTTCCTCGAGCAATTCATTAATTTGCTCACCCACATCTTCTTGACGTTTGTCAGACAATTTTGGAATTTTATAGCGTCTCTGAGTCATATTTGACATATCCCCTGATTTACCGGAGTCTGTTTCATCTTCACTCTGAGAAATATCATGAATGTTACATTATGACGTCGCTTCCTGTTTGTACTGTCCCGAGGTGAATTATTCTTTGATAATTGTTTGACGGAATTGGCAAGTAAACCTTTTAATTCGGAGCGCATTCTATTCATCTCAGTTTTAAACAAATTCATTGAAACCGTTTCTTCAGTTTTGTTTTTGGACCCTGTCGTATCACCGGTACTATCTGTATCTCGATCATAATGGTCACTGCCACCATAGATAATACCGGTATTATCTATGCTGCCACTGATCATGTGTTCATTAAGTTGACCTACTTTTAGCGGAGTTTTCTCCAAGTCAATTAGTGGTAAGTCTTTTGGCTCAACAGTGTCTTTATTACTCGTTTTAACATTATTGTTTTTAGCCATATTGCCTCGCTTCTTCTGACTATTTTTAGCCGGTGTTTTGTTACCATCAAACAAAGCTGCGGCAATATCGAAACCACTTTTGTCCGCCATTTTAGATTTTCAGACAACGTGGTCTAGATTTTTCGTCAGAAATTTAGCTAGTGACGAAAATGTCTGAAGTATTTGGGTTCTACCAATTATAAATTTGGTTAATTCAATTGTGAATTAAAATATTCATATGTACATTCAATTGTGAAAGTATTAACAAAAGAACTCTGAATTATCAAGAGTTCAAGTTCAGCGATGCTTACACCGCGAAAGCTAGCATGCTAATGAAGTTCGATGGCTACGCATGCGCATCTCATGGGCATCTCTAAGTTACGTCATATAGCAGTGGTAGAATTCGTTTGTACTATAAGCAGTTACCAAGAAATGGGCAGTTCTGTACAAGTCACTGTTTTCGTTATTTTGGCTGTAAAATAGTCAATTATGATTGGATTTTTATAAAAGTGACATCATTTGATTCAAAAAGCACGTAGCGTCATATCAAGTTGATTACAATTTAAAATTGACACCGGAAGTGACATCATTTGGTCAAAAAATGCATTTTAAACTTTTTAAATCAATGTTTTATTCAACCAAGAATAACTTAATATGTATTAATAATTTTAACTTTTGGTTTAAATTCACATATAAACAAAACTCATATGGTCATATAGATATCATAAAATGGTTTCTAACTTATTCGGTTGCCGAGAAATAGACGGTTTTCTACAGGTCACTTTTGAAGCTTTCGGGGCCATAAAAGGGTAAATTATTATTCGATTTTCATAAACGTCACACCAAGTTATACCTAATGCCATTTGGCATTTCATACAAGTAATTTAAGATTTTCATTATCACCGGAAGTAACGTCATTTTGGCAAAAACTGTATTTTTAGCCTTCAAAACAGATATTTTATTCAAATGAGTCTGTTTTGAAATCTTTTTCAAATTATGGTATTTGATGCCAATCAACAAATAGAATGAACACATACGATCATACAGATACCACAAATTGGTTTCTAACTTGTACGGTTGAAGAGAAATAGCCGATTTTCTACAAGTCACTTTTCAAGTTTTTTGGTCTTTAAAAGTGGCAATTATTATTCGATTTACATAAAATTTTCACTATATGATATCGTATGCCATTTCTGATTTCATAAGACTAATTGAACATTTGCATTAACACCGGGAGTAATTTAATTTTGTCAAGATCATTTACAAGTAACAAATGTATAAAATGAATTGATATTGCTGGATTTTGTTGATTCTGCGTCCATTTTATTTGTGTGCAATGTTAATTTGGAAACCTGTTTAGTGGTTTCGCTGGTACCGGAAGTGACATATGTTCAAGGGTGACTTGGCACCGGAAGTGACATGTTTAAGGGTAACATGGCACCAGTGAAACCCGTCATTCCTGCATGCAGGTCTAGTTTTAGTTTATAATCGTTGAAAAAAAAAAACACCACTGTACCGGTAAAGCATGGATACGCTTACGTACAACACATGGGTTAAAAGTGTACCTGTATTCGGTAATTGCAATATATTTGTCAGACTTTCGTCTACAAAATGATAAATATGTCACTTTATTACACGGTTAGACAACATCATCCTGGCACTATTCTATAACTGGTACATTTAGTCATTATAATTTTGGGGATCGTAAGATCTACCGTGGCAAAAAAAAAATAATTATGCCATGGCAGACGGGAGTTGCGTTGGCTTTTACCACGGCTTTGCCGTTTGCCGTGGTTAATTTCCAGCGCTGAAGATTGATATTAACATAACAGCATAATTGCTATAAAGTAATAAATTTTAATAAAATAGTAATTCAGAATCATAGATTGAAGTGGGCTCAATTTCAGCCGCTGGCTGTCAGATTTCACGTTTTAAAGTCACGTGACCTTAAACCCCCAAATGAGTAATAAAACTGATTGCCTATATTGTGACGTAGTAAAATTTGTAATAATAGGAAGTAGAAAATTAAAATAATAATGATGCAAAGTGGTTAATTTTTATAACATCAAAAAGTGTAACGAGTGATCACTGGAAAAAAACAACAAATCACGAACAATAGAACTATCAATTCAAGCCAATCAACTTAGATCTGTTGATTGTGTAACTCATGATCACTAAAACAACAGCAACTAATCACGATAGCAAGTATGTGACGGGACGGCTGATTGATGTCGTAATCTGGAATTTACCAGAGATTTTTAGGCTGAAGTAATAAGGAAATAAATCGGTACATTAAAATCACGTCGGATGTCACAGAGATCAAGATTTATCAGAGATCGGATGTGACAGATCAGACCACTGTATGTTTATTAATGGCAAAACTCAGGAACCAACACACACTACAGGAAGTAGATACAGCTGTGTTGTTAATACAAACAACAGTCTCCAGTGCCCTGGAGCAAACACACACTGAGAGTCAATTCAAACTGTCACACCGGCTAGTGGGACCGTTCCAGAAAATTCAAAGACCGGTACTGTGTCTAATCTCTCATAAAGACATTTCTAAACGGGGGCCATCGCCGCTGCCAGTTTGGAAATTACAGAAGAACCGTAGAAAAGTGGATCAAAAATGACTTGGCAAAATCTAATGCTGACGTGTGGTAACATATGAAAAAGATGATGGTTTTGTGACTCCATTAAAATATGAACTCTGTGTAGAGTATTATAATAATATCAAATATATGAGGGAATTAATGGTTGACAATCTGTAATGTCCGGCCGAAAATTAGTTCAGCTTGACAAGATGTCAGGCTTAACCTCGGCAGTTATTTCAAGGCTTGGGCCTACAACACCCTGTAATACGATAGATAGGTTAACAAAATATTTATTACGGAATATGCTACCATAGGGTGGGAAGTAGCTTGCAAAAATATACAGAGTTTCTGCATATTTATTATTTTAATAACCCCATTAGTGACATACAAATTTTCAACTATGGTACATTTATGTATTATCACATTTTTATACGCCCACATTTTCATGTGGACGTATTATGTCGTAGCCCCTGTCCGTCCGTCCGTCCACAATTTGTTTGTGGACTCTCTACAGGTCACAATTCTTATCCGATTTTGACGAAACTTGAAATATAGGTTTATCCCCATAAGATCTCGGTTCCTTTCGATATTGGCATGTATCGGTTAAGAACTTCATGGATTATGGCCCCTGATTGTACGAAATATCATGTTGTTAGCTTGTGGACCCTATAAAGGTCACAATTTTGAACCGATTGTGATGAAACTTGACATGCATGGTTATAACCCCCCCAAAATCGCCCTTTTTAGCTTGTGGTCCCTCTGGAGGTCAAAATTATTATCCGATTTAAAAAAACCGTTTGATTATATCACCGTTACATGGTAATGAGGGTTGAGTTCAAATTTCGTGAAAATCGGACCAAAATTGACAAACAAAATGGCCGCCGTTTGTACGCGAATAGTGTGAAAATATGTTATATCAAGGTTGTGGACCCTATCGAGGTCACAATTTTGAACCGATTTTGATGAAACTTGACATGTATGTTTATAACCCAAAGATCTTGGTTCTTTTCGATATTTGCGCCCATCGGATCGTAACTTCCTGAATTATGGCCCCTGATTGTCCGAAAAATTGCCCTTTTTAGCTCGTGGTTCCTCTGGAGGTCAAAATTATTATCCCATTTAAAAAAACGTTTGATTATATCACCGTTACATGGTAATGAAGGCTGAGTTCAAATTTCGTGAAAATCGGACCAAAATTGACAGACAAAATGGCCGCCGTTTGTACGCGAATAGTGTGAAAATATGTTATATCAAGGTTGTGGACCTTATAGAGGTCACAATTTTGAACCGATTTGGATGAAACTTGACATGTATGTTTATAATCGAAAGATCTTGGTTCCTTTCGATATTTGCGCCCATCGGATCGTAACTTTCTGAATTATGGCCCCTGATTGTCCGAAAAATTGCTTTTGTTCGCTTTTGGTCCCTCTGGAGGTCAAAATTATTATCCGATTTAAAAAAACGTTTGACTATATCACCGTTACATGGTAATGAAGAGAGAGTTCGAATTACGTGAAAATCGGACTAGGATTGACGGACAAAATGGCCGCCGTTTGTACACGAATAGTGTGAAAATATGTTATATCAAGGTTGTGGACCCTATTAAGGTCACAATTTTGAATCGATTTTGATGAAACTTGACATGTATGTTTATAACCCAAAGATCTTGGTCCCTTTCGATATTTGCGCCCATCGGGTCATTACTTCCTGAATTATGTCCCCTGATTGTACGAAAAATCACCCTTTTTAGCTTGTTGTGCCTCTGGAGGTCACAATTATTATCTGATTTAAAAAAAAACAGGTTTGATTATAAAAACCAAACAAATTCTAATGATTTTCTGATAATTCCTTAATATGTGACAACTCTTGTTGACTGTCCGGACGATTTGGCTGCTGTGTGGGCGTATGTTTCGTTGCCTGGCAACCTATTTTTTATTTTATTTACGATATTTTATTGCTTAATGATGAAAAAATACTGCTATAAACTCCCGAGTATTCATTCCACAAAGTTTGCAAATGCCGATGCGGAGCTTTATTTACGTCACATGACTTATCGTCCACCTTTCCACCGGTTAGAATTATCCCTGTTTCGGTTCAATTTCTACACATCTTGACGAATGGTGAACACCGATACTTTGATTTTCGAAAGAAATCATTGATTTTAAGATTGAATTAAATTTCAATAAAGCAGAAATATAAATAATGCCAATCACATTGGGAGTCCCGGTAGACTAATTATCATTCAGCGTCGGACGTGTCATGGCCGTCGTGATCGGGGAAAAATATTTGACGAAAACAATGGGCACTTTTTATACGCCCACATTGAAATGTGGTCGTATATTGTCGTCGCCCCGTCCGTCCGTCCGTCCGTCAGTCCGTCCGTCCATCCGTCCGTCCGTCCGTCGGTCCGGCGTCCACAATTGCTTGTGGACGCTCTACAGGCTAAAGTTAATATCCGATTGACTTTAAATTTATACACAGTGTTTAAGGTCATGAGACGAAGAAGCCTATTGTTTTTCAGCGATTTCCGATAATTAGTGCCAGAGTTATGGCCCTTGATCACTTCAAAAAATCTTGTGGACGCTCTAGAGGACAAAGTTAATATCCGATTGACTTCAAATTTATACACAGTGTTTAAGGTCATAAGACGAAGAAGCCTATTGATTTTCAGCGATTTCCGATAATTAGTGCCAAAGTTATGGCCCTTGATCACCTAAAAAAATCTTGTGGACGCTCTAAAGGTCAAAGTTAATATCCGATTGACTTTGAATTTATACACAGTGTTTAAGGTCATAAGACGAAGAAGCCTATTGATTTTCAGTGATTTCCGATAATTAGTGCCAGAGTTATGGCCCTTGATCACTTCAAAAAATCTTGTGGACGCTCTAGAGGCCAAAGTTAATATCCGATTGACTTCAAATTTATACACAGTGTTTAAGGTCATAAGACGAAAAAGCCTATTGATTTTCAGCGATTTCTGATAATTAGTGCCAGAGTTATGGCCCTTGATCACGTCAAAAAATCTTGTGGACGCTCTAGAGGCCAAAGTTAATATCCGATTGACTTTAAATTTATACACAGTGTTTAAGGTCATAAGACGAAGACGTCTATTAATTTTCAGCGATTTCTGATAGTTAGTGCCAGAGTTATGGCCCTTGATCACCTCAAAAAATCTTGTGGATGCTCTGGAGGCCAAAGTTAATATCCGATTGACTTTAGATTTATACACAGTGTTTAAGGTCATGAGACGAAGAAGCCTATTGATTTTCAGCGATTTCAAATAATTACTGCCAGAGTTATCTCCCTTGATAACTTCAAAAATTCTTGTGACGCTATAGAGGCCAAAGTTACTATCCGATTGACTTCAGATTGATACATAGAGTTTAAGGTGTTGAAACGAACAAGTATTTTGATTTTCAATGAATTTAGATAACTGAACAGCTAAATCCATGATATTAGATGTTTCATGTATATATACTTAATCAGATTTTAGTGTATTACAAATGTTTCATTACCGAAATTAGTAAAAATATGCGACAACCCTTGTTGACTGCCCGGACGATTTAGCTGCTGTGGGCATATGTTTCGTTGCCTGGCAACCTATCTTTGACATTGTACTTATGTTTTATAGTTTAATGTACTATCCCTGTATTGAATAATGTATTTTCAAGAAGGCATAAGCTTACTCTTGAATGAGAAAGAATGAGTTTGCAAGGGTAAACAAAGTCCAATCTTACACGTAGCTCTAAAAATATGCACGACCGAAAGAACAAAAACTTTTTTATGTTGTTTGGGCTTACTTCATTCGAAATACATGTATTTTTAATTTGAATGAAATATTATAATTAATATTTTGAATATTAAAATTGTAATAAAAAAAAACTTTAGCAAGTTTTCATGGCTATAGATCTGTGTTTGAACCAGCTTGAATTAATGTTTTGTTAATTTTGTACTGTGTATTTTAAAAATAATATTGACTAGAAATAATGATATTGAGGGGTATTTCCAATTTTTTATGCATGTTTATTTACATTTAAAAAGTGATAAACTGAAAGTATTGACCTTTTATAAAATATCGCGATATAGTGATTATATCGCAATATGTTTTGAAAATATCGCGATATCTGTTTCTAGGTATATCGCCCAGCTCTATTCCCAGCCTTGTCAAGGGCTTGTCCTCTCTCTTTGTGTCGCTGGTAGTCTATAGCTGCCAAATAGTTTTTCTAGCCTTGTACATAGGGTAGCTACAACAATACGAAGCCAGAATTTAAAGATATGGAACACCATCAAAATAAATTTGGAGATTTATTCAGTCTACATACAAAATTAATGACATACCTATATGAAAAAACATCAAAATAAATTTTCATTTTGGGATTTATTCATTCCAACAATATACAATGACATACCTACATTAGTGATGTGCGGTTTTTCGGTTTAACCGTACGGTATCGGTTTTTACAAATAAACCGAAAACCGAACCGTTAAAAAAAAAATAACTTGCGTTTCGGTTTTTTTCCAAGTTCCTAATTTTTATGTAGCCGTATTTCGTTTACTTAATAATTCCAAAATTTTAATGTAGCCACCGTTTTTATTTTCGATCAACCGGTATAGAGTGATAGAGTGTTTAATCAGTCTGGTTGGCCTAGACTATTTATTTTCTCAATTCGGTTCGGTTTACAATCCAAAATTTTATGCAACCCGAAACCGGTTGTCAATATCGAACGATGGCTTCCTCTAAAAAGTAAAATGTCTCCATGGCTTGCTCAATAACTATGAAAGATTAGATGACACAAAATGTAGATTTAATCTTTGTAAAAAACATATTTCTGCTGCATAAATTATAAGAATATAATTTAACAATTTTGAGTCAGCTGTTTAGAACAACAATTGAACAACACCCGAAAACGGCAATGCGTAAGTTTTGTTTTTAAGTTTATAAACGAGAAATGAAAGACCACATGTTTCGATTTGTTGGATTGGTATTATTTTGTTATGCAAATTTATTTTGGGTTTTTTTTTTCAGTAGAATCTAACTTTATTGTTACTAATATTATTATTATGCCTATGGCGTTGTGTGTGTCAGATCTTTTTTTTTTACACTGTAACTTTGTTATTACTACCAGTACCAGTCATAATTAAAGTCATATAACTATTATAACAGTAAAAAAAAAAAAAAAACTTGTTGTTTACTATTTACATCAATATTTTTGATATTATTTCTGGCTTTCAAGTATTCCTATAAAATAACCAGAAATCAGTACATACATTACACAGTGTTTAAATGAATAAAAAAAACGAAAACCGAAACCGAGGTTTTTTGCCTCAGAAAAACCGAAAACCGAAACCGAAAGAAAATTTAAAAACCGCACATCACTAACCTACATGTATATGAAAATCTTTTTGCAGCTTACATTAAAATATGTTAGTGGAAGCTTTCTAATTCCCCTGTACATCTGAAATAAAATAATCCTAATTATATTATAAGCCATAATTTGTCTCATTGAGTCATTGTAAAAACATTTTAAACTTCATTGCATCCAGGCTAATGAAGACAGACAGTGCAAAAAGCCACATTTTGCCAAGACAGCGGCCCTATGACCTACTCTCATTTTGAATTTCACTGTCAAGTATCCTTTATTTTTACATGTCAATGTGTACACTGACTGCAGACCTACACCAATTTGCCTATAATTAAAAAAATTGATTGATATTCATCAGCACACATTCTACTGTATGAAATAAATTTTGAAAATTAACATCCATACACAGGAATTGTGTCTGCATTTGCAACAAATACATATAGATCTACAATGCGTAAAATAAAAATCGCAATATCTTACGAAATTAGCATGGTTTACACTTAAATTTGATAAACATATTTAGCTTTTGTAGAACTCTGCCCAGGGACAGATCTACCTTTCAGTTCTTTCTCTTTGTGTTGGTTCCTAAAATATATAAATGAATAAATGTATATTTTACTTACCTTATATTTATGAAGCTGTGGAAAGTTGGGATATTTGTAACAACTAGTTGCGTTTAAAGAGTGTCAATTAGGTACAACCACGGGCCTTATATTATGTTAACCAGTTGATAGGCCTATACAAATAGCATACATGTAAATGTATAGGAGCTTTTACAGGTTTCCATTTTGACGTCATTTTCGGTCATGCGCAGACCCTGGCCTTATTCGTAGACTGTAACCCACAGGCCAGTGTGTGGTTTTTTGTGAAAATACCGCCGTACCGTGAGCTTGTTTTACATAAAATGGATCCGGTCGCCATTTCTATATACATGTAAGGTTTACCGACCGATGCCAGATACCGATATTTACAAAAACTTCGATATAGAAAAGATACGGCTAGTTTACCAGACCCGTAATGGCCGTTGCAATTTAGGAAAACAAGTTAAGACTGGTCCATGCTCATGGTGTGAACTAGAATTTGGTCTCAAATTCATTACACATTTTACGACCAAACAAATTTTATCTATTAATAACAGGACTATTAACACAAAAGATTTTTGTTTAAAATCTGGTCTAGATCATATTTACATTCAACTGCCGACTGTACAGTACTTGCACGGTTGATACATCGTCTGCTATAGCGCTACTCTTACACAAAACACGGTTATGTTGGGCATTGATGCTATCGACTTAAAATAATTCCAGGTAATGATACTATAAATAGTATGCAATATGCAAATAAAATTGTCGATGCGTGCTGTTAACCAATAGCTACTGTAATTTTCCCCCGCGTTTAGACGGCTCTAACCAATGATAAAATAGTTGTTTGATGCACGGAGTAAAACGTCAGCCATTTTATAAAAGAAAAATCACCTTGATGGAAAATGAATAACAGAAAGAATAAAACGATGATCAATTTGAATCTGTGAATATTTTTAAAACCTTTTTTTTTCCAACCACATAAATCGTTTTGGCACAACTTTTGACACTCTGTGAAATTTTAATCCGGTCAGTTTATGTCGCAACCCAAGAATGAAGAACGATATATTTGCGTCCATTTGATCAATTTCTAATTAAGTATTTGGTTCAGAGAACAAATGTTGAATGCAAATGTATAACTGGACTCAGCGTGATTATTATTTGCTCTTTTTTTTTAGATTTGCTACGGTCCTGCTTAAAAATTTTTGATATCGTCTTGAATCTTGAATAAATCTTTCGTGAAGCCACAGGTCACCACTCTATAAACCATTCTATTATTTACCGGTACTCTTTTGCTCGATTTCTTGGCATTTTACAATTATTTTTTACAGCGTGATTATTATTTGCTCTTTTTTTTTTAGATTTGCTACGGTCCTGCTGAAAAATTTTTTAATATCGTCTTGAATCTTGAATAAATCTTTTGTGAAGCCACAGGTCACCACTCTATAACCCATTCTATTATTTACCGGTACTCTTTTGCTCGATTTCGTGGCATTTAACAACCAAACAGATGTTATCTATTAATTGTTTGCAATAAAATTAATACAAAGCATATAAATCAGCTTCATACATCAATGCATCTTTGTAATCTTTTGCGTACAGCGGTCAACTGCAGACCGCATGGGAGCTTAGCATGATATCGTCTGCTACAATGCAGTTTATCGTCAATAAAACGAAAAAAATAATAATTTAGACATAATTTGAAATCGGTAATTTATTACGAATGCTACACATATCTTACAACAAGGGTGGCATTCAAGAATACGTTTTATATTAAAAGATACAGACGGAAAACCCCGTTTTCCTTAGCATTTGCCATGTTAAGATACGGCAGTAAAAAGGCCAGGCTAGAAATAGACACTGGAAATATGTCACGCCTAAAAGCTCCTATATGGAAAAAGTGAAATGGTCAACATGGAATCAAATAGCCCGAAAAGCATTGGCAATGTTTACTTTTTTATTGACGCCTACATCTTGCAAAAAAAGAGAATTGTCAACATCATTAATTTTCAGTCAACATAAACTATAAACACAAAATGCTCTTTAGAAATTGAAAATTAATATAATTCACTGAAACCTACAACCATCTTCAATAAAAGAAATCGAAAGCAAGCCAAAGTAGAAGATAACATGAAAACTTACCAACATTCAATCAGCATGTAGACGCGACTTCCCGATCCCGTTTAAAGGGACAGTCCCGATAAGAACAGAGTCTCAAAAATTTAAGTCCAAGTATTTATGAAATTTATGGACCAAAATATAGTGGCATGGTGTATTTAACTTGTCTCAAAATTTCAGCTCAAAATATTGAGTCGTTTGGACGTGGACATCAACACTGCTTACCGGACACGTAACCCTTTTAAGATTTCAGGTCAATTTTTTCATTGGGTGACCTGATAATCGATTAATGTTTCTTGAGAGGTCTATACAGTGAATGACCCATGCCCTGTACTTGATAACAAAAGGTAAATTTCACCTACATATTATTTTTATAGAAAAAAGTCTGGTTTTATCCAGATACTGTATAATAAAACGTTCTCCATTTCCAGATGAAGATTGTCAAGTTTAAGTTTTTTACAAGCGTATCACAAATATCGGGTTAGTAGGTGGGCCTTAGGTTATGGATTTTAAAGGATTTTAACACAAAATTAAACAGTTTTATTCCCCAAAAAGTTATCGGGATTGGCACTTTAAGATTGTATTTCTCTTTAATCGCCGTCCATTTACCATAAATGTCGAAGGATAAGTAAATTCTTGGATTATCTTCTGCCCATTTCTTTCTCCGCAGATTAATCTCTGTATCTGTTTAGGCTGTGATTTAGCCACGAAAATCGTTTCATTTTGTCCCAGCAAATTCCAGGCGAAAATCTGACGCTTGGCTGCACAAGTAAACAAGTAAGTCGTCACTGTAGTACACATTTCTATTGCGATGTTTTGTACAATCAGACCAACACTCGAATTACGCCTCGGACTATATTTGTCAAGTGTAGCCATAATGTGGTGAAGAAATCATATTCTAAGCCAATCAGAAACCACAAAAGCAATCAACGTCATCAGGTCAGAGGTCAATAGCCATAAATAGACCAGGAAATACCTTTTACGAGACGGAACACGTTGGCTTGTTTACATTTGTATGAGAGAATTTTTCTGCAAATATGCCTGAATTACGGGACAATAACATCAGATAAATGTTGTGCTGACACCGTGAACACGGCTAGCCCCTGATTTGCGGAAAAAATATGGTCAAAAGCGAAATTGTATCAATGAATGTGATATTTCCTGGAAAAAGTATTTTTTCCATTTTATTTCAATACAACAATATGCAAAAGAAATATAAATATAGTATACAGATGAAAACGTTTTTGGCATGATTGAAATACTGGTTCGGTATAATAATTATATATAATGTTGAGAAAAAAACAAAAAAAAATAATACTATCTACATGAGCCCACTGATACAACAGAATATTAATAATGATTCACCTAACAACCCTGAACATGCAATTATACTTGTTTTTAAATAAAAAAAAACAATAAAGACATATTATAAGAGATGTCAAATAAGTATACATTTATTTTATAGAAAGAAATACAGTACTAAAAAATAAGAAATGAATGCAATTTTATATACTTCCTCATACAGTATTCAACAACAACACTCGATGGCATGAGATTTCTCCGATATTAAATAGATTAAAATGATACAGCGATACTTTGATTTAATCAAATATGGAGGACCGAGACTTAGCTTTGATCAAACAGTACAGTGGTTGAAATTGTTGAACATGTCTGTCAAACCTTTAAAGGCTAATATCTTTGCTTGCAATAGAGTAATTTGAATGAAATTTTCAAATTATTCATTTTACATTATCTACTTTTGAACTATTATAGCAAGAATGGCTAGTTCTTTATCTAAATCTTATATAATGTATCTTTATTGAAAAATGTATATAATAATAACATCATTTATATAGTGTATTAATACTGGAGAATGGTTTATAATCTGCTTTTCAGATTTTTATATCCACAGAATCGGGCCCGTCGCCAGCTCATAAAATTGGGGGGGGGGGTACAGAATTTTTTGGAGGGGCTGAGGATGTGGCCGGCTAAGAATACTCCTAAGAAATCATCAATTTTTGGGGGGGCTAAACCGCACAGACTACATGTATTTACACACAGATCAGGTCTTGTGTCCGTATACACTGTACAAAATTAAAAGATATATGCCAGTAAAGAAAAGTACATTTGTGCTTTCTGCCCTGGAAGACAATCTTAAAACAAATAACAGACACAGATATTGTTGGTGTGAAAATGTCAATTTATTAAATGACGACTGAAACACAGGTTCTGAGAGTAATTAAATATAATTAGATTGCATTAAAGATACATGATTATTAAAACTATCAAGCAATTACCCGAAGAACCTCATGCTTCTGAGGATCAAATAATGGTTGGGCTGAATGGAAACCCATCTAACCGGCCAGACACAGCTCTAACCGATTTTGATTGAGCTGTCGTGCCCAACAACGGACACATCACACCAACAAAAGTAACTAAAAATGCGCAACTTATTGGTAAGAAAATTTTACAAAAATTAATACTTATTTAGAGTATTATAATAAAATCGACAATCAAGGATGGACAGCAAGTAAAACTGATACTTTCGTAAGATTGACATGGTATAAGGTAATGAAACATTAGTAAAAACATAAAACAAGATCTATATAGGATAATACAAGATTTATATAGAATAATACAATTAAATCAAAGATGGACGGCATGTAAAATAACAATAAGGTAAGATTGACATGGCATGCGAAAAAGGGATATCCATGAAACATAAGACAGGATCTATTATAATAATACAACAAACTCAAAGATGGATGGCATGCAAAATGACAATATAGTAATGTTGACAATTAACAAGGTAAATGAGACAATAGTCGAACAACTGACTAAACATGCAATCAATATACTAACTAGGTGAAATTAACAATTGCACATAATTTAAACATGTGACAAATGAGGGTAACCCTGTCATTGTTGGCAACCGTTACATTAAATTTAAAGGCTGACCAGAAACATGATTAAGCTTGACTAGAGTACGATTGAATAAAAACTATGTAAACAAATTAAACAGCAATGGAGTATAGTATGCTTCAATATGACAGATACAAACATAGTAACACTAACTAACTTGAATAAACTACATGAAACCAATGACTAGGTTATGACATTGTCCGTGACTACACTGTAACAATGTTATTACTAAACATGCATTTTTGAATACACATTATACATAAATACAAGAGAAATAATAAACAATAATCGCAGGTACATGTACCTAGACCACCAATTTGAATGTGTCACAACCCTGAAATGATATCCCACCAACCAAGTACCAATAAGGGCCAAGTATAACTTTGAGAAATACGTGAAGAGTAAGCCAGTCTAAACACTGTGCTTATCGAAATTTTTCTTGCTAACCGACCCTAAATTGTGTTTGCAATCGACTCTACCTATTAAGTTCGCCTAATATTTAGCGAGAACACTTACAAAAGTAACTCAGGTAATCTTATATATGACTGCACAGCATTACTTTTCCAACGCCCCATCACCTTAATAACATCTTCCGAATAACCTTTCATGAAAGCTGAGGTGGCGGCACCTATCCGAAAAGAATGGAGTTTAAACCTGGTTGTGTCCAGACCCAAGAAAGCAATTATTCTGTTTAGTCGAGAATTGACAAAAGTATACGATACCGGAGATTTGTCGGAAAACTGAAATAACGGGCCCACTGTGTGTGGACAACCTCGCATGTAGGCTAATACAAGGCAAGGTGCACAAGATATTGATATAACAGAATGACAATGGCAGCGAAGAATGAGTGTGAGTGGCGTTTTATCGGATTTATGTTTGAAATTTTCCATCAAAATCTCCATATGCGACAATTGTTTTGCCGTAAATAAAAATTTTACATTCCTAGTGTGGATCACATTGTGCGCCCCCCCCCTCCGATTTGAAAACTAATTCCCCCATCCGGAAAAACCCAGCAAAGGCTAGTGAGAAAATTGCTTTTAACAAAATTTGGTGGGCTCTTATGGAAATGACAATGGGGATTGCAGATAATAACTGATTTAGAATAGTGCTAGTAATAGGCAGACGTGATGGAGACGAAATGTGGCTTTTTCGGGCGCCTTTTTTTAACAAAAATGAGTTAATTGAATCTGAGTAACCGAGGGATTTTTGTACAAATGCCAACACTGAAGCTTGAGTAGCAATGGTACTGGGTGAAAAACCTGTCTCAAATAAATGTGCTAGATAATTAATGATTAGAATATTTGGTAATGGAAATGAAGCATTTAAGTTTCTTAGAGAGCAAAATGCAATAAACTTTTCCCAAGCCCTCGCATACGACGATCTAGATGAAGGAGCCAGACACGCACCTAACAAGCGTACCGCCGTAGGTGTCAGATCTTCAAATAGGTTGGGTCCAGTTGTTGTGGGATTGCATCCAACCAGGGCGCCCAGGCTCTGGCCAACTGAAATTGAAAACGTGACAAACAATCAGCCACTAGATTCGACTTTCCAGAAATGTGTTTAGCTCTGATTAAAATGTTAAATTTAATAGCTATTGCAACTAATCGTCGTAACAAGGACATAAGTAGGGGGCATTTTGACGAAGATTTATTAATTACAAACACAATTGCTTCATTATCTGTTAATAGCAGAACCTTATGATTTTTTAGTAAGTGGCCCCAATGTTCAATAGCCAAAACAATGGGAAACAGCTCTAAAACACTAATATTCAGACTTTCCATGCCAGAGGGCCAGGATCCATAAAACCATTGCGAACCTAACACTGCCGCATAGCCTTTAGATTGTGCCGCATCCGAAAAAAGTTTAATGTGATCCGAGCCCACCCAGGCATCGTTTAAAAACATGCATCGACCATTTAAACTTTGCATGAATCGGTACCAAACTTTCAAGTCTGCCTTAGCTGCATTTGTTAAACGAATCTTGTAATAATTTTTCTTAACACCTATCGTTAGGTCATACAATCGTCGTAAAAAAACACGGCCTGGAACTACTACCAGGGTTGCAAAATTTAGAAGGCCCAGCAACGATTGTAACTGTTTCAATGATATCTTATTTCGATTTAGACTAAGCGCCTGGCGAATTTTTACCACTTTATCTTCCGGTAAACGAAAGATCATATCCTGAGAATCAACCTCTATCCCGTAAATGGTAATTTTATTAGTTGGAAGGACAGTTTTTGAAGATTTAATTGGAACTGCCAAATGGCTATCAATATCCAGAAAAGTTTGTTATGATTCAGAGCATTTGTTGGTATTTTTTGGACCTATAAAAAAGAAGTCATCTATCATGTGGCTAAGGTGGGCATTGTAATGAAACTCCATGACCCATTGCAAGGCTGAACTAAACCTTTCAAACGTCTGACAGCTCATACTCAAACCCATCGGAAGGCACATATCAGCAAAATAATACGTTGATCCCCCAATTTGAACCCTAAAACCTAGAAGCTCATAGTCATTAGGATGAATGGGAAGTAAGCGGTATGCATTTTCGATATCTGCTTTTGCCATCAAAGCCCCTCTCCCCATTTTCTTAACTAATTGAACAACGTTATCAATTGAATCATAAGAAACTAAAGTAAATGATTCATCGATGCCTGCATTAATGGAATCTCCTAGAGGGAATGAGAGATCATGGATTAACCGAAATGTTCCCTTTTCCTGCTTGGGGATGACCCCCAATGGCGAGCACCGTAAATTTTTAAAAGGTGGATCCAAGAAGGGGCCCATAATTCTGCCTTCTGTTAGCTCATCGTTTAGTTTTTTAAATAAAATATCAATGTTTTTAGTGCAGGATGAATGATTCCTGGAAACATAAAAGGATCTAACACCTGAGAAAGGAATACGAAAGCCTTGAGCAAAACCCTGACACAAAAATTCTGTCTCTTCAGAATCATATCCTGATAATAAATTGCGAAGATTGTTAACTAGAACTGGGGTTGGTACTCTTTCTGGTGGTTGGACCAGTTTTACGAAAGGAATAATTTTTGGGGGGTACAATTTCAGGGTTGGCAAGTACCGGTGGATTTGATTTTCCAGGAGGGGCAACAGTGAGTGGTTGAGGTATCTGCGCAGCCATGCGAGGCAAATTTTGGGAACTCCTTTGGGGCACAGTCATTCTTGGATGCAAGTATGTACGGTTTGGCATTGAGGTAGACTGGGGGCGTATTTGCTGTCTAAGCTGAGGGTAATCAGTCAGACTTCGTGAACCCCGGGCAAAACATTGTGACTGTGGATGGTCGTATCCGCAATTCCCACAAATGTGAGGGAAGATACAGTGGTGCCGTCTACAACCTCTTGGACCATTAAATTCCCAGCAAACCCCCTGTCTCCCAGACGATCGTTTCGCACCTTTGTCCTGGAGTGCTAAGGGCCTGGAAGCTTGCAAGCCATGTAAGGTTGTAGCCCGTAACCAAATGTCTGCAAAGCTGTAGCTGACGTAGACGCCGAAATTGAGAATCGTAAAAATTAAAGCTTTGGATGCCATAAGTCTGTGCCAACTCGGTCATTAGCGCTGAGTAGCTCAGCAGGGCAGAGGCCGTTTGCGGTTCTTTTTTAATAATGATATCCATAAATATTGCGAAGGCCCTCTGCAACTGAGCAAAATTTAACGTTTTGGACTTTTGGGCGGATGAAATTTTTAGCAATCGTTCATCCTCTCCCTCCACAATATTCAGCGCTAACTGAGTGGACCCAGACTCTGGTAATAAAGATGCGAATTCAATAAATATATTTGACCATATGTTTGATTTAATCTTGTCTGAAACATGACAAGATATAGACGGCGTTGATGAAGCAGCTTCAATACCTGGCAACTGTTGTGGATTAACTGGATTACTGGTACTAGCAAACAAGTCAGCTGCATTAACTTCGAAGATTGAGGTACTGGGTCTTGAATCATCCTGGGGCATAGACGCCGATGTGGGCGCTGCAGTAGATGAGGCAGTTGGCAGCGTGGTAGATCCTGTCGAAAGCGTTGTTGGGGGTTGGGGAACTATCCATCCTCTCTCCAACATCTTTTGCAATATAATGTCTGATAACCTGTCCTCCGCTGACGTCATACAGGCTACTTTTGTTGAGGTTGATGCGCTGTCATCAATACAACCTGTTGTTGTGTTGTCTTCTTCCTCGCTGGTGGCAATATCAACAGGCCTTCTCCTCTTAGACATGATGAAACTGAAAAAGAAAATGATTGACATAGCAAATGACCAAGCGGGTCTAGAAAAAAAAATTGACCAAGCCGGTCTAAAAAGCAGGTGACTTAGCAAGTCTAAAATAACAAGTGACCAAGCAAGTCTAAAATAACAAGTGACCAAGCAAGTTTAAATAGCACGCGTTTTTCTTGGCATGGCTACTACGTCACAGATAATGACCTAATGACTATTTATAGTAACATTCCCAGAGTGCTCGCAGAGTTTCGGACAAACATTACAACAATAGCGATTCCGTTACAATGGCGAGTACTAGTAATACAAATTTTCATTATGTTTCATTAAACGAAGATGACGTTCCTGGCGCAAAGTTGCCATATTCTCTGATTGAAAATCAATCCGTGGTACAACTTCAGCGTTGGCTACATTGCAGACAATTAAAATCGAGTGGAAATCGACAGGAATTGATTGAAAGGTAAGTTCTTCGAGACACGAAAAAAGCCAAACTAAAATGGCGATTTATGCTATCCGGGCTATATTTCGGAATAATAATTGTAATGAATAATATCATGATTACTTTTCATAATTTTATTTTAATGCCAGGAATTGGCTTCTTTTTTTTTTACCGTAGACCTTAAATGGAAAAGTCTATAGTCCCTATTAGACCAAACGTTGGAAAGTCAAAGTGTAAACAAAACATGTTGTGCCGCTATATGGCAGTCTCGTATCATCAGTGACAACTGGAATATCTAAACTATTTTCTTCAAATCAACACATTCTTATTTTCATATATTAAGTTTTATCAATATTTTTGTAGGGTACAACAATGTAGAGTGGCTGGTAAAGCCAAAGATATACCTGTTTCAATAGATGGAGGAAAATGGTACAATTTAAAATTACAAAAATTAAAAGATCAAGACACAGGTAGATCCCAGATTCCAATTCTACCAATTACAGGATGGAATGTCTTTCCCTCAGTTAACTTACCCAAACATTTTAACAAAGGCCATATTCACCATCATATTGTAGAATCGGTTCAATTTATACACCAAACTAACTCTGAAGATGACGAAGATGATTCTGAGAATATTGAAGACTTACATACCGCAAAGCCAATAAGAAAAGGAAAAGAGTTTTTTAGAAGTGGGCATGTGCAATCAATGAAAGACTGCTTAAAGGGTGGTGTGTATAACCTTAAGGCCAAAATAATGGCATCTTATAGTGTCGATACAATGTATGACACAACCCTACAAATTTCACCGGAAAGTGGTTTTGTTCGTGATGCATCATGTACATGCAAGGCCTCAGCTATGGGTAGGTGTAATCATGTCTGTGCCCTTTTGTTTGCCCTCGAAGATTTTATTGAAAAACAAGGAGAAGATCCAAATACGTGTACCTCAGTACTATGTGAGTGGAATAAAGGACGTAAAAAACAAAAAGATCCAAAGCGCGTCACAGATGCAAGTTATGGTAGTCAAAAGAAAAAGCGGGTTGACGATATCATTTCACATGATCCCACACCAAAATATACCAGAGAAACCCAAGACACAGTAAATGACTTTGTACATAGCATGGAATCAGGGCCTTCAAGTTCATCTAAGTCTATGTGGCTCACTTTGCTAGTAAGGCAATATGAGGACTACCAGTTAACCAGTGACCTTAAAGACAATTTAGTGAGCAGGACAAAAGTACTATTGAACGAAATCGCAATACCACACTCTGTTTATTCACAAGAAATCGTGAAAGAACAGAGAAGCCACGACTGGTTTCTACAAAGGCGTGTTCGTGTCACAGCATCTCAAAGTAAGACAATTGCAGGTGTTTGCAAACCTCGGAGCGTTTTCAACATATTGAAAAAGGCATTGTGGGAAAACCATGATAAAGGTTTAAAAACAAAGGCCATGTTGTATGGCATTACAAATGAAAAGACTGCTTTCCAAGCATATGAAAAACAATGTGGATTTCAGGTCCTAGAAACTGGTTTTTGGGTAAACTCAAATTGCCCGGAATTGGGATGTAGCCCAGATGGACTTGTTCTCGATATTAGTGAGTCATCAAAATATGGACTCCTAGAAGTCAAGTGCCCTTTTGTTTTAAAGGGAAAGGATGTAAGACATTTTGAAAATGAGCTTACAAGTAAGCAACAAAACACTTTCTGTTTACAGAGATCAGGGGATCAATTTCAACTGAGACGCAGTCATGCATATTTTTATCAAGTTCAAATGCAGATGGGTATAATGGGACTGGAATGGTGTGATTTCGTGGTATGGTCAGAGATGAGTTTCTTAACTATACGCATCAGATTTGATACAGTCTTTTGGCTAGAACTGAAACAGAAATTAATTTGCTTCCATCATAATTCAGGGATCGAAATTCCCTTTATTTGCGTGCCGAGCGCACGGGTAAATTTGATACGGCACGGATGAAATTGAACGGCTGTGCCTTGTGGGCACGCCTGAAAAATCACTTAACGTCTAAAATTTTTATCAAACTGACAAATATTTTGGACCTTTCCAACAATCTTAGCCATCTGTGCTTCATCAATCAACGAAGACTCCAGTCGAGCAGTCGACGACCTGCCATCACTATTACTATCAATGTAACTTTGTATTGTATACACTAAAAAATACGCGTCTGGATAACAAAATCTAAAAAAAAGAACCTACGGGAAATTTGTTTATTGTTTCTAATGCACATGACAGGAAATCTGAGAAGTCAAAACAATTTTAAGTTTCTTTAAACCTCCGACAATTAATAATGCCAACTCTGAGAGTTTTAACACCAGTTCAGCTGAGTGCAACACATCTGACACAAGTAGGCCTAATGAAAATCAGAGTGCCGGTAAGCATAAATGTGACGATACGAGTGAGAGTGACTCGACTCCTGAGTGAGGACGTGTTAAAACAATTAAAAATTAGTGAAGAATTATTTAGATGGCAAGAAAGTGTATAATTAAAATACATTTTCCTAAATAACTGTGCAAAATGTGTAATGTGCTCAATTATAAAACAACACTCATTGAATTATTTTAGAATTTTTATTGTTATAATCATCTCCATGCTCTGATGGCACACTTCATTTGGTCAGGGCACACATAAATTTGAAATTGGGTGCCTTAAGGCACCCTGAGAAAAAATTGCATTTCTATCCCTGTAATTGGCTATGTGCAGAGCTTTTGGAAATGCGTATTCCCCGAGGTCTTTTGCCAATAAATTTGAATATGTGATACTTTTACACTAGTCACAGAACTCAACTCATCCGTTTTATAAAATGCACAGTATTATTAGTATAATTATTATTACAACATATTTATAGTGCACCCTTTCAAATGACATCTTCAGGGGCACTATACAAAGTGACAATATACAATCAATCTAGTAATAAATAAACTACAAGATTATGAAAATGTTAACGATTGTATAAAAAAGGTGCATAATAATAACAACTAAATATAGAGATGTACAACATCTTAAAACTAAATTATAGATTATTTCAGAAAACAAGTGCTTGATAACTCAAAGAGTTGATAATAGTTTTTAATGGTTATGTCACGAGTGGCTCCTGAAAATTAACTAAACAACTTGCTACAAAAACAATTTGAGTCATCAAAGGCTCTAAACTTAGTGGAATAATTTTTTGTAAAATTCTGAATTTTTTTATTCTCTCTATCGCCCGCTCAACATGTATTCTGTGCTTGGCTATGTCTTTTGTCAAGGCCTCTTCTTGAGGTGTTAATTTTTCACGGCCAGCAAGAAATGGGGGAATTATCAGATCTACTTTTCGGGAGTTCAAAACATCTCTAATATTGAACCCCCTATCTGCCATAATTACATCACCTGGCACTAGATGATCCAAGAACCCAGATTTCAATACGATGTCTTTGTCTGATATAGAGCCTTCAAAGGTATCACTAACAAACATAATTGCACCGTTTGGTGCAATTGCAACTAAAACTTTATAGGTTGTGTGGGCTTTATAACTGGAATATAAATTACCCTGTCTATGAAAATTTCCTGGTCTCTGTGAAAAAAACTCTGTTCAATCAATGATGCAACGAATGTTCTTGTACTTTTTAAAGGACAAGGGAATGTGTTCTTTTATCTGTTGTCTGGTTGCAAACATGTGCTCCTTGAGTGGGGTGAATTGTCTGTAGAGAAACTGAATCCATGGATGATGTTATTATTATCGGTATCTTCATTCATAGGTAAAGGTGACAGAACCAATCGTCTCTTCACTCTTCTTCTTGGTTTTTTCTCTAACTTTTCAACCTGAATAACAACATTTTAAAAACATTTAAGTTTCACATAATGTATTTAATGCGATGGCATAAATTGATGCCATTATTATTATTAGATTTTTGACTGATAGTGTAGGCCTAACTATCATTAGAATTGATTTGATTAAGTCCCACACAACACCTTTATCGAGAAGCAAAAACAAAAAAAACCCTCAAAACTTACATCATATTTTGTTGCAGTGGCTGGCATTGGGTCAGGGTGGTCTTCAGTTGGGCCTTTTCCTCCAACAAAATGAATGCTGCATATATACGTATCTTTATTGACCTTGCCTTCGTCGAATTTCTTTCTGCTACACGCTTTTACCCAACGGCTGCATTTTTCCGGATCTTTTTTACTATGAGGCAAACGAATAAAAAATACATCCTGCATTGAAGGGCGATCGGGATATCGCGAATCACTGTTGCACGTGCCGTAACAACAATGTTTAGTAGCCCCTTTATAGATCTTATTGACAATTGTTTCCATTATTGCAGTGAACCTAACGAAGTACGAAGTGTTCCTTTGTTGTGGTTTGTGCGGTTAGACTGGCTTTGTTTGTCCGAAACAACATGGCGGCACGCGCAGTGACTTGTGGGTAAATGATGTCATAATCTATTTTTATCACCGCAAACGCGTCCTATTAACAAGTGACCAAGCAGGTCGAGAACAAGTACTGACCAAGCAGGTCTACAATTAACTACTGACCAAGCAGGTCTAAAAATAACTATTGACCAAGCAGGTCGGATTACACTTTACCCTGTGTGGTGTGTAACTAGAAACCAAGCAGGTCTAATTAACAAGTGACCAATGCAAGTTGGTCTATCTTAGCATGTGAGCAGCAGATTTTGTGATAATGCAGGTCAGACAAACAACCCAACTCTAGAATAATTACCCCACCTTTAAAACACTGCTAATCTCACTCACTTGGGTAGCAGTGAATTAGCTTGAATAAAGTAAACATACCCTTTGGTGGAACCAGCGAACATGACGTAGCACAGCATCTCTCAAACTTTTAAGAAGTAAGAAATTGCCTGTTTTGTCAGACAAATGAATACCATCGTCACCATAGATATGTACCACTGGATTCCACAGCCCTGATCGATGTCTCCAAAAATTAATGTTGGTGAAATTTACACAGTGAGCACTGAGTATCAAATTTGTCTCTCGAATTTTACTATTAAAGTTATGACACGGCTCAATGTATCTGGGCAGCAATTGGCTAATTACCACAAATTGCGGATGAAAATCTTCTAATAAGCGCTGGGCATAATCTAAAATATCAGATGCTACCCTTGCAGGAGTCCTCAACCCATTCGATAAATCATTAGATCCGACATGAATAACAATGATATCTGCGTTTCTAAACGGATAAGAATTATGTCCCAGCGGATGGAACGGATCGTGACTGACCAGCAAACCTCCGTTCCCCCAACACACAACATGGCAGCTCCGAGCATCTAAGCCTAAATTTGCGTAATTTTCTTTATGCTCCATGAACTGCCTCAAACGCTTGACATATGAGGATCCATAAAGCACTACCTTAAGGGGTCTAAGCGACACCCCTTCCATCGCCATTTTTAAACACGCTATGCACGGCAGAGGAAATAGTGTGATGAACTACAATAAACCGCAATAAAAAAGGGGGCTAAAGCATAGACCCTCACATAAATACAGAAAATAAACAGTGATAGTACGTACAATTAAACTTCCCACACACTTAAAATAAACAGTTCCAAACAATTATTCTTTATGACGAACTATCACGAACACCTATCCAAGCAGGATAGAAAACACGCTCTAGTCCCAGTGGCGGGAAACGATCAGCGCGCCACCGGAAATCGTACGGGCTAGCTCCCGTATGTAAACAATAACACAGAGTCGGGCATAGCACAAACTTTATTATCACGATAATATATTTATAAGAGAAAAACAAACAGTTAACTAAATAAAATGGTTCCAGTAATATGAATAAAAAATGAAATGGAGTTACCGCTGTCCTACTGTTCTGCTCTTATACATGTACTGGACTAATGAAGACGGGCATGCACTATACAGTGTACTACGAGGAAAATTTTGCCTGGGCACAGCACTAAGGCCTACTCTTATATCGAATTCCAATTGCCAAGGGGTCTTTTTACATGCACACCAATGTCCAAACCGCTTACAAAAATACATATGTATGTATACAGGTGTAGGCCTATTCATAAAAAATCATGTAATTTCATCAATATCATTTGACTGTCACTTTCATATTCAAACAATTTTCACAAATCCATACAAGAAAGCTTTCACTTGTAACAAATACAACTATCTGTAGCCTAATGCAGCCTGATTTGCATCCACAGAGAAAATATTGTTTGATTCTTGGTCTCTATAGTCAACCTAACCCTGTCATTTGTTACAGTAGAGTTTAACAAGAAGGGCATAAATTTCTGCAGACACAGTAAGGCAACTTTAAAGTAATGCACATGGTATTTCACCTCAATGGTGACACAGTCTTTTCCATAGTGGTCTTTTGTCTTGGTCTGAGTTGTCATACATTTAGGAATAGGAGAATATCTTCATCAACTTGCATTTGCAATAAAATTGGAAAATGTTAAGATATGATCCCCTTAACAAATTAACCAGACCTATTATTCTTTTTCTTATTTCGCTGGTAAAATATTAGCTGCTCTAAACATAGTTCTTTATTCATACACAGTTGTTGGGTTTTTTTTACGTTGGTAATGTATGTGAGAAGTCTGTATTGTTAGAATGAGAGAGAGTTTTGTCTGCACATTCCTACAATTCTTTGTCCAACATATCAATATTTCCATCTAATTTGATCCACTGGTTAGCACATACCCTAAATTTTTCCCAGTTTCTCACAGTAAATGATTTTACATCGGTGTTTTAAACAAAATCTACACGGAGTATACAGTTCTAGTTATTCTTCCGCTTTTTACTATCAAAACGTAAACAAACCGGTGACCTTTCACTCTACACGACCCGTTGACCTTTCGTCGTGTGCGTCTGATTGGTGAGCTTTGTCACGTGATCTATTAAAACCAAATCACCGCGAAATTCAAATACCATCGCACATTGATAAGTAAGCCCATTTTTATTTTACGTTTTCTGTCAAACGTCAAAGAATTGATAAAAGAAAAGTTGTGTGGAAATACAAAGTAATACTAGAAGAATTAGATTATGTAGATTGTTTTCCGCCTGAAAATCGTCGGGATGGAGCAACAGAAGCAAGCTTGCTAGAAATTTCACATCACGGCCTAGTTGTGCGTTTTAACCTTTAACCTCTTCCACGTCCACATAATCCTTTACCGAGGTTCCATGATAAAAAAGATAACTCAAATCTACTCTCCAGAATTTCCTACACATTGGTAAGGGTGCCCCACGTGCCAACTGAAAAGTTGTTCTTGACACGTTGATCCTGCACGTTTTAGTTCAATGACTTACTACTGATTTCTAACAGTCTCGCACACTCGTTGAGGCTATAAATAGCAACAGCATGCGGAAATGTTCAAAACACCAAACACTACTACAGCCGTAAAAAATCTATTGTTGACGATTCTGAAAAGCAATAATATTTAACTTTTTGGTTATTACGGCATCTTTAAAAATTACGCTCGTTTTATTTTTTAAATTGCCTTATAATTAGCTGTACCATTAGAAGCTGCATATTTTGGTTAAGTACAAATAATATCTCTGACTCAACATCCGTATGGAAGAATAATGATCAGAGCAGTAGTTTCATTTTACTTTTACAAGGTTCTTAAAAATATTGTTGAGATGCCTGATGTTGGTGCTTCTAAATTCAATTTCTTGTTCCATGTTTCGTAAAAAAAAGTAGTCTTGATTATCCCGACCCGTCAATTAGACGTAGAATGATCGGTAGACTAGTTAAGCGAGACTAATTTCAAAACAAGGGCACGTAAGGTAAATGATAAACTGTAAAGAGCAAGACCGATGTTGAGGGAGGCCGCATGTCAGTCAATTTGATTGACAGTTCGGTAAACGGCCTTGATGTGATGTTTAGTTGAGGTTAAAATGAGGGTTTGGATCTTCCGGCAGCCGTTTCTTGTGCTTATATGTTGTATAAATTTTCGAAATTAATTTCCATACTTTAATGTAAATAAAAATATTAATATTATCTTATATCTAGTAGGAAAACTCATCGCCCTATAATCACAAAATATCTAAACAGACTCTATGTATAGTATAGTAGTTGCAAAAATGAGATGTTGGATCTCTCTCTCTCTCTCTCTCTCTGTGTCTCTGTCACATAGAAATATAGCACCCAATCGGCTTCGCTATGTCTTTTTCTTGTATTTGAAGGATGTTAAAGTATTTCTTTGAATTATTGTTCATGGAAAAATAATATTTGAGTCATTTTATTTTATAAATTTTATTATAAGCTATACAAGTGCTAAGGCAGAAAATTGAATCTATTTACCAAGAACTATTCACAAACCTCAAAATAGACAGTATCATTCAACTTACAGAGCAATGTATCAATTTCCTCATATTTCTCATGGCAATCAGAAATTTATGAACAGGTTCATGGACTACCCATGGGATCTCCCATAAGCCCTCTCATAACAGAAGTATATATGACCCATTTCGAAGAAGCTGCCTTAAAGACTTCATCCATCCGACCTAAAACATGGATTAGAAAAGTTGATGATATATTTGCCATTTTGGAACTAGGTCAGAATCCACAACACCTTCTTCAACACCTCAACAGTATCCACCCTCGAATGAAATTTACAGTAGAATTAGAAAAAGATAACCAATTACCATTCCTTGATGTATTAGTAAACAACTCTGCAGATTACCTAAAAACCACTGTTTACCGCAAGCCAACCCATACTGACCAATACATACATAATAGTTCAAATCACCCAACCAAAGTAAAAACAGCAATCATTAGTACCTTAACGAGATGCGCAAAATTAATGTGATGAAGACCTACTCGATAATGAATTACAGCATATCAACCATGTCCTTACAAAATTCAATAACTATCCTGCTAATACAGTTAATGCCACCATGAAGAAAACACTGACTCATACCTGCAAACCACCAAATACCATCAGAAGAAATAGCCCGCTTTTTATCACAATCCCATTTATAGGACCAGCTAGCCACCAAATAAGAAGAATTTTAACAGAGCAAATCGGTGCAGAGGTAGTGTTCAGTAGCGGAACCACACTTAAAACTATGTTAAAAGCTGATGGTAGAATACTAAAACCAAAAGAGGACCCAAAGGGAGTCATATACAAAATAAATTGTGAGTGTAATGTGGCTTATGTGGGCGAAACATCCCGTCCAATTTCAGTCAGAACTAAAGAGCATCAGACAGCAGTTAAAAAACAAGAACAAAACAAATCAGCGATAGCAGAACATATCAACCAAAACCCACAGCACCAAATCAAATGGGAAAGTACAGAAATACTAGCTAGAAACCTACCAACATGGAAAAGCAGAGTTCTTCGCGAGGCACTGGAAATTCAAAAGCATAAGCCAGAATTAAACAGAGACTCAGGACATTTTCTCCCAAATCTTTGGGTTGATTTATTCAATTCATAACCAGTGTGTTAGTGATTTATTTAATTCATAATCAGTGTGTGTTAGTAATTCATAATCAGTGTGTGTTAGTAATTCATAATCAGTGTGTGTTAGTGATATAAGTGCAAGTGTGATGATTGCTTCAATCTCTGACAATTATCAACTCTTTCATCTCTTTCATCTCTTTCATCTCATCTTATAGTTATGGTTTCATATAGTTAATTAGTGTCTTCATGTTATGGTTTCATATAGTCAATTATCCCCTTATCTCTTCCTTTTGTATTATGAGTGTTATTCTTTCATCATGTTAATTTATATAACTTCTTTGATCTTGTTAATGCGTTGTAATAGTTTTGATTATTCTGTTAAATGGTTTCCACTTGTTACCTATATATTGTACCACATTTATGTTGATTATCATTATTTGCTTGAAAACGATATCTGTATGTGTATCGAAACGTAGCATGTTAATAAATGCAGAAGTAGTATATCCATATAAGTGTGTTTATTTTTAGTGTAATCTATTTCTATATGTCTTATAAGGATTATGTTAAACATCATTATGGAGATGAGACGTTAAAAGTGATTAACCAACTTAAATGTGTGCAATCGAAATTGTGTAAATCATCGTCTAGTTTAATCTTTTTGTTACGCTGTCGTGATAAAAGCATTATACCTAAGGGTTTCCGTCTTAAATCGCCAATTAATTCTTCTAAAGCCAACCAGATACTCAAATGTGCAAGTCAGCGATTGATAAAAGAACGAATATATCATCATAGAAAAGTAAAACATTCACTGACAATTACCGAGACTAGATTGTTAAACACTATATTAAATACTTTAACACCATCGGATTATACAAACTTTACTAATTTAAATCAGAAAGCAACAGAAAAAATTAGATTAGAAACTAAACAGAGACAGACAAAGAAGTTTAACCATCTTCAAATAGAAGACATTAAAGCGGGTAAATCCAAAACCTCAGATAAAAGCAAGAAAGAATACCTCAAGAAAACAGTTATCAACCTCTCATCCCACACCCTTACAGATGATCAGATACACCTCCTATCGAAAGGACTTAAATTTTATACCATTCAGTAGTAAACCACCAACAGAAACGTTCATCACGAATATAGAAAAAGGTCTTCAGCAGCTAGCCCCGAATGGTAAAATAGATTACATCAGACACCAAATCAAAAAGATTCTAGAGAAACCAGCCATAACCAAACCTAACCTAACCAAGGAGGAAACCCGGGCAATTAAAGAATTAAAGGAAAGTAAAGATATATCGATAGTAGCAGCTGACAAAGGCAAAGCCACAGTACTAATAGACACCAGTTACCTGAATGAATTAGTTAATAACACCTTGTCTGACAGCTCAACCTACAAACAACTAAAAAAGGACCCTACAGCCGAACTAGATAGACAACTTAAATCTACATTAAAAACCCTTCGCGACAACAATGAAATAGATAAACAACTTTATGAGAAATTAAATATATCCTATCCAACGCCACCTCATGCTAGAGTACAAGTTAAAATCCACAAAGACCCAATTAAAATTAGACTGTTAACATGTTCTAGTGGATCAGTGTACTATAATACAGCCCAGTATATTTCTAAACTGTTATCACCAATTGCTACTAGTGCTAGTTCCTACATAAAAGATTCAGCAGAATTCTGTCATAGACTTAAACAAAATAAAGTGAATGGTCAGTTAGTTAGTTATGATGTTGTTGATTTGTTTACGAATATACCACGGGATGAAGCTATACAAGTGCTAAGGCAGAAAATTGAATCTATTTACCAAGAACTATCCACAAACCTCAAAATAGACAGTATCATTCAACTTACAGAGCAATGTATCAATTCCTCATATTTCTCATGGCAATCAGAAATTTATGAACAGGTTCATGGACTACCCATGGGATCTCCCATAAGCCCTCTCATAACAGAAGTATATATGACCCATTTCGAAGAAGCTGCCTTAAAGACTTCATCCATCCGACCTAAAACATGGATTAGAAAAGTTGATGATATATTTGCCATTTTGGAACTAGGTCAGAATCCACAACACCTTCTTTAACACCTCAACAGTATCCACCCTCGAATGAAATTTACAGTAGAATTAGAAAAAGATAACCAATTACCATTCCTTGATGTATTAGTAAACAACTCTGCAGATTACCTAAAAACCACTGTTTACCGCAAGCCAACCCATACTGACCAATACATACATTAATAGTTCAAATCACCCAACCAAAGTAAAAACAGGAATCATTAGTACCTTAACGAGACGCGCAAAATTAATATGTGATGAAGACCTACTCGATAATGAATTACAGCATATCAACCATGTCCTTACAAATTTCAATAATTATCCTGCTAATACAGTTAATGCCACCATGAAGAAAACACTGACTCATACCTGCAAACCACCAAATACCATCAGAAGAAATAGCCCGCTTTTTATCACAATCCCATTTATAGGACCAGCTAGCCACCAAATAAAAAGAATTTTAACAGAGCAAATCGGTGCAGAGGTAGTGTTCAGTAGCGGAACCACACTTAAAACTATGTTAAAAGAGGACCCAAAGGGAGTCATATACAAAATAAATTGTGAGTGTAATGTGGCTTATGTGGGCGAAACATCCCGTCCAATTTCAGTCAGAACTAAAGAGCATCAGACAGCAGTTAAAAAACAAGAACAAAACAAATCAGCGATAGCAGAACATATCAACCAAAACCCACAGCACCAAATCAAATGGGAAAGTACAGAAATACTAGCTAGAAACCTACCAACATGGAAAAGCAGAGTTCTTCGCGAGGCACTGGAAATTCAAAAGCATAAGCCAGAATTAAACAGAGACTCAGGACATTTTCTCCCAAATCTTTGGGTTGATTTATTCAATTCATAACCAGTGTGTTAGCGATTTATTTAATTCATAATCAGTGTGTGTTAGTAATTCATAATCAGTGTGTGTTAGTGATATAAGTGCAAGTGTGATGATTGCTTCAATCTCTGACAATTATCAACTCTTTCATCTCTTTCATCTCATCTTATAGTTATGGTTTCATATAGTTAATTAGTGTCTTTATGTTATGGTTTCATATAGTCAATTATCCCCTAATCTCTTCCTTTTGTATTATGAGTGTTATTCTTTCATCATGTTAATTTATATAACTTCTTTGATCTTGTTAATGCGTTGTAATAGTTTTGATTATTCTGTTAAATGGTTTCCACTTGTTACCTATATATTGTACCACATTTATGTTGATTATCATTATTTGCTTGAAAACGATATCTGTATGTGTATCGAAACGTAGCATGTTAATAAATCCAGAAGTAGTATATCCATATAAGTGTGTTTATTTTTAGTGTAATCTATTTCTATATGTCTTATAAGGATTAAATTGAATTATAGTATGTTATATATCACAGACATCGCACTATACCCCATGAAGTATACAGTCGGCCTCGCTTAGCAGTCATTATACTTTCAACTCAATCAGCAGATCGGCGTCGCTCAGTGGGATTTTTTCTTCTATTTTGAGCGATTGTAAAGTATTTCTATGAATAAATTTACATCGCAAAATAATATTTGAGTGAATGTATTATATAAATGAATGAGAGTATCTTATATATCCCTGACATGGCACTATACCTCATGCAGTGTACAATCGGCCTCGCTTAGCAGTCATTATACTTGGAACCCAATAGGCCTCGCTTAGCAGTGTGACGTTTTCTTAATATTGAACCAGTCATGTGAGTTTTGTCCAGGTTCTACGGTTTCCTACCCCTGCTAAAGACCCCTACGAGCATGAAAATTATTGTAATAAAATTTAATACCCTATATTAGTCCCGAAATGACCTAGTTTGTGTCGAGTGGGCGTTAAATCCCCCCTCCCTCTCTCTCTCTCTCTATCTCTCTCTCTCTCTCTTTCGAAAATTTACATGGAAAAATAATATTTGAGTGAATGTATTATATAAATGAAGATAGCATCTTATATATCACAGACATCGTTCTAGGCCTTTACCCCATGAAGTATACAATCAGCTTCGCTTAGCAGTCAATATACATTGAACCCAATCGGCTTGACTTAGCAGTGGGATTTTTTGTGCTATTTTGAAAGATGTTAAAGTATTTCTATGAATTAATTTACTTTGAAAAATAATATTTGAGTGAATGTATTATATAAATAAAGGACAGTATCTTATATATCACCTAGACCTCGCTCTATCACCCGAAGTATAAAATAGGCCTCACTTAGCAGTCAATATACTTTAAACGGCGTCGCTTTGCAGTGGGACTTTTTCGTCTATTTTGAAAGATTTTAAAGTATTTGAATGAATTAATTTACACCAAAAAATAATATTTGGGTGAATGTATTATATAAATGAAGATAGAATCTTCTATATCACAGATATCGCACTAGGCCTACACCACATGAAGTATACAATAGGCCTCACTTAGCAGTAAATATACTTTGAACCCAATATTAGCAGTGGGATTTTTTCTTCTATTTTGAAAGATATTAAAGTATTTCTATGAATTAATTTACATTGAAAAATAATATTTGAGTGAATGTTTTATATAAATGAAGAACAGTATCTTATATATCACAGCGACCACACTATACCACATGAATTATAAAATCGGCCTCCCTTAGCAGTCAATATACTTTAAACCCAATCGGCTTCGCTTAGCGGTGGGATTTCTTTCTTCTATTTTGAAAGTATTTCTATGAATTAATTTACACTCAAAAATAATATTTGAGTGAATGTATTACATACATTAAGGATAGTATCTTATATATCTGGAACATCGCACTATACCACATGAAGCATACAATCAGCTCCAGTTAGCAGTCAGTATACTTTGAAGCAGATCGGCGTCGCTTAGCAGTGGGAAATTTTCTTTTATTTTGAAAGATTTTAAAGTATTTCTATGAATAAATTTACACCAAAAAATAATATTCCAGTGAATGTATTGTATAAATGAATGATAGTATCTTATATATCACAGACATCGCACTATACCCCATGAAGTATACAGTTGGCCTCTCTTATTTAGCAGTCATTATACTTTGAACTCAATCGGCTTCGGTTAGCAGTCAGTATACTTTGAAGCAGATCAGCGTTGCTCAGCAGTGGAATTTTTTATTCTATTTTGAAAGATTTACACCGAAAAATAATATTTGAGTGAATGTATTATATAAATGAATGAGAGTATCTTATATAACAGACATGGCACTATACCCCATGCAGTGTACAATCGGCCTCGCTTAGCAGTAATTATACTTTGAACCCAATAGGTCTCGCTTAGCAGTGGGAAGTTTTGTTAATATTGAACCAACCACGTGAGTTTTCTTCAGGTTCTCCGGTTCCCCCCCCCCCCCCTGCTAAAGACCACTACGCGCATGAAAATTATTGAAATAAAATTAAAACCATATGTTAGTCCCGGCGTCGCTCAGCAGTGGGATATTTTATTCTATTTTGAAAGATTGTAAAGTATTTCTATGAATATATTTACATCGAAAAATAATATTTGAGTGAATGTATTATATAAATAATTGAGAGTATCTTATATATCACAGACATGGCACTATACCCCATGCAGTGTACATTCGGCCTGGCTTAGCAGTCATTATACTTGGAACCAAATAGGCCTCGCTTAGTAGTGGGACGTCTTCTTAATATTGACCCGACCACGTGAGTTTTGTCCAGGCTCTACGGTTTCCTACCCCTGCTAAAGACCCCTATGAGCATGAAAATTATTGAAATAAAATTAAAACCATAGGTTAGTCCCGAAATGATCTAGTTTGTGTCGAGTGGGCGTTAAATCCCCCCTCCCCCTCTCTCTCTCTCTCTTTCGAAAATTTACATCGAAAACTAATATTTGAGTGAATTTATCATCTTAAATATCACAGACATCGCACTAGGCCTATACCACATGAAGTATACAATCGGCTTCGCCTAGCAGTCAATATACTTGGAACCCAATCGGCTTCGCTTAGCAGTGGGATTTTTTCTTCCATTTTGAAATAACTTCTATGAATTAATTTACATTGAAAAATAATATTTGAGTGAATGTATTATATAAAGGAAGAACAGTATCTTATATATCACAGAGATCGCACTATATCACACGAAGTATAAAATAGGCCTCACTTAGCAGTCAATATACTTTAAACACAATCGGCGTCGCTTAGCAGTGAGACTTTTTCGTCTATTTTGAAAGATTTTAAAAGTATTTCAATGAATTAATTTACACCCAAAAATAATATTTGAGTGAATGTATTATATACATTAAGGATAGTATCTTATATATCTCGAACATCGCACTATACCACATGAAGCACACAATCAGCTTCGGTTAGCAGTCAGTATACATGTACTTTGAAGCAGATCGGCGTCGCTTAGCAGTGGGATTTTTTCTTCTATTTTGAAAGATTTTAAAGTAATTACACCAAAAAATAATATTTGAGTGAATGTATTATATAAATGAATGATAGTATCTTATATCTCACAGACATACAGTCGGCCTCGCTTAGCAGTGATTATACTTTGAACTCAATCGGCATGGCTCAGCAGTCAGTATACTTTGAAGCAGATCGGCGTCGCTTAGCAGTGGGATTTTTTCTTCTATTTTGAAAGATTGTAAAGTATTTATATGAATAAATTTACATTGAAAAATAATATTTGAGTGAATGTATTATATAAATGAATGATAGTGTCTTATATATCACAGACATGGCACTATACCCCATGCAGTGTACAATCGGCCTCGCTTAGCAGTCACTTTACTTTGAACCCAATAGGCCTCGCTTAGCAGTGGGACGTTTTCTTAATATTGAACAAACCACGTGAGTTTTCTCTGGATTCTCCAGTTTCCTCCGTTTTCTCGAGTTTCCTCCCCCTGCTAAAGACCCCTACGCGCATGAAAATTATTGAAATAAAATTAAAACCATATGTTAGTCCCGAAATGACCTAGTTTGTGTCGAGTGGGCGTTAAATGCCCCTCCCCATCTCTCTATCTTTGGAACATTTACATCGAAAAATAATATTTGAGTGAATGTATTATTATATAAATGAAGATAGCATCTTATATAACAGACATCGCACTATACCACATTTGGTATACAGCCGGCTTAGCTTAGCAGTTCGCCCTTTTCTTATGTTTTAAAGATTTGGGGATATTATTTCGATTGATTTTCATAAAATAATAATATTTCTTTCGAGCGTTTAAATTTATCATCCAATACCGCCTATAGAGTTAAGTGGTCTAGCTACGCAGTCAGAAAACTTTGAACCCAATCGGCCTAGCTTAGCAGTGGGACTTTTTCTTAATTATGAAAGATTATAAAGTATTTCTATGAATTAATTTTCATAGAAATATAATATTTTGTAAATTAAATGATATTTCAGTAAGTGATTGACATATTATTAGAATATTATATTCCAGAAATAGGGAAATTCATCGACCAATTAAAACTCCAAGTACACAATAGTCTCGACCCCCCCCCCCCCCCCCAAGTCTTCAACGTAGAATATTTGTCTTGACGATAGAGACTAATTACATAGTAGAGCAGGTCAGGGAGAGTACATTTTGTCGTTATTGAATTTTCGTACCGCTAGTACCTCCCGTGGTCGTAGAAATTTGAAATTGTTAGGAAGTGTTACGAGCAACTATTGATAATCACACACTCGGACCATGGAAACCACTAGGTATGCGTAAGTGTAGTAGCACTTGAGATTTATTCTATTATTAACAATAAATAGTCCTTTATAAACTCCACCTTCAAATAAAATGGGAGGGACTCGAACAAGAAAGAGGGGGGGCTTACATATGCCTCGCTCAGCAAAATCTATATAATCGGCCTCGCAAGGAATGATTTAACGCTTACCGGGCACGTAACCTATCTTTTACCCAAAAGTGTCTGGATGTTATGGACGCCACTCCAAACCATTTTTCAGTATTATTTATGTATGGTTTAATGGTCATAGCTTATGAAGTACAGCATGGTCGTTTATTTAGTGACTATAACTGTGTGAAACAGATTTAAGGCTTTCTAAATATATTAGTATTGTGGTGTAATTGTCGAGATATTTGGAGGTAGTCATTGAGGGTGGGGCACCCTAACATTGGGATTGTTTTCCATAGAAGTAGACTACATGTCATGGTTTAAAGTAGCTCAGTCTCTAACTCAATATCATCCAAAATCTTCAACATTGAAAACAAAAATTATTTGTCAGTTTAAATCAAAATTTACCGGAAAAATATGGGTTTCTGATATCAAATATTTAAGACAAAATAATATTTTACCATTGGTACACGAATCGTGTATCAAAATGCATTTCAGCCCCAGTTCTAGCAAGAGAATTGAGGAACGAGACTAGAAACATTGCACCAAATCAAACGGCGTATGTAGACTGGAATAATTAGACGCTAGAAATTTGCATTCGATTGACACTGCTGGCTTATTTCACCAAACATAACTGATTTTAAATTAGAGTAAAAATGGAAACCATTGAAAGTAAATCAGTTTATATACATTCATATTAGAGTATTATATGCGTTTGACACACTTGTGTCAATTTCTAGGTCCCAAATGTTAGCGATTTTGCTCCTTTAATATTAGAAGGAGATCCACTACTCAGACATCGTCTCTTACTTCAATAACAATACATAATACTAACAATAATAATAATTGACTCTCAGTGGGATAATAACAATTAATAAGTACTCAAGATCAAAGACCAACCTTAATAGGGTTTCACGTCGGGAGACATTGGTATCGACCGATATGTGACAATTTTGCCGATATTGGAGTTGCCGATATCTGTTCAAAAACGGCTTGGTAAATACCTTCAATATATTATCCAAGTTGTGAACAAATCATTATTTTGCTTGAACCACGGTACATCTAAATAGCTAGGTGCATTTATTACGGTTCCTATGAGAGCCGTGTGGGCCTATTACCCATTATCTAAATAGCCACACACAGAGAAACCGAAACAAAAGTTTTATTTCAGTTGCTGCGTGCTTTGCTATTTAGACTTACGGGTAATAGGCCTACACGGCTCTCATAGGAACCGTAATAAATGGAAAGAATACACAGTAATACCGATCTCTGTTATTTTTTTAAATCCTTATTCACATACTGTTTAAGAGTTATGGTCTCTCAGTGCGATTTTTTGTTTGTTTTAGAATAACATAACATTTCTGTGCATGTGCCAACAGACATTTAACGTGCAACCCGATAAAACTTTTGATTGGAATATGGAAAAAGCCAATTGCATGATGATCAAAATCATAGAATTGGACAAGACAGTATGTCGCAGAGGTCCCCCTTCGATCTATTTTCAATGCATACTGATATTACAAGATCACAAACTAGAACAAAGAATTTTTTTATTTAGATTTATTAACTGTAAAATAAACAATAGCATTGTCGTCTGTGATCTCTCTTTTCGATGTTTCTGCCTCTTTTTGTGCTGCTTGGAATTCCACATATTCTATCCTGTTATTTGAGCGTAGATGGCTCATCAAATTTGATGTGGTGTAATTCTGTACGTTGGTACCATCACGGGAAATTGAAGCGTCGCAAGTGTTGCATTTATCCTTACTTAGATCACTATGGCTAATTGTAAAATAATTCTAAATTTTGCTACTACGTGGCATTTTCTTTTCTTGGTCTTATCTACTTGACAGATGGTTTTGTCTGCACTCTATTATAATGAGTAGGAGTTTTGAGTAAGACGGGAAAATGTCACACGTTTTACCCATGATTTTGATGAAAAATGAAAGGTAGGATATCCCTTTGATGTCTCAGGAGTTACTGGTGGTCATTCCGGTTTGTAGATGCCGATAAATATTTAGAAATAATTTAGTGATTTGTATGGTTATGCTTGGCTACTTTAAGAATTTTGATATAAGTTGTATCAACAAATAATAACCCATAGTGTAGATCATATTTTATTAATTGATAATATTACCAACAAATAAGTTCCGATTTAAGATGGTTTTATTTTTAACAATAGCTGTATATAAATGGCGGGAGAATGTCACGTGGTTGTAATTGTTGACAGACAGATCCAATCTGTTTTACAGAGAATTACTTACGAATTATCTCTGTAACTGTCCATAACATGTGCGCTGACTGCACACGGCGGTAGTCATTGGCTCAAGGGCTCGTGCAATACTTAACACCTAAGTGCTTCGGGCAAAATGATGCATTTACCCATTTACACTAAATAGGAAATATTTTTTAACTACAAATACTTCATCTAAATTTATTAATTTCACTACCCTTAGTTTCCATCTGTTTAGAGAGAGTAGTCGAGACTTTAGAACACAATAACTCTCCTTCTAATTGAGTTAAAATGTTCAAACTTGGTGTATATGCTTATGAGGTCAATGCCTTGATGGAGTTCGAAGATGAGCATTTTCCGCTTAGGGTAAGCAGAGATAAGCAATTTGATTGGTTGATACTTTGGGACAAGATAACTTAGGTTCATCTTGATTGATGATTTTTATGCCAATACAATGACTGCATTCTCATTCAGTAATGGATTCGACAGTAACAGTGTATAGAAATGATTGACTTAGACACGAGGGCCCTTTCCCTTGGCCAGAGGGGCCCTTTTGTCATGCGTGGGGGCCCTTTTGTCTGCCTTTAGGGTACATTTTCATTTTTCTCATCGGTTTTAGCATTTTTCTTTATAAAACACTTTTGGATGACACTTCGTGTACAGTTTGATTGCTTGATACGTTTGAAAAAAATAAATGTGCGATTAATTAATAGGTTTCATCTATTTATTTTGGGATTTCGGCGGGGGACATCAGCCTCACTGTTGGCTTGTTCATTACAGTAATACCTTGACTAAGTTCGATAATGAGCATTTTCTGCTCAGGGTAAGCAGAGCGATACGCAATTTGATTGGTCGAGACTTTGGACCCAATAACTCTCCTTCTAATTGAGTTAAAATGTTCAAACTTGGTGTATATGCTTATTAGGTCAATGCCTTGATTGAGTTCGAAGATGACCATTTTCCCATTAGGGTAATCAGAGATAAGCAATTTGATTGGTTGATGCTTTGGGAGACGATAACTTTAGTTCTAGTTAAGTGAGAGTGATGAAACTTGGTGTATAGTTTCATTACAGTAATGCCTTGACTAAGATCGATAATGAACATTTTCTGCTCAGGGTAAGCAGAGCGATAAGCAATTTGATTTGCTGAGACTTTGGAACACAATAACTCTCCTTCTAATTGAGTTAAAATGTTCAAAATTGGTGTGTATGCTTATTAGGTCAATGCCTTGATTGTGTTCGAAGATGAGCATTTTCTGCTTAGGGTAGGCAGATAAGCAATTTGATTAGTTGATACTTTGGGACAAGATAACGATAGGGTTAGAAAATAAGCATTTTCTGCTTAGGATAGGCAGAGATGAGCAATTTGATTGGTTGATACTTTGGGACAAGATAACTTAGGTTCTTCTTGATTGATGATTTTTATGCCAATACAACGACTGCATTCTCGTTCAGTAATGGATTCGACTGTAACAGTGTATAGAAACGATTGACTCAAGGGCCCTTTCCCTTGGCCAGAGGGTCCCTTTTGTCAAGCGTGGGGACCCTTTTGTCTGCCTTTAGGGTTCCCCCAAGTAGGGTACATTTTCATTTTTCTCGTCGGTTTTAGCATTTTTCTTTATAAAACACTTTTAGATGACACTTCGTGTACTGTTTGATTGTTCGATGCGTTTGAAAAAAATAAATGAGCAATTAATTAATATGTGTCATCTATTTATTTTGGGATTTCGGTGGGGGACATCAGCCTCACTGTTGGCTTGTTCATTACAGTAATACCTTGACTAAGTTCTATAATGAGCATTTTCTGCTCAGGGTAAGCAGAGGGATACGCAATTTGATTGGTCGAGACTTTGGAACACAATAACTCTCCTTCTAATTGAGTTAAAATGTTCAAACTTGGTGTATATGCTTATTAGGTCAATGCCTTGATGGAGTTCGAATATGAGCATTTTCCCGTTAGGGTAGTCAGAGATAAGCAATTTGATTGGTTGATGCTTTGGGAGACGATAACTTTAGTTCTAATTAAGTGAGAGTGATGAAACTTGGTGTATAGTTTCATTACAGTAATACCTTGACTAAGATCGATAATGAACATTTTCTGCTCAGGGTAAGCAGAGCGATAAGCAATTTGATTTGCCGAGACTTTGGAAAACAATAACTCTCCTTCTAATTGAGTTAAAATGTTCAAAATTGGTGTGTATGCTTATTAGGTCAATGCCTTGATGGAGTTCGAAGATGAGCATTTTCTGCTTAGGGTAGGCAGATAAGCAATTTGATTAGTTGATACTCTGGGACAAGATAAAGATGGAGTTCGAAGATGAGCATTTGCTGCTTAGGATAGGCAGAGATGAGCAATTTGATTGGTTGATACTTTGGGACAAGATAACTTAGGTTCTTCTCGATTGATGATTTTTATGCCAATACAACGACTGAATTCTCGTTCAGTAATGGATTCGACTGTAACAGTGTATAGAAACGATTGACTCAGACACGAGGGCCCTTTCCCTTGGCCAGAGGGGCCCTTTTGTCAAGCGTGGGGGCCCTTTTGTCTGCCTTTAGGGTCCCCCCAAGTAGGGTACATTTTCATTTTTCTCGTCGGTTTTAGCATTTTTCTTTATAAAAGACTTTTGGATGACATTCGTGTACTGTTTGATTGCTCGATACGTTTGAAAAAAATAAATGTGCAATTAATTAATATGTGTCATCTATTTATTTTGGGATTTCGGCGGGGGACATCAGCCTCACTGTTGGCTTGTTTATTTTTCTTTTACCTCAAAAAAATGTTTGAGAATTTGATTTGTTGAGTAAAAAAGTTAATATGCCGTACTCATTAAGCCTCGTCGATGTCATGCTTATCAGTGATTGTAGCGGCCAAGCGAATATTCACTGCGGGATCAGTTTGAGACAGATCATGAAGCTTTTCCCTTTGATGCATCATTAATTACCGAACGCAATGTTCTGCCATATATTTTAGACATACAGGTGCGGATCACTTTAAGGAATTATATCATAATCAACACTTAAAATGTAATAATCTTGACTTTATTATACAGCAAATAATTAAGTTCGTAATAGATAGTGATTATTTTTGATTGCGGAGGAAGCGTGACCCAATAATATTTTATTTCTAAAACAGTGGGTCCATGTTTGATTCCCGAGGTAAAATAGTACCGACTATGACATATATCTAAATAGATTATCATGCTATTCGAGGTATTTCAGTGTGTAATAGTGTTATATCCTTCACTTAGTCCACTATCGGTAATTGTATCTGTATTGGCCGATATATTTCGCTGTCAATATCTGATATCGGTAAAACCGATAGGTGCCATATCGGACCATCACTAACCATAATACTTCCTAATCAGACCCACACTAATAATCACAACTGTTGGATTAGAACTAGGCAGATTAACGAAAATAAATGATGTTACAAATAATAGAGAAAACCAGTACGCGAGATTCTAAGGTTATACCCTGTGTTGTGTATTATTATTAATAGATAACCGTGCTTCTAGATGTCATTTAAAGAATTAGTTACCTACAGCTACATGTAAGTCTGTTTCTCAAGATTTTGTTAAATCAGTCAAATTTTGACCACAATCAATTTGGAACACACCAGATTAAAATGTATAGTCAAATCTTCGATCTTTTTGATTTTTATACGCCCACATTTTCATGTGGACGTATTATGTCGTCGCCCCTGTCCGTCCGGACGTCCACAATTTGTTTGTGGACTCTCTACAGGTCACAATTCTTAACCGATTTTGACGAAACTTGAAATATAGGTTTATCCCCATAAGATCTCGGTTCCTTTCGATATTGGCATGTATCGGATAAGAACTTCATGGATTATGGCCCCTGATTGTACGAAATATCATGTTTATAGCTTGTGGACCCTATAGAGGTCACAATTTTGAACCGATTGTGATGAAACTTGACATGCATGTTTATAACCCCAAAATCTTGGTTCCTTTCGATATTTGCGCCCATCAGATCGTAACTTCCTGAATTATGGCCCCTGATTGTCCGAAAAATCGCCCTTTTTAGCTTGTGGTCCCTCTGGAGGTCAAAATTATTATCCGATTTATTATTGATTATATCACCGTTACATGGTAATGAGGGTTGAGTTCAAATTTCCTGAAAATCGGACCAAAATTGACAAACAAAATGGCTGCCATTTGTACGTGAATAGTGTGAAAATATGTTATATCAAGGTTGTGGACCCTATCGAGGTCACAATTTTGAACCGATTTTGATGAAACTTGACATGTATGTTTATAACCCAAAGATCTTGGTTCCTTTAGATATTTGCACCAATCGGATCGTAACTTCCTGAATTATGGCCCCTGATTGGCCGAAAAATCACCCTTTTTAGCTTGTGGTCCCACTTGAGGTCAAAATTATTATCCGATTTAAAAAAACGTTTGATTATATCACCGTTACATGGTAATGAAGATTGAGGTAAAATTTCGTGAAAATCAGACCAAAATTGACAGACAAAATGGCCACCGTTTGTACGCGATTAGTGTGAAAGTATGTTATGTCAAGGTTGTGGACCCTATAGAGGTCACAATTTTGAACCGATTTTGATGAAACATGACATGCATGTTTATAACCCAAAGATCTTGGTTCTTTTTGATATTTGCGCCCATTGGATCGTAACTTCCTGAATTATGGCCCCTGATTGTACGAAAAATGACCTTTTTTTTATACGCCCACATTTTCATGTGGACGTATTATGTCGTCGCCCCTGTCCGTCCGTCCGTCCACAATTTGTTTGTGGACTCTCTACAGGTCACAATTCTTATCCGATTTTGACGAAATTTGAAATATAGGTTTATCCCCAAAAGATCTCGGTTCCTTTCGATATTGGCATGTATCAGATCAAAACTTCATGGATTATGGCCCCTGATTGTACGAAAAATCACGTTTTTAGCTTGTGGACCCTATAGAGGTCACAATTTTGAACCGATTTTGATGAAACTTGACATGCATGTTTGTAACCCAAAGATCTTGGTTCCTTTCGATATTTGCGGCTATCGGAATCTAATTTCCTGAATTATGGCCCCTGATTGTCCGAAAAATCACCCTTTTTAGCTTGTGGTCCCTCTGGAGGTCACAATTATTATTCGATTTAAAAAACCGTTCGATTATATCACCGTTACACCCTAAGGTAGGTTGAGTTCGAATTTCGGGAAAATCGGACGAAAATTGCCATACAAAATGGCCACCGTTTGTACGCGAATACTGTTAAAAAATGGTATATCAAGGTTGTGGACCCTGTAAAGGTCACAATTTTAATTCGATTTTGATGAAACTTGAAATTCATGGTTATAACCCAAAGATCTTGGTTCTTTTCGATATTTGCGCATATCGGATCGTAACTTCCTGAATTATGGCCCCTGATTATACGCAAAATCGCCTTTTTTTTTAGCTTGGAGGTCACAATTATTATCCGATTTAAAAAAACGTTTGATTATATTACCGTTACACCGTAAGGAAGGTTGAGTTCGAATTTCGGGAAAATCAGACCAAAATTGCCATACAAAATGGCCACCGTTTGTACGCGAATACTGTTAAAAAATGGTATATCAAGGTTGTGGACCCTGTAAAGGTCACAATTTTAATTCGATTTTGATGAAACTTGAAATTCATGGTTATAACCCAAAGATCTTGGTTCTTTTCGATATTTGCGCATATCGGATCGTAACTTCCTGAATTATGGCCCCTGGTTATACGCAAAATCCCCCTTTCTTTAGCTTGTGGTCCCTCTGGAGGTCACAATTATTATCCAATTTAAAAACACGTTTGATTATATCACCATTACACTGTAAGGAAGGTTGAGTTTGAATTTCGGGAAAATCGGACCAAAATTGACAGAAAAAATGGCCACCATTTGTACGCAAATACTGTTAAAAAAATGATATATCATGGTTGTGGACCCTGTATAGGTCACAATTTTAATTCGATTTTGATGAGGAAGGTTGAGTTCTAATTTCGTGAAAATCGTACCAAAATTGCCGGACGAAATGGTCGCCGTTTGTACGCGAATAGTGTAAAAATATGGTATATCATGGTTGTGGACTCTCTACAGGTCACAATTCTTATCCGATTTTGATGAAAAGTCACATTTCTAGGTTGTGTACCGTCACACCATAATCATTGTCGGTTTCGAGTTTCATTAATATCAGACTGGAACTGACCAACTAAATGGCTGGTCCCAATACAGTATGAAATACAGGACTTAAAGATGTAGGAAAAATCACTTTCGGTATTGCTTGTTCTCTGTCCATCTCTCGAAAATGTGGGCGTATCCTGCCTGGCAGTGCCAGCCTATCTTTTTAGCTTATGGTCCCTCTGGGGTCAGAATTATTATCCCATTTAAAAAAACGTTTGATTATATCACCGTTACATCGTAATGAAGGTTGAGGTCGAATTTCGTGAAAATCGGACTAAAATTGACAGCTTTTCTTGTCAGGCCATCCATCCTTCATCACGAACAAGGGGAAACCACGCTAGAAAATCTAGATGAACTTTGTCACCCAATGCAGGGATCAAACACCAAACCTCAAGGCAACCAAGCCAGCATCTTACCCACTTAGCAACGTGATCCCCAGTCGAATTTGAAACCTACTGAACCTTTATAACCCAAATATCTTAATTCATTTCAATATTTGCACATATCAAATTCTAACTTAATGATGTAGGAAAAATCACTTTCGGTATTGTTGGTTCTCTATCCATCTCTCGAAAATGTGGGCGTATCCTGCCTGGCAGTGCCAGCCTATCTTTATTGAATAAAAATGATATGTATTTTTTTCGTCAGGTATGACTTTGATTCCTGGAGAGAGTTTTCTTACTTAGATGAAGAAGAAAAGGAAAAGGGAGAAAAGTAAGACAACATATTACTGTCAACACATAGTTGTGTACAGACCTGCATGTTTTTATAAAGTTCTGCTCAATGCTAATGTAAAGTATACGAATCATTTAAAATTATGGAATAAGCCGTCACCTGCACTGGATACGAAACATTTAATATTATGGCGACTTTTCGTACAATCAGGGGCCATAATTCAGGAAGTTACGATCAGATATGTCCAAATATCGACAGGAACCAAGATCTTTCAGTTTGACCAAAATCGAATTAAAATTGTGACCTCTACAGGGTACACAACCTTGATATACCATATTTTTACACTATTCGTGTAAAAATGGCAGCCATTTTGTTCATCAATTTTGGTCCGATGTTCACAAAATTCAAACTGAAAATTCATTACAGTGTAATGGTGATATAATCAAATGTTTTTGAACTCCATAAAGGCAATTTTCCGTATAATCAGAGGCCATAATTCAGGAAATTACAATCTGATATGCGCAAATATCGCAAGGAACCAAGATCTTTAGGTTATAAAAATGTATTTCAAGTTTCATCAAAAACGTATGAAAATTGTGACCCCTATAGGGTTCACAACCTTGATATACCATATTTTTACACCATTCGCGTACAAACGGCGATCATTTTGTTTGTCAATTTTGGTCCGATTTTTTTAAATCAGGTAATAATTGTTACCTCCAGAGGGACCACAAGGTGATAAAGGCGATTTTTATACGCCCACATTTTCATGTGGACGTATTATGTCGTCGCCCCTGTCCGTCCGGACGTCCGTCCGTCCACAATTTGTTTGTGGACTCTCTACAGGTCACAATTCTTATCCGATTTTAACGAAACTTGAAATATAGGTTTATCCCCAAAAGATCTCGGCTGCTTTCGATATTGGCATGTATCGGATCAAAACTTCATGGATTATGGCCCCTGATTGTACGAAAAATCACGTTTTTAGCTTGTGGACCCTATAGAGGTCACAATTTTGAACCGATTTTGATGAAACTTGACATGCATGTTTGTAACCTAAAGATCTTGGTTCCTTTCGATATTTGCGGCTATCGGAATGTAATTTCCTGGATTATGGCCCCTGATTGTCTTAAAAATCACCCTTTTTAGCTTGTGGTCCCTCTGGAGGTCACAATTATTATTCGATTTAAAAAACCGTTTGATTATATCACCGTTACACCCTAAGGAAGGTTGAGTTCGAATTTCGGGAAAATCGGACGAAAATTGCCATACAAAATGGCCGCCGTTTGTACGCGAAGACAGTTAAAAAATGGTATATCAAGGTTGTGGACCCTGTGGAGGTCACAATTTTGATTCGATTTTGATGAAACTTGAAATTCATGGTTATAACCCAAAGATCTTGCTTCCTTTCGATATTTGTGCATATCGGATCGTAACTTCCTGAATTATGGCCCCTGATTATACGAAAAATTGCCTTTTTTTTAGCTTGGAGGTCACAATTATTATTCGATTTAAAAAAACGTTTGATTATATCACCATTACACCCTAAGGAAGGTTGAGTTCGAATTTCGGGAAAATCGGACGAAAATTGCCATACAAAATGGCCGCCGTTTGTACGCGAATACTGTTAAAAAATGGTATATCAAGGTTGTGGACCCTGTGGAGGTCACAATTTTGATTCGATTTTAATGAAACTTGGAATTCATGGTTATAACCCAAAGATCTTGCTTCCTTTCGATATTTGCACATATCGGATTGTAACTTCCTGAATTATGGCCCCTGATTATACGCAAAATCGCCTTTTTTTTAGCTTGGAGGTCACAATTATTATCTGATTTAAAAAAACGTTTGATTATATTACCGTTACACCGTAAGGAAGGTTGAGTTCGAATTTCGGGAAAATCAGACCAAAATTGCCATACAAAATGGCCGCCGTTTGTACGCGAATACTGTTAAAAAATGGTATATCAAGGTTGTGGACCTTGTAAAGGTCACAATTTTAATTCGATTTTGATGAAACTTGAAATTCATGGTTATAACCCAACGATCTTGGTTCTTTTCGATATTTGCGCATATCGGATCGTAACTTCCTGAATTATGGCCCCTAAAGATGTAGGAAAAATCACTTTCGGTATTGCTTGTTCTCTATCCATCTCTCGAAAATGTGGGCGTATCCTGCCTGGCAGTGCCAGCCTATCTTTAGTACAATCAGGGGCCATAATTCAGGAAGTTACGATCCAATATGCGAAAATATCGAAAGGAACCAAGATCTTTATGTTATAAACATGTATTTCAAGTTTCATCAAAATCAGTTCAAAATTGTGACCTCTATAGGGTCCACAACCTTGATATAACATATTTTCCCACTATTCGCGTACAAACGGCGGCCATTTTGTCCGTCAATTTTGGTCCTATTTTCACGAAATTCCACATCATCTTTTATAACAATGTAACAGTGATATAATCAAACGTTTTTTATACGCCCACATTTTTATGTGGACATATATTGTCGTCGCCCCTGTCCGTCCGGACGTCCGGACGTCCGTCCGTCCGTCCGTCCGTCCGTCCACAATTTGTTTGTGGACTCTCTACAGGTCACAATTCTTATCCGATTTTGACGAAACTTGAAATATAGGTTTATCCCCAAAAGATCTCGGTTCCTTTCGATATTGGCATGTATCGGATGAAAACTTCATGGATTATGGCCCCTGATTGTACGAAAAGTCACGTTTTTAGCTTGTGGACCCTATAGAGGTCACAATTTTGAACCGATTTTGATGAAACTTGACATGCATGTTTATAACCCAAAGATCTTGGTTCCTTTCGATATTTGCACCTATCGGAATGTAATTTCCTGAATTATGGCCCCTGATTGTCCGAAAAATCACCCTTTTTAGCTTGTGGTCCCTCTGGAGGTCACAATTATTACCCGATTTAAAAAACCGTTTGATTATATCACCGTTACACCCTAAGGAAGGTTGAGTTCGAATTTCGGGAAAATCGGACGAAAATTGCCATACAAAATGGCCGCCGTTTGAACGCGAATACTGTTAAAAAAATTGTATATCATGGGTTGTGGACCTTGTAAAAGTCACATTTTTAAATCGATTTTGATGAAACTTGAAATTCATGGTTATTACCCAAAGATCTTGGTTCCTTTCGATATTTGCGCATATTGGAACGTAACTTCCTGAATTATGGCCCCTGATTATATGCAAAATCGCCTTATTTTAGCTTGTGGTCCCTCTGGTGGTCACAATTATTATCCGATTTAATAAAACGGTTGATAATATTACCGTTACACCGTAAGGAAGGTCGAGTTCGAATTTCGGGAAAATCGGACCAAAATTGCCATACAAAATGGCCGCCGTTTGTACGCGAATACTGTTAAAAAATTGTATATCATGGTTGTGGACCCTGTAGAGGTCACAATTTTAATTCGATTTTGATGAAACTTGAAATGCATGGTTATAACCCAAAGATCTTGGTTCCTTTCGTTATTTGCGCATATCAGATCATAACTTCCTGAATTATGGCCCCTGATTGTCCGAAAAATCGACTATGGTCCCTCTGGAGGTCACAATTATTATCCAATTTAAAAAAACATTTGACTCTATCACCGTTACACCCTACAGAAGGTTCAGTTCGAATTTCGAGAAAATCGGACTATAATTGCCAGAAAAAATGGCCGCCGTTTGTACGCGAACAGTGTAAAAATATGGTATATCAAAGTTGTGGACCCTGTAGAGGTGACAATTTTAATTCGATTTTGATGAAACCTGAAATGCTTGTTTATAACCTAAAGATCTTTATTCTTTTTGATATTTGTGCATATCAAATTGTAACTTAATGAATTATGGCCTTGATTGTTGGAAAAATCACTTTCGGTATTGCTTGTTCTCTGTCTATCTCTCGAACGATTATTATCTGATTTAAAAAAAAACTCTAATTATATTACTGTTGCTCCGTATGGAAGGTTGAGTTCGAATTTCGTGAAAATCGTACCAAAATTGCCGGACGAAATGGTCACCGTTTGTACGCGTATAGTGTAAAAATATGGTATATCATGGTTGTGGACTCTCTACAGGTCACAATTCTTATCCGATTTTGACGAAAAGTAACATTTCTACGTTGTGTCGGCTTCGAATTTCATGAATATCAGACTGGAACTGACCAACAAAATGGCTGCTCCCAATACAGTATGAAATACAGGACTTAATGATGTAGGAAAAATCACTTTCGGTATTGCTTGTTCTCTATCCATCTCCCAAAAATGTGGGCGTATCCTGCCTGGCAGTGCCAGCCTATCTTTTTAAATCGGATAATAATTTTGACCTACAGAGGGGGGCCACAAGCTAAAAGATAGGCTGGCACTGCCAGGCAGGATACGCCCACATTTTTGAGAGATGGATAGAGAACAAGCAATACCGAAAGTGATTTTTCCTACATCATTAAGTCTTGTATTTCATACTGTATTGGGAGCAGCCATTTTGTTGGTCAGTTCCAGTCTGATATTCATGAAATTCGAAGCCGACAATGATTGTGGTGTGACGGTACACAACCTAGAAATGTTACCTTTCGTCAAAATCGGATAAGAATTGTGACCTGTAGAGAGTCCACAACCATGATATACCATATTTTTACACTATTCGCGTACAACCGGTGACCATTTCGTCCTGCAATTTTGGTACGATTTTCACGAAATTCGAACTCAACCTTCCTTACGGCGCAACAGTAATATAATCAGAGTTTTTTTTTAAATCAGATAATAATTGTTCGAGAGATAGACAGAGAACAAGCAATACCGAAAGTGATTTTTCCTACAATCAAAGGCCATAATTCATTAAGTTACAATTTGATATGCGCAAATATCGAAAAGAATAAAGATCTTTAGGTTATAAACAAGCATTTCAGGTTTCATCAAAATCGAATTAAAATTGTCACCTCTACAGGGTCCACAACTTTGACATACCATATTTTTACACTGTTCGCGTACAAACGGCGGCCATTTTTTCTGGCAATTATGGTCCAATTTTCTTGAAATTCAAACTCAACCTTCCATAGGGTGTAACGGTGATAGAGTCAAACGTTTTTTCAAATCGGATAATAATTGTGACCTCCAGAGGGACCATAGGCGAAGTTACAATTCGATATGCGCAAATATCGAAAGGAACCAAGATCTTTGGGTTATAACCATGCATTTCAAGTTTCATCAAAATCGAATTAAAATTGTGACCTCTACAGGGTCCACAACCATGATATACAATTTTTTAACAGTATTCGCGTGCAAACGGCGGCCATTTTGTATGGCAATTTTGGTCCGATTTTCCCGAAATTCGAACTCAACCTTCCTTACGGTGTAACGGTAATATAAACAACCGTTTTATTAAATCGGATAATAATTGTTACCACCAGAGGGACCACAAGCTAAAATAAGGCGATTTTGCGTATAATCAGGGGCCATAATTCTGGAAGTTACGTTCCGATATGCGCAAATATCGAAAGGAACCAAGATCTTTGGGTTATAACCATGAATTTGAAGTTTCATCAAAATCGAATAAACAATGTGACTTCTACAGGGTCCACAACCTTGATATACCATTTTTTAACAGTATTCGCGTACAAACAGCGGCCATTTTGTATTGCAATTTTGGTCCGATTTTCCCGAAATTCGAACTCAACCTTCCTTAGGTTGTAACGGTGATATAATCAAACGGTTTTTTAAATCGGATAATAATTGTGACCTCCAGATGGGACCACAAGCTAAAAAGGGTGATTTTTTATACTCCCACATTTTGATGTGGACGTATATTGTCGTCGCCCCTGTCCGTTCGGACGTCAGTCCGTCCGTCCGTATGTCTACAATTTATTTGTGGACTCTCTACAGGTCACAATTCTTATCCGATTTTGACGAAACTTGAAATATAGGTTTATCCCCAAAAGTTCTCGGCTGCTTTCGATATTGGCATGTATCGGATCAAAACTTCATGGATTATGGCCCCTGATTGTACGAAAAATCACGTTTTTAGCTTGTGGACCCTATAGAGGTCACAATTTTGAACCAATTTTGATGAAACTTGACATGCATGTTTGTAACCCAAAGATCTTGGTTCCTTTCGATATTTGCGGCTTATGGAATGTAATTTCCTGAATTATGGCCCCTGATTGTCCGAAAAATCACCCTTTTTAGCTTGTGGTCCCTCTGGAGGTCACAATTATTATTCGATTTAAAAAACCGTTTGATTATATCACCGTTACACCCTAAGGAAGGTTGAGTTCAAATTTCGGGAAAATCGGACGAAAATTGCCATACAAAATGGCCGCCGTTTGTACGAGAATACTGTTAAAAAATGGTATATCAAGGTTGTGGACCCTGTGGAGGTCACAATTTTGATTCGATTTTGATGAAACTTGAAATTCATGGTTATAACCCAAAGATCTTGCTTCCTTTCGATATTTGCGCATATCGGATCGTAACTTCCTGAATTATGGCCCCTGATTATACGCAAAATCGCCTTTTTTTTAGCTTGGAGGTCACAATTATTATTCGATTTAAAAAACCGTTTGATTATATTACCGTCACACCCTAAAGAAGGTTGAGTTCGAATTTCGGGAAAATCGGACGAAAATTGCCATACAAAATGGCCGCCGTTTGTACGTGAATACTGTTAAAAAATGGTATATCAAGATTGTGGACCCTGTGGAGGTCACAATTTTGATTCGATTTTGATGAAATTTGAAATTCATGGTTATAACCCAAAGATTTTGCTTCCTTTCGATATTTGCGCATATCGGATCGTAACTTCCTGAATTATGGCCCCTGATTATACGCAAAATCGCCTTTTTTTTAGCTTGGAGGTCACAATTATTATCCGATTTAAAAAATCGTTTGATTATATTACCGTTACACCGTAAAGAAGGTTGAGTTCGAATTTCGGGAAAATCAGACCAAAATTGTCATACAAAATGGCTGCCGTTTGTACACGAATACTGTTAAAAAATGGTATATCAAGGTTGTGGACCCTGTAAAGGTCACAATTTTAATTCGATTTTGATGAAACTTGAAATTCATGGTTATAACCCAAAGATCTTGGTTCTTTTCAATATTTGCGCATATCGGATCGTAACTTCCTGAATTATGGCCCCTGGTTATACGCAAAATCCCCCTTTCTTTAGCTTGTGGTCCCTCTGGAGGTCACAATTATTATTATCCAATTTAAAAAAACGTTTGATTATATCACCGTTGCACTGTAAGGAAGGTTGAGTTTGAATTTCAGGAAAATCGGACCAAAATTGACAGACAAAATGGCCGCCGTTTGTACGCGAATACTGTTAAAAAAATGATATATCATGGTTGTGGACCCTGTATAGGTCACAATTTTAATTCGATTTTGATGAGGAAGGTTGAGTTCTAATTTCGTGAAAATCGTACCAAAATTGCCGGACGAAATGGTCGCCGTTTGTATGCGAATAGTGTAAAAATATGGTATATCATGGTTGTGGACTCGCTACAGGTCACAATTCTTATCCGATTTTGATGAAAAGTCACATTTCTAGGTTGTGTACCGTCACACCATAATCATTGTCGGTTTTGAGTTTCATTAATATCAGACTGGAACTGACCAACTAAATGGCTGCTCCCAATACAGTATGAAATACAGGACGTAAAGATGTAGGAAAAATCACTTTCGGTATTGCTTGTTCTCTGTCCATCTCTCGAAAATGTGGGCGTATCCTGCCTGGCAGTGCCAGCCTATCTTTTGAATCGGATTACAATTTTGACCTCCAAGGGGAACACAAGATAAAAACGGTGATTTTTCGGACAATCAGGGGCCATAATTCAGGAAGTTACGATCCCATATGCGCTATTATCGAAAGGAACCAAGATCTTTCGGTTATAAACATGCTTTTCAAGTTTCATCGAAATCGGATCAAAATTGAGACCTCTATAGGGTCCACAACCTTGATATAACATATTTTCACTCTATTCGCATACAAACGGCGGCCATTTTGTCTCTCAATTTTGGTCCGATTTTCACGAAATTCGAACTCAACCCCCATAACTATGTAACGGTGATATAATCAAATGTTTTTTTCAATCAGATAACAATTTTGACCTCCACAGGGAACACAAGCTAAAATGGGTGATTTTTCGGACAATATGGTGCCATAATTCAGGAAGTTACTATCCGATATGCGCAAATATCGAAAGGAACCAAGATCTTTCGGTTATAAACATGCATTTCAAGTTTCATGAAAATCGGTTCAAAATTGTGACCTCTATAGGGTCCACAACCTTGATATAACATATTTTCAAACTATTCACGCATAAACGGCGGCCATTTTGTATGTCAATTTTGGTCCAATTTTCACGAAATTCGAACTCAACCCCCATAACTATGTAACGGTGATATAATCAAACGTTTTTATACGTCCACATTCATAATGTGAACGTATTATGCCGTCGCCCCTGTCTCTGTGTGTGTGTGTGTGTGTGTATGTGTGTGTGTGTGTGTCTGTGGTTCGCCTACAGGGCGCAATTCTTCATGGATTTTCTTCAAACTTGGTATACTTATTCCTTATACTCCAAGGAAGATCCCTATTGTTTTTGGTGCATGCCCAACCCCCAGGGGCAGAGCCACGCCCATTTCTAGTATTTGTTTGTCGTCTATAGGCCACATTTCTTAACTTATAATCTTGAAACTTTGCATACACATTCTTTGTACCCCAAGGAACATCCCTATCGTTTGGGGTGCATGCCCAACCCCCAGGGGCAGAGCCACGCCCATTTTCTTTTCGTGTGTCTTTGTGTCGCCTTCAGGGCGCAATTCTAACTGGGTTTTCTTCAAACTTGGTATACGTATTCCTTATACCCTAAGGAAGATCTCTATTGTTTTTGGTGCATGCCCGACCCCCAGGGACAGAGCCACGCCCATTTCTAGTATGTGTTTGTTTGTCGTCTACAGGCCACATTTCTTAACTTATAATTTTGAAACTTTGCATACACATTCTTTGTACCCTAAGGAACATCCCTATCGTTTGGGGTGCATGCCCAACCCCCAGGGTCAGAGCCACGCCCATTTTCTTTTCCTGTGTCTTTGTGTCGCCTACAGGGTGCAATTCTTACTGGATTTTCTTCAAACTTTGTATAATTACTCTTTATACTCTAAGGATGATACCTATCGTTTGGGGTGCATGCCCACCACCCCCCCAAGGGGCAGAGCCACGCCTATTTTCTTTTTGTGTGTCTGTTTGTCACCTACAGGCAGCAATTCTAACTGGATTTTCTTAAAACTTTGTATACTTACTCTTTACACCCTAAGGATGATCCGTATTGTTTTTTGGTGCATGCCCAACCCCCAATGGCAGAGCCACGCCCATTCCTTGTATTTATTTGTTTGTCGTCTACAAGCCACATTTCTTAACGTATCATCTTGAAACTTCGAAGGCTTATTCTTTGTACCCTAAGGAACATTCCTATCATTTTGGGTGCATGCCCAACCCCCAGGGGCAAAGTCACGCCCATTTTCTTTTTGTGTGTCGCCTACAGGCCACAATTCTTAATCGGTCATCTTGAAACTTAAAATACTTATTCCTTATACCCTAATGATGATCCCTTTTGTTTTGGGTGCATGCCCGACCCCCGTGGGACAGCAACACCCATTTCTTGTATTTGTTTGTCTGTCGTCTACAGGCTGCATTTCTTAATGTATCATCTTGAAACTTTGAATACTTATTCTTGGTACCTTAAGGAAGATCCCTGTTGTTTTTGGTGCATGCCCAACCCCAAGGGACAGCGCCACGCCCATTTTTTTTTTGTCTGTCTGTGTGTCACCTACAGGCCACAATTCTTAATCGATCGTCTTGAAAACTTGTTTTATACTTATTCCTTATACCCTAAGGCTGACCACTATTATTTTTGGTGCATGCCGGACCCCCTGGGACAGAGCCACGCCTTACAGGATGCAATTCTTAACAGATCCTTTTAAAACTTTACAAACCTATTCCTTATACCCTAAAGATGACCCCTATTGTTTTTGGTGATATCCTAACCCCCAGGGGCAGAGCCCTGCCCATTTTTACTTCATGTCTGTGTGTGTTGTCTACAGGCCACGATTCTTAATGGATCGTCTTTAAACTTGGGATATGTATTCCATATAGCCTAAGGACATCAACTGCATGACCCGACTCACACAGGCAAGACACGCCCAATTTTTGTGTTTGTCGTTTACAGGCCACAATTCTGAATGAATCAGCTTGGTACTTGGCTTATGTATTCCTTATAGCCTGAGGGCGTCCACTATTGATTTTGATGAATGTCCCGACCCCCAGGGGCAGAGCCACGCCCACTTTTTGCCTTTAGCCTTAGGAAGGCACAATTCTGAATGGATTATCTTGGTATACTTATTCCTTATACTCTAAGGACAGCAACTATTGATGTTGGTGCACGACCCTCAACGCTAAACAAACCAAACGCCTAGCCTTCTTGACAAAGTACCATATCAATCAAAGCAGGAATGTGGACGTATATTGTAGCGTTAGCGTTATGTTTGTGAATCGGATTACAATTTTGACCTCAACAGGGAACACAAGCTAAAAAGGGTGATTTTTCGGACAATCAGGGGCCATAATTCAGGAAGTTAAGATCCGATATGCGCTAATATCGAAAGGAACCAAGATCTTTCGGTTATAAACATGCTTTTCAAGTTTCATCGAAATCGGATCTAAATTGTGACCTCTACACTGTTCACAAGCTAAAAACGTGATTTTTCGTACAATCAGGGGCCATAACCCATGAAGTTACAGTCCGATACATGCCAATATCGAAAGGAACCGAGATCTTAGGGTGATAAACCTATATTTTAAGTTTCATTGAAATCGGATAAAAATGGTGACCTGTAGACTAGGGCCGAAACGATACGCTGTGCCACGATATGATACAGCATGATGTCGTAGCCCAACGATATGGGTGCATCACGATACACACGCCATTAATGTGAAATTGACTTAAGTTTTCTTGAAATAAAGAAAAAATACACAATGTTTTAAATTTATATTGTTTATTATTAGATAATAAATTAAAATTTATATTTAACCTTAAACCAATATTTTTGGCACATTTTAACTACAAATACTTCAAACGTCTTTATTTTTTTTTCTTTTACCCCCAAAAAATGTTTGAGAATTTAATTTGTCGGAGTAAAAAAGTTAATATGCCGAACTCATTAAGCCTCGTCGATGTCATGCTTATCAGTGATTGTAGCGGCCAAGCGAATATTCACTGCGGGAGAAATTTGCTTCGATCGAACAGGCGGGTGGCTTTTCTATTTCAACTTCACCAAGTGTAACACTGCTACCACCAGTACTGGGCGTGAACATAATAGTCGAAAGACTAAGAGAGACTGTTAACCAAAATTTCAACACGCTTTTCATTCATTCGAATAAGAGCCACCGGCATCGCGAGGAAGAAGTTTCCGAGTCGTATTTTGCACCCGATTAGTAGGTCAGTTTTGGAATGATTGTGAAGTCTGGATGGCCGGGCCTATAGAAGAGGCGGTTCCTAGTCTATTTATAGCTACCGAGGGTTTCTTTACATTTAGGCCTTGCATACGTACGTACTGAACTGATGGGTAATTTCTAAGGGTCCTACATGTCTCATTTATTGAGCAAATATCGCGATATAGTATGAAATTAATCATGAACCTTAAATTAAAAAAAAAATCGCGATTATCGATATTCTTAAAAAAAATATCGTTCATCGTTTTCATGGAAAAAATCGCGGTACACCGGTTCACCGGTGAATCCTTTCGGCCCTACTGTAGACTGTTCACAAACAATTGTGGACGTACGGACAGACAGGGGCGACGACAATATACGTCCACATAAAAATGTGGGCGTATAAAAATTGAAACTAAATTGGTTCTAAAGTATTTCCTACTGTTATTAGAGTGGCTAAAAATGTTTTAAAACAGACACTATTTCAGGATAGTAAAGACATTATATGATAAGACTTACTATAAAAACTTCATTGATCAACAATGGAAGTCTGGCCACTTCTGATTTTTGAGGATATATTTGTTTTAATAGTAGACCCATGCCTTCAAATGTCTTGATATTAACTGTGTTTATAATGCTACAGTAGAAATTAAAGTCCATGTTAAGCTGGAGATGAAAAGATCAGCATTTGACATGAATTATTTCAAGATTAGCCTAATACAAATAATAAAATTAACAGTGTGTTTACTTATTTATACCCAGACACTGGCCTGTTTATAATGGCATGTTATACAGAGGGAGAGAGAGGTCTATAAATCTAATGATATAACACTTTAATGTAAGTCCCAAAGATAACTTCATGTAAATATTATATTGTGCAGTATGATGTTTGTTATGAAAAATAAATTGCCGGATAAAGTAGGAGGAAAATATAATGACATGTAATACGGGGAGTGAGAGAGGGATAAACACCTCAATATGACTATTAATTTAAGACGTTTTTATTTTTTGTCCCACAGATAAATAAATATATTGTACTGTATGATGTTTCTTATGAAAAAAGAACACATTGCTGGATAACGTATTTGGACGATATTCTATTAGTATTACAAATACAACTGGACCTGCATGCAGGAATGACGGGTTTCACTGGTGCCACGTTACCCTTGAACATGTCACTTCCGGTGCCAAGTTACCCTTGAACATATGTCACTTCTGGTACCAACAAAACCACTAAACAGGTTTCCAAATAAACATTGCTCACATCAAATAAAATGGACGCAGAATCAACCAAATCCAGCAATATCAATTCGTTTTATACATTTGTTACTTGTAAATGATCTTGACAAAATTACATTACTTCCGTTGTTAATGAAAATGTTAAAATAGTTTTATGAAATCAGAAATGGCATAGATATCATATAGTGAAAATTTTATGTAAATCGAAGAATCAAAGCCACTTTTAAAGACCAAAAAACTTGAAAAGTGACTTGTAGAAAATCGGCTATTTCTCGGCAACCGAACAAGTTAGAAACCATTTTGTGGTATCTGTATGATCATATGGGTCCATTCTATTTGTTGATTGGCATCAAATATCATAATTTGAAAAAGATTTCAAAACAGACTCATTTGAATAAAATATCTGTTTTGAAGACTAAAAATACAGTTTTTGCCAAAATGACGTTACTTCCGGTGATAATGAAAATCTTAAATTACTTGTATGAAATCCTAAATGGCATTAGGTATAACATGGTGTAAAGTTTATGAAAATCGAATAATAATTGATACTTTTATGGCCCCAAAACCTTCAAAAGTGATCTGTAGAAAACCGTCTATTTCTCGGCAACCGAACAAGTTAGAAACAATTTTATGATATCTATATGACCATATGAGTTGTGTTTATATGTGAATTTAAACCAAAAGTTAAAATTATTAATACATATTTAATAATTCTTGGTTGAATAAAACATTGATTTAAAAAGTTAAAAATGTAGTTTTTGACAAAATGACGTCACTTCCGATGTCAATTTTAAATTGTAATCAACTTGATATGACGCTACATGCTTTTTGAATCAAATGATGTCACTTTTATTAAAATCCAATAATAAATGACTATTTTACAGGCAAAATAACGAAAACAGCTACAAGTTTATAAAAGTTTCAAAGAAATATTTTAAAATAGGTCAATTTTACACCATTTTTAGCCTCTTAATTGAATTTGCTCGAAAATGAAATCAAAATTAAAAAAACTGAGCTCACACTTTTTTGCGCCTTGAAAGGTCACACTCTTTGAGTCATATAATTTTTCAAAAAAATAATATTTGTTTTAGAAAAATGGTAACTAACTGTCAAAATTGTAGTTTTTGGTAAAATTATGCCACTTCCGGTGCCGACAGATAACACTTTCGGTAATAAAAAATAATAATAATAATTTTAGTAAAAACAATAGTCTTTCAGACGAAAGTCTGAAAACCTAACTAGACCTGCAAGCAGCACTGAACCGGCTTTCAGGATCAAACAGTAAGTTTATTATACCATAGCCGATCCATTGAGCTACCAAGCTATACTTTAGTTGTTTTGCTTCAGTGACACCCTCTATCACATGTAAAAGTCACTTTTGGTGCCGAAAGAAATTTTTATAGGTGAAAAGTAAGTCGAAAATTCGCAACATACAAAATACAAACTTTGTTGTATACATATCGGGCAATAAATAATTAACCTATAACCCATAAACTGAAATTTAAAAAGTTAAAAAACTTAAAAGTGACCCTGGGAAAATTGGCTATTATTCGACAAGGGAACATGCTAGAAGCCTTTTCTTGATATCAATATGATGGTATTGATTCAATCTTACTGCCCATTAGAGTCAGACGTTATAAAGTTAAACGAATAATGAATATAAATCCCTTAAAAAAAATTACATTACTTCCGGTGATATTGAAAATGTTAATTTAGTTCATAGAAGTCATAAATGGCATAAGGCATCAAATGGTAAAACAATTATAAAAATCGAATAATAATTGACACTTTTATAGACCAAAAACCTTGAAAAGTGACTTATAGAAGATCGCCTATTTCTCTGTAACCGTACAAGTTAGAAACCATTTTGTGGTATCTGTATGGTCGTATGGCTTCATTCTATTCGTTGATGGCAATCAAATATCATAATTTTAAAAATATTATAAGGCAGACTCATTTGAATAAAATATTTGTTTTTTAGGTTAGAAATATAGTTTTTGCCCAAATGACGTCATTTCTGGTCACGGTGAAAATGTAAAATTGGCTTGACCTAGTCCAAATTGGCATTAGGCATCAAATGGAAAAAAAATATTGCAAATCGAATAATAATTCACTCTTTTATAGGCAAAATAACGTGAAAAGTAATGCATGCAAAATTGCATATTTCTTGGCAACTGCTCATATTACAAACTAATTTTCGCATACATTCTCTTCGTCTGGATTATTGCTACGAGTTTATGAAAATTACAAATAAATATTTCAAAATATGAAGACGCTGAATGAATTGTAAAAAACTTAATTTTACACTTTATTTTACCTTTTATTCGAAATTGCCCGAAAATGAAATTGAAATTAAAAAATCTGAGCTAAAGATTTTATACAACCTTGCAGGGTGCATCCTTTTAGTTATATCAGTTTTGAAAAAAAAAAATATTTGCTCCAAAAACTGGTACCAAACTGTCAAAATTGTAGTTTTTGTTAATATTGCGTCACTTCTGTTGCCGACCGAAAAATTTCACCTTAACAAAAAAAAATACAATTGGGACCACGGAGCATATGAACTTTGTTTTATACCAATCGAACAATAAATAGTTTTTCTGGGTACGAAAAACTAAATTAGCCGATGGTGGCTAAGGCAAATTACCGAGACAATTTTTTTTCTCATTTCTGCTCAAGTAGGATGATATTTTAACCCTGTGTAAAATACCATCAAAAAATATTCATAAATAAAAAAGGTTTTCGTAAAAAAAAAAAAAAAAAATTCAAAATATCGGACATTTTTTCGACTACTTCCTGTTTTACGATCATTGTCGTGACAGCTTTACAAAGTTCTTTGGATACTTAACTTTCAGTGCCAGAAGTGTCAGAAACATCCATTGAGTAGTTTTGGAAAAAAAGATAAATTAAAGAGCGTTTACAAAAATTTAACGATTTTTCATTTTTTTTCAAAGTTTGATGCCATTTTTGGACCACCTATATTATTTCAATGCTTTTCATTTTGGATTCACTATATACACAACCGATAGGACTTTGGGTAAGAAAAGTTTAAGAAAAATCTGCGGTGGCGTTTTCGAGAAAAAGGCGTCTCAGAATGTTAAAAAATCTGAAAATACTAGATTTTTGGCATTCGAAATCGAATTATTTAGATACCATATGATGGTCCATTAATAGGTCTATCCAAATCTTGTGGATGCTCTAGAGGCCAAAGTTAATATCTGATTGACTTTAAATTTATACACAGTGTTTAAGGTCATGAGACGAAGAAGCCTATTGATTTTCAGCAATATCCGATAATTATTGCCAGAGTTATGGCCCTTGATCATATCAAAAAATCCTGTGGACGTTCTAGAGGCCAAAGTTAATATCCGATTGACTTTAAATTTACACACACTGTTTAAGATCATGAGACGAAGAAACCTACTGATTTTCAGCGATTTCAAATAATTACTTCCAGAGTTATCTCCCTTGAACACTTCAAAAAACCTTGTGACACTATAGATGCCAAACTTATCATCCGATTGATTTCAGACTGATACACAGAGTTTAAGGTGTTGAAACGAACAAGTATTTTGATTTTCAATGAATTTTGATAACTGAACAGCTAAATCCATGATGTTAAATGTTTCCTATACTAATTGTTAGTGTGGGGCAAAACTTTATAAAAAGCTAACAAATTCTAATGATTTTCAGATAATTACATAATGAGTTGTTACTCTTAATCAGATTTTAGTGTATTACAAATGTTTCATTCCCCAAAAAAGTAAAAATATGCGACAACCCTTGTTGACTGCCCGGACGATTTAGCTGCTGTGGGCGTATGTTTCGTTGCCTGGCAACCTATCTTTATTGTCGGAATAGTTTTAATAGCCGGTTTGGGCACTAAAATAGTCTCAGGGCTCTGTAATGATATATTCGAACGATAAAAGTCATAGACGAATGTTCGTTATTTAAAAATGTGAGATAGTAGTTGTCTCAGAAAAGATTCAGGGATTCCAAAAGTGTAATTTGTTTGAAAATGGATAAAGAATTGACGAAACTAGGGCCGATTTTCAATTTTTAGACAACGTACAAAGTTCTGTCACTTCCGGTATGCGCAGAAAATTCAAAAATATTTTATCAAGTAGCCACCACATGGTTTCCCAATAAAAAATATAATTCCAGATTGATACCTGTTTTCGATCATGGAGATCTAGGCCCTGGCAGTAAATAATAATAATAGATAATAATAATTTTAGTAATCTCAATAGGCTTTCAGACGAAAGTCTGAAAGCCTAAGTAGATCTGCAGTGCTGAATCGGCTTTCAGGAATCAGACAGGAAGTGCGTCATACAATAGCTGATCCATCGAGCTACCAAACGATACTGTAGTTAGGATTCAGTGACACCCTCTATCAGATTTGTAAGTAATATTTGCTTGCGAATACACCGGTCAAAATTGTAAAATCTGCAAAATTACTTCACTTCCGGTGCCAAAAGAAATCATTATCGGTAACAAATAATTAGAGAATTCGCAATTGAGAATTGTTTTATACACATCAGGCAATAAATAATAAACTTGGAACCCATAAACTGAAATTAAAAAGGTAAAAAACTTAAAGGGAGATAAATATATCTCAAATTAACCGGCACTACGGAGATGAGAGAAATGGGGTTTAACGTCGACTAGACACAAACTATGTCATTTCGGGGCTAGCATGGTTTACTTTAATATCAATAATTCCTGTGTAAAATATCATCAAAAAATATTCATAAATAAAAAAGGTTTTCGTAAAAAAAACTCATTTTTTTCAAAATATCGGACATTTTTTCGACTACATCCGGTTTTACGATCGTTGTTCTGATAGCTTTACGAAGTTCTTTGGATACTTAACTTTATGTACCAGAAGTGTCAGAAACATTCATTGAGTAGTTTTGGAAAAAAAGATAAAGAGAGTTTCCAAAAATTTAACGTTTTTATACGCCCACATTTTTATGTGGACGTGTATTGTCGTCGCCCCTGTCCGTGCGGACGTCCGTCCGGACACAATTTGTTTGTGGACCCTCTACAGGTCACAATTCTTATCTGATTTTGACGAAACTTGAAATATAGGTTTATCCCCAAAAGATCTTGGCTGCTTTCGATATTGGCATGTATCGGATGAAAACTTCATGGATTATGGCCCCTGATTGTACGAAAAATCACGTTTTTAGCTTGTGGACTCTATAGAGGTCACAATTTTGAACCGATTTTGATGAAACTTGACATGCATGTTTATAACCCAAAGATCTTGGTTCCTTTCGATATTTGCTCCTATCGGAATGTAATTTCCTGAATTATGGCCCCTGATTGTCCGAAAAACAACCCTTTTTAGCTTGTGGTCACTCTGGAGGTCACAATTATTATCCGATTTAAAAAAACGTTTGATGATATCACCGTTACACCCTAAGGAAGGTTGGGTTCGAATTTCGGGAAAATCGGACGAAAATTGCCATACAAAATGGCCGCTGTTTGTACGTGAATACTGTTAAAAAATGGTATATCAAGGTTGTGGACCCTGTAGAAGTCACATTTTTTATTCGATTTTGATGAAACTTGAAATTCATGGTTATAACCCAAAGATCTTGGTTCCTTTCGATATTTGCGCATATCGGAACGTAACTTCCTGCATTATGGCCCCTGGTTATACGCAAAATCGCCTTATTTTAGCTTGTGGTCCCTCTGGTGGTCACAATTATTATCTGATTTAATAAAACGGTTGATTATATTACCGTTACACCGTAAGGAAGAGTTCGAATTTCGGGAAAATCGGACCAAAATTGCCATACAAAATGGCCGCCGTTTGTACGCGAATACTGTTAAAAAACTGTATATCATTATGACCCTGTAAAGGTCACAATTTTAATTCGATTTTGATGAAACTTGAAATGCATGGTTATAACCCAAAGATCTTGGTTCCTTTCGTTATTTGCGCATATCGAATCGTAACTTCCTGAATTATGGCCCTTGATTGTCCGAAAAATCGCCTATGGTCCCTCTGGAGGTCACAATTATTATCCGATTTGAAAAAACGTTTGACTCTATCGCCGTTACACCCTACGGAAGGTTGAGTTCAAATTTCGAGAAAATTGGACCATAATTGCCAGAAAAAATGGCCGCCGTTTGTACGCGAACAGTGTTAAAATATGGTATGTCAAAGTTGTGGACCCTGTAGAGGTGACAATTTTAATTCGATTTTGATGAAACCTGAAATGCTTGTTTATAACCTAAAGATCTTTATTCTTTTCGATAATTGCGCATATCAAATTGTAACTTAATGAATTATGGCCTTTGATTGTAGGAAAAATCACTTTCGGTATTGCTTGTTCTCTGTCTATCTCTCGAACAATTATTATCTGATTTAAAAAAAAACTCTGATTATATTACTGTTGCGCCGTAAGGAAGGTTGAGTTCGAATTTCGTGAAAATCGTACCAAAATTGCCGGACGAAATGGTCACCGGTTGTACGCGAATAGTGTAAAAATATGGTATATCATGGTTGTGGACTCTCTACAGGTCACAATTCTTATCCGATTTTGACGAAAGGTAACATTTCTAGGTTGTGTACCGTCACACCATAATCATTGTCGACTTCGAATTTCATGAATATCAGACTGGAACAGACCAACAAAATGGCTGCTCCCAATACAGTATGAAATACAGGACTTAATGATGTAGGAAAAATCACTTTCGGTATTGCTTGTTCTCTATCCATCTCTCAAAAATGTAGGCGTATCCTGCCTGGCAGTGCCAGCCTATCTTTTCAATTTTTTTCAAAGTTTGGGGCCATTTTTGGACCACTTATATTATTTCAATGCTTTTCATTTTGGATTCACTATATAGGCAATCGATAGAACTTTGAATAAGAAAAGTTTAAGAAAAATCTGTGGCGTCGTTTTCGAGAAAAGGGCGTCTCAGAATGTTAAAAAATCGGAAAATACTAGATTTTTGGCATACAATAATTTATTTCCTTACCATCGAAATCATATTATTTAGATACCATATGATGGTCCATTAATAGTGCTATCCAGCGACACTTTAGTTTCCTGTGGTCCGCTATTACCTAAGGGAGAAATGAAGTTTTTCGCATGTGCGACAATGTTTTTAACCTTTTTTTTTCATTTTTTGAATACTTATGGTATGGTTATTATTGTCGGAATAGTTTTAATAGCCGGTTTGGGCACTAAAATAGGGCAGAGGATATTCGCCATGCGCATGGCAAAGAGTTATTCGCCATTCGTTTACGTTATTTGCCATTCGTTTTTGTTATTCGCCATTCTTTTTTTAAAATCGATTTTCTCTGGCCTATCACGATGTCTGGTTGAGTGGTAATGCCACAAAGCACTTAAACTAGTTTATCCTCATCCTACAAAATGAACATATATCATTTTCGTTGCAGTAAAAATGCGAAAATAAATACTACAACAAACTTCGTTTGGCATAGTGCCATTGGAGGTCTATTTATAGCATAGCGGTGACTACCCGGAAGAGTACCATACCTTTTGACCTGTCTTTGAAAAGTTTAGTTTAAATAAGACAAAATAGTTTTATTCAAGTATATGCATTTGGAAATAAACATTTTTTTGAAAATAAAAGGTTCGAGTAGATAAAAAAAACCAAAACAAATGAAATCAAAACATGCTGCTAAATAATGAAAAATAAAAACGAATCGTACAAAAAAGATGGGTGTAGAAAGAATAGATTGTGTACAATAAGATAATAATAAAATACTTCATTTTAGTAATTACTTGTCTGTCTTTGGCAATGTTTTATTTTATGTTGATATTCACTGCATACCCTGACGGACCGCACGGAGACAGCGAAAGAGTGAGAGAGTCGGTCGCCATACGACCATTTGAAACAAACTAGGTCATTTCTGGACTAACATCAGGGCCCTGTTTCACGAAATTTTAACTAAAGATAAAATCCAAATTTTAGTAGATTCTTCAATCTTGATTGGCTAAGAACTAAAATCAATCTAATATTGTCCAATCAAATTACTAAAATTTGGATCTTATCTTAGTTAAAATTTCGTGAAATAGGCCCCAGGCCCGTAGCCAGCTTGCTGCCATTGCTGGCTTCGGAAGGGCAGTGAAGTTTTTAGGCGGGGCACATGTTACATTCTACAGTAGGTATTTTAGAGTTGTGGTTGGCAAATCTTCTTTCGAGGGGGGGGGAGCTGACTAACATGGTTCAAATTTATTTTAAAAATTCACTTGTGCATAGAGGTCTTTAGACTTGGGAGGACCCGGAGAAAACCCACGAGATTAGACACGCGGCCTTACTCCTTGATATTCACCGTATACCCTGATCGACTACACAGACAGGGAGAGTCTGTTCGAAATACCTCTATTCAAAACAAACTAGGTCATTTCTGGACTAACATATGGTTTAGTTTTATTTTAATAATTCACTTACGCATAGAGGTCATTAGTCGTGGGAGGAGATTGGAAAAACGGTCGACGTGTACAAGCACATAATCAAATCCACGCTCGCTACTTGACTACATAACCAGGCGTGGATCCAGAGGGGGGGGGGGTCCAGGGGGTCCGGATCCCCCCTGCTCAGGCTTGAAAATTTTTTATGCGATTTTATTGGCGATTTAGACCTGTAATTTTGGAATTTACCTTCCGGAAATGCGTCAGAATGAACCAAATTAAATCTAATTTACCAATTTTTTCTGGGGGAGGGCCCCCAAACCCCCTGTTAATCGGTTGAGCGCAATTAGTTAAGCAATTATCAAACCTAGACCACCCCCCCTGCAAAAAATCCTGGATCCGCACCTGATACAAAGTGCATGCGTAACCCCCTTCCCGCCAACCAACCTTAATGCACTTTAGTGTACCAAATAGGGTGGGTGGGCACGGTAGCTCAGTCAGTAAGACGTTGACTCGCTAATCTAGTCATTCCGGCCGAAAATGTTTATCTGGAGTAGTTGTAAATGAATCATTTGTTTGACAATAAAATAAACGATAGGGAAAGAGAGGGTAGTGTGTCTGTCCAACCTCTTCGGTTTTCTCCGGGTACTCTGATATCTAGCCACAGCTAAAGACCCCCTATGCGGAAGCGTATTATTGATATGAAATTGGACCATGTGTTAGTCCCAAAATGACCTACATTGTGTCAAGTGAACGTTAAACTCTCTCTCTCTCTTCTCTCTCTCTCTCTCTCTCTCTCTTGGTAGGGAATGAAATATAGGAATGGAAAATAAAATATATAAACTACAGGTCGCAGATAAAACATGCGGTTGGCAACGAAATATATGGATAGATTACTCCGCGTGGTAGGCGGACGGGCAGATCAAATAGAACATTTTCAATAAGCCTCTATTGCTTTCGCTCGACAGGAATGGAATTAGACTAAGTTTGTATTTTATATACTTTGTGATAAACAAAAGTACAAAGAAATGCGTTTTCAATGTTTCTGGATTAGTAAAGATACAAAATTTTACAGAGTACGGAACTTTTCACATGTGTTCTACTTCCATGTACACACGCTGTCGGTTTCTCTGTCTTCGCTTCGCTGTGAACGAAGGCTTTCATTTACACGTTGAAACTTCAAATAACAATTAAAAATGTATTCTAGGCATGCAGTTTCAATAAAAGCACAAACAATCTGCAAGGATTTTAAGTTTATTATATAAAACGAATGGCGAATAACCATCCTTATGGGTCTGGGTTATTCGCCATGCGCATGGCGAATATCCACTCCCCTAAAATAGCCACAGGGCTCTGTAATGATATATTACATTATCTGATCAGATAAAATGCCCCTGAGAAATCCTATGTTCAAAAGTGCCAAAAATTTAAAATATCGAAAATTAATTTTCAATAACTACATGCATATTATATATCGTTAGAATCGTAATTAGGTCAGCTATCTGAATATACACCCTTTTTTGAAAATCTCTTAAAATAAAAAAATAGTAGAGCATTTTCCAAAATTTCACGATTTTTCGACTTTTTTTATTTTCAATCCGTTATTTCAACTATTCTAGATATTTCAAAGTCGTAATGGAATGTTTCGTACACAAGACTACCGCAAGGCCTTTCGATAGAGAAAGTTTCATAAAAAAACTGTGGTGCAGTTTTCGAGATACAGGGATCTAAAAACGATCTGGTTAATTAATTGTTGTTATGGTGTGATCTGCATTAATGGTTTGAAACGTAGCATGTCAATAAAACTTCAGAAGTAGTATATCCATATAAGTGTGCATATTATTTCGACTACTTCCGGTTTACGGATTGTTGTTGAAATTGCTTTAAACGGTGGTTTGACCATATTGCTTCATGTTCTAGGAATTTTGGAAACGTGAACCCGGCCGTAAAACGAAACTTAAGCTCACAAAATGTGAAGAAAATTAAAAAAAAATCGAAAAGTAAAGGGCGATAAATCTGAATGAAACTTATATTACTGGAACCGGATTGCCTTCAGGTATCCAAAAATGTAGGTCAAATTTGAAAATTTTGAAAAATAACAAAAAATGTGTCTTAGACAACATATGTTTAAAACCCTAATAATAATTAGTGTGAAACCCTAATAATAATTTTAACAAAAACAATAGTGTTTCAGACAAGCTACGCAGTGTGAAACCCCAATAATAATAATAATTTTAACAAAAACAATAGTGTTTCACACAAGCTTCGCAGTGTGAAACCCTAATAACTTTAACAGAAACAATAAAAACATCTCAGCATGAGAACATCATAGAAGTCGGGTTGCATTTGGCAAGTTTTATGCAATGTGTCTATTCAGAGTAACATACCAACCTTTTGCTGCTTAGTATACATGCAACAAGTTAATGATTGGTTACATGATTTTCTGCAATTGAACAGAATGTTCTCTTTTTTTTTTTGCTTCAGCCGTGATGAAAGAAGATGGATTGAAAAACAGAATAAAGCAGCTCGACAAAAGAGAAAGAAGGAAGAAACAAGCAGGATAAGACAATTAGTAGGTAAGTATTGGATATCACTATCCAAAAAACAGAGTGAAATCCTGCTTAAGACCAAATCAGAATTACGGGCAACTCCCGTATATGACCACATATTAAAAGAACCAATTTTTTTTTTTTGTCCCCCGCCTTTCGAAGAAAGTTAGGGGACTATTAAAATGGGTTCGTTCGTCTGTCTGTCTGTCTGTCCGTCTGTCCGTCACACTTTTTGGGACACAATAACTCTCTTCCTAATTGAGCTAGAATGTTCAAACTTGGTGTATGTGTTTATTAGGTCAATGCCTTGATGGAGTTCAAAGATGAGCATTTTCCGCTTAGGGTAAGCAGAGATAAGCAATTTGATTGGTTGATGCTTTGGGACACGATAACTTTAGTTCTAATTAAGTGAGAGTGATGAAACTTAGTGTATAGTTTCATTACAGTAATACCTTGACTAAGTTCGATAGTGAGCATTTTCCGCTCAGGGTAAGCAGAGCAATTTGATTGGTCGAGACTTTGGAACACAATAACTCTCCTTCTAATTGAGTTAAAATGTTCAAACTTGGTGTATATGCTTATTAGGTCAATGCCTTGATGGAGTTCGGAGATGAGCATTTTCCGCTTAGGGTAAGCAGAGCGATACGCAATTTGATTGGTCGAGACTTTGGAACACAATAACTCTTCTTCTAATTCAGTAAAAATGTTCATATTGGTGTATATGCTTATAAAGTCAATGCCTTGATGGAGTTCGAAGATGAGCATTTTCCACTTAGGGTAAGCAGAGATGAGCAATTTGATTGGTTGATGCTTTGGGACACGATAACTTTAGTTCTAATAAAGTGAGAGTGATGAAACTTGGTGTATAGTTTCATTACAGTAATACCTTGACTAAGTTCGATAATGAGCATTTTCTGCTCAAGGTAAGCTGAGCGATACGCAATTTGATTGGTCGAGAGTAGTCGAGACTTTGGAACACAATAACTCTCCTTCTAATTGAGTTAAAATGTTCAAACTTGGTGTATATGCTTATTAGGTCAATACCTTGATGGAGTTCGAAGATGAGCATTTTCCGCTTAGGGTAAGCAGAGATAAGCATTTTGATTGGTTGATACTTTGGGACAAGATAACTTAGGTTCATCTTGATTGATGATTTTTATGCCAATACAATGACTGCATTCTCATTTAGTAATCGATTCGACAGTAACAGTGTATAGAAACGATTGACTTGGACACGAGGGCCCTTTCCCTTGGCCAGAGGGGCCAAGTCAATCTACGGTACATTTTCATATTTTCGTTGGTTTTAGCATTTTTCGTTATAAAAACACTTTGGGATGACACTTCGTGTACAGTTTCATTGCTCGATATGTTTGAAAAAAATAAATGTGCGATTAATTAATATGTGTCGTCTATTTATTTTGGGATTTCGGCGGGGGACATCAGCCTCACTGTTGGCTTGTTTTCTATATTCCTTATAAATTGAACTTAGTATTACGCGCAACTCACTATTACGGATTACGACCACCGAAACCAGTCCCAATCAGTCAATTTCATTGTTTTTATACGCCCACCTGGAAATGTGGTCGTATATTGCCGTCGCCCCCGTCCGTCCGTCTTGTCGGTCCGTCCGTCCGTCCACAATTTCTTGTGAACGCTCTAGAGGCTAAAGTTAATATCCGATTGACTTGAAATTTATACACGGTGTTTAAGGTAGTGAGACGAAGAAGCCTATTGATTTTCAGCGATATCCGATAATTACTACCAGAGTTATGACCCTTGATCACTTTGAAAAATCTTGTGAACGCTCTAGAGGCTATAGTTAATATCCGATTGACTTTAAATTTATACACAGTGTTTAAGGTCATGAGACGAAGAAGCCTATTGATTTTCGGTGATATCTGATAGTTACTGCCAGAGTTATGACCCTTGATCACTTTGAAAAATCTTGTGAATGCTTTAGAGGGTAAAGTTAATATCCGATTGACTTTAAATTTATACACGTTGTTTAAGGTCTTGAGACGAAGAAGCCTATTGATTTTCAGCGATATCCGATAATTACTACCAGAGTTATGACCCTTGATCACTTTGAAAAATCTTGTGAACACTTTAGAGGCTAAAGTTAATATCCGATTGACTTGAAATTTATACACAGTGTTTAAGGTCATGAGACGAAGTAGCCTATTGATTTTCGGTGATATCCGATAATTACTACCAGAGTTATGACCCTTGATCACTTTGAAAAATCTTGTGAACGCTCTAGAGGCTATAGTTAATATCCGATTGACTTTAAGTTTATACACAGTGTTTAAGGTCATGAGACGAAGAAGCCTATTGATTTTCGGTGATATCTGATAATTACTGCCAGAGTTATGACCCTTGATCACTTTGAAAAATCTTGTGAACGCTTTAGAGGCTAAAGATAATATCCGATTGACTTTAAATTTGTACACAGTGAATCCTATTTGATTTTCAGTGATATCTGATAATTTCTGGCACTTGATCACTTTGAAATATCTTGTGGACAAAGGCCTTGAGACAAACCATCAAAACTATTCAAATCATTTCTGATAATTATTTAATGGGCTATTACTCGTAATAAGATTATCATGTGTGGTAAATGTTCTCCTTACTGACAAAAGAAACAATATGCGACAACCCTTGTTAACTGCCCGGACGACTTAGCTGTTATGGGCGTATGTTTCGTTGCCTGGCAACCTATCTTTCAAGATGTGCTTGAAAGTGGTAGCCTAGATGTTGACGTTGTGAAAGAGTCGACTGATAGGGTACCTGACATTGTCATTTGTTACGCGGCACATCATGGGATATCTACAACATGGTTGAGACAGGAGTGAATTATCATTGTGGCCTCCCTGATAAAACGCTCTCTTGTTCTGGTGTCAAAATATCAAAATGTTTAGAAATTTGAACATTTCTCGTCTGCCAGTTATGTGGAGATCCAATAATAAAAAAGCATGGATGAGAGGATTATTATTTGAACATTTCTCGTCTGCTGGTTACGTGGAGATCCAATAATAAAAAAACACGGATGAGATAATTTTTGTTTAAAGGGTGGTTGCAGGATTTTAATTGAAAAATGAAGATAAATAAAGGAAGCATTATCAATTAAAAATTATAACCTGATCAAAGACATTATTACATGTATAATTATTATTATGTTTTCATGATGTGTTTTAACATTACATCTGTTATTAGTAATAAGAGCATATCTTTACTGTATATAATTTACCTAAAACTGTCTGTTTTTTTTTGAAATTGCTCAAGCATGCTCACTCAGTAATGAGACCAACTCACTATTAAGACCATATCTAGACAGTCCCGCATGTGGTCTTAGTAGAGGGATTTCACTGTATTTATATTTTACTAATGATAGGGTGCCCCACGTGCCAACTGAAAAGTTGTTCTTGACATGTTGATCCTGCACCTTTTTGTTGAATGACTTATTACGGATTTTTAACAGTCTCGCACACTCGTTGAGTCTATAAATAGCTACAGCATGCGGAAATGTTCAAAACACCAAACACTACTACAGCCGTAAAAAATCTATTGTTGACGATTCTGAAAAGCAATAACATTTAACTTTTTGGTTTTTACCGCATCTTTAGAAATTACGCTCGTTTAATTTTTTAAATTGCCTTATAATTAGCTGTACCATTAGAAGCTGCATATTTTGGTTAAGTACAAATAATATCTCTGACTCAACATCCGTACAGCAAGAATATGATACTAGCAGTAGTTTCATTTTACTTTTACAAGGTTCTTAAAAATATTGTTGAGTTGCCTGATGTTTGTGCTTCTAAATTCAATTTCTTGTTCCACGTTTCGTAAAAAAAAGTAGTCTTGATTATCCCGACCCGTCAATTAGACGTAGAATGATCGGTAGACTAGTTAAGCGAGACTAATTTCAAAACAAGGGCACGTAACCTATCTTTTACTCAAAAGTGTCTGGATGTTATGGACGCCACTCCAAACCATTTTTCTGTATTATTTATGTATGGTTTAATGATCATAGCTTATGAAGTACAGCATGGTCGTTTATTTAGTGACTATAAATGTGTGAAACAGATTTAAGGCTTTCTAAATATATTAGTATTGTGGTGTAATTGTCAAGATATTTGGAGATATTCATTAAGGGTGGGGCACCCTACTAATGATATAATTTCACACATATTAACTTTGCACAAAAGTGTAGTCAGTATGTGCCATTGTACCTGTCAAACCATGCTTTAGAAGATCAAACTTTCCGATAATTAGTGCCATAGTTATGGCTCTTGATCACCTCTAGAGGTCAAAGTTAATATCCGATTGACTTTAGATTCATACACAGTGTTTAAGGTCATGAGACGAAGAAGCCTATTGATTTTCGGCGATATCCGATAATTAGTGCCAGAGTTATGGCCCTTGATCTCTTTAAAAAATCATGTGGACGCTCTAAAGGTCAAAGTTAATATCCGATTGACTTCAAATTTATACACAGTGTTTAAGGTCATAAGACAAAGACGCCTATTGATTTTCAGCGATTTCCGATAATTAGTGCCAGAGTTATGGCCCTTGATCACCTCAAAAAATCTTGTGGAGGCTTTGGAGGCCAAAGTTAATATCCGATTGACTTTAGATTTATACACAGTGTTTAAGGTCATGAGACGAAGAAGCCTATTGATTTTCAGCGATTTCAAATAATTACTGCCAGAGTTATTTCCCTTGATAACTTCAAAAATTCTTGTGACGCTATAGAGGCCAAAGTTACCCTCCGATTGACTTCAGATTGATACATAGAGTTTAAGCTGTTGAAACGAACAAGTATTTTGATTTTCAATGAATTTAGATAACTGAACAGCTAAATCCATGATATTAAATGTTTCATGTATATACTAATTGTTAGCGTGGGGTAAAACTTTATAAAAAGCAGTCAAATTCTAATGATTTTCTGATAATTACATAATGAGTTGTTACTCTTAATCAGTTTTTAGTGTATTACAAATGTTTCATTACCGAAAAAAGTAAAAATATGCGACAACCCTTGTTGACTGCCCGGACGAATAAGCTGCTGTGGGCGTATGTTTCGTTGCCTGGCAACCTATCTTTTATTCGATTTTGATGAAACTTGAAATTCATGGTTATAACCCAAAGGTCTTGGTTCCTTTCGATATTTGCGCATATCGGAACGTAACTTCCTGAATTATGGCCCCTGATTATACGTAAAATCGCCTTATATTAGCTTGTGGTCCCCCTGGTGGTCACAATTATTATCCGATTTAATAAAACGGTTGATTATATTACCGTTACACCGTAAGGAAGGTTGAGTTTGAATTTCGGGAAAATCGGACCAAAATTGCCATACAAAATGGCCGCCGTTTGTACGCGAATACTGTTCAAAAGTTGAATATGATGGTTGTGGACCCTGTAGAGGTCACAATTTTAATTCGATTTTGATGAAACTTGAAATGCATGGTTATAACCCAAAGATCTTGGTTCCTTTCGTTATTTGCGCATATCGGATCGTAACTTCCTGAATTATGGCCCCTGATTGTCCGAAAAATTGCCTATGGTCCCTCTGGAGGTCGCAATTATTATCCGATTTTAAAAAACGTTTGACTCTATCACCGTTACACCCTACGGAAGGTTGAGTTTGAATTTCGAGAAAATTGGACCATAATTGCCAGAAAAAATGGCCGCCGTTTGTACTCGAATACTGTTAAAAAATTGGTATATCATGGTTGTGGAAACTGTATAGGTCACAATTTTAATTCGATTTTGATGAGGAAGGTTGTGTTCTAATTTCGAGAAAATTGGACCATAATTGCCAGAAAAAATGGCCGCCGTTTGTACGCGAATACTGTTAAAAAATTGGTATATCATGGTTGTGGAAACTGTATAGGTCACAATTTTAATTCGATTTTGATGAGGAAGGTTGAGTTCTAATTTCGTGAAAATCGTACCAAAATTGCGGGACGAAATGGTTGCCGTTTGTACGCTAATAGTGTAAAAATATGGTATATAATGGTTGTGGACTCTCTACAGGTCACAATTCTTATCCGATTTTGATGAAAAGTCACATTTCTAGGTTGTGTACCGTCACACCATAATCATTGTCGGCTTCGAATTTCATGAATATCAGACTGGAACTGACCAACTAAATGGCTGCTCCCAATACAGTATGAAATACAGGCCTTAATGATATAGGAAAAATCACTTCCAGTATTTCTTGTTCTCTATCCATCTCTCGAAAATGTGGGCATATCCTACCTGGAAGTGCCAGCCTATCTTTTAGCTTGTGAACAGTGTAGAGGTCACAATTTTGAACCGATTTGGATGAAACTTGAAAATCATTTTTATAACCCAAAGATCTTGGTTCCTTTCGATAGTTGCGCCAATCGGATAGTAACTTCCTGAATTATGGCCCCTGATTGTCCGAAAAATCGTCCTTTTTAGCTTGTTGTCCCTCTGGAGGTCAAAATTGTTATCTGATTTAAAAAAACGTTTGATTATATCACCGTTCCATGATTGTGAAGGTTGAGTTTGAATTTCGTGAAAATCGGACCAAAATTGACGGACAAAATGGCCGCCGTTTGTACGCGAATAGCGTGAAAATATGTTATATCAAGGTTGTGGACCTTATAGAGGTCACAATTTTGAAACTAATCAAGGTCGTGGACCTTATAGAGGTCACAATTTTGAACCGATTTTGATGAAACTTGACAAGTATGGTTATAGCCAAAAGATCTTGGATCCTTTCGATATTTGCGCCAATCAGCTCGTAACTTCCTGAATTATGGCCCCTGATAGTCAGAAAAATTGCCCTTTTTAACTTGTGGTCCCTCTGGAGGTCAAAATTGTTAACGGATTTAAAAAACCGTTTGATTATATCACCGTTCCATGGTTATGATGGTTGAGTTCGAATTTCGTGAAAATCGGACCAAAATTGACGGACAAAATGGCCACCGTTTGTACGCGAATAGTGTGAAAATAAGTTATATCATGGTTGATGAAACTTGACATGTATGTTTATAACCCAAAGTTCTTGGTTACTTTTGATATTTGCGCCCATCGGATCGTAACTTCCTAAATTATGGCCCCTGATTTTCAAAAAAATCGCCCTTGTTAGATTGTGGTCCCTCTGTTATCCGATTTAAAAAAACGTTTGATTATATCACCAATCCATGGATATGAAGGTTGAGGTTGAATTTTGTGAAAATTGGACCAAAATTGACGGATGAAATGGCTGCCGTTTGTACACAAATGGTGTGAAAATATGTTATATAAAGGTTATGGACCTTATAGAGGTCACAATTTTGAACTGATTTTGATGAAACTTGAAATGTATGTTTATAACCCAAAGATCTTGGTTCTTCTCGATATTTGCGCCTTCCTGATTTATGTCCCCGGATTGTCCGAAAAATCGCTTTTGTTAGCTTTTTGGTCCCTCTGGAGGTCAAAATTATTATCCGATTTAAAAAAACGTTTGACTAGATCACCGTTACATGGTAATGAAGAGGGAGTGTGAATTACGTGAAAATCGGACTAGAATTGACGGACAAAATGGCCGCCGTTTGTACGCGAATAGTGTGAAAATATGTTATATCAAGGTTGTGGACCCTATAGCACTGCAAGGTGCATTGTGTGTAGTAATGTCGTCAGAGCTTTTAGTATTGGGCTTCTGCGTTAGAAAATCCTCTGAGCAAGTAGTAAAGCTTAATTATGGTTACTATTAATGAAAACTAGTGAGAAATATACGTGTTGTCAGTAGTCGCTTAAACCCGTCAGTACTTGTACCGTACGTCAGTATTTCGGTTAATGGTCAGTAATAATCATACGGTGAGTATGTGAGTTAATTTGTTAGTATTCCTTACTTCTGTCAGTATGTAAAAATAACGTGAGTAATTAAACAAACGTGAGTTTATCCAAACATATCACTATTGAGGCACGTGCGGTAGAAATTGACGAAAGCGTGACTAATTAAGAAAACGTCACTATTTGAGCTACCGCTCACTATCCGAGTATAACCGCCAGTTACCTTTGATGTGCGTCGGTAATTGGACCTGACGTCAGTAGAGCGTGAAATCATTAACTATATAAAATACTGGCGAGTATTGTTACTGTAAGTGATCATAATATTTTTATTACTAACCTGAATATCTCCTCCGATTCGAGAATATTAATAAATAATTAAAATTATTTATTAATATATTTATTAATATTCTCGAATCGGAGGAGAATTTTTAAACCATAATTGGTGGCAATGAGTAAAAGGACTATTTGTCGGCAATTTCGCCAAAGATAGTTAGATAGATCGATCTCTAAATACAGTGATCAGAGTTCGGATGAGACAGAGTCCACTTCATATATAAATATGAATTTAAATGCTCAGTGGCGAGGTTTGATTCGTCACATTATCTTTACCCCTTCACGTTCTTACAACGGGGTTCCCATGCAGAATACGGCGCAATATATATTACGATTTATATGTATTCTCGTTACATGCGGGTTGGCACATATTTTGGGGTAGGTGGCGCGGTAAGGATTAGTAAATTTGGAATCAGAACTAATGGTTTAAGAAGATCATCAACACAAATCTGTTTTCGGTAATTTTATTGAAACAGATTATGATAGCAGATAATATTGACCTTCATACACATATATACACGCTGAAATTCTGAACACCGAAGAATCATGTGATTATCTATTTACTTTTGAGAAATAATAGCTATTAAGCAATATATATAGCAATGAAACAATATAAATAACGATGAAAATAATAATAGCTTATAATAAGGTACGATATACAATGTTAAAATACAATATGATCGTACGTAACAGAAAAATAACAAATTTCATTCAAGTAATTCGAAATTATGAGCACAGAAGATTCTATTAATAATTTAGAAATTGTTTTATTTAGCACACGATAAATATAATTGATACATTGCATGCAACGGTGAAATAGTAAAACCATGTCCGACGTTCGATCTTGGGATATTTTTCATGTAGATATCCTGTGCGATTAATTCTTTATTAAAACAAAAGGCTGATAGAAATACTTCTAAAGGAACATTGAAAATCATCCCCTAAAAAAACACATTTATAACTACACTATATTACATACTCAAAACTGAGACAATTCTAAACACGGGAAATTTCAAGAAATTGAAAAAACAATAGCAAAACTTTTGTTAAAGATTTCCAACAAATTTATAGAGCATTTTTATTTCTTAAAATTTGTCACTTACATATCCGAAATTGTCATTTGAGTTTTTGTACAATATTCACACCGGTAACAATTGTCTTTTAATGATACAGTTTATCAATAAACGTAACAGAAATTTATATAGTTAGTGATTTCACGCTCTATTGAGGTGATAAACCTAGCCAATCAACATTCTTAATCTCTTGAGCACTATAACACAAAGGTGCTAATTAAGTGGTGAGATTAACAGAATTTAATCCCATAAAAGATTTAATATACAAGACCTATATTACTAATGTACGGACTATTCTCTTTGGTTCTAAATTCTAACACCGAGCGAAATATTAAACAAACATTAACAAATATATGACATGGTTGTTACGTGATTTAGTGTTAAAATCTAACGATATCTTTAACTTGCTTTTTCTCAAAAATGTCGCAAAATCACTAGTTTATCCGACCAGAGGAAAGTGTCAAACGGGCGGGGTGAGTGACTCAATGTCAATGAATATATTCACCAAAATATTTTGTGAAATAAACTGTCGGAAATGCAGCCAGGCAGCATTCCAGACCCTGGTTGTCGAGATAAATTGAGCTGGTCAGATCCTGTTCGTCGCCAAATCAGCAGCTTATCCTAACAAAGAGCGAGGTGTCAAATGAACGGAGTGAGTGTATCAAGTGAATGTATATTCTCGTCGCGTTGGACCTATATGACTAATGTATGGACTATTCTCTTTGGTTCTAAATTCTTACACCGAGCAAAATATTAAACAAACATTAACAAATATATGACATGGTTGGGTTCAGATTCATGCCGTATTTCACTGAACGTAACTGATTTGACATTAGAGTCAAAATGGAAACAATTGAATGTAAATTAGCTCATATACAATCAGTTTAAATTATTATATGCAATGCGACCCATTTGGGTCAATTTCTAGGTCCTAAATATATTTATAGTGATGGTCCGATATGACACCTATCAGTTTTACCAATATCTGATATTGACAGCAATATATAATATCGGCTGATACATATAATTACCGATAGTGGTGGATATAAAACTATTAAACATTGAAATGTCTCTAATGGCATAATAATCCCTGTAGATGAATGTCACTGTTAGTCAGGAAACGCATGGTACTATTTTACCTCGGTTATCAAGCACAAACACCGCGTTTTTGAAGAAATAAAATTGTGTCACGCTTCCTACGCAATCACAAATACACTCCATCTATCTTGTCAAGCGGACGTTAATTGTTTGCTGTATCATTAAATAAAGTTGAGATTCTAATATGTCATGTGTTGATAGTCGATAGTTACTATAAGTACTATAGTAACTAGTGTTGATTACGATGTAATTCCTAAAATGATTGGCACCTGTATGTCTATAATCGGTGTCTGAACCGAAAGGTTCACGCGGCAATGAATGAAACATCAAAGCGAAGAGCAATCACGTGACATTCTATCGTCATTTCTAGAACTATAAACCATCTAATGGGAACTTATTTGTTTGTAATATTATAAATAAATAAAGTATGATCTATATCATAAATTATTATTTGTTGATACATATTATGTCTAAATTCTTCAAGTAGCCTAGCATAACAAAAGAAATCACTAAATTATTTCTAAATTTTCACTGGCATCTAGAAGCTGGAATGTCAATCTTGCGACATCAAAGGGATATCCTCCCTTTCATCTTTCATGCTCCTCACACGTAAACCATGCAGTATATTTTCCCGCCTTTTCCAATACTTATATTCATAATGATTAAGTATCCAGACAATACCAGCAGTGATCTAGATAAAACTAACGTGAAGTAGTAAGATTTGGAACTATTTCACGATAAGCGACAACCCAAGATGTGCGATGCCTCATACCAGTCCGGTATGCACACTATTCTTCGGTGCTAAGAAATTCAGCTTGTATGCATATGTTAGAAATTCATTATTTCTGTTATCTGCTATCATGTTATCTGTTTCAATAAAATTAGTGAAAACAGATTTGTGTTGGTGATCTTTTTTAACCATTAGTTGTGATTCCAATTTAAACCATACAGATATTAAAGCGCCGCACGTCCCAAAATAAGTGCTAATCCGCATGGACGAGAATAAATATAAATTGTAAATGAAATAACACTATACACATTGCCCCGTATTCTGCAAACTACACATTGCCCCGTATTCTGCAAACCCCGTATTCTGCAAACTACACATTGCCCCGTATTCTGCAAACTACACGTTGCCCCGTATTCTGCAAACTACAGCGGTTATGAAAATCGCCGAAAAATACACCCGTTAATGTTTAAAAACAGTATTCTGCAAACTACGGCGGTAACCCAAAAATACCCATGTTCACTACCATCCATTAATATTAAAAAAAAATAAAACATTTTCTGATTCGAGAATAATAATAAATAATTAATATTTTATTCAGAAGGTAGCGACAATTTAACGGGAAGTTAAATTACCTATAGTAACAATACTCACCAGAAATGTATATAGTTAACGATTTCACGCTCTACTGGCGCCGTGTCCAATTACTAACGCACATCAAAGGTAACTGGCGGTTATACTCAGATAGTGAGCGGTAGCTCAAATAGTGACGTTTTCTTAATTAGTCACGCTTTCGTCAATTTCTCCCGCACGTGCCTCACTAGTGATATGTTTAGATAAACTCACGTTTATTTAATTACTCACATATTTTTTACATACTGACAGAAGTAAGGAATACTAACCAATTAACTCACATACTCACCGTATGATTATTACTGACCATTAACAGAAATACTGACGTACGGTACAAGTACTGACGGGTTTAAGCGACAACTGACAACACGTATATTTCTCACTAGTTTTCATTAATAGTAACCATAATTAAGCTTTACTACTTGCTCAGAGGATTTTCTAACGCAGAAGCCCAATACTAAAAGCTCTGACGACATTTCTACACACTATGCATGTTACCGTGTAGAGGTCACAATTTTGAATCGACTTTGATGAAACTTGACATGTATGTTTATAACCCAAAGATCTTGGTTCCTTTCGATATTTGCGCCCATCGGGTCATTACTTCCTGAATTATGTCCCCTGATTGTACGAAAAATCACCCTTTTTAGCTTGTGGTGCCTCTGGAGGTCACATTTATTATCTGATTTTAAAAAAAAAACGTTTGATTATAAAAACCAAACAAATTCTAATGATTTTCTGATAATTCCTTAATATGTGATAACTTTTGTTGACTGCCCGGACGATTTGGCTGCTGTGTGGGCATATGTTTCGTTGCCTGGTAACCTATTTTTTATCTTGTGGACCCTATGGAGGTCACAATTTTATTCCAAATTAAATGAAAGATCTTGGTTCTTTTCGATATTTGCGCCCATCGGGTCATTACTTCCTGAATTATGTCCCCTGATTGTACGAAAAATCACCCTTTTTAGCTTGTGGTGCCTCTGGAGGTCACATTTATTATCTGATTTTAAAAAAAAAACGTTTGATTATAAAAACCAAACAAATTCTAATGATTTTCTGATAATTCCTTAATATGTGATAACTCTTGTTGACTGCCCGGACGATTTGGCTGCTGTGTGGGTGTATGTTTCATTGCCTGCCAACCTATTTTTATACGCCCACATTTTCATGTGGACGTATTATGTCGTCGCCCCTGTCCGTCCGTCCACAATTTGTTTGTGGACTCTCTACAGGTCACAATTCTTATCCGATTTTGACGAAACTTGAAATATAGGTTTATCCCCAAAAGATCTCTGCTGCTTTCGATATTGGCATGTATCGGATCAAAACTTCATGGATTATGGCCCCTGATTGTACGAAAAATCACCCTTTTTAGCTTTGAACCGATTTTGATGAAACTTGACATGCATGTTTGTAACCCAAAGATCTTGGTTCCTTTCGATACTTGCGGCTATCGGAATGTAATTTCCTGAATTATGGCCCCTGATTGTCCAAAAAATCACCCTTTTTAGCTTGTGGTCCCTCTGGAGGTCACAATTATTATTCGATTTAAAAAAACGTTTGATTATATCACCGTTACACCCTAAGGAAGGTTGAGTTCGAATTTCAGGAAAATCGGACGAAAATTGCAAAATGGCCGCCTTTTGTAAGCGAATACTGTTAAAAAATGGTATATCAAGGTTGTGGACCCTGTGGAGGTCACAATTTTGATTCGATTTTGATGAAACTTGAAATTCATGGTTTTAACCCAAAGATCTTGCTTTAAAAAAGATTTAAAAAACCGTTTGATTATATCACCGTTACACCCTAAGGAATGTTGAATTCGAATTTCCGGAAAATCGGACGAAAATTACCAAATGGCTGCCGTTTGTACGCGAATACTGTTAAAAAATGGTATATCAAGGTTGTGGACCCTGTGGAGGTCACAATTTTGATTCGATTTTGATGAAACTTGAAATTCATGGTTATAACCCAAAGATCTTGCTTCCTTTTGATATTTGCGCATATCGGATTGTAACTTCCTGAATTATGGCCCCTGATTATACGCAAAATCGCCTTTTTTTTAGCTTGGAGGTCACAATTATTATCCGATTTAAAAAAACGTTTGATTATATTACCGTTACACCGTAAGGAAGGTTGAGTATGAATATCGGGAAAATCAGACCAAAATTGCCATACAAAATGGCCGCTGTTTGTACACGAATACTGTTAAAAAATGGTATATCAAGGTTGTGGACCCTGTAAAGGTCACAATTTTAATTCGATTTTGATGAAACTTGAAATTCATGGTTATAACCCAAAGATCTTGGTTCTTTTCGATATTTGCGCATATCGGATCGTAACTTTCTGAATTATGGCCCCTGGTTATACGCAAAATCCCCCTTTCTTTAGCTTGTGGTCCCTCTGGAGGTCACAATTATTATCCAGTTTAAAAAAACGTTTGATTATATCACCGATACACTGTAAGGAAGGTTGAGTTTGAATTTCAGGAAAATCGGACCAAAATTGACAGACAAAATGGCCGCCGTTTGTACGCGAATACTGTTAAAAAAATGATATATCATGGTTATGGACCCGTATAGGTCACAATTTTAATTCGATTTTGATGAGGAAGGTTGAGTTCTAATTTCGTGAAAATCGTACCAAAATTGCTGGACGAAATGGTCGCCGTTTGTATGCGAATAGTGTAAAAATATGGTATATCATGGTTGTGGACTCTCTACAGGTCACAATTCTTATCCGATTTTGATGAAAAGTCACATTTCTAGGTTGTGTACCGTCACACCATAATCATTGTCGGTTTCGAATTTCATTAATATCAGACTGGAACTGACCAACTAAATGGCTGCTCCCAATACAGTATGAAATACAGGACTTAAAGATGTAGGAAAAATCACTTTCGGTATTGCTTGTTCTCTGTCCATCTCGCGAAAATGTGGGCGTAGCCTGCCTGGCAGTGCCAGCCTATCTTTAAGAAATACTGGAACAAATTGCGGTCCGTTATCAGACACGACTTGTAACGGCAAACCATATAAAGCAAAATAACTTCGTACACATTTTTATACGCCCACATTTTCATGTGGACGTATTTTGTCGTCGCCCCTGTACGTCCGTCCGTCCACAATTTGTTTGTTGACCCTCTACAGGTCACAATTCTTATCCGATTTTGACGAAACTTGAAATATAGGTTTATCCCCAAAAGATCTCGGCTGCTTTCGATATTGGCATGTATCGGATAAAAACTTCATGGATTATGGCCCCTGATTGAACGAAAAATCACGTTTTTAGCTTGTGGACCCTATAGAGGTCACAATTTTTGAACCGATTTTGATTAAACTTGACATGCATGTTTATAACCAAATGATCTTGGTTCCTTTCAATGTTTGCGCCTATCGGAATGTCATTTCCTGAATTATGGCCCCTGATTGTCCGAAAAATCACCCTTTTTATACGTCCACATTCATAATGTGAACGTATTATGCCGTCGCCCCTGTCTGTGTGTGTGTGTCTGTGGTTCGCCTACAGGGCGCAATTCTTCATGGATTTTCTTCAAGCTTGGTATACTTATTCCTTATACCCCAAGGAAGATCCCTATTGTTTTTGGGGCATGCCCGACCCCCAGGGGCCGAGCCACGTTCATTTTTAGTATTTGTTTGTTTGTCGTCTACAGGCCACATTTCTTAACTTATAATCTTGAAACTTTGCATACACATTCTTTGTACCCTAAGGAACATCCCTATCGTTTGGGGTGTATGCCCCACCCCAAGGGGCAGAGCCACGCCCATTTTCTTTTCGTGTGTCTTTGTGTCGCCTACAGGGCGCAATTCTTACTGGATTTTCTTCAAACTTGGTATACGTATTCCTTATACCCTAAGGAAGATCTCTATTGTTTTTGGTGCATGCCCGACCCCCAGGGACAGAGCCACGCCCATTTCTAGTATGTATTTGTTTGTCGTCTACAGGCCACATTTCTTAACTTATAATTTTGAAGGGGGTTGGGATGGCCTAGTCGTCTAGAGCGCCGCGCTTCGGCCTCTAGCTGGCCAGTCACCTCTGGCTTGCGGCTGTGGTTTCGAGCCCTGGTGTGAGCGTATGTGGCATGGAGATAGGGGCGCCTTCTCAACCTCGTGGGTTTCCTCCGGGCACTCCGGTTTCCTCCCACTGCTAAAGACCCCTACGCGCAAGCGAATTATTGAAATAAAATTAACCATATGTTAGTCCCGAAATGGCCTAGTTGTGTTGAGTGGACTTTAAACCCCATTTCTCTCTCTCTATAATTTTGAAACTTAGCGTACACATTCTTTGTACCCTAAGGAACATCCCTATCATTTGGGGTGCATGCCCAACCCCCTGGGGCAGAGCCACACCCATTTTCTTATCGTGTGTCTTTGTGTCGCCTACAGGCCGCCATTCTTATGGCATTTTCTTTAAAACTTTGTATACTTACTCGTTTGGGGTGCATGCCCAACCCCCCAGGGGCAGAGCCACGCCCATTTTCTTTTTGTGTGTCTCTGTGTCGCCTAGAAGCCGCAATTCTAACTGTATTTTCTTAAAACTTTGTATACTTACCCTAAGGATGATCCGTATTGTTTTTTGGTGCATGCCCGACCCCCAATGGCAGAGCCACGCCCATTCCTTGTATTTATTTGTTTGTCGTCTACAAGCCACATTTCTTAACGTATCATCTTGAAACTTTGAATGATTATTCTTTGTACCCTAAGGAACATTTCTATCATTTGGGGTGCATGCCCAACCCCCAGGGGCAGAGTCACGCCCATTTTCTTTTTGTGTGTCGCCTACAGGCCATAATTCTTAATCGGTCATCTAGAAACTTAAAATACTTTTTCCTTATTCCCTAAGGATGACCCCTTTTGTTTTGGGTGCATGCCCGACCCCCATGGGACAGCAACACCCATTTCGTGTATTTGTTTGTCTGTCATCTACAGGCTGCATTTCTTAATGTAATGTATCATCTTGAAACTTTGAATACTTATTCTTTTTACCTTGAGGAAGATCCCTATTGTTTTTGGTGCATGCCCAACCCCAAGGGACAGTGCCACGCCCATTTTTTTTTTTTTGTCTGTGTGTCACTTACAGCCCACAATTCTTAATCGATCGTCTTGAAAACTTTTTTATACTTATTCCTTATACCCTAAGGCTGACCACTATTATTTTTGGTGCATGACGGACCCCCTGGCACAGAGCCACGCCCAATGCTTTTGTGTCTTGTGTTCGCCTACAGGATGCAATTCTTAACAGATCCTTTTAAAACTTTACAAACCTATTCCTTATACCCTAAAGATGACCCCTATTGTTTTTTGTGATTTCCTAACCCCCAGGGGCAGAGCCATGCCCATTTTTACTTCTTGTCTGTGTGTTTTCTACAGGCCACGATTCTTAATGGATCGTCTTTAAACTTGGGATATGTATTCCATATAGCCTAAGGACGTCAACTGCATGTCCCGACTCACACAGGCAAGACACGACCAATTTTTGTGTTTGTCGTTTACAGGCCGCAATTCTGAATGAATCAGCTTGGTACTTGGTTTATGTATTCCTTATAGCCTGAGGGCGTCCACTATTGATTTTGATGAATGTCCCGACCCCCAGGGGCAGAGCCACGCCCACTTTTTGCTTTAGTGTTAGGAAGGCACAATTCTGAATGGATTATCTTGGTATAGTTATTCCTTATACTCTAAGGACGGCAACTATTAATGTTGGTGCACGACCCTCAACGCTAAACAAACCAAACGCCTAGCCTTCTTGACAAAGTACCATATCAATCAAAGCAGGAATGTGGACGTATATTGTAGCGTTAGCGTTATGTTTAGCTTGTTGTCCCTCTGGTGGTCACAATTTTTATCCGATTTAATAAAACGGTTGATTATATTACCGTTACACCGTAAGGAAGGTTGAGTTTGAATTTCGGGAAAATCAGACCAAAATTGCCATACAAAATGGCCGCCGTTTGTACGCGAATACTGTTAAAAAATTGTATATCATGGGTTGTGGACCCTGTAGAGGTCACAATTTTAATTCGATTTTGATGAAACTTGAAATGCATGGTTCTAACCCATAGATCTTGGTTCCTTTCGTTATTTGCGCATATCGGATCGTAACTTCCTGAATTATGGCCCCTGATTGTCCGAAAAATCGCCTATGGTCCCTCTGGAGGTCACAATTATTATCCGATTTGAAAAAACGTTTGACTCTATCACCGTTACACCCTACGGAAGGTTGAGTTCGAATTTTGAGAATATTGGATCATAATTGCCAGAAAAAATGGCCGCCGTTTGTACGCGAACAGTGTAAAAATATGGTATGTCAAAGTTGTGGACCCTGTAGATGTGACAATTTTAATTCGATTTTGATGAAACCTTAAATGCTTGTTTATAACCTAAAGATCTTTATTCTTTTCGATATTTGCTCATATCAAATTGTAACTTAATGAATTATGGCCTTTGATTGTAGGAAAAATCACTTTCGGTATTGCTTGTTCTCTGTCTATCTCTCGAACAATTATTATCTGATTTAAAAAAAAAACTCTGATTATATTACTGTTGCACCATAAGGAAGGTTGAGTTCGAATTTCGTGAAAATCGTACCAAAATTACCGGACGAAATGGTCACCGTTTGTACGCGAATAGTGTAAAAATATGGTATATCATGGTTGTGGACTCTCTACAGGTCACAATTCTTATCCGACTTTGACGAAAAGTAACATTTCTAGGTTGTGTACCGTCACACCATAATCATTGTTGGCTTCGAATTTCATGAATATCAGACTGCTCCCAATACAGTATGAAATACAGGACTTAATGATGTAGGAAAAATCACTTTCGGTATTGCTTGTTTTCTATCCATCTCTCAAAAATGTGGGCGTATCCTGCCTGGCAGTGCCAGCCTATCTTTTATCTTTGACTTTTGTTTATGGTTTTCATCAAAGTCAATATAGGAGTAAAAGATTGATACTGAAATTTCATTTTTATTTTTTCTAATAGATATTGAAACACATAATATCTTTATTTTCTAAATTATTAATGGTCAACAAATGCCTTCTTCTATGGTCAAAGTATGAAATAATGAACGGCTCTTCTAAATAATGGATTCCTCCTGTACTTTGAGTTGAGAAGTGCATTTTTTTGTAGAAGCAATTTTCAGCTTTTGTAATTTTAGAAGAGCTTTTTGTGCCGGAGCTCTCTCCCCCTAAATAAACAAACCCATGGTTGTATGGGGGAAAAAATGTCATTTATTAATGTAAATATCTTAATCTAACTAAAACATAGTAAATGACTGTACGTATACAAAGTTCTTCAATAACACATAATACATGACTGTACGTACACGAAGTAGTTCAATAACCTGATGTTGGGCTTAACAAAATGACAAAATATGGCCCAACCTCAATAATGAAAACAAAGGCAATACAATTTAAAAGCGGATAGAATCGAGCATAAAGCAGGGATCTTAATCGGCTGTTTTTTGTCGACTTTAGCAGATTGATATTTAAAGCTGAACTTCGATTACAAAACTACAGAAATGATTAAATAAAAAAAAATACCGCCATACATAATCGCCATACTTGTTTTCAATTTGTAGAAGAAGTATGGAGGCTGTACGGTGTAAGAAAACAGTGGCAGGCCACGCCCACATATAGTGTGTCTCTTGTCAGCCACACTGTCCACATCCGGCTAGTAACATTTCAACTACCAATTACCTCCTGACTGTGGAACGTGTTTACACTATCAGTTTGATGAAAATATCATTGCTACACAATTATTATGTCTGATCAGATACATATTAGTTTACTAATTAGACGAAATAAGTCAACCACGAAATACTTTGCTCTAAAAACAATGGCGATAGTGATGGCGGCATTGACCTTGAACTTCAAGCATGCACGTCGTCATTGGAAGTTCCAAAAGTTGGAGAAACTCCCATGTTCAATATAGGTCAAAAGTGGAAGTCCGGGAGTTATTTTAATTCCGAATGGTTAACTACTTTCAAATGGCTTTCATTTGACAAAATTTCCCAGAAAATGTTTTGTCTCGTAACTTATTAATTTAGTCTTCTTTTTTAAGTCACGTAATAACCTACTGATCTCGTATATTGATAATTATTATTATTTTGTTAGCATTGAGTAAATCTGGTAATAACCTACTGACCCGTATATAATTATTATGTCAAGTAATAGCCTATCATGACAATTGGCCACGTGACTTTTCGCACGTCGGCATATTTCCGAGTTCCGACTATACACAGAAACTAATTTTTGCTAATTTGTTATTATTGATATGTGCTTACATTCTTTTTATTTTTATATATTGACAAGTGATCACAATAATACAATTGTAAAAAACATATTTATATTTACTGGTAGTTTTTCTTTTTACTAAATTACAACTTCCGTTTGGTGTAACACCATGGGCCTTTTTGTCCTGGGGGGTTGGGATGGCTTAGTGGTCTAGAGTGCCGCGCTTCGACCTCTAGCTGGCCGGTCACCTCTGGCTTGCGGCTGTGGTTTCGAGCCCTGGTGTGAGCGTATGTGGCATGGAGATAGGGGCGCCTTCTCAACCTCGTGGGTTTCCTCCGGGCACTCCGGTTTCCTCCCACGGCTAAAGACCCCTACGCGCAAGCGAATTATTGAAATAAAATTGAAACCATATGTTAGTCCCGAAATGACCTGGTTGTGTTGAGTGGACGTTAAACCCCATTTCTCTCTCTCTCTCTCTTTTTGTCCTGACGTGGAGAGCGTGTGTTGTCGGTCCGGTCGCCACATCCTACGTATGACCCATGCATCTTGTTTTTTGCTACATATTACCGTTAGCCTTGTGATCGTCTAGGATTTATCTCTGATCGTCTTTTTTTCTCCTTCACATTGTGTGTTTCTTCTTACTGGTTTCTTAAGACGTTTGTCTTCTTCAGTTATAACAATGCAACAGTTCGTTTTTACCTTTTATGTAGCATAGGTATACATACAAGCATATTACAATTACAGTCAATGCTAACTAAACTCTTCCCAACCTAGACACCTGTCTAGGACTCTTAGAACTTAGATGGTAACCCTCTGGAATCTAATCGAAGTCTGCTTTCACTGAGAACTGCTAAGGAGTTAAAAGGTGCACAGCCAGTATAGAAATCTTAATCCTGGTTGTTATTTCTACGTATGTCGGAAGATAATTAATTTTCGGACTATTACTCGGTATTACCAGTTTAAAACTGTAAAAAGGTGTGTTAATTAACGAGGGTGAAAAACGGTCCAAGAGGTAGGTTAATTAACGCTTGGTGCGTTTTCTGTAGAGGTGTGTTTATTAACCGACCGGTAAAAAATGAATGTCAATGATGTGTATTGTTTAATTGGCGTGTTTTCTCGCTAGTTGCGATAACTGCACCAAAAGGAGTATAATCAAGGACCAACATGCTTTATCTGACACGTACGTGTTAAATCAAAATTTGAGAAGTAAAACTGTTTAACCGTGCGATTAATCATTCGGCCGTGTGTTTTACGCAGGTCTTTGTAAAATAATGAGGTCTTTAGATAGGCGTGTGTGCTCGCTATGATCTACGTTTCTCTTATGTCTATTGTAGGCCTATTACGTACCATATATATAAAGTTGCATTTTATGAAATAAAAATATGGATTAATCTATCGTATACGGAAAGGCGAATGTAATGTCATATATAAATACCAAGCAGTCAACGTGAAATAGAGAGTAAATCCAGCAAAAACGGACCACAATGCGTAACGTGCATCTTACCTTCAATAGCAATATCCATCAAACTGAAATCTCCTTGTTGATAAATATTACGACACAACAACCAACCGAACAGTGGTAATTCCCACGCAAATGGTATTTAAACTGAAATTATTTTAGCTTTTCACTAAATTTACATTGCATCAATCCAACGATCCTCATTCCAGAACTCGTAACTTTCAATAGCCATTTTTATGCAATTACAGAAGAAACACATACGCCCGAGTTGACACGTAATCATTTTTCGAGACTCCGTAGTAATATTGGATTTCCTGGTTATGTTTTCTTCGTGATCGTAACATATAAAACTACAGGCCAGTTCGTTTCTACAACTATGTTATTAAGCTGGATTGGATTCGAAGAACCCTCGTTCTCCATAAATGATAGCTGCTCGGTATACCTGTTGAGCTCTTATCAGTCTTGCTCAACACCCTCTTTTATAACCCCCTTTTTTCTGCACGTCCTATAGGCTGACCTTGACTTTCATTTCCAGGCCAAATGGAATAAACCACCCCATTTCCCCAAGACCAGGGGGAGAATATTGCCTTTTTTGGTCTACCAAAGCATATATCATAAACAGATTGAATTGTATGGATATTTTACCAAAATATCACCATTGTTTTACATATAAACATGTCCGCTTTTTTAGTACGTCGGATTTGAACCAACAATTTTTCAAAGACCCAATATAGTAAGTCACGCTACTTATAGATAAAGTTGCATTTAATAAAATAAAAATATTGACCCTAATCTACCGCACGAAATGCAAGAGAATTTAATATTTTAATTGTTGAATTCCCGTCTACTGTGGTTCATTTGGAATGTAAAATATACAACCAATAACGATATTAATTGAAATTATATATTATCGGCATGACCATGGAATGGGTCGGAAACGTGTGTACAACGAACGAGTCGGAATAGCGAAGATTCTTGAGTGAGAAAACGGTGGTCATTTGTTTCATTACTTCCGCCAAAATGTGCTCAGGTGAACGCTGAGTTTATTAAAAAAAATTTAATTATTAAAGTTAAAAACGAAAATCAAAGGTGACAACTTGAAATGACCAAGTGACAAGTAAAAAAATAATTCTAAAAGTTTACAAACATTTCAACGCCTGACTTATTGGAATAAACTGTAACCAACTATATCAGCTAGTCCGTAAGTGCACGATTTAACTGTGCCTCGTGTCAACATCAAAAAGCAGAGCTAACTGTGTGTTGTCTGACAACATCAAAGGGCAATTCCGTGTGAAAAGCGTGCATGAATCGACAGTATTGTAAAACAAAGGCTGGATTCACAATCACAGAAACCTATGGTTTCTTAGCAGGCTCTGAGATTTGACAATGGAGATTAGAGTATATCAGATAATTAAATTGGAACGAGGTATAAAACACGTTGTATTCATCAAGAAATGAAATGCGTATAAGAACGCATATATGTAACTACATGTAGGCCTACGCCATGTATAAATCCATATTAAGACCTACACTTAAAGTTACATTATGGGAGATAAGATAAAGAGCTCTTCATAACATGTTTAGGGACGCTTTACAAAGTGACAATTTAATCATATAAAAAATATATTAAAAGCCAATATAATTAATTTGTTTTAAATATCCTTTTATTTAGAGAATAAAGATATTTGCAACATCTTAAACTAAGTAAATGGTAGATCATTCCATAAAACAGATACACCTGTATCAAGAGAGAGTTAGTTACTGGTTGCAGTAATTTTTACAATACACGCTTCTATATATGTATTCTATTTACATGCCATAAAAGTTTTAACCATAAATTACCTTATTTTTCATTTTGCACGATTTTTTAAGTTATCGAAAACATTTAATTAATAAATCTATAAACAAAATTAACAACTGTAATTCAGACAGCTAATTCTAATACACATTTTATTTGAAGTAAATAATCCATGTAGCTTGTTGATTAGTTTATTACTTTATGACACCAATCAAGTGTTACGCAACACCTATATAGGTGTTTTCAAACATTCTGATCAATCAACCAAAACAAAAAGATGACAATACTTTCCCCCAGTTTGACTGTACATGTATATACAAGATACAAGTGCTTTAATATTGTATTTTAGAAAACGGTAAGAAATATAGGCGGTGTTATTGATGAACTATTTAAATGTTCGCAACACATCCCAAGTATTAATATCGTCTAGTTCTATCGGAAGCAGATTTATAATTTTTGCTGGATTAACGCGACAGATACAATACCATGCTGATTTCTATTTTTCATTTTGGCCCCAACGACTCGGCCTTCAATGCATACTATCAATCGTAAGTCAATATGTGAACTTACGGGAACAAGTTGTTTCGACATCGAGCGGATTCGACACCCACTACTGGAGTTGTTTCAACACCATCTATTTGGGTAAGTATGACTAGGATTTGATTCGATTGATTATATAGTGCAGTGTATCAATATCCGTTCTTAAACTTTAATACACTGTTATGTATTAACAGTAACAAAATTTCGATTTATAGTATTATTATTAATTTGTTCCCGTTATTTGCAAAACATCTCCCCGATGTTGATAAAAAATTTGATTTGAATTATTTTTCCGTGCCAGTTGGAAACATAAATGTCTAAGGTCTAATTGGACTGTGAAGTTTAAATCAAATATTAAATCGAATTAGGAAACAGGTAAATGTATTTTTGCATAAAATTACAATGCTGTTTGTTTCAAATCTGCATTGGACTAATCATTGTCTATCTATTTTGATTTATATTTGATATCTGAGAATGATACCCGACTATCAGAAAAAAAAGTCTTTTAAAAACTGATAACGAGATATATGTTCATTCAGAAAGTATTCAGATATCCTAAATTATTTGCTAGCTATTATAAAAACTTACAACACACACAAACAGGGTAAGCTATATGATCAGCGCTTCCAGAAGAGCTACCAATTTATCAGAATTTTCAAAGAAAAATTGCCAAATGTTATAGTTTATTATTAATATCTTCTCAAATAAAGCAACCGAACGCCTCTATAAACAGAAGTGTTGCTTTGATCAAGGAGACGTAATTGAGATTGTCGAATCTGCACGGACAATGCATGAACCGGGGAGACGTGAAGTCTGAAATGCCAATGGATGGGTTAACATTGAATTGAATTATATTATTTTTTTTGATCATGAACACAAATAATAACTTGTCGGAAGTATATTTACGAGAATAAGTATATTTACATACGGTAAAGTTACAAGTTTAGTTCTGGAATGAGGATCGTTGGATTGATGCAATGTAAATTAAGTGAAAAGCTAAAATAATTTCAGTTTAAATACCATTTGCGTGGGAATTACCACTGTTCGGTTGGTTCTTGTGTCGTAATATTTATCAACAAGGAGATTTCTGTTTGATGGATATTGCTATTGAAGGTAAGTAAGATGCACAATTTACGCATTGTGGCCCGTTTTTGCTGGATTTACTCTCTATTTCACGTTGACTGCTTGGTATTTATAAATGACATTACATTCGCCTTTCCGTATACGATAGATTAATCCATATTTTTATTTCATAAAATGCAACTTTATATATATGGTACGTAATAGGCCTACAAGAGACATAAGAGAAACGTAGATCATAGCGAGCACACACGCCTATCTAAAGACCTCATTATTTTACAAAGACCTGCGTAAAACACACGAAGGAATGATTAATCGCACGGTTAAACAGTTTTACTTCTCAAATTTTGATTTAACACGTACGTGTCAGATAAAGCATGTTGGTCCTTGATTATACTCCTTTTGGTGTAGTTATCGCAACTAGCGAGAAAACACGCCAATTAAACAATACACATCATTGACATTCATTTTTTACCGGTCGGTTAATAAACACACCTCTACAGAAAACGCACCAAGCGTTAATTAACCCACCTCTCGGACCGTTTTTCACCCTCGTTAATTAACACACCTTTTTACAGTTTTAAACCGGTAATACCGAGTAATAGTCCGAAAATTAATTATCTTCCGACATACGTAGAAATAACAACCAGGATTAAGATTTCAATACGGGCTGTGCACCTTTTAACTCCTTAGCAGTTCTCAGTGTTTAATGACATAATATAGTTTCCTTTATAGCCGCAAGGGTATCACGCAGACCCATGCGTGTTCATGACCATGAACCTGTGCAATCAACGTAATGATTGGTTAAATTAAACCAAGTGATGCAATAGGAATATCCCAACCCACATGTATTTTGTTGAAAGATATAACCAGTTTGTTATGGCCCTATAGCTCTTTTTATCTAACAATATGTCAATCAAATGTTAGTTGATATCAGTACACACTGCATGTATGTGAATATGTTAGAAACATAAAACTATATCTTATCTCCCCATTCTTTGTCTATAATCTTTAAAACAATGTCACCACGACTATATTGCTACATTGGTTGGATGAAAGCGAAAGTAGGAATATGCATTATGCAAGTTGCTGAAATTTGACTATAAATTTCGATATTATTATCGATGTATCAATACAGGTATGCAATTACAACAAAGGTTTTGTTTATTCGAAGTTAAAGCTATTATTATTTGGAATACGTTATGTAATTATTAACGTGAATAAAGTACGCATAAACCAACATGTCTGTTGTTGAAAATACGACTATCCGTTAGGCTTACCCTTGGCCGGTTCATTTCAAAATGGATTAAGAACCCTGGCATAAAGTGATATCAAATGAAAAACAAATCAGCATAAAGCACTAAAATTCTAAGGTTCAAAATATGGCACAGTAATACAAAAAAGAGGACCCAAAGGCAATAAAAAATTTTTAAAAAAAGTATTACAAAATGAAAAAACAAATCAGCATAAAGCAACAAATTCTAAGGTTCAAAATATGGCACATTGATACAAACGAGGGCCCAAAGCCAATCAAATTTTTAAAAACAATAAGATTCAAGCATAAAGTTACAAAATGAAAAAATAAATCGGCATAAAGCAACAAATTCTAAGGTTCAAAAGAACATCTGAAGTCCCAAAGGAGTCAACATAAAGCAGTACAAATTAAAATACAGACTAAAATTCAAAAGGAATTGACATAAAGACAAAACAATTACAAAAAATAATAAAAATCAACGAAAAGAAATACAGAAAACAATGAAAATGGGTGGAGAAGGTGAAGCAGGTGGGAAATTGAAATCTGCAGCTATTGTTCACATGTGTTCTCTCATTGACATATATGCTTCGATTGAAATCTTGCAAGACCACCGTGGTCACGAGGTCAACTCAAATTACGTTATAGTAATAATATGTGAGCTAGAGAAGAAAGTCGAGTTTATGGAAAGTGAATCAAAACAATCCAACATTATTATACATGGCTTAAAAATGGAAGATAGCGACAATAGAGATGTGAGAGAAAAAAAGGTGAGAACATATTTCCGTGAAGTTTTAGAATTAGAGGCAGATGATATAATAATTGAAAAATCATATGTCATGAAAAATAAAAGAAAGTCAGTACTCATAAAGTTGAATAATATGCGACAGAAGAGTTTGATCTTTGAGGCAGCCATGAAAGTTAGAGAAAGCTCGGAAGTTCAAGTGGCAAATGATTATTCTCATTCAGTTCGTCAGAAAAGAAAAGATTTAATACCACATATGCTGTCGGCAAGAAAAGAAGGAAGAAAAGCAGGTTTACGATATGATAAATTAGAAATAGATGGCAAAATGTATACTCTAGATGATCTGCAGTCACAACATTGAAAATTAGGTCAGACCAGTCCCGCTCGTGCAGTTAGTGACAAAAATGACAACATCAACAATAAACATTTGCAAAATAACAATTTGGTTTCTGTAAACTCTTTAAGATGGATATCATGGAATATAAATGGGTTAAAAAAATAAATTATACGATAATGAACTGATAAATTATCTAGTAAACTTTCATATAATATGTCTGATCGAGACGTGGTGCGGAAAAGATTTAGATCTTTCAATATTATTCCCACATCATACGTGCGTGTCTTGTGTACGAGATGGTGGTCGTAGTAGGGGTGGTATAGTGGTATTAATAAATAAGTCTTTATCCGAAGGAGTGATAAACTTGGATTATAACTTTAAAGAAAAATTGTTCATAAAATTTGATAAAGACTTCTTTGGGTGGAGAGAAAATATAATTGCTGGTTTCATTTATTTAGCCCCAGAGAGTTCGCCGATTCATAAAGACATAGACGGCTTTGACAGTTTAGAAGAAAATTTGTGTGAAGTGCTTTCTGATTTCCCCACCAGCCATGTGGTATTAGTTGGTGATTTTAACGCGCGGACAGGTAATGGCTCTTTGCAAGACTTTATCACTGACGATTCCGTCAAATACATTCCTGGTCTTGAGGATGCCTGTTATCATATTGATACCTTCAGCAGGCGAAGATGTTCAAAGGACAATGAAGTGAATAACTATGGTTTCAAACTTTTGGATCTTTGTGCAACTTTAAACATACATATAGTTAATGGTAGGTCGATTTCTGATAAGCAGGGTAATTTCACGTGTATTAAGTATAACGGTGCGAGTGTGGTAGACTACTTAATTGTGTCATCCGACATATTTGATTCCGTTGATAGTTTCTCCCTTGATCTTCGCACGGAATCGGATCATTTACCCCTTGTATTTAACATTAAATGTACTACAAATATTGGTCATATTGAAACAAGCTCTGTGTGTAAAACAACAATCTATAGTAAATTGAAATGGAACATTGGCAAAGCTGATAATTTTAAAGTAAATGTTGATGCTAAGTATAACGAATTCTTATCTCAGTTTAGTGAGTTATTATTTTTAAATGTGAACAGTACGCTTGAATTATTTGTTACGTTCATAAAATCATGTGCTGTCGGCAAACAATGTAGCGGGTTTAAACCCAAGTCTAGCATAATTTCTCAGCCTGCATGGTTTGATAGTGAATGTTTAAAATTAAAAGCAGCAAAGTACTATAGTCTTAATGTCTTTAGAGATTGTAATGAACAATCCGCACTAACTGAATACAAAAATAATAAAAACAGGTTTAAAAATGTATGTAAACGCAAAAAGATAGCTCATAATCAAAATATATATGATGTATTATGATTAGATTTAGAGGATAAGACCAAATTTTGGCAAGTATTGAAGGATTTTAGATCATCATCACCAACCCCAGCTGGGATCCCTGCACATGAGTGGATGCGATATTTTGAATCCCTTTTAAATATTAATAGTCATTCAAATGGCGACGCTGATCCAATGGTAGATGATGACAGGGATAATCCTAAATCCATTTCTGTAGATAGTTATGATATATTAAATACACCCATTTTAGTCTCAGAAGTAATAAATGCTCTACAGCAAATGAAATCTGGGACTGCCCCAGGGCCAGATGGAATTGCTATAGATTTCCTTAAAGTATGTTCAAATTCATTTTCTGTCGCCCTAACTAATCTGTTTAATAGGATTTTTGATACAGGAGAATTTCCCGATTCTTGGTCAAAAGCCCTAATAGTTCCGGTGTATAAAAAAGGTTTAAGATCTGATACAAATAATTACAGAGGTATTTCTCTTCTGGACTGCATCGGGACAGTGTATTCTTCCATCTTAAATAGACGGCTAAAAGATTGGTCTGAAATAAATGATAAATATACAGAGGCTCAAGCAGGCTACCGACCAGGTTATTCGACGGTAGATCACATTTTCACATTGCATGGCCTAGCTCAGAAATACTTATCTAAGAAAAAAGGTAGATTTTATTGTCTATTTGTAGACTTTTCTAAAGCCTTTGACTCGGTAAATAGAACCAAACTAATATGTCTATTAGCCCAAAAAGGTATACAAGGCAATATGTTGAGGGCACTAAGAAGTATGTACACCGCAGTGTCATCTTGTGTAAAACTTGGATCCAATATTACCCCTTATTTTGAATGTCTTACTGGTGTACGTCAAGGATGCATCTTAAGTCCCATTTTGTTTTGTTTATACATTAATCAGCTATATGATATGCTCGAAAATGCCGATGTTAGAGGTATTTTCACCACACAGGAGGTAACAGATATACTGGCATTATTATATGCAGACGATCTCGGAATACTTTCCGACAGTGTTGGTGACCTTCAAAAGAAAATACAAGTGCTAGAAAAATTTTGTAAACTGTTTAATCTTGATGTAAATATAAATAAAACGAAGATTATAGCCTTTAGAAACGGTGGAATTATTAGAAAAAATGAAAAGTGGTATTTTAAGGAAGAAAAACTAGAATGTACTACATATTATAATTATTTAGGTTTACTGTTTTCCTCAAGATTGTGTTGGGGTAAATGTTTATTAAATTTATCACTTAGGGCAGGAAAAGCTTTGATACCAATTAGGTCGCTATTTAGTGTGTTTGATAGTGTAATTAAACCTATTCTTTTATATGGTTCTCAAGTATGGGGCTATGAATATCGAGCGGATATAGAGAAGGTACACACCAGTTTCTGTAAATTTGTATTAGGTATACACAAAACTTCAACAAACGCAGGGGCATTAGGTGAATGTGGAAGACAAAATTTAAATGTAGACTACATGTCAACCTGCATCAGGTACTGGTGTAAACTTCTACATATGCCGATCGAGAGGTACCTTAAACAGGTTTACCTTATGCTTAAGAAATTAGATTTAGCAGGCCGTAAAACCTGGGTCTCAAACATTAGATTACTGCTGTATGGATTTAATGTAGAAATAATTGGTGATACTAATAACTTTATTGGAATCTTTAAGCAGAGGTTACGAGATATTAACATACAAGAATGGTCGATACGTCTAAACAGCTCCGAGAGCTTAAAAGAGTATAGACACTATAAGCATGAATTATGTCAAGAATATTACCTGTCTTGTAACGTCAAAATGGCATACAGGCGAAATATAACTCGCTTACGATTAAATCAATTACCACTAGCAACCAATCAACATCGTTTACGTATTAAAAATTCATCACTATGTCCAATATGTAAGATGGCTGACGAAGATACTTACCATTTTTTATTTGACTGTCCAGCTTATGAGTCATTAAGGAATCAGTATATGCCTGTTAAATTTGCTAAAGGGTATTATGATCAAAATCGATTTTACCAGTTGTGCACAACTAAGAATTTAGATTTCATTGTTGCCATTGCTTCGTATATAGAGAAGGCTTTATTGGTAAGAGAATTTAAAGTAACTCCGCCATTGAAAAAACATGAACATTATTAATGTATACATGTATGTATGTTCTCCGTATTGCAAATATATACAATTGTCAAAACAAATGTCACTGTATTATGGGTCAATGACCTGATATACTGAATAAAGATTATTTGTCCCCCGCCTTTCGAAGAAAGTTGGGGGACTATTAAAATGGGTTCGTCCGTCCGTCCGTCTGTCTGTCTGTCTGTCTGTCTGTCTGTCTGTCTGTCTGTCTGTCCGTCCGTCCGTCTGTCCGTCACACTTTTTGGGACACAATAACTCTCTTCCTAATTGAGCTAGAATGTTCAAACTTGGTGTATGTGTTTATTAGGTCAATGCCTTGATGGAGTTCAAAGATGAGCATTTTCCGCTTAGGGTAAGCAGAGATAAGCAATTTGATTGGTTGATGCTTTGGGACACGATAACTTTAGTTCTAATTAAGTGAGAGTGATGAAACTTAGTGTATAGTTTCATTACAGTAATACCTTGACTAAGTTTGATAATGAGCATTTTCCGCTCAGGGTAAGCAGAGCAATTTGATTGGTCGAGACTTTGGAACACAATAACTCTCCTTCTAATTGAGTTAAAATGTTCAAACTTGGTGTATATGCTTATTAGGTCAATGCCTTGATGGAGTTCGGAGATGAGCATTTTCCGCTTAGGGTAAGCAGAGCGATACGCAATTTGATTGGTCGAGACTTTGGAACACAATAACTCTTCTTCTAATTCAGTAAAAATGTTCATATTGGTGTATATGCTTATAAGGTCAATGCCTTGATGGAGTTCGAAGATGAGCATTTTCCACTTAGGGTAAGCAGAGATGAGCAATTTGATTGGTTGATGCTTTGGGACACGATAACTTTAGTTCTAATTAAGTGAGTGTGATGAAACTTGGTGTATAGTTTCATTACAGTAATACCTTGACTAAGTTCGATAATGAGCATTTTCTGCTCAAGGTAAGCAGAGCGATACGCAATTTGATTGGTCGAGAGTAGTCGAGACTTTGGAACACAATAACTCTCCTTCTAATTGAGTTAAAATGTTCAAACTTGGTGTATATGCTTATTAGGTCAATGCCTTGATGGAGTTCGAAGATGAGCATTTTCCGCTTAGGGTAAGCAGAGATAAGCATTTTGATTTGTTGATACTTTGGGACAAGATAACTTAGGTTCATCTTGATTGATGATTTTTATGCCAATACAATGACTGCATTCTCATTTAGTAATCGATTCGACAGTAACAGTGTATAGAAACGATTGACTTGGACACAAGGGCCCTTTCCCTTGGCCAGAGGGGCCAAGTCAATCTACGGTACATTTTCATATTTTCGTTGGTTTTAGCATTTTTCGTTATAAAAACACTTTGGGATGACACTTCGTGTACAGTTTCATTGCTCGATATGTTTGAAAAAAATAAATGTGCGATTAATTAATATGTGTCGTCTATTTATTTTGGGATTTCGGCGGGGGACATCAGCCTCACTGTTGGCTTGTTATATTTGTGCCTGAGCTCCCTCCCCCTAAATAAACAAACTCATGGTTGGATGGAGGAAAACATGTCATTTATTAATGTAAATATCTTAATCTAACTAAAACATAATAATGACTGTACGTACACAAATTACTTCAATAACACATAATACATGACTGTACATACACAAAGTACTTCAATAACCTGATATTGGGCTTAACAAAAATTTTAGCGTACACCACACGTCAATACAATCGACGGAAATACTAAGTATACTTAACTTATGACAATAATTGGTGCAAAAACAATTTCCAAAGGCACTAAACAAAAATTGAAGCCTGCAGCTATTCTTCATGTGTGGTCTCTCGCTGGCATATACACTTTAAATGAAATCTCGCGAGACCACCGTGGTCACTAGGTCAGCTCAAATTACATTATTGTAATAATGTATATTTATGACTCATTGTTTTTCAAACATGAAGCACTGTGTCGTCCTTGATGATAAAGCCATTGTTTTATTTTTTTTCATTAGATAATGCATATGCCTGTGATCCCAGAGTAATGAAATTTAAAGAAGATGAAAAAGCTAAAAAGATTGCCATGAAAAAAGCTAAACAAGATGCCATTAAACAGAGACAAGAGGCAGAAGAAAAAGTTTGTATTTTCTAAAATTAACTCATAATTTTAAAGTGTGAATTTCCTGAGTACAAAATATATCTGTGTTTTTTGGCTATTAACAAGACATGATAGAAAATACTATGTAGCAAATAATATTGTATTAATTGTTGTGTATAGCAAAGGCGAGATGCTGAAGAGGAAGAAAGGCTGATAAAACAGAAAGAAGCTGATAAAATAAAAGCAAGGGTAAGACTTTATTTTAAATATACCCAACCTTATGATCAGTCATATTTTTCAGGGTATAATTCAGATTGGAATATGAATAGTACCATACTGAATCGGTTTTCAACTTAATGATAATTCTGTAATCATAGTGTAATATTTATATAGACAAGACAGTGTAGTCAGGGATGTAGGCAGGATTTACTGAGTGGTGGAAAATAAATTTCCGAGGGAAGCGATGGAAAAAATTTTTCTTGAGGGGGGGCATGGTCCTTTATGAAAATTCAACCCTTCTTGGTATATGTTCAGAGCATCTGCTGCCTTTTGTATTTGCTTCAGTGCAAATCAAATTTCCTTTTTATACGTCCACATTCATGATGTGGCTGTATTATCCGTCCCCCCTGTCTGTGTGTGTGTGTATGTATGTGTGTGAGCCTGTGGGTGAGCCTGTGGGTTGCTGGATTTTTTCAAACTTTGCATACTTATTTTTTATACCCTAAGGACGATCTCTATTGTTTTGGGTGCATGCCCGACAACCAGGGGCAGAACCACGCCCATTTCTTGTATTTGTTTGTTGCCTACAAGCCACATTCCTTAACGTATTATTTTGAAACTTTGCATACTTATTCTTTGTACCCTAAGGAACATCTCTATTGTTTAGGGTTTGTCTCTGTGTCGCCTACAGACCATAATTCTTAATCGATCATTTTGAAACTTTACATACTTATTAATTATACCCTACGGATGACCCCTATTGGATTGGGTGCATGGCCGACCCTCTGGGACAGAGCCACACCTATTTCTTGTATTTTTTTGTTTACAGGCTTCATTTCTTAACGTATTATCTTGAAACTTTGCATGCTTATTCTTTGTACCCTAAGGAACACCCCTATCATTTGGGGTGCATGCCCACCCCCCAGGGACAGTGCCACACCCATTTTCTTATTGTGTGTCTGTTTGTCACCTATAGGCCACAATTCTTAATAGATCGTCTTGAAAACTTTTATATACTTATTCCGTATACCCTAAGGCTGACCTTTATTATTTTTGGTGCATGCCAGATCCCCTGGGACAGAGTCACGCCCAATGTTTTTTTGTCTGGTGTTTTGCCTACAGCCCGCAATTCTTAACTGATCCTTTTAAAACTTTGCATACTTATTCCTTATACCCTAAGGATGACCTCTATTGTTTTTTGGTGATTGCCCAACCCCAGGGGCAGAGCCATACCCATTTCTACTTCGTGTCTGTGTGTGTTGCCTGTAAGCCACGATCCGTAATGGATGGTCTTTAAACTTTGGATATGTATTCCTTATAGCTTAAGGACGACAACTGCATGTCCCAACCCACAGCCACGCCCAATTTTTGTGTTTGTCGTTTACAGGCAGCAATTTTGAATGAATCAGCTTGGTACATGGCATATGTATTCCACATAACCTGGGGGCATCTACTATTGATTTTGGTGAATGTCCCAACCCCCAGGAGCAGAGCCACGCCCACTTTTTGCCTTTAACATTTGAAAGCCACAATTCTGAATGGATTATCTTGGTATACTTATTCCTTATACTCTAAGGACGGCAACTATTGATGTTGATGCACGACCCTCAATGCTAAACAAACCAAACACATAGCCTTCTTGACAAAGTAGCATATCAATCAAAGCAGGAATGTAGCGTTAGCGTTATGTTATATTTATATATTCAAATTTTACCAAATTCACTTAATTTTCGACAATGATACAGCATAGAACTAAATACACTGGAACGCCAGCGTGCCCGTTGGACCGAATTGTGCTCGTCCTCACATGCGTGAAGCTAAAAGTGCCATGTAAACTTCCGGTAGGCCAAATAACATGGATTTCGATGTATATATTGATTTCCTTTTAGGCGTTTAGTATTGAATGAAATTAATAAGATCAAAACTCGATTATGGGTGTATAGTGTATGGGTCTGCTCGCAAATCATATCTGAAAGAGCTTGACACCATACATAACCAGGGACTTAAAATCAGTTTAGGAGCATTTCGTACATCTCCAGTGGACAGTTTATACGTCGAGGCGCATGAGCCCTCACTTCACAACAGACGTGATAAACTGGCCCTGCAGTATGCTACGAAAATAGCATCTTTACCAAATCATATTTCATTTAACACCATATTTAGACCTCTTCATGAGCATTTGTATCTGGTAAAGACGAATGATGTTCTATCATTCGGTATTCGCATACAACCCCTTTTGTCTGTGGCTGGTATCAGCCTAGACAGTATTGCGAATACCCCGGTCTTTAGGACTCCACCGTGGGCTATATCTCCTCCAAAGATCGATTTCGATCTCACTGAACATAAAAAGAGATACTAGCTCTACAGTGTTCCAATCTCTGTTTAGAGAGTTAAGGTCTAAGTATGGTGATTATGCTCCTATTTACACAGATGGTTCTAATGATGGTGATCGGGTAGCTTCAGCTACTGTGACGCCATCTGAGACCATTTCTGTGTGTCTTCCACCTGCTGCTTCAATATTTACAGCTGGGCTTCAGGCCATTCTTCAGGCCCTGGAGTTCATTAAATCCTCTTCATATTTAAAGTATATCATCTTTACTGATTCTCTGTCCTCTCTTCAAGCAATTAATAGTAAACATCTTGAACACCCATTAGTGGCAGATGTTTATCGTCTGTTACTATCTTACGAGCTCAACAGTAAAGACGTTGTCTTTTGCTGGCTCCCCAGTCACGTTGATATAAGGGGGAATGATCAAGCAGATTTTGCTGCCAAATCTGCTTTAGATCTTCCCCAATCACACTTTTTAATACCATTTAAAGATTTTAAAGCTTCCATAAACAGTTTCATTTATGGCCGTTGGCAACGGTCGTGGGATCTTGCAGACACTAACAAACTTCATCACATTAAGCCTCTCTTAGGAGATTGGCCAAACTCCTACAGAACCAACAGGAGGGATGAAGTTGTTTTGTGTCGTTCTCGCTTAGGTCATACTTTTTTAACACACATTTTCATCTTAAAGCGAGAGCCTCAACCAGAATGTCGGCATTGTCATGTTTCTTTGACAGTTAAGCACATTCTGATTGAGTGCAAGTTTCTTAAGGACATCAGGTCTAATTATTACCGTTGTCAATCATTAAATCAATCATTTGCCCAACCGGGTCTGTATTGCAAAGTACTAGACTTTTTAAAAGAGACAAATTTTTATTGTCAGTTTTAATTGTAAATAGGTAATTCACCTTATTTTTTCACTTTTAACTATTTATGTACATGAAGTTGGCTTTTATTTTTAATTATTTAATATACTGTGATATTTGTTTTTATTTGTGTACATAAATACCTTATGTGATATCATTTAATTTGTCTCATAATATTCACCATGTTTGGCGCAAATTGGCCCGGTTGGAGCTGATGTGCCATAAAACTCTATTTCATTTGTTAGTTCTTGTGTATTTACGCTGGTGAAAGCTGTTCTTGAACTAAGGACGGAAACTACGATCCATCACAATAATGCATCAATTGATTGAGTGTAGGCCTACGACTACGGCTATAAAATCAATGCCAATGAACTATGAAGCGTACTGTAGCACCAATTTATTTCTATTTTGAAAGAAAATAACAGAAATTGTAGTTTGTTTATCAAGGTATGTAAATAAGTCACTTAAACATTTATTGTCCCCCGCCTTTCGAAGAAAGTTGGGGGACTATTAAAATGGGTTCGTCCGTCTGTCTGTCTGTCCGTCCGTCTGTCCGTCACACTTTTGGGGACACAATAACTCTCTTCCTAATTGAGCTAGAATGTTCAAACTTGGTGTATGTGTTTATTAGGTCAATGCCTTGATGGAGTTCGAAGTTGAGCATTTTCCGCTTAGGGTAAGCAGATATAAGCAATTTGATTGGTTGATGCTTTGGGACACGATAACTTTAGTTCTAATTAAGTGAGAGTGATGAAACTTGGTGTATAGTTTCATTACAGTAATACCTTGACTAAGTTCGATAATGAGCATTTTCTGCTCAGGGTAAGCAGAGCAATTTGATTGGTCGAGACTTTGGAACACAATAACTCTCCTTCTAATTGAGTTAAAATGTTCAAACTTGATGTATATGCTTATTAGGTCAATGCCTTGATGGAGTTCGAAGATGAGCATTTTCCGCGTAGGGTAAGCAGAGATAAGCAATTTGATTGGTTGATTCTTTGGGACACGATAACTTTAGTTCTAATTAAGTGAGAGTGATGAAACTTGGTGTATAGTTTCATTACAGTAATACCTTGACTAAGTTCGATAATGAGCATTTTCTGCTCAGGGTAAGCAGAGCGATACGCAATTTGATTGGTTGAGACTTTGGAACACAATAACTCTCCTTCTAATTGAGTTAAAATGTTCAAACTTGGTGTATATGCTTATTAGGTCAATGTCTTGATGGAGTTCAAAGATGAGCATTTTCCGCTTGGGGTAAACAGAGGTAAGCAATTTGATTGGTTGATGCTTTGGGACACAATAACTTTAGTTCCAATTAAGTGAGAGTGATGAAACTTGGTGTATAGTTTCATTACAGTAATGCTTTGACTAAGATCGATAATGAGCATTTTCTGCTCAGGGTAAGCAGAGTGATAAGCAATTTGATTTTCCATACTTTGGAACACAATAACTCTCCTTCTAATTGAGTTAAAATGTTCAAAATTCGTGTGTATGCTTATTAGTTCAATGCCTTGATGGAGTTCAAAGATGAGCATTTTCCGCTTAGGGTAAGAAGAGATAAGCACTTAGGTTCATCTTGATTGATGATTTTTATGCCAATACAATGACTGCATTCTCATTCAGTAATGGATTCGACAGTAACAGTGTATAGAAACGATTGACTCGGACACAAGGGCCCTTTTGTCAAGCGTGGGGGCCCTTTTGTCTGTCTTTAGGGTCCCCCTAACTAGGGTACATTTTCATTTTTCTTGTCGGTTTTAGCATTTTTCTCTGTATAAAACTCTTTTGGATGACACTTCGTGTACAGATTGATTGCTCGATACATTTGAAAAAAATAAATGTGCAATTAATTAATATGTGTCATCTATTTATATTGGGATTTCGGCGGGGGACATCAGCCTCACTGTTGGCTTGTTTCATTAGAAGCAATAATCGCCATATCATAGAATTCGCTAAATTGGATATACCCGGGTTTCCGAATTTGTCTGCTCATTATAAATGACTGATAGATGACAAAAACGTTTGTATTTTTTATTCGGAATCAAGGCTACATTATTTTTATAATTATAAACAATTTACGAATTCGTGATAACAAGTTATTTAGGCTATTAAATTTTCTTTAATTTTTGACAACAAATTGTCCGCCATGTTGGTATTGGTCGCTCTCACGTACACAATGTTTTGAATCGACTCGTGCTCATTTGATTTTGGTTCCTCCACATACATCGTCATTCAGAACCAAAGGCTAAATTTTTTAAAAATTAAGTACAATTTATACGTAATATGAAACGTTTTATTATTAATTAGACAAACAAAAAACATCTATCGCAACATTCTTGGTTACGACCGTTAAAATAAGATTGTTTCGATACTATCAATCGACATTTCAATGCCGATTATCGATAGTAAAAATAACTATTGATACCCAACACAAATCGGTGACCATACATGGCCGTGGATAGTTAAAAATCGGCCACAAATCTGCGGCCGATACTATCAATCAACATTTCGATGCCGATTATCGATAGTAAAAATAACTAAAGATACCCAACACAAATCGGTGACCATACATGGCCTTGGATAGTTAAAAATCGGCCACGAATCTCGTCCAAATTCTGAAATTCGGAGGCCATTGTTGCCGAGGCCGACGGCGTGTCGAGCCTTGCTTGAGACCGTTAAATAAAAATAGATTATTTTTACGAGAATTTTATTAAAAGCAAAAGCGCTCGCGTCAATTCATTTAAAAGGTCGGGTGATATTTTAAAAAGAGAACCGTGAGTTAACCTTCGGTTCGAGGAGCGTTGTTTATAAAATTTGGGTGCGTTTAAAAATATGTACTTGGGTTTCACTTTAGGTGCGTGGTAGGTGGGCGAGCGCTTTCGCGCGCCTTTTGTTTCGAGCCCTGAAATACTAGCAGGTCTCATGATATAGGCCTACATATTTCTATTTACATGGAGAAAGGCGTTCACTCAATTACAAGGAGATCTGGGTTCGATTTTCAAAGGTTTTCTCTAAACTAGGTAAAAAAAATACTTAATTTTCCACCTAACCAAGTTAGACTGTCGTCTGTATAAGGAAAATGTGCTTAGAAATCGATTTTTGTTGCACCCCCCCTGAGTCTAAAAAATGTTGCCATTTTCTTATAGTACAAGGTTTCTAGTGATGGAAAATCCATATTCCCACCTTCAGATATAGCAAGTTTTTAAAATATTCCCCATTTACCCAGGGTCTCAATCAATTTATCATGCTTGTCTAACACGACTTTGACGTTGTGATTTTGGATGATAAAATTACTGCAGGTGAATAATTTTTTTCGTGTGTACTGCCAAAATGCATGGCAACATTTGAAAAAAAAAATATGGAATTATCTCAATTTGTATTTGCACAGGACCAATTATTATAAGCCCCCACAAAGCAGTAATGTTGGACACCGTAGCTTGTTTTTGTCTATTTATGAAAATACAGTGTCATTGTATTGATATTGAATTTAATTTATTGTCAGAAATCATACATAAATTTGATAATTGCATAGACATATTTGATTTCAACCGAAAAAAACAATGCATAAACGTGATATTTCAAAGAGGGGTCCCAGGTAAAAAGGTATAAGGGGAGATAACTCGTATCATAAATGACCTATAAATATTGAACAAAGACCAAATTTCCACCTTGGCAACCCACCCTATCACCAAACAAAGAATGAAAACAGATTTAAAACAGTAATCTTTTATTTAATGACTAGTATTAAAGGTTTAAATAGATATAAATAATTCTGTGTATTGCAATTTACAACAACATTTCCATATCAATATTTTCATAAAATACAGAAACATTTTTGTACGCCCACATTTTTATGTGGAGGTATATTGTCGTCGCCCCTGTCCGTCCGTTCGTTCGTCCACAATTGTTTGTGAACAGTCTACAGGTCACAATTTTTATCCGATTTCAATGAAACTTAAAATATAGGTTTATCACCCTAAGATCTCGGTTCCTTTCGATATTGGCATTTATCGGACTGTAACTTCATGGGTTATGGCCCCTGATTGTACGTAAAATCACGTTTTTAGCTTGTGAACATTGTAGAGGTCACAATTTTGATCCGATTTCGATGAAACTTGAAATGCATGTTTATAACCGAAAGATCTTGGTTCCTTTCGATATTTGCGCATATCGGATCGTAACTTCCTGAATTATGGCCCCTGATTGTCCGAAAAATCACCCTGTTTAGCTTGTGTTCCCTGTGGAGGTCAAAATTGTAATCCGATTCAAAAAAACGTTTGATTATATCACCGTTACATAGTTATGGGGGTTGAGTTCGAACTTCGTGAAAATCGGACCAAAATTGACAAAGTGGCTGCCGTTTGTACGCGAATAGTGTGAAAATATGTTATATCAAGGTTGTGAACCCTATAGAGGTCACAATTTTGAACCGATTTTCATGAAACTTGAAATGCATGTTTATAACCGAAAGATCTTGGTTCCTTTCGATATTTGCGCATATTGGATCGTAACTTCCTGAATTATGGCCCCTGATTGTCCAAAAAATCACACTTTTTAGCTTGTGTTCCCTGTGGAGGTCAAAATTGTTATCCGATTTAAAAAACCGTTTGATTATATCACCGTTACATATTTTCGGGGGTTGAGTTCGAATTTCGTGAAAATCGGACCAAAATTGACAGACAAAATGGCCGCCGTTTCTACGCGAATAGTGTGAACAAATGTTATATCAAGGTTGTGGACCCTATAGAGGTCACAATTTTGAACCGATTTTCATGAAACTTGACATGTATGTTTATAACTCAAAGGTCTTGGTTTCTTTCAATATTTGCGCCCTTCGGATCGTAACTTTCTGAATTATGGCCCCTGATTGTCCAAAAAATCACCCTTTTTAGCTTGTGGTCCCTCTGGTGTCAAAATTGTTATCTGATTTAAAAAAAAACGTTTGATTATACCACCGTTACATGTTAATGGAGGTTGAGATCGAACTTCGTGAAAATCGGACCAAAACTGACAGACAAAATGGCCGCCGTTTGTACGCGAATAGCGTGAAAAAATGTTATATCAAGCTATAGAGGTCACAATTTTGAAACGATTTTGATGAAACTTGATATGTATGTTTATAACCCAAAGATCTTGGGTCCTTTCTATATTTGCGCCCATATGATTGTAACTTCCTGAATTATGTCCCGTGATTGACCGAAAAATTGCCTTTTTATACGCCCACATTTTTATGTGGACGTATATTGTCGTCGCCCCTGTCCGTCCGGACGTCCGTCCGTCCGGACGTCCGTCCGTCCGTCCGTCCGTCCGTCCACAATTTGTTTGTGGACTCTCTACAGGTCACAATTCTTATCCGATTTTGACGAAACTTGAAATATAGGTTTATCCCCAAAAGATCTCGGTTCCTTTCGATATTGGCATGTATCGGATGAAAACTTCATGGATTATGGCCCCTGATTGTACGAAAAGTCACGTTTTTAGCTTGTGGACCCTATAGAGGTCACAATTTTGAACCGATTTTGATGAAACTTGACATGCATGTTTATAACCCAAAGATCTTGGTTCCTTTCGATATTTGCACCTATCGGAATGTAATTTCCTGAATTATGGCCCCTGATTGTCCGAAAAATCACCCTTTTTAGCTTGTGGTCCCTCTGGAGGTCACAATTATTATCCGATTATATCACCGTTACACCCTAAGGAAGGTTGAGTTCGAATTTCGGGAAAATCGGACGAAAATTGCCATACAAAATGGCCGCCGTTTGTATGCGAATACTGTTAAAAAATTGTATATCATGGGTTGTGGACCTTGTAAAAGTCACATTTTTAAATCGATTTTGATGAAACTTAAAATTCATGGTTATAACCCAAAGATCTTGGTTCCTTTCGATATTTGCGCATATTGGAACGTAACTTCCTGAATTATGGCCCCTGATTATACGCAAAATCGCCTTATTTTAGCTTGTGGTCCCTCTGGTGGTCACAATTATTATCCGATTTAATAAAACGGTTGATAATATTACTGTTACACCGTAAGGAAGGTTGAGTTCGAATTTCGGGAAAATCGGACCAAAATTGCCATACAAAATGGCCGCCGTTTGTACGCGAATACTGTTAAAAAATTGTATATCATGGTTGTGGACCCTGTAGAGGTCACAATTTTAATTCGATTTTGATGAAACTTGAAATGCATGGTTATAACCCAAAGATCTTGGTTCCTTTCGTTATTTGCGCATATCAGATCATAACTTCCTGAATTATGGCCTCTGATTGTCCGAAAAATCGACTATGGTCCCTCTGGAGGTCACAATTATTATCCAATTTAAAAAAACATTTGACTCTATCACCGTTACACCCTACGGAAGGTTCAGTTCGAATTTCGAGAAAATCGGACTATAATTGCCAGAAAAAATGGCCGCCGTTTGTACGCGAACAGTGTAAAAATATGGTATATCAAAGTTGTGGACCCTGTAGAGGTGACAATTTTAATTCGATGTTGATGAAACCTGAAATGCTTGTTTATAACCTAAAGATCTTTATTCTTTTTGATATTTGTGCATATCAAATTGTAACTTAATGAATTATGGCCTTTGATTGTTGGAAAAATCACTTTCGGTATTGCTTGTTCTCTGTCTATCTCTTGAACGATTATTATCTGATTTAAAAAAAAACTCTAATTATATTACTGTTGCTCCGTAAGGAAGGTTGAGTTCGAATTTCGTGAAAATCGTACCAAAATTGCCGGACGAAATGGTCACCGTTTGTACGCGTATAGTGTAAAAATATGGTATATCATGGTTGTGGACTCTCTACAGGTCACAATTCTTATCCGATTTTGACGAAAAGTAACATTTCTACGTTGTGTCGGCTTCGAATTTCATGAATATCAGACTGGAACTGACCAACAAAATGGCTGCTCCCAATACAGTATGAAATACAGGACTTAATGATGTAGGAAAAATCACTTTCGGTATTGCTTGTTCTCTATCCATCTCCCAAAAATGTGGGCGTATCCTGCCTGGCAGTGCCAGCCTATCTTTTAGCTTGTGGCCCCTCTGTAGGTCAAAATTATTATCCGATTTAAAAAAACGTTTGATTATATCACCGTTTCATTGTTATAAAAGATGATGTGGAATGTCGTGAAAATTGAACCAAAATTGACGGACAAAATGGCCGCTGTTTGTACGCGAATAGTGTGAAAATATGTTATATCAAGGTTGTGGACACTATAGAGGTCACAATTTTGAACTGATTTTGATGAAACTTGAAATACATGTTTATAACATAAAGATCTTGGTTCCTTTCGATATTTGCGCATATTGGATCGTAACTTCCTGAATTATGGCCGCTGATTGTACTAAAAATCGCCTTTATCACCTTGTGGTCCCTCTGGAGGTAACAATTATTACCTGATTTAAAAAAACGTTTGATATCACCGTTACAGGGTAATCTAGGTTGAGTTTGAATTTCATGAAAATCGGACCAAAATTGACAAACAAAATGACCGCCGTTTGTACGCGAATCTTGTAAAGAAATGGTATATCAAGGTTGTGAACCCTATAGGGGTCACAATTTTAATACGTTTTTGATGAAACTTGAAATACATTTTTATAACCTAAAGATCTTGGTTCCTTGCGATATTTGCGCATATCGGATTGTAATTTCCTGAATTATGGCCTCTGATTATACGGAAAATTGCCTTTATGGAGTTCAAAAACATTTGATTATATCACCATTACACTGTAATGAATTTTCAGTTTGAATTTTGTGAACATTGGACCAAAATTGATGAACAAAATGGCTGCCATTTTTACACGAATAGTGTAAAAATATGGTATATCAAGGTTGTGTACCCTGTAGAGGTCACAATTTTAATTCGATTTTGGTCAAACTGAAAGATCTTGGTTCCTGTCGATATTTGGACATATCTGATCGTAACTTCCTGAATTATGGCCCCTGATTGTACGAAAGTTGCCATAATATTAAATGTTTTCTATCCAGTGGAGGTGACAGCTTATTCCATAATATTAAATGATTCGTATACTTTACATTAGCACGGAGCAGAACTTTATAAAAACCAAACAAATTCTAATGATTTTCTGATAATTACTTAAAGGACAATATTGGTGCCAGTCATTATCACATATGTGATAGAACTGATTAAACACTTTCCAAATATAATATTATCACAGAGATCATCGCTACCATAGAGGAGTAATAAAGGATTCACGAATCGGAAGTGACGAACGCCAAAGGAAAACACGAGTTATTCCTCTATATAACTAACTGAAGTGACTAATGATAACAGATACATGGGCGAATATCTGCTCACTAATAATTCCCTCGAAGACCTAAAGTTGCTGTGTGACGCTGTGAGAGAATATCTTACAATTCATGAAAAGAATTGACTGCCACTAGATAAGAGAACAGGAAAGAAAAACAGATTAAAAGTCCGTGCATTACCATGTTTTTATAAGGTAGGGGAGACCGGGACACATTGAACCACCATGGATATATCCTTTATAAATAATACTATACAACCCAACACTATACAGAAGTGAGATAATTTCTCAGACCCATTTCTCCATCAATAAGCCACATGCTGTCAATTATTTTCTTAGGCAGTGGATTTTTCAAAAAAAGCGCTTAAAAAAGAAAAATTTTCCATACATGTTAACTTCTTAGCCTAGGAAATTCTTGTACTTAAGTTCATATATGTCTAATCTATACAATCCAGATAAACCGGGGTTTGATCCATATAAGAGAGCATATTGCTTTTTTTTTAAATTTTGATCATGAAATAAAGAGATCTTCTAATAAAAACATTTGATATGAAATGAGTACAAACATGTATGTGAACAAAGCGGTTCAATGTGCCCCGGTCTCCCCTATAGAATGAATAAAAACAAGGGGCTGTACGGAGTATTTCTATTTTTCCCCTGTTCTCTTATCTTATGACACTTAATTACTTTATTGTATCGTCGGATAACCTCTTGCGGTCCCATATAACAACTTTTTGTCTTCGAAGGAATTAAAAGTGAGCAGAAATTCGGCCGTTTATCTCTCATCACTCTTCACTTCAGTCATTCACATAGAGAGATAACTCGTGTTTTCCTTTGGCGTTCGTCACTTCCGATTCATGAATCCTTTATTACTCCTCTATGGTAGCGATGATCTCTGTGTTAATATTATATTTGGAAAGTGTTTAATCAGTTCTACCACATATGTGATATTGACTGGCACCAATATTGTCCTTTAATATGCGACAACTCTTGTTGACTGCCCGGACGATTTAGCTGCTGTGTGGGCATATGTTTCGTTGCCTGGCAACCTATTTTTAAAATTTTTAATAATTGTTATATCAATAATTTATTTAAATCTTGCTGTAACAGTTGTGCAATAATTAATGCTTAAATAGTTAAAATGTAAAATATAAAAAGATATAAAACAAGCAGTTAAACAAAGTACTTGCATCAACAAATGGAAAAGTATTTACACATTTATTTATCTTTAGATATATATTGTTTGGTTATTTTTTTTAAAGATATAAATCATGCCTGTGTATTGTAATTAAAAACAACATTTCAAACCTAGTTTAAAATAGAGAAAACCCTTTGTTTTGTTAAAATAATAATTCAATTAAATCTGGACATAAAAGTAGTTGAATATTATACATGTAGTTAGTATGTAAAATACAGGTAAAACAAACAGTTAAACAAAATACTAAAATCAAAAAATGGAAAAGTATGTACATATGTATTCATCTTATCTAGTGATATATATTTTTTTTTTTTTTTTTTTTAAAGGTTAAAATAGATATAAATCATGTCTGTGTATTGTAATTTAAAACATTTCAAAACTAGTAAAAGTGCTAGTAATAAATGTTGTCACACATTCTTAGAACGGATGTACTTTGTTTTAGTGCATTTAGACACCACAATCTGGTCATTTTGTGCTAATATACTTGCCATCAAAGATACCAGCTCTACTTATACTATAGAGTAAATCGGCTACTCCCACACCTTGTCATTGAGGTCGCTGATAATGGGAGTCCATTGATGACAGACCTTTTTGTAACCACTTGGCTATATAAATCCCTTCCCACCCACTAGTTGCCTATGTAGGCCTATGATATAAAATAGATATAACAACAAGCCACAAGGACACAACAACTGCTACAAGTATGAAATAAATTTACGCTGACGGCTGAACTGTGGGTTCTCTTATTAGGAATCAAACATAATTCTTGTAGCATCTTAGATGGTACCTAACTTCAACAGCAACACATTCTTTATCTCTGATGTGCCTGAGAATGGTTTCATCTTCTTTCTTAATTGCTGCTTCTCTAAGTCGCCCTAAAAAGATACGGAAAATTGTAAATGTCATGGATATCATAAACAAACTAGAAGTAGAATGCATATTCGTTTTCTGGTAACATATGCATATAAATAAAAAAAACCCCACAAAATTCTTTATGCAACAGTTTTTATATGTGTAAAATAGGCTTTATATGAAGCAGCCTACTTTTAACAGTAAACTAGACAACTTTTGGCAGACCTGGTAAATACATAACCCTGCGTGTTCGGATAGGCTACTCCCACGTGTTTTCACTGAGATCGCAGAGAACGAGACTCAAACCCTCGACTCTATTGATGACAGACAGATAGATAACACCTATCGGCCACCCGACCACTCTCCCGAATAAACGCCTTTTAAGACACGCTGAGGAGGGGCAATGGACCTATTCCACTACCTAACACTGGGCATAGCCAGGAAAGGAGGGTGGGGGGGGACAATATTAAATCACAATGGTTGAACAAATGATAAAACTTACCCCCATCTTTAGTTTCTGCTAAAACCAGCTTATCAGGGACAGTCTTATTCTGACACCTGTAGAACAAAGGTACTTTTTTGCAGATAATGCACACAGGAAGCAAGACATGTCCTCGCAGGTGGACAGCTTGGGTGGTTGATGATTTAGTGGCGGCTGATCGCAAACCTTGTCTAGACGTGGATTGACTCTCATCACTCGTTTGCTTCTCACCAGACTCTGTAGCCTAATGCAACTCTTTTAGTAGCTCGTTCAGTCTTTGTTCTGTCTGTGTATCTCTAATAACACTTGGAATGATAGCCATAAACCCATCGTGCATCATCTTTATTCCCTATAAATACAAACATACTCCTAATATTATTGCACACATAAACAAAATAAGCAAATTAGAACCTGAGAGAAGAATTTAGGTGGCAACAAATATCCATAATAAAAATTACTTTTTTTTTTATGAAAAACAGTAAGACACTGCCACGTAACTTGCACACAGCAATGACAACAAACAAGAAATATATACGGACGTAAGCTCCCGTTGTGTTGTACAGTCCCGAGTATTTGTGATGAGTACAGGTATCTATAAAATTTAATCTGCCTATCATTAAGAATTTAATTTAAAATGTAAACAACAAAAAAATTTGTGTTTCGCGGAAAAATAAAATAGCGACTCTACTTTCAATTTTAGTTTGATTTAGTTGATAAACTTACCCTCAAATACATCTTTATATTGTTGGCACACTTTTAGCTCGTTTCCATCAAGATTAGTCCATTCTTTAAAACTTAAAACAACCTTATTCCAACTGGTATCTGTAAATTTAATCAGCTTTCCACAATCTTTGTCTACGAGGTGAATAAGGCATTTCATCGTCTCAAAGTAAACAGACTAATTCAGACTCGCCTTTTGACCTGTGAACTTGAGGTCAAATTGGCGCGTAATATTATCTAGAGTGTTTTTGATTGGTTGTTCGTTTTAATTATATGCATCAGGTGTAAATAGTGGTTGATAAGAGGCGCGAACAAAAACTTGCGACGAATCGTTTATAAAAACTGGCACATTTTAGAAGCGCAAAGGCGGCTTTTTATCCATATAAATTCACATTTTACTAATGTGTGACTTTACAACTAAACCCATTTTATAGAACTTTTTTGAAAGATAGCTATTGACAGGTGAAAGTCTAATATTCAAAGGCTCCATTTTACATTATACTTGGCTATGTGAAAAACTTAACTACACACCTGAAATATGGAATACCCACATTAGCCAAAAAGCATGAAATGTTTGTCCCCCGCCTTTCGAAGAAAATGGGTTCGTCCGTCTGTCCATCCGTTACACTTTTTGGGACACAATAACTCTCTTCCTAATTGTGTTAAAATGTTCAAACTTGGTGTATATGCTTATTAGGTCAATGCCTTGATTGATGGAGTTCGAAGATGAGCAGAGATAAGCAATTTGATTGGTTGATGCTTTGGGACACGGTAACTTTAGTTCTAATTAAGTGAGAGTGATGAAACTTGGTGTATAATTTCATCACAGTAATACCTTGACTAAGTTCGATAATGAGCATTTTCTGCTCAGGGTAAGCAGATCGATACGCAATTTGATTGGTCGAGACCTTGGAACACAATACCTCTCCTTCTTATTGAGTTAAAATGTTCCAACTTGGTGTATATGCTTATTAGGTCAATGCCTTGATGGACTTGGAAGATGAACATTTTCCGCTTAAATTAAGCAGAGATAAGCAATTTGATTGGTTGATGCTTTGGGACACGATAACTTTAGTTCTAATTAAGTGAGAGTGATGAAACTTGATGTAAAGTTTCATTACAGTAATACCTTGACTAAGTTCAATAATGAGCATTTTCTGCTCAGGGTAAGCAGAGTGATAAGCAATTTGATTGGTCAAGACTTTGGAACACAATAACTCTCCTTATTGAGTTAGAATGTTCAAACTTGGTGTATATGCTTATTAGGTCAATGCCTTGATGGAATTTGAAGATGAGCATTTTCTTCTTAGGGTAAGCAGAGATAAGCAATTTGATTGGTTGATTCTTTGGGATACGCGAACTTTAGTTCTAATTAAGTGAGAGTGATGAAACTTAGTGTATAGTTTCATTACAGTAATATCTTGATTAAGTTCGATAATGAGCATTTTCTGCTCAGGCTAAGTAGAGCGATAAGCAATTTGATTGGCCGAGACCTTGGAACACAATAATTCTCCTTCTTATTGAGTTAAAATGTTCAAACTTGGTTTATGTGCTGATTAGGTCAATGCCTTGATGGAGTTCGAAGATGAGCATTTTCTGCTAGGGGTAGGCAGAGATAAGCCATTTGATTGGTTGATACTTTGGGACAAGATAACTGAAGTTCTAATTAAGTGAAGGTGATGAAACTTGATGTATAGTTTCATTACATCAATACCTCAACTAATTTCGATAATGAACATTGTTTGCCTAGGGTAAGCAGAGCGATAAGCAATTTGATTGGCCGAGACTTTAGAACACAATGACTCTCCTTAGAATTGAGTTAAAATGTTAAAACATCATATCAACCTTGGGTAGGTTAATATCCTATACATATGTCCCACCTAGAGTGGATTACCACATAAGAACAATAGAGTGACATCTTTACGCATAGCAACAACATATAATTCCCACGGTCTCGGTACAGGTAGAATCGAATACATACATAAACTGTGTCGTTCTCATGACTTTGTCTTTATTCAAGAACATTGGCTGCTAAACGAGCAACTACCAGTATTACAGTCTAAAATCCCAATCATTTCAGCTCATGGAACATCAGGTATGGATAGTAGTCCTTTTATTCAGGGCGGGCCTTATGGCGGGTGTGCGATATTGTGGCGCAACACACTGTTGTGCAATATAAAGCCCATTTTATTCGAATCAAAACATATCTGTGCTGTGTTAGCTCAGTGTGGTGACATATCTATTCTATTATGACAGTGTAAACATGAATGAATTCCAGAACACCCTTAACCAGATAAGACAACTATGTGACGAGAATCAAAGTGATCATTTAATTGTTGGCGGAGACTTCAATACTGAGATTACATGAACCACTTCTAAACAGACACAGAACCTTCTTAAATTTATGTCTGACTTTACCTTTAGAAGGGGCCTATAACCACCCCTCAAGTGATGTTTCTTTTTCTTATGAAAGTAAAATAAACAACAGTAGATCTATCATTGATCACTTTTTCCTCACCCCAAATTTGTTAAATGTCTTTGTAAGTCATGAATCTGTGCATGATTTTGATAACTTTACCGATCATTAAGTTCTTAGTTTGTCGCTTAATTATGACAAGTCATCTGTGAGTCAAGATGGCTGCCAAAAGTTGAAATGGGATGAAGCTACATTCATCAACATATAGAAAGATATAAACACACATTGAATCTGCTTTTACATGATTTATATATCCCAATTGATGCTTTAATGTGTAAAAACCACACGTTTTTCCAATCATAATAGTGAATTATATACTTATTTTGATGAATTAGTCTGTGTCACTCTAAAAGCTGTCGAAATATGCATCCCAAAAACAGGAAATAAATGCAGGGGTGGCACTATTCCTGTGTGGAATGAAGAGGTCAGGGACTTTTGGGATACGGCTATATTTTGGCATCAGCTATGGAAGGACAACAATTCACCCATATCTGGCACTTTAGCTACAATACGTAGGTCAACAAGGGCTAAATACCATTATGTATTGAGACAGGTAAAGCGTAACAAAAATATAATTTGTTCAAACTAACTTGCTGACAGCTTAATGTCAAATAGACATAAAGATTTCTGGAATGAAATTAAGAAAATAAGTGGGTCATGTAATTCTTTACCTAATATGATTGATGGTAAGATAGGAACAGAGAATATATGTAATCTATTTTGTAATAAGTACAACGCGTTATTTAATTCAGTGTCTTTCAATAATGATGATATGTTGAATCTTCAGAATGAAATTGGAAATAGTATAAATAAACATTATAATTGCAATTGTAGGCGTGTATTGTGTGCAGACGATGTTATTAAGACTGTAAAGCACTTGAAACATGGAAAAAATGATGGTAATCTTGGCCAAACTTCAAATCTCATAATACATGCTTCAAACTCCTTATTTGTTCACTTTTCAATGTTATTAACCTCCATGATAGTACATGGCTTCTCTCCTTCTCTCAATCATACCCATTCCAAAGAACCGGAAGAAGTCTTTAAATGATTCTAGTAACTATAGAGGCATTGCTCTTAGTAGCATAATTTGTAAATTCTTTGACTGGATATTGATTGAACAAAACAAAGATATATTTCAGTGTTCAGACTTGCAGTTTAGTTTTAAAGCAAAACACTCAACTTTACATTGTTCATTTGTACTTAATGAAACTATAAGATATTATAATAACAGGAAATCTGATGTTTATGTAGCACTGCTAGATGCAACACAGGCATTTGACCGTGTAAATTATGTAAAACTGTTTAGAATATTATTGTTACAAGGAATTTGTCCTGTAATTGCAAGATTTCTTTTATACACAGTGTTTAAGGTCATAAGACGAAGAATCCTATTGATTTTCAGCGATTTCTGACTATTAGTGCCAGAGTTATGGCCCATGATCACATCAAAAAATCCTGTGGACGCTGTAGAGGCCAAAGTTAATACCTGATTGACTTTAAATACACACACACTGTTTAAGGTCATGAGACGAAGAAGCCTACTGATTTTGAGCGATTGATCACTTTTCACCCTTGATAACTTCAAAAAACCTTGTGATGCTATAGAGCCCAAACTTATCATCCAATTGACTTCAGATTGATACACAGAGTTTAAGGTGTTGAAACGAACAAGTATTTTGATTTTCAATGAATTTTGATTACTGAACTGCTAAATCCATGATATTAAATGTTTCCTATACTAATTGTTAGCGTGGGGCAAAGATTTTATAAAAAGCAAACAAATTCTAATGATTTTCAGATAATTACATAATGAGTTGTTACTCTTAATCAGATTTTAGTGTATTACAAATGTTTTATTACCCCAAAAAAGTAAAAATATGCGACAAACAACCCTTTGTTGACTGCCGGACGATTTAGCTGCTGTGGACGTATGTTTCGTTGCCTGGCAACCTATCTTTAATAATTACTTAATATGCGATAACTCTTGTTGATTGACTGGACGATTAAGCTGCTGGTGGGCATATGTTTCGTTGCTTGGCAACCTTTTTTTTAAAAAAATGATATATCTTGGTGACATTAGTGAGATGAAGAATTCTATTTAAATTAACGTCTAGAGATATGAAATTTACATACATTATTTAAATTAGTGAATCGAAGAAGCCTATTGAATTTCGATATGGCCCTTGTTTCACTTTATTGTCACCCACTTTTCGAAGAAAGCAGGGGACTATTGAAATGGGTTCGTCTGTGTGTCTGGTTGATGCTTTGGGACAAGGTAATTTTGATTCTATCTGATAGAGAGTGATGAAACTTAGTATATAGTTGGATTGCTCGATCCTGTTGATAAAGATAAATGTGCGATTAATTAATATGTCATCTATTATTTGGGGATTTTGGCGGGGGACATCAGCCACACTGTTGGTTTGTTGAACTTTGTGAACGCTCTAACATCAAAAGTTATCTGCCGATTTGTATGAAATTTATATGCGTCAATGTGTACACAGGACCTTGGTTTTTGTTCCATCCAAATGACTAGACGGCTGACCTTGTCGGAAAGTTGTGATGAACTTTCTCAGCCAACACCGGGAGTAAACCCGCAACCTCCAGGCTAGTGAGCCAGCGTCTTACTCACTAAGCCACTTATTGAAATGAAAAATATTGGTCAATGGAAGAGTATGGTCTATATTTTAGGTGGAGGCAGCAAAAAAAGAAAGAGAAGAACAAGATAAAGCATTTAAAAGGGAAAGAAAATTATTAATGGCTGCAGCAAGGGTATGAATATTATTAAAAAATTGGTAAATTAAATGACATAATTTCCTATAATTTCTATGTCAGAGCGCTTAGAAAAAAATTTCTTGTGAACGCTCTACTACAGACTACATATATCATCTGATTGTTTTGAAATTGATATGTTGTTTACATAAGTGAGATGAAGAGCCTACTTAATTTCAATAATTTCCCTTAATTTCTTCTGAAGTTATTGCCCTTGTTTCAGTTTGTTGACTCTTATGAAATATTATTAAAAAATTGGCAAATTAAGTGACATAATTTCCTATAATTTGTATGTGAATGCTTAAAAAAAAATTTCTTGTGAACCCTCTACAGACTACATATATCATCTGATTGTTTTGAAATTGATATATGTTGTCTACATTAGTGATATGAAGAAGCCTACTTAATTTCAATAATTTCTTCTGAAGTTATTGCCTTTGTTTCACATTGTTGAACGTTGTGAACACTCTCACTGAGAAATTGGTAGAGGTTAAAATTAAAATTTGCTTCATAAAAATCTATCTCAAAATGTCAATAACAATGTATCTGGATAAAAACATAAACTCCGGATTATAACTCCTCATTATGGCTTAAAATCTCTAGATAAGGTGTGTTAATTAACAAGGGTGAAAAATTAACTGAAAGCCGAGTTAATTATCGCTGGGGTTGAACAACTCTCTGACGGTGCGTTTTCTGTACTGATTGTGTTAATTATAGCATTACCACATTCGTCCTCTTCGCAGTGTGACACTTTGTCAGCGTATTGACTGTGCCCTACACTCTTCCCGGACAGAGTGCCAAGAAAAAATAACCGATATAAAACTCAAATTTTGTGTCAACATATTTTAACCTATATGGATAAAAAGCCAATTAAATTACCTTTCTAGTGATACAAGTTTCGTTTTTGTTTTTTTATTGATAATGCACTCAAAACACAAGTTAAAAAGTACCCACGCTAATATTAGGTCACTCACAGTTAACCATTGTTTTTCCATTAGCGAATTAATTATTGTTCACGGCACGCCCAGGTTTTGGAGCGGTATCTCGCTGGGGATTCTCATAGCTCGGAAAGTTCTGTCTGTACGTCATTGAAACTTTCCATGAATCACCAGGAGACCCCCTGGAAGGTCCGCTGCTTCCCCGTTGAAAATGGTGGGTATATAGTTTTTGAGATACAACTGTTTTAAAAGTTTGAAGCGAAAATTCTCTAAAATCCTATGTTGCGGGTTGAATTTTAAAACGCTGAGTGCCTTTATGAAATATCGTAGATTATATTGATATATATGTCGTTGGTACAAAAAGCTATTTTCATCGAAAAATAAGCCGTAGAGGTTTGGTTGCCAAGATGAATTCTTACGGCGAAAAATTCACGGGAGATTCCAGAGATTCCATTCATAGCAAAATGACGATCCCCTATGACGAGCATGGTTAAAGTCACGTGATTGACTTTGTCGAGTCTGATTGGACAAGCTCGCATGCCATTTCAGCAATAGGGGGTGGAAGGTGGGTAAATCCTTCAACGGAAGCTATTTCATGCAGGATGTAAACAAAAAACTTATTATTTTGACATAAGTGGATATGACTTGATATACTATTCCAAAAAAGTAGGGGATTTTTGATTTTGGGGGCATAATACTAAAATATGCAAATGACTACGAAAAAAGTCACTATAGAACCTAACAGAAGAAACATTTCCAGTTACATGTGCCGCCCAAAGGCACCAATAGCTACCGCATGGAATGCAGGTGATGCTTGGGATCATCATGGGGGTCCAACCCAAGATTTGCACGACTCTGACTTTGAATGTTACATTCATTGTGGCATTGAATTCCAGGGTGGAAACATCCGTTTAATTGTTTTAGTGACCAGAAAACAAATTTTGATATGCGTCGGCTTACCCAAAATGAAAGGTTACGTGCCCTTGGCATGCTACAGATCGGCCAAACACAGGCGGTTGTGGCGCGGACGATGAATGTTTCTCAGTCTGTCAGAAGCAGGCTATGGTCCAAATACCGTGATACACAATCTGTACAGGACAGACCACGCTCAGGTCGACCAAGGGCGACAACTCAAGCCCAGGATCGATTTATCCGTACCTTGGCCTTGAAAAATCGTGTCATCACAGCAAATCAGATCAGTGCTTGTCTTCAAACAGACACTGGTGTGAGAGTGAGTGGCCAGACGATTCGGAATCGACTGCATAGGGGTCACCTTTGCTAGAGTGGTTCAGGCTCAAAATGTTTTATAACAAACGGACACTATTTCGGGATTATTTTAACATTAAATGATAAGACTTACTATAAAAACTTCATTCATCAACAATGGAAGTCTGGCCACATTTGATTTTTGAGGATATATAAGCATTTGGACACATATTATAAATGGCTCAAAATCTTCCCGGCTTCCATTATCAAGGGAGTTATCCCTTAGTAAAAGTAAGAGCTATCTCCCTTGGTTGTAATAAAAACAAATACTTCAAGCTCCGCACGCCCCTGAAACGAACTATATGTATCGCAGTCGGAAAAGATCGTTTATTTCCTTGCTGCAAAGTAACAGAATACACTCTATGAGACGATTGGATTTGACATATGTACGCATGCGCAAACGCTTAGTTGTTTTAACAGTAGACCCAGGCCTTCAAATGTCTTAATATTAACTGTGTTTATAATGCTACAGTGTAAATTATAATACACGTTTAGATGAATATGAAAAGATATACGTTAGACATGAATTGTTTCAAGATTAGCCTAATTCATGTATTGAAATGAACAGTGCGTTTATTTATTTAAACCCACAGACACTGGTCTGTTTATAATGGCATGTTATACAGAGGGAGAGAGAGAGAGAGACACGTCTATAAATCTAATAATAAAACACTTTAATAATGTTACTTCCAAAGACAAATAAATATTATATTGTGCAGTATGATGTTTGTTATGAAAAATAAATTGCCGGGTAAAGTACGAGGAAAATATAATGACATGTAATACGGGGAGTGAGAGAGAGGGATAAACACCTCAATAAAACTATTAATTTAAGACTTTATTTTTTTGTCCCACATATAAATAAATATATTGTGCTATATGATGTTTGTTATGAAAAAAACCCACATTGCCGAATAAAGTATGGGGACGATATTCTATAAGTATTACAAATACAATAAAGATCCAGCTTCAGAGAGATTTGAATTCGAATTTGGTATAGTGGGGATGGGTAAATACAACATAATAGATAATATATTAACAACAAATTCAAAATAAAGACCACGTTCTCTCGTGTGGTATGCTAGCATTTACACACGAATTAATATTTATGCTGTTATCTGTTCTATTTCGTATTCATTTATACAGGCATATTCAAAGCGCTCAATAACATTTACCAAAACACATTTCATCGTGACCAACGCCCCCTGAATGAATATGTCTATATGTTAGAGCTGCATTTGCTACCGAGTGTTGTCTTTTGCAACATCATCACATCATATACATGTACTTATACAGTATAACAATATATCTGTCTGTTCAGATATTTTTATAACAGTCAATGTTATCATGTCAGCTATTATACCACAGAAATACAAGTTTCCCAAAGATGATTTAAGTTGAAATTAAATTAATCTATTAATTGTAATCGCCTGTACACACAACCTATTTAAATTTAACTTTCTAAATCAGTTACCTCATCGTCACTCGATACCACGATCTATATTTAAATGTAATACATAAGTTGATAATATCCCCTTCTTTGTCAAACAATGAAATGTAAAGTTTAATTAACAAACATTATTCTTGACTATATATTTCCTGGAACAAAAAGATTTAGTACAAACCAATGAATAAAAAGATGATCGCCGAAACCGCCAGTAGATAATATCCTCTTCTTTATCAGGCAATAAAATGTAAAATTAAATTAACAAACATTGTTCACAATATTTCCTGCAACAAAGGGATTTACTACAAACTAATAAATATGCACAGTTAAAATGAACCAGAAAACAACCGAAACTGTAAATAGGGGTATTATATGATCAAAAGGTATTTACGTTGTCGGAATGTCTGTCAGCTGGGACATCTGGAATGAAGAATAAAATGGACATAAAAATTAAAAAAATAATCAATAAGCTGTATTTTATAACCGCTAAGAAAGAGGCATTGTAAACTTCTTCCGATTACGTAGGGTGAGCCATACAAATTATTTTTTCCAAATTTGCCTTTAAATTTGGAACAGAACGTTCCTTACCCGCCGAAGAAAAATAAAAAAGTGATTTGTCCGAAACTGGTTGGTTCATGACGTATCTACGAAATCGGAGCTGTGCTTTCAATGCCTCTTTTGTTTCCCCGAGTGACAAAAACTTTAAAAGCCCATCATCCATTCCCTCTTTACTTATCCAAAGTCCCATCCCGGCAATTTCTGCTGTTAGGCGCTCTTTTTTCCTAATCTCAAGTTGCCCCCTTTCTTTTAATTTATCCCTTTTCGCCAAAAGAACCTCTAACCGTTTTCTCTCAATCTCTTCGCGCCTTTGTCTAAATTTAGAAAGTTGTTTTTTTGTTATAATTCCAGCATCCATTATGACCAAATTACGTCTATCAGGAGAAAGAGTTTTAAGCCATTCGTTAGATTTGTTCATTTTATATAAAATGGATGCTTCCTTGCCAAAAGTATTAGAGGAGGGCGCGATCCTCATTAATCTATCGAGATGACTGAACACGGTTTCCGGCAATTTGTTGTGAGGCATGGCAGAACCCGAACATGAAGGAATGAAGTCATCTCGATACTCAAGTAAAATATTTGAAATGTACTTTTTAAACTCGACAAAGAGGATTTCCAAAATATGGAGGAGGGTTGAATTAATAGCACAATCAAAATCTAATTTTGTTAAGTGATCAAGTACCGAATCGTTTTCAATTTTAATCAGAGATTCAAATGGGTGTGATTTACCTTCCGCAAAGTCATGTAAGTTTGCTGTTTCAAAATAATCATGTAATTTTTTATAAATATGTTTCATATCAAGAGCATTAATGCCGCTTTCTAATATGCGCCACAGTGGAGCAGTTATTAGTTTATTTATCAAACCCAAAGCCTGGCATTCTATGAGGAATACAGGAATTTTAATGTCTAATGAAATGCTTTGGGTCAATCGATTTTCTGCGCCAAAATCATCAAGAAATGTTTTAATATGGTTAGCGAAATAAGTTACAATTGCGGCATTGTGAAAAATGATATTAAACCGGTTACCATGATTAGGCGTTAGCGGTAATTTTGAAATTCCTAAAGAATTTAAATATAACTTGAAAGGTAAATAACAACCCGACTTTTCGTCTCCACCCCGAGTAAAGGCCTTACAGATGGTTCGAACCAATCGAACACACCCCGATTCGTTTGGCGAAAATGATGTAGCGGTTTTAAACGTTTGGGCCCAGAACGTTTTAAAATACAGTTCTTCAAATTTTTTCAATTCCAGAACACTTTTATCCGCCAAACCAGTTAATAAATGAAGACCACAAAAGAAATGATTAATATTCATATGAATATTTCGCTCCGAATCTGATAAATCTGACCAGTTGTCTACTAATTTAGCGCAAATACTGCCTCTGTATTGAGTAAATAAAGAATTAAATAGCTTTTCGGTGCTGGCTCTGTCTGACATGGTATTTTTAATTTCGAAAATAACGGATTTACTAAATGGTCCAGCAATTTCGTCAAGATCTGCCAAAATTTCGGTTAATGTCGTTAATGTAGTTTGCGCAGATTTATCAGCCATTTCACGAAGACCAAGAACAAGTGGCGTATGTGTCGAGTCAGCGGTTATTGCGTATGTGCCGAATTTAGAGCAAAATTTTGTAGTTTCGTCTGTATAAAGGGTGGTGTTTTTCGCCGACTTCAAGGTTTCCGAAACATGTTTTAAAGATACACCGACGCGCTCACATGATATTCTTTGAACTGTAGATTTTGATGGAGTGTAATTAGATTTTAGTCCCGCGACAGCCAAACATGCGGTTATAACCGCTGCTACGTTACCATTTGAAACGTTTAGATTTTTAAGTTCCATGACCAAATTATGGCATTCTGCTGTGTATCTTTGATTTTTGACATCATACAAAATTACTTCGTTCATCTTAAAAGGTTTGGACTTGCAACCATTTTTTTTACCTGCCAATTGTTTTTTATTTTCATTATTAGCCTTCATGCGAATCATTTCTTTTTTAGTCTTCCGAAGTCGATTTTTTAACTGGGCGATCTTGCTTTTATGACACTTTGATAATCGCCGCAAATACTTATTTTTCCTATTTAAATCAGTCAAGGTCGCATCGGCAGATGTCTGAGTCTCTCTATTTATTAAATTAATTTCACTAGTTTCTATCGATGAAGTCTCGTCAGCTATCCCTGGAAAAAATGGGGTGTCAAGAAAATCGTCGTATAATTTCATAAATTTATTGGACTTAGCCTTACTTTTACCCAGCTTCTTAGTCTGTGTCTTCAGTCTGACCAGTCTAGTTTGAATGTATTTGTCACCAAACGTCACACAGTCGTCATGTAAAGCAGTTATGATAGACCGATGCTCCGTAAATGTCGGGAATTTATTAACAATGCCTAGTATAAGCCTATTTGTTATTTTTGCCATAGGTAGTTTGGTTAGAGTGCTCAAATCATAGGGGTACTTGTCCAATCCAATGCTGGATAGCAAATCATTGGTGGACGCCATCTTGCAGGGCTCAGTCTCAAATCTAGAATAAAATAAGTCCGTCGATCAAAGCCTATGGCTACAGGATAATTAAATAATATACTACGATTATGAAAATAATTTACAGTAAGTTACCGAAAAGTGTCTGGAAAATAAAGACTACCAATCAAAAGTTTGTTTCGGTTATTTTCCGGTCTCAAATAGTTCTGCGTATTTAGAGCTAGCAAATATTTATTTCCTAACCAGAATAAGTCGCCGCGTAAACCAAGATTGTAACCACTAAGTAAAAGTAAATCTTGAAAGGCTGTAATGAATTTATCCCGGCGATCTCATGTGGTTGAAAGTTAGAAATAACACGAAGCTATTACAGCTAGCTCTGTATTTAAATCACCAAAATCGCCAAAATCAAAAATCAAATCAAGGAGTGAAATCAAAATTTTTGCTCAAGTTCGCTATTATATAAACACGAAAGTCGAAGCGCGTAATGACTGTATTTTTACTTGGCTTTATATACCAATACATGTTTGTATAATACCACGTGAAAAGCTATTTGTGACGTATATTTGCTGCGACCTCCAAATTCACGTGTCCGGGACTAAATATCGCTCACTTAAGAGAAAACCCTCGATAAGGCAAGCAGACAGATAAGTGGGTCAGTTTTTATAACGACAAATAATTGACTCTCTGAACCACTCTACCTTTGCACCCGACGTCCTCGCGTGATCCCTTGTTTGAGAGATCATCACATTCAGGCAAGACGTCATTGGTGTAGGGATCGTCAACACTGGGGTAATCGACGCTGGAGCAATGTGATGTTTTCAGATGAGTCAAGGTTCACTGTTGATTTTTTGGACAGACGTAAGACGGTGTGGCGTCGTCGAAACGAGCGCTTCCAAGACGTTAACGTCATCAGACATGATCGATTTGGGGGTGGTTCTGTTATGGTGTGGGGAGGCATCACTGTTGCTGGAAGAACGGCTTTATATGTTGTTGCAGGGCGTGTTACAGGCCAGTACTACCGGGACAACATCTTGGCAGTCCATGTTGTGCCATTCACACGATGTCATGGCCGGCGTTTCATCTTCCAGGATGACAACGCAAGATGTCACAGGGCCAGGATCGTTACAGGTTACCTCCAACAACAGAACATCACCACATTACCTTGGCCAGCACTGAGTCTAGTGCTGGCAATCGATACCGATTTTACATATCGATATCGGCAACCATTTGGGAGATATCGGTATCGATATATCGGAAAAACTGAAAATTGTATGCTAAAAATATACCGGGTATTTAAATGTGTTATTAATCAAGTAAAAGAAAAAATAAACAAACTATGATTCTTAGCTATTGTTTCATAATATTCTTTTCATTCAAAACTTAAACTTGATGCTGCAATGGTGTTAGTAATAAAATAGTTTCGCAGTTTCGCGCTTGCCATCAATCATCCACGAGTCATTGTTGACGATTTTCTTTAGTCGCTTATAGCAATAAACAAACTTATTAAAATGGAGTTGTTCCCCCTGAACGTAATTACTTTTTGTCATTGTTGTAAGCGAGATCGAAAATGCCGAAGCAATGGTTGAACTGCGAGGTGTGCGTGTTTTTAGTTTTAGCGTGATTTGAATGATCTAACGCTGAATAGGGCCTATTTGATACCAAACATTCCATTAATCTTATTTTATTGAAGTCCATTTATATTTATACGTGTATCGATATCACGAAACTGAATATCGATATTTTCCATAAGTCGCAGACGATTATCGGCTATATCGATACTTTTTGCCAGCACTAACTAGCATTGCCAAAGGGTTTTTAAATACACAAAATGTCTCTAAAATAACTATTTCACTGCCTGTGTCAGCTATTTAGATTCAATAATCTGAAAGAATTTGGAAAAAATATTGAAAAATAAAAAAGTTATCGCATTTTGAAGACCGCGAATTGGAGGCATTAGAATACGGCTTTTTTTAAAAACGCAAAAAACCTGACCGAAGCTAATATCTCAGTAACTATAATAGGTATATCCATGAAACTTGCAGTATTTGAAGTTCGAGATGTACTTAACCGAAGGAAATTATCGCGAGACTCCCCGGTTATATTGTTTTTATGATATAGACTCACAAACGTACATCCGAGACAATTTTCGCTCAAGGTCACTCCAAAAAAATGGCCTGGCAGTTAATAACAAACCACGTAGAAGTCTCGGTGCTTTGAAATCTTTACCCAATCCGTTTCTTGATGTGATGAATACAGAAAAAATATTTTCACATTGTTATCATATTCATTTATTACACACCAGCTACTTGAATTGCATTTCTTGTCTATACCATGTAAAGGTCATACAGAAATTGTAAGGTCATGGGTCAACTGCAGATCCAGAGGCTATGGAATTTTCACAGAGACTTTTCCGGGATACATATACATGCAAAAACACATAGACTGTGTTCATATTTTAGCTGATAAAAATAGCTGTTTCGGGGATGGAAAATCACAAGTATTATGACCAATAAAAAATATCTTTATTTCAATTAACAAAACCAATAAAACAACCAAAAATAAATAAAATATCAGGATTTTCCTGGGTCAAAACTTCTGACCAAAATCTAACAACAGAAAACCAAACTGTGTATCAGAATCAACCTCAATCATATGAAAAGTACTTGCTACAAAACAAAACTAAAAAATTAAAACTTTGAAAAAATTAATAATATATGATATAATCACAGGGATTACAAATGACAAAATATTTTATTTTTTGGTATTCATGATCGGACGTCATCAAAGTCATCTGCAAATACAAACAAAAATATAGATGTATAAGATAAAGTAATCAAATGTTATGACATTATTAAACAAACAAAGAATCACCCTTCCTCTAAAAATAACAAATTATAACAAATATCTCTGGTTATAAAATTTTTTAAAAAAAAGGTGTACAACAATACATAATGAGTAAGAAAATTGCATATAATGGTAAAAATATCTATGCTTAAGTCACATTTTCATAAGTCAGTCTTATTTGGGTATATATCTTTCTCAAAAATCAATTTTTTTACTAGTAATGTTATTAAAATATAATAGAAATTGATACTGACATTTGCAAAAATCATCAAATACTTCACACTTAAATCAGTACGGTTTGCAAAGGTTAGATACAAATAATTATTCATTGTGGTCTGATCCCATACACACATCTACCATGAGTTGTCTTTCCCCGATTTCTCCCCGGTTCCACGTTCTGTCTTATCGCCAATTCCTACGGGGGATTTCGGCAAAACAAAAGGTCAAACTATACAAAATATATACCAGGCTATCCAAAAATGCCGATATCTCAAGCGGAATGCTCTTTTTTTCAAAGTTTCTATTACATTTAAAAATTAAAAACAGGAAAAATAAGCGAAAATTCGATCAAAATCTTACCTGAGTGGGCAGTCCGCGAACTTCAGCTCACTAGCTCCAGGAAAAATGCCACTTGACCACGTTTTGACTTCCTGAATATTCATGAGACCCCGTAATAGAAACGGTACTTTTTTCGGTCAGGTTTTTTAGCGTGCCAATAATAGGACAGCCAGCGCCTCTAGCGGCGTTTGGCATCGCTACGCTAACTGAGTCCCGACCTCTCTCCCATCGAGCATGTCGGGGACATGCTTGGACAGAGGTTACGTCAACGTCAACAATGTCCTGCTAATGTCCAAGAACTTGCTGCGGCGTTGCAACAGGAATGGGACAATCTGGACCAAAATGACCTTAGACGTCTCATTAGGAGTATGCTACGTCGGATCAATGCTTGTTTGGCTAACAGAGAAGGATTTACCCGTTACTGACTTTGTTGTGATGCTGTGGTAACTTTGCTGTTTGACCCCGGGTATCATTTTACCCTTACAATGGTCAGTCTGTGCCTTACTTAGTCTAACGATCATTTGGAATAAATCGATGAATGTGGACTTCATTTCATTTTGTCATTTGTTTCTTCGTCAGTTTCATTAGGTGACTTTAATAACACTTAAAAATCAAATATCCCCTACTTTTTTTGAATAGTATATATATAAATAACATACAGATCGGACAACTTTTATTGTCAGACACTGAGAAATAAGTAAGGGTCAAAATTAAACTTTGCTTCATATTGAAACTCAATAAAAATGGTTTAATTTTTAAATATTAATATAATTAAAATAGCATTATGCAAGTCTTTCTTTAAGCCTGAGATGTTATCTAAATAATCAATTAGACATTAATTAACATATCCAGACCATAATAAACTCTTTATGTCAAGGCTAGCCTTCGATGTTGGCAGATTAAAATCGTATATGCCGCTTAATGGCGGTTGATAATTAAATCAATCAAGTGGATAATCGAGACTATGCTGTTTATATTAATGATTTGAGTAATGATGACCGAGACTGTGAAAATTCTAACACTTTTTTCTCGGCTAATAGTGAATCAATTTGACTGAAATTTTCAGCAAATTATCTTTACACTATCTAGTTTTTAACTATTATAGTGAGAACTGCCATCTCTTTTTCTTATCTCCCATAATGTAACTTTAATAAAATTATGTAAAACTTTAATTATTTACCAATCATTTTACCAGTAATCAAGAAGGCTTATTAATATAGTTATTTTGATTAAAGTGTAAGTCAATTATAATTGTTTTATTTTAGATATTAATAGAATTAGTAAGTATGGAAAACTGTAATTATTTATCAAACATTATTAATAATCTAGGCCTATTCATATTATTTTTATTAAAATGTAACTCAATTAAAATTAGTTAATTTAAGATTTAGGTCGTTAGTAAAATTTCAGTTTCAATTCCGGACTTTCAGTTTTGTCACAAGTCTGTTGTACTCTTAGCCTTCCGATTCAACTTTTTAATACTGAACAAAAACAGACAATGTCTAAAAACAACTTCTTTATTTACTATGTTCTCTGGTGGGTATTGGACATTTGGAAACTGTAATCCCCTCTTCAATACCTTTCAGATGATATATTACAACCCATATTTAGAGCACCGAATAAATTAAGTCAGACTGTAACGTAATCTGGCATGTCGGCCATCTTGGATTCCAAAATGGCTGCCATTTTCCAATGAGGTCAGTAAGTAGATCAAACTTACTTTATGGAGTGCAGAATTAAGTACTTTTGACAGCCGTGTAGTGTCATTTGATGCTAACCTCAAAGTTGTAGTAAATTTTAGTGACAGTTTTAACAACAATCCAAGATGGCCGCCGTTTCTCGAAACGCGCGTGTTACAGAGCCAATTTGACGACAGAATTGAACTCGTCATCCATTTTTATACGCCCATATTGTCGTCGCCCCCGGCCGGCCGGCCGGCGTCCACAATTGCTTGTGGACGCTCTAGAGGCTAAAGTTAATATCCGATTGACTTTAAATTTATACACAGTGTTTAAGGTCATGAGACGAAGAAGCCTATTGTTTTTCAGCGATTTCCGATAATAACTACCAGAGTTATGGCCCTTGATCACTTCAAAAAATCTTGTGGACGCTCTAGAGGCCAAAGTTAATATTCGATTGGCTTTAAATTTATACATAGTGTTTAAAGTCATAAGACGAAGAAGCCTATCGATTTTCAGTGATTTCCGATAATTAGTGCCAGAGTTATGGCCCTTGATCACTTCAAAAAATCTTGTGGACGCTCTAAAAGCCAAAGTTAATATCCGATTGACCATAAATTTATACACAGTGTTTAAGGTCGTAAGATGAAGAAGCCTATTGATTTTCATTGATATCAAATAATTACTTCCAGAGTTATCTCCCTTGATCACTTCAAAAAAACCTTGTGATGCTACAGATGCCAAACTTATCATCCGATTGACTTCAGATTGATACACAGAGTTTAAGGTGATGAAACGAACAAGTATTTTGATTTTCAATGAATTTTGATAACTGAACAGCTAAATCCATGATGTTAAATGTTTCCTATACTAATTGATAGCGTGGGGCAAAACTTTATAAAAAGCAAACAAATTCTAATGATTTTCAGATAATTACATAATGAGTTGTTTCATTACCAAAAAAAAGTAAAAATATGCGATAACCCTTGTTGACTGCCCGGACGATTTAGCTGCTGTGGGTGTATGTTTCGTTGCCTGGCAACCTATCGTTCATATGGGTGTCAAAATTTCAACAATTTTGCTTTCATTATTACCAGAGTTATTGTAGGATCTTTGAAATACTAATTTGGCCCCAAAATGCCATAATTCAAGGGCGTGGTTTGCATATAGAGAAGTCCATTACTTTTTGTCACAAAAATACTGCCAATTTTGATGAGAAAAATGTTCATAGAACACTTATTTATTAACCGATTTTGAAAATTTAAAAAGTTTCATCATGTTTAAAGCAGCATGCATACAGTAAAACAGAGAAAAACACATTATCTGTTATTTGAAATTTTGATGTGGTAATGCTATTAATTAACAGACGGGTTAAAAACGAACGTGTATTGTTAATTGGTGTGTTTTCTCGAAAGTTGTATAAAAGGGTATAATCAAGGGCCAAGAGACATTATCTGACGCGTGAGTGTTAAATCAAAACTTGGGATGGAAAATTGTTTTTACCGTGCGATTTCTCATTCGCCGGTGTGTTTTACGCAAATAGGTCTTTGCATAAGGACGGGTCTTTGTATGTGGAGTTGTACAGGGCTGTTTGTACGGGGTTTTTTTTTGGTATTTGTTGATGAACATAAAGACACAGTACATGTTTAATAGTCACGCCACTTATAAAGTTGCATAATAAAATATAAATTTAGACCTTAATCTGTTGTAAAAAGGCGAAAACAATGTCGTCATTTATACGTATCCAGCAGTCAGACCCCAATTTGATTATATTCAGGTATATACCGATAAGCTTAATTTTCCGTATGTCTATATATTTTCTTTTGTTCTGACAATTTATTGTTGTGCGTGTTGAAATGAGTACCATGTAAACAGTAACTCATTGTCAGTTTATTGTTTTGCGTGTTGAAATGAGTACCGTGCAACCCGTAACTCATAGCCATTTTATTGTTTTGCGTGTTGAAATTAGTACAACGTATGTAACACGTACTTGTTTCATTGCAACTTCTTATAAAAAAAAACAAAAAAAACAAAAAAAACTTCGACCTCTAGCTGGTCGGTCACCTCTGGCTTGCGGCTGTGGTTTCGAGCCCTGGTGTGAGCGTATGTGGCATGGAGATAGGGGCGCCTTCTCAACCTCGTGGGTTTCCTCCGGACACTCCGGTTTCCTCCCACTGCTAAAGACCCCTACGCCCAAGCGAATTATTGAAATAAAATTAAACCATATGTTAGTCCCGAAATGACCTAGTTTGTGTTGAGTGGACGTTAAACCCCATTTCTCTCTCTCTCTCTATAAGAAAAAACTCTATACAAAAAACAATAGAAATGTTAGCTGTTCAATAATGATTATTTGCGGGCTGCAGTTATTTTTTTTCTAGTCTTTTTGTGGATTTCATTTGTTAACATTAATGTGGTACCACTGAACTATAAATGCATGTGTCTTAAAATTGGTCCCATGCAATATCGCTATTTACCGATATCCCCATAAACCTCCATTTGATTATCCGATACATGTATTAATCCGAAAATATTTTGCTGACTTTTTAATTTCAGCACAAAAGATTGTAGGTGGTTGCATACTGTCAATCAGGGTTCAATAATGTGAATTGAAACATGGCATCATAAGAAACTGATTGACAGAATATAGACGCCCCTTTATCAACACATTGTTGCCTTGTTATGTTCAAAATCGCAAAATGAGAGTCTGGATGTACGAGTGTGTCTGGTTGAAAGAGACTGAGTGGAAGCGCGGTGAACACTCTTTCGTAGCTACGACAAAGTGACAGGCATCATACACACCACTGCAGAATGATTGACAGCTGTCAGCCTTCACCTTGGAAATATCAAGGGAAATAATTTTAACAACTGGAGGCAGACCACATAAATGTTAATACCCGTTCTACTGCTATTCCAGGCAACGATTTTAAAGTAGAACAATAAACTAATATAGCATTGATATCGCTAACTTTAGCAATCTGTCTTTCGCCCATAACGCCATTAATTCCCCCCCCCCTCCCCACACATACACAAAAAGTCACGAAAGAAAGAGATAAACATTCAATGTTCTAATTTTTCTATACACCCCCCCTACATCCACACACACACACACACACACACACACACTCAATAGTTATATTGACTTTCACAGCAGAATTTTTTTTTTATATTTAGAATGTCCCCAAGACACAATTTTTTATTTAGATTCGTGTCACAGCAGTATTTTCTCCATTGGTCCCAACAACAGGATATTTTTTAGGTTATCCCTCACAGCAGGGATTTTGCTCACATTAATCTCCAATGTTATTTTTATACGCCCACATTTTCATGTGGACGTATTATGTCGAAGCCCCTGTCCGTCCGTCCACAATTTGTTTGTGGACGCTCTACAGGTCACAATTCTTATCCGATTTTGACGAAACTTGAAATATAGGTTTATCCCCAAAAGTTCTCGGCTGCTTTCGATATTGGCATGTATCGGATCAAAACTTCATGGATTATGGCCCCTGATTGTACGAAAAATCACGTTTTTAGCTTGTGGACCCTATAGAGGTCACAATTTTGAACCGATTTTGATGAAACTTGACATGCATGTTTGTAACCCAAAGATCTTGTTTCCTTTCGATATTTGCGGCTTATGGAATGTAATTTCCTGAATTATGGCCCCTGATTGTCCGAAAAATCACCCTTTTTAGCTTGTGGTCCCTCTGGAGGTCACAATTATTATTCGATTTAAAAAAACGTTTGATTATATCACCGTTACACCTTAAGGAAGGTTGAGTTCGAATTTCGGGAAAATCGGACGAAAATTGCCATACAAAATGGCCGCCGTTTGTACGCGAATACTGTTAAAAAATGGTATATCAAGGTTGTGGACCCTGTGGAGGTCACAATTTTGATTCGATTTTGATGAAACTTGAAATTCATGGTTATAACCCAAAGATCTTGCTTCCTTTCGATATTTGCGCATATCGGATCGTAACTTCCTGAATTATGGCCCCTGATTATACGCAAAATCGCCTTTTTTTTAGCTTGGAGGTCACAATTATTATTCGATTTAAAAAAACGTTTGATTATATTACCGTCACACCCTAAAGAAGGTTGAGTTCGAATTTCGGGAAAATCGGACGAAAATTGCCATACAAAATGGCCGCCGTTTGTACGCGAATACTGTTAAAAAATGGTATATCAAGGTTGTGGACCCTGTGGAGGTCACAATTTTGATTCGATTTTGATGAAATTTGAAATTCATGGTTATAACCCAAAGATCTTGCTTCCTTTCGATATTTGCGCATATCGGATCGTAACTTCCTGAATTATGGCCCCTGATTATACGCAAAATTGCCTTTTTTTTAGCTTGGAGGTCACAATTATTATCCGATTTAAAAAAACGTTTGATTATATTACCGTTACACCGTAAGGAAGGTTGAGTTCGAATTTCGGGAAAATCAGACAAAAATTGTCATACAAAATGGCTGCCGTTTGTACACGAATACTGTTAAAAAATGGTATATCAAGGTTGTGGACCCTGTAAAGGTCACAATTTTAATTTGATTTTGATGAAACTTGAAATTCATGGTTATAACCCAAAGATCTTGGTTCTTTTCAATATTTGCGCATATCGGATCAGAACTTCCTGAATTATGGCCCCTGGTTATACGCAAAATCCCCCTTTCTTTAGCTTGTGGTCCCTCTGGAGGTCACAATTATTATCCAATCTAAAAAAACGTTTGAATATATCACCGTTGCACTGTAAGGAAGGTTGAGTTTGAATTTCAGGAAAATCAGACCAAAATTGACAGACAAAATGGCCGCCGTTTGTACGCGAATACTGTTAAAAAAATGATATATCATGGTTGTGGACCCTGTATAGGTCACAATTTTAATTCGATTTTGATGAGGAAGGTTGAGTTCTAATTTCGTGAAAATCGTACCAAAATTGCCGGACGAAATGGTCGCCGTTTGTACGCGAATAGTGTAAAAATATGGTATATCATGGTTGTGGACTCGCTACAGGTCACAATTCTTATCCGATTTTGATGAAAAGTCACATTTCTAGGTTGTGTACCGTCACAACATAATCATTGTCGGTTTCGAGTTTCATTAATATCAGACTGGAACTGACCAACTAAATGGCTGCTCCCAATACAGTATGAAATACAGGACGTAAAGATGTAGGAAAAATCGCTTTCGGTATTGCTTGTTCTCTGTCCATCTCTCGAAAATGTGGGCGTATCCTGCCTGGCAGTGCCAGCCTATCTTTTTGTATATTAGCGCCCACGGCACGATTTTTATACGCCCAAATTTTCATGTGGACGTATTATGTCGTCGCCCCTGTCCGTCCGGACGTCCGTCCGTCCACAATTTGTTTGTGGACTCTCTACAGGTCACAATTCTTATCCGATTTTGACGAAACTTGAAATATAGGTTTATCCCCAAAAGATCTCGGTTCCTTTCGATATTGGCATGTATTGGATCAAAACTTCATGGATTATGGCCCCTGATTGTACGAAAAATCACGTTTTTAGCTTGTGGACCCTATAGAGGTCACAATTTTGAACCGATTTTGATGAAACTTGACATGCATGTTTGTAACCCAAAGATCTTGGTTCCTTTCGATATTTGCGGCTATCGGAATGTAATTTCCTGAATTATGGCCCCTGATTGTCCGAAAAATCACCCTTTTTAGCTTGTGGTCCCTCTGGAGATCACAATTATTATTCGATTTAAAAAACCGTTTGATTATATCACCGTTACACCCTAAGGAAGGTTGAGTTCGAATTTCGGGAAAATCGGACGAAAATTGCCATACAAAATGGCCGCCGTTAGTACGCGAATACTGTTAAAAAATGGTATATCAAGGTTGTGGACCCTGTGGAGGTCACAATTTTGATTCGATTTTGATGAAACTTGAAATTCATGGTTATAACCCAGAGATCTTGCTTCCTTTCGATATTTGCGCATATCGGATCGTAACTTCCTGAATTATGGCCCCTGATTATACGCAAAATCGCCTTTTTTTTAGCTTGGAGGTCACAATTATTATTCGATTTAAAAAAACGTTTGATTATATCACCGTTACACCCTAAGGAAGGTTGAGTTCGAATTTCGGGAAAATCAGACGAAAATTGCCATACAAAATGGCCGCCGTTTGTATGCGAATACTGTTAAAAAATGGTATATCAAGGTTGTGGACCCTGTGGAGGTCACAATTTTGATTCGATTGTGATGAAACTTGAAATTCAATGTTATAACCCAAAGATCTTGCTTCCTTTCGATATTTGCGCATATCGGATCGTTACTTTCTGAATTATGGCCCCTGATTATACGCAAAATCGCCTTTTTTTTTAGCTTGGAGGTCACAATTATTATCCGATTTAAAAAAAAGTTTGATTATATTACCGTTACACCGTAAGGAAGGTTGAGTTCGCATTTCAGGAAAATCGGACCAAAATTGCCATACAAAATGGCCACCGTTTGTACGTGAATACTGTTAAAAAATGGTATATCAAGGTTGTTGACCCTGTAAAGGTCACAATTTTAATTCGATTTTGATGAAACTTGAAATGCATGGTTATAACCCAAAGATCTTGGTTCCTTTCGGTATTTGCGCATACCGGATCGTAACTTCCTGAATTATTCGAATTTCGTGAAAATGGTACCAAAATTGCCGAGCGAAATGGTCGCCGTTTGTACGCGAATAGTGTAAAGATATGGTATATCATGGTTGTTGACTCTGTACAGGTCACAATTCTTATCCGATTTTGACGAAAAGTCACATTTCTAGGTTGTGTACCGTCACACCATAATCATTGTCGACTTCGAATTTCATGAATATCAGACTGGAACTGACCAACAAAATGGCTGCTCCCAATACAGTATGAAATACAGGACTTAATGATGTAGGAAAAATCACTTTCCGTATTGCTTGTTCTCTATCCATCTCTAGAAAATGTGGGCGTATCCTGCCTGGCAGTGCCAGCCTATCTTTTAAACATTGCATGGTCCCGTCTACTTATATTGTTATAATAATATTAGTATTTGTATGGTCCCAATGATTTTATATAGATTGCCAGTCTCAGCAGAATTTTTATTCGCATTAGCCCCCACAACAGAGTTTTCTTTAGATTATCCATCACATCGGGCCCTGAGTTCACTAAGCATTCTCAGGCTTAAGTTAATAATTTACTCAACTTTCAATTACTGTTTATAAGAAATATCTTTGATCCAGAAACTCAAAACTTTGCACATTGTTTCTTATTCACGTAGGCCTATTTGATATATTAAAACAGCCAAGGTTTTATACAGGGCTATATTTTAGTTAAAATAAGGCGATCAATTTTGAGTAAATTCTAAACTAAAGTCTGAGAATGCTTTGTTCAGTTTGGCTTTCACAGCAAGATTTTTCTTAAGATTAATTCCCCCACCATTATTCTCTATAGATTTCCCCATCCCACCCCTCAAAGCAGTAATTATTTATAATGGTTCCGATTTGCCCCCACAGCAGGATGTTCAATAGATTAGTCTCAACAATAAGATTTTCTTTAGATTACTACATTATATTTATTACTATTACAGCATATTTATTACTATTACATCATATTTATTATTACAGAATATTTATAGTGCACCCTTTCATATCCCGTGTTTAGGGGCACTTTACAAAGTGACAATGTAATCATGTAAAAAAATAAAAAAAAAAAAAACAACCAAATTATGGACATATCAGTTGTATGCAGTGTCTGTTAAAGTGGGTTTAAATAAACGTTTTAAGTTTGTTTTTAAAAAAAATACGTTCTTATACTGCATGGAATATTATTCTATAAAACATGCTAAAAGAGCCCCCACGAGCGGCCGACCATAAGAGTCTTAGACAAACTGAATGTTTGGCCTAGCAGAATTTTTCGTCGGAATAGCCATCACAGCAGAATTTGTTTTCAGATTGGTTCCCACAACATGATTTTCTATAGATTGGTCCCAACAGAGGGTTTTTTGTTTAAATATCCATCATATCAGGATTTCCGTTAGATTCTTTAGAATATCAATTATATCAGGAATTTCTTTCTTTAGATTATTATCCATCACAGCAGAATTATTCAGCACAATAGCCATCACAAATTTTGGGTCAAAATAGCTATCACAGCTGAATTTTCTATCTGTTGGTACCGACAGGAATAGTTCTGGTTAGATTATTCACAACAGAGCAGTAATTTTCGTTACATGATACGTGATGTATATTTTCGTCACAATAGCGATCACAGCAGAATTTTTCGTCACAATAGCCATGACAGCGAAATTTGTTTTCAGCTTCGTTCTCATCAGGATTTTCTATACATTTCACCCAGCAACACTGTTTTGCTGTAGATTGCCATTCGTATCAGGAATTGAGGTTAGATTATTCATCAGAACAGCAGAATTATTCGGCATAATAGCCACCAAAACCGAATTTTTCACCAGAATAGCTATCACAGCGGAATTTTCTATAGATTGTTCCCAACAGCAGGAATTGGGATTAGATTATTTAGTATATTCAGTAGAGCAGGAATAGTCATTAGAATATCCATCACAGTAGAATATTTTCAGCACAACAGCCATGACAGCAGAATATTTTCATCACAACAACCATATACAGCAACATTTGATTTGTTTTTAGCTTGGTTCAAACAGCAGGATTTTCTATACATTGGTTTAAACAGCAGGATTTTCTATAGATTGGTCTAAACAGCTGGATTTTTCTTCAGATTATCCATCATATCAGGAATTTCGTTAGAATATCCATCACAGCAGATTTATATGACAGAATACCCCACACAACAGACTTTTTCATCAGAATAGCTATCACAGCAGAATTTTCTATAGATTGGTTTAAACTGCAGGATTTTTCTTTAGATTATCCATCATATAAGGAATGTCTTTAGAATATCCACCACAACATGTTTATTCGACAGAATAGCCAGCACAGCAGACTTTTTCGTCAGGATAGCTATTACAGCAGAATTTTCTATATATTGGTCCTAACTGGAAGAATTGTGGTTAGTTTTTTTAACAGTACTGGAATTTTCGTCACACTAGGGATTACAGCAGAATATTTTTACCACAATAGCCATGACAGCAGAAGTTGTTTTCTGCTGTTTGGTTTTCACTGCTGGATTTTCTATAGATTGATTTAAACAGCTGGACTTTTCTTCAGATTATCCATCATATCAGGACTTTCGTTAGAATATCCATCACAGCAAATTTATTCGACAGAATAGCCAGCACAGCAGACTTTTTCACCAGAATAGCTAGCACAGCAGAATTTTCTATAGATTGTTCCCAATAGCAGGAATTGTGATTAGATTATTTAATATATTCAGCAGAGCAGGAATAGTCATTACAATATCCATCACAGTAGACTATTTTCATCACAACCGCCCAAACAGAACAATTTTTTTGTCACAATAGCCATGACAGCAGAATTTGTTTTTATAGATTGGTTTAAACAGCCGGATTTTTCTTCAGATTATCCATCATATCAGGAATTTCGTTAGATTATTTAACACAGCAATATTATTTGGTAGATAGCCACCAAAACAGAATTTTTCGTCAGAATAGCTGTCACAGCAGAATTTTCTATAGATTGGTCCCAACAACCGGAATTGTGGTTGATTATTCAGCAGTGCAGGAATTGTTGTTAGAAAATCCATGCCAGCAGAATATTTTCGTCACAATAGCCATGCCAGCAGAATATTTTCATCACAACAGCCATATATACAGCAATATTTGTTTTTAGCTTGGTTCAAACAGCAGGATTTTCTACAGATTGGTTTAAACAGCAGCATTTTCTTTAGATTGGTTTAAACAGCAGCATTTTTCTTTAGATTATCCATCATATAAGGAATTTCGTTAGAATATCCATTATAACAGGTTTATTTAACAGAATAGCCAGCACAGCAGAATTTTTCGTCAGGATAGCTATCACAGCAGAATTTTCTATATAGTGGTCCTAACTGGAAGAACTGTGGTTAGATTATTCATCAGAGTTGAAATTTTCGTCACAGTAGCGATTACAGCAGAATATTTTTATCGCAATAGTCATGACAGCAGAAGTTGTTTTCTGCTTGGATATCTTCTATAGATTGGTTTAAACAGCTGGATTTTTCTTCGGATTATCCATCATATCAGGAATTACATTAGATTATCCATCACAGCAATGTTATTTGGCAGATAACCACCAAAACAGTGTTTTCGTCAAAATAGCTATCACAGCAGAAATTTCTATAGATTGGTCCCAACAGCAGAATTGTGGTTAGATTATTCAGCAGAGCAGGAATTGCCGTTAGAAAATCCATGAAAGCAGAATATTTTCGTCACAATAGTCATGTCAGCAGAATATTTTCATCACAACAGCGATAACAGCAAAATATTTTTCTAGATTGGTTTTGATAGCAGGATTTTCTATAGATTGGTTTAAACAGCAGGATTTTTCTTTAGATTATCCATCATATGAAGAATTTCGTTAGAATATCCATCACAGCAGATTCAATCAACAGAATAGCCAACACAGCAAACTTTTTCGTCAGAATAGCTATCACAGCATAATTTTCTATAGATTGGTTCTAACTGGAAGAATTGTGATTAGATAATTCAACAGAGCTGGAATTTTCGTCACAATAGCGATTACAGCACAATATTTTTACCACAATAGCCATGACAGCAGAAGTTGGTTTCTGCTGCTTGGTTTTCACAACAGGACAGGATTTTCTATAGATTGGTTTAAACAGCAGAATTTTTCTTTAGATTATCCACCATATCAGGACTTTCGTTAGAATATCCATCACAGCAGGTTTATTCGTCAGAATAGCCAGCAAAAAAGACTTTTTTTTTTCATCAGAATAGCTATCACAGCAGAATTTTCTATAGATTGGTCCCAAATGGAAAAATTGTGGTTAGATTATTCAACCAGAGCTGGAATTGTCATTAGATTATATATCACAGAATATTTTTTCGTCATGACAGCCATAACATCAGAATTTTTCGTCATAATAGCTATGATAACAGAATTTGTTTCCAGTTTGGTTCTCACAGCAGGATTTTTCTTTAGATTATCTATCATATCAGAATTATTCAACGGAAAAGCCACCATAACAGAATTATTCGTCAGAATAGCAGAATTTTTACAGATTGGTCCCAACGGCTGGAATTGTGGTTAGACTATTCAGCAGAGCAGGCATTTTCTTTAGAATATCCATCACAGCACAATTCTTCGGTAGAATAGCCAACAAAACAGAATTTTTCGTCAGAATATCTATCACAGCAGAATTTTCTATAGATTGGTCCCAACAGCAGGAATTGTGGTTAGATTATTCAGCAGAGCAGGCATTTTCGTTAGATTATCCACCAGAGGAGAATTTTTCGTCATAACAGCCATGACAACAGAATTTTTCGTCAGAATATCTATCACAGCAGAATTTTCTATAGATTGGTCCCAACAGCAGGAATTGTGGTTAGATTATTCAGCAGAGCAGGCATTTTCGTTAGATTATCCACCAGAGGAGAATTTTTCGTCATAACAGCCATGACAGCAGAAGTTTTTGTCACAATATCAATGACAGCAGAATTAGTTTTCTGCTTAGTTCTCATAGCAGGATTTTCTATAGATTGGTTTAATCGGCAGGATTTTTCTTTAGATTATCAATAATGTCAGGAATTTCGTTAGATTATCTATCACAGCAGACTTGTTCGGAAGAAAAGCCGTCACAGCAGAATTTTTCGTCAGAACAGTTATCACAATAGAATTTTCTGCAGATTGATCCCAACACCAGGAAATATGGGAGATTATTCAGCAGAGCAGGAATATTCGGTAGGTTATCCACCACCGCATACTATTTTCGTCACAATAGCCATGACAGCACGAATTATCCATAATTATCAGAGCAGAATATTGGTTAGATTATCAATCACCGCAGAATTTTTTGTCAGAAAGCCACCACAGCAGAATTTATTTGCAGATTGGTCCTCATAGCATGACTTTCAATATACTGGTCCAAACAGAGGCATTTTATTTTTCTTTAGATTATCCATGACAACAGGAATTCTGTTAGATTATCAACCACAGCAGAATTTTTGCACGGAATGTCCGTAACAGCAGACTTTATTTCAGATTGGTGCTCACAACAGGCTTTTCTATAGATTGGCAGAACTGAACGCTAGGACGTTGAACCCCATTAATTCGTATCCAGGGCGTACCTGATCTGTTGGTCTTTGAGACTGAGAGTAACTCCTGTATTATGACTTTAAGATAATTGAAATTATCATAAAAGTCTTAGACTTGCTTGTGTTACAGAAAATATTCGCCTACACATTAGGTGTTTCCTTTAGACAGGCCACGGTGGCTCAATGTTCTACTCAGTGTAGACTGACAAAAGTCATCATGGCATGCTTTTCCGATGCTGTTCCCCCTTGTAAATAGGTTAGGACGGAGGGGGTGGGTGGGGTTGGGTTTTGGAATTTGAAATAAAGAAGTGTATTTTGCAAAGGTCATTATGGCATGCTTTTCAGATGTTGTCCCCCCTTGTGAATGGATTAGGACGGAGAAAGAGGGTGGGGGGGGGTAGGAATTTGAAATAAAGAAGAGTATTTTGCAGGGATGGTGTCTGGTCAAAATTTCAATCATATCACACTGCATGATGTATACCTGTCTTAATAAGTCAGGTAGGTGCAGAAAACTAGGATGTTAAACCCCATTTCATTTCTTTTCATCAGATTGGGTCCAAATATACCAAATGCACCATTTCCCCATACCACAGAAAACATTGGGACCTTAATTTGTAAAAGAAAAGAGGCATAACAAAAAGGGTGATTGAAACATGTAGATGTATAAATAAATTTATTTTTCATATTTGGTCAACATACAATTTGCCTCTTGACAGCAAATATTTATTTTGTTCACCACAACGAATACTGAGGATTCTTTCAACAAAATGGTGCATATAAATTGTCAAGATTACAAACACGAAGTTGCAATTCTGGAGATATGGTAAATGTAGCATTCCAAATACAGAGTTTTTCTTTAATCTTCTTTTGAATAGTTTTGTACACAGAAATTGAACTGATTGGAATCCAACTGCCTGAAAGAATAATGGTAAATAGTCTTCTTTAATAAATGAATTTAATCATAGTGTAAGTGTACATAAATTAACTAAAATTACAAATTACCACCACTACCATCAAAGAATCAACAAATTGGAGACAGTTCCAGATGCAGGTTTACAACAATATGTCATGAAATTTTATAAATACACCTCCACAGGACACAAACGAGGTCATTTTGGGAGTAACATAGGGTTCAATATTATTTCAATAATTTGCTTGCGCATTGGGAGTCTTTAGCAGCGGAAGGAAACCAGTACGACCCGGAAAACCGAGGAAAAACCCACAATAGCCAGTCTGAAAGATACTTTAAACGGTTTATGAGATTATGCTTTGTAAATGAAGTCTGGGCGGAAAAACCTCGTACTATGTTCGGCGCAGTATAAAAGGGTTTACAAGAACAAGAAATAACCTTATTGCTGAAAATGTTAAATCGGACACCTCTTTGCTGTTTTTCTTTTTTCAGGACTGCATGCCTAAAATGTTAACGATTGTTATTGTCAATGTTATATACTACATGAAATAAACTTAAAGACCACATAAAATTACAATTCTTAATTGCATATATTGATAGCCAAGGGTTAGTACATTCATTTTACGTCAAGTTCACACCAATCTGATTAAAATTAATTCAGATATTAACGATTAAACATCAGACAGCAAAAAACGGTTTTCAAATTTTCAATTACAACCTTAATCTGGTTGATGGGCTGGTGACTTCACAGGCACTACACATAATCTATACACATAATCTATGCAATATATCTCTGTATACACACCACCAGTTAACACGTGTGTATTCGTCGGTCCAATTAACATTTGACTGGCGTAATCATTAACTCGTCATTATTTACATGAAAGCTACATATCACTATACTATACAAGTCAAAGCATTTTCAAAAGTCAACCTTTATCGTCTTGAGTTGTGATAGATTATATATTTCAAGATGCCACGTTATCGTTGTGTTATTGAGAGTTGTGGAAATTCCAGCAAGGAAAAGGGGAATAGTGTACCAGCCTTTCACAAATTTCCCTAGGATGAAATCTTACGGAAAGAGTGGATTGCGTTTGTAAACAATTCAAATCCTGATTGACAACGTACAGTCACAACAGTTATATGCAGAGAACATGCCTTTATTATTAAATAAAAGTTAAACGGTGTTGGACATTATAACCTGATCTTATCGCGCAAACGTCTATCTATCTTCTTGGTGTTTAACGTCTGCTTCCACATAAGTATATCCATCAAATGATTTATATTTAGATGTTTGAACACTAATCAACGAATAATACGAGGCTACTACTTTATTACAAAAACATCGGTGAACATAGCTAAATAATCTGGTCGGCGTATAAAATGATAATTACCTAATCAACATTCTTTTAAGAATTAATTTATGACCCAATCTCTGAGCAACGTTAGTCTGATTGATTTATGGCAGGTATAAACGACCCTACACTTGCCATCAATACACAAGTAGTTAGATGACACGTCTCAATCTGTTATTCCATTAAGATGGTTACCAACAAAATGTATTTGTACTGTTAATTCTGACATATATTGAGATATTTTTTCGTATTTCATTTTTACGGTCTATTTCAGTGTAATGAGGTCAAAGCCGTATGCAGAAAGAAAGGCACCGTATGACGATAACGGATTGTCACTTACAAATCACGTTAAAAATCATTTTTATACGCCCACATTTTCATGTGGACGTATTATGTCGTCGCCCCTGTCCGTCCGTCCACAATTTGTTTGTGGACTCTCTACAGGTCACAATTCTTATCCGATTTTGACGAAACTTGAAATATAGGTTTATCCCCAAAAGATCTCGGCTGCTTTCGATATTGGCATGTATCGGATCAAAACTTCATGGATTATGGCCCCTGATTGTACGAAAAATCACGTTTTTAGCTTGTGGACCCTATAGAGGTCAGAATTTTGAACCGATTTTGATGAAACTTGACATGCATGTTTGTAACCCAAAGATCTTGGTTCCTTTCGATATTTGCGGCTATCGGAAAATGGCCCCTGATTGTCCGAAAAATCACCCTTTTTAGCTTCTGGTCCCTCTGGAGGTCACAATTATTATTCGATTTAAAAAACTGTTTGATTATATCACCATTACACCCTAAGGAAGGTTGAGTTCGAATTTCGGGAAAATCGGACGAAAATTGCCATACAAAATGGCCGCCGTTTGTATGCGAATACTGTTAAAAAATGGTATATCAAGGTTGTGGACCCTGTGGAGGTCACAATTTTGATTCGATTTTGATGAAACTTGAAATTCATGGTTATAACCCAAAGATCTTGTTTCCTTTCGATATTTGCGCATATCGGATCATAACTTCCTGAATTATGGCCCCTGATTATACGCCAAATCGCCTTTTTTTTAGCTTGGAGGTCACAATTATTATTCGATTTAAAAAAACGTTTGATTATATCACTGTTACACCGTAAGGAAGGTTGAGTTCGAATTTCGGGAAAATCGGACGAAAATTGCCATACAAAATGGCCGCCGTTTGTATGCGAATACTGTTAAAAAATGGTATATCAAGGTTGTGGACCCTGTGGAGGTCACAATTTTGATTCGATTTTGATGAAACTTGAAATTCATGGTTATAACCCAAAGATCTTGCTTCCTTTCGATATTTGCGCATATCGGATCATAACTTCCTGAATTATGGCCCCTGATTATACGCAAAATCGCCTTTTTTTTTTAGCTTGGAGGTCACAATTATTATCCGATTTAAAAACACGTTTGATTATATTACCGTTACACCGTAAGGAAGGTTGAGTTCGATTTTCAAGAAAATCAGACCAAAATTGCCATACAAAATGGCCGCCGTTTGTACGCGAATACTGTTAAAAAATGGTATATCAAGGTTGTGGACCCTGTAAAGATCACAATTTTAATTCGATTTTTATGAAACTTGAAATTCATGGTTATAACCCAAAGATCTTGGTTCTTTTCGATATTTGCGCATATCGGACCGTAACTTCCTGAATTATGGCCCCTGGTTATATGCAAAATCCCCCTTTCTTTAGCTTGTGGTCACTCTGGAGGTCACAATTATTATCCAATTTAAAAAAACGTTTGATTATATCACCGTTACACTGTAAGGAAGGTTGAGTTTGAATTTCGGGAAAATCGGACCAAAATTGACAGAAAAAATGGCCGTCGTTTGTACACGAATACTGTTAAAAAAATGATATATCATGGTTGTGGACCCTGCATATCAAATTGTAACTTAATGAATTACGGCCTTTGATTGTAGGAAAAATCACTATCGGTATTGCTTGTTCTCTGTCTATCTCTCAAAAATGTGGGCGTATCCTGCCTGGCAGTGCCAGCCTACCTTTTTAGCTTGTGGTCCCTCTGGGGTCAGAATTATTATCCCATTTAAAAAACCGTTTGATTATATCACCGTTACATCATAAGGAAGGTTGAGGTCGAATTTCGTGAAAATTGGACCAAAATTGACAGGTGTTCTTGTCAGACCATCCATCCTTCATCACTAACAAGGGAAAACCACGCCAGAAAATCTAGATGAACTTTGTCACCAAATGCAGGGATCAAACACCCAACCTCAAGGCTACCGAGCCAGCATCTTACCCACTTAGCAACATGATCCCCAGTCGAATTTAAAGCCTACTGAAATGAACCTTTATAACCCAAAGATCTTAATTCATTTCGATATTTGCACATATCAAATTCTAACTTAATGATGTAGGAAAAATCACTTTTGGTATTGCTTGTTCTCTATCCATCTCTCGAAAATGTGGGCGTATCCTGCCTGGCAGTGCCAGCCTATCTTTAAAGTTTTGTTATAATCGGTTGGTAATCAGAGGTACTGTAAAAGTGATAAAACAGAAAATTTTGCCCGGTTGTAATGTTTCTCACTTTAAAGTCAGCAATTTGCCGATTTTAAAGGGCAAACGTTTATTGCGAACAATGAAGCTGGTCAGGGGGAGCTTATTCTTAAAAGTTTTGTAATATTCGAAAATTCGTCGCTGTGATTTCGAACCGGAAGTTGAGACCAACTTGACAACTTCTTTAATAGTTGTACGCTTTTCATGAAATTTAGTATGTAAATAGACATTACTGATGCGACTTGAAAAATGACTTTTGAAATTTTCTAAATTATCTCCCCTTGGTGAAATTAAGAATCAAATTTTTCCAAAAAATTGTCGCAATAAAGGTCAGAATGACCTAATTTTTATACGCCCACATTTTCATGTGGACGTATATTGTCGTCGCCCCTGTTCGTCCGTCCGTCCATCCGTCCACAATTGTTTGTGAACAGTCTACAGGTCACAATTTTTATCCGATTTCAATGAAACTTGAAATATAGGTTTATCACCCTAAGATCTCGGTTCCTTTCGATATTGGCATGTATCGGACCGTAACTTCATGGGTTATGGCCCCTGATTGTACGAAAAATGACGTTTTTTAGCTTGTGAACAGTGTAGAGGTCACAATTTTGAACCGATTTGGATGAAACTTGAAATGCATGTTTATAAACCAAAGATCTTGGTTCCTTTCGATATTTGCGCCAATTGGATCGTAACTTCCTGAATTATGGCCCCTGATTGTCCGAAAAATCGCCCATTTTAGCTTGTGGCCCCTCTGGAGGTCAAAATTGTTATCCGATTTAAAAAACCGTTTGATTATATCACCGTGCTATGGTTATGAAGGTTGAGTTCGAATTTCGTGAAAATCGGACCAAAATTGACGGACAAAATGGCCGCCATTTGTACGCGAATAGTGTGAAAATATGTTATATCAAGGTTGTGAACAGTGTAGAGGTCACAATTTTGAACCGATTTGGATGAAACTTGACATGCATGTTTGTAACCCAAAGATCTTGGTTCCTTTCGATATGTGCGCCAATCAGATCGTAACTTCCTGAATTATGGCCCCTGATTGTCCGAAAAATCGCCCATTTTAGCTTGTGGTCCCTCTGGAGGTCAAAATTGTTATCCGATTTAAAAAACCGTTTGATGATATCACCGTGCCATGGTTATGAAGGTTGAGTTTGAATTTCGTGAAAATCCGACTAAAATTGACGGACAAAATGGCCGCCATTTGTACGCAAATAGTGTGAAAATATGTTATATCAAGGTTGTGAACAGTGTAGAGGTCACAATTTTGAACCGATTTGGATGAAACTTGACATGCATGTTTATAACCCAAAGATCTTGGTTCCTTTCGATATTTGCGCCAATCGGATCGTAACTTCCTGAATTATGGCCCCTGATTGTCCGAAAAATCGCCCTTTTTAGCTTGTGGTCCCTCTGGAGGTCAAAATTGTTATCTGATTTAAAAAAACGTTTGATTATATCACCGTTTCATGGTTATGAAGGTTGAGTTCGAATTTCGTGAAAATCGGACCAAAATTGACGGACAAAATGGCCGCCATTTGTACGCGAATAGTGTGAAAATATGTTATATCAAGGTTGCGAACAGTGTAGAGGTCACAATTTTGAACCGATTTGGATGAAACTTGACATGCATGTTTATAACCCAAAGATCTTGGTTCCTTTCGATATTTGCGCCAATCAGATCGTAACTTCCTGAATTATGGCCCCTGATTGTCCGAAAAATCGCCCTTTTTAGCTTGTGGTCCCTCTGGAGGTCAAAATTGTTATCCGATTTAAAAAAACGTTTGATTATATCACCGTTTCATGGTTATGAAGGTTGAGTTCGAATTTCGTGAAAATTGGACCAAAATTGACGGACAAAATGGCCGCCATTTGTACGCGAATAGTGTGAAAATATGTTATATCAAGGTTGTAGACCTTATAGAGGTCACAATTTTGAACCGATTTGGATGAAACTTGACATGTATGTTTATAACCGAAAGATCTTGGTTCCTTTCGATATTTGCGCCCATTGGATCGTAACTTCCTGAATTATGGCCCCTGATTGTCCGAAAAATTGCTTTTGTTCGCTTTTGGTCCCTCTGGAGGTCAAAATTATTATCCGATTTAAAAAAACGTTTGACTATATCACCGTTACATGGTAATGAAGAGAGAGTTCGAATTACGTGAAAATCGGACTAGAATTGACGGACAAAATGGCCGCCGTTTGTACACAAATAGTGTGAAAATATGTTATATCAAGGTTGTGGACCCTATAAAGGTCACAATTTTGAATCGATTTTGATGAAACTTGACATGTATGTTTATAACCCAAAGATCTTGGTCCCTTTCGATATTTGCGCCCATCGGGTCATTACTTCCTGAATTATGTCCCCTGATTGTACGAAAAATCACCCTTTTTAGCTTGTTGTGCCTCTGGAGGTCACAATTATTATCTGATTTAAAAAAAACCAGGTTTGATTATAAATACCAAACAAATTCTAATGATTTTCTGATAATTCCTTAATATGTGACAACTCTTGTTGACTGCCCGGACGATTTGGCTGCTGTGTGGGCGTATGTTTCGTTGCCTGGCAACCTATTTTTATATTCGATACTAGACAAGTAATTACTGATTCGTACACAAAACATGGAGTTTGTCGATCGCACCGGAAGTGCGGCCATCTTGAAACGTGAAAAAACAATAGAACTTTTGCGATATTGCAAAAGTTCAGAGTAGAATTTTGATTTAGGTCAGTTGATGGTCGCCATTTTGAAGTGAATATGAAACATAGTGAAAAATCAACATTTACAGACTTGTAAACCAACACAATAGCGCATAGAATGTTCAATGCGTCTCCTATGTCTAAAATTTAATACATTTCAGGATAGCCGGGATACGGGTCAAATTTTTGGTATTTGAATATTTCAACAATTCGAATTTCGCCTGTGATGTTTTTCGGGCCGACAAAGTTGTTACGAGTGAAAAATCACATTAATTTCGCTATATTGTGATCGATTTTAATGATTTATGTTTTCTTGTTCAGATTATTTATATGACCCATGACATGTGACAGGAAGTGACTGTGAATATGAAAGCTTTCATATCTGCATGGGACAGTAGCAGATCTAGTTTCAATTTCTTTCAACTACATTTGGGAAATAATGAATTTGCGGTACGTATTCAATTTCTTTCAACAATGAAGGAAAGGTACGAATAAATTTGAGGTACGAAATAAAGTACGACACGAAACGGCTTTTGTGACGTATAAGAGTTCTGTTTTTATTAGATTTTTTTTTTAAAAAAAGAAATAAAGAAATGGAATTATTAGTTTATTTTCATATATTGCCTTACGCAATAGATATATTGTTTTGCTTCATACACATGTGTATTAATTCCACAAACGTTCTATGTTTATTGCCAAAGATAATCGCACTACCCTTCAACCCAAAAATGCTTTCTATAGATCCTATGTAATATATTGTTGGTACGATATCCAAGCTGCCGCTAGTCTTAATTGCGAAGACATTTAAGCAATAGGATTTAATCAAGACAGGGAGTTGACGTGTACACACACGTAATTCAGATGCACGAGATTTATCATTCGTGGATGTGTTATGTCAGCGTGAAATAAAATTTAAATGGATATTAATAGAAAATAAATGTAAACTTTAAAATACATAGACAAAATCTTTATTCAACATAAATATCACATATGACAGAAGCGGTACATTCATAATTCCAACTGCAATCACATTGTAACTATCGGACCACGTGTTATCTGTTGTCCACCGAGATGGCGGCGGCCAATGTGAATTTAAGCAGGTGCAATATCCAAGCTGCAGCTAGTCTTAATTGCGAAAACATTTAAACAATAGAATTTAATCAGGACAGATTGACGTGTACACACATGAAAATCAGATGCACCAGATTTATCATTCGTGGATGTGTTATGTCAGCGTAAGAAATAAAATTCAAATGGATACATAGGTAAACTTTTTAAAATTGGAGACGAAACGTTCTGTGGATCTCAAGAAAGCTTTGCTTAGGAACCGTCCCATCGCCATTAAAAATCCAGCATTTGTTTACCGTAGTATTCTTGGAAATTAATCCCAGGACAATGACAGGCATATAGATACCTGCCGCCGTTGGAATCCTGAAAAATATTTCACCGTACAGGTCAGTACTAAAACTAACACTTATTACAGTATTTACACATCGTGCGGCAAAACTGAAGATGACTCACAACTAAACACATCGTAATATCTGAACATCGCACATGAAATTGGATGTTTGACAACTAAATTGAACATCTTGCGTAATTGGACACCATGACTAAAATTATTCACGGCTCAGGAAGATGAACGATCCAAGTAATTATTCAACAGTCGTAATAATTAAGTATGACGCTTATTATTCCACACCTGTCGACAAACTAAACGCTAGTTAATTAACGCTTGGTAATCAAAATTACACAGTGAGATTTAAATTCCATAGAAGTACATATTGGACACTATTGGCATAAATTCAACAATATTTATGAATAATTCTACATAGACTAGAAAATAACGCTATTTACCCGTAGTTGAACGATACCTGGGTTACAGTGTTAAGACACATGCATTTATAGTTCAGTGGTACCACAATAATGTTAACAAATGAAATCCACAAAAAGACAAGAAAAATAGATAACTGCAGCCCGCGAATAATTATTATTGAACAGCTAACAGCTCTATAGAAAGCATGCAGATTTGGTAAAAGTTTACTGCTGTATTGCGTTGACGCCTCATCCTTGGGCCAAAAATCTTATCGAATGGGCTGTTTGTTAGGACATTATAAACACAAATCTATGGCGTTTTAACGTTTAGTACACAAAGCCGTCGCGTAAAATCACTCATACAAAACACTACGCTGTGGCCCAATTCACACTGCATGACTAATTATTTACATCATGTGGTTTGATTGACAGCTTACACGTGAGATGTATGGTGTTATGTATTGATAGGTTCAATCGCATGACATGTACGCGCATGCCCAGAAAAGTGATTTCTGGTAACCCATCCTTGAATACATCACTTGTACATCAGCTGTTATGTAATAAAGGTGTTGTCTACTACACTGCCTGGTTTCATTTCCCCAACCAGCCCAACTGATGTATTCCCCGACTCCTGGTACATAATAATTGGCGACGAGGATATTGGTTCAAATATGACTACTTTTGGTCATATAGAACAATTTAGTGGAGAAAGATCTGAATGGGAACAATATGTTGAAAGGTTAGAGCAGTATCTTCAAGCAAACGATTTATCAAGTATTGAAGTCTCTGATGATGGATCGAACTGGGTTGCAGTCAATGCACGTGCAACGAAGCGACGCGCTGTTCTTTTGAGTGTCGTAGGACCAGATACTTATTCAATTTTAAGAAGTCTACTTTCTCCAGATAAACCGGCAAGTACATCTTATGAAAATATAATACAAACTTTACAAAATTACTTTGCACCCACCCCTTCAGAAGCTGTTCAACGTCTTAAGTTTCATAGTTGTATTAGGAAAAAAGGAGAGACAATTGCTCAATATGTTTCTGAATTACATAAACTAGCCGAGAAATGTAATTTCGGTGAATCTTTAAATGACGTTTTAAGAGACAGAATTGTTTGCGGGGTAGGTGATGAGCGTATCCAACGGAGACTTTTGTTAGAAACTGATTTAACGTTTGATAAAGCTTATGCAATTGCAGTTGCACAGGAATTTGCGACACGAGATGCATACGTTTTACATGGTTCAAGTACCAGTTGGTTTGTCTTTAAATAAGGTCGGGTTGAACAAGGGAACCTTTGGTTTTTCTAAGGAGAGGGATACTCGTAAAATTTTCAAACCATATTTTCGCTGTGGTGGTGATTCACACCAGCCTAATGATTGTTGTTTTATTAGTGCAGAGTGTCACTTCTGTCATAAAAATGGACACATAGCAAAAGTTAGTTTGTCCAGCCGAATCAAGAATAAACAAAGTTCCAGAGAAAAAAAAGAATAAAAAACAAAATTATGCTAATTTAGTTGTTGAATCCGACGCCACATATGTTTTATTCCATGTACATTCATGTAGTGATAATTCCCCGTTACTATTAAATGTTACAGTTGATACTAAAATTGTAAATTTTCAATTGGACACCGGTGCAGGTTGTACTGTAATAAATAAGGGAGATTTTGACAAATTGTACCCTAATGGCCAATTGTCTCGGTCTTTACTTCAACTAAATTCGTATACCGGAAATAGTATAAAAGTTGTTGGTGAAAAACTAGTGTCACTTTACCGTTAGTTATTATCGATGGTAAAGGCCCTCCATTGCTCGGGAGGTCGTGGATAAAGGCCCTAAATTTGGATTTAGATGAAATATTAATGTTACATACAGTTCAGTCCTCACCGAATTTATCTAGTTTATTACAGGAATTCGATGATTTATTTTCTGATGAAGTTGGTCTTTTGAAAGATTACGAAGTAACTTTGGATATTGAAAAAGATGCGAAACCCGTATTTTGTAAGGCAAGGTCAGTACCATATTCAATGAAAAAACGTATCGATGACGAACTTCACCAACTGGAGAAAGATGGATTGAAGAGTAAAGTATTCGGACTGGGGTGCACCAGTTGTGCCCGTCCTAAAACCTAATGGGAAATTGAGGTTATGTGGTGATTATAAACTAACTATAAATAAGTATCCTTTACCTTTAATTGATCAGATATTCGCAAATTTATCTGGTGGTAAATTGTTTTCGACATTAGACTTGTCTCAAGCATATCTTCAATGTGCCTTAGATGAAATTTTTTTTTTTTTTTTTAACAATATTTATTCAATATTTACATATTATAAAGATACAATATTGAATTATGGGATCTGAAGACAAGCCGGAGCTTATATAAATCCATTTCCCAAAATAAGTTATTTACAGATATAAATACAATGTACATTGTTTATAATTATAATTACGATTTGCATACATTTATACATATAATAAATACAAAAACATAACATTTTTTTTTTTTTTTTTTTTTGATGAAAATCTACAAAATACTTAACATACAATATACATAGGTTAGGGTGGTTAGCGAAATGATTATGTTGATAATGTGGTGATAGTGTGATGCGAATCTCAGGCTGTTGATAGTAAAAAGAAGAGGGGAAAGTCAAGTCTAAAATATTGAACAGGAAACGAAATGGGAAGGTGGTACTTTGTCTGATTTTTGTTGGATACTAGTAAGAGTTATTGATGGAAGTTTTCGGGGTGCAATAGGTATCATCTAAACTTGACACAGTCAATCATTAAACAAGAGACGGTCAGGTAAAACTACCCATAGTCAATAACAATAAATAAACAGTAAATAAACAGGATAATAATAATAATAATAAGTCTCAATTTATATAGCGCAAAAATACTTTATGACAGTTTCTATTGCGCTTTTTTTCAAGTTTGAACAAAGTCATTCACTACTGAGAAGAATAAGCTTGGTTGAAAAGATGAGTTTTAAGCTGAGATTTAAAGCTTTCTACAGATTTGGCCACCCTAACTGACAAGGGTAGTGAATTCCATAGAAATGGGGCAGAGTATGCGAATGAACGGCGGCCTATCTCAAGATTGACAGCAGGGACCGTCAATAGATTTTTATTCGTTGACCGTAAGTTTCTAGTAGGACCATGCGCAATGAGAAGTTCTTTTATGTATTCAGGAGCTTTGTCATGTAAGGCTTTGTAGGTTATGAGAAGGATTTTGAATTTTATTCGTTCACTAACTGGTAACCAATGAAGACGCTTTAATATCAGAGATATGTGCTGGTGTTTTCTGGTGTTTGTTAAGAGGCGAGCAGCAGAATTCTGGACGTGTTGAAGGTTTTGAATCAGATACTTTGGTAGTCCAAACAGTATTGCGTTATGATAATCTATCTTAGAAGATATAAATGAATGAACGAGAACTTAGGCACTTTCTGGGGTCAGGTATTTTTTAATTTTACTTATTCTATGTAGATGAAAAAAAGATGTGGAACAGACGGATTTAATGTGGGCAGAGAGAGACATATTTGAGTCCAAGATGGCGCCAATGTTTTTTGATGTAGGTGTAGATGTGACATTTTCTTGTTGAAAAGTTAGGGTTGTTGAATCAATCTTCTTTAGTTGCTGTTTTGTGCCTATTATCAAAAATTCTGTTTTTTCAGGATTTAGTTTTAAAAAATGGGTCGACATCCATCTATGGATTTCATCTAAACAGGCTTCTATGGAATGTTTTGAACTGAGCTGGTTTTTAGTTTCAAAACTTATATAGATCTGGGTATCGTCGCCATACAAATGGAGTTTTAGGATTTAGTTTTAAAAAGTGGGTCAACATCCATCTATGGATTTCATCTAAACAGGCTTCTATGGAATGTTTTGAACTGAGCTGGTTTTTAGTTTCAAAACTTATATAGATCTGGGTATCGTCGCCATACAAATGGAGTTTTAGTCCAAAGCGCACAGCAATATCTTTCAGCGGTTTCGTGAAGATTATAAATAGCACAGGTCCTAACACTGAACCCTGTGGTACGCCACAGAGCATAGGACGGGGTTCTGATTTGGAACCGTGGATGTTAACAGTTTGCTTTCGCTTGGACAGATATGATCGAAACCATTCAAGAGCCACTCTTCATTAAGTGAAACAAATAGAACACGATAAAAAAAGCAGAAAGCGAAAACAATCGACATGTATCATCAGACAAGAGGCAGTCGGTATAACTACCCACAAGAAGTGAACACTATCATTAATTCAGATGCAGTACATGTATATAAAAGAAAACCGATAGCTATCATCCGCCAAGGTTTAACGTCTACTCGACACAAACTAGGTCAGTTCGGGTCTAACACATGGTTTAGTTTCATTTCAACAATTAGATGAAAGTTCAAGACATCTAACAACTATAAATACTCCTAGCGGTTTATTTGAATATTTAAGATTTCCGTTTGGTGTGAGTTCAGCTGTTAGTTTATTTCAAAGAGCGATCGAGTCAGTTTTAAAAGGTTTGGATGGTCAAAGTGCGTACCTGGATGACATTATTGTTACGGGACAGAATGAGGAAGAACATTACACAATTTACGGAATGTATTTACAAGGTTACGTGACTGTGGTTTGAAACTAAGAAAAGAAAAGTGTAAATTTCTTTTGCCTAATGTTGATATATTTGGGTTTTAAAATTTCAGTCGAAGGTATACATCCTACTGAATCGAAAGTAAAAGCGATTAAAGATGCTCCTCCTCCAAATAACATATCACAGTTAAGGTCATTTATCGGTCTGGTGAATTATTATTCTGGCTTTCAATCTAACCTTGCTCATCATATGGCACCATTGTATGAATTGTTAAAATCTAATAAGAATTTTATTTGGCAAGAGAAACATTCTACATTTCAGAATGTTAAAGATTTGATTACCAATGATATTGTACTAGTTCATTATGACCCTGAAGCTAATTTGGTATTATCTTGTGACGCTTCACCTGTTGGTATTGGAGCTGTATTACAGCAGAAACAAAATGGTAAACTTAAACCCGTAGCTTTTGCTTCAAGAAGTTTAACGGTCGCCGAGAAGAACTATGCGCAAATTGAATGTGAGGCTTTAGCAATAATATTTGGGTTTCAGAAATTTAGACAGTATTTATTGGGTAGAGAGTTTTGTTTATTTACAGATCACCAGCCATTGGTCAAGTTGTTTGGGGAAAACAATGGCATTCCACAACTTGCAGCATCCGGTATTAAGAGATGGGCATTGATATTTTCAGCTTATAAATATCATGTTAAGAGTCATTCCACGAGAAAACCATGCAATATCATGCAGATGTTCGAAGGTGGGGGTCGGCCGTTTTAGTTTATATTCACAGGGTTTGGTCGACCCCGCGAGCCTACTCTCCAGCCAAATTCACTGATTTCAGAAATCAACCGTTTTCGAGATACAGGCCTTTTATGTTTTTCGGCTTTTTTTTGCCATTTTCAGGCCAAATTTTAGGTATTTTCGTCGCACTACTACCGCTGTTACGTGACCCTGGAGAACTAGGTTTGGGTTGTTCATGACAGTCGGGGTCTTGCACTACCACATTATCATGGTCATCCGGTTAAAGTTCATTTTCCAAAGGTGTCCGGATACTTCACAAGATACGTGTCTAGAGATGCCTGAATTGTACCCCATCTTCAGATCGTGATAACTCCACTGGAGCAGGGTTTGCGATAAAAATTAAAGTCAATTTATTTGCAGCTTGACCAGTTCTAACAACATAAGAAATAAATTCGTTGTCAGCTGACTTGCAACAGTATGAAAATTCGTGTCGAAAGTTAGCAAAAACTTCAGTTTTGATTGGGATACATTGGCGGATTATTCAGATACCCTATCGCCTATATTGTTATTCAGAGGGTCAATATATCAACTCCGCCTCCCGTCCAACCGGCTTTGCCAAAATATTCACTCTCCGTATGATTTTGGTATTAAATCCAAGATGGCGTCTCCCCGAGAATATGGATTTTCGCAAATTTTCGATCTAAAGCGTCAAAATTATGAAAAACAGTCGAATTCGAGCAGACAAAAATAGGTGGACCTCGATATTTTTCATATTTAATTCCCGTATGGTACGTGTCTTCGTTTATTCGACAGCAAATGAATGCAGAATTTTCCAAATAAGAATAGTTTTGGGATGTCAAAACATCGTTTTCTTCGTTATAAAATGTCTAAAAAATATTCAAAATCCGCCCGTAATAAAAATAGGAGTACCTCGCTATTTTTGTACATCTACATTCTCGTGTGGATGCCCCTGTCCGCCTATCCTTCCACAGTTTCGTGTGGACGTGTATTGTCGTCACCCCTGCCCGTCCGTCCGTCCACATTTTGTTTACGGACACTCTATGGGTCACATTTTTATCCACTTTCTGTAATATTTGAAATAATTATAGGTTTATCTTCCTAATATCTCGGTTCCTTTCAATACTGGCATGTATCGGATCGTAACTTCATGGACTATGGCCCCTGATTTTACGAAAAATCATGTTTATAGATTGTGGACTATGGAGTTCACAATTTTTGATGAAACTTAAAATGAGCGTTTATAACTCAAAGAGCTCGGCTCCATCCGATATTCCCGGATATCGGATATCATCTTCCTGGATTATGGCCCATTAGTGTACAAAAAAATGGTGTTTTTAGCTTGTAGCCCGCCTAGAGATCACAATTTTCATTCGATTTTTAAAAACGTTTTGATATATCCCCTTACACGCTAATGATTGCGGAGTTCGAATTTCGTAAAAATCGATCTGAAACTGCCAGACAAAATAAAATGGCCGCTTCTCGTACGCAAATAGTGTAAAATTATGTAATTCCAAGATTTTATCAGATTTTGATGAATCTTCAAAAGTATGTTTGTATCCCAAATGTTACGGAATGAGAGAGTTCACGCTGACCTATCACCGTGCTTATAGTATAAAATCTATCAATGACAGCTGATTCATTGTGTAGTTCTTTATATGATATATTTAATATCAATAATATGTATATGCATGCTTTGATTAACTTTATACGACATCTAAGTTTAGTATAAATTAGCTGTGGTTGTTGATACAAATGAGTGGAGCTTGGAAGCTCGCCATAAAAGGGTCTCCCTGTCTCAAGAAGACGGGGAGCAAAGACGAACAGGGACATAGCAGAGAGACGCACAGACAGGCTTATGGACTCACCCGAGTTAACCGCTGTCTTGGCAGAGAGGCGGAATGGTGGACTTAATATAATTATGTACCGTTCTGATGCGTTCCTGTATATAGTTTAATCACCTGTATTGCTGCTGTAGTTATGTAGATGTGTTGTATTCTGTTCCGATCTAAATAAACCATATATTTATGAAACTGGTCTCTGTAATCACTAAGATAGTGTTACACAAAGATCTCGGATTCTTTCGATATTTGCGTATATCACAATGTAACTTCCTGGATTATGACATTGATTGTACGTAAAATCACGTTTTTTGCTTGTCGCTCCTTTCTTTTCGACTTTGATGAAACTTTATATATTCTTTTATATCACAAAGTTGATTCCTTTTGATTTTGTCGCATGTCGGATTGTAACAAACTGGATGATGGCCCCTGATGGTACAAAAAAAATCGCTTTTTATATAGCTTATTCTCTGTCCATCTCTTGCAAAATGTGGGCGTATCTTGTATACGTATGGCAACCGCTTATTCATATTTAATTCCGGTATGGTATTCAAATTTATGTCAGTAATATTCCTACAAGGACAGCTGTCTAGTAGTTCGGGTGGGACGACAAACCGAGTCCCGTGTACACATTGGCGTGGACGTAGCGATCCCTTGACAGTTGGAATTCGATATAAGATTAGGCCGTAGTGTCGCTGTCCAGGCAAATTTTACTCATAGCACACTGTATGGCGTATATGCCCATCTTCATTAGCCCAGAACAGTAGGACGTTAATTCCATTTCATTTCATTTTAGTTTTTTGTAACATTCCTACAAAATTACGTGCTTTCATAATACGATAGAAAGAAAGCTTGTCGATCCGTGTCTGCTTCAATCAAATTCAGGCCAGTAATATTAATTTCTCAAAAATTTATTCGTTTATACGGTAGCAAATGAAAAAAAGCTTCCGAAATAAGAATTGCTTGTGGTTATGTCAAATCATTTCCGTAAATTGTTATTTAAAATTACATTGATAGTTAAATTACTTGTAACGTAGATTAACCAGGTAAACAAGGTAGGTGTATAAAGGGAAAAACACGATAAATACGCTGATCAACTAATTATCTAATAAATCCAACCTAATATCAGGTTGCGTGGTAGTTATACACTCAATACACATATAAATTTTGAAATTCTGAATATTATTCACTATATCGATGTACAATTGGTGAATATTGATGTTTAATTGGTCATATTCCTGGCCTGACATCTGAAAAATATCTTAGGACATGTCCGGAAAGTATGGGCGAAATCCAAACACTTAAGAAACCGAAATATGACGCGAAAAATGGCGAATTTCGTAACTTTCGACACAAATTTTCACACTGTTGTAGGTGAGTTGACAACGATTTTATTTTTTACGTCGTTAGAACAGGTCAAGCTGCAAATAAAACGATTTACATTTTGATCGCAAGCCCTGCTCCAGTGGAGTTATCGCAATTTGAAAAAAGGGTATAATTCAGGCATCTCTAGACACGTATCTTGTGTAGTCTCCTGATACCTATTGAAAATAAACTTGAACCGGATGACCATGATAATGTGGTAGTGCAAGACCCCGACTATCACGAACAACCCAAACCTAGTTCTCCAGGGTCACGTAACAGCGGTAGTAGTGCGACGAAAATACCTAAAATTTTAACTTGAAAATGACAAAAAACAGCCGAAAAACGTAAAAGGCCTGTATCTCGAAAACGGTTGATTTCTGAAATCAGTGATTTTGGCTGGGGAGCTAAGCTCGAAGGGTCGACCAAACCCTGTAAATATGAAGGCAATCGGCCGACCCCCACCTTCGAACCTTCTGCATGGTTTTCTCGTGGACTGGCTCTTAAGTATATTTCTTCCAAAGATAATTTGTGCGCTGATTATTTGTTGTGCACGCCATTCCAAGACGATAGTGATGAATTTAGCGTATGTCAGTCTGATAGTGTTTTATTTGTTAATGCTCTGGGATTAAATGAAATTCCTCTAACTTTAAAAGTTATTGCCGCAGAGACACGGACTGATCAATGTTTAGCTAAAGTGCTCCAACTGACAAGAGAGGGTTGGCCACTAACTTGTGATGTAGATGATCTTAAAGTATTTTTTGTAAGAAGATCGAAGCTGTCTATAGAACAAAACTGTATTTTGTGGGGAAGTATAGGGTTGTCGTTCCTAGCTCTCTGCGTGATTTGTTACTTTTAGATTTACATAGCGAACATATGGGAACTATGCGGATGCAGTCACTTGCCAGACAATATTTTTGGTGGCCTAATTTGGATAAAGACATTGAACAAATTACCAAACATTGCCTTAGTTGTCAGGAAAATGCTCCATTAACGTCACTTCCTCCGGTTGCATCATGGAATTGTCCGTCTGGTCCATGGAAAAGGTTGCACTTGGATTTCGCTGGACCTTTCATGGGGCATAGTTATCTAATTGTGGTTGATTCCTATTCCAAATGGCTTGAGGTTATAATAATGAAATGAACTTCAAGTTATTCCACAATTAATCAACTTCGTAAGTTATTTGCAACGTTTGGCACCCCTGAACATATAGTTACTGATAACGGTGGTCAATTTATTAGCAGTGAGTTTGAAGAGTTCCTAAATAAAAATAATATACACATTACTAGAACGACTCCTGCACACCTGGATACTAATGGTCTAGCTGAGCGTTATGTAGGCTATTTTAAAAAACAAATGAATAAAATGTCTAAGGACAAAGGAAGTTTAGAAGAGAAACTGTGTCGATTTTTATTGTCCAATCGCACGACACCTCATACGGCGACGGGTGAGACTCCGTGTTATTTATTGATGAACAGACAATTGCGCACACGTTTCTCAAGTCTTAGACCCTCACTTACTTCTAGAAAAAAACCAGAAGTATTTGAAAGGAATGTGGTGATTTAGTGTTTGTTTTAAACCTTCGATCAGGACCTCGTTGGTTAGCTGGTGTTATTATCAACGTTATGCAAAGTTCGTATGACGTTCAGGTTGGTCAGAACGTGTGGAAAAGACACGAAGATCAAATCCGTAAACGAGAATTGAGTGTTCCGAATGAGCAAGAATTTATTGAAAATCCTATATTACCTTCAACTCATGAATCACTCACATTTAAACCACCAATGTTTAATGATGACAAAGTTTCTATTCCAGATTTAATAATTCTAAACCAAATACAGCAGCTACTGGTGAGATGTCTGATGTTATATGGTCTGATGTTAATACACATCCTTCTGTTTTGCCTTGAAGAAACCCTTATCGCGAACGAAAACCTCCAGAAAGATTTAACCCTTCATCGCAGTAATTTATTAAATTTATGAAGAATTTATTGTCCATTTATGATATAATGTATTCTTGTAAGGAAGGGGTAATTGTTATGTATTGATAGGTTCAATCGCATGACATGTACGCGCATGCCCAGAAAAGTGATTTCTGGTAACCCATCCTTGAATACATCACTTGTACATCAGCTGTTATGTAATAAAGGTGTTGTCTACTACACTGCCTGGTTTCATTTCCCCAACCAGCCCAACTGATGTATGCCCCGACTCCTGGTACATAATATATGTCGTCTGCTTCGATGTTTTTATGCGTGCTGAGTCTGCTGACAGTGTTTGTATTTATTTTAACGGACTTGTGACACATGCATATTCGAATAAATATATTAATTTCAAAAAGTTTGTCTACATCTGGCACCAACGTATTGGAATATAAAATATCTCTTCTATGGGTCTACATTAATGCCGTATAAACATTCGAACCCACTCATTCTCAAAAGGAAATAGAAGAAAAAAAGGAAAAGCAGCTCATGTCGACATTGTGTGCCAAAATGCACTATTATTATGTCTCACATGCCCATAATTTTGATGTGTTTATGTTGATAAACGCTGTCAACAAGCACAAAAACACTGAAGCAGACGATATATATGTCACTTGAAAGCTGACAATCAAACCACCTGATGTAAATAATTAGCCATGCGTTGTGAATTGGGCCGCAGCGTACTGTTCAGTGTGAGTACTAAACGTTAAAAAAACATAATTTCGTGTTTATAATATCCTAACAAACAGTCCATTTCATAAGATCTTTAGCCCAAGGACGGGACGTGAATGCAATACATCAGTAAACTTATGCCATATCTGTATGCTTTCTATAGAACCCAGTGAGCGTGTTGAACCAACTATGTCACTTCCAGTGCTCACTCTGGGTTCCATTTTTTTTCTGCCAATTTTTCATTTTAATTTATCAGCCAGATATTTTTTCTGCCAAAATAAAATAACTATTAAAAAAAAATTTCGGGAATTTTATTTACATAAATACATACAATATATATATCTTAAAATTTACAAAATTCTTCTCTACTTTGCAAACTCCCATTTTTTGAAGACTGATTCACATGTTGAATAAAACATTGTTTTGTTAGCTGCATCATACCTTAACCAAGAATTTGAAAATTTCCATTCATCCCTGAGAGATCTACCTTTTCCAAATGCACTTATTATTTTACGTTTTTCGGAATTTTTCTCTGCGGTGGTCTTTTGGGGTATCAGTTCAATATCTAGGGCTGTAATATCATCATGTCAGTATCATCTGTAGTCTTCGGGCATTTTGGTGGTGGAATATTAAAAAAAAAATGACATTCTTCTGTCAGACGTTGAAGAAGGCTGTTCAATTTTTCGCTTACGACCCATGGCATATGATTTGATAATACATGGCTTTCGACAGTCTCAAGTTTATATACGCATTTATAAACTGTAACAATATACCTGGCTTCATTTATTAACGATATCGTCAATTTCGGTATGAAATAGATCAAACAGCAGTCATAATCCAATAATCCCGAACAAATCGAGTGAGTATTGTTTACAGTTTCCGCCATTTTGAATATACCGAAAGCAACCGATTCGTATTTGAAAACACACAATTAAATCTTTTGTCTCTTAATTAGTTTATTACTACTCTGACTGTAAATACTTATCAACACTAATCCCAGATTGATCAAGAGACAAAAGATAGGGCTATTATTGATACCTAATTGATTGTTATGACAGGGTACAAAGACTCTTTGCCTCACAAAAAAGCATGCAATTCTTTGTTAAAGAGGAATGGCGCTATTTAAGGAATGGTGCATGTGCCGATATAAAATGGCTTGGAAGCGGGTGTAAAATAAAGTCATTTCACACATGCCCAATATAATAAAGTAATCGTGCTAAATACTTGACTCGTACATACACCAATTGTATTGAATAAATATGGTTTACATGTTTAGGTTTTTTTTTAATTCACCCATTTTCAATCATAATAATATACATATTATAGAATAATAGTACAGTATAGCACAGCCAGAATACACCAAAGTACATACATCGATCAATTACTCAATACGAGTAGCATGGTTGATCACCTTATGTATCAGTGTTCAAATTACTAAATCCGTTAAAATCACAAATCCATTCAGTGTGCCGTTTTAAATTTATTTAATTTCTGTGATTGGTGTTATTTTAAATATAAAGAGAAGTCACAAATGTCAGTTATTACAATATAGATATAGATTTGATTGGACGAATACTATTGTTTTATTAATTCCCACCTGTGCTCTCATGTCTGGGTGCCGTATGAAACCATGTTTTTGAATACGCACGCCGTTATTACAGTATGGATTATTGTAGATTGCTGGGATACTTTTGTTTTATCACTGCTACCTGCATTATTTGTGATAAATGTACCTCTGATATAATGCAATATGGTTTGATTTAGGTGTAACAAAAATCGTTGTACCAATGAACATTTTATTGACCCAAATCCCGCGATTACGTAACATCAAGACACCAATCATTGAAGCGTATTTCCTGGGTGACTTCTTTTGGCGCCAGTACATGTCTAACTATCTCGCGGGTCAATCGCACCGCCATTGTTGGGTTGACTTCTGACCACATGTACACGTTAATTCATTGTGATTTACTGAAGATGCATTACCTGTGTGATTTACCGAGTTCTGATTGTATAATTACCCGGGACGAGATTTACCAATTTCTGACGTATTTGTCAATGGTGGAATACTATTTTTAATAGGATAATGGATAATATATAGTACGGCCACAGTAAGGTGAATATCGTGATTTACCGATTTTTGACGTATTTGTCAATGGTGGAATACTATTTTTATAGGCTAATGGATAATATATAGTACAGTAAGGTGAAAATCTATGTGTGCGCATTTTTTTACACTCAAATTTTTATTCGTACTTCGTTTATAATCGTAATCAAAATGAATTGATCGGATAAACGGCACGCGGGGAAATTACAAGTTTTATCTTGTAATAAAACACCATAGATAAATTATTCGCATGTTGATTTATATACGTATCTCGGGAAATTCAACGTATCTCGGGAAATTCGACGCCTCGTCTAATAACTGGACATCATAGATAAGTGAACGGGAAATCCATTTTTAAACCCATCTCGGGGAAACTCAACCGCTCGGCCAATAAATCATCGCCATAAATAAGTGCACGGATCGTCAATTTTTAAACGCATCTCGGAGAAACTAAACCCGTTGCTATTAATCTAAACCATGGTACTAATTAAACCATTTTTGTTATTTTCAACGAGTTTTATCATTTATTGAACGATGTTTTGAAATTACACGGTATGAATAGAATCTATCGGTAAAACTACCATTTTAGACGATACCATAGTTGTAGTGTTGATTGACTCAACGAAGCGCGATCGACAGTACACTGTTTAGTAGTACTATGTACGCGCGAAAATCAAAGCTTTGTGCCGATAATTTTTTTGATTTCCAGGTAAAAAAAGAATCGCCATACAGGAAAAAAATATCGCCAAAAATTTCGCCAAATTGAATATTCTATAGCCAAAATTATATTTTAATCGCAATTGTCGAATTTGGTGATCGACAGCGTGATAGCTGGTCACTTCCGGTTTTAATAAAAATTAATTTCTCGTTTACAAAAACTTTTTTACTTTTTTTTACAGAGGGGATTCTTTCTGAATATACATTTAAGATTTATGGAAACCTTGTTGAAAATTGTTGGTCTTCCCCTTTAACTCGCCTTTCAGTCCATTTTTCACCCTTGTTAATTAACACACCTTATCTAGAGATTTAAAGCCATAATGAGGAGTTATGATCCGAATTTTATGTTTTTATCCAGATACGTTGTTATTGACATTTTGAGATTTTTATGAAGCAAATTTTAATTTTGACCCTTACTTATTTCTCAGTTGACGTAACCTCTGTCCAAGCATGTCCCAGACATGCTCGATAGGGGAGAGGTCGGGACTCAGTGCTGGCCAAGGTAATGTGGTGATGTTCTGTTGTTGGAGGTAACCTGTAACGATCCTGGCCCTGTGACATCTTGCGTTGTCATCCTGGAAGATGAAACGGCGGCCATGATGTCGTGCGAACGGCACAACATGGACTGCCAAGATGTTGTCCCGGTAGTACTGGCCTGTAACACGCCCTGCAACAACATGTAAAGCCGTTCTTCCAGCAACAGTGATGCCTCCCCACACCATAACAGAACCGCCCCCAAATCGATCATGTCTGATGACGTTAACGTCTTGGAAGCGCTCGTTTCGACGACGCCACACCCTCCTACGTCTGTCCAAAAAACTCATCTGAAAACATCACATTGCTCCAGCGTCGAACAAGGGATCACGCGAGGACGTCGGGCACGAAGGTGACCCCTATACAGTTGATTCCGAATCGTCTGGCCACTCTGGTCTGTTTGAAGACGAGCGCTGATCTGATTTGCTGTGATGACATGATTTCTCAAGGCCAAGGTACGGATAAATCGATCCTCGGCTTGAGTTGTCGCCCTTGGTCGACCTGAGCGTGGTCTGTCCTGTACAGATTGTGTATCACGGTATCTGGACCATACCCTGCTTATGACAGACTGAGAAACATTCATCGTCCGCGCCACAACCGCCTGTGTTGTGCCGATCTGTAGCATGCCAAGGGCACGTAACCTTTCATTTTGGGTAAGCCGACGCATATCAAAATTTGTTTTCTGGTCACTAAAACAATTAAACTGATGTTTCCACCATGGAATTCAATGCCACAATGACTGTAACATTCAATGTCAGAGTCGTGCAAATCTTGGGTTGGACCCCCATGATGATCCCAAGCATCACCTGCATTCCATGCGGTAGCTATTGGTGCGTTTGGGCGTCACATGTAACTGGAAATGTTTCTTCTGTTAGGTTCTATAGAGACTTTTTTCGTAGTCATTTGCATATTTTAGTATTATGCCCCCAAAATCAAATATCCCCTACTTTTTTTGAATAGTATGAAAAGTTGAATACACAAAAATATAAAAGTTTTTGAATAAAGAACTACCGGTACATTATTTGTCGATTACTAATACTTTCGCTTATCGTCATAGACATTGTTGTATTAACTAAATGTTGATTATCTGAAGAGCTTAATAAAATAAGCAAAAGTACTAGTAATCGACAAATAATGTAGTTCTTTTTTTCAAAAACTTTTATATTTTTGTGTATTATATATATATATATTTTAAATTAGTAAAACGAAAAAGCCAGTTGAATTTCAGCCATTTCCGTTAATACGTCTTGAGTTATAGAACAATTTAGCTGCTGTGGGTGTATGTCCGTTGCCTGGCAACCTATCTTTATTTGAAATATTTTCAGGAGAAGAATTATTTTGCTAGTAATGATGATGAACGTGTGAAGAATATATTAGATGTAGATAAATTAGCACGACTACTATCATTAGTAAGGTAAAATCAAATTTTATGATGTAAATGTAAAAGAAACTAGACCTGCGTAGCAGTTATGACGGGTTTCACCGGTGCCACGTTACCTTTGAACGTATGTCACTTTCGGTGCCATGTTACACTTGAACTCATATCACTTCCAGTACCAATGGAGCCGATAAACAGATTTCCACATAAACATTGTACAAATAAAAGTAGAATCAACAAAATCCAGCAATATCAATTCATTTTATATATGTAAATGCTCCTGACAAAATTACAGTACGGTGATAATGAAAATGTTCAATTAGTTTCATGAAATCAGAAATGGCATCAATTTTATGTAAATCGAAAAATTTTACCAGTTTCATAGACCAACAACCTTGAAAGGTGACTTGTAGAAAATCGCCCATTTCTCAGGAACCATACAAGTTAAAAACTATTTTTGGTATCTATATCATCGTATGGGTTCAATCTATTTGTTGATTGGAATCAAATATCAAAATTTTAAAGAAAAAATAAATATAACTCATTTGAATACGTTATTTGTTTAGAAGGCCATAAATACAATTTTTATACGCCCACATGGAAATGTGGTCGTATATTGCCATCGCCCCCGTCCGTCCGTCCGTCTGTCCGCCCGTCCGTCTGTCCGTCCGTCCATCGTCCACAATTTCTTGTGAACGCTTTAGAGGCTAAAGTTAATAGCCGATTGACTTTAAATTTATACACGGTGTTTAAGGTCGTGAGACGAAGAAGCCTATTGATTATCAGCGATATCCGATAATTACTACCAGAGTTATGACCCTTGATCACTTTGAAAAATCTTGTGAACGCTCTAGAGGCTATAGTTAAAATTTATACACAGTGTTTAAGGTCATGAGAGGAAGAATCCTATTGATTTTCGTTGATATCTGATAATTACTGCCACTATGAAAAATCTTGTGAACGCTTTATTGACTTTAAATTTATACACAGTGTTTAAGGGCATGAGACGAAGAAGCCTATTGATTTTCGGTGATATGAGATAATTACTACCAGAGTTATGACCCTTGATCACTTTGAAAAATCTTGTGAATGCTCTAAAGGCTAAAGTTAATATCCGATTGACTTTAAATTTGTACACAGTGTTTTGGGTCATGAGACGAAGAATCCTATTTGATTTTCAGTGATATCTGGCACTTGATCACTTTGAAATATCTTGTGGACAAAGGCCTTGAGACAAACCATCAAAACTATTCTAATCATTTCTGATAATTATTGTCCCCCGCCTTTCGAAGAAAGTTGGGGGACTATTAAAATGGGTTCGTCCGTCTGTCTGTCTGTCTGTCTGTCTGTCCTTCTGTCTGTCCGTCTGTCTGTCCGTCACACTTTTTGGGACACAATAACTCTCTTCCTAATTGAGCTAGAATGTTCAAACTTGGTGTATGTGTTTATTAGGTCAATGCCTTGATGGAGTTCGAAGATGAGCATTTCCCGCTTAGGGTAAGCAGAGATAAGCAATTTGATTGGTTGATGCTTTGGGACACGGTAACTTTAGTTCTAATTAAGTGAGATTGATGAAACTTGGTGTATAGTTTCATTATAGTAATACCTTGACTAAGTTCGATAATGAGCATTTTCTGCTCAGGTTAAGCAGAGCTATACGCAATTTGATTGGTCGAGAATTTGGAACACTATAACTCTCCTTCTAATTGAGTTAAAATGTTCAAACTTGGTGTATGTGTTTATTAGGTCAATGCCTTGATGGAGTTCAAAGATGAGCATTTTCCGCTTAGGGTAAGCAGAGATAAGCAATTTGATTGGTTGATGCTTTGGGACACGATAACTTTAGTTGTAATTAAGTGAGAGTAATGAAACTTGGTGTATAGTTTCATTATAGTAATACCTTGACTAAGTTCGATAATGAGCATTTTCTGCTCAGGGTAAGCAGAGCGATACGCAATTTGATTGGTCGAGACTTTGGAACACAATAACTCTCCTTCTAATTGAGTTAAAATGTTCAAACTTGGTGTATATGCTTATTACTGTCTGTTCCAGGCAAGACTACAACTCGAAAATTGCTTGCTATTTGTTCAGTTTTTAATTAAAATGGTTAAAACTTAACGACCTACCTGGAATGGTCACCCCATTACTTTCTTCGTTGAACCTTAACGTCAATATGTTCGATAAAATCATCCATTCTCTTGTAAATTTCACATTTTTCGAAACACTCAATTTCTCAGAACATAAACATTGACTCTACGCATGTGTAGATTGGTTCACTCGTATATCACGTAGGGGTAGATGGTATTCCACAAATCGGGTGCATTCGGTTAATAATACTTTGGGCGGGAGGTTTCGCACAGTCATTTTGTGGCAGTAATACTTATTTTCGATTTTTTTCTGAGCTTTCTTTACAACGTTTCATGCAGTACGTTTATTGTTACAATATCAAGAATTTGTGTGTGCGTGTGTTTTGGTTTGTTTTCCGGTATTTTAATATTCCTTTGAGATATTCACAGAAGTGCATGTTTTCTAAAATATTCCTCACAGAACACTAATTTTCAGCATTAGAAAGCATGGCAACCTTTCGGATGAAGTGTAAATATTTTACGATATCTTATAATTTTATGGACTAGTATCGATTATCGGTATCCATTTTTATTTATTTTCCTATTCGACAGGCGCACACGGTTTGTTTCAGTTATTGTCGTAGAATAGATAAAAAAAAAATAATCGTAAAAAAATGTAACCCATTGAATGGGAAGCGGGGAGATTAAATGAAGAAGTACCGCCAGTTGTCATTTCATTCGGAAGTGACATTGAGTTTGATTATGAGAGTGAACAGAATGTCAGTGGAGAGAGTGAAAATGTTGCTGAGAATATGGATGACAGTGGTGTTGCGAATGAAGATTTGAGTGCTGATAATATAGACGTGTGTAGTGTATGTGATTGTGAGAACTCACCGGGAAGTGAGTCGGATGCGATTGTTGATTGGGTGGGCTTGCAGGGAGATTGATGTGAGCGCCAGTGTTGTGAAATGTGTAGATTGTGTACGTAAATTGTATAATAATAGATAGCATGAATGTAGGCCAGACAACTTCAGTGACATAGTTGGAGCATTTTCTGTGAATTTGTGTAAATAAATGACTTCTATAAAACAGTTTATTTCTGCTTTCTTGTTTGAAAGGTAGACTTGCAGAAATTTAATGAAGTTCAGTGTTAATCAATATGAATAAATTAAATGTAAATAAAAATAACTCGTGGTCTGAACACAAAAACGCAATGACGTGCCTTTGATCTAACAGAAGTTGACCTTGTGTGGCTACTACCCCTTTCCGTTTTCTGTCACAGTATCATTTGCTTAGGGGCATTTCACAAAATACAAAAAAAAAAATCAAATCAAAAAAGAAATAGACGAGAGTATCTAAAACAATACCGTATTAGCTAATTTAATATCTAAGGCAGTGGAACAAAAAACGTGGTCTGAAACCAAATATCAAATTTATATTACTTCCCTTAAATCGCTCTTTTAAGCAAGTTATATTGTACTAGGTCGAAACAACTATCTAAACATTCAGATAGGACGAAATGACTCAAAGGCATATCCACACCCCTGTTTGATTTGGTTTATCCCAAATATTTAGGTCAAGCATGGCAAACTTCAATACCGCGAAGTAAATAAAGAAGTATTTTTCAAGAGAGAAAGGCTTCATATCTTGATCTGAAATTGGTAATCGTGCGATAGAAAGTAACGGGATGACCATTACAGGTAGGTCCTTAAGTTTTAACCATTTAAATTAAAAATTGAAGAAACAGCAAGCAATTTTCGAGTTGTAGTGTTGCCTGGAACAGACAGTAGGTCAATGCTTTGATGGAGTTCGAAGATGAGCATTTTCCGCTTAGGGTAAACAGAGATAAGTAATTTGATTGGTTGATGCTTTGGGACACGATAACTTTAGTTCTAATTAAGTGAGAGTGATGAAACTTGGTGTATAGTTTCATTACAGTAATACCTTGACTAAGTTCGATAATGAGCATTTTCTGCTCAGGGTAAGCAGAGCAATACGCAATTTGATTGGTCGAGACTTTGGAACACAATAACTCTCCTTCTTATTGAGTTAAAATGTTCAAACTTGGTGTATATGCTTATTAGGTCAATGCCTTGATGGAGTTCGAAGATGAGCATTTTCCGCTTAGGGTAGGCAGAGATAAGCAATTTTTGGATGACACTTCGTGTTCAGTTTGATTGGTCGATACGTTTGAAAAAAATAAATGTGCGATTAATTGATATGTGTCATCTATTTATTTTGGGATTTCGGCGGGGGACATCAGCCTCACTGTTGGCTTGTTTAATGGGCTATTACTCGTAATAAGATTATCATGTGTTGTAAATGTTCTCCTTACTGATAAAAGAAACAATATGCGACAACCCTTGTTGACTGCCCGGACAACTTAACTGTTGTGGGCGTATGTTTCGTTGCCTGGCAACCTATCTTTGTCCAAATTACGTCATTTCCAGCGACATTGAAATGTTAAAGCGGCCATTTCATATTTTTAAGTTATATTTTTGAAATATATTTTAAAAAAGCCTTAAAATAGATGGTATCTATGAACAGTTCCATCTTGTTAAAGATTAATCCTATAATTCACTATTGCCAGTAGAAAAAATTGGCAAAGATATCACTTTCAACACTAAATTCAAATGTTGACAACCTATTGAGCAAAAGACATAGAAATAAATATGTTTTGACTTTCTTGGAAAATATGAAATTCCCACTTTAAATTGGTTTGACCAAGTTAAAATTGACATTATGCATCAAATGGTGTCACTTTTGTGAAAATCCAATAATAACTAGACTTGCTTGCAAGGCTGAAGGCTTTCACCTTACCCAAGGCAGCACAAAATGCCCAACACCCACCCCTTAAAACACACACAAACACACACACACTTAAACAACTCATATATTGACACTTTCTGTTCATGCGCATTACGATAGAAGGAAAGTGAAAAATATAGTTGAACAATTTACAACATTATGAACTTGGATCGGTAGAATCCTACAGACGCCAGAAATCTAAATACGCAATCAAAAACGCAAAAATTTAAAATAAAAAAAAATTACAATTTTAGTACATTTTAAAATTTTCAGGAAAAAAAGAGAACTGTGTGGTATTGCAATTCGACATATATCGCACCCGCAATATCCCCTTCTCTGCAAAAATATAACTTTTTCGAAAATCGGTTGGGAATTGAGATTATTGGGACCTATTTTCATTTATGCACGTTAAAGATTTACTTCACTTCAGGTCTGTTCAGAACTTTCGCAATACTTCTAAGTACTTACTGCTTAAAACATAGGAAAAATCATTATTCAGAACTCTATCTGTTTTAGTTTCAGAGATCTAAACAAGTATTTAAAAAAAAAACAGTTTTCCGAATGAGACAAAAAAATACCTTAAGTATCAGGTAATAATAACCAAAACCCAAAATCACACCATTCAACATTAATTTTTCAACATTGTAATTGAGGGATACTTTATTTATAAATGGCTTCAACAGAGAGCTTCATTTTCACTGGTATCAAATGATGACGTCATGTAGACAAAAATCCTGGGATATTAATTTCAGGAGTAACTGTTAATTACTAAAATGAATTATTTTCATTCTAGAAGCACCAATATCAGATATTGGTTACCATTCAAACACCCTTAGTTCAAATATTGCCAGTTTTTAAAAAAAGCTCTCTATATATGCTTTATACGTATGCAAAACGTTCCATTTATAACCAATTCGGACATTTGTCGATGTCACACCAATGTGTTACACGGAACGTTGGAATCGCGTTCAGGTCAGCTACTCAAATATGTAACTGGTTCAAAAATAAGTTGAATATTCAATGAAATATCGACAATATTCTGATTTCGTGCACGTTAATGATTTGACGTCACTAACATATAAAAATATATCTTTAATTAGAGATAGGGCCCAAGCTCAAACTACATCATGCTTTCTATCATAGGTGCAATATTCGTACTTCTGCACGATACTACTGCAAGATACAACTGCAACCTACTGATAATTGGATTTCCTTATAAACAGCGCGAGCCGTCGATTTGTGTCGAGATGATTACGGTTATGAGGTAATTTTGACAAAGAAGAAACAATATTAATTCAAAGACTAATTATTACACACTGAAATCAATTATTTCTGTTACAGGGTCACTAAACCCATATTTTGAATATAAGTAAACACTCAGAGTTGAAATATTTTTAGCTCAAATATCGTCACTGTGAGAGAAATGGGGAATATTGAATATGCTCTAAACGTTGGTAAAACGTAAAGATTGTATCAACTCTTACTGCATGTTTCGCTTAACAATGAAAGGTGACGTTTTCAATTTTCGATCCCTTTGTTCTCATACTCCTGATATTTCTAAATGTTGCGCAATAGTTTCATACCTAAGACTACCGATAAAACTCTCTGTAGAAGAAGTTCCAAAAAAAAATTACGTTGACTTTTCGAGAAAAAGACGTCTAAAAATGCTCCAAATGGTAAAAATACGACGTTTTGGATTTTCAATCTCGTTTTTCGACTACTCATGACATTTAGAGAAATTGTACAATTGTTTCACACAATACACCACCTATAAGACTCTCGAATGAGAAAGTTTAAAAAAAATCGTAGGCGGCGTTCCCGAGAAATTCGGGTCTTAAGTTGATTGAAATAGCAAAATACCTTACTTTTCAAACTCAGATAACTTTTTTATTTTTTGATAGAAACTTGTCGCTATAGTACCATCTTTTAGATAATTCACGTGGCTATCAAACGATATAATACTTTAACTACTCTGTAATCAACCAAATGATAAATCGCATTTTGCGCATCGGTACCCATTTTTCAGAATTTTGTCAAACTTTGGATACTTTTCTTGACCAGAATAAAACTAATATTGTTGGAATCGGATTGATGTCAGCTATCCAAAAATATAACTCATAATTCAAAATTCTAAAAAATAAAAATTTGTGAAATTTTTGAAAATTTTCCAATTTTCACCAAAAAAATGAAAGCGACAAAGTTTCTAAATTTGACAATTGTGAACTGCTATCTTCTTAGAAATGTCTCAAGCTATCCAAAAATGTAAATATCAGAGAAATCGGTTGACAATTACCAAAATTACGGCCGATTTTCAATTTTCGTGCACGTTAAAGATTTAACGCATTTCCGCTATGCGCACGAATTTCGTTTTACATTTAAGCACTAACTACCACCCAGTTTCCCGAGAGAAAATCAAACTTCAGACCTCTATCTCTTATAGTTGCTGAGAAATAGGCAAAATGTAAAAAAAAAAAAGAATAATAATAAACTAGATCTGCTACTGTCCCATGCAGATATGAAAGCTTTCATATTCATCGTCACGTGTCATCGATTATATCAAGTATCTCAAATAAAAGGATAAGAATAACAAACTATCAAAATTGGTCAAAAACTCGCGAAGTTACAAGTCTAAATATAGTATGAAACATTGCATAATCTGAAAACTAAAGGGAAATAACTGATACTTGTGTTGAAATAATTAATAGAACCAGAAAAACATTTATCCACTATAATAAATAAGCAACATAGAGAAAATGAAATGAAATTGAATGGGGTTTAACGTCCTACTGTTCTGCTCCTAAAATGGGCTAATGAAGACAGGCATACGCCATAAAGTGTGCAATGAGGGAAATTTTACCCGGGCAGCGGCGTTACGGCCTACGAGGTTGGACAGGCGACCATACTCCTTGTCACGTACAACCAAGAAATCGAAACAACGCCAGTTGACTCAATGACAGACGTTATGATACAGAGCGCACGTGCTAACCATTCAGTCACGCAACCACCCTAAAATCGGCAAATTGCTGACCTACAGATAGAAACATTTCAACCGGGCGAAATCTTCTATTTTATTAGTTTAATTTGCACGGTACCTTTAGTTATCAACCGAATATTACAAAAGTTTTAAAAATAAGCTCCCCCTGACCAGCTAAATCGTTCGGAATAAACGTTTTCCCCTTAAAATCGGCAATGTGAGAAACATTACAACCGGGCGAAATTTTCTGTTTTATCACTTTTACAGTATCTTTGATTAACAACCGATTATTACAAAACTTTAAAAATAAAAAAGAAAGAAAGAAATGCGGCTTAACTTCCATTCGACAAAAACTAGGTCATTTCGGGACTAACATGTTTTTTAATTTTATTTAAAAACTCCCCTTGCGCGTACTGGTCTTTAGCTGTTGGGAGGAAACCGAAGGACACGGAGAAAACACACGAGGTTGGACACCATACTCCATGTCACGTGCAATCTCGAAATCGACACGACGCCCGTTGACTCAATGACAGACGTTACGATACAGCGCACATGCTAACCATTCAGCTATTCAGCCTCCCTTAAAAATAAGCTCCCCCTGACCAGCTTAATTGTTCGCAATAAACGTTTGCCCTCTAAAATCGGCAAATTGCTGACTTTAAAGTGAGAAACATTACAACCGGGCGAAATTTTATGTTTTATCACTTTTACAGTACCTTTGATTACCAACCGATTATTACAAAACTTTAACAATAAAAGAGAAAGAGAGAAATGCGGCTCAACGTCCATTCGACACAAACTAGGTCATTTCGGGACTAACATATGTTTTTTAATTTTATTTATAAACTTACCTTGCGCGTACGGGTCTTTAGCCATGAGAGGAAACCGAAGGACACGGAGAAAACCCACGAGGTTGGACACCATACTCCATGTCACGTGCAACTTGGAAATCGAAAACGACGCCGGTTGATTCAATGACAGACGTTACGATACAGCGCGAGTATGCTAACCATTCAGCCTCCCTAAAATCGGGAAATTGCTGACTTATAGCAAGAAACATTTGAACCGGGCGAAATTTTCTGTTTTAACAGTTTAATTCACACGGTATTTTAATTACCAACCGATCATTACAAAACTTTTGAAAATAAGCTCCAACTGACCAGCTTAATCGTATGCAATAAACGTTTGGCCTGAATTGAAAGTTCTGCAACGAGAAAGTTCATCTCGATTTTCCGGCGTGGTTCCCCCTTGTCAGTGAGGCAGAGCAGAGGGCCTGACAAGGACAGCTGTCTAGTCGTTCGGATGGGACGAAAAACCAAGGTCGCGTGTACACATTGGAGTGCACGTAAAATATCCCTAAGCAGTTGGAATTCGATACTGTTGAATAAGCTCTATACGATGACTAAATGTGCAGATTGTAGTCACCCACACTGCATGTTTCGCTTAACAATGAAAGGGTGCCATTTTCAATGTTTGATCCTTTTATTCTTCTACTCCAGATATTTTGGACTGTTGATCGAAGTTTTCTAAGACTCTTCGTAGAAGAAGTTCCCAAAAAATATGATGTTGACTTTAAGAGAAAAGAACCTTTAAAGATGCTCCAAATCGTAAACATACGACTTTTTGGATTTTCGATCTCTTTTTTCTGCTATCCCTGATATTTAAAAAAAAAGATACAACGATTCCACACAACAGGCCAGCTATTACACTCTCGATTAACAAGAGTTTCACCGCCCTCCCTTCATTATAACCGAAGTTATCTTGTCCTAAAGAATCAACAAATCAGCATGCTTATCTCTGCTTACCCTAGGCAGAAAATGCTCATCTTTAAACTCAATCTTGACATTGACATAGTGAACGTCTACACCAAGATTGAACATTCTAGCTCAATTAGAAGGAGAGTTATTTCAGCCTCCCTGAATTCGGAAAATTGCTGACTTATAGCAAGAAACATTTCAACCGGGCGAAATTTTCTGTTTTAACAGTTTAATGTGCACGGTACTTTAATTACCAACCGATTATTACAAAACTTTTGAAAATAAGCTCCAACTGACCAGCTTAATCGTATGCAATAAAAGTTTGGCTTGAATTGAAAGTTCTGCACGTAGGAAGTTCATCTCGATTTCCCGGCGTGGTTCCCCCTTGTCAGTGTGGCAGAACAGAGGGCCTGACAAGCACAGCTGTCTAGTTCGGATGGGACGAAAAACCAAGGTCGCGTGTACACATTGGAGTGCACGTAAAATATCCCTAAGCAGTTGGAATTCGATACTGTTGAATAAGCTCTATACGATGACTAAATGTGCAGATTGTAGCCACCCACATTGCATGTATTGCTTAACAATGAAAGGGTGCCGTTTTCAATTTTCGATCCCTTTATTCTTCTACTCCTGATATTTTGGACTGTTGATCGATGGTTTCACATAAAAGACTACCGATACGACTCTTTGTAGAAGAAGTTCCCCAAAAATATTATGTTGACTTTAAGAGAAAAGGACCTTTAAAAATGCTCCAAATCGTAAAAATACGACTTTTTGGATTTTCGATCTCTTTTTTCTGCTACCCCTGATATTAAAAAACATAACGCTAACGCTACAATATACGTCCACATTCCTACTTTGATTGATATGGTACTTTGTCAAGAAGGCTAGGCGTTTGGTTTGTTTAGCGTTGAGGGTCGTGCACCAACATTAATAGTTGCCGTCCTTAGAGTATAAGGAATAACCAAGATAATCCATTCAGAATTGTGCCTTCCAACACTAAAGGCAAAAAGTGGGCGTGGCTCTGACCCCGGGGGTCGGGACATTCATCAAAATCAATAGTGGACGCCCTCAGGCTATAAGGAATACATAAACCAAGTACCAAGCTGATTCATTCAGAATTGCGGCCTGTAAACGACAAACACAAAAATTTGTCGTATCTTGCCTGTGTGAGTCGGGACATGCAGTTGACGTCCTTAGGCTATATGGAATACATATCCCAAGTTTTAAGACGTCAAGACGATCCATTAAGAATCGTGGCCTGTAGACAACACACATAGACACGAAGTAAAAATGGGCATGGCTCTGCCCCTGGGGGTTAGGAAATCACCAAAACAATAGGGGTCATCTTTAGGGTATAAGGAATAGGTTTGTAAAGTTTTAAAAGTATCTGCTAAGAATTGCATCCTGTAGGCGAACACAAGACACAAAAGCATTGGGCGTGGCTCTGTCCCAGGGGGTCCGTCATGCACCAAAAATAATAGTGGTCAGCCTTAGGTTATAAGGAATAAGTATAAAAAAAGTTTTCAAGACGATCGATTAAGAATTGTGGGCTGTAGGTGACACACAGACAGACAAAAAAAAAAATGGGCGTGGCACTGTCCCTTGGGGTTGGGCATGCACCAAAAACAATATGGATCATCCTTAAGGTAAAAAGAATAAGTATTCAAAGTTTCAAGATGATACATTAAGAAATGCAGCCTGCAGACGACAGACAAACAAATACACGAAATGGGTGTTGCTGTCCCATGGGGGTCGGGCATGCACCCAAAACAAAAGGGGTCATCCTTAAGGTATAAGGAATAAGTATTTTAAGTTTCAAGATGACCGATTAAGAATTGTGGCCTGTAGGCGACACACAAAAAGAAAATGGGCGTGACTCTGCCCCTGGGGGTTGGGCATGCACCCCAAATGATAGAAATGTTCCTTAGGGTACAAAGAATAATCATTCAAAGTTCCAAGATGATACGTTAAGAAATGTGGCTTGTAGACGACAAACAAATAAACAAGGAATGGGCGTGGCTCTGCCATTGGGGGTCGGGCATGCACCAAAAAACAATACGGATCATCCTTAGGGTAAGTATACAAAGTTTTAAGAAAATACAGTTAGAATTGCGGCTTCTAGGCGACACAGAGACACACAAAAAGAAAATGGGCGTGGCTCTGCCCCTGGGGGGTTGGGCATGCACCCCAAATGATAGGGATCATCCTTTGAGTATAAAGAGTAAGTATACAAAGTTTTAAAGAAAATCCAATTAGAATTGCGGCCTGTAGGCGACACAAAGACACACGATAAGAAAATGGGTGTGGCTCTGCCCCAGGGGGTTGGGCATGCACCCCAAATGATAGGGATGTTCCTTAGGGTACAAAGAATGTGTATGCTAAGTTTCAAAATTATAAGTTAAGAAATGTGGCCTGTAGACAACAAACAAATACATACTAGAAATGGGCGTGGCTCTGTCCCTGGGGGTCAGGCATGCACCAAAAACAATAGAGATCTTCCTTAGGGTATAAGGAATACGTATACCAAGTTTGAAGAAAATCCAGTAAGAATTGCGCCCTGTAGGCGACACAAAGACACACGAAAAGAAAATGGGCGTGGCTCTGCCCCTGGGGGTGGGGCATACACCCCAAACGATAGGGATGTTCCTTAGGGTACAAAGAATGTGTATGCAAAGTTTCAAGATTATAAGTTAAGAAATGTGGCCTGTAGACGACAAACAAACAAATACTAGAAATGGGCGTGGCTCGGCCCCTGGGGGTCGGGCATGCCCCCAAAACAATAGGGATCTTCCTTGGGGTATAAGGAATAAGTATACCAAGTTTGAAGAAAATCCATGAAGAATTGCGCCCTGTAGGCGAACCACAGACACACACACACACACACACACACATACATACACACACACACACACATACACACACACAAACACACAGACAGGGGCGACGGCATAATACGTTCACATTATGAATGTGGACGTATAAAAATGATACAATGATTTCACACAACAGGCTACGTATTAGACTCTCGATTGACAAGAGTTTCACCACCCTCCCTTTATTATAACCGAAGTTATTGTGTCCTAAAGAATCAACAAATCAGCATGCTTATCTCTGCTTACCCTAGGCAGAAAAGGCTTACCTTTGCACTCAATCATGACATTGACATAGTGAACGTCTACACCAAGATTGAACATTCTAGCTCAATTAGGAGAGTTATTGTGTTTCAAAATCTCGGCCCTTCAAATTGCTACTACTTTTCATATTCACTTCAAAATGGCAACCATCAGTTGACCTAAATCAAAATTCTGCTCCCTGGGATTTTTGGGCCATCCTTCAAGGATTCAGAAAATATAACTCCCGTGTCTGTAAGTAAAATAGCAAAAAAGCCTTAGGGATTTTCATGTTTCAAGATGGTGGCACTTCTGGTTCGATTAACAAACTCCATATTTTGTGTAGGAATCAGTAATTACTTGTCGAGTATCGAAAAAAATTTTTAGGTCATTCTGACCTATATTTCGACGATTTTTTTTTAAAACTTTGATCCTTAATTTCACCAAGGGGAGATAATTTAGAAAATTTCTCATTATATTTTTGAAGTCACATCGGTAAGATCTACTTATATACTAAATTTCATGAAAATCGTACAACTATTAAAGAAGTTGTCAAATTGGTCTAAACTTCCGGTTCGAAATCACAGCGACGAATTTTCGAAATTCGAAAATGTAAAACCGCAGATGAAAATGATTTTTTTCAAGGTATTCAAAGAAAAAAGAATTAGTAAAATCGGTCAAAAAATAGCAAAGTTACGACTATGCATTGTCAGTTTGTCGTTCGTAAAATTCGGTGATTTCGAATTTGCAAAACGTTTTGAAAATATATTTAATCAACAGCCACCACCCATTTTTAGGGGGGTAGGTCAAAGTTTCAGAAACATCGTATGGTTAGATTCTGAGAAATCTGATTTGCAGGAAAAACACACAAAAAAAAATAATAACTAGATCTGCTACTGTCCCATATGAAAGCTTTCATATTCATCGTCACGTGTCATCGATTATATCAAGTATCTCAAATAAAAGGATAAGAATAACAAACTATCAAAATTGGTCAAAAATTCGCAAAGTCTAAATATAGTATGAAACATTGAGTAATCTGAAAACTAAAGGGAAATAACTGATACTTGTGTTGCTGTAATCGGGATGAATGAGATAACTTTGAACAAAACTAAAACTTTTTGAATCAGGTTGAACTCAACTGTTTGAATATGTACGTTAAATATGTAGATTTGGAAAATTATAAAGACATAATATCAAAATCGGTCAAAAACTCACAAAGTTACAAATTTAAATCTAGTGAGAAACATTGCACCCGGGCAAAAAAATAATCTTTAAACTAAAGGGAAATAACTGAAACTTGTATAGCTGTAATCGGGCTTCCAAGATATGTTATATAATTATGGTTTCCAATATGTTTGGTCATAAGTAGGAAATCGTGACGACTTCTTAAGCATGTTTTAAACAAAGGGTCATAGACTGCAATATACAAGAATGGCACTCTGCAATAAAAAAAAACTGGCCAGAGATTTATATGCAGAAATTAAATAATTGCTAGAACCAGAAAAATATTTATCCACTGTAATAAATAAGCAACACAGGGAAAATGAAATGAAATTGAATGGGGTTTAACGTCCAACTGTTCTGCTCCTACAATGGGCTAATGAAGACGGGCATACGCCATAAAGTGTGCAATGAGGGAAATTTTACCCGGGCAGCGGCGTTACGGCCTACGAGGTTGGTAAGGCGACCATACTCCTTGTCACGTACAACCAAGAAATCGAAACAACGCCAGTTGACTCAATGACAGACGTTATGATACAGAGCGCACGTGCTAACCACTCAGCCACGCAACCTCCCTAAAATCGGCAAATTGCTGACCTACGGCGAGAAACATTTCAACCGGACGAAATCTTCTATTTTATTATTTTAATTTGCACGGTACCTTTAGTTATCAACCGAATATTACAAAAGTTTTAAAAATAAGCTCCCCCTGACCAGCTAAATCGTTCGCAATAAACGTTTTCCCCTTAAAATCGGCAATGTGAGAAACATTACAACCGGGCGAAATTTTCTGTTTTATCACTTTTACAGTATCTTTGATTACCAACCGATTATTACAAAACTTTAAGAATAAAAAAGAAAGAAAGAAATGCGGCTTAACGTCCATTCGACACAAACTAGGTCATTTCGGGACTAACATATGTTTTTTAATTTTATTTAAAAACTCCCCTTGCGCGTACTGGTCTTTAGCTGTTGGGAGAAAACCGAAGGACACGGAGAAAACACACGAGGTTGGACACCATACTCCATGTCACGTGCAACTTGGAAATCGAAACGACGCCGGTTGACTCAATGACAGACGTTACGATACAGCGCGCGTATGCTAACCATTCAGCCTCCCTAAAATCGGGAAATTGCTGACTTATAGCAAGAAACATTTCAACCGAGCGAAATTTTCTGTTTTAACAGTTTAATTAACACGGTATTTTAATTACCAACCGATCATTACAAAACTTTTGAAAATAAGCTCCAACTGACCAGCTTAATCGTATGCAATAAACGTTTGGCCTGAATTGAAAGTTCTGCAACGAGAAAGTTCATCTCGATTTTCCGGCGTGGTTCCCCCTTGTCAGTGAGGCAGAGCAGAGGGCCTGACAAGGACAGCTGTCTAGTCGTTCGGATGGGACGAAAAACCAAGGTCGCGTGTACACATTGGAGTGCACGTAAAATATCCCTAAGCAGTTGGAATTCGATACTGTTGAATAAGCTCTATACGATGACTAAATGTGCAGATTGTAGTCACCCACACTGCATGTTTCGCTTAACAATGAAAGGGTGCCGTCTTCAATGTTTGATCCTTTTATTCTTCTACTCCAGATATTTTGGACTGTTGATCGAAGTTTTCATATAAAAGACTACCGATAAGACTCTTCGTAGAAGAAGTTCCCAAAAAATATTATGTTGACTTTAAGAGAAAAGAACCTTTAAAGATGCTCCAAATCGTAAACATACGACTTTTTGGATTTTCGATCTCTTTTTTTCTGCTATCCCTGATATTTAAAAAAAAAGATACAACGATTCCACACAACAGGCCAGCTATTACATTCTCGATTAACAAGAGTTTCACCGCCCTCCCTTCATTATAACCGAAGTTATCGTGCCCTAAAAAATCAACAAATCAACAAATCAACATGCTTATCTCTGCTTACCCTAAGCAGAAAATGCTCATCTTTGAACTCCATCATAACATTGACCTAGTGAACGTTTACACCGAGTTTGAACATTCTAGCTTAATTAGAATGAGAGTTATTGTACTCCAAAGTCCCGGTTCTTCAAATTGCTTCTATTTTTCATTTTCAATTCAAAATGGTGACTCCCGGTTGACCTAAATCAAAATTCTATTCGCGACATTTTTTAGGCCTTCCTACAAGGATTCAGAAAATATAACTCCCGAGTCTGTAAGTAAAATAGCAAAAAAGCATTAGTGATTTTTCACGTTTAAAGATGGTGGCACTTCCGGTTCGATCGACAAACTCCATATTTTGTGTACGAATCAGTAATTCCTTGTCTAGTATCAAAATAAAAAATTAGGTCATTCTGACCTATATTTCGGCGATTTTTTTGAAAATTTTGATCCTTAATTTCACCAAGGGGAGATAATTTAGAAAATTTCTAATTATATTTTTGAAGTCACATCGGTAGGATCTACTTATATACTAAATTGAATGAAAATCGCACAACTATTAAAGAAGTTGTCAAATTGGTCTAAACTTCCGGTTCGAAATCACAGCGACGAATTTTCGAAATTCGAAAATGTGAAACTGCTGATGAAAATGATTTTTTTCAAGGTATTCAAAGAAAAAAGATTTAGTAAAATCGGTCAAAAAACAATAAAGTTACGACTATGCAATGTCCATTTTGTCGTTCGTAAATTTCGGTGATTTCGGATTCGTAAAACGTTTTGAAAATATATTTAATCAACAGCTACCACCCATTTTTGGGGGGGTAGGTAAAAGTTTCATAAAGATACTGTGGTTAGATTCTGAGAAATCCGATTTGTGGATAAAACACAAAAAAAAAATAATAATAATCTTAACAGAAACAATAAGCTTTCATATGTAATATGAAAGCTTAATAATCTTAACAGAAACAATAAGCTTTCATATGAAATATGAAAGCTTAATAATAATCTTAGTAATAACAATAGTCTTTCACCATTTTCAATGGTGAAAGCCTAATTAACTCTTTTACAGGCAAACTAGCATAAAAAGTGACTAATTTGTACATACATTATCTTTGTATTGATTATTGCTACAAGTTTATGAAGGTTGCGAAGAAATATTTTAAAATTCGAAAAGCCTGCTTTCCAAAATTTGTATCCAACTATCAAAATTGTAGTATTTATACGCCCACATTCAAATATGGTCGTATATTGCCGTCGCCCCGTCCGTCCGTCTGTCTGTCGTCCACAATTGCTTGTGGAGGCTCTAGAGGGTAAAGTTAATATCCGATTGACTTTAAATTCATACACAGTGTTTAAGGTCATGAGACGAAGAAGCCTATTGATTTTCAGCGATTTCCGATAATAACTACCAGTGTTATGGCCTATGATAACTTCAAAAAATATTGTGGACGCTCTAGAGGCCAAAGTTAATATCCGATTGGCTTTAAATGTATACACAGTGTTTAAGGTCATAAGACGAAGAAGCCTGTTGATTTTCAGCGATTTCTGGTAATTAGTGCCAGAGTTATGGCCCTTGATCACTTCAAAACATCTTGTGACGCTATAGAGGCCAAACTTATCATCCAATTGACTTCAGATTGATACACAGAGTTTAAGGTGTTGAAACGAACAAGTATTTTGATTTTCAATGAATTTTGATAACTGAACAGCTAAATCCATTATATTAAGGGCGTTGAGCAGTCTAAGATTTGCACTAACTTTTCAACGCCAATCTTATTAAGTCTTTGCAAACTTGTTCCACTTATAAAATAACTCAGAAAACTCTCGAAAGTCGCGTCGTTTTATGTGTAACAATGGAGATACGAGGCGGAGGAATAAAACTATTTATAGCAAACGAGATTGATTCCCCGACCTAGATCAGGTGTTGAATAAATTATGACGTCGTGCACGCCAGTCACGTGATCAACACAAACGTGGCTTCAACAGGAGTGGAAGATGTCACGTGACCAGAAGGAATTCCCTGTATGACGCGATTATCCAGGTCTATTTACTATATGACATGATTATCCAGGTCTACTTATCTATCACGAAAGGAACATGACGGATTTTTTTTTTGATGGTCAAAGATTACTATTTTTTGAATGCATAACATGATTTAGAGTGCGGTGAAGTAGTGCAGTGAAGTAATTATTTACTTTTACATCCGAATTGTTGTATTTTAATACTTGTTGTCGACGTATTCAAAGAATTAACCCAAAATCGCAAAATCTCGTTTGAAGGTAAATAATGAACAACAATTTTAAAATACTTTGAGTTGGTATTTTTTAACGTTTTTGGTGTCGAAATGTAGCTTATAACCTCCACTTTCGATCTACTGGTGGGATTATCAATAAATCTTTTGAGCTTGTACTAATAGAATTTCCAAGAAAACGCATCGTTTTTTTGCGTTTCCATGGATACAAGACAAACCACAACCTATAGCCAAAAATTGACCAGTGTATTTTTGGGACTTGCTATTAGCATTGTTCATGCGAAATTTGATGAAAATATCTGCAGGCATAACTGAGAAAATTCTACTTTTGTTGTCATCAATACCCCTTTTTATCATGCTTTTGAGCCAAGTTTGGAACATAGTTGGTAAATAAAATTGGTATTTATTTGGTGATTAATATGTAGTTTATCACCCCAAATAACAAAAAATGTCATATCTTATCAACAAAAATTACAGTGCTAGCTTTAAAATTTGCATTTTAGACTACTCAACGCCCTTAAATGTTTCATGTATATACTAATTGTTAGCGTGGTGTAAAACTTTATAAAAAGCAATCAAATTCTAATGATTTTCTGATAAGTACATAATGAGTTGTTACTCTTAATCAGTTTTTAGTGTATTACAAATGTTTCATTACCGAAAAAAGTAAAAATATGCGACAATCCTTGATGACTGCCCGGACGACTTAGCTGCTGTGGGCGTATGTTTTTTTGCCTGGCAACCTATCTTTATGTAAATTCAGTGAATGATTAGAATCATTCATATGGAATCTGAGTGTCCTTTGTATTCATTTTTTTTTTTTTTGTCCCCCGCCTTTCGAAGAAAGTTGGGGGACTATTAAAATGGGTTCGTCCGTCCGTCTGTCTGTCTGTCTGTCTGTCTGTCTGTCCGTCGCACTTTTTGGGACACAATAACTCTCTTCCTAATTGAGCTAGAATGTTCAAACTTGGTGTATGTGTTTATTTGGTCAATGCCTTGATGGAGTTCGAAGATGAGCATTTGCTGCTTACGGTAAGCAGAGATAAGCAATTTGATTGGTTGATGCTTTGGGACACGATAACTTTAGTTCTAATTAAGTGAGAGTAATGAAACTTGGTGTATAGTTTCATTACAGTAATACCTTGACTAAGTTCGATAATGAGCATTTTCTGCTCAGGGTAAGCAGAGCAATTTGATTGGTCAAGACTTTGGAACACAATAACTCTCCTTCTAATTGAGTTAAAATGTTCAAACTTGGTGTATATGCTTATTAGGTCAATGCCTCGATGGAGTTCGATAATGAGCATTTTCTGCTCAGGGTAAGCAGAGCGATACGCAATTTGATTGGTCGAGACTTTGGAACACAATAACTCTCCTTCTAATTGAGTTAAAATGTTCAAACTTGGAGTATATGCTTATTAGGTCAATGCCTTGATGGAGTTCGAAGATGAGCATTTTCCGCTTAGGGTAAGCAGAGATAAGCAATTTGATTGGTTGATGCTTTGGGACACGATAACTTTAGTTCTAATTAAGTGAGAGTGATGAAACTTGGTGTATAGTTTCATTACAGTAATACCTTGACTAAGTTCGATAATGAGCATTTTCTGCTCAGGGTAAGCAGAGCGATACGCAATTTGATTGGTCGAGACTTTGGAACACAATAACTCTTCTTCTAATTGAGTTAAAATGTTCAAACTTGGTGTATATGCTTATAAGGTCAGTGCCTTGATGGAATTCGAAGATGAGCATTTTCCGCTTAGGGTAAGCAGAGATAAGAAATTTGATTGGTTGATGCTTTGGGACACGATAACTTTAGTTCTAATTAAATGAGAGTGATGAAACTTCGTGTATAGTTTCATTACAGTAATACCTTGACTAAGTTCGATAATGAGCATTTTCTGCTCAGGGTAAGCAGAGCGATACGAAATTTGATTGGTCGAGAGTAGCCAAGACTTTGGAACACAATAACTCTCCTTCTAAGTGAGTTAAAATGTTCAAACTTGGTGTATATGCTTATTAGGCCAATGCCTTGATGGAGTTCGAAGATGAGCATTTTCAGCTTAGGGTAAGCAGAGATAAAAAATTTGATTTGTTGATACTTTTGGACAAGATAACTTAGGTTCATCTTGATTGATGATTTTTATGCCAATACAATGACTGCATTCTCATTTAGTAATGGATTCGGCAGTAACAGTGTATAGAAACGATTGACTTGGACACGAGCGCCCTTTCCCTTGGCCAGAGGGGCCCTTTTGTCTGCCTTTAGGGTCCCCCTAACTAGGGTACATTTTCATTTTTCTCGTCAGTTTTAGCATTTTTCTTTATAAAACACTTTTGGATGACACTTCGTGCACAGTTTGATTGCTCGATATGTTTGAAAAAAATAAATGTGCGATTAATTAATATGTGTCTTCTATTTATTTTGGGATTTCGGCGGGGGACATCAGCCTCACTGTTGGCTTCTCATGAATTTGGGGCTTATCCACTGAAGGGGTCAATAGAAAATTTTCATATGGTCGTTTTTTTGGTATATCCCCATGAGTAGTCTAGCCACATGTGATCGTTAATTCTTGTTTTTTTTTTTACCCTGCCAACATTTCAACATACCTGTGTGTTAACTGAAAGGAGCTAAATTGCTAACATTTGGGACTTAGAAATTGACACAAGTGGGTTGCAACACAGGGGCGTAAAAAAAATTTTTAATCCACTATCCCGGGGGCTAGTAGTCTGCAGTCAGGCACTAGCCCGGCATTAATATCCACTAGTCCATAGTTCGACAAAGTAAAGGCTTACTAATTCCACTAGGGACCGGGTATCATTCAGATTTGATGAAAAAAGGTAAGAAACTGAGCTTACCATCTAGAATCTAATACACATATTCAGTTAATAGATTGCCATCCAGAAAGTATTAAATACCATCAATATTCATCAAAAACCGCCCTGTTTGTGCTATCATTTAGTTTAAGAAATACCGTTTAGTTTTGACATCCATCATCTAGTTTATGACCATTTAGCTTAGTTTTGATATTGGTCATCCAGTTTATAACCCTTTAGTTTCATAAACTAGACAAATGATGTCAAACTAAATGGTAGCACAAACTGGGAGGTTTTTGATGAAACTTGATGGTATTTAACACTTTCTGGATGGCAATCTATTAACTGAATATGTGTATTAGATTCTAGATGGTAAGCTCAGTTTCTTACCTTTTTTCATCAAATCTGAATGAACCATTCGGCATGGCGTGTGTGTGTGTGCGTTTGAATATGGTGTATATCGAGGACACACATCTGAATACACACCTTCTAATCGCGGACGTGTGGTCAACCAAGGACTTTTTGAACTGAAACCAGGACTGCCACGATGTTCAGAAGCCTGGATTTAATATCCCATTTGATTGTAAGGTCGATCTGAGGTGTTCCGCGTTATGCGGTATTTTACAGTTAGTGTGTATCTGTCGTGTGTGTGATCTCAAAAGGCAAAAATATGATTGTGTGTATCAAGTCCGCAGTTAGTGTTTATTGTACAGCAAGTGTATCAAATCCTCGATTAACGGATTTCGGCCATACACATCATATATGGTCACATGGGAGAAATGCGTTTTAGCTTCTGCTATATCTTAAATTTATAACCATTTTCAACCCGTGCGATGTTTAAAAAATCTAGCCATATAGTCATTACATTATTTCTGTCTGAAATTTCGAAATTTTTATCTGGCTAAACATAGAATAAGATTATTGCCGAAATAATAAGCGTAAATTTAAAAAAAAAAACAACAGCAATTAGTAAGTCGCGGAATTTGAAGTAGTGACACCTGTTGGGACGTATTAAGACAGTCACAATTGTCTAACATAAAGTATAGATACCACTGGACAATTTTTGCCTTACGGATGTACTAAAGAAAAAAAAATATTGAACCTCGGGAGGCGTCGGGAACAGGTTTACCGCTTACTCAACGGGAGAACTGACAGGAAAACAAGCCGGGAAGGCATCAACGGAGCTTTCCAGATCCACAAGGAAACTCCGGGGATGATTGCATGTTTTAGGAACAGGGTTAGGCGTCGGGGACAGGTTTGTCGGTGTCCCAGGGGAGCTCCTGGGGCATAGCTAGCCTTCTTGAGAACTGCGAAAAGCTTCAATGCTTGCATATTGTCAGACCGGGGGCATTCCCGGATCTTTCCAGACTAACAAGGAAACTCCGGGGCATCAGCGAAGCATGTGAGATGTCTTGCCTAAATGTCAGGGGACTTTTGAGGATATTTAAATCGGGTGCCTCTGGAATAGTATTTTGCAGAAGCTTCAGGGAAGTATCAGAGAAAATATCGGCCAAATTTTCAATACAAACTTTGAAATTTTTCGCAGTAATCCCGAGGCCACCCGATGGTTCCTTATGGCTTGCGACGACCCCCAATCTCCCCCTAGGCATTGCCGAAGCATCTGTGATGTCATGCTGACTTATCAGGGGCCCTTTGAGGATATTTCATTCGGAGATGATACGGAAAAAGAAATACTTCGCTGAAGTTTCACGACGACGGCCCGTGTCATAAATGTACCATCCTAGTGTGACAAAAAAAGAGACTGATCGAGAAGATCACCGGTGGTTTCGGTGCTGACGACCGAAACTCTTTGAACGTGCCCGCTGGCTCGATCTCCGTGTCTCTCTCTCCGCCGAGCCACGGAGGAGAGAAGGGAAAGAGATGAGCGGGGAGGGAGGGTCGCGAAACACGTACCGACAAGAGAGAAGCAACAACCGAAACCATGCATCTCCCACCTGCCAAGGACAAGCCTCCTAGCGTCTGAAGTAGGAGAAGAGCGACCTGGTGAAACGGTAAAGTTTCGATGGTTAGTGTTCCGTCATCACTCGCACAGAGGAGAAAGAAACGGAAGATACGGTAATGATGCTTCAGACGGTACACCTTCGGAAACATTCTATCGGAGGTAGCGACCGGCGGTGTGTACAAAAGGCAGGAACTTAAACGGCGCCAGCTGATGACGGGCGCCTACTCGGAATTCCTCGTTCACGAAGTTGCAAGCCCCTATTCCCAGCACAAAGACCATTGGCACGGTTAACCCGTTGTAGGCGAGACTGTCCCCGAAGGAACAATCCCAACCTCCCCTCACTACTTACACTACTTTGCCTAACTATTTTGCCTATGACGTTTTTTAGGACTTCGAATTTTGCATAATGGTTTGGATTGTTCGTACTTGGTTTTATTTTATTTCAAGGTAGACAGAAAATGCAGCGGGTTCTATCCCGCGAAGGAGAAAACCGAGGCAGGAACGACACAGGCTATTGGAGCTGGAATTACCGCGGCTGCTCGCAGCAGTCTTGCCCTATAATAGCTCCTCGCACACTCTTTTAAATTGCGCTCATTAATCCTGCGGCAACCATGAAATGGCCGCACCAAGTTATTTTTCGTAAGTGGCGCGTCTGCTGCCCTCCTTGAAGGTGGAAGCCGATTCGAACCCTGATTCCGCGTTACCCGTCAACAGGTAGGCAGGTCGCCGTCCATCGCCAATTGATGGGACAGACCCCGCATTTGGCACAGTTATTCGGATTTCAACACTTGTCGCCTCGCCCCGTCGCTACTTTTGATGGTAGCTTCGCAGGCTACGACGATTTGGTATAGAGGATAAATGCCGTTCCCCTCATCGAGAAACGAAAATGTGCAGTTTCGGATCACTTCCTGAAAGGAACAAGCCTGAAAGTAAACTTCCATGGCATCACTGACAGGATCAACCATATAGCCATCACAAGTTCGAGGGAGAACCACAAGTAAACGCCCCCAGTCGCAGGCACCTGTCTCCCTTTGCCCTACACCCCCGAATGGAAGGCGAGCAACGGAAGAGCGGGGCAAGATGGGGGGGGGGGGCGAAAGAGCGGGAGGACAGTAGCCAGGACTGAACATCGCCGGCCTCATTTGCTGAGGAAGATCGCAGAGTTTTCCGGCGATTCGATCGCTTGAGCTACGTTGAGACGAGACGGACTACAGGACGGGCACCATCTAGAGCACGCCGCAAGCCGATAATCGGGGGTAGTAGTCGAGACTCGCTGATTTGACAATCGAACAAGGCAGTCTGTGCCGCCGTGTAAGCGTATACCGGAACGTTTTGGGTCTGCCGGGAGGCAGGGAGAAATCAATCACCGCAGCGAGCTGTGACCGGGCGCCAAGGAGTCGTCTTCCCCGGGTCGGTCTCAGACCCTGTCTCCTTACAACCTTGAATCGTACGAAGACTGGACGAGAGATGGGTGGGGGGCGAAAGAGCGGGAGGACAGTAGCCAGGACTGAACATCGCTGACCCTGTTCGCTGAGCAACCCCAGACTAAGAGGGAGACCAGAAGACCACAAAGTCGTCAGGCAATCCGCTCGCTCAAGCTAGGTTGAGACGAGACAGGCTACAGGAGACCATCTCGAGCACGCCGCGGGCCGAGATCAGGGGTAGTAGTCGACTCGCTGATTTGACAATCGAACGAGCCAGCCTGTCCCGCCGTGTAAGTGTACACCGGAACGTTTCGGGTCTGCCGGGAGGAGGGGAGAAATCAATCTCCGTCGACCCTGGACGAGAGATCAGGCTAAACGAGCCCCGCCTTTCGACCGCTTCGCTGCCTTGGAGAGAGAACCGGGTATATTTCAATATATAAGCTTGACATTTGAAAAGTCATGTTGACATGACTTTTCAAATTTCAACATGACTTTTCAAGTAAAATTAGTTTTATCTAACTTTTTACCCTCAATCGAAGGGCAATCCTCGGACGTAAAGTGTTTCTTAGAAATCAAGATAATTAAATGAGGATCCGTTTTGGGATTATCGTTTGTTGTAATATTACAACAAAGGAGCATTAGAGAGTTTGTACACACCGCATTGGTATACACTTCTAACGTCCTCGGATGTGAGTGTGTGTACTCAGTTGTTAGTTTTCACCATAAACAAAGTCCCCATTTGTCGTTATTAAAACATAATGTGCGTCCTCGGTAGGTCACATTAATAAATAACTGTTATATCACGGTATTATGCACCGAACATCAATTATAAAAGATTAATTTGTCTTTTTATCCCATATGTGGTCGATTGGTTAAATACACTCTGTAAGACCTCAGTCAGATAAGTTTAGAAAATTACAAGTTTCAAATGGATGAATCAAAAAAAATATGTTTTTTCATTGGGCTGCTCCTGTGGTCAAAGGGGGCCTGTTCTCGGATATAGAGTGTTGAACCAAATGCATTTATATTATTGGCATACACCTGTAGTGTCCTCGGATGTGAGTGTGTATGTACTCGGTTGCTGGTGTTCACCATACACAAAGTCCCCATTTGACGGTATTAAAACATAATGTGCGTCCTCGGTTGATCACATTGATAAATACATGACTGTTCTACCGCGATATTCTACCATGCATCAATTTTAAACAGTTATATTGATTTTTTCACATGTGTGGTCAAAGGGGAGACAAAAATGTACTTATTTACAGTTTAAAGACCACAATTAGTGTCAAGTCCACAGAATGGTAGTATAGAGCAAAATGACCTTGTTTGGTGGCGTTCCCAACACACACCATGTGTGTCCTCGATTAGGTGTATCTAGCATAGGGACTTGTTCAGCCGTATTTCCCCAAATATTCGCAAACACCCGTGTGTCCGCATTTCTTCCGTAAAAAGTTAAATGCATAAAATATATGAACTGAGGTATAATTTATACCTTTCCATAATCCTTTGATGTAATAGAGTTGAGAAATAATGATGTTTTTCAGCTACATGCAGTATTTATCAAGACCTTGATTAGGAGGATCCAGTGAAAGTCCTTGATTTACACCATATACATGTGTGGGTGTGTGTGTGTGTGTGTGTGTAATGAACACGTGTAGTAAATTCTTTGGAAATACTTGACATGTTAAATAATCAAAATTATCTTGTGTTTAAGACCTGATTTCAACTGGTTTATACTGACCTGTCAAAGCGTACAAGATGGAGAAATGAAAATGTCAAGAATGAATGAATAAGAGTAGTACAAAAAATGTCCATACAGTTTTAAGTTTTACTACAGAAAATCTATTGCTATGACTGACCTTTCTTTGGATTTTGAGAAATAAATGTGGGATGTTTTACAGTTTATTTATCTATAGGAGCTTTTACGGGTTTCCATTTTGACGTCATTTTCGGTCATGCGCAGACCCTGGCCTTATTCGTAGACTGTAACCAACAGGCCAGTGTGTGTTTTTTTGTGAAAATACCACCGTACCGTGAGCTTGTTTTACATAAAATGGATCCGATCGCCATTTCTATATACATGTAAGGTTTACTGACCGATGCCAGATACCGATATTTACAAAAACTTCGATATAGAAAAGATACGGCTAGTTTACCAGACCCGTAATGGCCGTTGCAATTTAGGAAAACAAGTTAAGACTGGTCCATGCTCATGGTGTGAACTAGAATGTGGTCTCAAATTAATTACGCATTTTACGACCAAACAAATTTTATCTATTAATTACAGGACTATTAACACATAAGATTTTTTTTAAAATCTGGTCTAGATCATATTTACATTCAACTGCCGACTGTACAGTACTTGCGCGGTTGATATATTGTTTGCTTATAGCGCTGCATGCTATACTCTTACACAAAACACGGTTATGTTGGGCTATCGACTTAAAATAATTCCAGCTAATGATACTATAAATAGTATGCAATATGCAAATAAGATTGTCTATGTGTGCTGTTAACCAATAGCTACTGTAAATTTCCCCGCGTTTAGACGGCTCTACCAATGATAAAATAGTTGTTTGATGCACGGAGTAAACCGTCAGCCATTTTATAAGAAAAATCATCTTGATGGAATAGGAATAACAGAGAGAATAGAACGATGATCAATTTGAATCTCTGAATATTTTTAAAACCCTTTTTTTCGAACCACATACATCGTCTTGGCACAACTTTTGACACTCTGTGAAATTTTAATCCAGTCAGTTTATCTCCAATGTCGCAACCCAAGAATGAAGAACGATATATTTGCGTCCATTTTATCAATTTCTAATTCAGTATTTGGTTCAGAGAACAAATGTTGAATGCAAATATATTACTGGACTTTTTACAGCGTGATTATTATTTCCTTTTTATACGCCCACATTTCAGCCCACATTGAAATGTGGTCGTATATTGTCGTCGCCCCGGCCGTCGGGGTAACACTTTATAAAAAGCAATCAAATTCTAATGATTTTCTGATAATTACATAATGAGCCGTTACTCTTAATCAGTTTTTAGTGTATTACAAATGTTTCATTAGCAAAAAAAGTAAAAATATGCGACAACCCTTGTTGACTGCCCGGACGATTTAGCTGCTGTGGGCGTATGTTTCGTTGCCTGGCAACCTATCTTTAGTGTATTACAAATGTTTCATTAGCAAAAAAAGTAAAAATATGCGACAACCCTTGTTGACTGCCTGGACGATTTAGCTGCTGTGGGCGTATGTTTCGTTGCCTAGCAACCTATCTTTTTTTTTTTAGATTTGCTACGTCGTCTAATTGAATCTTGAATAATTCTTTCGTAAAGCCACAGGTCACCACTCTATAACCCATTCTATTATTTACTTTTTTGCTCTATTTCGTGGCATTTTACAACCAAACAGATGTTATCTATTAATTGTTTGAAATAAAATTAACACAAAACATATAAATCTGCTTCATACATCAATGCATCTTTGTAATCTTTTGCGTACAGCGGTCAACTACAGACCGCGTGCGAGCTTAGCATGATATCGTCTGCTACAACACAGTGTATCGTCAACGAAAAAAAAAAATAATTTAGACACAATTTGAAATCGGTAATTTATTACGAATGCTACACACATCTTACAACAAGGGTGGCATTCAAGAATATGTTTTATATTAAAAGATAAAGACGGAAAACCCTGTTTTCCTTAGCATTTGCCATGTTAAGATACGGGAGTGAAAAGGCCAGGCTAAAAATAGACACCCGAAATACGTCACGCATTAAAGGGGAAGACCAACGATTTTCAACAAGGTTTCCATAAAAAATAAATATATATTTAGAAATAATCCCCTCTGTAACATATGCAAAAAAAAATTTGTAAGCGAGAAATTAATTTTTATTAATATCGGAAGTGACGTAGTTGGTTCAACACGCTCACTGGTCTCTATAGTAAACATTCAAATTTGGAGTAAGTTTAGCGCTGTATTTTGTGACCGTCTCGCGGTTTAGCAGAACATTTGATGAAAGGAAATCTTTATTAGGATATTAAAAATATTAACTTACGTTTTTTTAAAGGTATAATGCACAAAATCTCTGCGTAAATTAAGTTTCTAAACTGGACACTGTGACCCAATTTAAGCCACATGTTTAGTTGTTTATATCACGTGATGGCTGGCACGTGACAGGTGTTACATCACGTGATAGACACGTGACTCAATATTTCGTCTGCATCGTTGTTTTGTGCTTACAGACTGACTGGTTTTTTTTTCCCATTTCTTCTGCCTGTGTTGTTTGACGCGTGGAAATAAATATTATGTCGATGTCAGACACCAGTGTATCGGATGAAGATATTTACTGTGAGTCTACAGTAATGCCGTATAAATTCGAGCCTAGTTATTCTCGAGAGGAAATGGAACAGAGGAGGAAAAAGAAAAGTCAAGGAAGTATGTCAACAGAAACTTATGATGGAGAACTGTCACTTGGTAGTACTAGTAGTAGTAAGTCCAGAACTAGTGAAACATTCTGGTGTTCATGTGACAGATGTGTTTGTTTACCAACCGAAAGTGAGTGCATATGCTGTCATGAAGTTCCACAAGCCCACCATATTGTGGATAAATTTTCCCCAGTCCCTGACAACAATGACTGTGATTATCAGCAGAAATGTGTGACTTTTCACCAAGACTTTGATGCACATTTGAATGCAGGAGTGTTGGACACATATTTTCGGAGCCATAGCAACAATTGGAGACGGTTTCCAAAACCTAAAGGACCTGGAGGAACCCTTATAAATGCGTACGTTTATACTATTTTTATATCCTTACTCCACTCACCCACAGAAAGTCACATCTGATGACCGATACAATTACTTGAGTAAATAGTATACAGTAGGGCCTATACTATATGTGATTTCACCATTAGACAAAACCATATAAATGCAGGCCATTGATCATAAAACTAGGCTTAGAATAACATACATGTTGTTTCATGTAAAATAAATTATTGCAATTCAGAGTAACTTTAGTTATTTATTCATGTGTTCATATCATTCTTACATACCGATACATGTATCATGAAATGTTCAAATTTACATTTCGAACTGTAATATAATACTGCCCTGTCAAACTAAAATACAATCTAAAACAATATCTATAAAGGTCCTTTATTGCCTTTATTTTTTATTTAGTGTGATAAACAAAAGAAACCAGTAAAAATATTGTGAGGTTAAAATAAACCAGTAAATATGTGTATATTGTGACATCAATTTTATATACATTTCATTATTAAGGCCCCCGCACACGAGCCGAAAACTGCGTACGCAAATGGCGCAGCGTCATTTTCGGCTCGTGTGCAGGGGTATTTTCGAGCGCATTTTGACGTTCGCCAAATATCTGTCATGTTTGATATTTTTTGACGCAGCGTCAACTGCGCTCTCGTGTGCGGGCGACTCAGCGCTATTTGCGTTTCATTCGTCGTCAAAGCGCATGCGTCATCACTACTGAAAAATGGCGGCACCCAGTGAGTTCGTCAGTGACGCAATTTTAGAGGATAAAATCGTCGATTTATGGCAAGAATATCCTTGCCTATATGATACAAAATGCGTAGAATTTCGAGACCGCTGCCATTTTCGGATGAGTGGTGGTCACGTGAACGACACACTTGCCGCAGTAGCTTTCGCGCAGCGTCGTTTTCGGCTCGTGTGCGGACGCCGTATTTCTGCGTCAAATGCGTACGCATTTAGCGCGGCGCTAAATGCGTACGCATTTAGCGCTCGTGTGCGGGGGCCTTTAAATATCAATCTTTATTGCATGTTTTACAATGCATAATTTGTATACATGTTACATCCACTACTTTGTCCCAGATAAAGAGTTTACAAGTTATCCTAATCTGGCATGTTCTGTTTATTTACAGGCAATACCGATTAGTTGCGTATAGATTTATACTCGACTGGCTACTACAGGGCGAAATGCTAGGGAGAAAAAAACGAATTCCTCTACCAGCATGTATTGTCAACGTTATACGTACGAAATATCCTGCAGATGATGGAGAGTATGTTGGCTTCAAATATGCAGATCTACCAACAGTGTAATAGTAAAATACAAACAATAAACAGATTATAAATTTGTGGATCTCAGTTTGAGTTGATGATTGAAGTGCCAACCTTTGGCTGAAAACAATTTTAAGCTTCATATGAACACAAATCAAAAATATTACTGTCATATATATATATATATATATATATAAACAAACTAGAAATGTCAGTGTTTTTGTTTTCAATTATCTTCGTGTTTATTATACAGTATGCTTTTTAAAGTCTCCACAAAATCACTAGCATAGCCCACTTCATAAATTAGCAGTTTTCTTTCTCCTTTTACACAGTATCTCTTCCACGTCAGGTCTCAGATGTTTTGAAATATTTCTGGGCAGAGGAGGTTTCTCAGTGTGAGAGTCTTTAGCCCTATAAATAACAGATTGATCATTTCGCCTCTTTATTACATCAGTCATCATATCTTTTGCATAATGATATGACTTTGATTCCATTATTTTCTTGGCTGTCCATTCCCCTCCATTCATTTTACTGGCAACATACTTGTATAGTTTATTCCCTGCAAAATATACATTTTTTTATTTGAATATATGATTAAACAGAACAATGTTGAAGCATAAAAGTTTATTGTAACTCATTATGTGTAATTCCCTCGTACTACTTGACCATTTCTTTCACTAAGTGACTAACAGGCTGGTCTCATTGAGATGACAATGACAACTACAAAAAGTGGTTCATGCATAACCCTTGGGGCAATGCGGCGCTTCACTTTATGAACACAAGGCTGTAGGGTTGAGTTATACATGATTGACATTTTCTTTTGTCATTGAAGCTCATTTATACTTATATGTAATATCTTATATACCCATAAATCGTATTTCATTTAGTAGATTTAGAGTTTGTTGATGACCATAAAGATGATGAATTGTTATGTGGAAGCCATAATAACATTTTTTCCGAAAAAGTAAAAATAAAATATGTACCAACCTCCAGTTGAACAAGCTTGTTTTCGTCCGGTATTATAATTATGGTCAATGACTGCAAGTTGCATACGTCCTTTCATGGCTGCATAGTGAAAGTGTAAACGCTTAGGTGCAAATTTCAACATGGTTGAGTGATATGCTTCCAGGTCGCCTGCAAAGATATGGACAAACATCATATTAATAAATAACAGATTAGTTTCTATGTCATAAACACCAGACTCACTGGAAATATGCTCAAAATATAGAAACATTTCCATCTTGTTTGGGATTGTTGTTGTAGAAAAGGGGGGGGGAATATGGATAATATAGTACCCCTGATCTCTCCTACATTGAATAGTACATATAAATACATATTACATGCCAACCGAAATTACCTGTGTGCTTGAAGAGAGTCAAATGTTCTAAATCTTTGTTTAGCCTCTTATCGTGGACAATGTTTGTCAGATCTCGGTAGACGGTTGAAGTCGGATCAAACCACATACGAGATTCTTGCTCATCCTCAGTAAGTGGTTCATGATCACATGATCGTGCAGTTCCATCTTCATCCTCCCAACAATGAACACCAGTAACATGATGTAGAATGGAATGCCAAATTCGCTTCAGCTCCTGTGAATTCAATAATATCAACAATTATATAATTTTATATTTTTTACCAGTAATATGTCAGTTATCTTTAGAGTAATGGGGGGTTGGATGGTCGAATGGTTAGCGTGCGCGCTGTATCATAGAAGCTGCCATTGCGTCAACTAGGGTGGTTTCGAATTCCCAGTTGTACGTGGCAAGGAGTAGGGTCGCCTGTCCAGTCTTGTGGATTTACCCCAGGTTCCTCCCACTGCTAAAGACCCCTACGCACAAGCCAATTATTGAAATAAAATAAAAAAACATATGTTAGTCACAAAATGACCTAGTTTGTGTTGAGTGGACGTTAAACCACATTTCTCTCTCTTTAAACTAATTTGTTAAAACGTATTACAAAAACATTAATTTTTTTACAAAACTTTGGATACACTAATTAAAAATTTGATTGTGGAGTTAAAAAAAACACTAACACATACATCGCCCCCACAGGTTGAGCATGCATACCACATGTGGTTTGTAATGCTCTTGGTCCATTTCAACAATATACCATGGCCACTCTTTTTTCCACTTGCAAAGCATCGCTTCTTTATACCTGTAATGCAAAATACAGTATTACAAATGCACAAAACAAACTAATAAGAGAAAATGTAATGTACTAAAGGTAAGACGAATACATACACACTGTATATTGTATAAGATCATTAGTAAAATACATGAATAAATATTACAGTTGTATTTCTCTGAATCATTATTGGCCTGTAAATAAAATGTAGCACTCACCTTTACATATATGCCAACAATCAAACTGGTGAGAAATTCCTCCATATTCTTCCCTCATTGTTTTTCTAATCGATGGTGACCGGTCAGTTGTCATTGTCTTTATGTTAATTCCATGATGCAAAATACTTTCCATGCCCCTTACAAAACCCTCCTTTTCCATCGCAACAGATGATGTCGTCTCTGTAACCTGTACCAGTTGCATGTCAACAATTTTTTGTGTTGCTTCATCCATAATAGAATAAGTTGTATATTTTGCAGAAAATCCAGGGGAATCTGAACGCCCATCTCCCATAAGGCACACGCTACCACCATCGAGGGTCTCTCCAATAAGTTGTGCTATGTTTTCTATGTATTGTATTTGATATGTCTTGTCTATCACAGGAAGTACATAAGTGTTTTGGATGTTATTGAATGTTGATTTACTGAACATCTGTAAATTAACTACTTCAGCTAAACTGCTAAAACTCTGGTAAGTATTACCTGAAAACACGATAGCACTGGCCAGTTTGATGTTTGTGAGTGGCATACCTCGAATATCATCGCAACTATTCCAACATCCTTCATGTCCCTGTGTTGAAGAGTGAAAGATATGAGTGTCTGGATGTTCGAATGCGTTGCTATGGTAAACAGCACGTGCAAGAGGCTCGTGCAATAGTGTGCGTTTAGATTGTAGATTCATGCAGACTGACAAGACGAAAGGCCTTTCTTTATGTTGAATTGTGAAATTTTGACTTATTCATATTGTTGAGTGTAGCTGATATATATAATAAAGATCGATCTTGACTATTATGTGTTTCTTACGAAATTAGAGCCCGTTTTCACAACATGGTCCGACGAGACGGATAAGTAAGTGTTTTTTGTTTGGTTTTCATCGAATTGAAAGTTTGCTGAATTTTGAAGACGAAGTTACGATTATAGTTTGTTTCCAGAAAGTTCCGTTAAATGTAATCAAATATGTCGAGAAATGTACAGCAAGAAATTAGAAAACTGTTAAAGATTAGAGGAGGACACCGTGGTTATGTTAATAGGATTTTGCAGACTACTGAAAATGTGCTGTCCGAATTCAATAAACAGCAATCGCAAATCGATGAACTTAAATCAATAAAAGTGACATTGATTGATAAAAAACAATTATTGAAAGATTTTGACAGTAAAGTTCTAGATTCGATGGATGAAGATGACGCCATTGAACAAGATATAAATGAAAGTGGTGAGTTAGAAGGGCGTATAAATAGATTTATTATTAAAATTGAAACATGTCTGAAAACTGCTGAGCAAACTACTTCGACGCCTAGTACTAGTAATGATTCTCAAAACGTGCATGTACAAAATACCAGTTCATCAAAACTTCCTAAACTCACTTTAAATCAATTTGGCGGTGATCCAAAACAGTGGCAGACGTTTTGGGAAAGTTATGATTCTGCAATTAACAGTAACACTCAACTTTCAAATGTTGATAAATTTAACTATTTGAAAGGCTTATTGACTGGACCAGCAGCAGCATGTATAGCAGGGTTGTCCATTGTAGATGACAACTATAAGTCAGCTTTAACACTATTAAAAGAACGATTTGGTGATAAACAGATTGTTATTTCAAGTCATATGGACTCATTGTTAAATATTCCTTCAGTTAATACTGTGAATGACATTAAAGGTGTTCGCTCATTTTATGACTCTATTGAATTTCATGTCAGAAACTTAAGATCACTTGGTGTAGACTCATCGTCATATGGTTCCCTGTTAATCTCAGTAATTGTCAATAAATTACCGGAAGAATTACGATTATGTGTTAGTCGCGAATCAAAGTCGTGGGACATTGATGAATTCCTTAAAGTTTTGAAAAATGAAATCGAGGCAAGGGAACGGGTGTCTTCTTTGAAAAGTCAACCGAATTCAGCTCCCAACATCAGTTCAACTAGAAATCAATATTGTAGACCTAATTTTGTAAATAAGACCAATTTCAAAACACAACCGTCTACTGCTTCCACCTTGTTAACAAGCAAAGAAGATATGAAACCCTTTAATCGCCAGTTTAATAATCCGATTTGTGTATTCTGTGTTCAGCAGCACCCATCGTTGAATTGTAAGGTTGTGACAGATATTGCTGTTAGAAGATCCATTTTAAGACGCAAAGGAAAATGTTTTCTTTGTCTACGTTCAGGACATAGAATGCGCGATTGTCCTAAGAAAGACTATAACTGTTTTCAATGTGGAGGAAAACATAACAAAGCCATATGTGACAATTTAAATTCACACATAAATCAGAACAATCAATCTGTTACGTCAAATATATCAGTAAACAGTGACAATAGTGTTTTATTACAGACGGCAGTGGGTCAGTTGTGTAATACTGATTCGGTTACTAACGTTAAAGCGAACATTGTTTTTGACTCCTGTAGCCAACGGACTTATGTGAGGGAGAACATGAGACACTCTCTAAATTTAAAGACTATTGGTCGTGAAAATTTGTTGGTAAAGGCTTTCGGTGAAGAAAGTCCTAGACTTAAATCTTGTGACGTTGTACAACTCGCTGTTAAGGGGCGGGATGATTTATTGTTATATCTGACAGCTTACTGCGTACCTTCGATATGTAGCCCTATATGTGATCAACTTACTGACTCGGCTATAAAGAATTATCCTTATTTACAGGGGTTACAATTAGCTAATGCATCTGGACAATCAGTATTTGATGTAGATTTGTTAATAGGGGCTGACTATTACTGGAATTTTGTTGTTGGTGATGTTAGACGGGGGGAGCATCCAGGACCTGTGGCAATGTTGACAAAATTAGGATGGGTTCTCTCGGGTCCAGTTATTAAAGACATGTCTAATACTTGTGCCAGTACAAACAGTTCAGTATGCTTAGTCGACACACATGTATTGCATGTTAGTGTAGAACATGATTCTGAAAATACCAGTGACTCTCTGCAGAATGAGTTACGTCGGTTTTGGGAACTTGAATCAATAGGAATTCAGCAGGATGAAACTTGTGTAATGACTGACTTTATTAAAGATATTCATTTTAATAACCTTGAGTGTAGATATGAGGTTAAATTACCCTTTAAAGACTATCATCCAATTTTAGCTGATCATTATTCAGTTTGTGTTAAGAGACTTAATTCATTGTTGTATAGATTACAAAAGACACCTGACATTTTGTTAGAATATAATAATATAATTAATGATCAATTGCAAACCGGTGTAATAGAAAGGATTGAATTTGATAATATATGCAATATTGGGCCGGGATCGGTTCATTATATACCTCATAGAGAAGTACTCAGATTTGACAAAGATACTACTAAGTTACGAATCGTTTACAATGCATCTTGTAGAACTGAAAGTCCCAGTTTAAATGATTGTCTATTTGCAGGACCCTCCTTAAACCCTTTGATTTTTGACATACTTTTAAGATTTAGGCTTTACCCTTTTGCAGTAACTGCTGACATTCAAAAAGCTTTCCTTAATATTAATATTGTAAACGATCATCGTGATTTTCTTCGTTTTTTATGGGTGGACGATCCCTTTAAAGAATCTCCAAATATAGTTGCCTATAGATTTAATCGTGTTGTTTTTGGGGTAACATCTAGCCCATTTATTTTAAATGCCACAATTCGTCACCATTTGTATACATATTTTGATAATGTTGATTTTATACAATCTATCTGTAAGTCTTTATATGTAGATGATTTAGCCTGTGGCTCAGATAGTCAAGAATCTTTGTTTGACATTTGTAAACAACTTAAGTTATGTATGAAGACAGCAGGATTTAATTTAAGGAAATGGAAAAGTAACTCCAAAGCTCTAATGAATATGTTTGATGAATGTAAAGAATTTGAGTTAGAAGACTGTAATTCCGACAATGTAATTATAGAAGATGATAGTGGTTATAGTAGTTACTTGTGTGATACAGATTGTAACAGTACTAATGTATTAGGTGTACAATGGAATTGTGATTTAGATACGTTTCATTTTGATTTTAGTAAGATGTTACAATATATTGATAGTTTCGAAACGCTAACTAAACGTATTGTATCCCCTATTGTAGTCATGTTTAAGTTGTATTTTCAAAATTTATGCGAAGTACATATAGATTGGGACGACGCTTTAGATTCTGACTTTAATCGTTTGTGGACAAAATCGTTGAATAGTTTACGAGATGTAACCGAGATATCATTTGATCGTTGTGTTTGTAAGGAATTGAGTGACGCAACTTCTATACAACTTCATGTATTCGCAGACGCTTCAGAAAAGGCCTATGGGGCTTGTGTCTACTTAAGGTGTGAGCATAACAGTATTGTACATTGTAATTTGATCGCATCAAAAACTAGAATTTCTCCTATTAAGAAACAAACGATACCACGCCTTGAGTTGTTAGCATGCTTAATCGCAGCTCGACTAATCTCGTGTATTAAAGATGCAGTGTTTGATATTCTTGACCCTTCTGTCTATTACTGGTCAGACTCGCAAGTAGCTCTTGCCTGGATAAGAAACTCTACAAAAGAGTACAAACAATTTGTTAACAATCGGGTGACTGACATCAGGCGATTAACAAAAACAGAAGATTGGTATTATTGTCCGACCAAAGAAAATCCAGCGGACATTTTGTCACGTGGTAGTGCAGCAAATGATTTGGTCAATAATGAACTTTGGTGGCATGGACCTTCATATTTGTTGATGACCGACGGAAATTGGCCAAAAGGCAGAAATGAACAAATAGTAAATGATGAGTTTCTGAGTGAAGTGAAAAGAACAACAGTTTGTTTAAGTGAAACGTCTGTTACGGCTGATGTTGAAAAAATTATTGATATAACCAGATTCAGTACATTGTCAAAACTTTTACGTGTAACTGCTTATGTGTTACGTTTTGTGAGTCAGATAAAACGCCGTGTGAAGTCTGGTGGTACGTGTATAACAGATAAACAACTCGCTAGTGAAGAGATTTTAGATGCTGACAAACTATGGTTGATTTGCATACAGAATAATTGTCGTAAAGATGACAAATTTCGTCAGAGAAAACAGACTTTGAATTTGAAACCCGACGAAAATGGAATTTTAAGGTGTTTTGGTCGAATTGAGAATTCTTCACTGTCATATGACTGTAAAAATCCCGTTTTTATACCCGAATACCATGCTTATAGTAAACTGTTGATAGATAAATGTCATTTGGATGTTAAACATAATGGAACTATTGAGACTTTGGTTCAATTGCGACAGAAATTTTGGATATGTCGTGGTCGACAGGTAGTTAGAAATGTGATTGGTAAATGTATTATGTGTAAAAGACTTGAGGGAAAATCGTACGGAGTTCCCGAGCCAGCACCTCTTCCGGGATTTAGATTAAGTGATACTTTTGCGTTTCAGAATGTTGGTGTTGATTACGCCGGACCCTTGTATGTTCGAGACATATATTCCAAAAACCCGGACATGTATAAAGCGTTTATAGCATTGTATACCTGTGCTTCGAGTAGAGCTATACATTTAGACCTTGTACCCGACGCCAGTTCTAGTTCATTTATTCGCAGTTTTAAGCGTTTTATTGGTAGGAGAGGTATACCAGTATTAATGAATTCAGATAATAGCTTGACCTTTAAGAATGCTGATGTGACTACATTTATTCAAGATCGAAATATTAAGTGGCAATACAATGTTGAGCGTTCTCCATGGTGGGGAGGTTACTTTGAGCGTTTGGTTAAGTCGACAAAACGTTGTTTGAAAAAATGTCTTGGTAATGCTCACTTAACTTACGAGGAATTGGTGACTTTATTAATTGACATTGAAGGTGTTTTGAATTCACGGCCGTTAACGTACGTTAGTGATGAACTAATAGAGCCTCTTACACCCTCCCATTTGATTATAGGACGAAGAGTATTATCAACGCCGTCTTGCGACATAGATAGTGTTAAACCACAAACCAAGGCATCTGAGTTCCAGAAACGACAGCGACATATGAAATATGTTCTTTCTCATTACTGGAAAAGATGGCGAACCGAATATGTGACAGGATTACGCGAATATCATCGAACCAAAGTAAAGACTGGACCTTTAATTTCAGAAGGTGACGTTGTTCTCATTTACGACGATAAAGTTTCCCGATTGAATTGGGAATTAGCAGTTGTAGAAAAGACTTTAATGGGTAAAGACAATAGTGTTCGTGCAGCCACAGTTCGTACTCATGATTCACAAGGAAAATCGGTGACTTTAAACCGACCTGTACAAAAGTTGTACCCACTTGAGCTTTCGAAAGACTAAATTGACTTTTGATGTTTGATTCTTAATTTTATTAAGACATTTTGGTTAATCTTGAATGTAATATCTATACATACTTTGAGAACAGATTGTTAATTGATATTATTGGATTATGATTCTTTAGTTAGAAATAATTTTGATTTGTGTAATTGACCTTACGTCAATTAGGGGGGAGTGTGTTGAAGAGTGAAAGATATGAGTGTCTGGATGTTCGAATGCGTTGCTATGGTAAACAGCACGTGCAAGAGGCTCGTGCAATAGTGTGCGTTTAGATTGTAGATTCATGCAGACTGACAAGACGAAAGGCCTTTCTTTATGTTGAATTGTGAAATTTTGACTTATTCATATTGTTGAGTGTAGCTGATATATATAATAAAGATCGATCTTGACTATTATGTGTTTCTTACGAAATTAGAGCCCGTTTTCACAACACCCTGTATACATTCCCAATTTATCACAAGTTTTGCACCAACATGCATAGTTCTCTTTGAAATTATCCCTTGGCCACAAATTTGACATGTTTTAAATAATTCTGCTAGGTTTTTTTTCGACACCAATACGCAATCATTGTCATTCATGCCCCCTTCACCATAAAATTCAGTTTCTGAGTCGGTGGTGTTAAAATCAGTCTCGCTGTTTATACCTGGTGTAAATAATGGACTTTGAGTTGCATTTATTTTAAAAGGAGAGCTGCATTCCAATTCAGTGCTGATGCTAGGTACAGTCTGAGAGTGCGAAACACTTGAAGTTGAACATTCACTTTGTTGTTTTGATGAGCCAAATGCAAATGGTAGTGGTGTCACCCGTGACACTGACTGAACTCGCATCATTTCCCTTTTTGCAAATGCTGACCTGTCATTTTGTTGAATTTCTAGTAAGAAAGGGAAAATACTTGGAACAGCGTCTTTCTTCAATATAGATTTTCTTTTTGATCCAGTCAGTTCATGCTGTAAATCTCTGACATAATCGGATGGTACAAAATGTTTGCCACACACTCTCAAATTCTTTACTTTTTTAAATGAGGAATTTATTGGGAGATTCTTGTTTCTAATTTTCACAAGCCACTCTCTTCGACGCCTTGCATCTGATGGAAACCGATGAAATGGCACGCCTATGCTTCTTGTAATCTTGTAGTTCTCACAACCTGGCACATTACAAGAGGGCATTTCTATTGTTTACGTGAAGCCTGCTTATTTAACCCAACAAGAACAAGTCATAAACCTCAACATTAATTGCCAAAAGTCAATATTATTCACAGGCCGCTAATATTGGTCTGTTTACTTTTATAAATATAAAAAGATACGCAGTCAGTTACTAAACAACGATGCAGACGAAATATTGAGTCACGTGTCTATCACGTGATGTAACACCTGTCACGTGCCAGCCATCACGTGATATAAACAACTAAACATGTGGCTTAAATTGGGTCACAGTGTCCAGTTTAGAAACTTAATTTACGCAGAGATTTTGTGCATTATACCTTTAAAAAAACGTAAGTTAATATTTTTAATATCCTAATAAAGATTTCCTTTCATCAAATGTTCTGCTAAACCGCGAGACGGTCACAAAATACAGCGCTAAACTTACTCCAAATTTGAATGTTTACTATAGAGACCAGTGAGCGTGTTGAACCAACTACGTCACTTCCGATATTAATAAAAATTAATTTCTCGCTTACAAATTTTTTTTTGCATATGTTACAGAGGGGATTATTTCTAAATATATATTTATTTTTTATGGAAACCTTGTTGAAAATCGTTGGTCTTCCCCTTTAATGCTCCTATATCGTCACAAATAAGTGATGGCACTAGTCCAGGACTAGTACGGCAAAATAGGTCACTAGCCCGTAAGTTATTTTTGGTAGCGTCGGGCTAGTGGATTTTTACGCATATAATACTGTAATATGAATGTATATAAACTGATTTACTTTCAATGGTTTATGTTTTTATTCTAATTTCAAGTCAGTTATGTTCATCGAAATAAGCCAGAAGTCTCAATGGAATGCAAATTTCTAGCCTCTGGTTATTCCAATCTGCTTACGCCGTTTGATTTGGTACAATGTCTCTAGCCTCGTTCCTCGAGTCTCTTGCCAGAACTCTGCTTACCCCGTCCGTCCTTCCGTCTGTCCGTCTGTCTGTCTGTCTGCCTGTCCGTCACACTTTTTGGGACACAATAACTCTCTTCCTAATTGAGCTAGAATGTTCAAACTTGGTGTATGTGTTTATTAGGTCAATGCCGCCCGTGATGGAGTTCGAAGATAAGCATTTTCCGCTTAGGGTAAGCAGAGATAAGCAATTTGATTGGTTGATGCTTTGGGACACGATAACTTTAGTTCTAATTAAGTGAGATTGATGAAACTTGGTGTATAGTTTCATTATAGTAATACCTTGACTAAGTTCGATAATGAGCATTTTCTGCTCAGGGTAAGCAGAGCGATACGCAATTTGATTGGTCGAGACTTTGGAACACAATAACTCTCCTTCTAATTGAGTTAAAATGTTCAAACTTGGTGTATATGCTTATTAGGTCAATGCCTTGATGGAGTTCGAAGATGAGCATTTTCCGCTTAGGGTAAGCAGAGATAAGCAATTTTATTGGTTGATGCTTTGGGACACGATAACTTTAGTTCTAATTAAGTGAGAGTGATGAAACTTGGTGTATAGTTTCATTACATTAATATCTTGACTAAGTTCGATAATGAGCATTTTCTACTCAGGGTAAGCAGAGCGATAAGCAATTTGATTGGTCAAGATTTTGGAACACAATAACTCTCCTTCTAATTGAGTTAAAATGTGTATATGCTTATAAGGTCAGTGCCTTGATGGAGCGAATATGAGCATTTTCCGCTTAGGGTAAGCAGAGATAAGCAATTTGATTGGTTGATGCTTTGGGACACGATAACTTTAGTTCTAATTAAGTGAGAGTGATGAAACTTGGTGTATAGTTTCATTACAGTAATACCTTGACCAAGATCGATAATGAACATTGTCTGCTCAGGGTAAGTAGAGCGATAAGCAATTTGATTTGCCGAGACTTTGGAACACAACTCTCCTTCGAATTGAGTTAAAATGTTCAAAATTGGTGTGTATGCTTATTAGGTCAATGCCTTGATGGAGTTCAAAGATGAGCATTTTCTTCTTAGGGTAGGCAGAGATAAGCAATTTGATTGGTTGATACTTTGGGACAAGATAACTTAGGTTCATCTTGATTGATGATTTTTATGCCAATACAATGACTGCATTCTCATTCAGTTATGGATTCGACAGTAACAGTGTATAGAAACGATTGACTCGGACACAAGGGCCCTTTCCCTTGGCCAGGGGGGCACTTTTGTCAAGCATGGGGGGGGGGTACCCTTTTGTCTGCCTTTAGGGTCCCCCTAACTAGGGTACATTTTCATTTTTCTTGTCGGTTTTAGCATTTTTCTTTATAAAACACTTTTGGATGACACTTCGTGAACAGTTTGATTGCTGGATACGTTTGAAAAAAATAAATGTGCGATTAATTAATATGTGTAATCTATTTATTTTGGGATTTCGGCGGGGGACATCAAACTCACTGTTGGCTTGTTTTTTTACAAGAGCACTATTTTGTTACTTTTTTCGATTTTTTTTCAAAATATCGCAGTTTTATACGCGCACATTGAAATGTGGTCGTATATTGTTGTCGCCCCCGTCTGTCCGGCGTCCACAATTGCTTGTGGGCGCTCTAGAGGCTAAAGTTAATATCCGATTGACTTTAAATTTATACACAGTGTTTAAGTTCATGAGACGAAGAAGCCTATTGTTTTTCAGCGATTTCCGATAATAACTACCAGAGTTATGGCCCTTGATCACCTCAAAAAATCTTGTGGACGCTCTAGAGGACAAAGATGATGTCCGATTGACTTCAAATTTATACACAGTGTTTAAGGTCATGAGACGAAGAAGCCTATTGATTTTCAGCGATTTCTGATAATTAGTGCCAGAGTTATGGCCCTTGATCACTTCAAAAAATCTTGTGGATGCTCTAGAGGCCAAAGTTAATATTTGATTGACTTTAAATTTATACACAGTGTTTAAGGTCATGAGACGAAGAAGCCTGTTGATTTTCAGCGATCTCTGAAAATTATTGCCAGAGTTATGGCCCTTGAACATATCAAAAAATCCTGTGGACGCTCTAGAGGCCAAAGTTAATATCCTATTGACTTTAAATTTACACACACTGTTTAAGGTCATGAGACGAAGAAACTAGTGCTCCTACGGTTAGGACTTTTTGTTATTCGAATAACCGTGGCTATTAACCGGTTACTAACAATTAACCGTTTGGTATCAAGTTTCAACATTAAATAACCACTCGCATCGCCGTATGATGATTTAAAAGTAAGTGGTTTTTAATACATAATTGTACACGTCTGTCAATATCAAGTAATAAGCTTACCGGTACCTACAAATATTATAGCTTTGCTCCTCTCTAAGTTAAATCCTGTGTTTTTCCTCTTTGTAAGAATTTGAAAGTACTAAAAGAAAACAAATGTCGATCATCGAATTCAGAGATTATCATGGCGGAAGTGTTGTACTATTTGGTGATCGAGTTTATTTCACCAGTTCCACAACTCCAATCTCCACCCTCGGTGCTTTGTTGATAAAACTACTTTATTGTTATTGAAATTATTAAAGACTTATAATCAGGCAACTAGAATATCTACAGCTTGTGTGTGATCAAGATGTAATGTAACTCAACTCATAACAGTCGAACCGTGTAACACGCTACGCCACGGCATGAAAACTGCACTAACTGACTGAGCGAACACAGGACCGGCGCAAATTCTCTTCGGCTTCTAAAAATTAAATTGGTAGATTTTTGACAGTAATGATGTCGCATTAATACAGGATGATTATTTTTTAATTGTTCTTGCCTTGCTTTCCCCCGATTATCGAGATTTTATTGACAGGTCATACACGTTATAATTCTGGGGTAACGGGGGCATCTCAAGTTGACATACATTGTTCAATTTTCAAAATGGCGCTCTGTCGTCATGGAGACGTCTGTAATGGGAGATAACTCCATTTAATGGGGACATCTCCAATTAACCCTACCGCTCAATTCGAACCGTTTAACCGTCCAATTCGAACCGTTTACAGTTATCCGACTAACCGTAGGAGCACTAGAAGAAACCTACTGATTTTCAGCAATTTCAAATAATTACTTCCAGAGTTATCTCCCTTGATCACTTCAAAAAACCTTGTGACACTATAGATGCCAAACTTATCATCCGATTGACTTCAGACTGATACACAGAGTTTAAGGTGTTGAAACGAACAAGTATTTTGATTTTCAATGAATTTTGATAACTGAACAGCTAAATCCATGATGTTAAATGTTTCCTATACTAATTGTTAGTGTGGGGCAAAACTTTATAAAAAGCTTTATAAAACACTTTATAAAAAGCAATCAAATTCTAATGATTTTCAGATAATTACATAATTAGTTGTTACTCTTAATCAGATTTTAGTGTATTACAAATGTTTCATTCCCAAAAAAAGTAAAAATATGCGACAACGCTTGTTGACTGCCCGGACGATTTAGCTGCTGTGGGCGTATGTTTCGTTGCCTGGCAACCTATCTTTCTTTTATCATATAAATAAAAGTCCAATATCCACACTATCCACCGATACCGTATTTTTTTTTTCATTCGAAGAAATCTGACGTAGTAATCACATTTTTTTTCCACAAGAGCACCATTTTGTTACTTTTTACATTATTTTTTTCAAAATATCGCATATTTTTTCGACTACTTCCGTTTTTTTGATCATTGTCGGGATAACTTTGATTAGTTAATTAAATATTTAACTTCCTGTAACAGAAGTGTCAAAAACATTTAATGAGTAGTTTAGAAAAAAAAGAGAATATTTTCAAAAATTTGACGATTTTTCAACATTTTTTCAAAGATTTAGGCTATTTTTGGACCACCTAATCTATTTCAAAATCTGTGTCGAAATTGCTTTATCAGTTGGTATTGGACTATAACTTCATGTTCCATAAGTTTTAGAAACATCATTTTGGCTGCAAAACGAAACCACAGCTCACAAAATGGGAAGAAATCTCGAAAAATAAAGGATGATAACTCTGAATGAAACTTATATTACTGGAATCGGATTGACGTCCGGTATCCAAAAATCTAAGTCAAATTTGCAAATTTTGAAAAATAACAAAAATTATCTTGTTGGGCGACGTGTTTTCAATTTTTCAAATGATAGAAGTCAGCGATGAAGTTTCAAAATTGCAAAATGTGAGATTGCTATTGTCTCAGAAAAGTCTCAGGCTTTCCAAAAATGTGATTTGTTTGAATATAGGTAAAGAATTGGCGAAACTTGTTGTTTACTATTTACATCAATATGTTTGATATTTTTTCTGGCTTCCAAGTATTCCTATAAAATAACTATAACTCAGTACATACATAACACAGTGTTTAAATGAATAAAAAAATACGAAACCGAGGTTTTTGCCTCAGAAAAAACGAAACCGAAAGAAAATTTAAAACTGCACATGACTAGCGGTCTTCAAGTCTTGTATTTTAAGTTAAAAAAAGTTTAACAAAATCTAAATGATCGGGACTAGCTTCCATTCAAGCATTCAATTGGCTGGGGTATTCCTGGCCAAACTGTGACAGCAATCTATTTATAGATCGTTTTATTCTTGCTTTCGTAGAGTTTTTTAAATTCGTTTTTTTAAAAATACGACAACCTGTTTATAGCCTGGTTATTAACCACGGTAGTGGCCTAAGTAAGCTTTACATGAAGTAACAACTGACAATTAATTGTCGACTAAAAACAAAGTTATACACAGTTTTAACGGTCATGAGATGAAGAAGCCTATTGATTTTCAGTTTCCGAAAATTACTGCCAGAGTTATGGCCCTTGATCACTTCAAAAAATTTGTGAACACTCTTAGAGCCCAAAGTTAATATCCGATCTGAAAATTGACCCACTTGACATGGAATGACCCAGCTACTGTATGAAAACTGCTCTTTTCTGCCTCAAGAGCTATGCAAAGTGATTATTGCACTGGTTAAAAGTATTATTTTTCAGTTTAAAAGAATTGAATGAGAAAATAACAAGCAGTGATGATGAAAGGGCCAAAGCAGCATATCTTTGTGAGGTTAGAGCTTCTAAAATAATTTTGAAATGTATATCTATATTTTTATACGCCCACATTTTCATGTAGACGTATATTGTCGTCGCCCCTGTTAGGCGAAAGACCGAAGAAATTTATCGTTCAAGTTCGTTGCAACAACCTGTGGGAGAGATTTTAATTTTTTAAATTACACGTCTCTTTGTACTAATTTAAAAAACATGATCTCCACACATCCAGCATGTGCCTGAATACCATAATTATTTTTTTAAAAATGGAATTCTTTTTAACCTAATCACCTAAAAAATAAACTTACACGCTGTAGGAATACGCACTCTGATCAATGACGTAACGGCTAGTTCGGTCGATGTGCAATCGGCCTTGAACTCGAAAGATAAATACTCAGCCGGAAATTGACGAAGTTTGTTGCCGAGTGCCATTTTGACCAATCAAAATAAAGAAAACTTTTAGCCCTGTTCATGTAAAGTTGCAGCTCTTTCATGTACAGATCTATGTGGATGTAAAGAGTGTCATAATTTAACACCTACAGCCACAGAGATGGCTATGGATGATAATGATGATGTAAATGATGATGATGATATTGAATGTACAAACTACAAACTATAGCCTATATTGTAAATAAATAATGTTTAAAAAATAATTGATTTTTAAAACTCCCATACACCGCCCTTTTGAGCAAGACCAAGTAGTCTATATATATTTTTTTAAAATAGGGGAATGGACAAACAAGGGACATTTTAGCCAGTTGTTAGAACACAACCTGTTATACCTATGCATTAATTTCAAAAAGTCATAATTTAGCAAACACAAATAACTGTCCACAAAACATCAGTTAATTTAGAGGTGCCTTTGGTATGGATGTAGTCGGGCTTTAGAAATTTCCGTTTTGTGGGTAAATTGATATTAAAAGGTATTTCCAACCTTATATATGAAGGGTGGGGGATTAAGCAGTGTATGAGGTGGGGGTGTGTGCTGGGCCTATTGATATTAAAAGGTGTTTCCAACCTTATATGGAGGGTGGGGGATTAAGCAGTGTATGGGGGGGGGGGCTGGGCCTTGCCTTTGATTTATGCATAGTTATATTATATGGATGCTACAGTGTCGACTTTATTAGAGATGAGGAATGGTGGGCTTAGGGAATCTATTCTAACCAGTTAATATTAGGGTGAACTCAACAATGCAAAGTATGTATGCCTACACACGCAAAGACAAATACAGTAGGAAGAGAGCCTCTAATAAAATATAGCTTCACACACCTTGATTGATTTTGATATTTGGCAATTATCTATATTCGACTATGTCATTGCAATCAAACATTTCCAAACCTTCTCAAAATATCTTAATACTCGGAGCTGTGGCGGGACGTTAAACACGATGCATGCAAAAATTAATTGCACAGTGTACTTTCTTAAGAATAATAGATTGATTCATCACATTTACACGGGCTACAAACAGCTTAAAATTTTTATGAGAGAGGACAAGTCTGTCAGGTATTATCGACAGCGGCTTCACGGGGGTAAAGCTTGTCTAGCACTGGGGAAAACTGACCGTCTGATGGGGTGGCTGGTCCGAAAACACGGCACATAATCGCCAAGTTGTAAGCAACTGTCAGTTGGACACTCTACCCATTGACTGAATGAGTCATCGCTGATCTAAATCTTTCACATTTATGCACTTATTACATGTTAGCCGACACCGGTATTAATAGCGCGCATTTTTATACGCCCACATTTTCATGTGGACGTATTATGTCGTCGCCCCTGTCCGTCCGTCCGTCCGTCCACAATTTGTTTGTGGACTCTCTACAGGTCACAATTCTTATCCGATTTTGACGAAACTTGAAATATAGGTTTATCCCCAAAAGATCTCGGCTGCTTTCGATATTGGCATGTATCGGATGAAAACTTCATGGATTATGGCCCCTGATTGTACGAAAAATCACGTTTTTAGCTTGTGGACCCTATAGAGGTCACAATTTTGAACCGATTTTGATGAAACTTGACATGCATGTTTGTAACCCAAAGATCTTGGTTCCTTTCGATATTTGCGGCTATGGGAATGTAATTTCCTGAATTATGGCCCCTGATTGTCCGAAAAATCACCCTTTTTAGCTTGTGGTCCCTCTGGAGGTCACAATTATTATCCGATTTAAAAAACCGTTTGATTATATCACCGTTACACCCTAAGGAAGGTTGAGTTCGAATTCCGGGAAAATCGGACAAAAATTGACCGACAAAATGGCCGCCGTTTGTACGCGAATACTGTTAAAAAATGGTATATCAAGGTTGTGTGCCCTGTGGAGGTCACAATTTTAATTCGATTTTGATGAAACTTGAAATTCATGGTTATAACCCAAAGATCTTGGTTCCTTTCGATATTTGCGCCTATCGGATCGTAAATTCCTGAATTATGGCCCCTGATTATACGCAAAATCGCCTTTTTTATACGCCCACATTTTCATGTGGACGTATATTGTCGTCGCCCCTGTTCGTCCGTCTGGACGGACGTCCACAATTGTTTGTGAACAGTCTACAGGTCACAATTTTTATCCGATTTCAATGAAACTTAAAATATAGGTTTATCACCCTAAGATCTCGGTTCCTATCGATATTGGCATGTATCGGACTGTAACTTCATGGGTTATGGCCCCTGATTGTACGAAAAATCACGTTTTTTAGCTTGTGAACAGTGTAGAGGTCACAATTTTGAACCGATTTGGATGAAACTTGAAATGCATATTTATAACCCAAAGATCTTGGTTCCTTTCGATATTTGCGCCAATCGGATCATAACTTCCTGAATTATGGCCCCTGATTGTCCGAAAAATCACCCTTTTTAGCTTGTGGTCCCTCTGGAGGTCAAAATTGTTATCGGATTTAAAAAAACGTTTGATTATATCACCGTTTCATGGTTATGAAGGTTGTGTTCATATTTTGTGAAAATCGGACCAAAATTGACAGACAAAATGGCCGCCGTTTGTACGCGAATAATGTGAAAATACGTTATATCAAGGTTGTGGACCTTATAGAGGTCACAATTTTGAACCGATTTTGATGAAACTTGACATGTATGTTTATAACCCAAAGATCTTGGATCGCCCATTGGATCGTAACTTCCTGAATTATGGCCCCTGATTGTCCGATAAATTGCCCTTTTTAGCTTGTAGTGCCTCTGGAGGTCAAAATTGTTATCGGATTTAAAAAAACGTTTGATTATATCAATGTTCCATGGTTATGAAGGTTGAGTGCGAATTTCGTGAAAATCTGACCAAAATTGACGGACAAAATGGCCGTCGTTTGTACGCGAATAGTGTGAAAATATGTTATATCAAGGTTGTGGACCTTATAGAGGTCACAATTTTGAACCGATTTTGATGAAACTTGACATGTATGTTTATAACCCAAAGATCTTGGATCGCCCATTGGATCGTAACTTCCTGAATTATGGCCCCTGATTGTCCGATAAATTGCCCTTTTTAGCTTGTAGTGCCTCTGGAGGTCAAAATTGTTATCGGATTTAAAAAACCGTTTGATTATATCAATGTTCCATGGTTATGAAGGTTGAGTGCGAATTTCGTGAAAATCTGACCAAAATTGACGGACAAAATGGCCGTCGTTTGTACGCGAATAGTGTGAAAATATGTTATATCAAGGTTGTGGACCTTATAGAGGTCACAATTTTGAACGCATTTTGATGAAACTTGACATGTATGTTTATAACCCAAAGAGCTTGGTTCCTTTCGATATTTGCGCCCATTGGATCATAACTTCCTGAATTATGTCCCCGGATTGTCCGAAAAATCGCTGTTGTTAGCTTTTGGTCCCTCTGGAGGTCAAAAATTATTATCGGATTTAAAAAAACGTTTGGCTATATCACCGTTACATGGTAATGAAGAGAGAGTTTGAATTACGTGAAACTTGACATGTATGTTTATAACCCAAAGATCTTTACTTCCTGAATTAAGTCCCCTTATTGTACGAAAAATCACCCTTTTTAGCTTGTGGTCCCTCTGGAGGTCCCATTTATTATCTGATTTAAAAAAAAATTTTAAAAAACCAAACAAATTCTAATGATTTTCTGATAATTCCTTAATATGCGACAACTCTTGTTGACTGCCCGGACGATTTGGCTGCTGTGTGGGCGTATGTTTCGTTGCCTGGCAACCTATTTTTTTTAGCTTGTGGTCCGTCTGGAGGTCACAATTATTATCGGATTTAAAAAAACGTTTTGATTATCTTACCGTTACACCGTAAGGAAGGTTGAGTTCGAATTTCAGGAAAATCGGACCAAAATTGCTATACAAAATGGCCGCCGTTTGTACGCGAATACTGTTAAAAATGGTATATCAAGGTTGTGGACCCTGTAAAGGTCACAATTTTAATTCGATTTTGATGAAACTTGAAATTCATGGTAATAACCCAAAGATCTTGGTTCTTTTCGATATTTGCGCATATCGGATCGTAACTTCCTGAATTATGCCCCCCGGTTATATATCGCCTACGCGCTTCGGGGCTATTCTTCTTGGTTCGAATATGCACCCAGGTGATACATATGTATTATGATGGAATATTTCATACATATGGATGAGCTAGGATTGGGGGTGTATAGCTCATTCCTGGAGAAGTATTCTGGTGAAGGCGGTCACTGTTCATTAAAGGTCCAAGTCCAAATCCATTTCAATATTACTTTATATACAGTTTAAAAATACATTATTTACAAATTATATACAAGGCATTCGATCTCCTTGTCTGTGTGTGTCTCCAATCTCATCTCTCTCCTGTGTGTAGAGGTCTTTTAAAGACACAAATTAGCATATCCACAAAGGAATACTTTCAACAAATCAAATTAAAGATAAGATTAGGGATAAAACAAATCAAATAGAAAGTTAAACTAATATATAAATTTCATTGGTTGAAAGTTTCATAGTGAAATATAATTTATAGGATCTAATAAGCTTTAAGCCATAAAGAATTAAAAAGCATTGACACTTGATTGGCATTGATCAGACTGCATTGTTAACTGTATAAATCTTTGCTCAAGGTTTCTCTTAATAAGCCTACTGGCATTCAAAGATTATAAAACAGTCAACACCAATCATGCTTTTAGGCAATTACTTTAAATAAAAATATTGATATTAAATGTAAGGAAAGACCAAATGATAACCTTAATATTGTCTATATACTTTAAGAAATAAATTCTGTATATTCTTAAAATAAAATTTGAAAAAGGAGTAAAATTTAGTATCACTATTCGGTGATAAATGCCCCCGTCCTGAAAAATTCATGCATCCTCGCATGATATATATATATATATATACACAATATACTTGATGAAACCATTAATAAATAGTTAAAAGAAAAATATATGCTTCTAATTAAAGATTTGTTTAAAGTTTTGTATCACAATATCTTGAGTGAATTATGTTGTTATATGATTATACAGGCTAAAGTCACTTATGTAATCCTTTGTTGTCGCCTTATGTATAATACATTCTTGTCACATACATAAATATCACTTGCAATAATTATGAGAAAAAAAAAAGATTTTAAGGAATGCAAAATTTCAATTAAAACGATTTTCAGTCAGTATCAAACTGAATAAAAAATATATGAAATTTAATAGTCATATAATAAAGTATTAGCACTATTCTGACGAACGTTTCAATATCTTCACTTTTAAAGTCTGCGTCACCGGAATATTTATAAGTTGTGGAGATAACTGAACACATATTTCTTGCAGTATAGTTGTTAATTGATTGCGGAACACATACACGTTAGATATTTACATGATAACACATAACTAGAATAATTATACCGCACTGATATACACACAAATTTAATCAGGAGCACACTTTAAATCTTTAGCAATTTCTGGAACATTACCATTTACTGGATCAGGGATTATGACTAAGGTCCACCACATTCATCTTATTGATCAAGCACATTTTGTTATCTGGTTACCTTGAAGTTGTCTGGTGATGAACCATTTACTGGTACTTCTTTTTCTTGACATGGAGAAATCTCACTTGGTTTGACAAAGTCAACCTTGTCCAGAGGATTAAAGACATCAGCTTCAAACTTCTTTGGTCCAGTCTGTTATCAGAGATGTTGCTCAGCAAGATTAAACCTGAAATATTTCTTGACCATCTCATATAATAACATTCAATGTGTGACAATAAATCGATTATATTAAATAATTTTGAATCAAAAGAATGTGGTCATTCCTTGTACTCAACCTGACTAAATGTAATACCATTCTCACTTTCCGTTCCAAATATAATCATGTATTTCCTCAACACTGTTAAATTGTCAAGACTGTGCAAAGGCTCAGAAGATACTCTATTCTTTTATTCTTTTTCTCATATAGTATTGTTCAATGTTTTAGTTATTACCATGATCATTTCTTATTCTTATGATCATTTCTTATTCTTATTATGATCATTTCTTATTCTTATTATGATCATTTCTTTACTTATGTGATCATTTCTTATTATGAACTAATTCATTTTCTTATTTATTTTTTTTATTTATTCTTATATATTATTTATGAATGTCATTTATTCTTTATTCATTTTAATGTTATATTTATTAAACAAAAAAAATTGAGGGGGGGGGTATTTTTCACAAAATGTGAAAAAGAAAACAATTTATATTTATATATACATATCATTCAATATATTAATAATCATATTGAGAACTTATGAAAAACATAGTAATGTTGTTATTATCTTATGTTTAAAATTAAAAGAACTAGGTCTATGTGGTCTAATCAAACTTTGTAAAAGTTTGTAAAATGATTACACAGTGCTTTACACATTGATCGTCACCAATATGTCACAGCGCTGGCGTGTCAGTCAAAAGTGGATGGCCAGTCCCCCTTGCCTGACAAACATGATTGTAGCTATATAACAACAATTTTAAAGATAACTTAGACACACAGACCTTTTTCTTTCTTTTTTTTGGAAAGTAATATAATGTAATTAATATGTGAAAATTTTAAGGGTGTTAAATTTTAGTCGCTTTTTACGACACGCAATTTAACCAAACGTTGGGCCTACTCTTGGTCCCACAGGGGAACAAAATCACTATATCTATTTGTTATAATAATTTTTTTTTTTTTTTTTTCTTTTTTTCAATGTAATGAATCTGTTTTAACTTCCTTTGTTTTTGTACTGTGTAATGCAGTTAAAGTCTGTGTAACTGCCTTGTGTACCGATGTAATCAATGCTTTAAAAGTTGCTGTGGAAACTGCTTTATTGTATTGTACATGGTTAAAAAGATCATTAGAAAAATAATTACAATAGTCTGTTAGATGAGATATTTAGGGTTTCACACTGCGTAGCTTGTGTGAAACACTATTGTTTTTGTTAAAATTATTCTTATTAGGCTTTCAGACTTTCGTTTGAAAGACTATTGTTTTTACAAAAATTATTATTATTATTTTTTTCCGCGGGAGCCTATTTCTCCATGATCTAAAACAGATATCGATCTGGAACCAACATTTCTATCGGGAAAACATGTGGTGGCTACTTGATAAACTATTTTTCAAACCTCTGCGCATACCGGAAGTGGCCGATCTTTGTACGTCGTCTAAAAATTGAAAATAGGCCATAGTTTCATCAATTCTTTACCCATTTTAAAACAAATGACATTTTCGGGAACCCTGAATCTTTTCGGAGATAATGGCTATCTCACATTTTTCAATTTCGAACATTCGTCTATGACTTCTATCGTTCGAAAATTGAAAAGACGTTGTTTATGAGACAATTTTTGTTATTTTTCAAAATTTGCAAATTTGAGCTACATTTTTGGATTCCTGAAGTCTATGTGATTCCCGTAATATAAGTTTCATTCAGAGTTATCGCCCTTTATTTTTCGTATTTTTTCGAATTTTCTGCCCATTTTGTAACCCTTATATTTTTTGGAAAGGATAAATCGATATTTCTGAAACCTCTGGAACATAAAGCCATATAGTCCGACAGTTGGATAAAGCAATTTCAACACCGATCCGTAAACCGGAAGTAGTCGAAATAATTTCTGATGTTTGGAAAAAAATGCAAAAAATGGGTATTTTGGGGAAAAACGCGATTTCTCCGTCCGATATCAATGGATTAAACAAATTAGGGTACCATTGGACTACAATAGTATTGTGCTATCGTATGATACCCAATTCATACAGATACGATGACCCGGAAGTAAAATATAGCACGCTGAAAATCAAGTATTTTCTGATTTGGAGCGTTTTTGGACGCCTGTATCTCGAAAACTTAACCGCAACTTTTTTTAAAATTTTTTCTATCGAGAGTCCTTTCGGAGGTATTATGCATGGAGCCATCCAATATGACTTTGAAATATCTGGAATGGGTGAAATAACAGACTGAAAATCGAAAAAAGTCGAAAAATCGTGAAATTTTGGAAAATGCTCTGCTATTTTTTTATTTTAAGAGATTTCCAAAAAAAGATTGTATATTCAGATAGCTGACCTAATTACAATTCTAACGATGTATAATATGTATGTAGTTATTGAAATTTAATTTTCGATATTTTAAATTTTTTGCATTTTTGGCACTTTTGAACATAGGATTTCTCTGAGGCATTTTATCTGATCAGATAATGTAATATATCATTACAGAGCCCTGTGGCTATTTTAGTGCCCAAACCGGCTATTAAAACTATTCCGACAATAATAATTATACCGGAAGTATTCAAAAAATGAAAAAAAAAGGGATAAAAACATTGTCGCACTTGCAAAAAGCTTGATTTCTCCCTTAGGTAATAGCGGACCAAAAGAACTAAAGTGTCGTTGGGTAGTCCTATTAATGGACCATCATATGGTATCTAAATAATACGATTTCGATGGTAAGGAAATAAATTATTGTATGCCAAAAATCTAGTATTTTCGGATTTTTTTAACATTCTGAGACGCCCTTTTCTCGAAATCGAGGCCGCAGATTTTTCTGAAACTTTTCTTACTCAAAGTCGTATCGGTTGTCTATATAGTGAATCCAAAATGAAAAGCATTGAAATAATATAGGTGGTCCAAAAATGGCATCAAACTTTGAAAAAAATTGAAAAATCGTTAAATTTTTGTAAACGCTCTTTAATTTATCTTTTTTTTCCAAAACTACTCAATGGATGTTTCTGACACTTTTGGTACAGAAAGATAAGTATCCAAAGAACTTCGTAAAGCTATCACGACAATGATCGTAAAACCGGAAGTAGTCGTAATTTTGAAATAATTTACAATTTTGACCGGTCTTTTCGCCAGCAAATATTACTTTTACAAATGAGGGAGGGTGTCACTGAAGAAAAACAACTAAAGTATAGTTTGGTAGCTCAATGGATCGGTTATAGTATAACAAACATCCTGTCTGATTCCTGAAAGCCGGTTCAGTGCTGCTTGCAGGTCTAGTTATTATTATTTTTTTTTTTCCAATTTGCTTATATCTCAGCAACTTCTTGTCGGATCGATACAATGTCTTCAGTTTTACTGGGAAAGTGGGTGTGACTTAGAGATTAAAGCTATTCCCGTCATTCTGCGACATTGCGAAATGTCCGAAATCACCGAAAATGTCGTTTTTTGAAATATTGCCGTAATATTAACAATAATCATTGGATTTTAGCATATGATGCATTTTGACATAGCCAGAAACAGGGGACATAGCTATGTTACTTTTGATTTTCGACGAATCTTAGAAGATATTAGGCGCCAAATTTTGAAAATTTAAATTTTTACAAAAAACTTTTTTATTTATTAATTTTTTTATATGACATTTTAACCAAGGTTAAAGAGTCATCTGATTTGTACAAAAATGTCAACATTTTTTGTTTCCATAATTTTCCTTGGCCGCCATTGGCTTATTCAGTTTTTCAGTCCTACATTATTTATTTATTGTTCGATTTGTATAAAACCATGTTCATATGTTTCGTGGTTCAAAATGCTATTTTTTTTGTTACCGGTAAAGTTTCCTGTAGGCACCGGAAGTGGCGTAAATTCAGCAAAAACTACAATATTGACAGTTCGGTACAACTTTTTGAAAGCAAATATTATTTTTTTCAAATCTTATATGACTGAAAAGATGTGCCATGTAAAGGCGCACAAAACATCGGGCTCAGTTTTTTTAATTTCGATTTCGTTTTCTGGCAATTTGGATTAAAGGGTGAAAAAAGGTGTCAATATAAGCTATTTACAACCCATCCAGCGTCATCATATTAAAAAATATATCTTCGTAACACTCATAAACTCGTAGTAATAACCCATACGAAGAGAATGTATGTGAAAATTAATTTGTAATTTGCGCAGTTGCCGAGAAATAGGCAATTTTGCATGAGTCACTTTTCACGTAATTTTGGCTGTAAAAGAATCAATAATTATTCGATTTTCAATTTTCTTTCGCCATTGGATGCCTAATACCATAGTGGACTATGTCAAACCTTTACCTCTTGCGCTGTCACCGGAAATGACGTCATTTACTCAAAACTTAAATTTTAGCCCTCAAAAACAATATTTTATTCAAATGAGTCGTACTTGTTATTTGTTTCAAATTATGATATTTGATTCTATTGATCAAATAGAATGAACCCATACGATCACACAGATACCACAAAATGGTTTCCAACTTGTACGGTTGCAGAGAAATGGGCGATTTTCCTTAAGTCACTTTTCAAGGTTTTTGGTCTATAAAAGTGTCAGTTATTATTCGATTTTAATAAAATTTTCACCATATGATAGCTTATATCATTTATGATTTCATAGAACTAATTTAACATTTTCAGTATTTCCGGAAGTAATGTCATTTTGGCAAAAACTGTATTTTTAGCCTCCAAAACAGATATTTTTTTTCAAATGAGTCTGATTTGTAATATATTTAAAATTATGATATTTGATTCCAATCAACAAATAGATTGAGCCCATACGATCATATAGATACCAAAAAAATAGTTTTTATCATGTGCGGTTGCCGAGAAATAGACGATTTTCTACAAGTCACTTTTCAAGGTTTTTGGTCTATAAAAGTGGCAATTCTTATTCGATTTACATACAATCTTCGCCATATGATGCCTTATGCCATTTCTGATTTCATAAAACTAATTGAACATTTTCATTATCACCGGAAGTAATGAAATTTTGCCAGGATCACTTACAAGTAACATATATATAAAATGAATTGATATTGCTGGATTTGGTTGATTCTTCGTCCATTTTATTTGATGTTTGCAATGCTGATGTGGAAACCTGTTTAATGGTTTTATTGGTATCGGAAGTGACATATGTTCAAGGGCAACGTGGCACCGAAAGTAAAGTGGCACCAGTGAAACCCGTCATTCCTGCATGCAGGTCTAGTTCCTTATAATTATTGTTACAGCGATTGTCACAATGTTTTGATAGGCTCTCTATTTCCATCCAAATGTGGTCAACTATTTGATCAAAATTCTGGCTTCTCTGTTCATGACAAAGGTTTTGTCCCTCTTCTATCCGTAGCTTTAATCCTTTATCCATTTGCATCATTTTTCTTTCAAGGCCTGTCTTCATGCTTCTCATATCACACAGCATTTTAATGTTGGTGTTAAGTTTGAAGTCAGCCATCATTTTTTCTAAATCTTGTTTTGTATTTTGCTGATATTTTATCATATTCACATTTTGTAAATTTGTCGAATTCTGTGATTTGGTGATATCTTCATCCTTTTTGACAAAAAATTTATGGTTCCGGAGAGGGCGCTTCCGTTTCTTACCAGCTTCGTTTCTCGTAATGTGGAACTCCTTGCGTAATTTCTCAGGTATTTGTTCTGTAAATTGCCATTGTGTTGACCCATCAATCAGTTTGATTAAATATGACTTTCGTCCCTGGAACTGTGCTGCTTTAATGATTTTTATACGCCCACATTTTTATGTGGACGTATATTGTCGTCGCCCGTGTCCGTCCGTCCGTCCACAATTGTTTGTGAACAGTCTACAGGTCACAATTTTTATCCGATTTCAATGAAACTTAAAATATAGGTTTATCACTCTAAGATCTCGGTTCCTTTCGATATTGGCATGTATCGGACTGTAACTTCATGGGTTATGGCCCCTGATTGTACGAAAAATCACATTTTTTAGCTTGTGAACAGTGTAGAGGTCACAATTTTGAACCGATTTGGATGAAACTTGCAATGCATGTTTATAACCCAAAGATCTTGGTTCCTTTCGATATTTGCGCCATTCGGATTGTAACTTCCTGAATTATGGCCCCTGATTGTCCAAAAAATCACCCTTTTTAGCTTGTGGTCCCTCTGGAGGTCAAAATTGTTATCCAATTTAAAAAAAACGTTTGATTATATCACCGTTCCATGGTTGTGCAGGTTGAGTTCGAATTTTGTGAAAATTGGACCAAAATTGACGGACAAAATGGCCGCCGTTTGTACGCAAATAGTGTGAAAATATGTTATATCAAGGTTGTGGACCTTATAGAGGTCACAATTTTGAACCGATTTTGATGAAACTGGACATGTATGTTTATAACCCAAACATCTTGGTATTTGCGCCCATCGGATCGTAACTTCCTGAATTATGGCCCCTGATTGTCCGAAAAATCGCCCTTTTTATCTTGTGGTCCCTCTGGAGGTCAAAATTGTTATCCGATTTAAAAAACCGTTTGATTATATCACCGTTCCATGGTTATGAAGGTTGAGTTCGAATTTCGTGAAAATCGGACCAAAATGGCCGCCATTTGTACGCGAATAGTGTGAAAATATGTTAAATCAAGGTTGTGAACAGTGTAGAGGACACAATTTTGAACCGATTTGGATGAAACTTGAAATGCATGTTTATAACCCAAAGATCTTGGTTCCTTTCGATATTTGCACCAATCGGATCGTAACTTCCTGAATTATGGCCCCTGATTGTCCGAAAAATTGCCCTTTTTAGCTTGTGGTCCCTCTGAAGGTCAAAATTGTTATCCGATTTAAAAAAACGTTTGATTATATCATTGTTCCATGGTTATGAAGGTCGAGTTCGAATTTCGTGAAAATCGGACCAAAATTGACGGACAAAATGGCCGCCATTTGTACGCGAATAGTGTGCAAATATGTTATATCAAGGTTGTGAACAGTGTAGAGGACACAATTTTGAACCGATTTGGATGAAACTTGAAATGCATGTTTATAACCCAAAGATCTTGATTCCTTTCGATATTTGCGCCAATTGGATCGTAACTTCCTGAATTATGGCCCCTGATTGTCCGAAAAAATGCCCTTTTTAGCTTGTGATCCCTCTGGAGGTCAAAATTGTTATCCGATTTAAAAAAACGTTTGATTATATCACCGTTCCATGGTTATGAAGGTTGAGTATGAATTGTGTGAAAATCGGACCAAAATTGATGGACAAAATGGCCGCCGTTTGTACGCAAATATTGTGAAAATATGTTATATAGAGGTTGTGGACCTTATAGAGGTCACAATTTTGAACCGATTTTGATGAAACTTGACATGTATGTTTATAACCCAAAGGTCGTGGTTCCTTTAGATTTTTGCGCCCATTGGATCATAACTTCCTGAATTATATGTCCCCTGATTGTCAGAAAAATCGCTTTTGTTCGCTTTTCGTTCCTCTGGAGGTCAAAATTATTATCCGATTTAAAAAAACGTTTGACTATATCACCGTTACATGGTAATAAAGAGAGAGTTTGAATTACGTGAAAACCTGACTAGAATTGACGGACAAAATGGCCGCCATTTGTACACGAATAGTGTGAAAATATGTTATATCAAGGTTGTGAACCCTATAGAGGTCACAATTTTGAATCGATTTTGATGAAACTTGACAGGTATGTTTTAAACCCAAAGATCTTGGTTCCTTTCGATATTTGCGCCCATCGGGTCATTACTTCCTGAATTATGTCCCCTGATTATGCGAAAAATCACCCTATTTAGCTTGTGGTGCCTCTGGAGGTCACAATTATTATATGATTTAAAAAAAAACGTTTGATTATAAAAACCAAACAAATTCTAATGATTTTCTGATAATTCCTAAATATGCGACAATTCTTGTTGACTGCCCGGACGATTTGGCTGCTGTGTGGGCGTATGTTTCGTTGCCTGGCAACCTATTTTTAACCATTTGAGAGAAATATGATCAGTAAATACGAGAAATTCTTGGTTAACTATGTATGTCCGGTATGTTTTTACAGCTTCAACTAACGCTAAGCCTTCTTTTTCCAGAAATTGACCATTTCTTTTCGGCGCCATGTAATGCTCTACCTCCGTAAGCAACCACATATTCTCTATTTTGATCATCCTTCTGCCCTAAAACAAAGCCAATAGAATCATTAGATGCATCTGTTGAAATAATAAATTGTTTTCTGAAATCTGGAAATTTCAGAATTGGACCTGAAGTTAGATGCTTCTTAAGATTCTCAAATGCAACATCACATTCTTTTGTCCATAGAAATGTTGCGTCCTTTTGCAGTAAAGCATTTAAAGGAGAGGCAATCTTTGAATAATTTTTGATAAATTGTCTATAATAGTTACAGGTTCCTAAAAAACTACGTACCTGTTTCACATTCTTTGGTGTAGGAAATTCTGTTACTGCTCGTATTTTGTCTTCATCAACGCTAATGCCTTTTTTACTTAAAATGTGTCCCAAATATTTAACTTTCTTCTTAGCAAATTGACATTTTGATGGTTTTACTGTTATATTTGCTTCGCGAAGTCTGTTGAAGATTTGCCGTAAATCATTTAAATGAGATTCAAAGTTTTGACTAAAAATGATTAAATCATCTACGTAGACTAACGCAATTTTCCAATTTAGCCCTCGCAACACGGAGTTCATCATCATTTGAAATGCGGCCGGCGAGTTACGCAAGTCAAACGGGAGCTGATTAAATTCAAATGATCCTTGTTGCGTGACAAAAGCAATTTTGTGTTTTGTTTCTGGATCTAATTCCTGTTGCCAAAATCCTGATTGCAAGTCTATTACCGAAAAAATAGTAGCGTTTGCAGCAGCAATGAGATCTATTGTGTCTGACAAGAGTGGTAATGGATGTGTCATAGGTTCTGTGACTTGGTTTAATTTTCTATAGTCTACTGCAAACCTATGACTGCCATCTGGTTTCTTAACTAACACAATTGGAGATGCCCAACTACTGGAAGATGGTTCTATTACACCGTTGTCTAACATTTCCTTGGTTAATTTTTCGGTAATACCCTTTGCATCATTACTTTGTCTATATGGCCGTGATCTAATTGGTGGTGCATTATTTGTATTAATTTTGTGCATATACCCTTTTGCTTTGCCTAATTCTGCTAGATTTGTTGCGAATATATCTCTGTATTGACCTAAGAAGCCTAGTAATTTTATCTTCTGTTTTTGTGATAAATCAGAGTTTTCTAAAAAGAATCCCAAAGACTTAGCTACTTCCACCGATTCATGTTCTGGACACTGGATATTTGAGACTGTAAAATTAATTATGATTTTGTTTCTCTTGCTCTATGTCTAAAATATGATCTTTATTTATGATATGAGCTTTCGCTATTATAGTATTAGCCTTAATTTTTATTTGTTCCTCTGAGGAATTTAAAAACCTAACATAACCTCTATTAACATCTGTTTTAATGATACTTTTACCACCTAATAAATTTTTATACGCCCACATTTTCATGTGGACGTATATTGTCATCGCCCCTGTTCGTCCGTCCGTCCGGACGTCCGTCCGTCCGCTCTCACTGGGAAGTACTTGTGTGGGCTTTGGAACGTACAAATGATACTTGTGTGGGTTTTTGGACTTGTAGGGTGCACCCCATGAAAATTACCCAAAAATTCGTTTGCTGTGGTAAAAGTATGCCCACAAGTTAAAAATCTTCATGTGCACCCCACAAATTTCGCGGTCATCTGGATGTCCGTTTCTGTCATGGACAGTACCGTAAACGGCTCTATCGCACCATTTGATTTATTCAGAGTTGCGTCCCTTGGTCACATCACATCACTGTCCAATCAGCATTCTCCCATGCAAGTCTTTGCTATCCAGGGGACTTAAAGGGAAGATAACTCTGTTTGGGAGATTGTCCAATCAGAACAACACACTTTTTTGGCCGCCATATTGGAAAGGCGAGGCAGCTGTCGTGATTACGGTAAGTGTTATTTAGTTCACTGACCTAGTTAATTTATTAAATATTTCTTATTGAAGGCATGTCCTTAAGTTTTATGGATATCTTAAGCAGGTCTTTATTTTGAATCGGAGATCTGACATTCATTTTATTAGAAAGTTTGATGTTCGCAACCGACTTCTTATATTTACGATCCAAGCAAATAAAATCGGTTCAACTTCAACCTGATATTTTCTATGTTAAAATTAAAATTTTGAAACAGTTTCAGTCAAAAGTTTAAAAACCCTTTTTGACACAAAAAAGAAAATTCATTTTTACAATACATGTCGTTTATTTCATCAAAATTGATAAATTCCCGTTTGCGGTAAATAATGTTTTATAAACCTTACTTTCCCGAATTTTACCTACACGTGTTTTTTACCGGGATGTTGATGGGGTCACGTGATTACAGTTATTGTCCAGTCGACAATAATTCTACTGCGTATTTAAGCGCCATTAAGGACTTGATAATCGTGCATACCGGTAATGTTGTTTATAACGCCATATTAATGGTTTTCTTTTCTTCAATAAAATTACGTTATTTACGATGTTTTGCATTAAAATTTACACGGTTTGTGGTCTAAAAAGTCCAAGATTCTTAAGTAGTTTTAACAAACATGAAGTCTAAATTTATTAAATTAAATTGATTAGTTTTAAATTCGTTGTTTTATGCAACAAACGGCTGGCTAACTGGTTGACCCAATTTCTAATGTAACACGGAAATGACAGTTCGTTGTCAATGTCAACAAAAACCTTTTCCCTCTTTTTAAGTTGTCAGTTCTTTTGTGTGTGAGGATATAAAAGTTACCAAGAATAATTAAATAACTTTCGAGTATCAATTTTTTTTTTTGGGGTTTGTAACCATATTATGAAAGGGAATTGGGAACAGAACAAATTGTATGTGAAACCCCTCTCCCCTCTTTCATTTTATTTAGGCAATATTATTTTAAATAATTTTGAATATTATTTCAAAAACAAAAAATGATTTGATAAATATAATCAGCTTATTAAATTATTAAAGTGAAGTGTTGCTAAATTAAAAAGTAAACTATAATTAAAAAAAAGGGTCAATAATTATTTTTATAGGTGACTCAAAAATAATAGGATTTTAAGAAAATTTAGGGAGAGAGGTTTCACATAGGCTATGCCTGTTCCTCAATCCCTTTCATGTTATTTGAATAAAATATGTTTATAAAAAAAAGATAATTTGCATCATACACAGTATATATCTATGTAAGTTTTGTAGATGTGAATAGAGCATTTAAAAAGCTTTTAAGATGTAACATGGCTATACTATAAAGACATCAATTAATTTTTTTTAAAAATTTTGTGCGACTTAAAAATTGGCGACAATTTTGTTTGTTAAAGTTCTGTAATATATTATAAACATGTAATATTGAATTTCATTGTGTTGTTCCTCAATCTCTTTCATGTTATTTGAATAAATAAAATCAAGTACAAACGTGCGTGGCTCAGTGGGTAGAGCGTCTGACTGCCAGCTGCTAGGCGATTAGGTGCCGTGGGTTCGAGTCCCCCTTGGGACGAAAGAATTTGTCTGATGCCACGGCCAGTGCTTACCGATACCAGATCAGGTATCAACCCCAATCACAAACAATCCAAACCATTAGACAAAAATCGAAATCCTTAAAAACAGTAAAGGCAAAATAGTGCAATCAGCAAATGAGCTATTTCCATGAAAACAGTGGTAACAGGTGTTCGAAAGAGTAAGCTTACCCTGCATGGCTGCCACACCCGCCATTGCTGTATCCAAACAATTAGACCAAGACCGAAATCCTAAGAACATAGTCTCAGTAAAATAGTGTAACCAGCAAATGGACTGTTAAATGTAAACAATAACAACAAGTGCCTTAGACATAATCAGGAAATAGGTTTAAAATTTTGGGAATTAGTGTATAACGAACTGCAAGTCTTTAAATAAGAAATAAACAAACATGCCAAAACATAAGGAAATTACCAAATGACAGCATGTGGAAAAATACATATCAAAATAGGGCAGTCAAATGTCATACGTTTATAAAAAAAAAGATAATTTGCATCATACACAGTATATATCTATGTAAGTTTTGTAGATGTGAATAGAGCATTTAAAAAGCTTTTAAGATGTAACATGGCTATAGTATAAAGACATCAATTAATTTTTTTTTTAAATTTTGTGCGACTTAGAAATTGGCGACTATTTTGTTTGTTTAAGTTCTGTAATATATTATAAACATGTAATATTAAATTTCATTGTGTTCTTAATTACAAATCTAATCAGAGCTTTTCAATATATTCCTATATATTATTTTTTAAAGTTTTATGGACACTCAACTAGGATTGTCCATCCTCAATAAATAATCTGTATTAATAAAACAATTATCAAGCAATTGCAACTGAATTTCTGTGGGCCTACTAGTCAAATTGTTTCTGTACCTAAATAAGCCCAGTAGATAATGGACACTATGTAACCCAGTTAGACTACAATATCCCCACACATCACGGACAAATAAGCCCAGTAGATAATGAACACTATGCAACCCAGAGTTCATGTTCAAATATCCCCCTATGTCACAGATAGGAAGCCCAGTAGATAATAGACAGTATTAAACTCACAGTTAGACCACAAATATCCCCACAAATAAACCCAGTAGATAATGGACACTATGTAACCCAGTTAGACCACAAATATCCCCACACATCACAGACAAATAAGCCCAGTAGATAATGGACACTATGTAACCCAGATAGAGAAGCCCAGTAATTGACAATCACAAATATTTCATGATACTATCACACATCACAGACAAATAAGCCCAGTAGATAATGGACACTATGTAACCCACAGTTAGACCACAAATATCCCCACACATCACGGACAAATAAACCCAGTAGATAATGGACACTATGTAACCCACAGTTAGACCACAAATATCCCCACACATCACAGACAAATAAACTCTGTAGATAATGGACACTATGGAACCCAGTTAGACCACAAATACCCCCAAACATCACGGACAAATAAGCCCAGTAGATAATGGACACTATGTAACCCAGATAGAGAAGCCCAGTAATTGACAATCACAAATATTTCATGATACTATCACACATCACAGACAAATAAGCCCAGTAGATAATGGACACTATGTAACCCACAGTTAGACCACAAATATCCCCACACATCACGGACAAATAAACCCAGTAGATAATGGACACTATGTAACCCACAGTTAGACCACAAATATCCCCACACATCACAGACAAATAAACTCAGTAGATAATGGACACTATGGAACCCAGTTAGACCACAAATATCCCCAAACATCACGGACAAATAAGCCCAGTAGATAATAGTGTTGAAAACCGGATCCGATTTCGGGATCCGAATACTTAAATTGCTATCCGAATACTATTCGAATTATTCGGAAATATTAAAAACCTAAAAAAAAACCTACTTCAACAAAACCAAATTCTCGTACAGTGACTTCCATTGGCATTCCATTGGCGAGTCAGGAGCGAATTGTACTTTCGATTTACATTTTTGGGTCGTAAAGAAAACGTACTAAAGCCGCATATTAGTTATTAAAAGAATCCAAAATTGTATGGGGTGTAGAAATATGCAGATCAATAATCCTCCAGTTTAAGTCTCACCATAAATATTTAAATATCACTGTTCATTATATATTTTATTTAGCCTTACTAATATCAAATGTTTCTTATTGTAAATAGGTTCTTGACCTAAAGGAACATGAACTGCAGTGGGTGCTTAATCACTTGGGACATACTCTAGATGTCCATAAGATACATTACAGGTATGCTCACACAAACTCTCTTAATCATTTAAAGTAATGTGGTGATGACTATTCCAGTTAAAACATACCTGACCTGAGTATTCTGAAATAAACCACCTTAAAAATATAACGATGTTTGATTTCCCTATGAAAGACTTTAATGCTAAGTATTGATAAGATTCTATAATGTAACCTTAAGAAAACTAGACATGCCTTGGGATAGATGTTTCATTGGAGTATCCCTCATGTCAAATTAAAATTTTAACAGTTTTGATACCTGAAATATTAATGATATATGGAATACCATATATGATTAACCTTTGTGATATGATGAATTTAAAAGTTTTTTTTACAATGTTTCATCGTTGATTATAACAATGAACAGAATACTTTTATGATCAAAATCTGTTCACAGTTGTAATTTGTTTCATTTAGATGTACGAGTGATATTTTGGAGAGGACTCAAATAGCCAAAATACTGTTACTTCAGGACCATGACCGACTTGGAGAGTTCCGTAATAAAACCTTACAGGACATTGATATGCATGGTATGAATATATTAAATGATTCAGTACTTAATCTCAAGTGACGCAAAAATAATTTCAGTACTGTTTGATCAGAAATTAGTTTTTTTTATTTCCTCCTTTGCCTTATCAAATTTGTGTTTTTTACAAGACCATGGCAAATGGTCAGATATTGGTGGTAAACACTGATGTCATGTTATTCTTTTGAACGTAGGTCATGCAATGTAGCAGAGTTGGGTGTATTATATGCATTTGCGTTAGTCATAGCTGCCAACAACCAGTATCACAACGCATATATTTGGCCTTTTTTTTAGCCATAGCTAATTAATTTAAGTTTTCAATTCGCAGTGGCTGCGAATCATGAATATGCCAATGACATTTTTATATTCATAAATAATGGTGTTATTTAGGTGTTGTATGTTAAAACTACAAAACTGCTAATCAATTTTTGGATTTTCTAATTAATTTAAGCAAAATTGCATTTTTGATTAGCAAGTGCTGCTAATTAACCGGCAGCCCTGGAGTTAGTTCAATGTCTTTTTTTTTGTTGGATGTAAATGAATACTTCCAAACTGATCTAAGTTTAAACAGGATTTATAAGTGGACTAGAAACATAATAATTTCTTACTACATTAAATGCTACTAATGCATTTAAAAAAGACATGAAATTTGCTTTTGAATACATGTGAAATTTAATTTGCTGACATATTGTTTCAGATATTGTCACAGAGAAAATTACTGAAGAGACTGAACAGAAGGGAGACCCCACATCAAATATTGTATTAAATAAAGTTGTAACTGATAACGAATGGGGCGATCCTGCTGGATTGCAGGTAATTCTGAATGAAGCCGAAAACTTCAATGATTTCAGTGATGATGATGATTATGATGATGATGAATGTCGTCGCAGTGTTCAAAAGAAGAAAAGAAAACCTACATCCACCTCAAAAACTAAATGGACTGAAGACGAGGAAGGAGAAATAAAAACTTTGTTTAAAAAGTTTTTTGAGGCCAAAAAGCGTCCAAAGCCAAAAGACTGTCTGAGAGCTCTAGAGCAAAGCCGCAAAAGAAACGGATTCATTTCACAGAGGAAAAAAGATGTACTAAAGAAAAAGGTATTTCGGATGATCGACAAATTATCCCAATAAATGTGAAACTGGACAAATAACTGGAAAACTGTCATTGCAAGTGGAGGAATATTGTGTTCTGTGTGTTCGAATGATTTGTTTTAATGTCACCTTGCGACTGAGTGACTTTGAAGTTTGGATTTTCTTTTGGATCATCGAAATATTTGTTTTAATTTCACCTTGCGACTGAATGACTTTGAAGTTTGGATTTTCTTTTGGATCATCGAAATATTTGTTTTAATGTCACCTTGCGACTGAATGACTTTGAAGTTTGGATTTTCTTTTGGATCATCGAAATATTTGTTTTAATGTCACCTTGCGACTGAATGACTTTGAAGTTTGGATTTTTTTTTAGATCATCATGAAAATATTTGTGTTAAAAGTTTAGATGTTCTTTTGGATCATCATGACTGCTTAGAGCTATTATATTTAAAATATAATTCCCTCAAAGGAACCTTTTGTCAAATAGTACTACCAATCAAAAGTGATTTCATTTAAGAAACTTGCACATTTGAATGGAATTAAATAACTCTATGCAAGTGCATTTGTGACTACCTATGGAAGTTTGTTTTCCAACCTATGAAAGTTATTTATCTTTGCCTTCCAAGGGTGAAGATAGTTTGATAATGGTAATATAACCCACATATACAAAAGTGATTCGCTCCATCCAAGTCAATGTGACCACTCATAAAAGTTGCATTTTATTCTTTTGTTTTTTTACTGTGCCATTATTAATAATTTAAAATAAAACAAGAATACATGTCATTAGTCTTTGTATTATAATTTCAATTAGAAAACATCCCTTCAGTGATTTCTTGGCATTTTATCATGATATTAATTTTTCATCTGAAATATTTTACAGTTGCAATGCTTTTAAATGTGTTAGTGCTATTTACACATATTATGGTAAAGGCTACACAGAGAAAATATATCCAGATGCTTCAAACTTGCTGTTAATTTTATCTAAACCTCGTGTTTATTTTTTTCGTATTTTATTTATTAGGGTATGTACTGATAGTATCATCATGGAATGTGTAAGGATATTTGTAGTCTAACTGGGTTACATAGTGTCCATTATCTACTGGGCTTATTTGTTCGTGATGTGTGGGGATATTTGTGGTCTATCTGTGGTTTACATAGTGTCCATTATCTACTGGGCTTATTTGTCTGTGATGTGTGGGGATATTTGTGGTCTAACTGGGTTACATAGTGTCCATTATCTACTGGGTTTATTTGTCCGTGATGGGTGGGGATATTTGTAGTCTAACTGGGTTACATAGTGTCCATTATCTACTGGGCTTATTTGTCCGTGATGTGTGGGGATATTTGTGGTCAAACTGTGGGTTGCATAGTGTCCATTATCTACTGGGTTTATTTGTCCGTGATGTGTGGGGATATTTGTGGTCAAACTAGGTTACATAGTGTCCATTATCTACTGGGTTTATTTGTCCGTGATGTGTGGGGATATTTGTGGTCTAACTGTGGGTTACATAGTGTCCATTATCTACTGGGTTTATTTGTCTGTGATGTGTGGGGATATTTGTGCTCTGTAGGTTGTATGGTGTCTAACTAATGGGCTTATTTGTCTGTGATAATTAGAGATATTTACATGAACTCTGGGTTACATAGTTTCCATTATCTACTGGGTTTATTTGTCTGTGATGTGTGGGGATATTTGTGGTCAAACTGGGTTACATAGTGTCCATTATCTACTGGGCTTATTTGTCCGTGATGTGTGGGGATATTTGTGGTCTAACTGTGGGTTGCATAGTGTCCATTATCTACTGGGTTTATTTGTCTGTGATGTGTGGGGATATTTGTGGTCTAACTGGGTAACATAGTGTCCATTATCTACTGGGTTGATTTTTCCGTGATGTGTGGGGATATTTGTAGTCTAACTGGGTTACATAGTGTCCATTATCTACTGGGCTTATTTGTCCGTGATGTGTGGGGATATTTGTGGTCAAACTGTGGGTTGCATAGTGTCCATTATCTACTGGGTTTATTTGTCCGTGATGTGTGGGGATATTTGTGGTCAAACTGGGTTACATAGTGTCCATTATCTACTGGGTTTATTTGTCCGTGATGTGTGGGGATATTTGTGGTCTAACTGTGGGTTACATAGTGTCCATTATCTACTGGGTTTGTCTGTGATGTGTGGGGATATTTGAACATGAACTCTGGGTTACATAGTTTCCATTATCTACTGGGTTTATTTGTCTGTGATGTGTGGGGATATTTGTGGTCAAACTGGGTTACATAGTGTCCATTATCTACTGGGCTTATTTGTCCGTGATGTGTGGGGATATTTGTGGTCTAACTGTGGGTTGCATAGTGTCCATTATCTACTGGGTTTATTTGTCTGTGATGTTTGGGGATATTTGTGGTCTAACTGTGGGTTGCATAGTTTCAACTGTGGGTTGCATAGTGTCCATTATCTAATGGGTTTATTTGTTCGTGACGTTTGGGGATATTTGTGGTCAAACTGGGTTACATAGTGTCCATTATCTACTGGGCTTATTTGTCTGTGATGTTTGGGGATATTTGTGGTCTAACTGTGGGTTGCATAGTTTCAACTGTGGGTTGCATAGTTTTCATTATCTACTGGGCTTATTTGTCCGTGATGTGTGGGGATATTTGTGGTCTAACTCTGTGTTGCATAGTGTCCATTATCTACTGGGCTTATTTGTCCGTGATGTTTGGGGATATTTGTGGTCTAACTGTGGGTTGCATAGTGTCCATTATCTACTGGGTTTATTTGTCTGTGATGTGTGGGGATATTTGTGATCTAACTGTGGGTTGCATAGTTTCAACTGTGGGTTGCATAGTGTCCATTATCTACTGGGTTTATTTGTCTATGATGTGTGGGGATATTTGTGATCTAACTGTGGGTTGCATAGTGTCCATTATCTACTGGGTTTATTTGTCTGTGATGTGTGGGGATATTTGTGGTCTAACTGGGTTGAATAGTGTCCATCAACCTATTGGCTAATCTGCCCACAACATGCAAATTGCTGTATGAAGTTTCTATGGATACTAGAAATTGTCCTGCCAACCTGCAATAAGGAACAGGTATTCTTCCCAACTTGGCCTTGAGCTCTTTATCAAAGCAGCGTTATGCACTGCAAAATTTGTAAGCAATACATTTAGCCGAGTATCACTTTTTAAATCAAATGCTTAATACTTGTTCAATGCAGATTGAAAGCAATTGATAAGATATAAAAATGTGAAAAAAAATTGTAACATAACCATTACAAATTTCGTTAAAATTGGGGTGCAACTCAAAAATTCTTTTAGGATTAAAAACCTCACAAAAATGGACACATAATGTGCACAGCATAAGTACATATTATACGTTCATAACCCCACAAGTCAAAAACAACACAAGTACCTGTGCGTCAGTACGTCCGTCCGCAATTGTTTGTGAACAGTCTACAGGTCACAATTTTTATCCGATTTCAATGAAACTTAAAATATAAGTTTATCACTCTAAGATCTCGGTTCCTTTCGATATTGGCATGTATCGGACCGTAACTTCATGGGTTATGGCCCCTGATTGTACGAAAAATCACGTTTTTTAGCTTGTGAACAGTGTAGAGGTCACAATTTTGAACCGATTTGGATGAAACTTGAAATGCATGTTCATAAACCAAAGATCTTGGTTCCTTTCGATATTTGCGCCAATTGGATCGTAACTTCCTGAATTATGGCCCCTGATTGTTCGAAAAATCGCCCTTTTTAGCTTGTGGTCCCTCTGGAGGTCAAAATTGTTATCCGATTTAAAAAACCGTTTGATTATATCACCGTGCCATGGTTAAGAAGGTTGAGTTTGAATTTCGTGAAAATCGGACTAAAATTGACGGACAAAATGGCCGCCATTTGTACGCGAATAGTGTGAAAATATGTTATATCAAGGTTGTGAACAGTGTAGAGGTCACAATTTTGAACTGATTTGGATGAAACTTGAAATGCATGTTTATAACCCAAAGATCTTGGTTCCTTTCAATATTTGCGCCAATCGGATCGTAACTTCCTGAATTATGGCCCCTGATTGTCCGAAAAATCGCCCTTTTTAGCTTGTGGTCCCTCTGGAAGTCAAAATTGTTATCCGATTTAAAAAAAACGTTTGAATATATCACCGTTCCATGGTTATGAAGGTTGAATTTGAATTTCGTGAAAATCAGACCAAAATTGAAGGACAAAATGGCCGCCGTTTGTACGCGAATAGTGTGAAAATATGTTATATCAAGGTTGTGGACCTTATAGAGGTCACAATTTTGAACCAATTTTGATGAAACTTGACATGTATGTTTATAACCGAAAGATCTTGGTTCCTTTTGATATTTGCGCCCATCGGATCGTAACTTCCTGAATTATGGCCCCTGATTGTCCAAAAAAATCGCCCTTTTTAGCTTGTGGTCCCTCTGGAGGTCAAAATTGTTATCTGATTTAAAAAAACGTTTGATTATATCACCATTTCATGGTTATGAAGGTTGAGTATGAATTTTGTGAAAATCAGACCAAAATTGACGGACAAAATGGCTGCCGTTTGATAGCGAATAGTGTGAAAATATGTTATATAAAGGTTGTCGACCTTATAGAGGTCACAATTTTGAACCGATTTTGATGAAACTTGACATGTATGTTTATAACCCAAAGATCTTGGCTCCTTTCGATATTTGCGCCCATTGGATCATATCTTCCTGAATTATGTCCCCGGATTGTCCGAAAAATCGCTTTTGTTCGCTTTTGGTCCCTCTGGAGGTCAAAATTATTATCTGATTTAAAAAACCGTTTGACTATATCACCGTTACATGGTAATGAAGAGAGAGTATGAATTACGTGAAAATCAGACTAGAATTGACGGACAAAATGGCCGCCATTTGTACACGAATAGTGTGAAAATATGTTATATCAAGGTTGTGGACCCTTTAAAGGTCACAATTTTGAATCGATTTTGATGAAACTTGACATGTATGTTTATAACCCAAAGATCTTGGTCCCTTTCGATATTTGCGCCCATCGGGTCATTACTTCCTGAATTATGTCCCCTGATTGTACGAAAAATCACCCTTTTTAGCTTGTTGTGCCTCTGGAGGTCACAATTATTATCTGATTTAAAAAAAAAAAACGTTTGATTATAAAAACCAAATAAATTCTAATGATTTTCTGATAATTCCTTAATATGCGACAACTCTTGTTGACTGCCCGGACGATTTGGCTGCTGTGTGGGCGTATGTTTCGTTGCCTGGCAACCTATTTTTCTTTTTTTGAATTCTCGATGTGGGTTCAATATATACAATTTCATTTAAAGGTATTTTGGATATTTTAGCTGGAATTAATATTTCTGAATAAGGATCAATTGATATGTCTTTGATGGTCCTTACGAATCCCACTTGATGTTTTCTATATCCCTGGCAAAGTATTTTATCTGATGCCTCTTTATTTGCACTGGGTTGTACTTTTACTTTAGTACCTTTATTTTCTATTGTGCTATCTGGGAGTGCATATCACTGGGAAACTGACATCGTTTAAGATGGTGTTTTTTGACTTTAAAAAATGCTATAGAGTTTGATTTCAAAACATCGTTTGATAATTGACAATAATCGTTTGAAAACTACAAAAATGGTTTAATTAGAACCATAGTTTAATTTAATGGTACAGCGTTTGATATCTCCGAGTGGGGGTTAAAAATGGACGAACCGTCGAATTATGTAATGCGTTTGATTACTAGTCATCGCTTTAATTTCTGAGCTGCCGATTAATTTATGAAGTGTTTAAATATTAGACAAAAAATTTATTTGCTCGCGAGTTGTTTATCCGATCCGTTCATTTTGATTACGATTATTTACATATGAAATGAAGTACGAATAAAAAGGGTGGATATAAAAAAATGCACACGAAGATATGCTAAACTTACCGTGGTCGTAGTATTATTATCCATTAAAAATAATGATTCACGGTACCATTGACAAATACATCAAAAATCGGTACGTCCATTGTTATTATACTATCGGAAATCGGTAGAGCACATCCCCGGTGATGTATTTTTCTTTAAATCACAAATGAATGAACATAGCTTTCCACGTGTACACGTGACTAGAAGACCTGGCAATGATTCCACCATTGACAAATACATCAACAATCGGTAAATCACGTCCAATGTTATTATATCATTGGAAATCGGTAAAGCACATTCCAGGTAAAGTATTTTCTTTAAATCACTAATGAATGAACACAGCTTTTCATCTGCACATGTGGTCGTGTGATAATCTCGCGAGACTTGTATATTGGCGCCAAACGTTGCTATTCGTCGATCTCCGTAGACAAGCTGTCGCCCAGGAGGGGTGCGGGTCTGTTCATCCCATGACCCTGGGCTGTTTCATCTCAACCTAATTTTTTTATCGGACTGTTCATCCCGGGCTGTTTAATTTCGGATTCGGGTAGCGACGTTTCGGATTAATAATTAAAAGACTGTGGAAAATTTATGTGACAGTACAGCCATTTATCTTTTCGTTTTATGGGAGGCTGATAGTTGCCTTATTCAGTTGATCGGCGACTGTTGAGATCGCGATTAACATTGCTAGTTCTCTTTTGTTTTGTTTCATCGGCGAGTAATAAACTAGGTAATAAAATATTGTTGAAAATTTGTGTATATTTAGTAATTGTTTTTCTTTTATCAAATAGTAAACGAGCTTGATTGACCAATCACTGCCATTGGTTTTTTTTTTGTGAAACGGAATAATTGCAATCAACACACGGCCGCCATTATCGATGATTGACAACTCACGTTTTTCCTCACCCACCAATCAACCGTAAGATTTCTTTGCACAGCCACAACAATAACATGGGGATTATCGGCTAATCCGCTTTGGTCGTTGTTATTTCTAATATTTTCCATAGAAAAACATTGCTTTGTACGCACAAATTTATCGATTGGTATTGCCAAGCTTGTCGAGGAATAATGCATTTCAACGTGCAGCTCGCGGATTATCGTTAACAATTTCTAGATACTTGTAAAAAGAGTGCATGTCGTGTAAATATTTATTTTAATTTTTGTGTAGGTCATTTTCAAATCAATTGATCAGGATATTATTTGTTTTAAACAAATGCATTACTTTTTACGGGAAACGATGATTATCAAAGAACCGCAAGTGCAACTATTCACTAATGATTTAACGTTTGGTGGAGCTTTTTTACTAACCACGTGTTTCGTGTTAATAAATATTTTCTTTCGTGTTTTGAATTGGCCTATTTCAAATAAATTCATCAACAACATTTTTATATAGATAGTACAGATATAAAAAAAATAAAACGCTCTTTTCGTAAACATTCAACATTTGAAATTTTGCCGTAGGTTCGTTATGCACAACTCCAGGTGCTGTACTTGATGGCGAGGTGTAAATTATATAATTTAACCTGCATGTTATTTGTGCGGGGGGGGGGGGGTCTTATTATAAATTGATTTGACAGTTGTGTTAAACCTTTCCTTTAAACTTATTCCCCGAGTCAGAAGCGTCACCTACCCAAGTCAGAAATGTCACATACCTGAGTATGAAACGTCGAGGTTTTATACTTGAGTCCGAAATGACGCGGGATCGAAATGACAAGTAATCTATTCATTCCGGGCTGTTTCTCCCCCCCCCCACCACCGTCCTTGTTATTGTTGTTTATTATAGATTTAACATTGAATACATTTAATATGATATTATGGACAGGTTAATTAAATTAAATTATTTACACTTCATAGGTTGAAAGTTGGTTATTAGAATAGCAGTTAATTAACTAAGCTGTACTTATTGTTAAATAAACTGTTAAGCACTTACTTATAGTTAAACAAACGTGTACTTTTTTTATTTATTATTTAATAACAAGTAATTATTTGTTTTGGATTAGTAATAAAAACATGCGGCGAGGGTTGAGTTGTATTCACACATTTAAGTAAGAAGCCAGATAACCTAACAATTAAAATTAATTACTGATCTGTGTCTTCATTGCTCTTCTGTAATATCATTCTTTCACATATAATTTTTATCGCAAATTAGTCAGAATGCGAGAAAGGAATTCCAGGGGGAACGATCAGCTGTCCTCTGCATGTGATTAGAATAGTGTCATGTACAGGCGCGACGTCGATTTTGATATTCATTTTTATACGCCCACATTGAAATGTGGTCGTATATTGTCGTCGCCCCCGTCCGTCGGTCCGGCGTCCACAATTGCTTGTGGACGCTCTACAGGCTAAAGTTAATATCCGATTGACTTTAAATTTATACACAGTGTTTAAGGTCATGAGACGAAGAAGCCTATTGTTTTTCAGCGATTTCCGATAATTAGTGCCAGAGTTATGGCCCTTGATCACTTAAAAAAATCTTGTGGGCGCTCTAGAGGCCAAAGTTAATATCCGATTGACTTTAAATTTATACACAGTGTTTAAGGTCATGAGACAAAGAAGCCTATTGTTTTTCAGCGATTTCCGATAATTAGTGCCAGAGTTATGGCCCTTGATCACTTCAAAAAATCTTGTGGGCGCTCTAGAGGCCAAAGTTAATATCCGATTGACTTTAAATTTATACACAGTGTTTAAGGTGACTTTAAATTTATACACAGTGTTTAAGGTCATGAGACGAAGAAGCCTATTGATTTTCAGCGATTTCTGATAATTAGTGCCAGAGTTATGGCCCTTGATCACTTAAACAAATCTTGTGGACGCTCTAGAGGCCAAAGTTAATATCCAATTGACTTTAAATTTATACACAGTGTTTAAGGTCATACGACGAAGAAGCCTATTGATTTTCAGCGATTTCCGATAATTAGTGCCAGAGTTATGGCCCTTGATCAGTTCAAAAAAATCTTGTGGACGCTCAAGAGGCCAAAGTTAATATCCGATTTACTTTAAATTTATACACAGTGTTTAAGGTCATGAGACGAAGAATCCTATTGATTTTTAGCGATTTCCGATAATTAGTGCCAGAGTTATGGCCCTTGATCACTTAAACAAATCTTGTGGACGCTCTAGAGGCCAAAGTTAATGTCCAATTGACTTTAAATTTATACACAGTGTTTAAGGTCATGAGACGAAGAAGCCTATTGATTTTCAGCGATTTCTGATAATTACTGCCAGAGTTATGACCCTTGATCACTTCAAAAAATCTTGTGGATGGTCTAGAGGCCAAAGTTAATATCCGATTGACTTCAAATTTATACATAGTGTTTACAGTCATGAGACTAAGTCATCTATCGATTTTCATTGATTTTCAATAATTGTTGCCAGAGTTATTGCCCTTGATCACTTCGAAAAAATCCTGTTGAAGCTCTAGAGGCCAAAGTTAATATCCGATCGACTTTAAATTTACACACACTGTTTAAGGTCATGAGACGAAGAAGCCTACTGATTTTCAGCAATTTCAAATAATGACTTCCAGAGTTATCTCCCATGATCACTTTAAAAAATCTTCTTACGATATAGATGCCAAACTTATCATCTGATTGACTTTAGATTGGTGTTGAAACGAACAAGTATTTTGATTTTCAATGAATTTTGATAACTGAACAGCTAAATCCGTGATATTAAATGTTTCATGTATATACTAATTGTTAGCGTGGGGTAACACTTTATAAAAAGCAATCAAATTCTAATGATTTTCTGATAATTACATAATGAGCTGTTACTCTTAATCAGTTTTTAGTGTATTACAAATGTTTCATTAGCGAAAAAAGTAAAAATATGCGACAACCCTTGTTGACTGCCCGACGATTTAGCTGCTGTGGGCGTATGTTTCGTTGCCTGGCAACCTATCTTTATACCGATATATCAGAATCCGAATTCGACGACTGAACGGGAGTGTCATAGACTTATACAATAAATTTAAAGCATGATTTGGGACACATGTTTTTACTTAGTGGAATCCATGTCACTAAAAAATAACATAAACACTAAAAAATAACATGAACTCTTAAAATACTGGAAGAGACTGGTTCACAGATATAAAATTGGAAAACAATCACATATAAAGAACGATTAAAAAAAAATTATTGCTGCATGCAATCACTAGTTAATACATATTATTATAAAGAACGTTTTAAAGACATTTATTTGCAGCATGCACATTAAAAAGAAATCGAAAATTGGAATATCATGGTTTATACATATGAATAACGTTTGCAAGAACTAGCGGCACTACTACTACTACCTGGTGTTTTAACATCCGCTTCCACAGAAGTGATATCGCAGACAAGACATAGGAGAGCCGAGGCTTCTTCCTGTTTTTAGAATATGGTTTTGCAATCTTTCCATTTGCGGCCTCGAGCCATGGAGTAGGTTTAGTGAGAAGTTCTTCCCTTTATTTAATAAAACACATATTGTTTGGTAGTTGATCTGTAGAGACAGCATTTATGCAGACATATATGCGTCTCGTCTCTGGATTGGTAGAAGTCATCTTTCGGGGTTTAGTGTTTAGGTGCCAGGCCCGTCTTATCGTGGCCTCCCCTTACTCCACTTTGCAGGTTTGGTGTCTTTGTAGTGGATTAGTGTTTAGATGCCGAGCCCGTCTAACCGTGACCCTCCCTTACTAGCGCCATGCAAACCTCTTAATATATATCCCCATGTACATTAATTACAGAAATGGTCTGTGTATACACAGTATGCTGAGCTAGTCACCTTTTGGCCAGCTGAATATACGGTGGAGTCATAAATGTCCGTTATAAGTGTAGATTGATTATCTGTTTGGCCGAATGCTTAGGTTTTTCAAATCCTGGGTGCCATATGAAACGCATATTTTCAATATACATGTATGTTAGTACAGTATGGGTTAATCCTGAGATTGGTCGAAAGCTGTTGTTTTATTAATTATCACCTGTGCTCACCTGTCTGGGTGCCACACAGAATCATGTCTTTGAATATACAGTTGAGTCATAAATGTCCTTTTTAATGTGTTTTTTTTTATTTACATTCATTATTTGATTGGTCAAATGCTATTGTTTTATCAATTCCCACTTGTAGTTGTCTGCGTTGAGGTGAAACATGTTTTTGTTATGACAAAGGGAGCGGTCTTATAAGTGTGATTTAAATTGATTTTTTAACATACAAGGACTTTTTATTTTTTTTGTGTTAACCAATTGTATGTTTTTACCAACTTCCAACCCACGCAGTGTAAATAATTTAATTTAATCAACTTAATATCATATTAAATGTATTGGACATTAAATCTGTAATATACAACAAAATTGGGATGAAACAGCCCAGGGTGAAAAGATCGTGGGATGAACAGACCCGCAACACCCTGAGCGATAGCTCGTCTATGGAGATCTATGAATAGCGACGTTTGGCGCCAGTATACAAGTCTCGCGAGATTATCACACGACCACATGTGCAGATGAAAAGCTGTGTTCATTCATTAGTGATTTAAAGAAAATACTTTACCTGGAATGTGCTTTACCGATTTCCAATGATATAATAACATTGGACGTGAGTTACCGATTGTTGATGTATTTGTCAATGGTGGAATCATTGCCAGGTCTTCTAGTCACGTGTACACGTGGAAAGCTATTTTCATTCATTTGTGATTTAAAGAAAAATACATCACCGGGGATGTGCTCTACCGATTTCCGATGGTATAATAACAATGGACGTACCGATTTTTGATGTATTTGTCAATGGTACCGTGAATCATTATTTTTAATGGATAATAATGCTACGACCACGGTAAGTTTAGCATATCTTCGTACGCATTTTTTTATATCCACCCTTTTTATTCGTACTTCATTTCATATGTAAATAATCGTAATCAAAATGAACGGATCGGATAAACGACTCGCGAGCAAATAAATTTTTCGTCTAATATTTAAACACTTGGTAAATTAATCGGCAGCTCGGAAATTAAAGCGATGTCTAGTAATCAAACGCATTACATAATTCGACGGTTCGTCCATTTTTAACCCCCACTCGGAGATATCAAACGCTGTACCATTAAATTAAACTATGGTTCTAATTAAACCATTTTTGTGGTTTTCAAACGATTATTGTCAATTATCAAACGATGTTTTGAAATCAAACTCTATAGCATTTTTTAAAGTCAAAAAACCCCATCTTAAACGATGTCAGTTTCCCAGTGATGCCACGTGAATTAATCCTTCATTTAAAGTCAAAGTTTTGTTTTTATGACTAATTTCAGCATTTGTATCAATAAGTAAATCATTACCAATTATAAAATCATGTTGAATATAATTGAAGATGTAAAATTTATGAATAATACTAGTGTTGGAAATTTGAAATTCAAGTAGAGTATTGCCTACTACTTTAACAGTTTGACCCCCGACACCAGAAATATAAGTTATATCTGACAATGATATTTCTGCATCTGGTAAAACTTTATCTAACAGTGATTTGGAAATACAAGATATGCTCGCCCCTGTATCAATGAGACTTTTTATGACAGTGTTGCCTAAAGTCACATTTACAAAATTTTTATTTAGGGAAGCGATAACATTTATATCGGTAGTCAAAGATTTGGTATTACAATCTAGTTCCTTTGAGTGAGAATGACCCATCTTACTGATTTTGACTTAGGTTGAAATCAACTAGTAAATAAGTCTATTTTCAAAAAGAATGATAATTATTGTCACACACTAAATGTAAATTTTCGAGAATGGTACAAGAAATAGTTGATTTAACTTACCAAACTAATTCTCTGATCTCATATGAACCAAATCTAGGAATCCACTTGTATCTCCAATCTGTTCTTGAATGTCTTTGTTCAAACCATGAAATCTTCAGTTATCCTCGCTTGGCATGTTAGAGGTTCCGAGTCTTGAATTCATCTTCCACCATTATATCACCGACGCTATTCTTCTTCGTTCGAATATGCACCCAGGTGATACATATGTATTATGATGGAATATTTCATACATATGGATGAGCTAGGATTAGGGGTGTATAGCTCATTCCTGGAGAAGTATTCTGGTGAAGGCGGTCACTGTTCATTAAAGGTCCAAGTCCAAATCCATTTCAATATTACTTTATATACAGTTTAAAAATACATTATTTACAAATTATATACAAGGCATTCGATCTCCTTGTCTGTGTGTGTCTCCAATCTCATCTCTCTCCTGTGTGTAGAGGTCTTTTAAAGACACAAATTAGCATATCCACAAAGGAATACTTTCAACAAATCAAATTAAAGATAAGATTAGGGATAAAACAAATCAAATAGAAAGTTAAACTAATATATAAATTTCATTGGTTGAAAGTTTCATAGTGAAATATAATTTATAGGATCTAATAAGCTTTAACCCATAAAGAATTAAAAAGCATTGACACTTGATTGGCATTGATCAGACTGCATTGTTAACTGTATAAATCTTTGCTCAAGGTTTCTCTTAAAGCTGAACTCCGGTTACAAAAATACCGAAATAATGTAATAAAAAAAAAAGTTAACGCCCGCAAGCCGCCATACTTGTTTCCAACTTGTGAAATAAGTATGGCAGACATGGAGGCTTATGACCTTGAAAGGTTAGCCGATCTCACTTCCAGTTTGTTTCTCGTCGGCTAGCTATACACATCCGGCTTTATTCTCTTCACACGGTTCACTGATTGCTGTATTTCCCCCCAACAGTATACCAAATTATTGAAGATTGAACATGTCTGATCAGGTAAGACTGTAAATAATTATATGAACTGCGTCTACTACAATATCAATTTCTTACACGTTGGTAAAATGGAGAAAAAAAACCATAACATCAATCAATTTAGCACTGTCAAACACTCCCGAATGAGAGCCGTCCCAAACATGTAGTCATGTCCCTAAGTGGTTGTTTTCATGAACACTATTCAACATGGAACGCACGAAGAAGGCAATACTAATAGTTTGTATAGGTGATTTGTTTTGGTTGAAAAACAGGTTGTGTAAGACATCTGGTTGCATCTTTTGCTTTGGAGTAAAGCTTAGGCTATATTGTAGTAGACGCAGTTCATATAATTATTTACAGGTCTACCTGATCAGACATTTTGCAATCTTCAATAATTTGGTATACTGTTGGGGGGAAATACAGCAATCAGTGAACCGTGTGAAGAGAATAAAGCCGGATGTGTATAGCTAGCTGACGAGAAACAAACTGGAAGTGAGATCGGCTAACCTTTCCAGGTCATAAGCCTCCATGTCCGCCATACTTATTTCACAAATTGGAAACAAGTATGGCGGCTTGCGGGCGTTAACTTTTTTTTTATTACATTTTTTCAGTATTTTTGTAACCGGAGTTCAGCTTTAATAAGCCTACTGGCATTCAAAGATTATAAAACAGTCAACACCAATTACTTTAAATAAAAATATTGACATTAAATGTAAGGAAAGACCAAATGATAACCTTAATATTGTCTATATACTTTAAGAAATAAATTCTGTATATTCTTAAAATAAAATTTGAAAAAGGAGTAAAATTTAGTATCACTATTCGGTGATATATACGCAAAATCCCCCTTTCTTTAGCTTGTGGTCCCTCTGGAGGTCACAATTATTATCCGATTTAAAAAAACGTTTGATTATATCACCGTTACACCGTAAGGAAGGTTGAGTTTGAATTTCGGGAAAATTGGACCAAAATTGACAGACAAAATGGCCGCCGTTTGTACGCGAATACTGTTGAAAAAATGGTATATCATGGTTGTGGACCCTGTATAGGTCACAATTTTAATTCTATTTTGATGAGGAAGGTTGAGTTCTAATTTCGTGAAAATCGTACCAAAATTGCCGGACGAAATGGTCGCCGTTTGTACGCGAATAGTGTAAAAATATGGTATATCATGGTTGTGGACTCTCTACAGGTCACAATTCTTATCCGATTTTGATGAAAAGTCACATTTCTAGGTTGTGTACCGTCACACCATAATCATTGTCGGCTTCGAATTTCATGAATATCAGACTGGAACTGACCAACTAAATGGCTGCTCCCAATACAGTATGAAGTACAGGACTTAATGATGTAGGAAAAATCACTTTCGGTATTGCTTGTTCTCTATCCATCACTCGAAAATGTGAGCGTATCCTGCCTGGCAGTGCCAGCCTATCTTCTTTTCATTAGAAATATGATTTAGTTTGGCTAGAAAAAATCGTCCTAATTATATTATAGCAAAACAACGACAGTGATCTATTAAATTCTCCTTAAGGTCACATGTATTTACTGTTATTCGCTATTTACTAGATTTTCATTGGCAGAGAGCTCGCTGTTTCACTACTTTATTATTGCGAGGACAAAAAATGCTGTCGTTTAGATTATTTGTTTAAAACGTTTCTGGCACATAAATTGGCGTGTGGCAGTTCTGTTTACAACACAGGGTTATTTCTCGAAAAATAAATATTAAAATTTCTCCCAGCGGTGAGTTGCAACGACTTTTGAAAACTAAGCTAGTTAGAACTTCCCAGTCCTCTGCCTATGTTCGTCCGTCCACAATTGTTTGTGAACAGTTTACACTAGGGACCGGGTATCATTCAGATTTGATGAAAAAAGGTAAGAAACTGAGCTTACCATCTAGAATCTAATACACATATTCAGTTAATAGATTGCCATCCAGAAAGTGTTAAATACCATCAAGTTTCATCAAAAACCTCCCAGTTTGTGCTACCACAAAACGTTTGATTGTATCACCGTTGCACTGTAATGAAGGTTGAGGTTGAATTTCGTAAAAATTGGACGAAAACTGCCGGACAAAATGGCTGCCGCTAATACGCAAATAGTGTAGAAAAAATACGATATATTTCAAGGTTGTGGACCCTGTAGAGTATGGCCATATATTAGTGCCAAAATTCTAACATGCTATCGTCTAATTTCTTACTTCTGTTCATGTCATTTCTAACCCCCATTCATGTAATTTCTAATTTAAGACGATGTATAACCCAACTTCTTTATTTGTTCAGTGTAAATTTCAATTCTGTTCCAACTTGTTTCTATTATTTAAACGAAAAATGTCTTCTTAATAGATGCTTTACATGTTTAGCACAAACATCAACGAATTTAGAATTTATTCATTTCTGCCTAGCAACCATCATTATAAAGACGTTTGGTGTCGCCACTGCGTGCTCAATTGGGTGATTGCGCACCTGATCGGGACCATGATTTGGTATAAACGACCCATTCTTCGTTTGGTTGAAGGTTGGAAGGCGTGGTGAGAGAGAGACAGACAGAGAGAGAGAGAGAGATCTCTTAGTCTTAAACTCAGTAACTGTGTAGGCCTATCCATAACATTTATACCCTGTGTTAATATAGACCAACTGCATATAAATATTAATTATTGGCTCAACCGTAAATAAAAATCAAATAAAATTCTCCAAATCCTGTTTAGCTTATATTTGAAATAGAAAATGAAATGAAATGAAAGAGGGTTTAACCAGGGATCTTAATCGGCTGTTTTTTGTCAGCTTTAGCCGATTGATCTTTAATCAATGTACACGGAACCTCAGGTTTTCATCCCATCGGAACGACAAGACACTAATAAGGGGGAACCACGCCAGAAAATCTGGATGAACTTTTTTCGACAAATGCAGGGATCGAACTCAGAGGTCGCAGTGGATCAATTTCAAGTTGCGTAAAAATACGCAGACATTCCAAAATTTCGCGTTTTTGCCGTCTACATCTGCATGACTTTGAGCATCTCAAAATACTCAATAGAATCGAGTCAAGTTGTTTTGTGAACAAACCTATTATAAAGCGTCCTTATTTCATTGATAGGCCTACTGCATTTAATCTAATGATGACTGAAGGTTATAGGCATTGGCATTAGATCTATGGTTGACGACCCATCGATTTCCATCTTTCACTTCGACAGGAAGTAAAGAGAAGACTATCGCTATGAAAGCAAACATTTGATTGGCTGAATGTAAACAGGATACTGTGTCCTAGCCAATCTAAAGTCTTGTATGACATTGCGCTTTATTGTTTCCAATATGAATGAAATAAGCGGAAATATAAAAATCTACGGAGACTACGTGCAGTAGAGGTGTATAAAAGAAGCGTGAAGCACATAAATTGTACAAACGACGACGTAGAATAATCTAGTTTTATTTTCACGTCCGGAAATTTTCTGCGTGTAAATAACGCAGTGTCCGTCAATATTTCCGTTTATTTCGAAAAAAATGTGTGAAATACACAGATTTTTGCGTGACTGCAACCTCTGATCGAACTCCCGACCCACAGCCTAGCGAGCCTGCGTCTTACCCACTTAGCCTCGGTATTCAAAATAGTATTTGCAAACCATACTTTTATATCACGTTCAATGTTGTTTAGAGCGTAAGATGGCCGAATGGTTAGCACGTGCACGCTGTAACATAAGGTCTGTCATTGACCTGGTTGGTGTCAGGTGGATGTTGAACCCCATGTCCCCATCTCTCTCTCCCGATGTTGTTTTCAATTTTAAGACTCAGGCAAGCCACTCAATCTGACGAAGAGAGAGTCGTTTGTATCAATAGAATGGTCCCGATCAGGTGCTCAATCGCCAAACTGAGCACAAGTGGCGACCCCAAACGACATTATAATGATGGTTGCCAGGTAGAAGTATCATAATTCTAAATTTGTTTGTGGTTCATGCTTAACATGTAATACAACAATGAAGTAGACCTTTTTCGCCCAAATAATAGAAATAAGATAAAACAGAATTGATATTTACACTGAACAAATAAAGAAGTTGAATTATACATTGTCTTAATTTAGAAATTGCATGAATGGAAGTTAGAAATTACATGAATGGACGTTAGAAATTACATGAATAGAAGTAAGAAATTAGACGATAGCATGTTAGAATTTTGACATTAATAAACTGCCATAGTAGAGGTCACAAATTTAATCCCATTTTTATGAAATTTGAAATGTAAGTTTATAACCCAATCATCGTTGTTCCGTTCGATATGCGCACACATTGGACCATAACTTCCTGAATTATGGCCCCTTATTGTACGAAAAATCATGTTTTTATACGCCCACATTTTCATGTGGACGTATATTGTCATGGACGTTTTTTAGCTTGTGAACAGTATAGAGGTCACAATTTTGAACCACTTTGGATGAAAATTGAAATGCATGTTTATAACCCAAAGATCTTGGTTCCTTTCGATATTTGCGCCAATCGGATCGTAACTTCCTGAATTATGGCCCCTGATTGTCAAAAAAATCGCCCTTTTTAGCTTGTGGTCCCTCTGGAGGTCAAAATTGTTATCCGATTTAAAAAAACGTTTGATTATATCACCAATCCATGGTTATGGAGGTTGAGTACGAATTTCGTGAAAATCGGACCAAAATTGACGGACAAAATGGCCGCCGTTTGTACGCAAATAGTGTGAAAATATGTTATATCAAGGTTGTGGACCTTATAGAGGTCACAATTTTGAACCAATTTTGATGAAACTTGACATGTATGTTTATAACCCAAAGATCTTGGTACCTTTCGATATTTGCGCCCATCGGATCGTAATTTCCTGAATTATGGCCCCTGATTGTCCGAAAAATTGCCCTTTTTAGCTTGTGGTCCTTCTGGAGGTCAAAATTGTTATCGGATTTAAAAAAACGTTTGATTATATCACCGCTCCATGGTTACGAAGGTTCAGTTCGAATTTCATGAAAATCGGACCAAAATTGACAGACAAAATGGCCGCCGTTTGTAAGCGAATAGTGTGAAAATATGTTATATCACAGTTGTGGACCTTATAGAGGTCACAATTTTGAACCAATTTTGATGAAACTTGACATGTATGTTTATAACCCAAAGATCTTGGTTCCTTTCGATATTTGCGCCCATCGGGTCATTACTTCCTGAATTATGTCCCCTGATTGTTCGAAAAATCACCCTTTTTAGCTTGTGGTCCCTCTAGAGGTCACCATTATTATCTGATTTAAAAAAAAAACCGTTTGATTATAAAAGCCAAACAAATTCTAATGATTTTCTGATAATTCCTTAATATGTGATAACTCTTGTTGACTGCCCGGACGATTTGGCTGCTGTGTGGGCGTATGTTTCGTTGCCTGGCAACCTATTTTTTATCTTGTGGACCCTATGGAGGTCACAATTTTATTCCAAATTAAATGATGGTTGAGTTCGATTTTCAATGAATTTTGATAATTGAACAGCTAAATCCATAACCGTTCCATGGTTATGAAGGTTGAGTTCGAATTTCGTGAAAATCGGACCAAAATTGACGGACAAAATGGCCGCCGTTTGTACACGAATAGAATGAAAATATGTTATATAAAGGTTGTGGATCTTAGAGGTCACAATTTTGAACCGATTTCGATGAAACTTGACATGTATGTTTATAACCCAAAGATCTTGGTTCCTTTCGATATTTGCGCCCATTGGACCATAACTTCCTGAATTATGGCCCCGGATTGTCCGAAAAATCGCTTTTGTTAGCTTTTGGTTCCTCTGGAGGTCAAAATTATTATCCGATTTAACAAAACGTTTGACTATATCACCGTTACATGGTAATGAAGAGAGAGGTTGAATTACGTGAAAATCGGACTAGAATTGACGGACAAAATGGCCGCCGTTTGTACACGAATAGTGTGAAAATATGTTATATCAAGGTTGTGGACCCTATAGAGGTCACAATTTTGAATCAATTTGATGAAACTTGACATGTATGTTTATAACCCAAAGATCTTGGTTCCTTTCGATATTTGCGCCCATTGGATCATAACTTCCTGAATTATGTCCCCGGATTGTCCGAAAAATCGCTTTTGTTAGCTTTTGGTTCCTCTGGAGGTCAAAATTATTATCCGATTTAACAAAACGTTTGACTATATCACCGTTACATGGTAATGAAGAGAGAGGTTGAATTACGTGAAAATCGGACTAGAATTGACGGACAAAATGGCCGCCGTTTGTACACGAATAGTGTGAAAATATGTTATATCAAGGTTGTGGACCCTATAGAGGTCACAATTTTGAATCAATTTGATGAAACTTGACATGTATGTTTATAACCCAAAGATCTTGGTTCCTTTTGATATTTGCGCCCATCGGGTCATTACTTCCTGAATTATGTCCCCTGATTGTTCGAAAAATCACCCTTTTTAGCTTGTGGTCCCTCTGGAAGTCACAATTATTATCTGATTTAAAAAAAAAACGTTTGATGATAAAAACCAAACAAATTCTAATGATTTTCTGATAATTCCTTAATATGTGACAACTCTTGTTGACTGCCCGGACGATTTGACTGCTGTTTGGGCGTATGTTTCATGTCTGGCAACCTATTTTTTATCTTGTGGACCCTATGGAGGTCACAATTTTATTCCAAATTAAATGATGGTTGAGTTCGATTTTCAATGAATTTTGATAATTGAACAGCTGAATATTACATGTTTCGTATACTAAACGTTAGCATGGGGCAGAACTTTATAAGAACCAAACAATTTCTAATGATTTTCTGATAATTTCTTAATATGCAACAACTCTTGTTGACTGCCCGGACGATTCAGCTGCTGGTGGGCGTATTTTTTCATTGCCTGGCAACCCATTTTTATAAATTATTCAGATCCATTTCCATTGCAAAGAATGTGTTGAATTTTATCTTATGATGATGAATGATCTGATGAGAGATAATATGATACAAATACATGTATTGTTAACAACGGTTAAATCATAATTTTGAAAATGCAAGATATTGTCAGTGGGGATATTGTGTAAAGGGTGTTCCACAGAAAATACAAATATTAGGAGCGAAAATGATATATGTTCTTGAAAAATCAACTTAGTGACTTAACAAACCATTACAAGCAAACCAAATGTAGACAGTATTGTTTAGTTATGTATGTCTTCAAGTTATTGTTTAGCCCCTACTATGCAATATCTATGTTTCTCCTGAAGTAAGTGTTTGCTGTTTCATATTGCAAATTAATAGCTTTCACTCCTTGTTTTAGCACCAAATGTTTAGCCTGATATGTGCGGATAGGGACATGCTGTTTAAACAACTACATGTACATGTTTTACAGAAACATTTGAGCAAACCTTTAAAAGTATACTATTCAAAAAAAGTAGGGGATATTTGATTTTTAAGTGTTATTAAAGTCAACTAATGAAACTGACGAGGAAACAAATGACAAAATGAAATGAAGTTCACATTCATCGATTTATTCCAAATGATCGTTAGACTAAGTAAGGCACAGACTGACCATTATAAGGGTAAAATGATACCCGGGGTCAAACAGCAAAGTTACCACAGCATCACAACAAAGTCAGTAACAGGTAAATCCTCCTCTGTTTGCCAAACAAGCACTGATCCGACGTGGCATGCTCCTAATGAGACGTCTAAGGTCATTTTGGTCCAGATTGTCCCATTCCTGTTGCAACGCAGCAGCAAGTTCTTGGACATTGGCAGGACGTTGTTGACGTTGACATAACCTCTGTCCAAGCATGTCCCAGACATGCTCGATGGGGGAGAGGTCGGGACTCAGTGCTGGCCAAGGTAATGTGGTGATGTTCTGTTGTTGGAGGTAACCTGTAACGATCCTGGCCCTGTGACATCTTGCGTTGTCATCCTGGAAGATGAAACGGCGGCCATGACGTCGTGCGAACGGCACAACATGGACTGCCAAGATGTTGTCCCGGTAGTACTGGCCTGTAACACGCCCTGCAACAACATGTAAAGCCGTTCTTCCAGCAAAGTGATGCCTCCCCACACCATAACAGAACCACCCCCAAATCGATCATGTCTGATGACGTTAACGTCTTGGAAGCGCTCGTTTCGACGACGCCACACCCTCCTACGTCTGTCCAAAAAATCAACAGTGAACCCTGACTCATCTGAAAACATCATATTGCTCCAGCGTCGATTATCCCGGTGTTGACGATCCCTACACCAACGACGTCTTGCCTGAATGTGATGATCTCTCAAACAAGGGATCACGCGAGGACGTATCACGGTGTCTGGACCATAGCCTGCTTATGACAGACTGAGAAACATTCATCGTCCGCGCCACAACCGCCTGTGTTGTGCCGATCTGTAGCATGCCAAGGGCACGAAACCTTTCATTTTGGGTAAGCCGACGCATATCAAAATTTGTTTTCTGGTCACTAAAACAATTAAACTGATGTTTCAACCCTGGAATTCAATGCCACAATGACTGTAACATTCAAAGTCAGAGTCGTGCAAATCTTGGGTTGGACCCCCATGATGATCCCAAGCATCACCTGCATTCCATGCGGTAGCTATTGGTGCGTTTGGGCGTCACATGTAACTGGAAATGTTTCTTCTGTTAGGTTCTATAGTGACTTTTTTCGTAGTCATTTGCATATTTTAGTATTATGCCCCCAAAATCAAATATCCCCTACTTTTTTTGAATAGTATATAAAACTGTCAAATTGCAGAATAACCCTAGAAAAAGTTTTATTGGATTTTCTTAAAGTCTTTGGTCTAGAGAACAACATATCAAAAGATTTCTGAAATTGAGCAACCGCAAAGGGTCTAAATATGACGTCAAACAAAATGGCCGCCATTTGACCAAAATCCCCCTTTTTCGGCTCATATTCTGTCAAAGCTGTTGTTTGAGAAGGCTTGGGTGCAAGACAATGCTATGATAAAAGCAATATCTTAGTAATTCATCACTCTGTGAGTGCTGTGCAGTGTTTTGAAGCGACGCCATGGCGTGACGTCATGATGAAAATTGTCCCTTTCTAGTGGTTTGTTAGCCATTTCATTTGAAGTTAAAGATGGATGAATAGCAAAAGCAGGGATCTTAATCGGCTGTTTTTTGTCGGCTTTAGCCGATTGATCTTTAATCTAGTCGGTTTGTAAAACAATGAACCGGCCACTATGGTATCATTAATTAATCAACTTTCAGCTGATAACAAAGAGTTGATTATTACTCGTCGATTAAGAAACCCATCCAGTCAATACAATATGAATACCTTCGATCGGCTTCAATCGGTATCGGCTCATTTCCTAAATAAACAACTTAATTAGTTGAGTCAATCAAGTAAAAGAATGTATATATAATCCAATGTCGGTTCATTCATTTATATCTAACACAATGTTGAAGTACTTGAACACCTCGCAGAATGACAATGGAACACGTAAACGAGTTTTAGCCGACGATAGTGATGGGGGCATTGACCTTGTACTTCAAGCATGCACATCGTCATTGGAAGTTTCAAAAGTCGGAGAAACTCCCACTGCCAATATAGTTCAACCAAAGTCGAAGTCTGGGAGATATTTTAATTCCGAATGGTTAACTACTTTCAAATGGCTTTCGTTTGACAAAATTTCACAAAAAATTATTAATTTAGTCTTCTTTTTTAAGTCACGTAATAACCTACTGATCTCGTATATTAATAATTATTGTCCCCCGCCTTTTGTCTGTCTTTTGGGTCCCCCTAACTAGGGTACATTTTTGTCCCCCGCCTTTCGAAGAAAGTTGGGAGACTATTAAAATGGGTTCGTCCGTCTGTCTGTCTGTCTGTCTGTTTGGGACACAATAATTCTCTTCCTAATTGAGCTAGAATGTTCAAACTTGGTGTATCTGTTTATTAGGTCAATGCCTTGATGGAGTTCGAAGATGAGCATTTTCCGCTTAGGGTAAGCAGAAATAAGCAATTTGATTGGTTGATGCTTTGGGACACGATAACTTTATTTCTAATTAAGTGAGATTGATGAAACTTGGTGTATAGTTTCATTATAGTAATACCTTGACTAAGTTCGATAATGAGCATTTTCTGCTCAGGGTAAGCAGAGCTATACGCGATTTGATTGGTCGAGAATTTGGAACACAATAACTCTCCTTGTAATTGAGTTAAAATGTTCAAACTTGGTGTATATGCTTATTAGGTCAATGCCTTGATGAAGTTCGAAGATGAGCATTTTCCGCTTAGGGTAAGCAGAGATAAGCAATTTGATTGGTTGATGCTTTGGGACACGATAACTTTAGTTCTAATTAAGTGAGAGTGATGAAACTTGGTGTATAGTTTCATTACAGTAATACCTTGACTAAGTTCGATAATGAGCATTTTCTGCTCAGGGTAAGCAGAGTGATACGCAATTTGATTGGTCGAGACTTTGGAACACAATAACTCTCCTTCTAATTGAGTTAAAATGTTCAAACTTGGTGTATATGCTTATTAGGTCAATGCCTTCATGGAGTTCGAAGATGAGCATTTTCCGCTTAGGGTAAGTAGAGATAAGCAATTTGATTGGTTGATGCTTTGGGACACGATAACTTTAGTTCTAATTAAGTGAGGGTGATGAAACTTGGTGTATAGTTTCATGACAGTAATACCTTGACTAAGTTCGATAATGAGCATTTTCTGCTCAGGGTAAGCAGAGCGATAAGCAATTTGATTTGCCGAGACTTTGGAACGCAATAACTCTCCTTCTAATTGAGTTAAAATGTTCAAACTTGGTGTATATGCTTATTAGGTCAATGCCTTGATGGAGTTCGAAGATGAGCATTTTCCGCTTAGGGTAGGCAGAGATAAGCAATTTGATTGGTTGATGCTTTGAGACACGATAACTTTAGTTCTAATTAAGTGAGAGTGATGAAACTTGGTGTATAGTTTCATTACAGTAATACCTTGACTATGATCGATAATGAGCATTTTCTGCTCAGGGTAAGCAGAGCGATAAGCAATTTGATTTGCCAAGACTTTGGAACACAATAACTCTCCTTCGAATTGAGTTAAAATGTTCAAAATTGGTGTGTATGCTTATTAGGTCAATGCCTTGATGGAGTTCGAAGATGAGCATTTTCTTCTTACGGTAGGCAGAGATAAGCAATTTTTGGATGACACTTCGTGTTCAGTTTGATTGGTCGATACATTTGAAAAAAATAAATGTGCGATTAATTAATATGTGTCATCTATTTATTTTGGGATTTCGGCGGGGGACATCAGCCTCACTGTTGGCTTGTTATTTTTTATACGCCCACATTGAAATGTGATCGTATATTGTCGTCGCCCCTGTCAGTCCGTCCGTCCGGCGTCCACAATTGCTTGTGGACGCTCTACAGGCTAAAGTTAATATCCGATTGACTTTTAATTTATACACAGTGTTTAAGGTCATGAGACGAAGAAGCCTATTGTTTTTCAGCGATTTCCGATAATAACTACCAGAGTTATGGCCCTTGATCACTTCAAAAAATCTTGTGGACGCTCTAGAGGCCAAAGTTAATATCCGATTGACTTTAAATTTATACACAGTGTTTAACTTCATGAGACGAAGAAGCCTATTGATTTTCAGCGATTTCCGATAATTAGTGCCAGAGTTATGGCTCTTGATCACTTAAACAAATCTTGTGGACCCTCTAGAGGCCAAAGTTAATATCCAATTGACTTTGAATTTATAGACAGTGTTTAAGGTCATGAGACGAAGAAGCCTATTGATTTTCAGCGATTTCCGATAGTTAGTGCCAGAGTTATGGCCCTTGATCACTTCAAAAAAATTTGTGGACGCTCTAGAGGCTAAAGTTAATATCCGATTTACTTTAAATTTATACACAGTGTTTAAGGTCATGAGACAAAGAATTCTATTAATTTTCAGCGATTTTCGATAATTAGTGCCAGAGTTATGGCCCTTGATCACTTAAAAAAATCCTGCGGACGCTCTAGAGGCCAAAGTTAATATCCAATTGACTTTGAATTTATACACAGTGTTTAAGGTCATGAGACGAAGAAGCCTATTGATTTTCAGCGATTTCCGATAATTAGTGCCAGAGTTATGGCCCTTGATCACTTCAAAAAATTTTGTGGACGCTCTAGAGGCCAAAGTTAATATCCGATTTACTTTAAATTTATACACAGTGTTTAAGGTCATGAGACGAAGAATTCTATTAATTTTCAGCGATTTTCGATAATTAGTGCCAGAGTTATGGCCCTTGATCACTTAAGAAAATCCTGCGGACGCTCTAGAGGCCAAAGTTAATATCCGATTGACTTTAAATTTATACACAGTGTCTAAGGTCATGAGACGAAGAAGCCTATTGATTTTCAGCGATTTCTGATAATTACTGCCAGAGTTATGGCCCTTGATGACTTCAAAAAATCTTGTGGATGCTCTAGAGGCCAAAGTTAATATCCGATTGACTTCAAATTTATAATTAGTGTCCCTACATCTCATTAAAAAGGTCACATGTGCGTATATACTTATCTTCACATTTACCTATTTGATTAATAAGGTTGACAGCCACATCTCCATATTGATGTCTGATATATATATTGAGATGTAGGGACAGTGACCTCACTACGGGTTCATCACGACATAACTGTTGCACTTGATAATAACTGTTGTGCAGTTTTATTGATGTTAGACCTTTCAGCTGCGTTTGATGTCATCGATCATTCAATTTTGCGACAACGACTTGAATACTCTTTCGGTATATCCGGAGCCGCGCTAAATTGGTTATTATCATATCTTACAAATAGAACTCAGCGTATTGCAGTCGGCTCTGTTCTTTCAGACGAAATTCATCTAAAATACGGTGTTCCACAGGGTTCCGTCCTCGGACCGAAGCTATATTGTATTTTCTCAAAACCCATAGGTGAAATATGTAAACGCCACCATATGTGTTACCACTGCTATGCGGACGATACGCAGGTCTATCTCGTAATCAAACCGCTTGACAATTGGAAAAACATATCTGCTCGTCTTGAAACCTGTATCGCAGACATAAGTTCTTGGATGTGTTCAAACAAGCTTAAGTTGAACGAAGATAAAACTGAGCTGATAATTTTCTCTCCGAAACATCGAATAAAAGAGTTTACGGATTGTCAGCTTACTTTTGGTAAAAACATCGTCAGTGATTCTACATGCGTCAAGAACCTTGGTGTCTACTTGGACAAAACACTAGCAATGAACCAACAAATTAGTGCAACCTCGAAATCATGTCTCTACCAGATCAGAAATATCGGTCGAATTCGTCCACACATAACGGAAGACGCCACGAAAACACTTGTTTGCTCCTTAGTGACGTCTCCTTTGGACTACGGAAATGCATTGTTATATGGGCTTCCCGGAAATGCAACCCAACGACTACAGCGTGTCCAAAACACCGCCGCAAGATTAATCACTAGGAGAAAGAAAAATGAACATGTTAGTCCAATTTTACAATCGCTTCATTGGCTGCCAATAACATTTCGAATCAAATACAAAGTCTTACTGTATGTGTTTAAAGCTCTGAAAGAGAAAGCACCCTTGTACTTACAAGAACTTGTTAACATCTACAAGCCAACAAGAACTCTTCGATCAGAAAACAACATGCTTCTAGTCAAACCAGCAGTAAGAACAAAAACATACGGAGAGAGACGGTTCGATAGAGCGGCCGCCGTTTTGTGGAATGACTTACCAAACACACTACGAAACTCTGACTCTGTGAATGCTTTCAAGAAAAACCTTAAGACTTTTTTATTCAGACAGGCTTTTTACAAATAGTCAATAAATGAACGCTATTTATGTATTTTTATCATATTTATTTATTAATCTTTTAATAATTCTTATACATGACTTTATATATGCATTTTTATATATGCGGGCTTTTAACAAATAGTCAATAAATGAACGCTATTTATGTATTTTTATCATATTTATTTATTAATCTTTTAATAATGTTAAATTATTTTTTTTTTCATGATTCTTATACATGACTTTATATATGCATTTTTTGTTGTGGATTTTATGTGATTTTATGCATTGTAAAGCGCTTAGAGTAATGTTTTAGATAAGCGCTATATAAGCACTGTAAAATAATAATAATAATAAATAATAATACCCAAAGGCCTCACAATTAACTCATGCTTGCTGACTTTGCATCCCATTTGGGGGTTTATGCTGCTGTAGTGTATATATATAACCAGATTATTTTCATTTTATTTTATTTGTGTTATATGCTTGATAACGACTTGTGAAATCTTGTTGAAACGTCGCAGTGAAATAAACCATAGTAATTGTTATCCATAAAAGTGTGTTATTTGATTATGTTCCAATTACTAAATGCCATTCAAAGAATATGAGACTAAGTCATCTATCGATTTTCAGTGATTTTCAATAATTGCTGCCAGAGTTATTGCCCTTGATCACTTCGAAAAAATCTTGTGGAAGCTCTAGAGGCCAAAGTTAATATCCGATCGACTTTATTTTAACACACAGTGTTTAGAGTCATGAGACGAAGAAGTCTATTGATTTTCAGAGATTTCAAATAATTATTGCCAGAGTTATCTCCCTTGATAAATTCAAAAAATCTTGTTTGCAGTGTGACCTTTTTAATGAGATGTAGGGACAGTGACCTCATACCCAAAGGCCTCACAATTAACTCATGCTTGCTGACTTTGCATCCAATTAGGGGGGTTTATGCTGCTGTAGTGTATATATATAACCAGATTATTTTCATTTTATTTTATTTGTGTTATATGCTTGATAACGACTTGTGAAATCTTGTTGAAACGTCGCAGTGAAATAAACCATAGTAATTGTTATCCATAAAAGTATGTTATTGTCCCCCGCCTTTCGAAGAAAGTTGGGGGACTATTAAAATGGGTTCGTCCCTCCGTCTGTCTGTCTGTCTGTCTGTCTGTCCGTCTGTCCGTCACACTTTTTGGGACACAATAACTCTCTTCCTAATTGAGCTAGAATGTTCAAACTTAGTGTATGTGTTTATTTGGTCAATGCCTTGATGGAGTTCGAAGATGAGCATTTTCTGCTTAGGGTAAGCAGAGATAAGCAATTTGATTGGTTGATGCTTTGGGACACGATAACTTTAGTTCTAATTAAGTGAGAGTAATGAAACTTGGTGTATAGTTTCATTACAGTAATACCTTGACTAAGTTCGATAATGAGCATTTTCTGCTCAGGGTAAGCAGAGCAATTTGATTGGTCGAGACTTTGGAACACAATAACTCTCCTTCTAATTGAGTTAAAATGTTCAAACTTGGTGTATATGCTTATTAGGTCAATGCCTCGATGGAGTTCAATAATGAGCATTTTCTGCTCAGGGTAAGCAGAGCGATACGCAATTTGATTGGTCGAGACTTTGGAACACAATAACTCTCCTTCTAATTGAGTTAAAATGTTCAAACTTGGGGTATATGCTTATTAGGTCAAAGCCTTGATGGAGTTCGAAGATGAGCATTTTCCGCTTAGGGTAAGCAGAGATAAGCAATTTGATTGGTTGATGCTTTGGGACACGATAACTTTAGTTCTAATTAAGTGAGAGTGATGAAACTTGGTGTATAGTTTCATTACAGTAATACCTTGACTAAGTTCGATAATGAGCATTTTCTGCTCAGGGTAAGCAGAGCGATACGCAATTTGATTGGTCGAGACTTTGGAACACAATAACTCTTCTTCTAATTGAGTTAAAATGTTCAAACTTGGTGTATATGCTAATAAGGTCAAGGCCTTGATGGAGTTGGAAGATGAGCATTTTCCGCTTAGGGTAAGCAGAGATAAGAAATTTGATTGGTTGATGCTTTGGGACACAATAACTTTAGTTCTAATTAAGTGAGAGTGATGAAACTTGGTGTATAGTTTCACTACAGTAATACCTTGACTAAGTTCGATAATGAGCATTTTCTGCTCAGGGTAAGCAGAGCGATACGCAATTTGATTGGTCGAGAGTAGCCGAGACTTTGGAACACAATAACTCTCCTTCTAAGTGAGTTAAAATGTTCAAACTTGGTGTATATGCTTATTAGGCCAATGCCTTGATGGAGTTCGAAGATGAGCATGTTCCGCTTAGGGTAAGCAGGGATAAAAAATTTGATTGGTCGAGAGTAGCCGAGACTTTGGAACACAATAACTCTCCTTCTAAGTGAGTTAAAATGTTCAAACTTGGTGTATATGCTTATTAGGCCAATGCCTTGATGGAGTTCGAAGATGAGCATGTTCCGCTTAGGGTAAGCAGGGATAAAAAATTTGATTTCTTGATACTTTGGGACAAGATAACTTAGGTTCATCTTGATTGATGATTTTTATGCCAATACAATGACTGCATTCTCATTTAGTAATGGATTTGACAGTAATAGTGTATAGAAACGATTGACTTGGACACGAGCGCCCTTTCCCTTGGCCAGAGGGGCCCTTTTGTCTGCCTTTAGGGTCCCCCTAACTAGGGTACATTTTCATTTTTCTCGTCGGTTTTAGCATTTTTCTTTATAAAACACTGTTGGATGACACTTCTTGCACAGTTTGATTGCTCGATACGTTTGAAAAAAATAAATCTGCGATTGATTAATATCTGTCTTCTATTTATTTTGGGATTTCGGCGGGGGACATCAGCCTCACTGTTGGCTTGTTTGATTATGTTCCAATTACTAAATGCCATTCAAAGAATATGAGACTAAGTCATCTATCGATTTTCAGTGATTTTAAATAATTGCTGCCAGAGTTATTGCCCTTGATCACTTCGAAAAAATCCTGTGGAAGCTCTAGAGGCCAAAGTTAATATCCGATCAACTTTATTTTAACACACAGTGTTTAGAGTCATGAGACGAAGAAGTCTATTGATTTTCAGAGATTTCAAATAATTATTGCCAGAGTTATCTCCCTTGATAAATTCTAAAAATCTTGTTACGCTATAGAGGCCAAACTTATCATCCGATTGACTTTAGATTGATACACAGAGTTAAAGGTGTTGAAACAAACAAGTATTTTGATTTTCAATGAATTTTGATAACTGAACAGCTAAATCCATGATATTAAATGTTTCATGTATATACTAATTGTTAGCATGGAACACTTTATAAAAAGCAATCAAATTCTAATGATTTTCTGATAATTACATAATGAGCTGTTACTCTTAATCAGTTTTTAGTGTATTACAAATGTTTCATTAGCAAAAAAAGCAAAAATATGCGACAACCCTTGTTGACTGCCCGGACGATTTAGCTGCTGTGGGCGTATGTTTCGTTGCCTGGCAACCTATCTTTGTTTCTGTTAAGATTATTCTTCTTATTATTTTTTTTTGTGTGTTTTATCCACAAATCGGATTTCTCAGAATCTAACCATATGATCTTTCTGAAACTTTTACCTATCCCCCCCAAAATGGGTGGTGGCTGTTGATTAAATATATTTTCAAAACGTTTTACGAATCCGAAATCACCGAATTTTACGAACGAAAAAACTGACGATGCGTAGCCGTAACTTTGTTATTTTTTGACCGATTTTTTCTTTGAATACCTTGAAAAAAATCATTTTCATCTGCAGTTTCACATTTTCGAATTTCGAAAATTCGTCGCTGTGATTTCGAATCGGAAGTTTAGACCAATTTGACAACTTCTTTAATAGTTGTACAATTTTCATGAAATTTAGTATATAAGTAGATCTTACCGATGTGACTTCAAAAATATAATTAGAAATTTTCTAAATTATCTCCCCTTGACGAAATTAAGGATCAAATTTTTAAAAAATATCAAAGAAATATAGGTCAGAATTACTGAATCATACACAAAATATGGAGTTCGTGGATCGAACCGAAATGCCACCATCTTTAAAAGTGAAAAATCAATAAGGCTTTTTTGCTATTTTACTTACAGATTCGGGGGTTATATTGTCGGAATCCTTGAAGAAATGCCTAAAAATCTATCAGATCAGAATTTTGATTTCGGTCACATGATGGTCACCATTTTGAATTGAAAATGAAAAATAGAAGCAATTTGAAGGGCCGGGAATTTGGAACACAATAACTCTCCTTCTAATTAAGCTAGAATGATCAAACTTGGTGTAGACGTTCACCAGGTCAGTGTCATGATTGAGTTCAAAGATGAGCATTTTCTGCCTAGGGTAAGCAGAGATAAGCATGCTGATTTGTTGATTCTTTAGGGCACAATAACTTCGGTTATAATGAAGGGAGGGCGGTGAAACTCTTGTCAATAGAGAGTCTAATAGCTAGCGTGTTGTGTGAAATCATTGTATCATTTTTATATGCCCACATTTTTATGTGGACGTATATTGTCGTCGCCCCCGCCCGTCCGTCCGTCCACAATTTGTTTGTTGACTCTCTACAGGTCACAATTCTTATCTGATTTTGACGAAACTTGAAATATAGGTTTCTCCCCAAAAGATCTCGGCTGCTTTCGATATTGGCATGTATTGGATCAAAACTTCATGGATTATGGCCCCTAATTGTACGAAAAATCACGTTTTTAGCGTGTGGACCCTATAGAGGTACCGATTTTGATGCAACTTGACATGCATGTTTATAACCCAAAGATCTTGGTTCCTTTCGATATTTGCGCCTATTGGAATGTAATTTCCTGAATTAAGGCCCCTGATTGGCTGAAAAATCACCTTTTTTAGCTTCTGGCCCCTCTGGAGGTCACAATTATTATCCAATTTAAAAAAAACCGGATATCCCCATTACACCCTAAGGAAGGTTGAGTTCGAATTTCGGGAAAATCGGACCAAAATTGCCATACAAAATGGCCGCCGTTTGTACGCGAATACTGTTAAAAAATTGTATATCATGGTCCCTCTGGACGTCACAATTATTATCCGATTTAAAAAACCGTTTGATTATATCACCGTTACACCGTAAGGAAGGTTGAGTTCGAATTTCGGGAAAATTGGATCAAAATTGCCACTTAAAATGACCGCCGTTTGTACGCAAATACTGTTAAAAAATGGTATATCAAGGGTGTGGACCCTGTAGAGGTCACAATTTTAATTCGATTTTGATGAAACTTGAAATTCATGGTTATAATCCAAAGATCTTGGTTCCTTTCGATATTTGCACATATCAGATTGTAACATCCTGAATTATGGCCCCTGATTATACGCAAAATCGCCTTTTCTTAGCTTGTGGTCCCTCAGGAGGTCACAATTATTATCTGATTGAAAAAAACGTTTGATTATATCACCGTCCGTTACACCGTAAGGAAGGTTTAGTTCGAATTTCGGGAAAATCGGACCAAAATTGCCATACAAAATGGCCGCCGTTTGTACGCGAATACTGTTAAAAAATTGTATATTATGGTCCCTCTGGACGTCACAATTATTATCCGATTTAAAAAACCGTTTGATTATATCACCGTTACAGCGCAAGGAAGGTTGAGTTCGAATTTCGGGAAAATTGGATCAAAATTGCAACTTAAAATGACCGCCGTTTGTACGCAAATACTGTTAAAAAATGGTATATCAAGGGTGTGGACCCTGTAGAGGTCACAATTTTAATTCGATTTTGATGAAACTTGAAATTCATGGTTATAATCCAAAGATCTTGGTTCCTTTCGATATTTGCACATATCAGATTGTAACATCCTGAATTATGGCCCCTGATTATACGCAAAATCGCCTTTTCTTAGCTTGTGGTCCCTCAGGAGGTCACAATTATTATCTGATTGAAAAAAACGTTTGATTATATCACCGTCCGTTACACCGTAAGGAAGGTTTAGTTCGAATTTCGGGAAAATCGGACCAAAATTGCCATACAAAATGGCCGCCGTTTGTACGCAAATACGGTTAAAAAATTGTATATCATGGTCCCTCTGGACGTCACAATTATTATCCGATTTAAAAAACCGTTTGATTATATCACCGTTACACCGTAAGGAAGGTTGAGTTGGAATTTCGGGAAAATTGGATCAAAATTGCCACACAAAATGGCCGCCGTTTGTACGCGAATACTGTTAAAAAATGGTATATCAAGGTTTGGACCCTGTGGAGGTCACAATTTTAATTCGATTTTGATGAAACTTGAAATTCATGGTTATAACCCAAAGATCTTGGTTCCTTTCGATATTTGCGCATATCGGATCGTAACTTCCTGAATTATGGCCCCTGATTATACGCAAAATCGCCTTTTTTTTTAGCTTGTGGTCCCTCTGGAGGTCACAATTATTATCCGATTTAAAAAAACGTTTGATTATATTACCGTTACACCGTAAGGAAGGTTGAGTTCGAATTTCGTGAAAATCGACCAAAATTGTCGGACGAAATGGTTGCCGTTTGTACGCGAATAGTGTAAAAATATGTATATCATGGTTGTGGACTTTCTACAGGTCACAATTCTTATCCGATTTTGATGAAAAGTCACATTTCTAGGTTGTGTACTGTCACACCATAATCATTGTCGGCTTCTAATTTCATGAATATCAGACTGGAACTGACCAACTAAATGGCTGCTCCCAATACAGTATGAAATACAGGACTTAATGATGTAGGAAAAATCACTTTTGGTTTTGCTTGTTCTCTATCCATCTCTCGAAAATGTGGGCGTATCCTGCCTGGCAGTGCCAGCCTATCTTATATATTGACAAGTGATCACAATAATACAATTGTAAAAAAACATATTTATATTTACTGGTAGTTTTTCTTTTTACTAAATTATAACTTCCGTTTGGTTTAATCATAGCGAAAGTAGGAATATACATTATGCAAGTTGCTGAAATTTGAATACAGGTATGCAATTACAACAAAGGTTTTGTTTATTCGAAGTTTAAGCTATTATTAACGTGAATAAAGTATGCATAAACCAACATGTCTGTTAACAGAACACAGTTTTTATGGGTTACAATCACTAGTTTTATTCTAAAAGCACGACGTTTCGACAAGTATCCTCTTATCGTTATCAAGCACAATGACATTAAGTAAACTTGAGATCAATATATACAAAATTCATAGTGAAACCATAAACATGGATTAAAATAACAGTACCAAAAGGGGATCTAAGAAGTAAAGGATATTTAACAACAAAAACAACAAAGTAATTAACTGATTAAATAAACTCTGGGGTTGAGTAGGGGGTTGTTGACTAGTATGAGGATACTTGTTGAAACGTCGTGCTTTTAGAATAAAACTAGTGATTGTAACCCATAAAAACTGTGTTCTGTTAATGTGTTTACCGATCGCTAAATGCCACTTAAAGAACATGTCTGTTGTTGAAAATACGACTATCCGTTAGGCTTACCCTTGGCCGGTTCATTTCAAAATGGATTAAGAACCCTGAGCAAAAGTGCAGACAATTGTTGGAATAGACATGCCCACCACGATTTATGCACATTTTGGTGAGGGTAGGTAGACCAAACACTGGAAAACTGGCATCGTTTAAGATGGGGTTTTTCGACTTTAAAAAATGCTATAGAGTTTGATTTCAAAACATCGTTTGATAATTGACAATAATCGTTTGAAAATTACAAAAATGGTTTAATTAGAACCATAGTTTAATTTAATGGCACGGCGTTTGATATCTCCGAGGGGGGTTTAAAAATGGATGAACCGTCGAATTATGTAATGCGTTTGATTACTAGACATCGCTTTAATTTCCGAACTGCCGATTAATTTATCATGTGTTTAAATATTAGACGAAAAATTTATTTGCTCGCAAGTCGTTTATCCGATTGGTTCATTTTGATTACGATTTTTTACATATGAAATGAAGTACGAATAAAAAGGATGAATATAAAAAAAATGCACACAAAGATATGCTAAACTTACCGTGGTCGTAGTATTATTATCCATTAAAAATAATGATTCCACGGTACCATTGACAAATACATCAAAAATCGGTACGTCCATTGTTATTATACCATCGGAAATGGGTAATGAATTTTTCTTGAAATCACAAATGAATGAACAAAGCTTTCCACTGTACACGTGGCTAGAACCCTGGCAATGATTCCACCATTGACAAATACATCAAAAATTGGCAAATAACGTACAATAGTTGTTATATCATTGGAAATCGGTAAAGCACATCATCAGTAAAGTATTTTCTTTAAATCACAAATGAATGAACACAGCTTTTCATCTGCACATGTGGTCGTGTGATAATCTCGCTAGACTTGTATATTGGCGCCAAACGTTGCTATTCGTCGATCTCCGTAGACATGCTGTCGCTCAGGGGGGTGCGGGTCTGTTCATCCCATGACCCTGGGCTGTTTCATCCCAACCTCATTTTTTATCGGACTGTTCATCCCGGGCTGTTTCATTTCGGATTCGGCTAGCGACGTTTCGTATTAATAATTAAAACACTGTGGAAAATTTATGTGACAGTACAGCCATTTATCTTTTTGTTTTATGGGAGGCTGATAATTGCCTTATTCAGTTGATCGGCGACTGTTGAGTAATAAACTAGGTAATAAAATATTGTTGAAAATGTGTGTATATTTAGTAATACTTCATTGTTTTTCTTTTATCAAATACCGGTAGTAAACGAGCTTGATTGACCAATCACTGCTATTGTTTTTTTTTGTGAAACAGAATAATTGCAATCAACACACGGCCGCCATTATCGATGATTGACAACTCACATTTTTCCTCATCCACCAAAGAACCGTAAGATTTCTGTGCACAGCCACAACCATAACATCGGGATTATCGGCTAATCAGCTTTAATTATTCCACTTTAATCGTTGCTATTTCTAATATTTTCCATAGAAAAACATTGCTTTGTACGAACAAATTTATCGATTGGTATTGCCAAGCTTGTCGAGGAATAATGCATGTCAATGTGCAGCTCGCGGAATATCGTTAACAATTTCTAGATACTTGTAAAAAGAGTGCATGTCGTGTAAATATTTATTTTAATTTTCGTGTAGGTCATTTTCAAATAAATTCATCAGCATATTATTCGTTTTAAACAAATGCACTACTTTTACGGGAAACGATGATTATCAAAGAACCACAAGTGCAACTATTCACTAATGATTTAACGTTTGGTGGAGCCTTTTACTAACCATGTGTTTCGTGTTAATAAGTAGTTTATTTCGTGTTTTGAATTGGCCTATTTCTAATTAATTCATCAACAACATTTTTATATACACAGTAAAGATATAAAAAAAAAAACGCTCTTTTCGTAAACATTCAACATTTGAAATTTTGCCGTAGGTGCTGCATGGCGAGGTGTAAATTATATAATTTAACCTGCATGTTATCTGGGCGGGGGGGGGGGGCTTATTATAAATTGATTTGACAGTTGTGTTAAACCTTTCCTTCACGTACCCAAGTCAGAAATGTCACTTACCCGAGTCTGAAACGTCGAGTGTTTATTCTTGAGTCCGAAATGACGCGGGATAGAAATGACAAGTAATCACCCGCCCCCCCCCCCCCCCACCGCCCTTGTTATTGTTGTTTATTATAGATTTAACATCGAATACATTTAATATGATATTATGGACAGGTTGATTAAATTAAATTATTTACACTTCATAGGTTGAAAGTTGGTTATTAGAATAGCAGTTAATTAACTAAGCTGTACTTATTGTTAAATGAACTGTTAAGCACTTACTTATAGTTAAACAAACATGTATTTTTTTTATTTATTATTTAATAACACATAATTATTTGTTTTGGATTAGTAATAAAAACATGCGGCGAGGGTTGAGTTGTATTCACACATTTAAGTAAGAAGCCAGATAACCTAACAATTAAAATTAATTACTGATCTATGTCTTCATTGCTCTTCTGTAATATCATTCTTTCACATATAATTTTTATTGCAAATTAGTCGGAATGGGAGAAAGGAATTCCAGGGGGAACGACCAGCTGTCCTCTGCACGTGATTAGAATAGTGTCTTGTACATATAATTTTTATTGCAAATTAGTCGGAATGGGAGAAAGGAATTCCAGGGGGAACGTCCTCTGCACGTGATAAGAATAGTGTCTTGTACAGGCGCGACGTAGTGTTTGATATTCAATTTTATACCAATATATTAGAATCCGAATTCTACGCCTTTCCTGAACGGCAGTGTCATAGACTTATACATTAAATATAAAGCATGATTTGGGACATGTGTTTTTACTTTGTGGAATCCACGTCACTATAAAATAACATAAACACGAAAGAATAAACACTAAAAAATAACATGGACTCTTAAAATACTGGAAAAGACTGGTTCACAGATATGAAATTGGAAAACATTCACATATAAAGAACGATTCAAAAAAATTATAATTGCTGCATGCAATCACTAGTTTATACATATTATTATAAAGAACGTTTTAAAGACATTTATTTGCAGCATGCACATTAAAAAGAAATCGAACATTGGGAAATCATGTTTTATACATATGAATAACGTTTGCTAGAACTAGCGCTACTACTACTACTTGGTGTTTAACGTCTGCTTCCACATAAGTGATATCGCAGACAATAAAACTAGCGGCATGCAAACCTCTTAATATATATTCCCATGTACATTAATTAGAGAAATGGTCTGTGTATACACGGTATGCTGAGCTAGTCACCTTTTGGCCAGCTGAAACCACTACTACTTGGTGTTAAACGTCTGCTTCCACATAAGTGATATCGCAGACAAGACTTAGGAGAGCCAAAGCTGATTCCTGATTTTTTAGAATATGATTTTGCAATCTTTCCATTTGGCTTTAAGCCATGGATTGGGTTTAGTGGGAAGTTCTTCCCTTTATTTAATAAAAAACATATCATTTGGTAGATGATCTCGTTTGCTTCCCGATTGGTTTGGGGTTAGTGTTTAGGTGCCAGGCCCGTCTTATCGTGGCCTCCCCTTATCCACTATCCCACTCTATGGGTTTGGTATCAGTTTTATTTTCGCAATAGTGTTTAGGTGCCGAGTACGTCTGACCGAAACTCCCCCTTACTCCACTATCATGTTTATTTTGGTAGATGTCATCTTTGTGGGATTTGTGTTTAGGTGCCAGGCCCGTCTTATCGTGACCTCCCTTACTCCACTATCCTATTCTGTAGGTTTGGTGTCTGTTTTTTGGCGGAATAGTGTTTAGATGCTGAGTCTGTCTGATCATGACCCTCCCTTACTCCACTATCCTGCCAGTTTGGTATAAATCTCCTATGTAGTTTAGTGTTTAGATGCCAGGCCCGGCCAGCTGAAAAAACGGTGGAGTCATAAATGTCCGTTATAAGTGTAGATTGATTATCTGTTTGGCCGAATGCTTAGGTTTTTCAAATCCTGGGTGCCATATGAAACGCTTATTTTCAATATACATGTATGTTAGTACAGTATGGATTAATCCTGAGATTGGTCGAAAGCTATTGTTTTATTAATTATCACCTGTGCTCACCTGTCTGGGTGCCATACAAAATCATGCCTTTGAATATACAGTTGAGTCATAAATGTCCTTTTTAATGTGTTTTTTTTATTATTTACATTCATTATTTGATTGGTCAAATGCTATTGTTTTATCAATTCCCACTTGTAGTTACCTGTCTGCGTTGGGGTGAAACATGTTTTTATTATGACAAAGGGAGCGGTCTTATAAGTGTGATTTAAATTGATTTTTTGACATACAAGGACTTTTTATTTTTTTTGTGTTAACCAATTGTATGTTTTTACCAACTTCCAACCCATGCAGTGTAAATAATTTAATTTAATCAACTTAATATCATATTAAATGTATTGGACGTTAAATCTGTAATATACAACAACATTGGGATGAAACAGCCCAGGGTGAAAAGATCATGGGATGAACAGACCCACACCCCCCTGAGCGACAGCTCGTCTATGGAGATCGACGTTTGGCACCAGTATACAAGTCTCGGGAGATTATCACACGACCACATGTGCAGATGAAAAGCTGTGTTCATTCATTTGTGATTTAAAGAAAATACTTTACCTGGAATGTGCTTTACCGATTTCCAATGATATAATAACATTGGACGTGATTTACCAATTGTTGATGTATTTGTCAATGGTGGAATCATTGCCAGGTCTTCTAGTCATGTGTACATGTGGAAAGCTATTAGACATGTTCATTCATTTGTGATTTAAAGAAAAATACATTATCGGGGATGTGCTCTACCGATTTCCGATGGTATAATAACAATGGACGTACCGATTTTTGATGTATTTGTCAATGGTACTGTAGAATCAATATTTTTAATGGATAATAATACTACGACCACGGTAAGTTTAGCATATCTTTGTGTGCATTTTTTTTATATTCACCCTTTTTATTCATACTTCATTTCATATGTAAATAATAGTAATCAAAATGAACCGATCGGATAAACGACTCGCGAGCAAATAAATTTTTCGTCTAATATTTAAACACTTGATAAATTAATCGGCAGTTCGGAAATTAAAGCGATGTCTAGTAATCAAACGCATTACATAATTCGACGGTTCGTCCAATTTTAAACCCCTCTCAGAGATATCAAACGCTGTACCATTAAATTAAACTATGGTTCTAATTAAACCATTTTTGTAATTTTCAAACGATTATTTTCAATTATCAAACGATGTTTTGAAATCAAACTCTATAGCATTTTTATACGCCCACATTTTCGGTTCCTTTCGATATTGGCATGTATCGGACTGTAACTTCATGAGTTATGGCCCTTGATTGTACGAAAAATCATGTTTTTTAGCTTCTGAACAGTGTAGAGGTCACAATTTTTAACTGATTTGGATGAAACTTGAAATTGACGGACAAAATGGCTGCCGTTTGTACACGAATAGTGTGAAAATATCAAGGTTGTGGACCCTATAGAGGTCACAATTTTGAATCGACTTTGATGAAACTTGACATGTATGTTTATAACCCAAAGATCTTGGTACCTTTCGATATTTGCGCCCATCGGATCGTAACTTCCTGAATTATGGCCTCTGATTGTCCGAAAAATTGCCCTTTTTAGCTTGTGGACCTTCTGGAGGTCAAAATTGTTATCGGATTTAAAAAAACATTTGATTATATCACCGCTCCATGGTTATGAAGGTTGAGACGGCTAGTGTTGGTTATCGGTGCACCGAACCGAATCGTTGCAGCTCTAGTCAATTCTAGTCCGATTTTCACGTAATTCAAACTCTCTCTTCATTACCATATATAGACTGTCGTCTGTATAGGGAAAATGTGCTTAAAAATCGATTTTTGTTGCACCCCCCCTGGGTCTAAAAAATGTTGCCATTTTTTTATAATACAAGGTTTCTAGTGATGGAAAATCCATATTCCCACCTTCAGATATTGCCAGTTTTTAAAATATTACCCATTTACCCAGGGTCTCGGTCACTTTATCATGCTTGTCTAACATGACTTTGACGTCGTGATTTTGGATGATAAAATTACTGCAGGTGAATAATTTTTTTCGTGTGTACTGCCAAAGTGCACAGCAACATTTGAAAAAAAAAATTATGGAAATATCTCAATTTGTTTATGCACAGGACAAATTATAAGCGCCCACAAAGCAGTAATGTTGCACATCGTAGCATGTTTTTGTCTATTTATGAAAATACAGCGTCATTGTATTGATATTGAATTTAATTTATTATCAGAAATCATACATAAATTTGATAATTGCATAGACATATTTGATTTCAACCAAAAAACAATACATAAACGTGATATTTCAAAGACAGGTCCCAGGTAAAAAGGTATAAGGGGAGATAACTCGTATCATAAATGACCTATAAATATTGAACAAAGACTAAATGTCTCCTTGGCAACCCACCCTATCACCAAACAAAGAATGAAAACAAATTTAAAACATTAATCTTTTATGTAATGACTAGTATTAAAGGTTTAAATAAATATAAATTAGGCCTTTGTATTGCAATTTACAACAACATTTCAATATCAATATTTTTTAAAAATACAGAATACATTTTTTTCATTTTTAATAACTGTTATATCAATAATTTTTATAAATGTTGCTGTAACAGTTGTGCAATAATTAATGCTTAAATAGTTAAAATATAAATTATAATAAAAGATATAAAAACAGTTAAACAAAGTACTAAAATCAACAAATGGAAAAGTATTTACACATTTATTTATCTTTCGATATATTGTTTGGTTACCTTTTAAAGATATGAATCATGCCTGTGTATTATAATTAAAAACAACATTTCAAAACTAATTTAAAATAAAGAAAACCCTTTGTTTTGTTAAAATAATAATTCAATTAAATCTGGACATAAAGTAGTTGAATATTATAGTATGTAAAATACAGGTAAAACAAACAGTTAAACAAAATACTAAAATCAAAAGATGGAAAATTATGTACATATTTATTCATCTTTATCTAGTGATATATTTTTTTAAAGGTTAAAATAGATATAAATCATGTCTGTGTATTGTAATTTAAAACATTTCAAAACTAGTAAAAGTGCTAGTAAAAAATGTTGACACATTCTTAGAACGGATGTTTTAGTGCATTTGGACACCACAATCTAGTCATTTTGTACTAATTCCCTTGCCATCAAATATACCAGCACTACTTATACTATAGAGTATAGAATAAATCGGCTACTCCCACACCTTGGCATTGAGATCGCTGATAATGGGATTCAAACTCAAGTCCATTGATGACAGACCTTTTTGTAACCACTTGACTATATAAATCCCTTCCCACCCACTAGTTGCCTATGTAGGCCTATGATATAAAATAGATACAACAACAAGCCACAAGGACACAACAACTACTACAAGTATGAAATAAATTTACCCAGAAGACTGAACTGTGGGTTTTCTTGTTAGGAATCGAACATAATTCTTGTAGCATCGTAGATGGTACCTAACTTCAACAGCAACACAGTCTTTATCTCTGATGTGCCTGAGAATGGTTTCATCTTCTTTCTTAATTGCTACTTCTCTAAGTCGCCCTAAAAAAATATGGAAAATTGTAAATATCATGGATATCATAAACCAACTAGCAGTAGAATGCATATTCGTTTTCTGGTTACATATGCATAAATAAAAAAACCCATAAAATTCTTTATGCAACAGTTTTATGTGTATAATAGGCTTTGTATGTAGCAGCCTACTTTTAACAATGAACTAGACAACTTTTGGCAGACCTGGTAAATACATGTACATAACCCTGCGTGTTCGGATAGGCTACTCCCACATGTTTTCACTGAGATCGCAGAGAATGAGACTCGTACCCTCGACTATTGATGACAGACTGATAGATAACACCTATCGGCCACCCGACCACTCTCCCCAATAAACGCCTTTTACGACATGCTGAGGAGGGTCGATGGGCCTATTCCACTAGGTAACACTGGGCATAGCTAGGAAAGGGAAAGGAGGGTGGGGGGGACAATATTAAATCACAACGGTTGAACAAATAATAAAAACTCACCCCCATCTTTAATTTCTGCTAAAACCAGCTTATCAGAGACATTCTTATTCTGACACCTGTAGAACAAAGGTATTTTTTTGCAGATAATGCCCAGAGGAGGAAAGACATGTCCTCGCAGGTGGACAGCTTGGGTGGTTGATGATTTAGTGGAGGCTGATCGCAAACCTTCTCTAGAGGTGGATTGACTCTCATCACTTGTTTGCTTCTCACCAGACTGTAGCCTAATGCAACTCTTTTAGTAGCTCGTTCAATCTTTGTTCTGTCTGTGAATCTCGAATAACACTTGGAATGATAGCCATAAACCCATAGTCACATAGTGCATCATCTTTATTCCCTATAAATACAAACATACTGACTCCTAATTTTATTGCACACATAAACAAAATAAGCAAATTAGAACCTGAGAGAAGAATTTAGGTGGCAACAAATATCCATAATAAAAATTACTTTTCTTTTATAAAAAACAATAAGACACTGCCACCTGTTTGCACTTGATTTGTGAAAAGACACTTAGACAATCTGGGGTTAATAAAATAAAACCAAAGGCTAGCGTGAATGCTATCGATTTTAAAACAAACCTATCTATGAACTATATAACGAGACTATACAATGTGAATGTCAACAAACATTATTATTATTTATCGTAACTTCAACTTGCACACAGCAATGACAACAAACAAGAAATATTATATACGGACGTAAGCTCTCGTTGCGTTGTACAGTCCCGATCATTTGTGATAAGTACAGGTGTCTATAAAATTTAATCCGCCTATCATTTTGTGTTTCGCTGAAAAATAAAATGGCGACTCTACTTTCAATTTTAGTTTGATTTAGTTGATAAACTTACCATTAATACATCTTTATATTGTTGGCACACTTTTAGCTCGTTGCCATCAAGATTTGGCCATTCTTTAAAACTTAAAACAACCTTATTCCAACTGGTATCTGTAAATTCAATCAGCTTTCCACAATCTTTGTCTACGAGGTGGATGAGGCACTTCATCGTCTTAAAGTAAACACGCTAACTCAGACTCACCTTTTGACCTGTGAACTTGAGGTCAAATTGGCTCTAGAGTGTTTTTGATTGGTTGTTTGTTTTAATGATATGCATCAGGTGTAAATAATGGTTGATAAACTTCATGGCGCGAACAGAAACTTGCGACGACTCGTTTATAAAAACTGGGACATTCTAGAAGCGGGAAGGCGGCTTTTTATCCATAAAAATTCACATTTTACTAATGTGTGACTTTACAACTAAACCCATTTTATAGAAATTTTTTGAAACGATAGCTACTGACAGACGACGGTCTAATAACGCTGATATAGTCAAACGTTTTTTTAAATCCGATAATAATTTTGACCTCCAGAGCAGGGATCTTATTTGGCTGTTTTTTGTCGGCTTTAGCTGATTGATCTTTAATCTAGCCGATTGATAAAACAATGAATCGGCCACTATGGTATCATATATCAATCTACGTCAGCCGATTTACAAAGAGTTAATTATCATGAATCGGCCACTATGGTATCATTAATCAATCAACTTTCGGCCGATTACAAAGAGTTAATTATTACTCGTCGATTAAGAAACCCATCACGGCCGATTACAAAGAGTTAATTATTACTCGTCGATTAAGAAACCCATCACAGAGTCCGTCAATACAATCTGATTACCTTCAGCTTCAATCCTTATCGGCTTGTTTCCTAAATAAACAATTTAGTTGAGTTAATCATGCCAAGTAAAAGAATGTATATAATCCAATGTCGGTTCAATCATTTATATCTAACACAATGTTTAAGTACTTGAACACCTCGCAGAATGACAATAGAAAACGTAAACGAGATAAAGCCGAAGGTAGTGATGGCAGCGCTGACCTTGAAGTTCAAGCATGCACATCGTCATTGGAAATTCCAAAAGCTGCAGATCCCCCCCACGTCCAATATAGGTCAACCAAAGTCGAAGTCAGGAAGATATTTTAAATCCGAATGGTTAACTACTTTCAAATGGCTTTCGTTTGACAAAAATTCACAGAAAATGTTTTGTCTAACTAAGTTATTAATTCCGAATTACTGGTGAGCTGTCATAACAATTCCATGAAAGAACAATTTCCAAATGTAATAAAACTGATGGAAATAGGGAGGACGCTACCAGTTAGTAGTGTCGAGTGTGAGAGGGGTTTTTCTAAGCAGAACGTTATCAAAACTAAGCTTAAGTGCCGTCTAAACGTAGAAACTTTAGATAACTTGATGCGGATAAGTATAGAAGGCCCCCCTCTATCTTCCTTCGATCCACATAATTGTTTACTAAAGTGGAAAGGCATTAGATCCCGGCGACTGTATGCAGGTGACACTAAAAATAAATTAATCTGAATCGAGACAATTGGTCACGTGATCGGCATCTTTCCGACTATACACGGAAATAAATTTGTGCTACGTTGTTAACTTGTTATACTATTGATATGTGCTTATATATTTTGTTGTTTTTATATATTTACCAGTGATTAAGAATAAAAAAAGTTTTAAAAAACATATTTGTATTTACTCGTATTTTTTTTATTATCAAATTATAACTTCCGTTTGGTTGGACGAAACAATGAAAGCAAAAGTAGGACTAGGAATATGCATTTTGCAAAGTACTGAAATTTGGCTGTAAAAGTGTGAATATATCGACTTATGAATACAAGTATGCTATTAAAAGAAATGTTTTGTTTTTTAAGGGTTTATATTCAGGGTTTAAGGTAATATTATTCTTAATACGATATGCAATTATGGTCGTGAATAGAATATGCATAAAGACGACTATTTGTTAGGGCGACCCGTGGCCGGTTCATTTCAAAATGAAGTAAGAACCCTGCTCCAGAGAGACCAAAAGCTAACAAAAGCTATTTTTCGGACAATCCGGGGACATAATTCAGGAAGTTATGATCCAATGGACGCAAATATCGAAAGGAACCAAGATCTTTGGGTTATAAACATACATGTCAAGTTTCATCAAAATCCGTTCAAAATTGTGACCACTATAAGGTATACAACCTTTATATAACATATTTTCACACTATTCGCGTACAAACGGCGGCCATTTTGTCTGTCAATTTTGGTCCGATTTTCACAAAATTCAAACTCAACCTTCATAACCATGGAATGGTGATATAATCAAACGTTTTTTTTAAATCGGATAACAATTTTGACCTCCAAAGGGACCACAAGCTAAAAAGGGCGATTTTTTTAGACAATCAGGGGCCATAATTCAGGAAGTTACGATCCGATGGGCGCAAATATCGAAAGGAACCAAGATCTTTGGGTTATAAACATACATGTCAAGTTTCATCAAAATTGGTTCAAAATTGTGACCTCTATAAGGTCCACAACCGTGATATAACATATTTTCACACTATTCGCGTACAAACGTTCACATTTCGATTCGGTTCAATTGCAAATTAAATTTCAAATAAAAACAACGTACACCTTACCATATGAAAAAATGAAAGACCTGTAGTAAGTCCACTTAAAATTTAATAAAAACTTTGTTTTTACGTAACTTTTAATTTACGTTATTTAACAAAACACGAATGTCACTCGAAAACATAACTAAAACAGAGTGACCTCCCTTTAAAACAATTTCCCTATGCTGAAGAAAGTTAATTTATTTAAAATTGGTGACATTCCGAATGTTCATTGGATGTTAATTTAGGTCAATAGCTTCGGTAATCGTTAAATAAATTCTAAAACGATCTCATTAGCTGATAATTCCGGTCATTATCTTCGGATATTTTCGTGTTTAGCGATTATTACCCGTAGTCAAGCAAACACTGGAAGGTAAAATTATGGCAGACGACGTACTTTCTCGACCACGTGGTCATTTGAAATCTAAAGTTTGGAATCATTTTTGTGTAAGAAAAAACTCTTTGAGTAGTGATAATGTTGACATATTTTGACTGTAAATTTGAATGCATGTATTACAGTGAAATGTTTTCACAGTTAACAATGTTAACATACTATGTAGTATTAAATAAAAGTGTTCAAGAGAATTTTAGTCGTGTGTTTTTATTGTTTTTAATGAATTATATACTGGAAAAATTACTGGTTATTGTAGCTGATAATCGAATCGAAAATAATCGAATCGAATGGTTAAAATCGATAATCGAACCGAATCGAGGTAGTTGTGAATCGTTGCAGCCCTAGAATTGACGGACAAAATGGCCGCCGTTTGTACGCGAATAGTGTGAAAATATGTTATATCAAGGTTGTGGACCCTATAGAGGTCACAATTTTGAATCGACTTTGATGAAACTGGACATGTATGTTTATAACCCAAAGATCTTGGTTCCTTTCGATATTTGTGCCCATCGGGTCATTACTGCTTGAATTATGTCCCCTGATTGTACGAAAAATCACCCTTTTTATCTTGTGGTCCCTCTGGAGGTCACAATTATTATCTGATTTTAAAAAAAAACCGTTTGATTATAAAAACCAAACAAATTCTAATGATTTTCTGATAATTCCTTAATATGCGACAACTCTTGTTGACTGCCCGGACAATTTGGCTGCTGTGTGGGCGTATGTTTCGTTGCCTGGCAACCTATTTTTTAAAGTCGAAAAACCCCATCTTAAACGATGCCAGTTTCCCAGTGAAAGTAAGGGCACTTTAACTTATGAGTTCTGTGGCACATGGTAGAATCGATTTGGTGTCTATGTGAGCCATGACATAACATACATTGACACTTGTTTAAGGGATTATGATTAAATCCTAAAAATATGAACATGTACATAATTAGCTGCAATCAAGAACAACACCACCTCTGGGTAAAGAAAAACAAGTATCAAAAATGTACCTGCCAAGTTTCGTTCTAATAATGTTTGGCAGGGGCCTGTTTCACGAAATTTTAACTAAGATACAATCCAAATTTTAGTAATTTGGTTGGATAATATTTGATTGATTTTAGTGCTTAGCCAATCAAAATTGAAGAATCTACTAAAATTTGGATCTTATCTTTAGTTAAAATTTCGTGAAACTGGCCCTAGATCACTATCAAATGGTTGACTGCATATGTGACAAACAGGTGATAGACTGTGTCCATCTGTGTCTCAACATTTGAATCAGTTTGTGATTTAAATTAGCAACGTGCTTCAATAGGTATGATCAGCAGCTTCCGCAGCCACCTTGGAGTGTCCCCAGCCAAAATATCCATATGCCTCTACCGTAGTGGGCGACACTCCAAATGAAATTTAGTTGATAGTCGATTAATGGCGTTGTATTTACCTCCATTCCCTTATCTGTAATCTAAATCCCTGATAAGAATTTCTCCTAAATTGACACATGCCATCACATAATCACTAAAATGTGTACAAAAATGGATTCAGCCACCCCGAAAACTTATATTTTGACACGCAACTTGACCCTTCGAACTTTCCCGCCAAAACTGGCCCCCATCTTGAATAAACCCTAATATTGACTCAGCGGTAACCAGGGGCATACATAACGATTTCGTTTTGGGGGGTGTTTAGCCAGAATGTGACCGACTGATGCACATACCCCACACGATAGAGCCCCAACCTCCCAGAGCGAGTGGCGCAATCCGGAGCCGAGCACCACGTGTCAGTTTTCTAGAGTTGCCAAAACATCTGTACAATCAGACGCCCCACACACCAGTGGTACTACAAACTGGGCAGTTCGTTATAATTGTGAATATGATAGTGCTGATGCCTATAAGACAATTGAGGAGTAGAGGAATGATTTTATAATGGAATCGCGCGTCGCAGGCGCGAAAAAATTTTGGATATGTAACAGAGCTTTTAGAATTTTGGGACTGGGCTTGAAAATTTGAATTTCAGATATGTAAGCGAGTAGAAGAATGATGTTATACTGGAATCGTGCCGCAGGTGCGAAAAAATTTCAGATATCTAACAGAGCTTTTAGATTTTTGGGACTGGGTTTGAAAATTTGAATCAATGTCATGGCAAATGGAACAAAATTCTTGTTAACGAGAGGATAAGAAATGGGACAGAATCTTGAGGCCTATCTATCAATTTCGCCTGTTTTGTGATTGTTTGTTTATCCCATTAATTCATTTAGTCGGAGACCGACTGCGGTGAGTACTTTTTTTGAGACCGAATATTTTTTGCCATGGTAGAAACATTTCGTAGAACAACATACTCACTACAGAATAAGAGTGACAAGCAGACGTGGTTATTGTACACTATAGTTTTGTGTGACGTATGCAATTTAGGTACATGGATTAACGCAACTACTTAGTATATGGGATCTATTCTGACATTGTTTTTGAGACCGACTGCAGTGACTGCACTTATTTTGTGACCGACTATTTTTCTCCTTGGTTGAAATTTTGGTTAGACCAACATACTCACAACAGAATGAGAGCGAAACACATCTTTTCAAACATGATAAGTTGACAAGATTATTTTATACTAAAGTTTTGTGTGAGTAGCGTGGCGTATACAGTGAGCTCTTATTTTGACACCGACTGCTCCTATTTTGTGACCGACTGCACTGATTTTGCAACCCACTATTTTATAGTATAGTTTTGCGTTATTAGCGTGACGTATACAGTGAGTACGTATTTCGATATTCACTACTCTACATGTATTTTGCGACCGACTGCACTGGTTTTGCGACCGACTATTTTTTCTGCCACCCCCCCACATTTACGCCCCTGGCGGTAACACTTAACACAAAAGTATGTACGGAAATGGATTCAATTACCCCGAAATGTATATTTTAATACTAATCTCGATCGTATTATGATAATTGGGTGGAAATTGGAATTTACCAGTCAAAACCCGCAGCCATTTTAAATTTTGGCCAGTTTTACCCATTTCGGCCCAGATTTTGGACTAAGATGTTTTTGGTGATAATGTAGGTCTATACAGACCATAAATCGTCGACGGCATTTCTATTGCTGCAAGTGCTTGCATTTATGCTTTTAATCCATCTACATCCTGAAATCCTCAAATCAGAAGGCTAACAAACCATCAAAATGGAACAGTTTCCATCATGACGTCATAACGACACGCCAGTCGTCACATAGAAACACTGTACAACACTCACAGGGTGATGATTTAGTAATATATGGGTTTTATAATTGCATTATTTTACACCTAAGCATTTTGCAACAACAGCATTGATTGAATATGAGCAGAAAAAGGGTGATTTTGGTCAAATGGGGGCCATTTTGTTTGACGTCATACCTTTGCGGTGGTTCAATTTCAGAAAACTTTTGATATGTTGTTGTCTAGACCATATACTACACAAAACAACCATAAAACGTTTTCTTATACGCCCATCATACATGTCAACTATCCTGACAAGTTTCGTCAAATAAATTTTAACTTTTTCAAAGGAACAGTTCAACAGAAACAGGAAACAGATTTGAATAATGATGATGTCATATGTTGATAACGTCACTAAACATGTATGATGGTTTTAAATGGTAGTTTTATATATTTTTAACTCTACACTTATGCTATTTATGTATTGAGTTACATAGTAATTGTGATCCCATCAGAAGTTCGTTGGAAGATTGGTTTGAGGATGCCTACAGTAAATATTTGTGGATTTTCATGTAGACGTATATTGTCGTTGCCCCTGTCCGTCCGGACGTCCGTCCGTCTGTCCACAATTTATATGTAGACTCTCTATAGGTCACAATTCTTATCCAATTTTGACGAAACTTCAAATATAGATTTATGTCCATAAGATCTCGGCTGCTTTCGATATTGGCATGTATCGGATCGAAACTTCATGGATTATGGCCCCCGATTGTACGAAAAACCATGTTTTTAGGTTGTGGTCCCTCAGGAGGTCAAAATTATTATCCGATTTAAAAAAACGTTTGATTATATCACCATTACATGGTAATGAAGGTTGAGTTCAAATTTCGTGAAATCGGATCAAAATTGACACACAAAACAACCGCCGTTTGTACACGAATAGTGTGAAAATATGTTATATCAAGGTTGTGGACCAGGGCTTCCACTTCAAAATTTTACCAATCAGTCATTTTTCTCACAGAGAAAGGGGTGCTATTTTAAGCACATAATAAGAAGCCAAAAACTACATGCTATCGGAAGGTCGATCGACTTTAATTCGGTCAAGGACAGTCACACAAAAAGTCAATCTCACATCGACATTTATATACCCACCCATCTTTCCCCCTAATAAATAAAAGAACACGTGTAATCATCAATTATTATCATTTAGTTATTTATACATTCATAAAGTATATTAATAACAAGATGCATTCATTTATCGAAAGTACAGTATTTTCTTAATTTGTTTACGACATCACCCGTATATACTCGTTGTTTTTTTACAGGTTGTGGACCTTATAGTGGTCACAATTTTGAACCGATTTTGATGAAACTTGACATGCATGTTTATAACCCAAAGATCTTGGTTCCTTTCGATATTTGCACCCATTGATTCGTAACTTGCTAAATTGTGGCCCCTGATTGTACGAAAAATCACCCTTTTTAGCTTGTTGTCCCTCTGGAGGTCACAATTACTATTCGATTTTAAAAACCGTTTGATTATATCACAGTTATACCCTAAGGAAGGTTGAGTTTGAATTTCGGGAAAATCGGACGAAATATATCAAGGTTGTGGACCCTGTAAAAGTCACAATTTTAATTCGATTTTGATGAAACTTGAAATTCATGGTTCTTTTTGATATTTGCGCATATCGGATCGTAACTTCCTGAATTATGGCCCCTGGTTATACGCAAAATCCCCCTTTCTTTAGCTTGTGGTCCCTCTGGAGGTCACAATTATTATCCAATTTAAAAAAACGTTTGATTATATCACCGTTACACTGTAAGGAAAGTTGAGTTTGAATTTCGAGAAAATCGGACCAAAATTGCCATACAAAATGGCCACCGTTTGTACGCGAATACTGTTAAAAAAATGGTATATCAAGGTTGTGGACCCTGTAGAGGTCACAGTTTTAATTTGATTTTGATGAAACTTGAAATGCATGGTTATAACCCAAAAATCTTGGTTCCTTTCGTTATTTGCACATATCTGATCCAAATATCCTGAATTATGGCCCCTGATTGTCCGAAAAATCGCCCTACGGTCCCTCTGGAGGTCACAATTATTGTCCGATTTAAAAAAAACGTTTGACACTATCACCGTTACACCCTACGGAAGGTTGATTTCGAATTTCGAGAAAATCGGACCATAATTGCCAGAAAAAATGGCCGCCGTTTGTATGCGAACAGTGTAAAAATACAGTATATCAAAGTTGTGACCCTGTAGTGGTCACAATTTTACCGTTACACCGTAAGGAAGGTTGAGTTCGAATTTCGGGAAAATCGGACCAAAATTGACATACAAAAGAACCCTGAAATGCTTGTTTATAACCTAAAGATCTTTATTCTTTTCGATATTTGCACATTTCAAATTGTAACTTAATGAATTATGGCCTTTGATTGTAGGAAAAATCATTTCGGTATTGCTTGTTCTCTCTCGAACAATTATTATCTGATTTAAAAAAAAACCTCTGTTTATATTACTGTTGCACCGTAAGGAAGGTTGAGTTTGAATTTCGTGAAAATCGTACCAAAATGGTCACCGTTTGTACGCAAATAGTGTAAAAATATGGTATATCATGGTTGTGGACTCTCTACAGGTCACAATTCTTATCCGATTTTGACGAAAAGTAACATTTCTAGGTTGTGTACCGTCACACCATAATCATTGTCGGCTTCGAATTTCATGAATATCACACTGGAATTGACCAACAAAATGGCTGCTCCCAATACAGTATGAAATACAGGACTTAATGATGTAGGAAAAATCACTTTCGGTATTGCTTGTTCTCTATCCATCTCTCAAAAATGTGGGCGTATCCTGCCTGGCAGTGCCAACCTATCTTTTATCTTGTGATCCCTCTGGAGGTCAAAATTATTATATGATTTCAAAAACCGTATGTTTCATTGCCTGGCAACTTTTTTTTTTCCCTTACTTTGACTCTACTAATATGATTCTTAATCTGTATGCATTTTTTGGCATGAATGGACAATTTGGGGCAACTTACACTACAAGTATTATATTGTCTAAAATGGTAGTTTTACCGATAGTTTCTATTCATAACGTGTAATGATAAATCCTCCTCTGTTTGAAAAACAAGCATTGATCCGACGTGGCATACTCCTAATGAGACGTCTAAGATCATTTTGTCAAGATTGTCCCATTCCTGTTGCAACGCAGCAGCAAGATCTTGGACATTGGCAGGACGTTGTTGACGTTGACGTAACCTCGAGCATGCGCGATAGGGGAGAGGTCGGGACTCAGTGCTGGCCAAGGTAATGTGGTGATGTTCTGTTGTTGGAGGTAACCTGTAATGATCCTGGCCCTGTGACATCTTGCGTTGTCATCCTGGAAGATGAAACGGCGGCCATGACGTCGTGCGAACGGCACAACATGGACTGCCAAGATTTTGTCCCGGTAGTACTGGCCTGTAACACGCCCTGCAACAACATGTAAAGCCGCTCTTCCAGCAACAGTGATGCCTCCCCACACCATAACAGAACCACCCCCAAATCGATCATGTCTGATGACGTTAACGTCTTGGAAGCGCTCGTTTCGACGACGCCACACCCTCCTACGTCTGTCCAAAAAATCAACAGTGAACCTTGACTCATCTGAAAACATCACATTGCTCCAGCATCGATTATCCCAGTGTTGACGATCCCTACACCAACGACGTCTTGCCTGAATGTGATGATCTCTCAAACAAGGGATCACGCGAGGACGTCGGGCGCGAAAGTGACCCCTATGCAGTCGATTCCGAATCGTCTGGCCACTCACTCTCACACCAGTGTCTGTTTGACGACGAGCGCTGATCTGATTTGCTGTGATGACACGATTTCTCAAGGCCAAGGTACGGATAAATCGATCCTGGGCTTGAGTTGTCGCCCCTGGTCGACCTGAGCGTGGTCTGTCCTGTACAGATTGTGTATCATGGTATCTGGATCATAGCCTGCTTATGACAGACTGAGAAACATTCATCGTCCTCGCCACAACCGCCTGTGTTGTGCCGATCTGTAGCATGCCAAGGGCACGTAACCTTTCATTTTGGGTAAGCCGACGCATATCAAAATTTGTTTTCTGGTCACTAAAACAATTAAACTGATGTTTCCACCCTGGAATTCAATGCCACAATGACTGTAACATTCAAAGTCAGAGTCGTGCAAATCTTGGGTTGGACCCCCATGATGATCCCAAGCATCACCTGCATTCCATGCGGTAGCTATTGGTGCGTTTGGGCGTCACATGTAACTGGAAATGTTTCTTCTGTTAGGTTCTCTAGTGACTTTTATCGTAGTCATTTGCATATTTTAGTATTATGCCCCCAAAATCAAATATCCCCTACTTTTTTTGAATAGTATATAAGCGGGACAGCACAGCAGAAAGTGATATTCATCTTCAGCATTTGCATAATCTTTTATTTCTATCGATTTTATTATATGGCCTGGTTTCAGTGTTTAGTTGGAGAAGACCAAAACGAAAATGACCTTAGAGTTTTATATTTAAGTGTTTGAATTTTTATTTAAAAATGAATAACGTATGTTAATACAACCCAACTTTCACGTAGTTAATTAAATGAAGCAATGGCAAACAAATCGATTATTACATGAGATTTTTTTTTTTTTATATATTTTGGTTTTGGAATTTTCATGCAATTGGGAATTACATTCACGCATGGTGTTTTTATAATTACATGACATTTCAGTCATTTCTTATATATAGCCACGTCATCCCTTTTACAAAATATTTTTGTACTTGAAGCTTTTTGACTTACAAATTCAAAATACAAACTGCTTACCGTATTCATACAAAAGACGATACGTATTCCAATTAAACTCCGTTCAGTATCCAGTAATTATCACAGCCACAAATACTAATTGTCATTGTTTTATGTGTCATCACCCCGAAGACTTTAACAAAGAAATATCAAACATGATCTTATGAATTGCAACCTATCCCACAGATAAACAGATTATTAATAGTAACATTTAGATTACTGAGGCGACAATTTGTCTGGAGAACTATGCATGACAGGGTGCAAAGATTCTTTGCCTTAAAAAAAAGCATGCAATTCTTTGTTAAAGGGACATGGCGCTATTTAAGGAATGGTGCATGTGCCGATATATAATGGCTTGGAAGCGGGTGTAAAATAAAGTCATTTCACACATGCCCAATATAATAAAGTAATCGTGCTAAATACTTGACTCGAACATACACCAATTGTATTGAATAAATATGTTTTACATGTTTAGGTTTTTTTTAATTCACCCATGTTCAATCATAATAATATACATATTATAGAATAATAGTACAGTATAGCACGGCCAGAATACATAGATCAATTACACAATAAGAGTAGCATGGTTGATCACCTTATGTATCAGTGTTCAAATTACTAAATCCGTTAAAATCACAAATCGATTCAGTGTGCCATTTTAAATTTATTTAATTTCTGTCATTGGTGTTATTTTAAATATAAAGAGAAGTCACAAATGTCAGTTATGACAATATAGATATAGATTTGATTGGACGAATACTATTGTTTTATTAATTCCCACCTGTGATCACATGTCTGGGTGCCATATGAAACCATGTTTTTGAATACGCACGCCGTTATTACAGTATGGATTAATTGTTTAATAGCTGGGATACTTTTGTTTTATCACTGCTACCTGCATTATTTGTGATAAATGTACCTCTGATATAATGCAATATGGTTTGATTTAGGTGTAACAAAAATCGTTGTACTACAGTCAACATTTGATTGACCCAAATCCCGCGATTACGTAACATCAAGGCACCAATCATTGAAGCGTATTTCCTGGGTGACTTCTTGTGGCGCCAGTACATGTCTAACTCTCTCGCGGATCTATCCCACTGCCATTGTGGGGTTGACTTCTGGTCACATGTACACGTTAATTCATCTGTGATTTACTGAAGATGCATTACCTGTGTGATTTACCGAGTTCTGATTGTATAATTACCCGGGACAAGATTTACCAATTTTTGACGTATTTGTCAATGGTGGAATACTAATTTTTATAGGATAATAGATAATATATAGTACGGGCACGGTAAGGTGAATATCGTGATTTACCGATTTTTGACGTATTTGTCAATGGTGGAATACTATTTTTATAGGCTAATGGATAATATATAGTATGGTAAGGTGAAAATCTATGTGTTCGCATTTTTTTTACACTCAAAATTTTATTCGTACTTCGTATATAATCGTAATCAAAATGAATTGATCGGATAAACGGCACGCGGGGAAATTACAAGTTTTATCTTATAATAAAACACCACAGATAAAATTATTCGTATGTTGATTTATATACGTATCTCGGGAAATTCGACGTATCTTGGGAAATTTGACGCCTCGTCTAATAACTGAACATCATAGATAAGTGAACGGGAAGCCCATTTTTAAACCCATCTCGGAGAAACTCAACCGCTCGGCCAATAAATGAACGCCATAAATAAGTGCACGGAGCGTCCATTTTTAAACGGATCTCGGAGAAACGAAACCTGTTGCTATTAATCTAAACCATGGTACTAATTAAACCATTTTTGTTATTTTCAACGAGTTTTATCATTTATTGAACGATGTTTTGAAATTACACGGTATGAATAGAAACTATCGGTAAAACTACCATTTTAGACGATACCATACTTGCAGTGTTAGGTACAAACATATGACTCCCAACGGACGATGTATTGCTTGAGGTTCTGATAATATTTATAGTATTTTTTGTCCTCCGCCTTTTGAAGAAAGTGGAGGACTATTAAAATCTGTCTGTCTGCCTGCCTGCCTGTCGGTTCGTCCATGTGTCGGCCTGTCCGTCCATACATTTTTGTCCCCCGCCTTTCGAAGAAAATGGGTTCGTCCGTCTGTCCGTCACACTTTTTGGGACACAATAACTCTCTTCCTAATTGAGCTAGAATGTTCAAACTTGGTGTATGTGTTTATTAGGTCAATGCCTTGACGGAGTTCGAAGATGAGCATTTTCCGCTTAGGGTAAGCATAGATAAGCAATTTGATTGGTTGATGCTTTTGGACACGATAACTTTAGTTCTAATTAAGTGAGATTGATGAAACTTGGTGTATAGTTTCATTATAGTAATACCTTGACTAAGTTCGATAATGAGCATTTTCTGCTCAGGGTAAGCAGAGATATACGCAATTTGATTGGTCGAGAATGTGGAACACAATAACTCTCCTTCTAATTGAGTTAATATGTTCAAACTTGGTGTATATGCTTATTTAGGTCAATGCCTTGATGGAGTTCGAAGATGAGCATTTTCCGCTTAGGGTAAGCAGAGATAAGCAATTTGATTGGTTGATGCTTTGGGACACGATAACTTTAGTGTGGTAGCACAAACTGGGCGGTTTTTGATGAATCTTGATTTAGTTTAAGAAATACCGTTTAGTTTTGACATCCATCATCTAGTTAATGACTATTTAGCTTAGTTTTGATATTGGTCATCCAGTTTATAACCCTTTAGTTTCATAAACTAGACAAATGATGTCAAACTAAATGGTAGCACAAACTGGGAGGTTTTTGATGAAACTTCATGGTATTTAACACTTTCTGGATGGCAATCTATTAACTGAATATGTGTATTAGATTCTAGATGGTAAGCTCAGTTTCTTACCTTTTTTCATCAAATCTGAATGATACCCGGTCCCTAGTGACACTTGTCGACATATAAAAGAATATTTGTAAGCACGTGTCGATAATAAAACAATGTAGCACAATTATTTTCTGTGAATAGTCTGGGCTCGGAAATATGCCGTACGGGCAAAAGGTCACGTGGCCAACTGTTATTCAGATTAGTTTATTTTTAGTGTTACCAGTACTCGCAAAAAGTAGACTTTAATAACTTATATGAAACAAAACATTTTCTGTGAATTTTTATACGCCCACATTGAAATGTGGTCGTATATTGTCGTCGCCCCTGTCCGTCCGTCCGGCGTCCACAATTGCTTGTGGACGCTCTACAGGCTAAAGTTAATATCCGATTGACTTTAAATTTATACACAGTGTTTAAGGTCATGAGACGAAGAAGCCTATTGTTTTTCAGCGATTACCGATAATAACTACCAGAGTTATGGCCCTTGATCACTTCAAAATATCTTGTGGACGCTCTAGAGGCCAAAGTTAATATCCGATTGAATTTAAATTTATACACAGTGTTTAAGGTCCTGAGACGAAGAAGCCTATTGATTTTCAGCGATTTCTGATAAATAGTGCCAGAGTTAAGGCCCTTGAACACTTGAAAATATCTTGTGGACGCTCTAGAGGCCAAAGTTAATATCCAATTGACTTTGAATTTATACACAGTGTTTAAATTCATGAGACGAAGAAGCCTATTGATTTTCGGCGATTTCCGATAATTAGTGCCAGAGTTATGGCCCTTGATCACTTCAAAAAATCTTGTGGACGCTCTAGAGGCCAAAGTTAATATCCGATTTACTTTGAATTTATACATAGTGTTTAAGGTCACGAGACAAAGAATCCTATTGATTTTCGGCGATTTCCGATAATAACTACCAGAGTTATGGCCCTTGATCACTTCAAAATATCTTGTGGATGCTCTAGAGGCCAAAGTTAATATCCGATTGACTTTAAATTTATACACAGTTTTTAAGGTCATGAGACGAAGAAGCCTATTGTTTTTCAGCGATTTCCGATAATAACTACCAGAGTTATGGCCCTTGATCACTTCAAAATATCTTGTGGACGCTCTAGAGGCCAAAGTTAATATCCGATTGACTTTAAATTTATATACAGTGTTTAAGGTCATGAGATGAAGAAGCCTATTGATTTTCAGCGATTTCCGATAAGTAGTGCCAGAGTTATGGCCCTTGAACATATCTTGTGGATACTCTAGAGGCCAAAGTTAATATCCAATTGACTTTAAATTTATACACAGTGTTTAAGGTCATGAGACGAAGAAGCCTATTGATTTTCAGCGATTTCCGATAATTAGTGCCAGAGTTATGACCCTTGATCACTTCAAAAAATCTTGTGGACGCTCTAGAGCCAAAGTTAATATCCGATTTACTTTAAATTTATACACAGTGTTTAAGGTCATGAGACGAAGAATCCTATTGATTTTCAGCCAGGGTTATGTCCCTTGATCACTTCAAAAAATCCTGGGGACGCTCTAGAGGCCAAAGTTAATATCCGATTGACTTTAAATTTATACACAGTGGATGCTCTAGAGGTCAAAGTTAATATCCGATTGACTTCAAATTTATACATAGTGTTTACAGTCATTAGACTAAGTCGTCTATCGATTTTCAATAATTGCTGCCAGAGTTATGGCCCTTGATCACTTCGAAAAAATCCTGTGGAAGCTCTAGAGGCCAAAGTTAATATCCGATCGAACTTAAATTAACACACATTGTTTAGGGTCATGAGACGAAGAAGCCTATTGATTTTCAGAGATTTCAAATAATTATTGCCAGAGTTATCTCCCTTGATAACTTCAAAAAATCTTGTTACGCTATAGAGGCTAAACTTATCATCCGATTGACTTTAGATTGATACACAGAGTTTAAGGTGTTGAAACGAACAAATATTTTGATTTTCAATGAATTTTGATAACTGAACAGCTAAATCCATGATATTAAATGTTTCATGTATATACTAATTGTTAGTGTGGGGTAATACTTTATAAAAAGCAATCAAATTCTAATGATTTTCTGATAATTACATAATGTGCCGTTACTCTTAATCAGTTTTTAGTGTATTACAAATGTTTCATTAGCAAAAAAAGTAAAAATATGCGACAACCCTTGTTGACTGCCCGGACGATTTAGCTGCTGTGGGCGTATGTTTCGTTGCCTGGCAACCTATCTTTATCAATCAAAAGACGTTTGAAAGGAGCTAACTATTCGGATCTAAAATATCTTTTAGTCTTCAACTTTGGGTGACCTATATTGGTCGTGGGAGGATCTCCAGTTTTTGGAACTTCCAAATACAATGCTTACGTGCATGCTTGAAGTTCAAGGTCAATGCCGCCATTATTTTCGGCTATTCTTTTACTGTACTTGGCATGAATTAACTCAACGAAGTTGTTTATTTATGAAATGAGCCTAGAAGGATTGACATTGATTGACTCTTTGATGGGTTAATTAATCGACGAGTAATAATTACCTCTTCGTAATCGGCCGAAAATAGATTGATATATGACACTGTAGTGGCTTGCTGTTCATTGTTTTATCAATCAGCAAGATAATTAACTCTTTGTAAATCGGCCGAAAGTAGATTGATATATGATACCATAGTGGCCGATTCATTGTTTTACGATTCGGCTTGATTAAAGATCAATCGGCTAAAGCCGACAAAAAACAGCCGATTAAGATCCCTGCTGGTCACCTCTGGTTTGCGGCTGTGGTTTCGAGTCCTGGTGTGAGCGTATGTGGCATGGAGATAGGGGCACCTTCTCAACCTTGTGGGTTTCCTCCGGGCACTCCGGTTTCCTCCCACTGCTAAAGACCCCAACGCACAAGCGAATTATTGAAATAAAATTAAACCATATATGAGTCCCGAAATGACCTAGTTTGTGTTGAGTGGACGTTAAACCCCATTTCTCTCTCTCTCTCTCACCTTTGGAGATGTAATGTGGAGTATGCCTTGTTCTTTGGGTCCCTAGCTGAAAAATTATTTTGTCTTAAATATTGGATATCAGAAGCCCATCTTTTCCTGGTAAGACCACACCATCAATGTTGATTTAAATTGACCAATAATTTGTGTTTTCAACATCGAAGACTTTCGATGATATTGAGTTAGAGACTCAGCTGCTTTAATTGCTTGATTCTTTTGAAAAAAACAAATCTGATTAACTATAATATGTGTTATCTATTTTTTCGGATTATGGCGGGGGACTTCAGCCTAACTGTTGACTTGTTATAATTATGCTTAGGTAAAGACAATGAATGCTAAATTAGAAGAAGAGAAGAGAAAACAGATTCAAGCACTACATCAAAAGAAAGGTTCTGATGGCGGTAAAAATCTTAAAGATTGGCCAGACATAGAATTACAATTTCTTATTAAAGCTGTTAATTTATTTCCTGCTGGCACACAAGACAGGTAATTTTACCTTCAACTTGATCCTACTACATAGCTCCATACCACATGAATTCAATTAGCAAGTCCTGTGCATCATTGATATTTCTGTTTCTGTTCTCCTCATTGCAATTGCCACCTCAGGCTATTTTTCTAATGTCTAAATGTACTTGCATCCAAACGTTATCGCCAGCATAAAGTTCTCTAAACATTAACATTACAATCCATACCATGCTTGGATTCTGGCTTGTGAAGATAAACATTGCAAACACTCTACTGGTGCAGTTTCATACTTTTCAGGTGTACGTCTAATTGGCTATGAACTGTTAATTTTCATGATTTTTATACAGCGACATCTCCTTGTAAGCGGTCACAATAAATTCCCCCCGTAAAAATTCTATTGTGTCATCTGTTTATTCAATGGTCACTCCTCTAACGCGGCCAGCGGTCACTATTTTGCTAATAAATTTAACAAAACATCGCCCATTCCACGGCCATTGTGATACCATCTTATCGTTCTTCGTAACACCTCGACTAATCCTGTGAGTAGTAATCAATTAACTGGACTCACACTGTTAAGGTAAAAAGAAATGTGAAAGTAACAATTAACCCGGGATTATCTGTTAATTAATCTTTTGTTTTATTAAATGACTAATCTAATCATTGTTTTCACACGTAACGGAACATTATTTGATATTGATTGAATAACGGAAAGTACCGACTAAAAGCCGCTATGTAGTTAAATAGACGTTTTTAGCGCCACCTATAATATTACAAACAGAGTTGGACCCCCTGTGAATCGGTAGCGAAACTTTAAATATAGATTTATCTCATAAGATCTCGGCTGCTTTCCATATTGGCATGTATTGGATAGACACTTCATGGATTATGGCCCCCGATTGTCCGAAAAATCACGCTTTTAGCCTGTGGACCCTATAACGGAAAGTACCGACTAAAAGCCGCTATGTAGTTAAATAGCGCCACATATAATGTTACAGAGTTGGACCCCCTGTGAATCGGTAGCGAAACTTTAAATATAGATTTATCTCATATGATCTCGGCTGCTTTCCATATTGGCATGTATTGGATAGACACTTCATGGATTATGGCCCCTGATCGCCCGAAAAATCACCTTTTTAGCTTGTGGACCCTATAGAGGTCACAATTTTGAACAGATTTTGATGAAATTTGAATTGCATATTTATGACCCAAAGATCTTGGATCCTTCCGAAATGTGCGCACATTGGATCGTGACTTCCGGAATTATGGTTCCTGATTGTACGAAAAATCATCTTTTTATATGCCCACATTGAAATCAATGCAAGGTGCATAGTGTGTAGAAATGTCGTCAGAGCTTTTAGTATTGGGCTTCTGCGTTAGAAAATCCTCTGAGCAAATAGTAAAGCTTAATTATGGTTACTATTAATGAAAACTAGTGAGAAATATACGTGTTGTCAGTTGTCCCTTAAACCCGTCAGTACTTGTACCGTACGTCAGTATTTCTGTTAATGGTCAGTAATAATCATACGGTGAGTATGTGAGTTAATTGGTTAGTATTCCTTACTTCTGTCAGTATGTAAAAATAACGTGAGTAATTAAACAAACGTGAGTTTATCCAAACATATCACTAGTGAGGCACGTGCGGGAGAAATTGACGAAAGCGTGACTAATTAAGAAAACGTCACTATTTGAGCTACCGCTCACTATCCAAGTATAACCGCCAGTTATCTTTGATGTGCGTCGGTAATTGGACTTGACGTCAGTAGAGCATAAAATCATTAACTATATAAAATACCGGTGAGTATTGTTACTGTAAGTGATCATAACATTTTTATTACTAACCTGAATATCTCCTCTGATTCGAGAATATTAATAAATAATTAAAATAATTAAAATTATTTATTAATATTCTCGAATCGGAGGAGATTTTTTAAACCATAATTGGTGGCAATGAATAAAGGGACTATTTGTCGGCAATTTCCCTTACCGCCGCAGTTTGCAAAAAAAACGCCAAAGTTAGTAAGATAGATTGATCTCTAAATACAGTGATCAGAGTTCGGATGAGACAGGGTCCATTTCATATATAAATATGAATTTAAATGCTCAGTGGCGAGGTTTAATTCGTCACATTATCTGTACCCGTTCACGTTCTTACAACGGGGTTCCCATGCAGAATACGGCGCAATATGTATTACAATTTATATGTATTCTCGTTACATGCGGGTTGGCACATATTTTGGGGTAGGTGGCGCGGTATGGATTAGTAAATTTGGAATCAGAACTAATGGTTTAAGAAGATCATCAACACAAATCTGTTTTCGGTAATTTTATTGAAACAGATTATGATAGCAGATAATAATGAACTTCATACAGATATATACACGCTGAAATTCTGAACACTGAAGAATCGTGTGATTATCTATTTACTTTTGAGAAATAATAGCTATTAAACAATATATATAGCAATGAAACAATATAAATAACGATGAAAATAATAATAGCATATAATAAGGTACGATACACAATGTTAAAATACAATCTAATCCACCGTAACAGAAAAATAATAAATTTCATTCAAGTAATTCGAAATTATGAGCACAGAAGATTCTATTAATAATTTAGAAATTGTTTTATTTAGCACACGATAAATATAATTGATACATTGCATGCAACGGTGAAATAGTAAAACCATGTCCGACATTCGATCTTGGGATATTTTTCATGTAGATATCCTGTGGGATTACCTCTTTATTAAAACAAAAGGCTGATAGAAATACTTCTAAAGGAACATTGAAAATCATCCCCTAAAAAAACACATTTATAACTACACTATATTACATATTCATAAGTGAGACAATTCTAAACACGAGAAATTTCAAGGAATTGAAAAAACAATAGCAAAACTTTTGTTAAAGATTTCCAACAAATTTATATAGCATTTTTATTTCTTAAAATTTGTCACTTACATATCCGAAATTGTTGTTCGAGTTTTTTTTACAATAGTCACACCGGTAACAAATTGTCTTTGAATGATACAGTTTATCAATAAACATAACAGAAATTTATATAGTTAATGATTTCACGCTCTATTGAGGTGGTAAACCTAGCCAATCAACATTCTTAATCTCTTGAGCACTATAACACAAAGGTGCTAATTAAGTGGTGAGATTAACAGAATTTAATCTCATAAAAGATTTAATATACAAGACCTATATTACTAATGTACGGACTATTCTCTTTGGTTCTAAATTCTAACACCGAGCGAAATATTAAACAATCATTAACAAATATATGACATGGTTGTTATGTGATTTAGTGTTAAAATCTAACGATATCTTTAACTTGCTTTTTCTCGAAAATGTCGCAGAATCACTAGTTTATCTCCAGAGGAAAGTGTCAAACGGGCGGGGTGAGTGACTCAATGTGAATGAATATATTCACCAAAATATTTTGTGAAATAAACTGTCGGAAATGCAGCCAGGCAGCATTCCAGACACTGGTTGTCGAGATAAATTGAGCTGGTCAGATACTGATCAGCAGCTTATCCGAACAAAGAGGGAGGTGTCAAATGAACGGTGTGAGTGTATCAAGTGAATGTATATTCTCGTCGCGTTGGACCTATATTACTAATGTATGGACTATTCTCTTTTGTTCTAAATTCTTTCACCGAACGAAATATTAAACAAACATTAACAAATATATGACATGGTTGGGTTCAGATTCATGCCGTATTTCACTGAACGTAACTGATTTGACATTTAGAGTCAAAATGGAAACAATTGAATGTAAATCAGCTCATATACAATCAGTTAACATTATTATATGCATTGCGACCCATTTGGGTCAATTTCTAGGTCCTAAATGATCGTATGAATCCATTCTATCAGTTGATTTGAATCAAATATCATAATTGCGAATATCCATTTATAATTGACTATTTTACAGACAAAATTACGAAAACAGTAACTTATGCAAAAACAGCCCATTTCTCGGCAACTGCTTATATAACCAACTAATTTTCACATACATTCTCTTCGTATGGATTATAGCTACAAGTTTATAAAATTTACGTAGAAATATTTTAAAATCTGAAAAGCCTGAATGGGTTGTAAATAGGTCAATTTTACACCTTTTTTCACCTCTTAATCCAATTTGCTCGAAATTGAAATTTAAAAAACTGAGCTCACACTTTTTTTGCGCCCTTAAAGGCTACACTCTTTTACTTATATCAGTTTTTAAAAAAAGTAATATTTTCTTTCGAAAAACTGTCAAAAGTGTAGTTTTTGGTAAATTTACGCTACTTCCGTTGCTGACAGATAACACTATTGGTAACAAAAAAATGACAATTGAGACAATAGAGCATATGAACTTTGTTTTATACAAATCGAAAAATAAACAATTAATATAGGGCTGAAAAACTGAATTAGACAATGGCGACCAAGGAAAATTACTGAGACAAAAAAAAAATCACATTTTTGCTCAAGTCAGATTATTATTGTTAGAATTACTGCAATATTTTTAAAAACGATAGCTTTGGTGATGTCGGGAATTTCGAATTGTCGCAGATCATTCAAAATAGCTTTATCCTCTAAGTCACACCCACTTTCCTAGTAAAACCGAAGAAATTTTAACGATGTGACAAGCAGTTGCTGAGATCTACTCAAAGTGGAATTGGAGTAATAATGTTAAGAACTAGACCTGCGTAGCAGCTATGACGGGTTTCACCGGTGCCACATTACCTTTGAACTTATGTCACTTTAGGTACCACATAACCCTTGAACTCATAAATTCCAAAAAATAAATAATTAATCTTGGGCTGAAAAACTGAATTAGCCAATGGCGGTCAAGAAAAATTACCGAGATTGGCGAGATAAAAAAATTTCACATTTTTGCTCAAGTCAGATGACTCTTTAATTCTGTTTAAAACACGACTAAAAAATATTCATAAATAAAAAAGTTTTTTGTAAAAATTTAAATTTTTCAAAATTTGACGCCTAATATCTTCAAAGATTTGCCAAAAATCAGAATCAAAAGTAGCGTTGCTATGTCCCCTGTCTCCGGCTATGCCAATATATATCGAAATTTTAAATTACTGCAATATTTGTAAAAATGATAGCTTCGGTGATTTCGGGCATTTCGCATTGTCGTAGAACGTTCAAAATAGCTTTATCCTCTAAGTCACACCCACTTTCCTAGTAAAATGGAAGAAATTGTAACGATATGACAAGCAGTTGCTGAGATCTACTCAAAGTGGAATTGGAATAATTTTAAGAACTAGACCTGCATGCAGCACTGAACCGGCTTTCAGGAATCAGAAAGGACGTGTGTCATACAATAGCCGATCCATGAAGCGTTTTCTAGAATTATTGGGAGGTGGGTGCACTGGGTACTTTAGTTATTTTAATCCTTTATGTAGCAAATAATTGGTAGTCTGACACCATCTTGTTTAACAGTAGTTACCTCCCTTATACTATTATACTCATAGATACAGATATGTAACGATTTTTTCGACTTTTTTCAAGGATTGTGTCTCTTTTTGCACCAGATATACTATACTAAGACTTATAAATTTGGATTCACACCCAAGACTACCGCAAAGACTTTACGTAACAGAAGTTTCAAAGAGTAGTTTTCGAGATCAAAGCGTCCGAATGGGCTCCAGAAAGGAAAATACTAGATTTAAGCGTCCCGTAATATTTCCTAGCCACCGAATTTGTATGTCCCGTAATATTTCCTAGCCACCGAATTTGTACCTTTTCGGGCTATCCAATGAGACTTTAGTTGTTTTGATTTGTTGAAATCTGGCATAGTAATCACTTTTTTGCTAGATCACCAATTTTTTTTTTCAATTTTTTTTTTTACGTTTTTTTTTTTCAAAATATGGAATATTTTTTCAACTACTTCCGGTTTGTGGATCTTTGTCGGGATTGCTTTAACAAGTTGTTTGCATAGTTAACTTTCTGTATCGTACCAGGAATGTCAGTCTCCGGTGGATGGTAAAAAACGTTTACCTACTTCAGAGAATAAGCTACAAAAATGATGCAGTTGAAATACCAGATTAGTCATGGTAACAAGTGATGTCATAATGTAAATATGACGTCATAACATTGATGACATAATAATTATAAAGGATGTAAAGTTAAACTAGACCTGCAGGCAGGAATGACAGGTTTCACTGGTGCCACGTTAACTTTAAGCTTATGTCACTTTCGCTCCCATATTGCCCTTGAACCAATGGCACCGATAAACAGATTTCCACATAAACATTGCACACATCAAATAAAAGGGAAACAGAATCAACAAAAATCCAGCAATATCAATTCATTTTATACATTTGTAACATGTAAGTGATCCTGACCATATCACAGTACTTCCAGCGATAATGAAAATATTAAATTAGTTTCTTAAAATCAGAAATAATAATCACATGGTGAAAATTTTATGTAAATCGAATAAGAATTGCCACTTTTATAGACCCTAAACCTTGAAAAGTGACTTGTAGGAAATCGTCTCTTTCTCTGCAACCATACAAGTGAGAAACCATTATTTTCCGTAAGGCCTTCAGCTTTCACATGTATTCACATAGCATATGACATCCAGTTGTATGTAAGAGACGCTACTTTAAAGTCAACTAAAAAAAGTCACATGTTGACCCTTGACCCCTTTCCCAGTCCGTGCGCACTGGTATGCCCAAAACTCATCATTATTCATTCAGCGTACGTAAGAGACGGTCGACAGGTTTGTCCCCTACCGTGAGCTTTTGGTTTCTAAGCTGGCTGTTTAGCCGCACTGTTTAATTTGTACAAGATAAACTTTTATTGTTTTCTTCTTTCGCTTTGTTTTTTACTGTGTGTTTGGGTTTGGACCGGTGGTTCAGGCTGTTCTGTTTATATTATGACTACGGAAAAGGACGACGTCCTTTCTTTGAGTGACCATTCCGGGACAGAATTTCTCGGTTTTGATTTTTCTGAAGTTGAGAGGGGACAAACTGATTTACTTAATCCGAGTTTGGATGCTAATAAAGGATCATTACATAGTAAAAGTAAAGGCAATGCCACTAAACGGGGGAGTAAATTTAATAAAAGGACCCTCCGTAAGAGAGCTTCCATTAAGGGAGGTAATCGTTCAAACTGTGAGCCACAGAGCACATGCTCTCATAAACAGACGGTTGCCGATGGCACCTCATCAGTGAAGAATAATCCCATTTTTATACGCCCACATGGAAATGTGGTCGTATATTGCCGTCGCCCCCGTCCGTCCGTCTGTCGGTCCGTCCGTCCGTCCGTCCGTCCATCGTCCACAATTTCTTGTGAACGCTCTATAGGCTAAAGTTAATCTCCGATTGACTTGAAATTTATACATGGTGTTTAAGGTCGTGAGACGAAGAAGCCTATTGATTTTCAGCGATATCCGATAATTACTACCAGAGTTATGACCCTTGATCACTTTGAAAAATCTTGTGAACACTCTAGAGGCTAAAGTTAATATCCGATTGACTTTAAATTTATACACAGTGTTTAAGGTCATGAGATGAAGAAGCCTATTGATTTTCGGTGATATCTGATAATTACTGCCAGAGTTATGACCCTTGATCACTTTGAAAAATCTTGTGAACGCTTTAGAGGCTAAAGTTAATATCCGATTGACTCTAAATTTATATATGGTGTTTAAGGTCGTGAGACGAAGAAGCCTATTGAATTTCAGCGATATCCGATAATTACTACCAGAGTTATGACCCAACCTTGATCACTTTGAAAAATCTTGTGAACGCTCTAGAGGCTATAGTTAATATCCGATTGACTTTAAATTTATACACAGTGTTTAAGGTCATGAGGCGAAGAAGCCTATTGATTTTCGGTGATATCTGATAATTACTGCCAGAGTTATGACCCTTGATCACTTTGAAAAATCTTGTGAACGCTTTAGAGGCTAAAGTTAATATCCGATTGACTTTAAATTTATACACAGTGTTTAAGGGCATGAGACGAAGAAGCCTATTGATTTTCGGTGATATCCGATAATTACTACCAGAGTTATGACCCTTGATCACTTTGAAAAATCTTGTGAACACTCTAGAGGCTAAAGTTAATATCCGATTGACTTTAAATTTATACACAGTATGTAAGGTCATGATAGGAAGAAGCCTGTTGATTTTCAGCAATATCCGATATTTCCTGCCCGAGTTATGACCCTTGATCACTTTGAAAAATCTTGTGAACGCTCTAGAGGCTATAGTTAATATCCGATTGACTTTAAATTTATACACAGTGTTTAAGGTCATGAGACGAAGAAGCCTATTGATTTTCGGTGATATCCGATAATTACTACTAGAGTTATGACCCTTGATCACTTTGAAAAATCTTGTAAACGCTCTAGAGGCTAAAGTTAATATCCGATTGACTTTAAATTTATACACAGTGTTTAAGGGCATGAGACAAAGAAGTCTGTTGAATTTCAGCAATATCCGATAATTACTGCCAGAGTTATGACTCTTGATCACTTTGAAAAATCTAAAGTCAAGTTAATATTCGATTGACTCTAAATTTATACACACTATTTACGGTCATGATACAAAATAGCCTATTTATTTTCAGCGATATCCGATAATTACTGCCAGAGTTATGACCCTTGATCACTTTGAAAAATCTAGTGAACGCTTTAGAGGCTAAAGTTGACATCCGATTGACTGTAAATTTATATACGGTGTTTAAGGTCGTGAGACGAAGAAGCCTGTTGATTTTCAGCAATATCCGATATTTCCTGCCCGAGTTATGACCCTTGATCACTTTGAAAAATCTTGTGAACGCTCTAGAGGCTAAAGTTAATATCCGATTGAATTTAAATTTATACCCGGTGTTTAAAGTCATGATACAAAGAAGCCTATTTATTTTCAGCAATATCCGATAATTACTGCCAGAGTTATGACCCTTGATCACTTTGAAAAATCTAAAGTTAATATTCGATTGACTTTAAATTTATACACACTATTTACGGTCATGATACAAAATAGCCTTTTTATACGCCCACATGGAAATGTGGTCGTATATTGCCGTCGCCCCCGTCCGTCCGTCTGTCGGTCCGTCCGTCCGTCCGTCGGTCCGTCCGTCCGTCCGTCCATCGTCCACAATTACTTGTGAACGCTCTTGAGGCTAAAGTTAATATCCGATTGAATTTAAATTTATACACGGTGTTTAAGGTCGTGAGACGAAGAAGCCTATTGATTTTCAGCAATATCCGATAATTACTACCAGAGTTATGACCCTTGATCACTTTGAGAAATCTTGTGAACACTCGAGAGGCTATAGTTAATATCCGATTGACTTTAAATTTATACACGGTGTTTAAGGTCGTGAGACGAAGAAGCCTATTGATTTTCAGCGATATCCGATAATTACTACCAGAGTTATGACCCTTGATCACTTTGAAAAATCTTGTGAACGCTCTAGAGGCTATAGTTAATATCCGATTGACTTTAAATTTATACACAGTGTTTAAGGTCATGAGACGAAGAAGCCTATTGATTTTCAGCAATATCCGATAATTACTGCCAGAGTTATGACCCTTGATCACTTTGAAAAATCTTGTGAACGCTCTTGAGGCTTTAGATAATATCCGATTGACTTTAAATTTATACACAGTGTTTAAGGTCATGAGACGAAGAAGCGTATTGATTTTTGGTGATATCTGATAATTACTGCCAGAGTTATGACCCTTGATCACTTTGAAAAATCTTGTGAACGCTTTAGAGGCTAAAGTTAATATCCGATTGACTTTAGATTTATACACAGTGTTTAAGGTCATGATACGAAGAAGCCTGTTGATTTTTAGCAATATCCGAGAATTCCTGCCCAAGTTATGACCCTTGATCACTTTGAAAAATCTTGTGAACGCTCTAGAGGCTAAAGTTAATATCCGATTGAATTTAAATTTATACACGGTGTTTAAAGTCATGATACAAAGAAGCCTATTGATTTTCAGCAATATCCGATAATTACTGCCAGAGTTATGACCCTTGATCACTTTTAAAAATCTAAAGTTAATATCCGATTGACTTTGAATTTATACACATTATTTACGGTCATGATACAAAATAGCCTATTTATTTTCAGCGATATCCGATAATTACTGCCAGAGTTATGACCCTTGATCACTTTGAAAAACCCTGTGAATGCTCTAAAGGCTAAAGTTAATATCCGATTGACTTTAAATTTGTACACAGTGTTTAGGGTCATGAGACGAAGAATCCTATTTGATTTTCAGTGATATCTGATAATTTCTGGCACTTGATCACTTTGAAATATCTTGTGGACAAAGGCCTTGAGACAAACCATCAAAAACTATTCTAATCATTTCTGATAATTATTTAATGGGCTATTAGTCGTAATAAGATTATCATGTGTTGTAAATGTTCTCCTTACTGATAAAAGAAACAATATGCGACAACCCTTGTTGACTGCCCGGACGACTTAGCTGTTGTGGGCGTATGTTTTGTTGCCTGGCAACCTATCTTTATTTTCAGCGATATCCGATAATTACTGCCAGAGTTATGACCCTTGATCACTTTGAAAAACCCTGTGAATGCTCTAAAGGCTAAAGTTAATATCCGATTGACTTTAAATTTGTACACAGTGTTTAGGGTCATGAGACGAAGAATCCTATTTGATTTTCAGTGATATCTGATAATTTCTGGCACTTGATCACTTTGAAATATCTTGTGGACAAACATACTCCGCGCAGTGTTGCGTCTGATTAGAGGTAATCCAACTACACACTGCTAATATGAGTGGATATTGTTGTGTTAAATTTTGATTGATCAGTTGTCCGTCTACCAACCAATCACGAGCTGCCAATACTGGACCAAATATGTTTACATAACGTATACGTCATGACTCACGATTTTATTATGCCTAATTAACCCGTGCATAGCAGAATACTGCAGTAAAACTAATTGCGTGACAAACGAGGCTATCAAGTCGAATGAAATGTAAACAATACTGTTTGGAAACGAACATACTTTCACGGTTTTAATACCTTAAATCACTGTCCAAAGTTTTAGGGAAGCCCCAGATGAAACGAAGGACTGTCATGTTGCTGTACTTAAGTGATAGCTTTCATTGAAAGGAAAGAATAGACACACTCCCGCATAAGTTCAAGAAACAGACGCCATTCTAGCAATGGTCAGAGAGGGATTTCTCGGGCCATTGCTTCAGGAATATTGTGGACAAAGGCCTTGAGACAAACCATCTAAACTATTCTAATCATTTCTGATAATTATTCAATGGGCTATTACTCGTAATAAGATTATCATGTATTGTAAATAGTAAATGTTCTCCTTACTGATAAAAGAAACAATATGCGACAACCCTTGTTGACTGCCCGGACGATTTAGCTGTTGTGGGCGTATGTTTTCATGTGGACGTATTATGTCGTCGCCCCTGTCCGTCCGGACGTCCGTCCGTCCACAATTTGTTTGTGGACTCTCTACAGGTCACAATTCTTATCCGATTTTGACGAAACTTGAAATATAGGTTTATCCCCATAAGATCTCGGTTCCTTTCGATATTGGCATGTATCGGATCAAAACTTCATGGATTATGGCCCCTGATTGTACGAAAAATCACGTTTTTAGCTTGTGGACCCTATAGAGGTCACAATTTTGAACCGATTTTGACGAAACTTGACATGCATGTTTGTAACCCAAAGATCTTGGTTCCTTTCGATATTTGCGGCTATCGGAATGTAATTTCCTGAATTATGGCCCCTGATTGTCCGAAAAATCACCCTTTTTAGCTTGTGGTCCCTCTGGAGGTCACAATTATTATTCGATTTAAAAAAACGTTTGATTATATCACCGTTACAGCCTAAGGAAGGTTGAGTTCGAATTTCGGGAAAATCGGACGAAAATTGCCATACAAAATGGCCACCGTTAGTACGCGAATACTGTTAAAAAATGGTATATCAAGGTTGTGGACCCTGTGGAGGTCACAATTTTGATTCGATTGTGATGAAACTTGAAATTCAAGGTTATAACCCAAAGATCTTGCTTCTTTTCGATATTTGCGCATATCGGATCGTAACTTCCTGAATTATGGCCCCTGATTATACGCAAAATCGCCTTTTTTTTTTAGCTTGGAGGTTACAATTATTATCCGATTTAAAAAAACGTTTGATTGTATTACCGTTACACCGTAAGGAAGGTTGAGTTCGAATTTGGGGAAAATCAGACCAAAATTGCCATACAAAATGGCCACCGTTTGTACGTGAAACTGTTAAAAAATGGTATATCAAGGTTGTGGACCCTGTAAAGGTCACAATTTTAATTCGATTTTGATGAAACTTGAAATGCATGGTTATAACCCAAAGATCTTGGTTCCTTTCGGTATTTGCGCATATCGGATCGTAACTTCCTGAATTATTTGAATTTCGTGAAAATGGTACCAAAATTGCCGGACGAAATGGTCGCCGTTTGTACGCGAATAGTGTAAAGATATGGTATATCATGGTTGTTGACTCTGTACAGGTCACAATTCTTATCCGATTTTGACGAAAAGTCACATTTCTAGGTTGTGTACCGTCACACCATAATCATTGTCGACTTCGAATTTCATGAATATCAGACTGGAACTGACCAACAAAATGGCTGCTCCCAATACAGTATGAAATACAGGACTTAATGATGTAGGAAAAATCACTTTCCGTATTGTTTGTTCTCTATCCATCTCTCGAAAATGTGGGCGTATCCTGCCTGGCAGTGCCAGCCTATCTTTCTAACAATCCAGAGGTTAGAAGCCTTATTTCCGATTCAATCACTTTATTGGGTCAGGTTCAGTATAATATTTCCTTAAGAAGAAGATATTTATTACGACCAATGTTACATCCAAAGTACTTTAATTTGTGTAACCTGAATACACCAATCACTACTTTCCTTTTTGGGGATGATGTTGGCAAGGAAATCAGAAAATGTGAAACTTCACTACGTTTAAGACGTGAAAAACCTCTATTTTATGCTGCAACCCCAAGGAGAGCTGGGCGTCCAAATAGATTTTATCAGTATCCAGGCCGTGGCAATGCCCCTAGTCAGCTTGCCTACAACAGATCACGCCCTTATACGGCATACAACAGGCCACACCCTTATAACTACAGAGGTCGGACAAGACCAGGTAGAGGTGCCTTTCAGTTTCAAGGTTCAAACACAAAAACCAGTTCCACCTAATACGAACACGGTAGGTGATATTTCTAAATGTTTGGGTGAATGGAAATTGTTAACCTCTGATAATTGGATTTTAGAAACTGTTCAAGGCTGTAAGATTGATTTTATTCAAGACCCTATTCAACATAAAATCCCAAAAGAAATTTCTTTTTCTAGTGAAAAAGCAGCTATTATTGATAATGAAATTTCGGTCTTGTTAGCCAAAGGTGTCATTGTAAAATCTGTATTGCATAAGGGTGACTTCATATCCAATATTTTTATACGCCCACATTTTCATCAGAAATTCGTTGGAAGATTGGTTTGAGGATGCCTACTGTAAATATTTGTGGATTTTCAACTTGTGTATAGGCACCTTAGTATCATCATATTTTCATGTGATAGATCACCTTTCTAGAAAATGAAGAACTTACATGTTACCAACGACAGGGCAACCATTACAACTTAATGATGTCATCAACATATGACATCATTATTCAAATTTGTTTCCTGTTTCTGTTGAACTGTTCCTTTGAAAAAGTTAAAATTTATTTGACGAAACTAGTCAGGATAATGGACATGTATGATGGTTTTAAATGGCAGTTTTATATATTTTAACCACTACACTTATGCTGTTTATGTATCCAGTTACCTAGTAATTGTGATCCCATCAGAAATTCGTTGGAAGATTGGTTTGAGGATGCCTACTGTAAATATTTGTGGATTTTCAACTTGTGTATAGGCACCTTAGTATCATCATATTTTCATGTGATAGATCACCTTTCTAGAAAATGAAGAACTTACATGTTACCAACGACAGGGCAACCATTACAACTTAATGATGTCATCAACATATGACATCATTATTCAAATTTGTTATCTGTTTCTGTTGAACTGTTCCTTTGAAAAAGTTAAAATTTATTTGACGAAACTAGTCAGGATAATGGACATGTATGATGGTTTTAAATGGCAGTTTTATATATTTTAACCACTACACTTATGCTGTTTATGTATCCAGTTACCTAGTAATTGTGATCCCATCAGAAATTCGTTGGAAGATTGGTTTGAGGATGCCTACTGTAAATATTTGTGGATTTTCAACTTGTGTTTAGGCACCTTAGTATCATCATATTTTCATGTGATAGATCACCTTTCTAGAAAATGAAGAACTTACATGTTACCAACGACAGGGCAACCATTACAACTTAATGATGTCATCAACATATGACATCATTATTCAAATTTGTTTCCTGTTTCTGTTGAACTGTTCCTTTGAAAAAGTTAAAATTTATTTGACGAAACTAGTCAGGATAATGGACATGTATGATGGTTTTAAATGGCAGTTTTATATATTTTAACCACTACACTTATGCTGTTTATGTATCCAGTTACCTAGTAATTGTGATCCCATCAGAAATTCGTTGGAAGATTGGTTTGAGGATGCCTACTGTAAATATTTGTGGATTTTCAACTTGTGTATAGGCACCTTAGTATCATCATATTTTCATGTGATAGATCACCTTTCTAGAAAATGAGGAACTTACATGTTACCAACGACAGGGCAACCATTACAACTTAATGATGTCATCATCATATGACATCATTATTCAAATTTGTTTCCTGTTTCTGTTGAACTGTTCCTTTGAAAAAGTTAAAATTTATTTGACGAAACTAGTCAGGATAATGGACATGTATGATGGTTTTAAATGGCAGTTTTATATATTTTAACCACTACACTTATGCTGTTTATGTATCCAGTTACCTAGTAATTGTGATCCCATCAGAAATTCGTTGGAAGATTGGTTTGAGGATGCCTACTGTAAATATTTGTGGATTTTCAACTTGTGTATAGGCACCTTAGTATCATCATATTTTCATGTGATAGATCACCTTTCTAGAAAATGAAGAACTTACATGTTACCAACGACAGGGCAACCATTACAACTTAATGATGTCATCAACATATGACATCGTTATTCAAATTTGTTTCCTGTTTCTGTTGAACTGTTCCTTTGAAAAAGTTAAAATTTATTTGACGAAACTAGTCAGGATAATGGACATGTATGATGGTTTTAAATGGCAGTTTTATATATTTTAACCACTACACTTATGCTGTTTATGTATCCAGTTACCTATTAATTGTGATCCCATCAGAAATTCGTTGGAAGATTGGTTTGAGGATGCCTACTGTAAATATTTGTGGATTTTCAACTTGTGTATAGGCACCTTAGTATCATCATATTTTCATGTGATAGATCACCTTTCTAGAAAATGAAGAACTTACATGTTACCAACGACAGGGCAACCATTACAACTTAATGATGTCATCAACATATGACATCATTATTCAAATTTGTTTCCTGTTTCTGTTGAACTGTTCCTTTGAAAAAGTTAAAATTTATTTGACGAAACTAGTCAGGATAATGGACATGTATGATGGTTTTAAATGGCAGTTTTATATATTTTAACCACATTTTCATGTGGACGTATTATGTCGTCGCCCCTGTCCGTCCGGACGTCCGTCCACAATTTGTTTGTGGACTCTCTACAGGTCACAATTCTTATCCGATTTTGACGAAACTTGAAATATAGGTTTATCCCCAAAAGATCTCGGTTCCTTTCGATATTGGCATGTATCGGATCAAAACTTCATGGATTATGGCCCCTGATTGTACGAAAAATCACGTTTTTAGCTTGTGGACATTATAGAGGTCACAATTTTGAACCGATTTTGATGAAACTTGACATGCATGTTTGTAACCCAAAGATCTTGTTGGTTCCTTTCGATATTTGCGGCTATCGGAATATAATTTCCTGAATTATGGCCCCTGATTGTCCGAAAAATCACCCTTTTTAGCTTGTGGTCCCTCTGGAGGTCACAATTATTATTTGATTTAAAAAAACGTTCGATTATATCACCGTTACACCCTAAGGAAGGTTGAGTTCGAATTTCGGGAAAATCGGACGAAAATTGCCATACAAAATGGCCGCCGTTAGTACGCGAATACTGTTAAAAAATGGTATATCAAGGTTGTGGACCCTGTGGAGGTCACAATTTTGATTCGATTTTGATGAAACTTGAAATTCATGGTTATAACCCAAAGATCTCGCTTCCTTTCGATATTTGCGCATATCGGATCGTAACTTCCTGAATTATGGCCCCTGATTATACGCAAAATCGCCTTTTTTTAGCTTGGAGGTCACAATTATTATTCGATTTAAAAAAACGTTTGATTATATCACCGTTACACCCTAAGGAAGGTTGAGTTCGAATTTCGGGAAAATCGGACGAAAATTGCCATACAAAATGGCCGCCGTTTGTACGCGAATACTGTTAAAAAATGGTATATCAAGGTTGTGGACCCTGTGGAGGTCACAATTTTGATTCGATTGTGATGAAACTTGAAATTCAAGGTTATAACCCAAAGATCTTGCTTCTTTTCGATATTTGCGCATATCGGATCGTAACTTCCTGAATTATGGCCCCTGATTATACGCAAAATCGCCTTTTTTTTTAGCTTGGAGGTCACAATTATTATCCGATTTAAAAAAACGTTTGATTATATTACCGTTACACCGTAAGGAAGGTTGAGTTCGAATTTCGGGAAAATCAGACCAAAATTGCCATACAAAATGGCCACCGTTTGTACGTGAATACTGTTAAAAAATGGTATATCAAGGTTGTGGACCCTGTAAAGGTCACAATTTTAATTCGATTTTGATGAAACTTGAAATGCATGGTTATAACCCAAAGATCTTGGTTCCTTTCGGTATTTGCGCATATCGGATCGTAACTTCCTGAATTATTCGATTTTCGTGAAAATGGTACCAAAATTGCCGGACGAAATGGTCGCCGTTTGTACGCGAATAGTGTAAAGATATGGTATATCATGGTTGTTGACTCTGTACAGGTCACAATTCTTATCCGATTTTGACGAAAAGTCACATTTCTAGGTTGTGTACCGTCACACCATAATCATTGTCGACTTCGAATTTCATGAATATCAGACTGGAACTGACCAACAAAGTGGCTGCTCCCAATACAGTATGAAATACAGGACTTAATGATGTAGGAAAAATCACTTTCCGTATTGTTTGTTCTCTATCCATCTCTCGAAAATGTGGGCGTATCCTGCCTGGCAGTGCCAGCCTATCTTTAGCTTGTGGTCCCTCTGGAGGTCAAAATTGTTATCGGATTTAAAAAAAACGTTCAATTATATCATGGTAATGAAGGTTGAGTTCAAATTACGTGAAAATCGGACAAAAATTGACATACAAAATGGCCGCCATTTGTACGCGAATAGTGTGAAAATATGTTATTTCAAGGTTGTGGACCCTATAGAGGTCACAATTTTGAACCGATTGTGATGAAACTTGACATGCATGTTTATAATCCCGAGATCTTGGTCCCTTTCGATATTTGCGCCAATCCGATCGTAACTTCCTGAATTATGGCCCCTGATTGTCCGAAAAATCGCTTTTGTTAGCTTTTGGTCCCTCTGGTGGTCAAAATTATTATCCAATTTAAAAAAGCGTTTGATTATATCATCGTTACATGGTAATGAAGGTTGAGATCGAATTTCCTGAAAATCGGATCAAAATTGACATACAAAATGGCCGCCGTTTATACGCGAATAGTGTGAAAATATGTTATTTCAAGGTTGTGAACCCTATAGAGGTCACAATTTAGAACCAATTTTGATGAAACTTGACATGTATGTTTATAACCTAAAGATCTTGGTTTCTTTTGATATTTGTGTCCATCGGGTCGTAACCCTTTTTAGCTTGTGGTCCAACTGGAGGTCAAAATTATTATCCGATTTAAAAAAACGTTTGATTATATCACCCTTACACCTTAAGGAAGGTTTGAGTTTGAATTTGGGAAAATCGGACCAAAATTGACAGACAAAATGGCCGCCGTTTGTACGTGAATACTGTTAAAAATGGTATATCATGGTTGTGGACCCTGTATAGGTCACAATTTTAATTCGATTTTGATGAAACTTGAAATGGTTATAACCCAAAGATCTTGGTTTCTTTCGTTATTTACGCATAGCGGATTGTAACTTCCTGAATTATAACCCCTGATTTTCCGAAAAATCACCTATGGTCCCTCTGGAGGTCACAATTATTATCCAATTTAAAAAAACGTTTGGCTATCACTGTTACACCCTACGGAAGGTTGAGTTCGAATTTCGAGAAAATCGGACCATAGTGTAAAAATATGTTATATCATGGTTGTGGACTCTCTACAGGTTACAATTCTTATCCGATTTTGATGAAAAGTCACATTTCTAGGTTGTGTACCGTCACACCATAGTCATTGTCAGTTGGAATGTCATAATATCAGACTGGAACTGACCAACAAAATGGCTCCTGCCAATACAGTATGAAATATAGGACTTAATGATGTAGGAAAAATCACTTTCGGTATTACTTGTTCTCTATCCATCACTCGAAAATGTGGGCGTATCCTGCCTGGCAGTGCCAGCCTATCTTTATAGTTACAAAACCAAATAACAAGTTTAGACCAGTGATTAATTTGCGGAAATTAAATTCTTTCATTGTTTATGAACACTTCAAACAAGAAACTTTTGATTTTGTTCTGGATCTTATTCAAAAGAATGATTTTTTAACATCCTTAGATTTGCAGGATGCTTACTTTAGTGTCAAAATAAATGGTGACTTTTTTAAATACCTTAAGTTTTTTTGGAGAAATCAACTTTATCATTTTGTAGCCCTTCCCTTTGGAATTGCCTCAGCACCTCGAGTGTTTACTAAACTTTTAAAGCCGGTCTATACTTTCTTCAGACACCAGGGCATACGGTGTACTTATTATATTGACGATTCGCTTATTATGAACAAGGATAAGGACATATGTGCTAACCACACCAAGTTAATGGCAGATAAATTACAGTCACTTGGTTATCTAGTTAATTACAAAAAGTCAGTTTTTCAGCCTGCACAAAAGATATTGTTTTTTGGCTTTATTATTGATACAGTTACTTTTAAAGTTTACTTAACAGACGAAAAGATTAATAAATTATCAAATTTTGCATTTAATTTACTTAAAAAGCATCACATAACTGCACGTCAGCTAGCGTCTTTTATAGGTTTAATTGTTAATGCATTTTATGCAATTTTAGAAGGACCTCTCCATTATCGAGCCTTAGAACGAGATAAAATTTTGGGGTTAGGTTCCAATATGGACTATGATTCGGTTGTTAATTTATCAAAAGACAGCTTGGTGGAGATACAATGGTGGCTTAATAATGTCTCTGAGAAAAATGGTAAACTGATCAGACCTTGTCCAGTCCAGTTATGGATCCAGACTGATTCTAGTCTTTCTGGATGGGGTGTTTTTTGCCCAGACCTTGATTTGTTATGTAATGGGCGATGGTCTATTCTAGAATCCAACTATCACATTAACTATTTAGAATTATTAGCTATTTTTATGTCCTTAAAATTTATAGGTTCACTTTATGAGAATGTTCACATTGGGATTCAGTCCGATAGCATGTCAGCTATTGCCTATGTGAACAACATGGGAGGTATGGTGTCTAAACCTATGGATGACTTAGCAAAGACTCTGTGGGAATGGTGTATAGATAGAAATATATTTTTATCCGCCTCCTTTATACCAGGGGTTTTGAATGTGTCTGCAGATTTTGCATCAAGAAATTTCTCTGATTCAACAGAGTGGATGCTTAAAAGCTCTATTTTTGATAGAATTTGTTCAGCTTACTTTACACCAGACATTGATCTCTTTGCCTCAAGTCTCAATTGTCAACTTGATAATTTTGCAACCTGGTTTCCCCAACCCGGGGCCCTGTTTACCAATGCCTTTTCGGTATCATGGACCGATCTGGAGCCATATATATTTCCTCCTTTTCGGATTATCAGTCGGGTTATTAATAAGATTTTGGAGGATAATGTTCAGAGAGCCATTTTAATTATTCCACACTGGCCATCACAGGCCTGGTTTCCTCAACTAATGTCTTGTATTGTTTCTCATCCTATCAGGTTACCACATCATACAGATCTGCTGACATTGAGTCACAGTGGTCAGCTTCACCCCCTGGCGAAATCTATGGATCTTGTCGCAACGATGATATCAGCCAATTCTTGCGCAGTAGAGGACTACCACAGCAAGCTATCACCACAGTCATTGAATCCTGGCGACCCGGTAGTCGCAAACAATATGATTTGGCCTGGAAAAGGTTCAACCTTTGGTGTTCTTTATGGACGATTAATCCCATTCAAACAACTGAAGTAAACGTAGTATCGTATCTTAATTTTCTAAAAAACATTGGAAAATCATACAGTGTTATTAATACGCATAGGTCAATGCTGTGAGAGACACTAAAATTGGTTGGCCAGGAATGGTGTCATAAGTCAGTGTTAGTTTCTAGATTTATGAAAGGACTCTCAAATAAGTGTCCACCTCGGCCATGGGATGTATCTGTGGTTGTAGATTTTTTGTATGAACTCTTTCCTTTGGAAACACTTAATCTTAAAATGTTAACTTTGAAAACGGTGGCTTTGTTGTCACTATCCACTGCCCACAGGGTACAATCCTTAAAACTGATGAATTTGAATAATATGGTGGTACACAAGGACAAGATAGTCTTCGCGTTTACCGATTTTTTGAAAACTACAAAACCAGAAAAGCCGACAGTGTTGGAAGTAAAACACTTTAACAAAGAGGAACTTTGTGCCATGCATACGTTACTTTTTTACTTGGAAAAGACTAAATTGTTAAGGAAAAGTAATCAAGTGTTCATTTCGTACTGTTCATTTAATCTTGTTTCAGCTGACACTTTGTCGCGTTGGCTAAAGGAAAGTCTAAAACTTTCAGGAATAGACACTAATATTTTTAAGGGACATTCCTTTCGTTCAGCCTCAACTTCAGCAGCCTGGAAGGCTGGCTGTCCTGTTACAGAGATATTAAAGACTGCAGATTGGTCCTCAGTCAAGAATTTCAAAAAATTCTATTTACGCGGGTCTACACCATTACCTACCCCTAAAAGGAACTTTGTTGATGCAGTATTTAGCTCACATCTGAAGACATGACATGTACATATGTAGCATTATTAAATAAAATGGGATTCTTCATTGTTGTTCTTTTTTAAATGGAGTTTTGTTGTTCTCCTTTAAATATGCTATGTGAATACATGTGAAAGCTGAAGGCCTTGCGGAAAATAATGGACCCCTCATCCGAGTGTTGTTATGATGGATGAGGGGCATTATTGGAGTATGGCCGGAGGCCGAGCATGTATTTACATCCAGACCCTGATTTTGCAATAAACTTTATGAAGTTTTTTACTTGAAATGTTTGGTATGAATCCACTGTATATATTTTTTGCCCACCCATTTGATTTACATTGAACAACAAAACTTTATGGCTTTAAAATATGATGAGTTTTGGGCATACCAGTGCGCACGGACTGGGAAAGGGGTCAAGGGTCAACATGTGACTTTTTTAGTTGACTTTAAAGTAGCGTCTCTTACATACAACTGGATGTCATATGCTATGTGAATACATGCTCGGCCTCCGGCCATACTCCAATAATGCCCCTCATCCATCATAACAACACTCGGATGAGGGGTCCATTTTGTGGTATCTGAATGATCGCATGGGTTCATTCTATTAGTTGATGCGAACTAAATATCATAATTTTAAATATATTACAAATCAGACTCATTTGAAAAAAATATCTCTTTTGAAGGCTAAAAATACAGTTTTTGCCAAAATATAATTACTTCCGGTGATACTGAAAATGTTGGATTAGATCTATGAAATCATAAATGACATAAGATATCATATGGTGAAAATTTTATGAAAATCGAATAATAACCGACACTTTTATAGACCAAAATCCTCGAAAAGTGACTTGTGGAAAATCGCCCATTTCTCTGCAACTGTACAAGTTAGAAACCGTTTTGTGATATCTGTATGATCGTATGGGTTCATTATATTTGATGAATAGAATCAAATATCATAATTTGAAAAAAATAACAAGTACGACCCATTTGAATAAAATATTGTTTTTTAATGCTAAAAATTAAGTTTTTATACGCCTCATTTTCATGTGGACGTATTATGTCGTCGCCCCTGTCCGTCCGTCCGTCCACAATTTGTTTGTGGACTCTCTACAGGTCACAATTCTTATCCAATTTTGACGAAACTTGAAATATAGGTTTATCCCCAAAAGATCTCGGCTGCTTTCGATATTGGCATGTATCGGATCAAAACTTCATGGATTATGGCCCCTGATTGTACTAAAAATCACGTTTTTAGCTTGTGGACCCTATAGAGGTCACAATTTTGAACCGATTTTGATGAAACTTGACATGCATGTTTGTAACCCAAAGATCTTGGTTCCTTTCGATATTTGCGGCTATCGGAATGTAATTTCCTGAATTATGGCCCCTGATTGTCCGAAAAATCACCCTTTTTAGCTTGTGGTCCCTCTGGAGGTCACAATTATTATTCGATTTAAAAAACCCGTTTGATTATATCACCGTTACACCGTAAGGAAGGTTGAGTTCGAATTTCGGGAAAATCGGACAAAATTGCCATACAAAATGGCCGCCGTTTGTACGCGAATACTGTGAAAAACTGGTATATCAAGGTTGTGGACCCTGTGGAGGTCACAATTTTGATTCGATTTTGATGAAACTTGAAATTCATGGTTATAACCCAAAGATCTTGCTTCCTTTCTATATTTGCGCATATCGGATCCTAACTTCCTGAATTATGGCCCATGATTATACGCAAAATCGCCTTTTTTTTTTAGCTTGGAGGTCACAATTATTATCCGATTTAAAAAAACGTTTGATTATATTACCGTTACACCGTAAGGAAGGTTGAGTTCAAATTTCGGGAAAATCAGACCAAAATTGCCATACAAAATGGCCGCCGTTTGTACGCAAATACTGTTAAAAAATGGTATATCAAGGTTGTGGACCCTGTAAAGGTCACAATTTTAATTCGATTTTGATGAAACATGAAATTCATAGTTATAACCCAAAGATCTTGGTTCTTTTCAATATTTGCGCATATCGGATCGTAACTTCCTGAATTATGGCCCCTGGTTATACGCAAAATCCCCCTTTCTTTAGCTTGAGGTCCCTCTGGAGGTCATAATTATTATCCAATTTAAAAAAACGTTTGATTATATCACCGTTACACTGTAAGGTAAGTTGAGTTTGAATTTCGGGAAAATCGGACCAAAATTGACAGACAAAATGTGGATCCTGTATAGGTCACAATTTTAATTCGATTTTGATGAGGAAGGTTGAGTTCTAATTTCGTGAAAATTGTACCAAAATTGCTGGACGAAATGGTCGCCGTTTGTACGCGAAGAGTGTAAAAATATGGTATATCATGGTTGTGGACTCTCTACAGGTCACAATTCTTATCCGATTTTGATGAAAAGTCACATTTCTAGGTTGTGTACCGTCACACCATAAACATTGTCGGCTTCGAATTTCATGAATATCAGACTGGAACTGACCAACTAAATGGCTGCTCCCAATACAGTATGAAATACAGGACTTAATGATGAAGGAAAAATCACTTTCGGTATTGCTTGTTCTCTGTCCATCTCTCGAAAATGTGGGCGTATCCTGCCTGGCAGTGCCAGCCTATCTTTGCCCAAATCAGACGACCCTTTAACCCTTGGTAAAAGGTCATTTAAAAATATTCATTAATAAAAAAGTTTTTTGTCAAAATTTGGCGCCTTATTTTTCCGGAGATTCGACGAAGTTTAAAAATCTAAAAATCTAGCTATGTGCCATGTCTCTGGCTATGTCAAAAACTATCAAACGATAAAATCCAACAGTTGTTAATATTTAAAAAAACGACAACTTCGGTGATTTCGGACATTTCGCATTGTCGCAGAATGCCGGAAATAGCTTTAATCTCTAAGTAAAACTCAAGACATTGCATCAATCCGACAAGTAGTTCCTGATATATAAGCAAATTGGAAAAAAAAAAATAATAATAAGAATAACTAGACTTGCATGCAGGAATGACGGGTTTCACTGGTGCCACATTACCCTTTAATATGTCACTTCCGGTGCCAAGTTACCCTTGAACATATGTCACTTCCGGTACCAACGAAGCCACTAAACATGTTTCCAAATTAACATTGCACACAAATACAATGGACGCAGAATCAACCAAATCCAGCAATATCAATTCATTTTATACATTTGTTACTTGTAAATGATCTTGACAAAATTATATTACTTCCGGTGTTAATGAAAATGTTCAATTAGTCTTATGAAATCAGAAATGGCATACGATTATGGCGGTATATTAGTGCCAAAATTCTAACATGCTATTGTCTAATTTCTTACTTCTGTTCATGTAATTTCTAACCTCCATTTATGTAACTTCTAACTTCCATTCATGTAATTTCTAACTTAAGACAATGTATAATCCAACTTCTTTATTTGTTCAGTGTAAATTTCAATTCTGTTCCAACTTGTTTCAATTATTTAAACGAAAAATGTCTTCTTAATAGATGCTTTACATGTTAAGCATCAACATCAACGAATTTAGAATTTATACATTTCTGCCTAGCATCCACATTATGAAGACGTTTGGTGTCGCCACTGCTTGCTCAATTGGGTGATTGCGCACCGGATGGGGACCATTATTTGGTATAAACGACCCATTCTTCCTTTGGTTGAAGGTTGGAAGGCGTGCTGAGAGAGAGAGAGCGCGTGGCCGGATCCAGGATTTTCAGAAGGGGGGGGGGCGTGCTGAGAGAGAGAGCAGGGGCGGATCCAGGATTTTCAGAAAGGGGGGGGCCGTGCTGCACGAAGTTGGGAGTGCGAAGCCCGATCCATGATTTTTGAGTGGACAAAAATGCCCACAAGGACTAATTTCTTACTAGTACTGTAAATCACGATTTCCAACCTAAACTGTTTTTGTTCCCCTTTCCCGCGAGAATATATGGAGCTAAAAATTGTTCGCCACCGCAAAAAATAGAGGGGGCGTGTGCCGGGTGCGCCCCCCTCTGTATCCGTGCCTGTAGAGAGAGAGAAGGGGGGGCACTTAGTATTAAACTCAGTATCTGTGTATGTCTATCCATAACATTACAATGTGTTAATATAGACCAACTGCATATAAATATTAATTATTGGCTCAACCGTAATCAAAATAAAATAAAATTCTCCAAATCCCGTTTAGCTTATATTTGAAATAGAAAATGAAATGAAATGAAAGAGGGTTTAACGCCCTACTGTTCTGTTCCGAACCGGGCTAATGGAGACGGACATACGCCACACAGTGTGCTTAGGGAAATATTGCCCGGAGAGCGGATCTACGACCTGGACTTACATGTATATCGAAGTCTAACGGTCATGGGATCTTTTACGTGCACGCCAACATGTACATGGAACCTCGGGTTTTCATCCCATCGGAACGACAAGACACTAATAAGGGGGAACTACGCCAGAAAATCTGGATGAACTTCTTTCGACCCATGCCGGGATCGAACTCCCTTCCCACAGCCTAGCGAGCCTGCGTCTTACCCTCTTAGCCACGGTATTCGAAATAGTATTTGCAAACCATACATTTATATCACATTCAATATTGTTTAGAGGGTAGGATGGCCGAATGGTTAGCACGTGCACGCTGTAACATAAGGTCTGTCATTGAATAAACTGGCGTGGTTTCGATTTCCCGTTTTTACGTGACATGGAGCAGGGCCGCCTTTCCAACCTCGTTTTCTCCGGGTCCTTCGGTTTCCTCCCACTGCTAAACACTCCTACGCGCAAGCGAATTATTGAAATACAATTGAACGGTGTTAATACTGAAATGACCTGGTTGGTGTCGAGTGGATGTTAAACCCCATATCCCCATCTCTCTCTCCCGATGTTGTTTTTAATTTTTGACACTCAAGCAAGCCACTCAATCTGACGAAGAGAGAGTCGTTTGTATCAATAAAATGGTCCCGATCAGATGCTCAATCGCCAAACTGAGCACATGGTGCCGACACCAAACAACATCATAATGATGGTTGCCAGGTAGAAGTATCATAATTCTAAATTTGTTTGCCGTTCATGCTTAACATGTAATACCACAATGAAGTAGACATTCTTTGCCCCAATAATAGAAATAAGATGAAACAAAATTGATATTTACACTGAACAAATAAAGAAGTTTGATTATACATTGTCTTAATTTAGAAATTACATGAATAGAAGTTAGAAGTTACATGAATGGAGGTTAGAAATAAACGAATAGAAGTAAGAAGTTAGACGATAGCATGTTAGAATTTTGGCACTAATATACCGCCATATACGATATCATATAGTGAAAATTTTATGTAAATCGAATAATAATTGCCACTTTTAAAGACCAAAAAACTTAAAAAGTGACTTGTAGAAAATCGGCTATTTCTCTGCAACCGTACAAGTTAGAAACCATTTTGTGGTATCTGTATGATCGTATGGGTTCATTCTATTATGAAAAAGATTTCAAAACAGACTCATTTGAATAAAATATCTCTTTTGAAGGCTAAAAATACAGTTTTTGCCAAAATGACGTTACTTCAGGTGATAATGAAAATCTTAAATTACTTGTATGAAATCCTAAATGGCATTAGGTATAACATGGTGTAAAGTTTATGAAAATCGAATAATAATTGACACTTTTATGGCCCCATAACCTTCAAAAGTGACCTGTAGAAAACCGTCTATTTCTCGGCAACCGAACAAGTTAGAAACAATTTTATGATATCTATATGAACATATGAGTTGTGTTTATATGTGAATTTAATACATATTAAATAATTCTTGGTTGAATATAACATTGATTTAAAAAGTTTAAAATGCAGTTTTTGACAAAATGACGTCACTTCCGATGTCAATTTTAAATTGTAATCAACTTGATATGACGCTACATGCTTTTTGAATCAAATGATGTCACTTTTATAAAAATCCAATAATAATTGACTATTTTACAGGCAAAATCACGAAAACAGTGACTTATGCAGAACTGACAATTTCTTGGCAACTGTTTATATTACAAACTAATTTTAACATACATTTTCTTCGTATGGATTATAAGTACAAGTTTATAAAAGTTACGAAGAAATATTTTAAAATCAAAAAGCCTGAATAGGTTGTAAATAGGTCTTTTTTACACCATTTTTAGCCTCTTAATCGAATTTGCTCGAAAATGAAATCGAAATTAAAAAAACTGCTTCCAACATTTTTTGCGCCTTGAAAGGGCACACTCTTTGAGTCATATAGTTTTTCAAAAAAATAATATTTGTTTTCGAAAAATGGTACTAACTGTCAAAATTGTAGTTTTTATAAGCCCACATTTTCATGTGGACGTATATTGTCGTCGCCCCTGTTCGTCCATCGGTCCGTCCACGTGAACAGTCTACAGGTCACAATTTTTATCCGATTTCAATGAAACTTAAAATGTAGGTTTATCACCCTAAGATCTCGGTTCCTTTCGATATTGGCATGTATCGGACTGTAACTTCATGGGTTATGGCCCCTGATTGTACGAAAAATCACGTTTTTTAGCTTGTGAACAGTGTAGAGGTCACAATTTTGAACCGATTTGGATGAAACTTGAAATGCATGTTTATAACTTCAAGATCTTGGTTCCTTTCAATATTTGGGCCAATCGGATCATAACTTCCTGAATTATGGCCCGTGATTGTCCGAAAAATCACCCTTTATAGGTTGTGGTCCCTCTGGAGGTCACAATTATTATCTGATTTAAAAGAATGTTTGATTATATCACATTTACACCGTAGTTATGGGTGAGTTTGAATTATGATTTTCTGATGATTACTTAAAATGCAACAACTCTTGTTGACTGCCCGGACGATTTGGCTGCTGTGTGGGCGTATGTTTCGTTGCCTGGCAACCTATTTTTGGTAAAATTATGCCACTTCCGGTGCCGACAGATAACACTTTTGGTAATAAAAAAAATGACAATTGAGACAACGAAGCATATGAACTTTGTTTTATACAAATCGAACAAGAAAAAAATTAATCTAGGACTGAAAAACCGAATTAGCCAATGGCAGCCAAGGAAAATTACTGAGACAAAAAATTTTAACATTTTTGCGCTAGTCAGATGACTCTTTAATTCTGTGCACAACACGACTAAAAAATATTTATAAATAAAAAAGTTTTTTGTAAAATTTTAAATTTTCGAAATTTGACGAAAATTTAAAATTTTAAATTTTCGAGATTTGCCGAAAATAAAAAATCGAAAGTAGCGCAGCTATGTGCCCTGTCTCCGGCTATGTATCGAAAGTTAAAATCCAATGATTATTGTTAAAATTACTGCAATATTTTCAAAAACGATAACTTAGGTGATTTCGGACATTTCGCATTGTCGCAGAACCTTCAAAATAGCTTTATCCTCTAAGTCACACCCACTTCCCAGTAAAACCGAAGAAATCGTAACAATGCGACACGTAGTTGCTGAGATCTATTCAAATTGGAATCTGAATAATAATAATAATAACAACTAGACCTGCAGACCCGCAGTGCTGAATCGGCTTTCAGGAATCAGACAGGAAGTGCGTCATACAATAGCCGATGCATCGAGCTACCAAACGATACTGTAGTTGTTATGATTCAGTGACACCCTCTATCAGATTTGTAAGTAATATTTGCTTGCGAATACACCGGTCAAAATTGTAAAATCTGACAAAATTACTTCACTTCCGGTGCCAAAAGAAATCATTATCGGTAACAAATAAGTTGAGAATTCGCAATTGAGAATTGTTTTATACACATCAGGCAATAAATAATAAACTTGGAACCCATAAACTGAAATTAAAAAGGTAAAAAACTTAAAGGGAGACAAAATATATCTCAAATTAACTGGCAGCACCGAGATGAGAGAAATGGGGTTTAACATCGATAAGACACAAACTATGTCATTTCGGGACTAGCATGGTTTAATTTTATATCAATAATTACTGTGTAAAATATCATCAAAAAATATTCATAAATAAAAAAGGTTTTCGTAAAAGAATTAATTTTTTTCAAAATATCGGACATTTTTTCGACTACTTCCGGTTTTACGATCGTTGTTGTGATAGCTTTATGAAGTTCTTTGGATACTTAACATTACGTACCAGAAGTGTCAGAAACATCCATTGAGTAGTTTTGGAAAAAAAGATTATTAAAGAGCGTTTCCAAAAATTAACGATTTTTCATTTTATTTCAAAGTTTGAGGCCATTTTTGGACCACTTATCACTACGACTACCGTATCGTCTAAAATTGTAGTTTTACCGATAGTTTCTATTCATATCGTGTAATTTCAAAACATCGTTCAATAAATGATAAAACTCGTTGAAAATAACAAAAATGGTTTAATTAGTACCATGGTTTAGATTAATAGCAACGGGATTAGTTTCCCCGAGATGCGTTTAAAAATGGACGATCCGTGCACTTATTTATGGCGATCATTTATTGGCCGAACGGTTGAGTTTCCCCGAGATGGGTTTAAAAATGGACTTCCCGTTCACTTATCTATGATGTCCAGTTAATAGACGATACGTCGAATTTCCCGAGTTCCCGAGATACGTCCAATTTCCCGAGATACGTATATAAATCAACATACGAATAATTTATCTATGGTGTTTTATTATAAGATAAAACTTGTAATTTCCCGCGTGCCGTTTATCCGATCAATTCATTTTGATTACGATTTTTTACATACGGAGTACGAATGAAAATTTGTGTGTAAAAAAATGCGCACACATAGATATTCACCTTACCGTGTCGTACTATATATTATCCATTAGCCTATAAAAATAGTATTCCACCATTGAGAAATACGTCTAAAATCGGTAAATCACGTTATTCACCTTACCGTGGCCGTACTATATATTATCCATTATCTTATTAAAAATAGTATTCCACCATTGACAAATACGTCAAAAATTGGTAAATCTCGTCCTGGGTAATTATACAATCAGAACTCGGTAAATCACATAGGTAATGCATCTTCATTAAATCACAAATGAATTAACGTGTGTGTGTGAATTAGTTTTATTTAACGTCCGCTTCCACCGAGGTGATATCGCAGACAATTACGTGTTATATGTGCATGGTGATAATATTTACAACGTGATTAGTGGATTAGTGTGGATTAATTAGGTGTTTTAATAGATATATATGTACAACGAATATACAGAGACGTAACAAGTGCAAGCTGGGACAGTTACAGACATATGGTAGAACAGACATGGACATGGACGAACATTTATACAGACAGAGACATTTGTATACACACATTTTACAGACATGAAAGTGGACGAACATATATATATATCTATTTTGTCATTTTGGTTGGTCAGGTCGTTCTGTCCGGTCGAATGGCAGGGCGGTGCAACTCTTCCTTGGGGTTTGTTGGTGAGTTTTTAGGGCCTGGTCCATTCTTCCTTCCATTTGGATATGTTGTCCGGCATGGTGGTATTGTTTTGTATTTTGTTTCTATGGTTCATTCCTTTGTTGTTGGTTCTCAGAAGGAAGAATCCAGCGCCTGAAAAGAGAGAAGGAAAAAGATAGTATCTGGTCTTACCGTGATATGTGTGTTGATTTCGTCTAGTAAGGCTTCTGGGGGTGTGGGGGGGGCTAAAATAATAATAATAGTAAAGAAGATAAGAATAAAACAATAATGAGAATAAGAATAATTAGATAGATAAGAATAATAATAGTAATTAAGGTTAGAGTAGAAAAAATTTGGAAGGTATTAGTATTGAATAATATTGGGGGTATTTAGATTTTTAGAACAGTAATAGTAAAGAGTTTTAAAAGATACTTATTGAGTCATGGAGAGGACTGGGGCAGTTGTCGATCTTCCATGGTTTCCCTATACTGTGGTGTTCTTTTTTAGGATCATACTAAGGGTGTTGAATTCCGTTCAAGTTTGCGGTAAGTGTTTATACAGTCAATCTTTATTAATAGATAATCAGTTACAATGTTCTTTAATTACAAGAGGTAATAAATGTATTATGGCATATATGTTAACTTAATGTGATCTACAATCAATATTTATTTAGTCGACAAGAGATAATAAGATATATGATCTACATGTATACACTACTTTTATTCAAGGTTCATAAAGTACAATAAAGCATATATGGTGATATACTATGATCTACAATCAATGTCTTGTTTAGTCGAATAAAGATAAAGATAATCCATTGAGTTTCAGGGTATGTAGCGTTTCCCTCGGTGGGGACAGTTTTGCGCCAATACCCTGCTACCAAGTATTTTTAGTGGTGTAGGATGGATGAGCTTCCTTCGAGAGGACGTTTTTACTCATCATCCTACTGTGTGGTTTTGTGTGAATGTGCTTGATTAATTAGTTTTATTGTAATATTAATTATGTTGTAGAGCGATTTGCGCTTCCCTCGAGGGGACATTTTTGCGATTTCGATCTACTGAATGTGTTGAGATTGGTTAGTTTTGTTTATTATATGTATTTGGTCATTCCTATTTTTTCAATGAAGTCCCAGATGAGCTGAGATGTCAGGTATCTGTCATCCGGTGTTGGAGAAAGGAGGGATTTAAGACAGAGAGTTTTTCCTCTCTCTGTCAGTTTGTTGATCATTAGTTGACGTTCATTGTTTAATTGATAACAGTTGATTAGTAGGTGTGACGTGGTTGCAATTTGTCCACATGGGCATTTTATTGGTGTATAGGTGAAGTCTTTAATTACATTTACTGTTTTAAGCCTAGTGATTAGTTTGCATATTTTGATGGAAGGATGATTGATATAAACCTTGTCGACAAGATTGCTGTCTATTTGATAGCGATGAGTGTTTTATTGTTGTAGACGGTTTTTCCATGCTTCTTTGATTTTTGCTTTGGCTATGCTTGTAAATTCCTGGCTGCTGTATTCTAAATAATCTAATTCCTTTAGTGACGTCCCCTCCTTTGCTAGTTTGTCGGCTTTTTCGTTGCCGAGAATATTGATGTGGGAGGGGATCCACGCGAGGACTACCTCCCTTCCATTGTTTTTAATTTTTTGATTGATATCCCTGATTTGACTGATTATGCTCTGCCTACTCTTTGAAGAATCTGATTCTATAGATTTAATGCTACTCAGGGAGTCGGTCAGGATTACGGCTTTTTGGTGCGTTTGCGTGGCTAGCCATTCTATTGCAGTTTTAATGGCCATCAGTTCAGCGGTGTACACAGAACAGTGCTCTGGTATCCTTTTCCTGATGTTTAGCTTTGCTTTGGGTACGTGTATGCCGTATCCTGTTGACCCCTGTGTGGTATTTTTGGATCCATCTGTGTAAATTTTGAGATGATCTGCCCATTTGGTGTTTATCAATTGAAGTGCTAGAGCTCTAGCTTCTATGGGATTTACATGTTTGTTTGTACTGTTGCTTAGGTGCGTGTTGGTGATTGGATTGCTTAGTTTCCATGGTGGGGTGACAGGATAAGTTTTTGTCTGTATAATTGTACCTTTCAAGCTATGTTTGTTTAAAATATCATTTGTCATTTGTCCGAATGTTATAGGACGGGTGTTTTTCCTGGAGCCTATACGTTTAAATTGATTGAGGCACTTATATGTTGGACATCTTTCTTTTAGCATTTGTAATTTTCCCCAGTACTTGAGTGACAGTTCCTCCCGCCTGAGATCAAGCGGAAGTTCTCCCATCTCTTGTAATAGGGCAGCTGTTTTGGTTCCTATGGCGGCTCTTGTTATTAGTCTTAGTGCTTTGTTTTGTATTATGTTTAGTTTGTTTAGTTGTGTGTCACTTGCATTGGCATAGGCCAAGCATCCGTAGTCGATTACCGAGCGGATCAGTGATCTGTAGATTAGCATAAGTGTACTTCTGTCAGCGCCCCATTGCGTCCCTCTGATGTATTTCATCATGTTGAGTGTTTTAGATGTTCGACTTACTAGGCCATCGGTATGAGGCTTCCAAGATAGTTTAGAGTCGAATGTCATGCCAAGAAATTTGGCCTCTGTTTTGAATTCAATTGTTGAGCCATTGAGGGTTACGTCGATTTTCCTGTTGTTGTCAGTCGGATGAAACAGTATTGCTAATGTTTTCCCTTCTGAAATTTTGAATCCCCATTCATTTGCCCATTTGGAAATTTGTTTTAAGGTGTATTGAAGAGATTTTTTGATTATACCTAGGTTGTCTGAAGCTTTCCAGAAAGAACTGTCGTCAGCAAAGAGTGCGGATTCTGTGCCGTTCCCTACGTAGCTAATAAGATCGTTTATCATTATATTGAAGAGTATTGGGCTGATAACGGATCCCTGCGGCGTTCCGTTTTCCATTTTAAATTTGTCGCTTAAGCAATTTCCTACGCGTACCCTGATATGCCTATCGTTGAGGAAGTCCTCTATCCACTTGTACATTCGGCCTTTTATTTTTGCATTATGGAGTTTGTGTAAAAGACCATCCACCCATACCAGGTCGAAGGCCTTTGTTAAGTCTACGAAAATTGCACAGAGGTATCTCTTGTGTGTAAATGCTCTGGAGATGTCATGTTGTAATCTAATGATATGGTCTGCTGTTGATCTTTCGGAACGATAGCGGCTTTGTTGTTTTGTGAAGATGTTGTTACTTTCGCAGTGAAATTTAAGCCTATTTGTGATTATTGTTTCTAGTGTTTTGCATAAAGTGGATGTGAGACTTACTGGACGATATGACGTTGTTTCATTCTTATTTTTATTGTGTTTATGTAAAGGGACGACTGAGGCAGTTTTCCATTCTTGTGGTGTTTTTCCTTTAGACCATGAGAGATTAAAGACATCTAAGACTAGTGATAGTGCTTTCTCGGGTAGATTTTTTAACATTGTGTATTTCACACAGTCTAGCCCTTCTGCACTGTCTGATTTAGCCCGCAATGCTTTTCTCAGCTCATCTATATTGATGGGTTTGTTTATATCTGATTCATTATCTGCTTCATCATGTATTATTGGTGGTTGATTTTTTAAGAATTTATTTTTAGTAATCTTGAATGTTTCGTTGTGTTGGTTGTTGCTAGAGCCGTCAGCATAAGTCTGTCCTAACAAGTTTGCTTTGTGCGTGTTGTTTAAAGCTGTTTCGTTTTTATAGGTTAATAAAGGAATGTTTTCTCTTACTTTTTTACCGGTGATTCCTGATATTTTGTTCCATACTGTTTTTATATTTGATCGGTCATTCAGGGAGCTACAGAAGTTTTGCCAGTTTTCTACTTTGGCCTTTTTTATTTCTATTTCTGCTGAATTTTTTGCTTCGAGGTAGTCAGTTCTAGTTTCCTCATTCGGTCTACGCTTGTATTTTCGTAGCGCCGATTTTCGGGTGTTGACTAGAGTTTGTAGATTATCTGACCACCAGGGTTTGGAGGATTTCCTGTTAGTTTCCTTTGTTCGGGGAATAGATTGTTCTGCAGAACTTACTATAGCCTCTGTTAGATTATTTGAAAATGTGTCTATATTGTCATGTCTAATTGATTCAAAATCCCAACAATTGCACAAGTTTTTGTATAGATCCCAATTTGCCTTATCCATTTTCCATTTAGCCCGACACTTGGTGTTTTCTGTATTGGTTTTGCAAGATATTGAAGTGTGTATTGCTATATGGTCACTGCCTAAAGTTTCGTTGCCTATTTCCCAATTGCAATGGGGGTATAGTTTTGTTGAAACTAATGTCAAATCTATGTGGGTTCCTTGTTTACTATTTTTCCCTACGAAAGTTGGTTCACTATTGTTTTCATTAAGTAATAGAAGACTGCTGTCTTCTATATACTCATATAATTCCTTCCCATCTGTGTCGCTTGTTGGTGAGCCCCATGTTGTGTGATGGCAGTTGAAGTCCCCGCATATAATTAGATTGTCACCCGGAATTTGTTTAACTATCCTATCATAATCTTTACTTTTTAATTTGTTAACTGGTGGGTTGTAAATGTTTATTATGCTTAGAGATTGATTATTTTCTATAATAATGTTAATCGCCATTAGCTCTAATTTATTTGTTTGTTTTACTGTTAGTCTGCTGTATGAGATGTTGTTTTTGACGTAAATGGCAAGGCCGCCTCCGTTTGATTGACCCGGTCGATCATGCCTTGCCATTGTGTAGTTATCTAGATTGATGTCTTTGTTTTTGTGAGTGAGCCGTGTCTCTTGTAGGCATAGTATGTCTGGATTGTTTAGATAGACATATTGTTTGAGTTCAATCAAACGAGACCACAGCCCATTCACGTTGAGTTGAAAGATTGTGAGTGGTTTCGCCATTGTGACAGATAGTGATTTGTTTATTTAAGGTATTAGTGTGTTTTACAATGCGTCTTCCCTGCTGCTTACACTACAGCTGCGTTTGTTTTGATTAGGTATTTCGGCTTCTGTGATCATTGGATTAGCCCCGTGTCTTAGTGAATTGTCTTCGTCTTCTGTGACTACTAAATTTATGTTCCTTTTAGCCGATTGCTTTGTTTGGCTTCTGCTTCTGCTTCGGTCCTTTGTTTGTTTAGTTTCGGAGGGTGGGGGCATTTGACTGTTTATTGAGGTCTTCTCTGCTTGAGAAGGTTTTCCCTTATTTTTGGGGGTTTGGCTAATTTCAATTATTTTCGATGTGTTCGACACATGGGTTAAAATGCACTTCCCTATCTCTATATTTCCTTCATCCTCGTTTTTAATGCTTCCCAGTTTTGTTAGTTCCCTACAGAAATTTACAAATTCTTTTGCGTTTTTGAAGGTCGGCGTGAAGGCTTTTTGTTCTTTTGTGGTTACCTCTTTGCTAGGAGGGGTTACCTCTTTCTTTTGTTCAGGTGTTGTTTTATTATTGACGTGTACATGTGGCCAGAAGTCAACCCCACAATGGCAGTGCGATAGACCTGCGAGAGAGTTAGACATGTACTGGCGCCAAAAGAAGTCACCCAGGAAATACGCTTCAATGATTGGTGCCTTGATGTTACGTAATCGCGGGATTTGGGTCAATAAAATGGTGACTTTAGTACAACAGTTTTTGTTACACCTAAATCAAACCATATTGCATTATATCACAGGTGCATTTATCACAAATAATGCAGGTAGAAGTTATAAAACAAAAGCATTCCAGCAATCAAACAATTAATCCATACTGTAATAACGGCGTGCGTATTCAAAAACATGGTTTCATATGGCACCCAGACATGAGAGCACAGGTGGGAATTAATAACACAATAGTATTCGTCCAATCAAATCTATATCTATATTGTAATAACTGACATTTGTGACTTCTCTTTATATTTAAAATAAGACCAATGACAGAGAAATTAAATAAATTTAAAACGGCTTTGTGATTTTAACGGATTTAGTAATTTGAACACTGATACATAAGGTGATCAACCATGCCGCTCGTATTGTGTAATTGATCTATGTATGTACTTTGGTGTATTCTGGCTGTGCTATACTGTACTATTGTTCTATAATATGTATATTATTGTCCCCCGCCCTTTCGAAGAAAGTTGGGGGACTATTAAAATGGGTTCGTCCGTCTGTCTGTCTGTCTGTCTGTCTGTCTGTCTGTCTGTCTGTCCGTCTGTCCGTCTGTCTGTCCGTCTGTCTGTCCGTCACACTTTTTGGGACACAATAACTCTCTTCCTAATTGAGCTAGAATGTTCAAACTTGGTGTATGTGTTTATTAGGTCAATGCCTTGATGGAGTTCGAAGATGAGCATTTTCCGCTTAGGGTAAGCAGAGATAAGCAATTTGATTGGTTGATGCTTTGGGACACGATAACTTTAGTTCTAATTAAGTGAGATTGATGAAACTTGGTGTATAGTTTCATTATAGTAATACCTTGACTAAGTTCGATAATGAGCATTTTCTGCTCAGGGTAAGCAGAGCTATACGCAATTTGATTGGTCGAGAATTTGGAACACAATAACTCTCCTTCTAATTGAGTTAAAATGTTCAAACTTGGTGTATATGCTTATTAGGTCAATGCCTTGATGGAGTTCGAAGATGAGCATTTTCCGCTTAGGGTAAGCAGAGATAAGCAATTTGATTGGTTGATGCTTTGGGACACGATAACTTTAGTTCTAATTAAGTGAGAGTGATGAAACTTGGTGTATAGTTTCATTATAGTAATACCTTGACTAAGTTCGATAATGAGCATTTTCTGCTCAGGGTAAGCAGAGCGATACGCAATTTGATTGGTCGAGACTTTGGAACACGATAACTCTCCTTTTAATTTAGTTGAAATGATCAAACTTGGTGTATGTGCTTATTAGGTCAATGCCTTGATGGAGTTCGAAGATGAGCATTTTCCGCTTAGGGTAAGCAGAGATAAGCAATTTGATTGGTTGATGCTTTGGGACACGATAACTTTAGTTCTAATTAAGTGAGATTGATGAAACTTGGTGTATAGTTTCATTATAGTAATATCTTGACTAAGTTCGATAATGAGCATTTTCTGCTCAGGGTAAGCAGAGCTATACGTAATTTGATTGGTCGAGAATTTGGAACACAATAACTCTCCTTCTAATTGAGTTAAAATGTTCAAACTTGGTGTATATGCTTATTAGGTCAATGCCTTGATGGAGTTCGAAGATGAGCATTTTCCGCTTAGGGTAAGCAGAGATAAGCAATTTGATTGGTTGATGCTTTGGGACACGATAACTTTAGTTCTAATTAAGTGAGAGTGATGAAACTTGGTGTATAGTTTTATTATAGTGATACCTTGACTAAGTTCAATAATGAGCATTTTCTGCTCAGGGTAAGCAGAGCGATACGCAATTTGATTGGTCGAGACTTTGGAACACAATAACTCTCCTTCTAATTTAGTTAAAATGTTCAAACTTGGTGTATATGCTTATTAGGTCAATGCCTTGATGGAGTTTGAAGATGAGCATTTTCCGCTTAGGGTAGGCAGAGATAAGCAATTTGATTGGTTGATGCTTTGAGATACGATAACTTTAGTTCTAATTAAGTGAGAGTGATGAAACTTGGTGTATAGTTTCATTACAGTAATACCTTGACTATGATCGATAATGAGCATTTTCTGCTCAGGGTAAGCAGAGCGATAAGCAATTTGATTTGCCAAGACTTTGGAACACAATAACTCTCCTTCGAATTGAGTTAAAATGTTCAAAATTGGTGTGTATGCTTCTTAGGTCAATGCCTTGATGGAGTTCAAAGATGAGCATTTTCTTCTTACGGTAGGCAGAGATAAGCAATTTTTGGATGACACTTCGTGTTCAGTTTGATTGGTCGATACGTTTGAAAAAAATAAATGTGCGATTAATTAATGTGTCATCTATTTATTTTGGGATTTCGGCGGGGGACATCAGCCTCACTGTTGGCTTGTTATGATTGAAGATGGGTGAATTAAAAAAAAACCTAAACATGTAAAACATATTTATTCAATACAATTGGTGTATGTACGAGTCAAGTATTTAGCACGATTACTTTATTATATTGGGCATGTGTGAAATGACTTTATTTTACACCCGCTTCCAAGCCATTTTATATCGGCACATGCACCATTCCTTAAATAGCGCCATTCCCCTTTAACAAAGAATTGCATGCTTTTTTTGTGAGGCAAAGAGTCTTTGTACCCTGTCATAGTTCTCCAGACAAATTGTCGCCTCGATAATCCAAATGTTCCTATTAATAATCTGTTTATCTGTGGGATAGGTTGCAATTCATAAGATCGTGTTTGATATTTCTTCCGAGTGATGACATATAAAACAATGACAATTAGTATTTGTGGCTGTGATAATTACTGGAAACTGAACGGGGTTTAATTGGAATACGTATCGTCTTTTGTATGAATACGGTAAGCAGTTTGTATTTTGAATTTGTAAGTAAAAAAACTTTAAGTACAAAAATATTTTGTAAAAGGGATGACGTGGCTATATTTAAGAAATGACTGAAATGTTATGTAATTATAAATACACCATGCGTGAATGTAATTCCCAATTGCATGAAAATTCCAAAACCAAAATATATATATATAAAAAATCTCATGTAATAATTGCATTGTTTGCCATTTCTTCATTTAATTAGCTACGTGAAAGTTGGGTTGTATTTACATACATTATTCACTTTTAAATAAAAATTCAAACACTTAAATATAAAACTCTAAGGTCATTTTCGTTTTGGTCTTCTCCAACTAAACACTGAAACCGGGCGATATAATAAATTGATAGAAATAAAAGATTATGCAAATGTTGAAGATGAATATCACTTTCTGCTGTGCTGTCCCGCTTATATATTCATCCGTAGAAAATATTTTGGGTCTTTTCGATCACTTCAAAAATTAAAAAAAAAAATCTCACGAATCACAGTGATAATAATATAAAACTGCTAAATCTTGGAAAATATTTGTACCACTCAATAGAAAATAAGAGAAAACCCATACCTAATGGCAAATGGTTTGGGGTTGGGTTATGTATATATCTATCTATATTTAAGTTTACAAGGGTGAGAGAGGGATTATATATTATATACTTTTATTGTTATCTGTAGGTATATTTATATTACAATGCATAATATTTATATCTGTATATAATATTGGGCAATAGCAAACTTTTTGCTTCGCCTGTAATAAAAGTTCAATTAATTGTTATGGATTGGCAATAAAAACATGATTAACTGAGTGGGTTGTATGAAACAATTCTTTAAAAACAAATGGTTTTCTCAAATTAGCTTAAAGTTCATATAGACACAAATCATTAAATGGCTAAACAGCTGTGATAACTGACAAAAAGTTACTACACTAAAACAATGACTTCGGATTGTAATTCATGTAAATTTTGTGAAATTCCATGTGACGCTCTTTCTATTATTCTTAATATTGTAACAGATTGTGTTATATTTTAAATGATTCATATTCATGTAATTATCAATGTATAGAATTCGCTTTTTGTTATTACATCATCGTAGCCAATTCAATTTCGGGGAACTAATTAAACAATGCGATATATACTTTATTATTACTAAAACATCGGTGAACTGACCTAAAAATTTAAATTAAAACGCCAATTCAAAAATACTAATATACAGCCGTGAACTAATCTCGTTCGTGATCGGTAATCAACAAAAATCAAAGTGTAAAACTTATTTATTCCATACATTATTGTCTATTTAACAATAAGTAAGCGTTTAACAGTTTATTTAACAATAAGTGCAACTTGGTTAATACGCCCAAGTCTTGTCAGTCTAATTTTAAGAATCCACATAGAATTTCGTATCTGAAATGACATTTTCTCTGCAGGATAGAAATCTTAGCTTACCATCTTGGCACTGCTTATTATAAAAAGAGTAAGTGGTTTCGCATTATATTATATGTAACACCACGTAAGATCAATTACACTATATACTAGTAGCGTTGTTGATCTCCTTGTACCAGTGTTCAAATATGCCGTTTATACTTTGATGTTTTAAATTTATTTAATTTCTGTCATTGGTGTTATTTTAAATATAAAGAGAAGTCATAAATGTCAGTTATTACAATATAGATTAATATTTGATTGGACGAATACAATTTTTTTATTAATTCCCACCTGTGATCACATGTCTGGGTGCCATCATACTCCTGCACAGTGTTTCGTTTGATTAGAACTAAGAGAGGGATTTCTCGCGCCATTGTTTCAGGAATATGGGGTGCCATATGAAACCATGTTTTTGAATACGCACGCCGTTATTACAGTATGGATTAATTCTTTGATTGCTGGAATGCTTTTGTTTTATAACTTCTACCTGCATTATTTGTGATAAATGCACCTGTGATATAATGCAGTATGGTTTGATTTAGGTGTAACAAAAACCGTTGTACTAAAGTCAACATTTTATTGACCCAAATCCCGCGATTACGTAACATCAAGGCACCAATCATTGAAGCGTATTTCCTGGGTGACTTCTTTTGGCGCCAGTACATGTCTAACTCTCTCGCAGGTCTATCGCAAGAGAGTTAGACATATACACATGTTTCGACTAAAAATCCAGGCAATGCAACAACAACTTATAGTAAAAGCAATCAAAGACAATAACAGTCCCTGGATAGGCCTATACATATACTGGCTAGGATTTACTACAAGGGATACTCTGCCGAGATTTGCATCCAATAATTATACCCACTCTGAAAAACTCCCCCAATCATACATAGATATAAAAGAAACTTACAATAGCCTCAAATCATCCATCAATTATACATACAATACAAAACTTAAAGACATATACTGGTCCCTAATTGACTTATTACAGACACAACCAAAATAAATAAACAATTACCTCATGTTGACTTTTCAAAAGTCTGGATAAACCTCTATAAATGTTCCTCCTTATCTGAAAAAGAAAAGGATTTCATGTATATGTTAGGCGCAGATTGCCCTCCTTGCGCAGATTACCCCTGCGCATGCGTGAATCTCCGTCTAATTTTCGATGAGCAATCTGCGCGCGCGAAGTGAACTTTGTCCGGGCAATTTAATGAGTTACTGCGATGATAATAATCCGCTTAATCTTAATCGGTAATCACCATGGATCACTGCCTTAGTATTATAAGTCATTTTAATTAAATTTGCGAGAAATGAACCGAGTGTTTTATAACACAAGGCGTTCAGATATTACGCCAAATTACCACTTTACCGACACGAGGGCCGTCTATGTGGTTATAATTACAATTTATAGAAAAATTTACTTGTTCAACTTGGTCATCGTTTTATTCTTTCTGTTATTCATATTCCAACAAGAGGAATTTTTTTAATAAAAATGACGTTCACCAAACAGCGATAATTTTTCATTGGTTAGAGTCGTAAAAATACGGTGAAATTTACAGTAGCTATTGGCTAACAGCACGCATAAACAACCTTATTTGCATATTGCATACTATTTATAGTATTATTGGTTGGAATTATTTTCAAGTCGACAGCCTCAAGGAGCAACTTACCGTGTTTGTTTGCATAGTGTCGAGTAGGGTAGCACAGAATTGTAATAATACATAGTACGCAAGTCTAAAATAATTATATTCGTGAAAAATTGTCTTACATTATCGGTGGTCCACAGGTGTATTTCCAGCTAGATTAATCCATATTATGTGCACAATGATAATACTATAGCAGATCATTTCGTTCGTTCTTGGGGATTTACGTCCACTTCCACCAAGGGTAATATCGTAGACAAACAGATCATTTCATTTAATGTCCGCTTCCACATAAGTGACTAATCATTTCATTTACTATCCTTGTCATATTAACCTAGACGGTATTGTTTCGGATGAAACCCAGACATGTGTCTGGATTAGGGGATTAATTAAACAATAGGTATAGCGGTCATTCACAGAATCTATCGACAGGCATTTATGACTGTTGTATATTCCATGCGACGATGGTGTAATTACACGTCTGTAATATGGTGGTAGTCATTAAAGGAATATAATCTAAATGACGGACATTTATTACTGTATATTCCAAGCGACGGCGGCCTTATTCGTAGACTGGAACCAAACATAGGCCATTGTGTGTTTTTGGGGCTTTTTTTGTGAAAATACCGTCGTACAATAAGTTTCTTTTACATAAAGCCATTTTTATGTACGTGTAAGAACTTAAACTTTACCGACCGATGCCAGAAATCGATACTTACAAACACTTCGACTAGTCACCCCCCTCCCCACCGGTGTATAGGAATCCCGGGTCCTGCAATCTTCCACTGGGACATGCACGCGTTGTCGTATATATATTATATAGCACACGGTACGCATCTTATCAGACACACAATCAGCATCTATGTTACTATCGGCAGAAATTAGCTCCGTAAACCGCGGTCGGCGAGACAAAACATGGGGTTGTCCCCCCCCCCCCAAAAAAAAGAAATAAAATTCCTGGATCCGCCACTGAGTATATTCTCGTTATAACATCATAAGAAAGATACGGCAAGTTTATTACCAGACCCGTAATTGGCCGTATGCATTAATTTGCTCATGACCCGAACTAGATTTTGATTTTTTTGGGTCAAGTTTATTACGCATTTTACGACTAAGCGGATGTTAAATATTAATTACACCATAGTACGTGAGAGGTTATCCTCTTCTTTAAGGCTGCATGCCATCCTACACAAAACACAATAAATATTATGTATGCAATATGCAAATAAGGTTGTTTATGCGAGTTGTTAGCCAATAGCTACTTTAAATTTACCCGCGTTTAGACGGCCCTAACCAATGAAAATTTATCGTTGTTTGGTGCACGTAGTAATTTAGTCAACCATTTTTATAAAAAATGTCCTCTTGATGGAAAATGAATAATAGAAAGAATAAAACGATGACCAAGTTGAATCAGTGAATATTTTCAAAATCTTTTTTTTCTATTAATTGTGAACACATAAATTGTAACCATATGTAGTTACGTCAAACTACAGCAAATATTTTTTACATTCAGTTACGTGGTCAGCACCGATTATGAGATACTGCTGACAGAATTTCAAATTAAATCTTATTTTCTATGCACACACGCTAATTATGTTGCGATTTTAAAAATTATTCACTACAAAGCCGATAGGGGGCAGGTCATATATATATTTACGTCTGACAGACAACTTACATCTCGAAAAACATCGAGGGGTAATCAGCGCAACGTGGGCAAATATATATACGTCTGACAGACAACTAACATCTCGAAAAACATCAAGGGGTAATCAGCGCAACGTGGGCAATCTGCGCACCGGCTTCATCAGCGCAGATTGTAATCTGCGCGCGCGGAGTGCAATCTGCGCAACACGACAGCGCAGATTGCAATCTGCGCGAGGGGTGAAGATTGCGCCAAACATATATAACCATTAATAATGCGGTGCTAACAAAAGATATTATGCTATACAGAAATATATATATTAACAGCTATAAATGCCACTTTTGCAACAGAACAACTGAATCTTACCATCACCTGTTTCTGAATTGCCCCAAATTACAATTCTATAAACGTTTCATTACCACACACATAAACAACATTCATTTCACCAAAGAGTTCAGAATCAACAACAACACCATCCATCTGCACAATGTTAAATCTAAATACATCCACGATATATACCTATACCTGTCAATCATATGGTCTAACCGGACACACCCTCTATCCACCAATATCTCAAAAGAACTAATACACCAATTCTATACAAAAAGAAAACAAACCCATTGATAATGAACACTATATCCTAAGCTTCACTCCTCACTGCCTTATTACCCTCTTTAAGGCAAGTCTCCGTCATGTTTGAAGTTTTACCCTACAACATCTCCCCTAATTATGTAAACATTAACTGTGCTATTATCACTATATAAGTTGCTCAAACCATACTAGCATGGACCTTATAACATGTATTATAAGGTTCATGATATTATTAGGCATCTTATTTACTTTTTCGCTTTCGTATTTTAGCACGTTGACTAATGTTTCATATACAAATTATATATCCCACACCCCAGACACAAAGTCAGTAACTGCGAGGTTTTTCTGTCAAAAACACTTACCAAAATTATCGTATTTCAAATGGAAAATATAAATTAATTAAAAGAAATCTACCGCTATCCATTCACTATGATCAAAACTCACTCCTTATCTAGCCGGTCTTCATAACATCCCACAATTCCATCTGCACGTGCTATCGCCGAGGGAAACGGTATTTCACCCTCGTACAACCAGGCGCTAAGGAAATTAGATGTAGTAACTACTATACTATGTTGTAATATATTATCGTATGTATATAATTCATATTGACTTATGTATATAACAATTGTAAATAATTCTACTGTATTAAATTATAAATATTGTCAATTGCATTGTTAATATCATTATAAATGAATAATGTAACTTTGAATAATGTAATTATATGAATTTTGTAAATAAACTATATTTAAAAAAAAAAAAAAAAAAAAAGTTAGACATGTACTCTCGCAGGTCTATCGCATCCATCACATGTCAACATTAGAGGAAACGAGGAGGCAGATCGACTCGCAAACGAAGGTCTCAAGGATACAGCACCACTCCGCACCATAGACTACAGCACCACGGAAATCTACAGTATGGTTAAAAGACAGGTCAATTCAATCTGGGAATTACAACTCGTTGAACTTGACACATACAGATTCCGGCTGGATGACAAGATCTACACGAAGACAGCAATCAATCACCCTAGAAGAGATATATGCAGATTTATATCGAAACTAAGGGTGAGAGAGCGGCTGCGAGACCACAAACACCAAGTCATCGTCTGTGAGTGCGGGGAAGAATGTACCACCAACCATGTCCTGGTAGACTGCGAGGTATACAAGGAGGAGAGAAGGGAACTAGTGAGAATAATGGAGAACAACAACATACCGTTCAACACTAAGAACCTACTCTTCCCTAGACCAGATCTGAAACTGCAAATCTTTGAACAAATCCACGCCCTAATGGACACAGTTGGACTAAGTAGAATAGTGAAGTAAGAGGGGGTCATGATTAGACGGGCCCGGCATCTAAACACTAAACTACATAGGGGATTTATACCAAACTGGCAGGATAGTGGAGTAAGGGAGGGTCACGATCAGACGGACTCGGCATCTAAACACTATTCCGCCAAAAAACAGACACTAAACAGAATAGGATAGTGGAGTAAGGGGAGGTCACGATAAGACGGGCCTGGCACCTAAACACAAATTCCACAGATGACATCTACCAAACTAAGCAGGATAGTGGAGTAAGGGGGAGTTTCGGTCAGACGTACTCGGCACCTAAATACAATTTCGTAAATAAAACTGATACCAAACCCATAGAGTGGGATAGTGGAGTAAGGGGAGGCCACGATAAGACGGGTCTGGCACCTAAACACTAACCCCAAACGATGACACCAACCAACCCAGAAGCAAACGAGATCATCTACCAAATGATATGTTTTTTGATAAATAAAGGGAAGAACTTCCCACTAAACCCGATCCATGGCTTAAAGCCAAATAGAAAGATTGCAAAATCATATTCTAAAAAACAGGGATCAGCTTCGGCTCTCCTAAGTCTTGCCTGCGATATCACTTATGTGGAAGCAGACGTTAAACACTAAGTAGTAGTAGTAGTAGTAGGTCTATCGCACTGCCATTGTGATTTGACTTCTGGCCACATGTACACGTTAATTCATTTGTGATTTAATGAAGATGCATTACCTTTGTGATTTACCGAGTTCTGATTGTATAATTACCCAGGACGAGATTTACCAATTTTTGACGTATTTGTCAATGGTGGAATACTATTTTTAATAGGATAATGGATAATATATAGTACGGCCACGGTAAGGTGAATAACGTGATTTACCGATTTTAGACGTATTTCTCAATGGTGGAATACTATTTTTATAGGCTAATGGATAATATATAGTACGACACGGTAAGGTGAATATCTATGTGTGCGCATTTTTTTACACTCAAATTTTCATTCGTAATCCGTATGTAAATAATCGTAATCAAAATGAATTGATCCGATAAACGGCACGCGGGAAATTACAAGTTTTATCTTATAATAAAACACCATAGATAAATTATTCGTATGTTGATTTATATACGTATCTCGGGAAATTCGACGTATCATTTAATAACTGGACATCATAGATAAGTGAACGGGAAGTCCATTTTTAAACCCATCTCGGGGAAACTCAACCGTTCGGCCAATAAATGATCGCCATAAATAAGTGCACGGATCGTTCATTTTTAAACGCATCTCGGAGAAACTAAACCCGTTGCTATTAATCTAAACCATGGTACTAATTAAACCATTTTTATACGCCCACATTTTCATGTGGACGTATTATGTCGTCGCCCCTGTCCGTCCGTCCACAATTTGTTTGTGGACTCTCTACAGGTCACAATTCTTATCCGATTTTGACGAAACTTGAAATATAGGTTTATCCCCAAAAGATCTCGGTTCCTTTCGATATTGGCATGTATCGGATCAAAACTTCATGGATTATGGCCCCTGATTGTACGAAAAATCAAGTTTTTAGCTTGTGGACCCTATAGAGGTCACAATTTTGAACCGATTTTGATGAAACTTGACATGCATGTTTGTAACCCAAAGATCTTGGTTCCTTTCGATATTTGCGGCTATCGGAATGTAATTTCCTGAATTATGGCCCCTGATTGTCCGAAAAATCACCCTTTTTAGCTTGTGGTCTCTCTGGAGGTCACAATTATTATTCGATTTAAAAAACCGTTTGATTATATCACCGTTACACCCTAAGGAAGGTTGAGTTCGAATTTCGGGAAAATCGGACGAAAATTGCCATACAAAATGGCCGCCGTTAGTCCGCGAATACTGTTAAAAAATGGTATATCAAGGTTGTGGACCCTGTGGAGGTCACAATTTTGATTCGATTTTGATGAAACTTGAAATTCATGGTTATAACCCAAAGATCTCGCTTCCTTTCGATATTTGCGCATATCGGATCGTAACTTCCTGAATTATGGCCCCTGATTATACGCAAAATCGCCTTTTTTTTAGCTTGGAGGTCACAATTATTATTCGATTTAAAAAAAAGTTTGATTATATCACCGTTACACCCTAAGGAAGGTTGAATTCGAATTTCGGGAAAATCGGACGAAAATTGCCATACAAAATGGCCGCCGTTTGTACGCGAATACTGTTAAAAAATGGTATATCAAGGTTGTGGACCCTGTGGAGGTCACAATTTTGATTCGATTGTGATGAAACTTGAAATTCAAGGTTATAACCCAAAGATCTTGCTTCTTTTCGATATTTGCGCATATCGGATCGTAACTTCCTGAATTATGGCCCCTGATTATACGCAAAATCGCCTTTTTTTTAGCTTGGAGGTCACAATTATTATCCGATTTAAAAAAACGTTTGATTATATTACCGTTACACCGTAAGGAAGGTTGAGTTCGAATTTCGGGAAAATCAGACCAAAATTGCCATACAAAATGGCCACCGTTTGTACGTGAATACTGTTAAAAAATGGTATATCAAGGTTGTGAACCCTGTAAAGGTCACAATTTTAATTCGATTTTGATGAAACTTGAAATGCATGGTTATAACCCAAAGATCTTGGTTCCTTTCGGTATTTGCGCATATCGGATCGTAACTTCCTGAATTATTCGAATTTCGTGAAAATGGTACCAAAATTGCCGGACGAAATGGTCGCCGTTTGTACGCGAATAGTGTAAAGATATGGTATATCATGGTTGTTGACTCTGTACAGGTCACAATTCTTATCCGATTTTGACGAAAAGTCACATTTCTAGGTTGTGTACCATCACACCATAATCATTGTCGACTTCGAATTTCATGAATATCAGACTGGAACTGACCAACAAAATGGCTGCTCCCAATACAGTATGATTATGGACGTATTATGTCGTCGCCCCTGTCCGTCCGGACGTCCGTCCGTCCGTCCACAATTTGTTTGTGGACTCTCTACAGGTCACAATTCTTATCCGATTTTGACGAAACTTGAAATATAGGTTTATCCCCAAAAGATCTCGGCTGCTTTCGATATTGGCATGTATCGGATCAAAACTTCATGGATTATGGCCCCTGATTGTACGAAAAATCACGTTTTTAGCTTGTAGACCCTATGGAGGTCACAATTTTGAACCGATTTTGATGAAACTTGACATGCATGTTTGTAACCCAAAGATCTTGGTTCCTTTCGATATTTGCGGCTATCGGAATGTAATTTCCTGAATTATGGCCCCTGATTGTCCGAAAAATCACCCTTTTTAGCTTGTGGTCCCTCTGGAGGTCACAATTATTATTCGATTTAAAAAACCTTTTGATTATATCACCGTTACACCCTAAGGGAGGTTGAGTTCGAATTTTGGGAAAATCGGACGAAAATTGCCATACAAAATGGCCGCCGTTTGTACGCGAATACTGTTAAAAAATGGTATATCAAGGTTGTGGACCCTGTGGAGGTCACAATTTTGATTCGATCTTGATGAAACTTGAAATTCATGGTTATAACCCAAAGATCTTGCTTCCTTTCGATATTTGCGCATATAGGATCGTAACTTCCTGAAATATGGCCCCTGATTGTACGCAAAATCGCCTTTTTTTTAGCTTGGAGGTCACAATTATTATTCGATTTAAAAAACCGTTTGATTATATTACCGTCACACCCTAAGGAAGGTTGAGTTCGAATTTCGGGAAAATCGGACGAAAATTGCCATACAAAATGGCTGCCGTTTGTACGCGAATACTGTTAAAAAATGGTATATCAAGGTTGTGGACCCTGTGGAGGTCGCAATTTTGATTCGATTTTAATGAAATTTTAAATTCATGGTTATAACCCAAAGATCTTGCTTCCTTTCGATATTTGCGCATATCGGATCGTAACTTCCTGAATTATGGCCCCTGATTATACTCAAAATTGCCTTTTTTTTAGCTTGGAGGTCACAATCATTATCCGATTTAAAAAAAAACGTTTGATTATATTACCGTTACACCGTGAGGAAGGTTGAGTTCGAATTTCGGGAAAATCAGACCAAAATTGCCATACAAAATGGCCGCCGTTTGTACGCGAATACTGTTAAAAAATGGTATATCAAGGTTGTGGACCCTGTAAAGGTCACAATTTTAATTCGATTTTGATGAAACTTGAAATTCATCGTTATAACCCAAAGATCTTGGTTCTTTTCAATATTTGCGCATATCGGATCGTAACTTCCTGAATTATGGCCCCTGGTTATACGCAAAATCCCCCTTTCTTTAGCTTGTGGTCCCTCTGGAGGTCACAATTATTATCCAATTTAAAAAAACGTTTGATTATATCACTGTTACACTGTAAGGAAGGTTGAGTTTGAATTTCGGGAAATCGGACCAAAATTGACAGACAAAATGGCCGCCGTTTGTACGCGAATACTGTTATAAAAATGATATATCATGGTTGTGGATCCTGTATAGGTCACAATTTTAATTCGATTTTGATGAGGAAGGTTGAGTTCTAATTTCGTGAAAATCGTACCAAAATTGCCGGACGAAATGGTCGCCGTTTGTACGCGAATAGTGTAGAAATATGGTATATCATGGTTGTGGACTCGCTACAGGTCACAATTCTTATCCGATTTTGATGAAAAGTCACATTTCTAGGTTGTGTACCGTCACACCATAATCATTGTCGGTTTCGAGTTTCATTAATATCAGACTGGAACTGACCAACTAAATGGCTGCTCCCAATACAGTATGAAATACAGGACTTAAAGATGTAGGAAAAATCACTTTCGGTATTGCTTGTTCTCTGTCCATCTCTCGAAAATGTGGGCGTATCCTGCCTGGCAGTGCCAGCCTATCTTTTTTTTTCAGGTTAAAAACCTTTTTTCGGTCCGGTGTCCACAATTGCTTGTGGACGCTCTACAGGCTAAAGTTAATATCCGATTGACTTTAAATTTATACACAGTGTTCAAGGTCATGAGACGAGGAGCCTATTGTTTTTCAGCGATTTCCGATTATAACTACCAGAGTTATGGCCCTTGATCACTTCAAAAAATCTTGTGGACGCTCTAGAGGCCAAAGTTAATATTCGATTGGCTTTAAATTTATACACAGTGTTTAAGGTCGTAAGTCGAAGAAGCCTATTGATTTTCAGCGATTTCCGATAATTACTGCCGAGTTATGGCCCTTGATCACTTCAAAAAATCTTGTGGACGCTCTAAAAGCCAAAGTTAATATCCGATTGACCTTAAATTTATACACAGTGTTTAAGGTCGTAAGATGAAGAAGCCTATTGATTTTCAGCGATTTCCGATAATTAGTCCCAGAGTTATGGCCCTTGATCACTTCAAAAAATCTTGTGGACGCTCTAAAAGCCAAAGTTAATATCCGATTGACTTTAAATTTATACACAGTGTTTAAGGTCGTAAGTCGAAGAAGCCTATTGATTTTCAGCGATTTCCGATAATTACTGCCGAGTTATGGCCCTTGATCACTGCAAAAAATCTTGTGGACCCTCTAAAAGCCAAAGTTAATATTTGATTGACTTTAAATTTATACACAGTGTTTAAGGTCATAAGACGAAGAAGCCTATTGATTTTCAGCGATTTCCGATAATTAGTGCCAGAGTTATGGCCCTTGATCACTTCAAAAAATCTTGTGGACGCTCTAAAAGCCAAAGTTAATATCCGATTGACTTTAAATTTATACACAGTGTTTAAGGTCATAAGACGAAGAAGCCTATTGATTTTCAGCGATTTCCGATAATTAGTGCCAGAGTTATGGCCCTTGATCACTTCAAAAAATCTTGTGGACGCTCTAAAAGCCAAAGTTAATATCCGATTGACTTTAAATTTATACACAGTGTTTAAGGTCATAAGACGAAGAAGCCTATTGATTTTCAGCGATTTCCGATAATCAGTGCCAGAGTTATGACCCTTGATCACTTCAAAAAATCTTGTGGACGCTCTAAAAGCCAAACTTAATATCCGATTGACTTTAAATTTATACACAGTGTTTAAGGTCATAAGACGAAGAAGCCTACTGATTTTCATTGATTTCAAATAATTACTTCCAGAGTTATCTCCCTTGATCACTTCAAAAAACCTTGTGATGCTACAGATGCCAAACTTATCATCTGATTGACTTCAGATTGATACACAGAGTTTAAGGTGATGAAACGAACAAGTATTTTGATTTTCAATGAATTTTGATAACTGAACAGCTAAATCCATGATGTTAAATGTTTCCTATACTAATTGATAGCGTGGGGCAAAACTTTATAAAAAGCAAACAAATTCTAATGATTTTCAGATAATTACATAATGAGTTGTTTCATTACCAAAAAAAGTAAAAATATGCGACAACCCTTGTTGACTGCCCGGATGATTTAGCTGTTGTGGGCGTATGTTTCGTTGCTTGGCAACCTATCTTTGAATACTTCCGGTATGGTTATTATTGTCGGAATAGTTTTAATAGCCGGTTTGGGCACTAAAATAGCCACAGGGCTCTGTAATAATATATTACATTATCTGATCAGATAAAATGCCCCTGAGAAATCATATGTTCAAAAGTGCCAAAAATGCAAAAAATTAAAATATCGAAAATTAAATTTCAATAACTACATGCATATTATATATCGTTAGAATCGTAATTAGGTCAGCTATCTGAATATACAACCTTTTTCTGAAAATCTCTCAAAATAAAAAAATAGTAGAGCATTTTCCAAAATTTCACGATTAAAATATCGAAAATTAAATTTCAATAACTACATGCATATTATATATCGTTAGAATCGTAATTAGGTCAGCTATCTGAATATACAACCTTTTTCTGAAAATCTCTCAAAATAAAAAAATAGTACAGCATTTTCCAAAATTTCACGATTAAAATATCGAAAATTAAATTTCAATAACTACATGCATATCATATATCGTTAGAATCGTAATTAGGTCAGCTATCTGAATATACAACCTTTTTCTGAAAATCTCTCAAAATAAAAAAATAGAGCATTTTCCAAAATTTCACGATTTTTCAGTCCGTTATTTCAAAGTCGTAATGGAATGTTTCGTACACAAGACTACCACAAGGTCTCTCGATAGAGAAAGTTTCATAAAAAACTGTGGCGCAGTTTTCGAGATACAGGCATCTAAAAACGCTTCAAATCAGAAAATACTTGATTTTCAGCGTGCCATATTTTGCTTCCTTCTGATCGTATCCGTATGAATTGGGTATCATTCAGTGGTCCAATCACCGCCCGACCAAATGATACCTTAATTTGTTTACTCCGTTGATATCGAATGGAGAAATTGTGTTTTTATCCAAAACACCAATTTTTCACGTTTTTTTCAAAATATCGCATATTATTTCGACTACTTCCGGTTTAGGAATTGTTGTTGAAATTGCTTTTAAACGGTGGTTTGGCCATATTACTTCATGTTCCAGGAATTTCAGAAACGTCGATCTGGCCATAAAACGAAACTTAAGTAGAGTGGTTCAGAGAGTCAATTATTTGTCGTTATAAAAACTGACCCACTTATCTGTCTGCTTGCCTTATCGAGGGTTTTCTCTTAAGTGAGCGATATTTAGTCCCGGACACGTGAATTTGGAGGTCGCAGCAAATATACGTCACAAATAGCTTTTCACGTGGTATTATACAAACATGTATTGGTATATAAAGCCAAGTAAAAATACAGTCATTACGCGCTTCGACTTTCGTGTTTATATAATAGCGAACTTGAGCAAAAACTTTGATTTCACTCCTTGATTTGATTTTTGATTTTGGCGATTTTGGTGATTTAAATACAGAGCTAGCTGTAATAGCTTCGTGTTATTTCTAACTTTCAACCACATGAGATCGCCGGGATAAATTCATTACAGCCTTTCAAGATTTACTTTTACTTAGTGGTTACAATCTTGGTTTACGCGGCGACTTATTCTGGTTAGGAAATAAATATTTGCTAGCTCTAAATACGCAGAACTATTTGAGACCGGAAAATAACCGAAACAAACTTTTGATTGGTAGTCTTTATTTTCCAGACACTTTTCGGTAACTTACTGTAAATTATTTTCATAATCGTAGTATATTATTTAATTATCCTGTAGACTTATTTTATTCTAGATTTGAGACTGAGCCCTGCAAGATGGCGTCCACCAATGATTTGCTATCCAGCATTGGATTGGACAAGTACCCCTATGATTTGAGCACTCTAACCAAACTACCTATGGCAAAAATAACAAATAGGCTTATACTAGGCATTGTTAATAAATTCCCGACATTTACGGAGCATCGGTCTATCATAACTGCTTTACATGACGACTGTGTGACGTTTGGTGACAAATACATTCAAACTAGACTGGTCAGACTGAAGACACAGACTAAGAAGCTGGGTAAAAGTAAGGCTAAGTCCAATAAATTTATGAAATTATACGACGATTTTCTTGACACCCCATTTTTTCCAGGGATAGCTGACGAGACTTCATCGGTAGAAACTAGTGAAATTAATTTTATAAATAGAGAGACTCAGACATCTGCCGATGCGACCTTGACTGATTTAAATAGGAAAAATAAGTATTTGCGGCGATTATCAAAGTGTCATAAAAGCAAGATCGCCCAGTTAAAAAATCGACTTCGGAAGACTAAAAAAGAAATGATTCGCATGAAGGCTAATAATGAAAATAAAAAACAATTGGCAGGTAAAAAAAATGGTTGCAAGTCCAAACCTTTTAAGATGAACGAAGTAATTTTGTATGATGTCAAAAATCAAAGATACACAGCAGAATGCCATAATTTGGTCATGGAACTTAAAAATCTAAACGTTTCAAATGGTAACGTAGCAGCGGTTATAACCGCATGTTTGGCTGTCGCGGGACTAAAATCTAATTACACTCCATCAAAATCTACAGTTCAAAGAATATCATGTGAGCGCGTCGGTGTATCTTTAAAACATGTTTCGGAAACCTTGAAGTCGGCGAAAAACACCACCCTTTATACAGACGAAACTACAAAATTTGGCTCTAAATTCGGCACATACGCAATAACCGCCGACTCGACACATACGCCACTTGTTCTTGGTCTTCGTGAAATGGCTGATAAATCTGCGCAAACTACATTAACGACATTAACCGAAATTTTGGCAGATCTTGACGAAATTGCTGGACCATTTAGTAAATCCGTTATTTTCGAAATTAAAAATACCATGTCAGACAGAGCCAGCACCGAAAAGCTATTTAATTCTTTATTTACTCAATACAGAGGCAGTATTTGCGCTAAATTAGTAGACAACTGGTCAGATTTATCAGATTCGGAGCGAAATATTCATATGAATATTAATCATTTCTTTTGTGGTCTTCATTTATTAACTGGTTTGGCGGATAAAAGTGTTCTGGAATTGAAAAAATTTGAAGAACTGTATTTTAAAACGTTCTCGGCCCAAACGTTTAAAACCGCTACATCATTTTCGCCAAACGAATCGGGGTGTGTTCGATTGGTTCGAACCATCTGTAAGGCCTTTACTCAGGGTGGAGACGAAAAGTCGGGTTGTTATTTACCTTTCAAGTTATATTTAAATTCTTTAGGAATTTCAAAATTACCGCTAACGCCATTTCATGGTAACCGGTTTAATATCATTTTTCACAATGCCGCAATTGTAACTTATTTCGCTAACCATATTAAAACATTTCTTGATGATTTTGGCGCAGAAAATCGATTGACCCAAAGCATTTCATTAGACATTAAAATTCCTGTATTCCTCATAGAATGCCAGGCTTTGGGTTTGATAAATAAACTAATAACTGCTCCACATATTAGAAAGCGGCATTAATGCTCTTGATATGAAACATATTTATAAAAAATTACATGATTATTTTGAAACAGCAAACTTACATGACTTTGCGGAAGGTAAATCACACCCATTTGAATCTCTGATTAAAATTGAAAACGATTCGGTACTTGATCACTTAACAAAATTAGATTTTGATTGTGCTATTAATTCAACCCTCCTCCATATTTTGGAAATCCTCTTTGTCGAGTTTAAAAAGTACATTTCAAATATTTTACTTGAGTATCGAGATGACTTCATTCCTTCATGTTCGGGTTCTGCCATGCCTCACAACAAATTGCCGGAAACCGTGTTCAGTCATCTCGATAGATTAATGAGGATCGCGCCCTCCTCTAATACTTTTGGCAAGGAAGCATCCATTTTATATAAAATGAACAAATCTAACGAATGGCTTAAAACTCTTTCTCCTGATAGACGTAATTTGGTCATAATGGATGCTGGAATTATAACAAAAAAACAACTTTCTAAATTTAGACAAAGGCGCGAAGAGATTGAGAGAAAACGGTTAGAGGTTCTTTTGGCGAAAAGGGATAAATTAAAAGAAAGGGGGCAACTTGAGATTAGGAAAAAAGAGCGCCTAACAGCAGAAATTGCCGGGATGGGACTTTGGATAAGTAAAGAGGGAATGGATGATGGGCTTTTAAAGTTTTCGTCACTCGGGGAAACAAAAGAGGCATTGAAAGCACAGCTCCGATTTCGTAGATACGTCATGAACCAACCAGTTTCGGACAAATCACTTTTTTATTTTTCTTCGGCGGGTAAGGAACGTTCTGTTCCAAATTTAAAGGCAAATTTGGAAAAAATAATTTGTATGGCTCACCCTACGTAATCGGAAGAAGTTTACAATGCCTCTTTCTTAGCGGTTATAAAATACAGCTTATTGATTATTTTTTTAATTTTTATGTCCATTTTATTCTTCATTCCAGATGTCCCAGCTGACAGACATTCCGACAACGTAAATACCTTTTGATCATATAATACCCCTATTTACAGTTTCGGTTGTTTTCTGGTTCATTTTAACTGTGCATATTTATTAGTTTGTAGTAAATCCCTTTGTTGCAGGAAATATTGTGAACAATGTTTGTTAATTTAATTTTACATTTTATTGCCTGATAAAGAAGAGGATATTATCTACTGGCGGTTTCGGCGATCATCTTTTTATTCATTGGTTTGTACTAAATCTTTTTGTTCCAGGAAATATATAGTCAAGAATAATGTTTGTTAATTAAACTTTACATTTCATTGTTTGACAAAGAAGGGGATATTATCAACTTATGTATTACATTTAAATATAGATCGTGGTATCGAGTGACGATGAGGTAACTGATTTAGAAAGTTAAATTTAAATAGGTTGTGTGTACAGGCGATTACAATTAATAGATTAATTTAATTTCAACTTAAATCATCTTTGGGAAACTTGTATTTCTGTGGTATAATAGCTGACATGATAACATTGACTGTTATAAAAATATCTGAACAGACAGATATATTGTTATACTGTATAAGTACATGTATATGATGTGATGATGTTGCAAAAGACAACACTCGGTAGCAAATGCAGCTCTAACATATAGACATATTCATTCAGGGGGCGTTGGTCACGATGAAATGTGTTTTGGTAAATGTTATTGAGCGCTTTGAATATGCCTGTATAAATGAATACGAAATAGAACAGATAACAGCATAAATATTAATTCGTGTGTAAATGCTAGCATACCACACGAGAGAACGTGGTCTTTATTTTGAATTTGTTGTTAATATATTATCTATTATGTTGTATTTACCCATCCCCACTATACCAAATTCGAATTCAAATCTCTCTGAAGCTGGATCTTTATTGTATTTGTAATACTTATAGAATATCGTCCCCATACTTTATTCGGCAATGTGGGTTTTTTTCATAACAAACATCATATAGCACAATATATTTATTTATATGTGGGACAAAAAAATAAAGTCTTAAATTAATAGTTTTATTGAGGTGTTTATCCCTCTCTCTCACTCCCCGTATTACATGTCATTATATTTTCCTCGTACTTTACCCGGCAATTTATTTTTCATAACAAACATCATACTGCACAATATAATATTTATTTGTCTTTGGAAGTAACATTATTAAAGTGTTTTATTATTAGATTTATAGACGTGTCTCTCTCTCTCTCTCCCTCTGTATAACATGCCATTATAAACAGACCAGTGTCTGTGGGTTTAAATAAATAAACGCACTGTTCATTTCAATACATGAATTAGGCTAATCTTGAAACAATTCATGTCTAACGTATATCTTTTCATATTCATCTAAACGTGTATTATAATTTACACTGTAGCATTATAAACACAGTTAATATTAAGACATTTGAAGGCCTGGGTCTACTGTTAAAACAACTAAGCGTTTGCGCATGCGTACATATGTCAAATCCAATCGTCTCATAGAGTGTATTCTGTTACTTTGCAGCAAGGAAATAAACGATCTTTTCCGACTGCGATACATATAGTTCGTTTCAGGGGCGTGCGGAGCTTGAAGTATTTGTTTTTATTACAACCAAGGGAGATAGCTCTTACTTTTACTAAGGGATAACTCCCTTGATAATGGAAGCCGGGAAGATTTTGAGCCATTTATAATATGTGTCCAAATGCTTATATATCCTCAAAAATCAAATGTGGCCAGACTTCCATTGTTGATGAATGAAGTTTTTATAGTAAGTCTTATCATTTAATGTTAAAATAATCCCGAAATAGTGTCCGTTTGTTATAAAACATTTTGAGCCTGAACTAACTTAAGCTCACAAAATGTGAAGAAAATTCGAAAAAAAAAATCTAAAAATAAAGGGCCATAACTCTGAATGAAACTTATATTACTGGAACCGGATTGCCTTCAGGTATCGCATATTATTTCGACTACTTCCGGTTTACGGATTGTTGTTTAAATTGCTTTAAACGGTGGTTTGACCACATAGCTTTATGTTCCAGGAATTTCAAAATATGAAGAAAATTTGAAAAAAATTGAAAAATAAAGGGCGATAACTCTGAATGAAACTTATATTACTGAAACCGGATTGCCTTCAGGTATCCAAAAATGTAGGTCAAATTTGAAAATTTTGAAAAATAACAAAAATTGTCTCGTAAACAACATCTTTTCAATTTTCGAACGCTAAAAGTCATAGACGAATGTTCGAAATCGAAAAATGTGAGATAGCCATTGTCTAAGAAAAGATTCAGGGATTCCAAAAAGGTAATTTGTTTGAAAATGGATAAAGAATTGACGAAACTATGGCCACTTATCAATTTTTAGACAAAATACAAAGTTCGGTCACTTCCGGTATGCGCAGAAATTTCAAAAATATTTTATCAAGTAACCACCACATGGTTTCCCGACCGAAAATTTAATTCCAGATCGATATCTGTTTTCTATCACGGTGATCTAGACTCCCGCGGTAAATAATAATAATAATAATAATAATTTTAGTAATCTGAAAGCCTAATAACTTTAACAGAAACAATAAGCTTTCATATGTAATATGAAAGCTTAATAATAACTTTAACAGAAACAATAAGCTTTCATATGTAATACATATGAAAGCTTAATAATAAGAAGAATTTTAACAAAAACAATAGTGTTTCACACAAGCTGCACAGTGTGAAACCCTAAAAATGTTAGAATTAATTTACAGGCAATTTAATTAAACCACTAGGCCATACAGTATTTAATCTGTGGACCATCGAAATCGTATGATTTAGATACCATAAGATGGTCCATTAATAGGAGCTACCCAGCGACACTTTTGTTCTTTTGGTCTGCTATTACCTAAGTTTTTTGGGTCCCCCTATACATTTTCATTTTTCTTGTCGGTTTTAGCATTTTTCTTTTTAAAACTCTTTTGGATGACACTTCGTGTACAGTTTGATTGCTCGATACGTTTGAAAAAAATAAATGTGCGATTAATTAATATGTGTCATCTATTTATTTTGGGATTTCGGCAGGGGACATCAGCCTCACTGTTGGCTTGTTCAAATGGTTTTGGATTCCTCTCACTTCAGTATTCCGATTCACATTTTCATGTGGACGTATATTGTCGTCCGTCCGTTAGCCTGGAGGTCGGGTGTTCGATCCCTGCATTCGCCGAGAAAGTTCATCTCGATTTTTTCGGCGTGATTTCCGCTTGTCAGTGATGCAAAGAGGGCCTGATAAGGACAGTTGCCTAGTTGTGCGGATGAGACGAAAAACCGAGGTCCCATGTACACATTGGAGTGCACGTAAAGGATCCCTTGGCAGTTAGAATTCGATATAAGAGTAGGCCGTAGCGCCGCTGCCTGGGCGAAATTTCCCTCATAGGACACTGTATGGCGAATGCCCGACTTCCATTAGCCCAGGTTAGGGGCAAAAGAGTAGGACGTTGAACCCCATTTCATTTCATTTCCACAAATGTTTGTGAACAGTCTGCAGGTCACAATTTTTATCTGATTTCGATGAAACATTAAATATAGGTTTATCACCCTAAGATCTTGGTTCCTTTCGATATTGGTATGTATCGGACTGTAACTTCATGGGTTATGGCCCCCTGATTGTACGAAAAATCACGTTTTTGGCGTGTGAACAGTGTAGAGGTCACAATTTTGAACCGATTTGGATGAAACTTGAAATGCATGTTTATAACCCACAGATCTTGGTTCCTTTCGATATTTGCGCCCATCGGATCGTAACTACCTGACGGCCCCTGATTGTCCGAAAAATCGCCCTTTTTAGCTTGTGGTCCCTCTGGAGGTCACAATTATTATCCAATTTCAATGAAACTTAAAATATAGGTTTATCACCCTAAGATCTCGGTTCCTTTCGATATTGGCATGTATCGGACTATAACTTCATGGGTTATGGCCCCCTGATTGTACGAAAAATCACGTTTTTGGCGTGTGAACAGTGTAGAGGTCACAATTTTGAACCGATTTGGATGAAACTTGAAATGCATGTTCATAACCCACAGATTTTAGTTCCTTTCGATATTTGCGCCCATCGGATCGTAACTTCCTGACGGCCCCTGATTGTCCGAAAAATCGCCCTTTTTAGGTTGTTGTCCCTCTGGGTGTCAAAATTGTTATCCGATTTATAAAACCGTTTGATTATATCACCGTTACTTGGTTTTAGAGGTTGTGATCTAATTTCGTGAAAATCGGACCAAAATTGACAAATAAAATTGCTGCCGTTTGATGCAAATAGTTTGAAAATATGTTATATCAAGGTTGTGAACCATATAGAGGTCACAATTTTAAACCGATTTTGATGAAACTTTACATGTATGTTTATTACCCAAATATCTTGGTTCCTTTCGATATTTGCGCCTATCAGATCGTAACCTCCGGAATTATGTCCCCTGATTGTCAGAAAAATCGCTTTTTTTAACTTGTGGTCCCTCTGGCTGTCAAAATTGTTATTTGATTTAAAAAACAACGTGTGATTATATCACCGTTTCATGGTAATGATGGATAAGTCTAAAGTTTGTGAAATTGGACCAAAATTGTCGCACAAAATGGCCGCTGTTTGTACGCGAATGGTGTAAAAATATGGTATATCAAGGTTGTGGACACTATAGAGGTCACAATTTTAATTTGATTTTGATGAAACTTGAAATACATGATTGTAACCTAAAGATCTTGGTTCCATTAAATATTTGCGCATATCGGATCGTAACTTCCTGAATTATAGCCCCGGATAGTATGAAAATTTGCCTTTATTAGCTTGTGGTCCAAATGCAGGTCACAATTATTACCTGATTTAAAAAAAAACGTTTGATTATATCACCGTTACAGGGTAATCTAGATTAAGTTTGAATTTTGTGAAAATCGGACCAAAATTGACAAATGACAAACAAAATGGCTGCCACTCTTACGCGAATAGCATAAAAATGTGGTATATCAAGGTTGTGGACAAGGTACAGGTCACAATTTTAATCCGATTTTGATGAAATTTGAAATGCAAGTTTATAACCCACAGATTGTGGTTCCTTTCGATATTCGGGCACATTGGAGCATAACTTCCTGAATTATGGCCCCTGATTGTATGAAAAATCATGTTTTTTTACCTTGTGGACCCTATGGAGGTCAAAATTTTATTCTGACTATATCCCTGTTAAACATTAATGATGGTTGAGTGTGAATTTCTTGAAAATCGATAATTGAACAGCTAAATCCATAATATTCAATATTTCTTATACTAAATGTTAGCATGGGGCAGAACTTTATAAAAACCAAACAAATTCTAATGATTTTCTGATAATTACATAATATGCGACAACTCTTTTTGACTGCCAGAACGATTTAGCTGCTGTGTGGGCGTATGTTTCGTTGCCTGATTGCGATCCCATTTGAACCACTTATATTATTTCAAAGCTATTATTATTGGTTTTAAACCAGGTCTTGAGATCTGAAAATCACGCTGGTGTGATAAAATGTGTTCGCCATATATTTTGCGGGAGCTATTTAACACCACAAAATTTATATCTGAGACAATGCTTATTATAACTAGTTTACATTAAATACAGAGTGTATAAATAAACACTTTTTAATAGGTTACGTGTACTAGTAATACTATTGTAACTGTTTATAATAAAAAAGCATTTGAAAGAATTCCATTTCTTAATTAATTGATATCATACATTTGATTACATTTTGACAGCTCCATGAATTTATTGTTGTCCCCCGCCTTTCGAAGAAAGTTGGGGGACTATTAAAATGGGTTCGTCCGTCTGTCTGTCTGTCTGTCCGTCACACTTTTTGGGACACAATAACTCTCTTCCTAATTGAGCTAGAATGTTCAAACTTGGTGTATGTGTTTATTAGGTCAATGCCTTGATGGAGTTCGAAGATGAGCATTTTCCGCTTAGGGTAAGCAGAGATAAGCAATTTGATTGGTTGATGCTTTGGGACACGATAACTTTAGTTCTAATTAAGTGAGATTGATGAAACTTGGTGTATAGTTTCATTACAGTAATACCTTGACTAAGTTCGATAATGAGCATTTTCTGCTCAGGGTAAGCAGAGCGATACGCAATTTGATTCGTCGAGACTTTGGAACACAATAACTCTCCTTCTAATTGAGTTAAAATGTTCAAACTTGGCGTATATGCTTATTAGGTCAATGCCTTGATGGAGTTCGAAGATGAGCATTTTCCTCTTAGGGTAAGCAGATATAAGCAATTTGATTGGTTGATGCTTTGGGACAAGATAACTTTAGTTCTAATTGAGTGAGAGTGATGAAACTTGGTGTATAGTTTCATTACAGTAATACCTTGACTAAGTTCGATAATGAGCATTTTTTGCTTGGGTTAAGTGAGCATTTTCCGCTTAGGGTAAGCAGAGATAAGCAATTTGATTGGTTAATGCTTTGGGATACAATAACTTTAGTTCTAGTTAAGTGAGATTGATGAAACTTGGTGAATAGTTTCATTACAGTAATACCTTGACTAAGTTCGATAATGAGCAATTTCTGCTCAGTGTGAGCAGAGCGATACTCAATTTGATTGGTTGAGGCTTTTGAACACAATAACTCTCCTTCTAATTGAGTTAAAATGTTCAACCTTGGTGTATATGCTTATTAGGTCAATGCCTTGATGGAGTTCGAAGATGAGAATTTTCCGCTTAGGGTAAGCAGAGATAAGCAATTTGATTGGTTGATGCTTTGGGACACGATAACTTTAGTTCTAATTAAGTGAGAGTGATGAAACTTGGTGTATAGTTTCATTACAGTAATACCTTGACTAAGTTTGATAATGAGCATTTTCTGCTCGGGGTATGCAGAGCGATAGGCTATTTGATTGGTCGAGACTTTGGAACACAATAACTCTCCTTCTAATTGAGTTAAAATGTTCAAACTTGGTGTATATGCTTATTAGGTCAATGCCTTGATATCATATTTTACTTCACAGACTCAAATATAGGTTAAAATTATCTGACTCTGCCATAAAGCTTATTCAGTCATACTTATCTAATCGTAATCAGATTGTATGCGTAGACAATGCTAAATCAAATCCAGCCCAAGTAAAATTCGGTGTTCCCCAAGGATCTGTCTTGGGACCAATTCTATTTACCATCTATACCTCTCCCCTTGGCAAAATCATCCGCAAACACTGTGTAAACTACCATCTTTTTGCAGATGACACTCAACTCTATCTAATAGGACCACCATGTGATATTCCGGACAAACAACAACAATTGGAACGCTGCATTGAGAGCATCAGAGTTTGGATGACTGCAAACTTTCTTAAACTGAACTCTGACAAAACAGAGTACATGACCATTGGCTCAAAATCACATGTTTCATCATTAGATAGTCACCCCATTCAAGTTGGAATTGATCACATCAGCCCTGTTCAATCTGCCCGAAATTTGGGTGTTACGTTTAACTCTACTATGGATATGTCCAAACAAATTCCCACAGTATCAAAGGCATGTAACTTCCAACTGTACAACATTGGTCGCGTACGAAAATACTTAAACACAGATTCAACTATTGTAATTCTTTACTTCTCTTCGCTCCCTACAAAAAATACAAAACACTGCCGCACGTCTGATCACCAGAACAAGACTACGTGACCACATTACACCTGTGCTCAAATCCCTCCACTGGCTCCCAATTAACAGGCGTATTCAGTACAAGATAATCCTTCTAACTTACAAGTGTATCCATGGTTCAGCTCCTAATTACCTGAGTGATCTTATAAAAATCAAAAGTGGAGATAGAACAACTCGATCAACATCAAAACACGACCTAGTTGTTCCAAAAACTTTTAAAGTGTCGTGTGGTGATAGGGCTTTTTCAGTGGCAGCACCCACCCAATGGAATAAACTCCCAACAACATTAAAGGAAGCCAAAACAGAAGAGTCTTTTAAAACATCCCTTAAGACTCATCTATTTAACTGTGAATACCAAACGTGACAGAGCGGCTCAGCGCCATCAAGTAGAACAGTTCTAGATGAGAGGCGCTATATAAATTCATTATTATTATTATTATTGATGGAGTTCGAAGATGAGCTTTTTCCACTTAGGGTAAGCAGAGATAAGCAATTTGATTGGTTGATGCTTTGGGACACGATAACTTTAGTTCTAATTAAGTGAGAGTGATGAAACTTGGTGTATAGTTTCATTACAGTAATACCTTGACTAAGTTCGATAATGAGCATTTTCTGCTCAGGGTAAGCAGAGCGATAAGCAATTTGAATTGCCTAGACTTTGGAACACAATAACTCGACTTCGAATTGAGTTAAAATGTTCAAAATTGATGTATATGCTTATTAGGTCAATGCCTTGATGGGGTTCGAAGATGAGCATTTTCCTCTTAGGGTAGGCAGAGATAAGCAATTTGATTGGTTGATACTTTGGGACAAGATAACTTAGGTTCATCTTGATTGATGATTTTTATGCCAATACAATGACTGCATTCCCATTCAGTAATGGATTCGACAGTAACAGTGTATAGAAACGATTAACTTGGACACGAGGGCCCTTTTGTCTGCCTTTAGGGCCCCCTAACTAGGGTACATTTTCATGTTTCTCGTCGTTTTAGCAATTTTCCTTATAAAACACTTTGTGTACAGTTTGATTGCTCGATACATTTGAAAAAAATAAATGTGCGATTAATTAATATGTGTCATCTATTTATTTTGGGATTTCGGCGGGGGACATCAGCCTCACTGTTGGCTTGTTTTTCTTAGAACTGTGGGACAAGCTCAAATTCTATTTACATTACTGTTATTACAACGTGTTGACATCTGTATGATGCGAGGGCTACGACCTATGCCGTAATGCTGTAGGGAGTCCACTAAACTTTGACACATAGATGCTACTGGGCTTCCAATATATCGTCCCTTGAGTAAGATAAGGTCGTAAGTGACAAAATCTGAAAAATCACTTTTTGTTAAAAAAAAAAATGCCTAATAATACTATATCTATCTTACACTAGAAAATGGTCACAATCGAAGGTTTTTTATGTGCATTATGGGTAATTAAGAAAAGGTCGTAAGTGTTGAAGTTCACCATAACTTCCCTGTAATAAGGTCGTAAGTGCATATGGTTAAGTTTCAAAAATCCCCCCAAAAATATTAAACCATCATTCAGTGATGTTATTTTGAAACCTTTATATGCGATTATCTCGAAATGAAATAATTGTCACTTACGACCTTATCTTACTCAAGGGACGATATGCATTTCAATCACAAATTATGCTACTGTATGTCAGCTTGTATGCGTGTTATAATACACCCACATTTTCATGTGGACATATTATGTCGTTGCCCCTGTCCATCCGGACGGACGTCCATCCTTCTACAATTTGTTTGTGGACTCTCTACAGGTCACAATTCTTATCTGATTTTGATGAAACTTGAAATATAGGTTTATTCCCACAAGATCTCGGCTGCTTTCGATATTGGCATGTATTGGATCAAAACTTCATGGATTATGGCCCTTGATTGTACGAAAAATCACGTTTTTAGCTTGTGGACCCTATAGAGGTCACAATTTTGAACCGATTTTGATGAAACTTGACATGCATGTTTATAACCCAAAGATCTTGTTTCCTTTCGATATTTGCGCCTATCAGAACGTAATTTCCTGATTGTCGGAAAAATCACCTTTTTTAGCTCGTGGTCCCTCTGGAGGTCAATGTATTATCCGATTTAAAAAAACTTTTGATTATATCACTGTTACTTGCTAAATCACGTTTTTAGCTTGTGGACCCTATAGAGGTCGCAATTTTGAACCGATTTTGATGAAACTTGACATGCATGTTTATAACCCAAAGTTCTTGTTTCCTTTCGATATTTGCGCCTATCGGAACATAATTTCCTGAATTATGGTCCCTGATTGTCCGAAAAAATTTTTAGCTCGTGGTCCCTCTGGAGGTCAAACTTATTATCCGATTTAAAAAAAACTATGGATTATATCACTGTTACATGGTAATGAAGGTTGAGTTCGTGAAAATCGAACCAAACTTGACGGACAAAATGGCCGCCGTTTGTACGCGAATAGTGTGAAAATATGTTAAATTGAACCGATTTTGTTGAAACTTGACATGCATGTTTATAACCTGAAGTTCTTGGTTCCTTTCGATATTTGCGCTCATTGATTCGTAACTTCCTGAATTTGCCCCCTGATTGTCTGAAAAATCACCCTTTTTAGCTTGTGGTCCCACTTAAGGTGAAAATTATTATCCGATTAAAAAAAACCATTTGATTATATCACTGTTACATGGTAATGAAGAGTGAGGTAAAATTTCGTGAAAATCGGACCAAAATTGACAGACAAAATGGCCGCCGTTTGTACGCGATTAGTGTGAAAATATGTTACATCAAGGTTGTGGACCCTATAGAGGTCACAATTTTGAGCCGATTTTGATGAAACTTGACAGGCATGTTTATGACCCAAAGATCTTGGTTCTTTTCGATATTTGCGCCCATTGGATCGTAACTTCCTGAATTATGGCCCCTGATTGTCCGACAAATGATCTTTTTATACGCCCACATTTTTATGTGGACGTATATTGTCTTCGCCCCTGTCTGTCCGTCCGTCTGTCCACAATTTGTTTGTGGACTCTCTACAGGTCACAATTCTTATCTGATTTTGACGAAACTTGAAATATAGGTTTATCCCCAAAAGATCTTGGCTGCTTTCGATATTGGCATGTATCAGATCAAAACTTCATGGATTATGACCCCTGATTGTACGAAAAATCACGTTTTTAGCTTGTGGACCCTATAGAGGTCACAATTTTGAACCAATTTTGATGAAACTTGACATGCATGTTTATAACCCAAAGATCTTGGTTCATTTCGATATTTGCGCCTATGGAACGTAATTTCCTGAATTATGGCCCCTGATTGGCCGAAAAATCACCTTTTTTAGCTTCTGGTCCCTCTGGAGGTCACAATTATTATCCTATTTAAAAAACCGTTTGATTATATCACCGTTACACCCTAAGGGAGGTTGGGTTCGAATTTCGGGAAAATCACACCAAAATTGCCATACAAAATGGCGGCCGTTTGTACACAAATACTGTTAAAAAATGGTATATCAAGGTTGTGGACCCTGTAGAGGTCACAATTTTAATTCGATTTTGATGAAACTTGAAATTCATGGAAATAATCCAAAGATCTTGGTTCCTTTCGATATTTGCACATATCGGATTGTAACTAACTGAATTATGGCCTCTGTTTATGCCAATAAAACAAAGAACAAGAATAATAATAAATTTAAACAATTTATTTGCACAAAAGGGGGGGTGCACTCCACCAAATTAAGTCACAGAGAAATACACCTAGAGTTGCACCCCCAACAAGTTCGTGGCACAGCACGGAAAAAGTAAATTGATTTTTTGATATTAACATGTATCTCAAGATAAATTAATACAAATTAACATAGTAACAATAACTAATGAATATGACTTAATCAAGTGAAATCTTATCTTAAAATAACAATAGAATGATATTGATAATAATGGAATTATAATAATAAACTAGATATACTTAAAACGTGGTAGACCCGGGACTGCGGCCCCTACAATCTACTACGTATGAAATTTCTGGTAAATCCGGGACTGCGGCCCCTAAGATTTATTAATGAACTGCTGGTAGAACTGGGACTGCGGCCCCTACAATCTACGTATGAAATTTCTGGTAAATCTGGGACTGCGGCCCCTACGATTTATTTATGAACTGCTGGTAGACCCGGGACTACAGCCCCTGCGATCTACTTATGAAATGCTGTAAATTCGGGACTGTGGCCCCTGTGATTAACGTGATGATTAATTAGGTAATGAGCTGCGGCCCACTTACTTTACCTTAAAATTAAGTTACAGCAAAGAAATGTGAGGCTTCGGCCCCTATGAATATTAAAAGTGACAAATGAGTAGGGCACATATCGGACCGCCAAAATAGTGAAAAGTAATAATGATGATGAGGGGTTACCAAGTTTGTCTACTCATTGCCTGTTGTGCGTTTTTCAATTTCGCCTTAGAGATGTGTATGTAACGGGTATAAGTTAAAGATTTCCAACAACGCCCTAAACTCTGGATTAAGTAGTCAGGGACACCTTGTCTTGCCGCTGATGTAGCAGCTCCAATACGAAAGGAGTGCCCACTGTACTGGGAACTGTCAATTCCTGAACGGATCAGCAACTTTTTAAGATAACCAATAAACAATGATGACCTTGACAAAGGTTTCAAATCTGGAGTAATAAACAAAGCTTCCCCTGCTTGAAGTTGTTTCTTCAAAAGTAAATAATTAGCCATATATCGAACTGGTTGAAAGTGTACATTGTCAAAAATGTTAATATCCACGCCAGCTCTGAAATAATCGGTTTTAGAGGCCTTCAAATTGATTTTCATAGAGGAATTATCTGATGCAAAACTAACATCCTCTAGACACAAATGCATACAATTATCAAAATTCTCACGAACGGTAAATTCCCCACACCTTAGGAATCCAAAAAATGCAAGAGTCGTAACTGCAAGCATAAGCTGATCAATGTGAGGGGAGAAATATCTGCTTCTTAGTAGAGAACATATTTGATTCAAAATATTTGCAGTTATAGGTAACCGCTGCCTAGAATTATGTGTAGCTAGGCCCTGTGACCTTTTGGCAGCTCTTAATACATAATACCTGCTAAATAAGACTGAATGGTAGAAAATGTAATCTTTAAAAAAGAATGACAGAAAGCTACAAATTGAATTAAATTCGATTCCGATACATTTGGTAATAAGCGTACATCTGAACAATAATTATACATCAAAAGAAAACGCTTAAAACATGCCAATCCCGACTTATAAGTTTGAATAGTAGACGGCGCTAACGCTTTATCCCAAAGAGCCTCTACTTCTAAGTTTAGCACTGTATTACTGATAGGTATTCGGGAACTACACAAAGGTCCCAATCTGCTAACGGTGCTAGCCGTCAAAATTTCTGCAAATCAAAACATGAAAGGGAATCGGCTAACTCATTCTTATACCCCATCACATGTTGTGCCTTTAGTGTACAATTAAAACGCATAGCACAGAGTGTTAACTTTCTTGAAAATGTATTGATTATCGCAATGAAACACTACTTGTTTTGTACCCCAGTTGTGACCCCACGAAATAGGTGCTATTAAAATAGGATACATTCCAGCAAAGCTAAAGAGAATTCTTTTGAATTCAAGATTTCTGGGAGCCATTTACCACTAAACCATTTCCCTTTAAAAAACCCACCGAAACCTTTAGTGCTAAATGCATCTGTGTACAGCTCTATATCTGCGGCATAGGTAAACCATTGTTCGGAGAAAAAAGACAAACCATTCCAATCTCTAAGAAAGTTGAGCCACATGTGAAGTTTTAGCCTACATGCCTCATTAATTTCCACAAAATGAGACAAATCTTTAACTTTGGTAGACAGTGTAATCAAGTACAACACGAAAGAGCAACCAGGTCTGACTACACGAGCTGCAAAATTCAAATGACCCAACAGCGAGAGTAATTCCCTTTTTCTGACACTTCTCTTCAAAAGAAAACTTTGTATTATTTGTTTAATCCTTGTAAGTTTCGCACTTGGAAGCCGAGCCTCCATACGCTGGGTATCTAATATAACACCTAAATATTCAAGACAGACTGTAGGGCCCAATGTTTTGTTTTCAGATAATGGCACCCCTAATTCCTTGAACAATAACATGCTTGCCATCGTTTCAACAGCATTAGTATTGTTTCGATCAATCGTTAAAAAATCGTCTAGTAAATGTAAAATAGAAGCCACACCACATTTGTGGTAGGCGATCCACCAGCAAATGGAGGAAGAAAAAGTATCAAAAATTTTTGGACTAGAGCGAGAACCAAAAACCAATCGGGTAAAAAAATATGATTTTTTTCCCACTGCACAGTGCACACGGATGAATTGGAATTTGCTTAAATGCTTCTTTGATATCAAACTTGCATAACCAGCTACCTGCCCCAAACTTTTGAATTACTTTGATTGCATCATCAATTGAAACGTATGACGATGAATATTCATCTTTATCAATTAAACTATTTAGACTTTCTTCACATGAATTATGAGGGGCTGACAAATCCACGATCAACCGTTTCTTAAATGAGTACTTCCCAACAGCCAAACCTAAAGGATTAATCCGAAATACCTCAAAAGGTGACCTCAGAAAAGGACCAATAATATAGTTATTATCCAGCTCTTTCTTAATAAGTAATGTGACAGATTCTTTATCATCCCTAACTGACTTATTATTTTTACATACAACAGTAGAAACTGGCACTGATAATAAGCCGGTCTTAAAACCAGAACGAAAACCCTTTATCATCTCATCAACAACTTTGATATCTGGATGATCTGTTAGAAGCTGTTCTAATTTATTCACCTGAATAGGAGAGACAGGGGCTATTCCCTTTAATAGCTGTAACTCTATATTGTCATCACTTATATGTTTGAGTCAAATCCTCTTACCCTCTTCCAGGTTAGATTTATCCCCTTTCCTGCAATTAACTGAAGGATGCGAGCCTCAACAAGATACACAAATATGAGAAAAAATACAATTTCCCCGGCCGCAGCCATTAGCTGTGTTAAAATTATTACAAATGGGTGTCCCATTATGAAAACTAATTTTGTGCCCCCGAATATCTGTGTCCACTTTCCTTTTGCCATTTGAAAAACTAGTGGAAGAATTATTTCTCCCTGCTGTAACAGATACATACAAAGGAATATCCAGTTTCCCCCAGTCGACTTTAAAGCCCTGAGCTAACAAGTTACAAGCCTTAGAATAAAAGGCTTGATGGTACTCATAGAAAACTGAACCCCCAAAAGTTGAGGCCATATTCGTTATATGCCCCAAATATGCCTTCATTTCATTCTGTCTACCAGGAAATGCTTTACAAATTACATCCCGGAAACTATCGTAAGCTTTATAATATTCAACAATACTTAAAGGTTTGTTTAATTTAGAACTCTGAGGGCTCTTGATTCTTATCTCACCCCCATCTGCGTCAATTATACATGTATGTCTGAACTCTTCGGATTCAATATGGGGAGGTACAAGCAACATACATGTAGCAAAGTTCACAAACTTCCCCTCAAGGATCTGTTGTTGCAGTTTAAAAGAAATATTCGCCACATACGGGGCGTCATGAGAACTAATCCCATTGCCCTGATCCAAAACACTAACAGTATCATTGTTTAACCGTGACAAACCGCCATAGGTAGAGTCCGAGTGGCCTAAAGAGGTATCATTACAAGAAAGGCTAGGCCTACCACTGTCCTGGATCCGTCCACTCTGTGACAACTGTTCCACATTCCTCGATAAAAGTCTTAATTGTTCTTGAATACCCGAAAGATCAAATTTATGGGCGCCGCCATCTTGGTTCCGCTGACCTTCACCTCCGCTAAAGCCTCGATCTCGTGCTACAAATGTCGTCTGCTCTGATTCACCCTTGCTAACAGCATCTTCGGTCGTTCGAAGGCCATTCAAAACACCACTTCTCCCAGTTTCACTAGAAACATTCCCAGCAACAGAATTACTCCTTGCCGCAAAACTTCTCGTCGTCAAAGTGTCATTGCGAACCGTAACATCCCGCACTTTCGATATAGACTGCCAATTAGCTTTAATTATCTTCAAAATGTCCTTTCGTGGAATCGATGGCGGAATTACCAATAAAAGTCTGTTCAACACCTTTCTCATATAATCAGAAGTCCAGTTCTCGGGTATGTCGGAAAGACTTCGATTTGAAACACCACTGTTTGCGTTGACTCTCGTGGTATTATTACCATTATTAATGTCAATGGAGGGCCCACTAAAAGTGGTTGTACTTCACCCGCCATTACCGAGGCCGGTGGCGGTGACGACATCTCGTCTTTCGCTGGGTCGACTGCTACTTCTTCTCAACACCTTGGGCATCGATGGAGCATGACTATTCAAACTCCTGCGTCTTTTCATGGTGAAAAGGAAGCAGGTCCTAGTAGAAGGCACCAGAATAACGAAAATAAAAGTTTCAAACGCATTAATAATTTGCCTGTATTGCATGACCCACCGAGCTAACCAAACGAGACTTTGTTGTGGAGTGCGCATGTACAAATACTCAAACCAATGCGCAGGATCTGATTGCTTTAACGTCATAAACTCAATTTGAACCAAGTTACAAATAATAAATTATACGCAAAGTCGCCTTTTCTTAGCTTGTGGTCCCTCTGGAGGTCACAATTATTATCTGATTAAAAAAAATATTTGATTATATCACCGTTACACCGTTTCGGGAAAATCGGACCAAAATGGCCGCCGTTTGTACGCTAATACTGTTAAAAAATGGTATATCATGGTTGTGGACCCAGTATAGGTCACAATTTTAATTTGATTTTGATGAAACTTAAAATGCATGGTTATAGCCCAAAGATCTTGGTTCCTTTCGTTATTTGCACACATCTGATCGTAAATTCCTGAATTATGGCCCCTGATTGTCAGAAAAATCGCCTATGGTCCCTCTGGAGGTCACAATTATTATCCGATTTAAAAAAACGTTTGACTCTATCACCGTTACACCTTACGGAAGGTTGATTTCGAATTTCAAGAAAATCGGACCATAATTCCCAGAAAAAATGGCCGCTGTTTGTACGCGAACAGTGTAAAAGTATGGTATATCAAAGTTGTCGACCTGTAGAGGTCACGATTTTAATTCGATTTTGATGAAACTTGAAATTCATGGTTATAACCCAAAGATCTTGGTTCCTTTCGATATTTTCGCATATCGGATCGTAACTTCCTGAATTATGGCCCCTGATTACACGCAAAATCGCCTTTTTTGGGGCTTGTGGCTCCTCTGGAGGTCACAATTATTATCAGATTGAAAAAAACGGTTGATTATATTATCGTTACACCGTAAGCAAGGTTGAGTTCTAATTTCGGGAAAATCTGACCAAAATAGCCATACAAAATGGCTGCTGTTTGTACGCGAATTATGTTAAAAAATTGTATATCATGGTTGTGGACCCTGTAGAGGTCACAATTTTAATTCGATTTTGATGAAACATGAAATGCATGGTTATAACCCAAAGATCTTGGTTCCTTTCGTTATTTGCGCATATCGGATCGTAACTTCTTGAATTATGGCCCCTGATTGTCCGAAAAATCACCTGTGGACCCTCTGGAGGTTACAATTATTATCCAATTTAAAAAAAACATTTGACTCTATCAACGTAACACCCTGCGGAAGGTTGAGTTCGAATTTCGAGAAAATCGGATCATAATTGCCAGACAAAATGGCCGCCGTTTGTACGCGAACAGTGTAAAAATATGGTATATCAAAGTTGTGGACCCTGTAGAGGTCACAATTTTAATTCGATTTTGATGAAACCTGAAATGCTTGTTTATAACCTAAAGATCTTTATTCTTTTCGATATTTGCGCATATCAAATTGTAACTTAATGAATTATGGCCTTTGATTGTAGGAAAAATCACATTCATTATCTCTCAAACAATTATTATCTGATTTAAAAAAAAACTCTGATTACATTACTGTATTTGATGCATTTTTGCTTTGCACACAAATTTTGTTTTACATTTAAACACTAACCACCACCCAGTTTTCTGAGAGAAACCCAAACTTCAGACCTCTATCTCTTATAGTTGCTGAGAAATAGGATCCCCCAAGTAATAGGTAAACAATATTGTATATTCCGGACAAACACCCATTTTTCAGAATTTTGTCGAAGTACGGATAATTTTTTGACCACTTCCGGTGATTAGATGATTTTCATTTATGGTTTAAGGACTTGATTAGTCTTTTGACTTTGTTGTCCTGAAGTTTCAGAAAAATCGTTAGAGTTATTAAATTTTGACTTAAAATCGACCGAAATCAACCAAAATCAAAATCAGAATTTCACAACAAAACTTATATCGTTGGAATCGGATAGATGCCAGCTATCCAAAAATGTAATCTGTGTGAAAGCCTAATAACTAGACCTGCATGCAGGAATGACAGGTTTCACTGGTGCCACGTTACCCTTGAACATGTCACTTCCGGTGCCACATTACCCATGAACATATGTCACTTCCGGTACCAATGAAACCATTAAACAGGTTTCCACATAATCATTGCACACATCAAATAAAATGGACGCAGAATCAACCAAATCCAGCCATATCAATTCATTTTATACATTTGATACTTGTAAGTGATCCTGACAAAATTACATTACTTCCGGTGATAATGAAATCTGAAATGGCATATGATATCATATAGTGAATATTTTATGTAAATAGAATAATAATTGCCACTTTTATATACGCAAAACCTTGAAAAGTGACTTGTAGACAATCGTCCATTTCTCTGCAACTGTACAATATCTGTTACGATGGCTAAAAATTCAGTTATTGCCTACATGACGTCATTTTCGGTGACAGTGAAAGTGTTAAAATGGTTTGACCTAGTCAAAAGTGGCATTAGGTATCAAATGGTGAAAGAATATTTAAAATCGAATAATAATTGATTCTTTTATACAGGCAAAATAATTTGAATAGTGACTGATGCAAAATTGCTTTTTTCTCGGCAACAGTGCATATTACAAATTAAATTTCACATACATTCGAAAACGAAATCGAAATTAAAAAAACTGAGTCTGATGTTTTGTGCGCCTTTAAAGGATGCATCCTTTCAGTTACACCAGATTTGTAAAGAATGATATTTGCTTTCAAAAAGTGGTACTGAACTGTCAAAATCTGTCAAAATTGTAGTTTTTTTTTATGAATTTATGTCACTTCCAGTGCCGACAGGAAACTATACTGGTAACCAAAAAAATGTCATTTTGGACAATGTAGCATATAAACATTGTTTTGAACAAATACAGTAAATATTGAATATAGGACTGACAAACTGAATTAGACAATGACAGGAAAATTGTGTAGACAAAAAACGTTGACATTTTTAGTCAAATTAGATAAAGTGATCAAGGGTTTTAACTCTGGCAGTAATAATTGGTAATCACTGAAAATCAATAGGCCTCTTCATCTCATGACTTTAAAATGAGTTTGATTCCCACTGAACAAGAGCAATGAAACCTAATGTATAGATGCAGGGCATCATTTCTGTAAAACCTGCAGGAGTCACAAAACGCTATTGCACTTAAATTTCCGGGAGCACATAAAAACGCACCCGCAAATTTGCTCGCCAGAGCTTTTTTTTTACCATCTATCTAAATGGTGTAAAAAAAAACCAGTAAAAATTCAATTTATTTATTTATTTAGTAGTACTTATTAGTTATTAACTGACAACTAAAAGTTGAATACTCTGGCCTTGAGTATTGGAAGGAACAAATTCTTGCAGACGAATACGCAATCTGTTTCACAGAGAATTACTTACGAATTATCTCTGTCACAGATGACTGTTTTCAACACGCGGCGTCAGTCATTGGGTCAATTGCTCGTGCACTGTTTACATAACACCTATACTGCTTCGGGCAAAATGATGCGTTTTACTTATTTTAATACCCACTAATAGGAAATAGCCCTACTTCAAACGTCTTTATTTATTTTTCTTTTACCTCAAAAAAATGTTTGAGAATTTAATTTGTCGGAGTAAAAAAGTTAATATGCCGAACTCATTAAGTCACGTCAATGTCATGCTTATCAGTGATCGTAGCGGCCAAGCGAATATTCACTGCTGATCAGTTTGAAAACACGTAAGTAACAGACGTACGAAAATTAAATGGTAGGTTGCGTGTCTTAGATGTTCAGGTTGCAGAAAACACTACCTTGGACGTTCGAGTAAATCTCTGGCTCAATGCCAAAGGCAGGAAAGAAATGTGTATATATATACCTCGACTATTATTCAGACGCTTTCTATATGACGACGACAGAAATTCATAACGTTATATTTATTCAAATTTCACTATCAAAAACCCTTACAAAACTAACGCTAAACATTAAATTTAAAAACGATCAAAAGTTTATTACTAATGTAATACTATCACTAATAAATGATAATCTGTCGTGAATGCAAACGTCATGGAGAGACTTGACAACCGAGCTAATAATCTTCAACCCAAATGTCTCGATACGATAACAAAACTACTCTTCACGATATGCGGATACAATAATATCTTATTTAACTTTTCAAACTCGACTTTCTTGATAAAACTGTCGGAATTGTCTGAATTTTTAGCAGGAGCTATAACCTGCACTTGTGTTTTCAAGATTACAGGCGCAGACGGGCGCGAGCGCGCAAACATGCGTCAAAAATGATGCCCTGATATTAGATGAATTATTTCAATGACTTAACTAATTTGATAATGAGCATTTTCTGCTCAGTGATAAGAAATTCAATTGCTTGATGGTATACAAAAAGATTGAGATTGAGGACATCAGTCTCACTGTTGATTTGTTATCTACTAGGTGGGAAGTCATATCTAAATTTATCGAACAACATGTTAGTACTTCCAATAAAAATGCAAAAGATGTTCTGGCTAAAGCAAAAGAATTACAGAAAAATGGTAAGAAAACTTTTATCTACTAGTTCTGAACATTTAAGAATTAATATAATTTATACATTGTAGTAATTTAAAAGAATTGTTATATTCCAGCTGACAAGTGACCAAATTATGCAATATTATTTCAATTTATATATACTGAAATGCAATGAAAACAAACACTGATTTGACTGAAAGTGATCGTGAGACGTGAGACAAATGCATTTTTATACGTCCACATTCATAATGTGAACGTATTATGCCGTCGCCCCTGTCTGTGTGTGTGTGTATGTATATGTGTGTGTGTGTGTCTTTGGTTCGCCCACAGGGCGCAATTCTTCATGGATTTTCTTCAAACTTGGTATACTTATTCCTTATACTCCAAGGAAGATCCCTATTGTGTTTGGTGCATGCCCGACCCCCAGGGGCAGAGCCACGCCCATTTCTAGTATTTGTTTGTTTGTCGTCTACAGGCCACATTTCTTAACTTATAATCTTGAAACTTTGCATACACATTCTTTGTACCCTAAGGAACATCCCAACCCCCAGGGGCAGAGCCACGCCCATTTTCTTTTCGTGTGTCTTTGTGTCGCCTACAGGGCGCAATTCTTACTGGATTTTCTTCAAACTTGGTATACGTATTCCTTATACCTTAAGGAAGATCTCTATTGTTTTTGGTGCATGCCCGACCCCCAGGGGCAGAGCCACGCCCATTTTCTAGTATGTGTTTGTTTGTCGTCTACAGGCCACATTTCTTAACTTATAATTTTGAAACTTTGCATACACATTCTTTGTACCCTAAGGAACATCCCTATTGTTTGGGGTGCATGCCCAACCCCCAGGGTCAGAGCCACACCCATTTTCTTTTCCTGTGTCTTTGTGTCGCCTATAGGGCGCAATTTTTACTGGATTTTCTTCAAACTTTGTATACTTACTCTTTATACTCTAAGGATGATACCTATCATTTGGGGTGCATGCCCACCCTCCCAGGGGCAGAGCCACGCCCATTTTCTTTTTGTGTGTCTGTGTGTCGCCTACAGGCAGCAATTCTAACTGGATTTTCTTAACACTTTGTATACTTACTCTTTACACCCTAAGGATGATCCGTATTGTTTTTTGGTGCATGCCCGACCCCCAATGGCAGAGCCACGCCCATTCCTTGTATTTATTTGTTTGTCGTCTACAAGCCACATTTCTTAACGTATCATCTTGAAACTTTGAAGGGTTATTCTTTGTACCCTAAGGAACATTCCTATCATTTGGGGTGCATGCCCAACCACCAGGGGCAGAGTCACGCCCATTTTCTTTTTGTGTGTCGCCTATAGGCCACAATTCTTAATCGGTCATCTTGAAATTTAAAATACTTATTCCTTATACCCTAATGATGATCCCTTTTGTTTTGGGTGCATGCCCGACCCCCATGGGACAGCAACACCCATTTCTTGTATTTGTTTGTCTGTCGTCTACAGGCTGCATTTCTTAATGTATCATCTTGAAACTTTGAATACTTATTCTTGGTACCTTAAGGAAGATCCCTATTGTTTTTGGTGCATGCCCGACCCCAAGGGACAGTGCCACGCCCATTTTTTTTTGTCTGTCTGTGTGTCACGTACAGGCCACAATTCTTAATCGATTGTCTTGAAAACTTGTTTTATACTTATTCCTTAAACCCTAAGGCTGACCACTATTATTTTTGGTGCATGCCGAACCCCCTGGGACAGAGCCGCGCCCAATGCTTTTGTGTCTTGTGTCCGCCTACAGGATGCAATTCTTAACAGAACCTTTTTAAAACTTTACAAACCTATTCTTTATACCCTTAAGATGACCCCTATTGTTTTTGGTGATTTCCTAACCCCCAGGGGCAGAGCCATGCCCATTTTTACTTCGTGTCTGTGTGTGTTGTCTACAGGCCACGATTCTTAATGGATCGTCTTTAAACTTGGGATATATGTATTCCATATAGCCTAAGGACGTCAACTGCATGTCCCGACTCACACAGGCAAGACACGCCCAATTTTTGTGTTTGTCGTTTACAGGGCGCAATTCTGAATGAATCAGCTTGGTACTTGGCTTATGTATTCCTTATAGCCTGAGGGCGTCCACTTTTTGCCTTTAGCGTTAGGAAGGCACAATTCTGAATGGATTATCTTGGTATACTTATTCCTTATACTCTAAGGACAGCAACTATTGATGTTGGTGCACGACCCTCAACGCTAAACAAACCAAACGCCTAGCCTTCTTGACAAAGTACCATATCAATCAAAGCAGGAATGTGGACGAATATTGTAGCGTTAACGTTATGTTTTGGTATGATTGCAGGCTTGACATTTACTGACAGAAGAAAATCAACCAGAATCCACAAATGCCATAAGCAAACATTTATTTTACAGTGAAATGTAGCCACTATTGATATTGATGAATGTCCCGACCCCCAGGGGCAGAGACACGCCCACTTTTTGCCTTTAGCATTAGGAAGGCACAATTCTGAATGGATTATCTTGGTATACTTATTCCTTATACTCTAAGGACAGCAACTATTGATGTTGGTGCACGACCCTCAACGCTAAACAAACCAAACGCCTAGCCTTCTTGACAAAGTACCATATCAATCAAAGCAGGAATGTGGACGTATATTGTAGCGTTAGCGTTATGTTTTGGTATGATTGCAGGCTTGACATTTACTGACAGAAGAAAATCAACCAGAATCCACAAATGCCATAAGCAAACATTTATTTTACAGTGAAATGTAGCCACAAAGGGGTAAAAATCAACAGTCAGTGTGACATGTGTGTCCATCTCTGGCAGCCACAGATGTCTTTTTTATATGCCCACATTAAAGGAGCTAAATCGCTAATGCTTGGGGTCTAGAAATTGACACAAATGGGTCGCAAGGCATATAATAATTTAATATGAATGTATATAAACTGATTTACATTCAATCGTTTCCATTTTTACCCTAATATCAAATCAGTTGTGTTTGGCGAAGTACACCACAAGTCTCAATTGAATCACAATATATATATAGCATCTGGTTATTCCAGTCTATATAGTATTTATTGCGCATGCTCACTGTTTGAGATGTAATGTGGAGTATACCTAGCTAGACTTGTTCTTTGGGTCCTTAGCTGAAAATGAGTCTGAAACGCCGTATGGTACACAATTCATGTACCAATGGTAAAAAGATTATTTCGTCTTAAATATTGGATATCAGAAGCCCATCTTTTCCTGGTAAGACCACACCATCAATGTTGATTTAAATTGACAAATAATTTGTGTTTTCAGCGACGAAGAAATTCGATGATATTGAGTTAGAGACTAAGCTACTTTAAAATGTGATATAAAATAATTAATAGAATACAATATCAAAAAACCATGGTTTTATCCAACATTTCGTTAGTAAAAATACTAACTTCCTCAAGGTAAAAAAAACTAAATACAAAATGACTGGAATCAGTTATGACATCATAGGAAGTTATGACATCGTGGGAATGATGACGTCATAGACTAAGATTCATAACCATAGAGGTGTATATATTGACTAGAGTTTGTGGTCACGTGATCCCCATTGACGTAACGTTAATGCCGTGGGCCGACACTGGAGACCGGCCGCCATGTTTCAACCGGGAAAGAATGACGGAAATGCCCGGATGAACGCTATGTAAACAAAGGGAAATAGAATGACGAAGGGTTGATAAGTCCATTAAAAAGCAGTTCTAATTCAACAATATCAACCAAAAAAATTGATGATTGAAAGGTCTTACCCTACAGTCCTAAAAACAAAATCGCTTTGGTCAACTGGCATATTTTGGGGGCTTTATAATTAAAAGTAAGTCTTATCATAATCATCATGAATACCGTCACCGTTGCAATGTGTAAATTGTGCGCAGAACTACGAAATCATGTTTAATTTATTAATTGAGCTAAATGAACGTCCCCGAATGTCCAGATATCTATAGAGTGTTCAGCAAAATTTTGAACATTGCTCCTCGCAGTTCACATAAAACTTTATTTTGGATAGACCTAAATAATTTGTTGGACGATTTGAAATGAATGAATGTTCTGCTTGATTGACAGAGATAACTGACTATACTGTAAATAGCCTCATCCAGGTGATAAATAAAGAAATAAAATAGATTTTAAAAATAATCTAGGACTTCTATCATTTACCAGTAAGTAGAATAATATCTGATGCCGATGGGATTTTTTTTTTTTAAAAAAAAAAGAAAAATAAACAGGGCTAGCAAGGCCTTAGTATTCCTATATGGTTTTCAATTTCCATGAACTGGTGTCTGATTTTTCTTTGCTTGAAAAACACGGCGGTATATTAAAGAAGACAAACCTCTTGATGAGATTTTCGTAGTAGCAGTAGCTGAGTAGCGATTAAAAAAAAAATATTAGGCCTAATTATAATATTCATTTTTTACAAAATTTGTTTGGGGAATGAAGTTTTCAACACTTTCACTTATTTGTCCTTAATATAATTAACCTTCTTTTTTTCAAAAATTAGTTCTGAAGAAAATAAAAGAAGCATAAACTGATATTGCAAATAACTTTCGCTTTTTATTCGGACTCTGTACATCTGTGAACACAATGTCGTCATAATTAATTAAATCCGAGGGAGTGTAACTAAAAGATAACAAAGCAACTAATGGCCAGTGAGTGCATGTCTGTGACTAAACACTCCACTCCAATAAGCAGACTTACTCCTCGCGATATTTTTTGTACAAAGCCGCACATGTGTATAATATATAATTTGCGCAATTTTCTAATGATTAAATAAAACATTAATTTGGTGGTTCGCTAAACAGACACACCTTGTAATCATTACATAATAAAAGTATCAGTACTAATAAATTAAATGAATGGACACGCCGGGTTTTCGGCCTTAAGCTTCGAGTGTTCGACGTCTTCTCGGTGTGTTTATTAAATTATTTTACATAATTATCAGGATTTTATTATATCTATTAATTCACTATTTCACTTATAACTTATCATACCTAATTATGAAATGATAATCCACTCCCTTTTCGCCTGACATTGAATTACCAAAATAATAACAACTTTCCGACATATTGGTATATGCCAAATCTTCCCGGCTGTAAAATGGCTGCCAACCTCCATAGTCGGCATGCGATCACGTGACCACCATACACTATATATATATACACCTCCATGTTCATAACACGAAAGATTAGCTTAACTAAAACTTCAGTAAAATTTTACAACTAAGGAAGAATTATGCATGATTATTAATGATTTGAAACCCTCTGGATTTAACTCATTTAAACCATTGGACCAAACTGAATTAAGTCTATGAATCCACAGACGGTCTGCTGTGTTCAATTTTTTCTGATCTTTATCAGGAATTTTTTGTACTATGGTACACACGAAATCATGACCAGGTATATTAAAATGGGAGGCTACGTGGGGGGAATGGCCAGGCTTTTTATATGCCCACATTGAAATGTGGTCGTCGCCCCCATCCGTCCGTCGGTCTAGAGGCTAAAGTTAATATCCGCTTGACTTTGAATTTATACACAGTGTTTAAGGGCACGAGACGAAGAAGCCTGTTGTTTTTCAGCGATTTCCGATAATAACTACCAGAGTTATGGCCCTTGATCACTTCAAAAAATCTGGTGGACGGTCTAAAGTCCAAAGTTAATATCCAATTGACTTTAAATTTATACACATTGTTTAAGGTCATAATTAGTGCCAGAGTTATGGCCCTTGATCACTTCAAAAAATCTTGTGGACGCTCTAGAGGCCAAAGTTAATATACGATTGACTTTAAATTTACACATAGTGTGTAAGGTCATGAGACGAAGAAGTCTAATGATTTTCAGCAATTTCAAATAATTAATGCCAGAGTTATCACCCTTGATAACTTTAAAAAATCTTGTGACGCTATAGAGGCCAAACTTATTATAGTTGGGTACGAGACCTAAAATCTGTGAAGTTGTTTTGAAGGTGGTTTCTATATGAAAAAAGCCTATTGAAGCGATTAAGCTTGGGTGCCTCTCTCTAAAATGTTGGCAGAAGCCGCTAGAGGGCCAAATTTAAAATGGTGGTGAGATGTGGCGGGAATATATAAAATTATGTAATATAGGCTTCTGATGTGTCTATTCGTATGTTTTAAGGGTCCTTGAATCGAAATATTGTAATCAAAAATCCATCCAGCCACTAGTTTTGCCAATATGGCCGAAAAATACAAGATGGCCACCATTTTTGGTCTGGAAAATAGTTTCGGGGTCGATGTCTTCAATTTTGATGAATTCGTGTCGATAGATGGCAACCAACAATAATACTCACCGATATTTATCATCTGATAGTCAACTGATTTTGATTTTAATAATGGACCCATGTAAGGCCCTGTATCCATAGGCTGTTCACTTGTGGCGCCACAAGGACAATGAATCTTTGTTTTTTAATGTGCCTGTTGCCATAGGTTGTACCCAGGGAACATGTGGCCTCGCGCACGGAACATGTAGTCTTGTGACCGGGAGCACAGGCAATGAACATGTCAATTCTTTTGCAGCTGCACAAGATGGAACACGCAATTACCAGTACGATATTGTATGGAGATGCATCTCCCGGTCTGTTTCAAGGCCAGTTCATTGCGAGTTCTAAAATTGGCCGGACCCAGCACTGTGGGCGTTGTGTGAAGACATGTTTGTCACAGGATGGGCGAGGCGTGACCATTTTGGGGAATAAAGAAAACTAAGATAAAAAAGAATTCAGTTTATATAGTATAACATCAATATACAACATAACAATTCTTTCACCAGTGCGCGCACTAAATGAATTGTGACGTTACAAAATGTCCACCCAGTGGCAAGACCATACTTCGACGATACCATTTATCGGCGACCAGTCATCGACGATTTCATTCCAGGAACAAAGTGTCGACGATACCATTTATCGGCAACTATTCTTAGATTATACCATTCCAAGAAGAAACTGTCAACCCATCGGCAAGACCGTACTACGACGGTACCATTTATCGGCTACAATTCAATGACGATACCATGTATCGGCTACTATTCAATGACGATACCATGTATCTGCTACTATTCAATGACGATACCATGTATTGGCTACTATTCAACACCATGTATCGGCTACTATTCAACGACGACACCATGTATCGGCTACTATTCAACGATGATACCATGTATCAGCTACTGTTCAACGACGATACCATGTATCGGCTACTGTTCAACGACGATACCATGTACAGAACACACATCGCGAAGGTTTGATCAAACACGATATTACCGTGTTTTCTATCGTGGAATTTCATGTTTTACCGAGTGAATATCGAGGAAATATATATAGAGGGACACGATAGCAGTGCCTCGGTGTTAAAAACATCGTGTGACTCGGTGTTTTAATTAAAACATGCGCCTAGTGGTTTATTTCAGGTGAAATACAGTAGCACATTAATTATTATAGTTCAGTTACTACGTTGCCATTTTCCCATTAATCACGAATATGTGATGGCTTGTTCGAAATCGGAAAAGGAATAAACACAATTTTCGGTAAACCCCGGATACTATTCATTCCTTTTCTAAAAAGAATATGCTTAAAGAAACCATTACGTTATTACTTCATAATATGATTCCCATACTGGACCCATATTATCTTCCCACGTACAAATGTAGGCAAATACACTTTATTTTCATATATATTAATATCACAGAGACAAGCCAAATGATATAATGCTTACTTCTGTCTTACAATGATAATCTGAGCTAATAGTGTGTGTATCTGGGGCCAATATGGGATCTATATGGGATTTCCCGCATTAATAACTCTGTTTTTGTATATATGGGGCCAATATGGTGTCCATATAGGATTACCCATTTGTGCATCTGGGGCCAATATGGGATGTATATGGGATTACCCACATTAACCACTCTGTTTTTGTAAACATGGGGCCAATATGGTGTCCACATGGGATTACCCATGTTTGTATCTGGGATAATATGGTATCTTTATGGGATTACATATTAACTTTTGTATATCTGGGACCAACATGGTATCCATATGGGATTGGGTATGTTAGCTCATTATTGAACCCATACTTTTATTTGTTTATACCTTGAACCAAAATGTGCAACCAGAATCTGTGTGGTATGGATATGGTATAACAACATTCCTGTATATTATGTACATGGGCCCAATATAATATGGTATCCATATGGAAATACCCACACGTGTATCTGGGGTCAATATATCTATATGGCATTTCCCCCACATATAATATATCTTCTAATATGGTATCCATATGGAGTTACCTACATGTGTTTCTGGGTCCAAAATAATATATATGGTTTATTTACCACATATAAAATAATTAAATAGGTCTGGGTCCAATATGGTATCCATATGGGCCCCATAAACATTGCAATGTGGGGACCATTATGGGGAGAAAATGAGCTGTGGGCCCAGATCATACCACATGGTTCCCATACTGAACCCATATTATCTCCCCACATACAAATGTAGGCAAATGCGCTTTATTTTCATATATAATAATATCCCAGAGATACGCCAAATGATATAATGGTTACATGAACTTCTTTCTTACATTGATAATCTGACCTTATAGTGTGTATATCATATCTGGGGCCAATATGGGATTTATATGGTATTACCCACATTAAAACTCTGTTTTGTAAACATGGGGCCAATATGGTGTCCATATGGGATTACCCATTTGTGTATCTGGGGATAATATGGTATCTGTATGGGTTTACATGATAAATTTTATAAATCTGGGGCCAACATGGCATCCATATGGGATTACTTATTTGCATATGTTAGCTCATTATTGAACCCACACTTTTAGTTGTATGTACCTTGAACCGATATGCGCAGATGTGATTACCAACATGTGCACCTGGAATCTGCGTGGTATGGATATGATATGACCTTATTCATGTGTATTACGTATGTGGGTTCAACATGGTATCCATATGGGATTACCCACGCGTGTATCAGGGGCCAATATATCTATATAATATATATCTACATTGTAATTCCAATGTGGTATCCATATGGGGTTAATTAACACCTGTATCTGTTTCAACATGAATCTAATATCATTTAAACGTTTGTGCAAATCTGTAATATGGCCAAGATTACACGCAGTTTTCCAAATGAGAAAGAGGCTGTCTAAATATCTTTCAAATTTCTCTTTGATGTAGTTTCTACAGTTAAATCTGCTAAAGGGCAATTCCACCGTAACAAACGTACATTTAGAACTCGTCATATTTTTATTACTTCCAATATTATCTAACCATGAATAATTAACCGTTTTGGTTTTATGTAGTATTAAAACATATGATTAAAATATCAATTGACATATGTACAGAAATGAGCACCATGATTTGCCTGCATGAACATATAGTTGAATTGTCCGGTGGAATTGAAAAGTTTTTCTGCTTGTAAAAAAGGACACTAATACTAAATGTCTACTGTATGGTCACATTTGGATTCTTGTAATCCAGTAAATTAGAAATTATTGTGGTAACGGACGTACATATTTTCTTGTAACAGATGTACGAGTGCAAATTGCAAACCCATTACATGAGATATGTAAACTTTCAAATAATCGGACTGATACATAATAATAATTATTAACTCATTTGAATTAATGGAGCAGTTACTTTCGAAAAAACATTACTCCTTGAATAAAATATTGTGACCCTAAAATTTTGGTAGCTGACGAACATATGTCTTTGAAATCCCGCAAGTGAATCAGAGAATTTTGTCAAATGTTTTCTTTTTACGGTCATAATATCAAGAATGGGTGATGTTAGCTTTGAATATGAGTTTTTGAACAGTTCCATAAATAAATATGAATGAGAGATAAACTGTAAATATTTGATTACATGAAATACTGTGAAAATTAATGGACTGGACGTGCATCTATGAATACCAAAGTTTACTGAGAATTTTTTTAAATCTTTTCTTTTTATGGACAGTATTATAAGAATGGGTTATTCCTGCTTTAGATAATGAAGTTTTAAACAATTCCATACATAAATCATATGAATGAGAGAGAAAAAATGTAAATATTTGGTAACAGGCGCAGGTTCTCATAGTAATATTTTTCATTGTTATACTTTTGCAAAACTATATTATTTTTATATTTTAATGTATAAATATCATGTTTATATACATTGTCAGATAATGAATGCCAAATCATTCGTTGTGATTCAGAATAATCAAACAAACACAAAGTAAGAAAATACAAAAAATTTACAAATTCGACATTAAGAATGTAAACATTGACCAACTTTTCAATTAATTAAATTTGTCACCTAATTGTATACTTTGACGTGGAATTGCCCTGAAGATTTACGTGTAATATAAATAGTTACTCCATAGGTAGACGATTTAGTCTACTGTCGTACAGAAATTGCTTTTATATCTTAAATAAAATAACAGTCGAAACACTAAAAATTTAGTGATGCACTGATATGGACTTTGCAGAGATTATATAGATTACAATAAAATTCTCCTAACTGACTGGTATACCAAATGACAGACTATAATAATATGTTTACCATGAATAAAAAAAAAAAAAGTTTATTAGGGTTTCACACTGCGAAGCTTGTGTGAAACACTATTGTTTTTGTTAAAATTATTATTCTTATTATTAGGCTTTCAGACTTTCGTCTGAAAGCCTATTGTGATTACTAAAATTATTATTTATTATTATTATTTTATTTTTCGGGGGAGCCTATTTCTCAGTGTCTGTAACAGATACAGATCTGGGACATAATTTTCTATTAGGAAACCATATGATGGCTATCCCTTCCACTGTATTTGAAACTTCTGCGCAGACCGGAAGTGGCCGAATTTCGTGCGGTGCCAAATATTTAAAAAACGGCCGTAGATTCGTCAATTCTGTATCTATTTTCATACAAATTACATTTTTGGAAACCCTGAGTCTTTTCTCGGACGATAGCAGTTGAAAATTTTGCAATTTCGAAACTTCGCCGCTGACTTCTAGCGTTCGAAAAATGAAAATATGTTGTTTAAGACACATTTTTTGTTATTTTTCAAAATTTTAAAATTTGACCTACATTTTTGGATACCTGAAGGCAATCCGGTTCCAGTAATATAAGTTTCATTCAGAGTTATCGCCCTTTATTTTTCGATTTTTTTCGAATTTTCTTCACATTTTGTGAGCTTAAGTTTCGTTTTACGGCCAGATCGACGTTTCTGAAATTCCTGGAACATGAAGTAATATGGTCAAACCACCGTTTAAAGCAATTTCAACAACAATCCGTAAACCGGAAGTAGTCGAAATACTATGCGATATTTTGAAAAAAAGTGAAAAATGGGTGTTTTGGGTAAAAACACGATTTTTCCGTCCGATATCAACGGATTAAACAAATTAAGGTATCATTTGGTCGGGCGGTAATTGGACCACTGAATGATACCCAATTCGTACGGATACGATCAGCAGGAAGCAAAATATGGCTCGCTGAAAATCAAGTATTTTCTGATTTGGAGCGTATTTAGATGCCTGTATCTCGAAAACTGCTCCACAGTTTTTTATGAAACTTTCTCTATCGAGAGACCTTGCAGTAATCTTGTGTACGAAACATTCCATTACGACTTTGAAATATCTGGAAAAGGTGAAATAACGGACTGAAAATCGAAAAAAGTCGAAAAATCGTGAAATTTTGGAAAATGCTCTGCTATTTTTTTATTTTAAGAGATTTTCAAAAAAAAATTGTATATTCAGATCGCTGACCTAATTACGATTCTAACGATGTATAATATGTATGTAGTTATTGAAATTTAATTTTTGATATTTTAAATTTTTTGCATTTTTGGCACTTTTGAACCTAGGATTTCTCAGGGGCATTTTATCTGATCAGATAATGTAATATATCATTACAGAGTCCTGTGGCTATTTTAGTGCCTAAACCGGTTATCAAAACTATATCGACAATAATAACCATACCGGAAGTATTCAAAAAATGTAAAAAAAAGGTTAAAAACATTGTCGCACTTGCAAAAAACTTGATTTCTCCCTTAGGTAATAGCGGACCAAAAGAACTAAAGTGTCGTTGGATAGCCCTATTAATGGACCATCATATGGTATCTAAATAATACGATATCGATGGTAAGGAAATAAATTATTGTGTGCCAAAAATCTAGTATTTTCCGATTTTTTAACATTCTGAGACGTCCTTTTCTCGAAAACGACGCCGCAGATTTTTCTTAAACTTTTCTTACTCAAAGTCCTATCGGTTGTCTATATAGTGAATCCAAAATGAAAAGCATTGAAATAATATAAGTGGTCGAAAAATGGCCTCAAACTTTGAAAAAAACTGAAAAATCGTTAAATTTTTGGAAACGCTCTTTAATTTATCTTTTTTTCCCAAACTACTCAATGGATGTTTCTGACACTTCTGGTACAGAAAGTTAATTATCCAGAGAACTTCGTAAAGCTATCATGACAACGATCGTAAAACCGGAAGTAGTCGAAAAAATGTCCGATATTTTGAAAAAAATTATTTATTTTACGAAAACCGTTTTTATTTATGAATATTTTTTGATGATATTTTACACAGGGTTAAAAATATCATCCTACTTGAGCAGAAATGAGAAAAAAAATTGTCTCGGTAATTTGCGTTAGCCGCCATCGGCTAATTTAGTTTTTCGTACCCAGAAAAATTATTTATTGTTCGATTTGTATAAAACAAAGTTCATATGCACCGTGGTCACAATTGCAATTTTTTTTGTTACGGTGAAATTTTTCTGTCGGCAACGGAAGTGACGTAATATTAACAAAAACTACAATTTTGACAGTTCGGTACCACTTTTTGAAAGCAAATATTATTTTTTTTTCAAAACTGATATAACTAAAAGGATGCACCCTGCAAAGGTGGACAAAATCCTTAGCTCATATTTTTTAATTTCAATTTCATTTTCGGGCAATTTCGAATAAAATGTAAAATAAAGTGTAAAATTCAGTTATTTACAATTCATTCAGCGTCTTCATATTTTGAAATATTTATTTGTAATTTTCATAAACTCGTAGCAATAATCCAGACGAAGAAAATGTATGCGAAAATTAGTTTGTAATATGAGCAGTTGCCGAGAAATATGCAATTTTGCATGCATCACTTTTCACGTTATTTTGCCTATAAAAGAGTGAATTATTATTCGATTTGCAATAATTTTTTGCCATTTGATGCCTAATGCCAATTTGGACTAGGTCAAGCCAATTTTAAATTTTCACTGTGACCGGAAATGACGTCATTTGGGCAAAAACTGTATTTTTAACCTAAAAAACAAATATTTTATTCAAATGAGTCTGCCTTATAATATTTTTAAAATCATGATATTTGATTCCCACCAACGAATAGAATAAAGCCATACGACCATACGGATACCACAAAATGGTTTGTAACTTGTACGGTTACAGAGAAATAGGCGATCTTCTATAAGTCACTTTTCAAGGTTTTTGGTCTATAAAAGTGTCAATTATTATTCGATTTTTATAATTTTTTTACCATTTGATGCCTTATGCCATTTATGACTCCTATAAACTAAATTAACATTTTCAATATCTCCGGAAGTAATGTAATTTTTGCAAAAAACGTATTTTTAGCCATCAAAACAAACATTATATTGAAGGGATTTATATTTATTATTCGTTTAACTTTAAAACGTCTGACTCTAATGGGCAGTAAGATTGAATCAATACCATCATATTGATATCAAGAAAAGGCTTCTAGCATGTTCCCTTGTCGAATGATAGCCAATTTTCTCAGGGTCACTTTTAAATTTTATACCTTCTTAATTTCAGTTTATGGGTTATAGGTTGATTATTTATTGCCCGATATGTATAAAACAAAGTTTGTATTTTGTATGTTGCGAATTTTCGACTTATTCTTCACCTATAAAAATTTCTTTCGGCATCGGAAGTGACGTAATTTTGCCATAATTTACAATTTTGACCGGTCTTTTCGCCAGCAAATATTACTTTTACATATGATAGAGGGTGTCACTGAAGCAAAACAACTAAAGTATACTTTGGTAGCTCAATGGATCGGCTATGGTATAATGAACGTCCTGTATGATTCCTGAAAGCCGGTTCAGTGCTGCTTGCAGGTCTAGTTAGGCTTTCACCATTTTTCAATGGTGAAAGACTATTGTTATTACTAAGATTATTCTTATTATTATTTTTTTTTTTATTGGGGGAAGCTAGATCTCAGAAACTATAAGAGATAGAGTTCTGAAGTTTGATTTTCCCTCGGGAAAATGGGTGGTGGTTACTCCTTAAAACTAGTTCCAGATTTGTGCGCATAGCGGAAATGCGTGAAATCTTTAGCGTGCACAAAAATTGAAAATCGGCCATAATTCAGTTAATTCTCAATCGATTTTTCAGACATTTATATTTTTGAATAGCGGGAGACATTTCGGACTAGATAGCAGTTGAAAAACGTTGAATATAGAAACTTTGTCGCTCTCATTTTTTTGGTGAATACTGGAAAATTTTCAAAAAATTGCTAAAATGTTTATTTTTAGGAATTTAGAAATTCTAATTACACTTTTGGATAGCTGACGTCGATCCGATTCCAACAATGTAAGTTGTGTTCTGGAATGTTAACTTTGATTTTTCACTTTTTTTCGCATTTTGGTCAAAAACGGTAAGGCTTATTTTTTTAAAACCACTTCAACGATTTTCCTGAAACTTTGGTAAGATGAACAGAGATGTCTGAATTGTTCCTTAAACTATAAATGAAAATCCTCTAATCACCGGAAGTGGTCAAGAAAGGTATCCAAACTTTGACAAAATTCAGAAAAATGGGTGCCTGTGCGACAAATAAGATGTATCGATTGGTTGTTTACCGAGTAGTTAATGCATTATATCGTATGATAGCCACGTGAATTACCTACAAGATGGTACTATAGCGACAAGTTTCTATCAAAAAATAAAAAAGTTATCTGAGTTTGAAAAGTAAGGTATTTTGCTATTTCGGTCAACTTTAGACGCGTATTTCTCGAAAACGCCACCTACGATTTTTTTAAAACTTTCTCATTCGAGAGTCTTATAGGTGGTGTATTGTGTGAAACCATTGTACAATTTCTCTAAATGTCATGAGTAGTCGAAAAACGAGATTGAAAATCCAAAACGTCGTATTTTTACCATTTGGAGCATTTTTAGACGTCTTTTTCTTGAAAAGTCAACGTAATTTTTTTTTTGAACTTCTTCTACAGAGAGTTTTATCGGTAGTCTTAGGTATGAAACCATTGCGCAACAATTAGAAATATCAGGAGTTTGAGAACAAAGGGATCGAAAATTGAAAACGTCACCTTTCATTATTAAGCAAAACATGCAGTAAGAGTTGATACAATCTGTACGTATTAGCAACGTTTAGAGCATATTCAAAAGTCCCGTTTTCTCTCACAGTGACGATATTTGGGCAAAAAGTATTTCAACTTTGAGTCTTTACTTCTATTCAAAATAAGGGTATAGTGACCCTGTAGCAGAAATATTTGATTTATGTGTGTAATAATTAGTCTTTGAATTAATATTGTTTCTCCTTGGCCAAAATTACCTCATAGCCGTAATCATCTCGACACAAATCGACGGCTCGCGCTGTTTATAAGCAAATCCAAATTTTAAGAGGTTGCAGTTGTATCTTGCAGTAATATCGTGCAGAAGTACGAATATTGCACCGGTCATAGAAAGTTTAATGTAGTTAGAGCATGGACTCTGTTTCTAATAAATATCGATATTTTATATGTGGGTGACGTCAAATCTTTAACGTGCACGAAATCCGAAAATTGGCGATATTTCATTGAATATAAAACCAATTTTTGAACCAGTTACATATTTGGGTAGCTGACATGAAAACGCGATTCCGAAGTCCCGTGTACACATTGGTGTGACATCGAAAAAAGTCCGAATTGGTCATAATTGGAACGTTTTGCATACGTATAAAGCATATATAGAGAGATTATTTTAAAAGTGGCAATATTTGAACTAAGGGTGTTTTAATAGTAACCAATATCTGTTACTGGTGCTTCTAGAGTGAAAATAATTCGTTTTAGTAAATAATAGTTACCCCTGAAATTAATATCGCAGGATTTTTGTCTCCATGACGTCGTCATTTGATACCAGTGAAAATAAACCTCTCTGTTGAAGCTATTTATAAGGAAGGTACTCTTCTACATAAATGCAGAAAAATTAATGTTGAATGTATGATTCTGGGTTTTGGTTATTATTTGACACTTACGATACTTTTTTGTCCCAATCGGAAAACTCTTTTTTTTTTATTCTCGTGTAGAGATCTCTGAATCTTTAACAGATAGAGTTTTGAATATTGATTTTTCCTATGTTTTAAACATTTAGTACTTAAAACTATTGCGAAAGTTGTGAACCAGACCGTAAGTGATGTAAATCTTTAACGTGCACGAATGAAAATAGGTTCTAATTATGTCAATTCCCAACCGATTTTCGAAAAAATTATATTTTTGTACAGCCGGGAGTGATGTAAATCTTTAACGTGCATGAATGAAAATCGGTTCTAATTATGTCAATTCCCAACCGATTTTCGAAAAGATTATATTTTTGTACAGCCGGGGATATTGCGGATGGGATAAAGGTCGAATTGAGATAACCATGTCGTTCTTAGTTGAGATAAACAGTTTGAGCATGGACTCTATCTGTAATAAATATTAAATTTTTATATGTTACATGTAGTGACGTCAAATCTTTAACGTGCACGAAATCAGAAAATTGTAGATATTTCATTGAATATTTAATCAATTTTTGAACCAGTTGCATATTTGAGTAGTTGATATGGACGTGATTCCAAATTCCGTGTACACATTGGTGTGACATTGACAAAAGTCCGAGTTGGTCATAATCGCAACGTTTTGCCTACGTATAAAGCATTATATAGAGAGCTTTTTTTGAAAGGGACAATATTTGAACTAAAGGTGTTTTACTGGTAACCAATATCTGGTAATGCTGCTTCTAGATTGAAAATAATTCATTTTAGTTACTCCTGAAATTATTATCCCAGGTTTTTTGTCTACATGACGCCATCATATGATACCAGCGAAAATGACGCTATTTACCGAAACTATTTATAAGGAAGGCACCCCTCTGGACCAATGTTGAAAAGTTGATGTTGAAAGGTATGATTCTTGGTTTTGGTTATGATCTGACACGATCTTTTTTTTGTCCCATTCGAAAAACTTTTTTTTTTTTTCATTCTCTTGTAGATCTCTGAAACTAAAGCAGATAGAGTTCTGAATAATGATTTTTCCTATGTTTTAAGTAAGTACTTAGAAGTATTGCAAAAGTTCTGAACATACCTGAAGTGAAGTAAATCTTTAACGTGCATAAACGAAAATAGGTCCTAATAATGTCAATTCCCAACCGATTTTCGAAAAAGTTATATTTTTGTAGAGCCGGTGATATTGGGGATTGCAATACCACGCCGTTCTCCTTTTTTCCTAAAAATTTGAAAATGTACTGAAATTGTAAACTTTTTTTTTAGAATTTTTGAGTTTTTGATTACGTATTTAGATTTCTGACGTCTGTAGGATTCTACCGATACAAGTTCATAATGTTGTAAATTGTTCAACTATATTGTTCACTTTCCTTCTATCGTAATGCGCATGCAGAGAAAGTGTCAATATCTGAGTTGTTTAAGTGTGTGTGTGTGTGTTTTAAGGGGTGGGTGGTGGGCATTTTGTGCTGCCTTGGGCAAGGTGAAAGCCTTCAGCCTTGCAAGCAAGTCTAGTTAGGCTTTCACCATTTTTCAATGGTGAAAGACTATTGAAATTACTAAGATTAATATTATTATTATTATTCTTTTTTTTTTTCCATTTTGCCTATTTCTCAGCAACTATAAGAGATAGAGGTCTGAAGTTTGATTTTCTCTCGGGAAACTGGGTGGTAGTTAGTGCTTAAATGTAAAACGAAATTCGTGCGCATAGCGGAAATGCGTTAAATCTTTAACGTGCACGAAAATTGAAAATCGGCCGTAATTTTGGTAATTGTCAACCGATTTCTCTGATATTTACATTTTTGGATAGCTTGAGACATTTCTAAGAAGATAGCAGTTCACAAACGTCAAATTTAGAAACTTTGTCGCTTTCATTTTTTTGGTGAAAATTGGAAAATTTTCAAAAATTTCCAAAATTTTTATTTTTTGGAATTTTGAATTATGAGTTATATTTTTGGATAGCTGACATCAATCCGATTCCAACAATATTAGTTTTATTCTGAAATGTTAACTTTGATTTTTCACTTTTTTTCGCATTTTGGTCAAATCGTAGAGTTCTTATTTTTTTAAAACGGCGCCTACGATTTTTCTGAAACTTATGGAATATGAAGTCGAAGGTCCAAACCAGTCCATGAACTATAAATAAAAATCCTCTAATCACCGGAAGTGGTCAAGAAAAGTATCCAAAGTTTGACAAAATTCTGAAAAATGGGTACCGATGGGTAAAATGCGATGTATCACTTGGTTGATTACAGAGTAGTTAAAGTGTTATATCGTTGGATAGCCACGTGAATTATCTACAAGATGGTACTATAGCGACAAGTTTCTATCAAAAAATAAAAAAGTTATCTGAGTTTGAAAAGTAAGGTATTTTGCTATTTCGATCAAATTAAGACGCGAATTTCTCGGAAACGCCGCCTACGATTTTTTTTAAACTTTCTCATTCGAGAGTCTTATAGGTGGTGTATTGTGTGAAACCATTGTACAATTTCTCTATATGTCATGAGTAGTCGAAAAACGAGATTGAAAATCCAAAACGTCGTATTTTTACCATTTGGAGCATTTTTAGACGTCTTTTTCTCGAAAAGTCAACGTAATTTTTTTTTGGAACTTCTTCTACAGAGAGTTTTATCGGTAGTCTTAGGTATGAAACTATTGCGCAACATTTAGAAATATCAGGAGTATGAGAACAAAGGCAACGAAAACTGAAAACGTCACCTTTCATTGTTAAGCGAAACATGCTGTAAGAGTTGATACAATCTGTACGTTTTACCAACGTTTAGAGCATATTCAATATTCCCCATTTCTATCACAGTGACGATATTTGAGCTAAAAGTATTTCAACTTTGAGTGTTTACTTATATTCAAAATATGGGTTTAGTGATCCTGTAACAGAAATAATTGATTTCTGTGTGTAATAATTAGTCTTTGAATTAATATTGTTTCTTCTTTGTCAAAATTACCTCATAACCGTAATCATTTCGACACAAATCGACGGCTCGCGCTGTTTATAAGGAAATCTAATTACCAATAGGTTGCAGTTGTATCTTGCAGTAGTATCGTGCAGAAGTGCGAATATTGCACCTGTGATAGAAATACATATTTGATACATATTTGAGTAGCTGACCTGAACGCGATTCCAAAGTTCCGTGTGACATCGACAAAAGTCCGAATTGGTTATAAATGGATCGTTTTGCATACGTATAAAGCATATATAGAGAGCTTTTTTTTAAAACTGGCAATTTTTGAACAAAGGGTGTTTAATGGTAACCAATTTCTGGCATTGGTGCTTCTAGAATGAAAATAATTCATTTTAGTAATTAACAGTTACTCCTGAAATTAATATCCCAGGTTTTATGTCTGCATGACGTCATCATTTGATACCAGTGAAATGAAGCTCTCTGTTGAAGCCATTTATAAATAAAGTACCCCTCCATTACAATGTTGAAAAAATAATGTTGAAAGGTGCGATTTGGGGTTTTGGTTATTACCTGATACTTAAGGTATTTTTTTTTTGTCTCATTCGGAAAACTGTGTTTTTTCTGTAGTCGTTTAGATTTCTGAAACTAAAACTGATAGAATTCTGAATGTTGTTTTTTTCTATGTTTTAAAAATTTAGTACTTAGATCTATTGCGAAAGATGTGAACAGACCGGAAGTGATGTAAATCTTTAACGTGCGCGAATGAAAATCGGTCCTAATTATGTCAATTCCCAACCGATTTTCGAAAAAGTTATATTTTTGTATAGCCGGGGATATTGCGGATGAGATATAGGTCGAATTGCAATACCACGCAGTTCTCTTTTTTTCCTGAAAATTTGAAAATGTACTAAAATTGTAATTTTTTTTTTTAGAATTTTTGCGTTTTTGATTGCGTATTTAGATTTCTGGCGTCTGTAGGATTCTACCGATCCAAGTTCATAATTGTTCAACTATATTTTTCACTTTCCTTCTATCGTAATGCGCATGCACAGAAAGTGTCAACGTCTGAGTTGTTTAAGTGTGTGTGTGTATGTGTTTTAAGGGGTGAGTGGTAGGCAATTTGTGGTGCCTTGGGTAAGGTGAAAGCCTTCAGTCTTGCAAGCAAGTCTAGTTAGGCTTTCACCATTTTTCAATGGTGAAAGACTATTGAAATTACTAAGATTATTATTATTATTCATTATTATTATTATTCTTTTTTTTTTCCATTTTGCCTATTTCTCAGCAACTATAAGAGATAGAGGTCTGAAGTTTGATTTTCTCTCGGGAAACTGGGTGGTAGTTAGTGCTTAAATGTAAAACGAAATTCGTGCGCATAGCGGAAATGCGTTAAATCTTTAACGTGCACGAAAATTGAAAATCGGCCGTAATTTTGGTAATTGTCAACCGATTTCTCTGATATTTACATTTTTGGATAGCTTGAGACATTTCTAAGAAGATAGCAGTTCACAAACGTCAAATTTAGAAACTTTGTCGCTTTCATTTTTTTGGTGAAAATTGGAAAATTTTCAAAAATTTCCAAAATCTTTATTTTTTTGAATTTTGAATTATGAGTTATATTTTTGGATAGCTGACATCAATCCGATTCCAACAATATTAGTTTTATTCTGAAATGTTAACTTTGATTTTTCACTTTTTTTCGCATTTTGGTCAAATCGTAGAGTTCTTATTTTTTTAAAACGGCGCCTACGATTTTTCTGAAACTTATGGAATATGAAGTCGAAGGTCCAAACCAGTCCATGAACTATAAATAAAAATCCTCTAATCACCGGAAGTGGTCAAGAAAAGTATCCAAAGTTTGACAAAATTCTGAAAAATGGGTACCGATGGGTAAAATGCGATGTATCACTTGGTTGATTACAGAGTAGTTAAAGTGTTATATCGTTCGATAACCACGTGAATTATCTACAAGATGGTACTATAGCGACAAGTTTCTATCAAAAAATAAAAAAGTTATCTGAGTTTGAAAAGTAAGGTATTTTGCTATTTCGATCAAATTAAGCCGCGAATTTCTCGGAAACGCCGCCTACGATTTTTTTTAAACTTTCTCATTCGAGAGTCTTATAGGTGGTTTATTGTGTGAAACCATTGTACAATTTCTCTAAATGTCATGAGTAGTCGAAAAACGAGATTGAAAATCCAAAACGTCGTATTTTTACCATTTGGAGCATTTTTAGACGTCTTTTTCTCGAAAAGTCAACGTAATTTTTTTTTGGAACTTCTTCTACAGAGAGTTTTATCGGTAGTCTTGGGTATGAAACTATTGCGCAACATTTAGAAATATCAGGAGTATGAGAACAAAGGGATCGAAAACTGAAAACGTCACCTTTCATTGTTAAGCGAAACATGCAGTAAGAGTTGATACAATCTGTACGTTTTACCAACGTTTAGATCATATTCAAAATTCCACATTTCTCTCACAGTGACGATATTTGAGCTAAAAATATTTCAACTCTGAGTGTTTACCTATATTCAAAATATGGGTTTAGTGACCCTGTAACATAAATAATTGATTTCTGTGTGTAATAATTAGTCTTTGAATTAATATTGTTTCTTCTTTGTCAAAATTACCTCATAACCGTAATCATCTCGACATAAATCGACGCCTCGCGCTGTTTATAAGGAAATCCAATTATCAGTAGGTTGCAGTTGTATCTTGCAGTAGTATCGTGCAGAAGTACGAATATTGCCCCTGTTATAGAAAGCATGATGTAGTTTGAGCTTGGGTCCTATCTCTAATTATAGATAAATTTTTATATGTTAGAGACGTCAAATCATTAACGTGCACGAAATCAGAGTTTTATCGGTAGTCTTAGATATGAAACCATTGCGCAACAGTTAGAAATATCAGGAGTATGAGAACAAAGGGATCGAAAATTGAAAACATCATCTTTCATTGTTAAGCGAAACATGCAGTAAGAGTTGATACAATCTGTACGTTTTACCAACGTTTAGAACATATTCAAAATTCCCCATTTCTATCACAGTGACGATATTTGAGCTAAAAGTATTTCAACTCTGAGTGTTTACTTATATTCAAAATATGGGTTTAGTGACCCTGTAACAGAAATAATTGATTTCTGTGTGTAATAATTAGTCTTTGAATTAATATTGTTTCTTCTTTGTCGAAATTACCCCATAACCGTAATCATCTCGACACAAATCGACGACTCCCGCTGTTTATAAGGAAATCTAATTATGTGTAGGTTGCAGTTGTATCTTGCAGTAGTATCGTGCAGAAGTACGAATATTGCACCTGTGATGGAAAGCATGATGTAGTTTGTGTTTGGGCCATATCTCTAATTAACGATAAATTTTTATATGTTAGTGATGTCAAATAATTAACGTGCACGAATGAAAATCGGTTCTAATTATGTCAATTCCCAACCGATTTTTCGAAAAAGTTATATTTTTGTAGAGCCGGGGATATTGCGTATGAGATAGAGGTCGAATTGCAATACCACGCAGTTCTCTTTTCTTCCTGAAAATTTGAACATGTACTAAAATTGTAATTTTTTTTTTTAGAATTTTTGCGTTTTTGATTGCGTATTTAGATTTCTGGCGTTTGTAGGATTCTACCGATCCAAGTTCATAATTGTTCAACTATATTTTTTACTTTCCTTCTATCGTAATGCGCATGCACAGAAAGTGTCAATGTCTGAGTTGTTTAAGCGTGTGTGTGTGTGTGTGTTTTAAGGGGTGAGTGGTAGGCAATTTGTGCTGCCTTGGGTAAGGTGAAAGCCTTCAGCCTTGCAAGCAAGTCTAGTTATTATTATTATTCTTCTTCTTTTGTTTTGAGTAGACCTCAGCAACTACGTGTCGCATCGTTACGATTTTTTCGGTTTTACTGGGAAAGTGGGTGTGACTTAGAGGATAAAGCTATTTTGAACGTTCTGCGACAATGCGAAATGTCCGAAATCACCGAAGTTATCGTTTTTACAAATATTGCGGTAATTTTAACAATAATCATGGGATTTTAACTTTCGATACATTTTGGCATAGCTGGAGACAGGGCACATAGCTGCGTTACTTTCGATTTTTGATTTTCGGCAAATCTTCGAAGATATTAGGCGCCAAATTTCGGAAATTTAAAATTTTACAAAAAACTTTTTTATTTATGAATATTTTTTTAGTCGTGTTGTGCACAGAATTAAAGAGTCATCTGACTTGCGCAAAAATGTTAAAAAATTTTGTCTCAGTAATTTTCCTTGGCCTCCATTGGCTAATTCAGTTTTTCAGTCCTAGATTAATTTTTTATTGTTCGATTTGTATAAAACAAAGTTCATATGCTTCGTTGTCTCAATTGTCATTTTTTTTATTACCAAAAGTGTTATCTGTCGGCACCGGAAGTGGCATAATTTTACCAAAAACTACAATTTTGACAGTTAGGTACATTTTTTGAAAACAAATATTATTTTTTTGAAAAATTATATGACTCAAAGAGTGTGTCCTTTAAAGGCGCAAAAAATGTCGGAAGCAGTTTTTTTAATTTCTTTTTCATTTTCTAGCAAATTGGATTAAGAGGTGAAAAAAGGCGTAAAATTGACCTATTTACAACTCATTCAGGCTTTTCAGATTTTAAAATATTTTTATGTAACTTTTATAAACTTGTAGCTATAATCCATACGAAGAGAATGTATGTGAAAATTAGTTTGTAATATAAGCAGTTGCCGAGAAATAGGCAATTTTGCATGAGTCACTTTTCACGTAATTTTGGCTGTAAAAGAATCAATTATTATTCGATTTTCAATTTTCATTCGCCATTGGATGCCTAATGCCATAGTGGACTATGTCAAACCATTTTACCCCTTGCGCTGCCACCGGAAATGACGTCATTTGCTCAAAACTTAAATTTTAGCCTTCAAAAAACAATATTTTATTCAAATGAGTCGTATTTGTTATTTTTTTCAAATTGTGATATTTGATTCTATTGATCAAATAGATTGAACCCATACGATCATACAGATACCACAAAATGGTTTCTAACTTGTACGGTTGCAGAGAAATGGGCGATTTTCCTTAAGTCACTTTTCAAGGTTTTTGGTCTATAAAAGTGTCAGTTATTATTCGATTTTCATAAAATTTTCACCATATGATATCTTGTGTCATTTATGATTTCATAGATCTAATTTAACATTTTCAGTATCACCGGAAGTAATGTCATTTTGGCAAAAACTGTATTTTTAGCTTTCAAAACAGACATTTGTTTCAAATGAGTCTGATTTGTAATATATTTCAAATTATGATATTTGATTCCAATCAACAAATGGATTGAACCCATACGATCATATAGATACCAAAAGATAGTTTTTATCGTGTACGGTTGCCGAGAAATAGCCGATTTTCTACAAGTCACTTTTCAAGGTTTTTGGTCTATAAAAGTGGCAATTCTCATTCGATTTACATACAATTTTCGCCATTATGCTGCCTTATGCCATTTCTGATTTCATAAAACTAATTGAACATTTTCATTATCACCGGAAGTAATGAAATTTTGCCAGGATCACTTACAAGTAACATATATATAAAATGAATTGATATTGCTGGATTTGGTTGATTCTTCGTCCATTTTATTTGATGTTTAGAATGCTTATGTGGAAACCTGTTTGATGGTTTCATTGGTATCGGAAGTGACATATGTTTAAGGGTAACGTGGCACCGAAAGTGACGTGGAACCAGTGAAACCCGTCATTCCTGCATGCAGGTCTAGTTTATGAATGAAATTGTGATACATGTTTTCACTTTAAGAAATACTCCATCCCGCCTTTCGAATCAAATGCCCGTCTTTGTGGAGCTTTAAAGCAAAAAGAGTCGCTAATACTTATTCCTTTAAAAAAAAAGCCAAATAGGACCCGTTATTACTCAAATTTATTATGAAATTATGAATACATCATGGCTGGTAGTATCTTGCTAGTACGATTTTAATGACTATAGCAGATTCTGTACACAAATTATATAATATCTAACTTTACTGTGGAGGTCACCAAGCCACCCATGAAAACCTGTCAGCGAGTCATCATTAACAACCAATTTAGTCTCTTGAAGTCTGTTTGGTCACTGGCTGAAATTTAGATTCTACAATGTAGAAGTATGTATATTATTAGTACTAACAAGAAGAAACTGCTGAAAGTGGTACGCATCTCTGAAATCAGTTCACAAAACTTAATCAAAGGTAAATTTTTCCCATCCTTTCATACTATAATAAGCTTAATGGCTTTTGGGTAAAACAAATTAAATGAAAGGTTTTAAAGTTTCTATATTTCGAAAAAATGTCTTTTGGAAAATAACTGATACAAATGAGTTGATCATTTTCTGTGGAAATATATAAGTGCATCTAAGTATTTATGCAAAAGTTTTGTAATAATATAAGAATAGATTTGAATAGATGTTTCTTTTTTTCTTAGTTATTTTGATTTGACAGAATATTGGTAAACTCTAAAACAAGAAAGCTGTCATTTTCAGAAAGGTGACTATTTCCATTTTCATGGCAAAATATGTTTCTTGCTCTCGCTGGACTAAACGCTTGAAAGTTTTATCAGCTATACAACGAAATACAAATGACATATATATATATAACTGAATTTGGTAAAGATGAAATAAACGCACTTTAAAACAAAAGATATAATAAATGCTAAATCTGGTCTTTTTACAGCTTAATCCGTTTGAAACAACAGATTAAAGAATTAAAATGACAACATAAGCACTGGTCAACTATTTCACATGTTCTGGACCAAAAGACAATGGTGAGTTTCTGTTTGTATTAATTACTGTTTGTGGAGACTACAGGTCAGAATTTATATCCGATTTTGATGAAAATTAAAATATGTGTTTGTATTCCAAAGATATTGATTGAATTCAATATCGGCGCAAAATATGGGTAGAGTTGTCTTACTTTGTCAGGCTGCACATCAACAGACCTAATCAATGTGCTTTTCTTTTGAATTGCAGAGTCGGTCAGAAGAAATCCAATGTTTGTGAACACTACAAACGAAGAAATCAAAACAGCTGTTAGTTGCTTCCTGGCTAATTCAAGGGGCAGGGATGGTGGGAGATCCCAACGAATTTCAACTGTCTTACCAAAAAAGCATTATAATAAAACATGAAACCAAATAAACAGTTTTGTTATTATATTAGACTGATTCGGTACTTGTTGTTTACCATGCTTAGAACTAGAGAATTCATCAAAGTTACACGGAGCTGTGTAGCACACTTGATATTATCATTAAAATAGTGTTTAGCATGTAATATCAAAAGATAATTTCATACTTGTATTAAATTAGTCTAAGTTCGGCTATAATGTCTGGTATAAATAGTTTACTGTCCATATATGTGTTGTCACCACAAATAAGCTCAGTACAATATTTCTTAGAATCCCACAGGAAATCCATTTAGTGCCCAAATTAATATCCTGGCATATCCACACAGATCCCATATGATGCCCATATTACATTGATTTGTACTCCCACATGAGTCCCATATAGTACCCATATTACATGTCTTATCAAGACCATATAGGTCCCATATTACACACATATTATTTTAGATGATTTACCCATATAGAACCCACACAAACCACATTTAGTACCCATGTGGATCCCATATTATGCAAATATATCATTTATTTGTACCCCATATGAGTCCCATATAGTACCCATATTATATTTTTTAACATGGCCATATAGGTCCCACACAGGCCCCATATAGCACCCATATTATTTTAAATCAGTTATCCATATAGGCCCCACACAAACCCCATTTAGTACCCATATGGTTGAGCCCATATGGATCCCATATGGATGTTGGGTGCAAAAATGTCGGGGTCCGGTATGGGCTCCCCATCATGGCCCCATATCACATGACACATGGTACCCATCAATGAATGTTATCAGGGTCATATTACGGGAAAAAAATAAATGCGCACAAATCAATTCTGGTCTTACCGGGGTGTAGTTTAAACTGTTTTATCCATTCAAATAGTAATTCACATACTGACAAATAAGCTACGTGGTGCATACAGTATTGGTAAATCACACCTCAACTAATATATCTTTTCTGGTTTAAATCACAAATGAATTAAAAGCCTTCGCCACCTGAGACGAAGCACATTTTGCTGAATGGACGTGGACACGTATCAGTCCGATAAAGGCGATAATATAATGCTGACTTTTTCATTTCCACACCAAAGAGTCTAGTGAATGCATACTGTCAATCAAGATTTGATCAAGTAAATTGGCACGTGACATCAAAAGAAACCAACTGACAGAAAATTGCACGCCCATTGTACAACAAATTATTATCCTGTTGTAGTCATCTTGACAGTACGACTTGTATTGTAAATTGTCAGTAGTAAAAACTACCCAAAAAGGTTTGAATCTTTATTTTAAAAAAACGATCACAATTGTTAAATTGATTCTGATATATATGCAAATGGTTGGCAGTCAAGAGGAGTCACAATGGTTTGTTCTTTGCATCTCAATTAGTTTGGGCGTTTTGGTTAAAATTAAACGTAAACGGGAAATTTTGAAAAGAGATATCTTGTAAAATAACCCGTATTACTGAAATATTTTCTAAATTAGCAGAATGTCAAATTAAAGAAAACCACGCAACACTTACAATACGGGGTTTGTATTTGGCTGGACACCCCCACCCCTTCCCTACATGTAATACCAATATGTAACGAGGAATTGTGATTACTGTTTTACGGTAAAAGTCATGTTTTTAGAGATTGTTCAATTATTTAAATCGGTACAGACTCGAAGGTTGACTCCTGCAGATCATGTAATGGGCAAAATAATGTTTAGTCATCATATTTGCAATTAACATAATATTCTGTCAATAAAATCATTAATAATTTATCAGGTGGTTGTTATTTTATTACATTGTGCAGAAATGTCAGTCCTTAAATAGCACCAGGCACCTTTAACAACTTAATAAGCACGTTTTTTGTGTTAGGCAATCACCTCTCTTCGCTTTGATGTGTTGCTTTGATGTGTTGCATTCTTGGCTAACTGACACCTCAATAACTCTAATACTACTATTATTAATCTCACTACCAAAGAGGCTTCAATTCATAAGAAATGGTCGTGAGACGTGTTGAGGGGTAAAACAATCAAAATGAATATGACGTGATAATTTTTGGAAACTAAAACGGTTTTATTAATAAGGGTATTTATGGTCTATGGCATGAATACGGTCAAATGTTTGTATGTTTCATTCATATATTGAACGGGTGTCAGTAAACTCGTCCACAAGCAAACAGGTACGCAGTTAGGTCATCCACAGGGCGTATTGTTTTTTTTTATAAGCAATATTTTTATTCAGATTTGTATTTGAATAGGGATTGGGGAACGGCCATAGCCTAAATTACCCCCCCCCACCGTTGTTGTTGTTGTTTAATAATTTAATTGTATTACTCACTGGTTGTTTATATTGTTTTATTTACCCAATAATCAATTATCTTGGCAAGCCGATCAAACCGAGATGAGTTCACCGATGTTTTTGTAATTAAAAGCAATAGTATTATTTGTTGATTAGCTTTATGATTTTAAACATAATAATAGATTCACCAATGTTTTTGTTATAAAGTAAACTCGTATTGTTTGGTTTGTTGATTGACGTTATATCATTATTTAAAATATTTGGCACTGGTTAATATCGGGTCAAAAATAATTCCTTAAATTGCGCCGCAGCCCCTTTTAGATAAACTGAATTCGCTTTTTATAAGATGGCGATCATTCGTAGATGAATGACTGACATACGCGACGTGGGTTTATACTTTATTAATAGAAACGTTCGTTGAGTTATTTAGGCGACAATTTGTCTTTACTAACAATGCATGCACAAGTAAAAGGGGCAGTAGTTTAAGGAATGATTTTATTGGCAGAATATGCCCACTGCGAATATGCTGATTATACATAGTTTTCGTCATAAGACGCGCTGTTATGTAACAATCTTCAAGTCTGTACCAATTTAAACATTGAAAAACACTACATCCACAATTTTGAAAGTGTGAGCTCTGCGGTAAAAAAAATAAAATAAAATCCCACGTAACATATTAAGATGTATTCTTGGGGGGGGGGGGGGCTTTCCATCGTGGTCCGTTCTTATTTAACCATGACAACGACAGTTTTTTGTGTGTGAATCCAGATTGGTCACGTACCAGTTGCAATAGTTTTTTTTTAAAAAATGAGGACAATAATGTTAGGTAATTACTGACAATTTGCAATAAAAGTCATATTGTCTCCAAGACTATTTTTTGTTAAAAGGACTTCTATTTTAGTCAATTATCGTTTCCTTTTGATGTTTGATGGCTCTTTTATAGTCACGTTATTTGGAAGTATGAAAAGGTCACCAAGGTGTTATCCGACGGAGACACGTTTTAATGAACATGTATTCCACAACAGGAGAGCAGGAGAGACAGACTTTTTAATTCGTGGCAGTATATCTTTTTGATATCAATTATTTATGACAGATAAACATCCTTAATTTTACATATCAAATTACACCGAGGCCTATCGTGTCACGCGACTATCGTGGCACACGATAGCGACTGCTACACCGAGTTATTTATCGTGGCAATATCGTGCCGTTATCGTGGAAATTTTTAACAAAAAACGACACGATAATCGTGTTTGATAGAACCTGCGCGATGCGTGTACTGTATCGGCTACTATTCAACGACGATGCCATGTATCGGCTACTATTCAGCGACGATACTATGTATCGGCTACTATACAGCGACGATACCATGTATCGGCTACTATTCAGCGACAATACCATTTATCGGCGACTATTCTTAGATGATACCATTCCAGGAACAATCAGTAGGTATTCCAAGCGGACCTGTAAAATTAGTCAACATTTGTACATAAATTTACTCATACTACCTGTATGCACGTGCATTGCAGGTAGAAAGTTTGGGCGGGCCTTAATATATTACAGGTAATTAGTTTAGACGAGTTTAGGCGACTGATAGTGATACTATAATAAAATACGACAGTGACAATGTTGTCTTCTGAGATGAGCATGAGCAATGAAAATAAATGCAATAGCCGCATCCTCCTCATCCTTCCGATTTTCAGTAGTTAAGTTCATCGTCGAGCTATTAATAAAACAGCTGTTCGCATAACGATAGTTGTGTCTTGTCTTTATTTTATTTTCAGGCTTATTTAATGCTTAACTACTGAAAGTCTGAGGTCAGACACTCTTCTGTTAGTAATGGTTGGAAACTTGCTCCATAATGGACAGTGCGGCTCAATTAGATATGTGAACCCAGCATTACCAGGACGTTTAAGTGACTTGCTTGTTCACTGCAGTGATAGTGCAAGTGATGAAGATTCCGATGAAACTTCAACTTCTGAATCTGAACAATCAAAACTGGACCTATCTTTTGAATGGGATTCTGATTAGTAAAACTTTGACTGGATAAGTTTGTGATGTTGATTATCATGCGTGATTAAATATTACATGGCTCCATTATTAAGTGTTGATTAAATTAAAATCAAAATCGGTGGACTATAGAGTATATCAGATGATAAATATTGGTGAGTATTATTGCTGGTTGCCATCTATCGAGACAAATTCATCAAAATTGAAGACATCAACCCGAAACAATTTACCAGGCCAAAAATGGTGGCCATCTTGGATTTTTCGGCCATATTGGCAAAACTAGTGGCTGGATGGATTTTTGATTACAATATTTTGATTCAGAGACCCTTAAAACATAAGAATAGACCAGAGTTGGGATTTCGCCCGTATATTCCGGACTTGTCTGAATTTTTTTTCCAAACGCACAATGTTGTCCGACCGGGAATATGCCCAATCGGACATCAAGACATAGTGAATAATATTCAAAATTCCAAAATTAATATAGTGTACCGATATCCTTTACGTCTTTTAAGAATCCATATATAAATTCTCATCCACAGTGGCACTTTCCCGTGATCTCGAGCGCCGCACGAATATTGCTTAACATGTTAGGCAGTGCTTACTATGAAGCTGTGTGCTGTAAGTCACGTACGCCAATAGCGGCAATACGCTGAAGTCAGCTATGCCTTTTGTCATCACCACAAGTATTATTTCGAACGCTTTTCTTTCATTTGCTGCCGTATTCTTATTTCTATTACGCATGGATTTGAATATTTTGTTGGCATTTTATAAAGAAAAAACGATGTTCTGACATCACAAGATATTCTTAGTTCGGAAGTTCGGCATTCATTTGCTGCCACGTAAATCTAAAGGAATATTACGGTTTTGAATTTTATGCCGAAGCAGGATCGGCAAGCTTTCATTCAATGTGAGAGAGAGAGAAATGGGGTTTAACGTCCACTCGACACAAACTAGGTCATTTTGGGACTATGCTTAATTTTGTACGACATTTACTGACATAAATTTGAATGCCGTGCGGGAATTAGGTGTGAAAAATAGCGAGGTTCACCAATTTTTATTTCGTACGGGATTTGAATATTTTGTTGACATGTGATTTGTTATTGAGGTTTGAATTGAATACCGTACGGGAATTAAATATGAAAAATAGCAAGGTTCACCTAATTTTGTTATGTACGTGATTTGAATATTTTGACATGTGACTTTTAATTGTGGTATGAATTCGTCTCCTTAAATAACGATAAGAGTTATGCCCCTTTATTTTCGGTAAAATGTCCGACACGAAAAACTTTGAAATCCCAACTCTGGAATAGACACATCGGACGCCTATATTACATAATTTTATATTTTCCCGCCACATTTAACCACCATTTTGAATTTGGCTCCCTAGCAGCTTCCGCCAGCATTTTAGAGAGAGGCACTCAAGCTTAATCGCTTCAGCAGGATTTTTTCATATAGAAACCACCTTCAAAACAACTTCCCTGCAAATTGGTCACGGATTTTAGGTCTCGTACCCAACTATTATTCAATTGACTTCAGATTGATACACATAGTTGTGTTGAAACGAACAAGTAGTCTGATTTTTAATGAATTTTGATAACTGACAGCTAAATCCATGATATTAAATGTTTCGTATACTAATTGTTAGCGTGGGGCAAAACTTTATAAAAACCAAACCAATTCTAATGATTTTCTGATAATTACATAATGAGTTGTTACTCTTATTCAGATTTTAGTGTATTACAAAGTTTCATTACCAAAAAAAGTAAAAAAGTAAAAATATGCGACAAACCTTGTTGACTGCCCGGACGATTTAGCTGCTGTGGGTGTATGTTTCGTTGCCTGGCAAGCTTTCTATTGCTTCTATAATGCTTATTAAGTCGGGTGCTGAAAGGAGTAATGGTTTGGCCTACATGTTGCATATTACAGGTTTTACATGCTGAGGAGATAAACACTTCCTGTTAACGTATTTAGAGGGGGTTTATTGTCCATTTAATCACGCTTGAATCATTAGAACTCGAGACGCGATAGCGTCGAGTTGTTCTGATGTATAATTCAATTTTAGATAGTCGTTAGAAGGCCACGAGATTCTTCGACCAACGTCATGCAATTGTCCATTTAATCACGCTTGAATCATTAGAACTCAAGACGCGATAGCGTCGAGTTGTTCTGATGGAAAATTCAATTTTAAATAGTCGTTAAAAGGCCACGAGCGAACATTCTTCGACCGACATCATGCAATCGTTAGTCTTTCTCGCGTCTGGATAATCATGTCAATTTGGGGGAAACGACTACTTCACTACCTTGCGTGAAATCGAAGGGCCAATGGTTGGGATTTATATAGACAGAAAAATAACAAACAATAAGTTCAATAAGATGCGTTATTATAAACACAGAAATTATCAACAGACAAATCATAATATACGTGCATGGATGTAATTTATGCAATGAGATTCCCGATTCTCATTACGCTAGTCGCTACCCTTTAAAATGGACTATTCGAGGCAAACAAACTCGTGGGAAAGATCGGAAAGTGAGGTTCAAATTGAGAAAGTAATCATATCATTTAAAATAATTGTTTACAACAACTGAACCTTGCCAAATATTTGAATACTCATGTTTCTGTTTTAAAATAGAATCATAATTATATGAACTTAAACTCTGTTCATTTTTATGCCCGGTCAATTTGCAAATTTAGCGTGCTTCCACACCAGCATAGGACAATAAATTTATAGCGGTGGTTCGTATATATAGTGCTTAATCCAGCTAATTTTGATATATTTTTCATCATGCATTTTAATGAATTTCCCCCAAGTGGTTTGGCAGTGTACCAAGTTTTGTCATTAAAATTAAAGTGCTTTTTGGTATACTGAAACAAGCTTTCACAATCTGGGTTAAGTTTAGATAAATATAATTTATATGTCTGAACTGGACATGATTGTCCACCAGTGGCATAAATTCGTCTTTTTGACCCCACTTCATCTGACACATCGCCATGGTGGTTTTTCATCAAAAACGTTTGATTCTGCTGTATGTATTCACCTGCTTCGTCTTTTATAACTTGAAATATGTTTTAATTGAAAAGTCTCTGGTTTTCGTTATCCCTCAGTGCCAAGCAGAGAGTTAAATCAAACCATACTTTATTAAGTAAATTTGAGGGTGTGGCATTACTAAGATGATGCCTTAGTTTGATCAAATCTGCATCAGATATAGAATACTTTCGTTCTAATAGCCATTCTGAAATTTAAGAAGAAAAAACGCATATGAAAACCAATGTTGTAAGGAAAAATATAACAAGCAGGCCTACATAACAGGGGAGATGTGCGTTCTGTCGGTGTATTTCTTTTAGTGACTGGATAATTGAGACTTGACATTCACTGAAAGGAAGCAACCGGAAGCTGCATATAGAGTTGAAAACGGACATTTTTGTGTTGAAAGTTAAGTTTAGTACGGTTTTATTATCAACAATAATCTTTTTTCTTACGTTTAAACAATTTAACACCCCAACTTGTGTTTTTAGTAGTTCCTTTGGACTTGGCTTCCTATATTAATTTCTGGAGATTTTTCTCATCCATTGTCTTGAAGCTGTTGCTATGGGAGGCTTCGACATTCGTCTTTGCTATTTTAACGTTGAGTTCTACTGAAATAAAAACAAATATGTATTTTTTATATTGATAAATATGTATGGAATCTAATGGAGTTACAAATCTTTGGTATCCAAATAGTTTTAAGTATATACATATGATCAAAATCTAAAATTATGCTGTGTCATATCATCAGTGCATGAATAGGCCTAATTCTTCAAGTGGGGTCATTCCATGTCAAGTGGGTCAATTTTCAGAAATTTGGTGAATTGACCCCCTTGAAAAAATCAGGAAAAAATATATGTTATTGTACATGTACATCTAAAATCTAGAACCGTGCAAAATTTGTGGTCTGTAGCATGAAAGTTGACAGAGATACTGCATTTAAGTTCCATGAGTTACCAATAAGTTTCCGGAACAAAATATGTGTTAGTAATTTACTCGAGTTTCAGATATCTTGATTTTACCTTTCACGCGAAGATATACAGCCCAAAATTGTTAACTTTTTGCGTAGATTATGAATCTGCAATCTGATTACAGGTGAGTTGTAGGGTTCGCATGCTACTTGGCCATGAAAACTGACAAAAATTAGGTGCAATTGTCTATTGTCTGGATTTTGTAGTTCTCCAGGTGCTACAAAGTAATAGATATAGACCCAAATATTTGTCTATCAAGAGATTGCCAGTAGTACTACATAAGAAACGCATGAAAACGCATTAATCTTGAATAGACTCTCAGAAATTTGACCTCGAATATGGTTTCAGACACAAATTTTTGAAAATTGTCTCATATGTTCGAGCTGAGATGACCCGTTAGATGAGGACCTAAAAATCTGATTATAGTTTGTAATTGTAGTTTTTGCTAATGTCTTCAACATTATGTGAAAGCCATTCTTGTCCTACCCATTTTGATTTTTTTTTCAATTCTTTGAAAATCTGTGTTTTGGGTCATTCCATGTCAATTATCACCCTAAGGAGATAAACAGTACCCCTTCGATTTTGCAGAAATTTATATGTCTTGTAGGGCTGAAAAAGCAGATATTCCAAATTTTAACTTTGTCTAACTAACGGTTCCTAAGATATACGGTCCACCAAATTTGGGAGAATTTTGACTAAAATGGGTTTGACTGACATTATTGTTACCAATAAGTTGAAATTGCTGGAAGAAGTGTTTTTGGAATGGAAAAGATAATGATGTGCTGTTTGAATCATAGATATCAATCTTTAGTCAAGTCCACTGAAGGTTACTATGTATCCTCAGAGCTTATACATGAAGACAATCATGATTTAAGTGTGAAGACACTGATTTTCAGTTTCGCGTGTGAATATTTAACTTGATTTTACATGCTTATAAAAGATATTATACCTCCAGTTATTTAACATTGTGTAGAAAACATGTTGAGCTAAACTTTTCATGCAAGTTCATCTCAAGGTCACATGGTCGATAAGGTCAAATCCAAATTCAAAAGGTCTTCACTCTTTTATAGCACATCTGGTTGTCAAAAATGATTACGGCCAAATTTATAAATGGCCCTTGGTCTCTTCAAAAAATCTTGTAGTTAATATTCGATTGAGTTTGGATTTATAGACAGTGTTCGAAGCAAAGTAGCCTAGCGATTTTCAGTGATTTTCGATAATTACTGCCAGAGTTATGGCCCTTGATGACTTCTAAAAATCTTGTAGACGGTCTAGAGGCCAAACAAATTCTAATGATTTTCTGATAACTACTGAGTTTTTCTCTTAATCAGATGTGTAGTGTATTGCCGTCACCCCTGTCTGTTCGTATGTCCGTCCGTTGGTCGGTCCAGCTTCCATAATTTCTTGTAGCCGCTCTAGAGGCTAGAGTTAATATCCGATTGACTTTAAATTTATACACAGTGTTTAAGGTCATGAGACAAAGATGCTTACGGATGTTCAGCGGTTTTCAATTATTACTGAGACGAAGAAGCCTATTAATTCAGCAATTTCCAATAATTACTGCCATCACGAGGCACAACTTTATAAAAACCAAACCAATTGTTATGATTTTCTGATAATTACTTTATCAGATGTTTAGTGTATTATAAATGTTTCATTACCGAAAAAAGTAAAAATATGCCACATCTCTTGTTGACTGCCTGGTTGATTTAGCTACTGTGGGCGTATGTTTTGTTGACTGGCAACCTATCTTTAAAATTAGGAGCATCAGATGAAATTTGTATTATCAATTAATTGGAATATTGTAAAATAATACAATTTGTTGACTAGAATAATGATTGGGGCACATTATTCAGTTGCAACTCGAGTGGTATTGAGCCTGGTAAATGATAGTTCTCGTAAATGAATTGTGATCAATGATAGCGTTGGTAAATTATAGCGTTGGTAGGTGATATAGCGTTGATAAGTGATAGCGTTGGTTTGTGTTGGTTCTTATCCCAGTAGGTGATTGTGTTGGCTCTTTCAGCAGTAGGTGGTTGTGTTGGCTCTTTCAGCAGTAGGTGGTTGTGTTGGCTCTTTCAGCAGTAGGTGATTTTGTTGGCTCTTTCAGCCGGAAGTGATTGTGTTGGCTCTTTCAGCCGGAAATGTTGGCTCTTTCAGTCGGAAGTGATTGTGTTAGTTCTTTCAGCTGTAAGTGATTGTGTTAGTTCTTTCAGCTGTAAGTGATACTTTTGGCTCTATCAGCTGTAAGTGATACTTTTGGCTCTAGCAGCCGCAAGTGATAGTTTTGGCCCTATCAGGCGTAGTGGGGGGTGGGGTGGTAAATGGTCGAATGGCATCATAAAGCCTGTCATTCATTGAGCTGACTAGCGAGGTTTCGAATCCTTGGTTGTGCGTGACAAGGAGTAGGGTCGCCGGTCCAACCTCGAGGGATTTCTCGAGGTCCCCTGGTTTCCTCCCTCTGCTAAAGATCCCTACGCACAAGTGAATTATAGAAATAAAATCAAACCATAATATGTTAGTCTCGAAATGACCTAGTTTTTATACGCTCACATTGAAATGTGGTCGTATATTGTTGTCGCCCCCGTCCACCCGTCTGTCGTTCCGGCGTCCACAAGTAATATCTGATTGACTTCAAATTTATACACAGTGTTTAAGGTCGTGAGACGAAGAATAGAATCCTATTGATTTTCAGCCATTTCTGATAATTACTGCCTTGGATCACTTCAAAAAATCTTGTGGACGCTCTAGAGGCTAAAGTTAACTTTATGAGTTGTTAATCTTAATCATACTTCAGAGTATTATAAATGTTTCATTACAGAAAAAAGTAAGAATATGCGACAACTCTTGTTGACTACTCGGACGAATTAGCTGCTGTGGGCGTATGTTTCATTGCCTGTCAAACTACAGTACGAAGATCGAGTTGGTTTGACCAAACACGATTATCGTGTCGCTGCTGATATACTGCCATGATGTTTGAAGGGTTGAATAGTTTCGTCATAATATATATATATTACTGACGCGAAAAGCTAAGCTGTGTAGAAAAAATGTACATATGCGATTATACGGAGTCACGTAAAGCTGCATGTCTAGGGAAGGACACTTATGCGTAACTTAACAGAACGACTATATTACATTTTCAACATTTTTTGTTGTTTTTATTTTCGTATTTACACGTTTTTACTGTATTAAAGTATGACGGTTAACAATTGCTGTATTCTGTTAATATGTTTGATTTTATTTTAAAACAACAATGTGCTACGAAGCCCTTTACCTTTTATCTATGTCGGCAAAGAATAAAGAAAAGTGAGTACACTTGTAGTTTTAAAGTTGTGGTTTCAATCCGAAACGTGTTGGCATGGTAATTCTAAGTGTTTATGCCTGTTTCGATACATTTTTAAGACTTGCATCGATGACTATTGCAAACTAGGTCAAATTACGAACAATTTTAAAATGTGCCTGATGTTGTCCAAGTCGTAAGTTTTATCCATTAATATAGCTATTCCCATTCTGACAAAATAAGTTACACAGTGCATTTTAAATCGGTAAATCACACCTTAAGTAATATCTTCGAGTTTAAATCACAAATGAATTAATAGGTTTCCTCTCATGCTTTGAAACTCACCGTCGCGAGAAGTCAACGTCTAGCTTGTTGAATATGTCACTGTGAAACTGACATCGTTTAAGATGGGGTTTTTTGACTTTAAAAAATGCTATAGAGTTTGATTTCAAAACATCGTTTGATAATTGACAATAATCGTTTGAAAACTACAAAAATGGTTTAATTAGAACCATAGTTTAATTTAATGGTACAGCGTTTGATATCTCCGAGTGGGGGTTAAAAATGGACGAACCGTCGAATTATGTAATGCGTTTGATTACTAGACATCGCTTTAATTTCTGAGCTGCCGATTAATTTATCAAGTGTTTAAATATTAGACGAAAAATTTATTTGCTCGCGAGTCGTTTATCCGATCGGTTCATTTTGATTACGATTATTTACATATGAAATGAAGTACGAATAAAAAGGGTGGATATAAAAAAATGCACACGAAGATAAGCTAAACTTACCGTGGTCGTAGTATTATTATCCATTAAAAATAATGATTCACGGTACCATTGACAAATACATCAAAAATCGGTACGTCCATTGTTATTATACCATCGGAAATCGGTAGAGCACATTCCCGGTGATGTATTTTTCTTTAAATCACAAATGATGAAAATAGATTTCCACATGTACACGTGACTAGAAGACCTGGCAATGATTCCACCATTGACAAATACATCAACAATCGGTAAATCACGTCCAATGTTATTATATCATTGGAAATCGGTAAAGCACATTCCAGGTAAAGTATTTTCTTTAAATCACTAATGGATGAACACAACTTTTCATCTGCACATGGTCGTGTGATAATCTCGCGAGACTTGTATACTGGCGCCAAACGTCGCTATTCGTCGATCGCCATAGACGAGCTGTCGCTCAGGGTGGTGCGGGTCTGTTCATCCCACGATCTTTTCACCCTGGGCTGTTTCATCTCAACCTAATTTTTTTATCGGACTGTTCATCCCGGGCTGTTTCATTTCGGATTCGGCTAGCGATGTTTCGGATTAATAATTAAAAGACTGTGGAAAATTTATGTGACAGTACAGCCATTTATCTTTTCGTTTTATGGGAGGCTGATAGTTGCCTTATTCAGTTGATCGGCGACTGTTGAGATCGCGATTAACATTGCTAGTTCTCTTTTGTTTTGTTTCATCGGCGAGTAATAAACTAGGTAATAAAATATTGTTGAAAATTTGTGTATATTTAGTAATACTTCATTGTTTTTTATACGCCCACATTTTCATGTGGACGTATATTGTCGTCGCCCCTGTTCGTCCGTCCGTCCGTCCGTCCGGACGTCCGTCCGTCCGTCCGTCCGTCCGTCCGTCCACAATTGTTTGTGAACAGTCTACAGGTCACAATTTTTATCCGATTTCAATGAAACTTGAAATATAGGTTTATCACCCTAAGATCTCGGTTCCTTTCGATATTGGCATGTATCGGACCGTAACTTCATGGGTTATGGCCCCTGATTGTACGAAAAATGACGTTTTTTAGCTTGTGAACAGTGTAGAGGTCACAATTTTGAACCGATTTGGATGAAACTTGAAATGCATGTTTATAAACCAAAGATCTTGGTTCCTTTCGATATTTGCGCCAATTGGATCGTAACTTCCTGAATTATGGCCCCTGATTGTCCGAAAAATCGCCCATTTTAGCTTGTGGTCCCTCTGGAGGTCAAAATTGTTATCCGATTTAAAAAACCGTTTGATTATATCACTGTGCCATGGTTATGAAGGTTGAGTTCGAATTTCGTGAAAATCGGACCAAAATTGACGGACAAAATGGCCGCCATTTGTACGCGAATAGTGTGAAAATATGTTATATCAAGGTTGTGAACAGTGTAGAGGTCACAATTTTGAACTGATTTGGATGAAACTTGACATGCATGTTTATAACCCAAAGATCTTGGTTCCTTTCGATATTTGCGCCAATCAGATCGTAACTTCCTGAATTATGGCCCCTGATTGTCTGAAAAATCGCCCATTTTAGCTTGTGGTCCCTCTGGAGGTCAAAATTGTTATCCGATTTAAAAAACCGTTTGATTGTATCACCGTGCCATGGTTATGAAGGTTGAGTTCGAATTTCGTGAATATCGGACCAAAATTGACGGACAAAATGGCCGCCATTTGTACGCGAATAGTGTGAAAATATGTTATATCAAGGTTGTGAACAGTGTAGAGGTCACAATTTTGAACCGATTTGGATGAAACTTGACATGCATGTTTATAACCCAAAGATCTTGGTTCCTTTCGATATTTGCGCCAATCGGATCGTAACTTCGTGAATTATGTCCCCTGATTGTCCGAAAAATCGCCCTTTTTAGCTTGTGGTCCCTCTGGAGGTCAAAATTGTTATCCGATTTAAAAAAACGTTTGATTATATCACCGTTTCATGGTTATGAAGGTTGAGTTCGAATTTCGTGAAAATCGGACCAAAATTGACGGACAAAATGGCAGCCATTTGTACGCGAATAGTGTGAAAATATGTTATATCAAGGTTGTGGACCTTATAGAGGTCACAATTTTGAACTGATTTGGATGAAACTTGACATGTATGTTTATAACCGAAAGATCTTGGTTCCTTTCGATATTTGCGCCCATCGGGTCATTACTTCGTGAATTATGTCCCCTGATTGTACGAAAAATCACCCTTTTTAGCTTGTTGTGCCTCTGGAGGTCACAATTATTATCTGATTTAAAAAAAAACAGGTTTGATTATAAAAACCAAACAAATTCTAATGATTTTCTGATAATTCCTTAATATGTGACAACTCTTGTTGACTGCCCGGACGATTTGGCTGCTGTGTGGGCGTATGTTTCGTTGCCTGGCAACCTATTTTCTTTTATCAAATAGTAAACGACCTTGATTGACCAATCACTGCTATTGGGTTTTTTTGTGAAACGGAATAATTGCATTCAACACACGGCCGCCATTATCGATGATTGACAACTCACGTTTTTCCTCATCCACCAAACAACCGTACGATTTCTTTGCACAGCCACAACAATAACATGGGGATTATCGGCTAATCAGCTTTAATTATTCCGCTTTGATCGTTGCTATTTCTAATATTTTCCATAGAAAAACATTGCTTTGTACGCACAAATTTATCGATTGGTATTGCCAAGCTTGTCGAGGAATAATGCATGTCAACGTGCAGCTCGCGGATTATCGTTAACAATTTCTAGATACTTGTAAAAAGAGTGCATGTCGTGTAAATATTTATTTTAATTTTTGTGTAGGTCATTTTCAAATCAATTCATCAGCATATTATTCGTTTTAAACAAATGCATTACTTTTTTACGGGAAACGATGATTATCAAAGAACCGCAAGTGCAACTATTCACTAATGATTTAACGTTTGTGGAGCCTTTTTACTAATCACGTGTTTCGTGTTAATAAATATTTTCTTTCGTGTTTTGAATTGGCCTATTTCAAATAAATTCATCAACAACATTTTTATATAGATAGTACAGATATAAAAAAAATAAAACGCTCTTTTCGTAAACATTCAACATTTGAAATTTTGCCGTAGGTTCGTTATGCACAACTCCAGGTGCTGTACTTGATGGCGAGGTGTAAATTATATAATTTAGCCTGCATGTTATTTGTGCGTGGGGGGGGGGGGCTTATTATAAATTGATTTGACAGTTGTGTTAAACCTTTCCTTTAAACTTATTCCCCGAGTCAGAAGCGTCACCTACCCAAGTCAGAAATGTCACATACCTGAGTCTGAAACGTCGAGGTTTTATTCTTGAGTCAGAAATGACGCGGGATCGAAATGACAAGTAATCTATTCATTCCCGGCTGTTTCACCCCCCCCCCCCCACCACCGTCCTTGTTATTGTTGTTTATTATAGATTTAACATCGAATACATTTAATATGATATTATGGACAGGTTAATTAAATTAAATTATTTACACTTCATAGGTTGAATGTTGGTTATTAGAATAGCAGTTAATTAACTAAGCTGTACTTATTGTTAAATAAACTGTTAAGCACTTACTTATAGTTAAACAAACGTGTACTTTTTTTTATTTATTATTTAATAACAAGTAATTATTTGTTTTGGATTAGTAATAAAAACATGCGGCGAGGGTTGAGTTGTATTCACACATTTAAGTAAGAAGCCAGATAACCTAACAATTAAAATTAATTACTGATCTATGTCTTCATTGCTCTTCTGTAATATCATTCTTTCACATATAATTTTTATCGCAAATTAGTCGGAATGCGAGAAAGGAATTCCAGGGGGAACGATCAGCTGTCCTCTGCACGTGATTAGAATAGTGTCATGTACAGGCGCGACGTCGTGTTTGATATTCATTTTTATACCGATATATTAGAATCCGACGAATTCGACGCCTGAACGGCAGTGTCATAGACTTATACAATAAATATAAAGCATGATTTGGGACACGTGTTTTTACTTAGTGGAATCCATGTCACTAAAAAATAACATAAACACTAAAAAATAAACACTAAAAAATAACATGAACTCTTAAAATACTGGAAGAGACTGGTTCACAGATATAAAATTGGAAAACAATCACATATAAAGAACGATTAAAAAAAAATAAATGCTGCATGCAATCACTAGTTTATACATATTATTATAAAGAACGTTTTAAAGACATTTATTTGCAGCATGCACATTAAAAAGAAATCGAACATTGGAATATCATGGTTTATACATATGAATAACGTTTGGAAGAACTAGCGGCATGCAAACCTCTTAATATTTATCCCCATGTACATTAATTACAGAAATGGTCTGTGTATACACGGTATGCTGAGCTAGTCACCTTTTGGCCAGGTGAATATACGGTGGAGTCATAAATGTCCGTTATAAGTGTAGATTGATTATCTGTTTGGCCGAATGCTTAGGTTGTTCAAATCCTGGGTGCCATATGAAATGCATATTTTCAATATACATGTATGTTAGTACAGTATGGGTTAATCCTGAGATTGGTCGAAAGATGTTGTTTTATTAATTATCACCTGTGCTCACCTGTCTGGGTGCCACACTAAATCATGTCTTTGAATATACAGTTGAGTCATAAATGTCCTTTTTAATGTGTTTTTTTTATTTACATTCATTATTTGATTGGTCAAATGCTATTGTTTTATCAATTCCCACTTGTATTTACCTGTCTGCGTTGAGGTGAAACATGTTTTTGTTACGACAAAGGGAACGGTCTTATAAGTGTGATTTAAATTGATTTTTTAACAAACAAGGACTTTTTATTTTTTTGTGTTAACCAATTGTATGTTTTTACCAACATCCAACCCACGCAGTGTAAATAATTTAATTTAATCAACTTAATATCATATTAAATGTATTTTACGTTAAATCTGTAATATACAACAACATTGGGATGAAACAGCCCAAGGTGAAAAGATCGTGGGATGAACAGACCCGCACCACCCTGAGCGATAGCTCGTGTATGGCGATCGACGAATAGCGACGTTTGGCGCCAGTATACAAGTCTCGCGAGATTATCACACGACCACATGTGCAGATGAAAAGTTGTGTTCATCCATTAGTGATTTAAAGAAAATACTTTACCTGGAATGTGCTTTACCGATTTCCAATGATATAATAACATTGGACGTGATTTACCGATTGTTGATGTATTTGTCAATGGTGGAATCATTGCCAGGTCTTCTAGTCACGTGTACACGTGGAAATCTATTTTCATCATTTGTGATTTAAAGAAAAATACATCACCGGGAATGTGCTCTACCGAATTCCGATGGTATAATAACAATGGACGTACCGATTTTTGATGTATTTGTCAATGGTACCGTGAATCATTATTTTTAATGGATAATAATAATACGTCCACGGTAAGTTTAGCATATCTTCGTGTGCATTTTTTTATATCCACCCTTTTTATTCGTACTTCATTTCATATGTAAATAATCGTAATCAAAATGAACCGATCGGATAAACGACTCGCGAGCAAATAAATTTTTCGTCTAATATTTAAACACTTGATAAATTAATCGGCAGCTCGGAAATTAAAGCGATGTCTAGTAATCAAACGCATTACATAATTCGACGGTTCGTCCATTTTTAACCACCACTCGGAGATATCAAACGCTGTACCATTAAATTAAACTATGGTTCTAATTAAACCATTTTTATACGCCCACATGGAAATGTGGTCGTATATTGCCGTCGCCCCCGTCCGTCCGTCTGTCGGTCCGTCCGTCCGTCCGTCGGTCCGTCCGTCCGTCCGTCCATCGTCCACAATTTCTTGTGAACGCTCTAGAGGCTAAAGTTAATATCCGATTGACTTGAAATTTATACACGGTGTTTAAGGTCGTGAGACGAAGAAGCCTATTGATTTTCAGCGATATCCGATAATTACTACCAGAGTTATGACCCTTGATCACTTTGAAAAATCTTGTGAACGCTCTAGAGGCTATAGTTAATATCCGATTGTTTTTAAATTTATACACAGTGTTTAAGGTCATGAGACAAAGAAGCCTATTGATTTTTGGTGATATCTGATAATTACTGCCAGAGTTATGACCCTTGATCACTTTGAAAAATCTTGTGAACGCTTTAGAGGCTAAAGTTAATATCCGATAGACTTTAAATTTATAAACAGTGTGTAAGGTCATGATACGAAGAAGCCTGTTGATTTTCAGCAATATCCGATAATTCCTGCTCGAGTTATGACCCTTGATCACTTTGAAAAATCTTGTGAACGCTCTAGAGGCTAAAGTTGATATCCGATTGAATTTAAATTTATACACAGTGTGTAAGGTCATGATACGAAGAAGCCTGTTGATTTTCAGCAATATCCGATAATTCTTGCTCGAGTTATGACCCTTGATCACTTTGAAAAATCTTGTGAACGCTCTAGAGGCTAAAGTTGATATCCGATTGAATTTAAATTTATACATGGTGTTTAAAGTCATGATACAAAGAAGCCTATTGATTTTCAGTGATATCCGATCATTACTACCAGAGTTATGACCCTTGATAACTTTGAAAAATCTTGTGAACGCTCTAGAGGCTATAGTTAATATCCGATTGACTTTAAATTTATACACAGTGTTTAAGGTCATGAGACGAAGAAGCCTATTGATTTTCGGTGATATCTGATAATTACTGCCAGAGTTATGACCCTTGATCACTTTGAAAAATCTTGTGAACGCTTTAGAGGCTAAAGTTAATATCCGATTGACTTTAAATTTGTACACAGTGTTTAGGGTCATGAGACGAAGAATCCTATTTGATTTTCAGCGATATCTGATAATTTCTGGCACTTGATCACTTTGAAATATCTTGTGGACATACGCCTTGAGACAAACCATCAAAACTATAATCATTTCCAATAATTATTTAATGGGCTATTACTCGTAATAAGATTATCATGTGTTGTAAATGTTCTCCTTACTGACAAAAGAAACAATATGCGACAACCCTTGTTGACTGCCCGGACGACTTAGCTGTTGTGGGCGTATGTTTCGTTGCCTGGCAACCTATCTTTGTAGTTTTCAAACGATTATTGTCAATTATCAAACGATGTTTTGAAATCAAACTCTATAGCATTTTTTAAAGTCAAAAAACCCCATCTTAAACGATGTCAGTTTCACAGTGTGTGTACATTAAAAACTATGTTGGTTGGATAACACCTTGGTGACCTTTTCATACTGTCAATCAAGTTTCCAAATTACGTGTAATACACGTTCCATCAAACATCAAAAGGAAACGATAAATGACTAAAATAGAAACCCCTTTAACAAAAAATTATTTCTATGTTGTAATCTTATAGACAATGACTTATTGCAAATTGCCAATAAGTAGTCATTAGCTAATATTATTGGCCTCATTTTAAAGAATAATTACAACTGATACTTAACCAATCTGGATTCACACACAAAAAAGCTGTCATTGTCATAGTTAAACAAGAACGGGCCACGATGGAAAAGACCACACACACTCCCACATGTATATGGTGTAAATCAAGGACTTTGACTGGATCCTCCTAATCGAGGTCTTGATAAATACTGCATGTAGCCGAAAAACATCATTATTTCTGAACTCTATTACATCAAAGGATTATGGAAAGGTATAAATTATACCTCAATTCATATATTTTATGCATTTGACTTTTTACGGAAGAAATGTGGACATACGGGTGTTTGCGAATATTTGGGGAAATACGGCCGAACGAGTCCCTATGTTAGATACACCTAATCGAGGACACACATGGTGTGTGTTGGGAACGCCGCCAAACGAGGTCATTTTGCTCTATACTACCATACTGTGGACTTGACACTTATTGTGGTCTTTAACCTGTAAATAAGTACATTTTAGTCTCCCCTTTGACCACACATGTGAAAAAATCAACAGCAACCGAGTACATACACACTCACACCCGAGGACGTTACAGATGTATGCCAATAATATAAATTGAGTTGGTTCAACACTCTATATCCGAGAACAGGTCCCCTTTGACCACAGGAGCAGCCCAATGAAAAAACATTTTTTTATTGATTCAGCCATTTAAGACTTTTAATTTTCTAAACTAATCTGAGGTCTTACAGAGTGTATGTAACCAATCGAGGACCTCTGGACTTGAAACTCACTGTGGTCTTAAACCTTTAAATAACTAAATTTTTGTCCCCCCTTTGACCACATATGGGATAAAAAGACAAATTAACCTTGTATAATTGATGTTCCGCGATATAACAGTTATTTATTAATGTGACCAACCGAGGACGCACATTATGTTTTAATACCGACAAATGGGGACTTTGTGTATGGTGAAAACTAACAACCGAGTACACACACACTCACATCCAAGGACGTTAGAAGTGTATACCAATGCGGTGTGTACAAACTCTCTAATGCTCCTTTGTTGTAATATTACAACAAACGATAATCCCAAAACTGATCCTCATTTAATTATCAACAAGCTGTTACTTTTAAAGACATTAATGTGAATCTTCAAGATATGACCATGAATTTCAAAGGCACTGTTGCTCACCTTCGTTTCGGGGGAGTAGGACAAAGGGTGGCGGGTGCCTGCGACTGGGGGCGTTTACTCGTGGATCTCTCTCGAACTTGTGGAGGCTATATGGTTGATCCTGCCAGTGAAGCCATCGAAGTTTACGTTCAGGCTTGTTCCTTTCGGGAAGCGAGCCGAAACTGCACATTTTCATTTCTCGATGAGGGGAACGGCATTTATCCTCTATACCAGATAGCCGTAGCCTGCGAAGCTACCGTCAAAAGTAGCGACTGGGCGAAGCGACAAGTGTTGAAATCCGAATAACTGTGCCAAACGCGGGGTCTTTCCGGGCCCCCGACGTCCTTGCCATGAAATGTCTGTCCCATCAATTGGCGATGGACGGCGACCTGCCTACCTGTTGACGGGTAACACGGAATCAGGGTTCGAATCCGGAGAGGAAGCCTGCGAAACGGCTACCACCTCCAAGGAGGGCAGCAGGCGCACCACTTACGAAAAATAACGTGGTGCGGCCATTTCATGTTCTCCGCAGGATAAATGAGCTCAATTTAAAAGAGTGTGCGAGGAGCTATTATTGGGCAAGCCTGATGCGAGCAGCCACGGTAATTCCAGCTCCAATCGCATGTGTCGTTCTTGCCTCGTTTTTCTCCTTCGCGGGATAGAACCCGCCGCATTTTCTGTCTACCTTGAAAACATTAAGAGTGCTAAAGGAAGGCTAAAACCCATAGCCTGAATATTTCGTCGTTGGAATAAGTGGGGATGCTCTTTTCCGGAGTGTGGTCTGGTCAACTTGGTGACGTCGCTTTTGCTCTCGGTTTCGCCGGAGTGCTAGGGTTCGAGAGGAACGGAGGGGGGCGAGCATACCGGGCGGGGAGAAGAGGATAGCGCAAGTACCTATGGTCAGACGAGGAACCCGTCCGTGAGTGGATGTTGGGATTGTTCCTTCGGGGACAGTCCCGCCTACAACGGGTTAACCGTGCCAAATGTCTTTGTGCTGGGAATCGGGGCTTGCAACTTCATGAACGAGGAATTCCGAGTAGGCGCCCGTCATCAGCTGGCGCCGATTAAGTGCCTGTCTCTTGCACACAGCGCCGGTGGCTACCTCCGATAGAATGTTTCTGAAGCATCATTACCGTATTTTCGGTCTCTATCTCTTCTGTGCGAGAGATGACGGAACACTAACAATTGAAACTTTACCGTTTCACCAGGTCGCTTTTCTTCTATTTCAGACGCTAGGAGGCTTGTTCTTGGCGGGTGGGAGATGCATGGCTTCGGTTGTGCCTTCTCTCTTGTCGGTACGTGTTTCGTGACCCTCCCTCCCCGCTCATCTCCTTCATTCCTCTCTTCCGTGGCTCGGCGGAGAGAGATACACGGAGAGCGAGTGAGTGGGCACGTTCAAAGAGTTTCGGTCGTCAGCACCGGAACCACCGGTGATCTTCTCGATCTGTCTCTTTTTTTGTCACACTAGGATGATACGTTTATGACACGGGCCGTCGTCGTGAAACTTCAGTGAAGTATTTCTTTTTCGGTAGCATCCCCGAATGAAATATCCTCAAAGGGCCCCTGATAAGTCAGCATGACATGCCTAGGGGGGAGATTGGGGGTCGTCGCAAGCCATAAGGAACCATCGGGTGGCCTCGGGATTACTGCGAAAAATTTCAAAGTTTGTATTGAAAACTTGGCCGATATTTTGTCCGATACTTCTCCGAAGCTTCGCAAAATACTATTCCAGAGGCACCCGATTTAAATATCCTCAAAAGTCCCCTGACACTTAGGCAAGACATCTCACATGCTTCGCTGATGCCCCGGAGTTTCCTTTTAGGTCTGGAAAGATCCGGGAATCCCCCCCGGTCTGACAATGCAAGCATTGAAACTTTTCGCAGTTTACCACAAGGCTAGCTATGCCCATGGAGCTCCCCTGCGACACAGACAAACCTGTTCCCGACGCCTAACCCTGTTCCTGAAACAAGGCAATCATCCCCAGAGTTTCCTTGTGGATCTGGAAAGCTCCGTTGATGCCTTCCCGTCTTGTTTTCCTGTCAGTTCTCCCGTTGAGTAAGCTGTAAACCTGTTCCCAACGCCTTTTTATACGCCCACATGGAAATGTGGTCGTATATTGCCGTCGCCCCCGTCCATCTGTCGGTCCGTCCGTCCGTCCATCCATCGTCCACAATTTCTTGTGAACGCTCTAGAGGCTAAAGTTAATCTCCGATTGACTTGAAATTTATACACAGTGTTTAAGGTCATGCATGTTTGTAACCCAAAGATCTTGGTTCCTTTCGATATTTGCGGCTATCGGAATGTAATTTCCTGAATTATGGCCCCTGATTGTCCGAAAAATCACCCTTTTTAGCTTGTGGTCCCTCTGGAGGTCACAATTATTATTCGATTTAAAAAAACGTTTGATTATATCACCGTTATACCCTAAGGAAGGTTGACTTTGAATTTCGGGAAAATTGGACGAAAATTGCCATACAAAATGGCCGCCGTTTGTACGCGAATACTGTTAAAAAAATGGTATATCAAGGTTATGGACCCTGTGGAGGTCACAATTTTGATTCGATTTTGATGAAACTTGAAATTCATGATTATAACCCAAAGATCTTGCTTCCTTTCGACTTTTGCGCATATCGGATCGTAACTTCCTGAATTATGGCCCCTGATTATGCGCAAAATCGCCTTTTTTTTAGCTTGGTGGTCACAATTATTATTCGATTTAAAAAACCGTTTGATTATATCACCGTTAAACCCTAAGGAAGGTTGAGTTTGAATTTCGGGAAAATCGGACGAAAATTGCCATACAAAATGGCCGTCGTTTGTATGCGAATACTGTGAAAAAATGGTATATCAAGGTTGTGGAGGTGACAATTTTGATTCGATTTTGATGAAATTTGAAATTCATGGTTATAACCCAAAGATCTTGCTTCCTTTCGATATTTGCGCAAATCGGATCGTAACTTCCTGAATTATGGCCCCTGATTATACGCAAAATCGCCTTTTTTTTAGCTTGGAGGTTACAATTATTATCCGATTTAAAAAAACGTTTGATTATATTACCGTTACACCGTAAGGAAGGTTTAGTTCGAATTTCGGGAAAATCAGACCAAAATTGCCATACAAAATGGCCGCCGTTTGTACGCGAATACTGTTAAAAAATGGTATATCAAGGTTGTGGACCCTGTAAAGGTCACAATTTTAATTCGATTTACTGTAAGGAAGGTTGAGTTTGAATTTCGGGAAAATCAGACCAAAATTGCCATACAAAATGGCCGCCGTTTGTACGCGAATACTGTCGAAAAATGGTATATCAAGGTTGTGGACCCTGTAAAGATCACAATTTTAATTCGATTTTGATGAAACTTGAAATTCATTGTTATAACCCAAAGATCTTGGTTCTTTTCGATATTTGCGCATATCGGATCGTAACTTCCTGAATTATGGCCCCTGGTTATACTCAAAATCCCCCTTTCTTTAGCTTGTGGTCCCTCTGGAGGTCACAATTATTATCCAATTTAAAAAAACGTTTGATTATATCACCGTTACACTGTAAGGAAGGTTGAGTTTGAATTTCGGGAAAATCTGACCAAAATTGACAGACAAAATGGCCGCCGTTTGTACGCGAATACTGTTAAAAAAATGATATATCATGGTTGTGGACCCTGTATAGGTCACAATTTTAATTCGATTTTGATGAAGAAGGTTGAGTTCTAATTTCGTGAAAATCGTACCAAAATTGCCGGACGAAATGGTCGCCGTTTGTACGCGAATAGTGTAAAAATATGGTATATCATGGTTGTGGATTCTCTACAGGTCACAATTCTTATCCGATTTTGATGAAAAGTCACATTTCTAGGTTGTGTACCGTCACACCATAATCATTGTCGGTTTCGAGTTTCATTAATATCAGACTGGAACTGACCAACTAAATGGCTGCTCCCAATACAGTATGAAATACAGGACTTAAAGATGTAGGAAAAATCACTTTCGGTATTGCTTGTTCTCTGTCCATCTCTCGAAAATGTGGGCGTATCCTGCCTGGCAGTGCCAGACTATCTTTTAAATATAGCACGGGTTGAAAATGGTTATAAATTTAAGATATAGCTGAAATTAAAACGCATTTCTCCCACGTGACCATATATGATGTGTATGGCTGAAATCGGTTAACCGAGGACTTGATACACTCGCTGTACAAAAACCCTTAACTGCGGACTTAATACACACAATCATATTTTTATGCGCCCACATTTTCATGTGGACGTATATTGTCGTCGCCCCTGTTCGTCCGTCCGTCCGGACGTCCGTCCACAATTGTTTGTGAACAGTCTACAGGTCACAATTTTTATCCGATTTCAATGAAACTTAAAATATAGGTTTATCACCCTAAGATCTCGGTTCCTTTTGATATTGGCATGTATCGGACTGTAACTTCATGGGTTATGGCCCCTGATTGTACGAAAAATCACGTTTTTTAGCTTGTGAACAGTGTAGAGGTCACAATTTTGAACCGATTTGGATGAAACTTGAAATGCATGTTTATAACCCAAAAATCTTGGTTCCTTTCGATATTTGAGCCAATAGGAAAGTAACTTCCTGAATTATGGCCCCTGATTGTTCGAAAAATCGCCCTTTTTAGCTTGTGGTCCCTCTGGAGGTCAAAATTGTTATCCGATTTAAAAAACCGTTTGATTATATCACCGTTTCATGGTTATGAAGGTTGAGATCGAATTTCGTGAAAATCGGACCAAGATTGACGGACAAAATGGCCGCCATTTGTACGCGAATAGTGTGAAAATATGTTATATCAAGGTTGTGAACAGTGTAGAGGTCACAATTTTGAACCGATTTGGATGAAACTTGAAATGCATGTTTATAACCCAAAGATCTTGGTTCCTTTCGATATTTGCGCCAATCGCATCGTAACTTCCTGAATTATGGCCCCTGATTGTCCGAAAAATCGCCCTATTTAGCTAGTGGTCCCTCTGGAGGTCAAAATTGTTATCCGATTTAAAAAACCGTTTGATTATATCACCGTTCCATGGTTATGAAGGTTGAGTTTAAATTTCGTGAAAATCGGACCAATATTGACGGACAAAATGGCCGCCATTTGTACGCGAATAGTGTGAAAATATGTTATATCAAGGTTGTGGACCCTATAGAGGTCACAATTTTGAACCGATTTTGATGAAACTTGACATGTATGTTTATAACCCAAAGATCTAGGTTCCTTTTGATATTTGCGCCAATCGGATCATAACTTCCTGAATTATGGCCCCTGATTGTCCGAAAAATTGCCCTTTTTATCTTGTGGTCCCTCTGGAGGTCAAAATTGTTATCCGATTTAAAAAACCGTTTGATTATATCACTGTTCCATGGTTATGAAGGTTGAATTCGAATTTCGTGAAAATTAGACCAAAATTGAAGGACAAAATGGCCGCCGTTTGTAGGTGAAAATATGTTATATCTGGAGGTCAAAATTGTGATCCGATTTAAAAAACCGTTTGATAATATCACCATTCCATGGTTATGAAGGCTGAGTATGAATTTTGTGAAAATCGGACCAAAATTGACGGACAAAATGGCCGCCGTTTGTACGCGAATAGTGTGAAAATATGTTATATAAAGGTTTGTGGACCTTATAGAGGTCACAATTTTGAACCGATTTTGATGAAACTTGACATGTATGTATATAACCCAAAGATCTTTGTTCCTTTTGATATTTGCGCCCATTGGATCATAACTTCCTGAATTATGTCCCCTGATTGTCCGAAAAATCGCTTTTGTTAGCTTTTGGTCCCTCTGGAGGTCAAAATTATTATCCGATTTTAAAAAACGTTTCACTATATCACCGTTACATGGTAATGAAGAGAGAGTTTGAATTACGTGAAAATCGGACTGGAATTGACAGACAAAATGGCCGCCGTTTGTACACGAATAGTGTGAAAATATGTTATATCAAGGTTGTGGACCTTATAGAGGTCACAATTTTGAACCAATTTTGATGAAACTTGACATGTATGTTTATAACCCAAAGATCTGGTTCCTTTTGATATTTGCGCCCATAGGGTAATTACTTCGTGAATTATGTCCCCTGATTGTACGAAAAATCACCCTTTTTAGCTTGTGGTCCCTCTGGGGGTCACAATTATTATCTGATTAAAAAAGAAAACGTTTGATTATAAAAACGAAACAAATTCTAATGATTTTCTGATAATTCCTTAATATGCGACAACTCTTGTTGACTGCCCGGACGATTTGGCTGCTGTGTGGGCGTATGTTTCGTTGCCTGGCAACCTATTTTTATTATGACAAAGGGAGCGGTCTTATAAGTGTGATTTAAATTGATTTTTTAACATACAAGGACTTTTTATTTTTTTGTATTAACCAATTGTATGATTTTACCAACTTCCAACCCACGCAGTGTAAATAATTTAATTTAATCAACTTAATATCATATTAAATGTTTTGGACGTTAAATCTGTAATATACAACAACATTGGGATGAAACAACCCAGGGTGAAAAGATCGTCGGATGAACAGACCCGCACCCCCCTGAGCGACAGCTCGTCTATGGAGATCGACGAATAGCGACGTTTGGCGCCAGTATACAAGTCTCGCGAGATTATCACACGACCACATGTGCAGATGAAAATCTGTATTTATTCATTTGTGATTTTAAAAAAATACTTTACCTGGAATGTGCTTTACTGATTTCCAATGATATAATTTGTGATTTACCGATTGTTGATGTATTTGTCAATGATGGAATCATTGCCAGGTCTTCTAGTCACATGTACATGTGGAAAGCTATGTTCATTCATTTGTGATTTAAAGATAAATACATTACCGGGGATGTGCTCTACCAATTTCCGATGGTATAATAACAATGGACGTACCAATTTTTATACGCCCACATTGAAATGTGGTCGTATATTGTCGTCGCCCCTGTCCGTCCGTCTGTCGGTCCGTCCGGCGGTCCGGCGTCCACAATTGCTTGTGGACGCTCTACAGGCTAAAGTTAATATCCGATTGACTTTAAATTTATACACAGTGTTTAAGGTCATGAGACGAAGAAGCCTATTGTTTTTCAGCGTTTTCCGATAATTAGTGCCAGAGTTATGGCCCTTGATCACTTCAAAAAATCTTGTGGATGCTCTAGAGGCCAAAGTTAATATCCGATTGACTTCAAATTTATACACAGTGTTTAAGGTCATAAGACGAAGAAGCCTATTGATTTTCAGCGATTTCCGATAATTAGTGCCAAAGTTATGGCCCTTGACCACCTCAAAAAATCTTGTGGACGCTCTAAATGTCAAAGTTAATATCCGATTGACTTTAAATTTATACACAGTGTTTAAGGTCATAAGACGAAGAAGCCTATTGATTTTCATCGATTTCCGATAATTAGTGCCAGAGTTATGGCCCTTGATCACTTCAAAAAATCTTGTGGACGCTCTAGAGGCCAAAGTTAATATCCGATTGACTTCACATTTATACACAGTAGTTTAAGGTCATAAGACGAAGAAGCCTATTGATTTTCAGCGATTTCCGATAATTAGTGCCAGAGTTATGGCCCTTGATCACTTCAAAAAATCTTGTGGACGCCCTAGAGGCCAAAGTTAATATCCGATTGACTTTAAATTTATACACAGTGTTTAAGGTCATAAGACGAAGACGCCTATTAATTTTCAGCGATTTCCGATAGTTAGTGCCAGAGTTATGGCCCTTGATCACCTCAAAAAATCTTTTGGACGCTCTGGAGGCCAAAGTTAATATCCGATTGACTTTAGATTTATACACAGTGTTTAAGGTCATGAGACAAAGAAGCCTATTGATTTTCAGCGATTTCAAATAATTACTGCCAGAGTTATCTCCCTTGATAACTTCAAAAATTCTTGTGACGCTATAGAGGCCAAAGTTACTATCCGATTGACTTCAGATTGATACATAGAGTTTAAGGTGTTGAAACGAACAAGTATTTTGATTTTCAATGAATTTAGATAACTGAACAGCTAAATCCATGATATTAAATGTTTCATGTATATTCTAATTGTTAGCGTGGGGTGAAACTTTATAAAAAGCAATCAAATTCTAATGATTTTCTGATAATTACATAATGAGTTGTTACTCTTAATCAGTTTTTAGTGTATTACAAATGTTTCATTACCGAAATTAGTAAAAATATGCGACAACCCTTGTTGACTGCCCGGACGATTTAGATGCTGTGGGCGTATGTTTCGTTGCCTGGCAACCTATCTTTGATGTATTTGTCAATGGTAACGTGGAATCATTATTTTTAATGGATAATAATACTACGACCACAGTAAGTTTAGCATATCTTTGTGTGCATTTTTTTTATATCCACCCTTTTTATTCGTACTTCATTTCATATGTAAGTAATCGTAATCAAAATGAACCGATCGGATAAACGACTCGCGAGCAAATAAATTTTTCGTCTAATATTTAAACTTTTGATAAATTAATCGGCAGTTTTGAAATTAAAGCGATGTCTAGTAATCAAATGCATTACATAATTCGACGGTTCGTCCATTTTTAAACCCCCCCATTGGAGAAATCAAACGCTGTACCATTAAATTAAACTATGGTTCTAATTAAACCATTTTTGTAATTTTCAAACAATTATTGTCAATTATCAAACGATGTTTTGAAATCAAACTCTATAGCATTTTTTGTCCCCCGCCTTTTGAAGAAAGTTGGGGGACTATTAAAATGGGTTTGTCTGTCTGTCTGTCACACTTTTTGGGACACAATAACTCTCTTCCTAACTGAGCTAAAATGTTCAAACTTAGTGTATGTGTTTATTAGCTCAATGCCTTGATGGAGTTCGAAGATGAGCTTTTTCCGCTTAGGGTAAGCAGAGATAAGCAATTTGATTGGATGATGCTTTGGGACACGATAACTTTAGTTCTAATTAAGTGAGAGTGATGAAACTTGGTGTATAGTTTCATTACAGTAATTACCTTGACTAAGATCGATAATGAGCATTTTCTGCTCAGGGTAAGCAGAGCGATGCGCAATTTGATTGGTCGAGACTTTGGAACACAATAACTCTCCTTCTAATTGAGTTAAAATGTTCAAACTTGGTGTATATGCTTATTAGATCAATGTCTAGATGAAGTTCGAAGATGAGCATTGTCCGCTTAAGGTAAGCAGAGATGAGCAATTTGATTGGTTGATGCTTTGGGACACGATAACTTTAGTTCTAATTAAGTGAGAGTGATGAAACTTGGTGTATAGTTTCATTACAGTAATACCTTGACTAAGATCGATAATGAGCATTTTCTGCTCAGGGTAAGCAGAGTGATAAGCAATTTGATTTGCCAAGACTTTGGAACACAATAACTCTCCTTCGAATTGAGGTAAAATGTTCATAATTGGTGTGTATGCTTATTAGGTCAATGCCTTGATGGAGTTCGAAGATGAGCATTTTCTTCTTAGGGTAGGCAGAGATAAGCAATTTGATTGGTTGATACTTTGGGACAAGATAGCTTAGGTTCATCTTGACTGATGATTTTTATGCCAATACAATGACTGCATTCTCATTCAGTAATGGATTCGACAGTAACAGTGTAAGAAACGATTGACTTGGACACGAGGACCCTTTCCCTTGGCCTGAGGGGCCCTTTTGTCAAGCGTGGGGGCCCTTTTGTCTGTCTTTTGGGTCCCCCTAACTAGGGTACATTTTTGTCCCCCGCCTTTCGAAGAAAGTTGGGGGACTATTAAAATGGGTTCGTCCGTCCGTCTGTCTGTCTGTCTGTCTGTCCGTCTGTCTGTCCGTCACACTTTTTGGAACACAATAACTCTCCTTCTAATTGAGTTAAAATGTTCAAAGTTGGTGTATATGCTTATTAGGTCAATGCCTTGATGGAGTTCGAAGATGAGCATTTTCTGCTTAGGGTAATCAGAGATAAGCAATTTGATTGGTTGATGCTTTGGGACACGATAACTTTAGTTCTAATTAAGTGAGAGTGATGAAACTTGGTGTATAGTTTCATTATAGTAATACCTTGACTAAGTTCGATAATGAGCATTTTCTGCTCAGGGTAAGCAGAGCTATACGCAATTTGATTGGTCGAGAATTTGGAACACAATAACTCTCCTTCTAATTGAGTTAAAATGTTCAAACTTGGTGTATATGCTTATTAGGTCAATGCCTTGATGGAGTTCGAAGATGAGCATTTTCTGCTTAGGGTAAGCAGAGATAAGCAATTTGATTGGTTGATGCTTTGGGACACGATAACTTTAGTTCTAATTAAGTGAGAGTGATGAAACTTGGTGTATAGTTTCATTATAGTAATACCTTGACTAAGTTCGATAATGAGCATTTTCTGCTCAGGGTAAGCAGAGCCATACGCAATTTGATTGGTCGAGACTTTGGAACACAATAACTCTCCTTCTAATTTAGTTAAAATGTTCAAACTTGGTGTATATGCTTATTAGGTCAATGCCTTGATGGAGTTCGAAGATGAGCATTTTCCGCTTAGGGTAAGCAGAGATAAGCAATTTGATTGGTTGATGCTTTGGGACACGATAACTTTAGTTCTAATTAAGTGAGATTAATGAAACTTGGTGTATAGTTTCATTATAGTAATACCTTGACTAAGTTCGATAATGAGCATTTTCTGCTCAGGGTAAGCAGAGCTATACGCAATTTGATTGGTCGAGAATTTGGAACACAATAACTCTCCTTCTAATTGAGTTAAAATGTTCAAACTTGGTGTATATGCTTATTAGGTCAATGCCTTGATGGAGTTCGAAGATGAGCATTTTCTGCTTAGGGTAAGCAGAGATAAGCAATTTGATTGGTTGATGCTTTGGGACACGATAACTTTAGTTCTAATTAAGTGAGAGTGATGAAACTTGGTGTATAGTTTCATTATAGTAATACCTTGACTAAGTTCGATAATGAGCATTTTCTGCTCAGGGTAAGCAGAGCGATACGCAATTTGATTGGTCGAGACTTTGGAACACAATAACTCTCCTTCTAATTTAGTTAAAATGTTCAAACTTGGTGTATATGCTTATTAGGTCAATGCCTTGATGGAGTTCGAAGATGAGCATTTTCCGCTTAGGGTAAGCAGAGATAAGCAATTTGATTGGTTGATGCTTTGGGACACGATAACTTTAGTTCTAATTAAGTGAGAGTGATGAAACTTGGTGTATAGTTTCATTACAGTAATACCTTGACTAAGTTCGATAATGAGCATTTTCTGCTCAGGGTAAGCAGGGCGATACTCAATTTGATTGGTCGAGACTTTGGAACACAATAACTCTCCTTCTAATTGAGTTAAAATGTTCAAACTTGGTGTATATGCTTATTAGGTCAATGCCTTGATGGAGTTCGAAGATGAGCATTTTCCGCTTAGGGTAGGCAGAGATAAGCAATTTGATTGGTTGATGCTTTGAGACGCGATAACTTTAGTTCTAATTAAGTGAGAGTGATGAAACTTGGTGTATAGTTTCATTTCAGTAATACCTTGACTATGATCGATAATGAACATTTTCTGCTCAGGGTAAGCAGAGCGATAAGCAATTCGATTTGCCAAGACTTTGGAACACAATAACTCTCCTTCGAATTGAGTTAAAATGTTCAAAATTGGTGTGTATGCTTATTAGGTCAATGCCTTGATGGAGTTCGAAGATGAGCATTTTCTTCTTACGGTAGGCAGAGATAAGCAATTTTTGGATGACACTTCATGTTCAGTTTGATTGGTCGATACGTTTGAAAAAAATAAATGTGCGATTAATTAATATGTTCATAATAAAACACAACACAAGGTATATATGGATATAACTACTTCTCTAAAATTTAATAACGACGTTTCGTAACACATACAGGTCACGTTTTCAAGTTAATGACCTGTATGTGTTACGAAACGTCGTTATTAAATTTTAGAGAAGTAGTTATATCCATATATACCTTGTGTTGTGTTTTATTATGAATAGTGATCCGTGCTTCTAGATGTCATTTAAAGAATTAATTAATATGTGTCATCTATTTATTTTGGGATTTCGGCGGGGGACATCAGCCTCACTGTTGGCTTGTCATTTTTCTCCTTGGTTTTAGCATTTTTCTTTATAAAACACTTTTGGATGACACTTCGTGTACAGTTTGATTGCTCGATACCTTTTTTTCAAATGGTGATATCTCTGCCAATATTTGACCTAGGAAGCTGAAAATTGGTATTTGGTAGTTTTAGGCCATGTAGTTGAGGGGGTGGATTTCCTAATTTCCCCAAAATTGGTCCACTTGATATCGAATGACCCAACATAGTTAAAATCCATTTTTTACAACTTTCACGGGATTGACAATATTTACATCATGTGACTCATATTCGCGCCCTTTTATAACCATGTGACGATGTGCAGGATCGAACGGAAATTTCCTTCGAGCCACCACACGTCTCTGCGTTTGACACCAAACATTTGTCAAGAATGGAAAAATTCCGTAAATTAAACGACTGTTTCAATGCTCTGAAATCATAAATTGGCTATTCAATGGATTATTCAAGCCCAATGTTAAAGTATTTCTGTGCACGTGAATGGGATTGAAACTGGAAAATATCCACACAGGTCTCTGTGTGTAGTCTTTACTTTACTGACCGAAGCCGCGAGTCGACGTGGTGACGATAACGTAGTAGTATGGATAATTAATACGATTTCTTTTCACTTAAAAATGGAATTGTACCCTATTAAAGGTGGATCAACGAAAGAATTAACGCCAGCAGAAACATTTTGAAAAATGACTCTATTTCTGGATTTGTCGTAAGGCATTTTTTACAACATTTCATTTGAGATGATGGAGTCGACTGATGAATTTACTATTTAGTTCAGTCATGTCAAAAAATAATATCAGTGTCGATACGGATACCCAATTTTGCAAAACTTTTTATTATTTAGCATTATATAACAGTTGTCATACTAATTATTATAATTTTAATTCTTGTTTTTTAGAGGAACTAATTAACATCTCGAGTATCACATTTGTTGATCAGTTAACAAATTGTAAGAACCGATGCAAGCGTAAGGCCTTTTAGTTTTAGGCCTTTATTTCATATTTATTTACATAACATTGATTAGGATATACAAAGATAAGAAAGTTGCTCAATAGGCTACATACTGATTTGAAGGAATAATAGAAATATTCAAAAGTGAAGTAAAAACAAAAAACGCAGAATTCTAACATTAATGTAAGCAACAAATGCAGAGAACAGTGATAATGAAACAACAGTTGTCCTTTCTTTAAAATTATGTGGTTGCTATGGCAACTATCCAAAATCCTTAATATTTCACTAAAATTATACAATTCACAATATTTTATATTACATTAGCTGTAAATATGTGCTAAAATGATTTCTGCTATCGTACTTAAAAAGTGGTACCGTAATCAAATGGTTTGTCATGGTGATTAATTGGTTTGAAAATTGAATAACATAGCCTTTTTGGGGGTTTGATTTTGTTTTGATTGTTATAACAACTAAATATTAAGTATTATAGAAGAGAAAAGATAAGTAATTGTAAAAATTCACTACATTTACCAGTACGGTACACAAATTTCACTTCATAATTTTTTTAACCCTAAAATTGGGCAATTTCCAATTGTGGAATGTTTTTTAAAAGAAACCCTTTCCCGTGTATAAAGAGGTGGCACATAAATATTTTATTATTTATTTGTTCAATCTTGCCTGACACCTACTGACTTAAAATAATATAAAAATTAATATTAATGAGATAAATTATCGGAAAATGATGCTTTTTTTTAAAAAAGATATACAGTGGTTGCTATGGTAACCACTCAAACTCCTTAATATTTTACTCGAACTTATACAATCAATATCATTTGACATTACTTGGGTTTCAAATATTTTAAAATGCTTATTTTTAAATGTGGTGATCACCTTTTGGGTTATGGTAAATAGCGTTGAAAATGGTCAAAAATTGCATGTTTTCCATTTTGGTTGCTATGACAACCAAAATTGATAGTATATGGCGGATTGGAAATATGTAATTTTAAAAATTTACAAACTTTTTGACATATTCCCATAATTTCACTTCCGTATCTCCATTCTTTCTTATTTTGTTATTGTCCCCAAAACGCACCAAAAATAGGCAAATGTGTGCCGTGGACAATTGGTGAAAAATGAACATAAATCCAGCTCTTGAGAAAAGGCATATAGATATTTTTACGATTTTTTTTTCTTTTAATCTTATTTGATAGCTTCTGATTTTAAAATGCATTACAACCAGGTTCAATATTTCAGATATAACATGGATAAGACCAATTTTTCATGAAAAAATTGACAAAAATCACTTTGAAACAATGGGATTTTTGAGAAAACCTCTGTATTTTTGAGTTGCTGGGGGAAACCGGAGTTATTGTTACACAAATGTGAAAATTGAAACATCATTAGCCTTAAAGTTTTATTTCATGAATATACATCTACATTTTTGATAGTTTAGATATAAAATGAACTATGGCATCACAAAAAACGCCAAAAATGACCTGTTCAAAGTGTTGAAAAACCTTTTGTGAGAAGTTTTGTGAGAAGAATGATGAGATCTACTTAAAAAAAATAATAAAATCAAATGTATAATCATTATGTACAGGCTTTACTATAAATGATCTACAAGAAAAGACGTAACAGAAATATGAATATCTATAAAATCAAATAAAATCAAATGTATAATCATATGTACAGGCTTTACTATAAATGATCTACAAGAAAAGACGTAACAGAAATATGAATATCTATAAAGTGCTGCTTGAGACAATTGTATATATGTCTAGGGTAATATACTTACTATTACAGATGGTTTTATGAAAGATGCTGCTGATAGGAAAGCATTTGAGAAATTTAGCGAATCTCACAAATCTGCACCTCCCAGTCAACAGGGTGTTCCAAGTGAACGACTTGAAAGTAAGTAAAACTGATGTTACCATGTAACTCTGTCGTAAATTTAAGTTTGTTATTAGGAAGGGATATTGAAATGGGGTCTATGCATCCCTATAGCGTTTCCGTAACAGAGCTCATAAACCATTCAAGTTATGACCCATGACCACTTTCAAAATTCTTGTGGGTGCTCTACAGTTAATGTTTGATTGGCTTTTTAAGATTTATACACAGTGTTTAAGGTCATGAGATGAAGAGGCTTATTGATTTTCAGAGATTTCGTATCAAATCCTTTGAAAAACACACCTAACTCTAAAACTAAATGCAAGGAACAGCCCTGTTTACATTGAATCACAACTACTTCCTGTTCTACGTACGCGAAACTACTTAAAGGTCTATTAAAAAGCTAACATACTTTTGTACTCTGTATATAATATACTGTCCTAAATTTTTGTTTTGTATTTTTTCCATCTTGTTCATAAGGTAGATGTAATTTTTCAGATACCTGATGGCAGTTTCGTGATTTCGTCTCAAGTTTGGGAAATCAATACATTTCTGGTTAGCCTCCTTCCAAGAATGGGTGGTGGCCTCAGGCGCGGATCCAGGATTTTTTGCAGGGGGGGGGTCTAGGTTTGATAATTGCTTAACTAATTGCGCTCAACCGATTAATTTGGTAAATTAGATTCAATTTGGTTCATTCTGACGTATTTCCGGAAGGTAAATTCCAAAATTACAGGTATAAATCGCCAATAAAATCGCATAAAAAATTTTCAAGTCTGAGCGGGGGGTGGGGGGCCGGACCCCTTGGACCCCCCCTCTGGATCTGGGCCTTGGAATCAATATATTTTCAAAACGTTTTGCGAAACCAAAATCACTGAAATTAACTGATGACAAAATTGGCCTTGTCAGACGTAACTCTGTGATTTTGTGATCTATTTTCTCTGAACATTTACTTTAAATCTACTATTTCCGATTTTTTAAATTCAAATATTACATTATTGACATTCTATCCTGGAAGTAAAACCAACATGACAACGTGTTGAACATTAGTTCGATTTTGATAAAATTGGGAATGTAAGTAGATCTTGTTGATCTACATGTAGCTTCAACGATATCATTAGAAATCTTCTAATTTGTCTCCCCTTATAGAAATTGAGGACCTACACGAGATGGAAAAAAGGATTACAAAAAACAATTTCCCCAATCTGACAAAAAAAAAGAATCATATGTCTAATTCAACTACCAAAAACCAAACAATAATAACTGGCGATGTTTTTATACGCCCACATTTTCATGTGGACGTATATTGTCGTCGCCCCTGTTCGTCCGTCCGTCCGTCCACAATTGTTTGTGAACAGTCTACAGGTCACAATTTTTATCCGATTTCAATGAAACTTAAAATATATGTTTATCACCCTAAGATCTTGGTTCCTTTCGATATTGGCATGTATCGGACTGTAACTTCATGGGTTATGGCCCCTGATTGTACGAAAAATGACGTTTTTTAGCTTGTGAACAGTGTAGAGGTCACAATTTTGAACCGATTTGGATGAAACTTGAAATGCATGTTTATAACCCAAAGATCTTGGTTCCTTTCGATATTTGCGCCAATCGGATCGTAACTTCCTGAATTATGGCCCCTGATTGTCCGAAAAATCGCCCTTTTTAGCTTGTGGTCCCTCTGGAGGTCAAAATTGTTATCGGATTTAAAAAACCGTTTGATTATATCACCGTTCCATGGTTATGAAGGTTGAGTTCGAATTTCGTGAAAATCGGACCAAAATTGACGGACAAAATGGCCGCCGTTTGTTCGCGAATAATGTGAAAATATGTTAAATCAAGGTTGTGGACTTTATAGAGTTCACAATTTTGAACCGATTTTGATGAAACTTGACATGTGTGTTTATAACCCAAAGATCTTGGTTCCTTTCGATATTTGCGCCCATCGGATCGTAACTTCCTGAATTATGGCCCCTGATTGTCCGAAAAATTGCCCTTTTTAGCTTGTGGTCCCTCTGGAAGTCAAAATTGTTATCGGATTTAAAAAAACGTTTGATTATATCACCGTTCCATGGTTATGAAGGTTGAGGTAAAATTTCCTGAAAATCGGACCAAAATTGACGGACAAAATGGCCGCCGTTTGTACGCGAATAGTGTGAAAATATGTTATATCACGGTTGTGGACCTTATAGAGGTCACAATTTTGAACCGATTTGGATGAAACTTGAAATGCATGTTTATAACCCAAAGATCTTGGTTCCTTTCGATATTTGCGCCAATCGGATCGTAACTTCCTGAATTATGGCCCCTGATTGTCCGAAAAATCGCCCTTTTTAGCTTGTGGTCCCTCTGGAGGTCATAATTGTTATCGGATTTAAAAAAACGTTTGATTATATCACCGTTCCATGGTTATGAAGGTTGAGTTTGAATTTCGTGAAAATCGGACCAAAATTGACGGACAAAATGGCCGCCGTTTGTTCGCGAATAATGTGAAAATATGTTAAATCAAGGTTGTGGACTTTATAGAGGTCACAATTTTGAACCGATTTTGATGAAACTTGACATGTGTGTTTATAACCCAAAGATTTTGGTTCCTTTCGATATTTGCGCCCATCGGATCGTAACTTCCTGAATTATGGCCCCTGATTTTCCGAAAAATTGCCCTTTTTAGCTTGTGGTCCCTCTGGAAGTCAAAATTGTTATCGGATTTAAAAAAACGTTTGATTATATCACCGTTCCATGGTTATGAAGGTTGAGGTAAAATTTATCGAAAATAGGACCAAAATTGACGGACAAAATGGCCGCCGTTTGTACGCGAATAGTGTGAAAATATGTTATATCACGGTTGTGGACATTATAGAGGTCACAATTTTGATGAAACTTGACATGTGTGTTTATAACCCAAAGATCTTGGTTTATTTCGATATTTGCGCCCATCGGATCTTAACATCCTGAATTATGGCCCCTGATTGTCCAAAAAATTGCCCTTTTTAGCTCGTGGTTCCTCTCGAGGTCAAAATTGTTATCGGATTTAAAAAACCGTTTGATTATATCACCGTTCCATGGTTATGAAGGTTGAGTTCCAATTTCTTGACGTGTGTTTATAACCCAAAGATTTTGGTTCCTTTCGATATTTGCGCCCATCGGATCGTAACTTCCTGAATTATGGCCCCTGATTTTCCGAAAAATTGCCCTTTTTAGCTTGTGGTCCCTCTGGAAGTCAAAATTGTTATCGGATTTAAAAAAACGTTTGATTATATCACCGTTCCATGGTTATGAAGGTTGAGGTAAAATTTATCGAAAATAGGACCAAAATTGACGGACAAAATGGCCGCCGTTTGTACGCGAATAGTGTGAAAATATGTTATATCACGGTTGTGGACATTATAGAGGTCACAATTTTGATGAAACTTGACATGTGTGTTTATAACCCAAAGATCTTGGTTCATTTCGATATTTGCGCCCATCGGATCTTAACTTCCTGAATTATGGCCCCTGATTGTCCAAAAAATTGCCCTTTTTAGCTCGTGGTTCCTCTCGAGGTCAAAATTGTTATCGGATTTAAAAAACCGTTTGATTATATCACCGTTCCATGGTTATGAAGGTTGAGTTCCAATTTCGTGAAAATCGGACCAAAATTGACAGACAAAATGGCCGCCATTTGAACGCGAATAGTGTGAAAATATGTTATATCACGGTTGTGGACCTTATAGAGGTCACAATTTTGAACCAATTTTGATGAAACTTGACATGTGTGTTTATAACCCAAAGATCTTGGTTCATTTCGATATTTGAGCCCATCGGATCGTAACTTCCTGAATTATGGCCCCTGATTGTCCAAAAAATTGCCCTTTTTAGCTCGTGGTTCCTCTGGAGGTCAAAATTGTTATCGGATTTACAAAACTGTTTGATTATATCACCGTTCCATGGTTATGAAGGTTGAGTTCGAATTTCGTGAAAATCGGACCAAAATTGAAGGACAAAATGGCCGCCGTTTGTACGCGAATAGTGTAAAAATATGTTATATAAAGGTTGTGGACCTTATAGAGGTCATAATTTTGAACCGATTTTGATGAAACTTGACATGTATGTTTATAACCCAAAGATCTTGGTTCCTTTCGATATTTGCGCCCATCAGGTCATTACTTCCTGAATTATGTCCCCTGATTGTACGAAAAATCACCCTTTTTAGCTTGTGGTCCCTCTGGAGGTCACAATTATTATCTGATTTAAGAAAAAACGTTTGATTATAAAAACCAAACAAATTCTAATGATTTTCTGATAATTCTTTAATATGCGACAACTCTTGTTGACTGCCCGGACGATTTGGCTGCTGTGTGGGTGTATGTTTCGTTGCCTGGCAACCTATTTTTTTTTTTTATAAAAGTTAGGAAACGAGACTTCGTTATAAATAGCTGCGTGGGAGCACTTTATTTTCAATGGTATCAAGAAATGACGTCATGTAGACAAAGTACCTTGCACAAAATTCTACGGCTAAATGTTATTTACTAAAATAAGTTATTTTCACTTTAGAAGCACCAATCGCATATTTTGGTTAACAGTAAAACACCCTTTGTTCAAATATTGCCAATTTGAAAATTGCATTCTATTATATGCTTTATACGTATGGAAAACGTTTCAATTATGACCATTTCAATTCTAGTGCCATTTTTTGCCAGTGATAAAATATAGGTCAGATTTCCTTGGATTTTTTATGTGTACTACCTTAGAAATTTCTATCAGGTCAACTGTTGATCGCTGCGTTAGTTGCTTATTTTGAAAGTTTTATCAAAATCGGTTGGTAACGAAACGTTCTCTACAAGGTGATGCCTTGTTGAAATAGTACTCGGTCAGTTTTTGGCTAATTTGTTTTTTAAAGTGGCACAATTTGGTGCAGAACTTTCAATTCAGATCAAACGTTTATTGCAAACGATTAAACTGGTCAATGGGAGCTTATTTTTAAAAGTTTGTAATAATCGGTTGGTAATCCAATGTACTGTAAAAATTAAAGTGATAAAACAGAAAATTTTGCCTGTTTGTAATGTTTCTCACTATAAGTCAGTAATGGTGCAGAACTTTCAATTCAGGCCAAACGTTTATTGCAAATGATTAAAAGTTTTGTAATCGGTTGATAAAAAAAGGTATCGTGCAAATTAAACTGTTAAAACAGAAAATTTCGCCCGGTTAAATGTTTCTCGCTAAAGTCAGCAATTTACGGTTTTAGGGAGGTTGGATGGCTGAATGGTTAGTACATGTGCGTTGTATCGTAACCTCTGTCATTGAGTCAACTGTCATGGTTTCGATTTCTTGGTTGTACGTGACAAGGAGTATGGTCGCCTGTCCAACCTCGTGGGTGTCCTCCGTGTCCTCCCATGGCTAAAGACCCCTATGTGCAAGCGAATTATTGAAAAAAATTCAACCATGTGGTAGTCCCGAAATGACCAATTAGTCTAATCTGCTTAAAGCTACTCTGTGTAGTTGTGGCTAAGTGCGTAAAACGCAGGTTTGCTAGCCTGGAGATTGGGGGTGTTCGATCCCTGTATTGGACAAGAAATTTGGTTTCTCCTTGTCAGTGATGCAGGACGGGGGACCTGACAAGGACAGCTGTCTATTCGTTCTGATGGGACGAAAAACCGAGTTCACGTGTACACATTGGTTTGCACGTAAAAGATCCCCTGTCAGTTGGAATTCGATATAAGAGTAGGCCGTAACGCCCCTGCCCGGGTAAGATTTCCCTCATTGTACACTTTATGATGTATGCCCGTCTTCATTAGTTCATTAGGAGCAAAACAAAAGGACGTTAAACCCCATTTCATTTCATTTTCTCTATGTTATTTATTTATTATAGTGAATAAATATTTTTCTGGTTCTTAGCTAATTTCTGCATAGAAATCTTGCTTTGAACAGTTTTTTTTTTTATTGCAGAGTGACCTTCTTGTATATTGCAGTCTATGGCCCTTTGTTTAAACATGCTAAAGAAGTTGTCACTATTTCCTACTTATAACCAAACATATTGGTAACCATAATTATATAATATATCCCTAATTTTGGTAGCCCGATTACAGCTATACAAGTTTCAGTTATTTCCCTTTAGTTTACAGATTATTTTTTTGCCCGGTTGTAATGTTTCTCCGCTATATTTAGACTTGTAACTTTGTGAGTTTTTGACTGATTTTGATAATTTTGTCATTTATTTTCCAAATTTACATATTTAACGTAAATATTCAGTTGAGGTCAATCTGATTGAAAAAGTATTAGTTCCGTTATCTCATTTGATTTTTCGATGTGTTTCTACCATTTTCATTTCCTTTTTCTGAAACCTTTGGAGTGCGAAGTCATTCCGATTACAGCAACACAAGTCTCAGTTATTTCCCTTTAGTTTTCAGTTTATTTTTTTGCCCGGGTGCAATGTTTCTCACTATATTTAGACTTGTAACTTTGCTGGGTTTTTTTACCGATTTTGATAATTATTTTTATACGCCCACATTTTCATGTGGACGTATATTGTCGTTGCCCCTGTTCGTCCGTCCGTCCGTCCACAATTGTTTGTGAACAGTCTACAGGTCACAATTTTTATCCGATTTCAATGAAACTTAAGATATAGGTTTATCACCCTAAGATCTCGGTTCCTTTCGATATTGGCATGTATCGGACTGTAACTTCATGGGTTATGGCCCCTGATTGTTTGAAAAATCACGTTTTTATACGCCCACATTTTCATGTGGACGTATTATGTCGTCGCCCCTGTCCATCCGGACGTCCGTCCATCCACAATTTGTTTGTGGACTCTCGACAGGTCACAATTCTTATCCTATTTTGACGAAACTTGAAATATAGGTTTATCCCCATAAGATCTCGGTTCCTTTCAATATTGACATGTATCGGATCAGAACTTCATGGATTATGGCCCCTGATTGTATGAAATATCATGTTTTTAGCTTGTGGACCCTATAGAGGTCACAATTTTGAACCGATTGTGATGAAACTTGACATGCATGTTTATAAACCCAAAATCTTGGTTCCTTTCGATATTTGCGCCCATCGGATCGTAACTTCCTGAATAATGGCCCCTGATTGTCCGAAAAATCGCCCTTTTTAGCTTGTGGTCCCTCTGGAGGTCAAAAATATTATCCGATTTAAAAAAAACGTTTGATTATATCACCGTTACATGGTAATGAAGTTTGAGTTCAAATTTCGTGAAAATCGGACCAAAATTGACAAACAAAATGGCTGCCATTTGTACGTGAATAGTGTGAAAATATGTTATATCAAGCTTGTGGACCTTATAGAGGTCACAATTTTGAACCGATTTGGATGAAACTTGACATGTATGTTTATAACCAAAAGATCTTGGTTCCTTTCGATATTTGCGCCCATCGGATCGTAACTTCCTGAATTATGGCCCCTGATTGTCCGAAAAATTGCCCTTTTTAGCTTGTGGTCCCCCTGGAGGTCAAAATTGTTATCCGATTTAAAAAAACGTTTGAATATATCACCGTTCCATGGTTATGAAGGTTGAATTTGAATTTCGTGAAAATCAGACCAAAATTGACGGACAAAATGGCCGCCGTTTGTACGCGAATAGTGTGAAAATATGTTATATCAAGGTTGTGGACCTTATAGAGGTCACAATTTTGAACAAATTTTGATGAAACTTGACATGTATGTTTATAACCGAAAGATCTTGGTTCCTTTCGATATTTGCGCCCATTGGATCATATCTTCCTGAATTATGTCCCCGGATTGTCCGAAAAATCGCTTTTGGTCCCTCTGGAGGTCAAAATTATTATCTGATTTAAAAAACCGTTTGACATGGTAATGAAGAGAGAGTGTGAATTACGTGAAAATCGGACTAGAATTGACGGACAAAATGGCCGCCGTTTGTACACGAATAGTGTGAAAATATGTTATATCAAGGTTGTGGACCCTATAAAGGTCACAATTTTGAATCGATTTTGATGAAACTTGACATGTATGTTTATAACCCAAAGATCTTGGTCCCTTTCGATATTTGCCCCCATCGGGTCATTACTTCCTGAATTATATCCCCTGATTGTACGAAAAATCACCCTTTTAGCTTGTTGTACCTCTGGAGGTCACAATTATTATCTGATTTAAAAAAAAAACCGTTTGATTATAAAAACCAAACAAATTCTAATGATTTTCTGATAATTCCTTAATATGCGACAACTCTTGTTGACTGCCCGGACGATTTGGCTGCTGTGTGGGCGTATGTTTCGTTGCCTGGCAACCTATTTTTTAGCTTGTGAACAGTTTAGAGGTCACAATTTTGAACCGATTTGGACGAAACTTGAAATGCATGTTTATAACCCAAAGACCTTGGTTCCTTTCGATATTTGCGCCAATCGGATCGTAACTTCCTGACGGCCCCTGATTGTCCGAAAAATCGCCCTTTTTAGGTTGTTGTCCCTCTGGGTGTCAAAATTGTTATCCGATTTATAAAACCGTTTGATTATATCACCGTTACTTGGTTATAGAGGTTGTGATCTAATTTCGTGAAAATCGGACCAAAATTGACAAATAAAATTGCTGCCGTTTGATGCAAATAGTTTGAAAATATGTTATATCAAGGTTGTGAACCATATAGAGGTCACAATTTTAAACCGATTTTGATGAAACTTTACATGTATGTTTATTACCCAAATATCTTGGTTCCTTTCGATATTTGCGCCTATCAGATCGTAACCTCCGGAATTATGGCCCCTGATTGTCTGAAAAATCGCCCTTTTTAGCTTGTGGTCCCTCTGGAGGTCTAACTTATTATCCGATGTAAAAAACCGTTTGATTATATCCCCGTTACATGGTAATGAAGGTTGAGTTCGAATTTCGTGAAAATCGGACCAAAATTGACGGACAAAATGGCCGCCATTTGTACGCGATTAGTGTGAAAATATATTAAATCAAGGTTGTGAACAGTGTAGAGGACACAATTTTGAACCGATTTGGATGAAACTTGAAATGCATGTTTATAACCCAAAGATCTGGGTTCCTTTCGATATTTGCGCCAATCGGATCGTAACTTCCTGAATTATGGCCCCTGATTGTCCGAAAAATTGCCCTTTTTATCTTGTGGTCCCTCCGGAGGTCAAAATTGTTATCCGATTTAAAAAAACGTTTGATTATATCACCGTTCCATGGTTATGAAGGTTGAGTTTGAATTTCGTGAAAATCGGACCATAATTGACGGACAAAATGGCCGCCATTTGTACGCGATTAGTGTGAAAATATATTAAATCAAGGTTGTGAACAGTGTAGAGGACACAATTTTGAACCGATTTGGATGAAACTTAAAATGCATGTTTATAACCCAACGATCTCGGTTCCTTTCTATATTTTCGCCAATCGGATCGTAACTTCCTGAATTATGGCCCCTGATTGTCCGAAAAATTGCCCTTTTTAGCTTGTGGTCCCTCTTCTGGGGGTCAAAATTGTTATCCGATTTAAAAAACCGTTTGATTATATCATTGTTCCATGGTTATGAAGGTCGAGTTCGAATTTCGTGAAAATCGGACCAAAATTGACGGACAAAATGGCCGCCATTTGTATGCGAATAGTGTGCAAATATGTTATATCACGGTTGTGAACAGTGTAGAGGACACAATTTTGAACCGATTTGGATGAAACTTGAAATGCATGTTTATAACCCAAAGATCTTGATTCCTTTCGATATTTGCGCCAATTGGATCGTAACTTCCTGAATTATGGCCCCTGATTGTCAGAAAAAATGCCCTTTTTAGCTTGTGGTCCCTCTGGAGGTCAAAATTGTTATCCGATTTAAAAAAAGTTTGATTATATCACCGTTCCATGGTTATGAAGGTTGAGTATGAATTGTGTGAAAATCGGACCAAAATTGACGGACAAAATGGCCGCCGTTTGTACGCGAATATTGTGAAAATATGTTATATAAACGTTGTGGACCTTATAGAGGTCACAATTTTGAACCGATTTTGATGAAACTTGACATGTATGTTTATAACCCAAAGATCGTGGTTCCTTTAGAAAACCGGACTAGAATTGACGGACAAAATGGCCGCCGTTTGTACACGAATAGTGTGAAAATATGTTATATCAAGGTTGTGGCCCTATAGAGGTCACAATTTTGAATCGATTTTGATGAAACTTGACAGGTATGTTTTAAACCCAAAGATCTTGGTTCCTTTCGATATTTGCGCCCATCGGGTCATTACTTCCTGAATTATGTCCCCTGATTGTACGAAAAATCACCCTTTTTAGCTTGTGGTGCCTCTGGAGGTCACAATTATTATATGATTTAAAAAAAACGTTTGATTATAAAAACCAAACAAATTCTAATGATTTTCTGATAATTCCTTAATATGTGACAATTCTTGTTGACTGCCCGGACGATTTGGCTGCTGTGTGGGCGTATGTTTCGTTGCCTGGCAACCTATTTTTAACATTCTGAGACGCCCTTTTCTCGAAAACGACGCCGCAGATTTTTCTTAAACTTTTCTCACTCAAAGTCCTATCGGTTGTTTATATAGTGAATCCAAAATGAAAAGCATTGAAATAATATAGGTGGTCCAAAAATGGCATCAAACTTTGAAAAAAAAATTGAAAAATCGTTAAATTTTTGGAAACGCTCTTTAATTTATCTTTTTTTCCAAAACTACTCAATGGATGTCTCTTATACTTCTGGTACGTAAAGTTAAGTATCCAAAGAACTTCGTAAAGCTATCACAACAACGATCGTAAAACCGGAAGTAGTCGTAAAAATGTCCGATATTTTGAAAAAAAATTAATTCTTTTACGAAAACATTTTTTATTTATGATTATTTTTTGATGATATTTTACACAGGAATTATTGATATAAAATTAAACCATGCTAGTCCCAAGATGACATAGTTTGTGTCTAGTCGACGTTAAACCCCATTTCTCTCATCTCGGTAGTGCCGGTTAATTTGAGATATATTTTGTCTCCCTTTAAGTTTTTTACCTTTTTGATTTCAGTTTATGGGTTCAAAGTTTATTATTTATTGCCTGGTGTGTATAAAACAATTCTTAATTGCGAATTCTCAACTTATTTGTTACCGATAAAGATTTCTTTTGGCACCGGAAGTGAAGTAATTTTGCCAGATTTTACAATTTTGACCGGTGTATTCGCAAGCAAATATTAGTTACAAATCTGATAGAGGGTGTCACTGAATCATAACAACTACAGTATCATTTGGTAGCTCGATGGATCGGCTATTGTATGACACACTTCCTGTCTGATTCCTGAAAGCCGCTTCAGCACTGCAGGTCTAGTTATTATTATTATTTACCGCGGGAGCCTAGATCTCCATGATTGAAAACAGATATCGATCTGGAATTAGATTTTCTGTCGGGAAACCATGTGGTGGCTACTTGATAAAATATTTTTGAAATTTCTGCGTATACCGGAAGTGACCAAACTTTGTATTTTTTCTAAAAATTGAAAATTGGCCATAGTTTCGTCAATTCTTTATCCATTTTTATACGCCCACATTTTCATGTGGACGTATTATGTCGTCGCCCCTGTCCGTCCGGACGTCCGTCCGTCCACAATTTGTTTGTGGACTCTCTACAGGTCACAATTCTTATCCGATTTTGACGCAACTTGAAATATAGGTTTATCCCCAAAAGTTCTCGGCTGCTTTCGATATTGGCATGTATAGGATCAAAACTTCATGGATTATGGCCCCTGATTGTACGAAAAATCACGTTTTTAGCTTGTGGACCCTATAGAGGTCACAATTTTGAACCGATTTTGATGAAACTTGACATGCATGTTTGTAACCCAAAGATCTTGGTTCCTTTCGATATTTGCGGCTTCAGGAATGTAATTTCCTGAATTATGGCCCCTGATTGTCCGAAAAATCACCCTTTTTAGCTTGTGGTCACTCTGGAGGTCACAATTATTATTCGATTTAAAAAAACGTTTGATTATATCACCGTTACACCCTAAGGGAGGTTGAGTTCGAATTTCGGGAAAATCGGACGAAAATTGCCATACAAAATGGCCGCCGTTTGTACGCGAATACTGTTAAAAAATGGTATATCAAGGTTGTGGACCCTGTGGAGGTCACAATTTGGATTCGATTTTGATGAAACTTGAAATTCATGGTTATAACCCAAAGATCTTGCTTCCTTTCGATATTTGCGCATATCGGATCGTAACTTCCTGAATTATGGCCCCTGATTATACGCAAAATCGCCTTTTTTTTTTAGCTTGGAGGTCACAATTATTATTCGATTTAAAAAAACGTTTGATTATATTACCGTCACACCCTAAAGAAGGTTGAGTTCGAATTTCGGGAAAATCGGACAAAAATTGACATACAAAATGGCCGCCGTTTGTACGCGAATACTGTTAAAAAATGGTATATCAAGGTTGTGGACCCTGTGTAGGTCACAATTTTGATTCGATTTTGATGAAATTTGAAATTCATGGTTATAACCCAAAGATCTTGCTTCCTTTCGATATTTGCGCATATCGGATCGTAACTTCCTGAATTATGGCCCCTGATTATACGCAAAATCGCCTTTTTTTTAGCTTGGAGGTCACAATTATTATCCGATTTAAAAAAACGTTTGATTATATTACCGTTACACCGTAAGGAAGGTTGAGTTCGAATTTCGGGAAAATCAGACCAAAATTGTCATACAAAATGGCTGCCGTTTGTACGTGAATACTGTTAAAAAATGGTATATCAAGGTTGTGGACTCTGTAAAGGTCACAATTTTAATTCGATTTTGATGAAACTTGAAATTCATGGTTATAACCCAAAGATCTTGGTTCTTTTCAATAATTGCGCATATCGGATCGTAACTTCCTGAATTATGGCCCCTGGTTATACGCAAAATCCCCCTTTCTTTAGCTTGTGGTCCCTCTGGAGGTCACAATTATTATCCAATTTAAAAAAACGTTTGATTATATCACCGTTGCACTGTAAGGAAGGTTGAGTTTGAATTTCAGGAAAATCGGACCAAAATTGACAGACAAAATGGCCGCCGTTTGTACGCGAATACTGTTAAAAAAATGATATATCATGGTTGTGGACCCTGTATAGGTCACAATTTTAATTCGATTTTGATGAGGAAGGTTGAGTTCTAATTTCGTGAAAATCGTACCAAAATTGCCGGACGAAATGGTCGCCGTTTGTACGCGAATAGTGTAAAAAAATGGTATATCATGGTTGTTGACTCGCTACAGGTCACAATTCTTACCCGATTTTGATGAAAAGTCACATTTCTAGGTTGTGTACCGTCACACCATAATCATTGTCGGTTTCGAGTTTCATTAATATCAGACTGGAACTGACCAACTAAATGGCTGCTCCCAATACAGTATGAAATACAGGACGTAAAGATGTAGGAAAAATCACTTTTGGTATTGCTTGTTCTCTGTCCATCTCTCGAAAATGTGGGCGTATCCTGCCTGGCAGTGCCAGCATATCTTTAAACAAATTACCTTTTTGGAATCCCCGAATCTTTTCTTAGACAATGGCTATCTCACATTTTTCGATTTCGAACATTCGTCTATGACTTTTATCGTTGGAAAATTGAAAACATGTTGTTTACGAGACAATTTTTGTTATTTTTCAAAATTTTCAAATTTGACCTACATTTTTGGATACCTGAAGTCCATACAATTCCAGTAATATAAGTTTCATTCATAGTTATCGCCCTTTATTTTTCGATTTTTTTCGAATTTTGTGAGCTCGGGTTTCGTTTTATGGCAGAATTGACGTTTCTGAAACTTCTGGAACATGAAGCTATAGTCCAATAACAACGAATAAAGCAATTTCGACAAGAATCCTTAAACCGGAAGTGGTCGAAATAATGTGCAATATTTTGAAAAAAATGCAAAAAATGGATATTTTGGGGAAAAACGCGATTTCTCCGCCCGATATCAATGGATTAAAAAAATAAGGGTACCATAGGACTGCACTAGGATTGTACTATCGTATGATACCAAATTCATACGGATACAATGAACATGCAGCAAAATATGGCACGCTGAAAATCAAGTATTTTCTGATTTTTAGCATTTTTGGACGCCTGTATCTCGATTTTTACGAAACTTTCTCTATCAAGAGACCTTGTGGTAGTCTTGTGTATGAAACATTCAATTACGACTTTGAAATATCTGGAAAAGGTGAAATAACGGACTGAAAATCGAAAAAAGTCGAAAAATCGTGAAATTTTGGAAAATGCTCTACTATTTTTTTATTTTAAGAGATTTTCAAAAAAAGGTTGTATATTCAGATAGCTGACCTAATTACGATTCTAACGATGTATAATATGTATGTAGTTATTGAAAGTTAATTTTCGATATTTTAAATTTTTTGCATTTTTGTCACTTTTGGACATAGGATTTCTCAGGGGCATTTTATCTGATCAGATAATGTAATATATCATTACAGAGCCCTATGGCTATTTAGTACCCAAACAGGCTATTTAAACTATTCCGATAATAATAACCATACCGGAAGTATTCAAAAGATAAAAAAAAAGGTTAAAAACATTGACGCACTTGTGAAAAACTTGGTTCCTCCCTTAGGCAATAGCGGACCAAAAGAACTAAAGTGTCGTTGGATAGCCTTATTAATGGGCTATCATATGGTATCTAAATAATACGATTTTGATGGTAAGGAAATAAATTATTGTAATTGTATGCCAAAAATCTAGTATTTTCCGATTTTTATACGCCCACATTTTCATGTGGACGTATTATGTCGTCGCCCCTGTCCGTCCGTCCACAATTTGTTTGTGGACTCTCTACAGGTCACAATTCTTATCCGATTTTGACGAAACTTGAAATATAGGTTTATCCCCAAAAGATCTCGGCTGCTTTCGATATTGGCATGTATCGGATCAAAACTTCATGGATTATGGCCCCTGATTGTACTAAGGTTGCAGCGATACCCCGGGGATGCCGCATTATCGCGATTATTTTTTTTCAAGTGATATCGTATCGGCCAAAGTTGAACAATCGCAATCCCCGGTATTTTAGGATTTTTTTGGCCGGAGGTCGGTGCAATAAATCCAAAGTTCATTTTCACCGGTGCGGGGGCCGGATCGAATTCGAAATAATAGTTTAATTACTACTTGTAAAATTATACAATAAAAATCGGTGAGAGAAAGTTCCCGAAACACATTTTGTAAACAAAGCCGCACGCGACATCGGTGTACCGTAGCAACGGTGCGGCGAATCCCCGGTTAACAAGACTGAAAATATTATGTTTATTTCAATGTTAAGTTAGTACTGTACGTCTGGTTGTTTAACCCGCCAAAACAAAGCAACCAAGTAACTCGACTTAGTCATCCAGCCGCTTTTTTCAAGTTATGAATCCGCACTCAGGTTCATCGATATGATTTTTTAAAACATACACGATTATAAATAACTATCGTGATAAAGAGAAATATCATGATAAAGAGAATTATCGTGATAAAATTGATAATCGTAGACTTTTATTTATCGCGATAATTCCAAAAGCAATTATCATGATTAATGGCGATATCAGAATTTGATATCGTTGCAACCTTAGATTGTACGAAAAATCAGGTTTTTAGCTTGTGGACCCTATAGAGGTCACAATTTTGAACCGATTTTGATGAAACTTGACATGCATGTTTGTAACCCAAAGATCTTGGTTCCTTTCGATATTTGCGGCCATCGGAATGTAATTTCCTGAATTATGGCCCCTGATTGTCCGAAAAATCACCCTTTTTAGCTTGTGGTCCCTCTGGAGGTCACAATTACAGTGGACTCTGTCACATCCGATGTCTGATCACTCCGGATTTCTGTGACATCCGACATGATTTTCATGTCCCGATTTATTTCCTTATTACTTCAGCCAAAAAATCTCTGGTTAATCCGGACTCTGTATCTTCCGGATTACGACATCAATCAGCCGTCCCGTCACTTAATTTCCATTGAATAGTCACCGTACAATCCGGCCTTATACCGGTAGGTGTCAAGTAATTTGAAGTAATTGCCAATCAATTGTCCGTTAGTTGGATTAAAACTTGATGGGTGTGAAGCCACAAAAGATTAACAAGCAATCACCAATCAATTATCGTTAAGATTAACACTCGCTGTAGATCTTTATTGATTACCTTGACAATTTTATAATCTCTTGTAAGACAGTAATTGTGACAAATACTCAAGGATATCTACAAATTTTCCCCACAAATTCGATCGTACAAATATTCCTAGCACCTGCTAGAAACATTGGTTGCGCATGCCGATTGAACCCGAATTACGTTAGTTTGTCCATGTTGAGCTGAATGCTTTCGCCGATGAGTGTCAAGGTCATAAAACGTCCGCTCACTTCAGCTCCGAACCGTATGACGACGACCTTGACATAGAACGGAACAATCTGTTTCACCGAGAATTACTTAGGAATTAACTCTGTAACAGATGAGTGTCCATAGCACGTGCGTTGACTGCAGTCATTGGCTCATCGGCTCGTGCAATGTTTACTTAACACCTAACTGCTTCGGGCAAAATGACGCATTTTACTCATTTTAATACCCATTTACACTTAATTGGAAATATTTTTTAACTTCAATTACTTCAAACGTCTTTATTTATTTTTCTGTTACCTCAAAAAAATGTTTGAGAATTTAATTTGTCGGAGTAAAAAAGTTAATATGCCGTACTTATTAAGCCTCGTCGATGTCATGCTTATCAGTGATTGTAGCGGTCAAGCGAATATTCACTGCGGGATCAGTTTGAGAACGGAATATTATCAATGAACACGTGATAGCAAACACAAGCCCAACTGAAGACGACGAAGAAGAAAATTAACGCCAGACTTGACCTATTCATAATGCCTACGCATGTTGAATGGAATAAATATTAATGTAAGAAAATTTTGAATACAGAAAAGTTTATCATGTTTAAATGGAATAACGTTCTGGTGATTCGAAGCAAAAATATAATAATACTTCCGGTTTTCGAAGTTACAATATTTCCGGTTTTGATAAAACTGGGTATTTCGGATCTCTGTGACATCCGACGTATTGTATCGATCCCGTACGATGTCGGATTTGACAGAGTCCACTGTATTATTCGATTTAAAAAACCGTTTGATTATATCACCGTTATACCCTAAGGAAGGTTGAGTTCGAATTTCTGGAAAATCGGACGAAAATTGCCATACAAAATGGCCGCCATTTGTACGCGAATACTGTTAAAAAATGGTATATCAAGGTTATGGACCCTGTGGAGGTCACAATTTTGATTCGATTTTGATGAAACTTGAAATTCATGGTTATAACCCAAAGATCTTGCTTCCTTTCGATATTTGCGCATATCGGATCGTAACTTCCTGAATTATGGCCCCTGATTATGCGCAAAATCACCTTTTTTATACGCCCACATTTTCATGTGGACGTATTATGTCGTCGCCCCTGTCCGTCCGAACGTCCGTCCGTCCGTCCGGACGTCCGGACGTCCGTCCGTCCACAATTTGTTTGTGGACTCTCTACAGGTCACAATTCTTATCCGATTTTGACGAAATTTGAAATATAGGTTTATCCCCAAAAGATCTCGGTTCCTTTCGATATTGGCATGTATCGGATCAAAAGTTCATGGATTATGGCCCCTGATTGTACGAAAATCACGTTTTTAGCTTGTGGACCCTATAGAGGTCACAATTTTGAACCGATTTTGATGAAACTTGACATGCATGTTTGTAACCCAAAGATCTTGGTTCCTTTCGATATTTGCGGCTATCGGAATGTAATTTCCTGAATTATGGCCCCTGATTGTCCGAAAAATCACCCTTTTTAGCTTGTGGTCCCTCTGGAGGTCACAATTATTATTCGATTTAAAAAACCGTTCGATTATATCACCGTTACACCCTAAGGTAGGTTGAGTTCGAATTTCGGGAAAATCGGACGAAAATTGCCATACAAAATGGCTGCCGTTTGTACGCGAATACTGTTAAAAAATGGTATATCAAGGTTGTGGACCCTGTGGAGGTCACAATTTTGATTCGATTTTGATGAAACTTGAAATTCATGGTTATAACCCAAAGATCTTGCTTCCTTTCGATATTTGCGCATATCGGATCGTAACTTCCTGAATTATGGCCCCTGATTATACGCAAAATCGCCTTTTTTTTAGCTTGGAGGTCACAATTATTATCCGATTTAAAAAAACGTTTGATTATATTACCGTTACACCGTAAGGAAGGTTGAGTTCGAATTTCGGGAAAATCAGACCAAAATTGCCATACAAAATGGCCGCCGTTTGTACGCGAATACTGTTAAAAAATGGTATATCAAGGTTGTGGACCCTGTAAAGGTCACAATTTTAATTCGATTTTGATGAAACTTGAAATTCATGGTTATAACCCAAAGATCTTGGTTCTTTTCGATATTTGCGTATATCGGATCGTAACTTCCTGAATTATGGCCCCTGGTTATACGCAAAATCCCCCTTTCTTTAGCTTGTGGTCCCTCTGGAGGTCACAATTATTATCCAATTTAAAAACACGTTTGATTATATCACCGTTACACTGTAAGGAAGGTTGAGTTTGAATTTCGGGAAAATCGGACCAAAATTGACAGACAAAATGGCCGCCATTTGTACGCAAATACTGTTAAAAAAATGATATATCATGGTTGTGGACCCTGTATAGGTCACAATTTTAATTCGATTTTGATGAGGAAGGTTGAGTTCTAATTTCGTGAAAATCGTACCAAAATTGCCGGACGAAATGGTCGCCGTTTGTACGCGAATAGTGTAAAAATATGGTATATCATGGTTGTGGACTCTCTACAGGTCACAATTCTTATCCGATTTTGATGAAAAGTCACATTTCTAGGTTGTGTACCGTCACACCATAATCATTGTCGGTTTCGAATTTCATTAATATCAGACTGGAACTGACCAACTAAATGGCTGCTCCCAATACAGTATGAAATACAGGACTTAAAGATGTAGGAAAAATCACTTTCGGTATTGCTTGTTCTCTGTCCATCTCTCGAAAATGTGGGCGTATCCTGCCTGGCAGTGCCAGCCTATCTTTTTAGCTTGGAGGTCACAATTATTATTCGATTTAAAAAACCATTTGATTATATCACCATTACACCCTAAGGTAGGTTGAGTTCGAATTTCGGGAAAATCGGACGAAAATTGCCATACAAAATGGCCGCCGTTTGTACGCGAATACTGTTAAAAAATGGTATATCAAGGTTGTGGACCCTGTGGAGGTCACAATTTTGATTCGATTTTGATGAAATTTGAAATTCATGGTTATAACCCAAAGATCTTGGTTCTTTTCGATATTTGCGCATATCGGATCGTAACTTCCTGAATTATGGCCCCTGGTTATACGCAAAATCCCCCTTTCTTTAGCTTGTGGTCCCTCTGGAGGTCACAATTATTATCCAATTTAAAAAAACGTTTGATTATATCACCGTTACACTGTAAGGAAGGTTGAGTTTGAATTTCGGGAAAATTGACAAAATGGCCGCCGTTTGTACGCGAATACTGTTAAAAAAATGATATATCATGGTTGTGGACCCTGTATAGGTCACAATTTTAATTCGATTTTGATGAGGAAGGTTGAGTTCTAATTTCGTGAAAAATGTACCAAAATTGCCGGACGATATGGTCGCCGTTTGTACGCGAATAGTGTAAAAATATGGTATATCATGGTTGTGGACTCTCTACAGGTCACAATTCTTATCCGATTTTGATGAAAAGACACATTTCTAGGTTGTGTACCGTCACACCATAATCATTGTCGTTTTCGAACTGACCAACTAAATGGCCATACAAAATGGCCGCCGTTTGTACGCGAATACTGTTTAAAAAATGGTATATCAAGGTTGTGGACCCTTTGGAGGTCACAATTTTGATTCGATTTTGATGAAACTTGAAATTCATGGTTATAACCCAAAGATCCTGCTTCCTTTCGAGATTTTTGCGCATATCGGATCATAACTTCCTGAATTATGGCCCCTGATTATACGCAAAATCGCCTTTTTTTTTAGCTTGGAGGTCACAATTATTAACCGATTTAAAAAAACGTTTGATTATATTACTTGTGGTCCCTCTGGAGGTCACAATTATTATTCGATTTAAAAAAACGTTTGATTATATCACCGTTACACTGTAAGGAAGGTTGAGTTTGAATTTCGGGAAAATTGACAAAATGGCCGCCGTTTGTACGGGAATACTGTTAAAAAAATGATATATCATGGTTGTGGACCCTGTATAGGTCACAATTTTAATTCGATTTTGATGAGGAAGGTTGAGTTCTAATTTCGTGAAAAATGTACCAAAATTGCCGGACGATATGGTCGCCGTTTGTACGCGAATAGTGTAAAAATATGGTATATCATGGTTGTGGACTCTCTACAGGTCACAATTCTTATCCGATTTTGATGAAAATACACATTTCTAGGTTGTGTACCGTCACACCATAATCATTGTCGTTTTCGAGTTTCATTAATATCAGACTGGAACTGACCAACTAAATGGCTGCTCCCAATACAGTATGAAATACAGGACTTAAAGATGTAGGAAAAATCACTTTCGGTATTGCTTGTTCTCTATCCATTTCTCGAAAATGTGGGCGTATCCTGCCTGGCAGTGCCAGCCTATCTTTTAACATTCTAAGACGCCCTTTTCTTGAAAACGATGCCTACGATTCTTCTCAAACTTTTCTTACTCAAAGTCCTATCGATTGTCTATATAGTGAATCCAAAATGAAAAACATTGAAATGATATAGGTGGTCAAAAATGGCATCAAACTTTGAAAAAAAATGAAAAATCGTTAAATTTTTGTAAATGCGCTTTAATTTATCTTTTTTTCCAAAACTACTCAATGGATGTTTCTGACACTTCTAGTACAGAAAGTTAAGTATCCAAAGAACTTCGTAAAGCTGTCACGACAATGATAGTAAAACCGGAAGTAGTCGAAAAAATGTCCGATATTTTGAATTTTTATACGCCCACATTTTCATGTGGACGTATTATGTCGTCGCCCCTATCCGTCCAGACGTCCGTCCGTCCACAATTTGTTTGTGGACTCTCTACAGGTCACAATTCTTATCCGATTTTGACGAAACTTGAAATATAGGTTTATCCCCGAAAGATCTCGGCTGCTTTCGATATTGGCATGTATCGGATCAAAACTTCATGGATTATGGCCCCGGATTGTACGAAAAATCACGTTTTTAGCTTGTGGACCCTATAGAGGTCACAATTCTTAACCGATTTTGATGACACTTGACATGTATGTTTGTAACCCAAAGAACTTGGTTCCTTTCGATATTTGCGGCTATCAGAATATAATTTCCTGAATTATGGCCCCTGATTGTCCGAAAAATCACCCTTTTTAGCTTGTGGTCCCTCTGGAGGTCACAATTATTATTCGATTTAAAAAACCGTTTGAATATATCACCGTTACACCCTAAGGAAGGTTGAGTTCGAATTTCGGGAAAATCGGACCAAAATTGCCATACAAAATGGCCGCCGTTTGTACGCGAATACTGTTAAAAAATGGTATATCAAGGTTGTGGACCCTGTGGAGGTCACAATTTTAATTCGATTTTGATGAAACTTGAAATTCATGGTTATAACCCAAAGATCTTAGTTCCTTTCAATATTTGCGCATATCGGATCGTAACTTCCTGAATTATGGCCCCTGATTATACGCAAAATCGCCTTTTTTTTAGCTTGGAGATAACAATTATTATCCGATTTAAAAAAACGTTTGATTATATTACCGTTACACCGTAAGGAAGGTTGAGTTCGAATTTCGGGAAAATCAGACCAAAATTGCCATACAAAATGGCCGCCGTTTGTACGAGAATACTGTTAAAAAATGGTATATCAAGGTTTTGGACCCTGTAAAGGTCACAATTTTAATTCGGTTTTGATGAAACTTGAAATTCATGGTTATAACCCAAAGATCTTGGTTTTTTTCGATATTTGCGCATATAGGATCGTAACTTCCTGAATTATGGCCGCTGGTTATACACAAAATCCCCCTTTCTTTAGCTTGTGGTCCCTCTGGAGGTCACAATTATTATCCGATTTAAAAAAAACGTTTGATTATATCACCGTTACACGGTAAGGAAGGTTGAGTGTGAATTTCGGACCAAAATTGACAGATAAAATGGCCGCCGTTTGTACGCGAATACTTTTAAAAAAATGATATACCATGGTTGTGGACCCTGTATAGGTCACAATTTTAATTCGATTTTGATGAGGAAGGTTGAGTTCTAATTTCGTGAAAATCTTACCAAAATTGCCGGACGAAATGGTCGCGGTTTGTACGTGAATAGTGTAAAAATATGGTATATCATGGTTGTGGACTCTCTACAGGTCACAATTCTTAACCGATTTTGATGAAAAGTCACATTTCTAGGTTGTGTACCGTCACACCATAATCATTGTCGGCTTTGAATTTCATGAATATCAGACTGGAACTGACCAACTAAATGGCTGCTCCCAATACAGTATGAAATACAGGACTTAATGATGTAGGAAAAATCACTTTCGGTATTACTTGTTCTCTGTCCATCTCTCGAAAATGTGGGCGTATCCTGTCTGGCAGTGACAGCCTATCTTTTTATACGCCCACATTTTAATGTGGACGTATTAGGTCGTCGCCCCTGTCCGTCCGTCCGTCCACAATTTGTTTGTGGACTCTCTACAGGTCACAATTCTTATCCGATTTTGACGAAACTTGAAATATAGGTTTATCCCCAAAAGATCTCGGTTCCTTTCGATATTGGCATGTATCGGATCAAAACTTCATGGATTATGGCCCCTGATTGTACGAAAAATCACGTTTTTAGCTTGTGGACCCTATAGAGGTCACAATTTTGAACTGATTTTGATGAAACTTGACATGCATGTTTGTAACCCAAAGATCTTGGTTCCTTTCGATATTTGCGGCTATCGGAATGTAATTTCCTGAATTATGGCCCCTGATTGTCCGAAAAATCACCCTTTTTAGCTTGTGGTCCCTCTGGAGGTCACAATTATTATTCGATTTAAAAAACCGTTTGATTATATCACGGTTACACCCTAAGGAAGGTTGAGTTCGAATTTCGGGAAAATCGGACGAAAATTGCCATACAAAATGGCCGCCGTTAGTACGCGAATACTGTTAAAAAATGGTATATCAAGGTTGTGGACCCTGTAGAGGTCACAATTTTGATTCGATTTTGATGAAACTTGAAATTCATGGTTATAACCCAAAGATCTTGCTTCCTTTCGATATTTGTGCATATCGGATCGTAACTTCCTGAATTATGGCCCCTGATTATACGCAAAATCGCCTTTTTTTTAGCTTGGAGGTCACAATTATTATTCGATTTAAAAAAACGTTTGATTATATCACCGTTACACCCTAAGGAAGGTTGAGTTCGAAAATATCGGGAAATTCAGACGAAAATTGCCATACAAAATGGCCGCCGTTTGTACGCGAATACTGTTAAAAAATGGTATATCAAGGTTGTGGACCCTGTGGAGGTCACAATTTTGATTCGATTGTGATGAAACTTGAAATTCAAGGTTATAACCCAAAGATCTTGCTTCCTTTCGATATTTGCGCATATCGGATCGTAACTTCCTGAATTATGGCCCCTGATTATACGCAAAATCGCCTTTTTTTTTTTAGCTTGGAGGTCACAATTATTATCCGATTTTAAAAAACGTTTGATTATATTACCGTTACACCGTAAGGAAGGTTGAGTTCGAATTTCGGGAAAATCAGACCAAAATTGCCACACAAAATGGCCACCGTTTGTACGTGAATACTGTTAAAAAATGGTATATCAAGGTTGTGGACCCTGTAAAGGTCACAATTTTAATTCGATTTTGATGAAACTTGAAATGCATGGTTATAACCCAAAGATCTTGGTTCCTTTCGGTATTTGCGCATATCGGATCGTAACTTCCTGAATTATTCGAATTTCGTGAAAATGGTACCAAAATTGCCGGACGAAATGGTCGCCGTTTGTACGCGAATAGTGTAAAGATATGGTATATCATGGTTGATGACTCTGTACAGGTCACAATTCTTATCCGATTTTGACGAAAAGTCACATTTCTAGGTTGTGTACCGTCACACCATAATCATTGTCGACTTCGAATTTCATGAATATCAGACTGGAACTGACCAACAAAATGGCTGCTCCCAATACAGTATGAAATACAGGACTTAATGATGTAGGAAAAATCACTTTCCGTATTGCTTGTTCTCGATCCATCTCTCGAAAATGTGGGCGTATCCTGCCTGGCAGTGCCAGCCTATCTTTTTCTTTTTTTACGAAAACCTTTTTTATTTATGAATATTTTTTGATAGTATTTTACACAGGGTTAAAATATCATCCTACTTGAGCAGAAATGAGAAAAAAAATTGTCTCGGTAATTTGTGTTAGCCGCCATCGGCTAATTTAGTTTTTCGTACCCAGAAAAACTATTTATTGTTCGATTGGTATAAAACAAAGTTCATATGCTCCGTGTTCCCAATTGTAATTTTTATACACCCACATGGAAATGTGGTGGTATATTGCCGTCGCCCCCGTCCGTCCGTCTGTCTGTCCGTCCGTCCATCGTCCACAAATTCTTGTGAACGCTCTGGAGGCTAAAGTTAATATCCGATTGACTTGAAATTTATACATGGTGTTTAAGGTCGTGAGACGAAGAAGCCTATTGATTTTCAGCGATATCTGATAATTACTACCAGAGTTATGACCCTTGATCACTTGGAAAAATCTTGTGAACGCTCTAGAGGCTATAGTTAATATCCGATTGACTTTAAATTTATACATAGTGTTTAAGGTCAGGAGACGAAGAAGCCTATTGATTTTCGGTGATATCTGATGATTACTGCGAGAGTTATGACCCTTGATCACTTTGAAAAATCTTGTGAAAGCTTTAGAGGCTAAAGTTAATATCCGATTGACTTTAAATTTATACACAGTGTTTAAGGTCATGAGACGAAGAAGCCTATTGATTTTCGGTGATATCCGATAATTACTACCAGAGTTATGACCCTTGATCACTTTGAAAAATCTTGTGAACACTCTAGAGGCTATAGTTAATATCCGATTGAATTTAAATTTATACACGGTGTTTAAAGTCATGATATAAAGAAGCCTATTGATTTTCAGCAATATCCGATAATTACTGCCAGAGTTATGACCCTTGATCACTTTGAAAAATCTAAAGTTAATATCGGATTGACTTTAAATTTATACACACTATTTACGGTCATGATACGAAGAATCCTATTTGATTTTCAGTGATAATTTCTGGCAGTTGATCACTTTGACAAAGGCCTTGAGACAAACCATCAAAACTATTCTAATCATTTCTGATAATTATTTAATGGGCTATTACTCGTAAAAAGATTATCATGTGTTGTAAATGTTCTCCTTACTGATAAAAGAAACAATATGCGACAACCCTTGTTGACTGCCCTGACGACTTACCTGTTGTGGGCGTATGTTTCGTTGCCTGGCAACCTATCTTTTTTGTTACGGTGAAATTTTTCTGTCGGCAACGGAAGTGACATAATATTAACAAAAACTACAATTTTGACAGTTCGGTACCACTTTTTGAAAGCAAATATTTTTTTTTTCAAAACTGATATAACTAAAAGGATGCACCCTGCAAGGTTGTATAAAGTCTTTAGCTCAGATTTTTTAATTTCAATTTCATTTTAGGGCAATTTCGAATAAAATGTAAAATAAAGTGTAAAATTCAGTTATTTACAATTCATTCAGTGTCATTATATTTTTAAATATTTATTTGTAATTTTCATAAACTCGTAGTAATAATCCAGGCGAAGAGAATGTATGCGAAAATTAGATTGTAATATGAGCAGTTGCCGAGAAATATGCAATTTTGCATGCATCACTTTTCACGTTATTTTGCCTATAAAAGAGTGAACTATTATTCGATTTGCAATATTTTTTTATCCATTTGATGCCTAATACCAATTTGGACTAGGTCAAGCCAATTTTACATTTTCTCTGTGACCAGAAATGACGTCATTTGGGCAAAAACTGTATTTCTAACCTAAAAAACAAATATTTTATTCAAATGAGTCTGCCTTATAATATTTTTAAAATTATGACATTTGATTCCCATCAACGAATAGAATGAAGCCATACGATCATACAGATACAACAAAAAGGTTTCTAACTTGTACGGTTACAGAGAAAAAGGCGATCTTCTATAAGTCACTTTTCAAGGTTTGGGGTGTATAAATGTATCAATTATTATTCGATTTTTATACGTCCACATTAATAATGTGAACATATTATGCCGTCGCCCCTGTCTGTGTGTGTGTGTGTGTCTGTGGTTCGCCTACAGGGCGCAATTCTTCATGGATTTTCTTCAAACTTGGTATACTTATTCCTTATACCCCAAGGAAGATCCCTATTGTTTTTGGGGCATGCCCGACCCCCAGGGGCAGAGCCACGCCCATTTCTAGTATTTGTTTGTTTGTCGTCTACAGGCCACATTTCTTAACTTATAATCTTGAAACTTTGCATACACATTCTTTGTACCCTAAGGAAGATCCCTGTTGTTTGGGGTGCATGCCCAACCCCACAGGCAGAGCCACGCCCATTTTCTTTTCGTGTGTCTTTGTGTCACCTACAGGGCGCAATTCTTACTGGATTTTTTTCAAACTTGTTATACGTATTCCTTATACCCCGAGGAAGATCTCTATTGTTTTTGGTGCATGCCCTAAACCCAGGGGCAGAGCCACGCCCATTTCTAGTATGTGTTTGTCGTGTACAGGCCACATTTCTTAACTTATAATTTTGAAACTTTGCAACACATTCTTTGTACCCTAAGGATTAACCCCATCGTTTGGTGTGCATGCCCAACCCCCAGGGTCAGGGCCACACCCATTTTCTTTTCGTGTGTCTTTGTGTCGCCTACAGGGCGCAATTCTTACTGGATTTTATTCAAACTTTTAATACTTACTCTTTATACTCTAAGAATGATCCCTATCGTTTGGGGTGCATGCCCAACCCCCAGGGGCAGAGTCACGCCCATTTTCTTTTTATGTGTCTGTGTGTCGCTTACAGGCCGCAATTCTTACTGGATTTTCTTAAAACTTTGTATACTTACTCTTTACACCCTAAGGATGATCCGTATTTTTTATTGGTGCATGCCCGACCCTAATGGCAGAGCCACGCCCATTCCTTGTATTTATTTGTTTGTCGTCTACAAGCCACATTTCTTAACGTATCATCTTGAAACTTTGAAAGCTTATTCTTTGTACCCTAAAGAACATTCCTATCATTTGTGTGTCGCCTACAGGCCACAATTCTTAATCGGTCATCTTGAAACTTTACATACTTATTCCTTATACCCCTAAGGATGATCCCTTTTGTTTTGGGTGCATGCCCGACCCCCGTGGAACAGCAACACCCATTTCTTGTATTTGCTTGTCTGTCGTCTACAGGCTGCATTTCTTAATGTATCATCTTGAAACTTTGAATACTTATTCTTGGTACCTTTAGGAAGATCACTATTGTTTTTGGTGCATGCTCGACCCCAAGGGACAGTGCCATACCCATTTTTTTTTTTGTCTGTCTGTGTGTCACCTACAGGCCACAATTCTTAATCGATCGTCTTGAAAACTTTTTTTATACTTATTCCTTATACCTAAGGCTGACCACTATTATTTTTGGTGCATGGTGGACCCCCTGGGACAGAGCCACGCCCAATGCTTTTGTGTCTTGTGTTCGCCTACAGGATGCAATTCTTCACAGATCCTTTTAAAACTTTACATACCTATACCCTTATATCCTAAAGATGACCCCTATTGTTTTTGGTGATTTCCTAACCCCCAGGGGCAGAGCCATGCCAATTTTTACTTCGTGTCTGTGTGTTTTGTCTACAGGCCACGATTCTTAATGGATCGTCTTTAAACTTGGGATATGTATTCCTTATAGCCTAAGGACGTTAACTGCATGTCCCGACTCACACAGGCAAGACACGCCCAATTTTTGTTTTTGTCGTTTACAGTCCGCAATTCTGAATGAATCAGCTTGGTACTTGGCTTATGTATTCCTTATAGCCTGAGGGCGTCCACTAATGTCACGACCCCCAGGGGCAGAGTCACGCCCACTTTTTGCCTTAAGCGTTAGGAAGGCACAATTCTGAATGGATTATCTTGGAATACTTATTCCTTATACTCTAAGGACGGCAACTATTGATGTTGGTGCATGACTCTCAACGCTAAACAAACCAAACGCCTAGCCTTCTTGACAAAGTACCATATCAATCAGAGCAGGAATTTGGACGTATATTGTAGCGTTTATTTGGTGGAATTCACGTAGATACGGATTATACTAATTATAGAGAATTGCACAAATATTTGTGTCGCAAAGCCAAAGTAGATTCGCGGGCTTGCAAATTTTTTACACCTCATTTCGAAGAACTAAAACGGGTTCATTACGATATTTATATGAACTGCGGTGGACGTAAAGTCCTTAACATTTTTAGGGTGTTTGTGGTGACCTAATTCTGTTATAATGATATGATATGTTGTCGTATAGTGTCGTCGCCCTTTCTGTCGGCCTCCCACTGCTAAAGACCCCAACGCGCAAGCGAATTATTGAATTAAAATTAAACCATATGTTAGTCCCGAAATGACCCAGTTTGTGTTGAGTGGACGTTAAACCCCATTTCTGTTAAACCCCATTTCTCTCCCTCGCTCTCTCTCTCTCTCTCTCTCCTCTCTCTCTCTCTTTTCCGTCGGTCTGTCATCCTCGATTTCTTTTGAACGCTCTAGAGGCTAAAGTTAATATCCGATTGACTTTAAATTTAAAAACAGTGTTTATGGTCAAGAGACGAAGAAGCCTTTTGTTTTTCAATGACATCAGTTGATTACTGCCAGAGTTACGACCCTTAATCACTTTGAAAAATCTTGTGAGCGCTCTAGGGGCTGAAGTTAATATCTGATTGACTTTAAATTTATACACAGTGTTTAAGGTCATAAGGCGAATAAGCCCATTGATTTTCAGCGATATCTGCTAATTACTGCCAGAGTTATGGCCCTTGATCATTTTGAAAATCTAAGTTTAATATCCGATTGACTTAAAATGTATATACAGTGTTTAAGGTCATGAGATGAAGAATCCTGTTGATTTTCAGCAATATAGTACATACAATAGTTACTGCCAGAGTTATGACCCTTGATTACTTTGAAAATTTTTGTGAACAGTCTAGAGGCTAAAGTTAATTACCGATTGAATTTTAATTTATGCACAGTGTTTAAGGTCATGAGACGAAGAATCCTATTGATTTTCAGGGATATCCGATAACTACTTCCAGAGTTAGAGCCATTGATTACTTTGAGAAGTCTTGTGGATGTTCTAGAAGCTAAAGTTAATATCTGATTGACTTTTAACTTACAAACAATGTTTAAGTTCATGAGACGAAGAAGCTTATTGATTTTTAGCAATATCTGATGATCTCTAAAAGAGTTATGACCCTTGATCACTTTGAAACATCTTGTGGAAGAAAGCAAAACAATTCTAACCATTTCTGATAATTAGTTAATGGGCTATTACTTGTAATAAGATTTTCATGTGTCGTAACCGTTCTGCTTACTGACAAAAGAAAAAATATGCGACAAGCCTTGTTGACTGCCCGGACGACTTAGCTGTTGTTGGCGTATGTTTCGTTGCCTGGCAACCTATCTTTATAACATATCAGGCCTAAAGAAAGACATATAGTCAGCAGATTTTGCTTTTGCATAATGTATGTTTAAGTACTGGAAAATATAACAAAGTTAAATAAATTGTTCAATAGAGTATTTTATAAAATGAATATTTAGCATAATATAGTCAGAATGCGAGAATGAAATTCCAGGGGGCATGACATGTCCTCCACAAGTACACGTCTGTTTATATTATTCATACTATAGAATAAGTGTCTTGGTGATAGGTGCGAATCAAAGTCATATTTTGATATTCAATTACGAATATTTTAGAATCTGAAATCAACACATTTCTCAACGTCTTCATTTTAAATTTAAAGCATTGGAAATACAATCTAATTAAAATATAGATTTATATTTCGTTTCGTTTTTTTTAAAACTCTCGATGGACTACACTCATGTAGATCTAACAAGTTACATGTATAGTGGGAGCTCACGTTCTATGATGTCAGGTATCAAGCAGGGGACATTTGACCCGATAACCTCAGTCATTCGATTAACCAATTAGCGACCGCCATGCTTTTTAAAATCTACTTTTGTTTTATTTTGGTTTGTATCCGCTGGTAATATTTACCCACAGTTCCACGCATGAAAAGGTCAAACGGTCAATTTGACAGACCATTTGATTGGCTGACCCCTCATTTCAGGCAGAACACGACTTAAATAACAAGTCCTCCAGATCCAAGAGTAGTAAAGACAAGTAAAAACGAAATTTTGAACTATAAAAAACAAAACGAAATTGGATCTGTGTTTTAATCAGATTGTTGGAAATGAGTACCTGTATTGCTTGAAGGAATGCACATGAATTCGTGTTATGAATCTTCTTCACTGAATGTAAAAGCAGATTCATGATTCTGGAGAATTTCTAGTCATACCGATGTCGAAGATATAAAACTGTTTAATATCACAATATTTATATGGATCTAAATAAGGACCCAAACAATTTAAGCGTACATATAGATAAGCAAAAAATATCGAAGAATGCGACATCTCTAGACATTTTGTAAATCGTGCGTAATTCAGTACACAAGGCATGATTGGACAATACATGAACAATATGATGATTTCAGCCAATGAAAAAAATGATTACTAACGGTCACAGTACACAGTCCGTCTATATGCTTTCATCTAACATTATTTTAGCAGTTTTTAATGGGATTCTTTGTTGTTTGTTTGTGTTAAAAAGGCAAACACATGAGGGAGAAACAGTGAACCAACAGAAGCAAATAGGACTTTTCGCCAAAGTGGCGACTTTTTATTCGCCCACATGGAAATGTGATCGTATATTGTCGTCATCCACGTTCTGTCGTCCACAATTAATACACAGTGTTAAAGGTCATGAGACAAAGAACCATATTGATTTTCAACAATTTACAATAATTACTGGCAGAGTTATGATCCTTGATCACTTCAAAAAAACTTGTGGCTTGTGGCGCGTGGCTAGTGCTCACCCTGTCCATGGGATTAATCTGACAGATATTTATATTGATTACCAATAATATAAGGAAGTTGTTTTTCCTTATGCCTTCTAAACAAGTGCAAGGGTGCAGGATGTTGATGACTAGTCATCTTGTTTATTTTCAAACTGTTTATTTAGCTCTAACTGTAATTTTTAGAAATTAAATTTATTGTTTCAATCAAAATGACAAATGTTTCTTTGAAAATCAACTGAAAAGTGTTTATCCTGGTTCTGAAAGAAAAATTGTTTGAATGAAATCATTGGAATTCTAGATAGAATTGATATAATAGTCTGGCTATATGTAATATTCAGGTGTTGTGGAACAACAGATCAGACAAACAGGTACTAATCCAGCACCGTGGTCAGCTGATGAACAGAAATTATTAGAACAAGCCTTAAAGACATTTAATGCTAGTACCCCAGAAAGATGGGAAAAAATATCAGAAGCTGTACCTACTAGAAGTAAAAAAGATTGTATGAAAAGATATAAGGTAGATGTTATAATATTACTATAGACATTGAACATTTAAATGTGATCTAACTAATCAAAAATGAATACCAAATGTGATCAAAGAAAGCAGGGGACTATTAAAATCTGTCTTTCTGTCTGTCCGTCTTTTGGGACTATAGCTGGAATGTTCAAACTTGGTGTAGGTCAGTGCTCACTCTGGGTTCAATTTTTTTTCAGCCAATTTTTCATTTTAATTTATTAGCCATATATTTTTTCCGCCAAAAAAGGAACAAATATCTGTTTGATTTTTTCAGTAATTTTTATTTACATAAGTTCATATGATATACATATGATTTTACAATTTACAAAATTCTTCACTACTTTGCAGATGCCCATTGTTTGAAAGCGTTTTCAACATCTTGTCAACTAAACCCTCTTTCACAGTCTTCAGTTGCCACAGGAATTGTGAGCAAGCACTTACTGATATCGTAAGGATTTGAAAATCTTCCTTTTTATACGCCCACATTGAAATGTGGTCGTATATTGTCGTCGCCAGCGTCCGTCCATCCGTCGTCCACAATTGCTTGTGGACGCTCTAGATGCTAAAGTTAATATCCGATTGACTTTAAATTTATACACAGTGTCTAAGGTCATGAGACGAAGAAGCCTATTGTTTTTCAGCGATTTCCGATAATAATAACCAGAGTTATGGTCCTTGATCACTTCAAAAAACCTTGTGACGCTATAGATGCCAAACTTATTATCCGAGTTTAAGGTGTTGAAACGAACAAGTATTTTGATTTTCAGTTAATTTTAATAACTGAACAGCTAAATCCATGATGTTAAATGTTTCCTATACTAATTGTTAGGGTGGGTCAAAACTTTATAAAAAGCAAACAGCACAGTGTTTAAGGTCATAAGCCAAGAAGCCTATTGATTTTCAGCAATTTCCGATAATTAGTGCCAGAGTTATGGCCCTTGATCACTTCAAAAAATCTTGTGGATGCTCTAGAGGTCAAAATTGATATCCGATTGACTTCAAAGTTAATATCCGATTGACTTTAAATTTATACACAGCGTTCAAGGTCATAAGACGAAGAAGCCTATTGATTTTCAGCGATTTCCGATAATTAGTGCCAGAGTTATGGCCCTTGATCACTTCAAAAAATCTTGTGGATGCTCTAGAGGTCAAAATTGATATCCGATTGACTTCAAAGTTAATATCCGATTGACTTTAAATTTATACACAGCGTTCAAGGTCATAAGACGAAGAAGCCTATTGATTTTCAGCGATTACCGATAATTAGTGCCAGAGTTATGGCCCTTGATCATTTCAAAAAACCTTGTGACGCTATAGATGCCAAACTTATCATCCGAGTTTAAGGTGTTGAAACGAACAAGTATTTTGATTTTCAGTTAATTTTGATAACTGAACAGCTAAATCCATGATGTTAAATGTTTCCTATACTAATTGTTAGGGTAGGTCAAAACTTTATAAAAAGCAAACAAATTCTAATGATTTTCAGATAATTACATAATGATTTGTTACTCTTAATCAAATTTTAGTGTATTGCAAATTTTCACTTCCCAAAAAAGTAAAAATATGCGATAACCCTTGTTGCCTGCCCGGATGATTTAGCTGCTGTGGGCGTATGTTTCTTTGCCTGGCAACCTATATTTTAAATGCACAAACATGCATTATGTAAGGACTAAGAGCTAAATCCTACTTTAGTGATGATGATCGAGACTGGGTCTAATATCAAAAGCTAATTATCTCAGTTCAAAAGTGAGCAATTCGACTCAAATTTTCAACATATTTTATTTACGTTATCTATTTTTTAACTATTATGTAGACAGTATACAGTCAGTTCAGGAGTATTTTGGTGGTGAAATACTAAAAAAAAAAAGTCTGGCATTCTTCTATCAGATGTTGACGAAGGCTGTTCAAGTTTTCGCTTGCGACCCATGGTATTTGATTGGAAAATAACTTATTTTCGTTCGTTCGTTTCTGGCGTTTCACGTTCATTTCCATATAAACTTTAACAACAAACCTGGCTTCGTTTATTAACGATACGGGTAACAGGAGTAAGAAAAAAATAAAACAGACGTCATAATCCAGTAATCCCAAACGAATCGAACAAGAATTATTCAATGTCCGCCATTTTGAATATATAGAAACCGTCAAAAAAGCCTCCAATTCGTTAAATCGTTTGTGTCCTGATTAGTTTATTATTACTACTCTTACTGTATATACTTATCAACACTAATCAAGAGACAAAGGATTGGTACTTTTGGTACTTAATTGATTGATAACTGACTCAGCCAAGCGTGATAGATTGTAACGTGTGTGGAAATCAAAACTTTGTGGCAAGAAAAAATTATTGGCATGGTTAAAAAAGAATAGCCATCCATGAAAACGTTATCGGCAAAAATTTCATCAGATTGAATATTTTATAGCCAAAATTATATTTTTATCGCAATTGGCGGAAATGGTGATCGACAGCGTGAGCGCTGGTGTAGGTGTTTATTAGTTAGATACCTTGATGGAGTTCGAAGATGAGCATTTTCTGCTTAGGGTAAGCAGAGATAAGCAATTTGATTGGTTGATGCTTTTCAGGGCTACAAATTCGTCATTTTTGGTGAGAATCTAAGAGGATTCTCATATGTGCAGTCTGTCCATGTCAGAAAATGTCATTGCCAATTTCAGCTGATGTAGCGCCATGGCATTTCTTCATAACAATTTGTAGTTCTTTGTCCATCACATAACAGTTTTTATTCATCCACTGATGATAGACACATGGCACAAGTATCATGTGGCAACTAGGGTTGCAAAGGGTGGGAAACTTTCCGGGAATTTTCAGTGTTGGGAATTTTTATACGCCCACATTTTCATGTGGACGTATTATGTCGTCGCCCCTGTCCGTCCGGACGTCCGTCCGTCCACAATTTGTTTGTGGACTCTCTACAGGTCACAATTCTTATCCGATTTTGACGAAACTTGAAATATAGGTTTATCCCCAAAAGATCTCGGCTGCTTTCGATATTGGCATGTATCGGATCAAAACTTCATCATGGATTATGGCCCCTGATTGTACGAAAAATCACGTTTTTAGCTTGTGGACCCTATAGAGGTCACAATTTTGAACCGATTTTGATGAAACTTGACATGCATGTTTGTAACCCAAAGATCTTGGTTCCTTTCGATATTTGCGGCTATTGGAATGTAATTTCCTGAATTATGGCCCCTGATTGTCCGAAAAATCACCCTTTTTAGCTTGTGGTCCCTCTGGAGGTCACAATTATTATTCGATTTAAAAAACCGTTTGATTATATCACCGTTACACCCTAAGGAAGGTTGAGTTCGAATTTCGGGAAAATCGGACGAAAATTGCCATACAAAATGGCCGCCGTTTGTACGCGAATACTGTTAAAAAATGGTATATCCATGTTGTGGACCCTGTGGAGGTCACAATTTTGATTCGATTTTGATGAAACTTGAAATTCATGGTTATAACCAAAAGATCTTGCTTCCTTTCAATATTTGTGCATATCGGATCGTAACTTCCTGAATTATGGCCCCTGATTATACGCAAAATCTCCTCTTTTTTTTAGCTTGGAGGTCACAATTATTATTCGATTTAAAAAAACGTTTGATTATATCACCGTTACACCCTAAGGAAGGTTGAGTTCGAATTTCGGGAAAATCGGACGAAAATTGCCATACAAAATGGCCGCCGTTTGTATGCAAATACTGTTAAAAAATGGTATATCAAGGTTGTGGACCCTGTGGAGGTCACAATTTTAATTCGATTTTGATGAAACTTGAAATTCATGGTTATAACCCAAAGATCTTGGTTCCTTTCGATATTTGCGCATATCGGATCGTAACTTCCTGAATTATGGCCCCTGATTATACGCAAAATCGCCTTTTTTTTTTAGCTTGGAGGTCACAATTATTATCCGATTTAAAAAAACGTTTGATTATATTACCGTTACACCGTAAGGAAGGTTGAATTCGAATTTCGGGAAATCAGACCAAAATTACTATACAAAATGGCCGCCGTTTGTACGCAAATACTGTTAAAAAATGGTATATCAAGGTTGTGGACCCTGTAAAGGTCACAATTTTAATTTGATTTTGATGAAACTTGAAATTCATGGTTATAACCCAAAGATCTTGGTTCTTTTCGATATTTGCGCATATCGGATTGTAACGTCCTGAATTATGGCCCCTGGTTATACGCAAAATCCCCCTTTCTTTAGCTTGTGGTCCCTCTGGAGGTCACAATTATTATCCTATTTAAAAAAACGTTTGATTATATCACCGTTACACTGTAAGGAAGGTTGAGTTTGTATTTCGGGAAAATCGGACCAAAATTGACAGACAAAATGGCCGCCGTTTGTACGCGAATACTGTTAAAAAAATGATATATCATGGTTGTGGACCCTGTATAGGTCACAATTTTAATTCGATTTTGATGAGGAAGGTTGAGTTCTAATTTCGTGAAAATCGTACCAAAATTGCCGGACGAAATGGTCGCCGTTTGTACGCGAATAGTGTAAAAATATGGTATATCATGGTTGTGGACTCTCTACAGGTCACAATTCTTATCCGATTTTGACGAAAAGTCACATTTCTAGGTTGTGTACCGTCACACCATAATCATTGTCGGTTTCGAATTTCATTAATATCAGACTGGAACTGACCAACTAAATGGCTGCTCCCAATACAGTATGAAATACAGGACTTAAAGATGTAGGAAAAATCACTTTCGGTATTGCTTGTTCTCTGTCCATCTCTCGAAAATGTGGGCGTATCCTGCCTGGCAGTGCCAGCCTATCTGCAAATCTATTTTTGGAACTGAAAAATACTAAAATTATAATTATTGACTGGAATTTCCTTTTTTATACGCCCACATTGAAATGTGGTCGTATATTGTCGTCGCCCCCGTCCCTCCGGCGTCCACAATTGCTTGTGGACGCTCTAGAGGCTAAAGTTAATATCCTATTGACTTTAAATTTATACACAGTGTTTAAAGTCATGAGATGAAGAAGCCTATTGTTTTTCAGCGATTTCCGATAATAACTACCAGAGTTATGGCCCTTGATCACCTCAAAAAATCTTGTGGACCCTGTAGAGGCCAAAGTTAATGTCCGATTGGCTTTAAATTTATACACAGTGTTTAAGGTAATGAGACGAAGAAGCCTATTGATTTTCGGGGATTAACGATAATTAGTGCCAGAGTTATGGCCCTTGATCACTTCAAAAAATCTTGTGGACGCTCTAAAAGCCAAAGTTAATATCCGATTAACTTTAAATTTATACACATTGTTTAAGGTCATAAGGGGAAGAATCCTATTGATTTTCAGCGATTTCTGATAATATGTGCCAGAGTAATGGCCCTTGATCACTTCAAAAACGATTTAGCTACTGTGGGCGTATGTTTCGTTGCCTGGCAACCTATCTTCTCTTTTACTTTCATCTATATAAACTATTACAACTTATTTAACTATGTTAGTTGTGTTCCAAATGGTAAAACTAAAGAGATAAATTTATGTAAATTCTGCTCTCAAAGATATAAAAAAAAATTTGAAACTCTTCGAATCTAACAACGATCCTTCCTGCACAGAAATTTCATGAACCTGAAATTTCCCTTTTATCCACCGATGATGATGTAGATAATGATTTTGAAGATAATGATGAAATGGCAGTTACCTAACTGAGCATTAATTATAGAGTGTGTAACCTGTGTATGAACTATTTAACAGAACTAGTTACATGTAATTACATTTTAGTATATATAAGACATATCAGATAATATGTTTATAGTTATTAAAATATTACTGTCACTTGCAACTCATTAATAGCAACACAGGTTTCAAGTATTGACACCAAATTGAAAATTCCCCAAATTCCCATCAAATTTACCCTGTTTGAAAATTCCCGGAAATTTTGCAACCCTAGTGGCAACCATAACTGAAATTGCTGTAAAAGTAATTTGTGACTAAAAATGATATTTTTAAGGTTACGTCTCTCCGTGTATTCAATGTTCTATAGGGGAATTATATTCAATGAAGATTTGGATTTATCTAACAACTGGTCAGTGAATCCATCAATGTGTTATCCAGTTATTATTTTAATATCTACTGGTACCTGGAATTTACACGAACGGAGCGTGAAAGGCGCGCTATTCGGAGACAATGCTGAGACTGTCCTCAACAGTCGGGTGGCTTATTTTAATGAACCTATTATTTGTATTATGAATATTTTACCGATTATCAAAATCAATGTTAAATGTGCTAATTATTTGTATTATGAAGCACGTATGGCGTATTCTCACGAAGGTATGACTGTTATTGTAGCCGACAAGCAATTAAATTGTCTTCTTAAATAACCTGTTGTAATTTAGCCAAAAGTGGCTGATTTATTGTTTTACCAATCGGCTTAAGCTGACAAAATACAGCCCCATCATGAACACTAACCCTGACTGACATTCAGTAGTTATACTCAACAATTTTCCCAGATATTGGGCGGGGGGGGGGTAGAAATTTTTTTACGTGAATCCTTGTTGATTAGCAGCGTAAGCGTTTGCAAGAAAAAAATCCTTGCGCGAATCAGATTTGGAGATTCGGGTGAATTTCTGGCCCTGCTTTGTTACACGATAACTTAATTTATTATACGTCCACATTCATAATGTGAACGTATTATGCCGTCGCCCCTGTCTCTGTGTGTGTGTGTGTGTGTCTGTGGTTCGCCTACAGGGCGCAATTCTTCATGGATTTTCTTCAAACTTGGTATACTTATTCCTTATACCCCAAGGAAGATCCCTATTGTTTTTGGGGCATGCCCGACCCCCAGGGGCCGAGCCACGCCCATTTCTAGTATTTGTTTGTTTGTCGTCTACAGGCCACATTTCTTAACTTATAATCTTGAAAGTTTGCATACATATTCTTTGTACCCTAAGGAACATCCCTATCGTTTGGGGTGTATGCCCCACCCCCAGGGGCAGAGCCACACCCATTTTTTTTTTTCGTGTGTCTTTGTGTTGCCTACAGGGCGCAATTCTTACTGGATTTTCTTCAAACTTGGTATACGTATTCCTTATACCCTAAGGAAGATCTCTATTGTTTTTGGTGCATGCCCGACCCCCAGGGACAGAGCCACGTCCATTTCTAGTATGTATTTGTTTGTCGTCTACAGGCCACATTTCTTAACTGATAATTTTGAAACTTAGCATACACATTCTTTGTACCCTAAGGAACATACCTATCATTTGGGGTGCATGCCCAACCCCCTGGGGCAGAGCCACACCCATTTTCTTATCGTGTGTCTTTGTGTCGCCTACAGGCCGCAATTCTTATTGGATTTTCTTTAAAACTTTGTATACTTACTCTTTATACTCTAAGGATGATCTCTATCGTTTGGGGTGTATGCCCCACCCCCAGGGGCAGAGCCACGCCCATTTTCTTTTCACGAGTCTTTGTGTCGCCTACAGGGCGCAATTCTTACTGGATTTTCTTCAAACTTGGTATACGTATTCCTTATACCCTAAGGAAGATCTATATTGTTTTTGGTGCATGCCCGACCCCCAGGGACAGAGCCACGCCCATTTCTAGTATGTATTTGTTTGTCGTCTACAGGCCACATTTCTTAACTTATAATTTTGAAACTTAGCATACAAATTCTTTGTACCCTAAGGAACATCCCTATCATTTGGGATGCATGCCCAACCCCCTGGGGCAGAGCCACACCCATTTTCTTATCGTGTGTCTTTGTGTCGCCTACAGGCCGCAATTCTTATTGTATTTTCTTTAAAACTTTGTATACTTACTCTTTATACTCTAAGGATGATCCATATTGTTTGGGGTGCATGCCCAACCCCCAGGGGCAGAGCCACGCCCATTTTCTTTTTGTGTGTCTCTGTGTCATCTAGAAGCCGCAATTCTAACTGGATTTTCTTAAAATCAGCGTGGTACTTGGTTTATGTATTCCTTATAGCCCGAGGGCGTCCACTATTGATTTTGATGAATGTCCCGACCCCCAGGGGCAGAGCCACGCCCACTTTTTGCCTTTAGTGTTAGGAAGGCACAATTCTGAATGGATTATCTTGGTATAGTTATTCCTTATACCTAAGGACGACAACTATTAATGTTGGTGCACGACCCTCAACGCTAAACAAACCAAACGCCTAGCCTTCTTGACAAAGTACCATATCAATCAAAGCAGGAATGTGGACGTATATTGTAGCGTTAGCGTTATGTTAGTAAGTACAGGGGGACTGCACCACACATAATTTACACAAAAACAAATACAAGGACTAGACATACTCAGAAAACACCAAAAAAAACCCGAAACAATTCAAAAAGAGTGAATGGATCCACGGGCTAGCCGTAAGCGTCCACTGTGCTGTACAGTCTGTATTGACACAGACTTCACTCAAATTCAAAAACAATCCAGAAGACAGCCCAAACAAATTATTGTGCAATCCCAATATGAGTCATGATCTGCTATAGGCCTCAAGAAATACGAATGTAAGCATTCTGTAAGAAAAATTCTGCTATACATGTAACGGCATCGGGTGATATGTATGAAAAAATGTAGTCTTGAACTAAATGGTCTAAATCAATCAAGAAAAGTTTAGGTATTTGGTATGAGGTTAAGCAGAGCGATAAGCAATTTGATTGGTTGAGACTTTGGAACGCAATAATGTTTAGTGTAGGCGTTCATTCCTCGATACTTTTAAAAAAGATAAATGTGCAATTAATTAATATGTCTTCTAATTATTTTGGGATTTCTGTGGGGACATCAGCCTCCCTGTTGGCTTGTTTCTATTAAACTATGTTCTATCAACTGTCTTAAATCAGCCGTCTTAATTTGCCCACTAGGAGCAAAACAATTGGATGTTAAACCCTATTTCATTTAATGTTCTGACAGTCAGTTTTATTTTATATCATATCATAAAAGTAAACCTAGCAGAATCTGTTTAAGTACCAATAATGCCCTGTCATGTCGATTAACTGAACACTGGCGTCAGGGAAAATGTCATATGGGTGTACAATATATAGATAGTAAAATTAAATGTAATTGACATCAGATGTAGTTAGGCCTACTAATACATTATTACACATTGTTAATTTATTATTTTAAATGGTTTCTTTTTATTTTTAGGAATTGTGTGAAGTGATCAAGGCAAAGAAAGCAGCACTTCAAGAGGCAGCAAAAGCCAAAAAAACATGATTTCTACTGATTTTAGTTCTTAATATCTGGTTCTCATTGTACTAGTATTTCTGTCCCCCATCTTTCGAAGAAAGCAGGGAACTATTAAAATTTGGTTTGTCCGCCTGTGTGGCCGCTTCTCTGTCTAAATCAACTACTAATAGAACTAGAATATTCAAGTCTCGTTCTGAACAAAATACCTCGTTCCAAAAACAGGGTAATTTAAAAAACCTCGTTTTGGAACTCCAGACAACGAGGCATTGGTTTTACCTCGTTTGGACAGAAATGCCAAACGAGGCAATCTGCGGTTTATAGTGTATATTGACTAATTCTTTTATCAAGGGGTTGTCTCGTTTCTCCTATGTATTTCATATCACAGCTGCATGCAATTTCGTAGACAGTCTTTAGGAGGTGGAATTTTGTTAGGGGGGAGCTTCCGATTAGCCTTTAGGGTGTCTTGCAGGGTTTGTCCTTTAGAGAAGGTGACTTGGATGTCTGTTGGACTGAGGAGTCTCCTAAGTTGATAAGATAGCTTGCCTTGAAACGGTATTGTGATTCTTACTGGTGGTTTGTCAGGTTTTGGTTTAGTGGTTTCTCTGGAACTGTTAGTGGCGGTCTTGATAGTTTTCTGTACTAATTGGCTTGGATAGTTGTTATATTTGGTGAGGACTTCTTCAATGTGGTCCAGTTCTGTTTTGAGGGAATCACTGCTGCAGTTGTTGATGACACCGGGAGCCCAGGGGGTCAACTTAGCTGAAAAGTTTATCAATTTTCTTCTATATGTTATCGATGCATGTATGTCTGGTATCATCAAAATGCAAGTCTGCCGGGTTTCTGGTGGTGGGTGTGGTATTCCACGCCAAAAATGCGATACCTCTCAACTAGATTAGCCCAAAAGTGTACTACATGAAATTCCCACAGAAGTGTACCGTACATCTTCAGGTATCACAAAAACACTCTGACAGACATTTCTAGTGGTGGGGTGCCCTTGACAGAGCTATGTCTAGGCTGGATTAGTTGAAATCTGTACTAGACCAGAGGGAGAAGGGGGCATTGTCACCCGAGTGGGGGCAAAATCTGAGTTAACTTTTCTAGAGGCATTTTTCGTGAGGAATCCGAATCTGGTAGGTGAAAAGCCAGGTGAGAGGGCGTTTCCGAGATAATCGAGGTCAAAGGTCACGGAAGGCCAAAAAAAACAAAAAACGAAAGAAACGTATAGAATTCAAAATCTGTTCAGAAAAGGGCCGAATATCATTGATAACAGCAATGAGACAATTATAATACAGTAATATAATCATAACAATGAGCAGCGATGACACCTGCATACCCGTGAAGTCATCGGGGTGATGATTCATGATATGTGTTCAACTGTTGGGATGTCATAATACATATCGAGTAAATAACAGTTTAAAGTAATTTACCTGCCGTGAAGAAGTTGGGAATCCCTGGATCACAGTAAATCGGCAGATATGCGGTCGGCGAACTGTTCTATCGAATATCCTTCAGCGTCACCGTCGACGTCGTCGAAGAGTTCGTCATCAACAGTCTCTCGAATCGAGATCGATTTCATCATCACGTTGCACTAAAAGGTCCGATAACTCGTCTGGATATGGTGTTTCTACCCATTTGATTCTTAAATTATTTGTCCAACCATGATTTGAAGCGGGGGGTACATATAGAATTGGTTGGTCAGCCATCCGCCACATACGTGCAACATAGTTGGCACGTTGTACGTGAAGTTGAAGAGACGCCCGACACGGAGGTAGAAAACATAGGTCGACTATTTTTCCACGTTTATAATTGCTCCAAAAGATTCTATATCTCGCGTCACCGAGAAACACGTCATGATGGACGTAGGATTGCACAGCCTCACCGGACAAAAGATCCCGATTACAATCTTGGCCAGATTTGGGCACTGGGTTAGGTATGACATAGTCAGAACCATCGAAGCCGGACAAGCCGAACTGGCGAGAAAAATGTCAGAAAATGGATATCATTTGCCCCTTATCGCAAAATCAGAGAATGACGTCGTCCGCACCATTTTCTGGTGGGATAATTATGATGAGACAAAAGAGAAAACAAGTGGGGGGATTCACACGACACGGAATAGGTTGGCAAGAGCGCGACACTGGCACGGTAGCCCGCAGCCCAGTCCCTAGCTCTGATATCGAAAAGGAGAGCGTACCATTCTCGACCTCTGCCACTCCCGGCCGTGAAGCTCAATCCTCACGCCCCGCCACCCGCACTCTCATCACAATGACCAGTCGACATTGGCGATTCGTGAACAGGAACGTCAATTATTTCTTTGGAAGATCATGAGAAACAATTCCAGACTTCAGAACCAAGATATGCCGACTTTCAGTGGACACATAATAGTCCAGCACGCCAACCCAATGAGACCGAAAACTGATATGACATTTCTACCTCCCACAATGCGTCCGATCACCGATTACGCCACTGTCACGGAATGTATTTATCAGTCACAGAAAATGGCAGATCACAGCAACATGAAATACGTTCATATCAAGGTTGATGTAGGGGCTGCTGCTAAATTTTACCATATAATCTGGAACAATCCCAACACAGTCGCAAATGTCTTGATCCATCTCGGTCATTTGCTCGCGCTCATGGAGAATTTCGCAGTAGTCGGGAAGTTTGTTCAAGGGAGCGGCTTTGAGGAGATCGTCTTCCAATCTGGTGAGGCCTTTCTGGTACTGTACGTGGTATTTTGAGCGGCAAGCATTATAACCGTGCATGGCGTATACATGAGGCATTTGCTGAATCTATTTGTAGCTTGTTCATGTCGGCTTACATGAGTGAAGAAATAGTCCAGGTATCGGAGTTCATCGCAAATCTACCGGTGCGATGCGACACCCGCCAGGCTCTCGTACGCAGCGGAATCCTGGATGAAATACTGGAAAAATACTTGTCGCTGAAAGCGCAAGTTCTAAGTGGAAACATGGGTTTGTCTCCAAAATACTGGATGAGCTATGTAGATATGATTGATCAACTAGCTGACATGAATACATTAGCGAATCAGCTGACGCGCCTTCGACCGAGCCAGATTCTAAGATCCGAGAAAACCACCCGGAACATCATGGAAACGATCATTCAGTACTTCATTACGCCATTTGACAACACACTCAGTCCAGATCTCTTGTACAACCTAGTGTCCGTTAAGCCTTTAGAACAGACCGCCGCCGACTCTTTTTTGTCGTGTTACCAGCGAGGATTGGACCAAGTCGCGAAGTTAGCTGATCGCATATCGAAGAAAGATGGTGCGTTGGCCTTTTTCGACCCTATAGCACGCGTACCGTGGAAGTCTTTTCAAGACGGCGTTACGAAATCCAAAGTGAAATCTGGAAATGGTAAGGTGAAAGATATCGCTCTTCAAAGAGACATTCTGGGTATTCTAGCAGCAAAATCTGCCGAACTGGAGAAGCCCATTGACTTTCAAACTGCCTTGACAAGTAACGAGGCTTCTTCTGGCAATGGCTTTGTGTACATCTTAGATGTCATTGCCCAGATTCGCGCCATGGTTAATGTTCCAGGTACGTTTAGACAGTTGACGAGACGCCTTCTTGAACGACATCCCGCCCGCCCAGGTACAAAATTGTTTACCTAGCGTGCGATAGGTATGACAGAGCAAGCATAAAGAATGCTGAACGTGCTCTCAGAGGAGAAAGCCAAACCATCGAATACTCAATTTCTAAACCCGACATGAAGATCCCGGAAATAGCCAATTTCATGAAAAATGGAAACAATAATAAACAAATGTTGGAGAGGATCAAGGACGTCCTCATTGAAGAAAAGGACCGCCTCGGTGACAGAATTCTGTATTACACTGCGGGGTCGACGTGCATAAAAATCACGGCGAAAGAGTCCTTGACTGTGGAGGACTTATCCACTGACCACCTGGAAGCGGACACAATGATCGCCTATTTGGCAAAGCATGCGCTGGACACAAATATGCGAGAACCGACGGTATGCGTCATCAGGTCCCCCTCGGGAGATATCGACATTACTGTGATTCTAGCCAGTTTACATCACGACAACCTAAAGCTGTACGTGGACAATGGTACAGGGAAGGCCAGAAAAACGCTGCACTTCAGTGATTCTTCGATGACCCAGCAGCAGAAAAGGGCGATCGTAGGCTTTCACGGGGAATGACTATAATTCGGCGTTTTATTACAAAGGGAAAATTCCTTTATGGGAAAAGATCGAAAAAGAAGAACGACTGTTGGAGACATTTGGCCGCTTGGGGGAACGAGGCAGAAGTTTCGGACGAACTTCAAAAAGAACTCGATAAAGTCGTCTGCTTATTTTATGGTCAAAGAAAATCTAGCGATGTCAATGACGCGAGATATAGAATCTTTTGGAGCAATTATAAACGTGGAAAAATAGTCGACCTATGTTTTTATGTCGTCTCTCCTGTCCGTCCGGACGTCCGTCCGTCCGTCCACAATTTGTTTGTGGACTCTCTACAGGTCACAATTCTTATCCGATTTTGACGAAACTTGAAATATAGGTTTATCCCCAAAAGATCTCGGCTGCTTTCGATATTGGCATGTATCAGATCAAAACTTCATGGATTATGGCCCTGATTATACGAAAAATCACGTTTTTAGCTTGTGGTCCCTCTGGAGGTCACAATTATTATTCGATTTAAAAAAACCGCTTGATTGTATCACCGTTACACCCTAAGGAAGGTTGAGTTCGAATTTCGGGAAAATCGGACGAAAATTGCCGTACAAAATGGCCGCCGTTTGTACGCGAATACTGTTAAAAAAGGTTGTGGACCCTGTGGAGGTCACAATTTTGATTCGATTTTGATGAAACTTGAAATTCATGGTTATAACCCTAAGATCTTGCTTCCTTTCGATATTTGCGCATATCGGATCGTAACTTCCTGAATTATGGCCCCTGATTATACGCAAAATCGCCTTTTTTTTTAGCTTGGAGGTCAGAATTATTATTCGATTTAAAAAACCGTTTGATTATATCACCGTTACACCGTAAGAAAGGTTGAGTTCGAATTTCGGGAAAATCGGACGAAAATTGCCATACAAAATGGCCGCCGTTTGTATGCGAATACTGTTAAAAAATGGTATATCAAGGTTGTGGACCCTTTGGAGGTCACAATTTTGATTCGATTTTGATGAAACTTGAAATTCATGGTTATAACCCAAAGATCCTGCTTCCTTTCGAGATTTTTGCGCATATCGGATCATAACTTCCTGAATTATGGCCCCTGATTATACGCAAAATCGCCTTTTTTTTTTTAGCTTGGAGGTCACAATTATTAACCGATTTAAAAAAACGTTTGATTATATTACTTGTGGTCCCTCTGGAGGTCACAATTATTATTCGATTTAAAAAACCGTTTGATTATATCACCGTTACACCGTAAGGGAGGTTGAGTTCGATTTTCGGGAAAATCAGACCAAAATTGCCATACAAAAAAATGGTATATCAAGGTTGTGGACCCTGTAAAGGTCACAATTTTAATTCAATTTTGATGAAATTTGAAATTCATGGTTATAACCCAAAGATCTTGGTTCTTTTCGATATTTGCGCATATCGGATCGTAACTTCCTGAATTATGGCCCCTGGTTATATGCAAAATCCCCCTTTCTTTAGCTTGTGGTCCCTCTGGAGGTCACAATTATTATCCAATTTAAAAAAACGTTTGATTATATCACCGTTACACTGTAAGGAAGGTTGAGTTTGAATTTCGGGAAAATCGGACCAAAATTGACAGACAAAATGGCCGTCGTTTGTACGCGAATACTGTTAAAAAAATGATATATCATGGTTGTGGACCCTGTATAGGTCACAATTTTAATTCGATTTTGATGAGGAAGGTTGCGTTATTGCCGTACCAAAATTGCCGGACGAAATGGTCGCCGTTTGTACGCGAATAGTGTAAAAATATGGTATATCATGGTTGTGGACTCTCTACAGGTCACAATTCTTATCCGATTTTGATGAAAAGTCACATTTCTAGGTTGTGTACCGTCACACCATAATCATTGTCGGCTTCGAATTTCATTAATATAAGACTGGAACTGACCAACTAAATGGCTGCTCCCAATACAGCATGAAATACAGGACTTAAAGATGTAGGAAAAATCACTTTCGGTATTGCTTGTTCTCTGTCCATCTCTCAAAAATGTGGGCGTATCCTGCCTGGCAGTGCCAGCCTATCTTCTACCTCCGATCTCGATTCGAGAGAGACTGTTGATGACGAACTCTTCGACGAATTTGTTTACTTTAATAAAGTGTGATCATATTAATCAGATTTTATATAACAATTTCATACAATCATTATAATATTATATACACATAAAATTACCAGTCAAAAATAATACATATCTTATAGTAGCACTCATGAGTTTGTGAAGACATTTAAAGCATTTGGCACAATAACAGTATTTACAATTCTGACATTCCCATAACAAAATGTTTAATGGTCGAGAGCGAGACATTAAGTAGTAAGTATATTGTAACGGCCCGAATGTTTTTACAATATATTATGCAATATCTTAAGCTCGAGACTAATAAATAAGATGGGGTTTAAACGTCCTACTCTTTTGCACCTAACAAGGGGCTAATCGAAGACGGGCATACGCCATACAGTGTGTTATGAGGGAAATTTTGACCGGGCAGCGGCGCTACAACCTACTCTTATATCGAATTCCAAAGGGATCTTTTACATGCACTCCAATGTGTACACCGGACATTGGTTTTCTGTCCCATCCGAAGGACTAAGCAGCTGTCCTTGTCAGGCCCTCCTTCTGCATAACTGACAAGGGGAAATCACGCCGGAAAATCGAGATGAACTTCTCGGCCAATGAAGGGATCGAACACCCGACCTTCAGGCTAGCAAACCAGCGACTTAGCCACATGTATGAATAAAGTACGATTGGCAAGTTGCTTCTACGATTATTTGAAATAATGGTTCGCCAACATCTGTATTTTAATAATTTTTATTAGCCTATTGCTCAGCAATATATTTAAAACATTATGCATTTGAGTCAAAAAATAAAGTTCATTCTACAGTTGGTGTTCAAGAGGGCTAACTTTTTCTTGGAAAGGGAAATATGCAGTACAAAATGTTAAATAAACCTATTTTTCATGTGCATAAAGTTAAGACACTGATATTGAGGAAAGGACTGAATCCACCGGTTAACAAAGCATTCGGTCTATTTTAAGTAGGAGGTTATGGTCATTTTTCCTCTCAATCAACTGTAAGAAACATACATGAAACTCAAAATGACATTTAACACTGTATACAAATTTAGAGGTATTTCAGGCTAGAGCAATTTCAACAACTTATTATCAATTACCAATTTAATTTTATAATGATCTCCAGAAATTAGAATATTGTACAAAACTGAAATTCAGTGCACAACAAGAAAAGTTTACATAAGCAGCTTACCACATTGAATATATAGCCATTTTATTTGGCAAATGTTTCATAAAAAGCTATTTTAACACGTTCTATATGATGGCAAAGTTTAATGGCTGGTCCTAATTTTAACCCAAGATGTTCCTGAACTGTTGGTAATGTGAGTAGAAGTAAAGCTTGACCATCTATTTCCTGAAATAATAAACAACAGTGCATTAAGTATTTTTTTTTTACAATATAATACGCAATGCTGTAAGCTCGAGACTTTAGAATCTTATTTTATTTCACTGGTATGAATAAAGTACTATTGGCAAGTACTTGAAATAATGGTACGTGCCAACATCATCAAAGGGTGACGTCACATCTGTATTTTAAATGATGCTGTTCAAAACTTGCCCCTAAAATGAACTAGGTAAGGAGTTTCAACATTGTTCACTTTGACATCCAGATTGTAAACAATATTCTTACATATTCCACCCACTGCTAAAGACCCCTACTTGCAAGCGAATTATTGAAATAAAATTAAACCATATGTTAGTCCCAAAATGACCAAGTTTGTGTCGAGTGGACGTTAAACCTCATGTCTCTCTCTTACATGTGGATAAGGTTAGACAATCAACATTAAACCTGATAGGCAAGATACGCCCACATAGGTTGCCAGGCAACGAAACATACGCCCATACAGCAGCTAAATCGTCTGGGCAGTCAACAAGAGTTGTCGCATCTTCAGCAATTAACAGAAAATCATTAGAATTAATTTTTTTTTTTTTAATGCATACGAAACATTTAATATTATCGATTTTCAAGAAATTCACACTCCATACTCCATAGGGTCCACAAGCTAAAAAAAAACCCATGATTTTCGTACAATCAGAGGCCATAATTCAGAAAGTTCTGGTCCAATGTGCCTGAATATCGAAAGGAACCGCATCTTTGGGTTATAAACTTAATTTCATCAAAATCAGATTAAAATTGTGACCTCTACAGGGTCAACAACCTTGATTTATCACATTTTTACACTATTAGCGGCAGCCATTATGTCGGACAGTTTTGGTACCATATTTACGAAATTAGACCTCAAACCTCAACCTTCATTACAGTGAAACGGTAATATAATCAAACGTTTTTTTTTAAATCGGATAATAGTTGCGACCCCCAGAGGGACCACAAGCTAAAAAAAAAGGGAATTTTTCGGACAATCAGGGGACATAATTCAGGAAGTTACGTCCGATTGGCGCAAATATCGAAAGCAACCAAGACCTTTGTGCTATAAGGGAGAGAAATGGGGTTTACGTCCACACAACACAAACTAGGTCATAAAAATGTAAATACGAATGATAAAGTGAGAGGAATCCAAAACCATTTAAATAACAAAAACATAGACAGGGTCAAAGTCATAATAAACTTGATACAGTGACACCAGTAGTGGGAGTGGATAAAAACAAAGTCAAAGGTATCACAAAACCATCTTTTAAAGTATCTAACGTTTCGTAAGTAAAAACCTACTTCTTCAGGCAATTGCCCCAAACTTCGACATTGTTCGGTGTAACAAATTTTCTGCGCATGTCCTGACAGTGAAGCGATTAGTATGACCTTTGACCGTATAATATGAAAAACAAAACATTTTACGCATGTCTGTTGTTGGAGGAAATAAACATGTGCCATTTTGACCCTTTCCATTTCTAATTTCTGGTCGCTTTTACTTTTATCTAGATTCAAGAAATTGTTTTGGTTATGATTTCTGAACATCTTGGGCCTGCTCCGTTGCACCCTTTTGAATATTGTTCGTTTTTATTGAACCGTGGGAAGCGAACGAACCTGCCGAATGTTTTTTAGATTCCGAACACAAATTGGCGACCTATTCGGCTAGCGAGCTAATCGACCGATCCAGCTGGCAACCTGTTCGTTGGCAACCTATTCAGAATTAAGACAACAGTCGCCCAAACTCATCTATTTTTACCAATCAATAAAATTCAACGTTACGTCTTCCAAATGAAAGTAGAATAATATAGGTAATTGAATAAGCTTTCCAAATTCGAACTATCGTACAAAATTCTGACCATCCAGCTATATATATTCTGAAAGTTAGTTGGATAAGCTTTCCAAATATTATTAGTAAAAGTTGGCACAATCTCATTAAAGGGGCGCGCTTTCAACCTGAACATAGCCAATTTTTAAAGTGAACGAACGGTAATATTCCGAGTCAAAATTCGGACCATCGTCCAAAATCGAACTATCGTACAAAATTCTGAGCATCCAGCTATATATATTCTGAAAGGTAGTTGGATAAATTTTCCAAATATTATTCGTAAAAGTTGGCACAATCATATTAAAGGGGCGCGCTCTCAACCTGAACATAGCCAATTTTTCAATTTTTACAGTGAAAGAACGGTAATATTCTGAGTCAAAATTCGGGCCATCGTAACCAATTCTGGGCATCCAGCTATATAAATTCGGAAAGGTAATTGAATAAGCTTTCCAAATATTATTAATAAAAATTGGCACAATCACATTAAAGGGGCGCGCTAGCAACCTGAACATAGCCAATTTTTTCAATATTCTGAATGTAAAGACAGACCGGTATTTTTTGCGAAGTCCAAATTCGGACCATCGTACAAAATTCCGAGCAACCAGCTATATATATATTCTGAAAGGTAATCGAAGAAGCTTTCTAAATATAATTAGTAAAAGTTGGCACAATCACATTAAAGGGGCGCGCTCTCAACCTGAACATAGCCAATTTTTCAATATTTGTAAAGATAGACCGGTATGTTTTTCGAAGTCAAAATTCGAACTATCGTACAAAATTCTGAGCATCCAGCTATATATATTCTGATAGGTAATTGGATAAGCTTTCCAAATATTATTAGTAAAAGTTGGCACAATCATATTAAAGGGGCGCGCTCTCAACCTGAACATAGCCAATTTTTCAATTTTTAAAGTGAAAGAACGGTAATATTCTGAGTCAAAATTCGGACCATCGTACAAAATTCTGAGCATCCAGCTATTTGAATTCGGAACGGTAATTGAATAAGCTTTCCAAATATTATTAGTAAAAGTTGGCACAATCATATTAAAGGGGCTCGCTCCCTACCTGAACATAGCCATTTTTTCAGTATTCCATATGTAAAGATAAACCGGTATTTTTTTCGAAGTCCAAATTCGTACCATCGTACAAAATTCCGAGCAACCAGCTATAAATATACTGAAAGGTAACCGAAGAAGCTTTCTAAATATAATTAGTAAAAGTTGGCACAATCACATTAAAGGGGCGCGCTCTCATGCTGAACATAGCCAATTTTTCAATATTCTGAATGTAAAGATAGACCGGTATATTTTTCGAAGTCCAAATTCGAACTATCCTACAAAATTCTGAGCATCCAGCTATATATATTCGGAAAGTTGGTACACTCATATTAAAGGGGCGCGCTCTCAACCTGAACATAGCCAATTTTTCAATTTTTAAAGTGAAAGAACGGTAATATTCCGAATCAAAATTCGGACCATCGTACAAAATTCTGAGCATCAAACTATATAAATTCTGAAAGGTAATTGAATAAGCTTTCCAAATATACTATTCAAAAAAAAGTAGGGGATATTTGATTTTGGGGGCATACTACTAAAATATGCAAATGACTACGAAAAAAGTCACTAGAGAACCTAACAGAAGAAACATTTCCAGCTACATGTGACGCCAAAACGCACCAATAGCTACCGCATGGAATGCAGGTGATGCTTGGGATCATCATGGGGGTCCAACCCAAGATTTGCACGACTCTGACTTTGAATTGTGGCATTGAATTCCAGGGTGGAAACATCAGTTTAATTGTTTTACTGACCAGAAAACAAATTTTGATATGCGTCGGCTTACCAAAAATGAAAGGTTACGTGCCCTTGGCATGCTACAGATCGGTACAACACAGGCGGTTGTGGCGCGGACGATGAATGTTTCTCAGTCTGTCATAAGCAGGCTATGGTCCAGATACCGTGATACACAATCTGTACAAGGCAGACCACGCTCAGGTCGACAACTCAAGCCCAGGATCGATTTATCCGTACCTTGGCCTTGAGAAATCGTGTCATCACAGCCAATCAGATCAGCGCTCGTCTTCAGACACTGGTGTGAGAGTCAGTGGCCAGACGATTCGGAATCGACTGCATAGGGGTCACCTTCGCGCCCGACGTCCTGGAGTGACCCCTTGTTTGAGAGATCATCACATTCAGGCAAGACGTCGTTGGTGTAGGGATCGTCAACACTGGGATAATCGACGCTGGAGCAATGTGATGTTTTCAGATGAGTCAAGGTTCACTGTTGATTTTTTGGACAGACGTAGGAGGGTGTGGCGTCGTCGAAACGAGCGCTTCCAAGACGTTAACGTCATCAGACATGATCGATTTGGGGGTGGTTCTGTTATGGTGTGGGGAGGCATCACTGTTGCTGGAAGAACGGCATTACCTGTTGTTGCAGGGCGTGTTACAGGCCAGTACTACCGGGGCAACATCTTGGCAGTCCATGTTGTGCCGTTCGCACGACGTCATGGCCGCCGTTTCATCTTCCAGGATGACAACGCAAGATGTCACAGGGCCAGGATCGTTACAGGTTACGATCACCACATTACCTTGGCCAGCACTGAGTCCCGACCTCTCCCCCATCGAGCATGTCTGGGGCATGCTTGGACAGAGGTTACGTCAACGTCAGCAACGTCCTGCCAATGTCCAAGAACTTGCTGCGTTGCAACAGGAATGGGACAATCTGGACCAAAATGACCTTAGACGTCTCATTGGGAGTATGCCACGTCGGATCAATGCTTGTTTGGCAAACAGAGGAGGATTTACCCGTTACTGACTTCTTTGTGATGCTGTGGTAATTTTGCTGTTTGACCCCGGGTATCATTTTACCCTTATAATGGTCAGTCTGTGCCTTACTTAGTCTAACGATCATTTGGAATAAATCGATGAATGTGAACTTCATTTCATTTTGTCATTTGTTTCTTCGTCAGTTTCATTAGGTGACTTTAATAACACTTAAAAATCAAATATCCCCTACTTTTTTTGAATAGTATATTATTAGTAAAAGTTCGCACAATCATATTAAAGGGGCTCGCTCATAACCTGAACATAGCCATTTTTTCAATATTCTTTATGTAAAAATAGACCGGTATTTTTTCGAAGTCCAAATTCGGACCATCGTACAAAATTCCGAGCTAACCAGCTATATATATTCTGAAAGGTAATTGAATAAGCTTTCTAAATATAATTAGTAAAAGTTGGCACAATCGTATTAAAGGGGTGCGCTCTCAACCTGAACATAAGCCAATTTTTCAATATTCTGAATGTAAAGACAGACCGGTAATTTTTTCGAAGTCCAAATTCGAACTATCGTACAAAATTCTGAGCATCCACCTACATATATTCTGAAAGGTAATTGCATAAGCTTTACAAATATTATTAATAAAAATTGGAACAATCACATTAAAGGGGGCGCGCTCTCAACCTGAACATAGCCAATTTTTTCAATATTCTGAATGGAAAGACAGACCGGTATTTTTTGCGAAGTCCAAATTCGAACTATATATCGTAAAAAATTATGAGCATCCAACTATGAAGGGCAATTGGATAAGCTTTCCAAATATTATTAGTAATAGTTGGCACAGTCATATTAAAAGGGCGCGCTCTCAACCTGAACATAGTCAACTTTTAAGCCTGGAACCCCTGCTTTGCCTTACCTATAATTTTCATGGGCAGTTTGTATTAAATTATATTAGAATATTTAGAAATTGTAAGTTGTGTAATTTTTGTTTGTTGATAACTTGAATAAACGTGTGCAAGAATCTATAGTAATTGCTGATATTATGTCGATCAAACCCATTATTATTTAAACACTATTGTTTTTGTTAAAATTATTCTTATTATTATTAGGGTTTCACACTGCGTAGCTTGTGTGAAACACTATTGTTTTTGTTAAAATTCTTCCTATTATTATTCTTATTATAATTTTTTTTTTTTTTTCCAATTTACTTATATCTCAGGAACTACATGTCGGATCGATGCAATGTCTTGAGTTTTACTGCGAAAGTGGGTGTGACTTAGAGATTAAAGCTATTTCCGGCATTCTGCGACAATGCGAAATGTCCGAAACCACCGAAGTTGTCGTTTTTTGAAATATTGCCCTAATGTTAACAACAATTGTTGGATTTTATCGTTTGATAGTTTTTGACATAGCCAGAGACATGGCACATAGCTACGGGTCTTTAGATTTTTAAATTTCGCCGAATCTTCGGAAAAATAAGGCGCTAAATTTTGAAAATTTAAATTTTGACAAAAAACTTTTTTATTAATGAATATTTTTTAATGGCCTTTTACCAAGGGTTAAAGGGTCGTCTGATTTGGGCAAAAATGTGAACATTTTTATTCTGGATAATTTTCCTTGGTCGCTATTGGCTAATTCAGTTTATCGGTTCTATATAAATTATTAATTGTCCGATTTGTATAAAACAAAGTTTATATGCTCCATGGTCCAAAATGTCATTTTTTTTTGTTAACGGCAAAGTTTCCTGTCGGCACCGTAAGTGACGTAAATTTAGCAAAAACTACAATTTTAACAGTTCGGTACCACTTTTTGAAAGCAAAAATTATTTTTTTCAAATATAATATGACTGAAAAGATGTTCCATATAAAGGCGCACAAAACATCGGGCTCAGTTTTTTTAATTTCGATTTCGGGCAATTTGGATTAAAGGGTGAAAAAAGGTGTCAAAATAAGCTATTTACAACCCATCCAGCGCCTTCATATTAAAAAATATATCTTCGTAACATTTAAAATCTCGTAGCAATAACCCATACGAAGAGAATGTATGTGAAAATTAATTTGTAATATGCGCAGTTGCCGCAAAAAAGCCAATTTTGCATGAGCCACTTTTCACGTTATTTTGGCTGTAAAAGAATCAATTATTATGTGATTTTCAATTTTCTTTCACCATTGGATGCCTAATGCCATATTGGACAAGGTCAAACCATCCTACCTAATATGCTGCTACCGGAAATGACGTCATTTGCTCAAAACTTAATATTTAGCATTAAAAAACAATATTTTATTCAAATGGGTCGTACTTGTTATTTTTTTCAAATTATGATATTTGATTCTGTTCATCAAATAGAATGAACCCATACGATCATACAGATACCACAAAACGGTTTCTAACTTGTACGGTTGCAGAGAAATGGGCGATTTTCCACAAGTCACTTTTCGAGGGTTTTGGTCTATAAAAGTGTCGGTTATTATTCGATTTTCATAAAATTTTCACCATATGATATCTTATATCATTTATGATTTCATAGAACTAATTTAACATTTTCAGTATCATCGAAAGTAATTATATTTTGGCAAAAACTGTACTTTTAGCCTTCAAAACATATTTTTTTTCAAATGAGTCTGATTTGTAATGTATTTAAAATTATGATATTTAGTTCGCATCAACTAATAGAATGAACCTATGCGATCATACATATACCACAAAACGGTTTCTAACTTGTACGGTTGCAGAGAAATAGCCGATTTTCTACAAGTCACTTTTCAAGTTTTTGGGTCAATAAAAGTGGCAATTATTATTCGATTTACATAAAATTTTCACTATATGGTATCTTATGCCATTTCTGATTTCATGAAACTAATTGAACATTTTCATTATCACCGGAAGTACTGTAATTTTATCAGTATCAATTACATGTTACAAATGTATAAAATGAATTGATATTGCTGGATTTTGTTGATTCTGTTTCCCTTTTATTTGATGTGTCATGTGTGCAATGTTTATGTGGAAATCTGTTTATCGGTGCCATTGGTTCAAGGGCAACATGGGAGCGAAAGTGACATAAGTTTAAAGTTAACGTGGCACCAGTGAAACCCGTCATTCCTGCATGCAGGTCTAGTTCTTCTTCTTATTATTTTTTTTTTCCAATTTGCTTATATCTCAGCAACTTCTTGTCGGATCGATACAATGTCTTCAGTTTTACTGGGAAAGTGGGTGTGACTTAGAGATTAAAGCTATTCCCGGCATTCTGCGACATTGAGAAATGTCCGAAATCATCGTTTTTTTAAATATTACCGTAATATTAACAATAATCATTGGATTTTAGCATATGATGCATTTTGACATAGCCAGAAACAGGCGACATAGATATGTTACTTTAGATTTTTGATTTTCGACGAATCTTGGAAGATATTAGGCGCCAAATTTTGAAAATTTAAATTTTTACAATTTTTTTTTTTTTATTTATTAATATTTTTATATGACATTTTAAGCAAGGTTAAAGAGTCATCTGATTAGAACATAGATGTCAACATTTTTTGTTTCCGTAATTTTCCTTGGCCGCCATTGGCTAATTCAGTTTTTCAGTCCTACATTAATTATTTATTGTTCGATTTGTATAAAACCATGTTCATATGTTCCGTGGTTCAAAATGCCATTTTTTTTTGTTACCGGTAAAGTTTTCTGTAGGCACCGGAAGTGGCGTAAATTCAGCAAAAACTACAGTATTGACAGTTCGGTACCACTTTTTGAAAGCAAATATTATTTTCTACTAATCCGATCTTACTCAAAAGATGCGCCATGTTAAGGTGCACAAAATCTCGGACTCAGTTTTTTTAATTTCGATTTTGTTTTCGGGCCATTTCGATTAAAAGGTAAAAAAAAGAGGTAAAAACCAGCTATTTACAACCCATCCAGTGTCTACATATATTTCTGCGATACTTTCATAAACTTGTAGCAATAATCCATACAAAGAGAATGTATGTGAAATTTAGTTTGTAATATAAGCAGTTGCCGAGAAATGGGCATTTTGCAAGAGTCACTTTTCACGTTATTTTGGCAGTAAAAGAATCAATTATTATTCGATTTTCAATTTTCTTTCACTGTATGTTGTCCATTGCCACAGTCGACTATTCCAAACCATTTTAACACTTTCACTGTTACCGGAAGTGGCGTCATTTAGGCAATAACTGAATTTTTATCCTTAAATTACATTTTTTATTCAAATAAGTATTATTTGTAATATTTTTAGAATTATGAAATTTGGTTCCCATCAACATATAGAATGAACCTATACGATCATATAGATACCACAAAATGGTTTCTAACTTGTACGGTTGCAGAGAAATGGACGATTTTCCACAAGCCACTTTTTACTTTATTTTGGCTCTAAAATAATCAGTTATTATTCGATTTTCATAAAATTTTTACCATATGATGTCATATGCCATTTACGATTTCATAGAACTAATTTAACTGTTTTAGTATCACCGGAAGTGATGTCAATTTCTCAAAAACTGAATTTTTAGTCTGCAAAACAGATATTTTATTCAAATGAGTCTGATTTGTAATGTTTTCAAAATTATGATATTTGATACCATTCAACAAATAGATTGAACCCATAGGATCATACAGACACCACAAAATGGTTTCTAACTTCTGCGGTTGCAGAGAAATAGTCGATTGTCTACAAGTCACTTTTCAAGGTTTTTGGTCTATAAAAGTGGCAATTATTATTCTATTTACTTACAATTTTCACTATATGATGTCATAAGCCATTTCGGATTTCATAAAACTAACTGAACATTTTCATTATCACCGGAAGTAAGGTAATTTTGTCAGGATCACTTACAAGTAACAAATGTATAAAATGAATTGATATTTGCTGGATTTGGTTGATTCTGCGTCCAATTTAATTGATGTGTGCAATGCTTATGGGGAAACCTGTTTAATGGTTTCATTGGTACCAGAAGTGACATATGTTCAAGGGTAACGTGGCACCGGAAGTGACATGTTAAAGGGTAACGTGGAACCAATGAAACCCGTCATTCCTGCATGCAGGTCTAGTTAATATTATTATTAGAAGGCCTAGTGTGAGACTGGCCACGGTGGCGAAGGCTGGGTAGGCCTACTTTAACTTACTACAAACAACTACCGCTGGCTGGCTACATTTTGGCCTCGCCTGAAGTTTGGGTGAAATTTCATCGATATTTAGAGTAGGCCGTAGCGCCGCTGTCTGGGCAAAATTTCATAGCACACTGCTGACAGGTCTATAAGTCTATATCATGGTATGGCAGGCTAGTCTTCTTTATCATTAGCCAAATTCGGGTCAGAAAAGAACAGGAAATGCTAATGGACTAAAATGTCGGTTATTTGATTGCTTGTTTATAGGATTAATTTCGCCCTTTCACCTTATAGGCCTACATGTAAAATAATTGTTTGTGTATGCGCTTTGGTGGGGTTAGAATTGGGAAAGTGCGCTGGGAAAAGGTATATTAGTTACAACATAGTAGCCTAGTATAGATAGAGTATAGTCGGCCTAATAATAATTATATAGCCTAATAATTATATCGCCTTTATTAAAAAAAATCTTAACGTAGGGTGATTGGGGTATGTGGTTTAATAGCTATTACTACTAGACCTAAAGTAGATAAACAAAAGCGACACTAACACTATTAGTAGCAGTGTTAGGCCAAGGTTTCCACTACTTGTCTTAAGTTTAAGGGGTTAAGGCCTAGATCCTATCGCCTTAGGCGTAGTTATTCCTAAATAGGCCTATTAATGACTAAATTGAATGTAGATAAGGGTGTTAATGAAACAGTTTGTGGTACAATACCTTCACTCCCAGCCCGGTATGAAATCAACTCACGCAAACCATACGTGTACACCCATTTATATTACATAATTTCTTTTTACGGCAATCTCTTGTTATATGTTCCTTATTTAGACAACAAAAACAAAGTCTAAGTTCTTTAATCTTCGCAACCTTTGCATCATACGAAAGACTCTTGAATGTTGCACATTCAAATACTCTGTGGTTTGAACCACAAATTGGACACAAATAATCAAATGTTCTCTGTGTGGAATGCACTGCTCTCCCTGAATTCTGCTGATTACGTGGGAATGATTTACAAGCATTGTCACACTTATTAAATGTTTAACTATATCACCAAAGTCAGGATCAAATAAACTTCTCACTTTTTTTCCTAACAAAGTTACAAATGTGTTCAATATTTGGAACTTCTCCTTTCTCTCTAATGTCTGTCACTTTATTCTTCCACGACTCTATCAATGGATCCGGTAAGCGCTTTATTAAAGTTCGAAGGTTCTCAGTGGCATTAATGTCAGCGGCTATGCAACCAATAATGTCCATCGATAATTCTCTGAGCTTATTTCTATCACTGATCATCAGTTTAGCGCCCCGCGTTAGTTTGCTGATATTTGTTCTGGCTATAACACTTCGTTGGCCGAATTCTTCCTTCAATGTCTTTAAGGCTGAAACATACATGATACCTTGATTCTCCATACCAGCTATAACTCGACTTGCTTCACCCTCAAGATGCATTTTCAATTGTATCATTCGCATATCATCGCGTAGATAAGATTTGTTGTGAATGTGTATCCCGAATGTCACGACTGGCTTCTAGTTTCAACAATGCTTCAGCAACTGATCATGACGAGTCTTTCATTTCACATGATAGGAGGTCTCTGTGAATTCATGTAATTCGTCTATCCAAGAATCTACAAATTGTGACATTTCATTACTATGCAAGTGTTCATGGGGTGACTGATTGTTCACAAATACATCTGATGATGGGGGTCGTTGACGTACATCAGGATGATTATCTGGTGTTGAAGTGGTTGATAAATTACTTGCAGGAACATTGGATGATGACGGAGTTAGTTCAATCTGTGCTTGAAGTGGCGACTCGACAGAAGTTTGTATGATGATTTCATCTTGCTCAGGCGGATTAACATTAGCAGATGGGGTTGAAGTGTTTGACTCATCATTTGAAGATTTCTCTGTTAAGCTTTGATTACACTCTAACAATTTAATATAATCTTCTAACTCTTCCTCTATACTAAATATATCAGAAATTAAGTCATCATCCCACTTATCCAGCCTTACCAAATTATCAAGACTATTATTTATATCTCATACAGTGTCAGTGCATTTTAAGTAATCATCAGAAAATCATAATTCAAACTCACCCATAACTGTGGTGTAACTGTGATATAATCAAACGTTTTTTTTAAAAGGGTGATTTTTCCTACAATCAGGGGCCATAATTCAGGAAGTTATGATCCGATGGGCGCAAATATCGAAAGGAACCAAGATCTTTGGGTTATAAACATACATGTCAAGTTTCATCAAAATCGGTTCAAAATTGTGACCTCTATAAGGTCCACAACTTTGATATAACATATTTTCACACTATTCGCGTACAAACATGTATTTCAAGTTTCATCAAAATCGGTTCAAATTTGTGACCTCTATAGGGTCCACAACCTTGATATAACATATTTTCACACTATTCACGGCCATTTTGACCGTGAATTTTGGTCCGATTTTCAAGAAATTTGAACTCAACCTCCATAACCATGTAACGGTGATATAATCAAACGGTTTTTTAAATCGGATAACAATTTTGACCTCCAGAGGGACCACAAGCTAAAAAGGCCGATTTTTCGGACAATCAGAGGGCATAATTCAGGTAGTTACGTCCAATTGGCGCAAATATCGAAAGGAACCAAGATCTTTGCGTTATAAACATGCATTTCAAGTTCATCCAAATCGGCTCAAAATTGTGACCTCTACACTGTTCACAAGCTAAAAAAGATAGGTTGCCAGGCAACGAAACATACGCCCACACAGCAGCCAAATCGTCCGGGCAGTCAACAAGAGTTGTCGCATATTAAGGAATTATCAGAAAATCATTACAATTTGTTTGGTTTTTATAATCAACATTTTTTTAAATCAGATAATAATTGTGACCTCCAGAGGGACCACAAGCTAAAAAGGGTAATTTTTCGGACAATCAGGGGCCATAATTCAGGAAGTTACGATCCGATGGGCGTAAATATCGAAAGGAACCAAGATCTTTGGGTTATAAACATACATGTCAAGTTTCATCAAAATCGGTTCAAAATAGTAACCTCTACAAGGTCCACAACCTTGATATAACATATTTTCACACTATTCGCGTACAAACGGCGGCCATTTTGTCCGTCAATTTTGGTCCGATTTTCACGACATTCGAACACAACCTTCATAACCATGGAACGGTGATATAATCAAACGTTTTTTTAAACCGGATAACAATTTTGACATCCAAAGGGTGATTTTTCGGACAATCAGGGGCCATAATTCAGGAAGTTACGATCCAATTGGCGCAAATATCGAAAGGAACCAAGATCTTTGGGTTATAAACATGCATTTCAAGTTTCATCCAAATCGGTTCAAAATTGTGACCTCTACACTGTTCACAAGCTAAAAAACGTGATTTTTCGTACAATCAGGGACCATAACCCATGAAGTTACAGTCCGATACATGCCAACATCGAAAGGAACCGAGATCTTAGGGTGATAAACCTATATTTTAAGTTTCATTGAAATCGGATAAAAATTGTGACCTGTAGACTGTTCACAAACAATTGTGGACGGACGAACAGGGGCGACGACAATATACGTCCACATGAAAATGTGGGCGTATAAAAACGTGATTTTTCGTACAATCAGGGGCCATAACCCATGAAGTTACAGTCCGATACATGCCAATATCGAAAGGAACCGAGATTTTAGGGTGATAAATCAATATCTTAAGTTTCATTGAAATCGGATAAAAATTGTGACCTGTAGACTGTTCACAAACAATGGTGGACGGATGGACGAACAGGGGCGACGACAATATACGTCCACATGAAAATGTGTGAATCCGAATGATAAGTGAGAGGAATCCAAAACCATTTAAATAACATAAACATAGACAGGTTCAAAGTCATAATAAACTTGATACAGTGACACCAGTAGTAGGAGTGGTTAAAAACAAAGTCAAAGGTATCACAAAACCATCTTTTAAAGTATCTAACGTTTCGTAAGTAAAAACCTACGTCTTCAGAGAATATAAGCTACAAAAAAAAGAGCTTATATTCTCTGAAGAAGTAGGTTTTTACTATACTTTAAAAGATGGTTTTGTGATATCTTTGAATTGTTTTTAACCACATGAAAATGTGGGCGTATAAAAACACATATCTTTGTGACCAGTATGTTAGATCTTCTTTCGTAACTGTATGTCAATCTATTTTCTGTTTTAAAATCACCAAGAAAATTTGTTATATGCTTGGCCATATAATTTACAATTGTGGCATTGTATTTCTAATTTCAAAATTACGAATTTACTAATGGGCCCCTTATATCGTCAAGATCTGCCAAAATTTCATTTAAAGTTGCAAGAGTAATTCGCGCAGATTTATGAGTCATATAAGAGTCGAGTCAGCGGTTATTGCATATGTGCCGAATTTGCAGCCATATTTTGTTGTTTCGTCCGTATATAAAGTGGTGTTTTTCGCTGACTTTGGGCTTCTGAGACATGTTTTAAAGATACACTGACACGCTCACATGATATTCTTTGGACTGTAGTTTTTGGTTTTTGTTGGAGTGTAATTAGATTTGAGTCCCGCGACAGCAAAAGATAGGTTGCCAGGCAACGAAACATACGCCCACAACAGCTAAGTCGTCCGGGCAGTCAACAAGGGTTGTCGCATATTGTTTCTTTTATCAGTAAGGATAACATTTACAACACATGATAATCTTATTACGAGTAATAGCCCATTAAATAATTATCAGAAATGATTAGAATAGTTTTGATGTCTCAAGGCCTTTGTCCACAAGATATTTCAAAGTGATCAAGTGCCAGATATCACTGAAAATCAAATAGGATTCTTCGTCTCATGACCCTAAACACTGTGTACAAATTTAAAGTCAATCGGATATTAGCCTTTAGAGCGTTCACAAGATTTTTCAAAGTGATCAAGGGTCATAACTCTGGTAGTAATTATCTCATATCACCGAAAATCAATAGGCTTCTTCGTCTCATGCCCTTAAGAGAGAGAGAGAGAAATGGGGTTTAACGTCCACTCGACACAACTAGGTCATTTCGGGACTAACATATGGTTTTTAATTTTATTTCAATAATTCGCTTGCGCGTAGGGGTCTTTAGCAGTGGGAGGAAACCGGAGTGCCCGGAGGAAACCCACGAGGTTGAGAAGGCGCCCCTATCTCCATGCCACATACGCTCACACCAGGGCTCGAAACCACAGCCGCAAGCCAGAGGTGACCGGCCAGCTAGAGGTCGAAGCGCGGCACTCTAGACCACTAGGCCATCCCAACCCCCCTTCATGCCCTTAAACACTGTGTATAAATTTAAAGTCAATCGGATAATAACTTTAGCCTCTTAAGCGTTCACAAGATTTTTCAAAGTGATCAAGGGTCATAACTCTGGCAGTAATTATCAGATATCAACGAAAATCAATAGGATTCTTCCTCTCATGACCTTAAACACTGTGTATAAATTTAAAGTCAATCGGATATTAACTATAGCCTCTAGAGCGTTCACAAGATTTTTCAAAGTGATCAAGGGTCATAACTCTGGTAGTAATTATCGGATATCGCTGAAAATCAATAGGCTTCTTCGTCTCACGACCTTAAACACCGTGTATAAATTTAAAGTCAATCAGATATTCACTTTAGCCTCTAAAGCGTTCACAAGATTTTTCAAAGTGATCAAGGGTCATAACTCTGGCAGTAATTATCAGATATCACCGAAAATCAATAGGCTTCTTCGTCTCATGACCTTAAACACTGTGTATAAATTTAAAGTCAATCGGATATTAACTATAGCCTCTAGAGCGTTCACAAGATTTTTCAAAGTGATCAAGGGTCATAACTCTGGTAGTAATTATCGTATATGGCTGAAAATCAATAGGCTTCTTCGTCTCACGACCTTAAACACCGTGTATAAATTTCAAGTCAATCGGCTATTAACTTTAGCCTCTAGAGCGTTCACAAGAAATTGTGGACGATGGACGGACGGACCGACAGACGGACGGACGGGGGCGACGGCAATATACGACCACATTTCCATGTGGGCGTATAAAAATGCGGTTATAACCGCGTCGACGTTCCTATCGGGATTATTGAGGTTTTTTAGTTGCATGGCCAAATTATGGCATTCTGAAGCGTATCTTTGATTTTCGACATCATACAAAATTACTTCTTCCACATGACCAGTTTTCTTATTCGTCAAAACTTTATTATTATTAGCCTTTGTGTGAATCAATTCTTTTGAGGTCTTCCTTAGTCGATTTGTTAAAACTGAAAATTGTTTTTTTTTTTTTTATATATACCTTTTGATCCTACTTAAATTCCTATTTTTCCTATTTAATTTGATCAAAGTCGAATCGACAGATGTCTGTGTCTCTCTATTAATTAAACGTGTCTTGCTGGTATCATTCGATGGTGTATTGTAAAAGGGGCTGTCGAGATAATCGTTATATAATTTTAAAGATGTATTAGAAGTTTGTATGTGTTTACCCAGCTTTCTAGACTCTGTCTTCAGTCTGATCAGCCTCCTTCGAATACAGCTGTCATCAAACGTCACACTGTCGTCATGTAAAGCTGTAATTATAGACTGGCGCTCTGTATTGGTCGGAAATTTATTAATGATACCTAATACTAGCCTATAATTCTTGCAAAGGCTAATTTTATCATTGTGCCAAGATCATAGTTATCGCCCAAACCACTGCTAGATAGTAATTCATCGTTGGACGTCATGCCTGCTAATTGAATTGATTGACAACAATTATAAAAAGACTGTTGGTCAATTCCTTAACAAAATAAACAGATTTGTTTCCCCTTAACCCTAAAAGCCAGTAGTCTCGAACAGTAAACCTGGTCAACCGAGACTACATTTCGCTTCGATAAATTCCCGGTAGCAAATTTAAAAATACGAAACAATTGTTATACTTCTTAATTTGGTATAATTCGTCTGGGGCAATACAACGACCATTTCACGAACGTTTCAAATCAAAAGAAAAATACTGGTTATACTCTTATCTTTTCCAAAACGAGTTATTAGGAGATGATAAATCGCCGAAACTAAACGACAGCACTCAATAGCGAATTGAAAAATAAAAACGACAATCATTTTTATACGCCCACATGGAAATGTGGTCGTATATTGCCGTCGCCCCCGTCCGTCCGTCTGTCGGCCCGTCCGTCCATCGTCCACAATTTCTTGTGAACGCTCTATGCACGGTGTTTAAGGTCGTGAGACGAAGAAACCTATTGATTTTCAGCGATATCCGATAATTACTACCAGAGTTATGACCCTTGATCACCTTGAAAAATCTTGTGAACGCTCTAGAGGCTATAGTTAATATCCGATTGACTTTAAATTTATACACAGTGTTTAAGGTCATGAGACGAAGAAGCCTATTGATTTCCGGTGATATCTGATAATTACTGCCAGAGTTATGACCCTTGATCACTTTGAAAAATCTTGTGGTGATCGCTCTAGAGGCTAAAGTTAATATCCAATTGACTTTAAATTTATACACAGTGTGTAAGGTCATGATACGAAGAAGCCTATTGATTTTCGGTGATATCTGATAATTCCTGCCAGAGTTATGACCCTTGATCACTTTGAAAAATCTAAAGTTAATATCCGATTGACTTTAAATTTTTACACACTATTTACGGTCATGATACAAAATAGCCTATTTATTTTCAGCGATATCCGATAATTACTGCCAGAGTTATGACCCTTGATCACTTTGAAAAACCCTGTGAATGCTCTAAAGGCTAAAGTTAATATCCGATTGACTTTAAATTTGTACACAGTGGTTAGGGTCATGAGACGAAGAATCCTATTTGATTTTCAGTGATATCTTATAATTTCTGACACTTTGAAATATCTTGTGGACAAAGGCCTTGAGACAAACCATCAAAACTATTCTAATCAATTCTGATAATTATTTAATGGGCTATTACTCGTAATAAGATTATCATGTGTTGTAAATGTTCTCCTTACTGATAAAAGAAACAATATGCAACAACCCTTGTTGACTGCCCGGACGACTTAGCTGTTGTGGGCGTATGTTTCGTTGCCTGGCAACCTATCATTAGTATTTTTAACGTAGTTAGCGATCCAATAATATTGAAAGACAATCGCGTGATGAAAATATTTTTAACGTGTCTTTATTAACAATTTTATGTTGTGACAATACCACGTGCATGGCTGTATACGGTTAATATTTGGTCCGTGCACGTGCTCCAATTGTGCCCGAGCCTGTATCGTCATCATTGAGAAATTTGTCTTGGCACAGTAAACACCTCTCGAGGTAAGACAAACTTTCTTAGAGGCTATATTGGACAGCTCGAGGCACCCTACTCTACAGGGACCACAACCTAAAAACATGACTTTTCGTAAAATCAAGGCCATAATAAGGAAGTTACGATCCGATATGCGTGAATATCCCTAGGAACCAAGATCTTTGGGTTAGAAACATGTATTTCAAGTTTTATCATAATCGGATCATAATTGTGTCCTCTAGAGGGTCCACAACCTTGATATATATACCATATATTTACACTATTTGTGTATGCGGGGGCGGAAATTTTTGTATTAAGTCTAGTGGGACCATAAGCTAAAATCATGATTTTTCGTTCGTACAATCAAGGGCCATAATTCTGGAAGTTATGATCCAATATTCGCGAATATTAAAAGCATTTTTTAAGTTTCATCAAAATCGGATCAAAATTGTGACCTCTAGAGGGTCCACAACCTTTATATACTATATGTTTACACTATTTGCGTTCGAGGGGTGGCCATATTGCTTGAAGTGCCAATATCGAAACTCTTCAGAGATAAACCTATATTTTAAGTTTTGTCAAAATTGGAAAAGAATTGTGATCTGAAGAGTTTCCACAAACAAATTCTGGACAGGGGCGACAACAATATATACGTACACATGAAAATGTGGGCGTATAAAAATTCTCTGTGTGAAAATGTCTACACTTGCTCATTCTTCTGACCAAGAAATTTATTTATAGCAGATATGCAAAGGTCAACAAGTTGCTCCTTTAAAACGATAATTTCATATTTTCAAAGAAAATCAAAACATAATTATTACTGTCTTTTGCTCAATACGTTGTCAACTCACTATTATACAATCATAGGCATTATTCGCCACACTTAAAAATCATTGACACACGAAATAATAACACAATTACCTCTCTTGTTTTTCCATTCCCCCATGATATAGCTATCTTCAAACGTTTGAATTTGAAGTTGAAAATGATATATTTGCCAATTTCTCAACTGGCAATTGTGAATTATTGGATTGATAGAATTTTTCTGAAACAAGGTAGGACTGTTTATAGATACCATTTATTTTAAAGCTTTATTCTAATACATTTTAAAAATATAACTGAAAAATATGACATTGCAGCTTTACATATATGGAGAATTTATAGCACCCTCTCTCCCAACCCCATTATGCAGTCAGTCAACCCATTTTGTCACAAACCATGCTAATATAACACTCCAACCAATATTCCACAATTAAGTGACATATAGACAATTCAACACATATTTTCACCAACAGACTTTGTCACTATCTCAACCTAATTATTCTTACCTGTTCTTTGAAGAGGCGTGAGAGATTAGCACAATCAGTTGATTTTATGAAATCCATCACATTAGTTATCGTCCATTCCAATGGATTCTTGTCTAGTTTTAATATATCTTCTTTTTTAATAGTAGAAACTGGGTAGATATTTTTCTTTTGAAATGATTGATGGGCATGATGAGAATGTTGGGAATGATGACTTTGCTTTGTCTGAAATATAAATTGTCCTATTCACATGTAATTCAAGTAAACTATTTGTCTTAACTGTTTTTTGATCTTACCGGGAAAAGATGGGCTTCTGATATCCAATATTTAAGACAAAATAAACATTTTACTATTGGTACACAAATTGTGTACCATAATGCGTTTCAGCCCCAGTTTTAACAAGAGACTCAAGTTACAAGGCTAAACACATTGCGCCAAATCAAACGGCGTATATAGACTGGAATAACCAGACGCTAGAAATTTGCGTTTAATTAACATAACTAATTTGAAATTAGCTAAAAAATGGAAACCTTTGAATCTAAATCAATTTATATACATTCACTGTACTGTATTATATGCATTGGGACCCACTTGTGCCAATTTCTAGATCCCAAATGTTAGCGATTCAACTCCTTTTACATGTACGGCGGCCATTCTGCACTGACTGCTTATTATATTAACAAAGTAAAGCGTCACTCTGGGAAACTTTGTCACATCCTGTAACCTTATGTTGAATATTAGACTATAAAACTGAAAAATGTCACATTTTCACGTCAATACAGCATTTGTCATATGATAACCACCTATGACAACACTAGGGCTGTAGATCACTTAATTTGAAACTAATGTAAAGTTAACTGTAAATTATATTTAAAACTTTATGCTAATAAAAGTTGGTTTGCAATGCTCGATCAGGTATTTGTTTACAATTGCCTGAATTGAGAAATCATTTTTCCGACTATGTTGTCACGATAATGAGTCCTAACATTTCAAAACAATTTACATGCATTATTATAATTTATAATATTCAATCAGAAAACTTACAGACTGACTGGATTTTGATTTTTGGCCCGTCAAATATGGTGAGGAAATCATTATTTTCTTGTGAGTTCTCCTTTCAAAGCTATATCTTGGTCGTTTATCTCCCCTTGTTTGTATATCAGAAGGGGGTGGAATATGATGTATATACTTTCTTTTAAGTCTCATGGAGGCTTTAACAGCTTTTACACTGGATTTATTTTTCAACTCTGTTGTACTGGTACTATCAACTGTTCTTGTGTCACTGTCAATACTAGCCTTGTCATCATCACCATCACCTATCATATTCACGTCTGGTGAGTTATGTCGTGTTTTACGGGACTCCATATTTATCTTTTTCTTCTTCTTACCACATTTCTTCTGACCATTTTCAAGGTTGCTATGACCTCCGGGAGGTCGACCAATCTTCTTTTTTTTTTTACCATAATAATATGCTGAAATATTGGTACCAATATGTATTTTATTACTTTTACAAAAATAATGCATCTTCGTGCGTGCGTAGAGGAGTCGACTCAATGTTTTCTGTGACTTAATCCTTCGTATATTAATACAATAGCCTACATCTGTCACTTTATATTAACTTCGAATTCTCAATCTTATTGTTGAAATAAATTTTGCCCGCCTTCTTGGTATTGGTGACGCTCACGTATGCAATGTTTTGAATCGACTCGTGCTCATTTTTATTTTGGTTCCTCACACATACATCGGTCTATCAACGGTATTTCGTCATTCAGAACCAAAGCTACATTATTTAAACAAAACACTAACGCTACAATATACGTCCACATTCCTACTTTGATTGATATGGTACTTTATCAAGAAGGCTAGGCAAAAAGGGGGCGTGGATCTGCCCCTGGGGGTCGGGACATTCACCAAAATCAATAGTGGACGCCCTCAGGCTATAAGGAATACATATGCCAAGTACCAAGCTGATTCATTCAGAATTGCGGCCTGTAAAATGACAAACACAAAAATTGGGCGTGGCTTGCCTCTGGGAGTCGGGACATGCAGTTGTTGTCCTTAGGCTATAAGGAATACATATCCCAAGTTTAAAGACGATCCATTAAGAATCGTGGCCTGTAGGCAACACACACAGACACGAACTAAAAATGGGCATGGCTCTGCCCCTGGGGGTTAGGAAATCATCAAAAAAATAGGAGTTATCCTTAGGGTATAAGGAATAGGTTATGCAAAGTCTTAAAAGGATCTGTTAAGAATTGCATCCTGTAGGCGAACACAAGACACAAAAACATTGGGCGTGGCTCTGTCCCAGGGGGTCCGGCATGCACCAAAAATAATAGTGGTCAGCCTTAGGGTATAAGGTATAAGTATAAAAAAGTTTTCAAGACGATCGATTAAGAATTGTGGCCTGTAGGTGACACACGACACACAAAAAGAAAATGGGCGTGGCACTGTTCCTGGGGGTCTGTCATGCACCATAGGGATCTTCCTTAAGGTACCAAGAATAAGTTGCAAAGTTTCAAGATGATAGTTTAAGAAATGCAGCCTGTAGATGACAGACAAACAAATACAAGAAATGGGCGTTGCTGTCCCAGGGGGTCGGGGATGCACCCAAAACAAAAAGGAACATCTTTAGGATATAAGGAATAAATATTTTGAGTTTCAAGATGATACTTTAAGAAATGTGACTTGTAGATAAATAAATAAATAAATACAAAGAATGGGCGTGGCTCCGCCCTGGGCATGCACCAAAAAACAATACGGATCATCCTTAGCGTGTAAAGAGTAAGTATACAAAGTTTTAAGAAAATCCAGTAAGAATTGCCCCCTGTAGGCAACACATAGGTAGACAAAAAGAAAATGGGCGTGGCTCTGACCCTGGGGGTTGGGTATGCACCCAAAACGATAGAGATCATCCTTGGAGTATAAAAAGTATATATACAAAGTTTGAAGAAAATCCAGTAAGAATTGCGCCCTGTAGGCGACACAAAGACACACGAAAATAAAATGGGCGTGGCTCTGCCCCTGGGAGTTGGACATGCACCACAAACGATAAGATTGTTCCTTTGGGTACAAAGAATATGTATGCAAAGCTTCAAGATTATAAGTTAAGAAATGTGGCCTGTAGACGGCAAACAAACAAATACTAGAATGGGCGCACACACACACACCGTTACATGTAAAAGGTGGAAAACAAGGACAGCTGTATCCACTCCCCATAACCGGGACCGGTTAAATAATGCTCTGAGAGCAGAATTAGAGTCATCTTGGAGTAACCCCGTTTCACCAGATCATGAAATTTCAAATTAAAGTTCTGTATCGGTTTATTTTAGGTATGTGATTTTTTATAGAATAATGTAGGACACACACATTACAACAATGACCAGGTGTGCGTGCACGCATGGAATATATCGAGGACACGGAGACAAGGCTTATAATCGAGGTCACGCCATTTGTGTGCACAGGAATGCTACAAAACGAGGTCATTAGTTCTGGGGTTAACAATCGAGGACATCACAGATTTACTTGAAAATAACCTCGAATTAACTCTCCGTTGACCACACGAGACTATATGAAAAGTCAACAAGGATTGTCGCATATTGTTTCTTTTGTCAGTAAGGAGAACATTTACAACACACGATAATCTTATTATGAGTAATAACCCATTAAAGTTACATTATGGGAGATAAGATATAGAGATGGCAGTTATCACTATAATAGTTAAAAAACTAGATAGTGTAAAGGTAATTTGCTGACAATTTCAATCAAATTGATCTACTATTAGCCGAGAAAAAAGCGTTTGAAATATTCACATAGCCTCGGTCATCATTACTCAATTCATTAATATAAACAGCATAGTCTCGATTATCCACTTGATTGATTTAATTATCAACGGCCATTAAGCGGCATATATGAATTTAATCCGCCAACATCAAAGGAAAGGCTAGCCTTGCCATCAAGAGTTTATTATGGTCTGGATATGTTAATTAATGTCTAATTGATTATTTAGATAACATTTCAGGCCTAAAGAAAGACCTGCAATAAGCAGATTTTGCTCTTGCATAATGCTATTTCAAGTAATTATCAGAATGATTAGAATTGTTTTGATTGTCTCAAGGCCTTCGTCCACAAGATATTTCAAAGTGATAAAGTGCCATAACTCTGGCAGAAATTATCAGATATCGCTGAAAATAGGAATCTTCGTCCCATGACCCTAAACACTGTGTACAAATTTAAAGTCAATCGGATATTAACTTTAGCCTCTAGAGCTTTCATAAGATTTTTCAAAGTGATCAAGGGTCATATCTCTGGTAGCAGATATCGGATATCGCTGAAAATCAATAGGATTCTTCGTCTCGTGACTTTAAACACCATGTATAAAGTTAATGTCAATCAACAGGCTTCTTCGTATCATGACCTTAAACACTGTTTATAAATTTAAAGTCCATCGGATATTAACTTTAGCCTCTAGAGCGTTCACAAGAAATTGTGGACGACGGACGGACGGACAGGGTGACGCCAGTATACGACCACATTTCCATGTGGGCGTATAAAAAGGTGTAACATACAATATCAGTGCTATTTATTTTTTCACAATAAATGGTTAAAGTTCCAATTTCACATTTTCTAAGAAAGTCAAAACATAATTATTTCTATGTCTTTTGCTCAAAAGGTTGTCAACTCACTATTATACGGTCCTGGGCAAAATTGTTGGGGCATTATAAAGGGTGACACAGGGTGATTGAGGAAATAGTTACTCAATTACCTCCCTTGTTTTCCCATTCCTCTCCATGGACGGCCATCTTCAAACGTTTGAATTTGAAGTTGAAAATGATATTTTTGCCAATTTCTCAACTGGCAGTACTGAATTATAGGATTAATAGGATTATTCTTTAACAAGGTAGGACTGTTTATAGGTTCAATCTATTTTTGGGCTTTATTTTAATACATTTTAAAAATATAACTTAAAAAAATGCTATTGGAGCTTTAACACACTACTAAGAATGATATAAACTGGGGACATCATTGGCATTACTATAAATCGATGACATACTGATTTATGTATTACCAGCTGTGGACGTACGTGTTGTCTCACCTTTGACCACATGTCGAACAAATCTCGTTCCCAGAAGACAGGCCAATATTATAAATTACAAAAATAGTTATTAAATTATGATTATAATACCGGATACATTCCCTTTGACATTGCCATAGTAAAGTGTAGACACACAACTGTTCGAATGGTAGATAATGAGGACAAACGTGTGTGTGTGGGATTAATATAAATCGAGGACATATCGATTAATGTATTACCAATGGTATGTGTGATATTTCTACATGAAAAATACCCATGTTGTCTCCCCTTTGATTACATTCGAATCAATTGACTGACCTGTATTATAAATTACAAAATTACAACTAAAAGTCGCGCAATGTCTGGTACAACTGAACACACTGGCACTGAACATCGGTGCCCCTAATCGAGGACATTAATAAATAGCTGATTGGTCCGTTACCAAGTTTATATATGCCAACAACAAGTTCGGAATTTAATCTGTATAGCCGAAATCTTACACAGGCCCATAGCTAGCAGGGGTTGGGATAACCCTGAAAAATATCGCCCCGATTGTCGCGGAAGGCGCCATTTGCCTGTTAGGGAAAAATTGGCTCCCTCAATGGGCGTCAAAGGACGCAATACGCGGCCAACGACCGACTTTTCCATTTTAGTATGGGCACCACATCAAGCCGAGTGACATTGGTTGGGCGCCCACGACAAGATTGGCGCACAACCAATGTCAATTAACAAGTGATGGGGAGCGCAAAATGCTTTAATCTGTGGCGCGCCTTATCCCGGAGAGGCGCACACAACTGATGAGGCGCCCACGACTAGTGCATAATGCCGAATCAGATTGGTTGGACGCCCATGACATAATCAATGGGGTGCCCAAAACGGCATGTGGGGTGCCTCATTGATCAGGGGAGCCCTCATAATGCCGAGATCATGGGCGCTCATAATATAATGGTAGTGAGATTGGTTAGGCGCCCAGGAATGAATTGGGCGCCCAAAACGGGTGTAACAATTTTCAAAATTCAAACGGAATGATTTGTAAAGTACCTCAGACCGGAAGGGCGCCCATAATGCCGAGATCATGGGCGCCCATAATATAATGCGAATAGGCGAATGAATTGGGCGCCCAAAACGGTTGATAACCTTCAAAATTCAAACGGCATATTTTGTGGGGTGCTTCATCCCGGAGGGGCACCCTTAATGCCGGGTTCTTGCGCTCCCATAATATAACGCTAGTGAGATTGGTTAGGCGCGCACGAATGTATTGGGCACCCACAACTGCGTGATAATCTTCAAAATTCAAACAAGTCGCATCCTAACCCGATTCTGAACGTTATAAATTATAAATCATTAAATGTATGTTAAAGTCGGTTTACTTCCTTCAAATGTTTATAATTAATCACAATACGCCAATACCGCAAAATCAGCATCAAAATTAAATTCCCGCCATTTTCAGGTGCAAATCCTATTTTCCCAATTTTTTTTATTTTTTTTTTTTTGGGAGGGGGGGGGGGGCATAGGCAATCTGACCTTTCGGGCAGACAGGTAAAGTGAAAACAAAAAATATTATCTGGTTGCCAAAATAGAGTACCCGAAATCTAATATAACACTTATTTTTCTTTTATTTTAATTGAGTACCGCCAAGCTAAAATGTACCAAATTGACTATGGATTAAAACATTCTGTCTGGAGCCACTCTACTTTGTGGCACATTTTTCGGGCATCAATTATTATTTGTGAATGCAGCCGCAACAGTCTGATCGGATGGTTGGAATTCAGGTCGGCATAGTGTGGGACTTCGGTTAGAAAATGATTGGAAAATGAAAGTTGATTTACTCTTCGCTTATGCGGTGGTTGTTTGGGATTCAGGTAAGCCACCATATTATTCCTGAAACAATGGCCTAAGAAATCCGTCTCTGATCATTTTTGATCATCAACATAACAGGCCTTCGTTTAATCTCCGGTCTTCCCTAAACTTTGAACAGTGATTTCAGGTATTGTATCCATTCAGATAGCCTCGTTTGTCACGCAATTACTTTTTCTGCAACATTCTGTTATGCGCTGGTTAATAAAACCGTGAACCACGACGTAACGTTATATAGAGATAATTTATTTTGTCCAATTTGGAGCTCTGTTTCACACGTAATGATATTGTTATGCAGTTAGCTATTGGTTGTTAGTCGGATTATTGACCAGTAATAATTTGTAGCATAAATTTGCTTCAAATACAGCAAGTGGGTTTATCGCTCTAACCAAACGAAAAACTGCGAGGAGTATGGTACGCCAACGCCATCTAAGGTAGACCATATTGGATCACATTTAAGTTGCTGTATTCACGGGCTGGAATAGCAGGAAAACACGTTTGCGTCTTGTGGCAGTCAAAATTTGCTCCCGAAGACCACATCTCCGTGAAATATAAAGGACTGATTGGAATTCGACTCAGCTATGTTAGACCACCTACTGTATTTAGGGACTGGAATAGCAAGAAAACACGTTTGAGGCCGTCAAATTCGCTCGGGGGTGGGCGTCCCTAGACGTCTGTAGGCTTAACCCGAAATTTCAAGTTCCGCCCCCCCCCCCCAACATTCATCGAGCCTGTCCGCGTATGGATGGCACCATCGACACTTCCATTGCGTGGTGTACTGTTTGTTATGGGAGAAATCTTATCCTGATAGCCATACATCTTCAATAGAAGGCTTGATCTCGCCTTAACTACGTACATCTTATCAAGCCCTTCACGTAATACCCTGCATATTTCACCACTAAGTTGATTGGGTTCAAGCCCACCCAGTGAACCTATCAAATTCATCGGTCGTGGTGAATACCAAGTCTCGCGCTTCTAGCTAAAATGTTTGCAATTGACAATCGAGTTGCAAAGATCAAAGGTTGATCAATGTTAAGGTTGCTGGTTTTCCGTGAGTTTCTCAATTTAAAAAAAAACTTTCAACGGCTGTAAACTATTGAGGTCGCCATGTTTGTTTACAGTGTGTTATGTGCCCCGACCTCTGATTGAGCAATGCTAATTAGTCACGTATAAACACAATGGGCGCAAATGGGAATTGCTGAGTATTGAAGCAACTAGCGGACGTTTCTTAAGGAACTTGACTCTTATAATGAATCTCAACTGCCAATGGTTCTTTACCGTGCATGCGAATATGTACACAGTACCTCTGTATTTTGTCCCATCCAAATGACTATACGTTGTCTATAGCGTCACAAGATTTTTTTGAAGTGATCAAGAAAGATAACTTTGGCAGTTATTATGGGAAATCGTTGAAAATCAATAGGCTTTTTCGTCTCATGACCATTAACACTGTGTGTAAATTTAAAGTCAATCTGATCTTAACTTTGGCCTCTAGATCGTCCACGGGATTTTTTGAAGTGATCAGGGGCCATAACTCTGGCAGTAAATATTGGAAATCGCTGAAAATCAATAGACGTCTTGACTGTAAACACTCTGTATCAATTCAAAGTCAATCGCATATAAACTTTGGTCTCTAGAGCAACCACAAGATTTTTTTAAGTGATCAAGGGCCATAACTCTGGCAGTAATTATCGGAAATCGTTGAAAATCAATGGGCTTCTTCGTCCCATGACATTAAACACTGCGTATAAATTTAAAGTCAATTGGATATTAACTTTGGCCTCTAGAGCATCCACAAGATTTTTTTTATGTGATCAAGGGCCATAACTCTGGCATCAATTATCTGAAATCGATGAAAATCAATAGGCTTCTTTGTCACACGACCTTAAACCTTGTGTATAAATTTAAAGTCAATCGAATATTAACTTTGGCCTCTAGAGCACCCACAAGATTTTTTGAAGTGATAAAGGGCCATAACTCTGGCACTTATTATCGGAAATCGCTGAAAATCAATAGGATTCTTCGTCTCATGACCTTAAACACTGTGTATAAATTTAAAGTCAATGGAATATTGACTTTGGCCTCCAGAGCGTCTACAACATTTTTTGAAATGATCAAGGGCCATAACTCTGGTAGTTTTCGGAAATTGCTGAAAAACTATAGGCTTCTTCGTCTCATGACCTTAAACACTGTGTATAAATTTAAAGTCAATCAGATATTAACTTTAGCCTCTGGAGCGTCCGCAAGCAATTGTTAACGCCGGACCGACGGACGGACGGGGGCGACGACAATATACGACCACATTTCAATGTGGGCGTATAAAAATGGGACCTCCTGGTTAGCGAGCCAGCGACTTACCCACTGCCGTTTCCTGGGTCTAAATGACACTAAATCAATTTTTACAGAATTTTGAGGTAAATCTTTAAACATGTAATTCTATGTTCAAGAATTGTCAACTTACTGTATTTAGTTTTGGTGAGTTGTGAACAATTTTCAGGACATTGATCATCAATAAAGTGAGGACTGATGAGATTTGGACAACATTCTAATTTAATACATGCTTGACGACAAAAATCCTCTAATTGACTGTTCATTTTACAAATCTCTACTACAGCACGATAACTTTTAGTTTTATATCTGAAAATAAAAGACAATATATCAAGCAAAATAAATTTATCCCCGTTCTTGGAATAATGCCAAATATTTTTAATATTGACTGGGGCTTCTCAGACCCTTAATACACCTATCAGAAGCAACCCAGACAGCACACCATATTTGGCCCAGATCTGGCCCAGACCAGGCAACATCTGGCAAAATGATTGGCCCGGATATGGCATGCCACATGTGGGCCAGATCTGGCAGACATGGGCCACAATCAGAGCCAGATCTGGCCCAGATTCGCTAATGCACACGCCCGCCTTGCATGGCCCAGATCTGGCACACAGCTGGCAGGGTTTGGCAAAGATATGGGCCAGAGATGGCACAATTAGCCCTTGTCTTGGTCATCACTGGCCCAAATGTGGCCCACAGATGAAATTCATGCCATGCCAAGTGTGGGCCAAAGAGGGCAACCCGTTATTCCCTGTCCTATTCCTTCTTCGTAAACCGAGGGGCATGGCCATGGTCTAAGTGGTTTAACACTTGCTCGTGAAATTAGAAGGTCGGTCCACCACTCAAGTGGTTTGGTTGTGAAACCCTGCTTGCATGTGACAAGGAATAGGGTAGCCTGTCCAACTTCGTCAGTTATCTCTGGGACCTATATTGAAATAGGGTTGAACCATGTTAGTCCCAAAATGATAGTAAAATTAAGGATATCTTGCATGCAGCACAAACAAAATACATTAACAACAAAAGCAAAATCTTAAATAATAAAATTTATTCATCCATATAACACAGCACAGTATTCTACTAAACCTTATAGTATAATAATAAATGACTGAATGTTTTATATAGGAATGATACTATACAGTATGATACTATTCTTCTCATCTTTACAGTATAATAATTGAATAAACTATAATATAATAATTGAATAAAGAAAATTATATACGAATGATACTATGCAGTATTCTATTAGCTTTTATAGTTTTATATACTTTATAGTATAATAATTGAGTGAAATGTGTGGCATATGAATAATACTGTGTAGTATTCTATTTATCTTTATAGTATAATAATTGAATGAAATGTTATGCATATGTATAATGTAGTATTCTATTTATTTTTATAGTATAATAATTGAATGAAATGTTTCGTATATGAATAATATTATGTAGTATTCAATGTATCTTTATAGTATAATAACTGAATGAAGTGTTTTATATTATATAGGAATGATATTATGTAGTATTCTATTTATCTTTATAGCATAGTATAATAAATGAATGAAATGTTTTGTATTTGGATAATATTATGTAGTATTCTATTTATCTCTATAGTATAATAATTGAATGAAATATTTTGTAAATGAATAATATTATGTGAGAGAGAGAGAGAGAAATGGGGTTTAACGTCCACTCAACACAAACTAGGTCATTTCGGGACTAACATGGTTCAATTTTATTTCAATAATTCGCTTGCGCGTAGGGTCTTTAGCAGTGGGAGGAAACCGGAGTGCTCGGAGGAAACCCACGAGGTTGAGAAGGCGCCCCTATCTCCATGCCACATACGCTCACGCAAGGGCTCGAAACTACAGCCGCAAGCCAGAGGTGACCGGCCAGCGAGAGGTCGAAGCGCGGCACTCTAGACCACTAGGCCATCCCAACCCCCCATAATATGATGTAGTATTCTATTTATCTTTATAATATAATAATTGAATAAAATGTCTTGCATATGAATAATATTATAAAGTATTCTATTTATCTTTATAGTATAATAATTGAATGAAATGTCTGTATAGGAATGATATTATGTAGTATTCAATTTATCATTATAGTATATTGATTGAGTGAGGTGTTTTGTATAGGAATGATATTATGTAGTATTCTATTTATCTTTACAGTATATTAATTGAATGAAATGTTTTGTACATGTATTTGAATAATATTATGTAGTTTTCTATTTATCTTTAAAGTATATTAATTGAATGAAATTTTTTATATAGTAATAACATTATGTAGTCTTCTATTTATCTTTCAAATATATTAATTGAATGAAATGTTTGTTTAGGAATGATATTATCTAGTTATATATTTATCTTTATAGTATAATAATTAACTGAAATGTTTTATATATATTCATGCCATCTACACGCGCATTCCCTATGCATCCACTTTAAATCATTTCTACAATGTAATCTATACAGAGACTTTTACTTCTCAGCGCTTGCGTTTTTATCTTCAACGTCTTCGCCAGATGCATTAATTATACCAATACATTTTTGGTATATATATGCAATTCTCGGATGTATCAACATGTATCATATCATATTGTATATATATTCAAAATTCAAATTTAATTTCCCCTGTAAATAGTTTGGCTACGGAGTTGTTTCAGATTTTAGAATATATTTTTATTATGTCCTGTAAGTTAATTTTATCTGTATTCAGATATCGCTATAATTTAATTTCAGTCGACTATAAGGTCGCCCGTTATACTTTTCTTATTCTTCTTATATGTCTTTGCTTTCTATTTGCAGTATCGTTTATGGTTATTCAACTGATCTTACGTCTTTCTGGTGATGTCGAAACCAACCCAGGTCCCAATCATAATGTTTCACTTGTGCATCTGAAAGTAAGGAGTTTACGCCATAAAGTTGATTTGATTAGAGTCGAACTTTTTGATTTTATTCTCATTACAGAATCTTGGCTTGACAAAAGTGTATATTCTGATTCACTTTCTATTCCCGAATTTCACCCCATTGTAAGGAAAGACATAACTGGATGACAGGGTGGAGGGGTAACATTTTACATTCGCAATAATATTTTCTTCGATAGGAGGCTTGACTTGGAAATCGAAAACACAGAGGGCATTTGGATCGAAACAATCATCAATAATAATAAATTTCTCATTGGCACTTTCTACAGACCCCCTAATTCTACGAATGATACGAATGACTCAATTTTTCAATCAATTTCACTTGCCGTTTCTGATGAAATTGAAAAGATTTTTATTTTCGGAGATTTCAACATAGATATGCTAACAAAATTTAATACTTTTATTCATACGTCAATTACTCTTTTTAACTTTAAGCAAATAATAAATGATCCCACACGATATGATAATAATGGAAATATAAGCTTAATCGATATTATTCTTACAAATTGTCCAGGATATATTTCTGAATTTGGCTGCTTAGATAACTTCTGCAGTGACCATTGCCCTGTGTTCTGTCGGTTAACTTTCAAGCGTCCAAAGTTTCCTTCTTTCAAACGTATCATTTGGGATTTTAATAAAACTGATTATGACGGACTTAAACATGACGTAATAAATTTTTAGATGGGAATCCATTGTTGATGCCCGTTCGATTGATACTTCTTGTGCTTCTTTCACATATGAACTGACAAGGATAGCAAAAAATAATATTCCAAACAAGATAGTAACCATCCGACCCAGGGATAAATTATGGATGAATAATACAATTAGAAAATTAAGCAAAAAAAAAAAAAAAAAAAAATAAGGTGCACAAAAAAGCTGTAAAAACAAATTCAGAACAGGATTGGCACAACTTTCGATCAATTAGAAATGAATATATTAATCTTATAAGGAAATGTAAACAGAAATTTTATGAAAAAATAGACCAAAAAATAAATAATAATACAGCATTTGGTAGTAAAGACTGGTGGCGTCTCGTCAATTCTTATGTGAAAGGGCAACGTATAAAAAATGACGAATTACCTCCCCTTATCAACAATGGAGTCCTTTTCTCCACCAACTTGGATAAGGCAAATTGTTTAAATGATTTCTTTATCAACCAATCTCAACTTGACACAGCCAATGCACAGCTCCCCGAACTTGAACACAACCCCAACTCACTCTGTAATATAATACTAACACCTCAAGAAGTTAAAAGATATGATCTTATCATTAGATACCTCCAAAGCTACTGGGCCTGATCACATCAATGGCAAGTTATTAAATTCCATCTCATCTGAAATATGTAATCCCTTATGCAATCTATTCAATCTCTCCCTTTCGACAAAAATTGTACCGATAATCTGGAAATCAGCTAATGTTATTTCAATACTGAAAAAGGCGACCATTCTGAATGCGGCAATTACAGACCAGCTTCTCTTTTGAGCATCATTGCCAAAATTTTCGAAAAATGCATTTACAAGCATGTCTTTAACTTCATGAGGGATAATGCAATTATAACTAACTTACAAAGCGGTTTTATGCACGGTGACTCGACTACCTATCAACTAATTGATCTTACGCACTTCTTTCGTCAAGCCATAGACGAGGGTCAGTATACGAGGACGGTGGTCTGTGACATCAGTAAGGCATTTGACATGGTGTGGCATGCTGCACTGTGTCGGAAGCTTGGGGTGGCTGGGATCAGAGGAGAATTACTTCAATGGTTCAAAAATTATTTGTATAACAGATAGCAAAGCGTCGTTGTCAGTGGAGTCTCGCCTGATCCTAAGACCGTTCTTGCTGATGTACCACGGCCCCCTTCTCTTTCTTATATATATATAAATGATATCGTTAAGAACATAAAATCGAATAATCGACTTTTTGCGGATGACACTAGCATCTATCTAAAAATTAATGACCCAACCGCATGCGCGACTGTCTTAAATAGTGATCTTGAAATGTTAAACAAATGGACAAAAAAGTGGCTGGTGTCCTGTAACCCGCTGAAAACTGAATCACTTGCACTGACTACTAAACGAGACCCACTGTTACCTACACTAAATTTAGACGGAATTCCTATTATAGAAGTTTACCAACACAAGCATTTGGAATTGACCTTTCAGAAAAACTGCAAATGGGACAAACACATAAACATAATTTTGACTAAAACGAGTAAAATGATTAATTGTCTTAGATCTTTAAAACACCGCCTTAATAGAAATACCTTGAAAACTATATATATACCTCTTTTATCCTTCCACATTTTGGCTATTGTGACGTAATATGGGATGGGTGCACAGAAGAACTAAAAAACAAATTAAAACACTTGCAACTAGATGCACGCAGAACTATATGCGGGGCTGTAAAGGGTACCAGTCATAGGTTATTATATGAAGAAACAGGATTTATCACTCTGCAAGAGTGGCGAAGGCGTCACAAACTCATTTTAATGTACAAAATTATTAATCATTTAACTCCCCCATACCTCCACAATTTAATTCAATTTTCCAATATTCCTTATAATCTTCGTAATAGCAATATTTTAACTGATTACTTTTGTCGAACAACTGTATTTTCTAAATCCTTTATACCTTCTACCATAAAAGAATGGAATAACCTTGATATAAGTATTAAAAACTCGACCTCTATAAATAAATTTAAAACCAAAATAACTGATAAAGATAAAAATACACCCCATTATTTCAGCTTTGGCAAACGTAAAAATCAAATATTACATAGCCGTCGTCGTCTCTCATGCAGTGACCTAAATGGGCATAAATTTCTAAGGCATATTTCGGACAGCCCTGAGTGTGATTGCGGTCATTCCTTTGAAGATATAGATCATTATCTTTTACATTGCTCCTTACATTCTGATGCACGAAAAATATCTATAAATATTTTACCATCGAATTTTATCAATACACATAATCTGTTATACGGTGTAAGCAGCAGTGATATTTCGTTAACCATTTTTGAAAGGGTCCACATGTTTTTTTGACATGAACAACTGCGTAGCCAATGTGTAAATATGTATATATGAAATGTTGATTAAGTATTCATTTTATTGTTTTGTTGCTTACTCAATTACTTTTTTTTTTACATATCCATATTAATTTTGGTATTTAGGAGAGAGGTCATATAGGCTATGCCTGTTCCTCAATCCCTTTCAATTTCTGAATAAAATATTGTTTAAAAAAAAAAGAAAAGAAATATACACACAACGTTTTGACAAGATTTCACTGTTTCGACAAGATTTCACTGTTCGTTATAAGGCATACAAATTATCCATGTCAATATCATTCTCCCCTTCTTCCTTCTGCAGCTATCTCCTCCTCTTCCCTTGTTTTTGTTCTTCCCCCATTCAGCCATTTTGTTTACAGCATTTTGAAATTATTTTCCATTGCATCCTTGTGGTGAAGTTATTTATCACACCTGCAATAAATGCAAAAAATGTACATATATCAAGCATGACCAAGGGGTCTGTCAATGCAAGTACCAAAGTATTAAGTCAAATAATTCTTATTTGCCAAGGCAAAAGAATAGTTAAATGAAGTTATTTAAAACATAACGCTAACGCTACAATATACGTCCACATTCCTGCTTTGATTGATATGGTACTTTGTAAAGAAGGCTAGGCGTTGAGGGTCGTACACCAACATCAATAGTTGCCGTCCTTAGAGTATAAGGAATAAGTATACCAAGATAATCCATACAGAATTGTGCCTTCATAACCCTAAAGGCAAAAAGTGGGCGTGTCTCTGCCCCTGGGGGTCGGGACATTCATCAAAATCAATAGTGGACGCCCTCAGGCTATAAGGAATACATAAGCCAAGTATCAAGCTGATTCATTCAGAATTGCGGCCTGTAAACGACAAACACAAAAATTGGACGTGTCTTGCCTGTGTAAGTCGGGACATACAGTTGACGTCCTTAGGCTATATGGAATACATATCCCAAGTTTAAAGACGATCAATTAAGAATCTTGGCCTGTAGACAACACACACAGCCAGGAAGTAAAAATGGGCATGGCTCTGCCCCTGGGGGGGTAGGAATCACCAAAAACAATAGGGGTCATCTTTAGGGTATAAGGAATAAGTTTGTAAAGTTTTAAAAGGATCTGTTAAGAATTGCATCCTGTAGGCGAACACAAGACACAAAAGCATTGGGCGTGGCTCTGTCCCAGGGGGTCCGGCATGCACCAAAAATAATAGTGGTCAGCCTTTGGGGTATAAGGAATAAGTATAAAAAAAAAGTTTTCAAAACGATCGATTAAGAATAATAATTGTGGCCTGTAGGTGACACACAGACAAAAAAATGGGCATGGCACTGTCCCTTGGGGTCGGGCATGCACCAAAAACAATAGGGATCTTCCTTAAGGTACCAAGAATAAGTATTCAAAGTTTCAAGATGATACATTAAAAAATGCAGCCTGTAGACGACAGACAAACAAATACAAGAAATGGGTGTTGCTGTCCCACGGGGGTCGGGCATGCACCCAAAACAAAAGGGATCATCCTTAGGGTATTAGAAATAAGTATTTTGAGTTTCAAGATGACCGATTAAGAATTGTGGCCTGTAGGCGACACACAAAAAGAAAATGGGCGTGACTCTGCCCCTGGGGGTTGGGCATGCACCCCAAATGATAGGAATGTTCCTTAGGGTACAATGAATAAGCCTTCAAAGTTTCAAGATGATACGTTAAGAAATGTGGCTTGTAGACGAGAAACAAATAAATACAAGGAATGGGCGTGGCTCTGCCATTGGGGGTCGGGCATGCACCAAAAAACAATACGGATCATCCTTAGGGTGTAAAGAGTAAGTATACAAAGTTTTAAGAAAATCCAGTTAGAATTGCTGCCTGTAGGCGACACACAGACACACAAAAAGAAAATGGGCGTGGCTCTGCCCCTGGGGGTTGGGCATGCACCCCAAACGATAGGGATCATCCTTAGAGTATAAAGAGTAAGTATGCAAATTTTGAAGAAAATCCAGCAAGAATTGCGCTACACAAAGACACACAAAAGAAAATGGGCGTGGCTCTAACCCTGGGGGTTGGGCATGCACCCCAAACGATAGGGATGTTCCTTAGGGTACAAAGAATGTGTATGCAAAGTTTCAAAATTATAAGTTAAGAAATGTGGCCAGTAGACGACAAACAAACACATACTAGAAATGGGCGTGGCTCTGCACCTGGGGGTCGGGCATGCACCAAAAACAATAGAGATCTTCCTTAGGGTATAAGGAATACGTATACAAAGTTTGAAGAAAATCCAGTAAGAATTGCGCCCTGCATGCGACACAAAGACACACAAAAAGAAAATGGGCGTGGCTCTGCCCCTGGGGGGTGGGCATGCACCCCCAAATGATAGGGTTGTTCCTTAGGGTACAAAGAATGTGTATGCCAAGTTTCGAGATTATAAGTTAAGAAATGTGGCCTGTAGACGACAAACAAACAAATACTAAAAATGGGCGTGGCTCTGCCCCTGGGGGTCGGGCATGCACCAAAAACAATAGGGATCTTCCTTAGAGTATAAGGAATAAGTATACCAAGTTTGAAGAAAATCCATGAAGAATTGCGCCCTGTAGGCGAACCACAGACACACACACACATACACATACACATACACACAAACACACAGACAGGGGCGACGGCATAATAGGTTCACATTATGGATGTGGACGTATAAAAATGAAATCACATAAATCTTATCTAATTTAATATTATTGTAGAGAAAGTAATAAAATGTACTTATCTTTTTATCTTTAATTAAGTTCTGTGAAAATAATGCACAGTTTGTATGCCACTGCAATGTCTTCAGTTTCTTGTTCGTACTAAATTCTATTATTTGTTGTAAGCTACACTGAATTTTACAATTTTAAATTCAGCCAATGAAACAGATTTCAAGATAGTAAATGGGCTGTTCATTATGCTTTGCTGAAAGATGAACATGGTTGACCTGCTAGGTTCAACAAATTGTATAATCGGAGTACAGAATCTGCTATAGTAATTAAAATCTAGCTACTTTGTAGCATGATACCCAACAATCAGACTGTGTTCTAATAAACTTTGTCTTTATTTCATTGATTTCTTTAAAGAATTATTTATTATTTTTGCATTAAAGATTTACATTTACTGGCTTTTGAGTGAGGGTGGGGTGAGAGGATTTCATTTATATTATATATATAGTACATTCAAAAAATATTATTTTTAATATTTATTTGTAATATAACTAATATAGAACAAGGCAAAATTCTAGATGTCATATTCTGAGCAGATATTTATTGTGTTGTTATTTTGAGGCATCTGGCCAGTTGGATGTGGGCCATCTCTGGCCAGATATGGCAAACTTCTCGCATAATATTATTTTTTCAAATGTTTTGAATATAAAACAAAAAATTTAAAACTGTTAAACAAACTGACAAGATATTCTTAGATATCAGTTACAAAAATAAGTTTAATTCATCAGTAGTGAGCCAAAAGTTGCCAAGTGTTAGCTAGATATGGCCCACATCTGGCAACATCTGGCTGGATATGGGCCACATCTAGCCAGATGCTGCCAGATGTGGGCCATACTTGGGCCAAAGCTGAGTGGCTGTCTGGGAATGCCAACAATGTTAATTCTTGAGTCAATAAGAACAAATCCTGCAGTACCCAAGAAAATATACCAGACGAAAATATACGTCCACATAACACGTGAGTGTATAAAACATATCAAGTAACATAATCATGGTAATATCAGAACTTACATATGGTTATCTTTTATTTCACACTTGAGAAAATCTGATAATCCAGATGCCCCAAGGAATCAAACTAACACAGGCACTAAATGATATTCATATCTAAATTAAAACAATTTAAATCATACAGACCGTTAAAGGTTACACTCACTTTGCCTTTAAAACTTGTTGATGCATGGTGGGATTAGCTGGTCCTTCCATTTGTAGTTCCCGTAAAACACGACATGATTTATAAGCTACACTAATCAACATAGATAACACTTCCTTCATCACCAGATTAATAGGTCCAGGACCAACACATTTAGGTAACTCTGCTATACGAGCTTTACTCAGATACGGACCAGAGAAACATTTATGATTGAAATAAATTTTTGGACACCAAGCACTTCCTGCAAAAAAATTGAGAAAATTGGTTATGTAATCAATATATAGCACAATGACACTAATTTGTCCATCATAATCCGGCAGCCGATCGACAAACCTGGAAATATAGTCTACCTAATGTTTTTTGTTGAATTATATATCTTCAGGGGATGTAGGTTCAGGATCCGGATGATGCCACCCTGGCACCCTTAGGAAAATTTAAATATTCAAGATGACCGCCATGTGGTATTTTCTGGTTATTTAGTGGGGTAAAATTTGTGACAGATTCTCTCGGACCTCGCCTTGAAAGTGGTTTCTAGAAGAAATTCCACCCACTGAATCCAATGAGCTTGGTTATTCCGCTAGGGTACGAAGTTCAAAATGGAGGCAAATTTTGGCGGGAAACTAATAAAGTTCCACAAAAAGGTGTGTAATATATTCAAAAAATAGATTCTTGCTGAATTATTTATATTAGATATGTGTAGATTCCGAATCCGGATGATGCCACCCTGGCACCCTTGGAGAAATTTAAATATTTAAGATGACCGCCATGAGGCATTTTCTGGTTATTTAATCGGGTAAAATTTGTGACAGATTCCCTCGGATCTCGTCTTGGAGGTGGTTTCTAGAAGAATTCTACCAACTGAATCCAATGAGCTTGGTTTTTCTCCTAAGTGACGGCTAATTCTGCTAGGGGTTCAAATTCAAAATGGATTCTCACCTTGGCGGGAACTAATAACTTTCCCTTAAAAGGTGTGTAATATATTATAAAATAGGTTCTAGCTGGATATATTAGATATTTGTAGATTCTAAATCCGGATTTAGAATCTACAAATATCTAATATATCCAGCTAGAACCTATTTTATTGGGTAAATTTAAATATTCAAGATGGCCGCCATGAGGTATGTAATAGTTATTAGCACACTTTCCTCGGTGTATCGGTGAATATCAGGACAGTTTTGGTCGGGGGCTCAGCCGAGGAAAGGTGCTAATAAGTTACTTACATCACATTTCTATCCAGTATTGTGAATCAAAATGTGAAAAATAGTATTTATTATCGAGTCGTTTCAACCGAAACGTGACAAATACTTTCTGCTCTTTCATTTATCCCTTTCTGTGCCCCACGTTACATTTCATGGTAGAATTTACACGTGCCTCTTGTTGTGACACCCCGAGCTTAATACAGCCACGTGTTTGTTTTGACCACATCGTCAAAACAACTTGTCTATGGCGTAGAGGACTGCGGTGATATTAAATGTAGTGTAAAGGAAATGCGGGTCTCTCCTGGTGGAAGTATGCATCGGTGGATGGTTCGTCCGTTGAAATTTATTTGTAATAAAGTTTATGGCTTTCTAGGCGGTTTTTGTTTTATCCTGCTCATATTCAAGGCTTGTGAAGTGTCCAGCAAGAGAACCCCACCTTCTATCATCACAAATAGTTAAAATAATTATTCAGTATTCTAATTTATATGTTTTGCATATTAATATAAATCAAACCAAATTAGGGAATAGATGTCAATTGATATGTATAATAACTGTTTTCGCAATATGTTGTTACGTTAATTTAATGTCATTTTATATATTTTTGCAGTAACATGTAGTTCCTACCGGTTTGTTTTGTTACTATGATTTTGACCAGTTGTCTCATGTACATTAGCCTAGTGCAGTATGAAACTGGTTATCATTGCGATCTGGGTCGGACTAAACGTCCGCTTCTTGTTGCTTTATAAGTTTCTATCACCGTCTAAAAGTAGCCGTATATCAGAAATGAACAGTACTCTTTGTCGAAAGTGTACTGTTCATTTCAGATACACGGCTACTTTTAAGCATGTATTGGAAATTAACAGGACAGTTTCATTTAACAGGACAGTTTCATCAAAGGTTGCCAGTGGCAACGAGTAGAAGTGGGATGTAATTTCTGGTTATTTATTGAGGTAAACTTCGTGACAGATTCTCTCGGACCTTGGTTTGAAGGTGGGATCTATAAGAATGTGACTCAATGAATTCAACGAGCTTGAATATTCCCCATACAAGTGAAGGCTACCCCGGTGGGGGGATTACAACTGGCGGGAAACTCGTAAAGTTCCATAAAAATAGGTTGCCAGGCAACGAAACATACGCCCACACAGCAGCTAAATCGTCCGGTCAGTCAACAAGAGTTGTCGCATATTAAGTAATTATCAGAAAATCATTAGAATTTGTTTGTTTTTTATACAGTTCTGCCCCATGCTAACATATAGTATGATATACAAAACATTTAATATCATGTATTTAGCTGTTCAGTTATCAAAATTCATTAAATTTAATAGTATGGATTTAGCTGTTTAATTATCGATTTTCAAGAAATTCACACTCAACCATCATTAAGGTTTAACGGGGATATAGTCAAACGTTCTTTTAATTCTGAATAAAATTGTGACATCCATAGGGTCCACAAGGTAAAAGATAGGTTGCCAGGCAACGAAACATACGCCCACAGCAGCTAAATCGTCCACAAGATTTTTTGAAGTGATCAAGGGCCATAACTAAATTTAAAGTCAATCAGATATTAACTTTAGCCTTTAGAGCGTCCACAAGATTTTTTGAAGTGATCAAGGGCCATAACTCTGGCACTAATTATCGGAAATCGCTGAAAATCAATAGGCTTCTTCGTCTCATGACCTTAAACACTGTGTATAAATTTAAAGTCAATGGAATATTGACTTTGGCCTCCAGAGCGTCTACAACATTTTTTGAAATGATCAAGGGCCATAACTCTGGTAGTTATCGGAAATTGCTGAAAAGTGATCAAGGGTCATAACTCTGGTAGTTATTATCGGAAATCGCTGAAAAACAATATGCTTCTTCGTTTCATGACCTTAAACACTGTGTATAAATTTAAAGTCAATCAGATATTAACTTTAGCCTTTAGAGCGTCCACAAGATTTTTTGAAGTGATCAAGGGCCATAACTCTGGCACTAATTATCGGAAATCGCTGAAAAACAATAGGCTTCTTCGTCTCATGACCTTAAACACTGTGTATAAATTCAAAGTCAATCGGATATTAACTTTAGCCTCTAGAGCGTCCACGAGCAATTGTGGACGCCGGACCGACGGACGGACGGACGGACGGGGGCGACGACAATATACGACCACATTTCAATGTGGGCGTATAAAAACATAATTCACGAAGTTATGGTCCAATGTGCCCAAATATCGACAGAAACTGCGATTTTTTGGGTTATAAACTTACATTTCAAATTTCATCAAAATCGGATTAAAATTGTGACCTCTACAGGGTCAACAACCTTGATATATCATATTTGTGCACAATTCGTGTATTAGCGGCAGCCATTTTGTCCGAAAGTTTTGGTCCGATTTTTACGAAATTCGACTTCAACCTTCATTACAGTGAAACGGTGATATAAATAAACCTTTTTTAAAATTGGATAATAGTTGTGGATCTCCAGAAGAACCGCAAGTTAAAAAGGCGATTTTTAGTACAATCAGGGGTCATAATTCAGGAAGTTAAAATTCGATATGTGCAAATATCGAAAGGAACCAAGATCTTTGGATTATAAACATGCATTTAAAGTCTCATCATATTCAGGTTAAAATTGTGACCTCTACAGGGTCTACAACCTTGATTAGGGTGCCCCACCATAAATAAATATCTCCAAATAGCTCAACAATAACACCATTACTAAATGCCATTGAAACAATTTACTTGATATCATCATGGCAGAATCTTACGAAAATCAACTTGACCTAACTATTCGTATATTTTGTTGCCTGGCAACCTAAATTCAGATTATTTTTTCGCCCAGGTGAAATGTTTCTCGCTATATTTAGCTTATAACTTCACAGGTTTTTGACCGATTTTAATAATTATTTTTTCTTGTTAAGATTCTTCATATAACCCATGAAATGTGACAGGAGGTGGCCGTGAAAATGAAAGCTTTCCTCTCTGTCTGGCAGATCTAGTTTGACATGTTTTTGTTCTGTCAGCGTTTTTTGAATATAGGGTGGGTCCGGGGCGTATTTTTCATGCATTGCATATATGCATGGTCTAAGTATTTTTCAAATATAGTTATTAAAAATTTATCATATTTTTTCAGGTTTGAGATATGGCAGTGTGGTGATGTTGAGAAACTCATTAAAAAGTGTGCCACCTAAGATGAGGATGCAGTATATTATGTCAGTATAGAAGACACGTACGATGTGGTCAAGCGAGCTCACATAGCCACAGGCCATGGTGGACGTGATCGAATGGCCAAAGAGGTCAACAAAAGGTATGCCAACATCACTCGCGAGACTCTTGAAAATTTCAAGTCCTTCTGCCAGGAATGCCAGAAGAAACGCAAGCGCCCAAGGACCAAGGGTATGGTCGTACGTCCCATTCCAACAAAAGAATTCGCCTCACGCGATCAAGTTGATCTGATTGATATGCAATCCTTGGCCCAAAATTCATTCAAGTGGATCATGGTCTATCAAGACCACTTGACCAAATGTGTTATTCTGGGAGCATTAACCTCAAAACGTGCTGCTGGGGTTCATGGTAAACCTCGACACCCTCAAAGTCAAGGGTCTGTGGAAATGGCAACATAAAGGATGTGCTTGTTGCTTGGATGGGAGGTAATAGTACAAATGATTGGTCTGTGGGCATAAAATTTGTACAATTCCAAATGCTATGATTCGATGTGAAGCTAAAGTTGGCTTAACATCATTTTCTTTGCCCACCGAGGTTATTGAACAGATGCAAAGTGGGGATGATTTATTGTTAGTATTTTCCAGTCTGCAAGATTCAAACATCAATCCTGGCCCGGCGCAAACTACCAGCCAGGTACCGTCACAAGCTACCTTCCGAAACTGACACAAACTACCAGCCAGGTACTGTGACAAGCTACCAGTCCGAAACCAACTACCAGTCAGAAACCGATACTTACAACCAATCAGGAACCGTCACAAACTACCAGTTAGACACATACACTAACTACCAGTCTGAATTTTGACCATAAACCTTCAGTTAGCCAAATTGAACAGGGCAATAGTCCCTCCGATTTACTCAATGCCCGCTTGCAAAACATCCTGTGAGAAAGAAATGGTTCCAGCTCTGCTCAGATGATACAAGCTCAGCGTATGGTCAAGAGGGGACAAGTGGAACTAGCCGCTGGCCAGGTTGGAGACAACGTAGATGTACCTATCTCTCTGGTGGAGAGAGGTCGTGGTGATCCATGTAATATTCTAGGAATTATCATCGACCACGATGAAAATAACATGTACACTATTTGTGTTAAAGCAGGGATTCTCAAAGGAAAGTTTTCACGCAATCAGTTTAATTTGTGTCCCAAACAGTTACTTACTAAATCTGATGTAGACAAACAAGTACGGTAACACTTCGTCAGGCTGTACATAAAGAATCCGGCTGCGGTGGACAGGGTATGCCCGGTGTAATTGTGCTGGTTCCAAGAGATGTGGGCTGAATAGATGCAAATGTTTCAAAATCAAACTCAAATGCTCCAGTCGACAATATACGACCACATTTCAATGTGGGCGTATAAAAAATGACTTGAGTGATGAACCAGTCAGGATTTTTTTTAAAAGTGATTTGACAGTAAAATTTTAGTGATGAAATTAATATTTCGTTTCGAGGGAATTTATATTATTCTACAAAATATGATTTAACGTTGGATGTGAAGTCAGTAAATGTTTTACGGTGAATATTCGTGGTTTGTCAGTACTTCAGCAGTCATTTCGCGTAATGTCTGCCCATGATTTTTAGTCATTTCATGTAATGTCTGGAATTTTCAGTCATTACACGTATTGCCTGGTGCTCACAGGCTCTTCGTGACATGACTGATTTATTTAATCATTACGCAAAATAACTGATTACACAAATTGACTGTAACATATATATACCAAGCCTTAATCAGTTTCACACATTTATAGTCACTAAATAAACGGTCATGTTGTACTTAATAAGCTATGACCATTTAACCATCACAAATAATACACTGAAAAATGGTTTGGAGTGTCGTCCATAACATCCAGACACTTTCGAGTAAAAAAATGCCCTTGTTTTGAAAATAGTCTCAATTCATCAGTCCGACCATTCTCCGTCTGATTGACAGACAGGGGTAATCCAGACTAATTTTTTACGAAACATGGCAGAAAGCTGGAACAAGAAATCGAATTTAGAAATGACGCACGGTGGGCGACTCAACAATTGTTTTACGAACCTTGTAAAAGTAAAATGAAACTACTGGTGGTATCATGTTGCTGCCCAACCCGAGTTATTCAGAGATATTATTTGTACTAAACCAAAATATGTCGCTCCTTGCGGTCTTGTTAAGGATAAAGCAATTTAAAAGATAGGTTGCCAGGCAACGAAACATACGCCAACAGCAGCTAAATCGTCCGTGCAGTCAACAAGGGTTGTCGCATATTTTTACTTTTTTTGGTAATGAAACATTTGTAATACACTAAAATCTGATTTAGAGTAACAACTCATGTAATTATGAGAATAAAGTTTTACCCCGCGCTAACAATTAGTATATACATGAAACATTTAATATCATGGATTTAGCTGTTCAGTTATCAAAATTCATTGAAAATCAAAATACTTGTTCGTTTCAATTAACACCTTAAACTCTGTGTATCAATCTGAAGTCAATCGGATGATAAGTTTGGCCTCTATAGCATCACAAGGTTTTCTTGAAGTGATCAAGGGAGACAACTCTGGAAGTAATTATTTGAAATCTCTGAAAATCAATAGGCTTCTCATGACCTTAAAAACTGTGTATAAATTTAAAGTCGATCGGATATTAACTTTAGCCTTTAGAGCGTCCACAGGATTTTTTCGAAGTGATCAAGGGCCATAACTCTGGCAGTAATTATTGAAAATCACTGAAAATCGATAGATGTCTTAGTCTCATGACTGTAAAGACTGTGTTTAAATTTAAAGTCAATCGGATATTAACTTTGGCCTCTATAGCGTCCACAATATTTTTTGAAGTGATCAAGGGCCATAACTCTGGCAGTAATTATCGGAAATCGCTGAAAATCAAAAAGCTTCTTCGTCTCATGACCTTAAACACCGTGTATAAATTTATAGTCAATCGGATATTAACTTTAGTCTCTAGAGCGTCCACAAGCAATTGTGGACACCGGACCGACGGACTGACCGACGGATGGACGGGGGCAACGACAATATACGACCACATTTCAATGTGGGCGTATAAAAATAAAACGAGCGTAATTTCTAAAGATGCCGTTATAACCAAAACGCTAAATATTACTGCTGTTCAGAATCGTCAACAATAGATTTTTTACGACTGTAATAGTTGATTGTATGTTGAGAATTTACCTATGCTGTTGCTATTTATAGATTCAACAAGTGTGCGAGACTGTCATAAAATTAGTAGTAGTTAACGAACTCAAGCGTGCACATTCAACGTGTCTAGTACAACTTTTCAGTAAGCACGTGGGGCACCCTACCTTGATATACCATATTCTTATAGTATTGGCGTACAAGCAGCGACCATTCTGACCACCCGTTTTGGTCCGTTTTCCACGAATTTCAAACTCACCCTTCATTACGGTGAAACAGTGATATAATCAAACATTATTTTAAATCCGTTAATAATTGTGACCTCTAAAGGAACCACAAGCTAAAAAATGGCGATTTTCGTACAATCAGGGGCCACAATTCAGAAAGTTACGATCAGATATGTGCAAATATGCAATGGAACCAAGATCTTTAAGTTATAAACATGTATGTCAAGTTTCATCAACATCGGTTAAAAATTGTGACCTCTACAGGGTCAACAACCTGGATATAAAATATTTGCGTACAAACGGCAACCCTTTTGTCGGTCAGTTTTGGTCCGATTTTCACAAAATTCAAACTCATTTTTCATTACCATGTAGCAGTGATATAATCAAACGTTTTCTTAAATCGGATAATAATTTTGACCTCCAGAGGCACCACAAGCTAAAAAAAACGATTTTTCGGACAATCAGGGGACATAATTCAGGAAGTTACGATCCGATGGGCACAAATATCGAAAGGAACCAAGATCTTTGGGTTATAAACATACATGTACATGTCAATTTTCATCAAAATCGGTATAAAATTGTGACCTCTATAGGGTCCACAACCTTGATATAACACTATTCGCGTACAAACGACCCTCAAGATGGCGGAGGGTGTAAGCCACGAAAATGTCTCCTCTATAGATTTCTCTTTTTAGACGATCTAATTCGCAATGACATCTAATGAACAATTATAAACTTTGGTGGATAAACAGCAGTTTAGTGATCTTTAAGCAAAACGTGTAAAATGTTTGAAAATGGCAGAATCATCAAATAATTTCTCAACACGAACCAACGAATACGGAAAAAACTCACGACACAGTTTGTCAAGCACATCGAGTACAGATTCACCTGTTTTAAAGAAACCTCATGTAGACGTCATGTCGGAGAGCACTAGTCAAGGTAATGAAGACCCTTTTATAGATAAAACGACTCTAATTGAAATTGTAAACAAAGCTGTTGCTGTTGCAGTAGCACAGTTAGAGGTCGATTTGGTAACTGCCATCGAGGAAGACAACAGGGGAGTAGGATTTGAACTCGATAAATTTGAAGAAAGAGTATCGAAACTCGAGTCAGTTATCGCACAGAAAGATGTAGAAATTAGGCTACTAGACAATAAATTGAATGATCTTGAACAATATTCCAGAAAATCGCACATTCGCATTTTCAGGATCAAGGAAAATATCGGAGAAAATTGCGTTGAAATTGCGCAACGGATCTTTAAAGATAAATTAAACATCCAGGAAGATATTATCGTGGATGCGGCACACCGTGTTGGCGTTGTAAAGCTGGCTAATAATGACAAGGATGTAAAACTTAGACCGCGAGGTATTATTGTTAAAATTCTAAGACGAGATCATAAACAGAAAATTATGCTTAACAGGAAAAAATTAAAGCATTCAGGTATCTCAATATCCGATGATATGACCTTCAGAAATGTTCAATTATTAACCAAAACGAATGCTCATTCTAGTGTTAAGAATGCGTGGTTTGCAAATGGGAAGATTTTTATCGAGGGGCACCAAGGTAACTCATGCAAGCTACAATCTGATGTTGATATTGATGAACAACTCTCAAAAGCTAAAAAATATAACAGAGCTCGTTAAATCTGACATTGTCGCCAAATATCCTGACAAGGTCAACGCGAACTCAAGCACGGATTTATCTTGTAAAAACTCGATCCTGAAATTTACTCACTCGATGACAATTATACGAAACTTTGATGTGTGTGCACAACGCATTTACTCATACTTCCTAAACTTACCTCGTCTTTGTTCACAGATCTCGTTATCTATAAATAACCATGTGATATTGAGTCTAACTGACATGGTGTCACTCCATAATTAGTATTTGTAACACATAACGTTTGTGATCATCTGTGGAAATTAACCACACAGCACAAACTTACTTCGAGAACACAACGCACAATCTCCCAAACAGATAGTGCTCTCCAACATGACGTCTACATGAGGTTTCTTTAAAACAGGTGAATCTGTACTCGATGTGCTTGACAAACTGTGTCGTGAGTTTTTTCCGTATTCGTTGGTTCGTGTCGAGAAATTATTTGATGATTCTGTCATTTTCAAACATTTTACACGTTTTGCTTAAAGATCACTAAACTGCTGTTTATCCATCAAAGTTTATAATTGTTCATTAGATGTCAGATAGCGAGACTTGCGTGGAGAATGCACAACGCATAGTGTGACGTCACACTACATGTCTCACAATAACCCTTATTTCAAATTAACTGTTCAGAGAAACTCGCGGATCAAAAATAGTTACGACCTACCCCCATAGTAATATTCGCATGGAAAATGTTATTTCTAAACAAACTTTATTCGACCTCAATGATTTATATAGTTTAAATGCGCAGAAAACTATTTTATTAATGAATTTAAAGGGACAATCTGATGTCATTCACCGAATCGGACAGAAGAAATAACCAACCGGTATTTAAGTAAATTCAATCCTAATAGATAAATCTTGCTATATTAAAGAATTAGTCATTCTAAGTTATTCCAAATTAAATGATTTTCGGTCAATTTTCAACGCTGTCCTGAAACGTAAGAAACCGGACTGTCTCTACAACATTACACGAATCTATTTATTATATGACAATTCCCAGAAAAAGGGTGTCCAAAGCGAATTTTCCTATTTCAATTATCTGTATGACTTTATATATTTTTTATTTTAATTCACTTTCGCACATTTTCTTTCAGCATATTCTATTTGTTATATCATTGACCCAAATCACAACATTCAACGAAACACAATGGTATGACGGGCGCTGTCATTTCACTACCAGTAACGGATACTTAAGATATATATATATATATTAAATCACACGTATGTACAGAACTCTAATTAATAATAGGCTTTTGCTTAACACACTCACTCCGAAAAGCCAAAATCCATATGTAAGTTCACTGTTGGTTGTTCTAGCAAACGATATTTCTCCTAATCCGGGCCCCAATTCATCAGATTTTCACAACCTTTCTATCTTTCATCTTAATACTCGAAGTATCAGAAACAAACTAAGTGAGGTGCAAAACCTGACTAATGACTTCCACATCATCACTTTTTCTGAAACCCATCTTGACGAAACTGTAAGTAATGAGGTCATTTACTGGCCTTGATTTCATCCACCAATTCGTAGGGACAGGAACTGCTTTGGAGGTGGAGTACTCGTTTATGTATCTGAACTATTGATATATAAACGACGACATGATCTCGAAGTCGGCAATGCAGAATGTATCTGGGTTGAAATCACTCTCCAAACAGGTCCACTACTTATTTCATGTGTGTACAGGCCACCAAATTCACCAAAAGAGTTCTGGCACCAACTTGATATCTCTAGACGCCGCATACAATACCACGAATAGAATTGTACTTCTTGGTGATTTCAATGTTGATGTTCTACGAAACCGCTCAGGTACGCTCCATGATTTGCTTTTAACGAATAGTCTAACAAATGTCATTAAGGAGCCTACTAGAATTACACCTTCTTGTTCGTCTCTTTTAGATCTTATTCTAGTCTCAAGGGATATCAATGTTGTTTTTACCGAAACTTTTGATGTTGATTCATATATCTCAGATCATAAAGGAATAGGTTGTGAAATAGATATTAAAATCGAACAACACCAAGTCTTCAAGAGAGAAATATTTTCTTACAAGCATGGCAATTTTAATGAGCTCAATAGACTTATACAAAACGTTGACTGGAAATCCGAACTTGAACATTTAAGCACCGAAGATGCATGCACATTATTTTACGGCAAAATAAATGAATTTATAGGCAACACAATTTCCAAAAGGGAAGTTATCATAAGGCCAAACGATAAACCGTGGTTTAATTAAGATATAAGAAGAGATATCCGAATCCGAGAAAGATTGCGGAAAAAAGCCAAACAATCCCAACATCCAAATGACATTAAAAAATATAAAAATCAACGAAACAAAGTTAATAATTTCAAAAAAATTCTGAAAGCAAATCATAATGAGAAAATTCTAGATAACGTCAATAACATATCCAAACCAAAAGAAAATTACTGGAAATGTATGAACCAGTTGTTGAAAAGAAACAAATTTTCAAACATTCCTCCACTACAGAAAGACGACGGAAGCTTTGCCCACTCAAACTTTGAAAAAGCACAAACGCTTAACAATTTCTTTGGGTCTGTTGCCAATAATACAACCGATGATGACCTTCCGACTTTTAATCCTAGAACCCTTTGTTCATTTTCTCTACCAATTATTGCTGAGCCTGAATTAATGGATATAATGAAATGTCTCAGTGCCAGAAAGGCCAGCGGTCCTGACAGAATTAGCCACATCTTATTTAAACATACTATTAACTCAATATGTATTCCCTTGACTATTCTTTTTAACAAGTCCATTACTGAGGGAATATTTCCTGCCCAATGGAAGATAGCAAATGTAATCCCAATCTTCAAAGATAGGTTGCCAGGCAACGAAACATACGCCCACAGCAGCTAAATCGTCCGGGCAGTCAACAAGGGTTGTCGCACATTTTTACTAATTTCGGTAATGAAACATTTGTAATACACTAAAAACTGATTAAGAGTAACAACTCATTATGTAATTATCAGAAAATCATTAGAATTTGATTGCTTTTTATAAAGTTTTACCCCACGCTAACAATTAGTATATACATGAAACATTTAATATCATGGATTTAGCTTTTCAGTTATCTAAATTCATTGAAAATCAAAACACTTGTTCGTTTCAACACCTTAAACTCTATGTATCAATCTGAAGTCAATCGGATAGTAACTTTGGCCTCTATAGCGTCACAAGAATTTTTGAAGTTATCAAGGGAGATAACTCTGGCAGTAATTATTTGAAATCGCTGAAAATCAATAGGTTTCTTCGTCTCATGACCTTAAACACTGTGTATAAATCTAAAGTCAATCGGATATTAACTTTGGCCTCCAGAGCGTCCACAAGATTTTTTGAGGTGATCAAGGGCCATAACTCTGGCACTAACTATCGGAAATCGCTGAAAATTAATAGGCGTCTTCGTCTTATGACCTTAAACACTGTGTATAAATTTAAAGTCAATCGGATATTAACTTTGGCCTCTAGAGCGTCCACAAGATTTTTTGAAGTGATCAAGGGCCATAACTCTGGCACTAATTATCGGAAATCGCTGAAAATCAATAGGCTTCTTCGTCTTATGACCTTAAACACTGTGTATAAATTTGAAGTCAATCGGATATTAACTTTGGCCTCTAGAGCGTCCACAAGATTTTTTGAAGTGATCAAGGGCCATAACTCTGGCACTAATTATTGGAAATCGCTGAAAATCAATAGGCTTCTTCGTCTTATGACTTTAAACACTGTGTATAAATTTAAAGTCAATCGGATATTAACTTTGACCTTTAGAGCGTCCACAAGATTTTTTGAGGTGATCAAGGGCCATAACTTTGGCACTAATTATCGGAAATCGCTGAAAATCAATAGGCTTCTTCGTCTTATGACCTTTAACACTGTGTATAAATTTGAAGTCAATCGGATATTAACTTTGGCCTCTAGAGCGTCCACAAGATTTTTTGAAGTGATCAAGGGCCATAACTCTGGCACTAATTATCGGAAATCGCTGAAAAACAATAGGCTTCTTCGTCTCATGACCTTAAACACTGTGTATAAATTTAAAGTCAATCGGATATTAACTTTAGCCTGTAGAGCGTCCACAAGCAATTGTGGACGCCGGACCGACGGACGGACCGACGGACGGACGGACGGGGGCGACGACAATATACGACCACATTTCAATGTGGGCGTATAAAAAGGGCAACCCATGGGTCCCGTCAAACCACAGACCCATTTCTCTTTTAAGCACTGTTAGTAAACTTCTCGAACGTATAATATTCAAACATCTCTACAATTTCTTTCAGTCCAAAAACCTCCTATACGGTTTGCAAACTGGATTCAGACCACAACACTCAACTGTTCATCAACTTCTTGAAATATATCACGATGTCGTCACCGCGTTCGAGGACCACAGATTGTCCTGCTACGTTTTCTTTGATATATCAAAAGCATTTGATCGAGTATATCACAGAGGCTTGATACATAAACTAAAAAACTACGGTATTGACGACCTGTGTCTCAAGTGGCTATCAAGCTATATCAGTAACAGGAAACAGGCCGTAACCATCAGAGATACTAGATCACACGAAACAACTCTAATGTCAGGAATTCCCCAGGGTTCTGTTTTGGGACCTTTCCTCTTCCTAATCTATATAAATGACATCCAAGATACATTGACAAACATAGCACGCTTATTTGCTGATGACACAGCTTTGGGCTGCAACGGAAAAACGATTAATGATATAGAATTATCGCTAAACCATGATCTAAATACCATAAACATTTGGTCTCAAAAATGGTTAATTAATTTTAACCCTATTAAAACATAAGTCCTGTTATTTTCATTTAATCCCCATACACATCTACCAAACTTAAAACTCGGTGACATAGAATTAGAAATAGTCCCCACACATAAACACCTCGGTGTTACACTATCAAGCGACTTTAGGTGGTCAAAACACATTGACACTATATGTTCTTCGGTATCCAAACAACTTGGTATTCTACGAAAACTGAAATACTCATTAAATAAAAACTCACTGGACATTATCTATAAAACATATATAAGACCAAATCTTGAATACTGTTGCCAAGTTTGGGATGGATGCAATGACTCTGACTGCGCAAAACTAGAAAAAATCCAATTAGAAGCTGCCCGTATTGTTACCGGTTTACCGAAATATGCAAGCAAACAATCGCTATATCTGGAAACAGGATGGGAAAACTTGGTCGAAAGGAGACATCAAAGGAAACTCATAACTATATACGAAATTTACAATAACGAATGTCCTGCGTACTTATCTGAAATCTTAAACAATTATAAACCGCCTAATACTACGCAATTTTGATTTTCGAGCAGGTTAACTCAGTATAGATCCGATTTCAGTGTACAGCAGTTATGGCGTAGTTTTGTATGAATTATCACATATTTACGTTCCCCTGTACATAGGACGTCCGAAATAGCTTTTGTATTTGGTTTTGGTTTAATATTACGTTTAAAAATTGACTTATTTCTAGATGTTTTAGTTGCTGTGTTCAGACGGTTCCAGGCTTTGGTGGTAGAGGGGAAGAAGGATTTTTGGAATGTTGTGGTTCTAGCAAGTGGTGGTTTGAGGTTTTGAGGGTTTCGTAGGGTGTACACCAAAAATCCTTCTTCCCCTCTACCATCAAAGCCTGGAACCGTCTGAACACAGCAACTAAAACATCTAGAAATAAGTCAATTTTTAAACGTAATATTAAACCAAAACCAAATACAAAAGCTATTTCGGACCTCCTATGTACAGGGGAACGTAAATATGTGATAATTCATACAAAACTACACCATAACTGCAGTACACTGAAATCGGATCTATACTGAGTTAACCTGCTCGAAAATCAAAATTGCGAATGCGGCTATACCATTGAAAATGCACATCATTATTTCCTGGACTGTCCAAATTACAAGACACAGCGCCACGACTTGGTAAACAACACGCCAGATAATATTAACATAAATATTAGTACACTATTATGGGGTGATGACAACTTAAGTAATTCTCAAAATAATCGACTCATTAAAAACATACATAAATATCTTAAAGATACAAAAAGATTTGACAGTGTTATCTAATTATTATCTTTTTTTTTATATTAGAAATAAACAGTAATGATTTGGGTCAACATTTCAACATTTTAAATGTGTACTTCCAATACCATAGAGTTTAGTAAGGTGTAAATGAATATTCGTGAATTGCATAAGAGTGGTCCTGATATCCTAAGTAACTATTTGGAAATACACGTTTAAGCTTGAAATAACCCCATACCAACAGCCCTTGCAACCTTTCGATATTTTTGCCTGTAAGATAGTTGTAAATGGGGTTCAATTTTCAAGATCTTTGCACTCACTGGAATAAATCTCAGATAGCTTTCTTATAATCATCGTCGTCAACCTTGAGGTTTATTCCCCAGCACCGTCTCAATTCTCTTTTTTTTCTGCACCTCTTGTTATCTTGAATAGTTTCATGTACTTATGAAGGAAAGGATGTTTTTGTAAGTTTATGTAACTTTTGTCCGATCCTTTTACATTGTGGTAATAAAATATGTTTAAACCAACGACGGCCATTTTGTCTGTCAATTTTGGTCCGATTTTCACAAAATTCGAACTCAACCTCCATAACCATGTTATGGTGATATAATCAAACGGTTTTTTAAATCGGATAACAATTTTGACCTCCCGATGGACCACAAGCTAAAAGGGCGATTTTTCAGACAATCAGGGGCCATAATTCAGGAAGTTACGACCCGATGGGCACAAATATCGAAACGAACCAATATCGTTGGGTTATAAACATGCATTTCAAGTTTCGTCTAAATCGGTTCAAAATTGTGACCTCTACACTGTTCACAAGCTAAAAACGTGATTTTCCGGACAATCAGGGGCCATAACCCATGAAGTTACAATCCGATACATGCCAATATCGAAAGGAACCGAGATCTTAGGGTGATAAACCTATATTTTAAGTTTCATTGAAATCGGATAAAAATTGTGACCTGTAGACTGTTCACAAACAATTGTGGATGGACGGACGAACAGGGGCGACGACAATATCTGTCCACATGAAAATGTGGGCGTATAAAAGGTGTGTAATATATTGAAATATATGTTTTAGGAGGATTATATATCTTCGATATGCGTAGATTCAGAATCAGGATGATGCTACCCTGGCACTCTTGGGGAAAGCGAATTATTCAAGATGGCCGCCCTTAGGCATTTGTCTGACATAGGTTTGAAGGTGGTTTCTTCTCGAATTTGTTACTAAAATCGAAATGTCCCGCCAAATATGGTTACCATTTTGAATATGAGCTCGGCCTCGAATAACTTAGGTCGAAAGATGTTTTTTATATTTAAATCCGATATACATGACATCGAAAACCTATATTTCAATATGCTGCACACTTTTTAGCGCACTTTGTGAGTTTCCCGTCAAAATGAGCCCCCATTTTGAATTTGGAACCCTAACGGAATTAACCGTCACCTTTGGTGGAATACCCAAGCTCATTGGATTCATCGGGTCGAATTCTTATAGAAACCACCTTCAAACTGAGGTCTGAGAGAATCTGTCACAAATTTTACCCCACTAAATAAACAGAAAATGCCTCATGGCGGCCATCTTAAATATTTGAATTTACTCAAGGGTGTCATTTGGATTATGAATCTACACATATTGGAGATATATAATCCACCAAAAACCTACATTTCAATATATTACATACCTTTTTTAGGCCATCTTAAATATTTGAAATTACTCAAGGGTGTCATTAAGATTGTGAATATACACATGTTGGAGATATGAGAGAGAGAGAGAGAGAAATTGGGTTTAACGTCCACTCGTCACAAACTAGGTCATTTGGGGACTAAATGGTTTAATTTTATTTCAATAATTCGCTTGCGCGTAGGGGTCTTTGGCACTGGGAGGAAACCTGGAATTTTGTGAGTTTCCCGCAAAAATGAGCCTCCATTTTGAATTTTGCCCTCTAGCGGGATTAGCCATCCCTTTTTGGATTTGGAGTAATACCCAAACTCATTGGATTCAGCGGGTATAATTCCTACAGAAACCACCTTCAAACCATGGTCCCAGAGAATCTGTCATGAATTTTACCCCATTGAATAACCAGAAAAAGCGTTGTGGCGGCCATCTTGAATATTTAAATGTTCCCAAGGGTGCCAGGGTGGCATCATCTGGATTGTGAATCTACACATATTGAAGATATATAATCCACCAAAAAACATTAGGTGGACTATATTTCCATGTTAAGCCTTAAAAAGGGGTTTGGCTGCCAGACTATCATTCCCAAACAGAATGTGTCACAAATCACAAAATTTTTAAGATGTTCTATCTTTAAGAAATAGACTGACTACTCTGTTTACAGGTGGTGTTTTAAAAATAATTATTTTATGTCAAATGTGACTGAAGTCATAATGATAAATAGAAACATATTTTGGAATTTAGCACCTTTCTTGCCGGCAACAGTTCAAAATTTATTGGGAAAAGGGCAAAATTAAAATATTCACAGTTTATCGATATAAGATAATAATTTAATAAAGATAAATAGATTAGTAGTCAATTCTATTTCACAAAATATTAATCCAGATAAAATGATTTCCTACCTTCTGCTTCACCTTTTTTGATCTTAGCATACATTCCACCTTCATTTTTAACCTTCTCATCACCAGTACTTTTCCTGAAATGTAAATGAATAAGTAAACATTTTGTTTAAAACATTACAAACAAGCAGTTGCCATGAAGATACGCCCACATTTTGCAAGAATCAGGGCCATAGAAAGAAGGTTATGGTCTGAAAAGAGCAAATATTGAAAGGCACTGATATTATTGGGATATAAGGATATATTTTAGGTTTCATCAAAATCAAACAAAAATTGTAACCTCTAGAGGGTCCACGACCTTCGTACTACATACTCTTACACTTTCATTTAGATTTTCCCGAAATACGAATTCAACATACCTTATGCTGGAACGATGATACATTTAAACGGTTTTTAGAAATCAGATAAAAAAAATTGTGACCTGTAGAGAATCCACCAGCTAAGAATACAATTTTTCGTACAATCAGGGGCCATAATTCAGGCAGTTACGATCCAATATGCGTGAATATTACGAGCAGAATCAGATGAAAATATATCACAATTACCAATTACAACGGGGGGGGGGGGGGATCATGTGCAAATTTCCTTTCAATTCACAATTTGCAATTTTGATAAATTGAAAGAGGATGGACAATTAGGTTTAAATGAAATATATAATTGAGTATCATCGGCATACAAATGAAAGCGGATACCGTATTTTCTGACAATATCACCTAATGGTGACGTATACAGGATAAAAATAAAATCGGTCCAAGAACATAGCCCCGAGGAACCGGAGATGACAAAAACAGCTTCAAAAGAGGATTTACAATTTACTAAAATACACTGTCTTCTACCCACAAGATAGCTTTCTAAAAGATTTAATGCAAAGCAACAAATACTGAATTTAAACTGAAGTCTATGTAGCAGAATGGAATGTTCCACTGTGTCGAAAGCAGCAGATAAATCCAATAAAATTAAAGATAGGTTGCCAGGCAGCGAAACATATGCCCACAGCAGCTAAATCGCCCGGGCAGTCAACAAGAGTTGTTGCATATTCTTACTTTTTTCGGTAATGAAACATTTATAATACTCTGAAATATGATTAAGATTAACAACTCATAAGTAATTATAACAAAATCTTTAGAATCATGGATTTAGCTGTTCGGTTATCAAAATTCATTGAAAATCAAAATACTTCGTCTCAAGACCTTAAACTAACTCTGTGTATCAATCTGAAGTCAATTGGGTGATAAGTTTGGCCTATAGAGCGTTACAAAAGATTTCCCAAAGTGATCAAGGGTAATAACTCTGGTAATAATTATAGGAATTCGCTGAAAATCAATAGGATTCTTCGCCTCATGACCTTAAACACTGTGTATAAATTTAGTCAATCGGATATCAACTTTGGCCTCTAGAGCGTCCACAAGATTTTCTGAGGTGATCAAGGGCCATAAATCAGGCAGTAATCATCGGAAATCGCTGAAAATCAATAAGCTTCTTTGTCTCGTGACCTTAAACATAGTGTATTAATTTAAGGTCAATCGGATATTAACGTTGGCCTCCAGGGCATCCACAGGATTTTAAGAAGATATCAAGGATTATACAACTGGCAGTAATCACTGGAAATCACTGAAAATTAAAAGGCTTCTTCGTCTCATGACCTTAAACACTGTGTATAAATTTAAGGTCAATCGGATATTAACTTTGGCCTCTAGAGTGCCCACAAGATTTGTTGAAGTGATCAAGGGCCATAACTCTGGCAGTAATGATCGGAAATCGCTGAAAATCAATAGGATTTTTCGTCTCATGACCTTAAATACTGTATATAAATCTAAAGTCAACCGGATATTAACTTTGGCCTCTAGAGCGTCCACAAGATTTTTTGAAGTGATCAAGGGCCATAACTCTGACAGTAATTATCGGAAATCGCTGAAAATCAATATGCTTCTTTGTCTCATGACCTTAAACACTGTGTATAAATTTAAAGTCAATCGGATATTAACTTTGGCCTGTAGAGCGTCCACAAGCAACTGTGGACGACGGACGGACGGACGGGGGCGACGACAATATACGACCACATTTCAGTGTGGGCTTATAAAAATGTACATTTTCTATTATCAATTTCCATCAAAATATCATTTGAAATAATAATCGGGAATAAAAAGAACATTGACATCAACCATGTGACTAGAAGAAGCACGGCAATAACCCCAACCAATTGTGTCACGAATCGTGGTGTGTTCTTTGACTCTTCCTTCGATATGAAAACCCGTGTATCCATAGTGTGCAAAAAGGTGAACTTTCACCTGCATAACATTGGCAAAATTCGATCCTATATTGACCTTGATGCCTATAAACTGTTATAATAAACCAAAACCAACTACAACAAGCAGTGAGGCTGATGTCCCCCGCCGAAATCTCAAAATAAATAGATGACACATATTAATTAATCGCACATTTATTTTTTTTCAAACGTATCGAGCAATCAAACTGTACACGAAGTGCCATCACTTACTATCAGATAAAATGAAGATTATCTTGTCCCAAAGCATCGACCAATGGAAGTGATTAGCCCTACTTAGCTTCAGCTCGAAATATTAATCATTGAACTCAGTCAACTCAAGACACTCACCTAATGAACATCTATATCAAGTTTAAACTTAGCTTCAGCTCGAAATGGTAATCGTTGAACTCAGTCGACTCAAGACACTCACCTAATGAACATCTACATCAAGTCTAAACTTAGCGTCAGCTCGAAATGTTAATCATTGAACTCAGTCAAATCAAGAAACTCACCTAATGAACATCTACATCAAGTTTAAACATTCTACCTCAAATAGAAGCAGAGTTTGTTGACCAATCTTGACCAATCAAATTCTTAGCCTAAACAGAAAATTCTTAGGGTAATGATATAATGAACCCATATTCTGAATTTCATCGCCCTCACTTCATTATAACTAAAGTTATTGTGCCCCATAAAGTTAATCAATCATACTATACTGCGTTGTTTTATTCTATTTTTAGTAACATATTTTATAAACACGTGTGATTTAAAACGGAGTCTGCATTGTCTTCTAGTTATCGGATATATTGAAATAAAGATAGGTTGCCAGGCAACGAAACATACGCCCACAGCAGCTAAATCGTCCGGGCAGTCAACAAGAGTTGTCGCATATTTTTACTCTTTTTGGTAATGAAATATTTATATTACACTTGATAATGAAATATTTATATTACACTTAAATCTGATTAAGAGTAACAACTCAGAAAATCATTGGAATTTGTTTGGTTTTTATAAAGTTCTGGCCCATGCTAACATATAGTATGGTATACAAACATTTAATAACATGTATTTAGCTGTTCAGTTATCAAAATTCATTAAAATTAATATACTCGTTCTTCTCAAGGCCTTAAACACTGTGTATCACTTTGAAGTCAATCGGATGATAAGTTTGGCCCCTAAAGCATCACAAGATTTACCAAAGTGATCAGGGGAGATAACTTTGGAAGTTATTATGGGAAATCGTTGAAAATCAATAGGCTTCTCTGCCTCTAACCTTTGACACTGTGTATCAATTTTAAGTCAATTGGATATCAACTTTGGCCTCTAGAGCGTCCATAAGATTTTTTGAAATGATCAAGGGCCATAACTCTGGCAGTAATTATCGGAAATCTCTGAAAATCAATAGGATTCTACGTCTCATGACCTTTAAAGCTGTTTATAAATTTAAAGTCAATCGGTTATTAACTTTGGCCTCTAGACCACCCACAAGGTTTTTCAAAGTGATCAAGGTCCATAACTCTGGCAGTAATTATAGGAAATCACCGAAAATCAATAGGATTCTACGTCTCATGACCTTAAACACTGTGTATCAATTTAAAGAGAGAGAGAAATGGGGTTAAACGTCCACTCAACACAAACTAGGTCATTTCGGGACTAACATATGGTTTTAATTTTATTTGAATAATTCGCTTGTGCGTAGGGGTCTTTAGCAGTGGGAGGAAACCGGAGTGCCCGGAGGAAACCCACGAGGTTGAGAAGGCGCCCCTATCTCCATGCCACATACGCTCACAGCAGGGCTCGAAACCACAGCCACAAGCCAGAGATAACCGACCCGCTAGAGGTCGAAGCGCGGCACTCTAGACCACTAGGCCATCCAAACCCCCTATAAATTTAAAGTCAATTGGATATTAACTTTAGCCTCTAGAGCGTCCACAAGATTTTTTGAAGTGATCAAGGGCCATAACTCTGGCAGCAATTACCGGAAATTTCTGAAAATCAATAGGAGTCTTCGTCTTATAACCTTAAACACTGTGTATAAATTTAAAGTCAATCGAATATTACCTTTGGCCTTTACAGCGTTCACAAGATTTTCCAAAGTGATCAAGGGTCATAACTCTGGCAGTAATTATCGGAAATCGCTGAAAATCAATAGGCTTCTTCGTCTCATGTATAAATTTAAAGTCAATCGGATATCAACTTTAGCCTCTAGAGCGTCCACAAGATTTTTTGAAGTGATCAAGGACCATAACTCTGGTAATTATTATTGGAAATCTCTGAAAAACAATAGGCTTCTTCGTCTCATGACCTTAAACACTGTGTATGAATTTAAAGTCAATCGGATATTAACTTTAACCTATAGAGCGTCCACAAGCAATTGTGGCCGCCGGACCGACGGACGGACGGGGTGACAATAATATACGGCCACATTTCAATGTGGGTGTATAAAAACGATAACTTAGGTGATTTGAGACATTTCGCATTGTCGGAGAACGTTCAAAATAGCTTTATCTTCTAAGTTAAGTCACACCACTTTCCCAGTAAAACCGAAGGAATCGTAACGATGCGACACGTAGTTGCTGAGATCTATTCAAATTGGAATCTGAATAATAATAATAATAATAACTAGATCTGCTACTGTCCCATGCAGATATGAAAGCTTTCATATTCATCGTCACGTGTCATGGATTATATCATCAAGTATCTTAAAAGATTGTAAGAAATCTTAATTATCAAAATCGGAAAGAAAATAGCGAAAATATAAGTCTAAATATAGAGAGAAACATTGCACCCGGGTAAAAAAAATAATCTGAAAACTAAAGGGAAATTGCGGTAATCGGGATGACTTCCCACTTCAAATGTTTCAGAAAAATAAAATGAAAATGGTAACAAAACATCGAAAGATTAAATGAGATAACTTTGAACGGAACTAATACTTTTTGAATCAGGTTGAACTCAACTGTTCGAATATTTACGTTAACTATGTAAATTTGGAAAATAATAAAGACATAATTATCAAAATCGGTCAAAATCTCATAAATTTACGAGTTAAAATGTAGTGAGAAACACTGAACCAGGGCAAAAAAATAATATTTAAACTTAAGGGAAATAACTGAAACTTGTATAGCTGTAATCGGGCTCCCAAAATTAGGGTTATGTTATATAATTATGGTTTCCAATATGTTTGGTTATAAGTAGGAAATCGTGACAACTTCTTAAGCATGTTTTAAATTAAAGGGTCATAGACTGCAATATACAAGAATGGCACATTGCAGAAATTAAATAATTGCTAGAACCAGAAAAGATTTATCCACTATAATAAATAAGCAACATAGAGAAAAAGAAATGAAATTAAATGGGGTTTAACGTCCTACTGCTCTGCTCCTGAAATGGGCTAATGAAGACGGGAATGCGCCATAAAGTGTGCAATGAGGAAAATTTTACCCGGGCAGCGGCGTTACGGCCTACAAGGTTGGACAGGCGACCATACTCCTTGTCACGTACAACCTAGAAATCGAAACAACACCAGTTGACTCAATGACAGACGTTACGATACAGCGCGCACTAACCATTCAGCCATCCTACCTCCCCAAAAATCGGCAAATTGCTGACCTACAGCGAGAAACATTTCAACCGGGCGAAATTTTCTATTTTAACAGTTTAATTTGCACGGTACCTTTAATTATCAACCGAATATTAGAAAACTTTTAAAGATAGGGTTGTCGCATATTTTTACTCTTTTTGGAAATAAAACATTTGTAATACACTAAAATCTAATTAAGAGTAATTTAACTCATTATGTAATTATCTAAAAATCAATAATCAAAAATTTGTTTGCTTTTTATAAAAGTTTTGCCCCACGCTAACAATTAGTATAGGAAACATTTAATATCATGCATTTAGCAGTTCAGTTATCAAAATTCATTGAAAATCAAAATACTTGTTCGTTTCAACACCTTAAACTCTGTGTATCAATTTGCAGCCAATCGCATGATAAGTTTGACCTCTATAGCGTCACGAGTTTTTTTGAAGTGATCGAGGGAGACAACTCTGGAAGTAATTATTTGAAATCGCTCAAAATCAATAGGCTTGTTCGTCTCATGACCTTAAACAATGTGTATAAATTTAAAGTCAATCGGATATTAACTTTGGCCTCTAGAGCATCAAAAAGATTTTTTGAAGTAATCAAGGGCCACAACTCTGGCACTAATTATCAGGAATCGCTGAAAATCAATAGGCTTCTTTGTCTCATGAACTTAAACACTGTGTATAAATTTAAAGTCAATCGAATATTAACTTCGGCCTCTACAGCGCCACAAGCTTTTTTTGAAGAGATCAAGGACCATAATTCTGGCACTAATTATCGGAAATCGCTGAAAATTAATAGGCTTCTCCCTCTTATGACCTTAAACACTGTGTATAAACTTAAAGTCAATGAGATATTAACTTTGGCCTTTAGATCGTCCACAAGACTTTTTTAAGTGATCAAGGGCCATAACTCTGGCACTAATTATCGGAAATCGCTGAAAATCAATAGGATTCTTTGTCTTATGACCTTAAACACTGTGTATAAATTTAAAGCCAATCGGATATTAACTTTGGCCTCTAGAGCGTCCACAAGATTTTTTTGAAGTGATCAAGGGCCATAACTCTGGCACTAATTATCGGAAGTCGCTGAAAATCAATAGGATTCTTCGTCTCATGACCTTTAATACTGTGTATAAATTTAAAGTCAATCGGATATTAACTTTGGCCTTTAGAGCGTCCACAAGATTTTTTGAAGTGATCAAGGGCCATAACTCTGGCACTAATTATCGGAAATTGCTGAAAATCAATAGGATTCTTCATCTCATGACCTTAAACACTGTGTATTAATTTAAAGCCAAACGGATTTTAACTTTGGCCTCTAGAGCGTCCACAAGATTTTTTGAAGTGATCAAGGGCCATAACTCTGGTAGTTATTATCGGAAATCGCTGAAAAACAATAGGCTTGTTCGTCTCATGACCTTAAACACTGTGTATAAATTTAAAGTCAATCGGATATTAACTTTAGCCTCTAGAGCGTCCACAGGCAATTGTGGACAGCGGACGGACGGACGGACGGACGGGGGTGACGACAATATACGACCACATTTCAATGTGGGCGTATAAAAATAAGTTCGCCCTGACCAGCTTAATTGTTCGCAATAAACGTTAGCCCCCTAAAATCGGCAAATTGCTGACTTATTTGAAGTGAGAAACATTACAACTGGGCGAAATTTTCTGTTTTATCACTTTTAGAGTACCTTAGATTACCAACCGATTATTACAAAACTTTAAAAATAAAAGAGAGAGGAATGCGGCTTAACGTCCATTCGACACAAACTAGGGACTAACATATGTTTTTAAATTTTATTCAAAAACTTCCCTTCGGTGTACGCGTCTCTAGCCATACACAAAAACACATACTTATGGAATAACAGCTACTTAATTTATTTAGGCGACGTTTCGAAGAGTATTCTCTCAACGTTATCAAGCTAATACAGTAAAACAAGGATTAGGAGATCAATATATACAGAAAAACTATAACAACAATTCATGAAACCATACAGGAGAACAACAAGATCAAAGGAGTTATTCAAAACAATCTAATTAACACTAAGCTAAATATAGCCATAGTGGATTAAGCAATTAATTACTATGATGATATGTACAATACTACATTACAGTTATGATATAGCAAGTGAGTTTAGATAATGATGATTAACTAGTAATAACTATGATGTCTAAACTAATTAATTCTCATAGTTTAATTTGGCAATTCCAGTAATGATATAGCAAGTGAGTTTAGATAATGATTATAGTTAAAACTAGTAATAACTATGATCTCTTTGTGATTGGATGTACAATAGACTAAACTAATTAATTCTCATAGTTTAATTTGAAATGGTAGATGTAACAGACAAAATTGATAATAATAATATTAAGAAAAAGAAAATTAATAAATACTAATAAAAAGTAGGGATTAGGGAGAAACACAATTCTAGTTATTTAATAAGTTCATCATAAGCACTGGGCAGGAATATCCCTGTCTCTAGCCGTAGGAGGAAACCGAAGGACACGGAGAAAACCCACGAGGTTTGACACCATACTCCATGTCACGTGCAACCTGAAAATCGAAACGACGCCGGTTGACTCAATGACAGACGTTACGATACAGCGCGCGTATGCTAACCATTCACCCTCCCTAATATCGGGAAATTGCTGACTTATAACAAGCAACATTTCAACCGGGCGAAATTTTCTGTTTCAACAGTTTAATTTGCACGGTACTTTAATTACCAACCGATTATTACAAAACTTTGGAAAATAAGCTCCAACTGACCAGCTTAAGGGGACAATAACACTCTTGCTGGCTTGGCAGCTCCAGAAAATAAATAATAGCCTTATTCTAAGTACTAAATGTTTGAGTGTCCTACCTGTTGTGTAAATTATCCATTACAACCCATTTTACTTGTTCAGAGGGTTCGAAAATATTTTAAATCAAATTCACATTTGAAAAGGTTTACGTTAGACCTTTCAAATCAATTACTTTAATTTTTCCAATTTTTTAAATACAATTTGTTGACCAGAATGAAGATTGTGACATATTATTCAGTTACAACAAGAGTGTTATTGGGGCTATAATCGTATGCAATAAACGTTTGGCCTGAATTGTAAGTTCTGCACCGAGAAAGTTCATCTCGATTTTCCGGCGTGGTTCCCCCTTGTCAGTGAGACAGAACGGAGGCCCTGACAAGGACAGCTGTCTAGCCGTTCGGATGGGACGAAAAACCAAGGTCGCGTGTACACTTTGGAGTGCACGTAAATATCCCTAAGCAGTTGGAATTCGATACTTTTGAATAAGCTCTATACGATGACTAAATGTGCACATTGTAGTCACCCACACCGCATGTTACGCTTAACAATGAAAGGGTACGGTTTTCAATGTTCGATCCTTTTATTCTTCCACTCCTGATATTTTTGACTGTTGATTGAAGTTTTCATATAAAAGACTACCGATAAGACTCTTTGTAGAAGAAGTTCCCCAAAAATATTATGTTGATTTTAAGAGAAAAGAACCTTTAAAGATGCTCCAATTCGTAAAAATACGATTTTTTTTATTTTCGATCTCTATTTTTCTGCTTTCCCTGATATATAAAAAAATGATACAACGATTTCACATAACAGGATAGCTATTAGACTCTCGATTAACAAGAGTTTCACCGCCCTCCCTTCATTATAACCGAAGTTATCTTGCCCTAAAGAATCAACAAATCGGCATGCTTATCTCTGCTTAGCCTAAGCAGAAAATGCTCATCTTTGAACTCAATCATGACATTAACCTAGTGAACGTCTACACCAAGATTGAACATTGTAGCTCAATTAGAAGGAGAGTTATTGTGTTTCAAAGTCTCGGCCCTTCAAATTGCTACTACTTTTCATATTCACTTCAAAATGGCACCCATCAATTGACCTAAATCGAAATTCTGCTCTGAACAATTTTTAGGCTATCCTTCAGGGATTCAGAAAATATAACTCCCGTGTCTGTAAGTAAAAAAGCAAAAACGCCTTAGGGATTTCTCACGTTTCAAGATGGTGGCACTTCCGGTTCGATCGACAAACTTCATATTTTTTTGTGTACAAATCAGTAATTACCTATCTAGTATCCCCCCAAAAAATCAGGTCATTCTGACCTATATTTCGATGTTTTTTTTGAAAATTTTGATCCTTAATTTCGTCAAGGGGAGACAATTTAGAAAATTTCTAATTATATTTTTGAAGTCACATCGGTAAGATCTACTTATATACGAAATTTCACGAAAATCGTACAACAATTAAAGAAGTTGTCAAATTGGTCTAAACTTCCGGTTCGAAATCACAGCGACGAATTTTCGAAATTCGATAATGTGAAAATGCAGATGAAAATGAATTTTTTCAAGGTATTCAAAGAAAAAAGAATTAGTAAAATCGGTCACAAAATAACAAAGTTACGACTATGCATTGTCATTTTTTTTCGTTCGTAAAATTCGGTGATTTCGGATTCGTAAAACGTTTTGAAAATATATTTAATCAAGGTTCGCACCCCATTTTTTGGGGGGTAGGTCAAAATTTAAGAAAGATCCTATGGAGGCAACGTGAAGTTGGCACGTTATTCGGGATTCGGGATTCAAATAACGACTAACGAGCCAGCTCGTTATTCGGGATTCGCGAATCCCCAATACCGTGCTGGCTCGTTTTTCGGGATTCGCCAATAACGAATAACGAGCCAGCACGTTTTTCGGGATTCGACACTAAAAAGAGCGGTCTACCTTCCATGCGACCATTTCCTCGATACCTCCGAACGTAAGGGTAAGGGAACGTCGGGTGGTCGACTAGCACGGAGACAGCAGCATATCCAGCGAGTACAGTGCTGACAGGTTTGTTGGAGTGCACGGGGCAGTTTGTGAACGTTGGGTGACCGACTAGCAAGGAGACGACCATTTTTTTATGCGATCAGGGCACTTTATTCGGGATCCGCCACTCATAACTGAACGTTCTATCTTAAGAGCCAGCAAGTTATAAGGGATTCGGGATTCCCTACTAAAACATACGGGGCATCCAATTATTTCTTAGCTACCCCCGACCGTAGTTGAGTAACCGACTAACAACTAGACGACCATTTGTCCAGCGAATAGCTGTTGACTGGTTTGTCGGCGTGCACTGGGCAGTCCTGTCCTGCTCTCACCTGTTTTATTGCCGAATCCCAAATAACGTGCTGGCTCGTTATTTGGGATTCGCCAATAACGAATAACGAGCTGGCTCGTTATTCGTGATTCGCCATCAAAACAGAACCATCTATCTTGCATCCGATCACTTCCTCGTTGGGTGACCGACCAGCACGGAGACGACTATTTGTCAAAAGAATAGGGTGCTGATTGGTTATTTCGAGTGCACTGGGCATTCCTGTCCTACTCTCACCTGTTTTATTGTCGAATCCCGAATAACGTGCTAGCTCGTTATTCGGGATTCGCCAATAACTATTAACGAATAACGAGCTGGCTAGTTATTCGTGATTCGGGATTCGCCATCAAAACAGAACCATCTATCTTGCATCCGACCATTTCCTCGTTGGGTGACCGACCAGCATGGGGACGACTATTTGTCAAGCGAATAGGGTGCTAATTGGTTATTTCGAGTGCACTGGGCAGTCCTGTCCTGCTCTCACCTGTTTAATTGTCGAATCCCGAATAACGTGCTGGCTTTGATTCGCTATCAAAAGAGAGCCATCTATCTTGCATCCGACCATTTCCTCTTTGAGTGACCGACCAGCACGGAGACGACTATTTGTCAAGCGAATAGGGTGCTGATTGGTTATTTCGAGTGCACTGGGCAGTCCTGTCCTACTCTCACTTGTGTTATTGCCGAATCACGAATAACGTGCTAGCTCGTTATTCGGGATTCGCCAATAACTATTAACGAGCTAGCACGTTATTCGTGATTCGCCACTAAAACGAACCGACTTACGGGGCATGCGATCTTTTCTCGTTACCCCCGACCTTAGTTGGGAGACCGACTAACAACTAGACGACCATTTGTCCAGCGAATAGAGCGTTGACTGGTTTGTCGGCGTGCACTGGGCAGTCCTGTCCTGCTCTCACCAGTTTAATTGTCGAATCCCGAATCCCGAATAACGAGCTAGCACATGATTCGACAATAACACAGGTGAGAGTAGGACAGGACTGCCCAGTGCACTCGAAATAACCAATCAGCACCCTATTTGCTTGACAAATAGTCGTCTCCGTGCTGGTCGGTCACTCAAAGAGGAAATGGTCGGATGGCGAATCCCGAATAACGATCCAGCACGTTATTCGTGATTCGGGATTCGCCAATAAAACAGGTGAGAGCAGGACAGGACTGCCCAGTGCACTAGAAATAACCAATCAGCACCCTATTCGCTTGACAAATAGTCGTCTCCGTGCTGGTCGGTCACCCAACGAGGAAATGGTCGGATGCAAGATAGATGGTTCTGTTTTGATGGCGAATCCCGAATCACGAATAACTAGCCAGCTCGTTATTCGTTATTGGCGAATCCCGAATAACGAGCCAGCACGTTATTCAGGATTCGACAATTAAACAGGTGAGAGCAGGACAGGACTGCCCCAGTGCACTCGAAATAACCAATCAGCACCCTATTCGCTTGACAAATAGTCGTCCCCATGCTGGTCGGTCACCCAACGAGGAAATGGTCGGATGCAAGATAGATGGTTCTGTTTTGATGGCGAATCCCGAATCCCGAATAACGAGCCAGCACGTTATTCGGGATTCGGATTTCGACAATTAAACAGGTGAGAGCAGGACAGGACTGCCCAGTGCACGCCGACAAACCAGTCAACGCTCTATTCGCTGGACAAATTGTCGTCTAGTGGTTAGTCGGTCACCCAACTACGGTCGGGGGTAACGAGGAAATGATCGCATGCCCCATAAGTCGGTTCGTTTTAGTGGCGAATCACGACAAACGTGCTGGCTCGTTAATAGTTATTGGCGAATCCCGAATAACGAGCTAGCACGTGATTCGACAATAACACAGGTTAGAGTAGGACAGGACTGCCCAGTGCACTCGAAATAACCAATCAGCACCCTATTCGCTTGACAAATAGTCCTCTCCATGCTGGTCGGTCACCCAACGTGGAAATGGTAGGATGCAAGATAGATGGTTCTGTTTTGATGGCGAATCCCGAATCCCGAATATCGAGCCAGCACGTTATTCGGGATTCGACAATTAAACAGGTGAGAGCAGGACAGGACTGCCCAGTGCACTCGAAATAACCAATCAGCACCCTATTTGCTTGACAAATAGTCGCCCCCATGCTGGTCGGTCACCCAACGAGGAAATGGTCGGATGCAAGATAGATGGTTCTGTTTTAATGGCGAATCCCGAATCACGAATAACGTGCTGGTTCGTTGATAGTTATTAGCGAATCCCGAATAACGAGCTAGCACGTTATTCGTGATTCGACAATAAAACAGGTGAGAGCAGGACAGGACTGCCCAGTGCACGCCGACAAAACAGTCAACACGCTATTCGACGGACAAATGGTCGTCTAGTTGTTAGTCGGTCACTCAACTACGGTCGGGGGTAGCTAAGAAATGATTGGATGCCCCGTATGTTTTAGTAGGGAATCCCGAATCCCTTATAACTTGCTGGCTCTTAATAGTAAGTGCAGGGGGACCACACTACACGAAAAACAAAAACCTATAAGATTAACCTGCGGAAAATATCAAATCAAGTGAATGGATCCGGGGGCAGTTATTAGTGGCGGATCCTGAATCCCGAATAAAGTGCCCTGATCGCATAAAAAAACGGTTGTCTCCTTGCTAGTCGGTCACCCAACGTTCACGTACTGCCCCGTGCACTCCAACAAAGCTGTCAGCACCGTACTCGCTGGATATGCTGCTGTCTCCGTGCTAGTCGACCACCCGACGTTCACTTACCCTTACGTTTATGGCTGGCGGATGTTGACAAAAAGATGATTTAATACACATATTAATTCGACATTTAAACGATGCTCTCATTGGTTGTCTTAATATACATATTAAATCGATTTAATATGTGTATTAAATGTCGAATTAATATGTGTATTAAATCATCTTTTTGTCCACATCCGCCAGCCATGATTTAATACGCATATTAAATCGATTTAATATGGATAATAAAAACAGTTCTGCCATTGGTTGATTTAATACAGATATTATTTCATTGCTAGTGATTGGTTGATTTAATACACATATTAAATGGAATTAATACAGATATTAAAAACGATGCTCTCATTGGTTGACTTAATATACATATTAAATCGATTTAATATGTATATTAAATGTCCAATTAATATGTGTATTAAATATTATTCTTGCTAGTGATTGGTTGATTTAATACACATATTAAATGGAATTAATATAGATATTAAAAACGATGCTCTCATTGGTTGACTTAATATACATATTAAATCGATTTAATATACTATTCAAAAAAAGTAGGCGATATTTGATTTTTAAGTGTTATTAAAGTCACCTAATGAAACTGACGAAGAAACAAATGACAAAATGAAATGAAGTTCACATTCATCGACTTATTCCAAATGATCGTTAGACTAAGTAAGGCACAGACTGACCATTATAAGGGTAAAATGATACCCGAGGTCAAACAGCAAAGTTACCACAGCATCACAACAAAGTCAGTGACGGGCAAATCCTCCTCTGTTTGCCAAACAAGCATTGATCCGACGTGGCATACTCCTAATGAGACGTCTAAGGTCATTTTGGTCCAGATTGTCCCATTCCTGTTGCAACAGTGTACCGTGACTCATCTGAAAACATCACATTGCTCCAGGGTCGATTATCTCAGTGTTGACGTTCCCTACACCAACGACGTCTTGCCCTAATGTGATGATCTTTCAAACAAGGGATCACGCGAGGATGTCGGGCGCGAAGGTGTACCCTATGCAGTCGATTCCGAATCGTCTGGCCACTGACTCTCACACCAGTGTCTGTTTGAAGACGAGCGCTGATCTGATTTGCTGTGATGACACGATTTTTCAAGGCCAAGGTACAGAGAAATCGATCCTGGGCTTGAGTTGTCGCCCTTGGTCGGCCTGAGCGTGGTCTGTCCTGTACAGATTGTGTATCACGGTATATCTTGACCATAGCCTGCTTATGACTGACTGAGAAACATTCATCGTCCGCGCCACAACCGCCTGTGTTGTGCCGATCTGTAGCATTCCAAGGGCACGTAACCTTTCATTTTGGGTAAGCCGACGCATATCAAAATTTGTTTTCTGGTCACCAAAACAATTAAACTGATGTTTCCACCCTGGAATTCAATGCCACAATGACTAACATTCAAAGTCAGAGTCGTGCAAATCTTGGGTTGGATCCCCATGACGATCCCAAGCATCACCTACATTCCATGCGGTAGCTATTGGTGCGTTTGAGCGTCACATGTAACTGGAAATGTTTCTTCTAGGTTTTATAGTGACTTTTTTCGTCGTCATTTGCATATTTTAGTATTATGCCCCCAAAATCAAATATCCCCTACTTTTTTTGAATAGTATATGTATATTAAATGTCGAATTAATATGTGTATTAAATGATCTTTTTGTCCACATCCATATCGAGGACATGGTCGCATGGAAGGTAGACCGCGCTTTTTAGTGTCGAATCCCGAAAAACGTGCTGGCTCGTTATTCGTTATTGGCGAATCCTGAAAAACGAGCCAGCACGGTATTTGGGATTATCCCGAATAACGAGCTGGCTCGTTATTCGTTATTTGAATCCCGAATAACGTGACAACTTCACGTTGCCTCCTATGGATAGATTCTGAGAAATCCGATTTGCAGAAAACACACGCACAAAAAAAAAAATAATAACTTTAACAGAAACAATAAGCTTTCATATGTAATACATATGAAAGCTTAATAATCTTAACAGAAACAATAAGCTTTCATATGTAATATGAAGCTTAACTAGATCTGCTACTGTCCCATGCAGATATGAAAGCTTTCATATTCATTGATTGTCATGGATTGTATCAAGTATCCTAAATAAAAGGATAAGAAGAAAAAATTATCAAAATTGGTCAAAAACTCGCGAAGTTACAAGTCTAAATAATAGTATGAAACATTGCACCCAGGCATAACAATAATCTGAAAACTAAAGGGAAACAAGCCAACAGTGAGGCTGATGTCCCCCGCCGAAATCCCAAAATAAATAGATGACACATATTAATTAATCGCATATTTATATTTTTCAAACATATCAAACTGTACACAGAGTGTCATCCAAAAGTGTTTTATAAAGAAAAATGCTAAAACCGACGAGAAAAATGAAAATGTACCCTAGTTAGGGGGGCCCTAAGGCAGACAAAAGGGCCCTTACGCTTGACAAAAGAGCTCCTCTGGCCAAGGGAAAGGGCCCTCGTGTCTGAGTCAATTGTTTCTATACACTGTTACTGTCGAATCCATTACTGAATGAGAATGCAGTCATTGTATTGGCATAAAAATCATCATTAAAGATGAACCTAAGTTATCTTGTCCCAAAGTATCAACCAATCAAATTGCTTATATCTGCCTACCCTCGGAAGAAAATGCTCATCTTCGAACCCCATCAAGGCATTGACCTAATAAGCATACACACCAATTTTGAACATTTTAACTCAATTCGAAGGAGAGTTATTGTGTTCCAAAATCTCGGTAAATCAAATTGCTTATCGCTCTGCTTACCCTGAGCAGAAAATGCTCATTATGGTCCTTAGTCAATGTTTTACTGTAATGAAACTATACACCAAGTTTCATCACTCTCACTTAATTAGAACTAAAGTTATCGTGTCCCAAAGCATCAACCAATCAAATTGCTTATCTCTGCTTATCCTAAGCGGAAAATGCTCATCTTCGAACTCCATCAAGGCATTGACCTAATAAGCATATACACCAAGTTTGAACATTTTAACTGAAATAGAAGGAGAGTTTTGTGTTCCAAAGTCTCGACCAATCAAATTGCGCATCGCTCTGCTTACCCTGAGCAGAAAATGCTCATTATCGAACTTAGTCATGGTATTACTGTAATAAAACTATACACCAAGTTTCATCGGCCGGACTAAAAATTCGCACGAATCGCCGCATTTTTTATCTGTAAGTTTCCGACTCGAATTGGCGTGGATTTCGCTTAGTAATAAAAGCATGCGTCCCAAATCATGCTTTAAATTGAATGTACGAAAGGTTTATGACACTGCCATTGATAAATGTGTAGATTTCGGAATCTAAAATATCGGTATAAAATTTAAATTGAATGTTAAACACGACGTTGCACCTGTACATGACACTATTCCAATCACGTGCAGAGGACAGCTGATCACGCCCCCTGGAATTCCTTTCTCGCATTCCTACTAATTTACGCTAAAAATCATATATGTGTAAAATACTCTTTTGACCAAATTATTTTCTATTGTCAAATTGTCCTGTAAATTATACATAAACTTTATTTTTTGAAAGTGTTCTGAATTTATATTTTCATTGGAGTTGGAGGCAAAATGGAAACAATTGTTACGACGCAGGCTTTATTTTGCCAAAATTGTTAATTGTTATGTATGATATTATTAAGGACAGGTTGATTTAATTAAATTATTTACAATCACACTGTCGTGAGAAGAGAGGGCAGGTCATCTTCTCGCTTTGTCATAAACAAAAACATGTTAAAGCAGTAGGTCCAGCTGACGTCAGATGTTGTTAAATTAAATTATCTGGCTTCTTACTTAAAAATGTATAAATAGTTAAAATACAACTCAACCCTCACCACATGTTTTATTACTAATCCATAACAATCAACTAAGTGTTTATTTAATAATAAATAACAAGCCAACAGTGAGGCTGATGTCCCCCGCCGAAATCCCAAAATAAATAGAAGACACATATTAATTAATCGCACATTTATTTTTTTCAATGTATCGAGCAATCAAACTGTACACGAAGTGTCATCCAAAAGTGTTTTATAAAGAAAAATGCTAAAACCAACGAGAAAAATGAAAATGTACCCTAGTTAGGGGGACCCTAAAGGCAGACAAAAGGGCCTCTCTGGCCAAGGGAAAGGGCCCTCGTGTCCAAGTCAATCGTTTCTATACACTGTTACTGTCGAATCGATTACTAAATGAGAATGCAGTCATTGTATTGGCATAAAAATCATCAATCAAGATGAACCTAAGTTATCTTGTCCCAAAGTATCAACCAATCAAATTGCTTATCTCTGCTTACCCTAAGCGGAAAATGCTCATCTTCGAACTCCATCAAGGCATTGACCTAATAAGCATATACACCAAGTTTGAACATTTTAACTCAATTAGAAGGAGAGTTATTGTGTTCCAAAGTCTCGACTACTCTCGACCAATCAAATTGCGTATCGCTCTGCTTACCTTGAGCAGAAAATGCTCATTATCGAACTTAGTCAAGGTATTACTGTATTGAAACTATACACCAAGTTTCATCACTCTCACTTAATTAGAACTAAAGTTATCTTGTCCCAAAGCATCAACCAATCAAATTGCTTATCTCTGCTTACCCTAAGTGGAAAATGCTCATCTTCGAACTCCATCAAGGCATTGACCTTATAAGCATATACACCAAGTTTGAACATTTTTACTCAATTAGAAGAAGAGTTATTGTGTTCCAAAGTCTCGACCAATCAAATTGCATATCACTCTGCTTACCCTAAGCGGAAAATGCTCATCTCCGAACTCCATCAAGGCATTGACCTAATAAGCATATACACCAAGTTTGAACATTTTAACTCAATTAGAAGGAGAGTTATTGTGTTCCAAAGTCTCGACCAATCAAATTGCTCTGCTTACCCTCAGCGGAAATTGCTCATTATCGAACTTAGTCAAGGTATTACTGTAATGAAACTATACACTAAGTTTCATCACTCTCACTTAATTAGAACTAAAGTTATCGTGTCCCAAAGCATCAACCAATCAAATTGTTATCTCTGCTTACCCTAAGCGGAAAATGCTCATCTTTGAACTCCAACAAGGCATTGATCTAATAAACACATACACCAAGTTTGAACATTCTAGCTCAATTAGGAAGAGAGTTATTGTGTCCCAAAAAGTGTGACGGACAGACGGACAGACAGACAGACAGACGGACGGACGAACCCATTTTAATAGTCTTTCTTCGAAAGGCGGGGGACAATAACTGAAACTTGTATTACTGTAATGAGACGGATGAGAAAATGAAATGAAAATGGCGGGAAAGAACTAAAAATGGCAGGTTGGACAGGCGATCTTACTCCTTATCACGTACAACCAGGCATTCAAAAAAACGCTAGTTAACTCAATGCCAGGCGTGCGTGGTAACTATTCAGCCACCCAACCCCCTTTGAAATCAGACCTGTGCAATATGTCATATAGGAAGAATAACAAAATCGTAAATTAATGAGTTTAGGTCAAAAGATTGAGCTACTGTTTTAGAGTATTTAATTGTTTTAAAGAGACACGTTAAGAGTTCTTCATAGTTAAATGAAAGTTTAATTTTAAATAAGACCAATAAAATAAGGATTTGATAATGCCAGACTTATATGAAAATAAATTTTAAATTAAGAATAATTAATTATTGGTCTAATGCAATGAAATGCTTTGAATTGACGGATGAAATGTACGATGGGTGTCCACACTTTGTGGCTAAGGCGTTGGCCTGCTAGCCAGGAGGTCGGGTGTTCGATCCCTGCATTGGCCGAGAAAGTTCATCTCGATTTTCTGGCATGCCCCCCCCCCCCCCCCGCCGCGTACATATTGGAGTGCACGTAAAAGATTCCTTAGCAGTTGGAATTCGATACTTTTGAATAAGCTCTATACGATGACTAAATGTGCAGATTGTAGCCACCCACACTGCATGTTTTGCTTAACAATGAAAGGGTGCCGTTTTCAATTTTCGATCCTTTTATTCTTCTACTCCTGATATTTTGGACTGTTGGTCGATGGTTTCATATAAAAGACTACCGATAAGACTCTTTGTAGAAGAAGTTTCCCAAAAACATTATGTTGACTTTAAGAGAAAAGGAGCTTTAAAATGCTCCAAATCGTAAAAATATGACTTTTTGGATTTTCGATCTCTTTTTTTCTGCTATCCCTGATATTTAAAAAAAATGATACAATGATTTCACACAACAGGCTAGCTATTAGACTCTCGATTGACAAGAGTTTCACCACCCTCCCTTCATTATAACCGAAGTTATCGTGCCCTAAAGATTCAACAAATCAGCATGCTTATCTCTGCTTACCCTAAGTAGAAAATGCTCATCTTTAAACTCAGTCATGACATTGACCTAGTGAACGTCTACACCAAGTTTGAACATTATAGCTTAATTAGAAGGAGAGTTATTGTGTTCTAAAGTCTCGGCCCTTCAAATTGCTACTAATTTTCATATTCACTTCAAAATGGCAACCATCAGTTGACCTAAATCAAAATTCTGCTCCGTGTGATTTTTGGGCCATCCTTCAAGGATTCACAAAATATAACTCCCGTGCCTGTAAGCAAAACAGCAAAAAAGCCCTAACGATTTTTCACGTTTCAAGATGGTGGCACTTCCGGATTGAGCTAAAAACTCCATTTTTTGTGTACGAATCAGTAGTCTCGTAGCTAGTACCTAAAAAAAATCCAAGATGATCTGACATATATTTCGTCGATTTTCTTTTAAAATTTCGATCCTCAATTTCTCCAAGGGGAGATAATTTAGAAATTTTTTAAAGTCATTTTTAAAGTCGCATCGGTAAGATCTACTTACATTCCAAATTTCATAAAAATCGTGTATCTATTAAACAAGTTGTCAAATTGGTCATGACGTCCGGAACGAAATCACAGCGACGAATTTTCGAAATTCGAAAATTTGAAATTGCAGGTGAAATTAGTTTACGTCAAGGTTTTCAAAAAAATTTTTTTTAATAAAATAGGTCTATCAATAACAAAGTTACGACTATGCATTGTTAATTTTTTCGTTCGTAAAATACGGTGATTTCGAATTCGCAAAACGTTTTGAAAATATATTCAATCAACAGCCACCACCCATTTTTGGGGGGGTAGGTCAAAGTTTCAGAAACATCCTATGGTTAGATTCTGTGAAATCCGATTTGCAGGAAAAACACACAAAAAAAAATAATAATAATCTTAACAGATACAATAAGCTTTCATATTTCATATGAAATGTAGCTGGGAGACTGTCGACGCCAATTTATTTTTATTTTCATTTGTGTAAAAAGTTTTTATGTAAAGCACTTCATTTAAGTTGTAAATAAACCAGTCAGGCTTCGTATTCATATTTCATATGAAAGCCTAATAACTTTAACAAAAACAATAAGCTTTCATATGAAATATGAAAGCTTAATAATAACTTTAACAGAAACAATAAGCTTTCATATGTAATATGAAAGCTTAACTAGACCTGCATAGCAGTGCTGAAACGGCTTTCAGGGTCCTTTATATCATTGCCATGCTTTAATATTTACATTTACACTCTAAACGACCGATAGGAGTCGGGGTAACAGAAGTTTAAGAAGAGAAATAGAAGTAGTTTTCGAAATAAACGAGTCTGAATAGGCTCAAAAAAAGAAAAAAAAAAGAGGAAAATACTACATCTTCGGCATCTCATAATCTATTACCTAACCATCGAATTTGTATCGTTCTGATATCATATAAAAGTCCAAAAAGTACTGGGCAATAATAATAATAATACAATTCGAGACTGAGTCCAACTCAGGCAATAATATATCGATGATAGCTTACCTCTATAATGTAGAGAAACAACTAGACCGTGTAAATTTAAAGTCAATCGGATATCAACTTTGGCCTCTAGAGATAACTCTGGCAGTAATTATTTGCAATCGCCGAAAATCAAAAGGCTTCTTCGTCTCATGACCTTAAACACTGTGAGTAAATTTAAAGTCAATCGGATATTAACTTTGGACTATAGAGGTTCCAAAGGATTTTTTGAAGTGATAAAGGGCCATAACTCTGGCAGTAATAATAGACATCTTCGTCTCATGACTGTAAATACTGTGTATAAATTTAAAGTCAATCGGATATTAACTTTGGAATATAGAGGATCCAAAGGATTTTTTGAAGTGATAAAGGGCCATAACTCTGACAGTAATAATAGACATCTTCGTCTCATGACTGTAAACACTGTGTATAAATTTGAAGTCAATCGGATATTAACTTTGGCCTCTAGAGCACCCCCAAGATTTTTTGAAGTGACCAAGGGCCATAACTCTGGCAGTAATCATTGGATATCACTGCAAATCAATAGACATTCTCGTCTCATGACTGTAAACACGGTGTATAAATTTGAAGTCAATCGGATATTAACTTTGGCCTCTAGAGCGTCCACAATATTTTTTGAAGTGATCAAGGGCCATAACTCTGGTAGTTATTATCGAAAATCAATAGGCTTCTTCGTCTCATGACCTTAAACACTTTGTATAAATTTAAAGTCAATCGGATATTAACTTTAGCCTGTAGAGCGTCCACAGGCAATTGTGGACGCCGGACGCCGGAGGGTCAACCCGCGGAAAATATCAAATCAAGTGAATGGATCCCGGGCCAGCCGTAAGCGTCCACTGCGCTGTACAGTCCCGGGCCTGTTATGGTACAGGCTTCACTAAAAATGATTTGAAAAAAAAAAAAGAAAAAAAAAAGGTAACAGAAATAATGCGACCGATCTTGACAATGGTCATGCGACCGATCTTGACAATGGTCGTCTCTTCAATGGCCATAGTCTGCCAGTTGACGTCAGATGTTAGAACGTGAAACAATTTCAACAATAAGGGCGATAATCCGGGTAGAATCACGGAAAACGCTAAAATAATAAGTGTAGTGAGCAACCACGAGCTAAAAAAGGGCCATTTTGCGGACAATCAAGGGCCATAATTCAGGAAATTACGATCCCATGGGCGCAAATATCGGACGGAACAAAGATCTTTGGGTTATAAAGTTACATTTCAAGTTTTATCTAAATCGGTTCAAAATTGTGACCTCTACACTGTTTACAAGCTAAAAACATGATTTTTCTGACAATCAGGGGCCATAACCCATTTAATTAAAGTCTGATACATGCCAATATCGAAAGGAAAGGAGACCTTAGGTTGATCAACCTATATTTTAAGTTTCATTGAAATCGGATAAAAATTGTGACCTGTAGACTGTTCACAAACAATTGTGGATGGACGGACGGACGAACAGGGGCGACGACAATATACGTCCACATGAAAATGTGGGAGTATAAAAATGACCACGCAGCATATGAACTTGGTTTTATACAAATCTAATAATAAACTAGACCTGCATGCAGGAATGACGGGTTTCACTGGTGCAACGTTACCCTTAAACATGTCACTTCCGGTGCCAAGTCACCCTTGAACATATGTCACTTCCGGTGCCAACGAAACCACTAAACAGGTTTTCAAATTAACATTGCACACAAATAAAAAGGACGCAGAATCAACCAAATCCAGCAATATCAATTCATTTTATACATTTGTTACTTGTAAATGATCTGGTAAAATTAAATTAATTCCGGTGTTAATAAAAATGTTCAATTAGACTTATGAAATCAGAAACGGCATACGATAGTGAAAATTTTATGTAAATCCAATAATAATTGCCACTTTTAAAGACCATAAAACTAGAAAAGTGACTTGTAGAAAATCGGCTATTTCTCTGCAACGGTACAAGTTAGAAACCATTTTGTGGTATCTGTATGATCGTATGGGTTCAGTCTATTTGTTGATTGGCATCAAATACCATAATTTGAAAAAGATTTCAAAACAGACTCATTTGAATAAAATATCTGTTTTGAAAGCTAAATTACAGTTTTTGCCAAAATGACGTTACTTCCGGTGATAATGAAAATCTTAAATTACTTGTATGAAATCCCAAATGGCATTAGGTATAACATGGTGTAAAGTTTGTGAAAATCGAATAATAATTGACAGTTTTATGGCCCCAAAACCTTCAAAAGTGACCTGTAGAAAACCGTCTATTTCTCGGCAACCGAACAAGTTAGAAACAATTTTATGATATCTATATGAACATATGAGTTGTGTTTATATGTGAATTTAAACCAAAAGTTAAAATTATTAATACATATTAAGTAATTCTTGGTTGAATAAAACATTGATTTAAAAAGTTTAAAATGCAGTTTTTGACAAAATGACGTCACTTCCGGTGTCAATATTAAATTGTAATCAACTTGATATGACGCTACATGCTTTTTGAATCAAACGATGTCACTTTTATAAAAATCCAATAATAATTGACTATTTTACTCGCAAAATAACGAAAACAGTGACTTATGCAGAACTGCCCATTTCTTGGCAACTGCTTATATTACAAACTAATTTGAACATACATTTTCTTCGTATGGATAATAGCTACATGTTTATAAAAGTTACGAAGAAATATTTTAAAATCTGAAAAGCCTGAATGGGTTGTAAATAGGTCAAATTTACTCCATTTTTAGCCTCTTAATCGAATTTGCTCGAAAATGAAATCGAAATCAAAAAACTGCTTCCGACATTTTTTGCGCATTTATAGGACACACTCTTTGAGTCATATAATTTTTCAAAAAAATAATATTTGTTTTCGAAAAATGGTACCGAACTGTCAAAATTGTAGTTTTTGGTAAAATTATGCCATTTCCGGTGCCGACAGATAACACTTTCGGTAACAAAAAAAATGACAATTGAGACAACGAAGCATATGAACTTTGTTTTATACAAATCGAACAATAAAAAATTAATCTAGGACAGAAAAACTGAATTAGCCAACGGCGGCCAAGGAACATTACTGAGACAATTGTTTTTAACATTTTTGCGCTAGTCAGATGACTCTTTAATTCTGTGCACAACGCGACTAAAAAATATTTATAAATAAAAAAGTTTTTAGTAAAATTTTAAATTTTCGAAATTTGGCGCCTAATATCTTCGAAGATTTGCCAAAAATCAAAAATCGAAAGTAACTTAGCTATCTGCCATGTCTCCGGCTATGCCAAAATGTATCGAAAGTTAAAATCCAATGATTATAGTTAAAATTACTGCAATATTTTTAAAAACGATAACTTCGGTGATTTCGGACATTTCGCATTATCGCAGAACGTTCAAAATAGCTTTATCCTCTAAGTCACACCCACTTTCCCAGTAAAACCGAAGAAATCGTAACGATGCGACAAGCAGTTGCTGAGATCTACTCAAAACAAAAGAAGAATAATAATAATAACTAGACCTGCAGACCTGCAGTGCTGATTCGGCTTTCAGGAATCAGACAGGAAGTGCGTCATACAATAGCCGATCCATCGAGCTACCAAACGATACTGTAGTTGTTATGATTCAGTGACACCCTCTATCAGATTTGTAAGTAATATTTGCTTGCGAATACACCGGTCAAAATTGTAAAATCTGGCAAAATTACTTCACTTCCGGTGCCAAAAGAAATCATGATCGGTAACAAATAAGTTGAGAATTCGCAATTGAGAATTGTTTTATACACACCAGGCAATAAATAATAAACTTGGAACCCATAAACTGAAATTAAAAAGGTAAAAGGGAGACAAACTATATCTCAAATTAACCGGGACTACCGAGATGAGAGAAATTGGGTTTAACGTCGATTAGACACAAACTATGTCATTTCGGGACTAGCATGGTTTAATTTTAAAAGAATTATTTTTTTTCAAAATATCGGACATTTTTACGACTACTTCCGGTTTTACGATCGTTTTTCTGATAGCTTTACGAAGTTCTTTGGGTACTTAACTTTACGTACCAGAAGTATCAGAAACATCCATTGAGTAGTTTTGGAAAAAAAGATAAATTAAAGAGCGTTTCCAAAAATTAAACGATTTTTCAATTTTTTTCAAAGTTTGAGGCCATTTTTGGACCACTTGTATTATTTCAACGCTTTTCATTTTTGATTCACTATATAGACAACCGATAGGACTTTGAGTAAGAAAAATTTAAGAAAAATCTGTGGCGTCGTTTTCGAGAAAAGGGCGTCTCAGAATGTTAAAAAATCGGAAAATACTAGATTTTTGGCATACAATGATTTATTTCCTTACCATCGAAATCGTATTATTAAGATACCTTATGGTGGTCCATTAATAGGACTGTCCAGCGACACTTTAGTTCTTTTGGTCCGCTATTACCTACAGGAGAAATCAAGTTTTTCGCAAGTGCGACAATGTTTTTAACCACTTTTTTTTCATTTTTTGAATACTTCCGGTATGGTTATTATTGTCGGAATAGTTTTAATAGCCGGTTTGGGAACTAAAATAGCCACAGGGCTCTGTAATGATATATTACATTATCCGATCAGATAAAATCCCCCTGAGAAATCCTATGTTCAAAAGTGCCAAAAATGCAAAAAAATTAAAATATCGAAAATTAAATTTCAATAACTACATACATATTATACATCGTTAGAATCGTAATTAGGTCAGCTATCTGAATATGCAATCCTTTTTTGAAAATCTCTTAAAATAAAAAAATAGCAGAGCATTTTCCAAAATTTCACGATTTTTCGACTTTTTTCGATTTTCAGTCCGTTATTTCACCTATTCCAGATATTTCAAAGTCTTACTGGATGGTTTCATGCAAAATAACTCCGAAAGGACTCTCGATAGAAAAAATTTTAAAAAAAATTGCGGTTAAGTTTTCGATCTACAGGCATCCAAAAACGCTCCAAATCAGAAAATACTTGATTTTCAGCGTGCCATATTTTGCTGCCTACTCATCGTATCCGTACGAATTGGGTATCATACGATAGCACAATCCTAGTGCAATCCAATGGTACCCTAATTTGTCTAATCCATTGATATCGGGCGGAGAAATCGCGTTTTTCCCCAAAATACCCATTTTTTGCACTTTTTTCAAAATATCGGACATTATTTTGACCACTTCCGGTGTACAGATTATTGTTGAAATTGCTTTATTCCTTGCAATGGTCATTTGGCTTCATGCCTCAGAAGTTTCAGAAACATCAATTCTGCCATAAAACGAAACCCGAGCTCACAAAATGGGTAGAAAATTCGAAAAAAATCGAAAAATAAAGGGCGATAACTCGGAATGAAACTTATATTTCTGGAATCGGATGGTTTTCGGGTATCTAAAAATGTAGGTCAAATTTGAAAATTTTGAATAATAACAAAAATTGTGTCTCAAACCACATTTTTCATTTTTCAATCGCAAGAAGTCAGCGATGAAGTTTCGAAATATCGAAATTTTCAACTGCTATCGTCCGAGAAAAGACTCAAGGTTTCCGAAGATGTCATTTGTATGAAAATAGGTACAGAATTGACGAATCTACGGCCGTTTTTTAATTTTTTGACACAGGATAAAATTCGACCACTTCCGGTCTGCGCAGAAGTTTCAAAAATAGTTTATCAAGTAGCTAACACATGGTTTCTGTTACAGGCACTGAGAAATAGGCTCCGGCGAAAAAAAAATAATAATAATAAATAATAATTTTAGTAATCACAATAGGCTTTCAGACGAAAGTCTGAAAGCCCAATAAGAATAATAATTTTAACAAAAACAATAGTGTTTCACACAAGATTCGCAGTGTGAAACCCTAATAATTAATCTAGGACTGAAAAACCGAATTAGTCAATGGCAGCCATGGAAAATTATGGAGAAAAAAAATGTTGATTTTAACCCTGAGTAAAATGCCATATCAAAATATTCGTAAATAAAAAAAGCTTTTCGTAAAAAAATTAATTTTTTTTCAAAATATCGGACATTTTTTCGCTTAATATCTTCAAAGATTCTTCGGCAATCTAAAATCAAAAGTAGCACAGGTATGTGTCTTGTTTCTGGCTATGGCAGAATGCATCACTTATTGTTAAAATCCGATGATTATTGTTAATATTATGACATTTTTTTTAAAAACGGTGATTTCGGACATATCGCATTGTCACAGAACGCCCAAAATAGCTTTAATCTCTAAGTAATACCCACTTTTGCAATAAAATCAAAAACGTTGTGTCGATCTCACATATAGTTTCCGAGGTACAGTCAAATTACAGACCTAAATAAAAATTCTGTTCTAAACGTTTTTTAGGCCTTCCTTCAAGGATTCGGAAAATATAACTCCGATGTCTGTTAGTGCAATATCGCAAAGGCCTTAGGGACTTTTCACGTTTCTAGATGGGAGCACTTCCGGTTCGATGGACAAACTCTCGAAATGTATTGATTTCAGAAATAGGAGACGCATTGGACATACTATGCCCTATTGTGTTTGTTTACAAGTCCATAAATGTCGATTTTTCACTATTTTCCATATTCACTTCAAAATAGCAACCATCAGTTGACCTAAATAAAAATTCTGCTCTGAACGTTTTTTAGGCTTTCCTTCGGGGATTCAGAAAATATAACTCCCATGTGTGTAAGTCGCCTCGGTAAGATCTACTTACATCCTAAATTTCATGAAAATCGTACAACTATTAAAGAAGTTGTCAAATTGGTCATAAGTTTCGGTTCGAAATCACAACAACGAATTTTCGGAATTCGAAAATCTGAAACTGTAGATTTGAAGTAACTGTCTCAAGGTTCTCAAAGAAAAAAGATTTAGTAAAATAGATCAAATAGTCACAAAGTTACAGCATTGTAGGTCAAATGCATGCGTTCGTAAAATTCGGTGATTTCGGATTTGTAAAACGTTTAGAAAATATATTTAATCAACAGCCACCACCCATTTTTGGGAGGATAGGTAAAAGTTTCACAAAGATCCTATGCTTAGATTCTGAGAAATCCGATTTGTGGATAAAACACAAAAAGAAAAAAAAAAGTAATAATAACTAGATCTGCTAAGCAGATATTAAAGCTTTCATATTCACAGTCACTTCCTGTTACATGTCATGGGTCATATAAATAATCTGAACAAGAAAAAAAAGTCATTAAAATTGGTCAAAAGCTAGCGAAGTTACTGCGATTTTTATCTCGTAAACAACTTTGTCGACACGAAAAACATCAAAGGCAAAATTCGAATTTTGAAATAGCCAGATACCAAAAATTCGACCCGTATCCCGGCTATCCTGAAATGTATTAATTTCAGAAATAAGAGACGTATTGAACATACTATGTATGCCCTATTGTGTTTTTTTACAAGCCCGTAAATGTCGATTTTTCACTATTTTTCATATTCACTTCAAAATGGCAACCATCTGTTGCTCTGAACGTTTTTTAGGCCTTCCTGCAAGGATTCAGAAAATATATCTCCCATGTCTGTAAGTTAAATATCAAAAAAGCCTTATTTACTTTTACGTTTCAAGATGGTGGCACTTCCGGTTCGATCGACAAACTTGATATTTTGTGTACAAATCAGTAATTATTATCTAGTATGAAATAAAAAAAAAAAAAAAAAAAAAAAAAATCAGGTCATTCTGAGTAAAACAAGATAGGCTGGCACTGCCAGGCAGGATACGCCCACATTTTCGAGAGATGGATAGAGAACAAACAATACGGAAAGTGATTTTTCCTACATCATTAAGTCCTGTATTTCATACTGTATTGGGAGCAGCCATTTTGTTGGTCAGTTCCAGTCTGATATTCATGAAATTCGAAGTCGACAATGATTATGGTGTGACGGTACACAACCTAGAAATGTGACTTTTCGTCAAAATCGGATAAGAATTGTGACCTGTACAGAGTCAACAACCATGATATACCATATCTTTACACTATTCGCGTACAAACGGCGACCATTTCGTCCGGCAATTTTGGTACCATTTTCACGAAATTCGAATAATTCAGGAAGTTACGATCCGATATGCGCAAATACCGAAAGGAACCAAGATCTTTGGGTTATAAACATACATGTCAAGTTTCATCAAAATTGGTTCAAAATTGTGACCTCTATAAGGTCCACAACCTTGACATAACATATTTTCACACTATTCGCGTACAAACGGTGGCCATTTTGTCCGTCAATTTTGGTCCGATTTTCACGAAATTCAAACTCGACCGTCATAACCATGGAGCGGTGATATAATCAAACGTTTTTTTAAATCGAATAATAATTGTGACCTCCAAGCTAAAAAAAAAGGCGATTTTGCGTATAATCAGGGGCCATAATTCAGGAAGTTACGATCCGATATGCGCAAATATCGAAAAGAAGCAAGATCTTTGGGTTATAACCTTGAATTTCAAGTTTCATCACAATCGAATCAAAATTGTGACCTCCACAGGGTCCACAACCTTGATATACCATTTTTTAACAGTATTCGCGTACAAACGGCGGCCATTTTGTATGGCAATTTTCGTCCGATTTTCCCGAAATTCGAACTCAACCTTCCTTAGGGTGTAACGGTGATATAATCAAACGTTTTTTTAAATCGAATAATAATTGTGACCTCCAAGCTAAAAAAAAGGCGATTTTGCGTATAATCAGGGGCCATAATTCAGGAAGTTACGATCCGATATGCGCAAATATCGAAAAGAAGCAAGATCTTTGGGTTATAACCTTGAATTTCAAGTTTCATCACAATCGAATCAAAATTGTGACCTCCACAGGGTCCACAACCTTGATATACCATTTTTTAACAGTATTCGCGTACAAACGGCGGCCATTTTGTATGGCAATTTTCGTCCGATTTTCCCGAAATTCGAACTCAACCTTCCTTAGGGTGTAACGGTGATATAATCAAACGTTTTTTTAAATCGAATAATAATTGTGACCTCCAAGCTAAAAAAAAGGCGATTTTGCGTATAATCAGGGGCCATAATTCAGGAAGTTACGATCCGATATGCGCAAATATCGAAAGGAAGCAAGATCTTTGGGTTATAACCATGAATTTCAAGTTTCATCAAAATCGAATCAAAATTGTGACCTCCACAGGGTCCACAACCTTGATATACCATTTTTTAACAGTATTCGCGTACTAACGGCGGCCATTTTGTATGGCAATTTTCGTCCGATTTTCCCGAAATTCGAACTCAACCTTCCTTAGGGTGTAACGGTGATATAATCAAACGGTTTTTTAATCAAATAATAATTGTGACCTCCAGAGGGACCACAAGCTAAAAAGGGTGATTTTTCGCACAATCAGGGGCCATAATTCAGGAAATTACATTCCGATAGCCGCAAATATCGAAAAGAACCAAGATCTTTGGGTTACAAACATGCATGTCAAGTTTCATCAAAATCGGTTCAAAATTGTGACCTCTATAGGGTCCACAAGCTAAAAACGTGATTTTTCGTACAATCAGGGGCCATAATCCATGAAGTTTTGATCCGATACATGCCAATATCGAAAGGAACCGAGATCTTTTGGGGATAAACCTATATTTTAAGTTTCGTCAAAATCGGATAAGAATTGTGACCTGTAGAGAGTCCACAAACAAATTGTGGACGGACGGACGTCCGGACGGACAGGGGCGACGACATAATACGTCCACATGAAAATGTGGGCGTATAATAACAAAAGCCTGGTAGATTTTTCAAGTTTCAAGATGGTGGCACTTACGGTTCGATCTACAAACTTCATATTTTGTGTACGAATCAGTAATTACTTAGTATCACAATAAGAAGCAAAATAAATAAGATATGTTTACAGGATTATTTTGTTATACGAAAAACTAAGTGATGCGTTTTCTATGGCGCTCAGTATATAAGTCGCTTAATGTGGACGTATAAAAAAAAATGAACTATGAATTTACTTTGCAAGCCCTGTAGTGAACCATTTGAGTAAGTTAATACATATTTGACAAATGAAATACTTACTCCGGTTGGACAATAGCCACACGTTTAACGGTGGATCTTTTTAAACCAGTTTTACGTGGGGGTTTTAACTGATAACCATTACTTTCACACCATCCTACAGGAAATAGGTTGTGAGAATACACATCTTCTACATGACTGGCCACCATCTTGTTGCTGTTGTCAAGGTGAATCCACATCAAATGACCAACTATTTTAGTAATTGTGGCAGCACAAATCTGGTTAGGATTATCTCTATTCACAGCTTCTAATTTCATTCCTCTTTCAAATTCATGATCGTCATCATCCTATAATGATCAACATGTTTATTATACAAACAGAACATTCCCAGTGAAATCACTCCAAACATGGAGTTCACATTTCCATCCAATTTCAATAAAAATTTGTTATATGTATGTGAATTTATATTAATGGACATACATTGTAGTCGCCCCAGTCCGTCCACAATTTGTTTATGGACACTCTACAGGTCACCATTTATTATCCGATTTTCAACGAAACTTGAAATATAGATTTATCTGCCTAAGATCTCTGTTGCCTTCAATATTGTCATGTATCGGACCTTATCTTCATGGCCCCCGATTGTACGAAAAATTATGTTTTAGTTTGTATACTATAACGAGGTCACAATTTTGTTGAAATTTGAAATGTAAGTTTATACAAAGATCTTGGTTCCTTTTGGTCTTCGCGTATATAGGACCGTCACTTCCTGAATTATGGTCCTAGATGGTACAAAAAATCACCTTTTATAGCTTGTGGACCCTATGGAGGTCACAATTTTATTCCGATTTAAAAGATAGGTTGCCAGGCAACGAAACATACGCCCACAGCAGCTAAATCGTCCGGGCAGTCAACAAGGGTTGTCGCATATTTTTACGCAAATGAAACATTTGTAATACACTAAAAACTGATTAAGAGTAACAACTCATTATGTAATTATCAGAAAATCATTAGAATTTGATTGCTTTTAATAAAGTGTTAACCCACGCTAACAATTAGTATATACATGAAACCGACCTGAGTAACTGAAGTGAACAGACGTGTTTCGGGAGCTCAAGGATTCAATGAACCGTGAAATATAGTCGTGTTAAATTCCTTACCTAACCAAATAACATATAATACACAACACAGGAATTTCTGTAAATGGAGGGTACATCTTCGAAACGGGATAGAGATAGTGAAGGCGAAACTCCAAAACCAGACACAAAAAGTAAAAAATCTGGAGAGAACGACGAAGAAATGGACCTACATCATAAATTAGATATATTCTCTAAACAGATGGAGAGGTTATTATCGAATCAGATTGATATGAAATCCAACCAAGAATCTTTAAGATTAACCTTTGAGACACAACTGGAGAACCTGAAAACTGAACTTATTGAAAATATGAATTCAAAAATTCAAATATTAAGAGATGAGATCAGTATGGATATCACGGCTGAACGATTACGAATAGATGGGTTAGTGAATACTGTTGATGATCTACAGGCCAAAATGTCAACGCTCGAGTGTCGAGTTGCGACTAGTAATCACGTAAACCCTCTTGACAATAACGATGTTACAGTTGTTGTCTTCGGATTAAAATTCGACGATGGTGAACAAATTCAACAGAAAGCTCAGCAACTGATCAACTCTCTTGGTCATGAAATAACAAATAGTGTCACTATTCAAGCTGCTAGCCGACTTAGGCCAAGAAAACCCAACCAAAACGGACTGGTCAAAATTAGTTTTGATTCAAAAGAAGAACGAGATGTTGTGTTACGGAACAAGCGAAAACTTGGAAACTCAACTACCTACAAGGATGTATGTATACCTTTCAAGAGCCAAGCCACTATATGAAAGAACAATGGAGGCAAACGCTAGGACCATGGCCAGATTATTCCCAGATTCAGTTCTCAAAGTTAATTCTACAGTGATCAAAGCAGGCGGGTGGTGATAAACTCGGAATAGCAGATACCTAGAACGAGAAATATTAACCCAGCTAACTATGTCAGTTTTACTTTGTTAAACGTATGTGGACTAAAATCAAAACTGTATTCAAATGACTTTGAAAAATTTATTGCTGAACAAACCATTGTGTGCTTGCTTACGTGAAACGAAATTAAGTGAACTAGATTCGATTAATCTGCACAGTTTTAAAACGTATTTAAAATGTCGTAAGAGTGCCAAACGTAGCTCCGGGGGGGGGGGGGGTAGCCGTGTGTATCAAGAATGATATCTCCGATTACATCACAGTCATTGAAACAGAGGATGACTTCTCTCTGTGGTTTACTGTGGAGGAAAATCTGTTTGGCCTACGCACTTTATGCTGCGTCAAATATATCCCACCCCAAAATACAGCCTACAGTAAATTAGACATGTTTGAACAAATAGAAGAAATATACCTACGACTAATTACCCCAAACACAGTATTCTGTCTAATAGGTGATCTCAATGCAAGAACCAGTGATTTAAAAGACTATATAAACTCCGTAGCAGAATACAATGATCGAAACGTAGCGTATGAGGAGTTTAGTACTGTTTTTGAGGAAACTGAAACACCCCTGGCTTACTATGGAATACCTTTACAGAGACAAAACCAAGATAACACATTAAATAAATATGGTGAAAGACTATTAGAACTATGCTGTAACCTAAATATTCATATAGCAAATGGTAGATTTGGCCTGGAGTCAGGATACAATACATGCGATGGGAGATCAACTGTGGATTATGTATTATGCTCGACAGAGATATTCAGTAAGTTCAACAATTTCATAGTAACCGATTTCGACCCCCTACTATCAGACAAACACTGTCCCGTACAGTGGTCACTTAAATGTGTAAACAGAACCGAGACACAAACAACCGATGACGATGGCGATGGTAAAAATCTTTACCGACTCAAAACAAAATGGTGTGTTACAAAACGTGAGGCATTTTTAAATAGCATAGATTTGAATGAGCTGAATAGGATATCTGCGCTTTTACAAAACGAAGATTTATCAATTTGGAATCAAGAATCGATCGACTTAATAGTAAATTCGATACAGAAAACTTTCCAGGATAGCGCTTTATCATGTGGAATTAGTAAATCGAACAGACCGAAAAGTGACAAATCAAATTGCAAAAGACAACTGAGCAACAAACCCTGGTTCAACAACACCTGCGAATCGAAGCGTAAAATCTTCTTCCAAGCGAAAAATAAATTCAAGCGTTCAAAAAGTGACGAAGATAGGCAAAAACTCCAGAACGCGTCAACTAAAAGCAGAATATACTAACTATTACCGTGGTCTAAACGAAACTCTGAAAAATCTTAAAAGGAACAACAGTAAAGAATATTGGCGGATACTCAACGGACCTAATGAACGTCGTAATACCAATCTCTCAGTGGATGACTTTTATAAGTATTTTAAAAACATGAATAGTGGGGATCCAATCCCAAGTAATGTGGAAAAAAATCTGCTGACTTCAGACAATGTGAATCATGAATTAGATGCAGCTTTTAATGAGTCTGAAATTAATAAATGTATTGATAACCTCAAAACAAATAAGGCTTGTGGGGTTGACAATGTACTCAATGAATATATAAAATGTACTAAAGAGTTCATGGTAGGAATTTATGCGAATATCTTTAATGTTATCCTGAACAGTGGGTTGATACCCACTCCCTGGGTAATGGGCATGATATCTCCCATATACAAAAATAAAGGTTGCACAAATGACGCTAGAAACTATAGAGGAATTACTATTCTCAGCTGTATGGGCAAGTTGTTTACAGCAGTCATAAACGAACGTCTGTGTAAATACATTGACAGAGAAGGTCGTGTGGGCCCTGAACAAGCTGGGTTCCGAAAGGGGCTTTCAACAACAGACCATTTAATTAGTTTAAAATTTATAATAGATTTATACCTTAATAAAAACAAACGATTATTTGCATGTTTTATTGATTACAAGTGTGCTTTCGATTCTTTGACAAGAATAAATCTGTGGGGAAAAGTCCAAAATATTGGAATTAAAGGTAAACTTTTTAATGTTATTTATAATATGTATAAATGTGCTAAATCTTGTATCAAACTCAATGGTTCAACTTCCCCGAACTTCAATTGTATGATAGGTGTCAGGCAAGGTGAAAATCTATCCCCCTTATTGTTTTCCATCTTCCTCGCAGATCTAGAATCTTACTTATCCGGCAAGTACCAAGAGCTTAAATACACAAATGAAGTATGTAAAGACAAAGATCTAGATGTATATCTCAAACTGTTTATCCTACTCTATGCCGATGACACTGTAGTACTGGCCGAAAGTGAGGTCGAATTACAATGTGCCATGGATGCTATGCGTGTGAATACTGTACATATTGGAACTTAAATATTAATACTTCTAAAACTAAGGTTATGGTATTTTCTAAGGGTAAGATAAGAAAAAAAACGATTATAAAGTATGACACGTTTACTATAGAGGTTGTATTCGAATACGAATACCTAGGTATCTTATTTAACTATAATGGGAAATTTCACAAAGCAAAGAAATTATTGTACTGTAAAGCAAGTAAAGCCATGTTCAACATTATTCGGAAAGCCAAAGCTCTTAATCTAACCATAGATACTATTTTATACTTATTTAATCACCTAGTTATACCCATTATGCTCTACGGCTCTGAAGTTTGGGGATACTCGGACACAGCTCCCCTTGAACGTCTTCAACTTAAATTTTGTAAAATTCTCTTGAAAGTTAAATTATCGACCCCAAACGTCATGGTATATGGCGAATTGGGCATATATCCTTTGAAATTCGAAATAGATGTTCGGATGGTTTGTTTTTGGCTTAAAACAGTGACAGGAAGTAAAAACAAGTTATCCAGTAAGTTGTATGATTTAACTGTATGTACTAATGATTCAAATGAATGGGTTAGTTATATTAAGCGCGTGTTGGACGAGTCAGGTCTGTCGTACATATGGACTAATCCTGGTGAGAGTATTAATACTGACTGGTTGAAATTGAATCTCAAAACTAGACTTAGAGATCAATACCAACAACTATGGTATAGTCAAATCTATGAAAGATCTAAATGTTCAAACTACCGTATTTTTAAGTTTATTTTTGGACTCGGAAAGTATTTACTACAACCTGCTAATTCCAATGTGTAAATTTCGTTGTAGAAGCCATACGTTGCCAATCGAATTAGGTATTTTTCTTAAAATCGCCAGAGATGACCGAATTTGTCATCTGTGTAACTCCAATAACTTGGGATATAAATATCATTATCTTTTTGAATGTCAATTCTTTAAAACAGACCGAAATAAATACATTGCCACAAAATATGTAAATAGACCATCAACTCTAAAGATGTATAACTTATTCAATAATGAGAGGGAAATCTTGAATTTATGCAAATTTGTCAAACTTATCCTTCGACATTTTAAATAACGAGGTCATTATCCTAGACCTGATTACATTGTATAATATACACACTGTTCATTTCATTGTCAATTTTATAGTGTAAATAAATCGTAGTGTTATTTATTGTAACTCATTATTGTTAATACCATTCATGTAACTTCACAGAATTTTGTTTTGAATAAAGATTATTATCATTATATAAATTTAAAGTCAATCGGATATTAACTGTGGCCTCTAGAGCGTCCACAAAATTTTTTGAAGTGATCAAGGGCCATAACTCTGGTAGTTATTATCGAAAATCGCTGAAAAACAATAGGCTTCTTCGTCTCATGACCTTAAACACTGTGTATAAATTTAAAGTCAATCGGATATTAACTTTAGCCTGCAGAGCGTCCACAAGCAATTGTGGACGCCGGACCGACGGACCGACGGACGGACGGAGGCGACGACAATATACGACCACATTTCAATGTGGGCGTATAAAAACGTTTGGATATATCACCATTATACCTTAAAATGAAGGTTGAATTCAAGTTTTGTGAAAATCGGACCAAATGGCCGCCCCTCATACGCAAACAGCGTAATAATATAGTATATCAAGGTTGTGGAACCTCTAGATCTCAAACGTTTGATCGGATTTTGATGAAACTTGAAATGCATATTTATAACCCAAAGACCTTGGTTCATTTTCATATTTCCTCATATTGGAATCGAAACTTCTTGAATTATGGCCCTTGACTGTATGAAAAATCACATTTTTAGCTTGTGGCCCCTCTTGAGGCGATTTTTTCTTCCGACGGGTAGCAAATAAAACTACCGGTCGCTTGCGACAGGTGGACTAAATTTTACTTGATGTTCAGTAAATTGACCACAATACTCGCGTCCACGTCATGTACATGCAGGCCGTATTTATTTCTTCGTAGAGTCGTTTCTAAATGCAAGAATTGAGCACGGAAATACCGCGAAAAGCCGCCATTTGCATTGTTTACATTTCGCTCTGTCGCACTCGGAGGCTACAGGTACTCAGTTTGGAAGTAGACAATTTTATAACAATGAATTTCTAACAGGTAGCTTTTTTCAAACATTTCGAGGCCTGTAAGAGGACACAATTATTATCTGATTTAAAAAAAAAAACGTATGAAATATCATCGTTCGAATTTCATGAAAATCAAACCAAAAGTGACGAACAAAATGGTCGCCCCTTGTAGCCTATAACACAAATGGTGTAAATATGTGGTATGTCAAGGTTGCAGACTCTCTAGAGGAGACATTTTTTCCGATTTTGATGAACCTGAAATTATGGCTCTTGATTGTATAAAAAAATCGTGTTTTAAAATCGTGGTCCCTCTACGGGTAACAATTTTTATCCAATTGATAAAGATAGGCTGGCACTGCCAGGCAGGATACGCCCACATTTTCGAGAGATGGACAGAGAACAAGCAATACCGAAAGTGATTTTTCCTACATCTTTAAGTCCTGTATTTCATACTGTATTGGGAGCAGCCATTTAGTTGGTCAGTTCCAGTCTGATATTAATGAAATTCGAAACCGACAATGATTATGGTGTGACGGTACACAACCTAGAAATGTGACTTTTCATCAAAATCGGATAAGAATTGTGACCTGTAGAGAGTCCACAACCATGATATACCATATTTTTACACTATTCGCGTACAAACGGCGACCATTTCGTCCGGCAATTTTGGTACGATTTTCACGAAATTAGAACTCAACCTTCCTCATCAAAATCGAATTAAAATTGTGACCTATACAGGGCCCACAACCATGATATATCATTTTTTTAACAGTATTCGCGTACAAACGGCGGCCATTTTGTCTGTCAATTTTGGTCCGATTTTCCCGAAATTCAAACTCAACCTTCCTTACAGTGTAACGGTGATATAATCAAACGTTTTTTTTAAATTGGATAATAATTGTGACCTCCAGAGGGACCACAAGCTAAAAAGGGTGATTTTTCGGACAATCAGGGGCCATAATTCAGGAAATTACATTCCGATAGCCGCAAATATCGAAAGGAACAAGATCTTTGGGTTACAAACATGCATGTCAAGTTTCATCAAAATCGGTTCAAAATTGTGACCTCTATAGGGTCCACAAGCTAAAAACGTGATTTTTCGTACAATCAGGGGCCATAATCCATGAAGTTTTGATCCGATACATGCTAATATCGAAAGCAGCCGAGATCTTTTGGGGATAAACCTATCTTTCAAGTTTCGTCAAAATCGGATAAGAATTGTGACCTGTAGAGAGTCCACAAACAAATTGTGGACGGACGTCCGGACGGACAGGGGCGACGACATAATACGTCCACATAAAAATGTGGGCGTATAAAAAAGGCGATTTTGCGTATAATCAGGGGCCATAATTCAGGAAGTTACGATCCGATATGCGCAAATATCGAAAGGAAGCAAGATCTTTGGGTTATAACCATGAATTTCAAGTTTCATCAAAATCGAATCAAAATTGTGACCTCCACAGGGTCCACAACCTTGATATACCATTTTTTAACAGTATTCGCGTACAAACGGCGGCCAGTTTGTATGGCAATTTTCATCCGATTTTCCCGAAATTCGAACTCAACCTCCCTTAGGGTGTAACGGTGATATAATCAAACGGTTTTTTAAATCGAATAATAATTGTGACCTCCAGAGGGACCACAAGCTAAAAAGGGTGATTTTTCGGACAATCAGGGGCCATAATTCAGGAAATTACATTCCGATAGCCGCAAATATCGAAAAGAACCAAGATCTTTGGGTTACAAACATGCATGTCAAGTTTCATCAAAATCGGTTCAAAATTGTGACCTCTATAGGGTCCACAAGCTAAAAACGTGATTTTTCGTACAATCAGGGGCCATAATCCATGAAGTTTTGATCCGATACATGCCAATATCGAAAGAAACCGAGATCTTTTGGCGATAAACCTATATTTCAAGTTTCGTCAAAATCGGGTAAGAATTGTGACCTGTAGAGAGTCCACAAACTAATTGTGGACGGACGGACGTCCGGACGGACAGGGGCGACGACATAATACGTCCACATGAAAATGTGGGCGTATAAAAATATATATGTTATAGTATGGTCTTTTGCACGTTGGCCTGAAATTAAAAACGGCCTCGGTTTCGTCACTTCAAACAAATACATTGTTGGGTTCCTGGAGTCTTTTCTGGGACAATAGCAATCTCAGATTTTGCAGTAAAGGGAGGTAACTAATCTTAAGCTAGATGGGATCAGACCAACAATTATTTTCTACAATCCGATATTTAAAAAAAAAAAAAAAAAAAATATTTTCCGTTTTGGTGCATTCTGAGCCGCCCTTTTCTCGAAAACGACACATACGATTTTTCTAAAACTTTTCTTAATCCTATCGGTGGTCTATGGTGTGAATCTAAAAATAAAAACCTTGAAATAACATAAGTGGTCCAAAAATGGTCTCAATCTTTGAAAAAATTTGAAAAATCGTTAAATTATTGAAAATGTTATTTCCTTCTCTTTTTTTTTTTTTTTTTACGAAAACTATTCAATGGATTTTTCTGAAATTTCTTATATAGAAGGTGAGGTAACCAAAGAGCTTGTTAAAACTATCCCAACAATGATCCCAAAACCGGAAGTATACGAAAAAATTTAATGATGTTTTGAAAAAAAAATCCAAAAAAAATGAAGATTTTTGCCAAAAGCGCGATTTCTCCGTTGGATATTAGTAGATCAAAATAAACAAAGTACCGTTTGGTAGCTCGATGAATGGGCTATTGTATCGATTCTAACCATGTATAATATGTAGGGAATTATTGAAATTTAATTTTTGATATTTTGACATTTTTGGCACTTCTGAACATAGGATTTCTCAGGGAGATTTTATCTGATAAGAAAATCTTGTATATCATTATAAAGCCCTGTTTCAATTCAAGTTCCAAAACTGGGTGTTAAAGCTACTAGACAATGATGCGTATACCGGAAGTAAATAAAAAAAAAAAAAACAAACAATAATTTTACAAATCTGATAGAGGGTGTCACTGAATCATAACAACTACAGTATCGTTTGGTAGCTCGATGGATCGGCTATTGTATGACGCACTTTCTGTCTGATTCCTGAAAGCCGATTCAGCACTGCAGGTCTGCAGGTCCAGTTATTTTTATTTTTTTTCGCCGGAGCCTATTTCTCAGTGACTGTAACAGATATCGATCTGGGACCTAATTCTCTATCAAGAAACCATGTGTTGGCTGCTTGATAAACTATTTTTGAAACTTCTGCGCCGACCGGAAGTGTCAAAAAATAAAAAAAACGGTCGTAGATTCGTCAATTCTGTACCTATTTTCATACAAATGACATTTCCGGAAACCCTGAGTCTTTTCTCGGACGACAGCAGTTGAAAATTTCGATATTTCGTAACTTCATAGCTGACTTCTTGCGATCGAAAAATGAAAAATGTGGTTTGAGAGACAATTTTTGTTATTTTTCAAATTTTCAAATTTGACTTACATTTTTGGATACCTGAAATCCATCCGTTTCCAGAAATATAAGTTATCGCCCTTTATTTTTCGATTTTTTCGAATTTTCCGCCCATTTTGTGAGCTCGAGTTTCGTTTTACAACCGAATCGACGTTTCTGAATCTTCTGGACCATGAAGTTATAGTTCAAAACCCATTTTGTGAGCTCGAGTTTCGTTTTACGACCGAGTCGACGTTTCTGAATCTTCTGGACCATGAAGTTATAGTTCAATACCAACTTATAAAGCTATTTCGACAAACATCTATAAACCGTAAGTAGTCGAAATAATGTCCGATATTTTGAAAAAAACGCAAAAAATGAATGCTTTTGGGATAAACATGATTTCGCTGTCCGATATCAACGGATTAAAACGATCTTGTATCGTTGGGTTGCATGAGAATTGTAGTATCGTATGATACCTAACCCAAAACTTAACCTACAATTTTTTTTAATTTTTTCTACCGAGAGTCCTTTCGGAAGTATTTTGCATGAAGCCATCCAATAAGACTTTGAAATGTCTGGAATAGGATATAAAAGGGAGAGAGAGAGAGAGAGAAATGGGGTTTAACGTCCACTCGACACAAACTAGGTCATTTCGGGACTAATATATGGTTCAATTTTTATTTCAATAATTCGTTTGCGCGTAGGGGTCTTTAGCAGTGGGAGGAAACCGATATAGAGGGGACTGAAAATCGAAAAAAGTCGAAAAATCGTAATTTTTTTTGAAAATGCTCCATTTTTTTTTTATTTTAAAAGATTTTCAAAACGTGGTTACAAATTCGGATAGCTGACCTAAATCCGATTCAAACGACGTATAATATGTATTGAAATTTAATTTTCGATATTTTGATATTTTTGCATTTTTGGCACTTATGAACATATGATTTCTCAGGTGTATTTTATCAGATTAGATAATGTAATATATCCTTTACAGAGCCCTGCGCCTATTTGATTGCCCAAACCTGTTATTAAAACTATCTCGACAAAAATCACCATACCGGACGTATTCAAAAAATGAAAGAAAAGGTTAAAAAAAATGTGCGAAATGCTGAATTTCTCTGTCAGATATTACCTGACCAAAAAGATAGGTTGCCAGGCAACGAGACATACGCCTACAGCAGCTAAATCGTCCGGGCAGTCAACAAGGGTTGTCGCATAATTTTACCTTTTTTCGTAATGAAACATTTGTAACACACTAAAAACTGATTAAGAGTAACAACTCATTATGTAAATATCAGAAAATCATTAGAATTTGATTGCTTTTTATAAAGTTTTACCCCACGCTAACAATTAGTATATACATGAAACATTTAATATCATGGATTTAGCTGTTCAGTTATCAAAATTCATTAAAAATCAAAATACTTGTTCGTTTCAACACCTTAAACTCTGTGTATCAATCTGATGTCAATCAGATGATAAGTTTGGCCTCAATAGCGTCACAAGATTTTTTGAAGTTATCAAGGGAGATAACTCTGGCAGTAATTATTTGAAATCTCTGAAAATCAATAGGCTTCTTCGTCTCATGAACTTAAACACTGTGTATGAATTTAAAGTCAATCGGATATTAATAGGCTTCTTCGTCTCATGAACTTAAACACGGTTTATAAATTTAAAGTCAATCGGATATTAACTTTGGCCTCTAGAGCATCCACAAGTAATCCAGGGCCACAACTCTGGCACTAATTATCGGAAATCGCTGAAAATCAATAGGATTCTTCATCTTATGGCCTTAAACACTGTGTATAAATTTAAAGCCAATCGGATATTAACTTCGGCCTCTAGAGCGTCCACGAGATTTTTTGAAGTGAACAAGGGCCATAACTCTGGTAGTTATAATCGGAAATAGCTGAAAAACAATAGGCTTCTTCGTCTCATGACCTTAAAAACTATGTATAAATTTAAAGTCAATCGGATATTGACTTTAGCCCCTAGAGCGTCTACAAGCAATTGTGGACGCGGACGGACGGACGGGAGATACGATAATATACGACCACATTCAATGTGGGCGTATAAAAATTATTCCCTTAACATTTTGGAATGCTTGAGAAAGCAGATCGCCGCTACTTACAGAAACAATATAAATATAAACATAACAAAAGGTGGCATTGTAATCAAGTTTAACTGTGGATATTATCAAGGTGTTAAAAGATGTGCCAATGTATTTTACAAAAATCTAAGGCATCAGGAAAATGTAAATACAAATGTAAGATCAACACTTGATAAATCGAAAAGAGAGACGGGTTCTATAACAAGAGTTCAAATGTCAACAAAGTCAAGTCAAAGTCATACACTCTCAATCTGTATCATACAACATGCACAGCACTAATAGATGGAGAACTGCAAACTTTATCTTTAAGCGAACATTTTAACTTCATGTTAGATCTAATAAACTTCGAGGAGGCTAGAGAACTCAACATTCATGTCCGCGAATCATTCAACAACGCAGTAAGAAGTAATGCCAAAGAAGACTATTCAGTTCCACTAAGTAAAGATAGGTTGCCAGGCAACGGAACATACGCCCACAGCAGCTAAATCGTCCGGGCAGTCAATAAGAGTTGACGCATATTTTTACTTATTTCGATAATGAAACATTTATATTGCACTTAAATCTGATTAAGAGAAACAACTCAGAAAATCATTAGAATTTGTTTGTTTGCTAACATATAGTATGGTATACAAAACATTTAATATCATGTATTTAGCTGTTCAGTTATCAAAATTCATAGAAAATTAATATACTTGTTCTTCTCAGGGCCTTAAACACTGTGTATCACTTTGAAGTCAATCGGATAATAAGTTTGGCCCCTAAAGCATCACAAGTTTTTTCAAAAAGATCAAGGGAGATAACTTTGGAAGTAATTATGAGAAATTGTTGAAAATCAATAGGCCTCTCTGCCTCATGACCTTTAACACTGTGTGTCAATTTTAAGTCAATTGGATATCAACTCTGGCCTCTAGAGCGTCCATAAGATTTATTGAAGTGATCAAGGGTTATAACTCTTGCAGTAATTATGCTGAAATGCTGAAAATCAATAGGCTTCTTCGTATCACGAACTTAAACAATGTGTATAAATCTAAAGTCAATCGGATATCAAATTTAGCCTCTAGTGCGTTCACAAGAATAATTAAAGATGGCCGCCTAAGCTGTTGGGTGTAAAAGAGGTCTGTGCTTCAAGACGAATTTTATGATGAAAATTAGAAGAAGATAAAAAGTAATTGTTATGAATACTTAATAAGGGTATGGTGAACATTTAATAAATAGCTTTAGGTGGAAAATATTGTTATTTCCTGTGTTTGAGCCTTATAATATCAACTGTATCGGTGAACACAGTAGCCACTGTGAAAACTGAAGCGTGAGCTGTATTCCTCAGCAACAGCCAACCTCAAGTCTCTAGTGTATGTTGTAACCTGCTAGATAAGAAGTAAGAAAGCTGTGATCAATATGAGTTCGAGAGGAAAAGAAAAGAACCAAGGGACTCCGAGATTCACACGAAGCTCTGGCAAGGGAGAACTGACGGAAAATACTGACGGTGAAGAAACAAATAGGGATATAACAGGTATATATACAATTTTAAATACAATTAAACAGGAGATAGGCCAAATGATTAAAAAGGATGATATGAAGATCATTATTAGTGAAATAACTGATTGCGCCCTTGAAACACTGAGAAAGGAATTAAAACAGAAATAAACAAGCCAACAGTGAGGCTGATGTCCCCCGCCGAAATCCCAAAATAAATAGATGACACATATTAATTAATCGCACATTTATTTTTTTCAAATGTATCGAGCAATCAAACTTTACACGAAGTGTCATCCAAAAGTGTTTTATAAAGAAAATTGCTAAAACCGAAAAATGAAAATGTACCCTAGTTAGGGGGCCCTAAAGGCAGACAAAAGGGCCCTCGTGTCCGAGTTAATCGTTTCTATACACTGTTACTGTCGAATCCATTACTGAATGAGAGTGCAGTCATTGTATTGGCATAAAAATCATCAATCAAGATGAACCTAAGTTATCTTGTCCCAAAGTATCAACCAATCAAATTGCTTATCTCTACCTACCCTAAGAGGAAAATGCTCATCTTCAAACTCCATCAAGGAATTGACCTATTAAGCATACACACCAATTTTGAACATTTTAACTCAATTCGAAGTCGAGTTATTGTGTTCCAAAGTCTAGGCAAATCAAATTGATTATCGCTCTGCTTACCCTGAGCAGAAAATGCTCATTATCAAACTTAGTCAAGGTATTACTGTAATGAACTATACACCAAGTTTCATCACACTCACTTAATTAGAACTAAAGTTATCGTGTCCCAAAGCGATACCAAGGCATTGACCTAACTCCATCAAGGCATTGACCTAATAAGCATATACACCAAGTTTGAACATTTTAACTCAATTAGAAGGAGAGTTATTGTGTTCCAAAGTCTCGACCAATCAAATAGCGTATCGCTCTGCATACCCCGAGCAGAAAATGCTCATTATCAAACTTAGTCAAGGTATTACTGTAATGAAACTATACACCAAGTCTCACCACTTTCACTTAATTAGAACTAAAGTTATCGTGTCCCAAAGCCTCAGCCAATCAAATTGCTTATCTCTGCTTACCCTAGGCGGAAAATTCTCATCTTCGAACTCCATCAAGACATTGACCTAATAAGCATATACACCAAGTTTGAACATTTTAACTCAATTAGAAGGAGAGTTATTGTGTTCCAAAGTCTCGACCAATCAAATTGCGTATCGCTCTGCTCACCCTGAGCAGAAAATGCTCATTATCGAACTTAGTCAAGGTATTACTGTAATGAAACTATTCACCAAGTTTCATCAATCTCACTTAATTAGAACTAAAGTTATCGTGTCCCAAAGCATTAACCAATCAAATTGCTTACATGTATCTCTAGGCGGAAAATTAGAACTAAAGTTATCGTGTCCCAAAGCATTAACCAATCAAATTGCTTACATGTATCTCTAAGCGGAAAATGCTCACTTAACCCGAGCAGAAAATGCTCATTATCGAACTGAGTCAAGGTATTACTGTAATAAAACTATACACCAAGTTTCATCACTCTCACTCAATTAGAACTAAAGTTATCGTGTCCCAAAGCATCAACCAATCAAATTGCTTATATCTGCTTACCCTAAGAGGAAAATGCTCATCTTCGAACTCCATCAAGGCATTGACCTAAAAAGCATATACACCAAGTTTGAACATTTTAACTCAATTAGAAGGAGGGTTATTGTGTTCCAAAGTCTCGACCAATCAAATTGCGTATCGCTCTGCTTACCCTGAGCAGAAAATGCTCATTATCGAACTTAGTCAAGGTATTACTGTAATGAAACTATACACCAAGTTTCATCAATCTCACTTAATTAGAACTAAAGTTATCGTGTCCCAAAGCATCAACCAATCAAATTGCTTATCTCTGCTTACCCTAAGCGGAAAATGCTCATCTTCGAACTCCATCAAGGCATGGACCTAATAAACACATACACCAAGTTTGAACATTCTAGCTCAATTAGGAAGAGAGTTATTGTGTCCCAAAAAGTGTGACGGACAGACGGACAGACAGACAGACAGACAGACAGACAGACGAACCCATTTTAATAGTCCCCCAACTTTCTTCGAAAGGCGGGGGACAAAAAGCTTGTAAATGATGCTACCGACGATATAAGGAAGCAATATGACGCAGTTTTGGGCCAAAACGAACAATTGCATGCTGAACAAGCCAACAGTGAGGCTGATGTCCCCCGCCGAAATCCCAAAATAAATAGATGACACATATTAATTAATCGCACATTTATTTTTTTCAAACGTATCGACCAATCAAACTGAACACGAAGTGTCATCCAAAAATTGCTTATATCTGCCTACCGTAAGAAGAAAATGCTCATCTTCGAACTCCATCAAGGCATCGACCTAATACGCATACACACCAATTTTGAACATTTTAACTCAATTCGAAGGAGAGTTATTGTGTTCCAAAGTCTCGGCAAATCAAATTGCTTATCGCTCTGCTTACCCTGAGCAGAAAATGCTCATTATCGATCTTAGTCAAGGTATTACTGTAATGAAACTATACACCAAGTTTCATCACTCTCACTTAATTAGAACTAAAGTTATCGTGTCTCAAAGAATCAACCAATCAAATTGCTTATCTCTGCTTACCCTAAGCGGAAAATGCTCATCTTCGAACTCCATCAAGGCATTGACCTAATAAGCATATACACCAAGTTTGAACATTTTAACTCAATTAGAAGGAGAGTTATTGTGTTCCAAAGTCTCGACCAATCAAATTGCCTATCGCTCTGCTTACCCTGGGCAGAAAATGCTCATTATCGAACTTAGTCAAGGTATTACTGTGATGAAACTATACACCAAGTTTCATCACTCTCACTTAATTAGAACTAAAGTTATCGTGTCCCAAAGCATCAACCAATCAAATTGCTTATCTCTGCTTACCCTAAGCGGAAAATGCTCATCTTTGAACTCCATCAAGGCATAGACCTAATAGGCATATACACCAAGTTTGAACATTTTAACTCAATTAGAAGGAGAGTTATTGTGTTCCAAATTCTCGACCAATCAAATTGCGTATCGCTCTGCTTACCCTGCGCAGAAAATGCTCATTATCGAACTTAGTCAAGGTATTACTATAATGAAACTATACACCAAGTTTCATCACTCTCACTTCATTAGAACTAAAGTTATCGTGTCCCAAAGCATCAACCAATCAAATTGCTTATCTCTGCTTACCCTAAGCGGAAAACGCTCATATTCGAACTCCATCAAGGCATTGACCTAATAAGCATATACACCAAGTTTGAACATTTTAACTCAATTAGAAGGAGAGTTATTGTGTTCCAAATTCTCGACCAATCAAATTGCGTATAGCTCTGCTTACCCTGAGCAGAAAATGCTCATTATCGAACTTAGTCAAGGTATTACTATAATGAAACTATACACCAAGTTTCATCAATCTCACTTAATTAGAACTAAAGTTATCGTGTCCCAAAGCATCAACCAATCAAATTGCTTATCTCTGCTTACCCTAAGCGGAAAATGCTCATCTTCGAACTCCATCAAGGCACTGACCTAATAAACACATACACCAAGTTTGAACATTCTAGCTCAATTAGGAAGAGAGTTATTGTGTCCCAAAAAGTGTGACGGACAGACAGACGGACAGACGGACAGACGGACAGACAGACAGACAGACAGACGGACGGACGAACCCATTTTAATAGTCCCCCAACTTTCTTCGAAAGGCGGGGGACAAAAAAGGGAAATGCAGACTAAAATAGACGATCTTATAAATAACGCAAAAATTGGACACAGAAAAGCTAATGATACAATAAGAATGGCAAACTATAACGAACAATATTCAAGAAAAATGAATATCAGAATATTTGGACTACCAAATCAGCAATCCCGAGAACTGCAAACCACTTTCATTGAAACTATAAAAAAGTTAACGGACATAGATGTAGCCAATGAAGAAATTATCGCTATCCACAGCCTCCCTTCAAGAAGCCCCGATAAACCAAACCCAGTGATTGTTAAAATGCGTAACACAGAATCAAAATCAAATATTATGAAACATAGAAAGCTTTTGTTAGAAAAACCTAAAATTAGCAGACGATATAACAAAGAATAACCTTGGTCTCATGAACAGAGGGCATGAACAGGGGGCGAGAAAACAGTCACGTCGATAAAGTGTGGTCTTTTAACGGTACAGTGTACGCGAAAGCAGTAGGGAAAAAGAGAGTGCGGATCGATATATTCGACAACCAGAGTGAAAAAGTATTGACAGCTCCTTTAGAAGTTTTCAAAACAGATAATTTAGCAATAATATGTGAAAATAAAACTCTTGTTCTTATGTATACACTTTTTTAAAAATCTTAAGCCAGAATTGCTTTAGAAAATGCCCCACCCCTTATCTATCATCAACAATTCCTGATGGCCCAGTAAAAGAAATGGGATGTCAAAATGAAAAGGTACATTCTCTGAAGAGACATTAGAAGTAAACCTTAGCTAACTATATTGCACAATGTATTATGAATATTAGAAACTCCCAGAGTCAAAATAGTATGAACAATACATAAAATTAAAATGAATCTCACGTTGATATCACATTTTACAAAAGATATAATATGAATACTTCATATAGTTAAAGTGATAGTTCCCATGAATAATTATAATGTATTGTCGAATTAACGGGATAGTATCTAATTTACATACAAATAGTGATATCTCCTATGAGATAATACAAGTTACATTTTTCAGAATGGATAGTGCCTTCTAGTAAAATGAAAGTTATCTGAATATGATACCACTAAAACTATACCCCTTGTGCAATATTATAAGGTATAACATTATTGATGAATAAAATGTATGACAATATGTAACCTGAGATGAATATTATATACTATTAAAGCCGTAGTCTCTAAGCTATCTGACAATTTAAAACTCTCCAGGATGAATATTTTATATTATTAAATAATAATAATAATAGTTTATTCGTACTCATGGTACACATAGGTTATACATATATAATAATTAATCAATATACAAATAATTATAGCACTTTGATTATGAAGTACACAGAAAGTTGATAATTTGATTCAGGTTTAGTGCTTCATTTGGATTAGAGTCCCTGAAAGAGATATATTCTCGAATTGTAAGCCCTGTTCTTACATCATCATCACTATAATAATTACGATCTAGGTCATTTATTCTATTTCAAACAGAAGAAATTCCTACATTTAGGACATCATGTTTATTAAAGTTATTCTTTTTACAAATAAAATTAATATTATTGCACATTGAAGACTGGCTTCCATTTAAAGCGATCTTGCTGCACATACTTAAACATTCATTGTTGCTTGATATTGTACTAAAATAAAACTTAGTAAATCTTTTATACAATTGGGTTTTTATGTTCAAATCGTCACAAATTATGCTTAATAAGTTGCTATGTGCGCGTGGTGATATACCAAGAAGCCTCCTAACACTTTTTCGCCAGACGCAATAAAATCTATGAATATTTTTATGGTTCAAATCCCATAATTGGCAGCCATACAGAGGCATACAATAAGTCTTAAATAATTTATATTTTGTGTTAGATGATGCATATACAAAATTTTTAATAGTGACATTAACCTTCACAAGAAAACTATTAATACCACGAAATATGTTTTGTCTTTGTGAGAAGGAGTTAAGAGTGTTACCTAAATGTTTCTCTGATTCGACAACTTCTATCTTTTTATCATCAATACATATGTCTTTAAATTGATTAATAAATGTTCTGCTATGTGAAAAGAAAATAAGTTTAGTTTTCTCAGGATTGAACTTAAGATCATACTCTTCTGAATATCTTTTAGCAATATCAAGTAGGCCAATCAGAGCTTGTCTGCTGGATGTCACGAATGTGAGATCATCAGCGTAAGCCAATGCTCCTACATAAACGTGACCAATATGGTAGCCAAGGCCACTGGTCCTACAGCGATTCAGCAATTCGTCAAGATAAACTGTAAATAGGATTGGAGACAAAACCCCACCCTGCTTCACTCTATTACTGACATTAAAAGTTTCAGTTACAATGTTACCCCATTTTACTCTGATTTTCTGATTTAAATACATGTTAAGTAAAAAACGAGCTGTTAAAGGACACATACCCTTAGATAGCAGTAACTTAAATAATTGGACATAATTAACTCTGTCGAAAGCCTTGCTTGCGTCCAGGAGGGTTACAAAGACGTCAGAATTCCTATTATTATAATATTGTATAGTTTCATTTATTACGAATGAGCAATGGGTTGTTGAATGTTTCTCCTTGAATCCAAATTGTAGATCCGAACATTGGAGGATATCTCTGTTATGTTTCAAAATTATCCAGTCAAAGAATTTTCCAATAATACTACTGAGAGCAATACCACGATAGTTACTGGAATCATTTAACGATTTTTTCCTGTTCTTTGGGATGGATATTATTGAGGAGAGAACAAAGTTACTGGGTGAGAAACCATGAGTAATCATAGAAGTTAACAGTAACGATAAATGAATGAAGAAAGAATGTGAAGCATAAATTACATGATCTGATGTTTGACCAATATTACCATCCTTTTTAAAACGTTTCAAATGTTTCACTGCTCTTTCTACTTCATTTGTACAAACACTATGAACTCTATTACACTTATTACTCTTACACTTATCTAATTTAAACTCAATGTCATTCTGCAATGTAGACATATCCCCCTCATCAAAGGAGACACTATTGAACAGTTGCTTATATTTATTACAAAACAGATTACCGATATTATTTGCACCTACGTCAACCGTATTAGGAAGAGATTTACATGATCCGTTGATTTTCTTAGTCTCTGACCAAAAGTTGTTACAATTATTTTCTAGTAAATAATCAGCTAGTTTGTTTGCACAAATCTGATCTTTATTTTTCTTAACAATTTTTAATACACGATGATATTTAGCCCGAGTGCCTCTCCTAATATTGGCCAGTATGCCTGTCATTGGACAGTTGTTCTCTTTCCAAAGTTGGTGCCAGAATATAGCCGTATCTCTCACGGTTTTGACTTAATCATTCCACCCAGGGATGATTTTTTTTTCTACTTTTATTTGCGCTTTGGGGAATACATACTTTACCAGCCTTGAGAGTAACTTGGATTAAATTGTCAAAGTAATTTTCTAAATCTACATTATGTACTGTACATGAATAGTCAGTACAATGTATGGCATCAATAGGGATATTAACATTTTTTAAGAGCTCATCCAAGCTTCATGCCATTTGGTTTGAGATTGCATATTGCTCATAAGTGAGTTGTCATAGTAGTCTACGGGAATGTTAATAGCCATACTGATTACGGCATGATCTGAGAAATTGTCATAATCGTGTACAGACTGATAACGAATTATTTGATTCATCAGATTAGACGTAAAGAAGAAGTGATCTATTGCAGATCTATTATTGTTAATTTTACTCTCGTATGAATAAAGAACATTGCTACATGGATTAGTTTAACCACACCCTAAGGTGTTCTCTAACAGGAATTGACCTAAATGATTTGTTTGTGGCGAGGTAGTGCGTAAAAAATCGGTATTAAAATCTCCTCCTACAAGTACATGGTCACATGGATTTTCATCTATTAACCTCTTTAGGTCATTAAGTGTATTGTCGAATTCATCCAAGTTGGTACTGTCGCATGGCATATATACATTAAATATTAACAAATTCAAGTCGCCACATTGAATTTTGACTGAACAAATACGTTTCGAGTCAAACAGTATTGGTTCCACATTTCACAATAGAGAACTGCGCCACAGAATCGCACACCCACCATAGGGCCGACCGTTGATAATGGAGTTACTCTCCATGCCCGAGTTGCCATGTACACAAATACCGGGAATTTTAATTTGGAATGATTGCAGCTGTTCAGTTAGAAGCCAGTGTTCTTGTATAAAGACAAAGTCATGGGAGTTACATAATTTGTCAATATATTGTATTCTACCTGTTCCCAGGCCATGAGAGTTATATGTTGCTAATGTTAACAAGGCCATTGGATGAAATATGCACTTAAATATTCACTTAAATATCCACTCTTGGTGAAACATATTTACGGATACGTACGCCATTTGGCCACAGTTCCTCATCGAATAGTTTCGGAAATTCGGATTGGGGTACTGTTAACTTGAAAGACTTGAATTTTGATAATAAGTTTGATATACATAACAGTTCGTGAACTGTAAACCCCTTATCTTTGAGATAGGATGAGATCTCATTATCTGTGGTGTTTTTATCAACACGATATATAAATAAGTGTCTAGTTGGTTCTGGCGCACCTTTAAATGTAGCCTTAGGAGAGGACCTGCCAATTATACATCGTCTGCGCTTACTTTCCTGTCTATTCAATTTTTTTGTCACATGCGATGGAGCTCTAAAACCGTCATCTTGTTGACTATCTCTTGTTGCGTTGCTAATTCCTGACATAACACTTTCTCTATCGGTGTCTCTTAGGTTTCTGTTAAAGACATTTCGCCGTGGATGTGTAATAGGCTTCTTACTAACGTTGGTATAATGGGGCTGCTCCCGTGGTTAAGGGATAGGCTCGTTCGCTGGGACCAGAGTCTTTGGCTCTGTAGTCATATCAGCATAAGATGATCTGGTATTTGTGGTGGAACTTAATTTATCTATCTTCTCTTTGATACTCACATTCTCACATATCGTGTGTTCTAGTACTTTCTCCAGACATGAGATTTTATCTTCAAACGTATTCATTCTTTCTGCTAATGATATAGAGTTGATGTCTTCTGGGTATGATCTTGGCAGACGCCTAATATCCAGAACGCTTAGAGTTACCACTGGCATTGTGCCTGATTTATCAAGTTTATCGATTGCCGCAACAATGTCTAATACGTGCGCTTCCTTCTCAGATCTCACAAGAGAGTCCTTCCGTCTCGCTCTCTCACCAATGATAGCATTATCACATTTATCCCACAATATTGTCTTACTTGTAATAATTTCTTCTAGTGTAAAATGTCCCAGAACAGCCAGTTTAATATGTTCACATGTACTATTCTGCAATGAGTGGACGATATAGCTGATTAAACAATCAACAATAAAAACCTGAGTTGTGGTATCCGTTGAGTTGCCGGGTAACTCGAAATCATTCACAATACATTGAACATTGTTAATTGGCCGATTACTATTGGTATCAGTTGTTTTTCTATTGCCTGTCCCAAATCGGACATCAGCACAACTCGGGCATAACATCAAGTCACCCTGTGACATTATGACATCACGACCTTTTCGCTTGAATGGACATGGTCCATCTGCTGGCCCTTCACACCTCATTGATCACTATCAAGAATTCAATATAGAATTGTTTCAACTGTTTAAAGTCAAGAAAACAATATTTCTGTTGAAATTTTCCATTCAGTACAGGCACACGGTCTTTATATTCATCTTTGTATCATTTTTAGTCTATCTATCCAATTAAATCATACCAAATATTCACAATTTAGACAGAGCAAATTTACTGCCCAACTGCTCACTAATGCTGTAAAGCTGTAGTCTTTAAGCTATATAATAATTTACAACTTTATAGGATGAATATCTTATATTATTAAAGTGGTAGCTTTTAAGCTATACGACAAATTACAATTTTATATAATGAATATTTTATGCTATTAAAGTGGTAGTCCCTTAGCTATATAATAACCTACAACTCTATAGGATGAATATTTTATACTATTAATATGGTAGCTACATGACAAATTTTATATGATGAATATTTTATACTATTAAAGTGGTAGTCCCTTAGCTATATAATAATTTACAACTTTATAGGATGAATATTTTATACTATTACTATGTGTAGTCTCAAAGCTACATGATTAGAGGATGAATATTTTATACCTTTAAAGTGGTAGTCTCTTAGCTATATGATAATTTACAGCTTTATATGATGAATATTTTATACTATTAAAGTGGTAGTCCCTAAACCATATGACAGTTTACAACTTTATAGGATGAATATTATATACTATTAAAGTGGTAGCCTCTAAGCTATATGACAGTTACAAGTTTATAGGATGAATATTTTATCTTACTAAAGTGGACGTGTTTACGCTATATGATAATGTATTACTTTATAGGATGAATATTGCTTACTATTTAAGCGATAGTCCCTAAACAATATGACAGTTTACAACTTTGTAGGATATATAGTACATACTTTTAAAGTGGTAAGTCCCTTATGCCAATTTAAAACTTTATAGGATGAAAAATATGTGGTAAATTAAAACTAAGTATAATACTATTAAAAGGATATTCTTTATATATTAACAACTTTATAGGGTGAATTTTACATGAGGTTATAGTGATAACCACTATGTGTTATTATAATATAGAAAGGTTATTACTACATATTAAGTTGGTAGTCCCCTTGGGATAAACTAAATGATAAGATTATAGGATGAACATTACATATTTGATTATTTCTGTGTCCTTTGCTCAGTGGTTGTCAACTCACTATCATACGATCATATTCCCCACACTAATAAATCATTGACACAGAAAATAACACTATTACCTCCCTTTCCTCCCCCCCCCCCCATGGTAGAGCTATCTTTAAAAGTTTTGAACTTTAAGAAGGTAGGACTTTTATAGATGCCACTTTTTTTTAAAAAAGCTTTGTTTTTTTCGTACTTTCTACAAATATAACTTAAAATATGAAATTATAGCTTTAATGCGATAATCTATATGGTATTACAAGTTACAATAGTAAATTTTACATGAGGTTATAGTGATAACCACTATGTGTTATTATGATCAGAAGAACCCTAATATCACCAAACCTTAGGCAATCTCATGCAGTTCAGAAGAAAGACTTGCATGATATCATCACATAATTTATACTTTGTAATTTATCTAAAGACAGTTTTACTGAAATTCTTTGTTAGCATCGTTTTTATTAAAGATAGAAGTTTAAACACTCTAGTTAATAAGCATACAACTGTGTACATGTTTTACGTTTTTAAGTATACTTGTATCCTGGAAGTTTTTCATATCTTTAGTATAAAATGGCTAATCTGACAATAACATCATTGAATGCTAGGGGTATGCGACAAAAAGTTAAACGTACTAAACTATTTCTTTGGTTGAAAGAGCAAAAATCGGATATATTTTTCTTACAGGAGACACATAGTATCAAAACCGATGAAATTATATGGCAGCAGGAATGGGGTGGATCTATAATTTTTTCTGACTGTAGATGTAAATCAGCTGGAACGGCTATTCTCTTTCGAGACACATGTGATGAGAATATATTATCAAAAATAATAGATAAAAACGGATATTATACTGCTGTTGTAATTAAGATACTAACTGAAAATTATATACTTCTCAATACGTGTAGCCCTATCTCCGATACTGACCAATATAAATATTTTACCAGTCTCAGTAAATTGATGCAAAATCTTGAAGAAGAATATGATTGTAACACATTTATCGTGGGGGAGATTTTAATGACGTAATGGATGTAAATATGGACCGTGCAGGGGGTAATTATAAAGTTAAGAAAAACGGCAGACAGGCAATAAATAATACTAACCAAAAATTTAACCTCATAGATATTTTCCGAATGAAACATAATAATGTAAAAAAATATACATGGAAGCAACGAAAACCCTTAATTCAAAGCAGGATTGACTTCTGGCTTATAACTGAAACTGTACAGGATTATGTTAAAGACTGTAAAATATTAATTAATACAATAAGTGACCATTCGGCAATTTACATAAGTCTGAACCTTGTTGAAAATAAACGAGGACCGGGATTATGGATCTTTAATAATAGTCTGGTTTTTGATAAGAATTTTTATAAATATATTGAACAATCTATAAAAGCTTGGGGTCATGAATTCCATAATCCACTGGCCAAGAGGGGCTTTGGGATTATTGAAAATTTAAGTATTGTAAAAAGAAGAAACACGTTAAAGTTAGATTAAAAAAGTACTTAGTAGATAAGTTAGAAGGGTTAGAGGATGAAAAAATAAAATCTTATACTACTGATAATAGCGAAATAGAAATTATTGAAAAAGAATACCAATTTCTATTAAACAGACTAGATCAAATTTACGAAGACGAAGCCAAGGGGGCCATATTGAGATCTAAAATTCAATGGTACGAACAAGGTGAAAAGAGCTCAAAATTTTTCTTAAATTTAGAAAAGTCCAGAAAACAAAATACAACTTTGAATAGAATAACCCGGTCTAATGGCGAGGAAGTAAACCAATGTAATGATATATTAAGCGAAATTCATAATTACCATAAAAAATTATACTCTTCGTGCGACAATAGCATTACATTTGATCTTAATATTAAAAATGATCAATTTACAAACACTGACCAGAACTTACCAAAACTGAACGAATATCAAAGTCAGATGTTAGAATACAAACTAGACGAAAGTGAGTGTAAGGAGGCTATAAAATCTTTCAAAAATAATAAATCTCCTGGAAAAGACGGTTTAACAGTGGAATTTTATCGAGCATATTGGGACATAATTAAAAACTACGTTTTAAACTCCTACAATTATAGTTTTGAAACCGGAATCCTTTCACCGTCGCAAAGACAATCAATAATCAAACTGATACCTTAACCTGGAAAAGACAAATCTCTGCTATCGAACTGGCGACCTATAACTCTGAGTAATGTAGATGTTAAAATCATGAGTAAAGCTCTTTCAAATAGATTAAAACACTTTCTAAAATTACTTATACATCCTAATCAGACTGCTTTATACCAGGGTGTCACATACAGGAAAATATACGAATAATAGACGATTGTTTTTATCTGGCAAAAATGAAGAAATTAAAGGGCTTTCTCTTAGCTATCGATTTTAAAAAAGCTTTTGACAGTATTAGTCATAAGTTTTTGTTTAATGTTTTATCTTCCTTTGGGTGTAAACGTAATTTTATTAGATATATTCGTACCCTTTATAATGATGTCAAATGTTGTGTGATAAATAACGGGTTAACAACGCCATTTTTCCCAATAGAAAGGGGAGTTCGTCAAGGCGATCCGAGCAGCACCAATTTATTTAACCTTGTGATTGAAACCCTATGTAATTTTATAAGAAACAATTTTAATATAAGAGGGTTTAACATTGGTCATGAAACATTAAAATTAATTGCTTTTGCTGATGACGTGACATGTTTTTTAAAGGATTATAAATCAGCTAGACATCTATATGAAGTTCTTAAAAAATTCAGTAAAGTGTCAGGATTAGAAATTAATATTAAAAAAACTGAAACAATTGATCTAAATAGTGGAATACCTAATCTGTCATCTGAAATACATGAATTTGGTTTTGTATATCAAAATTCGAACATAAAAATCTTAGGTGTAGTATTCTCCAAGGACACAAAAATAGCTGAGAAATTAAACTATGAAAACAGATTGATTGAGATTGATAATATATTAAATACTTGGAGAAAGAGAAAACTTACAATAATCGGCAAGATCCAAATAATTAAAACTTTCTGTATATCAAAAATTCTGTATCCAGCTTCGGCTTTAATGATCCCAGAGTATGTTATTAAAAGATTTAATACGATGATTTTTGCATTTTTATGGAATGGGCCAGATAAACTTAAACGAACTGTAATCAGGCAAATGAAGAATATGGGGGGTTTAAATATGATAAATTTAAATGAAATGATGATAGATCGCAGGATTTTTTGGATAGAGAAAATTTATACTAATACAACGCAGACTTGGAAAATAACATATAATTTTATTCTTGACACGTATGGGGGTGAGTTACTACCAGCGTGCAACTACGAACCTAAACTTAAAAACTTATCTCCCTTTTATCACGAACTATTTCAAAATTGGTACACTATATATACTAAACATGATACCTTAACCTGGAAAAGACAAATCTCTGCTATCGAACTGGCGACCTATAACTCTGAGTAATGTAGATGTTAAAATCATGAGTAAAGCTCTTTCAAATAGATTAAAACACTTTCTAAAATTACTTATACATCCTAATCAGACTGCTTTATACCAGGGTGTCACATACAGGAAAATATACGAATAATAGACGATTGTTTTTATCTGGCAAAAATGAAGAAATTAAAGGGCTTTCTCTTAGCTATCGATTTTAAAAAAGCTTTTGACAGTATTAGTCATAAGTTTTTGTTTAATGTTTTATCTTCCTTTGGGTGTAAACGTAATTTTATTAGATATATTCGTACCCTTTATAATGATGTCAAATGTTGTGTGATAAATAACGGGTTAACAACGCCATTTTTCCCAATAGAAAGGGGAGTTCGTCAAGGCGATCCGAGCAGCACCAATTTATTTAACCTTGTGATTGAAACCCTATGTAATTTTATAAGAAACAATTTTAATATAAGAGGGTTTAACATTGGTCATGAAACATTAAAATTAATTGCTTTTGCTGATGACGTGACATGTTTTTTAAAGGATTATAAATCAGCTAGACATCTATATGAAGTTCTTAAAAAATTCAGTAAAGTGTCAGGATTAGAAATTAATATTAAAAAAACTGAAACAATTGATCTAAATAGTGGAATACCTAATCTGTCATCTGAAATACATGAATTTGGTTTTGTATATCAAAATTCGAACATAAAAATCTTAGGTGTAGTATTCTCCAAGGACACAAAAATAGCTGAGAAATTAAACTATGAAAACAGATTGATTGAGATTGATAATATATTAAATACTTGGAGAAAGAGAAAACTTACAATAATCGGCAAGATCCAAATAATTAAAACTTTCTGTATATCAAAAATTCTGTATCCAGCTTCGGCTTTAATGATCCCAGAGTATGTTATTAAAAGATTTAATACGATGATTTTTGCATTTTTATGGAATGGGCCAGATAAACTTAAACGAACTGTAATCAGTCAAATGAAGAATATGGGGGGTTTAAATATGATAAATTTAAATGAAATGATGATAGATCGCAGCATTTTTTGGATAGAGAAAATTTATACTAATACAACGCAGACTTGGAAAATAACATATAATTTTATTCTTGACACGTATGGGGGTGAGTTACTACCAGCGTGCAACTACGAACCTAAACTTAAAAACTTATCTCCCTTTTATCACGAACTATTTCAAAATTGGTACACTATATATACTAAACATGTTGATAACTTGATACATCCGAAAAATCAAATATTCTGGAATAATAGATGTATAGGATTAGATAATAATATTTTTAGAAAGAAATTTGAAAATAAAAATACTTTGTATATGTATGAATTTATTGAAGATAATTTAAATGAACAGGTAACCGACGAATATAGTAAAAATTATATAAAAAGTACATCGTCAGATTTCTGAAAACTACCCCACACAACGAAACACAGAATTGTAAGAGCGTTACTTATTTAGAAGAAATAAACACTAACTTAAAATCTTGGTATAAACATGACTTAAAATCAATCACCGCTAAACAAATATATTACGCGCGGATCAGGTTACTATATGAAAAACCATTGGCTATAGGTTAGACTGGTGGCCAGTCTTCTCCGCACACCAAAAATTGGCCAGTCCACTCAAAAAAAAAAAACCGAAAAAAAACACCTAATCTTTAGAGACTGGGCAAATAGAGCTTCATTCTCATCTAGTAGGTCAATCTGCATTATGTAGGTCGTGTGACGTCGTGCATTGATCACGACATATCTAACATCACGTGATAATAAACATGGCTGACGACTAACTGGCAAACTGGTGTAGGTGCGAGATGTTTGTTGTGGATAACAGTTATTGTTATTTAGTGATACTTTAACGATCTAAGAATTTTGTTGACGGACAATATCTGTCGAATGAACGGATACAACGTATGGGATGAGGTGAATGAACATAAATAATTACACACGACATCATTATAACAACTTAACGAAGCCAGTTCATGCGTATCGGGACGAAGCCGAATGGCGAATGGAAACAAAAACGTGACATCAGCCCGCAGACGGTTTCAGTATGACTGCTTTGCACTCCATTCGAGACGCATGATTCATGTAGTTAAAACATTTGCAATCGCCTCGTCAATATCCGCTAATTCGGACATGATTCCACAATTACAACGGCGTGTGTGTGAAGCCGCGATATTCGAAACTTTATTTACAAATTCGTGTCACGTGACTCGGGGCTTGCTTGACAACTGTCAATCATTCCAAATAAGGAACAACGTAAAACAGGACAGGAACGCCCATTTTATTGTGAAGCTCGCAAATTGTCCAGTCTCTGGTGCTGGTTACAGGTTTACTCAAATTTTTTTTTTATACAAATGGAAACGAAAGTGTTGGTTTACTAAAAATTAATACTTTTATATAAATCGAAATGTAAAATAAATAGAAGAGACTGGGCCAGTCTAGCTATAGGTAAATGGGAAAAGGAATTAACGAACAGCATATGAAAGATATCTTTAATCTTGCACATAACACAAGAATAGACAACAAACTTCAAAATTTCCAAAACAAATATATTCATAAAATAATATACACAAACACACTTTTATGTAAATTAAACTTAACTGAAACCACCCTCTGCACCTTCTGCCAATCCGATATTGAAACAGTAAATCACTTATTCATTTTCTATGCCCAAAAAATTTGGAGAGAAATGCTTGAAATTATCCTTAAAAGTAATATTAATATAACATTAACAAATACAAATATTCATTTTGGCTATCCAGGAAAATCAAAGTTCAATAATTTATATGAATGGGACTTTACAAACCACTTGATACTCTTTACCAAATATTATATATTTAGATCCAAATTATAAAACGTTAAGCCGTCACTATCGCTATATAATGCCTTTTTAATGAGTAAAATCTCGCTATATAATGCCTTTTTAATGAGTAAAATCTCATTAGATTTGGAAGTATTTAAATCAAGTGTCTACACCCTAAATAAATGGAAATATGTAGAATGCAACGCATTATTGTAGAATTAGACTGGTCGCATACCCTTATCATTCAATTAATATTATAATATACCCATGATATGAACATAAACCTTATAATACAGTACATGTACCCCCGAAATATGTATACTCCCCAACTCAAGCAAGGGAGACAACATAACTATACGGGGGGAAATTTGAAGTCCAAACTTATGAAAAGATCATATAAACTTAACTTAAAAAGGTTTTTTTTTTTTTTTCTGTTTTATTTTTTACTTCTCAAGAGAAGAATACAAGTATACTTTAAAAAGAATTTCTTATATGGTAAACGCTTTATTTTATTGCTGTAAATGTTTTGCATAGCATGTTTTGTATACTATGAGAAATCAGCAGGTTGACGCCACACATATAAATATAATCACCTTATTTTATGATAATAGTGAAAATTGTATACATGTTTGATTTAAACAATAAAACTGTTTAAAAAAAAAAAAAAAAAAAAAAAAAAATCAAGATGAAATTCTTATGATTGGATAGATCTTTACAAAAATCAAAATAAATATTGGACCGATTTGTTACAAACTTTTGGTCTCAGTCAACCTATTAAAGCACCTACAAGAGTTACTGATAAAACGAAAATATTAATAGACCATCTCATTGTTTCAGACTCTGATCATGTTATGCTGCCTCTGATCATTACGCAGTATGTTTTACCTGGCCAAAAAGGGGTGCTTCTTTTCTTAAAAATAAACATGTAACAATTACATATAGGTCATTTAAAAACTTTAATAAAGATCTGTTTTTATATAATTTGCATGCAGCTCCCTTTGACTATATTTATAATTATTCTGATCCAAATTTAGCTTTGTCTGTCTGTTATTCAATTATTACTCCAATAATAAATAAACATGCCAATGCCAATACTGTAGTTTTCGATAAAGAAAAATTTCAAAATATTATACATTTTCTCATTGACAATGCCATATTTGAGGTTGGGGATCAGATAATACAACAAACTATTGGTTTACCAATGGGAACTGACCCCGCCCCATTTATGGCAAATGCACATTTATATAAATACGAATTCGACTTTCAAGACCATAAAAGAAAAACAGATTACAAGGTAGCAAAAAGTCTAAATTATACCTTCCGTTACATTGATGACATAACACCAATCAATGATAATGGTAATTTCAATAAATACAAAGATGAAATATATCCTCCTGAACTTATATTAAATAAAGAAAATTCGGGCACTATAAATGCATCTGTCCTTGACTTGGACATCAATATAATTAATAACAAATTTAATGTCGGTATATTCGATAAAACGGACAAATTTGGTTTTGAAGTAGTAAAATACCCGTCAGCTCATAGTAACATACCAGATACGACACTATACAATGTTTTCTATTCACAGGCATTACGATTTTTAAAAATATGCAACAATAAAGAACTATTTCTTTCCCGAATAAAAACTCTTAATTTTAAGTGCACGGCCAAAGGTGGTACACAATTACGCATTTTGAAAGAAATTTCAAAACTTCCATTTCTTCAACATAATAAGTTTTACATTTCTTATAATGATATTACTGACTACATATTGGATAATGATTCTATATAAATTGCTTCTAGATGTCTAGTCCTATCTGGATTATTGCCCTTATTTTTATGCTTTTAGGAATACACTAATAACTTACGATTTCTTTAGCATTCCTGTTTTGCATTTCTTACGTGGGACATTATATAATAATTATACTATGGTTTGTACAACTGCATGATCTTTAAAACTAATAGTTTTTATATTTTAACGTAATTTTATCTAGATTATCGCCCTTTTACCGGGAAATTGCACCTTCTCAACCACGACGTCATAACAACTATTACGGCAGATTCACGTCACACCACTCAGTCAGCAGACGGTTGTCTCCCTAGATAGTCTTCTCCTTTGCTTCTTTGTATTCAGTTGTGTTTTTGTTTCTGTGACGGTTGCAATGTTTGTCCTAAATGCATTTATATACTTCAATCCTTTTATTGATTTGGTTTTGAACTAGGCCTACTTCTGATACATTTAACTATGTGGTTACTTGTGTTGCGGAATTTATACAACAATATGCTTGCATTCGTAATTCTTGCAACATATAATAGATCATGACTCATGCTGACACTATATAATTATTTCTTTGGGTTGCATTCCCAGTTGTTTTCAAATATGAGTGAAGTCTGTGTCACCACAGGCCCGGGACTGTACAGCGCAGTGGACGCTTACGGCTAGCCCCCGGATCCATTCACTCTCTTTGATTTGTGTATGTTTGTGGTCTTTGAGTATGATGTCTTGTCCATATATTTGTTTTTGTGTAAAATTGTGTGTGGTGCAACCCTCCTGCACTTACTATTTTAAAACTTAGAGAGTAAGAAACGTTGATAAACCAGTTTGGTTAACTCATGAAATATTTCAACTTATTCATAAACGAGATTATTTATAGAAAAAAGGTAATGTTACTAATTATAAACAATTAAGAAATTGAGTTTAAACAGCTACTAGAGCAAGTAAACGAAAATATTTAGAATCCTTGATATCTGACCAGAAAAACAGTCAACAGATTTGGGATGCCATAAAACTAGCAAATAATACATTTCATAAAACTTCATCACAACCTACTCAAATGGATCCTGACACTTTCAATGACTATTTTATCAATGTTGCAAACAACTTACTGAACAATGTCCCAATTTTATTAAGCAAAAATGATTCCAATAGCATTTCTAATCAAATGTCATCTTGTACTCCTAAATGTAAAATACCTTTTATTTCTACTTGTGATGTATACAAATATCTTTCGAATTTAGATACATCAAAATCTATTGGAATTGATGGTGTTAGCTCGTTTTTTTCTCAAAACCGGGTGCTCCATTATAAATAGCTAACATATTTAACCTTTGCATTGAAAAGAACATATTTCCTGACATTTTAAAACAAGCAAAGGTACTACCATTCTTCAAATCAGGTCATAAAAGCCTAACCGGTAATTATAGGCCAATATCTATTTTTGCAAACTCTCTCTAAATCCCTTGAAAAACATATAAATTTGAATATTACTAATTATTTAAATAAAAATAATCTTTTATATTTAAATCAAATAGCCCCTGCCATACAACCCTTGTCACTGAAAATGTTTATGACACTCTTAATAATAATATGCTAACAGGATTAATATTTTTTGATTTCAGAAAAGCTTTTGACATGGTTAATCATAATCTTCTTCTACAAAAAGCTATATGATTTTTCTGAAAATTTACTCTCATTATTGAAATCATACCTTAATAATCGAAAACAGTGTATATCAATTGGACAAAATAAATCTTCATTTCAAAATATAATTTCCGGTGTACCCCAAGGATCAATCCTTGGACCTTTACTTTTTAATCTCTTTATCAATGATTTACCGTGTTCTCTTTCTGTAAATTCTGATCTATTTGCAGATGACACAGCCGTTTATACCTCTTCTCCGGATATAACATCTCTTAATAATAAACTCCAATTGGAAACCAATAAAATAATAAAATGGTGCCAAAATAATGCTATGATTATCAATGAATCAAAAACTAAATCAATGTTAATAGCCACAAACTATCAACTAAAAAATCCAGTAAATAAACTTGACATTCAAATCTATAATAATCAAATTGAAAATGTTTCTGAATTTAAACTTTTAGGTGTAATCATTGATAGAAATTTTTCTTGGAATAAACATACTGAATACATTTGTAAAACACTAAATAAAAGATTGTATCGACTGAAAAAGATAAAATCACTTCTTCCATCAAACTTGTTAAAATTATTCTATTTTGGCCATTTTCAGTCACATCTAGATGATTGCTCCACCTTAGTAAACCTTATGTGCATAATTTTAATTCATAATTTTTTTTGTTCTTATATTGTTTTGTTATGTTTCATGGGCAGAATTGTAAAAAGGCCTGGCCTAATTTCTTACCCTAATAAAGATATTATTATTATTATTATAATTTAGGAAGTTACGATATTTGCAAAGGAGTCAAGATCTTTGGGTTATTAATATGCATTTCAGGTTCCACCAAAATCGGTTCAAAATTGTGACCTTTATAGTGTCCACAAGTTAAAAAAATGATTTTTCGGACATACAATACCAAAATCCATAAAGTTTCCATACGATACATTCCAATATAGAAAGCAGCTTATTTTGATAAATCTATATTTTAAGTTTTGTCAAAATCGGATAAAAATTGTGACCTGAAGAGAGTCCACAAACAATATTCGACAGGCGGACGGCCAGGGGCGACGGCATAACACGTCCACATGAAAATGGGGGTGTGTAAAAGGGCGTTTATAAGAACAATCAGAGGTGATCTTTTGGTTATAAACATGCATTTCAAATTTCATCAAAATTGGTTTAAAACAGTGGCCTCTATAGAGTCTTCAAGCTAAAGATAGGTTGCCTGGCAACGAAACATATACACCTAAAGCAGCTAAATCGTCCAGGCAGTCAACAAGAGTTGTCACATATTCTTACTTTTTTCAGTAATGAAACATTTATAATACACTAAACTCTGATGAAGAGTAACAATTCATTACGATAAGTAATTATGAGAAAATCATTTGAATTTGTTTGGTTTTTATCAAGTTCTGGCCTATAATTATGTTAAATTACTTTAAACTCTGTGTATCAATCTGAAGTCAATCGGGTGATAAATGTGACACGATTTTTCAAGGTGATCAAGGGAGACAACTTTGGCAGTCATAATTGGAAATCCCTGAAAATCAAAGGGCTTCTTCAACTCATGACTTTAAACACTGTGTACCAATTTAAAGTCATTTGGATATTAACTTTGGCCTCTAGAGCGTGCACAAGATTTTTGAAGCGATAATTGGAAATTGCTGAAAATCAATAGGATTCTTCATCTCATGACCTTAAAAACTGTGTATAAATTTAAACTCAATCGGGTATTGACTTTAGCCTCTAAAGAGTCCACAAGCACACGACAGATGGAACGACAATATACGACCACATTTCAATGTGGGCATATAAAACATGATATTTCTGACAATCAGGGGCCATAATCCATGAAGTTATGATCCGATAAATGCCAAAATCAAAAGCAGCCAAGATTTTTTTGAGATAAAGCTATATTTCAAGTTTCTTCAAAATCAGATAAAAATTGTGGATGGACGGACTAGGGCCAAGGCATCAAACTGATCCCGCAGTGAATATTCGCTTGGCCGCTACAATCACTGATAAGCATGACATTGACGAGTACGGCATATTAACTTTTTAACTCCGACAAATTAAATTTTTTTGAGGTAAAAGAAAAATAAATAAAGACGTTTGAAGTATTTGTAGTTAAAAAATATTTCCTATTTAGTGTAAATGGGTATTACAATGAGTAAAATGCATAATTTTGCCCGAAGCAGTTAGGTGTTAAGTAAACATTGCACGAGCCGTTGAGCCAATGACTACGAGGCGTGCAAGTCAACGCAGGTGTTTTAGACAGTCATCCGTTACAGGGATATTTCGTTAGTAATTCTCTGTGAAACAGGTTGCCAAGGCATAATACATCTACATGAAAATTAGAATTTCCTTCAAAACTGGATAAAAATTGTGACCTGTAGGGAGCTCACAAACAATTGTGGATGGACGGACAGGGCCCATGGCATACGTCCACATGAATATGTGTGAGTATAAAAAGGCGATTTTTCATATAATCAGGGCCCATAATTCAGGAAGTTACAATCCGGTATGTGCAAATATCGAAAGGAACCAAGATCTTTGGGTAATAACCATGCATGTCAAGTTTCATTAAACTTCTGACCTCTACAGGGTCCACAACCTTACACTATTCGCATACAAGCAGCGGCCATTTTGTCCGGCAGTTTTGGTCGAATTTTCAGGAAATTCCAACTCAACCTTTATTACGGAACTTTATTTGACATAATCAAACATTCTTTTTTTTAAATTTGATAAAAAATTGTCACCTCTGGAGGACCACAAGCCAAAAACTCGATTTTTCCTACAATCAGGGGCCATAATTCAGCGAATATCGAAAATTTAACTAGAAACATGGCTGACAACAGGTAGCTGACAGGTGTATGGGACTCTGATGTTTATCTCATAGCTCAACTAAATAATAGAGAAATGCTTCTAAATACTATATACAAGTGCGCGGTATGAACTTTAGATTAAGATACAACAAGATCGGTTTAGTTGTATTGACTATTTGAGATGCTATAACATTTATATCTGAAACTTGAGCTGAAGAAAGAAAGAAAGAGAGGGTGAGATAAACCAATTGTCTATTTATAGCCCATGCTGTGATCTTTAATTGACCTATTTACAGCTGAAGTGTACAAGCTGTTAATTAACACTCTCTACCTGTGTTTATCTCTATCGGTCCTGTATTGAGCGAAGGTTTGCAAGATGAGTAACAAACAACCTCCTAAAAGAGTGCATGTATCTAGTTCTTCTGGGGATGAAATATTCGATGCTGATCTGGCCCAAATAAATTCTAGTTTGATTTTAATTCAAGAACAATTAAAATGTATGGTCACTATAGACTCCCTCGACGAGACATTGGAGTCCTTTTTCAAAAAGGTTAGAACCGAAATACGCAACGACATTAAAGCGGAGATGTCTCAGGAACTAGACCAAATAAAAACATCGCTTGCCGAAGAAAAAGCAAAAGTTCAAACTCTAATTGTCGAGAGAGATAACTTGAAGTCTGAAATGTTGCAGGTAGTTTCAAACCAGGAACAATTAGAATTGGATGTTAAAGAGTCAATCAAACTAGGAAATAGAAACGAGCAGTACTCTCGTAACAAGAATATCAAGATATTAGGTCTCAAAGAAAACGAGGGAGAGGATTTAAAACAAGAAATCAAACGATTAGCGCACGATTTAGCCGACATCCAACTGGGGGACACGCAAATTGTTGCCATACATAGATTGCCGTCGAAGTATCGAGATCGCCCTAGGCCAATTATTTTAAAACTTCTTCAGTCCGATGCTAAAATAGGTTTGATGAGGAAACGTCAGGTTTTTAAGGAGAAGGGGGTACTACTATTTGAAGATGTAACCTTACGTAATGTTCAACTGATAAATAGGTTGAAGGACCACAGGGATATTGACAGTGCATGGCTATATAATGGTTTTGTACACGCTAAAACCAAATGTGACAAACTATTGAGATTAGATCTTTTCGACAATATAAACGAAAAGATTAGAGACAAACGACAGTAGTATAATGGTTTAACTATTTCAACTATTATTGCGAGCGCTCACCATCTTAATTAGATCCTTATTCATTAAATTACTTTAGTGCTCTTATATCAATGGATTATACGTTTTATAATAACAAACAGGCTATTAAAACTATGACAAACATTATTTTGATAAGGACATCGTGGTACTGGTGGCCTATGATATACTTTCAAATACTTTATGATAATAATATTTCTAACACAATTGCATCTCATGTATAATTGTTCTCCCCTTCTGATTAGAAAAAGAAGATAATATCCTAGATGTCTAAAAACTATATTCAATTAAGACCTCAGACCTTCCTTCTCATGAACACACTCACCTATTCTTGACAGTGTTATTTCAGCCCGTGCTAAATAAACATCAGAGCCCATAACTGTAAATTCTTACAACAACATCTGTAAGATGGTTATCACAGCACACGCCATTTTTCTTATGTTTGCATATGTTTATGTTAAAATTATTGACTGGTTTAATTGTATTATGTATATTGAAAGTAAGATTGTATATATATTAACAATGTTCTCCAACGACACCTAATTCAACTGTTTAGATAGATACAAATTTGATTTGTTAAATAGGTACATCTTCTTATAGAATTATATCTATCAATATAAGAGGGATCAGGGACAAAGTTAAAAGACGTAAATTCTTCGGTTGGTTGAAGGATAAACGATTTGATATAATCTTGGTTCAGGAAACCCACAGTGTTGCGGGGGATGAACGGATGTGGCAAGATGAATGGGGTGGTAATATAAACTTTTCTCATGGTAAGAGTAATTCAGCAGGGACTGCGATTCTCCATAATAAAAACTGTAACAATATAGACATTATACAACATATTGGGGATGTAAACGGATATTATAATATACTTCAAATAGAGATTGAGCACATACCTTATACAATTATTAATACTTATAGTCCTATAAATGACAAAGACCAAGAAAAATATTATGACCAACTGCAAGTCGAAATAAACAGCCACATTGAAAGTAGGAGTACACAGGTGCTGTTGGGAGGGGACTTTAACAACATCATTGATAAAGAGCTAGATCGCTTGGGTGGAAATTATAAAATTAAAAAGAAAGGTCAAAAGCAGATCTTCCATATTTTAGATCAATTCGATTTAGTAGATACATTTCGGACCTTTAACTCAAATCTAAAGCAGTTCACTTGGAGACAGAAGTCCCCCCAAATCCATAGCAGAATAGATTTCTGGTTTGCATCTGAATCGTCAATAAATAATATAACCGAATCATCAATTGTACCTTGTATACTTAGCGACCATTCCGCAATACAGATAACCATAAAACATTACAACCATAAGAGAGGCCCAAACCTATGGAAATTTAACGCATCATTAATATCAGACAAAACTTACAGACGGTTAATCACAAATTCCTTAATAGAATGGAAGGCTGAACACCATATTCCTTCCGAAAAACGGGAATTATGGGATTTTATAAAATACAAAATTAAAAACTTTACCATAAGATATTGTAAAGAGAAACAAAAAGTTAAAAGCGCTTTAAAAACGTGTTTACTAAAAGAATATGAAGATTACGAAAACAAAATTACAAAAGAACAAAATAATGAAAATTTAATAAATAAATATGAAGAAATCAAAATTAAGTTACATTCCATATACGAGCATGAAGCGAAGGGTGCAATGATTAGAACCAAAGTCCAATATCATTTGGAAGGCGAAAAAAATTCTCAATTTTTCCTAAATTTGGAAAGGCAAAAAACTAATTCCGCTACAGTCAATAGATTACAATCATTCAAGACTGGAGCATTCGTCACCGATCCTAGTATTATAATGACCAAAATTGAAGAATATTATAAGGACTTATATTCAAAAAAAAAACTACAATTCAAAAATTACAACAAATTTTTCAAACATAAAAACACACGTTCAAATGGATGATTACGAAGCTGATTGCCTCGAACACAAATTGGACGAGAGAGAATGTAAAGAGGCGGTTGATTTATTTAAAAAAGGCTCCTCACCAGGTAACGATGGGTTAACTGCAGAATTCTACTCCTGTTTCTGGCCGGAAATAAAATCATTTGGTCTTGATGCACTAAACGAAGGCTTCGAGCAGGGGTGTCTTTCTGTCAGTCAACGTCAATCAATAATAAAACTTATACCAAAAGCGAGCAAAAATAAATTTGACCTAAGTAATTGGAGACCAATATCGTTAATCAATGTCGACGTTAAGATTGTAAGTAAAGCTCTCTGTAACCGTTTGAAACCGTTCCTTGACAAACTTATCCATCCCAGGAAGACATATATTTGAAAATGTGAGGATTATTGATGACTGTTTTACATTAGCTCAACAAAAACGTATAACTGGGTTCCTTTTAGAACTCGATTTTACAAAAGCCTTTGACTCAGTTTCTCATTTATATATGTTCCAAGTCCTTAAACACTTTGGTTTCAAAAAAAAATTCATCCGATGGATTAAAACTTTATATAATAGTATTGAATGTGCTGTCGTTAACAATGGTTATACGACAAAGTACTTCAGCATTGAAAGCGGTGTCCGACAAGGAGATCCAATGTCAACCAACTTATTCAATTTCGTCATCGAAACTCTATGTACAAATATCAGAGATGATAAAAATATATCAGGAATTGAATTAGGCCAATCTAGTCTTAAAATTGCTGCCTTTGCTGACGACGTTACATGCCTATTAAAGGACTTTAAGTCTGCCAGACACTTCATAGAAGTCCTAGAACAATTTAAATTAATCTCAGGTTTATCTGTTAACTTGGCTAAAACAGAAGCTTATAATTTGAATTCTAACATAAAGAATTTGAAGTCCGTTCTTAAATCAATTAATTTAACACTAAACACTACAGCTATCAAAATTTTAGGTATTTGTTTTTCTTCGGATAAAGATTATCAAAATAGTCTTAATTTCGACAAAATATTAGACAAAATAAGTACAACATTAAGGAAATGGGGGTGGAGGAACCTTACATTAAGTGGAAAAATTTTGATAATTAAAACCTTTGGCTTGTCAAAAATATCCTATCAACTGCAATGTTTATATACCCCAGAATCTATAATTGATAAATTAAATAAAATTTTCTATGATTACCTCTGGGAGGGAAAGGATAAAATAAAAAGGTTGACACTGTGTAAGGATTACAGCTCAGGTGGTCTAAAAATGGTCAATATTCATGAACACATCAGGTGTAAATCTTTATTTTGGATAAAGAAAATTCTAAGCAGAAACAATCAACCATGGGTACATTTAATGACCGAAAGTTTATATCCTTATAATCCGTTAATCTTGATGTCTGCAAATTACGATCCTCGGCAGATTAAAATCTCATCATGCTTTTACAAACAATTATTTGCAAATTGGCATAAAATTTATAACTCGAATTTAGACAAATTAGAAATAAATGAACAGATATTATATATGAACAAAAACCTAAATATTACAAAATACAAAACGACTGATTTATTCCATAAAAACATATACTTCGTTTCTGATACATTTAAACCGTTACCGAAACCCTATACATCCAATGAACTATTTATATTTCAATCTTATAAGAATTTAACAAACAGATTGTGCCAAGACCAATCCTTAAATTTAGTAAAAGACAATGAGAAAAAACGGTACGATGACTGTAATCGAACAAGTGACCTCGAAACTATATATTATGTACTTAATGATAATATTATGACAAATTTAATGTCAAATTATGGCATAAAAACACAAAACCTAAAACCAAAAATCATCTACAAAGCAAGAATGCACTCTGACACAATTATTCCAAGCGCAATTACTAAATGGGAAGAAGAACTTGGTAAAGAAATCAACGAATATGAAATGAAGTCAATATTTAACCTAATCAATAACACGTGTACCGACATAAAAACTAGAATATTTCAATTCAAATACATTCACAAAATAATTTACACCAATTTTAAGCTTTTTAAAATAGGAAAGGTCTCAACAACCTTATGTGACTTTTGTCAATCAAACATCCAAACGATCGACCATTTGTTTATACACTGTCAACACTCCCAAAATTTATGGGCTTCATTGAATGAAATATTGAAAAAAAACGATATTCACTGTAACCTGACTCTTCCGATCATCCACTTTGGATACTATAATGGGCACGAAGACATTGACAAATTCAGAAACCAGACTGAGCTTTCTTTTTTAAATCACGCAATAATATTAACAAAATTTTATATCTATAAAACAAAAATCACATCTAAGCAACCAACTAGAGAAGGATACATGGCTTTTCTTCATTCAAAAGCAAAGATAGACTCACAAGTAGATAAAGACAAATTAGAAAAATGGAAATTCCTTTTAAGTCACTAATCCCCCTTGAACAGTTGAATTGAGATTGTAAAGATTACTAACATCATGAACTGATTATAATGTAGAGCTGGGCGATATACCTAGAAACAGATATCACGATATTTTCAAAAAATATCGCGATATAATCACTATATCGCGATATTTTATAAAAGGTCAATACTTTCAGTTTGTCACTTTTTAAATGTATATAAACATGCATAAAAAGTTGGAAATACCCCTCAATATTATTGTTTCTAATCAATATTATTTTTAGCATACAATACCAATTCCAAATTAACAAAACATTAATTCGAGCTGGTACAAACACAGATCTAGATAGCCATGGAAACTTGCTAAAATTGTTGTTTACTACAATTTTGATATTCAAAATATCAAATATATTTTATTAAAATTAAAAATATTTCGAATGAAGGAGGCCCAAATAACATAAAAAAAAGTTTGTGTTCTTTCGGCCGTGCATATTTGTTTTGTTGTTACGGGTACGATTGGACTTTGTTTACCCGTACAAACTCTTTCTTTCCCATTCAAGAGTATACCTTCTTGAAAATGCATAAAATTAAACAATACAAGGATACTAAATTAAACTATAAAACATAAGTACTATGCCAAAAAGTGACCATTGATTTCGTCAAATATGATTTCCCGGATCACGACCTCCATTGGCATGACACTGAATGATAATCAGTCTACCGGAACTCGCAATGTAATTGGCATTATTTATATTTCTGCTTTATTAAAATTTAATTCAATCTTAAAATCAGTGATCTCTTTCGAAAATCAAAGTATCGGTCTACACAATTCGTCAAGATGTATAGAAATTGATCAGAAACAGGGATAATTCTAACGGGTGGAAAGGTGAGCGAGAAGTCACGTGACGTAAACAAGCTCCGTATCGGCATTTGCAAACTTTGTGGAATGAATACTCGGGAGTTTATAGCAGTATTTTTTCATGATTAAGCAATAAAATATAGTAAATAACATAAAAAAGAAAACATTTTGTTCAATATTTATGTTAAATATTATCCAGGAAAATCAAAACCGCGATATATCGCGGTATGTTCGGTTTTTCGATATTTTTCTGGAGACGGTATTTTTCACGGTTTTTATTTCTGTGACGGTTTTATATCGAAATACCGAAATATCGCCCAGCTCTATTATAATGTTGAATGTGTCTATATGTACTTGTTAATGTATATTACTGTATTACATTACGAATTATGAACAATAAACCAGTCTTCTTAATAATAATAATAATAATAATAATAATAATAAAAAAAAAAAAAAAAAAAAAAAAAAGAATATCGAAAAGAACCGAGATATTTATGTTGAAAAACCTACATTTCAAGTTCCTTTGAAATCGGATAAAAATTGTGAACTGTAGAGTGACCACAATCAGACATTGAATTACATGTAGTGATAAAATAAAAGAACTTTTGTAGGGGATACTACAGGAGTGGGTTTTTATGAGCTTAATTGGATTATAAAACTTCAAAGTCATGGGAAAAAGGCTCTAACAACTTCTCTTTCTATCCAAACAACGAGCTGTTTCATATTGGCGAATAACGAGCTAGTTTCTTGTTCGGTATTTCACATGATTTTGAAGATTTATAAGCCAATTTAGGTCATAAAAACCTATCCTCGACGTATTCCCTACAAAGTGCCTTTATTATATTACTAATTCTATATCTCTGTGAGAAAGAGAAATGGGGTTTAATATCCACTCAACACAAACTAGGTCATTTTAGGACTAACATGGTTTTAATTTTTATTTCATAATTCGCTTGCGCGTAGAGGACGAACCCTGTTTGACCGAGGAGAAAAAAACACTAGGTTGGACAAAGCCACCTGACTCCTTGTAACGTACAACAGGAAATTCAAAACCACGCCAGTTGACTCAATGATAAATTTGATAAAAATTGTCACCTCTGGAGGACCACAAGCCAAAAATCCGATTTTTCCTGCAATCAGGGGCCATAATTCAGCGAATATCGAAAAGAACCGAGATATTTATGTTGAAAAACCTATATTTCAAGTTCCTTTGAAATCGGAAAAAAATGTGAACTGGTGAGTGACCACAATCAGACATTGAATTACATGTAGTGATCAAATAAAAGAACTTTTGTAGGGAATAGTACAGGAGTGGGTTTTTATGAGCTTAATTGGATTATAAAACTTCAAAGTCATGGGAAAAGGCTCTAACAATTTCTCTTTCTATCCAAACAACGAGCTGTTTCATATTGGCGAATAACGAGCTAGTTTCTTGTTCGGTATTTCACGATTTTGAAGATTTATAAGCCAATTTAGGTCATAAAAACCTATCCTCGACGTATTCCCTACAAAGTGCCTTTATTATATTACTAATTCTATATCTCTGTGAGAAAGAGAAATGGGGTTTAATATCCACTCAACACAAACTAGGTCATTTTAGGACTAACATATGGTTTTAATTTCTATTTCATAATTCGCTTGCGCGTAGAGGACGAACCCTGTTTGACCGAGGAGAGAAAACACTAGGTTGGACAAAGCGACCTGACTCCTTGTAACGTACAACAAGAGATTCAAAACCACGCCAGTTAACTCAATGATAGGCTTTATGATAAGTGCGTATGTGCTAACCATACCGCCACCCACCCCCCTTCCCAGGAGGGCCATAAAAACCTTCCACAACGTATTCTCTACAAAGTGTTTTTATTATAATACTAATTCCATATCTGGTGAATAACGAACAACAAACCAGCACATTGTTCATTATTTGCGAACTGACTGGATGTTCATTATTCGATGATATGAAACAGTTCTTTGTTCGGATAGAAAGAAGTCGTTAGAATCTATTTCCAGTTAGGCACATGAAAATCCACCTGCTGCGTATTTCCTACAAAAGCTCCTTTATTATATTACTAATTCCATATCTGATGAATATCAAACAACAAGGCTTGTTGTTTGTTATTTGCTAACCTGAAACAGGTCATTGTTCGGGTAGAAAAAGAGGTTGCAAGAATCCTTTTCCCAAAATTTTGAAGTTTTATAATCTAATTCGACTCATACAAACCCACTCCTGGCGTATTCCCTACGAAAGTTCCTTCATTATATCACTAATTCCATATCTGATACCGAACAACAAATCAGCACCTTATTCGTTTTTCACTTATTCTATATCTGACGTATAACGAACAACAAACCAGCTCGTTGTTCGTTATTCCCGAATATCGAACAACAAACTGGCTCATTGTTCGTTATTCGCCAAAATGAAACAGCACTTTATTAGAATCTATTTCCCAAGATATTCGTCTTTATTAATCGGGAAACGCATTATGGTACTATTTAACCAAGTGTTTTTGAAGTAGTAATTGGGTCACGCTTCCTACGCAATCAAAAATACACACAATCTATTATGAACTTAATTATTTGGTGTATCATTAATGGTCAAGGTTATCATATTGCAAGTGTTGATTACGATATAATTCCTTATAGTAATCAGCACGGCATCTGTATACATGCATTTGCATTAGTTCATGCGGTAATGAAATGATACATCAAAGCGATAGCTTACTGACCTGCCTTCAACAGTGGCTATCGTGTGACATTCTTCCGCCATTTCTAGGACTCTTTTTGAAAATAATACATCTGATGATCTTTATTATGAGTTTTTATTTGTTGACACAAATTATGTAAAATTGTCAAAATACCCAGGCATAACAATATAAATGACTAAATTATTTCTAAATTTTTATTGGCATCTAGAAGTCGGAATGTCAGATAATAATCAAATGACATCACGTGTTGTTCTTTTATCATATTACTAATTTCAAATCTGATGAATACCGAACAACAAACCAGCTCACTGTTCGTTATTTGCGAATACCGAACAACAAACTGTCTAAATTCACGTCTCTATATCAAGGTTGTGGACTCTTTTGATGAAACTTGAAATGTATGTTTATAACCCAAAGATTTTGGTTCCTTTCGATATTTGCGCATATCGATCGTAACTTCCTGAATTATGGCCCCTGATCATATGCAAAACGCTCTTTATACGCCTATGTTTTCCTGTGGACGTATATTGCCGTCGCCCCTGTCTGTCCAATTTTGGCGGAACTTGAAATATAGGTTTATCTCCAAAAGATCTTGGCTGCTTTCAATATTGGCATGTATCACATCGAAACTTCGTGGATTATGGCCCCTGATTGTATGAAAAATCACGTTTTTAGCCATTAGACGTCACAATTTTAACCGATTTCGATGAAATTTGAAATGCGTGATCATAACCCACAGATCTTGGTTCCTTTCGATATTTTCGTATATCGGTTCATAGCTTCCTGAATCATGGCCCTTGATTTTATAAAAAAAAATACCCTTTTTAGCTTGCGGACACCGTAATGAAGGTTGAGTTTGAATAACAAACGAGCCAGTTTGTTGTTCTGGATTGGCTAATAACGAACAACAAGCCAGTTTGTTTTTCTGTATTGGCAAATAATGAAAGATAGGTTGCCAGGCAACGAAACATGCTCCCACAGCAGCTAAATCGTCCAAGCAGTCAACAAGGGTTGTCGCATATTTTTACTTTTTTTGGTAATGAAACTAAAATACACTAAAATCTGATTAAGAGTAACAACTCATTAAGTAATTATCAGAAAATCATTAGAATTTGTTTGCTTTTTATAAAGTTTTGCCTCACGCCAACATATGATGGATTTAGCTGTTCAGTTATCAAAATTCATTGAAAATCAAAATACTTGTTCGTTTCAACACCTTAAACTCCGTGTATCAATCTGAAGTGAATCGCATATTAAGTTTGGCCTCTAGAACTTAAACACTGTGTATAAATTTGAAGTCAATCGGATATTAACTTTGGCCTCTTGAGCATCCACTAGATTTTTTGAAGTGATCAAGGGCCATAACTCTGGCACTAATTATCGGAAATCGCTGAAAAACAAAAGCCTCCTTCGTCTTATGACCTTAAACACTATGTATGAATGTAAAGTCAATCGGATATTAACTTTGGTCTTTTTTGAAGTGATCAAAGGCCAAAACTCTGGTAGTTATTATCGGAAATCGCTGAAAAACAATAGGATTCTTGGTCTCATGACCTTAAACATTGTGTATGAATTTAAAGTCAATCGGATATTAACTTTAGCCTCTAAAGCGTCCACAGGCAATTGTGGACGCCGGACCGACGGACGGACGGGGGCGACGACAATATCTGGTGAATAACAAACACCACACCACCGTGCTGTCCAGTATTCGCCAAGAATCTATTTTCCAAGATTTTGAAGTTTTATAATCCAATCAGGATCATAAAAATCTTTTTGCTAATACATTTTGCTACATATCATTTTTCTTTTTTCTAAAGGATTACTATGGACAATTTGTTGTATGTATGGAAAATCCTTACCAATTCGTTGATTGAAGTTTTATAATCCAATCAGGATCATAAAAATCTTTTTGCTAATACATTTTGCTACATATCATTTTTCTTTTTTCTAAAGGATTACTATGGACAATTTGTTGTATGTATGGAAAATCCTTACCAATTCGTTGATAAGATTGAAACAAGATTCAGGAACTGCCTTTGCTTCAAAATCATTTAAGTATTCTGGCCAATTAAACTCTGGTTTATTCCATCCTAATTATCAAACAAAAGAGAAAGAATTTAAAATAGCATTATGCAAGAGCAAAATCTGCTTATTACAGGTCTTTCTTTAGGCCTGAGATGTTATCTAAATAATCAATTAGACATTAATTAACATATCCAGACCATAAAAAACTCTTAAAGTCAACGCTAGCCTTCGATGTTGGCGGATAGAATTCCTATATGCCGCTTAATGACCGTTGATAATTAAATCAATCAAGTGGATAATCGAGACTATGCTGTTTATATTAAAGATCTGAGTAATGATGACCGAGGCTATGTGAATATTTCAAACGCTTTTTTCTCGGCTAATAATGGACAAATTTGACTGAAATTTACCTTTACACTATCTAGTTTTTAACTATTATAGTGAGAACTGCCATCTCTTTATCTTATCTCCCATAATGTAACTTTAATATAAATACTATAAAGAATTATGAGTTTTATCTATTCTACCAGTGTTACTTGTGTGGTGGATATAAATTTCACAGCAAGTTTTGATATATATGATTTATGGCATTTGATGTTTATGGTATTTGTAAAGCTGGATACTATATTTCATATCACATCATTTCCATGGTAGACTCACACATAATAAGGTTAAGTTTGTAACCCATCTTAGTTTTTATGTTTTACATGTATAAAAATTGAAAAAAAAAGAAAAAAAATGTACCTCTGGGACTACATATTCTAATACCCTTCCATTGACACCAGTGTATAGGAAAGATGGTTGGCATGTTGCTGTAGGCGGAAAAACATATTTTTTTTTTGTTTTCCAACAAATCATCAATCTCCACAACAAAAAAGTTTTTATCAATTACTTCTGCTACTGTTGCTGGACAAATCTGGTTTTGACTAATGGGATGTAGAGCTTCTAATTTCATACCTTTCTCAAATTCATGAGGGACCACTTCTTTCTGATCCTAGAATCAAACAGACAGAACAATCCAGTTGTGTAGAAAATGGATTAATAATATCATAAACAAACCAACAGTGAAGCTGAAGTCCCTCGCTTTAATCCCAAAACAGATGCCACATATTGAGTAATCAAACTAATTATCATGCTTAGTCTAATAATTTTATGTTCACAAATTCAAAGTCAGTCAGGTTTTGATGTACCTGATAGTGAAACTATACACTAAGTTTCATTAATCTCCATCATTTAGAATCAAAGTTATCTTGTCCCAAGGCATCGATCAATGAAACTGCATAGCCTTGCTTAGCTTTACGGGAAATATTGATCATTGAACTCAGTCAAGACATTCATGAACATCTATATACCTCAATTAAAAGCAGAGTTGTTATGTTACAAAGTCTTGGCCAATCAAATTCCTTATCCCTACTTAGCCTAAGCAGATCATTCTCATCATCATTGAATTTAAAGCTGAACTCCGATTACAAAACTACAGAAATGATCAAATAAAAAAAAAATACTGCCAAACATAATCGCCATACTTGTTTTCAATTTGCAGAACGAGTATGGCCGCTGTACGAAAACAGAGGCAGGCCACGCCCACATCCAGTATACACTTTGGCCACCACACTGTCCACATCCGGCTAGCAATATTTCAACTACCAATTACCAGCTACTGACTGGGCGGTTTTCTTTATAAATTGACTGAAAATATTATTGCTACACAATTATTGTGTCTGATCAGGTACATATTATTTTACAAATTAGAAGAAATAAGTAAAGTCCGGTGTACCTTTGCTCTAAAGAAAACTACTCCAAACAACAACAAATCTATGGCGATACTCGATTCACAGTTCCGGAATTGAATTCCAAAACTGCTGTCAATCGAGTGAAAAGGAGAATTTCGGATTACAGCGCATGAGTCGACTGTATAAAAAGTATCCCAACCAATCATGACTGTTGAAACATATTTTTTACCTAGGAATACGTCACGATTCTACTCACTCCACCTCAGCTGTCGGGACTGGCAGAACTGTGACTGGACTGAATTCCGCGTCACTCGATTGTAATTCTGTCGATTCGGGACGTTTTGGACTGTGAATCGAGCACCGCCACTGTTGTTGACATAACATCAAGGGACATAACCACCTATGTCTCTTGATCGTCATAAATAACAACAAGATGAAAAATATTTTGAAGACATACTTCTTCGGTGGAGAGAACAGTTGTTTTATTGCTGCTTTGGATATATTTTGGAACGATAATACTGAACTTTATAATACTAGAAATCATTTGGTGTTTCTACCCTGTAGTGCAAAACCTTTCAAGAAATACGAATAAACATGGTTGGATGATGTCGGTAGATTTGTTGTTTGTTTGGGGTAAGACAATTTTTCCCATACTTTTAGAGCAAAAATATACCGTAGTTTACTTATTTCGTACAATTAGTAAAATAATATGTACCTGATCAGACATCATAATTGTGTAGCAATAATATTTTCAGTAAACTTATAGAGATAAATAGGTTGCCAGGCAACGAAACATACGCCCACACAGCCAAATCGTCCGGGCAGTCAACAACAGTTGTCACATATTAAGAAATTATCAGAAAATCATTAGAATTTGTTTGGTTTTTATAATCAAACGTTTTTTTTTAAATCAGATAATAATTGTGACCTCCAGAGGGACCACAAGATAAAAAGGGTGATTTTTCGAACAATCAGGGGACATAATTCAGGAAGTAATGACCCGATGGAACCAAGATCTTTGGGTTATAAACATACATGTCAAGTTTCATCAAATCGATTCAAAATTGTGACCTCTATAGGGTCCACAACCTTGATATAAAATTTTTTGGACAATCAGGGGCCATAATTCAGGAAGTTACGATCCGATGGGCGCAAATATCGAAAGGGACCAACATCTTTGGGTTATAAACATACATGTCAAGTTTCATCAAAACAGATCCAAAATTGTGACCTCTATAAGGTCAACAACCTTGATATAAGATATTTTCACACTATTCGCGTACAAACGGCGGCCATTTTGTCCGTCAATTTTGGTCCGATTTTCACGAAATTCGAACTCAACCTTCATAACCATGTAGCGGTGATATAATCAAACGGTTTTTTAAATCCGATAACAATTTTGACCTCCAGAGGGGCCACGAGCTAAAAAGGGCAATTTTTCGGACAATCAGGGGCCATAATTCAGGAAGTTACGATCGGCTTAGCGCAAATATCGAAAGGAACCAAGATCTTTGGGTTATAAACATACATGTCAATTTTCATCAAAATTGTTTCAAAATTGTGACCTCTATAGAGGTCACAATTTTGAACCGATTTTGATGAAACTTGACATGTATGTTTATAACCCAAAGATCTTGGTTCCTTTCGATATTTGCGCCCATTGGATCATAACTTCCTGAATTATGTCCCCGCTCTGTCCGAAAAATCGCTTTTGTTCGCTTTTGGTCCCTCTGGAGGTCAAAATTATTATCCGATTTAAAAAAACGTTTAACTATATCACCGTTACATGGTAATGAAGAGAGAGTTTGAATTACGTGAAAATCGGACTAGAATTGACGGACAAAATGGCCGCCGTTTGTACACGAATAGTGTGAAAATATGTTATATCAAGGTTGTGGATCCTATAGAGGTCACAATTTTGAATCGATTTTGATGAAACTTGACATGTATGTTTATAACCCAAAGATCTTGGTTCCTTTCGATATTCGCGCCCATCGGGTCATTACTTCCTGAATTATATCCCCTGATTGTACGAAAAATCACCCTTTTTAGCTTGTTGTGCCTCTGGAGGTCACAATTATTATCTGATTTAAAAAAAAACGTTTGATCATAAAAACCAAACAAATTCTAATGATTTTCTGATAATTCCTTAATATGCGACAACTCTTGTTGACTGCCCGGACGATTTGGCTGCTGTGTGGGTGTATGTTTCGTTGCCTGGCAACCTATTTTTCACGTTTCAAGATGGTGGCACTTACAATAAGCAGAACGATAAGCAATTTGATTGGTAGAGACTTTGGAACACAATAACTCTGTAAAAAATACTATGCTAAAAATATCCTTACCGAAGTTTGACTTTGGCCCAACACCAATAACGACACTTATAAATGCATTACGGATTTATCTAAACTAGATATTTTACACAACCAATATACTTTTTATACGCCCACATGGAAATGTGGTCGTATATTGCCGTCGCCCCCGTCCGTCCGTCTGTCGGTCCGTCCGTCCGCCCGTCCGTCCATCGTCCACAATTTCTTGTGAACGCTCTAGAGGCTAAAGTTAATATCCGATTGACTTGAAATTTATACACGGTGTTTAAGGTCGTGAGACGAAGAAGACTATTGATTTTCAGCGATATCCGATAATTACTACCAGAGTTATGACCCTTGATCACTTTGAAAAATCTTGTGAACGCTCTAGAGGCTATAGTTAATATCCGATTGACTTTAAATTTATACACAGTGTTTAAGGTCAGGAGATGAAGAAGCTTATTGATTTTCGGTGATATCTGATAATTACTGCCATAGTTATGACCCTTGATCACTTTGAAAAATCTTGTGAACGCTTTAGAGGCTAAAGTTAATATCCGATTGACTTGAAATTTATACACGGTGTTTAAGGTCGTGAGACGAAGAAGCCTATTGATTTTCAGCGATATCCGATAATTACTACCAGAGTTATGACCCTTGATCACTTTGAAAAATCTTGTGAACGCTCTAGAGGCTATAGTTAATATCCGATTGACTTTAAATTTATACACAGTGTTTAAGGTCAGGAGACGAAGAAGCCTATTGATTTTCGGTGTTATCTGATGATTACTGCCATAGTTATGACCCTTGATCACTTTGAAAAATCTTGTGAACGCTTTAGAGGCTAAAGTTAATATCCGATTGACTTGAAATTTATACACGGTGTTTAAGGTCGTGAGACGAAGAAGCCTATTGATTTTCAGCGATATCCGATAATTACTACCAGAATTATGACCCTTGATCACTTTGAAAAATCTTGTGAACGTTTTAGAGGCTAAAGTTAATATCTCCGATTGACTTTAAATTTATACACAGTGTTTAAGGTCATGAGACGAAGAAGCCTATTGATTTTCGGTGATATCCGATAATTACTGCCAGAGTTATGACCCTTGATCACTTTGAAAAATCTTGTGAACGTTCTAGAGGCTAAAGTTAATATCCGATTGACTTTAAATTTATACACGATGTTTAAGGTCTTGAGATGAAGAAGCCTGTTGATTTTCAGCGATATCTGATAATTACTACAAGAGTTATGACCCTTGATCACTTTGAAAAATCTTGTGAACGCTCTAGAGGCTAAAGTTAATATCCGATTGAATTTAAATTTATACACGGTGTTCAAAGTCATGATACAAAGAAGCTTATTGATTTTCAGCAATATCCGATAATTACTGCCAGAGTTATGACCCTTGATCACTTTGAAAAATCTAAAGTTAATATCCGATTGACTTTAAATTTATACACACTATTTACGGTCATGATACAAAATAGCCTATTTATTTTCAGCGATATCCGATAATTACTGCCAGAGTTATTACCCTTGATCACTTTGAAAAAGCCTGTGAATGCTCGAAAGGCTAAAGTTAATATCCGATTGACTTTAAATTTGTACACATTGTTTATGGTCATGATACGAAGAATCCTATTTGATTTTCAGTGATAATTTCTGATAATTTCTGGCAGTTGATCACTTTGAAATATCTTGTGGACAAAGGCCTTGAGACAAACCATCAAAACTATTCTAATCATTTCTGATAATTATTTAATGGGCTATTACTCGTAATAAGATTATCATGTGTTGTAAATGTTCTCCTTACTGATAAAAGAAACAATATGCGACAACCCTTGTTGACTGCCCGGACGCAATTTGATTGTATGATGCTTTGGGACACGATAACTTTGGTTTTAATTAAGTGAGAGTTATGAAACTTGGTGCATAGTTTCATGTCATCAATACCAAGATCTTTGGGTTATAAACATACATGTCAAGTTTCATCAAATCGATTCAAAATTGTGACCTCTATAGGGTCCACAACCTTGATATAAAATTTTTTGGACAATCAGGGGCCATAATTCAGGAAGTTACGATCCGATGGGCGCAAATATCGAAAGGGACCAACATCTTTGGGTTATAAACATACATGTCAAGTTTCATCAAAACAGATCCAAAATTGTGACCTCTATAAGGTCAACAACCTTGATATAAAATATTTTCACACTATTCGCGTACAAACGGCGGCCATTTTGTCCGTCAATTTTGGTCCGATTTTCACAAAATTCGAACTCAACCTTCATAACCATGGAACGGTGATATAATTAAACGTTTTTTTTAATCGGATAACAATTTTGACCTCCAGAGGGGCCACGAGCTAAAAAGGGCAATTTTTCGGACAATCAGGGGCCATAATTCAGGAAGTTACGATCGGCTTAGCGCAAATATCGAAAGGAACCAAGATCTTTGGGTTATAAACATACATGTCAATTTTCATCAAAATTGTTTCAAAATTGTGACCTCTATAAGGTCCACAACCTTGATATAACATATTTTCACACTATTCGCGTACAAACGGCGGCCATTTTGTCCGTCAATTTTGGTCCGATTTTCACAAAATTCGAACTCAACCTTCATAACCATGGAACCGTGATATAATCAAACGTTTTTTTTAATCGGATAACAATTTTGACCTCCAGAGGGACCACAAGCTAAAAAGGGCGATTTTTTGGACAATCAGGGGCCATAATTCAGGAAGTTACGATCCGATTGGCGCAAGTATCGAAAGGAACCAAGATCTTTGGGTTATAAACGTGCATTTCAAGTTTTATCCAAATCGGTTCAAAATTGTGACATCTACACTGTTCACAAGCTAAAAAACGTGATTTTTCGTACAATCAGGGGCCATAACCCATGAAGTTACAATCCGATAAATGCCAATATCGAAAGGAACCGAGATCTTAGGAACGATAATACTGAACTTTATAATACTAGAAACCTATATTTTAAGTTTCATCGAAATCGGATAAAAATTGTGACCTGTATACTGTTCACAAACAATTGTGGACGGACGGATGAACAGGTGGGACGACAATATACGTCCACATGAAAATGTGGGCGTATAAAAACCGCTCACTCAGTAGGTAAATGGTAGTTGAAATATTGCTAGCCGGATGTGGACAGTGTGGTTCACACAGTGTATACTGGATGTGGGCGTGGCTTGCCTCTGTTTTCGTACACCGTACAGCGGCCATATTTTTTTTATTCAATTATTTCTGTAGTTTTGCAATGGGAGTTCAGCTTTAATCAATGTATTGATATAATGAATCTATACTTAAAAGTTTCATTGCACTCACCCAATTAGAACCAAAGTTATTGTGATCCAAAGTCTCAACCAATCAAATTGCTTATCTCTGCTTTGGCTTAGTGGAAAATGCACATCATTGAACTCTGTCAAGGGATTCACCGAATAGACATTTTCACCAATTTTGAACATTCTACCTCAATTAGAACGAGAGTTATTGTGTTCCAAAGTCTCGACCAATCAGATTGAAGTCTCTACTTTGCCTGAGCAGAAAATGCTCAACCAATCAAAATGCTTATTGCTCTGCTTACCCTGAACCGGAAATGCCCATTAACAAACTTATCAAAGGTATTGATGACATGAAACTATGCACCAAGTTTCATAACTCTCACTTAATTAAAACCAAAGTTATCGTGTCCCAAAGCATCATACAATCAAATTGCGTCCGGGCAGTCAACAAGGGTTGTCGCATATTGTTTCTTTTATCAGTAAGGAGAACATTTACAACACATGATAATCTTATTACGAGTAATAGCCCATTAAATAATTATCAGAAATGATTAGAATAGTTTTGATGGTTTGTCTCAAGGCCTTTGTCCACAAGATATTTCAAAGTGATCAACTGCCAGAAATTATCAGAAATTATCACTGAAAATCAAATAGGATTCTTGGTATCATGACCATAAACAATGTGTACAAATTTAAAGTCAATCGGATATTAACTTTAGCCTTTCGAGCATTCACAGGCTTTTTCAAAGTGATCAAGGGTAATAACTCTGGCAGTAATTATCGGATATCGCTGAAAATAAATAGGCTATTTTGTATCATGACCGTAAATAGTGTGTATAAATTTAAAGTCCATCGGATATTAACTTTAGATTTTTCAAAGTGATCAAGGGTCATAACTCTGGCAGTAATTATCGGATATTGCTGAAAATCAATAAGCTTCTTTGTATCATGACTTTGAACACCGTGTATAAATTTAAATTCAATCGGATATTAACTTTAGCCTCTAGAGCGTTCACAAGATTTTTCAAAGTGATCAAGGGTCATAACTCTTGTAGTAATTATCAGATATCGCTGAAAATCAACAGGCTTCTTCATCTCAAGACCTTAAACATCGTGTATAAATTTAAAGTCAATCGGATATTAACTTTAGCCTCTAGAACGTTCACAAGATTTTTCAAAGTGATCAAGGGTCATAACTCTGGCAGTAATTATCGGATATCACCGAAAATCAATAGGCTTCTTCGTCTCATGACCTTAAACACTGTGTATAAATTTAAAGTCAATCGGAGATATTAACTTTAGCCTCTAAAACGTTCACAAGATTTTTCAAAGTGATCAAGGGTCATAATTCTGGTAGTAATTATCGGATATCGCTGAAAATCAATAGGCTTCTTCGTCTCACGACCTTAAACACCGTGTATAAATTTCAAGTCAATCGGATATTAACTTTAGCCTCTAAAGCGTTCACAAGATTTTTCAAAGTGATCAAGGGTCATAACTATGGCAGTAATCATCAGATAACACCGAAAATCAATAGGCTTCTTCGTCTCCTGACCTTAAACACTGTGTATAAATTTAAAGTCAATCGGATATTAACTATAGCCTCTAGAGCGTTCACAAGATTTTTCAAAGTGATCAAGGGTCATAACTCTGGTAGTAATTATCGGATATCGCTGAAAATCAATAGGCTTCTTCGTCTCACGACCTTAAACACCGTGTATAAATTTCAAGTCAATCGGATATTAACTTTAGCCTCTAAAGCGTTCACAAGATTTTTCAAAGTGATCAAGGGTCATAACTATGGCAGTAATTATCAGATATCACCGAAAATCAATAAGCTTCTTCATCTCCTGACCTTAAACACTGTGTATAAATTTAAAGTCAATCGGATATTAACTATAGCCTCTAGAGCGTTCACAAGATTTTTCAAAGTGATCAAGGGTCATAACTCTGGTAGTAATTATCGGATATCGCTGAAAATCAATAGTCTTCTTCGTCTCACGACCTTAAACACCGTGTATAAATTTCAAGTCAATCGGATATTAACTTTAGCCTCTAGAGCGTTCACAAGAAATTGTGGACGATGGACGGACGGGCGGACGGACGGACCGACAGACGGACGGACGGGGGCGACGGCAATATACGACCACATTTCCATGTGGGCGTATAAAAAGTATATTGGTTGTGTAAAATATCTAGTTTAGATAAATCCGTAATGCATTTATAAGTGTCGTTATTGGTGTTGGGCCAAAATCAAACTTCGGTAAGGATATTTTTAGCATAGTATTTTTTACAGAGTTATTGTGTTCCAAAGTCTCTACCAATCAAATTGCTTATCGTTCTGCTTATTGTAAGTGCCACCATCTTGAAACGTGAAAAATAGGTTGCCAGGCAACGAAACATACACCCACACAGCAGCCAAATCGTCCGGGCAGTCAACAAGAGTTGTCGCATATTAAGGAATTATCAGAAAATCATTAGAATTTGTTTGGTTTTTATGATCAAACGTTTTTTTTTAAATCAGATAATAATTGTGACCTCCAGAGGCACAACAAGCTAAAAAGGGTGATTTTTCGTACAATCAGGGGATATAATTCAGGAAGTAATGACCCGATGGGCGCGAATATCGAAAGGAACCAAGATCTTTGGGTTATAAACATACATGTCAAGTTTCATCAAAATCGATTCAAAATTGTGACCTCTATAGGATCCACAACCTTGATATAACATATTTTCACACTATTCGTGTACAAACGGCGGCCATTTTGTCCGTCAATTCTAGTCCGATTTTCACGTAATTCAAACTCTCTCTTCATTACCATGTAACGGTGATATAGTTAAACGTTTTTTTAAATCGGATAATAATTTTGACCTCCAGAGGGACCAAAAGCGAACAAAAGCGATTTTTCGGACAGAGCGGGGACATAATTCAGGAAGTTATGATCCAATGGGCGCAAATATCGAAAGGAACCAAGATCTTTGGGTTATAAACATACATGTCAAGTTTCATCAAAATCGGTTCAAAATTGTGACCTCTATAAGGTCCACAACATTTATATAACATATTTTCACACTATTCGCGTACAAACGGCGGCAATTTTGTCCGTCAATTTTGGTCCGATTTTCACAAAATTCATATTCAACCTTCATAACCATGAAATGGTGATATAATCAAACGGTTTTTTAAATCGGATAACAATTTTGACCTCCAGAGGGACCACAAGCTAAAAAGGGCGATTTTTTGGGACAATCAGGGGCGATAATTCAGGAAGTTACGATCCAATTGGCGCAAATATCGAAAGGAACCAAGATCTTTGGTTTATAAACATGCATTTCAAGTTTCATCCAAATCGGTTCAAAATTGTGACCTCTACACTGTTCACAAGCTAAAAGATAGGTTGCCAGGCAACGAAACATACGCCCGCAACAGCTAAGTCGTCCGGGCAGTCAACAAGGGTTGTCGCATATTGTTTCTTTTGTCAGTAAGGAGAACATTTACAACACATGATAATCTTATTACGAGTAATAGCCCATTAAATAATTATCAGAAATGATTTGAATAGTTTTGATGGTTTGTCTCAAGGCGTTTGTCCACAAGATATTTCAAAGTGATCAAGTGCCAGAAATTATCAGATATCGCTGAAAATCAAATAGGATTCTTCGTCTCATGACCCTAAACACTGTGTACAAATTTAAAGTCAATCGGATATTAACTTTAGCCTCTAAAGCGTTCACAAGATTTTTCAAAGTGATCAAGGGTCATAACTCTGGCAGTAATTATCAGATATCACCGAAAAACAATAGGCTTCTTCGTCTCATGACCTTAAACACTGTGCATAAGTTTAAAGTCAATCGGATACTAACTATAGCCTCTAGAGTGTTCACAAGATTTTTCAAAGTTATCAAGGGTCATAACTCTGGTAGTAATGATCGGATATCGCTGAAAATCAATAGGCTTCTTTGTATCATGACTTTAAACACCATGTATAAATTTATATTCAATCGGATATTAACTTTGGCCTCTAGAGCGTTCACAAGATTTTTCAAAGTGATCAAGCGTCATAACTCGAGCAGGAATTATCGGATATTGCTGAAAATCAACAGGCTTCTTCGTATCATGACCTTACACACTGTGTATAAATTTAAAGTCAATCGGATATTAACTTTAGCCTCTAGAGCGTTCACAAGATTTTTCAAAGTGATCAAGGGTCATAACTCTGGTAGTAATTATCGGATATCACCGAAAATCAATGGGCTTCTTCGTCTCATGCCCTTAAACACTGTGTATAAATTTAAAATCTATCGGATATTAACTTAAACCTCTAAAGCGTTCACAAGATTTTTCAAAGTGTTCAAGGGTCATAACTCTGGCAGTAATTATCAGATATCACCGAAAATCAATAGGCTTCTTCTTCTCATGACCTTAAACACTGTGTATAAATTTAAAAAACAATTGGATATTAACTATAGCCTCTAGAGCGTTCACAAGATTTTTCAAAGTGATCAAGGGTCATAACTCTGGTAGTAATTATCGGATATCGCTGAAAATCAATAGGCTTCTTCGTCTCACGACCTTAAACACCGTGTATAAATTTCAAGTCAATCGGATATTAACTTTAGCCTCTAGAGCGTTCACAAGAAATTGTGGACGATGGACGGACGGACGGACGGACGGACCGACAGACGGACGGACGGACGGACGGGGGCGACGGCAATATACGACCACATTTCCATGTGGGAGTATAAAAACGTGATTTTTCGTACAATCAGGGGCCATAACCCATGAAGTTACGGTCCGATACATGCCAGTATCGAAAGGGACCGAGATCTTAGGGTGATAAACCTATATTTTAAGTTTCATTGAAATCGGATAAAAATTGTGACCTGTAGACTGTTCACAAACAATTGTGGACGGACGGACGGACAGGGGCGACGACAATATACGTCCACATGAAAATGTGGGCGTATAAAAATCTCTATGGCTTTTTTGCTATTTTACTTACAGACACGGGGGGTTATATTTTCTGAATCCTTGAAGGATGGCCTAAAAATTGTTCATAGCAGAATTTTGATTTAGGTCAATTGATGGTTGCCATTTTGAAGTGAATATGAAAAGTAGTAGCAATTTGAAGGGCCGAGATTTTGAAACACAATAACTCTCCTTCTAATTGAGCCACAATGTTCAATCTTGGTGTAGACGTTCAGTGGGTCAATGTTATGATTGAGTTCAAAGATGAGCATTTTCTGCCTAGGGTAAGCAGAGATAAGCATGCTGATTTGTTGATTCTTTAGGGCAAGATAACTTCGGTTATAATGAAGGGAGGGCGGTGAAACTCTTGTTAATCGAGAGTCTAATAGCTAGCCTGTTGTGTGAAATCGTTGTATATTTTTTTTTTAAATATCAGGGATAGCAGAAAAAAAAGAGATCGAAAATCCAAAAAGTCGTATTTTTACGATTTGGAGCATTTTTAAAGATTAAAATAGGTTGCCAGGCAACGAAACATACGCCCACACAGCAGCTAAATCGCCCGGGCAGTCAACAAGAGTTGTCGCATAATAAGTAATTATCAGAAAATCATTAGAATTTGTTTGGTTTTTATAAAGTTCTGCTCCATGCTAATGTAAAGTATACGAATCATTTAATATTATGGAATAAGCTGTCACCTCCACTGGATACGAAACGTTTAATATTATGGCGACTGTTCGTACAATCAGGGGCCATAATTCAGGAAGTTACGATCAGATATGTCCAAATGTCGACAGGAACCAAGATCTTTCAGTTTGACCAAAATCGAATTAAAATTGTGACCTCTACAGGGTAAACAACTTTGATATACCATATTTTTACACTATTCGTGTAAAAATGGCGGCCATTTTGTTCATCAATTTTGGTCCGATGTTCAGAAAATTCAAACTGAAAATTCATTACAGTGTAACGGTGATATAATCAAATGTTTTTGAACTCCAGACCGATCACAGTATAATAAAGGCAATTTTCCGTATAATCAGAGGCCACAATTCAGGAAATTACAATCCGATATGCGCAAATATCGCACGGAACCAAGATCTTTAGGTTATAAAAATGTATTTCAAGTTTCATCAAAAACGAACAAGCCAACAGTGAGGCTGATGTCCCACGCCGAAATCCCAAAATAAATAGAAGACCTATATTAATTAATCGCACATTTATTTTTTTCAAATGTATCGAGCAATCAAACTGTACACAAAGTGTCATCCAAAAGTGTTTTATAAAGAAAAATGCTAAAACCGACGAGAAAAATGAAAATGTACCTTAGTTAGGGGGACCCTAAATGCGGACAAAAGGGCCCCTCTGGCCAAGGGAAAGGGTTCTCGTGTCCAAGTCAATCGTTTCTATACACTGTTACTGTCGAATCCATTACTAAATGAGAATGCAGTCATTGTATTGGCATAAAAATAATTAATCAAGATGAACCTAAGTTATCTTGTCCCAAAGTATCAACAAATCAAATTGCTTATCTCTGGTTACCCTAAGCGGAAAATGCTCATCTTCGAACTCCATCAAGGCATTGACCTAATAAGCATATACACCAAGTTTGAACATTTTAACTCAATTGGAAGGAGAGTTATTGTGTTCCAAGTCTCGACTACTCTCGACCAATCAAATTGCGTATCGCTCTGCTTACCTTGAGCAGAAAATGCTCATTATCGAACTTAGTCAAGGTATTACTGTAATGCAACTATACCCCAAGTTTCATCACTCTCACTTAATTAGAACTAAAGTTATCGTGTCCCAAAGCATCAACCAATCAAATTGCTTATCTCTGCTTACCCTAAGCGGAAAATGCTCATCTTCGAACTCCATCAAGGCACTGACCTAATAAGCATATACACCAAGTTTGAACATTTTAGCTCAATTAGAAGGAGAGTTATTGTGTTCCAAAGTCTCGACCAATCAAATTGCGTATCGATCTGCTTACCCTGAGCAGAAAATGCTCATTATCGAACTTAGTCAAGGTATTACTGTAATGAAACTATACACCAAGTTTCATCACTCTCACTTAATTAGAACTAAAGTTATCGTGTCCCAAAGCATCAACCAATCAAATTGCTTATCTCTGCTCACCCTAAGCGGAAAATGGTCATCTTCGAACTCCATCAAGGCATTGACCTTATAAGCATATACACCAAGTTTGAACATTTTAGCTCAATTTGAAGGAGAGTTATTGTGTTCCAAAGTCTCGACTAATCAAATTGCGTATCGATCTGCTTATCCTGAGCAGAAAATGATCATTCATTATCGAACTTAGTCAAGGTATTACTGTAATGAAACTATACACCAAGTTTCATCACTCTCACTTAATTAGAACTAAAGTTATCGTGTCCCAAAGCATCAACCAATCAAATTGCTTATCTCTGCTTACCCTAAGCGGAAAATGCTCATCTTCGAACTCCATCAAGGCATTGACCTAATGACCTAATAAGCATATACACCAAGTTTGAACATTTTAGCTCAATTAGAAGGAGAGTTATTGTGTTCCAAAGTCTCGACCAATCAAATTGCGTATCGATCTGCTTACCCTGAGCAGAAAATGCTCATTATCGAACTTAGTCAAGGTATTACTGTAATGAAACTATACACCAAGTTTCATCACTCTCACTTAATTAGAACTAAAGTTATCGTGTCCCAAAGCATCAACCAATCAAATTGCTTATCTCTGCTCACCCTAAGCGGAAAATGCTCATCTTCGAACTCCATCAAGGCATTGACCTAATAAGCATATACACCAAGTTTGAACATTTTAGCTCAATTAGAAGGAGAGTTATTGTGTTCCAAAGTCTCGACCAATCAAATTGCGTATCGATCTGCTTACCCTGAGCAGAAAATGCTCATTATCGAACTTAGTCAAGGTATTACTGTAATGAAACTATACACCAAGTTTCATCACTCTCACTTAGTTAGAACTAAAGTTATCGTGTCCCAAAGCATCAACCAATCAAATTGCTTATCTCTGCTTACCCTAAGCGGAAAATGCTCATCTTCGAACTCCATCAAGGCATTGACCTAATAAGCATATACACCAAGTTTGAACATTTTAACCCAATTAGAAGGAGAGTTATTGTGTTCCAAAGTCTCGACCAATCAAATTGCTCTGCTTATCCTGAGCAGAAAATGCTCATTATCGAACTTAGTCAAGGTATTATTATAATGAAACTATACACCAAGTTTCATCACTCTCACTTAATTAGAACTAAAGTTATCGTGTCCCAAAGCATCAACCAACAAATTGCTTATCTCTGCTTACCCTAAGCGGAAAATGCTCATCTTCGAACTCCACCAAGGCATTGACCTAATAAACACATACACCAAGTTTGAACATTCTAGCTCAATTAGTAAGAGAGTTATTGTGTCCCAAAAAGTGTGACGGACAGACAGACAGACAGACAGACGGACGGACGAACCCATTTTAATAGTCCCCCAACTTTCTTCGAAAGGCGGGGGACAATAACTATAGAAAGAGCCGAAAGCCTTTTGACTTAGACATACACCTACAAACCAAAAATAGGTTCAAATCAATTTGTGAAGACTAAAAACAGAAACTAGGTAGAGATAGGATAAATAGTCTTATAGAGATAAAAGATCCAAATGACATGTGGAAAAAATTAAAGTATTTTAACAAAACCAACTCAAATAACAGTATTTCAACTGATTTGTGGTTTGAACATTTTCAAAATCTCTTAACTGAGAATAATACATCAAGCGGGTCAGCCTTAAGGGAGGAAATCAATCTAACCCTGAGTGACCCCACTGAAGTTGTTTCGGATATTTTAGATAATCCAATAAGTAACAAGGAAATCATAAAAGCACTGAATCAGATGAAAACTGGTAAAAGTGGCGGGGAAGATGGTCTTGTAATCGAGATGTTCAAAACCACCATTGACATCCTACTTCCTTGGTTATGTTTATTATTTAATAAGATCTTAATTAGTAGTACGTTTCCAGATAGCTGGAGCAGGGCTGTAATATATCCTATTTATAAGAAGGGTGATGTTACCAACCCATGTAACTACAGAGGCATCTCCTTATTAAATGTAATGGGTAAAATATTTACTAAAGTTATAAATAACAGACTTATAATTTGGGGTGACATTGAAAATAAATTCAAAGAGCAGCAAGCAGGATATAGGCAGGGCTATGCAACAGTTGACAACTGTTTCTCCTTATATGCTGTTGTGCAAAAGTACCTGACCAAAACAAAAGGGAGATTATACTGCATCTTTGTGGATTTTTCATCAGCGTTTGACTTAGTACACCATCCCACCTTACTGTATACACTTATTAAAAATAAGGTCAGTTCTAAAATTGTTAAATTACTGAAATCTATGTATGAAAATATGAAATCCTGTGTTTTAGCTAATAATGGTCTCTCTGAGTATTTCAGATGCACAATTGGCACAAAACAAGGTTGCATGCTCAGTCCTTTTTTATTTGTCATGTACTTAAACCAATTTGTAGAACTATTAGAGAAATGTGAATGCAAAGGCATTTATATAGATGAAAGAACGCCAAATTTAATGCAACTGTAATTTGCAGATGATATGGCAGATATCTCAGACACTGTAGGGCAATTACAAAAACAAATTGATGTACTGAATACTTTCTGTAAATACTATGGCATGAAAGTAAACACAAGTAAGACTAAGGTGTTAGTATTTAAGAGAGGAGGAAAGTTAAAATCATATGAAAGCTGGAGTTAACAAGGCGAGAAACTAGAGGTTGTAAATGAATATAAGTATCTCGGTCTATACTTTACTAGTTCTCTGTCATGGTACAAATCTATTAATTCATTATGCTTGTCAGCTAATAAAGCTCTTTTTATAGTTTGGAAGTTTATACAAAAGTATAACCTAGATCAGGCAAAGTCCTTATATTTATTTGATCATATGGTAGTGCCCATTCTGACCTATGGGGCGGAAATTTGGGGATATCAACTATATAAACCAATAGAAACAGTACAGAACAAGTTCTGTAAGAAACTATTAGGTGTTAAACAAGCAACCCCAAATTGCGCCACATTTGGGGAATTTGGCAGATTACCACTGCACATTATCTATATGACAAAATGTATTAAGTATTGGTTAAAGTTACTTTCTATGGACAAAGACAGGTATCCAAATAGATGTTATGAGATGCTTTATGCGCACCATAATGTTGGAAGAGTAAATTGGGCCACCAAAATTAGAGATATGTTATATAATTATGGTTTCCAATATGTTTGGTCATATCAACAAGTAGGAAATAGTGACAACTTCCTAAGCACGTTTAAACAAAGGGTCATAGACTGTAATATACAAGAATGACACTCTGCAATACGAACCTGTTCAAAACTAAATTTCTATGCAGAAATTAAATCATTGCTAGAACCAGAAAAATATTTATCCACTATAATAAACAAACAGCATAGAGTAGCTTTAAGTAGATTTAGAGTAAGTAGCCAAAACCTTGCAATAGAATCAGGTAGAGCTATAGCAATAGAAAGAAATGACCGGTTGTGTAAATACTGTTTAAATGAGAGACATATAAGTACAATTGAAAATGAATTACATATGTTAGTTTACTGTCAACAGTATGACAACCTGAGAACTATTTGCAATGTCAACAATTACTGTAAAAGTGAGAATCATGTTATAGGATACTTGCAGAGTACTAACTGTGATATAATCTGTAACATAAGTAGGTTTATTTATAATGCTATGAAAAGAAGAGAAAACTACTTGAGTAAATTAAAACAATGAAATCCTGATAAATGTAAGGTTATGATGAATCTGTGTTAATAGTGTTGGTTTGTTATGTTTGTAAACTAAAATAATGAATACCTGATATAATGTGAGGCTTTGATGAATCTATGTAAATAGTGTTGGTTTATTATGTTTGTAATTTTATGATCTTGTCTTGAGTGTACTCTGGGCCCATGGCCTGAATACTTATTGAAAATAAACTATTATATTATTATATTATATTATGTCTGATATGCGTGGATATCAAAAGGAACAGAGATATTTGTCGTTAATGATATATTTATAATACACTAAAATCTGATTAAGAGTAACAACTCATTTGTTTGGCCCATGCTAACATATATACAACACTTAATATCAAAGATTCAGTTGTTCAGTTATCAAAATTCATTGAAAATAAACATACTTGTTCGTCAATCAAAACGATTATATATAGGTGTATAAATATAAAATCAATCAGTGTATAAATATAAAATCTATCTGGCAGTATTTTTCAGAAATCAGTGAAAATCAGTAGGCTTCTTTGTCTGATGTATATATTTTAAGTCAATCGGATATTAACTTTAGCCCCTAGCGCCTCCACCAGATTTTTTCAACATGTTAAAGGGCCCATATTATGTAACTCGGGCAGTAATCATCGGCATTTGGTGTAAATCGATAGGATTCTTCGTCTCACGACCTTAAACATGGATATTAATTTAAAGTCAATCGGATATTAACTTTACCTTTAAAGGGACCACAACCTTGTATTACATACTTTTATGCTATATTTCAAGTTTCGTCAAAATCAGATAAAAATTTGTGACCTGTAGACAGGGGCGTACATATCGATTTCGTTTGGGGGGTGTTTAGCCAAAATGCGACCGACTGATGCACATACCCCCGCCCCACACACCAGTGGTACTACAAACTGGGCAGTTCACTATAATCGTGAATATGGTAGTGCTGAGACAGTATAAAACAACTGACGAGTAGAATAATGATTTTAAAATGGAATCGAGCGTCGCAGGCGCGAAAAAATTTCAGATATGTAACCGAGCAGAAGAATGATGTTATAATGGAATCGCGCCGAAGGCGCGAAGAAAAATTTCAGATATGTAACAGAGCTTTTAAATATTTGGGACTGGGGTTGATAAGAAATGGGACAGAATCTTGAGGCTTATCTGTCAATTTCGCTTGTTTTATGATTGTATGTTTATTTCATTAATTCATTTAGTCGGAGACCGACTGCGGTGAGAACTTTTTTTTGAGACCGACTATTTTTTTCCGTGGTAGAAAACATTTTATAGAACAACATACTCACAACAGAATAAGACTGACAAGCAGACATGGTTATTTTATACTATAGTTTTGAGTGACGTATGCAATTTAGGCACACGGATTCCCGCAAATACATATCATTTGGGATCTATTCTGGCATTGTTTTTGGGACCGACTGCAGTGACTGCACTTATTTTGTGACCGACTATTTTTCTCCCTTGGTGAAATTTTGTTGTTAGACCAATTTAATATACTTACAACAGAATAGGAGTGACGTATGCAATTTAGGCTCACGGATTCACGCAAATATACAGTATTTGGGATCTTTTCTGGCATTGTGTTTGAGACCGACTGCAGTGACTGCACTTATTTTGAGACCGACTATTTTTCTCCCTGGGTTACATTTTGTTGTAAGACTAACATTATACTCACAACAGAATGAGAGTGAAACACAACATCTTTTCAAAAATGATAAGTTGACAAGGTTATTTTATACTAAGACTGCTCCTATTTTGCAACCGACTGCACTGATTTTGCAACCGAGTATTTTTATACTAAAGTTTTGCGTGAGTAGCGTGACGTATACAGTGAGTACTTATTTTGATACCAACTACCTCTACCTTGTGACCGACTGCACTAATTTTGCGACCGACTATTTTTTTTGCGTGAGTAGCGTGACGTATACAGTGAGTACTTATTTTGATACTGACTACCTTTACTTTGCAACCGACTGCACTGATTTTGCGACCGACTATTTTTATACTAAAGTTTTGCGTGAGTAGCGTGACGTATACTTATTTTGATAACGACTACCTCTACTTTGCGACCGACTGCACTGATTTTGCGACCGACTATTTTTTTTGCTGGGGGGGTGTACCCCCCCCCCCACATTTACGCCCCTGCCTGTAGAGTGTTCACAGGGGCGACTCAATATACGTCCACCCACATGAAATAATTTGATTAGTGTATGTGTATACATTTTTATACGCCCATATTGAAATGTGGTCGTATATATTGTCGTCGCCTTTAGAGGCCAAAGTTAATATCCGATTGACTTTGAATTTATACATAGTGTTTAAAGTCATGAGACGAAGAAGCCTATTGATTTTCAGTGATTTCCGATAATTACTGCCAGAGTTATGGCCCTTGATCACTTGTGGACGCTGTAAAGACCATAGTTAATATCCGATTGACTTCAAATTTATACACAGTGTTTAAGGTCATGAGAGAAGAAGCCTATTGATTTTCAATGAATTTCGAAAACTGAACAGCTAAATCCATAATATTAAATGTTATGTATACTAAACATTAGCATGGGGCAGAACTTTATAAAAACCAAACAAATTCTAATGATTTTCTGATCATTAAGCTTACTTAATGGGTTGTAACTTTTAATCAGATTTTAGTGTATTATAAATGTTTCATTTCCGAAAAAATAAAAAAATGCGACAACTCTAGCTGACTGCCCGGACGATTTAGCTGCTGTGGACGTATGTTTCGTTGCCCAGGTACCTATCTTTCTAAACACCATTGGAAAACTAGTGGCTTATCCGTTGATTGGTTAAAAACCAATCTTAACTATTAACTTAAATCCTTCTTGACTATTAACTTAAATCCTTCAAGTGTCGTATTCAGTAATTTGTATATAATAGTGTTAAGCTGTTATCAACCTAATCATAATAGTCCAGGAGCTCATGACAAAATAATATGGTCATCAGTTACAAAAGGTTTGACCCCCCAAATTTGTAGCAGGTGTCCACACGAGCAAAAATCAATTGGTCAGATCGTTTAGCCACAGCAGCACCTTAAATTAGCGCCCAGGGGGCCTAAAATTAGGTCATAAGTTACATGGCTGAAACTTTCTAGGGAAAATGGTATCCTTAGTCGGAGTAAATATTTCAAAAATCTAACCAAAATTTCCGGGGCTTTCCCCAAGTCAGACCACGCCCAATATCGCCTCACGGGACCAATAATATTAATATGGTCATAAGTTACATGGCTGAAACTTACCAGAAACAAAGATCCACACTTGGTAATCATAATTTTCAAAAATCTAACCAAAAGTTTGGGGGCTTTTCCCAAGTCAGATCGCTCTAAAGTGTTTTGGGTCTGTGGTGTTTTTTACCACAAGAGTTCCACAAGATATTGGACTTAGAAAAAAATCAATTTTTTTTTTTCAAATTTTTTTCTCAGTCGAAAAAAAAGAGATCGAAAATCCAAAAAACGTTTTTTTTACGATTTGGAGCATTTTTAGCGGTCTTTTTCTCTTAAAGTCGACATAACATTTTTTACAAAGAGTCTTATCGGTAGTCTTGTATATGAAACCATCGATCAACAGTCGAAAATATCAGGAGTAGAAGAATAAAAGGATCGAACATTGAAATCAGCACCCTTTCATTGTTAAGCGAAACATGCAGTGTGGGTGGCCATAATCTACACATTTAGTCATCGTATATAGCGTATTCAACAGTATCGAATTCCAACTGCTAAAGAATCTTTTACGTCCACTCCAATGTGTACACGGGACCTTGCTTTTTCGTCCAATCCGAACGACTAGACAGCTGTCCTTGTCAGGCCCTCCGTTCTGTCTTACTGACAAGGCGGAACCACGCCGGAAAATCGAGACGAACTTTCTCGACCAATCCTGGGATCGAACACCCGACCTCCTGGCTAGAGGGCTAATGCCTTACCCAGTTAGTGCGGACACCCATCGTACATTTCATCCGTCAAATCAAAACATTTCATTCTATCAGACCAATACTTAATTATTCTAAATTTAAAACTTTATTCTATATTAGTCTGGCATTATTAAATCCGAAATTTATTGGTAAACGTTCGTTTTATCTAAAATTTAACTTTCACTTAACTATGAACAACCGTTTACGCGTCTACCTTACGCGTCTACCTAACTTTATTCTAATATTAGTCTGGCATTATTAAATCCTAAATTTATTGGTAAACGTTCGGTTTATCTAAAATTTAACTTTCACTTAACTATGAACAACCCTTAACGTGTCTCTTTAAAACAATTAAATACTCTAAAACAGTAGCTCAACCTTTTGACCTAAACTCATTAATTTACCTATTTGTATGTGAACGACTTGTTATTCTTCATATATGACATACTGCACATGTCTGATTTCAAAGGGGGTTGGGTGACTGAATGGTTAGCACGCGCGCGCTTTATCATAAAGCCTGTCATCGAGTCAACTAGCGTGTTTTCGAAACCCCGGTTGTACGTGACAAGGAGTAAGGTCGCCTGTCCAGCCTGCCATTTTTAGTTCTTGCCCGCCATTTTTATTTCATTTTCTCATCCGTCCATTTTTCTGAAACTTCTCGAAAGGTAAGTCATTCCGATTACAGCAATATAAGTTTCAATTATTTCCCTTTAGTTTTCAGATTATTGTTATGCCCGGGTGCAATGTTTTATACCATATTTAGACTTGTAACGTCGCGAGTTTTTGACCAATTTTGATAATTTCTTCTTCTTACCCTTTTATTTAGGACACTGGATATAACCAATGACAGGTGACGACGAATATGAAAGCGTTAGATCGAACCGAAAGTGCCACCATCTTGAAACGTAAAAAATCTACCAGGCTTTTTTGATATTTTACTTACAGACATAGGAGTTATATTTTCTGGGGGGTTGGGATGGCCTAGTGGTCTATAGTGCCGCGCTTCGTCCTCTAGCTGGCCGGTCACCTCTGGCTTGTGGCTGTGGTTTCTAGCCCTGGTGTGAGCGTATGTGGCATGGAGATAGGGGCGCCTTCTCAACCTCGTGGGTTTCCTCCGTGCACTCCGGTTTCCTCCCACTGCTAAAGACCCCTACGCGCAAGCGAATTATTGAAATAAAATTGAACCATATGTTAGTCTCGAAATGACCTAGTTTGTGTTGAGTGGACGTTTAAACCCCATTTCGCTCTATGTATATATTTCTGAATCCTTGAAGGAAGGCTTAAAAAACGTTCAGAGCAGAATTTTGATTTAGGTCAACTGATGAATACGAAAAATCGACATTTACGGGCTTGTAAAAAACACAATAGGACATCGTATGTTCAATGCATCTCCCATTTCTGAAATTAATACATTTCAAGCTGGTATATGGGTCGAATTTTTGGTATTTGACTATTTCAAAAATTCGAATTTTGCCTTTGATGTTTTTCGTGCCGACAAAGTTGTTTACGAGTAAAAAATGACAATAACTTCACTAGATTGTGACCGATTTTTATGATTTATTTTTTCTTCTTCGGATTAATTATATGACCCATGACATGTGACAGGACGTCACTGTGAATATGGAAGCTTTAATATTTTTTTTTTTAAACAATATTTTATTGAATGTTAGAGAGAGAGAGAAATGGGGTTTAACGTCCACTCAACACAAACTAGGTCATTTCGGGACTAACATATGGTTCAATTTTATTTCAATAATTCGCTTGCGCGTAGGGGTCTTTAGCAGTGGGAGGAAACCGGAGTGCCCGGAGGAAACCCACGAGGTTGAGAAGGCGCCCCTATCTCCATGCCACATACGCTCACACCAGGGCTCGAAACCACAGCCGCAAGCCAGAGGTGACCGGCCAGCTAGAGGTCGAAGCGCGGCACTCTAGACCACTCGGCCATCCCAACCCCCCTTATTGAATGTTAGGATTGGGAAACAGGCAAAGCCTATATAATCCCTCTCCCCAAAATTATAACATGTAAACTAATAAACAAGGGAAGTATGTACACTATTTACAATAAAATACATAAATATAGCTATGTTTATAATCAATCAGTCAATTGCACATGCATTCAAGGTGGGCTAGTAATATTTGTATTTAAATAATAACAAAAATAATTATATATACATACATATATACAAATAAACACCACATACATACAATATACATACATATACATAAAATATATATATATACATACCTACGCACACATGTAAACATATAAATAATACTAAGCCTATTAAAATTAATATCGTTTTGTAATTTCTATGAAGTTATGAACAATTGAAAATATGAAGCAATTAGTAGCATATGTAAGTTCGGAAGATCCAGAAAGTAGTATTTTTATGTTTTTCTGCTGTGTTGGGAGAGTCTCAATTGTTATCCGTCGTTCATCCAAATACAGGGGGCAAAATAGTAGATAATGATAGCTGTCCTCAAACTGATGTCCACAATTACAATAAGGATTTTGATGAATATATCTTAGAAATTTGTGTCCGTTTAAATCGCTCATATTAAGGCGGAGTTTGGAATGTATTATTTGATGTTTTCTAGAGCCATGGTCAAAATAGTTTGGAGGTAAAGTATCAGATTCTGAGAGATACGTTTTGAAAGATCTAAGGGAGGGTAAATGTTTGGCCGTATCAGGTAGAGAATTCCAGAGTCTAACTGCAGAGGGAAAGAATGAGTTATAGAAGAGAGAAGTTCGACAATAGAATTCAGGGATATTGTTATTTCGAAGGTTATAAGAAATTGATCTAGATGGAATTAGAGCAGAGAGATAGTCTGGGGTTAAATTATTTAAAATTTTGTACATCAGTGTTAACTTATGTCGCCTACGTCTCTCACGAAGGGTAATGAAACCTGTTTCACTATAAAGATCAGAATGGCTGGTTCCTTTTACAGCCCCGCAAATAGTGCGGAGTGCGTCAAGCAGGCCCGTAGCCAGCTTGCTGGCTTCGGAGGGGCAGTGAAGTTTTTAGGAGGGGCACACCCGTTACAGTCTAAAGTAGGTATTTTAGAGTTATGGTTTGCAAATTTTCTTTCGGGGGGGGGGGAAACATTTTTTCAGGGGGGCATTGCCCCCCCTTGCCACCCCCTGGCTACGGGCCTGGCGTCAAGCTGTAGGTGTTCAAGCTGGTTGGACAAGTGATGTGTACAACCGTCCCATATAATATCCCCATAATCAAAATGTGGTAGTATGAAAGAGGTATATATCGTTTTGAGTGATTTTCTGTTTAACCGATATTTTAATGAACGAAAATGGTTAACGAGTTTATACACTTTTTGACTGATTGAATTTACATGCGAATCCCATTTGCCGTTAGACTGGAAGAAAAGACCAAGATGTTTATGTTTGTTTACTTCTTTAATTTGCACCGATCCCATAAAAAGGTGAGGTGAGTTTTGCTGTGTTTTAACTGAAATCGTGAGAGTTTCTGTTTTTAGGGGGTTAAAGGATACCAGCCATTTCTTTGACCACTCATTTATTCTCTCAATATCTGAATTTAAAACACGTGCGCATTCGGTCGGATCTTCGATCGATATATAAAGTGACGTATCGTCGGCAAATAGTTTAATATTTGATTCTATGTTTTCAATAATATCATTTATATATATTAAAAAGAGTAAAGGTCCGAGAACAGAGCCCTGTGGAACACCAGCAGTTACTTCCCTGGGGTCAGAGGAGACACTACTCAGTACCAGCTTTAATATCTGCTTAGCAGATCTAGTTTAACTTTCTGTCTGATATTACTGATAAGCAAACGGTACTAAATGTTAAATCTAATATCCAGATGTTTAATCTTTTGACATGCTTTGTCTAGAAAGTTTTTTTTTAAGAGAAATGAAATGTAGATAAGACAAAGCAGAGGCCATGAGCATGTAGAGTCAGGTCCTTGCAAGGACACAGAGAGTCGAGTCCAGGCACGAGACGAGATGGAATGAGGGAGAGCGTCTGGGAATTGGAACATTTGTGCCATGCTAGGACATTGTTCCCTCAATATAAGTTACTTCTGGGGTTGTTAACATTAAGATGTTTTTACTTGATATGTAAGAAGAAGAATTAAAGAAAAAATCTGCAGGGGTGTTTCTTAGGCCAAATTGACTGAAAAATACAAACATAACGCTAACGCTACAATATACGTCCACATTCCTACTTTGATTGATATGGTACTTTGTCAAGAAGGCTAGGCGTTTGGTTTGTTTAGCGTTGAGGGTCGTGCACCAACATTAATAGTTGCCGTCCTTAGAGTATAAGGAATAACTATACCAAGATAATCCATTCAGAATTGTGCCTTCCTAACACTAAAGGCAAAAAGTGGGCGTGGCTCTGACCCTGAGGGTCGGGACATTCATCAAAATCAATAGTGGACGCCCTCAGGCTATAAGGAATACATAAACCAAGTACCAAGCTGATTCATTCAGAATTGCGGCCTGTAAACGACAAACACAAAAATTGGTCGTATCTTGCCTGTGTGAGTCGGGACATGCAGTTGACGTCCTTAGGCTATATGGAATACATATCCCAAGTTTTAAGACGTCAAGACGATCCATTAAGAATCGTGGCCTGTAGACAACACACATAGACACGAAGTAAAAATGGGCATGGCTCTGCCCCTGGGGGTTAGGAAATCACCAAAACAATAGGGGTCATCTTTAGGGTATAAGGAATAGGTTTGTAAAGTTTTAAAAGTATCTGTTAAGAATTGCATCCTGTAGGCGAACACAAGACACAAAAGCATTGGGCGTGGCTCTGTCCCAGGGGGTCCGTCATGCACCAAAAATAATAGTGGTCAGCCTTAGGGTATAAGGAATAAGTATAAAAAAAGTTTTCAAGACGATCGATTAAGAATTGTGGGCTGTAGGTGACACACAGACAGACAACAACAAAAAATGGGCGTGGCACTGTCCCTTGGGGTTGGACATGCACCAAAAACAATAGGGATCATCCTTAAGGTAAAAAGAATAAGTATTCAAAGTTTCAAGATGATACATTAAGAAATGCAGCCTGTAGACGACAGACAAACAAATACCCGAAATGGGTGTTGCTGTCCCATGGGGGTCGGGCATGCACCCAATACAAAAGGGGTCATCCTTAGGGTATAAGGAATAAGTATTTTAAGTTTCAAGATGACCGATTAAGAATTGTGGCCTGTAGGCGACACACAAAAGAAAATGGGCGTGACTCTGCCCCTGGGGGTTGGGCATGCACCCCAAATGATAGAAATGTTCCTTAGGGTACAAAGAATAATCATTCAAAGTTTCAAGATTATACGTTTAGAAATGTGGCTTGTAGACGACAAACAAATAAATACAAGGAATGGGCGTGGCTCTGCCATTGGGGGTCGGGCATGCACCAAAAAACAATACGGATCATCCTTAGGGTAAGTATACAAAGTTTTAAGAAAATACAGTTAGAATTGCGGCTTCTAGACGACACAGAGACACACAAAAAGAAAATGGGCGTGGCTCTGCCCCTGGGGGGTTGGGCATGCACCCCAAATGATAGGGATCATCCTTAGAGTATAAAGAGTAAGTATACAAAGTTTTAAAGAAAATCCAATAAGAATTGCGGCCTGTAGGCGACACAAAGACACACGATAAGAAAATGGGTGTGGCTCTGCCCCAGGGGGTTGGGCATGCACCCCAAATGATAGGGATGTTCCTTAGGGTACAAAGAATGTGTATGCTAAGTTTCAAAATTATAAGTTAAGAAATGTGGCCTGTAGACGACAAACAAATACATACTAGAAATGGGCGTGGCTCTGTCCCTGGGGGTCGGGCATGCACCAAAAACAATAGCGATCTTCCTTAGGGTATAAGGAATACGTATACCAAGTTTGAAGAAAATCCAGTAAGAATTGCGCCCTGTAGGCGACACAAAGACACACGAAAAGAAAATGGGCGTGGCTCTGCCCCTGGGGGTGGGGCATACACCCCAAACGATAGGGATGTTCCTTAGGGTACAAAGAATGTGTATGCTAAGTTTCAAAATTATAAGTTAAGAAATTTGCCCTGTAGACGACAAACAAACAAATACTAGAAATGGGCGTGGCTCGGCCCCTGGGGGTCGGGCATGCCCCAAAAACAATAGGGATCTTCCTTGGGGTATAAGGAATAAGTATACCAAGTTTTAAGAAAATCCATGAAGAATTGCGCCCTGTAGGCGAACCACAGACACACACACACACACACATACATACATACACACACACACACACACACACACACACACACAAACACACAGACAGGGGCGACGGCATAATACGTTCACATTATGAATGTGGACGTATAAAAATTGAATTTTTGGTATCCAGCAATTTTTTCGGTCGGAATGGGGCACATTTTCAAAATGGCCATCCAAATTATGTAAAGATAGATTGCCAGGCAACGAAACATAAGCCCACAACAGCTAAATCGTCCGGGCAGTCAACAAGGGTTGTCGCATATTTTTACTTTTATTGGTAATGAAACATTTGTAATACACTAAAATCTGATTAAGAGTAACAGCTCATAATGTAACGATCTGAAAATCATTTCGTATAGGAAACATCTAATATCATGGATTTAGCTGTTCAGTTATCAAAATTCATTGAAAATCAAAATACTTGTTCGTTTCAACAGCTTAAACTCTGTGTATCAATCTGAAGTCAATCGGATGATAAGTTTGGGCTCTATAGTGTCACAGGGTTTTTTGAAGTGATCAAGGGAGATAACTCTGGAAGTAATTATTTGAAATCGCTCAAAATCAATAGGATTCTTCGTCTCATGACCTTAAACACTGTGTATAAATTTGGTATTAACTTTGGCCGCTAAAGCATCCACAAGATTTTTTGAAGTGACCAAGGGCCATAACTCTGGCACTTATTATCGGAAATCGCTGAAAATCAATAAGCTTCTTCATCTTATGACCTTAAACACTGTGCATAAATTTAACTCTAGAGCGTCCACAAGATTTTTTTGAAGTGATCTCTGGCACTAATAATCGGAAATCGCCGAAAATCAATAGGCTTCTTCGTCTTATGACCTTAAACACTGTGTATAAATTTAAAGTCAATCGGATATTAACTTTGGCCTTTAGAGCGTCTACAAAATTTTTTGAAGTGATCAAGGGTCATAACTCTGACGCTAATTATCGGAAATCGCTGAAAATCAATAGGCACACTGTGTATAAATTTAAAGCCAATCGGAAATTAACTGTGGCCTCTAGAGCGTCTACAAGCAATTGTGAACGCCGGACCGGGGCAACGACAATATACGACCACATTTCAATGTGGGCGTATAAAAATCGTATTTTTAAGCTATTACTTCTTATAAATGCAATTTATTTCCATAAGTAGTGATCATTAATGGGATTTTTAACGATATTAATCTTTTAAGACGTCACACGAAGCTTTTCTCTAGCTCCTGGAATCCAAGATGGCGGCCATATATTGCAGGGATTTCCCGATTTTTACAGAATAATGACAAACATGCCGTGTAATATACTATTCAAAAAAAGTAGGGGATATTTGATTTTTAAGTGTTATTATAGTCACCTAATGAAACTGACGAAGAAACAAATCACAAAATGAAATGAAGTTCACATTCATCGATTTATTCCAAATGATCGTTAAACTAAGTAAGGCACAGACTGACCATTATAAAGGTAAAATGATACCCGGGGTCAAACAGCAAAGTTACCACAGCATCACAACAAATTCAGTAACGGGTAAATCCTCCTCTGTTTGCCAAACAAGCATTGATCCGACGTGGCATACTCCTTATGAGACGTCTAAGGTCATTTTGTTCCAGATTGTCCCATTACTGTTGCAACGCAGCAGCAAGTTCTTGGACATTGGCAGGACGTTGTTGACGTTGACGTAACCTCTGTCCAAGCATGTCCCAGATATGCTCGATGGGGGAGAGGTCGGGACTCAGTGCTGGCCAAGGTAATGTGGTGATGTTCTGTTGTTGGAGGTAACCTGTAACGACTCTGGCCCTGTGACATTTTGCGTTGTCATCCTGGAAGATGAAACAGCGGCCATGACGTCGTGCGAACGGCACAACATGGACTGCCAAGATGTTGTCCCGGTAGTACTGGCCTGTAACACCCCCTGCAACAACATGTAAAGCCGTTCTTCCAGCAACAGTGATGCCTCCCCACACCATAACAGAACCACCCCCAAATCGATCATGTCTGATGACGTTAACGTCTTGGAAGCGCTCGTTTCGACGACGCCACACCCTCCTACGTCTGTCCAAAAAATCAACAGTGAACCTTGACTCATCTGAAAACATCACATTGCTCCAGCGTCGATTATCCCAGTGTTGACGATCCCTACACCAACGACGTCTTGCCTGAATGTCATGATCTCTCAAATAAGGGATCACGCGAGGACGTCAAGCGCGAAGGTGACCCCTATGCAGTTGATTCCCAATCGGCCGGCCACTCACTCTCACACCAGTGTCTGTTTGAAGACGAGCGCTGATCTGATTTGCTGTGATGACACGATTTCTCAAGGCCAAGGTACGGATAAATCGATCCTGGGCTTGAATTGTCGCCCTTGGTCGACCTGAGCGTGGTCTGTCCTGTACAGATTGTGTATCACGGTATCTGGACCATAGCCTGGTTATGACAGACTGAGAAACATTCATCGTCCGCGCCAGAACCGTCTGTGTTGTACCGATCTGTAGCATGCCAAGGGCACGTAACCTTTCATTTTGGGTAAGCCGACGCTTATCAAAATTTGTTTTCTGGTCACTAAAACAATTAAACTGATGTTTCCACCCTGGAATTCAATGCCACAATTCAAAGTCAGAGTCGTGCAAATCTTGGGTTGGACCCCCATGATGATCCCAAGCATCACCTGCATTCCATGCGGTAGCTATTGGTGCGTTTGGGCGTCACATGTAACTGGAAATCTTTCTTCTGTTAGGTTCTATAGTGACTTTTTTCGTAGTCATTTGCATATTTTAGTATTATGCCCCCAAAATCAAATATCCCCTACTTTTTTTAATAGTATATATTATTTTATAGGATTTTGCTGATGCTTTCGACAAGTCATTATCTTTTACATTCCATCAGACCTTAAAATGGCCACGATGAATCCTGACATTAGCGCTATGTTTAACAAATTAACTGAGGAAATCAGCATTTTATCACCAACGCTTCAACCATTTTCTAAAAATCCTTAAATTGTCTTTTTTCCTAATTAGATCAAAATTATTAAACCATTTAACAAATTCAACCGTTAAAACAAACCAACAGTGAGGCTGATGTTCCTCGCAGAAATCCTAAAATAAATAGATGTCACATATTAATTAATCGCACATTTATTTCTTTCAAAAATATTGGGCAAACAAACTATACACTAGGTTTCATTACTCTGGCACAGTGGGACAGCATGGTCGCTTTCACGACGAGGGGAGAAGCTTCTCACTTATACGGTGCCTTCAAAGACTATGTAAGCAATCAACAATGAAAATTTTTACAATGTTAATGTCGATATAAAATAGACAGAACAATCCTTAATGAAAATATAACATTAGAAAGTAGTTAGCATCGGCAGACGGTGTCAAAAGTAGGTCAGCCACCACACTCCAAGCCAACAGCGGTAAGCGTGAAACCTTATGGAAGACCAAACAGCTCTTTATTCAGTGTTCTTAGTTCTAAATTCATAGTCCTTAATTCTTACTTCTTTATTTGTTGTCGTATTTCGACATTTGTACACTAAAATTAACATTTGTATCTTAAAATCAATATTTGTTTCACAAATCAGACATTTGTCACATCAGATTGGTAAAATGTTTTTTAATATAAGATATTTTTTTTTTTTTTTTAGAAAATCAAAAAATTAGTCTATATTTACAAATATCGAACAACAAATTTCAAAATACAAATCTTCAAATACAAATCTTGCAAAACATTTCTTCAAAAAAAATTTCTCCAAAAACATTTCTCGAAATTCATCGAACGGAAACATTAGAAATCAACCTGGCATACAATAAGTCACCGATTTCAATGAAACTTACAGAATATGATAGCAATAATAATATCTCGGAGTAGCCAAAATTTCGACCGGTTAGTGGTTTCCGAGATATCAGGTTACCACACATTTCATGTGGCACGACTACAGACCACAATTATCAACCTATATCCACTAAACTTACAGAATATAATAACAATAATAATATCTCGGAGTAGCCAAAATTTCGACCACTTCCGGTTAGCATCTCGGAGTAGCCAAAATTTCGACCACTTCCGGTTAGCATCTCGGAGTAGCCAAAATTTCGACCACTTCCGGTTAGCATCTCGGAGTAGCCAAAATTTCGACAACTTCCCGTGAGCAGTTTCAGAGATATAAAGATACCACACATTCCATGTTGCACGACTACAGACCACAATTACCAACCGATGTCAATGAAACTTACAGAATATGATAACAATCATAATATCTCGGAGTAGCCACAATTTCGACCACTTCCGGTTAGTGGTTTCCGAGATATCAGGTTACCACACATTTCATGTGGCACGACTACAGACCGCAATAACCAACCGAAGTTAATGAAACTTACAGAATATGATAACAGTCATAATATCTCAAAGTAGCCAAAATTTAAAAGGTAATATCTCGGTTCAGAGTGGAGCAATTTGACTGAAATTTACGTTATATTTTTTTAACTATTATAGTCTGTCCTTTATCAAGCCTTTCATTATAGTGAATACCCCTTTAAGATTTTATGTTTTTTCGAAATTTTACTCCGTTGCGAACTTTTGGAGTAGCCAATCATGTTGGTATCATCTGTAGACGTGGAACATATTTGGTGGTGACATACTAAAATAATCTAGCATTCATCTATCGGACGTTGACGAAGGCTCTTCAATCTTCCGCTTACGACCCTTGACATGCAATTTGATGATAACTGACCTTCGTTCGTTCGTTCGTTTCTGGAGTTTAACGCCAACTTCCACATAAACTGTAACAACAAACTCAAACCTGGCTTCATTTATAACGATAAGGGCAGCAAAAATAAGAAAAAGATAAACCAGGCGTCATAATACAATAATCCCAAACAAATCATACGAGTATTATTCTAGTGTCCGGCATTTTGGATACCGTATATAGACACCGTCAAAAAAGCCACCGATTCGTATTTGGAGACAAATAATTCAACCTTTTATCTCTTAATTAGTCCCCGTCTTCCATTAGCCCAGGTTAGGTGCAAAAGAGTAGGGCGCTAAACCCCATTTCATTTCCTAATTAGTTTATTACTACTCGTACTGTACATACTAATCAACACTAATCCGAGATTGATCAAGAGACAAAGGATTGGTGCGTAATTGATTAATGACTGACTCAGCCAAGCGCGATAGACTGTAATGTGTGTCAGTCTACACGGGTGAAAATCAAATCAAAGCTTTTTGGCAAGAAAAATTTTATGGAATGGGTTAACAAATAATCGCCATACAGGAAAAAAATATCGCCAAAAATTTCGCTAGATTGAATATTTTATCGCCAAAATTATATTTTTATCGCAATTGGTAGAAATGGCGATCGACAGCGTGAGCGCTGTCCCTTGTTGCCAGTACGTTTATTATTTTTATCCGAGCTGACAGACGTTTGTGAAGAGCTCGAGGCACTTGTTGAAGCATATTTGCTTTTATCCTGTAAAACCGATGTTGTTTCTCCTTTTAGGCATGTCTGAACGCTAAAAGATCTTGTTTGGACTTTCGCTTTACTGGCGAAAGATCCAGTAGGTGGAATAAATGTTGTTATTTCCACCTGTTTTTTGGCGTCATAAGGGATCTTCCTTTCAGACACCACCTCTTGAATTTTCTTTTTCTTTTGCCAAACGAGGCATTATCTAAAATATACAGAATGTTTGCCCTTGCAGTTGACACGGCAAAAATCAGCAGCACAGGTAGAGCTCTCGTGACCATCAAGGCCACAGCACGCACACGTCGCTTTACCTCTGCATACAGTTTTGGCATATAAAACATCAGGATTAGAAATGTAGGCGTCAACGGGTATATTAAGATAACCCGCCTTTATCAATTTCGGAATGTCGGGACGATTGAACGTGAGGATATATGTACAAGTAGGAACTATATTATCACCACGTCGAACACTGATTCTTTTAACATGTGTGACACCTTGTGATGATAAATGTTCAACCATTTCTTCCTCACTGCTGCCTTCAAGGTCCCGGCAGCGAATAACACCTCTTGATGAATTAAGTGACATATGTGGAGTCACTTTGATAGAGTAATTAGCAAGCATGTCAGATTTAAGTAACATAGTTGCATGTTGCTCTTTTATGCATTCTAACAATAATGCTCCACTTTTCAGTTTCTTGATATTTTTGGGTTCTCCAGCCAAGCCATAGATGCCTTTAGATATCAATAAAGGTGACACTTTCGAAAAATCTACGTTGGAGGTGCTTTCGATAAGGAGAAACCTCAGCCAAGATCTAGATACCTTTACAGGAATACCTGAATCTTCGTCTGTCTTCCGTCTTTTTCATGTTGAATTGGGGATTGGGGGATCGATGAAACAATATCTTGGAAATTCGCCCTTCGCCAACCCCCTGTTTACTTCCCTGCCTACTAGGGGAGGACTAGCGCGAATGACCAGCACATTGCCTCAGGGTTGGGCGAAAGGTATACTCAAGCATGATGTAAAAAGAATATATCACAATTGAATGACCCAGGCCACACATCAAAGGGGGTACCTAGGACACAAAGGTTAAACAGCTTAGTAGAAAAACAAAGCATTGAATGAAAAAATGAGAAAAAGTACCCTTTGTGATGCTGAAATGACCATAGCCGATTGATCAGAGTGGGCCACTCTGACCACCCGTTTAGGTGAACCATGGGTCAAAGTAATGTGTTGCAGACACGGGTCGCAACGCACGGCAAACACGTAACCCACTTACAGGGATCCTTTAAGTCGCCTTTTACGACACGCAGGACATACACATGGTATATTCTTATCCCTCCCTACATTATAGGGGGTGGGGGGTGATGATTGAGAAAAACATGTTACAAACCAGATTATTTCTATTTTCAGACCGACTGATAGGTTTTATCTGCGACCTAGGAAGCTACCAGATTCTAATGTATATGGTATAGTGATTCGCCTATTGGAATTCATTTATTACAGCAGACAATAAAACGCACCGCAGATACACGTTTGTTTTCTGCAGGAGTACATGAACAGTTCAATGCGGAAAAGAAAGGTTGCCAGGCAACGAAACATAAGCCCACAGCAGCAAAATCGTCCGGACAGTCAACAAGGGTTGTCGCATATTTTTACTTTTATTGGTAATGAAACATTTGTAATACACTAAAATCTGATGGTTATCTTAAAGATTCTTTCCCAGTAAAATATTTATCGAGTGGTTATTTCCAGTAAAAGTATGGCAATTTTGGTATGGATGGAAAGAAGAAACATCCAATCTTACTAGAAAAATAATGAATCCCCTGAAAAACACCCATGGGCCAAGCACTGGGCGAAAATCTCAGGGTATCCTTAATCGTCAACCCGATCAATAGTGGTTCCCACACGCGTGACGCGAAGGGATGCGCGCGCAGGTTGTATGAGGTCAAGACAAGAGGGAGCACTCAATGTGTAGTGCACTCTTGTTGACAAGCGTAATGGCGAGTGGACGTGGAAGAGGTGAAAGACTAAAACGCACAACAGATACAGACATTAAACTGCGGAGAAAGAAATGGGCAGAAGATAATCCAAGATTTTACTTCGGCTTCGACATTTATGGTAAATGGACAGCGATTAAAGAGAAATACAATCTTAAATTAAACGGGATCGGGAAGTCGCGTCTATATGCTGATTGAATGTTGGTAAGTTTTCATGTTATCTTCTACTTTGGCTTGCTTTCGATTTCTTTTATTGAAGTTGGTTGTAGGTTTCGTTTGGGATATAGACCTAATTATTGAATTATATTAATTTTCATTTTCTAAAGAGCATTTTGTGTTTATATGTTGACTGAAAATTAATGATGTTGACGATTCTCTTTTTTTGCAAGATGTAGGCGTCAAAAAAAAAGTAAACATTGCCAATATGCTTTTCGGGCTATTTTATTCCATGTTGACCATTTCACTTTTACCACATACATTTACATGTATGCTATTTGTATAGGCCTATCAACTGGTTAAAATAATATAAGGCCCGTCGTTGTACCTAATTGACACTCTTTAAACGCAACTAGTTGTTACAAATATCCCAACTTTCCAGATCTTCATATATATAAGAAAATATACATTTATTCATTTATATATTTTAGGAACCAACACAAAGAGAAAGAACTGAAAGGTATATCTGTCCCTGGGCAGAGTTCTACAAAAGCTAAATATGTTTATCAAATGTAAGTGTAAACCATGCTAATTTTGTAAGATATTGCGATCTTTATTTTATGCATTGTAGATCTATATGTATTTGTTGCAAATGCAGACACAATTCCTGTGTATGGGTGTTAATTTTCAAAATTTATTACATACAGTAGAATGTGTGCTGATGAATATCAATCAATTTTTTTAATTATAGGCAAATTGGTGTAGGTCTGCAGTCAGTGTACACATTGACATGTAAAAATAAAGGAGACTTGACAGTGAAATTCAAAATGAGAGTAGGTCATAGGGCCGCTGTCTGGGCAAAATGTGGCTTTTTGCACTGCCTGTCTTCATTAGCCTGGATGACTCAATGAGACAAATTATGGCTTATAATATAATTAGGATTATTTTATTTCAGACATACAGGGGAATTAGAAAGCTTCCACCAACATATTTTAATGTATGCTGCTAAAAGATTTTCATAAACATGTAGGTATGTCATTGTATATTGTTGGAATGAACAAATCCCAAACTGAAAATTTATTTTGATGTTTTTTCATATAGGTATGTCATTAATTTTGTATGTAGACTGAATAAATCTCCAAATTTATTTTGAAGGTGTTCCATATCTTTAAATTCTGGCTTTGTATTGTTGTAGCTACCCTATATACAAGGCTAGAAAAAAAACTATTTGGCAGCTATAGACTACCAGCGACACAAAGATAAAGGACAAGCCCTTGACAAGGCCGGGAATCTGAGGTGAGTTTGCCTTGTTATGGTGTAGGAGCTTATGTGGTGGTTGAATATATACTATTAGACAATCTAACAAGTGCTATTTAGATAAAGTCTGTTTATTGAGTCAAGTTGTGTAGTTTCAATACGAAGCTGACTTTATACGGAGTAGGGTCGATTACCACTCCCCCCATCCCCCAACAAAGTTTCCTTCCACAGCTCATGACAAAATAGTACCGTATTAAATTTTAGTCAAGAAATGACCTAAATTGTGTCAAGTGTGCAACGTCCTCCCCCCTCTCACCCCATTCTTGGCATAACAAAATACAAATGTTATTCTCTCTCCTCATTCTTGACATAATAAAATACAAATGTTATTCTCATATATTCATTAATTGCTAATACAACAGATTACAAAATTAAAACAATATACTACAAAATTTAAAATTTTACAGGTTTCACAGGCTATATTCTAAAAGAAAAAATACTTGGAGTGCTGTTCCTGTAAAGGTTGAAAAAGAATACAAATACATAGATAATATCCTTAGTGGAATTTTGGATAGAATTAGGAATCACCAGGGTCCCATCCCTCAAATATTTCCACTTTCGGATGATGATCCAAGAAAAATAAAAAGAAACATTGCAGTTGTGTCACCTCCGCCAACAAATGAACTTGTTGCAATAAAAAAATCGAGATTTGGTTAGTTAATTCCAAGGGTTATAATTAGAATTTCCGACATTTTAAATCATACAGCTATTACTGATATCTATTACTGTGTCTAAAATGGGTATATCGTCCTGTTGCACTTGGGAATGTTTGTCTTATGCGCATAGTTACACAGCTTGGTACAACTCTTCTGATGCCTGAATCAAGACGTCCATTTCCTGCAGAAGAGATATGTACAATAATATTTAAACATTCATTATGCTAGAGCTAAATCTGCCTATTGATATTATTAGATAACTGATCTAGGCCATAATGAACTCTCGATGGCACAGGATTTCTCTGATAGACTAGAATGTTTCAATCATATTTTCATTTAATTTAAAAATGGAGGAGCGGGCATTTGCTTCGATCAACAAAGGCTAATATCTTCAATACAGTAATTTGAATGAAATTATTCATTTTTTAACATTACATAACTTCTACTATAATAGCAATAAGAGTCTATCTAAATTTTACATAATGTATCTTTAACATGAAATATTTTTGTTTATACATATTTCATATTGTAAAAATTGTTTGATTTCATTGGCGTTACTGTTTTTATTTATTATATTTTAATGCTTTAAACTTACAATTCTTGTGGAAATACAAAAAGCTGGTTGGCATCCACAGTAGACGTATTCTATATCCACTTCCATCTCTCCACAGTGGTTAGGTTACAAACACACCAGTTGGGTGAAACTCTAATCTTGTGCTGGTTGTGGATCTTCTGGGCTTGCATTAGCACTCTGACTCAGGTCAAATATAAGAGCTGGTTCTCTATTTGCAACGGCTAAGACAAGTTCTCGAAGTCTTGTTGTATCAACAGCATTTATGGTTGTCTGTAAATAAAATGTTATGTTGATTAATTACTCTGGAATTTTTTTATATCATCTTAAAATCTAGATTATTTGTAAAATTAATAGTTAAATAAAATATATAAATCTTACTATAAGTTGTTGTCTTCTATTTTCTATTCGTCCAGCTAATCTTTGTCTGTCTTCCTCCAAAACCGCTGCTCTTTGTGTGCCTCTTCCCCTTCCCCTGGATGTAGAAATACTCCTGCTTCGTACCCTGCCCCTAGAACGGGGTCTGCCTCTTCCCCTGCCTCTTACTACTGGAGCTACTGTTACAGGAGAATCCCCGCTTGAACCAGAACTCTTAAACGAGACAATGAATATGATAATATTGTAAGAAACATTTTATTTCAATAGTTTGCCCGCTCATAAGAGTTTTTAGCAGTTGGAGGAGCCAAGAAAAAGTTAAACAGTCGACTGTACTAGGAGTCGAAGAAAACCCCCAAAGTTGGATAGTCGACTCTCCTTGAGGCATTGAGACCACATCACTGAACTCAATGAGAGACCTTATGCTCTAAAGCACACATACTAGAAAAATCTCTGCCCAGCTGAAGATGAATCTTGGATATAGATGTATCAATATAATCCTATAAATTTTATTGCAACAGGGAATATTGAACATTTAGGAAGTCAACATTAGAGCCTTGTGAACATTATAAATAATAAACCAAAGAATGAAAATTGATTTATTATAAGGGAAAGGTGTTAAAAATTGGAATACAAAAAGTTCTCTAAAACAAAAAAATAGAAGCAATTTCCATGTATACATAATATTACATAGGCCTATTGCCACTATTGGATTGCAGAAATTCATATCCGACGGGTCCTTCTAAAGTAATAACACCACTTTGTGAAAAGGCGCTATCATGATATTTTTTCCTCGTTATTTTTAAAAAGATAACGTATATGATAATCTTTTTTTTTTTTTTTTTTTTTTCTTTTAAGAAATAGCGAAGCTGTCTCGCACGGTGACAATGAATCCAATGATATTTTCTGCTAACTCCACAAATCCCGTACCCACACATTTATGTACAAGAAGGAATGCAAATCTTAATAATAAAACAAAATTTAATTACCTATGAAGTTTCAATATCCTAGTACGTTCTCCTTTCGTAAAATCTGCATTGACAGCCACTTAAATTCACCGCTTTTACACATCCAGATAAGTGTACATCGATACATCGTCTTTTATATATTCAACGAATTCTCCCTCGGCTTACCTCGTTTCCGTGACGTTCAATTCACGTCACAAACATGGCTTCTTAAAATAAATATTTTACCGTTTGTGGTGTTTCCCGTGGATAGCAGTGTTGTTAGAGGGATTTGAGGCAAAATTGTGATTGTTTAATTAGTTTGAGTATGTTTTTAGTCTAAATATATCATCAAATCACCCAGTTTGTTCACGGGAAGGCATCTTTAAGATATCCTTTGAATACGGACCCAGATATCTAATCTTTTGACATGCTTTGTCTAGAAAGGGTTTATAAGAGAAATTAAAGTAGATAGGACAGGGTCAGGTACAAGCAAGGACGCAGATAGTCCAGGTATGAGATGAGATGGACTGAAAGAGAGCGTCTGGGAGTTGCCAAGCTAGGAAATGGCTCCCTCAATATCAGTTAGTTCTAGGGTAGTTATTAAGATGTTTGTACTTGATATGTAAGAAGCAGAATAAAAGTATTATTTGAAGTTATACAAGTGTTGTCTTCCAGAACCCGATTTAAAGATGCAATACTGTCACAGCAGGTGATAAATTTGACTCATTGGGATGACCCTTAAATGAATTGTATCTGCATGTGCATGATTAATTTGGAATAAAGTTTACCTTAAATATGTCAATAGGTAAAACCTGTACTTTAGCTTCTTCCAGAGCTACTTCTAATGACTTCTCCAAATCTTCATTTTTACAGTCAGAATTCTCAACAACTATAAAACATATAAATGTAATAGGTTTTTTTGTATTACTAAACCAGACTGCTGGGAAGCACTTTTCCTAAAACGTCAATTAAGAACATTATCATATTTTTTAGCACTCAACTCATGTGTATTGTGGACTATGGCTGTCATAGCAAATACATATTATTTGTATGAAATTTTAATATTTTTATCTATTTTTTTTATTTCATTCGCTTTTCTTTCTTTCATTTAAAAACGATATATATTTATTGTAATTTTCTTTTTAGAAATTATTTTTAAAACAATTTTTATTTATAAATTATTTTCAAAACATTTTTTTTTATAAATTATTTTTTTTTAAATATTTTTTTATACAAATTTTATTTCAAATTATCTTTTTTAAAAAAAAATATTATAAATTGTTTTTTATGAATTATGTTTTTACATTTTTTTTTTCTTCTTATATATTTTTTTTTTAATTTTTTGGGGTTTGGTTTCATAAATTATGTCTTAATTTTTTTATATTTATTATAATTACATTTTTTTTAAAATTAAATATCTTTTATCTTTTTTAAAAGATTTTCTTTTTAATTTTTTTTTTTCAATTTGGTTTTATAAATTATATTTTTAAATTTTATTTTATTTATTATAATTACATTTTTTTTCTTTTTATTTAAATATCTTTTATTTTTTAAACGATTTTCTTTTTTTTTATTTCTAAAAATAAAAAAAAAATCATGAACAACTTTTTTTTTATCTTCAAAAAGTATTTTTTTTTTTTAAATATTTCTATTTTCAAAGTTAGGTTGCCAGGCAACGAAGCATACGCCCGTAGCAGCTAAATCGTCCGGGCAGTTAACAAGGGTTGTCGCATATTTTTACTTTTTTTCGGTAATGAAACATTTGTAATACACTAAAATCTGATTAGGAGATAAACACCTCCTGTTTCGCATTTAGAGGGGTGTTATTGTCCAATAGACATGTCCTGAGATCATTAGGACCCAAGACACGTTAGCGTCGCGGGTTCTAATGTAAAATCTCAGGACAATAACACCCCTCTAAATGCGAAACAGGAGGTGTTTATCGACATTGTAACATGTTCTTTTTCACGATTTTAAAAGAACTTATTTTATTGTGTAAACTTCAAAATTCGCAAAACAGCAAGTCGGTTTGAATGACGTAAAAATCAAAAAAATCCATAGAAATATATAAATAGACTAGAATGGCCGTCACGTGACCCGCGACATGTAAATAGGTCCGCCATGTTTGTGCATTGATTATTGACGTCGCGTGCGGTGAACTCAATGAATCCAGCTTCGTTTCACGTTACGCTTGAAAGAAAGAAAGGTCGAAAAACAACCCATTGCCATACATATTCACTGGTTTTGCAGTACCAGTTTGTAAAATTTAATATTTTTATTCTCTAATTTAATGGAATGACTCGCGAGGCAGTCCATAACATAGCATACTAGGCTAGGCCTACATAGATTATAGATGCCATGTCAAAATGAACCTATTTTCATCTACAAATTAAAGACACTGGGTGGATGGGCTATGAATTGTATTTTTTTTTTTTTTTTTTTTTTTTGAAATTAAGGAATCTCGATGATCGACAAGCAATAATAATAAGACCGCTAAGTCTCGCGACGATTTCTTTGGTAATCTACTCTAGGGGTGACATGCAGTATGCACCCAGCAATTGAGCAATGTTGAAAAATACGATGCCTTGCAAGGCATTGAAAGTGAATCAATATGACGAGTTCGCGGTACCAATTACTTTTGTTTTGCAAAAGAAAAATAACAGATATTTTGGTTTGTTTATCAAGGTATGTAAATCAATTATTTAAACATATCCTAATAAAATATTTCACATTAATCTCGAAATAGTAGGCTCTAACTAAGCCTTGGTTTCACAGTCACGGTAGTTTTTTACCGATAGGTAACGGTCTAAGTTAGATTTGTTTACAAACAAACCCCATTACCAGTACATTATTCCTCCGCCTGTACATTTAGTGCTTCGAGAAATTTAAATTTTAATGTCTTGGTTGTTATATAAAGCTAAAACAATTATTCCCACGGGTTATAATTCTAAGTACCGGTAAAATGCAAAAATTTATAGTAAGCCTACATGTGTTTTAAAATAAAATAAAAAAAAATCTAAAAAAACTATCGCGTTCTCCCTTGAATTTTTCGACAAGTTACTACATGTATTTACTACATGTATGTGTTTTATTTCAGCAGATTGATGAATTACAATATGATGGTGATGAGTTTCAAGTTTTTAGGGCAGAGAGGATGGGCGGTAACGTGGAAGGTTTTCTGATTCAAGTAGTACTACTAGTGTAGGTAATTTGTCAAATAACGAATATGGGCGAATATCAAAATATTTAATTTTACTTAGGCCTATATTCAGTATAATTTTTTTTATAGTTTGCATAGTGTACCTGTTTGCATTTTATGGTTTTACTTGACAGACCTATCTCACGGCATTTTCCGAAGATTTATAAAAATAAAATAATACTAGGCCCCATGAAGATTTTGCATTTTGTGAAGATTTGTAAAGTTTAAATATACGTCTACCATAAATATTTTTTAAAAATGACCATCTCTCTCAAAAGTCTCGATAAGCAAGCTAAATATCCCCTGCATTTTGTGAGGATTTGTAAAGTTAAAATAATATAGGCCCACTAGGCCTCATGAAATAGGCCTATACCTATTTCTGAAAACCGTGAGCAGCTGTCAAAAACAAAAAAGCCACAATATGCAGGCAGAATACTCACAGTATTTTATGAAGATTTGAAAACTAAATATAAAAAAATTCTAGGCCTTGTGATATAAAGGAAAAGGTGAGCATTTCACAATGTGCAGGCAGGATATCTCACAGCAGTTTGTGAAATTAGGACAATACTACTCATCATGATATAGGCCAACCTATTTCTATAAAAAAAACTGTGATAAACTATCAAAAAAAATTAAATAAGGACACATGATATGTGGAGTATTTAAATTGTTTGGCAGCACATTTGTCTGATATTTATTACATTTTCTTCCTGGGGTGAATGAAAAGGGAAAAACCATTGTGACAGGTTATACCATAATGTTAATTAAATAGAACTTGGTTTTCTGTTAAAGATTGATACGGTTCTATTTGTGTCAGAATTCTAACACAAGTTAGCCATACTTTGCAAAACCCACTTGACGACCACTTACCTTAGCAGTAATTACATCATGACACTGTAATATACCTCTAACTAACATGATTCCTTTCCCTGTATTTATTTTACAGTGCTATCATGTAATTTTCTAACATGATTGGGGAACCACTGTGGCTAAGTGAGTAAGATGCAGTCTTGCTAACCGATAGGTCACAGGTTAGATCTTGTTGGCCAAGAAAGTTCGCCATTTTCTGTTGTGGTTTCCCCTTGTCAGTGGTGCAGGACGGAGGACTTTTGATTGGCCGTGGCCATTCTAGTCTATTTATAATAATAATAATAATACTTTATTCACAACTACATGATATTTATATATTTCTATGAAAAAATCAATTTTGACGTCAGACAACGTTGTGACGTAACTTGATAACGGAATCCAAGCGGTAAACGTTTTTTACCGTCCACCAGAGCCTGGTCTTATGACGTCATATGTGGATTGTGGGTTAGGATAAGGGTTAGGTTTGGCCCAGGGTTAGGGTTAGGGTTAGGGCTAGCCCTGTCTACATCTCGAGACTGTGACGAAATCTGCAGGCCACAGCCCTTATCCTAACCCTTATCCTAACCCACAATCCTCATATGACGTCATAAGACCTGGCTCCGGTGGACGGAAAAAAATGCTTACCAATCCAAGCGAAGATAAATTCAAGTTTAAAATGCTTGAGTCTTCGTTCTCTGGTAAATAAATTATGGCAGAAAATGTTTTTTTTTTTTGAATATTTCAAATAAAATATTTTTAACGTTTGAAGACTTAAAAAGATAAGTAAATTAGCCCTAGTGTGGTCTTTTTGACCGACAGTGCCAGTCGTGAACGAATTAGTTACGGCCTGTTAACCGAGACTACACAGAGATAACTCTTCTTGGCAACAATGATGGCTTCGTTTTCGCAGTTTGTGATAACATGGCCATGACATGGGTGAGTTTTTTGTAATGACTTGTGGACGACATATTGGTAGAGTGATGGAGGTAAATAATTGAAACAACGGTCTGAGTGTGAACGATGTATTTTACTGTGAAGCAGACAGCATGTTGTACAGAGACAGGATGTGACGTCAGTCACGTGACGGGATGTTTACAATAATAATAATAAGGCACATTATAGAACACTAGGTACATAATGTTACATCCCCCTTTGTCAAGTTTAAATATAAAATAACTAAAGATTTTAAGATCTGTCCTTGACCTATATAACAACACACTTTGAATTGTCAAAAGTTCCCAGTTACTATAACATTATGGTTACACAGTTTTATAAGTTTATAAACACAGTTTATCTGGGGCTCTTGACAAACGGCCACTCCTTGTCCGCTGTTCCTGGTGATAACTTGGTTGTGGTTCTGTATTGGATGAAGATGTTTTATTTGAAACTGTAGGTTTACTAACATTGGGTACGCTGCTACCAACATGGGGTTGTTTATTGATAAGATCAAATCGTACATGTCGTTGACCCTTGGTTTGAGTATTCTCTGTTGGTATGTACGTTTTACTGACTGCACTTTTTAACAAGGACTGTGACTGTAATTTCGAAACTTCATCAGGACTTACTTGTTTTATAAAACGTCGATTACGTCTTAACGTAGAACCATCGGGTAATATTATCTCATACGAACGTGGTTCTAATAATTGACGATTAATTTTCGCAAACTTCCAATTGTGATCAGTATCCTGAAAACGAACATATTGTCCTGGAAATAGGTCACACAGCTCTGGACCAGCATTTTGATCATAGTATAACTTTTGATTGTTCTGACGATTATAGAGTTCGTTCCGAACATCCTCATTCTGCGGTGGAGTGATTCGTGAGGGTAACTTTCCATGGAACTTTCTTCCGCTTAATAATTCAGCAGGACTCGGCAACTTGTTACTGATAGGTGTTATCCTATACTGATATAAAGCATAGTCAAATGATGTATCATCAGCTTTTGCTTTTATCAGTAAGTTTTTGACAGTTTGTACACAACGTTCTATATACCCATTTGACTGTGGGTATCGGGGGCTACTTGTAGTGTGCTTTATATTCCATTTTACACAAAAGTTTTTGAATGAATGGCAATGGAACTGCGGTCCATTATCAGACATCAATTGAACTGGAAAACCGTGTTCATAGAAAATAGACAATAAAGCTTTTTGTACCTCACTTGATGTTGTGTTATTTCTCAATGTCCTAACGAATGGGTACTTGCTGTAAGGATCACTGACAAGCAAATACATATCCTCTTTATGCTGAAACAAATCAGTTGTAACTCTGTACCATGGTCTGGAAGGCACGTCCAATGGCATTAACGGCTCCTTACAGTTCGATCGAGCATTATCCTCACATACCGTGCACTTCCTTACGTAATTATCAATGTCATTGTTCATTCCTATCCAATAAACATATTGTCTGGCTAACAATTTTGTCTTCTCTAATCCCAGATGTCCTTCGTGTAGTTTAATTAACAATTCTTTTCGCATTGTATCCGGAATTAGTATTTGTTCCCCTTTCAACAAGATTCCGTTATGTACAGTTAGTAAGTCTCTCATGGAATGATACGGTTTTAAAACACGACTAACTTTACCCGCACAATCTGGCCATCCAGTGACAATAATTTCACTTAAGGGCGAAAGGACTGGATCGTTTTTTGTTTCGTACACAAGTCGCGATTGTGTATCTTCTGTACAAATAAGATGCACACGCATATCCAAATTTATGTCTGGATCAGATCGCTTTGGATCAATGAGTCTTGAAAGTCCATCAGAGAGTAGCATCTCTTTACCTGGCCTATAGCTCAAGGTAATTTGGTAACCTTGAATCCTAAGTATTAATCTCTGCATCCTAGGTGGGGCCTTGGCTATGTTTTTCTCCGCAATCATTAATAGAGGTTTGTGATCCGTCTCTACTGTGAAAGGTTTACCATAAACAAAGGTATGGAATCGCTCGATACCGAATATTACAGCAAGCATTTCGCGCTCGATATTTGCGTACCGTTGCTCAGTCTTGGTTAACGATTTCGAGGCAAAATAGATCGGTTTCTCATTTTGCATGAGTACTGCACCCAAGCCTTTTAAAGATGCATCAACTTGGATAGTTGTGGGTTTATCTGGATCAAAATAGTTAAGTGTTGTGCTATCACATATTAGCTTCTTAATATTGTTAAAACACTTGTCATATGTCTCATTCCACTGAAACATAATATCCTCTGGTAAGAGTTCACGCAGTGCACACGTATGGTCACTAATATGTGCCACAAATGGAGCGAGATAGTTTGCAATACCTAAAAATTCACGCAGTTCGCTCTTACTGGTAGGGGCACACAAATTAGAAATTCCTTCAATCCTACGGGGATCCGGTTTAACTCCATCCTTACAATATATCATCCCAAAGAAAGGAATCTCTGTGGTTCCAATTATGCACTTAGAAGAGTTAAATACGAGACCAAACTCTCTGGCTACTCGAAACAAATTGTACAGGCGCTCATTGTGTTCACTGACAGTTGTGCCAAACACGCAAATATCATCGGCTATACCTAGGCAACCCTCACACTTTTCCAACAACTCATCCATCCGAGCTTGAAAAATGTCTTGTGATACGTTAAGTCCAAAGGGTAAGCGTCTGAAACGATATCTCCCGAATGGTGTGTTGAAAGTTGTAAGCCATGACGACTCTGTATCCAATACGACACTCCAGAATCCGGCTTTGGCGTCCAATTTTGAAAATACTGTAGCTCCTCTGAAGTTATGTGTGATTTCCTCTAACGTTGGGGTCTTGTGATACGTTCTCTTAATAGCACGGTTAAGGTCTTTCGGATCAAGACATATCCGCAAAGAACCATCAGCCTTTTCACTAAATGCTAGACTAGATACCCAATCGGTGGACGTACCTCCGTCTATTTTCTCTATGACGTCATTTTGGACCATTGACTGTAACTCGTTATACAATCTATCTTTCATGTGGATTGCATATTTCCGTGTTGGGTGTATAACTGGTGGGACTGTTGGGTCTGTAACTATGTGGTATTCACCTTGAAATCGACCAATAGTGTCAAACCTGTCAGGGTACTCTCTCTTTAAATCCGCTATGGATGGTGTCTGACTAATCTTATGGTATTTCTCTGACTTTATCGCTGCACATTTAACCTCAATTAAATTTAACAATTTACTTGTTTGTAAACCAACGATTGCAGGACCAGGGGTATCTGCTATAAAAAATTCAGCCTCCCTAAATTCATCAGCTTCATTGTACTTCACTGGTAGCTTAAAACAACCATATTGTTTTATTTCTGTACCATTATAAGCAGATAGTTTGACATTACTGCCATGTACCATACTACCTATTACTGGATATCCATTTACATCCAATTCCCGTGGAAACATTCTTCGAAATGTTGTCAAGGGTAAGATATCTGTATCAGAACCTGTGTCCACCTTCGTCAATAGTGTAGCCTTCTCATTTGGAGCATAGTTAAGTTTTACCATCAATTTGGCTTCTATACTCTCTTTAACTGTGTGTACGTCTGCAGTGTCACGCTTTATTGAAAACGCGAAATAGTTAAATGGTTCACCACTACTACTGCGACTGTCATCTCTTGACATTTCATTTACAGTTCTGTTGTCGTCTTGACGTCTGCGACCTTTAGAATAACTGCGTCGTTTGGACTTTGAACGAGAAAACTTGTGTCGACTAAATTTTCTATCTCTATTGCGACCACGACCTTTTTCTGTACACATTCGTGCGTAATGACCAATTTCACCACATTTTCTGCACTCAGCATCTTCTGCAGGACATTTTCGCTGATGTCTATTATGATGATATCCACACTTGGAGCACTCGGGTTGCCCTTTAATCGCATCCACATTACCAGTTGGCTCGCCTTTAAATACAGACATTTTCTTGAGGTAACCAATATTTGATTCATGAACTCGAACCTTATTGACAGCTTCTGCCACGGTTATCTCATCCTGGTTTAATAATTCTTTCTTTGCGTCCACCATTTTGGTTCCTATGATAATTTGCTCAATTATTCTCTCCTGTAAATCATCATCTGTTTTAAATCTACATTTTGCAGCCTGGTGCTGACATCTAAGGACAAATTCATCGATATTTTCTGATTCTGCTTGCCTCATGTGCTGTAATTCGTAACGTTCCAACCTCCAATTTCGGCCTGCATTAAACACCTTTTGGAACTCATCTAATACCGTTTTGGCATCCTTTTTCTGGTCTGTCGTGAGACTCCATTTATCAAACATGTGTATCGCTTCATCACCCATATAGAGCAGGATCGTAGGGACTTGCTTGTCTCGTGCAATGTCCTTGACCAAAATATACATCTCGATTTTCCGTCTAAACAGCTCGAAGCTCGACGAACGATCGCCGGTGTCCCATTTCATAACTGGTTTATCTGAACTCATTTCAGTTGTTGTGAAGAGGCCTTTAATTAATATACACTGACGTATGATTAATACCTTTACTGATGATGGCTTATGACGATAAGATTGTTCGCCGCCACTCGTTCCCGCCTCCACCCCAAAATGTCGATCAGCCAAAACCGCTTTACGGCTAGGAAAACATCTCAAACCAGCTACATGGAACAGTTCAGACACGTTTCATATTCTTAATAGTTTACCTCTGCCACCATGTAATGACTTGTGGACGACATATTGGTAGAGTGATGGAGGTAAATAATTGAAACAACGGTCTGAGTGTGAACGATGTATTTTACTGTGAAGCAGACAGCATGTTGTACAGAGACAGGATGTGACGTCAGTCACGTGACGGGATGTTTACAATAATAATAATAAGGCACATTATAGAACACTAGGTACATAATGTTACATTTTTAGCCTTTATTATTTTATTTGCAGACTGTCAACACAATTTTATTGCTGGTTCTTGTTCGGAGTAGAGCAGTTCTTACATACATCCCTCAAAATACCCTATAAAACGGTAAGCATTTTTTCCGTCCACCGGAGCCTGGTCTTATGACGTCATATGTGGATTGTGGGTTAGGATAAGGGCTGTGGCCTGCAGATTTCGTCACAGTCTCGAGATGTAGACAGGGCTAGCCCTAACCCTAACCCTGGGCTAAGCCTAACCCTTATCCTAACAATGCCTAGGATTCACGTGGTTGCTATGTATATCGTTCTGACGTGTTGTCAATCATTGTCAATTTTGGCATAATTTCCCCGTTATTCCAGGCCCATTCTCAGCTGTTATTTCACCTTCCCTAGTTACTATATTTCCAAACACTTTCTTTTGACTAATGACTGATTGTCAGACGGATCATGTTATTCAGAATTTGAACAAACTTTGATTTAAAATGTCCACTTTAAAGTAAACACTGCGGAGTGCAAAAAACAAAAACAAAATTGTCCACACTGCTTAGTTACGAATAATTTATGTTGCCTGAAAACGGTTTTCATTAATTCATGACTGATTTTCTTCTGTTTTATGTATTTCAGAGATGGGTTTGTATAAAAGATGAAGTTTAAAAATAGTGTGATGGTCATTTGAGCAGAATTTCGTGAAGATATTTACCAATAAAAATTTGAGTTGAGGAAGATGTTGAGGACAAAATGAAAAAAAAGTACACTGTAATATTTATACGCAGTTATTCGCCTTGCTAAAACAGAGGGGTGTTATTGTCCAATCGACAGTGTCTAATCGACCAATCAAAACGCAAGATTCACCCCTAAGCATGTTACAATTAAGAGTAACAACTCATGTAATTATCAGAAAATCAATAGAACTGGTTTGCTTTTTATAAAGTTTTGCCCCACGCTAACAATTAGTATACGAAACATTTAATATCATGGATTTAGCTGTTCAGTTATCAAAATTCATTGAAAATCAAACTACTTGTTCGTTTCAACACCTTAAACTCTGTGTATCAATCTAAAGTCAATCGGATGATAAGTTTGGCCTCTAGAGCATCCACATGATTTTTTTGAAGTGATCAAGGGCCATAACTCTGACACTAATTATCGGAAATCGCTGAAAATCAATAGGCTTCTTCGTCTCATGACCTTAAACACTGTGTATAAATCTAAAGTCAATTGGATATTAACTTTGGCCTCTAGAGCGTCCACAAGATTTTTTTAAGTGATCAAGGGCCATAACTCTGGCACTAATTATCGGAAATCGCTGAAAATCAATAGGCTTCTTCGTCTCATGACCTTAAACACTGTGTATAAATTTAAAGTCAATTGGATATTAACTTTGGCCTCTAGAGCGTCCACAAGATTTGTTTAAGTGATCAAGGGCCATAACCCTGCACTAATTATCGGAAATCGCTGAAAATCAATAGGAATCTTCTTCTCATGACCTTAAACACTGTGTATAAATTTAAAGTAAATCGGATATTAACTTTGGCCTATAGAGCGTCCACAAGACTTTTTGAAGTGATCAAGGGCCATAACTCTGGCACTAATTATCGGAAATCGCTGAAAATCAATAGGCTTCTTCGTCTCATGACCCTAAACACTGTGTATAAATTTAAAGTCAATTGGATATTAACTTTGGCCTCTAGAGCGTCCACAAGATTTTTTGAAGTGATCAAGGGCCATAACTCTGGTAGTTATTATCGGAAATTGCTGAAAAACAATAGGCTTCTTCGTCTCATGATCTTAAACACTGTGTATAAATTTAAAGTCAATCGGATATTAACTTTAGCCTGTAGAGCGTCCACAAGCAAATGTGGACGCCGGACGGACGGACGGACGGACGGGGGCGACGACAATATACGACCACATTTCAATGTGGGCGTATAAAAAATAGTTTATATAAAAATAATTTATAATATAATTCTTTTAAAGATAGTTTGCCAGGTAACGAAACATACGCCCACAGCAGCTAAATCGTCCGAAAGGTCAACAAGGGTTGTCGCATATTTTCACTTTTTTTGGTAATGAAACATTTGTAATACACTAAAATCTAATTTAGAGTAACAACTCATGTAATTATGAGAATAAATTTTTACCCCACGCTAACAATTAGTATATACATGAAACATTTAATATGATGAATTTAGCTGTTCAGTTATCAAAATTCACTGAAAATCAAAATACTTGTTCGCTTCAACACCTTAAACTCTGTGTACTAATCTGAGGTATGGCCTCTATAACGTCACAAGGGAGATAACTCTGGTAGTAATTATTTGAAATCTCTGAAAATTAATAGGCTTCTTCGTCTCGAGACCTTAAACACTCTGTGTAAATTTAAAGTCGATCGGATATAAACTTTGACCTCTAGAGCTTCCACGGGATTTTTTCGATGTGATCAAGGGCCATAACTCTGGCAGTAATTATTGAAAATCACTGGAAATCGATAGACGTCTTAGTCTTATGACTGTAAACACTATGTATAAATTTGAAGTCAATCGGATATTAACTTTGACCTTAGAGCGTCCACAATAGTTTTTGAAGTGATCAAGGGCCATAACTCTGGCAGTAATTATCGGAAATCGCTGAAAATCAAAAGGCTTCTTCGTCTCATGACCTTAAACACTGTGTATAAATTTAAAGTCAATCGGATATTAACATTGGCCTCTAGAGCCTCCACAAGATTTTTTGAAGTGATCAAGGGCCATAACTCTGGTAGTTATTATCGGAAATCGCTGAAAAACAATAAGCTTCTTCGTCTCATGACCTTAAACGCTGTGTATGAATTTAAAGTCAATTGGATATTAACTTTGGCCTCTAGAGCATCCACAAAGATTTTTTTAAGTGATCAAGGGCCATAACTCTGGCACTAATTATCGGAAATCGCTGAAAATCAATAGGCTTCTTCGTCTCCTGACCTTAAACACTGTGTATAAATTTAAAGTCAATCGGATATTAACTTTAGCCTCTAGAGCGTCCACAAGATTTTTTGAAGTCGTCAAGGGGCATAACTCTCGTAGTTATTATCGGAAATAGCTGAAAATCAATAGGCTTCTTCGTCTCATAACCTTAAACACTGTGTATAAATTTAAAGTCAATCGGATATTAACTTTAGCCTGTAGAGCGTCCACAAGCAATTGACGCATCGCCAGTACGGACGTAGCCACGCCCCTTAAAATGAAGGGAGATAACCCAATTTAAGCCCGTCAGCGAGGCAAATAATAATGGCGGCAGTTTTAAGTTTAAGCGATGTACCAAGCGATTTTTCCTCAAGGTATTTGCCGTATATACCTTCGCTAAGGCAGAAACAGCGAGCTACAGCTTTTTCCAAGGGGTCATACATCAAATCCATGTCCATATCGGCCGGGATTGACGTAACATCCATTCATGTTTTCGCTCGAATTTATCGAAGCATGAAAAAATCGGACGAACCGCACCAGACGTCAATAGATGTCAACATAGAAGACCGGACTATAACAGATGCCCTTTGTAGCTGTAAAGCAGGGTAAATATCAGCCTCGGCTTATTTATTCTTTTTATAGAAATATCATTGATTTCTTAAACGTTTTCAAAAATGATAATTATTCATTTTATTCTTTTGACTCGCCTGGCTGTATTTATATTATCCTCGCCACAGTCACAGGCCTATTATTATTAGCCTATCGGTACTAGGCTAGTACTACTAGGCCTATTCATATTTGATTGGTAGTATGCTTTTTTACTGCATGTAGAAATTGTAACATTATTTTATCATTTTTGTGGTTTAATTTTCATGATGAAAAATAGGAGAGGCTAAAAACTATAAAATTGCATAGGCCTAGATCAGATCTAGGCCCTACCCAGCATTATTTTTGTTTTTATTATTTCTATTGTGCTTTTTTTCAGTTTAACACTTTCTGTTTACCGGTTTAGTTTCTTTTTTTTTACATTTTTTATCCTGTAAGTATGTCCCAGCTACTTTTGTGTAGATGTTAAATTACCTGCTTATATTCGTAGATCATGAAAAAATATTCAGGTGTCAATTTTGTGGATAAATTGAATTGTATTGACTGAATTATTTAGTTTTATTTATCACTAATAAATAGTAAACTTGAAAATGTTAATAAATTTGTCTATTATCTAAAATATGAGCCTTTTTAACCTAGAAAAATAATTATATTTTTAGAATGGGAGGAAGGTGTGCTCATGTGTTGGCAATAATCATAATGATTGAAGAATGGGAGATTGCAGGATATAAAGATGTTCCTTCTCAACCGTCATCAACAAGTTTACCACAGCAGTGGGATAAGCCAAGGGGGTCAAAAATTGAACCAGACCCTGTTTCACACATAATAATTTCAAGGCCTGGGAATGTAAACAGAAAAAGAAAGCCTGTGATGGCTAATTTTAACGACAACAGGTAAGTGTTCAGGTGACAAAGGCAACCACTGCATTAGAATAAAGTTCTTAGAGAGTGATGTTATTATCGTGACAGTGATGCGAAAAATGTTTTAAAATGCAAGGAGTGTCACATGCATGCCATTTCTATAAAGATGCTTGTTTTATAGATTGATACTTTCTTTTTCAGAAAAATTCAAGTATCAGATGCTGATATTTTACATCTTCAAACCTTGAAGGACAGTCCCATCTCATACTTGGTGAGCAGCACAGCAGACTCCATTACAACACCCATTGGCCCACAACTTATTGGATCTCCACTTGCATATCATGTATGTAATAATGTATCTATGATTTGGGCCTGTATAAGTTTTCAGCCAAACAGCTGATGCAAAACCGTAATATAAACAATAGCATTAGTTAACTCCCTCTGTTGTCAGTACCATAGCAAAAACACAATGCAGTATTTTATATTCTATTTTTATTTCTCAATAAGAAATGGCATAAAATTCGTTAAAACACAACATACTAGCCATATTTGATTAACACAGCTGAACAAGCTCAGACTTACTTTATTGGTTAGGAGTTTAAACTGTTTAACCCGACATATTGCTCTTTCAACATGTACCCTATGTTTAGCTATTTTAATTGTCTCTGCAACGGCTGGGCCACTCATTTGGGAGGCAGATGATGGCACAAATGGTGGAATATTTAAGCATAATCTGACATTATTGATTTCTTTTTCTATCGTAAATCCTTTATCGGCCATAACTCCATCACCTTCTTGAAGTTTACCACTTTGTAATAATGATTTTAAAGTGTCCAAAAACCCACTTCTGTGGGTTATTTCTTTGTCTGAGATTGATCCAGAAAATAACATGGATGCAAACACAATAGACACCCTTGGGTCGACACCTACAAGACCCTTCAGTGTGGTACAAGATTTGTAGTCTGAATAACATTGGCTCTGTCTATGGAGGGAACTTGGCCTCTGAATTTTTAGTTCTGTTCCATCAATTATGATTATTGTGTTGGGATAATCAGTTTTAAATTGTTCTGGCATATTTTCAATGATAATGTCTCTGTGTGGCCATATATCAAGAGAGCCAAGTCTGTAAAACATATAGTTTATCCAATTAGTAAATAAACAGCTACAATCTTGAGAAGAAATTCCAAACATATTTGATAAGTGTTTAAAATCAAAGTCCTGCCTTAATTTTATTAACACTAATAGAAGCTGATCTTCTAGAGAAAAACTGACTAAGCTACTAATATTCTTTGAAAATTCAAACGGTAAATCAACTCCTGGTACAAAAAAGTTATATACATTATAAAAACGGTCATATAAAAAGCCAGTATAATATTGAAATGAACAACTAAAACGCTGTGTGGACAGGTCTATACTAGTTCCTTTATCTACTTGTTTAACTTGACTGCGTTTAAGATTTTCATTTTCCAGAATTAGTTTTGCATATTCTTCCTTCATTTTTATATTTTCTGCAGCATGGGCCAAGATGTCCATCGGTTGAAATCCTGAAATATATGGACAGTAAATATATTATAATATGTATTTCAGGCACCCCTTATGCAAGTGACAACAGAACCAAGAGCAGAGAACTCGGGTAAATGTGGTGAAATAGCTTTCCCCAAACCAGTTGCTGAATATTTAGATTTAGAACAGATAGAAAAGATGAAAGTTGAGTGGAAAGAAATTGATGTAAATCAAGATGAAGCCATAAAAATAGAGGGATCCACAAGAAATAATAATAACACCTGGATGAACCAAAGAAAGTGTCGTATTACTGCCTCAAATTTTGGAGCTGTTATGAAAAGAAAGAAAGGAGATAAACGATTCATATTTAAAAAACACATTTCACAAAAGTAATTTTTATTCTGTTCCGACTTCTTATGGGCAAGCAAATGAAACCATTGCTAAACAAATGTATATAAAACAGACCGGAAATCATATTCATGACATTGGACTTGTAATAAATCCAGCATTACCATTTTTAGGTGCCACACCAGATGCAATAGTTTGTGACAAAGGCGAGACTGGGCTCATTGAAATTAAATGTCCTTTTTCAGCTCGAGATATTACACTAACAGAGGCATGCAATACACTGAAAGATTTCTTTTTAGTGCAAAATGAAGCAGAATTGAAATTGTCTAGAAACCATATTCACTGGTTTCAGGTTCAGGGACAACTTCTCGTAACTGGGGCTCAATTTTGCGACTTTGTCACTTTTACGAGACAGGATTTTTGCATAGAGAGAATATATCCCGAAAAAGAAACCATGCAGAAGCTTGTTTCAAAATTATCATGTTTTTATGTTGAACATTTAAAGCCATTTCTTATTAAAAATTCTACATGTCTATAAAATAAGTTCAACTAACCTATGACAGCATCAACTGCATTCTCTGTCTGTACCATTTTATTATTCAAGGCATTTAGTTCACAGTTTTCATACTCAATATCATTATTCGACTTTATAGAAACTCTGTAAAGAAATACATAATTATGTAAATTTTGTACATAAATATATTCACTTTATTCAGTATTTTTATACCAGAGACTGTAATTTTGTAAATAGTAAAACAATTTCTTGTTTGCTGCTAAAACCCGGTGTCTTATTAGTAAATTAATAATTAGACTTGCCATTAATAAAAAAAATGCAGCATCAACACAACTTTCTCTATTTTAATTTCATGCTATTACCATAGCTTACATCTATGCATAAAGAATGTGTGTTACCAGGATCTAAATGGAATATATCTAAAATGATATGTAGAATAGTCTGTAGTGTAAAGAGGGAGAGAAATGGGGTTTAGGGTCCACTCGACACAAACTAGGTCATTTTGGGATTAACATATAGTTTTTTTTTTTTTCAATAATTTGCTTGCGCGTATGACTAGTATGAGTCTTTAGCAGTGAGAAGAAACAAGAGGACCCGGAGAAAACCCACGAGGTTCGACAGGCAACCCTTCTCCTTGTCATGTACAACTGGGGATTAGAAATAATGACAGGCCTTATGATACAGCACGCACGTGTGTGCTAACCATTCAGCCATCCAACCCTCCTAGGTGTAAGACAGAGAGAAATGGATTTTAACCTCCAGACAACACATGCTTGATGTGAACACAGGAAATAATTATTCTGAAGCTGATAAAACCATTGTTACCTTAAAACCTTTGATTCAATCACTGCAGTTTTCTCAATATAATTACTTCTGGGTTTGGGTGGTGGTCTTGGTTGAGTAATGTGATTATCATAGTGCAGTGCAGCGATGGGATCTGGCTGACCATTTACAAAGTGCTAAAAAGGGAAAAAGAATAAGAAGAATACTATTATTATTATCATTATTATGATACCAGTACATAATAATACAAGTAAGTTTACATGGCCATTTCATTCCCATAAATTTACCAAATTGTAAATAAGCAACTTGATTTGTTTTGTCTGCCATTTTTGCTTTTTGTTAACTTTTTATTCAAACTTGAAATTAATGCTAATGTCTGAACTATTCAGCCTGCAGGCCTGCCTATACATACATGCATTCGAAGAAAAAATAATTCAAATTGAAATAATAAGATTGTTTCTGCCCTGGCTATCACTTCTGCCCTGGCACAATAACGGAATAAATTTCGAAAAATGTTTGAGCTGACATTTTAATGTCACATTGTCAAAACAGCCACATAATATGTAGGCCTAACAATTAGCGTATTATAAATAAATACGGTACAAATACTATAAAAATAAAGGCCTACTACTACTCTAGGCCTATCCTATAGCCCCCCCCCTGGTATACTTAAATCAGGAAAATGATGATGCATTAGACACAGCTATTTCATTTTGTTTGAAAAAAAAAAAAAATATAGTAGTCACGAAAATCTATAGGCCTAAAAGTATAAATAAATAATAACCTTAGAGCACACGAACAGATGTTTAGCCTTTCTTCGCTCACCAAGTATCTCTTCGTTTAACTGCTCGAAAGGTCGCCCGCATAACCGTATCCATCGCTTGGCTTTATCACGCGTTCTTCCAAGCTTTGGGAAAGGAATAAAGGTTATCCCTCCTGTCAGTCTCTCTGGGTATCTACTATCCGAATTACACGTACCCCAAGCACATCGCTTTACCATTTTGATGGGTTGGTGGTTAACGTCTGCTGGAAATGTTTTTGTTTACGTCTGACGGGCATAATGAATGACGGACAAAATATAGCTGGCTCGCGCAGAAGTGAAGACGTTGTTTGATTGGTTGATTTATTATTTTGATTGACAGCCGCGATCGGTCAATTGTGGACGCCGGACGGACGGACGGACGGGGGTGACGACAATATACGACCACATTTCAATGTGGGCGTATATAAAAGAATTAAATAAAAAATAGATAAAAATATTAAAATTTCATACAAATAATATGCATTTGCTATGACAGCCATAGTCAAACCATTCATGTGATATTACTTTATATTTATCTTTTATAATGCCCATGCTCGTCTATTTATCTAACTTTTGAAAAAATAGAATAAGTTACAGTTACAAACATACAGTAAGTTTTATTTATCGTTATTATTTTACTCATCAAGAACTAAACATAAATGCTTACTATCTGGTGCCTTGTAATCATAGTTGTTTTCCTTACACCAGCCAATAGGATGAAGTTTAATATCTAGATAAAATAACCAAAAATCCAGTGACCCAGATTCTATTCCTTCGTATCGTAAATAAAGTCTTCCACCCGCATTTTCAATAATACGAACCAACCAGACATGATTAGGATAAACGGAATCCTGTATCTCCAACTTCATGCCCTGTTTAATTTGATCTATTGGCGTAGTTCCCGTTGTCTGAAACATATGACATTCAATATAAATGTTTTCCAAATTAGAAGAATATCTGGATAGAATATAGAAATAATGTTATACGAAGCTAACATACAATCGATTATGAAATGGTCTTAGTTCAATAAAACTGTGACATTTATTCCAACTTATCATCAGACATCCAAATTTTACCTTATCTAGAAGGTAATTAGGGGCTGTTCGTGCTCCAGTCAAAGAATTCATAAGAAATTCTTTCCAGTCTGAGACTTTATCATTAATAGCTGAAAAGAAACATGAGTAAATAATAAAAATCATACATAATATCTGAAATTACACCAGGTAACACTTCTTATTTCACATACTATTTCATATACTTAAAGATACATTAGCTTGGGGTTTAAAAACGAGTTGGCCATTCTTGTTATAATAGTTCGAAAATATATAATGTAAAATGAATTATCTGAAAATTTCATTCAAATTACTGTATTGTGAGCGAAGATATTAGCCTTAGAAGGTGTGTGATAATTGCAACTACCATACTGGCTGAACGAAGCCAAGTCCCGCTCCTCAATTTTAAAATTAATCAAGATATGGCTGAACATGTTCCATCTGCTGTATTTAAAATCAAAGAAATCCGATGCCATCGAGAGTTAATTCAAAAATTAAAAGTTTTCTAACCTTCGGGAGGTTGTAAAGTTTGTTTGTTTTCAGAGCACCATCCAATTGGATGTATTTCAGAAGTCATTAGGTCACACCAAAAATCAGCCGTTCCATCCTCTACATATCCATCATATCTTAATCTTAATAACTGTCCACATGTCATAACAACCGATGCCACCCAGTATGTTCCACATGACGATTTATTTGGTACTTCTAATTTCATGCCTTTAACAAAACCACTCTGTAAACTACATTCAACCTACAAATATATGAAAGATAAATTGCCAGACAACGAAACATACACCCACAGCAGCTAAATCGTCCGGGCAGTCAACAAGGGTTGTCGCATATTTTTACTTTTATTGGTAATGAACATTTGTAATACACTAAAATCTGATTAAGAGTAACAGATCATTATGTAATTATCTGAAAATCATTAGAATTTGTTTGGTTTTTATCAAAGTTTTGCCTCACGCTAACAATTAGTATAGGAAACATTTAATATCATTGATTTAGCTGTTCAGTTATCAAAATTCATTGAAAATCAAAATACTTGTTCTTTTCAACACCTTAAACTCTGTGTATCAATCTGAAGACAATCGGATGATAAGTTTGGCCTCTATAGCGTCACAGGGTATTTTCTGAAGTGTTCAAGGTGGATAACTCTGGAGTAATTATTTGAAACCGCTCAAAATCGATAGGCTTCTTCCTTCATCTCATGACCTTAAGCAGTGTGTGTAAATTTAAAGTCAATCGTATATTAACTTTGACCTCTAGAGCGTCCACAGTATTTTTTGAAGTGATCAAGGGCCATAACTCTGGCACTTATTAATAGGCTTCTTCGTCTTATGACCTTCAACACTGTGTATAAATTTAAAGTCAATCGGGTATTAACTTTGGCCTCTAGAGCATCCACAAGATGTTTTGAAGTGATCAAGGACCATAACTCTGGCACTAATTATCGGAAATTGCTGAAAATAAATAGGATTCTTCGTCTCACGACCTTAAACACTGTGTATAAATTTAAAGTCAATTCAGGGAATATTTTACTTTTTTACATTTGATTAGCAGTTTCCAGAAAAATTGTGTAAGAATGCTAATCAATTGTATAATTGAGTAGCAAAATTTACCAATTGATTAGCAGTTTTTTAGTATGTAATAGAATTCTTATTTCACATAATTAGGCCTATATGTGACAATAACAATACCCACATTATTTGTATTACCAAACGGTTGTTTATATTTATATATAAAATAAAAATAAAAGTATGTGACCACATGTTATTCTTTGTACGAAACCTGGACATTCTTTATTTACTTCATACTCTAGTCAGATCTTTTCTGCGTCATATTTCCTCACCCAATCTTGAACTGTTGCTAATTTTAATGTCGAATTTGAAGACAGAACATAATATCATGTGTTTGAATTTCGCGACGTACCCTCGATCATCCGGTAATTTTATCTTGTAGTGTTTTGAATGTCTGTCTTGACGAATGTGACTACAACAGATATAGAAAGAAAGTATGTAGTGTTGTCATCTCTGTCATCAAAACTTTTTAGTCTATAAATAGCAGACGTCAACATGTACTGCTCTCGTTCCACTGGATCGTTGCAGAGGCACGTAAAGAGTCTTGATATAGACAATAAAATTGCGAGATTTCAGATTTGTTTTGATGTGTTTTACGATACTGAATGGTTTTAAAGTTAAAATTAATTTTCAAAACTTTGATTCGCGCTGAAGCAGGGTTTTAAGCTAATAATGCGAATCAAATATGAATTTGATTCGCAAAATCGGACGTTTGAGTCTCAAATTGCGATACGAACCCGGTTAAAATATTCCCTGAGTCAATTGTATATTAACTTTAGCCTTTAGAGCGTACACACGCGGGCCGGTCGGACGGGGGCGATGACAACATACGACCACATTTCAATGTGGGCGTATAAAAATCCTTTACACAAAATTGCTTCAGAAGTATTAGTACAATACAAGGATACTAGTAAATCTTTCTAGTACAAAAAAAACTCTTGAACCATCTTAGGTATTTTGGGTGAAATTAGACTAAAATATTCCCTTATTGTAATCGTATTTCCCACTAAAAACTTTTCGAATTCTAAAATGTTTTACACATCTGTCTGGTACAAACAATAATCTCTTACCATTTATGTATTTTTGGCAATAAAATATACCTTCTGTATTAAAATTATATCTGAAATTATGTTGGTGGAATTGTAAAATAAAAGAATAAGAGTACATACATGTTTAAAGGCTGTAGGTGGTACAGCAGTTGATCCTGTTTCCTGTAGATATTCTTCCCATACAAAGTCTGGTTCATCATACTCAATAGGCACCCCATCTAAAAATAAAAGATGATTAAATACAATGTCACTCAATAAAATATTGAGACAAGATTTTAGCTATTTGAGTTATTGGAAAAGCTGAAAAGTAAAAAGCTTTTTAGAGCATCCTCAAGTGATCACAGGCCATAACTGTAAAAATAATAAATGAAACTAGATCTGCTAAGCAGATATTTAAGCTTTCATATTCATACTCGCTTACTGTCACATGCCATGGCTCATATATTTAATCCGAACAAGAAAAAAAACATAACGCTAACGCTACAATATACGTTCACATTCCTGCTTTGATTGATATGGTACTTTGTCAAGAAGGCTAGGCGTTTGGTTCGTTTAGCGTTGAGGGTCGTGCCACAACATCAAGTTAATCCATTCAGAATTGTGGCTTTCAGCCCTAAAGGCAAAAAGTGGGCGTGGCTCTGCCCCTGGGGATCGGGACATTCACCAAAATCAATAGTGGGCGCCCTCAGGCTGTAAGGAATACATATGCCAAGTGCCAAGCTGATTTATTCAGAATTGCGGCCTGTAAACAACAAACACAAAAATTGGGCGTGGCTTGCCTCTGGGAGTCGGGACATGCAGTTGTTGTCCTTAGGCTATAAGGAATACATATCCCAAGTTTAAAGACGATCCATTTAGAATCATGGCCTGCAGACATCACACACAGACACGAAGTAAAAATGGACATGGCTCTGCCCCTGGGAGATAGGAAATCACCCAAAACAATAGGGGTCATCCTTAGGGTATAAGGAATAGGTATGCAAAGTTTTAAAAGGATCTATCAATAATTGCATCCTCTAGGCGAACACAAGACACAAAAACATTGGGCGTGGCTCAGTCCCAGGGGGCCCGGCATGCACCAAAAAAATAGTGGTCAGCCTTAGGGTATAAGGAATAAGCATAAAAAAGTTTACAAGACGATCGATTAAGAATTGTGGCCTGTAGGTGACACACAGACAAACAAAAAAAATGGGCGTAGTTCTGTCCCTGGGGGTCGGGCATGCACCAAAAGCAATAAGGATCTTCCTTAAGGTACCAAGAATAAGTAGGCAAAGTTTCAAAATGATACGTTAAGAAATGCAGCCTGTAGATGACAAACAAACAAATACAAGAAATGGGCGTTGCTGTCCCAGGGGGTCGGGCATGCACCCAAAACAAAATGGATCATCAATAAGGAATAAGGAATAAGTATTTTAAGTTTCAATATGATCAATTAAGAATTGTGGCCTGTAAGAAACACACAAAAAGAAAATGGACGTGGCTCTGCCCCTGGGGGTTGGGCGTGCACCCCAAATGATAGGGATGTTCTTTATGGTACAAAGAATAAGTATTCAAAGTTTCAAGATGATACGTTAAGAAATGTGGCTTGTAGACGACAAACAAACAAATACAGGGAATGGGCGTGGCTCTGCCCCTGGGGTAGGGCAGGCACCAAAAATCAATACGGATCATCCTTAGGGTGTAAAGAGTAAGTATACAAAGTTTTAAGAAAATCCAGTAAGAAATGCCCCCTGTAGGTAACACACGGGTAAACAAAACGAAAATGGGCGTGGCTCTGCCCCTGGGAGCTGGGTATGCACCCCGAACGATAGGGATCATCCTTAGGGTATAAAGAGTAAATATACAAAGTTTGAAGAAAATTCAGTAAGAATTGTGCCCTATTGGCGACACAAAGACACGCGAAAAGAAAATGGGTATAAGAAAATCCATGAAGAATTGCGCCCTGTGGGCGACCCACAGACACACATACATACATACACACACACACCGCTCACCCCTAAATGTATTCTCAACCAACCCATTTACCCCCAGAGTTTTGAGGAGGTTACTGACTGCGGAGCCGTAGGCGCGAAGCCTGTCGAGGAGGGTCAGGGGGTGTCATCTCCCCTAGGAAATTTTTAGAAATTGCAGCCCGGAAATATGATTTCCAGCCATTTCAGGGGCTCTTCAGGCGTTTCATACGAACTTGAAAATGGCCTTTTTCTGTGCAAGCCATCCCACATGAACTGCGGATCCTTGCACGGGGCTGCACCCCCTGACCACATTGACATTGAATATGGAATGAATACGGATCGAAGGTGAGATTCAACAATCACCAAATTTATATTTTAATGAAAATACGTGGTTTCCAGTTCAGTGCGAAATTTGCTTCTGGTGATTGTCACAAACGATTTTTTTTTTATTCTCAGGACAGTGTTTGAGAGTGCTAACCACAACTGCACAACCTTTATATGATCATTTATGAAGTTACTGGGAATGTGGTCATTTACCCCCTGTATGCCAGCCATTCCCCCCTTGGGGTGAATTTATCCCAGGTTGAGAAACGCGGCCTTAAACTCTGTGTATCAATCTAAAGTCAATCGGATGATAAGTTTGGCCTCTATAGCGTCACAAGATTTTTTGAAGTTATCAAGGGAGATAACTCTGACAATAATTATTTGAAATCTCTGAAAATCAATAGGCTTCTTCGTCTCATGACCTTAAACACTGTGTGTTAATTTAAAGTCGATCAGATATTAACTTAGGCCTCTAGAGCTTCCACAGGGTTTTTTCGAAGTGATCAAGGACCATAACTCTGGCAGCAATTATTGAAAATCACTGAAAATCGATAGACGTATTAGTCTCATGACTGTAAACACTATGTATAAATTTGAAGTCAATCGGATATTAACTTTGGCCTCTAGAGCAGCCACATGATTTTTTGAAGTGATCAAGGGCCATAACTCTGGCAGTAATTATCGGAAATCGCTGACAATCAAAAGGCTTCTTCGTCTCATGATCTTAGACACTGTGTATAAATTTAAAGTCAAACAGATATTAACTTTGGCCTCTAGAGCGTCCGCAGGATTTTTTGAAGTGATCAAGGACCATAACTCTGGCACTAATTATCGGAAACTGCTGAAAATCAATAGGCTTCTTCGTCTCATGACCTTTAACACTGTGTATAAATTTAAAGACAATTGGATATTAACTTTGGCCTCTAGAGCGTCCACAAGATTTGTTTAAGTGATCAAGGGCCATAACTCTGGCACTAATTATCAGAAATCGCTGAAAATCAATAGGCTTCTTCGTCTCATAACCTTAAACACTGTGTATAAATTTAAAGTCAATCGGATACTACCTTTGGCCTTTAGAGCGTCCACAAGATTTTTTGAAGTGATCAAGGGCCATAACTCTGGTAGTTATTATCGGAAATCGCTGAAAAGCTTCTTCGCCTCATGACCTTAAACACTGTGTATAAATTTAAAGTCAATCGGATATTAACTTTAGCCTGTAGAGTGTTCACAAGCAATTGTGGACGCCGGACCGACGGACCGACGGACGGAAGGCGGGGGCGACGACAATATACGACCACATTTCAATGTGGGCGTATAAAAATCAGTCACAATCCAGTGACAGTGTTTTGACGTCAAAATGACGCAGTTTAATTCTTTGGTCGTATTTCTGGCAGCAACCTGAGACTGCACAAGCATAAAATACCGTGCATTCTAAGCCATTTCTAGTGCCTCTACAAGCAAGCGCACTGCCATATTCCCGAAGCAATGGCCCGAGAAATCCCTCTCTGGCCATTGCTGGATTAGCTTCTGATTTTTGAACTTTTGTTGGAGTATGTCTCTTCTTCCCGTTCAATCAAAGCTATCACTTAAGTACAGCAACATGACAGTCCTTCGTTTAATTTGGATCTTCCCTAAAACTTTGGAAAGTGATTTAAGGTATTAAAGATAGGTTGCCAGGCAACGAAACATACGCCCACAACAGCTAAGTCGTCCGGGCAGTCAACAAGGGTTGTCGCATATTGTTTCTTTTATCAGTAAGGAGAACATTTACTATTTACAACACATGATAATCTTATTACCAGTAATAGCCCATTAAATAATTATCAGAAATGATTAGAATAGTTTTGATGGTTTATCTCAAGGCCTTTGTCCACAAGATATTTCAAAGTGATCAAGTGCCAGAAATTATCAGATATCACTGAAAATCAAATAGGATTCTTCGTCTCATGACCCTAAACACTGTGTACAAATTTAAAGTCAATCGGATATTAACTTTAGCCTTTGGAGCATTCACAGGGTTTTTCAAAGTGATCAAGGGTCATAACTCTGGCAGTAATTATAAGATATCGCTGAAAATAAATAGGCTATTTTGTATCATGACCGTAAATAGTGTGTATAAATTTAAAGTCAATCGAATATTAACTTTAGACTTTTCAAAGTGATCAAGGGTCATAACTCTGGCAGTAATTATCGGATATTGCTGAAAATCAATAGACTTCTTTGTATCATGACTTTAAACACCGTGTATAAATTTAAATTCAATCGGATATTAACTTTAGCCTCTAGAGCGTTCACAAGATTTTTCAAAGTGATCAAGGGTCGTAACTCGGGCAGGAATTATCGGACATTGCTGAAAATTAACAGGCTTCTTCGTCTCATGCCCTTAAACACTGTGTATCAATTTAAAGTCAATCGGATATTAACTTTAGCCTCTAGAGCGTTTACAGGATTTTTTAAAGTGATCAAGGGTCATAACTCTGGTAGTAATTATCGGATATCGCGGAAAATCAATAGGCTTCTTTGTATCATGGCTTTAAACACCATGTATAAATTTAAATTCAATCGGATATTAACTTTAGCCTCTAGAGCGTTCACAAGATTTTTCAAAGTGATCAAGGGTCATAACTCGGGCAGGAATTATCGGATATTGCTGAAAATCAACAGGCTTCTTCCTATCATGACCTTACACACTGTGTATAAATTTAAAGTCAATCGGATATTAACTTTAGCCTCTAGAGCGTTCACAAGATTTTCCAAAGTGATCAAGGGTCATACCTCTGGTAATAATTATCGGATATCACCGAAAATCAATAGGCTTCTTCGTCTCATGCCCTTACACACTGTGTATAAATTTAAAGTCAATCGGATATTAACTTTGGCCTCTAGAGCGTTCACAAGATTTTTCAAAGTGATCAAGGGTCATAACTCGGGCAGGAATTATCGGATATTGCTGAAAATCAACAGGCTTCTTCCTATCATGACCTTACACACTGTGTATAAATTTAAAGTCAATCGGATATTAACTTTAGCCTCTTAAGCGTTCACAAGATTTTTCAAAGTGATCAAGGGTCATAACTCTGGCAGTAATTATCAGATATCACTGAAAATCAATAGGATTCTTCGTCTCATGACCTTAAACACTGTGTATAAATTTAAAGTCAATCGGATATTAACTATAGCCTCTAGAGCGTTCACAAGATTTTTCAAAGTGATCAAGGGTCATAACTCTGGCAGTAATTATCGGATATCACTGAAAATCAATAGGCTTCTTCGTCTCATGACCTTAAACACTGTGTATAAATTTAAAGTCAATCGGATATTAACTATAGCCTCTAGAGCGTTCAAGAGATTTTTCAAAGTGATCAAGGGTCATAACTCTGGTAGTAATTATCAGATATCGCTGAAATTCAATAGGCTTCTTCGTCTCACGACCTTAAACACCGTGTATAAATTTAAAGTCAATCGGATATTTAGCACTACCCAATTTGCTGAGTAAACAACAATATATGACGTGCAAAATAAAGCATATTGGTACCTGTTATAGACGAATTGGTAAAACAATTGTGTGTGATAAAAGGTCTGTGATAATAATGTGTCTCTCTCGTATTCGTCCTTTTTCATTCACTCATTCAACTTCTTACACAAAGAATCCAGTGTGTAAGTCAGTTATCAACTTTGACCTCGGGGTCAAGTTAGATAAACACCCGCGCCCGTGCATTGAACACTTCGAACGCTGCGGCGAGATGTAGGTTCCGGAATCTACCGTGGTTTGCCGAGTGGCCCGTAAATGTCGATTTTTCACTATTTTTCGTATTCACTTCAAAATGGCGACCATCAGTTGACCTAAATCAAAATTCTGCTTTGATCGTTTTCTAGGCTTTCTTTCAAGGATTCAGAAAATATAACCCCCATGTCTGTAAGTAAAATATCAAAAAGCCCTGTTGATTTTTCACATTTCCAGATGGTGTCACGTCCGGTTCTATCGCGAAACTTCATATTTTGTGTACATCAGGTCTTTCTGACGTTGATTTTTCACATTTCCAGATGGTGTCACGTCCGGTTCTATCGCGAAACTTCATATTTTGTGTACATCAGGTCTTTCTGACGTATATTTCGACGATTATTTTGAAAAATTTGATCCTTAATTTCATCAAGGGGAGATAATCTAGAAAATGTCTAATGATATCTTTGAAGTCGCATCGGTACGATCTACTTAAATACTAAATTACATAAAAACTGGATAGGGGCCTAACTATTAAAGAAGTTGTCAAGTTGGTCTCAACTTCCGGTTCGAAATCACAGCGACGAATTTTCGAAATTCGAAAATCCGAAATTGCAGATTTGAAGTAAATGTCTCAAGGTACTCAAAGAAAAAAGAATTAGTAAAATAGGTCAAACAGTCACACAGTTACAGCATTGTAGGCCAAATGCATTGGTCCGTAAAATTCAGTGATTTAGGATTCTTAAAACGTTTTGAAAATATATTTAATCAACGTTCGCACAACATTTTGTTTTGGGTAATTTTTTTTTTGGGGGGGGGGTAGGTCAAAGTGTCAGAAAGATCTTATGGTTAGGTTCTAAGAAATCCGATTTTCAGAATGTTTCATTTATTGGTGTATTTGTTTTAGCCCACACACAATATGGTAGGTGGGCTACTGTTTTAGAGTATTTAATTGTTTTAAAGAGACGTGTTAAGGGTTGTTCATAGTTAATGAAAGTTTAAATCTAAATAAGATTAACGTCTCCCAATAGAATTAGGATTTAATAATGCCAGACTAATATTAAAATAAAGTTTTAAATTAAGAATAATTAATTATTGGTCTGATGGCAATGACATGTTTTGACGCATGAAATGTACGAGGGGAGGCTATTTTCCTGAAAATTGAGCTCCAACATCATTTTCACTCTTTTGTTTAAAGATATGACCTTTTTCGTACAATCAAAGGCCATAATTCAGGAAGTTACTACCTGATATGCGCGAATATCGACAGGTATCAAGACCTTTGGGTTCGAAATATGTACAATGTATTTCAAGTTCCACAAAAATCGGATTGTAACCTTAGGGTTTACAACCTTGATATACCACACTATTTGAGTACGGGACGAGGCCATTTTGCCCATCAGTTTTGGTCCGATTTTCAAGAAATTTTATCTCAATCAACATTACGATGTAACAGTGATATATTTGAATTCAATGGACCTTACAGTGCAATGGTGTTAAATTTGATCGGATAAAAATTGTGACCTCAAGGGGGACCACAAGCTAAAAACGCGATTTTTCGTACAATCAGCGAATATAATCCAGGAAGTTATGGTCCAATAGGCGCAAATAAGTTTCGTTAAAATCGGATAAAAATCGGGACATGAAGAGTGTCTACAAACAAAAAGTGAACAAACAGACACACAGACGGAAAAGGACGATAAACAGTTGAAAATCCTGTCATCACCAGAGGGATATGGTATCAAATATCCACTAATTATTAAAGACTGTTGATGGCAATTAACTATATACATTATCATGTTAAAAGAGGCCACAGTGCCAAACGCCATGATGAATGAAACAAATAAGATAGGCTGGCACTGCCAGGCAGGATACGCCCACATTTTCGAGAGATGGATAGAGAACAAGCAATACCGAAAGTGATTTTTCCTACATCATTAAGTTAGAATTTGATATGTGCAAATATTGAAATGAATTAAGATCTTTGGGTTATAAAGGTGCATTTCAGTAGGCTTCAAATTCGACTGGGGATCATGTTGCTAAGTGGGTAAGATGCTGGCCTCTATAGGGTCCACAACCTTGATATAACATATTTTCACACTAATCGCGTACAAACGGCGCCCATTTTGTCTGTCAATTTTGGTCCGATTTTCACAAAATTTGAACTCAATCTTCATTACCATGTAACGGTGATATAATCAAACGTTGTTTTAAATCGGATAATAATTTTTACCTCCTGTGGGACCAAAAGCTAAAAAGGGCGATTTTTCGGACAATCAGGGGCCATAATTCAGGAAGTTACGATCCGATGGGCGCAAATATCGAAAGGGACCAAGATCTTGGGGTTATAAACATGCATGTCAAGTTTCATCACAACCTTGATATAACATATTTTCACGCTAATCGCGTACAAACGGCGGCCATTTTGTCTGACCATTTGGGTCCGATTTTGACCAAATTTGAACTTAACCTTCGTTACCATGTAACGGTGATATAGTCAAACGTTTTTTTTTAAATCGGATGATAATTTTGACCTCCAGAGGGACCACAAGCTAAAAAGGGAGATTTTTCGGACAATCAGGTGCCATAATTCAAGAAGTTAGGATCTGATGGCCGCAAATATAGAAAGGAACCAACATCTTTGGCTTATAAACATACATGTCAAGTTTCATCAAAATTGGTTAAAAATTGTGACCTCTATAAGGTCCACAACTTTGATATAACATATTTTCACACTATTCGCGTACAAACGGCGGCCATTTTGTATGTCAATTTTGGTCCGATTTTCAGGAAATTCGATCTCAACCTTCATTAAGATGTAACAGTGATATAATCAAATGGTTTTTTTTAAATCGGATAATAATTTTGACCTCCAGAGGGACCACAAGCTAAAAAGGGCGATTTTTCGGACAATCAGGGGCCATAATTCAGGAAGTTACGATCCGATGGGCGCAAATATCGAAAGGGACCAAGATCTTGGGGTTATAAACATGCATGTCAAGTTTCATCACAATCGGTTCAAAATTGTGACCTCTATAGGGTCCACAACCCCTTGAAATAACATATTTTCACACTATTCGCGTACAAACGGCAACCATTTTGTTTGTCAATTTTGGTCCGATTGTCACGAAATTCGAACTCAACCTTCATTACCATGTAACGGTGATATAATCAAACGGTTTTTTAAATCGGATAATAATTTTGACCTCCAGACGGACCACAAGCTAAAAAGGGCGATTTTTCGGACAATCAGGGGCCATATTTCAGGAAGTTACGATCCGATGGGCGCAAATATCGAAAGGAACCAAGATCTTGGGGTTATAAACATGCATGTCAAGTTTCATCACAATCGGTTCAAAATTGTGACCTCTATAGGGTCCACAAGCTAAAAACATGATATTTCGTACAATCAGGGGCCATCATCCATGAAGTTTCCATCCGATACATGCCAATATCGAAAGCAGCCGAGATCTTATGGGGATAAACCTATATTTCAAGTTTCGTCAAAATCGGATAAGAATTGTGGACGGACAGGGGCGACGACATAATACGTCCACGTGAAAATGTGGGCGTATAAAAATGATTGTTGCTACTGGACAGTAAATTTAATAAGTTTATTGAAATATAAGATATGTTAATCTATGTTCTGTAAGACCTTAAACGCCAGTTTCATTTCATTTTGGGGGGTTGGATGACCGAATGGTTACCACCTGCGTGCTGTATCATAAAGCCTATCATTGAGTCAACTGGCGTTGTTTCGAATCCCCGGTTGTACGTGAAAAAGAGTACGGTTGCCTGTCCGACCCCATGGGTTTTCTCCGGGTCCTCCGGTTTCCTCCCACTGCAAAAGACCCCTACGCGCAAGCTAAATATTGAAATACAATTAAACCATAGGTTAATCCTGAAATGACCTAGTTTGCTTCAAGTAGACATTAAACCTCATTTCTCTCTCTCGTTTCATTTCACTCTTAAACAAATTTGTCGGCAGAAAAAAAGTCAGACGAAATTCAATTTTTTAACTATTCAAATACCAAAAATTCGACCTGAAATATATTAATTTCAGAAATATGAGAGGCATTGAAAATCATATTAAAAATTTGATCTGACGATTTCCCCCATTTATTTTTTTATTTTTTTTTTGCTTAATATTTTTTTTATTTAGGATTTCAAGGGTAATGACGACGAAAATCGTATGAAATGCACTTCTTTCGTAACGAAACATCCACAACACATGCGGCATATTCGTGTGATAATGTTATACGGATGAACAATCTATACATAGTAGTCTTTTGTATATTATAACTTTGTGAAATTAACATAATTTCACCAATTAAGTAGCACCTTATAATTAATGCCAGGTAGTGGTGAGGAGATTAAGATTGTTGATTGGATAATCTTCAAAGCAGCCTCTACATGCGTCCGTAGCCAGCTCAAAATTGGGGGGGGGGGGCTACTGAATTTTTTGGAGGGGGCTGAGGATGTGGCCAGCCAAGAATACTCCTAAGAAATCATTATTTTTGGCGAAATATTGGGGGGGGGGGAAATTGGTTTTTGGGGTTTTTTTGTTGTTTTTTTTTTTGGGGGGGGGGGGCTTAAACCCGCCGCCACAGCTGTACACGTGTTCGTTTAAAACGTGAATTAAAATAAGATTTTGCGTGTACGATAGGTCTATTATTATTTTCAGGTACCGAAACGTTATCAAAATATTATTCCCTACAGAAATGTCAATTTCAAAGTCACAAAATACTTACGTTCACTTTCGTGTATTTTGGCTTGATCTATTTAAACAATGATAGACTTGAGAATCGTCTAGTGCTCCTACGGCTAGTCGGATAGCCGTAAACGGTTAGAACTGGGTAGTTAAACGGTTCGAATTCAAGGGCACCGTTATTCGGAGATGTCCCCCATTACATTATATCGAGTTGTGTCCCATTATATCCATCTTTCATATCAAAACTTGTCCACTGTCCTTTTATATTTGATGTTTGAAAATATTAGAATGCAACAGTCGTCCCGCGAGAGCGAAGTCGACGGCTAAAAAAATAAATCTATTAAGAAAACTCGTCCACTGTCCTTTTATATTTGATGTTTGAAAAGAATGTAACAGTCGTCCTGCGAGTGCTAAGTCGACGGCTAAAAAAGAAATCTATTAATAGCACTCGTCGTTGTCATACAGCAAAATGAACTTGGTTCTGACTTTAGCTATTTTTAATCCAATCTAAATACTTTTCGGTATTTCTTACTATATTCTACCTTGTTTAATATTTATTTAAAAATATAACCACCATTCAAAATATAATCAAAAGGGCTAAAAAAAAAAGACATTATGGTCGATTTGTTGCAGCATTCAACACGTTTCATATCTTGTAAATCTCGCGAAAATTCTACTTAGGGTTTTAGTTAAATTAGCCAATCATAAAAATTCTACTTGCAAGCCCGGAATTATTTCTATATTATTGTCTAATCAACAGACGCCCTCCATATTCTATTCTTAGTAACACTGTGTAATCTGATATTAACGTCATTTGTCATGTACGAAGGGAAACAGTTTAAATTTCCATTAAAGAATTGTACACTTCCATGAAAAATTTCCTGAAATCTTTGCACGATTATAGCTAGCGCACAAGTAATGTATTTTTCGAGGTACAAGTCGATACTTTTTTCCGACTTATGTACGGATGAAGGTAAAAAAAATAATTGACATCTCCCCCAAAAGTTTCAGTTGCCGTCTCGCCACGATGCTGTACGCACAAATCGTCTAAAACAAAAATACATAACATACACCATTCCAATCGAAATATTTGTAGACTTGTCTTCGCTGGTTTATTTCTTTATTTAAAACACACCCCCCCCTTCAAAATATTATCGACCTGAGAAGATGTCATCAAAATAAAATCTTTTCTCAGACATTCGTCAAATAAGGCACATTTCCGTTTCTCGTAATTTCATGCGTCTCGCGAAATGTCTACTTTTCGTCTCCAGTTAAATTAACTATACGACTGCGACTACATATTTTATAAACACGTGCGATTAAAAACATAATCTGCAGTGTCTTATAGTTATCGGATATATTGAAATAAAAAATGGTTCAAATTAATCAAGCCCTCAACTTGGAATATCAAATAAGTTAGTCCTACATTTATAAACTGATTTTATCGAATGACTCGCACCTTCTGACGAGCTATGCTGTATAATGAAAATTGATACAAAACCGGTTAATCATCGGTTAATAGCTACGGTTATTCGAATAACAAAGATAGGTTGCCAGGCAACGAAACATACGCCCACAGCAGCTAAATCGTCCGTCCAGTCAACATGGGTTGTCGCATATTTTTACTTTTTTTGGTAATGAAACAACTCATTATGTAATTATCTGAAAATCATTAGAATTTGTTTGCTTTTTATCAAGTTTTGCCCCACGCTATCTATTAGTATAGGAAACATTTAACATCATGGGTTTAGCTGTTCAATTATCAAAATTCATGAAAATCAAAATACTTGTTCGTTTCAACACCTTAAACTCTGTGTATCAATCTGAAGTCAATCGGATGATAAGTTTGGCATCTGTGGCGTCACAAGGTTTTTTGAAGGGAGATAACTCTGGAAGTAATTATTTGAAATCAATGAAAATCAGTAGGCTTCTTCGTCTCATGACCTTAAACAGTGTGTATAAATTTAAAGTCAATCGGATATTAACTTTGGCTTTTAGAGCGTCCACAAGATTTTTTGAGGTGATCAAGGGCCATAACTCTGGCACTAATTATCGGAAATCGCTGAAAATTAATAGGCTTCTTCGTCTTATGACCTTAAAGACAGTGTATAAATTTAAAGCCAATCGAATATTAACTTTGGCCTCTAGAGCGTCCACAAGATTTTTTGAAGTGATCAAGGGCCATAACTCTGGCACTTATTATCGGAAATCGCTGAAAATCAATGGGATTCTTCATCTGATGACCTTAAACACTGTGTATAAATTTAAAGTCAATCGGATATTAACTTTGGCTTTTAGAGCGTCAACAAGATTTTTTGAAGTGATCAAGGGAATTAACTCTGGCAGTAATTATCGGAAATCGCTGAAAATCTATAGGCTTCTTCATCTGATGACCTTAAACACTGTGTATAAATTTAAAGTCAATCGGATATTAACTTTGGCTTTTAGAGCGTCAACAAGATTTTTTGAAGTGATCAAGGGTCATAACTCTGGCACTAATTATCGGAAATCGCTGAAAATCGATAGGCTTCTTCGTCTTATAACCTTAAACACTGCGTATAAATTTAAAGCAATCGAATATTAACTTTGGCCTCTAGAGCGTCCACAAGATTTTTTTGAAGTGATCAAGGGCCATAACTCTGGTAGTTATTATCGGAAATCGCTGAAAAAACAATAGGCTTCTTCGTCTCATGACCTCAAACACTGTGTATAAATTTAAAGTCAATCGGATATTAACTTTAGCCGACGGACGGACAGGGGCGGCGACAATATACGACCACATTTCAATGTGGGCGTATAAAAACCGTAGGAGCACTAGAAACGTCACATTTCAGCTCGTTGGTCATTCTCATTTTTTCGACCCGTGCTGATAAGAGTATTTTTAACAATAATATCCAAGATGCATTCCTTACTTTGCATGCCGTATTCACGAAGAAGTGACAGTAAACAGAAATCAGCTATCCATAAAATTAAGAATTTGTTTCGTTAGGTACGGTCGTTCTATTTTCCCACGACAGCGATTTTAATACAATCTACCATCGCGTGCAGTCCAAACGATTCGAGATACATTTTCGTTAGAAGAGTATTGTGGTTCTAATTTAGAATTTATTTCGTAATGTCCAGTGGTTCTATTTTCTCATGGCTGCGATTTAATACCCTCTACCATGTGTGCAGTCCAAACGATTCGAGATACATTTTCGTTCGAAGAGTATTGTGGTTCGAATTTCCCCGAGTAAAAGAGTACAGAAGTAAAAAGATGTGGTCACGCAAAATATATCATAAACGTCAAACATGATTGAAACGAGATTTGTAAATGACGAGAATGTTGTTGTTTATTACAGATTTAACGTCCAATGCATATAAATATGATATTATGGACAGGTTGATTAAATTAAGTTGTTTCCAATTCATGGGTTAAAAGTTTGTAAAAACATACAGTTGGTTGACACACAAAATAAAAAGTCTTTATATATTAAAAAGTCAGTTAAAATCACACTTATAAAACCGCTGTCGTGAGAAGAAAGGGCGGGTCATCTTCTCCGTTTGTTATAATAAAAAAACATGTTAAAAAGTCCTTGTATATTAAAAAGTCAATTTAAATCACAATTATAGAACTGCTGTCGTGGGAGTGAGTCAACTTCTCCCTTGTCATAATAAAAACATGTTAAAACAGTAGGTCCAGCTGACAGATGTTTGGCGTCATCGGTGCGGACAGAAAAAAAAACCGTAGGGAAAAAAGAATCCCCTTGCGTTATGTGGAAAAGAGAAGTGCGCGCCGTAAAAACCACATAGCTGGACCCGTTGATTATTTACATATTAAAAACTGTTCGTCCAGTATGGTTAAAAGTTAAAAGTCCTGTAATACGGTTCGCGCACACCGTCGTTCGTTCGTTTCTGGAGTTTCGCGTCCACTTAACTATCTATGTGTATCGAAAGTGTATTGTCGTTTATACATTAATCAATCAGACTAAAGTTGCACAGAGACTGGGTCATAAATAAAGAATGTTGATTAGGTAATCATCTTTTTTTTACGCCCGCTAGATCAATTAGCTTTGAACACCGGGGGTGGGGGGATGGCCTAGTGGTCTGGAGTGCCGCGCTTCGACCTCTAGCTGGCCGGTCACCTCTGGCTTGCGGCTGTGGTTTCGATCCCTGGCGTGAGCGTATGTGGCATGGAGATAGGGGCGCCTTCCCAACCTCGTGGGTATCCTCCGAGCACTCCGGTTTCCCCCCACCGCTAAACACCCCTACGCGCAAGCGAATTATTGAAATAAAATGAAACCATATGTTAGTCCCAAAATGACCTAGTTTGTGTCGAGTGGACGTTAAACCCCATTTCTCTCTCTCACTCTCTTTGCTCACCGATGTTTTTTGTAATAAAGTAGCCTCGTATTCTTTGTTGATTGGTGTTTAAACAACATCTAAATATAAATCATTGAATGGATATACGTTTGTGATAAGATAAGGTTATAATGTCTAATATCATTTAACTTTTTAAAGAATAAAGGTATTTTACAATTAAATTGACAGTTTAATCACTCACCAATCGCTGTCGTGGGAAAACAGAACGACCCTACATTATGAAACAAATTTTAAATTGGATCTTGAATTAAAATGAATTACAAAACAAATTATTCCACAGTCAATTGTTTTATTTAGTAAGGGGGATTAAGGAATCAGGCGTTAATGAATGCACACACCGGGTGTATATAGGTAAATAAGGAATAAACATTCCGAATATGAATTCGGTCACTGTGACGTCAATGGCTTCTGAGGGGTTTAGGAGTGTTTTCGATAACTGGCAAAGTCGTTTTCACCGGATACGATTTTGAGTGAAGATAGCTAAATTAATATTAGTCGGATTGATGTTATATAGTGGATAAAATAACCATGGACTATACATATTGAAAAAAAATTTGAGACCATTTGATGTGCACTTTAAGGCCTATAAATTATTTTTTTTAAAGATGATATGAGTTATCAAATTATCACCGCTTGGATTAATTATTCGGAGTAAATAATGAGTCGTCGACGGCTTTATCATTGACCTGTAATTAATTTTTTTTCGGCCACTTATCAGAGTGAATCGCACGTCGGTACCCAAAAACATTGTCGCCAAAACCAAATATTTATCACCCGCTCGAGCCAGCCAAGTAACCAAAATGCTTTGCACGCAGCAAACGGGTTGTGTGGACAGCTTATCAAGAAGCGGAGTATGTTAATATTTTTTAGGAGTTTTAAAACTCGATTGCAGCGGTTCAAATTCAATTCATCTACAATATTTTGATCATAATTGTAATGTCAAACAGATCCTTGGCCTATTTATGAAAGTAAACGATGAAACAAGTATATAAGTTCTTGAGGCGTTTATTCCGATGAACTGTTACAACACAAGAATGATGTCCTCACCAAGAGACAACCTCAAGCTAACTGGAGTATATACTCTCTCACACATACATACAACCTTACATTAAAGGGACAACACATATAGTGTCATTACTATATGTCATCCCCCTCGCTTAAAGCAAAGGCCTGCAATATGTAGTGCAATACAACTATATTTTTAAAGAAAGCAAACTAAAATAACATTTATACATGAAACTATAATACAAAAATGAAAATTGATGACTATTAATATCTAGTGTGTTCAAAATGCTCCAACCCTACAGTTAACATATTCAGATCAATATAACAGTGTATATGATAATTCATCGTGATATTTTATAGATACCAAAAGATGACAAAATACAATTGAATAGTAACAGATATCGGGTTATGAACACAAAATTGTCAACAACAATTCTCAAAATCGTGCTTTTTAAATGTGCAGTAGATGATAAAATCTTTCTGTACTCCCTATGAGGGGAATTCTCGTCAATATATGTCTTGGTGACATTGAACAGATCGGGGGAAGAGGTAACATTAATCCACTCATACGAACATTTCCCGTGAGCATTAGGGGTGCCAACAAGAACATGTAATTGTCCTTGTTTAAAACTAGCCTTTGAGATAACCATATACATATGATCAATATTAGGAACCTGAGATAGCAGATTGCACTGCTGCTCTATCTGTGATGAGGATAAAGCATTAACAGAGGCTAAATGATGATTTTCAGCATAGTGACTTAGGCAAAGTGAAGTATCGACAGGAATAGTAACTCTATTGCAGATATGGGAACTATCAGACCTAGATAAAACATTATTCAGTTCATCTGTGAATTCCAGGGCATTCTCACAAGTTACTGAATTTACAGTATGTGAAGCTTTACCTAATTTCTGCTGCAATTGATCAATGTGTGTAATACGTTCATTGAGATTTGGAGCACGCACAAAACAAGGTTTGAGGCGGTTAATAGAGAACACATCTGGAAGAACATGACCATCCAAAGTAGCAAGAACATAGTGGGTCCTGTCTAAGATTTGGTGTATCACGTAAGGCCCACACCAATCAGCTTTTATTTTGCGAGACTGAGCAGTGAGGATTGATGAAGTTGGCTTAAACATGTAGACTAGCTGACCTAACCCATATACAGGATTTTTGCTTAGACAATGTGAAATACTGACATTTTGGTGTTGCTGTTTCTGCTTCTGAAGTTCAAGTGCCATCTTTGAAAAGTTGTCAAATTTGCGTTTTAGATGTGAAACATAATCATCGTAAGAATGTGAAACACCGTCAAACTGCCACTTGATATCTGTTAGGCTTTTAGTCTGCTTTCAAAAAGCTAGTTCAAAGGGACTGTGGTCACCTAAATGGGGAGACACAAATGAATTGTAAGAATAGCAGCATGTACCAATATAGCGCACCCAATCTGTACCATACTGATTAAGGTTGACTTTTATGAGGTCAGAAATGGATTTGATATGACGCTCCACTAGAAGGCTTCCATGGTTCTCGACACTTACTGTCTTTTGGCTGATTCCCAGACAATTACAAAGTGTTGAAACAAGACTACCAGTCAAAGAAGCAGCTGCATCCGTAATGATGATGGATGGAGGGCCGAAAATACATACAACCTTTTGGATTAAAGCTTCACAGATGGATTTGGCATCTAACGTTTTAAGGGCAGCGCAAACAACAAAGCGTGTAATCTCATCGGTGATAACCATGAGATGCCTAAAACCTGAAGGAGAGGAAGGCATAGACTTGAAATCGATACTTTACCGATCAAAAGTGTGATACTCAGAAGGGATACGAGGGTGGAAAATTCTTAGCTTGTCGGTTTTCCCTTTAAACTGTTGACAAGTGGAGCAAGTCTTGATATAAGTGGAAATTGTCTCAAACATACGGGGAAAATAAAAACATTTGCGCATTGTGAGATATGTACGCATTATACCCTGATGATTACTAAGACGACTGTCATGGTATAGATTAATGAGACTATCACACATACTTTCAGGGATTGCCAATTGTAGTGTAAAGTTTTCACCATCTTTATGAATGATAAGGCGAAATAAGAGGGAGTCGCATAGAATATATTCCTCTGACTTGATCTTTATAGACTTTGCAGCCTTTTTGTCACTAGGAAGGATGCCGTGGGAAAGATAATCATAAACAGGCTTAAAATAAGGCGATGTTTCTTGTGAAAGACGTAATTGGTTTGTGTTCAACGATAAATTATAATTCCTGATTATCTTCCTTTGAATGATCTTCAGCAACTTGTTAAGTTCCCTTTGCTTTGGGAAGTGTGACTTAACAATATCATCACAGCACTGAACAACGGGCTTTGGGGGCACACATAATTCAATGGGAATTTCAAGATCCTCCGAAGATTGTTCAGCGTATGTGTTATCTACCAAACGTTCCTCTGTAGGAATGTCGCAAGGAAGTGATGAAGCATTCACCTGTACAGTTGGGGCGGGTGGGGTGGACCTAGGCGGGAATATATTAGGAACATGAATGTTTTTCTGTTTTGCATAGTTCCTAGTAACAGGTCTCTCCTTTGGTTGAGTAATGGAGAAGGCGATCTCAGAGAAGCTAAAGGCTGTCGGGACTATTGCATCAATCTCTAAATCAGAGTCTTGAGCAGGACTGCGTGAGAGAAAGTCTGCGAGTACCATTTCAGAACCCTTCTGATATTTTACTTTGAAGGCATAGGCGGACAACTTAACAATAAGTTTTTGAAGACGATTCGTGCATGGTTCACGCTTTGACTGAAGCAGGGGTACAATTGCAGCGTGATCAACTACAGCGTCAAATTCAACGCCCTTTAAGAGATGCTGAAAGTTTGTTATAATTATAAGCAAGCCGAAGAGTTCTAACTCTGTTACACTGTACCGTTGGCATGCAGGTGGTAACCTTCTACTGTAGTGTCCTAAAATGTGTTCTTCATTGTCCACAAGTTGAGTAAGATACGAACCTGTAGCTAAGCGTGATGTATCACTATATAAAGTAAGGCGCCCGACACTTTGGGGTAAATGAAGAATAGGTGGTTTGACAAGAAGTGCTTTTACCTCTTCGAATGCATCTTCATGCTGAGCTGTCCATTCAAACTTAGCTTTCTTGTTTGAGATCTTGTGAAGTGGTCGCAGAACAAGCTGTAGTCTTGGCATAAAACTGGAGATGTAGTTTACAGCTCCAATAAAACGTCTAACCTCTTTAGAAGATTTAGGACGTGGTAAATTCCTAATTGCTTGACATCGATTAGAAAGGGGTTTTATGGTTAATGACCCATTTTTGTCTGTGGAAAGAATGTGGCCCATGTAGGTAACTTCATGTTGAAATAAAGCACATTTATGAGGCGATATCTTGAGGCCATGCTTGATTAAACAACTGAGGACAAGCTGTAGGTGAGTCTTATGGATTTCAAGATTTGGGCTAAATAGAATGATGTCATCATGATGAGCAATGCAGAACTTTCTACTTTCTGGAATTTCGGACAAAATTTTATCAATGTGGGATTGAAATATGGCAGGGGAAATGCTTAGGCCCTGTGACAAGCCTTTGAAGAAATAATGCTTACCACCGTGGTACGATGAAATGCCAGTATACTGCCGAGCATTTTGTGACAAGGGCAAAGCAAAGAATGCTGACTTTAAATCAAGACAGCTTAATACTGTTGCTCCAGAATGACCAATGGTGCGTAGTGTTTCAGACAGGAGAGGAAATGGATGGTTCATACGTTTTATACGAGAGTTGAGATAGCGGAAATCTACTACAACACGCTTCTCAGTTGTATTTTTCTTAGGTAGAATAAGCACCGGTGAGGTATAGGGTTGGTGTCCCTCTGACAAAATACCGAGTTTAACCAATTTTTGCAACTCTTTGTCAATAATGTACTTCTCATTGTCGGTTGTACGATATGGTCGAATGTAGAAAGGTGCTCTGTCATTAACATCAATGTCGATCTCCAGATCTTTACAGTGGCCAATTTCACCCTGTAGACTAAATGCTTCTCTGTGTTGCCTAAGAAAGCGATGAAAGTCTGACTGTTGGTTAGGTGTAAGAATGCTCTTTGAAAGATCAACTTGTTTCTCCAATAAGTTGATATCTGTGGAGATATCCGAAGAAGACTCTTTGTCCACAACATCTATGCTCTCACATGCGAATAAGTGATTAAGAGAAAGATATGACAAGGGCCTAGAAGCTTTAATACGTAAAGTCTTCTTTCTAGAATTAGTTATTGGAATAACCGCACTATTTCTATTGAGAGAGACGAGCATTAATGAAGGACAAGAATCAGATAATGATGATTCTGCTTTAAGAAGAATCTCCCGATTCTTTACAACTCTAGGGGCTTTACCATGAACTATTACTTGTCGTGTGTGGTTGGGCTTTATATAAACATCATGACTGGACGAAAAGGCAATTTGTCTGGATTTACAGCGAAAAGTATTTGACTTAAAGTCGAGTACGCCATGGAGATGAACCAAAGTTTCCTGTCCAAGAATAATATCAATTCCTACAAGATTTTGTACAATACAGGCCTCAACTGGAAGTTTGAAGCCTTGAACAACAACAGGGAACTTAATTGAAGAAACACAAATTAGGGTAGAACCATTACCCATACGAAATTGCAAGGGCTTATCTAACATATTTACAGGCAAGCTACGTAAGTACGCAGAAGATTGGATAGCTGATGACGAAATCAGTGTCTTAGATGCACCACTATCAAACAAAAGAAGAACAGATTTTCCGTCTGTAAGAGAACCTTGACAAAAATTATGACAATCTAAACTGATAGAAACATCTTCGGTAGAACCGGTTTGAGAACACGTATTTACAGAATTTGGCCAGATAGAATTCAGGGATACACGAGGAGCATTATCGGATATCCCTGTTCTCAAAAATCCGAAGATTTGCCATTAACAAAGTTGCGTTGTCGGATGAGCTTCTGACGCTCATAACAATACTGCCATGCATGTCCTGGTGCAAAACAAAAGTCGCAGAAAATAACTGGCTTCCTAGGTCTTGAGGGTAAATTGTAACCATCATGTGGTCGACGCGAATGACGAGCCGATTCCGCAGAAAACTGTTGATTATTTTTGTGTGGTGAGGAAGGATACGACCTATGAGGTGACTGAGATAAACGTCGACGGTAAGAGTGACGCGCGTACGGGGACTGTGAAGATCGTCGATGTTGTGAATATTCCTGATGATCTGAAGAATACCTATGAGACGACTTCCGCTGAGGTGATCGAGAATATTGTCGTTCGTAATGCTGTTTGTGGTGCGGATGCGGTGAACTGACATATGACTATGGTCTTCTTTTAATGTAAGTTTGTCAAATGTATCTTCTAGGGCATTGCGACTATTGGTAGCAAAAACGACATGGCGCTCCTGATTTGCAGAACACGACGGAGTACCGTGTGCATCGAAGAAACGTTGCGCCTTAACAGCAAGTTGGTTTACTGGCGTATTATCGGTACTAGACATTATCACCGCTTGTTGACAAGCCAGTGGAAGAATGGATAGAAAACGATCCCGAAGGAGATCGTCATTGTAATTGAGTCGCGAGGCTAGGCGACGAAGATCTTCCAGGTTACGAATGGGTGATTTTGTACTGTCATAAACAAGAGTCGAAAACTCTTTATATAGACCGAGCTGAGTTTTCTTATTGGTGAAGCGGTCCAGAAAGTTTTGTTTTAAGTCATTAAGGGAACGAAATGTGAGCCCTTCGATCCAGAGGCGGGCTTCACCCTTAAGCGTCTGTCGAAACAGACTAACAATCTCAGGTAGATCAGCGGTATCAGGATCGATCTTGCAATAAGAAAGGTAATCCTTAAATGACAGAAAGTGGGATAAGACATAATCAGGATCAATGTTGCTACCATCAAAACGTTCATAAAAGGGGTGACGTTCCATAATGGTTGAAATCAAAATAGTAACGGACAGTGGAAGTGCGACAGACTATGTATTGATGGCGACGGACGGATGCGAACATGTATACATTATAAGAAAATGCAATATAAAATCTTAGTATAAATATAGAATAGGATATAGAATAAATGAATTAGGCCTAGTAAGGTTGCAATCACACACCCGTCTATAAATGATTAATGGTTAAAAAAACACAAATCAAAACAAAACATTCGTACACAAACATTCGTACACAAACATCCAAATTTATCAATTCTACAACTAATTCACAAACAAGTAATTGAGAGGTATTCAATTTTTTTTTTTCGTATGAATTGTCACTTTAAATTCTAGGTATTATGACCTCTAAACAATATAGTAAAAACTGTTGAACAATAGTCAAAAATTACGGTTATATAAGAGTTAATAATTCACAGTATATCAATCAGTCTCAGTAAAATATAAACAATAGTGTATGGCGACTTCTATACTATAGCCAGGTGCAGAAGATTTGGAACTTGACAGTTAATACAATGTATTGATGGGGTTCATCTGTCATTAAGTGCAGGTCAACTTCGGCCTATTTTGCTTACTTTACTATACATGTACTACACGAAATAAATCGATAAATGCTGTAAAAATGGGCCTAATAGTACACAATAAATGCATTAATAAGCAATGTTCAGATAATGATAAAAAAAGTATTCTGCACAAATTATGAAACTGATTTTAAACAAACAGTAAAAGAAATCCACACACGAAGTTCACTGTTATCCCAGAAGTAGAAAATAAACTGCGAATCCGAATATGAAAATACACAAATCGGAAATCCTAAATGTACTGCAAATTCAATATGAAAAATCCACACACAAACGAATTCTTTATAACCTGCATATCCACTATAAAAATCCACTCTTCACAAAGTTCCGTGAACCGGACACATTCCTAATCATGCAGATTTCTTAAAAGTTATTTCACATTCTTCAATTTGAAATTAATCAAACTTGGATAAAACAGTATCAAGTTAAATGATCACAAAGTTCCGTAAACCAATAAACTTCTGAATGCAGAGTTGAAAGTCATGTCACATTCTATAACCAATCAGTCAAACTATGACATAATCATTCAGAATAGTCACAAAACGCAGTATTCCATTATGATTTACCAAACAAGCTGTATAAATTCTACTTCATGAATAATATCCACCATGAGAGTGGGATCATGGCAATCTCCACCATGTCAAATAGGCCCTTGGCCTATTCATGAAAGTAGACGATGAAACAAGTATAAGTTCTTGAGGCGTTTATTCCGATGAACTGTTACAACACAAGAATGATGTCCTCACCAAGAGACAACCTCAAGCTAACTGGAGTATACACTCTCTCACACATACATACAACCTTACATTAACTAATTTCGTCGAGTAATAGGACAGATTTAAGAAACAGTACTCTTACAAAACGTTCAAATAAAGGAGTTCTAAAATTTGTTATTGCTATTTTGATCTTTTGTGTAGATAGATAGCATATTTGTAGACTCACTTTTGTGAAAATCTCAATTTCGATCAAAATCAATATTTTCACTTATTTTGTCTCTAGTCCAAAATTAGATTTTGCCTAATCCCACTCAATTAGATATACTCGGTCACAATTTTCATATTCACTTCCAAATGGCTTGACCTAAATCAAAGTTCTGCTCTGAAAGTGTTTTAGGCATTTCTTCAAGGATTCAGAAAATATAACTCCCATGCCTGCAAGTAAAATATCGCAAAAGCCTTAATGATTTTTCACGTTTCAAGATGGTGGCACTTCAGGTTCGATCGACAAACTCCGTATTTTGTGTACGAATCAGTAATTACTTATCTAGTATCGAAAAATAAAATCAGGTCATTCTGACCTACATTTCGTCAATTTGTTTTAAAACTTTGATCCTTAATTTTATCAAGGCGAGATAATTCAGAAAATTTCTAATGATATCTTTAGGGTCACATTGGTAAGATCTACTTATATACTAAATTTCATGAAAATCGTACAATTATTAAAGAAGTTGTCAAGTTGGTTTCAACTTTGGGTTCGAAATCACAGCGATGATTTTTCGAAATTTGAAGTAAATGTTTCATGATACTCAGAGAAAGAAGAATTAATAAAATAGGTCAAATAGTCACAATGTTACAGCATTTAAGTCAAATGCATTCGTTTGTAAAATTCTGTAATTTCGAATTCGTAAAACATTTTGAAAATATATTTAATCAAAAGCCACCACCCATATAGTTATTAGTTATCTAGTGTCGAAAAAAAATCAGGTCATTCTGACCTATATTTTGTCATTTGTTTTGGAAAATTTTTGATCCTTAATTTCATCAAGGGCAGATAATTTAGAAATTTTTTAATGACATCTTTGAAGTCCCATTTGTAAGATCTATATACATAATAATTTTCATAAAGAAGTTGTCAAGTTGGTTTAAACTTCCGGTTCGAAATCACGGAAACAAGAATTTTCGAAATTCGAAAATTTGAAATTGCAGATTTGAAGTAAATCTTTCAAGGTACTCAAAGAAAAAAAAATAGTAAAATAGGTCAAATTGTCACAAAGTTACAGCATTGTAGGTCAAATGCATTCCTTCGTAAAATTCAGTAATTTGACTCGTAAAACATTTCGGAAATATATTTAATCAACGTTCGCAATGCATTTTGGTGGGGAGGTCAAAATTGCACAGAAAGATCCTATGATTAGATTCTGAGAAATCCTATTTGCAGCGATTTTTCACTGGAACAACTTTGTTCACACAAAAAACTTTAAAGGCAAAGTTGTGACATTTTCAACTACTAAAAATTCGACAATCTAGAAATATATTCATTTTGGAAATAGGAGACGTATTCTTCAAACTAATTTCAATCGTAATCAACTTTGTCGGCACGAAAAAAGTCAAAGACGAAATTCGAATTTTTGAAATATTCAAACACCAAAAATTTGACCCGTATTCCGGCTACCCTGAAATGTATTAATTTCAGAAATAGGAGACGAATTTAATAAACTACGGTCTATTCTGTTTATTAACATGCCCGTTAAGCCTTGTAGATTTTTCCCATTCAAGATGGTGGCCTTACAAACTCCATTTTTTGTGTACGAATCAGTTGTCTCGTAGCTAGTAAAGAAAAAAAAATCAAGGTGATCTGATCTATATTTCTTCAAATTTTTGGAAAACTTTGATCATTAAATTCTCCAAAGGGAGGTAAGTTCGAAAGTTTCTAAAGACATCTTTCAAGTCGCATCGGTAAGATCTACATACATGCCAAATTTCATAAAAATCGTGCATCTGTTAAAGAAGTTGGCCTTTCCGGATTGAGTTACAAACTCCATTTTTTGTGTATGAATCAGTTGTCTCGTAGCTAGCCAAAAAAAAAAAAAAAAAAATTCAAGGTGATCTGATCTATATTTTTTTGTAAACTTTTGTAAAGATATGTTTCAAGTCGCATCGGTAAGATCTACTTACATGCCAAATTTCATAAAAATCATGCATCTATTAAAGAAGTTGTCAAATTGAAATTGGTCATAATAGTTGGGTACAAGACCTAAAATCCGTGACCAATTTGCGGGGATGTTGTTTTGAAGGTGGTTTCTATATGAAAAAAAAAAAGCTGCTGAAGCTATTAAGCTCAGATGCCTCTCTCTAAAATGCTGATGGAAGCCGCTAGAGGGCCAAATTCAAAATGGTGGTCAGATATGGCGGGAAAATATAAAATTATGTAATATAGGCTTCTGGTGTGTCTATTCGTATGTTTTAACGGTCTCTGAATCGAAATATTGTAATCAAAAGTCCATCCAGCCACTAGTTTTGCGAATATGACCGAAAAATCCAGTATGGCCACCATTTTTGCCTTCAATTTTGATGAATTTGTGTTGATAGATGGCAACCGGCAATAATACTCACCGATATTTATCATCTGATATACTCTGTAGTCAACTGAGTTTGATTTTAATTTAATCAACGCTTAATAATGGTCCCATGTAATATTTAATCACGCATGATAAACAACATCACCAACTTATCCAGAAAAAAACCTGCTGAAGCGATTAAGCTTGGGTGCCTCTCTCTAAAATGCTGGCGGAAGCCGCTAGAGGATCAAATTCAAAATGGTGGTCAGATATGGCGGGAAAATATAAAATTATATAATATAGGCTTCTGATGTGTCTATTCGTATGTTTTAATCGAAATATTCTAATCAAAAATCCATCCGGCCACTAGTTTTGCCAATATAGACGAAAAATCCAAGATGGCCACCATTTTTGGCCTGGTAAATAGTTTCGGGGTTGATGTCTTCAATTTTGATGAATTTGTGTCTATAGTTGGCAACCAGCAATAACACTCACCGATATTTATCATCTGATATACTCTGTAGTCCACTTATTTTGATTTTAATTTAATCAACGCTTAATAATGGAGCCATGTAATATTTAATCACGCATGATAATGGACATCACCAACTTATCCAGTCAAAGTTTTACTAATCAGAATCCGATTCAAAAGATAGGTCCAGTTTTGATTGTTCAGATCCAGAAGTTTCATCGGAATCTTCATCACTTGCACTATCACTGCAGTGAACAGGTAAGTCACTTAAACGTCCTGGTAATGCTGGGTTCACATATCTAATTGAGCCGCACTGTCCATTATGGGGCAGTTTCCAACCACTACCAACGGAAGAGTGTGTGATCTCAGACTTTCAGTCATTAAGCATTAAATAAGCCTGAAAAAAAAATAAAGACAAGACACAACTATCGTTATGCGAACAGTTGTTTTATTGATAGCTCGACGATGAACTTAACTACTGAAAATCGGAAGGATGAGGAGGATGCCGCTATTGCATTTATTTTCTTTGCTGGTGCTCATCTCAGAAGACAACATTGTCACGGTCGTATTTCATTATAGTATCACTATCGGTCGCCCAAACTCTGCTGCATGGCTCGTCTAAACTAATTACTTGTAATATATTAAGGCTCGCCCAAACTTTCTACCTGCACATGCATACAGGTAGTATATAAGCCGGCCAATCGGGGTCGTGGGGAGATGAATTATGACAGTGGTACTGAGGACTCGATACTGCCACCAGGTACTTGGGTGAGTGAAATTATACTTTTAACTTTATTGTCTTAGATTCCTCTGTGCAGGATTTGTATGTTCTACTCATCGTTGTATATTTTAGTGTGCGTAAATAAGTTAGTATGAGTAAATTTATGTACAAATGTTGACTAATTTTACAGGTCCCCTTTGGATACCTACTGATTGTCCCTGGAATGGTATCATCTAAGATTAGTCGACGATAAATAGAATCGTCGTTGAATAGTCGCCGATACATGGTATATACATGGTATCGTCGTTGAATAGTAGCCGATACATGGTATCGCCGTTGAATAGTAGCCGATACGTGGTATCGTCGTTGAATTGTAGCCGATAAATGGTGTCGTCGTAGTATGGTCTTGTCGATAGGTTGACAGTTTCTTCTTGGAATGGCATCGTCTAAGAATAGTCGTCGATAAATGGTATCGTCGACAGTTTGTTCCTGGAATGGTATCGTCGATGACTGGTCGTCTTGCCTGAATGTGATGATCTCTCAAACAAGGGATCACGTGAGGACGTCGGGTGCGAAGGTGACCCCTATGCAGTCGATTCCGAATCGTCTGGCCACTCACTCTCACACCAGTGTCTGTTTGAAGACGAGCGCTGATCTGATTTGCTGTGATGACACGATTTCTCAAGGCCAAGGTACGGATAAATCGATCCTGGGCTTGAGTTGTCGACCTTGGTCGACCTGAGCGTGGTCTGTCCTGTACAGATTGTGTATCACGGTATCTGGACCATAGCCTGCTTATGACAGACTGAGAAACATTCATCGTCCGCGCCACAACCGCCTGTGTTGTGCCAATCTGTAGCATGCCAAGGGCACGTAACCTTTCATTTTGGGCAAGCCGATGCATATCAAAATTTGTTTTCTGGTCACTAAAACAATTAAACTGACGTTTCCACCCTGGAATTCAATGCCACAATGACTGTAATATTCAAAGTCAGAGTCGTGCAAAACTTTGGTTGGACCCCCATGATGATCCCAAGCATCACCTGCATTCCATGCGGTAGCTATTGGTGCGTTTGGGCGTCACATGTAACAGGAAATCTTTCTTCTGTTAGGTTCTATAGTGTCTTTTTTCGTAGTCATTTGCATATTTTAGTATTATGCCCCAAAATCAAATATCCCCTACTTTTTTTGAATAGTATATTTAGACAAGAATTAGAGTGTATTGAGAAATTTGAATTATCAAGTAAATGTATCATTTATAAGCATGTTGTGAATACTTTCGGTTTACAATATTATTTGACTAAACCAATAGACAGAAAATACAGACGTGAATTTACAAGAATCCGTATGTCCAGTCATAATTTAAATATTGAAAGGTTAAGATATAGTAACAAATACATTGAGAGAAGTAAACGATTATGTACATTGTGTAATGTTGAAGACATTGAAGATGAATACCATTTTGTTTTAATTTGTCCAATTTATAAACACCTGAAATATAAATATATTAAAAAATACTATTATTCGAACCCCAGTGTTTTTATGCGCCCACATTTTCATGTGGACGTATATTGTCGTCGCCACTGTTCGTCCGTCCGTCCACAATTGTTTGTGAACTCTACAGGTCACAATTTTTATCTGATTTCAATGAAACTTAAAATATAGGTTTATCACCCTAAGATCTCGGTTCCTTTCGATATTGGTGTGTATCGGACTGTAACTTCATGGGTTATGGCACCTGATTGTACGAAAAATCACGTTTTTTAGCTTGTGAACAGTGTAGAGGTCACAATTTTGAACCGATTTGGATGAAACTTGAAATGCATGTTTATAACCCAAAGATCTTGGTTCCTTTCGATATTTGCGCCAATCGGATCGTAACTTCCTGAATTATGGCCCCTGATTGTCCGAAAAATCACCCTTTTTAGCTTGTGGTCCCTCTGGCGGTCAAAATTGTCATCCGATTTAAAAAACCGTTTGATTATATCACCGTTCCATGGTTTTGAAGGTTGAGTTCGAATTTCGTGAAAATCGGACCAAAATTAACGGACAAAATGGCCGCCGTTTGTACGCGAATAGTGTGAAAATATGTTATATCAAGGTTGTGGACCTTATAGAGGTCACAATTTTGAACCTATTTTGATGAAACTTGACATGTATGTTTATAACCCAAAGATCTTGGTTCCTTTTGATATTTGCGCCCATCGGATTGTAACTTCCTGAATTATGGCCCCTGATTGTCCGAAAAATCGCCCTTTTTTAGCTTGTGGTCCCTCTGGAGGTCAAAATTGTTATCTGATTTCAAAAAAACGTTTGATTATATCACCGTTCCATGGTTATGAATGTTGAGTTCGAATTTCGTGAAAATTAGACCAAAATTGACGGACAAAATGGCCGCCGTTTGTACGCGAATTGTGGGAAAATATGTTATATCAAGGTTGTGGACCTTATAGAGGTCACAATTTTGAGCCGATTTTGATGAAACTTGACAGTTTGTTTATAACCCAAAGATCTTGGTTCCTTTCCATATTTGCGCCCATCGGATCATAACTTCCTGAATTATGTCCCCTGATTGTCCGAAAAATCGCTTTTGTTAGCTTTTGGTCCCTCTGAAGGTCAAAATTATTATCCGATTTAAAAAAAACCTTTGATTATATCACGGTTTCATGGTAATGAAGAGAGAATTCGTGAAAATCGGACCAGAGTTGACGGATAAAATGGTCGCCATCTGTACGCGAATTGTGTGAAAATATGTTATATCAAGGTTGTGGACCCTATAGAGGTCACAATTTTGAACTGATTTTGATGAAACTTGAAATACATGTTTATAACCTAATGATCTTGGTTCCGTTGCATATTTGCCCATATCGGATCATAACTTCCTGAATTATGGTCCCTGATTGTACGAAAATTCACCCTTTTTAGCTTGTGGTCCCTCTGGAGGTCACAATTATTATCTGATTTAAAAAAACGTTTGATTATATCACCGTTACACCGTAGTTATGGGTGAGTTTGAATTATAATTTTCTGATGATTACTTAAAATGCAACAACTCTTGTTGACTGTCCGGACGATTTGGCTGCTGTGTGGGCGTATGTTTCGTTGCCTGGCAACCTATCTTTAAATTATTTAATCTTTAATGTTTCTGAACTTGTAAACCTTGGTAAATTTTTATATTTGTCTAATAAACTAAAAGATAAAGAGATTAAAGGGAATAGTAACAGTTCAATATACCGTCACTCTACTCTCCATATAATCATGACTTGTTTGTAATATCGTGTTTATATATTAATATATATGGTTATTTGTATTGTGTATACATGTATATTTGTATTGTATATATATTTGTTTTCCCCGATGAGTCTGTGACTCAAGGGTAATAAACTTGAAACTTGAGTTTCACTGTTATTAATTACTGTAGGTGATAAGTAGTAATTAATACTGCTAATTTTTATTAATGAGACAAATTAAGTTCTTTTGTTAATAGTTTACTCAATTAAAAGAAAACAGAATTAAGGATTACTACGGGCGTATTCCAGGTGCATTCCCGCGAAGGCGCAGTTACAGAGCGTGACCAAAATTAATCTTTCCCGCGAAGGCGCAGATATCAACTTGTCGGCTTTCGTTTGAAGAGAGATATGTTGTTATTAGGACCCAATTAACGGTGTTAAAGATTTTATCAATTTATGTTCACTCGGAATTGTATTCACCAATTGGCAACTTACATGTATGATGAATATCATCAAATCATCCAAAGAATGTTCACCTATTCGTTCACTCTCAATTAGTGTCCTGTTTGTGCGTTGTCTAAAAACCAATTTCCTCTTTATTTGATGAAGAACTGAGTAAGCTTCGTGACCATGAATGGACAGATCATAGCTTTGCCAGTCAGATACAATTTTTTGAGACGGTACCTTCTACGTAACTCCCAGGATATTTTACCAACTCTACACAATACACGACAGCATTAATGGCTAACTTTTCCCCTTGGCATTTTTTTTTTCTTCCTGACAGATAAACGCCAATTTATTCGCGTACAGACGAATGTTCCACCATATGTTTTTATTTCTATTAATTTTTGTTATAGTATAGTTATTTTTTTAATTCCTTATATGGCGAAATTAAATTGATTTTTGTTCTGGCATATTTATGTTTTTACTTCGTATGCCAAAAATGATGCTAAAATGTTGGTTAATCAGTTACATTGGAGATTATGAAAGTGTAAATTCGTATCATAACAATCTATAACACCACTGTCACGTTTTTAATCCCCAGGAGCTGGATTCCAAACGAAGTCGTCGAAAACGACCTCTTTTAATCCGTTATAGTCAATAACTGAGCCTTCGTGGGAATACACCGTATTCCGATGAAATAAATGCAAGTTTAATTTTAAATAAACTTAATGGTAAGAATATGATTAAGTAAGATACAATCGTATCCAATTAATATTAAAGTAAATGTTATTAATAAAGGGTAAAGTAATTGAATTATTAGTGGTCTGATTAAGCAAGTACACCAGTTGTTCACGGGAAATAATGTACTTTATCTTAACGCCCAACAAAGACGAACCAGTTGAGAGAATTCCAGTATGCAAGAAGATATGGTTCTGGAGCGGAGTTTGCAGAAGTGTTAACTTAGCGGATCATCATATTTACAGTGCAAGAAACAGAATTATTCTCAATAGGACATGCAATTATGAACTAATTGACATTGAAATAGTTATCTTCTTTAAATTATAAACAGTCTTTATTGTGTTAGAACTTATAATCAAGTATTTATATTGACAGTGAATCAATGAACTTATATTAATTATGTTAGCATGTTTATTAGTCAATGGTATTTTAGAATTAGGACATATACAGAGCTTTTATAATATTGATATTATATTGTATTTAATGCATGTTAGATAACAATATTAAATTAAGCAACATTGCTTATTTAACACACTGCAAAGGGGCGTATGTAACAATATAAGGGTACATCAGTACTAAGAGAGGTGTTCTGCTTAATATATAATTACTTTACCTACATGATGTGCGACGAAAACTAGGGTAATGAAGTAGCTTGCATTATTCTACTACTATCTTAGACTAACTCACAGACAGTTATGTCAGTATCCATTTCAGGAAAGTAGGGTACTATCGTCCAGCCATCTCGTGCACAAATTAGTACAATTAACTTGAATAGTGTTGACGTAAAACAGTGTCTCTACGAAACACTTACCCATAAATGGTAATTGTCCCGCCCTAATAGATGACGTATTATACTTTCTTTATAGGAGAGAGCTCGTCTGATTTACGCTCAGACAACATTTGAGAGACCCAAGGGGAAGTACAAACCGGGAGCTGCCCCGGCTTACAGGCAGGACGCGGATATCATTCGAGAGATCCAAGGGGAAGATAGTACCGTAAGCTGTATCAAAGGCGTATTATAGCTGAGGCGCTGGAGACGCCAGCCTCCTCTCGAAAAAAATCAAAGACACTGGAAAAATAAAACGGGAGAAAAATGCTAAAACCGATGATAAAAATGAAAATGTACACAAGTTGGGGGGGGGGGTCCTAAAGACAGACAAAAGGGCCCCACTTCCAAGATTTGGCCGTCCGGACAATAGGATTTTTTAAAATCTAATTCACACAACTAACAAACAATACAAATTATATATATGAGCCTTTATCCATCAACCAATCACAATAATGAGGTCGGGTGAATATATCAGGGTCTTCATCGTGGAGTACCGTCTATGCCATGATGCCCGGGGAATTCCAAGCACATACAAAAAATATGTTGCAAGTTTAATCAGGCTATGCAGCAGCTATGAAAGCGTACTCTTTAGCAGCGGATCATTTGATGGGACCACCCACCCTTTGGCGCTCAATTTTTAACTATCACCCCAATCAACGAGTGACCATCTTGCATTTTTTTGACATATTGGCCAAACTAGTGCCAGGATGAATCTTTGATAATGATATTTTGGATCAGATACACCTAAAACTCAGGAAGCGCTACCTCAGAAACCTATATTAAATATGTTATATTCTAAGCCCCACAGTTGGCCTCCATTTTGAATTTGGCACTCTAGCGCAATGCACTCAAGCTTAATGACTTTAACAGGTTTGTTTTAATACATAAACTACCTTCAAAGCATATCCCTGACAGACGCGAGAGCATAAAACGAAAGCTTAAAACGAAAAAAAACTTTCGTCGGTCACCATCTGATAAGAAGTTTAACAAACTTTAACTCACCGGAGCTACTTTTCCGGCTTATTTAAGTCTGAGATCACACACTCTTCCGTTGGTAATGGTTGGAAACTGCTCCATAATGGACAGTGCGGCTCAATTAGAAACGTGAATCCAGCATTACCAGAACGTTAAAGTGACTTTCTTGTTCATTGCAGTGATGGTGCAAGTGATGAAGATTTCGATGAAACTTCAACGTCTGAATCTGAACAATCAAAACTGAATCTATCTTTTGAATCGGATGACCGTGATTCTGGTAAGTAAAACTTTGATTTTGACTGGATAAGTTGGTGATGTTGATTATCATGCGTGATTAAATATTACATGGGTCCATTATTAAGCGTTGATTAAATTATCTAAAAAATCAAAATCAGTTGACTACAGAGTATATCAGATGATAAACATCGGTGAGTATTATTGCTGGTTGCCATCTATTGACACAAATTCATCAAAATTGAAGACATCGACCCCGAAACTATTTTCCAGGCCAAAAATGGTGGCCATCTTGGATTTTTCGGCCATATTGGCAAAACTAGGTTAAAGTTTCAGAAAGATCCTATAGTTAGATTCTGAGAAATCCGATTTGCAGAAACTACACACAAAAAATAATAATCTTAGAAACAATAAGCTTTCATATGTACTACATATGAAAGCTTAATAATAACTTTAACAGAAAAAATAAGCTTTCATATGAAATCTTATTAATACCCGTCTCAGTCTCACGAACATAAACAGTGTATAAATTTCAATTCAAACATATGGCTGATTTAGCCTCAAGAGTGCCTGCAAACAATTTTGGACGTTTGATAAAGACATACAGGCATAGGTGTAGAGAAAATACAACCTCGTTTAAATATGTGAAACTTCAAATTTCATTAAAATGTTAAATCAGGATTGGTAGCCATCATTCCTTAATAACGAATTACTGGTATACATGTACATGTATTTCTAAAAAAAAAGTTGTTCATCTGAATAATCATCTTACCTTCATTGTAATCTCCAACATCAATAGAACTAAAGACTTTTTTTTCTGTAACTATCTCGCAATAATCACCATCATCTGATAAACATTCTTTCTTAATCTTTTCTCCTTTTTCTTCCTCCATATTTTCTTTAGGAATCTTCTTTTTCTTGGAATTCAAATTTCTTCTGTAACGTCTCATAATTTCTGAATTACCTTCATCTTCATCTTGGAATGCATTACATAATGGTTCACTAACAAATTTCTCAGTAGGAGTCTCACATTCGCAGTCTTTTTCATAAACTTCCAGAGGAGCTTCTGTAGTGTCACCACCTCCAAAAAATGATTCTGAATCATTACTTGAATCAGTATTGGCCTGCCGTAAGTTTTCTGGTAAATTGGTATTTTCACGATATACCGGTAATGGTGCAACATTGTCAAAGGCCTCATTAATTGTTATGTTTGTTGCAGTATTAATTTCGTTGTGTCCTTGAACTTGTTCTGTAATTTGGTTGACATCTGTCATGGCAGTGTCAGTGTTGTTTAGTGTCAGAGGAGCAGATGGAATGGTTAAAGGAGTGACACTATTGATAGTGTTGGCAAGAGAGCCAAGCAAAGCATTTGTCATGATAGGTTGCTGAGGATTCATTATTAGGGGGGAAAATTGGTTTCCACCTTGCAGAAATTGACCATGTCCTGTTGCCATAGTGAGAATGGCCGGATTTATTGGAAATCCTTGAATGTCAGATGTTATCTGACTTAGTGGAATTTGATGAACAAATTGATTGGTAAGTTGATTGATGGGGAAGCCAATCATGTTGAGAGGTGAGGAACTAGGTGGGGTTATTTGTGGTGCCGTCGTAAAGCCTGCTGTTGTAAAAGTTGGTTGAGTAAAACAAAAACTCTGCGGTAAACTGCTCAAGAAGGCTTCTGGTGCCATAGCTGTTGGCACAGCTGACAAAGAGGTTGTAATTTTCATATCATCTTGCTGGACTTCTGGACTGGAACCTTTTCAATAAAAAAGAAATGTTGAATAATACATGTATGTACTATAAGCCTATTAAATTTTTCCAAACATCCATACAATTTTCATACAGATATCTTTTTTTTCAAAATTTACATTGGATTGAAAAATATTGATCTTTCAAATAAAATCATTATTACCTATTTATTGATTCCTTATTTCTTAGGGTATAAAGAAGCAAAAAGTAGGTTAAAATACGTGGAATTTGCGATCAATTTTATAAACAGAGCTGGTTTTGCAGGTGTTTTCTGTTTTCTAGTAGAACACCAAATCTCTAATTACCAAGTTAATTTTGAACAATGTTTAATATTTATGTATTCAAAATGGCTCCTAAAATACAAGATGACAGCTTCACACACATAAAACGTCAATCTCATAATTAGATTCTTATTTTTGTGAGAGCATCTGGATTTTTCAAACTGACCAAGTCATAAATATCCCAAACTGTGGAAAATCTAGAAGCTTCTTCGTTTGATGAAAAAATCACTGTGTATATTTTAATTTCGATCGGGTGATAAATTCAGCCTGAAGAGCTTCCACTAGATTTTTCTAATTGATCAAGGGCCATAACTCAGACTATAATTATTCGAAATTGTGGAAAATCAATAGGCTTGTTTGTTGGATGAACATAAACACTGTGTATAAACCTAAAGCCAATCAGATGAATACTTCAGCCTTTTTAAGTGTCAACATACATGGGTTTCAACCATGTTCGACCGTTGTTCTGTCGATGGAGGTGTATGTATTCTGTCTAACAATGTTTGAACATAAACAGGGAGGTAACTCCAGCAAATTGCAATCAAAAAATTCTGAATTTCGATAAGGTTCTCCTATATGACTCAATGCATGATAATGAAACAAAACACATTTGTAGAAAAATAATACCTGTGCCGAAATTCAGCTGCCCTGGCCCAGTTGAGGTCATTTTGAAATTTAAACAAGAAAAACAGTAATTCCTTAATCTGTAAAAATAAGAATTGTTTTACTACCGGTAACGACATTATTAGAGTATCGTATTTTATTTTAAAAAATAAGATAAAAATAGGTTGCCAGGCAACGGAACATACGCCCACATCAGCTAAATCGCCCAGGCCGTCAACAAGGGTTGTCGCATATTTTTACTTTTTTGGTAATGAAACATTTGTAATACACTAAAATCTGATTAAGAGTAATAACTCATTATGTATTGTAAAGTTTTGCCCCACGTTAACAATTAGTATATTAAACATTTACTATTTAGCTGTTCAGTTATCAAAATTCATTGAAAATAAAAATCTTGTTCGTTGCAACACCTTAAACTCTGTGTATCAATCCGAAGTCAATCGGATGATAAGTTTGGCTTCTATAGCGTCACAAGGTTTTTTGAAGTGATCAAGGGAGATAACTCTGGAAGTAATTATTTGAAATCGCTGAAAATGTTTAGGCTTCTTCGTCTCATGATCTTAAACACTGTGTGTAAATTTAAAGTCAATCGGATATTAACTTTGGTCTCTAGAGCGTCCACAGGATTTTTTTTTTTTATGTGATCAAGGGCCATAACTCTGGCGGCAGTTATTATTGGAAATCGCTGAAAATCAATAGACGTCTTCGTCTCATGACTGTAAACACTGTGTATAAATTTAAAGTCATTCGGATATTAACTTTGGCTTCTAGAGCGTCCACAAGATTTTTTGAAGTGATCAAGGGCCATAACTCTGGCATTAATTATCGGAAATCGCTGAAAATCGGCTTCTTCGTCTCATGACCTTAAACACTGTGTATAAATTCAAAGTCAATCGGATATTAACTTTAGTCTCTAGAGCGTCCACAAGATTTTTTTTTTAAGTGATCAAGGGCCATAACTCTGGCACTAAGTATCGGAAATCGCTGAAAATCAATCGTATTCTTTGTCTCATGACCTTAAACACTGTGCATAAATTTAAAGTCAATCGGATATTAACTTTCGCCTCTAGAGCGTCCCCAAGATTTTTTGAAGTGATCAAGGGCCATAACTCTGGCACTAATTATCGGAAATCGCTGAAAATCAATAGGATTCTTCGTCTCATGACCTTAAACCTTCACACCTGGATCTCACGCTCTGTACGCTTGGTATGGCAAACCGCTGCGACTGGCAAGTACACGAAGATGGAACACTTGGTAGTGACCACCTACTGATAGAATTCTGCATCCAATGTAAAACAACCAGGGAGGTCTATAACGGGAAACCCAATTGGAAAATAAAAGTGGCTGATTGGGCTAGCTTCCGTGTAAACTGCCTTGAGTGGAAAGAGGATGACATCATCGATGCCAACATCGACGTGTACGCTGCCAACATCACAAGTGCTATTATAGGTGCCGCAGACGACCCCATTCCCAAGACTTCTGGAGGGAAACCAAGGATTAGAAAACCTTGGTGGTCACCAGAATGTCAGAAGGCGGTTAACGAAAGAAAGAAGGCACTACGCCTACGGAAACGCCACTACAATGAAGTCAACCACCAAAACTACCTGAAGTTGAAATACGCCGCAAGAGACACCATCCGGAAGGCACAAAGCGGGCACTGGATGACTTTCTGTAATGCGTTGAATCAAAATGCGCAAACAGGTGTCGTCTGGAAGAAGCTGAACGCCATGAACGGGAAGCGCAGATCATTCAACATACCAAACCTAAAGAATGGAGATGAGTACGCTACCAACGGCAAGGAAAAGGCAGACCTACTTGCGAAAGCGTTCGCTGACGCAAGCAGGGACGAAAACCAATCACCAGAGTTCCTGAAGAAAAAGGAAATCTTTTACTCACAGCACCCTTCATTAGAAATTGAACCTAATGAAGGGGCTAAACCAATCAATCTACCCTTCTCTGAGGAGGAGCTAAATAAGACTCTTTCCCTCAAGAACGATAGTGCGGCTGGTGAGGACAAAGTAAAGTACTCAACGCTCAAACATCTGCCTAGAAATGCCAAAAGGATACTACTAAATTTCTTCAACACATCCTGGCTGACAGGAGAGGTGCCTAAAGAATGGCGGAAAGCAAACGTCACCCCTCTTCCAAAACCAGGTAAAGAGAGAACAAAGGCAGAGTCCTATCGACCAGTAAGCTTGACATCCACACTGTGCAAAACCTTGGAAACAATGGTTAACATTCGACTACAGTTCTATCTGGAGAGCAACCGACTGATAGACGAAAATCAAAGCGGATTCAGGAAAGGGCGTTCAGCAATGGACCACTTGGTGAGACTACAGCAAGTCATGTCGCAGGCACTCCTCTCTGGGAACCTGTTATGTGACGTGTTCGTAGATTTAATTAAAGAGCACATATAATGAGAAAACATTATTTACTATATGCATTTTACGGCAGTTTAACGTCAATCTGATGAGTATTAATTCAGATATCGTCACTCAAAGTCGCAAATATAGACCTCCCGTAAAAACGACTTGGCCAATTATTGAAAACACTCTTAATCCCCTCAGACGCCAGTGACGTCACAGTGACCGAATGCATATTCGGGATGTTTATTCCTTAATTACCTATATACACCCGGCGTGTGTATTCGTTAACGCCTGACTGATTCCTTAATCCCCCTAATTAAATAACAATTGACTACGGAATAATTTGTTTTGTAATTTAGAATTTGTTTTATAAAGACAGTTGTTGTAGCCATATTCCCCATGTGTTTTTTTTTATTAGAATAAGCAGACCGTAAGCCAACAATAATTGGCTTCTGATTGAAACAAAATTGGTGTGAAATTGTTATAGCCGGCGCTACGGACATCTTTTAAGCCGATAGAAATAATCAATTGTCGGCTTTTAAGAAACGAAATGGTTTCAAATAATAATCATTAGGGGTTTGACTGTCGATAGTGCGTATCGATAGTAAAAGGAAACTATCGATAAAAATTGCGATAGTCAAGCAAACTATCGATAGCTTCGATAGTTTGTTATAGCGAAAGTAACATGGCTCAAATTCACTCGTATTTGTCGAATAATTACTCTGTATTTATAACAAAAAGCTCAGTTATCACTAAAATAGCGTTACACGATCTCAATGTCACATGGAAATCTTCGTCTACCATATTAGGCATGGCTTACAAAGAAATGTGTAAAATGGTTGATTTTGGCGCGAAAAAGCTGAAAATGGTCACGTACGCCAATAATGTCGCATATGACAGGAAAGTTGGCTATGCCTTTTTTTACAAATTACTAAACTACCAATGTAATATTAATAATATACAATTTTATATAATATAAAGAAAAAAAAAACAATTTACTTTTTTATTTAATTCACAATCAGAATGCGACGTTACCGTGTACCCGAGATACCAGCTTAGGAGGCTCTTCTATTCGCCCCCCTCCCCTTTTGCCGCACCTTTAGAAGACACATGTTGTTTTTTATCTGCACCGTCTTGTGTCGCTTCATTCTGTCGGTTTATTTGTCGATATGACTACCGATAACCGTGTTAAAATATTACGTACTGATTTACGGGCTGGAGATGTTGATCAACTAGTGAATTGTAATCTATTCTAGTCACAAATATATAATCTATTACAACTTAAGACGAGAAAGGTCGGCTTTTGAAAATGCTTTGACTTATAGTAGCTTACGCGTAAAATTACGAGTTAATGATTACGCCAGTCAAATGTTAATTGGACCGACAAATACGCACGTGTTAACTGGCGGTGTGTATACAGTGAGATATCGTACAGATAGTGATATATTGTATAGATAATGTGTATAGATTATGTGTAGTGCCTGTGACGTCACCAGCCAATCAACCGGATAAAGGTTGTAATTGAAAATTTGAAAACCGTTTTTGGCTGTCTGATGTTTAAACGTTAATATCTCAATTAATTTTAATCAGATTGGAGTGAACTTGACGTAAAATGAATGTAGTAACCCTTAGCTATCAATATATGCAATTAAAAATTATTATTTTATGTGGTCTTTTTAAAAGGCTTTCGATTTAGTCTGGCTAGACGGGCTGCTCTTCAAGTTAGGGCGTATTGGTATAACGGGCATAATGTTTCGGTGGATCAAAAGCTTTCTGAGCGATAGAAGGATACAGGTGAATGTTGGCAGATTCCTGAGTGCCGAGCAAACATTAGAAAATGGCACGCCTCAGGGGTCGGTTATCAGTCCCACTCTCTTCAATATCATGATCAACGACATACAGAAATCCTCCTACCTCGACGCCAAAACTGAGTTAGCTAAATTTGCTGATGATAGTACCATATGGAGGACAGGGAGGCATTTTTGTGAACTACAAAAGAATATGCAAAAGGCCTTCTAAGACAAATTCATGGCATAGGCAAACGACTGGGGATTTAAAGTTTCGGAGAAGAAAACAGTCGGTATGCTTGTAAGCAGGGATAGTGGGATAAGCAGAATGACTGTGTATGAACGGGAAAACCATCGAGTTCAAAGACCAAACCAAGTTCCTTTGCGTAATCTTTGACCGAAGGCTGACCTGGAAACCGCACATCGACGAGACTGTAGATAGATGCACCAAAATCCTAAACTTAATGAGGAAAATACCGGCAGCACATGGGGGGCCAACAGAGTTTCACTAATGATGGTGTATCGTGCTCTAATACGATCTGTATTAGACTACGGCTCTCTGGCCTTCATGAACTGCGCGCCATTACTCTTAAGGAAGCTTGACACCATCCAATACAAAGCTCTGTGTATTGCGTAGGGCAAGGGGCTAGGAGAGAGGCACTACTGCAGGAAGCCGGGGAGTTGCCCCAATCCCTCAGAAGAAAAGAACTAGCGACAAGGTACTGGGCTAAGATCTCGCAACTGGGTGCAAGTTCTCCAACTTTTGTCAGTCTACAAAAGACAAGATATGTGAGAGATCCAAGAAAGAAAAGCTTTGGCCAAGGTATCAGGAAAACAATCAAGGAACTGCGACTGGGGGAGCTCGTGATAAATGAACACGACCCCCCAGCGATCGCCCCGTGGACGCTCCCTTTACCGCCGGTCAATCTAGATCTGTTACAGAAAACCGACAAGAAAAACAACCCCACTGCTGCACGAGCTTTCTCGCTAGAACACCTGGAAGACAACTGGCCGTCTGATGACTGGGACCATGTGTACACGGATGGCTCACGCAACCCTGAAAGGGGCACCAGCTCGTTTGGAATATACCTGCCAAACGGGGAACAGGGAATAAGCAGGAAACTGCCCAATAACTGTTCGGTGTACACTGCAGAGCTTGTGGCCATTCGTGACGCTATATCATGGATTTCCCACCAAAAGACTAGTAAGTTCGTCATTCCAAGCGACTCCCTGAACAGTCTGATTTCAATCCAAACTGACAACTCGGACTCATTTTGGAAATCAGGCAGCTGTACCAGAGGGTCTTAGAGAAGGGGAGCAAAGTAGAGCTCGTCAACATTAGAGGAAACGAGGAGGCAGATCGACTCGCAAACGAAGATCTCAAGGATACAGCACCACTCCGCACCATAGACTACAGCACCACGGAAATCTACATTATGGTTAAAAGACAGGTCAATTCAATCTGGGAATTACAACTCGTTGAACTTGACACATACAGATTCCGGCTGGATGACAAGATCTACACGAAGACAGCAATCAATCACCCTAGAAGAGATATATGCAGATTTATATCGAAACTAAGGGTGAGAGAGCGGCTGCGAGACCACAAACACCAAGTCATCGTCTGCGAGTGCGGGGAAGAATGTACCACCAACCATGTCCTGGTAGACTGCGAGGTATACAAGGAGGAGAGAAGGGAACTAGTGAGAATAATGGAGAACAACAACATACCATTCAACACTAAGAACCTACTCTTCCCTAGACCAGATCTGAAACTGCAAATCTTTGAACAAATCCACGCCCTAATGGACACAGTTGGACTAAGTAGAATAGTGAAGTAAGAGGGGGTCATGATTAGACGGGCCCGGCATCTAAACACTAAACTACATAGGGGATTTATACCAAACTGGCAGGATAGTGGAGTAAGGGAGGGTCACGATCAGACGGACTCGGCATCTAAACACTATTCCGCCAAAAAAACAGACACCAAACCTACAGAATAGGATAGTGGAGTAAGGGGAGGTCACGATAAGACGGGCCTGGCACCTAAACACAAATCCCACAGATGACATCTACTAAACTAAGCAGGATAGTGGAGTAAGGGGGAGTTTCGGTCAGACGTACTCGGCACTATTTCGTAAATAAAACTGATACCAAACCCATAGAGTGGGATAGTGGAGTAAGGGGAGGCCACGATAAGACGGGTCTGGCACCTAAACACTAACCCCAAACGATGACACCAACCAACCCAGAAGCAAACGAGATCATCTACCAAATGATATGTTTTTTAATAAATAAAGGGAAGAACTTCCCACTAAACCCAATCCATGGCTTAAAGCCAAATGGAAAGATTGCAAAATCATATTCTAAAAAACAGGAATCAGCATCAGCTTCGGCTCTCCTAAGTCTTGTCTGCGATATCACTTACGTGGAAGCAGACGTTAAACACTAAGTAGTAGTAGTAGTAGTAACGAAATGATCTGCACCTGTAATCTCCGATTTCTGTTATACGTCCGCTATAGTATTATCATTATTGTGCGCATAATATGGATTAATCTAGCTGGAAATACACCTAGCTACGCGAGCAAGATGCTGACTCGCTAGCCTGGAGGTCGGTTTCTCGATCCCACACTGATCAGAAGTGAATATTCGGTAAGCCACTACAGGCACAGATAAGGATGACATCGATGCGACTTATATAATGAGGTCCCAATATTAACTTCTAAAACATTTTTTTTTCATGTATTGGAAACATAAATAAAGACATTTTAAGTATTTGTAAGAAAGGATGACATCGATGCGACTTAATGAGTCCCCAATATTAACTTTTTTCCTCCGACAAATTAAATTCGAAATATTTGGCGCAAATATCGAAAGGAACCAAGATCTTTGGGTTATAAACATGCATTTCAAGTTTCATCCAAATCGGTTCAAAATTGTGACCTCTATAGGGTCCACAAGCTAAAAACGTGATTTTTCGTACAATCAGGGGCCATAACCCATGAAGTTACAGTCCGATACATGCCAATATCGAAAGGAACCGAGATCTTAGGGTGATAAACCTATGTTTTAAGTTTCATTGAAATCGGATAAAAATTGTGACCTGTAGACTGTTCACAAACAATTGTGGACGGACGGACGGACGGACGTCCGGACGGACGGACGAACAGGGGCGACGACAATATACGTCCACATGAAAATGTGTGCTGTACTGAAGCGATGATTATAAAGAATGTGACCCGATTTGATTTTTCCTGCAAACCCCTTCCCACCCTGTAATTGTAATAAAACAAAAGTGATGTGCTGTACAATAATAATGTTGTGATTTTAAAGAATGTGGCCCCTTCCCACCCTGTAATAAAACAAATGTAAAGTCTTCTAAAATCCCTTCTAAACTATATTTCTCCAGCCATCTATAAATATTGATGGGTGCCGTAAACGAAGCAATTAATGCTTACTTGTTCGATACCAGCACCACTTTTTATTCAAGGAATTAACTTAGCTAACTCACTTTGGTCCTGCTATTGTAATTATAGATTTGTTTAACCAAATATAATTCACCTGTAGGCACAAAATGTTTCAGTATTTTGAGAAAACAAATAATTAATCAACATTTTCCTATTCTCTCTTTTATATTCATCTAATCTGCTACTTATATATGATGTAATGAGTGGATCCGTAATGAGTACAGCTGTATTTTTGTGACTTGTTGAAAGAGACTAGGACAAAAATCGGCTGGCACTGTCAGGCAGGATACCCCACATTTTTGAGAGATGTATAGAGAACAAGCAATACCAAAAGTGATTTTTCCTACATCATTAAGTTCTGTATTTCATACTGTATTGGGAGCAGCGATTTTGTTGGTCAGTTCCAGTCTGATATTCATGAAATTTGAAGCCGACAATGATTATGGTGTGACGGTACACAACCTGGAAATGTGACTTTTCATCAAAATCGGATAAGAATTGTGACCTGTAGAGAGTCCACAACCATGATATACCATATTGTTACACTATTCGCGTACAAACGGCGACCATTTCGTCTGGCAATTTTGGTACGATTTTCACGAAATTCGAACTCAACCTTCCTTACGGTGCAACAGTAATATAATCAGAGTTTTTTTTTTAAATCAGATAATAATTGTTCAAGAGACAGACAGAGAACAAGCAATACCGAAAGTGATTTTTCCTACAATCAAAGGCCATAATTCATTAAGTTACAATTTGAAATCCGCAAATATCGAAAAGAACTAGACCTGCATGCAGGAATGACGGGTTTCACTGGTGCCACGTTACCCTTGAACATGTCACTTTCGGTGCCAAGTTACCCTTGAACATATGTCTCTTCCGGTACCAACGAAACGACTAAACAGGTTTCCAAATAAACATTGCTCACATCAAATAAGATAGGTTGCCAGGCAACGAAACATACGCCCACAGCAGCTAAATCGTCCGGGCAGTCAACAAGGGTTGTCGCATATTTTTACTAATTTCGGTAATGAAACATTTGTAATACACTAAAAACTGATTAAGAGTAACAACTCATTATGTAATTATCAGAAAATCATTAGAATTTGATTGCTTTTTATAAAGTTTTACCCCACGCTAACAATTAGTATATACATGAAACATTTAATATCATGGATTTAGCTGTTCAGTTATCTAAATTCATTGAAAATCAAAATACTTGTTCGTTTCAACACCTTAAACTCTATGTATCAATCTGAAGTCAATCGGATAGTAACTTTGGCCTTTATAGCGTCACAAGAATTTTTGAAGTTATCAAGGGAGATAACTCTGGCAGTAATTATTTGAAATCGCTGAAAATCAATAGGTTTCTTCGTCTCATGACCTTAAACACTGTGTATAAATCTAAAGTCAATCGGATATTAACTTTGGCCTCCAGAGCGTCCACAAGATTTTTTGAAGTGATCAAGGGCCATAACTCTGGCACTAACTATCGGAAATCGCTGAAAATTAATAGGCGTCTTCGTCTTATGACCTTAAACACTGTGTATAAATTTGAAGTCAATCGGATATTACCTTTGGCCTCTAGAGCGTCCACAAGATTTTTTGAAGTGATCAAGGGCCATAACTCTGGCACTAATTATCGGAAATCGCTGAAAATCAATAGGCTTATTCGTCTGATGACTTTAAACACTGTGTATAAATTTAAAGTCAATCGGATATTAACTTTGACCTTTAGAGCGTCCACAAGATTTTTTGAGGTGATCAAGGGCCATAACTTTGGCACTAATTATCGGAAATCGCTGAAAATCAATAGGCTTCTTCGTCTTATGACCTTAAACACTGTGTATAAATTTTAAGTCAATCGGATATTAACTTTGGCCTCTAGAGCGTCCACAAGATTTTTTGAAGTGATCAAGGGCCATAACTCTGGCACTAATTATCGGAAATCGCTGAAAAACAATAGGCTTCTTCGTCTCATGACCTTAAACACTGTGTATAAATTTAAAGTCAATCGGATATTAACTTTAGCCTGTAGAGCGTCCACAAGCAATTGTGGACGCCGGACCGACGGACGGACCGACGGACGGATGGACGGGGGCGACGACAATATACGACCACATTTCAATGTGGGCGTATAAAAATGGATGCAGAATCAATCAAATCCAGCAATATCAATTCATTTTATACATTTGTTACTTGTAAATGATCTTGACAAAATTACAATACTTCCGGTGTTAATGAAAATGTTCAATTAGTTTTATGAAATCAGAAATGGCATAGATATCATATAGTGAAAAATTGTTTGTAAATTGAATAATAATTGCCACTTTTCAAGACCAAAAAACTTGAAAAGTGACTTGTAGAAAATCGGCTATTTCTCTGCAACCGTACAAGTTAGGAACCATTTTGTGGTATCTGTATGATCGTATGGGTTCATTCTATTTGTTGATTGGCATCAAATGTCATAATTTGAAAAAGATTTCAAAACAGGCTCATTTGAATAAAATATCTGTTTTGAAGGTTAAAAATACAGTTTTTGCCAAAATGACGTTATTTCCGGTGATAATGAAAATCTTAAATTACTTGTATAAAATCCTAAATGGCATTAGGTATAACATGGTGTAAAGTTTATGAAAATCGAATAATAATAGACCCTTTTATGGCCCCAAACCTTCAAAAGTGACCTGTAGAAAACCGTCTATTTCTCGGCAACCGAACAAGTTAGAAACAATTTTATTATATCTATATGAACATATGAGTTGTGTTTATATGAATTTAAACCAAAAGTTAAAATTATTAATACATATTAAATAATTCTTGTTTGAATATAACATTGATTTAAAAAGTTTAAAATGCAATTTTTGACAAAATGACGTCACTTCCGAAAGTTAAAATTATTAATACATATTAAGTTATTCTTGGTTGAATAAAACATTGATTTAAAAAGTTTAAAATGCAGTTTTTGACCAAATGATGTCACTTCCGGTGTCAATGTTAAATTGTAATCAACTTGATATGACGCTGCATGCTTTTTGAATCAAATGATGTCACTTACTTTTATAAAAATCCAATAATAATTGACTATTTTACACGCAAAATAACGAAAAAAGTGACTTATGCAGAACTGCCCATTTCTTGGCAACAGCTTATATTACAAACTAATTTTAACATTCATTTTCTTCGTATGGATTATAAAAGTTACGAAGAAATATTTTAATATCTGAAAAGCCTGAATAGGTTGTAAATAGGTCAATTTTACACCATTTTCAGCCTTTTAAGCCAATTTGCTAGAAAATGAAATCGAAATTAAAAAGTTAGGTTGCCAGGCAACGAAACATACGCCCACAGCAGCTAAATCGTCCGGGCAGTCAACAAGGGTTGTCGAATATTTTTACTTTTTTCGGTAATGAAACATTTGTAATACACTAAAAACTGATTAAGAGTAACAACTCATTATGTAATTATCAGAAAATCATTAGAATTTGATTGCTTTTTATAAAGTTTTACCCCACGCTAACAATTAGTACATACATGAAACATTTAATATCATGGATTTAGCTGTTCAGTTATCTAAATTCATTGAAAATCAAAATACTTGTTCGTTTCAACACCTTAAACTCTATGTATCAATCTGAAGTCAATCGGATGGTAACTTTGGCCTCTATAGCGTCACAAGAATTTTTGAAGTTATCAAGGGAGATAACTCTGGCAGTAATTATTTGAAATCGCTGAAAATCAATAGACTTCTTCGTCTCATGACCTTAAACACTGTGTATAAATCTAAAGTCAATCGGATATTAACTTTGGCCTCTAGAGCGTCCACAGGATTTTTTGATGTGATCAAGGGCCATAACTCTGGCACTAATTATCGGAAATCCGTGAAAATCAATAGGCTTCTTCGTCTCATGACCTTAAACACTGTGTATAAATTTAAAGTCAATCGGATATTAACTTTAGCCTCTAGAGCGTCCACAAGATTTTTTGAAGTGATCAAGGTCCATAACTCTGGTAGTTATCGGAAATCGCTGAAAAACAATAGGCTTCTTCGTCTCATGACCTTAAAAACTGTGTATAAATCTAAAGTCAATCGGATATTAACTTTAGCCTGTAGAGCGTCCACAAGCAATTGTGGACGCCGGACGGAGGGACGGACGGGGGCGACGACAATATACGACCACATTTCAATGTGGGCGTATAAAAAATGCTTCCGATATTTTTTGCGCCTTTAAAGGACACACTCTTAAAGTCATATAATTTTTCAAAAAAATAATATTTGTTTTCGAAAAATGGTACCTAACTGTCAAAATTGTAGTTTTTGGCAAAATTATGCCACTTCCGGTGCCGACAGATAACACTTTCGTAATAAAAAAAAATGACAATTGAGACAACGAAGCATATGAACTTTGTTTTATAGAAATCGAACAATAAAAAATTAATCTAGGACTGAAAAACTGAATTAGCCAATGGCAGCCAAGGAAAATTACTGAGACAAATTTTTTTAACATTTTTGCGCTAGTCAGATGACTCTTTAATTCTGTGCACAACACGACTAAAAAATATTCATAAATAAAATAGTTTTTTGTAAAATTCTAAATTTTCGAAATTTGGCGTCTAATATCTTCGAAGATTTGCCGAAAATCAAAAATCGAAAGTAGCGTAGCTATGTGCCCTGTCTCCGGCTATGAAATCAGAAATGGCATAAGGCATCACATGGCGAAAATTTTATGCAAATCGAATAATATATGCCACTTTTATAAACCTAAAACCTTGAAAAGTGACTTATAGAAAATCGGCTATTTCTCAGCAACGGTACAAGTTAGAAACGATTTTGTGGCATCTGTATGATCGTATGGGTTCATTCTATTTGTTGATTGGCATCAAATACCATAATTTGAAAAAGATTTCAAAACAGACTCATTTGAATAAAATATCTGTTTTGAAGGCTAAAAACACAGTTTTTGCCAAAATGACGTTACCTCCGGTGATAAGGAAAATCTTAAATTACTTGTATGAAATCCCAAATGACATTAGGTATAACAAGGTGTAACGTTTATGAAAATCGAATAATAATTGACACTTTTATGGCCCCGAAGTGACCTGTAGAAAACCGTCTATTTCTCGGCAACCGAACAAGTTAGAAACAATTTTATGATATCTATATGACCGAATGAGTTTTGTTTATATGTGAATTTAAACCAAAAGTTAAAATTATTAATACATATTAAGTTATTCTTGGTTGAATAAAACATTGATTTAAAAAGTTTAAAATGCAGTTTTTGACCAAATGATGTCACTTCCGGTGTCAATGTTAAATTGTAATCAACTTGATATCACGCTACATGCTTTTTGAATCAAATGATGTCACTTTTATAAAAATCCAATAATAATTGACTATTTTACAGGCAAAATAACGAAAACGGTGACTTGTACAGAACTGCCCATTTCTTGGTAACTGCTTATATTACAAACGAATTTTAACATACATTTTCTTCGTATGGATTATAAAAGTTACGAAGAAATATTTTAAAATCTGAAAAGCCTGAATAGGTTGTAAATAGGTCAATTTTACACCATCTTTAGCCTCTTAATCGAATTTGCTCGAAAATGAAAACGAAATTAATAAAATTGCCTGCACCATTTTTTGCGCCTTGAAAGGGCACACTCTTTGAGTCAAATAATTTTTCCAAAAAATAATATTTGTTTTCGAAGAAGGAAAATAACTGTCAAAATTGTAGTTTTTGGTAAAATTATGCCACTTCCGGTGCCGACAGATAACACTTTCGGTAATAAAAAAAATGACAATTGATGCAACGAAGCATATGAACTTTGTTTTATACAAATCGAACAATAAAAAATTAATCTAGGACTGAAAAACTGAATTAGCCAATGGCGGCCAAGGAAAATTACTGAGACAAAATTTTTTAACATTTTTGCACTAGTCAGATGACTCTTTAATTCTGTGCACAATACGACTAAAAAATATTCATAAATAAAAAAGTTTTTTGTAAAATTTTTAAATTTTCGAAATTTGGCGCCTAATATCTTCGAAGATTTGCCGAAAATCAAAAATCGAAAGTAGCGTAGCTATGTGCCCTGTCTCAGGCTATGCCAAAATGTATCGAAAGTTACAATCCAATGATTATTGTTAAAATTACTGCAATATTTTTAAAAACGATAACTTCGTTGATTTCGGGCATTTCGCATTGTCGCAGAACGTTCAAAATAGCTTTATCCTCTAAGTCACACCCACTTTCCCAATGAAACCGAAAACATCGTAACGATGCGACAAGCCGTTGCCGAGATCTACTCAAAACAAAAAGATAGGTTGCCAGGCAACGAAACATACGCCCACAGTAGCTAAATCGTCCGGGCAGTCAACAAGGGTTGTCGCATATTTTTACTTTTTTTTGGTAATGAAACATTTGTAATACACTAAAATCTGAGTAACAACTCATTATGTAATTATCAGAAAATCATGATAATTTGTTTGCTTTTTATAAAGTTTTGCCCCACGCTAACAATTAGTATAGGAAACATTTAATATCATGGATTTAGCTGTTCAGTTATCAAAATTCATTGAAAATCAAAATACTTGTTCGTTTCAACACCTTAAACTCTGTGTATCAATCTGAAGTCAATCGGATGATAAGTTTGGCATCTACAGCGCAACAAGGTTTTATGAAGTGATCAAGGGAGATAACTCTGGAAGTAATAATTTGAAATTGATGAAAATCAGTAGGCTCCTTCCTCTCAGGACCTTAAACAGTGTGTGTAAATTTAAAGTCAATCGGATATTAACTTTGGCCTCTAGAGTGTCCACAGGATTTTTTGATGTGATCAAGGGCCATAACTCTGGCACTAATTATGGGAAATTGATGCAAATCAATAGGCTTCTTCTTCATCTTATGACCTTAAACACTGTGTATAAATTTAAAGTCAATCGGATATTAACTTTGGCTTTTAGAGCGTCCACAAGATTTTTTGAAGTGATCAAGGGAGATAACTCTGGCACTAATTATCGATAATCGCTGAAAATCAATAGGATTCTTCGTCTTATGACCTTAAACACTGTGTATAAATTCAAAGTCAATCGGATATTAACTTTGGCTTTTAGAGCGTCCACAAGATTTTTTGAAGTGATCAAGGGCCATAACTCTGGCACTAATTATCGGAAATTGCTGAAAATCAATAAGCTTCTTCGTCTAATGACCTTAAACACTGTGTATAAATTTAAAGTCAATCGGATATTAACTTTGGCTTTTAGGGCGATCACAAGATTTTTTGAAGTGATCAAGGGGCATAACTCTGGCACTAATTATTGGAAATCGCTGAAAATCAATAGGCTTTTTCGTCTTATGACCTAAAACACTGTATAAATTTAAAGTCAATCGGATATTAACTTTGGCTTTTAGAGCGTCCACAAGATTTTTTGAAGTGATCAATGGCCATAACTCTGGCACTAATTATCGGAAATCGCTGAAAATCAATAGGCTTCTTCGTCTTATGACCTAAAACACTGTATAAATTTAAAGTCAACCGGATATTAACTTTGGCTTTTAGAGCGTCCACAAGATTTTTTGAAGTCGTCAAGGGCCATAACTCTCGTAGTTATTATCGGAAATCGCTGAAAAACAATAGGCTTCTTCGTCTTATGACCTTAAACACTGTGTATAAATTTAAAGTAAATCGGATATTAACTTTAGCCTCTAGAGCGTCCACGGACGGACGGACGGACGGACGGACGGACCGACGACAATATACGACCACATTTCAATGTGGGCGTATAAAAAGAATAATAATAATAAGAAGAACTAGACCTGCAAGCAGCACTGAACCGGCTTTCAGGAATCATACAGAAAGTTTATTATACCATAGCCGATCCATTGAGCTACCAAACTATACTTTAGTTGTTTTGCTTCAGTGACACCCTCTACCATATGTTAAAGTAATATTTGCTGGCGAAAAGACCGGTCAAAATTGTAAATTATGGCAAAATTACGTCACTTCCGGTGCCGAAAGAAATTTTTATAGGTGAAAAATAAGTCGAAAATTCGCGACATACAATATACAAACTTTGTTTTATCATATCGGGCAATAAATAATTAAGGTAAAAAACTTAAAAGTGACCCTGGGAAAATTGGCTATTATTCAACAAGGGAACATGCTAGAAGCCTTTTCTTGATATCAATATGATGGTATTGATTCAATCTTACTGCCCATTACAGTTAGGCGTTATAAAATTAAACGAATGATAAATATAAATCCCTTCAAAAAAATGTTTGTTTTGAAGGCTAAAAATGTTTTTTTTTTGCAAAAATTACATTACTTCCGGTGATATTGAAAATGTTAATTTAGTTCACAGAAGTCATAAATGGCATAAGGCATCAAATGGTAAAAAAATTATTAAAATCGTATAATTATTGACACTTTTATGGACGAAAACCCTTGAAAAGTAACTTATAGAAGAGCGCCTATTTCTCTGTAACCGTACAAGTTAGAAACCATTTTGTGGTATCTGTATGGCCGTATGGCTTCATTCTATTCGTTGATGGGAATCAAATATCATAATTCTAAAAATATTATAAGGCAGACTCATTTTAATAAAATATTTGTTTTTTAAGTTAAAAATGCAGTTTTTGTCCAAATGACGCCATTTCCGATCACAGTGAAATTGTAAAATTGGCTTGACCTAGTCCAAATTGGCATTAAGCATCAAATGGAAAAAAAAAATTGCAAATCGAATAATAATTCCCTCCTTTATAGGCAAAATAACGTGAAAAGTGATGCATGCAAAATTGCATATTTCTCGGCAACTGCTCATATTACAAACTAATTTTCCCATACATTCTCTTCGTCTGGATTAATGCTACGAGTTTATGAAAATAACAAATAAATATTTCAAAATATGAAGACGCTGAATGATTTGTAAATAACTGAATTTTACACTTTATTTTACATTTTATTCGAAATTGCCCGAAAATGAAATTGGAATTAAAAAATCTGAGCTAAAGATTTTGTGCACCTTTGCAGGGTGCATCCTTTTAGTTATATCAGTTTTGAAAAAAATAACATTTGCTTTCAAAAAGTGGTACAGAACTGTCCAAATTGTAGTTTTTGTTAATATTACGCCACTTCCGTTGCCGACAGAAAAATTGGGACCACGGAGCATATGAACTTTGTTTCATACAAATCGAACAATAAATAATTGTTCTGGGTACGAAAAACTGAATTTTTTCGACTACTTCCGGTTTTACGATCATTGTTGTGATAGCTTTACGAAGTTCTTTGGATACTTAACTTTCTGATTGAGTAGTTTTGGAAAAAAAGATAAATTAAAGAGCGTTTCCAAAAATTTAACGATTTTTCAATTTTTTTCAAAGTTTGAGGCCATTTTTGGACCACCTATATTATTTCAATGCTTTTCATTTTGGATTCACCATATAGACAACCGATAGGACTTTGAGTAAGGAAAGTTTAAGAAAAATCGTAGGCGTCGTTTTCGAGAAAAGGGCGTCTCGGAATGTTAAAAAAGCGGAAAATACTTGATTTTTGGCATACAATAATTTATTTCCTTACCATTGAAATCGTATTATTTAGAAACCATATGATGGTCCATTAATAGGGCTATCTAACGACAGTTTAGTTCTTTTGATCCGCTATTACCTAAGGGAGAAATTTTTTTAACCTTTTTTTTCATTTTTTGAATACTTCCGGTGTGGTTATTATTGTCGGAATAGTTTTAATAGCCGGTTTGGGCACTAAAATAGCCACAGGGCTCTGTAATGATGTATTACATTATCTGATCAGATAAAGTGCCCCTGGGAAATCTGGTGTTCAAAAGTGCCAAAAATGCAAAACATAACGCTAACGCTACAATATACGTCCACATTCCTGCTTTGATTGATATGGTACCTTACTCAAGAAGGCTAGGCGTTTGGTTTGTTTAGCCTTGAGGGTCGTGCACCAACATTAATAGTTGCCGTCCTTAGAGTATAAGGAATAACTATACCAAGATAATCCATTCAGAATTGTGCCTTTCTAACACAGAAGGCAAAAAGTGGGAGTGGCTCTGCCCCTGGGGGTCGGGTTGGGCATGCACCAAAAACAATAGGGATCTTCCTTAAGGTACCAAGAATAAGTATTCAAAGTTTCAAGATGATACATTAAGAAATGCAGCCTGTAGACGACAGACAAACAAATACAAGAAATGGGTGTTGCTGTCCCAAGGGGGTCGGGCATGCACCCAAAACAAAAGGGGTCATCCTTAGGGTATAAGGAATAAGTATTTTAAGTTTCAAGATGACCGATTAAGAATTGTGGCCTGTAGGCGACACACAAAAAGAAAATGGGCGTGACTCTGCCCGTGGGGGTTGGGCATGCACTCCAAATGATAGAAATGTTCCTTATGGTACAAAGAATAATCATTCAAAGTTTCAAGATGATACGTTAAGAAATGTGGCTTGTAGACGACAAACAAATAAATACAAGGAATGGGCGTGGCTCTGCCATTGGGGGCCGGGCATGCACCAAAAACCAATACGGATCATCCTTAGGGTAAGTATACAAAGTTTTAAGAAAATCCAGTTAGAATTGCGGCTTCTAGGCGACACAGAGACACACAAAAAGAAAATGGGCGTGGCTCTGCCCCTGGGCATTGGGCATGCACCCCAAATGATAGGGATCATCCTTAGAGTATAAAGAGTAAGTATACAAAGTTTTAAAGAAAATCCAATAAGAATTGCAGCCTGTAGGCGACACAAAGACACACGATAAGAAAATTGGTGTGGCTCTGCCCCAGGGGGTTGGGCATGCACCCCAAATGATAGGGATGTTCCTTAGGGTACAAAGAATGTGTATGCTAAGTTTCAAAATTATAAGTTAAGAAATGTGGCCTGTAGACGACAAACAAATACATACTAGAAATGGGCGTGGCTCTGTCCCTGGGGGGTCGGTCATGCACCAAAAACAATAGAGATCTTCCTTCGGGTATAAGGAATACGTATACCAAGTTTGAAGAAAATCCAGTAAGAATTGCGCCCTGTAGGCGACACAAAGACACACGAAAAGAAAATGGGCGTGGCTCTGCCCCTGGGGGTGGGGCATACACCCCAAACGATAGGGATGTTCCTTAGGGTACAAAGAATGTGTATGCAAAGTTTCAAGATTATAAGTTAAGAAATGTGGCCTGTAGACGACAAACAAACAAATACTAGAAATGGGCGTGGCTCGGCCCCTGGGGGTCGGGCATGCCCCAAAAACAATAGGGATCTTCCTTGGGGTATAAGGAATAAGTATACCAAGTTTGAAGAAAATCCACGAAGAATTGCGCCCTGTAGGCGAACCACAGACACACACACACACACACACAGAGACAGGGGCGACGGCATAATACGTTCACATTATGAATGTGGACGTATAAAAAATTAAAATATCGAAAATTAAAATTCAATAACCACATACATATTATACATCGTTAGAATCGTAATTTAGGTCAGCTATCTGAATATACAACCTTTTTTTGAAAATCTCTTAAAATAAAAAAAATGGTGGAGCATTTTCCAAAATTTCACGATTTTTCGACTTTTTTCGATTTTCAGTCCCTTATTTCACCTATTCCAGATATTTCAAAGTGGTAATGGAATGATTCGTACGCAAGACCACCACGAGGTCTCTCGATAGAGAAAGTTTCATAAAAATAACTGGCGTAGTGTTCGAGATACAGGCGTCCAAAAATGCTAAAAATCAGAAAATACTTGATTTTCAGCGTGCCATATTTTGCTGCCTGATCATAGTATCTGTATGAATTGGTTATCATACGATAGTACAATCCTAGTGCAGTCCAATGGTAGCCTAATTTGTTTAATCCATTGATATCTGACGGAGAAATCGCGTTTTCCCCAAAACTATCCATTTTTTTGCATTTTTTCAAAATATTGCACATTATTTCGACTACTTCCGGTCTACGGATCATTGTTGAAATTGCTTTATTCCTTACAATGGTCATTTGGCTTCATGCCTTAGAAGTTTCAGATTCGCCAATTCGGCCATATAACGAAACCCGAGCTCACAAAATAGGTAGAAAATTCGAAAAAAATCGAAAAATAAAGGGCGATAACTCTGAATGAAACTTATATTACTGGAATCGGATGGACTTAAGGTATCCAAAAATATAAGTCAAATTTGAAAATTTTGAAAAATGAAAAAAATTGTCTCTTAAACAAAATTTTTGAATTTTCGAACGCTAGAAGTCAGCGACGAAGTTTCGAAATTACAAAATCTTAGATTGCTATTGGCTCGAAAAAGATTCAGGGTTTCCGAAAATGTGATTTGTTTGAAAATGGGTAAATAATTGACGAAACTATGGCCAATTTTCAATTTTTTGACAACGTACAAAGATCTGCCACTTCCGGTATGCGCAGAATTTTCGAAAATACTTTATCAAGTAGCCACCACATGGTTTCCCGAAAGAAAAGTTGATTTCAGATCGATATCTGCTTTCGATCATGGAGAACTTGGCCCCCGCGGTAAATAATAATAATAACTAGACCTGCATGCAGGAATGACGGGTTTCACTGGTGTCACATTACCCTTAAACATGTCACTTCCGGTGCCAAGTTACCCTTGAACATATGTCACTTCCGGTACCAACGAAACCTCTAAACAGGTTTCCAAATTAACATTGCACACAAATAAAATGGACGCAGAATCAACCAAATCCAGCAATATCAATTCATTTTATACATTTGTTACTTGTAAATGATCTTGACAAAATTAAATTACTTCCTGTGTTAATGAAAATGTTCAATTAGTCTAATGAAATAAGAAATGGCATACGATATCATATAGTGAAAATTTTATGTAAATCGAATAATAATTGCCACTTTTAAAGACCAAAAAACTTGAAAAGTGACTTGTAGAAAATCGGCTATTTCTCTGCAACCGTACAAGTTAAAAACCATTTTGTGGTATCTGTATGATCGTATGAGTTCATTCTATTTGTTGATTGGCATCAAATACCATAATTTGAAAAATATTTCAAAACAGACTCATTTGAATAAAATATATGTTTTGAAGGCTAAAAATAAGGCCATAATGACGTTACTTCCGGTGAAAATGAAAATCTTAAATTACTTGTATGAAATCCTAAATGGCATTAGGTATAACATGGTGTAAAGTTTATGAAAATCGAACAATAATTGACACTTTTATGGCCCCAAAACCTTCAAAAGTGACCTGTAGAAAACCGTCGATTTCTCGGCAACCGAACAAGTTAGAAACGATTTTATGATATCTATATGACCATATGAGTTGTGTTTATATGTGAATTTAAACCAAAAGTTAAAATTATTAATACATATTAAGTAATTCTTGGTTGAATAAAACATTGATTTAAAAAGTTTAAAATGCAGTTTTTGACAAAATGACGTCACTTCCGGTGTCAATTTTAAATAGTAATCAACTTGATACATGCTTTTTGAATCAAATGATGTCACTTTTATACAAATCCAATAATAATTGACTATATTACACGCAAAATAACGAAAACAGTGACTTATGCAGAACTGCCCATTTCTTGGCAACTGCTTATATTACAAACTAATTTTAACATACATTTTCTTCGTATGGATTATAGCTACAAGTTTATAAAGTTATGTAAAAATATTTTAAATTCTGAAAAGCCTGAATAGGTTGTAAATGGGTCAATTTTACACCATTTTTAGCCTCTTAATCCAATTTGCTAGAAAATGAAATAGAAATTTAAAAAACTGCTTCCGCCATTTTTTGCGCCTTGATTTACCGAAAATCAAAAATCGAAAGTAGCGAAGCTATGTGCCCTGTCTCCGGCTATGCCAAAATGTATCGAAAGTTAAAATCCCATGATTATTGTTAAAATTACTGCAATATTTTTAAAGATAGCCTGGCACTGCCAGGCAGGATACGCCCACATTTTCGAGAGATGGATAGAGAACAAACAATACGGAAAGTGATTTTTCCTACATCATTAAGTCCTGTATTTCATATTGTATTGGGAGCAGCCATTTTGTTGGTCAGTTCCAGTCTGATATTCATGAAATTCGAAGTCGACAATGATTATGGTGTGACGGTACACAACCTAGAAATGTGACTTTTCGTCAAAATCGGATAAGAATTGTGACCTGTACAGAGTCCACAACCATGATATACCATATCTTTACACTATTCGCGTACAAACGCCATTTTTTGCGCCTTGAAAAGACACACTCTTTGAGTCATATAATTTTTCAAAAAAATAATATTTGTTTTCGAAGAAAGAAAATAACTGTCAAAATTGTAGTTTTTGGTAAAATTATGCCACTTCCCGTGCCGACGGATAACACTATTGGTAACAAAAAAAATTACAATTGAGACAACGAAGCATATGAACTTTGTTTTATACAAATCGAACAATAAAAAAATAATCTAGAACTGAAAAACTGAATTAGCCAATGGGGGCCAAGGAAAATTACCGAGACAAAAATTTTTAACATTTTTGCGCAAGACAGATGACTCTTTAATTCTGTGTACAACACGACTAAAAAATATTCATAAATAAAAAAGTTTTTTGTAAAATTTTAAATTTTCAAAATTTGGCGCTTAATATCTTCGAAGATTTACCGAAAATCAAAAATCGAAAGTAGCGAAGCTATGTGCCCTGTCTCCGGCTATGCCAAAATGTATCGAAAGTTAAAATCCCATGATTATTGTTAAAATTACTGCAATATTTTTAAAGATAGCCTGGCACTGCCAGGCAGGATACGCCCACATTTTCGAGAGATGGATAGAGAACAAACAATACGGAAAGTGATTTTTCCTACATCATTAAGTCCTGTATTTCATACTGTATTGGGAGCAGCCATTTTGTTGGTCAGTTCCAGTCTGATATTCATGAAATTCGAAGTCGACAATGATTATGGTGTGACGGTACACAACCTAGAAATGTGACTTTTCGTCAAAATCGGATAAGAATTGTGACCTGTACAGAGTCCACAACCATGATATACCATATCTTTACACTATTCGCGTACAAACGGCGACCATTTTGTCCGGCAATTTTGGTACCATTTTCACGAAATTCGAATAATTCAGGAAGTTATTATCCGATATGCGCAAATACCGAAAGGAACCAAGATCTTTGGGTTATAACCATGCATTTCAAGTTTCATCAAAATCGAATTAAAATTGTGACCTTTACAGGGTCCACAACCTTGATATACCATTTTTTAACAGTATTCACCTACAAACGGTGGCCATTTTGTATGGCAATTTTGGTCTGATTTTCCCGAAATTCGAACTCAACCTTCCTTACGGTGTAACGGTAATATAATCAAATGTTTTTTTAAATCGGATAATAATTGTGACCTCCAAGCTAAAAAAAAAAGTCGATTTTGCGTATAATCAGGGGCCATAATTCAGGAAGTTACGATCCGATATGCGCAAATATCGAAAAGAAGCAAGATCTTTGGGTTATAACCTTGAATTTCAAGTTTCATCACAATCGAATCAAAATTGTGACCTCCACAGGGTCCACAACCTTGATATACCATTTTTTAACAGTATTCGCATACAAACGGCGGCCATTTTGTATGGCAATTTTCGTCCGATTTTCCCGAAATTCGAACTCAACCTCCCTTAGGGTGTAACGGTGATATAATCAAACGTTTTTTTAAATCGAATAATAATTGTGACCTCCAAGCTAAGAAAAAGGCGATTTTGCGTATAATCAGGGGCCATAATTCAGGAAGTTACGATCCGATATGCGCAAATATCGAAAGGAAGCGAGATCTTTGGGTTATAACCATGAATTTCAAGTTTCATCAAAATCGAATCAAAATTGTGACCTCCACAGGGTCCACAACCTTGATATACCATTTTTTAACAGTATTCGCGTACTAACGGCGGCCATTTTGTATGGCAATTTTCGTCCGATTTTCCCGAAATTCGAACTCAACCTTCCTTAGGGTGTAACGGTGATATAATCAAACGGTTTTTTAAATCGAATAATAATTGTGACCTCCAGAGGGACCACAAGCTAAAAAGGGTGATTTTTCGGACAATCAGGGGCCATAATTCAGGAAATTACATTCTGATAGCCGCAAATATCGAAAGGAACCAAGATCTTTGGGTTACAAACATGCATGTCAAGTTTCATCAAAATCGGTTCAAAATTGTGACCTCTATAGGGTCCACAAGCTAAAAACGTGATTTTTCGTACAATCAGGGGCCATAATCCATGAAGTTTTGATCCGATACATGCCAATATCGAAAGGAACCGAGATCTTTTGGGGATAAACTTATATTTCAAGTTTCGTCAAAATCGGATAAGAATTGTGACCTGTAGAGAGTCCACAAACAAATTGTGGACGGACGGACGTCCGGACGGACGGACGGACGGACGTCCGGATGGACAGGGGCGACGACATAATACGTCCACATGAAAATGTGGGCGTATAAAAACGACAACTTCGGTGATTTCGGGCATTTCGCATTGTCGCAGAACGTCCAAAATAGCTTTATCCTCTAAGTCACACCCATTTTCCCAGTAAAACCGAAGACATCGTAACGATGCGACAAGCAGTTGCTGAGATCTACTCAAAACAAAAGAATAATAATAATAACTAGATCTGCTACTGTCCCATGCAGATATGAAAGCTTTCATATTCATCGTCACATGTCATTGATCGTATCAAGTATCCTAAATAAAAGGATAAGAAGAAAAAATTATCAAAATTGGTCAAAAACTCGCGAAGTTACAAGTCTAAATGTAGTATGAAACATTGCACCCAGGCATAACAATAATCTGAAAACTAAAGGGAAATAACTGAAACTTGTATTACTGTAATGAGACGGATGAGAAAATGAAATGAAAATGGCGGGAAAAAAAATTAAAAATGGCAGGTTGGACAGGCGACCTAACTCCTTGTCACGTACAACCGGGCATTCGAAAACACGCTAGTTAACTCAATGACAGGCGCGCGTGCTAACCATTCAGCCACTCAACCCCCCTTTGAAATCAGACACGTGCAATATGTCATATAGGAAGAATAAGAAGTCGCTCACAAGAAAATGGTAAATTAATGAGTTTAGGTCAAAAGGTTGAGTGAGCTACTGTTTTAGTGTATTTAATAGTTTTAAAGAGACACGTTAAGGGTTGTTCATAGTTAAATGAAAGTTTAATTTTAAATAAGACCAATAAAATTAGGATTTAATAATGCCAGACTAATATTTCCAATATGTTTGGTTATAAGTAGGAAATCGTGACGACTTCTTAAGCATGTTTTAAACAAAGGATCATAGACTGAATTATACAAGAATGGCACTCTGCAATAAAAACAAGCCAACAGGGAGGCTGATGTCCCCCGCCGAAATTCCAAAATAAATAGATTACACATATTAATTAATCGCACATTTATTTTTTTCAAACGCATAAAGCAATCAAACTGTACACGAAGTGTCATCCAAAAGTGTTTTATAAAGAAAAATGCTAAAACCGATGAGAAAAATGAAAATGTACCCTAGTTAGGGTGACCCTAAAGGCAGACAAAAGGGCCCCGACGCACGTCAAAAGGGCCCCTCTGGCCAAGGGAAAGGGCCCTCGTGTCTGAGTCAATCGTTTCTATACACTGTTACTGTCGAATCCATTACTGAATGAAAATGCAGTCATTGTATTGGCATAAAAATCATCAATCAAGAGGAACCTAAGTTATCTTGTCCCAAAGTATCAACCAATCAAATTGCTTATCTCTGCTACCCTAAGCAGAAAATGCTCATCTTCGAACTCCATCAAGGCATTGACCTAATAAGAATACACACCAATTTTGAACATTTTAACTCAATTAGAAGGAGAGTTATTGTGTTCCAAAGTCTCGGTAAATCAAATTGCTTATCGCTCTGCTTACCCTGAGCAAAAAATGCTTATTATCGATCTTAGTCAAGGCATTACTGTAATGAAACTATACACCAAGTTTCATCACTCTCACTTTATTAGAACTAAAGTTATCGTGTACCAAAGTATCAACCAATCAAATTGCTTATCTCTGCTTACCCTAAGCGGAAAATGCTCATCTTCGAACTCCATCAAGGAATTGACCTAATAAGCATATACACCAAGTTTGAACATTTTAACTCAATTAGAAGGAGAGTTATTGTGTTCCAAAGTCTCGACCAATCAAATTTGTGAATCGCTCTGCTTACCCTGAGCAGAAAATGCTCATTATCGAACTTAGTCAAGGTATTACTGTAATGAATCTATACACCAAGTTTCATCACTCTCACTTAATTAGAACTAAAGTTATCGTGTCCCAAAGCATCAACCAATCAAATTGCTTATCTCTGCTTACCCTAAGCGGAAAATGCTCATCTTCGAACTCCATCAAGGCATTGACCTAATAAGCATATACACCAAGTTTGAACATTTTAACTCAATTAGAAGGAGAGTTATTGTGATCCAAAGTCTCGATCAATCAAATTTGCATATCGCTCTGCTTACCCTGAGCAGAAAATGCTCATTATCGAACTTAGTCAAGGTATTACTGTAATGAAACTATACACCAAGTTTCATCACTCTCACTTAATTAGAACTAAAGTTATCGTGTCCCAAAGCATCAACCAATCAAATTGCTTATCTCTGCTTACCCTAAGCGGAAAATGTTCATCTTCGAACTCCATTAAGGCATTGACCTAATAAGCACATACACCAAGTTTGAACATTTTAACTCAATTAGAAGGAGAGTTATTGTGTTCCAAAGTCTCGACCAATCAAATTTGCGTACCGCTCTGCTTACCCTGAGCAGAAAATGCTCATTATCGAACTTAGTCAAGGTATTACTGTAATGAAACTATACACCAAGTTTCATCACTCTCACTTAATTAGAACTAAAGTTATCGTGTCCCAAAGCATCAACCAATCAAATTGCTTATCTCTGCTTACCCTAAGCGGAAAATGCTCATCTTCGAACTCCATCAAGGCATTGACCTAATAAACACATACACCAAGTTTGAACATTCTAGCTCAATTAGGAAAAGAGTTATTGTGTCCCAAAAAGTGTGACGGACAGACAGACGGACAGACAGACAGACAGACAGACAGACAGACGGACGAACCCATTTTAATAGTCCCCCAACTTTCTTTGAAAGGCGGGGGACAAAAAATGGCCAAAGCAAGATTTCTATGCAGAAATTAAATAATTGCTAGAACCAGAAAAATATCAATCCACTATAATAAATAAGCAACATAGAGAAAATGAAATGAAATTGAATGGGGTTTAACGTCCTACTGTTCTGCTCCTAAAATGGGCTAATGAAGACGGGCATATGCCATAAAGTGTGCAATGAGGGAAATTTTACCCGGGCAGCGGCGTTACGGCTTACGAGGTTGGACAGGCGACCATACTCCTTGTCACGTACAACCAAGAAATCGAAACAACGCCAGTTGACTCAAAGACAGACGTTATGATACAGAGCGCACGTGCTAACCATTCAGCCACGCAACCTCCCTAAAATCGGCAAATTGCTGACCTACAGCGAGAAACATTTCAACCGGGACAAATATTCTATTTTAACAGTTTAATTTGCACGCTACCTTTAGTTATCAACCGAATATTACAAAACTTTTAAAAATAAGCCCCCCCTGACCAGCTTAACCGTTCGTAATAAACGTTTGCCCCTTAAAATCGGCAAATTGCTGACTTTAAAGTGAGAAACATTACAACCGGGCGAAATTTTCTGTTATATCACTTTTACTTTTACAGTACCTTTGATTACCAACCAATTATTACAAAACTTTAAAAAACTTTGTCAAGAAGGCTAGGCGTTTGGTTGCCGTCCTTAGAGTATAAGGAATAACTATACCAAGATAATCCATTCAGAATTGTGCCTTCTTAACACTAAAGGCAAAAAGTGGGCGTGGCTCTGCCCCTGGGGGTCAGGACATTCATCAAAATCAAAAGTGGACGCCCTCAGGCTATAAGGAATACATAAACCAAGTACCAAGCTGATTCATTCAGAATTGCGCCCTGTAAACGACAAACACTAAAATTGGTCGTGTCTTGCCTGTGTGAGTCGGGACATGCAGTTGACGTCCTTAGGCTATATGGAATACATATCCCAAGTTTAAAGACGATCCATTAAGAATCGTGGCCTGTAGACAACACACATAGACACGAAGTAAAAATGGGCATGACTCTGCCCCTGGGGGTTAGGAAATCACCCAAAACAATAGGGGTCATCTTTATGCAGCCTGTAGACGACAGACAAACAAATACACGAAATGGGTGTTGCTGTCCCATGGGGGTCGGGCATGCACCCAAAACAAGAGGGGTCATCCTTAGGGTATAAGGAATAAGTATTTTAAGTTTCAAGATGACCGATTAAGAATTATGGCCTGTAGGCGACACACAAAAAGAAAATGGGCGTGACTCTGCCCATATAGAAATGTTCCTTAGGGTACAAAGAATAATCATTCAAAGTTTCAAGATGATACGTTAAGAAATGTGGCTTGTAGACGACAAACAAATAAATACAAGGAATGGGCGTTGACACACAAAAAGAAAATGGGCGTGGCTCTGCCCCTTGGGGGTTGGGCATGCACCCCAAACGATAGGGATCATCCTTAGAGTATAAAGAGTAAGTATACAAAGTTTTAAAGAAAATCCAATAAGAATTGTGGCCTGTAGGCGTCACAAAGACACACGATAAGAAAATGGGTGTGGCTCTGCCCCAGGGGTTAGGCATGCACCCCAAATGATAGGGATGTTCCTTAGGGTACAAAGAATGTGTATGCTAAGTTTCAAAATTATAAGTTAAGAAATGTGGCCTGTAGACGACAAACAAATACATACTAGAAATGGGCGTGGCTCTGTCCCTGGGGGTCGGGCATGCACCAAAAACAATAGAGATCTTCCTTAGGATATAAGGAATACGTATACCAAGTTTGATGAAAATCCAGTAAGAATTGCGCCCTGTAGGCGACACCAAGACACACGAAAAGAAAATCGGCGTGGCTCTGCCCCTGGGCGTGGGGCATACACCCCAAACGATAGGGGTGTTCCTTAGGGTACAAAGAATGTGTACGCAAAGTTTCAAGATTATAAGTTAAGAAATGTGGCCTGTAGACGACAAACAAACAAATACTAGAAATGGGCGTGGCTCGGCCCCTGGGGGTCGGGCATGCCCCAAAAACAATAGGGATCTTCCTTGGGGTATAAGGAATAAGTATACCAAGTTTGAAGAAAATCCATGAAGAATTGCGCCCTGTAGGCGAACCACAGACACACACACACACACACAGACGAGGGCGACGGCATAATACGTTCACATTATGAATGTGGATGTATAATAAAAGAGAAAGAGAGAAATGCGGCCTAATGTCCATTCGACACAAACTAGGTCATTTCGTGACTAACATATGTTTTTTAATTTTATTTAAAAACTCCCCTTGCGCTTACTGGTCTTTAGCCGTTGGGAGGAAACCGAAGGGCACGGAGAAAACCCACGAGGTTGGACATCATACTCCATGTCACGTGAAACCTGGAGATCGAAATGACGCCCGTTGACTCAATGACAGACGTTACGATACAGCGCGCACTTGCTAACCATTCAGCCTCCCTGAATTCAGAAAATTGCTGACTTATAGCAAGAAACATTTCAACCGGGCGAAATTTTCTGTTTTAACAGTTTAATGTGCACGGTACTTTAATTACCAACCGATTATTACAAAACTTTTGAAAATAAGTTCCAACTGACCAGCTTAATCGTATACAATAAACGTTTGGCCTGAAATGAAAGTTCTGCACGGAGAAAGTTCATCTTGATTTCCCGGCGTGGTTCCCCCTTGTCAGTTAGGCAGAACGGAGGGCCTGGCAAGCACAGTTGTCTAGTCGTTCGGATGGGACGAAAAACCAAGGTCCCGTGTACACATTGGAGTGCACGTAAAATATCCCTAAGCAGTTGGAATTTGATACTGTTGAATAAGCTCTATACGATGACTAAATGTGTAGATTGTAGTCACCCACACTGCATGTTTCGCTTAACAATGAAAGGGTGCCGTTTTCAATGTTCGATCCTTTTGTTCTTCTACTCCTGATATGTTGGACTGTTGATCGATGGTTTCATATAAAAGACTACCAATAAGACTCTTTGTAGAAGAAGTTTCCAAAAAATATTATGTTGACTTTACAAGAAAGACCTCTAAACATGCTAGAAATTGTAAAAATACGACTTTTTGGATTTTCAATCTCTTTTTTTCGGCTATCCCTGATAATTAAAAAAAAATGATACAATGATTTCACACAACAGGCTAGCTATTAGACTCTCTATTGACAAGAGTTTCACCGCCCTCCCTTCATTATAACCGAAGTTATCGTGCCCTAAAGAATCAACAAGACAGCATGCTTATCTCTGCTTAGCCTAGGCAGAAAATGCTCATTTTTGAACTCAATCATGACATTGACCTAGCGAACGTCTACACCAAGTTTAAACATTCTAGCTTAATTAGAGAGAGAGTTATTGTATTCCAAAGTCCCGGCCCTTCAAATTGCTTCTATTTTTCATTTTCAATTCAAAATGGTGACCATCACGTGACCGAAATCAAAATTAGGATCCGATAGATTTTTAGGCATTCCTTCAAGGATTCCGAAAATATGACTCCCGAGGCTGTAAGTAAAATAGCAAAAAAGCCTAAGGGATTTTTCACTTTTAAAAATGGTGGGACTTCCGGTTCGATCGACAAACTCCATATTTTGTGTACGAATCAGTAATTACTTGTCTAGTATCCAAAAAAAAATTAGGTCATTCTGACCTATATTTCGACGATTTTTTTGAAAAATTTGATCCTTAATTTCGTCAAGGGGAGATAATTTAGAAAATTTCTAATTATATTTTTAAAGTCACATCGGTAAGATCTACTTATATACTAAATTTCATGAAAATCGTACAACTATTAAAGAAGTTGTCAAATTGGTCTAAACTTCCGGTTCGAAATCACAGCGACGAATTTTCGAAATTCGAAAATCTGAAACTGCAGATTTATAGTAATTGTCTCAAGGTACTCAAAGAAAAAAGAATTAGTAAAATAGGTCAAATAGTCACAAAGTTACAGCATTGTAGGTCAAATGCATTCGTTCGTAAAATTCGGTGATTTCGGATACGTAAAACGTTTTGAAAATATATTTAATCAACAGCCAACACCCATTTTTGGGGGGATAGGTAAAAGCTTCAGAACGATCCTATGGTTAGATTCTGAGAAATCCGATTTGTGGATAAAACACAAAAAATAAAAAATAATAATAATACTAGATCTGCAAAGCAGATATTAAAGCTTTCATATTAACAGTCACTTCCTGTCACATGTCATGGGTCATGTAAATAATCTCACCAACAAAAAAAAAATCATTAAAATCGGTCAAAATATAGCGAAGTTTTTATGATTTTTCAATCGTAAACAACTTTATCGACATCAAAGACAAAATTCGAAAATGTGACATTTTCAAATAACAACATTTCGACCTTCATCCCAGCTATCCAGAAATGTATTCATTTTGGAAATAGGAGACATATTCTCCAAACTACGGCCTATTGCTTTCATTCACGTGCTCGTTAATGTCGATTTTTCACCTTTTCTCATATTCAGTTCGAAATGGTGACCATCACGTGACCGAAATCAAAATTCTGATCCGATAGATTTTTAGGCATTCCTTCAAGGATTCCGAAAATGTAACTCCCAGGTCTGTAAGTAAAATATCGCAAAAGCCTTTGTGATTTTTCACGTTTCAAGATGGCGGTACTTCCGGTTCGATCCACAAACTCAATATTTTGTGTACGAATCAGTATTTACTTATCTAGTATCCAAAAAAAAAATCAGGTCATTCTGACCTATATTTCTTCGATTTTTTTTGAAAACTTTGATCCCTAATTTCACCAAGGGGAGATAATTTAGAAAATTTCTAAGGACATCTTTATAGTTGCATCGGTAAGATCTACTTACATACTAAATTTCATGAAAATCGTACAACTATTAAAGAAGTTGTCAAGTTGGTCTCAACTTCCGGTTCGAAATCACAGCGACGAATTTTCGAAATTCGAAAATCTGAAACTGCAGTTGAAAATGATTTTTGTCAGGGTACTCAAAGAAAAAAGAATTAGTAAAATAGGTCTAATAGTCACAGAGTTACAGTAATGCAGGTCAAATTCACTCGTTCGTAAAATTCGGTGATTTCGAATGCTTTAAACGTTTTGAAAATATATTTAATCAATACTCACCACCCATTTTTGGGTGGGTAGGTCAAAGTTTCAGAAACATCCTATGGTTAGATTCTGAGAAATCCGATTTGCAGGAAACACATGTTGACTTTACGAGACAGACCTTTAAACAAGCTCCAAATTGTAAAAAATACGACTCTTTGGATTTTCAATCTTTTTTTTTCGTCTACCCCGGACATTTAAGAAAAAATGATACAATGATTTCACACAACAGGTTTGCTATTAGACTCTCGATTGACAAGAGTTTCATCGCCCTCCCTTCATTATAACCAAAGTAATCGTGCCCTAAAGAATCAACAAATCAGCTTGCTTATCTCTGCTTACCCTTGGCAGAAAATGCTCATCTTTGAACTCAATCAAGACAATGACCTAGTGAACGTCTACACCAAGTTTAAACATTCTAGCTCAATTAGAAGGAGAGTTATTGTGTTCCAAATTCTCAGCCCTTCAAATTGCTTCTATTTTTCACTTTCACTTCAAAATGCCGACCATCAATTGACCTAAATCAAAATTCTACTCCGAACGTTTTTTAGGCCATCCTTGAAGGATTCAGAAAATATAACTCCCGTGTATGTAAGTAAAATAGCAAAAAAGCCTTTGTGATTTTTCACGTTTCAAGATGGCGGCACTTCCGGTTCAATCCACAAACTCAATATTTTGGGTACGAATCAGTATTTACTTATCTAGTATCAAAAAAAACATCAGGTCATTCTGACCTATATTTCTTCGATTTTTTTGAAAACTTTGATCCTTAATATCACCAAGGGGAGATAATTTAGAAAATTTCTATTTATATTTTTGAAGTCACGTGGGTAAGATCTACTTACATACTAAATTTCATGAAAATCGTAGAAGTATTAAAGAAGTTGTCAAGTTGGTCTCAACTTCCGGTTCGAAATCACAGCGACGAATTTTCGAAATTCGAAAATCTGAAACTGCAGTTGAAAATGATTTTTGTCAAGGTACTCAAAACTGCCACCCAGTTTTGGGGGGGTAGGTCAAAGTTTCAGAAAGATCCCATGGTTAGATTCTGAGAAATCCGATTTGCAGAAATGACACAAAAAAAAAATAATAATAATAACTAGATCTGCAAAGCAGATATTAAAGCTTTCATATTAACAGTCACTTCCTGTCACATGTCATGGGTCATGTACATAATCTCATCAACAAAAAAAAATCATTAAAATCGGTCAAAATATAGCGAAGTTTTTATAATTTTTCAATCGTAAACAACTTTATCGGCACGGAAAACATCAAAGATAAAATTCGAAAATGTGACATTTTCAAATAACAATATTTCGACCCTGATCCCGGCTATCCAGAAATGTATTCATTTTGGAAATAGGAGACATATTCTCCAAACTACGGCCTATTGCTTTCATTCACGTGCTCGTTAATGTCGATTTTTCACCTTTACTCATATTCAGTTCGAAATGGTGACCATCACGTGACCGAAATCAAAATTCTGATCTGATAGATTTTTAGGCATTCCTTCAAGGATTCCGAAAATATAACTCCAATGTCTGTAAGTAAAATATCGCAAAAGCCTTTGTGATTTTTCAGGTTTCAAGATGGCGGCACTTCCCGTTCGATCTACAAACTCAATATTTTGTGTACGAATCAGTATTTACTTATCTAGTATCAAAAAAAAAAACAGGTCATTCTGACCTATATTTCTTCGATTTTTTTGAAAACTTTGATCCCTAATTTCACCAAGGGGAGATAATTTAGAAAATTTCTAAGGACATCTTTAAAGTTGCATCGGTAAGATCTACTTACATACTAAATTTCACAAAAATCGTACAACTATTAAAGAAGTTGTCAAGTTGGTCTCAACTTCCGGTTCGAAATCACAGCGACGAATTTTCGAAATTCGAAAATCTGAAACTGCAGTTGAAAATGATTTTTGTCATGGTACTCAAAGAAAAAAGAATTAGTAAAATAGGTCAAATAGTCACAGAGATACAGTAATGCAGGTCAAATTCACTCGTTCGTAAAATTCGGTGATTTCGAATGCTTTAAACGTTTTGAAAATATATTTAATCAATACTCACCACCCTTTTTTTTTTTTGGGGGGGGGGGGTAGGTCAAAGTTTCAGAAACATCCTATGGTTAGATTCTGAGAAATCCGATTTGCAGGAAACACATGTTGACTTTACGAGAAAGACCCTTAAACATGCTCTAAATTGTAAAAATACGACTCTTTGAATTTTCAATCTCTTTTTTTCGGCTACCCCGGACATTTAAGAAAAATGATACAATGATTTCACGCAACAGGTTAGCTATTAGACTCTCGATTGACAAGAGTTTCATCGCCCTCCCTTCATTATAACCAAAGTTATCGTGCCCTAAAGAATCAACAAACCAGCTTGCTTATCTCTGCTTACCCTAGGCAGAAAATGCTCATCTTTGAACTTAATCAAGACAGTGACCTAATGAACGTCTACGCCAAGTTTGAACATTCTAGCTCAATTAGAAGGAGAGTTATTGTGTTCCAAATTCTCGACCCTTCAAATTGCTTCTATTTTTCACTTTCTCTTCAAAATGGCGACCATAAATTGACCTAAATCAAAATTCTACTCCGAACGTTTTTTAGGCCATCCCTGAAGGATTCAGAAAATATAACTCCCGTGTCTGTAAGTAAAATAGCAAAAAAGCCTTTGTGATTTTTCACGTTTCAAGATGGCGGCACTTCCGGTTCAATCCACAAAATCAATATTTTGTGTACGAATCAGTATTTACTTATCTAGTTTCCAAAAAAAAAAATCAGATCATTTTGACCTATATTTCTTCGATTTTTTTGAAAACTTTGATCCCTAATTTCACCAAGGGGAGATAATTTAGAAAATTTCTATCTATATTTTTGAAGTCACATGGTTAAGATCTACTTACATACTAAATTTCATGAAAATCGTAGAACTATTAAAGAAGTTGTCAAGTTGGTCTCAACTTCCGGTTCGAAATCACAGCGACGAATTTTCGAAATTCGAAAATCTGAAACTGCAGTTGAAAATGATTTTTGTCAAGGTATTCAAAGAAAAAAGAATTAGTAAAATAGGTCAAATAGTCACAGAGTTACAGTAATGCAGGTCAAATTCACTCGTTCGTAACATTCTGTGATTTCGAATTCGTAAAACGTTTTGAAAATATATTTAATCAAAAACTGCCACCCAGTTTTGGGGGGGTAGGTCAAAGTTTCAGAAAGATCCCATGGTTAGATTCTGAGAAATCCGATTTGCAGAAATGACACGAAAAAAAAAGTAATAATAATAATAATAATCTTAACAAAAACAATAAGCTTTCATATGTAATATGAAAGCTTAATAATAATCTTAACAAAAACAATAAGCTTTCATATGTAATATGAAAGCTTAATTAACTTAACAGAAACAATAAGCTTTCATATGTAATACATATGAAAGCTTAATAATAAGAACTAGACCTGCAGTGCTGAACCGGCTTTCAGGAATCAGGCAGGAAGTGCGCCAAACAATAGCCGATCCATCGAGCTACCAAACGATACTGTAGTTGTTATGTTTCAGTGACACCCTCTATCAGATTTTTAAGTAATATTTGCTTGCGAATACACCAGTCAAAATTGTATAATCTGGCAAAATTACTTCACTCCCGGTGCCAAAAGAAATCATTATCGGTAAAAAATAAGTTGAGAATTCGCAATTGAGAATTGTTTTATACACACCAGGCAATAAATAATAAACTTGGAACCCATAAACTGAAATTAAAAAAGGTAAAAAACTTAACGGGAGACAAAATATATCTCAAATTAACCGGCACTACCGAGATGAGAGAAATGGGGTTTAACGTCGAATAGACACAAACTATGTCATTTCGGGACTAGCATGGTTTAATTTTATATCAATAATTCCTGTGTAAAATATCATCAAAAAGTATTCATAAATAAAAAAAAGGTTTTCGTAAAGGAATTAATTTTTTTCAAAATATCGGACATTTTTTCGACTTCTTCCGGTTTTACGATCGTTCTTTGGATACTTAACTTTACGTACCAGAAGTGTCAGAAACATCCATTGAGTAGTTTTGGAAAAAAAAGATAAATTAAAGAGCGTTTCCAAAAATTTAACGATTTTTCAATTTTTTTCAAAGTTTGAGGTCATTTTCGGACCACTTATATTATTTCAATGCTTTTCATTTTGGATTCACTATATAGACAACCGATAGGACTTTGAGTAAGAAAAGTTTAAGAAAAATCGTAGGCGTCGTTTTCGAGAAAAGAGTGTCTCGGAATGTTAAAAAATCGGAAAATACTTGATTTTTGGCATACAATAATTTATTTCCTTACCATTGAAATCGTATTATTTAGATACCATATGATGGTCCATTAATAGGGCTATCCAACGACACTTTAGTTCTTTTGGTCCGCTATTACCTAAGGGAGAAATCAAGTTTTTCGCAAGTGCGACAATGTTTTTAACCTCTTTTTTTCATTTTTTGAATACTTCCGGTGTGGTTATTATTGTCGGAATAGTTTTAATAGCCGGTTTGGGCACTAAAATAGCCACAGGGCTCTGTAATGATATATTACATTATCTCATCAGATAAAATGCCCCTGGGAAATCCTGTGTTCAAAAGTGCCAAAAATGCAAAAAATTTAAATTATCGAAAATTAAATTTCAATAACCACATACATATTATACATCGTTAGAATCGTAATTAGGTCAGCTATCTGAATATACAACCGTTTTTTGAAAATCTCTTAAAATGAAAAAATAGTAGAGCATTTTCCAAAATTTCACGATTTTTCGACTTTTTCGATTTTCAGTCCATTATTTCACCTATTCCAGATATTTCAAAGTGGTAATTGAATGTTTCGTACGCAAGACCACCACGGGGTCTCTCGATAGAGAAAGTTTCATAAAAATCCCTGGCGTAGTTTTCGAGATACAGGCGTCCAAAAATGCTAAAAACCAGAAAATACTTGATTTTCAGCGTGCCATATTTTGCTTCCTGATTATAGTATCCGTATGAATTGGGTATCATACGATAGTACAATCCTAGTGCAGTCCAATGGTACCCTAATTTCTTTAATCCATTGATATCGGGTGGAGAAATCGCATTTTTCCCTAAAATATCCATTTTTTGCATTTTTTTCAAAATATTGCACATTATTTCGACCACTTCCGGTTGAAGGATTTTTGTCGAAATTGCTTTATAAGTTGGTATTGGACTATAACTTCATGTTCCAGAAGTTTCAGAAACGTCAATTCTGCCATAAAAAGAAAGCCGAGCTCACAAAATGGGAAGAAAATTCGAAAAAAATCGAAAAATAAAGGGCGATAACTCTGAATGAAACTTATATTACTGGAATCGGATGGACTTCAGGTATCCAAAAATGTAGGTCAAATTTGAAAATTTCGAAAAATAACAAAAATTGTCTCGTAAACAACATGTTTTCAATTTTCGAACGATAAAAGTCATAGACGAATGTTCGAAATTGAAAAATGTGAGATAGCCATTGTCTCAGAAAAGATTCAGGGATTCCGAAAATGTAATTTGTTTAAAAATGGATAAAGAATTGACGAAACTATGGCCGATTTTCAATTTTTAGACAACGTACAAAGTTCGGTCACTTCCGGTATGCGCAGAAATTTAAAAAATATTTTATCAAGTAGCCACAACATGGTTTACCGGTAGAAAATCTAATTCCAGATCGATATCTGTTTCCATCAAGGAGATCTAGGCTCCCGCGGTAAATAATAATAATAATAATAACTAGATCTGCTACTGTCCCATGCAGATATGAAAGCTTTCATATTCATCGTCACGTGTCATTGATTGTATCAAGTATCCTAAATAAAAGGATAAGAAGAAAAAATTATCAAAATTGGTCAAAAACTCGCGAAGTTACAAGTCTAAATATAGTATGAAACATTGCACCCAGGCATAACAATAATCTGAAAACTTAAGGGAAATAACTGAAACTTGTATTACTGCAATGAGACGGATGAGAAAATGAAATGAAAATGGCGGGAAAAAAAAATAAAAATGTCAGGTTGGACAGGCGACCTTACTCCTTGTCACGTACAACCGGGCATTCGAAAACACGCTAGTTAACTCAATGACAGGCGCGCGTGCTAGCCATTCAGCCATCCAACCCCCCCTTTGAAATCCGACACGTGCAATATGTCATATAGGAAGAATAAGAAGTCGCTCACAACAAAATGGTAAATTAATTAGTTTAGGTCAAAAGGTTGAGCTACTATTTTAGAGTACTTAATAGTTTTAAAGAGACACGTTAAGGGTTGTTCATAGTTAAATGAAAGTTTAATTTTAAATAAGACCAATAAAATTAGGATTTAATAATGCCAGACAAATATTTCCAATACGTTTGGTTATAAGTAGGAAATCATGACGACTTCTTAAGCATGTTTTAAACAAAGGATCATAGACTGAATTATACAAGAATGGCACTCTGCAATAAAAAAAAACTGGCCAAAGCAAGATTTCTATGCAGAAATTAAATAATTGCTAGAACCAGAAAAATATTTATCCACTACAATAAATAAGCAACATAGAGAAAATGAAATGAAATTGAATGGGGTTTAACGTCCTACTGTTCTGCTCCTAAAATGGGCTGATGAAGACTGGCATATGCCATAAAGTGTGCAATGAGGGAAATTTTACCCGGGCAGCAGCGTTACGGCCTACGAGGATGGACAGGCGACCATACTCCTTGTCACGTACAACCAAGAAATCGAAACAACGCCAGTTGACTCAATGACAGACGTTTTGATACAGAGCGCACTTGCTAACCATTCAGCCACGCAACCTCCCTAAAATCGGCAAATTGCTGACCTACAGCGAGAAACATTTCAACCGGCCCAAATTTTCTATTTGAACAGTTTAATTTGCATGGTACCTTTAGTTATCAACCGAATATTACAAAACTTTTAAAAATAAGCTCCCCCTGACCAGCTTAAGCGTTCGCAATAAACGTTTGCCCCTTAAAATCTGCAAATTGCTGACTTTAAAGTGAGAAACATTACAACCGGGCGAAATTTTCTGTTTTATCACTTTTACAGTACCTTTGATTACCAACCGATTATTACAAAACTTTAAAAATAAAAGAGAAAGAGAGAAATGCGGCCTAATGTCCATTCGACACAAACTAGGACATTTTGTGACTAACATATGCTTTTTAATTTTATTTAAAAACTCCCCTTGCGCTTACTGGTCTTTAGCCTTTGGGAGGAAACCGAAGGACACGGAGAAAACCCACGAGGTTGGACATCATACTTCATGTCACGTGCAACCTGGAGATCGAAACAACGCTCGTTGACTCCATGACAGACGTTACGATACAGCGCGCACATGCTAACCATTCAGCCTCCCTGAATTCGGAAAATTGCTGACTTATAGCAAGAAACATTTCAACCGGGCGAAATTTTCTGTTTTAACAGTTTAATGTGCACGGTACTTTAATTGCCAACCGATTATTACAACTGACCAGCTTAATCGTGTGCAATAAACGTTTGGCCTGAATTGAAAGTTCTGCACGGAGAAAGTTCATCTTGATTTCCCGGCGTGGTTCCCCGTTGTCAATGAGGCAGAACGGAGGGCCTGATAAGCACAGCTGTCTAGTCGTTCGGATGGGATGAAACACCAAGGTCCCGTGTACACATTGGAGTGCACGTAAAATATCCCTAAGCAGTTGGAATTCGATACTGTTGAATAAGCTCTATACGATGACTAAATGTGTAGATTGTAGTCACCCACACTGCATGTTTTGCTTAACCATGAATGGTTGCCGTTTTCAATTTTCGATCCTTTTGTTCTTCTACTCCAGATATGTTGGACTGTTGATCGATGGTTTCATATAAAAGACTACCAATAAGACTCTTTGTAGAAGAAGTTCCCAAAAAATATTAAGTTGACTTTACGAGAAAGACCTCTAAACATGCTCCAAATTGTAAAAATACGACTTTTTGGATTTTCAATCTCTTTTTTTCGGCTATCCCTGATATTTAAAAAAATTGATACAATGATTTCAAACAACAGGCTAGCTATTAGACTCTCTATTGACAAAAGTTTCATCGCCCTCCCTTCATTATAACCGAAGTTATCGTGCCCTAAAGAATCAACAAATCAGCATCCTTATCTCTGCTTACCCTAAGCAGAAAATGCTCATCTTTGAACTCAATCATGACATTGACCTAGTGAACGTCTACACCAAGTTTGAACATTCTAGCTTAATTAGAAGGAGAGTTATTGTGTTCCAAAGTCCCGGCCCTTCAAATTGCTTCTATTTTTCATTTTCAATTCAATATGGTGACCATCACGTGACCGAAATCAAAATTCGGATCCGATAGATTTTTAGGCATTCCTTCAAGGATTCTGAAAATATAACTCCCGAGTCTGTAAGTAAAATAGCAAAAAAGCCTTTTTGATTTTTCACGTTTAAAGATGGTGGCACTTCCGGTTCGATCGACAAACTCCATATTTTGTGTACGAATCAGTAATTACTTGTCTAGTATCAAAAAAAAAAATTAGGTCATTCTGACCTATATTTCGACGATTTTTTTGAAAACTTTGATCCTTAATTTCGTCAAGGGGAGATAATTTAGAACATTTATACTTATATTTTTGAAGTCACATCGGTAACATCTACTTATACACTAAATTTCATGAAAATCGTACAACTATTAAAGAAGTTCTCAAATTGGTCTAAACTTCCGGTTCGAAATCACAGCGACGAATTTTCGAAATTGGAAAATGCGAAACTGCAGATGAAAATGATTTTTTTCAAGGTATTCAAAGAAAAAAGAATTAGTAAAATCGGTCAAAAAATAACAAAGTTACGACTATGCATTGTCAGTTTTTTCGTTCGTAAAATTCGGTGATTTCGGATTCGTAAAACGTTTTGAAAATATATTTAATCAACAGCCACCACCCATTTTTGGGGGGATAGGTAAAAGTTTCAGAACGATCCTATCGTTAGATTCTGAGAAATCCGATTTGTGGACAAAACACAAAAAAAAAATAACAATAATAATCTTAACAGAAATAATAAGCTTTCATATGTAATATGAAAGCTTAACTAGATCTGCTACTGTCCCATGCAGATATGAAAGCTTTCATATTCATCGTCATGTGTCATTGATTGTATCAAGTATCCTAAATAAAAGGATAAGAAGAAAAAATTATCAAAATTGGTCAAAAACTCGCGAAGTTACAAGTCTAAATATAGTATGAAACATTGCACCCAGGCATAACAATAATCTGAAAACTAAAGGGAAATACCTCAAACTTGTATTACTGTAATGTGACGGATGAGAAAATGAAATGAAAATGGCGGGAAAAAAATTAAAAATGACCGGTTGGACAGGCGACCTTACTCCTTGTCACGTACAACCGGGCATTCGAAAACACGCTAGTTAACTCAATGACAGGCGCGCGTGCTAACCATTCAGCCACCCAACCCCCCTTTAAAATCAGACACGTGTAATATGTCATAGGAAAAATAACAAGTGGCTCACAAAAAATGGTAAATTAATGGGTTTAGGTCAAAAGGTTGAGCTACTGTTTTAGAGTATTTTTTTTATGTTTTAAAGAGACACGTTAAGGGTTGTTCATACTTAAATGAAAGTTTAATTTTAAATAAGACCAATAAAATTAGGATTTAATAATGCCAGACTAATATTAAAATAAAGTTTTCAATTAAGAATAATTAATTATTGGTCTAATGCAATGAAATGCTTTGATTTGACGGATGAAATGTACGATGGATGTCCACACTATGTGGCTAAGGCGTTGGCCTGCTAGCCAGGAGGTCGGGTGTTCGATCCCTGCATTGTCCGAGAAAGTTCATCTCGATTTTCTGGCGTGTCCCCCCACCCGCCGTGTACACATTGGAGTGCACGTAAAAGATCCCTTAGCAGTTGGAATTCGATACTGTTGAATAAGCTCTATACGATGACTAAATGTGCAGATTGTAGCCACCCACACTGCATGTTTTGCTTAACAATGAAAGGGTGCCGTTTTCAATGTTCGATCCTTTTGTTCTTCTACTCCTGATATGTTGGATTGTTGATCGATGGTTTTATATAAAAGACTACCAATAAGACTCTTTGTAGAAGAAGTTCCCAAAAAATATTAAGTTGACTTTACGAGAAAGACCTCTAAACATGCTCCAAATTGTAAAAATACGACTTTTTGGATTTTCAATCTCTTTTTTTCGCCTATCCCTGATATTTAAAATAAATGATACAATGATTTCACACAACAGGCTAGCTATTGGACTCTCTATTGACAAAAGTTTCACAGCCCTCCCTTCATTATAACCGAAGTTATCGTGCCCTAAAGAATCAACAAATCAGCATGCCTATCTCTGCTTACCCTAGACAGAAGATGCTCATCTTTGAACTCAATCATGACATTGACCTAGTGAACGTCTACACCAAGTTTGAACATTCTAGCTCAATTAGAAGGAGATTTATTGTGTTTCAAAGTCTCGGCCCTTCAAATTGCTACTACTTTTCATTTTCAATTCAAAATGGTGACCATCACGTGACCGAAATCAAAATTCTGCTCCCTACGATTTTTGGGCCATCCTTCAAGGATTCAGAAAATATAACTCCCGTGTCTGTAAGTGCAATATCGCAAAAGTTCATTTGTTTTTTCACGTTTCAAGATGGTGGCACTTCCGGTTCGATCGACAAACTCCATATTTTGTGTAGGAATCAGTAATTACTTGTCGAGTATCGAAAATTTTTTTTAGGTCATTCTGACCTATATTTCGACGATTTTTTTGAAAATTTTGATCCTTAATTTCACCAAGGGGAGATAATTTAGAAAATTTCTAATTATATTTTTGAAGTCACATCGGTAAGATCTACTTGTATACTAAATTTCATGAAAATCGTACAACTATTAAAGAAGTTGTCAAATTGGTCTAAACTTCCGGTTCGAAATCACAGCGACGAATTTTCGAAATTCGAAAATGTGAAACTGCAGATCAAAACGATTTTTTTCAAGGTATTCAAAGAAAAAAGAATTAGTAAAATCGGTCAAAAAATAACAAAGTTACGACTATGCATTGTCAGTTTTTTCGTTCGTAAAATTCGGTGATTTCGGATTCGTAAAACGTTTTGAAAATATATTTAAACAACGTTCGCACCCCATTTTTGGGGGGGTAGGTCAAAGTTTCAGAAAGATCCCATGGTTAGATTCTGAGAAATCCGATTTGCAGAAAATACACAAAAAAAAAAAAATAATAATAATCTTAACAGAAACAATAAGCTTTCATATGTAATATGAAAGCTTAACTAGATCTGCTACTGTCCCATGCAGATATGAAAGCTTTCATATTCATCGTCACGTGTCATTGATTGTATCAAGTAACCTAAATAAAAGGATACGAAGAAAAAATTATTAAAATTGGTCAAAAACTCGCGAAGTTACAAGTCTAAATATAGAATGAAACATTGCACCCAGGCATAACAATAATCTGAAAACTAAAGGGAAATAACTGAAACTTGTATTACTGTAATGAGACGGATGAGAAAATGAAATGAAAATGGCGGGAAAAAAAAATTAAAAATGGCAGGTTGGACAGGCGACCTTACTCCTTGTCACGTACAACCGGGCATTCGAAAACACGCTAGTTTACTCAATGACAGGCGCGCGTGCTTACCATTCAGCCACTCAACCCCCCTTTGAAATCAGACACGTGCAATATGTCATATAGGAAGAATAAGAAGTCGCTCACAACAAAATGGTAAATTAATGAGTTTAGGTCAAAAGGTTGAGCTACTGTTTTAGAGTACTTAATAGTTTTAAAGAGACACGTTAAGGGTTGTTCATAGTTAAATGAAAGTTTAATTTTAAATAAGACCAATAAAATTAGGATTTAATAATGCCAGACTAATATTTCCAATATGTTTGGTTATAAGTAGGAAATCGTGACGACTTCTTAAGCATGTTTTAAACAAAGGATCATGTTTGTTTAAACAAGAATGGCACTCTGCAATAAAAAAAACTGGCCAAAGCAAGATTTCTATGCAGAAATTAAATAATTGCTAGAACCAGAAAAATATTTATCCACTATAATAAATAAGCAACATAGAGAAAATGAAATGAAATTGAATGGGGTTTAACGTCCGACTGTTCTGCTCCTAAAATGGGCTAATGAAGACGGGCATATGCCATAATGTGTGCAATGAGGGAAATTTTACCCGGGCAGCGGCGGTTACGGCCTACGAGGTTGGACAGGCAACCATACTCCTTGTCACGTACAACCAAAAAATCGAAACAACGGCAGTTGACTCAATGACAGACGTTATGATACAGAGCGCACGTGCTAACCATTCAGCCACGCAACCTCCCTAAAATCGGCAAATTGCTGACCTACAGCGAGAAACATTTCAACCGGGCCAAATTTTCTATTGTAACAGTTTAATTTGCACGGTACCTTTAGTTATCAACCGAATATTACAAAACTTTTAAAAATAAGCTCCCCCCTGACCAGCTTAAGCGTTCGCAATAAACGTTTGCCACTTAAAATCGGGAAATTGCTGACTTTAAAGTGAGAAACATTACAACCGGGCGAAATTTTCTGTTTTATGACTTTTACAGTACCTTTGATTACCAACCGATTATTTTCTGTTTTATCACTTTTACAGTACCTTTGATTACCAACCGATTATTACAAAACTTTAAAAATAAAAGAGAAAGAGAGAAATGCGGCCTAATGTCCATTCGACACAAACTAGGTCATTTCGGGACTAACATATGTTTTTTAATTTTATTTAAAAACTCCCCCTGCGCTTACAGGTCTTTAGCCGTTGGGAGGAAACCGAAGAACACGGAGAAAACCCACAAGGTTGGACATCATACTTCATGTCACGTGCAACCTGGAGATCGAAACGACGCCCGTTGACTCAATGACAGACGTTACGATACAGTGCGCACATGCTAACCATTCAGCCATTCAGCCTCCCTGAATTCAGAAAATTGCTGACTTATAGCAAGAAACATTTCAACCGGGCGAAATTTTCTGTTTTAACAGTTTAATGTGCACGGTACTTTAATTACCAACCGATTATTACAAAACTTTTGAAAATAAGCTCCAACTGACCAGCTTAATCGTATGCAATAAACGTTTTCGCCTGAATTGAAAGTTCTGCACGGAGAAAGTTCATCTCGATTTCCCGGCGTGGTTCCCCTTGTCAGTGAGGCAGAACGGAGGGCCTGACAAGCACAGCTGTCTAGTCATTCGGATGGGACGAAAAACCAAGGTCCCGTGTACACATTGGAGTGCACGTAACATATCCCTAAGCAGTTGGAATTCGATACTGTTGAATAAGCTCTATACGATGACTAAATGTGTAGATTGTAGTCACCCACACTGCATGTTTCGCTTAACAATGAAAGGGTGCCGTTTTCAATGTTCGATCCTTTTGTTCTTCTACTCCTGATATGTTGGACTGTTGATCGATGGTTTCATATAAAAGACTACCAATAAGACTCTTTGTACAAGAAGTTCCCAAAAAATATTATGTTGACTTTACGAGAAAGACCTCTAAACATGCTCCAAATTGTAAAAATACGACTTTTTGGGTTTTCAATCTCTTTTTTTCGGCTATCCCTGATATTTAGAAAAAATAATACAATGATTTCACACAACAGGCTAGCTATTAGACTCTCTATTGACAAAACTTTCACCGCCCTCCCTTCATTATAACCGAAGTTATCGTGCCCTAAAGAATCAACAAATTAGCTTGTTTATCTCTGCTTACCCTAAGCAGAAAATGCTCATCTTTGAACTCAATCATAACATTGACCTAGTGAACGTCTACACCAAGTTTGAACATTCTAGCTTAATTAGAAGGAGAGTAATTGTGTTCCAAAGTCCCGACCCTTCAAATTGCTTCTATTTTTCATTTTCAATTCAAAATGGTGACCATCACGTGACCGAAATCAAAATTCTATTCGCGACATTTTTTAGGCCTTCCTACAAGGATTCAGAAAATATAACTCCCGAGTCTGTAAGTAAAATAGCAAAAAAGCCTTATTGATTTTTCACTTTTAAATATGGCGGCACTTCCGGTTCGATCGACAAACTCCATATTTTGTGTACAAATCAGTAATTACTTATCTAGTATCCAAAAAAAAAATCAGGTCATTCTGACCTATATTTCGATGATTTTTTTGAAAATTTTGATCCTTAATTTCGTCAAGGGGAGATAATTTAGAAAATTTCTAATTATATTTTTGAAGTCACATCGGTAGGATCTACTTAGATACTAAATTTCATGAAAATCGTACAACTATTAAAGAAGTTGTCAAATTGGTCTAATCTTCCGGTTCGAAATCACAGCGACGAATTTTCGAAATTCGAAAATGTGAAACTGCAGATGAAAATGGTTTTTTTTAAAGGTATTCAAAGAAAAAAGAATTAGTAAAATCGGTCAAAAAATAACAAAGTTACGACTATGCATTGTCATTTTTTTCGTTCGTAAAATTCGGTGATTTCGGATTCGTAAAACGTTTCGAAAATATATTTAATCAAGGTTCGCACCCCATTTTTGGGGGGGTAGGTCAAAATTTCAGAAAGATCCTATGGATAGATTCTGAGAAATCCGATTTGCAGAAAACACACAAAAAAAAAATAATAATAACTAGACCTGCAAGCAGCACTGAACCGGCTTTCAGGAATCATACAGTAAGTTTATTATACCATAGCCAACCCATTGAGCTACCAAACTATACTTTAGTTGTTTTGCTTCAGTGACACCCTCTATCATATGTAAAAGTAACATTTGCTGGCGAAAACACCAGTGAAAATTGTAAATTATGGCAAAATTACGTCACTTCCGGTGTCGAAAGAAATTTTTTATAGGTGAAAAATAAGTCGAAAATACAAACTATGTTTTATACATATCGGGCAATAAATAATTAACCTATAACCCATAAGCTGAAATTAACAAGGTAAAAAACTTAAAAGTGACCCTGGGAAAATTGCTTATTATTCGACAAGGGAACATGCTAGAAGCCTTTTCTTGGTATCAATATGATGGTATTGATTCAATCTTACTGCCTATTAGAGTCAGACGTTATAAAGTTAAACGAATAATAAATATAAATCCCTTCAAAAAATGTTTGTTTTGAAGGCTAAAAATATGTTTTTTTGCAAAAATTACATTACTTCCGGTGATAGTGAAAACGTTAACTTGGTTCATAGAAGTCATAAATGGCATAAGGCAACAAATGGTTAAAAAAATTATAAAAATCGAATAATAATTGACACTTTTATAGACCAAAAACCTTGAAAAGTGACTTATAGAAGATCGCCCATTTCTCTGTAACCGTACAAGTTAGAAACCATTTTGTGGTATCTGTATGGTCGTATGGCTTCATTCTATTCGTTGATGGGAATCAAATATCATAATTTTAAAAATATTATAAGGCAGACTCATTTGAATAAAATATTTGATTTTTAAGTTAAAAATACAGTTTTTGCCCAAATGACGTCATTTCCGGTCACAGTTAAAATGTAAAATTGGCTTGACAAAGTCCAAATTGGCATTAGGCATCAAATGGAAAAAAATATTGCAAATCGAATAATAATTCACTCTTTTATAGGCAAAATAACGTGAAAAGTGATGCATGCAAAATTGCACATTTCTCGGCAACTGCTCATATTACAAACTAATTTATTTTACATTTTATTCGAAATTGCCCGAAAATGGAATTGAAATTTAAAAATATGAGCTAAGGATTTTGTGCACCTTTGCATGGTGCATCCATTTAGTTATATCAGTTTTGAAAAAAAATAATATTTGCTTTCAAAAAGTGGTACCGAACTGTCAAAATTATAGTTTTTGTTAATATTACGTCACTTCCGTTGCCGACAGAAAAATTTCACCGTAATAAAAAAAATTACAATTGGGACCACGGAGCATATGAACTTTGTTTTATACAAATAAAACAATAAATAATTTTTCTGGGTACGAAAAACTGAATTAGCCTATGGCGGCTAACACAAATTACCGAGACAATTTTTTTTTTTCTCATTTCTGCTCAAGTAGGATGATATTTTAACCCTGTGTAAAATATCATCAAAAAATATTCATAAATAAAAAAGATTTTCGTAAAAAAATTAATTTTTTTCAAAATATCGGACATTTTTTCGACTACTTCCGGTTTTACGATCGTTGTTGTGATAGCTTTACGAAGTTCTTTGGATACTTAACTTTCTGTACCAGAATTGTCAGAAACATCCATTGAGCAGTTTTGAAAAAAAAGATAAAATTAAAGAGCGTTTACAAAAATTTAACGATTTTTCAATTTTTTCAAAGTTTGATGCCATTTTTGGACCTCCTATATTATTTCAATGCTTTTCATTTTTAATTCACTATATAGACAACTGATAGGACTTTGAGTAAGAAAATTTTTAGAAAAATCTGCGGCGTCGTTTTCGAGAAAAGGACGTCTCAGAATGTTAAAAAATCGGAAAATACTAGATTTTTGGCACACAATAATTTATTTCCTTACCATCGATATCGTATTATTTAGATACCATATGATGGTCCATTAATAGGGCTATCCAACGACACTTTAGTTCTTTTGGTCCGCTATTACCTAAGGGAGAAATCAAGTTTTTTGCAAGTGCGACAATGTTTTTAACCTTTTTTTACATTTTTTGAATACTTCCGGTATGGTTATTATTGTCGATATAGTTTTGATAACCGGTTTAGGCACTAAAATAGCCACAGGGCTCTGTAATGATATATTACATTATCTGATCAGATAAAATGCCCCTGAGAAATCCTAGGTTCAAAAGTGCCAAAAATGCAAAAAAATTAAAATATCGAAAATTAAATTTCAATAACTACATACATATTATACATCATTAGAATCGTAATTAGGTCAGCTATCTGAATATACAAATTTTTTTTGAAAATCTCTTAAAAAAAAAATAGCAGAGCATTTTCCAAAATTTCACGATTTTTCGACTTTTTTCGATTTTCAGTCCGTTATTTCACCTTTTCCAGATATTTCAAAGTTGTAATGGAATGTTTCGTACACAAGATTACTGCAAGGTCTCTCGACAGAGAAAGTTTCATAAAAAACTGTGGAGCAGTTTTCGAGATACAGGCATCTAAAAACGCTCCAAATCAGAAAATACTTGATTTTCAGCGAGCCATATTTTGCTTCCTGCTGATCGTATCCGTACGAATTGGGTATCATTCAGTGGTCCAATTACCGCCCGACCAAATGATACCTTAATTTGTTTAATCCGTTGATATCGGACAGAAAAATCGTGTTTTTACCCAAAACACCAATTTTTCACGTTTTTTTCAAAATATCGCCTAGTATTTCGACTACTTCCGGTTTACGGATTGTTGTTGAAATTGCTTTAAACGGTGGTTTGACCATATTACTTCATGTTCCAGGAATTTCAGAAACGTCGATCCGGCCGTAAAACGAAACTTAAGCTCACAAAATGTGAAGAAAATTCGAAAAAAATCGAAAAATAAAGGGCGATGACTCTGAATGAAACTTATATTACTGGAACCGGATTGCCTTCAGGTATCCAAAAATGTAGGTCAAATTTGAAAATTTTGAAAAATAACAAAAAATGTGTCTTAAACAACATATTTTCATTTTTCGAATGCTAGAAGTCAGCAGCGAAGTTTCTAAATTGCAAAATTTTCAACTGCTATCGTCCGAGAAAAGACTCAGGGTTTCAAAAATGTAATTTGTATGAAAATAGGTACAGAATTGACGAATCTACGGCCGTTTTTTAATTTTTTGGCACCGCACAAAATTCGGCCACTTCCGGTCTGCGCAGAAGTTTCAAATACAGTGGAAGGGATGGCCACTATATGGTTTCCTGATAGAAAATTAGGTCCCAGATCTGTATCTGTTACAGACACTGAGAAATAGGCTCCCCCGAAAAATAAAATAATAATAATAAATAATAATTTTAGTAATCACAATAGGCTTTCAGACGAAAGTCTGAAAGCCTAACTAGATCTGCTACTGTCCCATGCAGATATGAAAGCTTTCATATTCATGGTCACGTGTCATTGATTGTATCAAGTATCCTAAATAAAAGGATAAGAAGAAAAAATTATCAAAATTGGTCAAAAACTCGCGAAGTTACAAATCTAAATATAGTATGAAACATTGCACCCAGTCATAACAATAATCTGAAATCAGCCGTGGGAGGAAACCGAAGGACACGGAGAAAACCCACGAGGTTGGACACCATACTCCATGTCACGTGCAACCTGGAAATCGAAACGATGCCGGTTGACTCAATGACAGACGTTACGATACAGCGCGCACATGCTAACCATACAGCCATTCAGGCTCCCTAAAATCGATAAATTGCTGACTTATAGCAAGAAACATTTCAACCGGGCATTTCAATCGAAACAACGCCAGTTGACTCAATGACAGACGTTACGATACAGTGCGCAGGTGCTAACCATTTAGCCACGCAACCTCCCTAAATTTGGCAAATTGCTGACCTACAAGGAGAAACATTTCAACCGGGCGGAATTTTCTATTTTAACAGTTTAATTTGCACGGTACCTTTAATTATCAACCGAATATTACAAAACTTTTAAAAATAAGCCCCCCCCCCTGACCAGCTTAATTGTTCGCAATAAACGTTTGCCCCCTAAAATGAGCAAATTGGTGACTTTAATGTGAGAAACATTACTACCGGGCGAAATTTTCTGTTTTATCACTTTTACAGTACAACCGATTATTACAAAACTTTAAAAATAAAAGAGAAAGAGATAAATGCGGCTTAACCTCCATTCGACACAAACTAACATATAGATGGGACGAAAAACCAAGGTCCGGTGTACACATTGGAGTGCACGTAAAATATCCCTAAGCAGTTGGAATTCGATACTGTTGAATAAGCTCTATACGATGACTATGCAAACCATTATTAATCGATGAAGGTGTTAAAATGTACACAATATAAACAGTATTAATCTAAATCAATAACATAAATGATTAAAAATATTTTTTTTAGATAGTTTTAAAATAGAAAACAAATAATTATATCAAATCAAACCTATTCAATTTCAATTAATATGAGGACTGGCTGCAAAGTTCTAAGCCTATGTGTGCAAGACCTATATATTGTTGATGTTTCCTTTTATTTTTCTATATAGTTTCCATCAAAGCTCAATTTTTTCATCAGTTATTTACGGTGATTTTGGATTCGCAAAACGTTTTGAAAATATATTGATTCCAAGGCCACCACCCATTTTTGAAAGGAGGCTAACCAGAAAAGTAAAATAGATCACAAAATCACGAAGTAACACAGCTGTCAAGGTCAATTTTTTCATCAGTTGTTTTCGGTGATTTTGGATTCGCAAAACGTTTTGAAAATATATTGATTCCAAGGCCACCACCCATTTTTGAAAGGAGGCTAACCAGAAATGTATTGATTTCCCAGTTTTGAGACAAAATCGCGAAACTGCGATCCATTTGATTATTTTCAAGCTGTTAATCGGAGTTATTCACGCGAAAACAACTTTGTCGGCACGGAAAACATCAAAGGCGAAATTTGAAATTTTGAAATTTGCAAATACCAAAAATTCGACAATGAGCTAGGCTATCCCCAAATGTATTAATTTCAAAGATAAGAAACGAATTCAACAAACTACGGTCTGTTCTGATAATTTACATGCCCGTTAATGTCCATTTTTCACTATTTCTGATATTCAATTCAATATGGTGACTATCCATTGACTTAAATCAAAATTCTACTGCCAACATTTTATAGCCATCCCTTCAAGGATTCAGAAAATATAACCCCCGTGTCTGTATGTAAAATAGCAAAATGGCGTTTGAGGTTTTTACATTTCAAGATGGTGGCACTTCCGGATTGAGCTACAAACTCCATTTTTTGTGTACTAATCAGTGGTCTCGTAGCTAGTACCTAAAAAAAAAATTCAAGATGATTTGACCTATATTTCGTCGATTTTTTTGAAAATTTCGATCCTCAATTTCTCCAAGGGGAGATAATTTAGAAAATTTCCAAAGTATTTTTTCAAGTCGCATCATTAAGGTTTACTTACATATTAAATTTCATGAAAATCGTAAAACTACTAAAGAAGTTGTCGAGTTGGTCTAAACTTCCGGTTCGAAATCACAGCGACGAATTTTCGAAATTCGAAAATCCGAAATTGCAGATTTGAAGTAAATGTCTCAAAGTACTCATAGAAAAAAGAATTAATTAAATAGGTCAAATAGTCACAAAGTTACAGCATTGTAGGTCAAAAGCATTCGTTCGTAAAATTCGGTGATTTTGGATTCGAAAAACGTTTTGAAAATATATTTAATCAAGGTTCGCACCCCATTTTTGGGGGGGTAGGTCAAAGTTTTAGAAAGATCCTATGGTTAGATTCTAAAAAATATCCCTAAGCAGTTGGAATTCGATACTGTTGAATAAGCTGTATACGATGACTAAATGTGTAGATTGTAGTCACCCACACTGCATGTGTCGCTTAACAATGAAAGGATGCCGTTTTCAATGTTCGATCCTTTTGTTCTTCTTACTCTGATATGTTGGATTGTTGATCGATGGTTTTATATGAAAGACTACCAATAAGACTCTTTGTAGAAGAAGTTCCCAAAAAATATTAAGTTGACTTTACGAGAAAGACCTCTAAACATGCTCCAAATTGTAAAAATACGACTTTTTGGATTTTCAATCTCTTTTTTTCGCCTATCCCTGATATTTAAAATAAATGATACAATGATTTCACACAACAGGCTAGCTATTGGACTCTCTATTGACAAAAGTTTCACAGCCCTCCCTTCATTATAACCGAAGTTATCGTGCCCTAAAGAATCAACAAATCAGCATGCCCATCTCTGCTTACCCTTGGCAGAAAATGCTCATCTTTGGACTCAATCATGACATTGTCCTAGTGAACGTCTACACCAAGTTTGAACATTCTAGCTCAATTAGAAGGAGAGTTATTGTGTTTCAAAGTCTCGGCCCTTCAAATTGCTACTACTTTTCATTTTCAATTCAAAATGGTGACCATCACGTGACCGAAATCAAAATTCTGCTCCCTATGATTTTTGGGCCATCCTTCAAGGATTCAGAAAATATAACTCCCGTGTCTGTAAGTAAAATAGCAAAAAAGCCTTAGGGATTTTTCATGTTTCAAGATGGTGGCACTTCCGGTTCGATCGACAAACTCCATATTTTGTGTAGGAATCAGTAATTACTTGTCGAGTATCGAAAAAATTTTTTAGGTCATTCTGACCTATATTTCGACGATTTTTTTGAAAACTTTGATCCTTAATTTCACCAAGGGGAGATAATTTAGAAAATTTCTAATTATATTTTTGAAGTCACATCGGTAAGGTCTACTTGTATACTAAATTTCATGAAAATCGTACAACTATTAAAGAAGTTGTCAAATTGGTCTAAACTTCCGGTTCGAAATCACAGCGACGAATTTTCGAAATACGAAAATGTGAAACTGCAGATGAAAACGATTTTTTTCAAGGTATTCAAAGAAAACAGAATTAGTAAAATCGGTCAAAAAATAACAAAGATACGACTATGCATTGTCAGTTTTTTCGTTCGTAAAATTCGGTGATTTCGGATTCGTAAAACGTTTTGAAAATACATTTAATCAAGGTTCGCACCCCATTTTTGGGGGGGTAGGTCAAAATTTCAGAAAGATCCTATGGATAGATTCTGAGAAATCCGATTTGCAGAAAACACACAAAAAAAAAAATAATAATAATAATAACTTTAACAGAAACAATAAGCTTTCATATGTAATACATATGAAAGCTTAACTAGATCTGCTACTGTCCCATGCAGATATGAAAGCTTTCATATTCATCGTCACGTGTCATTGATTGTATCAAGTAACCTAAATAAAAGGATACGAAGAAAAAATTATTAAAATTGGTCAAAAACTCGCGAAGTTACAAGTCTAAATATAGTATGAAACATTGCACCCAGGCATAACAATAATCTGAAAACTAAAGGGAAATAACTGAAACTTGTATTACTGTAATGAGACGGATGAGAAAATGAAATGAAAATGGCGGGAAAAAAAAATTAAAAATGGCAGGTTGGACAGGCGACCTTACTCCTTGTCACGTACAACCGGGCATTCGAAAACACGCTAGTTTACTCAATGACAGGCGCGCGTGCTTACCATTCAGCCACTCAACCCCCCTTTGAAATCAGACACGTGCAATATGTCATATAGGAAGAATAAGAAGTCGCTCACAACAAAATGGTAAATTAATGAGTTTAGGTCAAAAGGTTGAGCTACTGTTTTAGAGTACTTAATAGTTTTAAAGAGACACGTTAAGGGTTGTTCATAGTTAAATGAAAGTTTAATTTTAAATAAGACCAATAAAATTAGGATTTAATAATGCCAGACTAATATTTCCAATATGTTTGGTTATAAGTAGGAAATCGTGACGACTTCTTAAGCATGTTTTAAACAAAGGATCATGTTTGTTTAAACAAGAATGGCACTCTGCAATAAAAAAAACTGGCCAAAGCAAGATTTCTATGCAGAAATTAAATAATTGCTAGAACCAGAAAAATATTTATCCACTATAATAAATAAGCAACATAGAGAAAATGAAATGAAATTGAATGGGGTTTAACGTCCGACTGTTCTGCTCCTAAAATGGGCTAATGAAGACGGGCATATGCCATAATGTGTGCAATGAGGGAAATTTTACCCGGGCAGCGGCGGTTACGGCCTACGAGGTTGGACAGGCAACCATACTCCTTGTCACGTACAACCAAAAAATCGAAACAACGGCAGTTGACTCAATGACAGACGTTATGATACAGAGCGCACGTGCTAACCATTCAGCCACGCAACCTCCCTAAAATCGGCAAATTGCTGACCTACAGCGAGAAACATTTCAACCGGGCAAAATTTTCTATTGTAACAGTTTAATTTGCACGGTACCTTTAGTTATCAACCGAATATTACAAAACCTTTAAAAATAAGCTCCCCCCTGACCAGCTTAAGCGTTCGCAATAAACGTTTGCCACTTAAAATCGTGAAATTGCTGACTTTAAAGTGAGAAACATTACAACCGGGCGAAATTTTCTGTTTTATGACTTTTACAGTACCTTTGATTACCAACCGATTATTTTCTGTTTTATCACTTTTACAGTACCTTTGATTACCAACCGATTATTACAAAACTTTAAAAATAAAAGAGAAAGAGAGAAATGCGGCCTAATGTCCATTCGACACAAACTAGGTCATTTCGGGACTAACATATGTTTTTTAATTTTATTTAAAAACTCCCCCTGCGCTTACAGGTCTTTAGCCGTTGGGAGGAAACCGAAGAACACGGAGAAAACCCACAAGGTTGGACATCATACTTCATGTCACGTGCAACCTGGAGATCGAAACGACGCCCGTTGACTCAATGACAGACGTTACGATACAGTGCGCACATGCTAACCATTCAGCCATTCAGCCTCCCTGAATTCAGAAAATTGCTGACTTATAGCAAGAAACATTTCAACCGGGCGAAATTTTCTGTTTTAACAGTTTAATGTGCACGGTACTTTAATTACCAACCGATTATTACAAAACTTTTGAAAATAAGCTCCAACTGACCAGCTTAATCGTATGCAATAAACGTTTTCGCCTGAATTGAAAGTTCTGCACGGAGAAAGTTCATCTCGATTTCCCGGCGTGGTTCCCCTTGTCAGTGAGGCAGAACGGAGGGCCTGACAAGCACAGCTGTCTAGTCATTCGGATGGGACGAAAAACCAAGGTCCCGTGTACACATTGGAGTGCACGTAAAATATCCCTAAGCAGTTGGAATTCGATACTGTTGAATAAGCTCTATACGATGACTAAATGTGTAGATTGTAGTCACCCACACTGCATGTTTCGCTTAACAATGAAAGGGTGCCGTTTTCAATGTTCGATCCTTTTGTTCTTCTACTCCTGATATGTTGGACTGTTGATCGATGGTTTCATATAAAAGACTACCAATAAGACTCTTTGTACAAGAAGTTCCCAAAAAATATTATGTTGACTTTACGAGAAAGACCTCTAAACATGCTCCAAATTGTAAAAATACGACTTTTTGGGTTTTCAATCTCTTTTTTTCGGCTATCCCTGATATTTAGAAAAAATAATACAATGATTTCACACAACAGGCTAGCTATTAGACTCTCTATTGACAAAAGTTTCACCGCCCTCCCTTCATTATAACCGAAGTTATCGTGCCCTAAAGAATCAACAAATTAGCTTGTTTATCTCTGCTTACCCTAAGCAGAAAATGCTCATCTTTGAACTCAATCATAACATTGACCTAGTGAACGTCTACACCAAGTTTGAACATTCTAGCTTAATTAGAAGGAGAGTAATTGTGTTCCAAAGTCCCGACCCTTCAAATTGCTTCTATTTTTCATTTTCAATTCAAAATGGTGACCATCACGTGACCGAAATCAAAATTCTATTCGCGACATTTTTTAGGCCTTCCTACAAGGATTCAGAAAATATAACTCCCGAGTCTGTAAGTAAAATAGCAAAAAAGCCTTATTGATTTTTCACTTTTAAATATGGCGGCACTTCCGGTTCGATCGACAAACTCCATATTTTGTGTACAAATCAGTAATTACTTATCTAGTATCCAAAAAAAAAATCAGGTCATTCTGACCTATATTTCGATGATTTTTTTGAAAATTTTGATCCTTAATTTCGTCAAGGGGAGATAATTTAGAAAATTTCTAATTATATTTTTGAAGTCACATCGGTAGGATCTACTTAGATACTAAATTTCATGAAAATCGTACAACTATTAAAGAAGTTGTCAAATTGGTCTAATCTTCCGGTTCGAAATCACAGCGACGAATTTTCGAAATTCGAAAATGTGAAACTGCAGATGAAAATGGTTTTTTTAAAGGTATTCAAAGAAAAAAGAATTAGTAAAATCGGTCAAAAAATAACAAAGTTACGACTATGCATTGTCATTTTTTTCGTTCGTAAAATTCGGTGATTTCGGATTCGTAAAACGTTTCGAAAATATATTTAATCAAGGTTCGCACCCCATTTTTGGGGGGGTAGGTCAAAATTTCAGAAAGATCCTATGGATAGATTCTGAGAAATCCGATTTGCAGAAAACACACAAAAAAAAAAATAATAATAACTAGATCTGCTACTGTCCCATGCAGATATGAAAGCTTTCATATTCATCGTCACGTGTCATTGATTGTATCAAGTATCCTAAATAAAAGGATAAGAAGAAAAAATTATCAAAATTGGTCAAAAACTCGCGAAGTTACAAGTCTAAATATAGTATGAAACAATGCACCCAGGCATAACAATAATCTGAAAACTAAAGGGAAATAACTGAAACTTGTATTACTGTAATGAGACGGATGAGAAAATGAAATGAAAATGGCGGGAAAAAAAATAAAAATGTCAGGTTGGACAGGCGACCTTACTCCTTGTCACGTACAACCGGGCATTCGAAAACACGCTAGTTAACTCAATGACAGGCGCGCGTGCTAGCCATTCAGCCATCCAACCCCCCCTTTGAAATCCGACACGTGCAATATGTCATATAGGAAGAATAAGAAGTCGCTCACAACAAAATGGTAAATTAATGAGTTTAGGTCAAAAGGTTGAGCTACTATTTTAGAGTACTTAATAGTTTTAAAGAGACACGTTAAGGGTTGTTCATAGTTAAATGAAAGTTTAATTTTAAATAAGACCAATAAAATTAGGATTTAATAATGCCAGACAAATATTTCCAATATGTTTGGTTATAAGTAGGAAATCATGACGACTTCTTAAGCATGTTTTAAACAAAGGATCATAGACTGAATTATACAAGAATGGCACTCTGCAATAAAAAAAAACTGGCCAAAGCAAGATTTCTATGCAGAAATTAAATAATTGCTAGAACCAGAAAAATATTTATCCACTATAATAAATAAGCAACATAGAGAAAATGAAATGAAATTGAATGGGGTTTAACGTCCTACTGTTCTGCTCCTAAAATGGGCTAATGAAGACTGGCATATGCCATAAAGTGTGCAATGAGGGAAATTTTACCCGGGCAGCGGCGTTACGGCCTACGAGGTTGGACAGGCGACCATACTCCCTGTCACGTACAACCAAGAAATCGAAACAACGCCAGTTGACTCAATGACAGACGTTTTGATACAGAGCGCACGTGCTAATCATTCAGCCACGCAACCTCCCTAAAATCGGCAAATTGCTGACCTACAGCGAGAAACATTTCAACCGGCCCAAATTTTCTATTTGAACAGTTTAATTTGCATGGTACCTTTAGTTATCAACCGAATATTACAAAACTTTTAAAAATAAGCCCCCCCCCCTGACCAGCTTAAGCGTTCGCAATAAACGTTTGCCCCTCAAAATCTGCAAATTGCTGACTTTAAAGTGAGAAACATTACAACCGGGCGAAATTTTCTGTTTTATCACTTTTACAGTACCTTTGATTACCAAAAGATTATTACAAAACTTTAAAAATAAAAGAGAAAGAGAGAAATGCGGCCTAATGTCCATTCGACACAAACTAGGTCATTTTGTGACTAAATTATGTTTTTTAATTTTTTTTAAAAACTCCCCTTGCGCTTACTGGACATCATACTTCATGTCACGTGCAACCTGGAGATCGAAACGACGCTCGTTGACTCAATGACAGACGTTACGATACAGCGCGCACATGCTAACCATTCAGCCTCCCTGAATTCGGAAAATTGCTGAGTTATAGCAAGAAACATTTCAACCGGGCGAAATTTTCTGTTTTAACAGTTTAATGTGCACGGTACTTTAATTGCCAACCGATTATTACAACTGACCAGCTTAATCGTGTGCAATAAACGTTTGGCCTGAATTGAAAGTTCTGCACGGAGAAAGTTCATCTTGATTTCCCGGCGTGGTTCCCTGTTGTCAGTGAGGCAGAACGGAGGGCCTGACAAGCACAGCTGTCTAGTCGTTCGGATGGGATGAAACACAAAGGTCCCGTGTACACATTGGAGTGCACGTAAAATATCCCTAAGCAGTTGGAATTCGATACTGTTGAATAAGCTCTATACGATGACTAAATGTGTAGATTGTAGTCACCCACACTGCATGTTTCGCTTAACAATGAAAGGGTGCCGTTTTCAATTTTCGATCCTTTTGTTCTTCTACTCCAGATAAGTTGGACTGTTGATCGATGGTTTCATATAAAAGACTACCAATAAGACTCTTTGTAGAAGAAGTTCCCAAAAAATATTATGTTGACTTTACGAGAAAGACCTCTAAACATGCTCCAAATTGTAAAAATACGACTTTTTGGATTTTCAATCTCTTTTTTTCGGCTATCCCTGATATTTAAAAAAAATGATACAATGATTTCAAACAACAGGCTAGCTATTAGACTCTCTATTGACAAAAGTTTCATCGCCCTCCCTTCATTATAACCGAAGTTATCGTGCCCTAAAGAATCAACAAATCAGCATCCTTATCTCTGCTTACCCTAAGCAGAAAATGCTCATCTTTGAACTCAATCATGACATTGACCTAGTGAACGTCTACACCAAGTTTGAACATTCTAGCTTAATTAGAAGGAGAGTTATTGTGTTCCAAAGTCCCGGCCCTTCAAATTGCTTCTATTTTTCATTTTCAATTCAAAATGGTGACCATCACGTGACCGAAATCAAAATTCGGCTCCGATAGATTTTTAGGCATTCCTTCAAGGATTCTGAAAATATAACTCCCGAGTCTGTAAGTAAAATAGCAAAAAAGCCTTTTTGATTTTTCACGTTTAAAGATGGTGGCACTTCCGGTTCGATCGACAAACTCCATATTTTGTGTACGAATCAGTAATTACTTGTCTAGTATCAAAAAAAAAAAATAGGTCATTCTGACCTATATTTCGACGATTTTTTTGAAAAATTTGATCCTTAATTTCGTCAAGGGGAGATAATTTAGAACATTTATAATTATATTTTTGAAGTCACATCGGTAACATCTACTTATACACTAAATTTCATGAAAATCGTACAACTATTAAAGAAGTTCTCAAATTGGTCTAAACTTCCGGTTCGAAATCACAGCGACGAATTTTCGAAATTGGAAAATGCGAAACTGCAGATGAAAATGATTTTTTTCAAGGTATTCAAAGAAAAAAGAATTAGTAAAATCGGTCAAAAAATAACAAAGTTACGACTATGCATTGTCAGTTTTTTCGTTCGTAAAATTCGGTGATTTCGGATTCGTAAAACGTTTTGAAAATATATTTAATCAACAGCCACCACCCATTTTTGGGGGGATAGGTAAAAGTTTCAGAACGATCCTATCGTTAGATTCTGAGAAATCCGATTTGTGGACAAAACACAAAAAAAAAATAACAATAATAATCTTAACAGAAACAATAAGCTTTCATATGTAATATGAAAGCTTAATAATAACTTTAACAGAAACAATAAGCTTTCATATGTAATATGAAAGCTTAATAATAACTTTAACAGAAACAATAAGCTTTCATATGTAATATGAAAGCTTAACTAGACCTGCATGCAGGAATGACGGGTTTCACTGGTGCCATGTTACCTTTGAACTTGAACTTGTGTCACTTTCGGTGCCACGTTACCCTTGAACATATGTCACTTCCGGTACCAATGAAACCAATATACAGGTTTCCGCATAAGCATTGCACACATCAAATAAAATGGAAACAGAAACAAACAAATCCAGCAATATCATTTCATTTTATACATTTGTTACATGTAATTGATCCTGACAAAATTACAGTACTTCCGGTGATAATGTAAATGTTCCATTAGTTTTATGAAATCAGAAATGGCATAAGGCATCTCATGGTGAAAATTTTATGTAAATCGAATAATAATTGCCACTTTTATAGACCAAAAACCTTGAAAAGTGACGTGTAGAAAATCGTCTATTTCTCGGCAACCGTACAAGTTAGAAACCATTTTTTGGTATTTATATGACCGTATGGGTTTAATCTATTTGTTGATTGGAATCAAATATTATAATTGTATAAACATTACAAATCAGACTCATTTGAATAAAATATCTGTTTTGAAGGCTTAAAATACAGTTTATGCCAAAATGACGTTACTTCCGGTGATAATGAAAACGTTAAATTAGTTTTATAACATCGTCTATGACATTAGGCTTCAAAGGGTGAAAGTTTTATGAAAATCAAATAATAATTGACACTTTTATGGGCCAAAAACCTTCAAAAGTGACGTTTAGAAAATCGCCTATATCTCGGCAACCGAACAAGTTAGAAACAATCTTATGATATCTTTTTGACCGTATGAGTTTTGTTAATATGTGAATTTAAACCAAAAGTTGATTTTATTATTATATGTGACATAATTCTTGGTTGAAAAAAATATCGATTTCAAAAGTTAAAAATTGAGTTTTTGACTAAATGACGTCACTTCCGGTGTCAATTTTAAATAGTAATCAACATGATATAACGCACACTTGCTTTTTGAATCAAATGATGTCACTTTTGTGAATATCCATTAATAATTGACTATTTTACAGGCAAAATTGCGAAAACAGTGACTTATGCAAAACTGCCCTTTTCTCGGCAACTGCTTATATTACAAACTAATTTTTACATACATTCTCTTCGTATGGATTATAGCTACAAGTTTATAAAAGTTATGTAAAAATATTTTAAAATCTGAAAAGCCTGAATGGGTTGTAAATAGGTCAATTGTACGCCTTTTTTCACCCCTAAATCCAATTTGCTAGAAAATGAAATAGAAATTAAAAAACTGCTTCCGCCATTTTTTGCGCCTTGAAAGGACACACTCTTTGAGTCATATAATTTTTCAAAAAAATAATATTTGTTTTTGAAGATCGTAAAAAACTGTCAAAATTGTAGTTTTTGGTAAAATTATGCCACTTCCGGTGCCGACAGATACCACTATCGGTAACAAAAAAAATGACAATTGAGACAACGAAGCATATAAAGTTTGTTTTATACAAATCGAACAATAAAAAAATAATCTAGGACTGAAAAACTGAATTAGCCAATGGCGGCCAAGGAAAATTACTGAGACAAAAATTTTGAACATTTTTGCGCAAGTCAGATGACTCTTTAATTCTGTGTACAACACGACTAAAAAATATTCATAAATAAAAAAGTTTTTTGTAAAATTTTAAATTTGCAAAATTTGGCGCTTAATATCTTCGAAGATTTACCGAAAATCAAAAATCGAAAGTAGCGTAGCTATGTGCCCTGTCTCCGGCTATGCCAAAATGTATCGAAAGTTAAAATCCCATGATTATTGTTAAAATTACTGCAATATTTTTAAAGATAGGTTGCCAGGCAACGAAACATACGCCCACAGCAGCTAAATCGTCCGGGCAGTCAACAAGGGTTGTCGCATATTTTTACTTTTTGGAGGGATGAAACATTTGTAATACACTAAAATCTGATTAAGAGTAACAACTCATTATGTAATTATCTGAAAATCATTAGAATTTGTTAGCTTTTTATAAAGTTTTGCCATACGCTAACAATTAGTATAGGAAATATTTAATATCATGGATTTAGCTGTTCAGTTATCAAAATTCATTGAAAATCAAAATACTTGTTCACTTCAACACCTTAAACTCTGTGTATCAATCTGAAGTCAATCGGATGATAAGTTTGGCATCTATAGTGTCACAAGGTTTTTTTGAAGTGATCAAGGGAGATAACTCTGGAAGTAATTATTTGAAATCGTTGAAAATCAAAAGGCTTCTTCGTCTCATGACCTTAAACACCATGTATAAATTTAAAGTCAATCAGATATTAACTTTGGCCTCTAGAGCATCCACAAGATTTTTTGAAGTGATCAAGGGACACAACTCTGGCACTAATTATCAGAAATCGCTGAAAATCAATAGGCTTCTTCGTCTCATGATCTTAAACACCGTGTATAAATTTGAAGTCAATCGGACATCATCTTTGTCCTCTAGAGCATCCACAAGATTTTTTGAAGTGATCAAGGGCCATAACTCTGGCACTAATTATCGGAAATCCGTGAAAATCAATAGGCATCTTCGTCTTATGACCTTAAACACTGTGTATAAATTTAAAGTCAATCGGATATTAACTTTAGCCTCTTGATCATTCACAAGATTTTTCAAAGTGATCAAGGGTCATAACTCTGGCAGTAATTATCGGATATTGCTGAAAATCAATAGGCTTCTTCGTATCATGACCTTGAACACTGTGTATAAATTTAAAGTCAATCCAATATTAACTTTAACCTCTAGAGCGTTCACAAGATTTTTCAAAGTGATCAAGGGTCATAACTCTGTCAGTAATTATCGGACATCGCTGAAAATCAATAGGCTTCTTCGTCTCATGACCTTAAACACTGTGTGTAAATTTAAGGTCAATCGGATATTAACTTTAGCCTCTAGAGCGTTCACAAGATTTTTCAAAGTGATCAAGGGTCATAACTCTGGCAGTAATTATCGGATATTGCTGAAAATCAATAGGCTTCTTCGTCTCATGACCTTAAACACTGTGTATAAATTTAAAGTCAATCGGATATTAACCCTGGCCTCTAGTGCGTTCACAAAAAATTGTGGACGATGGACGGACGGACGGACGGACCGACGGACGGACGGACGGACCGACAGACGGACGGACGGGGGCGACGGCAATATACGTCCACATTTCTATGTGGGCGTATAAAAACGATAACTTCGGTGATTTCGGGCATTTCGCATTGTCGCAGAACGTTCAAAATAGCTTTATCCTCTAAGTCACACCCACTTTCCCAACAAAACCGAAGACATCGTAACGATGCGACAAGCAGTTGCTGAGATCTACTCAAAACAAAAGAAGAATAATAATAATAACTAGACCTGCATGCAGGAATGACGGGTTTCACTGGTGCCAAGTTACTCTTAAACATGTCACTTTCGGTGCCAAGTTACACTTGAACATATGTCACTTCCGGTACCAACGAAACCACTAAACAGGTTTCCAAATTAACATTGCACACAAATAAAATGGACGCAGAATCAACCAATCAATCCAGCAATATCAATTCATTTTATACATTTGTTACTTGTAAACGGTCTTGACAAAATTAAATTACTTCCGGTGTTAATGAAAATGTTCAATTAGTCTTATGAAATCAGAAATGGCATACGATATCATATAGTGACAATTTTATGTAAATCGAATAATAATTGCCACTTTTAAAGACCAAAAAACTTGAAAAGTGACTTGTAGAAAATCTGCTATTTCTCTGCAACCGTACAAGTTAGAAACCATTTTTTGGTATCTGTATGATCGTATGGGTTCATTCTATTTGTTGATTGGCATCAAATACCATAATTTGAAAAAGATTTCAAAACAGACTCATTTGAATAAAATATCTGTTTTGAAGGCTAAAAATTCAGTTTTTGCCAAAATCACATTACTTCCGGTGATAATGAAAATCTTAAATTACTTGTATGAAATCACAAATGGCATTAGGTATAACATGGTGTAACGTTAATGAAAATCGAATAATAATTGACACTTTTATGGCCCCGAAACCTTCAAAAGTGACCTGTAGAAAACCGTCTATTTCTCGGCAACCGAACAAGTTAGAAACAATTTTATGATATCTATATGACCATATGAGTTGTATTTATATGTGAATTTAAACCAAAAGGTAAAATTATTAATACATATTAAGTTATTCATAGTTGAATAAAACATTGATTTAAAAAGTTTAAAATGCAGTTTTTGACCAAATGACGTCACTTCCGGTGTCAATTTTGAATTGTAGTCAACTTGATATGACGCTACATGCTTTTTTGAATCAAATGATGTCACTTTTATAAAAATCCAATAATAATTGACTATTTTACAGGCAAAATAACGAAAACAGTGACTTGTACAGAACTGCCCATTTCTTGGGAACTGCTTATATTACAAACTAATTTTAACATACATTTTCTTCGTATGGATTATAGCTACAAGTTTATAAAAGTTACGAAGAAATATTTTAAAATCTAAAAAGCCTGAATAGGTTGTAAATAGGTGAATTTTACACCATTTTTAGCCATTTAATCGAATTTGCTCGAAAATGAAATCGAAATTAAAAAAACTGCTTCCGACATTTTTTGCGCCTTGAAAGGGCACATACTTTGAGTCAAATAATTTTTCCAAAAAATAATATTTGTTTTCGAAAAATGGTACCTAACTGTCAAAATTGTAGTTTTTGGTAAAATTATGCCACTTCCGGTGCCGACAGATAACACTTCCGGTAATAAAAAAAATGACAATTGAGACAACTAAGCATATGAACTTTGTTTTATACAAATCGAACAATAAAAAATTAATCTAGGACTGAAAAACTGAATTAGCCAATGGCGGCCAAGGAAAATTACTGAGACAAAATTTTTTAACATTTTTGCACTAGTCAGATGACTCTTTAATTCTGTGCACAATACGACTAAAAAATATTCATAAATAAAAAAGTTTTTTGTAAAATTTTAAATTTTCGAAATTTGGCGCCTAATATCTTCGAAGATTTGCCGAAAATCAAAAATGGAAAGTAGCGTAGCTATGTGCCCTGTCTCCGGCTATGCCAAAATGTATCGAAAGTTAAAATTCAATGATTATTGTTAAAATTACTGCAATATTTTAAAAAACGATAATTTGGTGATTTCGGACATTTCGCATTGTCGCAGAACGTTCAAAATAGCTTTATCCTCTAAGTCACACCCACTTTCCCAGTAAAACCGAAGAAATCGTAACGATGCGACAAGCAGTTGCTGAGATCTACTCAAGACAAAAGAAGAATAATAATAACTAGATCTGCTACTGTCCCATGCAGATATGAAAGCTTTCATATTCATCGTCACGTGTCATAGATTATATCAAGTATCTCAAATAAAAGGATAAGAATAACAAACTATCAAAATTGGTCAAAAACTCGCGAAGTGACAAGTCTAAATATAGTATGAAACATTGCATAATCTGAAAACTAAAGGGAAATAACTGATACTTGTGTTGCTGTAATCGGGATGACTTCCCACTTCAAAACTTTCAGAAAAATGAAATGAAAATGGTAAGAAAACATCGAAAAATTAAATGAGAAAACTTTGAACAAAACTAAAAACTTTTGAATCAGTTGAATATTTACGTTAAATATGTAAATTTGGAAAATTATAAAGACATAATTATCAAAATCGGTCAAAACTCACAAAGTTACAAATTTAAATGTAGTGAGAAACATTGCACCCTCGGCAAAAAAATAATCTTTAAACTAAAGGGAAATAACCCAAACTTGTATAGCTGTAATCGGGCTACCAAAATTAGAGATATGTTATATAATTATGGTTTCCAATATATTTGGTTATAAGTAGGAAATCGTGACAACTTCTTAAGCATGTTTTAAACAAAGGGTCATAGACTGCAATATACAAGAATGGCACTTTGCAATAAAAAAAAACTGTTCAAAGCAAGATTTCTATGCAGAAATGAAATAATTAATAGAACCAGAAAAACATTTATCCACTATAATAAATAAGCAACATAGAGAAAATGAAATCAAATTGAATGGTTGTTTAACGTCCTACTGTTTTGCTCCTAAAATGGGCTAATGAAGACGGGCATACGCCATAAAGTGTGCAATGAGGGAAATTTTACCCGGGCAGCGGCGTTACGGCCTACGAGGTTGGACAGGCGACCATACTCCTTGTCACGTACAACCAAGAAATCGAAACAACACCAGTTGACTCAATGACAGACGTTATGATACAGAGCGCACGTGCTAACCACTCAGTCACGTAACCTCCCTAAAATCTGCAAATTGCTGACCTACAGATAGAAACATTTCAACCGGGCGAAATCTTCTATTTTCTTAGTTTAATTTGCACGGTACCTTTAGTTATCAACCGAATATTACAAAACTTTTAAAAATAAGCTCCCCCTGACCAGCTAAATCGTTCGCAATAAACGTTTTCCCCTTAAAATCGGCAAATTGCTGACTTTAAAGTGAGAAACATTACAACCGGGTGAATTTTTCTGTTTTATCACTTTTACAGTATCTTTGATTACCAACCGATTATTACAAAACTTTAAAAATAAAAAAAAAGAGAAAAATGCGGCTTAACGTCCATTCGACACAAACTAGGTCATTTCGGGACTAACATATGTTTTTTAATTTTATTTATAAACTCCCCTTGCGCGTACTGGTCTTTAGCTGTTGGGAGGAAACCGAATGGCACGGAGAAAACCCACGAGGTTGGACACCATACTCCATATCACGTGCAATCTCGAAATCGAAACGACGCCCGTTGACTCAATGACAGACGTTACGATACAGCGTGCACATGCTAACCATTCAGCCATTCAGCCTCCCTTAAAAATAAGCTCCCCCTGACCAGCTTAATTGTTCGCAATAAACATTTGCCCTCTAAAATCGGCAAATTGCTGACTTTAAAGTGAGAAACATTATAACCGGGCGAAATTTTATGTTTTAACAGTTTAATTCGCACGGTATTTTAATTACCAACCGATTATTACAAAACTTTTGAAAATAAGCTCCAACTGACCAGCTTAATCGTATGCAATAAACGTTTGGCCTGAATTGAAAGTTCTGCAACGAGGAAGATCATCTCGATTTTCCGGCGTGGTCCCCCCTTGTCAGTGAGGCAGAACGGAGGGCCTGACAAGGACAGCTGTCTAGTCGTTCGGGTGGGACGAAAAACCAAGGTCGCGTGTACACATTGGAGTGCACGTAAAATATCCCTAAGCAGTTGGAATTCGATACTGTTGAATAAGCTCTATACAATGATGACTAAATGTGCAGATTGTAGTCACACACACTGCATGTTTCGCTTAACAATGAAAGGGTGCCGTTTTCAATGTTCGATCCTTTTATTCTTCTACTCCAGATATTTTGGACTGTTGATCGAAGTTTTCATATAAAAGACTACCGATAAGACTCTTTGTAGAAGAAGTTCCCAAAAAGTATTATGTTGACTTTAAGAGAAAAGAACCTTTAAAGATGCTCCAAATCGTAAACATACGACTTTTTGTTTACAGTACCTTTGATTACCAACCGATTATTACAAAACTTTAAAAATAAAAGAGAAAGAGAGAAATGCGGCTCAACGTCCATTCGACACAAACTAGGTCATTTCGGGACCAACATATGTTTTTTAATTGTATTTATAAACTTCCCTTGCGCGTATGTGTCTTTAGCCGTGGGAGGAAACCGAAGGACACGGAGAAAACCCACGAGGTTGGACACCATACTCCATGTCACGTGCAACTTGGAAATCGAATCGACGCCGGTTGACTCAATGACAGACGTTACGATACAGCGCGCGTATGCTAACCATTCAGCCTCCCTAAAATCTGGAAATTGCTGACTTATAGCAAGAAACATTTTAACCGGGCGAAATTTTCTGTTTTAACAGTTTAATTCGCACGGTATTTTAATTACCAACCGATTATTACAAAACTTTTGAAAATAAGCTCCAACTGACCAGCTTAATCGTATGCAATCAACGTTTGGCCTGAATTGAAAGTTCTGCAACGAGGAAGATCATCTCGATTTTCCGGTGTGGTTCCCCCTTGTCAGTGAGGCAGAACGGAGGGCCTGACAAGGACAGCTGTCTAGTCGTTCGGGTGGGACGAAAAACCAAGGTCGCGTGTACACATTGGAGTGCACGTAAAATATCCCTAAGCAGTTGGAATTCGATACTGTTGAATAAACTCTATACAATGACTAAATGTGCAGATTGTAGTCACACACACTATATGTTTCGCTTAACAATGAAAGGGTGCTGTTTTCAATGTTCGATCCTTTTATTCTTCTACTCCAGATATTTTGGACTGTTGATCGAAGTTTTCATATAAAAGACTACCGATAAGACTCTTTGTAGAAGAAGTTCCCAAAAAGTATTATGTTGACTTTAAGAGAAAAGAACCTTTAAAGATGCTCCAAATCGTAAACATACGACTTTTTGGATTTTCGATCTCTTTTTTTCAGCTATCCCTGATATTTAAAAAAAAGATACGATTTCACACAACAGGCCAGCTATTACACTCTCGATTAACAAGAGTTTCACCGCCCTCCCTTCATTATAACCGAAGTTATCTTGCCCTAAAAAATCAACAAATCAGCATGCTTATTTCTGCTTACCCTGCTCATCTTTGAACTCAATCATGACATTGACATAGTGAACGTCTACACCAAGATTGAACATTCTAGCTTAATTAGAAGGAGAGTTATTGTGTTTCAAAGTTTCGGCCCTTCAAATTGCTACTACTTTTCATATTCACTTCAAAATGGCAACCATCAATTGACCTAAATCAAAATTCTTCTCTGAACAATTTTTAGACCATCTTTCAAGGATTCAGAAAATATAACTCCCGTGTCTGTAAGTAAAATAGCAAAAAAGCCTTAGGGATTTTTCACGTTTCAAGATGGTGGCACTTCCGGTTCGATCAACAAACTTTATATTTTGTGTACAAATCAGTAATTACTTGTCTAGTAACCAAAAAAAAAATCAGGTCATTCTGACCTATATTTCGATGATTTTTTTGAAAATTTTGATCTTTAATTTCGTCAAGGGGAGATAATTTAGAAAATTTCTAATTATATTTTTGAAGTCACATCGGTAAGGTCTACATATATACTAAATTTCATGACAATCGTACAACTATTAAAGAAGTTGTCAAATTGGTCTAAACTTCCGGTTCGAAATCACAGCGACGAATTTTCGAAATTCGAAAATTTGAAACTGCAGATGAAAATGATTTTTTTCAAGGTATTCAAAGAAAAAAGAATTAGTAAAATCGGTCAAAAAATAACAAAGTTACGACTATGCTTTGTCCATTTCGTCGTTCGTAAATTTCGGTGATTTCGGATTCGTAAAACGTTTTGAAAATATATTTAATCAAGGTTCGCACCCCATTTTTGGGGGGGTAGGTCAAAATTTCAGAAAGATCCTACGGATATATTCTGAGAAATCCGATTTGCAGAAAACACACAAAAAAAAAAAATAATAATAATAATCTTAACAGAAACAATAAGCTTTCATATGTAATATGAAAGCTTAATAAGAATAATAATTTTAACAAAAACAATAGTGTTTCACACAAGCTTCGCAGTGTGAAACCCTAATAATTTTAACAAAAACAATAGTGTTTCACACAAGCTACGCAGTGTGAAACCCTAATAATTTTAACAAAAACAATAGTGTTTCACACAAGCTTCGCAGTGTGAAACCCTAATAATAATTTTAGTAATCTCAATAGGCTTTCAGACGAAAGTCTGAAAGCCTAATAATTTTAACAAAAACAATAGTGTTTCACACAAGCTTCGCAGTGTGAAACCCTAATAAAGATCTTTAGGTTATAAACAATTCGGGTTTCATCAAAATCAAATTAAAATTGTGACCTCAACAGGGTCCACAACTTTGATATACCATATTTTTACACTGTTCGCGTACAAACGGCGGCCATTTTTTCTGGCAATTATGGTCCGATTTTCTGGAAATCCGAAATCAACCTTCCGTAGGGTGTAACGGTGATAGAGTCAAACATTTTTTTAAATCGGATAATAATTGTGACCTCCAGAGGGACCATAGGTGATTTTTCGGACAATCAGGGGCCATAATTCAGGAAGTTACGATCACATATGTGCAAATAACGAAAGGAACCAAGATCTTTGTGTTATAACCATGCATTTCAAGTTTCATCAAAATCGAATTAAAATTGTGACCTCTACAGGGTCCACCATGATATACAATTTTTTAACAGTATTCGCATACAAACGGCGGCCATTTTGTATGGCAATTTTGGTCCGATTTTCACGAAATTCGAACACCACCTTCCTTACGGTGTAACGGTAATATAATCAAACGTTTTTTTTCAATCGGATAATAATTGTGACCTCCAGAGGGACCACAAGCTAAGAAAAGGCGATTTTGCGTATAATCAGGGGCCATAATTCAGGAAGTTACGATCCGATATGCGTAAATATCGAAAGGAACCAAGATCTTTGGATTATAACCATGAATTTCAAGTTTCATCAAAATCGAATTAAAATTGTGACCTCTACAAGGTCCTCAACCTTGATATACCATTTTTTTAACAGTATTTGCGTACAAACGGCGGCCATTTTGTATGGCAATTTTGGTCCGATTTTCTCGAAATTCGAACTCAACCTCCATTAGGGTGTAACGGTGATATAATCAAACGTTTTTTTATATCGGATAATAATTGTGACCTCCAGATGGACCACAAGCTAAAAAGGGTGATTTTTCGGACATCAGGGGCCATAATTCAGGAAATTACGATCCGATGAGCGCAAATATCGAAAGGAACCAAGATCTTTGGGTTATAAACATGCATGTCAAGTTTCATCAAAATCGGTTCAAAATTGTGACCTCTATAGAGTCCATAAGCTAAAAACGTGATTTTTCGTACAATCAGGGGCCATAATCCATGAAGTTTTGATCCGATACATGACAATATCAAAAGGAACCGAGATCTTATGGGGATAAACCTATATTTCAAGTCTCGTCAAAATCGGATAAGAATTGTGACCTGTAGAGAGTCCACAAACAAATTGTGGACGGACGGACAGATGCAATGACATAATACGTCAACATGAAAATGTGGGCGTATAAAAAGGGTGATTTTTCGGATGAACAGGGGCCATAATTCAGGAAATTACGTTCCGATAGGCGCAAATATCGAAAGGAACCAAGATCTTTGGGTTATGAACAAGCATGTCAAGTTTGATCAAAATCGGTTCAAAATTGTGACCTCTATAGGGTCCACAAGCTAAAAACGTGATTTTTCGTACAATCAGGGTCCATAATCCATGAAGTTTTCATCCGATACATGCCAATATCGAAAGCAGCCGAGATCTTTTGGGGATAACCCTATATTTCAAGTTTCGTCAAAATCAGATAAGAATTGTGACCTGTAGAGAGTCCACAAACAAATTGTGGAAAAACAGGGGCGACGACAATATACGTCCACATAAAAATGTGGGCGTTGTGGGCATATAAAGATAGGCTGGCACTGCCAGGCAGGATACCCCCACATTTTTGAGAGATGGACAGAGAACAAGCAATACCGAAAGTGATTTTTCCTACATCATTAAGTCCTGTATTTCATACTGTATTGGGAGCAGCCATTGTGTTGGTCAGTTCCAGTCTGATATTCATGAAATTCGAAGCCGACAATGATTATGGTGTGACAGTACACAACCTAGAAATGTTACTTTTCGTCAAAATTGGATAAGAATTGTGACCTGTAGAGAGTCCACAACCATGATATACCATATTTTTACAATATTCGCGTAGAAACGGTGACCATTTCGTCCGGCAATTTTGGTACAATTTTCATGAAATTCGAACTCAACCTTCCTTACGGTGCAACAGTAATATAATCAGAGTTTTTTTTAAATCAGATAATAATTGTTCGAGAGATAGACAGCAATACCGAAAGTGATTTTTCCTAGAATCAAAGGCCATAATTCATTAAGTTACAGTTTGATATGCGCAAATATAGAAAAAGAATAAAGATCTTTAGGTTATAAACAAGCATTTCAGGTTTCATCAAAATCGATTTAAAATTGTCACCTCTACGGGGTCCACAACTTTGACATACCATATTTTTACACTGTTCGCGTACAAACGGCGGCCATTTTATCTGGCAATTATGGTCCAATTTTCTCGAAATTCGAATTCATTCTTTCGTAGGGTGTAACGGTGATAGAGTCAAACGTTTTTTCAAATCGGATAATAATTGTGACCTCCAGAGGGACCATAGGCGATTTTTCGGACAATCAGGGGCCGTAATTGAGGAAGTTACGATCCAATATGCGCAAATAACGAAAGGAACCAAGATTTTTAGGTTATAACCATGCATTTCAAGTTTCATCAAAATCGAATTAAAATTGTGACCTCTACAGGGTCCACAACCATGATATACAATTTTTTAACAGTATTCGCGTACAAACGGCGGCCATTTTGTATGGCAATTTTGGTCCGATTTTCCCCAAATTCGAACTCAACCTTCCTTACGGTGTAACGGTAATATAATCAACCGTTTTATTAAATCGGATAATAATTGTGACCACCAGAGGGACCACAAGCTAAAATAAGGCGATTTTGCGTATAATATATTCAGGGGCCATAATTCAGGAAGTTACGTTCCGATATGCGCAAATATCGAAAGGAACCAAGATCTTTGGGTTATAACCATGAATTTCAAGTTTCATCAAAATCAAATAAAAAATGTGACTTCTACAGGGTCCACAACCTTGATATACCATTTTTTAACAGTATTCGCGTACAAACGGCGGCCATTTTGTATGGCAATTTTCGTCCGATTTTCCCGAAATTCGAACTCAACCTTCCCTAGGGTGTAACGGTGATATAATCAAACGGTTTTTTAAATCGGATAATAATTGTGACCTCCAGAGGGACCACAAGCTAAAAAGGGTGATTTTTCGGACAATCAGGGGCCATAATTCAGGAAATTACATTCCGATAGGCGCAAATATCGAAAGGAACCAAGATCTTTGGGTTATAAACATGCATGTCAAGTTTCATCCAAATTGGTTCAAAATTGTGACCTCTACACTGTTCACAAGCTATAAATGTGATTTTAGGTACAATCAGGGGCCATAACCCATTAAGTTACAGTCCGATACATGCCAATATCGAAAGCAACCGAGATCTTAGGGGGATAAACCTATATTTTAAGTTTCATCGAAATCAGATAAAAATTGTTCACAAACAACAACCGTGGCCGGCCGGCCGGACAGGGGCGACGACAATATATGTCCACATGAAAATGTGGGCGTATAAAAACAGTAGCTCAACCTTTTGACCTAACCTTATTTTATTCATCTTGTATGTGAGCTAAAACAATATTATTGTACTTACAGACACGAAAAATATATTTTCTGAATCCTTGAAGAAATGCCTAAAAAACGTTCAGAGCAGAATTTTGATTTAGGTCAACTGATGGTCGCCATTTTGAAGTGAATATGAAAAATAGTGAAAAATTGACATTTACGGGCTTGTAAACAAATGCAATAGGACAAATTATGTTCAATGCGTCTCCTATTTCTAAAATTAATACATTTCAGGATAGCCGGGATATCGGTCGAATTTTTGGTATTTGAATATTTCAAAAATTTGAATTTTGCCTTTGACGTTATTCGTGCCGACAAAGTTGTTTACGAGTGAAAAATCACTTTAATTTCACTAGATTGTGACCGATTTTAATGACTTTGTTTTCTTGTTCGGATTAATTATATGACATGTGACAGGATCTAGTTATCATTATTTTATTTTTTTTTGTATTTTCTGCAAATCTTTTTCTCAGAATCAAATAGGATCTTTCTAAAACTTTGACCTACCCCCCACCACCACCACCAAAAGAAAAGATAGGTTGCCAGGCAATGAAACATACACCCACAGCAGCTAAATAGTCCGGGCAGTCAACAAGTGTTGTCGCATATTTTTACTTTATTGGGTAATGATACATTTGTAATACACTAAAAATCTGATTAAGAGTAACAACTCATTATTTAATTATCTGAAAATCATTAGAATCTGTTTGCTTTTTATAAAGTTTTGCCCCACGCTAACAATTAGTATAGGATACATTTAACATCATGGATTTAGCTGATCAGTTATCAAAATTCATTGAAAATCAAAATACTTGTTCGTTTCAACACCTTAAACTCTGTGTATCAATCTGAAGTCAATCGGATGATAAGTTTGGCATCTATAGCGTCACAAGATTTTTTGAAGTGATCAAGGACTACAACTTTGGCACAAATTATCAGAAATCGCTGAAAATCAATAGATTTCTTCGTCTCGTGACCTTAAAAACTGTGTATAAATTTGTAGTCAATCAAATATTAACTTTGGCCTCTAGAGCACCTACAAGATTTTTTTAAGTGATCAAGGGCCATAACTCTGGCGCTAATTATCGGAAATCGCTGAAAATCAATAGGCTTTTTTGTCTCATGACCTTAAACGCTGTGTATGAATTTGAAGTCAATCGGATATTAACTTTGGCCTCTAGCGCACCCACAAGATTTTTTGATGCGATCAAGGGCCATAACTCTGGCAATAATTATCAGAGATCGCTGAAAATCAATAGGCTTCTTCATCTCATGACCTTAAATACTGTGTATAAATTTAAAGTCAATCCCATATCAACTTTGGCCTCTAGAGCATCCACAAGATATTTTGAAGTGATCAAGGGCCATAACTCTGGCACTAATTATCGGAAATCGCTGAAAATCGATAGGCTTCTTCGTCTTATGCCCTTAAACACTGTATATGCTGTATATGAATTTAAAGTCAATCGGATATTAACTTTGGCCTCTAGAGCGTCCACAAGAATTTTTTGAAGTGATCAAGGGCCATAACTCTGGCACTCATTATCGGAAATCGATGAAAATCAATAGGCATCTTCGTCTTATGACCTTAAACACTGTGTATAAATTCAAAGTCAATCGGATATTAGCTTTGGCTTTTAGAGCGTCCACAAGATTTTTTGAAGTGATCAAGGGCCATAACTCTGGCACTAATTATCAGAAATCGCTGAAAATCGATAGGCTTCTTCGTCTTATTACTTTAAACAATGTGTATAAATTTAAAGCCAATCGGATATTAACTCTGGCCTCTAGAGCGCCAACAAGATTTTTTGAAGTGATCAAGGGCCATAACTCTGGTAGTTATTATCGGAAATCGCTGAAAAACAATAGGCTTCTTCGTCTCATGACCTTAAACACTGTGTATAAATTTAAAGTCAATCGGATATTAACTTTAGCCTCTAGAGCGTCCACAAGCAATTGTGGACGCCAGACCGACGGACGGACGGGGGCGACGACAATATACGACCACATTTCAATGTGGGCGTATAAAACTGGGGTGCGAACTTTGATTAAATATATTTTCAAAACGTTTTACGAAGCCAAAATCACTGAATTTTACGAAAGAATTCATTTGAATATTTTATTGAATCTTTTTTCTTTGAGTACCTTGAAACGTTTTACTTTAAATCTGCAATTTCAGATTTTCGAATTTCGAAATTTCGTCGCTGTGATTTCGAGCCGGAAGTTTAGACGTACCTGACAACTTCTTACTGATGCGACTTAAAAGATATCTTTAGAAATTTTCTAACTTATCTCCCCTTGGAGAAATTAAGGGACAAATTTTTCAAAAAAAAATCGACGAAATATTGGTCAGATCACCTTGAATTTTGTTTCTATACTAGCTACGAGAACATTGATTCGTACCCCAAAAATGGAGTTTGTAGCTCAATCCGTAAGTGCCACCATCTTGAAATGTGAAAAATCCACTGAGCTTTTTGATATTTTACCTACAGACATGGAATTTATATTTTCTGAATCCTTGAAGGAATGCCTAAAAAATGTTCAAAGCAGAATTTTTGATTTAGGTCATATGATGGCTTCCATTTTGAAGTGAATATGAAAAAATAGTGAAAAATCGACATTTACGGGTTTGTAAACAAACACAATAGGGCATAGTATGTTCAATGCGTCTCCTATTTCTGAAATTATTACATTTCAGGATAGCCGGGATATGGGTCGAATTTTTGATATTTGAATATTTCAAAAATTCCAATTTTGCCTTTGACGTTTTTCGTGACAACAAAGTTGTTCACGAGTGAAAAATCACATTAACTTCACTTGATTGTGACCGATTTTAATGATTTTTTTTTCTTGTTCGGATTATTTATGATTCATGACATGTGACAGGACTTGACTGTGAATATGAAAGCTTTAATATCTGCTTAGCAGATCTAGTTATTATTATTATGTTTTTTTGTGTGTATTTTCTACAGATCGGATTTCTCAGATTCTAACCATAGGATCTTTCTAAAATTTTGACCTACTCTTCCCCCCCCCCCCAAAAAAAATGGGTTGCGAACCTTGATTAAATATATTTTCAAAACGTTTTACAAAAATCCAAAATCGAAGAAATACGAATGAAGAAATTGACCTACATACCCATAATTCTGTGACTATGTGACCTATGTTACTAATTCTTTTTTCTTTGAGTACCTTGAAACTTTTACTTCAAATCTGCAATTCACAATTCAACTTGACAACTTCTTTAATACTAGTTGTACGATTTTCATGAAATTTAGTATGTAGGTAGACCTTACTGATGTGACTTGAAAAATGACTTTAAAATCACCTCGAATTTTTTTTTCTATACTAGCTACGAGACTACTGATTCGTACACAAAAAATGGAGTTTGTAGCTCACTGCGGAAGTGCTGCCATCTTGAAATGTGAAAAATCCGTGCTTTTTTGATATTTTACTTACGGACATGGGAGTTATATTTTCTGAATCCTTGAAGGAAGGCCAAAAAAAACATTCTGAGCAGAATTTTGATTTAGGTCAACTGATGGTCGCCATTTTTAACTGAATATGACAAATAGTGAAAAATCTACATTAACAGTTATGTAAGTAAACAGAATAGACCAAAATTTGCTGAATTCGTATCCTATTTCTGAAATTAATACATTTCAACATAGCCTGGCTCATGGTCGAATTATTGGTATTTGAAAATTTCAAAATTTCATCGAGATTAGCCTTAGCAGATCTAGTTATTATGAATACTATTATTATTATACATCATATTCGAAATAACCAATTTCCTTTATGCTATTAATATTAACTGTATTGCAGGTATTATTTTTCAAATTTGTATGACTTATTGAAATTAACATGAATTAGTTTAAACAGTATTTCTATAACATATAATTACACACAATATATGTATAATGTATTCAGGTTTCTGTTATGCTTTTGTATTGCTAGTATATATATATATAGTAGGCCTATTAGTTTTCAAATTTATGACTTATTGAAATTAACATAAATTGGTTTAAACAGTATTTCTACAACATATAATTCCGAAACAAGCTATGAGAGAGAGAGAGAATGGGTTTAACGTCCACTCAACACAAACTAGGTCATTTTGGGACTAACATATGGTTTTTAATTTTATTTCAATAATTCGCTTGCGCGTAAGGGTCTTTAGCAGTGGGAGGAAACCGGAGTGCCCGGAGGAAACTCACAACGTTGAGAAGGCGCCCCTATCTCCGTGCCACATACGCTCACACCAGGGCTCTAAAGAACAGCCGCATGCCAGATGATGATATAAATTTCATCTTAACACACCTATTTTAAAAAAAATGGGAATAATTCAACCAATTGATTTGAAAAGTCTAACGTAAACCTTTTCAAATGTGACTTGGATTTTAAAATATTTTCGAACCCTCTGGACAAGTAAAATAGGTTGTAATGGATAATTTACACAACAGGTAGGACACTTAAACATCTAGTAGGCTACTTAGAATAAGGGTATTATTTATTTTCTGGAGCTACCACGCCAGCAAGAATGTTATTGTCCCTTTAAACTACATTCAATATCAAAATCTTAGTTTCTAGTATTTTGGTTTTTTTTATTGTGGTTCAAATAAGCCTGGAATGTGGTCCCAATCAGCCATGGTCCCAATCAGCTTGGTTTCCGAATCAGCCATGATCCCAATCAGCTTGGTTTCCAATCATTGACGCCATCTTGTTTTTATTATAAGCTATTTTAAGGAAGTGTAATTAATTTTTAACCCTTTCAGACATATCAATTTGAGAAACGCCTTCATTTCTTATTAATAATTATTCACTGGATAAATGTATGCAATTACAATGGAATGTTAAGTATTGAAAAATTATTTATTCCCTAATTCCTAATGTTTTGAATTTATATTGTGGAAACTCGCTCGTTTCTTTTGATTTCTCAAGATGAAGAAATGGCTTTTACTCGCTCCCATTACAGAAATCAAAAGAAAAATTAGAAAATGACCTTAAAATCAAGTAAATTATATTTATGTGTGAAGCCTTATAGCAGCATTATAAAATAGCATTCTTTTTCTTGTCCGATAAATTGCCATCCGATTTTTTCCTGACGATTTTTATAAATTTTATTACGCGATGAATAGACTGAATATTAGCGTAAGATAAATTGATGACGTAGGAAACTTGGTTATATTTCAGTGATTAGCACAATAAATAAATGAGGAAATCTAGGAAAAAATATACCATGCCATCTAATAAAACCTCAACATGATTTGCAAGTAAAACAAAAAATACCTTTTAATATTTCTGCAAAGATATTCTGTGTGAAAACAGCTGATAATTCAACATAAAATGAACCCCAAAATGGCAACGTTACCAATACGCATGCGCAGGAATATATATATATATATATTTATAATGTTAATAAATCAATGATATCTATGATCTACATCGCCTCGACAAACCATTTTCCTTTTTATTTACTCGTCATAAGAGCATTGTTGACTTTGGACACAATTTGGGAAAATGAGCAAATTAAAAGAACAGGAAAGTAATTACAACTTGGGGGGGTTTCTTTAGTGCTGGTATCGTTGAGCAATCTGTTTTACAGAGAATTACTTACGAATTATCTCTGTCCAAAACACGTGGGTTGACTGCACGCCTCGTAGTCATTGGCTCAACGGCTCGTGCAATGTTTACTTAACACCTGACTGCTTCGGGCAAAATGATGCATTTTACACATTTTAATACCCATTTACACTAAATAGGAAATATTTTTTAACTACAAATACTTCAAATGTCTTTGTTTATTTTTCTTTTACCTCAAAATTTTTTTTGAGAATTTAATTTGTCGGAGAAAAAAAGTTAATATGCCGTACTCATTAAGCCTCGTCGATGTCATCATAGAACTGTACTAGAATATACGATCTATGATGTCATGTTTATCAGTGATTGTAGCGGCCAAGCGAATATTCACTGCGGGATAAGTTTGATCGTTGAGCTGAAGCACAGAGTGGCTGAAGTGAGCGCACGTTACGGCTTATGACCTTGACTATCATCGTCGATAGCATAGAAATATAGATAGCTGTGTTTAATAAACACAATGTTTAGCCGTTTATGTGAGCCTATGAAATGAATAACAAACGCCCCGTGGTATTTTAACCATTGAAGACACACAATAATTGTATCAGTTTTTATCCCCCATTCCTGTGGCACCAAAGATAATTCCCGAATATCACCGGAATATTCCGTAAAACCGATTGAAGACTGAAGTTACTACCGATATAAACCGCAAAACATCGGAATATACTGATCTCACTTTCTTATCGATTTTCATTTACCAAACCCAAATGTTTCTTTCTTCCCGAGCCATCCAATACATGACATGCAATGAAACAGTGTTTATCCCTCTTTCATGTCGTACCATTGGTTATTCCTGAAATCCCTCGGCTTAGTATGAAATCCGTCCTCTAAAATCACTACCACCCACTCCCCAGTCTATTTTTTTTTGTTATAATTTATTTCATTTTCTAACGTCCGCTGCCATTTTATTTATTTGAGCCACCCTTTACATGGAATGAAATGAAACAGGGATTATTATGGTGGCTGTTAGCGGCCATTCTACATCGTCGACTTGTCGGGTTGTGAAGGCGACAAGTCGCGGCACGACAAAGCGAAATAATTGCATTGCGTCGACTTGTCGCTTTGTCGGGTTGTGAAGGCGACAAAGCGACAAGACGACAAAATCAACGCGACAAACTAACCCGACAATCGTCGCCCTCATTTTGTCGACTTGTCGGGTCAATTTTGTCGACTTGTTGCTTTGTCGCCTTCGACTTATTCACAACCCGACAAAGCGACAAGTCGCCGAAATGCAATTATTTCGCTTTGTCGACTTGTCGCTTTGTCGCCTTCACAACCCGAAAATGCAATTATTTCGCTTTGTCGACTTGTCGCTTTGTCGCCTTGGAAGTCAATCACTGCGCATGATCGAGCAGTCTTCGGTTAAGTATGGAAGCCTGATCTCCACGAGGCGAGGGTGCTTTTATTCAACATTTGGTTTAGTTTTGCTACACCTGACCATTACACAAATAGGATTGAAAAATTCATGTGGTTAAATTTCCATTTAACGACCCATAAAATTATATGTTGATATGTATTTTATGCTTTCAAAATACCTATGGTAATTGAGAATAGAATATGCTAGCTTTGCTACATTAAAAAATATTTAAAATTTAAATCCTTTCTTCTTAGGATGTTTATAGGCAAGTCTCCTTTACAGAATGCACTAAAGCTTTTTCTTGGCCACATTCCAATTTCAAATCTCATTGACAGTAACTGTATGATTGGCTCACTAACCAGAAGGTCTGCGTCCAGCATGGCTTCCCCAATGTCTAATGTACGGTGACGTGCAGGTAATTGAACCTTTGTCCGTTGGAATTGTTTCAAATAAGCGTAGGCCGTGGAGTTGGTGTCTGGGCAAACTTTCCTTAATAGCACACTGCATTGGTGTCGAAAAATAGTTTAAAATAATATGTTGGCAGAAAAGAGTACCCCGGCCGTATCGCCGCTGTCTTGACAGAATTTACCCCGTAATAGGCCTACACGGCATAACATATGCCTGTCTTCATTGATGCAGAAAAGTACATTGGTTGATAAACTAAGTCATAGTTTAAATAAACGTGGTCTGTCCCCAAAATGTTTTTTTTTGTTTATTAAAAGTATATAAGTTTTAACTATAAACACTATGATTTGTAATTAACAAAATAGTATATTAAGTAAGTAAGTAATTCTTTATTGCTGAAAGTTACTTATAGCAAATACAATGAATAAATTTGTAAATATGTAAAGGTGTTAATGATACAAATAGTACAAAATAAGTTAGAAAAGAATGAAAGTTCTAGGGAAGAATAGCGTCAAGAAAAGAATGACGTTTAATAAATTATAAATGTATATATTTTGCTAACGAGTTTAAAATAACTGGTGATGTGGAAAACATAATGTCTATAAATTTTTGGAGTGAAGGGTGATTTCTATAATAAAAAGGAATAAGCTGTTCTTTATATAATGGACAGCAAACTAAAAGATAGGCTGGCACTGCCAGGCAGGATACGCCCACATTTTTGAGAGATGGATAGAGAACAAGCAATACCGAAAGTGATTTTTCCTATATGTACATCATTAAGTCCTGTATTTCATACTGTATTGGGAGCAGCCATTTTGTTGGTCAGTTCCAGTCTGATATTCATGAAATTCGAAGCCGACAATGATTATGGTGTGACGTTTCACAACCTAGAAATGTTACTTTTCGTCAAAATCTGATAAGAATTGTGACCTGTAGAGAGTGCACAACCATGATATACCATATTTTTACACTATTCGCGTACAAACGGTGACCATTTCGTGTGGCAATTTTGGTCCGATTTTCACGAAATTCGAACTCAACCTTCCTTACGTATGTACAGTGCAACAATAATATAATCAGAGTTTTTTTTATAAATCAGATAATAATTGTTCGAGAGATAGACAGAGAACAAGCAATACCGAAAGTGATTTTTCCTACAATCAAAGGCCATAATTTATTAAGTTATAATTTGATATGTGCAAATATCGAAAAGAATAAAGATCTTTAGGTTATAAACAAGCATTTCAGGTTTCATCAAAATCGAATTAAAAATTATGACCTCTACAGGGTCCACAACTTTGATATACCATATTTTCACACTGTTCGCGTACAAACGGCGGCCATTTTTTCTGGCAATTATGGTCCGATTTTCTCGAAATTCAAACTCAATCTTCCGTAGGGTGTAACGGTGATAGAGTCAAACGTTTTTTTAAATCGGATAATAATTGTGACCTCCAGAGGGACCATAGGTGATTTTTCGGACAATCAGGGGCCATAATTCAGGAAGTTACGATGGGCAAATAACGAAAGGAACCAAGATCTTTGGGTTATAACCATGCATTTCAAGTTTCATCAAAATCAAATTAACATTGTGACCTCTACAGGGTCCACAACCATGATATACAAATTTTTAACAGTATTCGCGTACAAACGGCGGCCATTTTGTATGGCAATTTTGGTCTGATTTTCCCGAAATTCTAACTCAACCTTCCTTACGGTGTAACGGTAATATTATAAAGATCTTCAGGTTATAAACAAGCATTTCAGGTTTCATCAAAATCGAATTAAAAATTATGACCTCTACAGGGTCCACAACTTTGATATACCATATTTTCACACTGTTCGCGTAAAAAACGGCGGCCATTTTTTCTGGCAATTATGGTCCGATTTTCTCGAAATTCAAACTCAATCTTCCGTAGGCTGTAACGGTGATAGAGTCAAACGTTTTTTTAAATCGGATAATAATTGTGACCTCCAGAGGGACCATAGGTGATTTTTCGGACAATCAGGGGCCATAATTCAGGAAGTTACGATCCGATATGGGCAAATAACGAAAGGAACCAAGATCTTTGGGTTATAACCATGCATTTCAAGTTTCATCAAAATCAAATTAACATTGTGACCTCTACAGGGTCCACAACCATGATATACAATTTTTTAACAGTATTCGCGTACAAACGGCGGCCATTTTGTATGGCAATTTTGGTCTGATTTTCCCGAAATTCGAACTCAACCTTCCTTACGGTGTAACGGTAATATTATAAAGCGTTTTATTAAATCGGATAATAATTGTGACCACCAGAGGGACCACAAGCTAAAATAAGGCGATTTTGCGTATAATCAGGGGCCATAATTCAGGAAGTTACAATCCGATATGCGCAAATATCGAAAGGAACCAAGATCTTTGGGTTATAACCATGAATTTCAAGTTTCATCAAAATCGATTCAAAAATGTGACTTTTACAAGGTCCACAAACCATGATATACAATTTTTTAACAGTATTCGCGTACAAACGGCGGCCATTTTGTATGGCAATTTTCGTCCGATTTTCCCGAAATTCGAACTCAACCTTCCTTAGGGTGTAACGGTGATATAATCAAACGGTTTTTTAAATCGGATAATAATTGTGACCTCCAGAGGGACCACAAGCTAAAAAGGGTGATTTTTCGGACAATCAGGGGCCATAATTCAGGAAATTACATTCCGATAGGTGCAAATATCGAAAGGAACCAAGATCTTTGGGTTATAAACATACATGTCAAGTTTCATCAAAATCGGTTCAAAATTGTGACCTCTATAGGGTCCACAAGCTAAAAACGTGATTTTTCGTACAATCAGGGGCCATAATCCATGAAGTTTTCATCCGATACATGCCAATATCGAAAGGAACCGAGATCTTTTGGGGATAAACCTATATTTCAAGTTTCGTCAAAATCGGATAAGAATTGTGACCTGTAGAGGGTCCACAAACAAATTGTGGACGGACGGACGGACGGACGGACGTCCGGACGGACAGGGGCGACGACAATATACGTCCACATAAAAATGTGGGCGTATAAAAATGATATTCGTCTTCAACGTTATTTAAATTGCATAATTTACAAATTCTATCATTCTGTTAATTGTATCGTATGTGATAAGCTATGTGATACACATCTAAATTTGGATAGAGATACACAGTAATTATGATTTGAGATATTTGATAAATATTCTTTTTGTGATAAGGCAATGTTGAAAAGGTTATAATAATTTAGTTTTGAATATTTCAACCGATCTTCATTCCATTCCTGTGAATACTGATCGCTTATTCTATATTTAAGTTCATCATATACATGTACAGGTAAAACAACATATTGATCATCAAAAGCGTACACGGGACGTCGGTTTTCGTCCCATCCGAACGACTAAAAACTGGCCTTATCAGGTCCACCTTCGTGCACCTTTAGATACTCACCATAAACAATATATTCACTTTAAATGAAATGGGGTTAAACGTCCTACTCTTCTGCACCTAACCTGGGCTAATGGAAGACGGGCATTATGCCATACAGTGTGCTATGAGCGAATTTTTGTCTGGAAAGGGCGCTACGACCTACTTTAATATCGAATTTCAACTGCCAATAGATCTTTTTATGTGCACGCAAATGTGTACACGGGACGTCGGTTTTCGTCCCATCACTGACAAAGGGAAAACACGACGAAAAACATAATTGATTTGAGTTGGGATATTAGTAGATTGATTATTATTATGTATTTGGGTAAACTGTGCTGTTGATGGTAATCAGTGAAGAAGTGAAGATGCGAAGGAATTCTAAATTACGATAGATATATTGAAAGCATACATTAACATACATATCAACATATAAAACTGACACTCCTCTGAAAAATAGATTCTTAATTTTATGGGTCCTTAAATGCAAATCTAACCAAATGAATTTTTCAATCCTATCTATGTAATGGTCAGGTGTAGCAAAACAAAACCAATTGCTGAAAAAGCACCCTCGCCTCGTCGAGATTAGGCTTCCATACTTAACCGAAGACTGCTCGATCATGCGCAGTGATTGACTTCCAAGGCGACAAGTCGACAAAGCGAAATAATTGCATTTCGGCGGCTTGTCGACTTGTCGGGTTGTGAAGGCGACAAAGCGAAATAATTGCATTTCGGCGACTTATCGACTTGTCGCTTTGTCGGGTTGCGAATAAGTCGAAGGCGACAAGTCGACAAAATTGACCCGACAAGTCGACAAAATGAGGGCGACGATTGTCGGGTTAGTTTGTCGTGTTGTCGGGTTGATTTTGTCGACTTGTCGCCTTCACAACCCGACAAGTCGACGAAATGCAATTATTTCGCTTTGTCGTGCCGCGACTTGTCGCCTTCACAACCCGACAAGTCGACGATGTAGAATGGCCGCTAACAGCCACCATAATAATCCCTGTTTCATTTCATTCCATGTAAAGGGTGGCTCAAATAAATAAAATGGCAGCGGACGTTAGAAAATGAAATAAATTATAACAAAAAAAAATAGACTGGGGAGTGGGTGGTAGTGATTTTAGAGGACGGATTTCATACTAAGCCGAGGGATTTCAGGAATAACCAATGGTACGACATGAAAGAGGGATAAACACTGTTTCATTGCATGTCATGTATTGGATGGCTCGGGAAGAAAGAAACATTTGGGTTTGGTAAATGAAAATCGATAAGAAAGTGAGATCAGTATATTCCGATGTTTTGCGGTTTATATCGGTAGTAACTTCAGTCTTCAATCGGTTTTACGGAATATTCCGGTGATATTCGGGAATTATCTTTGGTGCCACAGGAATGGGGGATAAAAACTGATACAATTATTGTGTGTCTTCAATGGTTAAAATACCACGGGGCGTTTGTTATTCATTTCATAGGCTCGCATAAACGGCTAAACATTGTGTTTATTAAACACAGCTATCTATATTTCTATGCTATCGACGATGAGAGTCAAGGTCATAAGCCGTAACGTGCGCTCACTTCAGCCACTCTGTGCTTCAGCTCAACGATCAAACTTATCCCGCAGTGAATATTCGCTTGGCCGCTACAATCACTGATAAACATGACATCATAGATCGTATATTCTAGTACAGTTCTATGATGACATCGACGAGGCTTAATGAGTACGGCATATTAACTTTTTTTCTCCGACAAATTAAATTCTCAAAAAAATTTTTGAGGTAAAAGAAAAATAAACAAAGACATTTGAAGTATTTGTAGTTAAAAAATATTTCCTATTTAGTGTAAATGGGTATTAAAATGTGTAAAATGCATCATTTTGCCCGAAGCAGTCAGGTGTTAAGTAAACATTGCACGAGCCGTTGAGCCAATGACTACGAGGCGTGCAGTCAACCCACGTGTTTTGGACAGAGATAATTCGTAAGTAATTCTCTGTAAAACAGATTGCTCAACGATACCAGCACTAAAGAAACCCCTCCAAGTTGTAATTACTTTCCTGTTCTTTTAATTTGCTCATTTTCCCAAATTGTGTCCAAAGTCAACAATGCTCTTATGACGAGTAAATAAAAAGGAAAATGGTTTGTCGAGGCGATGTAGATCATAGATATCATTGATTTATTAACATTATAAATATATATATATATATTCCTGCGCATGCGTATTCATACGGTACCATCATATTTTCCTGAAATCCCTCAGCTTAGTATGAAATCCGTCCCCGAAAATCACTACCCTCCTCCCCAGTCTATTTTTTTTTTTTTTGTATTTCATTTAATTTTCTAACGTCCGTTGCCATTTTATTTATTTGAGCCACCCAATACATGGCATGTAATGAAAGAGTGTTTATCCCCCTTTCATGTCACCCAATCCATCTCAAGTCATACGCTTCAAGCAAGAAAACATATGTCCCAGTCTTACGCCTCAATCATGGACGTGATGTAATTTTATCGCATGTAAAATCTTACGTCCAGCCTTCAAGCGATGATCGGAAATTCTCTTACGTCAAGCCTTCAATCATGACTTGTCACTTGAGACAATCTTGAGACATGGTCGTACGGCTGCGCATGTTGTAAGCATGTTTCCAATTGGATAATATTTAGCCTGTTGTGTTTTTTTATACTACATATGTAAAAATAAACCCGCGAAAACAGAAAATGGACTCTGGTAAGGGCGTGTTTGTTTTTAGCCTATGGATAGTTGAGATGTAGGCTAGATAGGCAATAATAAAATCATATCAGGTCCGTAGGAAGCATTTAGCAATGTGTGCGGCCAAATACATGTACAGAGAAAGAAAAAACAACAGCCAGTCGCCTGGAATTAGGCCACATATGGCACATGATTAGACCCTACATGGTCGGATCCAGGTTTTTTAAATAGGGAGGGGGTGTAAATACTCGAGCACTGGAGTAGCGGCTCGGACTGGAGGCGTCACAGAAAGTGATACTAGTAGACTAGTAGACTAGCTTCCCTTGAAAGGGGATAGTTATTCGTATGGGGGGTTTATCTGGCTTGGATTGTTCAATGGAGGTTTTCTTTTTAGTTTCATTTATGGTGTTCCTATCTAACTGAGGCGGATAGTCATTCAGATTGGTAAGTGTGCTTTCTATGTGGTTGAGTTCACTGGGGAGGGATTTGTCATCACATATATTGAAGGCTCGACGGGCTAGAGTGGAAATGGTTGACTTTTTGACACTGTGTGGGTGGTTCGAATGATAGTTGATGTACTGGTCGGTACGGGTTTGTTTTCTATACACACTAGTGGTGAGCTATCGTACCACATCAGAAGGCTACTCACAACCACAGGTATCCAAGTCATCTTTTCCACGGGGCGCACACTCAAAGACCACCTTAAGGCCAATGGGGAAACTCCAACCCACCATTCCACTGCCACCTAAAGGATGTGTGTATGAAGTTGTTTGCACGTGTGACAGTTTATACATTGGGGAAACTCGACAGCCCTTACCTAAAAAAATCGCCCAACATAAGTCAAGGTCCTCCACAGCAGAGTCAGCAGTTGCCCAACACCTTCAGTCCAATCCAGGCCACAAAATCAAATCGTTTAAGACCCTAGCACAAAATCAACACAATGAAAAGACGCGGAAGATCATGGAAGCTATACACATCAGGAGATCCAAACCGAACCTTAATCGCGACACAGGAATATTCCTCCCAAGAGCATATGATGAATTAATTCTTAACTGATGTATTCTTGCCTATATTCTCCAAAGTGCGTAGTTTTATTTCATTCGCGAGTGTGTGAATCATTTGTGTAAAACTCTCTACCTATTTGCAGAACTAAATCTAAGGATTGTGTGTGTTTAATGAGAGGATGTGTGTAGGACTATAATTATTTAGGAGCCTGTGAATAGGACTGAGGCGTGACTTTCTAAATATTCATAATTCAATAGTTATACCCTATTTAATCCTGGTCATGTAAATAATTATCATTTAGTAACTGGTCAACTGTTTCTTTTATTTTACCTGTGCAACTGTGTCGGTGTCAATCAGATGGAAGAGGGTGGGACCATAAAGAAGGGTTGTGCGGGTTGTCTTGTTTTGTGTGTATTCAATTTTCTTAATTATATTAACTTGATTATGGTCCAAATATTTAATCCCCATTTAATTTATCTGGAGTTACTAGTTCTCCGATGTCTCATGTATGGTTTCTCTTTTGTTTGTTGGTTATGCTGTTATCATTACTCATTATCAATCGGCTACTATCCCTTTGATGTAACCTAGTTCATGGATGGTTTCGGATTTGTCATGATTGGTTGTCCAAGTTGAACAATTTATCCCTACAATTACTTATTAATATCCCTTTAATGTTAATTTATGCCAATTATCAGTGGCCTCACTAATCCCTTATATGCACCTTGCCTTTGATCATGTTGTTATATGCCTTTGATATTGTTGTTGTCATGCATGGTTTCAGAATTGTTGTTATTGCTTATCTATATATAATTGCCATACACATTTGTTACTGCACTTGCTTGAAAACGTTGAGAGAATACTCTTCGAAACGTCGCCTAAATAAATCAGTAATTGTTCTTCCATAAGTATGTGTTATAGTTTAATGCTCTTTCCAGTTACTAAATGCCTCTAAAAGATTATAACAATAGTCTCATGTTTAGGGAAATTGTTCACATCCATTCTAAATACTTGCCTCCTTGAGTTAGATGAATGCGAAAAGAAAATATCTGACTACCAATTTGGATTTCGCAAGAATTTATCAACTGTTAATGCTATTTTCATTTCGCAAACTACTATTAATCGTTTTCTGAAGTCCAAACGAAGGCTATACGTCTGCTTTGTCGATTATCGTAAAGCGTACGATTTTGTGATTTTAACAAATCTATGGTATAAGCTCATCCAAGAAGGGATTGGGGGTAAAATACTTACTATAATTAGGTCATTGTATGATAAGGTTATCTGTAATGTAAATTTAATGGTGATGTTTCTGATTATTTTGAATGCAAGACTGGACTATTTCAAGGTGAGGTGTTGTCTCCCTTGCTATTCTCGTTCTACATCAACGATTGTGAGAGGCATTTTATATCCGAGAATTGTAAACCAATAGATATGGATATGCTAAAGATTTTCCTCCTGATGTACGCAGATGACAAAGTACTGTTCTCGGACCCCCCAGTTGGTCTACAGGATATGCTCAATTCTTTACATAAATACGCAAATAAATGGGGTCTTACTGTCAATACAGATAAAACCAAGATTGTAATTTTTAGAATGGCGGCAAATTAAAATCATTTGAAAATTGGAGTTATAACAGTGTGAATATTGAAATTGTGAACAACTTTAGTTACTTAGGGATGAATTTAAATTTTAATGGTAAATTTTTATTAACTCAAAAAACCTTAGCAGACCAGGGAAGAAAAGCCTTATTTTCTGTTATGAAAACCTGTAAAGTTAACAATTTTAATCTTGTCACTTGTCACTAAGATATCTGTATTTGATACCTTTGTCTCTTGTATCTTTAACTATGCTTCCGAAGTATGGGGTTTCCATACTGCCCATGACATCGAATTATTGCACCTTTACTTCTTGAAAAGAATCCTTGAAGTCAGACAAAACACGAACACGTCAATGGTCTATTTTGAAACTGGGCGATACCCTTTAACTATCCATCGAAAATTGCGAATATTTAAATACTGGTCTCGATTAATTAATACTGACAACATTGTACTTAAAGCTTGTTATAAAGATATGTTAACTAACAATGATAAATGGAATATTCACGTAAAATCTGAATTGTATAGTGTTGGTTTGGGGTATATATGGGAGAGAAATTTGCAAGCGGGAATGTCTGTTAACTCAGATATTGTCATTATCAAACAACGGCTGTGCGATAACTTTAGACAGAAATGTGTTCAGAATTTTAACGAATCTTCTAAATGTATTATTTATAGAAATATTGTCAACCACTTTGATGTCCAATCTTACTTGACTAAATGTATTGAGCAAAGGTTTAAAAGGGAGATAACACAGTTAAGATTATCTAGTAATCTAGTCATAAATTAAGGATCGAAACTGGAAGATATGAGTCAACACTGAGAGAAAAAAGAATTTGTACACTCTGTGAAACTAATGAAATTGAAGATGAATATCACTTTGTACTTGTATGTCCATTCTATGCTGAACTTACGTCAAAATTTATAAAGAAATACTATTATACTAGACCACATATGGAGAAATTCATAACACTACTACAAAGCCAAAATTATTCTGAACTCATAAAATTAGGTAAATTTCTATACTTCGCAAATAATTTAAGGGACACTGCCCTCAATAGATTGTAGTCAATGTCACACTATGTTAATACTGTAATGTTTAATTCGTTTGTTTGCTCTCTGTTTACTGTATATATTGTATATAATTGTATTATTATGTAACTATGTTTACCGATGAACCAGTGGTTCAAGGTTAATAAAGATTTAGATTAAGATTTAGTCGTTGAGTAATAATAATCAACTTCACGGGTCAATGATAAAGCCGTCGACAACTCATTATTTACTGCGAATAATAAATAATACCATCTTTAAAAAATAATTTATAGGCCTTAAATGGAAATAAAAATGGCCAATAATTTTCTTTTCGAGGGGAATGTTATCGATAGCTGAAGTCTGTTAACTGTCGCTTCTTCATACGGCATGTAAAATAAGGAATGCGTATTGGATATCAATGTTCTTATCACCATGGGTCGAAAAAATGAGAACGACTAACGAGCCGAAATGCGACGATTCTCGAACCTACCATTGCTTAATTACATCAAAGCCAAAATGCACGAAAGTGAACGTAAGCTTTACTTGGCTATTAAATTGACAGCTATCTATAGGGACTCATATTTTGATAACGTTACGGTATCTGAAAATACTATACTACGTACACCCAAAATCTTATTTTAATTCACGCGTTAAATTAACACACGTACAACTGTGGCGGCTGCTTTGGTGATTACCCAATCAACAATAATCTTAATCTCCTGTCCATTAACTGGCACTTAGGTGCTAATTAATTGATGAGATTAACTTCAGTTAATCCTACCAAAGTTATAATATACAAATTACTACTAATATATAGATTGTTCTTCTATGTTATGGATTTTTCGTTACGAAAAGAGCACCCTTGCAATATTCAGATTTGTCAGCATAATTCCTCCCTTGTCAAAGGTGTAGGGATGGTGCCCTAGAATAGTAGATCAGAGTAGATGCGAAACCGAGGTCCTATGTACACATGTTTAAGGAGGGGAGGGGATGTCCAAATGTACATGACAAGGACTAGGTTGCCAGTCCAACCTGCTGCATTTCCTCCACAGCACTGAATCGGCTTTCAGGAATCAGACAGGAAATACGTCATACAATAGCCGATCTATCCAGCTACCAAACGATACTGTATTTTTTTTTTGATTCAATGACACCCTTTATCAGACTTGTAAAAGTAATATTTGCTTGCGAAAAGATCGGTCAAAATTGTAAAATCTGGCAAAATTACGTCACATCCGGTGCCAAAAGAAATCATTATCGACAGCAAATAAGTTGAGAATTTGCAACATGAAACATAGAAACATACAAACTTTGTTTTATACGTATCAGGCAATAAACACTAAACCTAGATCACATAAATTGAAATTAAAAAGGTGAAAAAACTTAAAAAGTGATCCTGAGAAAATTGGTTATTTCTCGACAAGGGAATATGCTGGAAGCACTTTTTTGACATCAATATTATTGTATTGATCCAATCTAAATGACCATTATAATCAAACATTATAACGTTAAACAAATAACAAATATAATACACTTAAAAAAAAATATTTGTTTTGAAGTCTAAAAATACGGTTTTTGCAAAAAAGACATTACTTCCGGTGATAATAAAAATCTTAAATTAGTTTAATGCAATCATAAATGGCATAAGGCAAAAAAGACATTACTTCCGGTGATAATAAAAATCTTAAATTAGTTTAATGCAATCATAAATGGCATAAGGCATCAAATGGTGAAAATTGTATGAAAATTGAATAATAATTGACACTTTTATAGACCAAAAAGCTCGAAAAGTGACTTGTAGAAAATCGTCTATTTCTCGGCAACCGTACAAGTTAGAAACTTTTTTGTGGTATCTGTATGATCGTATGGGTTAATGCCATTCGTTGATGGGATTCAAATATCATAATTTTAAAAGTATTATAAAAAAAGACTCATTTGAATAAAATATTTGTTTTTTAGGTTAAAAATACAGTTTTTGCCAAAATGACGTCATTTCCGGTAACAGTGAAACTGTAAAATTGGCTTAACCTAGTCCAAATTGGCATTAGGCATCGAATGAAAAAAAAATATTGAAAATCGGATAATAATTTACTATTTTATAGGCAAAATAACGTGAAAAGTGATGCATGCAAAATTGCATATTTCTCGGCAATTGCTCATATTACGAACTATTTTGTGCATACATTCTCCTCGTCTGGATTATTACTACGAGTTTATGAACGTTACGAATACATAGTTCAAAATATGAAGACGTTGAATGGGTTGTAAATAACTGATTGTTACACTTTTTTTTACATTTATTCGAAATTGCCCGAAAATGAAATTGAAATAAAAAAATCTGAACTAACGATTTGTGCCCCTTTACAGCGTGCATCCTTTTTGCTATATCAGATATCGAAAAAAATAATATTTGCTTTCAAAAAGTGGTACTGAACTGTCAAAATTGTAGTTTTTGTTAATATTACGCCACTTCCGTTGCGTGCAGAAAAATTTCACGGTAACAAAAAAAATTACAATTGAGACCACGGAGCATATGCACTTTGTTTTATACAAATCGAACAATAAATAATTAATCTAGGTACGAAAAACTAAATTAGCCAATGGCGACTTAAGGAAATTACTGAGACAAAATTCTTTCTCACTTCTGCTCAAGTAGGGTGATACTTTAACTCTGTGTAAACTACCATCAAAAAATATTCATAAATAAAAAAGTTTTCTGTAAAAATGTAAAAAAAATTCAAAATATCGGAGATTTTTCCGACTACTTCCGGTTTTTCAATCATTGTCGGAATAGCTTTAACAAGTTGATTAGATACTTAACTTCCTGTAGCAGAAATATCAGAAACATTCATTGAGTAATTTTTGAAAAAAAGATAAATAAAAGAGCATTTTCAATAATTTAATGATTTTTCAACTTTTTTCAAAGATTGATGTCATTTTTGGACCACCTATAATATTGCAATGGTTTTATTATTAGATGCACACGATAGGCCATCGATAGGACTCTGAGTAAAAAATGTTTAAGAAAAATCGTAGGCGTCGTTTTCGAGAAAAAGGCGTCTCAGAATGCTCCAAAACGGAAAATACTTAGTTTTCGGCGTACCATAATTTATTTCCTAAGAATCAAATTCGTGTTATTTAGATGTTATGCGATCGTCTATTAATGGAACTATCCAACGACACTTTAATTGTTTTGGTCCGCTAATATGTGACGGAGAATTCGAACTTTTGGCAAGAGCTCCAATTCTTTTTTATCTTTTTTACATTTTTTGTCGTTTTTTGAACTACTTCCGGTATACGAATCATTGTCGAGTAGTTTTCACATCCAGTTTTGGAGTTTGCATGGGAACAGGGCTCTCTAATGATATACGACACTATACGATCAAATAAAATATTTCTGAGAAATCCTATGTTCAAAAGTGTTAAAAATGTCAAAATGTCAAAATATTGAAAATTAAATTTCAATAACTGCATACATATTATACATCATTAGAATCGTAATTAGGTCAGCTTTTCAAATATATATCTGTTTTTTTAAAATCTCTTAAAATAAAAAAATAGTAGAGCATTTTCCAAAATTTCACGATTTTTTTACCTTTTTCGATTTTCAGTCCCTTTTTTGTCTTATTCCAATTATTGGAAGATTGTAATGGATTGCTTCATGCTAAAGACCACCGAAGGGACTCTCGATAGAGAAGGTTTAAGATAAATCGCTGGAGCAGTTTTCGAGATAAAGGCGTCTAAAAACGCTCCAAATCAGAAAATACTTGATTCAGAAAATCCGTGTTATTTAGATGTTATACGATCGTCTATTAATGGAACTATCCAACGACACTTTAATTGTTTTGGTCCGCTAATATGTGACGGAGAATTCGAACTTTTGGCAAAAGCTCCAATTCTTTTTTATCTTTTTTACATTTTTTGTCGTTTTTTGAACTACTTCTGTTATACGAATCATTGTCGAGTAGTTTTCACATCCAGTTTTGGAGTTTGCATGGGAACAAGGCTCTCTAATGATATACGACACTATACGATCAAATAAAATACTTCTGAGAAATCCTATGTTCAAAATTGTTAAAAATGTCAAAATATTGAAAATTAAATTTCAATAACTGCATACATATTATACATCATTAGAATCGTAATTAGGTCAGCTTTTTAAATATATTTATTTTTTTTTTTGAAAATCTCTTAAAATAAAAAAATAGTAGCGCATTTTCCAAAATTTCACGATTTTTTTACTTTTTTCAATTTTCAGTGCCTTTTTTGTCTTATTCCAATTATACGAAGGTCTTAATGGATGGATCCATGCTAAAGACTATCGGAAGGACCATCGATAGATAAAGTTTAAGAAAAATCGTTGGAGCAGTTTTCGAGATAAAGGCGTCCAAAAACGTTCCAAATCAAAAAATGCTTGATTTTCAGCCAGCGTGTCATATTTTACTTCTGGATCATCGTATCTGTATGAATTGGGTATCATACGATACTCCAATTCCGATGTAAACCAACGATACCTTAATCCATTTGATCGGTTGATATGGGACGAAGAAATCACGTTTTTCCCAAAGCCCCCATTTTTTGAGTTTTTTTCAAAAAATCAGACATTATTTCGACTACTTCCGGTTTACAAATCGTTGTTGAAATTGCTTTATGCAACTGTCTGCCTATATGGCTTTATGTTCCAGAGGTTTCAGAAATATCGTTTTATCCTTTCCAAAAAATATAAGGGTTACCAAATGGGCAGAAAATTCGAAAAAATTCGAAAAATAAAGGGCGATAACTCCGAATGAAACTTATATTACTGGAATCGCATAGACTTCAAGAATCCAAAAATGTAGGTCAAATTTGCAAATTTTGAAAAATAACAAAAATTATATCATAAACAACATCTTTTCAATTTTCGAACGATAGAAGTCATAGACAAATGTTCGAAATTGAAAAATGTGAGATAGCCATTATCTCGCAAAAGATTCAGGGTTTCCGAAAATGTCATTTGATTAAAAATGGGTAAAGAATTAACGAAATTATGGCCGATTTTCAATATCATGACAACGTACAAAGTTCGGCCATTTCCGGTATGCGCAGAAGTTTGAAAAATAGTTTATGCACTAGCCACCACATGTTTTCCCGATAGAAAAGTTTGTTCCAGATCGATATCTGTTTTCTATCATGGAGAAATAGGCTCCCGCGGAAAAAAATTATAATAACTAGACCTGCATAGCAGTGCTGAATCGGCTTTCAGGGTCCTTTATATCATTGCCATGCTTTTAAATTTACCTTTATACTCTAAACGACCGATAGGACTCGGGGTAACAGAAGTTTAAGAAGTGAAATAGAAGTAGTTTTCGAGATAAACGAGTCCGAAAAGGCTCCAAAAAAAGAGGAAAATACTACATTTTCGGCATCTCATAATCTATTGCCTAACCATCGAATTTGTATCATTCTGATATCATATAAAAGTCCAAAAAGGAAAATACTAGATCTTCAGCGTCCCGTAATATTCGTCATTGAACACGCCATCTTGAGTCGGATCGCGCAAAATCTAATTTTGGAGTAAAATTTTGTTTGGAAGTCTAAAAATACGCTTTTTGCAAATATGACATTACTTCCGGTGATAATGGAAATGTTAAATCAGATCATTGCAATCATAAATGGCATAAGGCATCACATGGTGAAAATTTTATGTAAATCGAATAATAATTGCCACTTTTATAGACTAAAAACCTTGAAAAGTGACGTGTAGAACATCGTCTATTTCTCGGCAAATGTACAAGTTAGAAACCATTTTTTGGTATTTATATGACCGTATGGGTTTAATCTATTTGTTGATTGGAATCAAATATCATAATTGTATAAACATTACAAATCAGACTCATTTGAATAAAATATTTGTTTTGAAGTCTAAAAATAAGGTTTTTGCAAATATGACATTACTTCCGGTGATAATGGAAATGTTAAATCAGATCATTGCAATCATAAATGGCATAACGCATCACATGGTGAAAATTTTATGTAAATCGAATAATAATTGCCACTTTTATAGACTAAAAACCTTGAAAAGTGACGTGTAGAACATCGTCTATTTCTCGGCAACTGTACAAGTTAGAAACCATTTTTTGGTATTTATATGACCGTATGGGTTTAATCTATTTGTTGATTGGAATCAAATATCATAATTGTATAAACATTACAAATCAGACTCATTTGAATAAAATATTTGTTTTTTTAGGTTAAAAGTATAGTTTTTTTTCCAAAATGACGTTATTTCCGGCAAAAGTGAAACTGTAAAATTGGCTTAACCTAGTCCAAATTGGCATTAGGCATCGAATGAAAAAAAAATATTGAAAATCGGATAATAATTTACTCTTTTATAGACAAAATAACGTGAAAAGTGATGCATGCAAAATTGCATATTTCTCGGCAATTGCTCATATTACGAACTATATTTTGCATACATTCTCCTCGTCTGGATTATTACTACGAGTTTATGAAAGTTACGAATAAAAAGTTCAAAATATGAAGACGTTGAATAGGTTGTAAATAAGTGATTGTTACACTTTTTTTTACATTTATTCGAAATTGCCCGAAAATGAAATTGAAATTAAAAAATCTGAGCTAACGATTTGTGCCACTTTACTGCGCGCATCCTTTTTGCTATATCAGATTTTGAAAAAAATAATATTTGCTTTCAAAAAGTGGTACCGAACTGTCAAAATCGTAGTTTTTGTTAATATTACGCCACTTCTGCTCAAGTAGGGTGATACTTTAACTCTGAGTAAACTACCATCAAAAAATATTCATAAATAAAAAAGTTTTCTGTAAAAATGTAAAAAAATTTTCAAAATATCGGAGAATTTTTCGACTACTTCCGGATTTTCGATCATTGTCGGAATAGCTTTAACAAGTTGATTAGATACTTAACTTCCTGTACCAGAAATATCAGAAACATTAATTGAGTAATTTTCGAAAAAAAGATAAATAAAAGAGCATTTTCAATAATTTAATGATTTTTCAACTTTTTTTCAAAGATTGAGGTCATTTTTGGACCACCTTTAATATTGCAACGCTTTTATTATTAGATGCACACGCTAGGCCACCGATAGGACTCTGAGTAAAAAATGTTTAAGAAAAATCGTAGGCGTCGTTTTCGAGAAAAAGGCGTCTCAGAATGCTCCAAAACGGAAAATACTTAGTTTTCGGCGTACCATAATTTATTTCCTAAGAATCAAATTCGTGTTATTTAGATGTTATACGATCGTCTATTAATGGAACTATCCAACGACACTTTAATTGTTTTGGTCCGCTAATATGTGACGGAGAATTCGAACTTTTGGCAAGAGCTCCATTTTTTTTCTTCTTTTTTACATTTTTCTTCGTTTTTTGAACTACTTCCGGTATACGAATCATTGTCGAGTAGTTTTCACATCAAGTTTTGGAGTTTGCATGGGACAAAGGCTCTCTAATGATATACGACACTATACGATCAAATAAAATACTTCTCAGAAATCCTATGTTCAAAATTGTTAAAAATGTCAAAATGTCAAAATATTGAAAATTAAATTTCAATAACTGCATACATATTATACATCATTAGAATCGTAATTAGGTCAGCTTTTTAAATATATATATATTTTTTTTTTTGAAAATCTCTTAAAATAAAAAAATAGTAGAGCATTTTCCAAAATTTCACGATTTTTTGACTTTTTTTCAATTTTCAGTGCCTTTTTTGTCTTATTCCAATTATACGAAGGTCTTAATGGATGGATCCATGCTAAAGACTATCGGAAGGACCATCGATAGATAAAGTTTAAGAAAAATCGTTGGAGCAGTTTTCGAGATAAAGGCGTCCAAAAACGTTCCAAATCAAAAAATGCTTGATTTTCAGCGTGTCATATTTTCCTTCTGGATCATCGTATCTGTATGAATTGGGTATCATACGATACTCCAATTCTGATGTCAACCAACGATACCTTAATCCATTTGATCGGTTGATATGGGACGAAGAAATCACGTTTTCCCCCAAGCCCCCATTTTTTGAGTTTTTTTTAAAAAAATCAGACATTATTTCGACTACTTCCGGTTTACAAATCGTTGTTGAAATTGCTTTATGCAGCTGTTTGGCAATATGGCTTTATGTTTCAGGGGTTTCAGAAATATCGTTTTATCCTTTCCAAAAAATATAAGGGTTACCAAATGGGCAGAAAATTCGAAAAAATTCGAAAAATAAAGGGAGATAACTCTGAATGAAACTTATATTACTGGAATCGCATAGACTTCAGGAATCCAAAAATGTAGGTCAAATTTGCAAATTTTGAAAAATAACAAAAATTGTCTCATAAACAACGTCTTTTCAATTTTCGAACGATAGAAGTCATAGACGAATGTTCGAAATTGAAAAATGTGAGATAGCCATTATCTCGCAAAAGATTCAGGGTTTCCGAAAATGTCATTTGATTAAAAATGGGTAAAGAATTGACGAAATTATGGCCGATTTTCAATATCATGACAACCTACAAAGTTCGGCCACTTCCGGTATGCGCAGAAGTTTGAAAAATAGTTTATGCACTAGCCACCACATGTTTTCCCGATAGAAAAGTTTGTTCCAGATCGATATCTGTTTTCGATCATGGAGAAATAGGCTCCCGCGGAAAAAAATAATAACTAGACCTGCATAGCAGTGCTGAATCGGCTTTCAGGGTCCTTTATATCATTGCCATGCTTTTAAATTTACCTTTATACTCTAAACGACCGATAGGACTCGGGGTAACTGAAGTTTAAGAAGTGAAATAGAAGTAGTTTTCGAGATAAACGAGTCTGAAAAGGCCCCCCAAAAAAGAGGAAAATACTACATTTTCGGCATCTCATAATCTATTGCCTAACCATCGAATTTGTATCATTCTGATATCATATAAAAGTCCAAAAAGGGAAATACTAGATCTTCAGCGTCCCGTAATATTTGTCAATGAACACGCCATCTTGAGTCGGATCGCGCAAAATCTAATTTTGGAGTAGAGGCAAATAAGTAAAAATATTGATGAGATGTTCTCAAAAATGAGTCTATAAATATACTATCTATCGACATAAAAGATCAAAATAGCAATAAAAGATTTTAGAACACCTTTATTTGAACGTTTTGTAAGAGTACCGTTAGTTATGTTTCTTCGCTCGCTATGGAACGACCGATCATTCCTCTTGCATAATAAATGGCATCGTTGTAAAACGGAGAATCCCCAGATATCAAATATTACCAAAATATTATCGCTGAATTGATTTTGACGGACACGCCCGAGTTTTAAAACCCCAAGAAAATATAAACAAAAACCACGTGACCATGCTGTCTAACCAACTCATTTGCTGATTGGCCCAGACATCGCGTTCAAAGCATTATGATTACGTGGCTGACTGAGCGGGCGATAAATATTTGGTTTAGGCAATAATGTTTTTGCGTACCTACATGCGATTCACTCTGATAAGTGACCGAAAAAAATTCAATTCTGATCGTATACAGATTGCCGTTGAGTGTTAATCAAAACCGTGTAGCTGATTATGTTAATTAATCGGCAAGCGGGTGTGTGTCGTTGAGTAATAATAATCTAAATCTAAATCTAAATCTTTATTAACCTTGAACCACTGGTTCATCGGTAAACATAGTTACATAATAATACAATTATATACAATATATACAGTAAATAGAGAGCAAACAAACGAATTAAACATTACAGTATTAACATAGTGTGACATTGACTACAATCTATTGAGGGCGGTGTCTCTTAAATTATTTGCGAAGTATAGAAATTTACCTAATTTTATGAGTTCAGAACAATTTTGGCTTTGTAGTAGTGTTATGAATTTCTCCATATATGGTCTAGTATAATAGTATTTCTTTATAAATTTTGACCTAAGTTCAGCATAGAATGGACATACAAGTACAAAGTGATATTCATCTTCAATTTCCTTAGTTTCACAGAGTGTACACATTCTTTTTTCTCTCAGTGTTGACTCATATCTTCCAGTTTCGATCCTTAATTTATGACTAGATAATCTTAACTGTGTTATCTCCCTTTTAAACCTTTGCTCAATACATTTAGTCAAGTAAGATTGGACATCAAAGTGGTTAACAATATTTCTATAAATAATACATTTAGATGATTCGTTAAAATTCTGAACACATTTCTGTCTAAAGTTATCACACAGCCGTTGTTTGATAATGACAATATCTGAGTTAACAGACATTCCCGCTTGCAAATTTCTCTCCCATATATACCCCAAACCAATACTATACAATTCAGATTTTACGTGAATAATCCATTTATCATTGTTAGTTAACATATCTTTATAACAAGCTTTAAGTACAATGTTGTCAGTATTAATTAATCGAGACCAGTATTTAAATATTCGCAATTTTCGATGGATAGTTAAAGGGTATCGCCCAGTTTCAAAATAGACCATTGACGTGTTCGTGTTTTGTCTGACTTCAAGGATTCTTTTCAAGAAGTAAAGGTGCAATAATTCGATGTCATGGGCAGTATGGAAACCCCATACTTCGGAAGCATAGTTAAAGATACAAGAGACAAAGGTATCAAATACAGATATCTTAGTGACAAGATTAAAATTGTTAACTTTACAGGTTTTCATGACAGAAAATAAGGCTTTTCTTCCCTGGTCTGCTAAGGTTTTTTGATCAACTGTCACGGGTCAATGATAAAGCCGTCGACAACTCATTATTTACTGCGAATAATAAATAATACCATCTTTAAAAAATAATTTATAGGCCTTAAATGGAAATAAAAATGGCCAATAATTTTCTTTTCGAGGGGAATTTTATCGATAGCTGAATTCTGTTAACTGTCGCTTCTTCATACGGCATGTAAAATAAGGAATGCGTATTGGATATCAATGTTCTTATCACCATGGGTCGAAAAAATGAGAACGACCAACGAGCCGAAATGCGACGATTCTCGAACCTACCATTGCTTAATTACATCAAAGCCAAAATGCACGAAAGTGAACGTAAGCTTTACTTGGCTATTAAATTGACAGCTATCTATAGGGACTCATATTTTGATAACGTTACGGTATCTGAAAATACTATACTACGTACACCCAAAATCTTATTTTAATTCACGCGTTAAATGAACACACGTACAACTGTGGCGGCTGCTTTGACGATTACCCAATCAACAATAATCTTAATCTCCTGTCCACTAGCTGGCACTTAGGTGCTAATTAATTGATGAGATTAACTTCAGTTAATCCTACCAAAGTTATAATATACAAATTACTACTAATGTATAGATTGTTCTTCAGTATAACACTATGATGTTATGGATTTTTCGTTACGAAAAGAGCACCCTTGCAATATTCAGATTTGTCAGCATAATTCCTCCCTTGTCAAAGGTGTAGGGATGGTGCCCTAGAATAGTAGATCAGAGTAGATGCGAAACCGAGGTCCTATGTACACATGTTTAAGGAGGGGAGGGGATGTCCAAATGTACATGACAAGGACCAGGTTGCCAGTCCAACCTGCTGCATTTCCTCCACAGCACTGAATCGGCTTTCAGGAATCAGACAGGAAATACGTCATACAATAGCCGATCTATCCAGCTACCAAACGATACTGTATTTTTTTTTTTTGATTCAATGACACCCTTTATCAGACTTGTAAAAGTAATATTTGCTTGCGAAAAGATCGGTCAAAATTGTAAAATCTGGCAAAATTACGTCACATCCGGTGCCAAAAGAAATCATTATCGACAGCAAATAAGTTGAGAATTTGCAACATGAAACATAGAAACATACAAACTTTGTTTTATACGTATCAGGCAATAAACACTAAACCTAGATCCCATAAATTGAAATTAAAAAGGTGAAAAAACTTAAAAAGTGATCCTGAGAAAATTGGTTATTTCTCGACAAGGAAATAGGCTAGAAGCACTTTTTTGACATCAATATTATTGTATTGATCCAATCTAAATGACCATTATAATCAAACATTATAACGTTAAACAAATAAAAAATATAATACACTTAAAAAAAAATATTTGTTTTGAAGTCTAAAAATACGGTTTTTGCAAAAAAGACATTACTTCCGGTGATAATAAAAATCTTAAATTAGTTTAATGCAATCATAAATGGCATAAGGCATCAAATGGTGAAAATTGTATGAAAATTGAATAATAATTGACACTTTTATAGACCAAAAAGCTCGAAAAGTGACTTGTAGAAAATCGTCTATTTCTCGGCAACCGTACAAGTTAGAAACTTTTTTTGTGGTATCTGTATGATCGTATGGGTTAATGCCATTCGTTGATGGGATTCAAATATCATACTTTTAAAAGTATTATAAAAAAAGACTCATTTGAATAAAATATTTGTTTTTTAGGTTAAAAATACTGTTTTGCCAAAATGACGTCATTTCCGGTAACAGTGAAACTGTAAAGTTGGCTTAACCTAGTCCAAATTGGCATTAGGCATCGAATGAAAAAAAAATATTGAAAATCGGATAATAATTTACTATTTTATAGGCAAAATAACGTGAAAAGTGATGCATGCAAAATTGCATATTTCTCGGCAATTGCTCATATTACGAACTATTTTGTGCATACATTTTCCTCGTCTGGATTATTACTACGAGTTTATGAACGTTAAGAATACATAGTTCAAAATATGAAGACGTTGAATGGGTTGTAAATAACTGATTGTTACACTTTTTTTTACATTTATTCGAAATTGCCCGAAAATGAAATTGAAATAAAAAAATCTGAACTAACGATTTGTGTCCCTTTACAGCTTGCATCCTTTTTGCTATATCAGATATCGAAAAAAATAATATTTGCTTTCAAAAAGTGGTACTGAACTGTCAAAATTGTAGTTTTTGTTAATATTACGCCACTTCCGTTGCGTGCAGAAAAATTTCACGGTAACAAAAAAATTACAATTGAGACCACGGAGCATATGCACTTTGTTTTATACAAATCGAACAATAAATAATTAATCTAGGTTCGAAAAACTAAATTAGCCAATGGCGACTAAAGAAAATTACTGAGACAACATTCTTTCTCACTTCTGCTCGAGTAGGGTGATACTTTAACTCTGTGTAAACTACCATCAAAAAATATTCATAAATAAAAAAGTTTTCTGTAAAAATGTAAAAAAAATTCAAAATATCGGAGATTTTTTCGACTACTTCCGGTTTTTCAATCATTGTCGGAATAGCTTTAACAAGTTAATTAGATACTTAACTTCCTGTAGCAGAAATATCAGAAACATTCATTGAGTAATTTTTGAAAAAAAGATAAATAAAAGAGCATTTTCAATAATTTAATGATTTTTCAACTTTTTTCAAAGATTGATGTCATTTTTGGACCACATATTATATTGCAACGGTTTTATTATTAGATGCACACGATAGGCCACCGATGGGACTCTGAGTAAAAAATGTTTAAGAAAAATCGTAGGCATCGTTTTCGAGAAAAAGGCTTCTCAGAATGCTCCAAAACGGAAAATACGTAGTTTTCGGCGTACCATAATTTATTTCCTAAGAATCAAATTCGTGTTATTTAGATGTTATACGATCGTCAATTAATGGAACTATCCAACGACACTTTAATTGTTTTGGTCCGCTAATATGTGACGGAGAATTCGAACTTTTGGCAAGAGCTCCAATTCTTTTTTATCTTTTTGTACATTTTTTGTCATTTTTTGAACTACTTCCGGTATACGAATCATTGTCGAGTAGTTTTCACATCCAATTTTGGAGTTTGCATGGGAACAGGGCTCTCTAATGATATACGACACTATACGATCAAATAAAATATTTCTGAGAAATCCTATGTTCAAAAGTGTTAAAAATGTCAAAATGTCAAAATATTGAAAATTAAATTTCAATAACTGCATACATATTATACATCATTAGAATCGTAATTAGGTCAGCTTTTCAAATATATATCTGTTTTTTTAAAATCTTTTAAAATAAAAAAATAGTAGAGCATTTTCCAAAATTTCACGATTTTTTGACTTTTTTCGATTTTCAGTCCCTTTTTTGTCTTATTCCAATTATTGGAAGATTGTAATGGATTGCTTCATGCTAAAGACCACCGAAGGGACTCTCGATAGAGAAGGTTTAAGATAAATCGCTGGAGCAGTTTTCGAGATAAAGGCGTCTAAAAACGCTCCAAATCAGAAAATACTTGATTTTCAGCGTGCCATATTTTACTTCCGGGTCATCGTATCTGTATGAAATGGGTACCATACGATACTTCAATTCCCGTGCAACCTAACGATACCCTAATCTCTTTAATCCGTTGATATCGGACGAAATAATCACGTTTTTCCCCAAAGCACCCATTTTTTGCATTTTTTTCCAAACATCAGAAATTATCTCGACTACTTCCGGTTTACGGATCGTTGTTGAAATTGCTTTATCCAACTGTCTGACTATATGGCTTTATGTTCCAGAGGTTTCAGAAATATCGATTTATCCTTTCCAAAAAATATAAGGGTTTGAAAATGGGTAGAAAATTCGAAAAAAAACGAAAAATAAAGGGCGATAACTCGGAATGAAACTTATATTACTGGAACCAGATTGCCCTCAGGTAGCAAAAAATGTAGGTCAAATTTGAAAATTTTGAAAAATAACAAAAATTGTCTCTCAAATAAAATTTTTCATTTTTGGATCGCAAGAAGTCAGTGATGAAGTTTCGTAATATCGAAATTTTCAACTGCTATCGTCCGAGAAAAGACTCACGCTTTCCGAAAATGTCATTTGTATGAAAATAGGTACAGAATTGACGAATCTACGGCCGTTTTTTAATTTTTTGACACAGCACGAAATTCGACCACTTCCGGTCTGCGCAGAAGTTTGAAAAATAGTTTATGCACTAGCCACCACATGTTTTCCCGATAGAAAAGTTTGTTCCAGATCGATATCTGTTTTCGATCATGGAGAAATAGGCTCCCGCGGAAAAAAATAATAATAACTAGACCTGCATAGCAGTGCTGAATCGGCTTTCAGGGTCCTTTATATCATTGCCATGCTTTTAAATTTACCTTTATACTGTAAACGACCGATAGGAGTCGGGGTAACAGAAGTTTAAGAAGTGAAATAGAAGTAGTTTTCGAGATAAACGGGTCTGAAAAGGCTCCAAAAAAAGAGGAAAAAACTACATTTTCGGCATCTCATAATCTATTGCCTAACCATCGAATTTGTATCATTCTGATATCATATAAAAGTCCAAAAAGGAAAATACTAGATCTTCAGCGTCCCGTAATATTTGTCATTGAACACGCCATCTTGAGTCGGATCGAGCAAAATCTAATTTTGGAGTAGAGGCAAATAAGTAAAAATATTGATGAGATGTTCTCAAAAATGACTCTATAAATATACTATCTATCGACACAAAAGATCAAAATAGCAATAAAAGATTTTAGAACACCTTTATTTGAACGTTTTGTAAGAGTACCGTATTTTTAAATCTGTCCTATTTCTTAAAATTCTCGGCGAAATTAGTTATGTTTCTTCGCTCGCTATTGAACGACCTCTGCAGACCTCCAGTGCTAAATCGGCTTTCAGGAATCAGACAGGAAGTGCGTCATACAATAGCCGATCCATCGAGCTACCAAACGATACCGTAGTTGTTATGATTCAGTTACACCCGTTATCAGATTTGTAAAAGTAATATATGCTTGCAAATACACCGGTCAAAATTGTAAAATCTGGCAAAATTACTTCACTTCCGGTGCCAAAAGAAATCATTATCGGTAACAAATATGTTGAGAATTCGCAATTGAGAATTGTTTTATACATATCAGGCAATAAATAATAAACTTGGAACCCATAAACTGAAATTAAAAGGTAAAAAAACGTAAAAAAGTGATCCTTAGAAAATTGGTTATTTCTCGACAAGGCAACATGCTAGAAGCAATTTTTTGATATCAGTATGATTATATTGATCCAATCTAAATGGCCATTAGAATCAAACGTTATAACGTTAAACAAATAACAAATATAACTCACTTCAAAAAAATATTTGTTTTGAAGTCTAAAAATACGGTTTTTGCAAAAAAGACATTACTTCCGGTGATAATAAAAATCTTAAATTAGTTTAATGCAATCATAAATGGCATAAGGCATCAAATGGTGAAAATTGTATGAAAATTGAATAATAATTGACACTTTTATAGGCCAAAAAGCTTGAAAAGTGACTTGTAGAAAATCGTCTATTTCACGGCAACCGTACAAGTTAGAAACTTTTTTGTGGTATCTGTATGATCGTATGGGTTCATGCTATTCGGTGATGGGATTCAAATATCATAATTTTAAAAATATTACAAAAAAGACACATTTGAATAAAATATTTGTTTTTGAGGTTAAAATTACAGTTTTTGCCAAAATGACGTCATTTCCGGTCACAGTGAAACTGTAAAAAAAATATTGAAAATCGGATAATAGTTTACTCTTTTATAGGCAAAATAACATGAAAAGTGATGTATGCAAAATTGCATATTTCTCGGCAATTGCTCGTATTACGAACTATTTTTTGACTACATTCTCCTCGTCTGGATTATTACTACGAGTTTATGAAAGTTACGAATAAATAGTTCAAAATATGAAGACGTTGAATGGGTTGTAAATAACTGATTGTTACACTTTTTTTTACATTTATTCGAAATTGCCCGAAAGCGAAATTGAAATTAAAAAATCTGAGCTAACGATTTGTGCCCCTTTACAGCGCGCATTCTTTTTGCTATATCAGATTTCGAAAAAAATAATATTTGCTTTCAAAAAGTGGTACTGAACTGTCAAAATTGTAGTTTTTGTTAATATTACGCCACTTCCGTTGCGTGCAGAAAAAATTCACGGTAACAAAATAAATTACAATTGAGACCACGAAGCATATGCACTTTGTTTTATACAAATCGAACAATAAATAATTAATCTAGGTACGAAAAACTAAATTAGCCAATGGCGACTAAAGAAAATTACTGAGACAAAATTCGTTCTCACTTCTGCTCAAGTAGGGTGATACTTTAACTCTGTGTGAACTACCATCAAAAAATATTCATAAATAAAAAAGTTTTCTGTAAAAATGTAAAAAAAATTCAAAATATCGGAGATTTTTTCGACTACTTCCGGTTCATTGTCGGAATAGCTTAAATAGTTAACTTCCTGTACCAGAAATGTCAGAAACATTCATTGAGTAGTTTTCGAAAAAAAGATAAAAAAAAGAGCATTTTCAATAATTTAATGATTTTTCAACTTTTTTCAAAGATCGAGGTCATTTTTGGACCACCTATAATATTGCAACGCTTTTATTATTAAATGCACACGCTAGGCCATCGATAGGACTCTGAGTAAAAAATGTTTAAGAAAAATCGTAGGCGTTGTTTTCGAGAAAAAGGCGTCTCAGAATGCTCCAAAACGGAAAATACTTAGTTTTCGGCGTACCATAATTTATTTCCTAAGAATCAAATTCGTGTTATTTAGATGTTATACGATCGTCTATTAATGGAACTATCCAACGACACTTTAATTGTTTTGGTCCGCTGATATGTGACGGAGAATTCGAACTTTTGGCAAGAGCTCAATTTTTTTTCATCTTTTTTACATTTTTCTTCGTTTTTTTTAACTTCTTCCGGTATACGAATCATTGTCGAGTAGTTTTCACATCCAGTTTTGAAGTTTGCATGGGACAAAGGCTCTCTAATGATATACGACACTATACGATCAAATAAAATACTTCTGAGAAATCCTATGTTCAAAATTGTTAAAAATGTCAAAATGTCAAAATATTGAAAATTAAATTTCAATAACTGCATACATATTATACATCATTAGAATCGTAATTAGGTCAGCTTTTTAAATATATATTTTTTTTTTGAAAATCTCTTAAAATAAAAAAAATAGTAGAGCATTTTCTAAAATTTAACGATTTTTTGACTTTTTTCAATTTTCAGTGCCTTTTTTTGTCTTATTCCAATTATACGAAGGTCTTAATGGATGGATCCATGCTAAAGACTATCGGAAGGACCATCGATACATAAAGTTTAAGAAAAATCGTTGGAGCAGTTTTCCAGATAAAGGCGTCCAAAAACGTTCCAAATCAAAAAATGCTTGATTTTCAGCGTGTCACATTTTACTTCTGGATCATCGTATCTGTATGAATTGGGTATCATACGATACTCCAATTCCGATGTAAACCAACGATACCTTAATCCATTTGATCGGTTGATATGGGACGAAGAAATCACGTTTTTCCCAAAGCCCCCATTTTTTGAGTTTTTTTCAAAAAATCAGACATTATTTCGACTACCTCCGGTTTACGAATCGTTGTTGAAATTGCTTTATGCAGCTGTTTGGCAATATGGCTTTATGTTTCAGGGGTTTCAGAAATATCGTTTTATCCTTTCCAAAAAATATAACGGTTACCAAATGGGCAGAAAATTCGAAAAAAATTCGAAAAATAAAGGGCGATAACTCTGAATGAAACTTATATTACTGGAATCGCATAGACTTCAGGAATCCAAAAATGTAGGTCAAATTTGCAAATTTTGAAAAATAACAAAAATTGTCTCATAAACAACGTCTTTTCAATATTCGAACGATAGAAGTCATAGACAAATGTTCGAAATGGAAAAATGTGAGATAGCCATTATCTCGCAAAAGATTCAGGGTTTCCGAAAATGTCATTTGATTAAAAATGGGTAAAGAATTGACGAAATTATTGCCGATTTTCAATATCATGACAACCTACAAAGTTCGGCCACTTCCGGTATGCGCAGAAGTTTGAAATATAGTTTATGCACTAGCCACCACATGTTTTCCCGATAGAAAAGTTTGTTCCAGATCGATATCTGTTTTCGATCATGGAGAAATAGGCTCCCGCGGAAAAAAAATAATAATAACTAGACCTGCATAGCAGTGCTGAATCGGCTTTCAGGGTCCTTTATATCATTGCCATGCTTTTAAATTTACCTTTATACTCTAAACTACCGATAGGACTCGAGGTAACAGAAGTTTAAGAAGTGAAATAGAAGTAGTTTTCGAGATAAACGAGTCTGAAAAGGCTCCAAAAAAAAAAAGAGGAAATTACTACATTTTCGGCATCTCATAATCTATTGCCTAACCATCGAATTCGTATCATTCTGATATCATATAAAAGTCCAAAAAGGAAAATACTAGATCTTCAGCGTCCCGTAAAATTTGTCATTGAACACGCCATCTTGAGTCGGATCGCGCAAAATCTAATTTTGGAGTAAAATTTTGTTTTGAAGTCTAAAAATACGTTTTTTGCAAATATGACATTACTTCCGGTGATAATGGAAATGTTAAATCAGATCATTGCAATCATAAATGGCATAAGGCATCACACGGTGAAAATTGTATGAAAATTGAATAATAATTGACACTTTTATAGACCAAAAAGCTTGAAAAGTGACTTGTAGAAAATCGTCTATTTCTCGGCAACCGTACAAGTTAGAAACTTTTTTGTGGTATCTGTATGATGGTATGGATTCATGCTATTCGGTGATGGGATTCAAATATCATAATTTTAAAAATATTATAAACAAAACTCATTTTAATAAAATATTTGTTTTTTAGGTTAAAAATACAGTTTTTGCCAAAATGACGTCATTTTCGGTCACAGTGAAACTGTAAAATTGGCTTAACCTAGTCCAAATTGGCATTAGGCATCGAATGAAAAAATTTTATTGAAATTCAGATAATAATTTACTATTTTATAGGCAAAATAACGTGAAAAGTGATGCATGCAAAATTGCATATTTCTCGACAATTGCTCATATTACGACCTATATTTGCATACATTCTCCTCGTCTGGATTATTACTACGAGTTTATGAAAGTAACGAATAAATAGTTCCAAATATGGAGACGTTGAATGGGTTGTAAATAACTGATTGTTACACTTTTTTTTACATTTATTCGAAATTGCCCGAAAGCGAAATTGAAATTAAAAGATCTGAGCTAACGATTTGTGCCCCTTTACAGCGCGCATCCTTTTTGCTATATCAGATTTCGAAAAAAATAATATTTGCTTTCAAAAAGTGGTACTGAACTGTCAAAATTGTAGTTTTTGTTAATATTACGCCACTTCCGTTGCGTGCAGAAAAATTTCACGGTAACGAGAAAAATTACAATTGAGACCACGGAGCATATGCACTTTGTTTTATACAAATCGAACAATAAATAATTAATCTAGGTACGAAAAACTAAATTAGCCAATGGCGACTAAAGAAAATTACTGAGACAAAATTCGTTCTCACTTCTGCTCAAGTAGGGTGATACTTTAACTGTGTGAACTACCATCAAAAAATATTCATAAATAAAAAAGTTTTCTGTAAAAATGTAAAAAAAATTCAAAATATCGGAGATTTTTTCGACTACTTCCGGTTTTTCGATCATTGTCGGAATAGCTTTAACAAGTTGATTAGATACTTAACTTCCTGTACCAGAAATGTCAGAAACATTCATTGAGTAGTTTTCGAAAAAAAGATAAATAAAAGAGCATTTTCAATAATTTAATGATTTTTCAACTTTTTTCAAAGATCGAGGTCATTTTTGGACCACCTATAATATTCCAACGCTTTTATTATTAAATGCACACGCTAGGCCTTCGATAGGACTCTGAGTAAAAAATGTTTAAGAAAAATCGTAGGCGTTGTTTTCGAGAAAAAGGCTTCTCGGAATGCTCCAAAACGGAAAATACTTAGTTTTCGGCGTACCATAATTTATTTCCTAAGAATCAAATTCGTGTTATTTAGATGTTATACGATCGTCTATTAATGGAACTATCCAACGACACTTTAATTGTTTTGGTCCGCTAATATGTGACAGAGAATTCGAACTTTTGGCGAGAGCTCCATTTTTTTTTCATCTTTTTAACATTTTTCTTCGTTTTTTGAACTACTTCCGGTATACGAATCATTGTCGAGTAGTTTTCACATCCAGTTTTGGAGTTTGCATGGGACAAAGGCTCTCTAATGATATACGACACTATACGATCAAATAAAATATTTCTGAGAAAACCTATGTTCAAAATTGTTAAAAATGTCAAAATGTCAAAATATTGAAAATTAAATTTCAATAACTGCATACATATTATACATCATTAGAATCGTAATTAGGTCAGCTTTTTAAATATATATTTTTTTTTTGAAAATCTCTTAAAATAAAAAAATAGTAGAGCATTTTCCAAAATTTCACGATTTTTTGACTTTTTTCAATTTTCAGTGCCTTTTTTGTCTTATTCCAATTATACGAAGGTCTTAATGGATAGATCCATGCTAAAGACTATCGAAGGGACCATCGATAGATAAAGTTAAGAAAAATCGTTGGAGCAGTTTTCGAGATAAAGGCGTCCAAAAACGTTCCAAATCAAAAAATGCTTGATTTTCAGCGTGTCATATTTTACTTCTGGATCATCGTATCTGTATGAATAGGGTATCATACGATACTCCAATTCTGATGTAAACCAACGATACCTTAATCCATTTCATCGGTTGATATGGGACGAAGAAATCACGTTTTTCCCAAAGCCCCCATTTTTTGAGTTTTTTTTCAAAAAATCAGACATTATTTCGACTACTTCCGGTTTACGAATCGTTGTTGAAATTGCTTTATGCAGCTGTTTGGCAATATGGCTTTATGTTTCAGGGTTTTCAGAAATATCGTTTTATCCTTTCCAAAAAATATAAGGGTTACCAAATGGGCAGAAAATTCGAAAAATAAAGGGCGATAACTCTGAATGAAACTTATATTACTGGAATCGCATAGACTTCAGGAATCCAAAAATGTAGGTCAAATTTGCAAATTTTGAAAAATAACAAAAATTGTCTCATAAACAACGTCTTTTCAATTTTCGAACGATAGAAGTCATAGACAAATGTTCGAAATTTAAAAATGTGAGATAGCCATTATCTCGCAAAAGATTCAGGGTTTCCGAAAATGTCATTTGATTAAAAATGGGTAAAGAATTGACGAAATTATGGCCGATTTTCAATATCATGACAACCTACAAAGTTCGGCCACTTCCGGTATGCGCAGAAGTTTGAAAAATAGTTTATGCACTAGCCACCACATGTTTTCCCGATAGAAAAGTTTGTTCCAAATCGATATCTGTTTTTGATCATGGAGAAATAGGCTCCCGCGGAAAAAAAATAATAATAACTAGACCTGCATAGCAGTGCTGAATCGGCTTTCAGGGTCCTTTATATCATTGCCATGCTTTTAAATTTACCTTTATACTCTAAACGACCGATAGGACTCGGGGTAACAGAAGTTTAAGAAGTGAAATAGAAGTAGTTTTCGAGATAAAAGAGTCCGAAAAGGACCCAAAAAAAGAGGAAAATACTACATTTTCGGCATCTCATAATCTATTGCCTAACCATCGAATTTGTATCATTCTGATATCATATAAAGTCCAAAAAGGAAAATACTAGATCTTCAGCGTCCCGTAATATTTGTCATTGAACACGCCATCTTGTGTCGGATCGCGCAAAATCTAATTTTGGAGTAAAATTTTGTTTGCAAGTCTAAAAATACGGTTTTTGCAAATATGACATTACTTCCGGTGATAATGGAAATGTTAAATCAGATCATTGCAATCATAAATGGCATAAGGCATCACATGGTGAAAATTTTATGTAAATCGAATAATAATTGCCACTTTTATAGACTAAAAACCTTGAAAAGTGACGTGTAGAAAATCATCTATTTCTCGACAGCCGTACAAGTTAGAAACCATTTTTTGGTATTTATATGATCGCATGGGTTTGATCTATTTGTTGATTGGAATCAAATATCATAATTGTATAAACATTACAAATCAGACTCATTTGAATAAAATATTTGTTTTGAAGTCGAAAAATACGGTTTTTGCAAATATGACTTTACTTCCGGTGATAATGGAAATGTTAAATCAGATCATTGCAATCTTAAAGTGCATAAGGCATCACATGGTGAAAATTGTATGAAAATTGAATAATAATTGACACTTTTATAGACCAAAAAGCTTGAAAAGTGACTTGTAGAAAATCGTCTATTTCTCGGCAACCGTACAAGTTAGAAACTTTTTTGTGGTATCTGTATGATCGTATGGGTTCATGCTATTCGTTGATGGGATTCAAAATATCATAATTTTTAAAATATTATAAAAAAGACTCATTTGAATAAAATATTTGTTTTTAGATTAAAAGTATAGTTTTTTCCAAAATGACGTCATTTCCGGTAACAGTGAAACTGTAAAATTGGCTTAACCTAGTCCAAATTGGCATTAGGCATCGAATGAAAAAAAAATATTGAAAATCGGATAATAATTTACTCTTTTATAGACAAAATAACGTGAAAAGTGATGCATGCAAAATTGCATATTTCTCGGCAATTGCTCATATTACGAACTATTTTTTGCATACATTCTCCTCGTCTGGATTATTACTACGAGTTTATGAAAGTTACGAATAAATAGTTCAAAGTATGAAGACGTTGAATAGGTTGTAAAAAACTGATTGTTACACTTTTGTTTACATTTATTAGAAATTGCCCGAAAATGAAATTGAAATTAAAAAATCTGAGGTAACGATTTGTACCCCTTTACAGCGCGCATCCTTTTTGCTATATCAGATTTCGAAAAAAATAATATTTGCTTTCAAAAAGTGGTACTGAACTGTCAAAATTGTAGTTTTTGTTAATATTACGCCACTTCCGTTGCGTGCAGAAAAATTTCACGGTACCAAAAAAGATTACAATTGAGACCACTGACCATATGCACTTTGTTTTATACAAATCGGACAATAAATAATTAATCTACGTAAGAAAAACTAAATTAGCCAATGGCGACTAAAGAAAATTACTGAGACAAATTTCTTTCTCACTTTTGCTTAAGTAGGGTGATACTTTAACTATATGTACACTACCATCAAAAGATATTCAAAAATAAAAAAGTTTTCTGTAAAAATGTAAAACAAATTCAAAATATCGGAGATGTTTTCGACTACTTCCGGTTTTTTGATCATTGTCGGAATAGCTTTAACAAGTTGATTTGATACTTAACTTCCTGTAAGAGAAATGTCAAAAACATTCATTTAGTAATTTTCGAAAACAAAGATAAAAAAATAGCATTTTCAGTAATTTAATGATTTTTCAACTTTTATCGCAGATTGAGGCCATTTTCGGACCACCTATAATATTTGAATGCTTTTAATTTTGGATGCACACTTTAGAACATCGATGGGACTCTTAGTAAAAAATATTTTAGAAAAATCGTAGGCGTCGTTTTCGGGAAAAAGGGGTCTCAGAATGCTCCAAAACGGAAAATACTTAGTTTTCGGCGTACCATAATTTATTTCCTAAGAATCAAATTCGTGTTATTTAGATGTTATGCGATCGTCTATTAATGGAACTATCCAACGACACTTTAATTGTTTTGGTCCGCTAATATGTGACGGAGAATTCGAACTTTTTGCAAGAACTCCAATTTTTGTTTAACTTTTTAACATTTTTCTTCGTTTTTTGAACTACTTCCGGTTTTCGAATTATTGTCGAGTAGTTTTCACATTCAGTTTTGGAGTTTGCATGGGAACAGGGCTCTCGAATGATATACTACACTATACGATCAAATAAAATACTTCTGAGAAATCCTATGTTCAAAAGTGTTAAAAAAGTAAAAATGTCAAAATATTGAAAATTAAATTTCAATAACCGCATACATATTATACATCATTAGAATCGTAATTAGGTCAGCTTTTTAAATATATATCTTTTTTTTGAAAATCTCTTAAAATAAAAAAATGATAGCGCATTTTCCAAAATTTCACGATTTTTCGACTTTTTTCGATTTTCAGTCCGTTTTTGGTCCTATTCCAATTATTTGAAGGTTTTAATGGACGGCTTCATGCTAAAGACCACCGAAGGGACTCTCGATAGAGAAAGTTTAAGATAAATCGCTGGAGCAGTTTTTGAGATAAAGGCGTCTAAAAACGCTCCAAATCACAAAATACTTGATTTTCAGCGTGCGATATTTTACTTCCGGGTCATCGTATTTTTATAAAATGGGTACCATACGATACTTCAATTCCCGTGCAACGCAACGATACCCTAATCTCTTTCATCCGTTGATATCAGACGAAATAATCACGTTTTTCCCCAAAGCACCCATTTTTTGCATTTTTTTCCAAACATCAGAAATTATTTCGACTACTTCCGGTTTACGGATCGTTGTTGAAATTGCTTTATCCTACTGTCTGAATATATGGTTTTATGTTCCAGAGGTTTCAGAAATATCGATTTATCCTTTCCAAAAAATATAAGGGTTTGAAAATGGGTAGAAAATTCGAAAAAAATCGTAAAATAAAGGGCGATAACTCTGAATGAAACTTATATTACTGGAATCACATACACTTCAGGAATCCAAAAATGTAGGTCAAATTTGAAAATTTTGAAAAATAATTTTTTTTTTTTGTAAATAACGTTTTTTTCAATTTTCGAATGACAGAAGTAATAGACGAATGTTCGAAATTGAAAAATGTGAGATAGCCATTGTCTTAGAAAAGATTCACGGTTTCCGAAAATGTTATTTGTTTTAAAATGAGTAAAGAATTGGCGAAACTATGGCCGATTTTCAATTTTCGGACAACCTACAAAGTTCGGCCACTTCCGGTATGCGCAGAAGTTTGAAAAATAGTTTATCCAGTAGCCACCACATGGTTTTGCGATAGAAAATTTGGTTTCAGATCGATATCTGTTTCCGATCATGGAGAAATAGGCTCCCGCGGAAAAAAATAATAATAACTAGACCTGCAAGCAGCACTGAACCGGCTTTCAAAAATCATACAGAAAGTTTATTATACCATATCCGATCCATTGAGCTACCAAACTATACTTTAGTTGTTTTGCTTCAGTGACACCCTCTACCATATGTTAAAGTAATATTTGCTGGCGAAAAGACCGGCCAAAATGGTAAATTATGGCAAAATACGTCACTTCCGGTGCCGAAAGACATTTTTATAGGTGAAAAATAAGTCGAAAATTCGCATCATACAAAATACAAACTTTGTTTTATCATATCGGGCAATAAATAATTAACCTATAATCCATAAACTGAAATTAAGAAGGTAAAAAACTTAAAAGTGACCCTGGGAAAATTGGCTATTATTCGACAAGGGAACATGCTAGAAGCCTTTTCTTGATATCAATATGATGGTATTGATTCAATCTTACTGCCTATTGGAATCAAACATTATAAAGTTAAACGAATGATAAATATAAATCCCTTCAAAAAAATGTTTGTTTTGAAGGCTACAAATACGTTTTTTGCAAAAATTACATTACTTCCGGTGATATTAAAAATGTTAATATAGTTCATAGAAGTCATAAATGGCATAAGGCATCAAATGGTAAAAAAAATATTAAAATCGTATAATAATTGACACTTTTATAGACGAAAACCCTTGAAAAGTGACTTATAGAAGATCGCCTATTTCTCTGTAACCGTACAAGTAAGAAACCATTTTGTGGTATCTGTATGGTCGTATGGCTTCATTCTATTCGTTGATGGGAATCAAATATCACAATTCTAAAAATATTATAAGGCAGACTCATTTTAATAAAATATTTGTTTTTTAGGTTAAAAATACAGCTTTTGCCCAAAAGACGTCATTTCCGGTCACAGTGAAAATGTAAATTGGCTTGACCTAGTCCAAAATGGCATTAGGCATCAAATGGAAAAAAAATATTGCAAATCGAATAATAATTCCCTCCTTTATAGGCAAAATAATGTGAAAAGTGATGCATGCAAAATTGCATATTTCTCAGCAACTGCTCATATTGCAAACTAATTTTCCCATACATTCTCTTTGTCTGGATTAATGCTACGAGTTTATGAAAATAACAAATAAATATTTCAAAATATGAAGACGCTGAATGAATTGTAAATAACTGAATTTTACACTTTATTTTACATTTTATTCGAAATTGCCCGAAAATGAAATTGGAATTAAAAAATCTGAGCTAAAGATTTTGTGCACCTTTGCAGGGTGCATCCTTTTAGTTATATCAGTTTTGAAAAAAATAACATTTGCTTTCAAAAAGTGGTACAGAACTGTCAAAATTGTAGTTTTTGTTAATATTACGTCACTTCCGTTGCCGACAGAAAAATTTCACCGTAACAAAAAATATTACAATTGGGACCACGGAGCATATGAACTTTGTTTTATACAAATCGAACAATAAATAATTGTTCTGGGTACGAAAAAGTAAATTATCCGCGCTATTTAACGACACTCTATTTGTTTCGATTGGGTGAAATCTGCCGTAGAATTCAGGTTTTTTTGCAAAGTCTACATTTATTTTACTTATTTATAGGTTTATTCAAAATATCGGATCATTTTTTGGCTATTCCCGGTTTACAGATCATTGTTGAGATAATTTTAGCAAGTTGTCTGGATACTTAACTTCAAGTAATAGAATTTTCAGAAACATCCATCATGTAATATAAATCAAAAGGAAAATTAGTAAATAATTAGTGGCCTGATTCCATCCCACTTAGCACTAGTTATCTCCCTTACACCAATATTATAACTGCAGTTTAAAATACAACAATTTTTCTAATTTGTTCAAAGATTGTGGACCTTTTTGGATCAATTATACTATATAGAGGCTTTTTAATTTCGATTCACGCACTATACCACAATTAGGATTCTAAGTAACAGAAGTGTAAGAAAAGAAATAAGACTACTTTTCGAGATAAAATTGTCTGAATAGCCTGAGAAATCGCAAATTTTGCAAGAGTACCAATTCTTCACTGTATTTTCTTAAAATATCAAATATTTTTTCCACTACTTCCGGTTTTTGGATCTTTGTATGTATTTTTTTAACAAGTTGTTTTCATACTTAACTTTCTGTCCCATAAGTGTCAGAAATATCTATTCAGTAGTTTTTGTAAAAAAGATAAATAAAAGAACATTTTCAATAATTTAACGATTTTTCAACTTTTTTCAAAGATTGAGGCCATTTTTGGACCACTTATATTATTTCAAACCTTTTCATGTTGGATTCACGCAACAGACCACCGATAGGACTCTGCGTTAAAAAAGATTCAGAAGAATCGTAGGAGTCGTTTTCGAGAAAATAGCGTCTAAAAAGGCTCCAAAAAGGGAAAATACTAGATTTTCGACGTACCGTTATTTATTTTCTAACCATCGAAATCGTACCATTGAGATGCCATGTAATTGTCCTTTAATGGGGCTATCCAAAGACACTTTACTTTTTTTGGTCCGGTAATGTCTGTCGGCGAAATCAAGCTTTTCGGAAGAGCGCCTATTTTTAAACTTTTTTTTTCCATTTTTTTAATACTTCCGGTACGGAGATTATTTTCAGGATAGTTTTAATAACCAGTTTCGGCAATTATATAGCCGCAAGGCTCTGTAATAATATATTACATTATCTGATCAGATAAAATGCCCCTGAGAAATCCTATGTTTAAAAGTGCCAAAAATGCAAAAATGTCAATATATTGAAAATTAAATTTCAATAACTGAATACATATTATACATCATTGGAATCGGCATTAGATGAGCTATCTAAATATAAAAACATTTTTTGAAAATCTGTAAAACAAATAAATTTATAGAGCTTTTTTCAAAATTTCACGATTTTTCGACTTTTTTCGATTTTCAGTTCGGTATTTGACCTATTACAAATATTTCAAAGTCTTAACGGAATGTTTGATACACAAGACTACCGAAAGGTCTGTAGATAGAGACAGTTTAAGAAAAATCGCTGGAGCAGTTTTTGAGATAAAGTCGTCCAAAAACGCTCCAAATCAAAATATGCTTGATTTTCAGCGTGTCATATTTTACTTCTGGATCATCGTATCTGTATGAATTAGGTATCAGAAAATACTTGATTTCCAGAGTGTCATATTTTGCTGCTTGGTCATAGTATCCGTATAAATTGGGCATCACACGACAGTCCATTCCCCGAGCCACTCAACGAAAGCTTAATTCGTTTAATCCATTGATATTGGACGGAGAAATCGGGTTTTTCCCCCAAACACCCATTTTTGCGTTTTTTTCGAAATATCGGGCATTATTTCCACTACTTCCGGTTTACGGATCGTTGTTGAAATTGCTTTACAAAAAGGTATGACTATATAGCTTTATGTACCAGAGCCTACAGAAATATCGGATTATTCTTTCCAAAAAATATAAGGGTTCGAAAAATGGCAGAAAATTCGAAAAAAATCGAAAAATAAAGGGCAATAACTCGGAATGAAACTTGTATTTCTGGAATCGGATGGTCTTCAGGTATCCAAAAATGTAGGTGAAATTTGAAAATTTTAAAAAATAACAAAAATGTCTCTTTTGTCTCTTTTTTTCAGTTTTCGAACGCTAGAAGTCAGCGACGAAGTTTCAAAATTTCGAAATTTTCAACTGCTATCGTCCGAGAAAAGACTCAGGGTTACCGAAAATATCATTTGTATGAAAATAGGTACAGAATTGACGAATCTACGGCCGTTTTTTAATTTTTTGGTACCGCACGAAATTCTGTCACTTCCGGTCTGCGCAGAAGTTTCAAAAGTGATTTAATGAGTAGCCACCACCTAGTTTCCCGATAGAATATTGGGTTCCAGATCGATATCTGTTTTCGATCATGGAGAAATAGGCTCCGGGGATAAATAATAATAATAATTTTAGTAAAAACAATAGTCTTTCAGACGAAAGTCTGAAAACCTAATAATAATAATTAGACCTGCATGCAGGAATGACGGGTTTCACTGGTGCCACGTTAACCTTAAACATGTCACTTCCGGTGCCAAGTTACCCTTGAACATATGTCACTTCCGGTACCAGCGAAACCACGAAACAGGTTTCCAAATTAACATTGCACACAAATAAAATGGACGCAGAATCAACAAAATCCAGTTTAAGAAAAATCGCTGGAGCAGTTTTCGAGATAAAGTCGTCCAAAAACGCTCCAAATCAAAATATGCTTGATTTTCAGCGTGTCATATTTTACTTCTGGATCATCGTATCTGTATGAATTAGGTATCATACGATACTCCAATTCCGATGTAAACCAACGATACCTTAACCCATTTGATCGGTTGATATGGGGCGAAGAAATCACGTTTTTCCCAAAGTCCCCATTTTTTTAGTTTTTTTCAAAATATCAGACATTATTTCGACTACTTCCGGTTTACGGATCCTTGTTGAAATTGCTTTATAAAAGGGTCTGACTATATAGCTTTATGTACCAGAGCTTACAGAAATATCGGATTATTCTTTCCAAAAAATATAAGGGTCGGAAAATGGCACAAAATTCGAAAAAAAACGAAAAATAATGGGCAATAACTCGGAATTAAACTTGTATTTCTGGAATCGAATGGTCTTCAGGTATCCAAAAATGTAGGTGAAATTTGAAAATTTTGAAAAATAACAAAAATGTCTCTTTTGTCTCATTTTTTCAGTTTTCGAACGCTAGAAGTCAGCGACAAAGTCTCAAAATTTCGAAATTTTCAACTGCTATCGTCCGAGAAAAGACTCAGGGTTTCCGAAAATGTCATTTGTATGAAAATAGGTACAGAATTGACGAATCTACGGCCGTTTTTTAATTTTTTGGTACCGCACGAAATTATGTCACTTCCGGTCTGCGCAGAAGTTTCAAAAGTGATTTAATGAGTAGCCACTACCTAGTTTCCCGATAGAAGATTTGGTTCCAGATCGATATCTGTTTTCGATCATGGAGAAATAGGCTCCGGGGATAAATAATAATAATAATAACTAGATCTGCTACTGTCCCATGCAGATATGAAAGCTTTCATATTCATCGTCACGTGTCATTGATTGTATCAAGTAACCTAAATAAAAGGATACGAAGAAAAAATTATTAAAATTGGTCAAAAACTCGCGAAGTTACAAGTCTAAATATAGTATGAAACATTGCACCCAGGCATAACAATAATCTGAAAACTAAAGGGAAATAACTGAAACTTGTATTACTGTAATGAGACGGATGAGAAAATGAAATGAAAATGGCGGGAAAAAAAAATTAAAAATGGCAGGTTGGACAGGCGACCTTACTCCTTGTCACGTATAACCGGGCATTCGAAAACACGCTAGTTAACTCAATGACAGGCGCGCGTGCTTACCATTCAGCCACTCAACCCCCCTTTGAAATCAGACACGTGCAATATGTCATATAGGAAGAATAAGAAGTCGCTCACAACAAAATGGTAAATTAATGAGTTTAGGTCAAAAGGTTGAGCTACTGTTTTAGAGTACTTAATAGTTTTAAAGAGACACGTTAAGGGTTGTTCATAGTTAAATGAAAGTTTAATTTTAAATAAGACCAATAAAATTAGGATTTAATAATGCCAGACTAATATTTCCAATATGTTTGGTTATAAGTAGGAAATCGTGACGACTTCTTAAGCATGTTTTAAACAAAGGATCATGTTTGTTTAAACAAGAATGGCACTCTGCAATAAAAAAAACTGGCCAAAGCAAGATTTCTATGCAGAAATTAAATAATTGCTAGAACCAGAAAAATATTTATCCACTATAATAAATAAGCAACATAGAGAAAATGAAATGAAATTGAATGGGGTTTAACGTCCGACTGTTCTGCTCCTAAAATGGGCTAATGAAGACGGGCATATGCCATAATGTGTGCAATGAGGGAAATTTTACCCGGGCAGCGGCGGTTACGGCCTACGAGGTTGGACAGGCAACCATACTCCTTGTCACGTACAACCAAAAAATCGAAACAACGGCAGTTGACTCAATGACAGACGTTATGATACAGAGCGCACGTGCTAACCATTCAGCCACGCAACCTCCCTAAAATCGGCAAATTGCTGACCTACAGCGAGAAACATTTCAACCGGGCCAAATTTTCTATTGTAACAGTTTAATTTGCACGGTACCTTTAGTTATCAACCGAATATTACAAAACTTTTAAAAATAAGCTCCCCCCTGACCAGCTTAAGCGTTCGCAATAAACGTTTGCCACTTAAAATCGGGAAATTGCTGACTTTAAAGTGAGAAACATTACAACCGGGCGAAATTTTCTGTTTTATGACTTTTACAGTACCTTTGATTACCAACCGATTATTTTCTGTTTTATCACTTTTACAGTACCTTTGATTACCAACCGATTATTACAAAACTTTAAAAATAAAAGAGAAAGAGAGAAATGCGGCCTAATGTCCATTCGACACAAACTAGGTCATTTCGGGACTAACATATGTTTTTTAATTTTATTTAAAAACTCCCCCTGCGCTTACAGGTCTTTAGCCGTTGGGAGGAAACCGAAGAACACGGAGAAAACCCACAAGGTTGGACATCATACTTCATGTCACGTGCAACCTGGAGATCGAAACGACGCCCGTTGACTCAATGACAGACGTTACGATACAGTGCGCACATGCTAACCATTCAGCCATTCAGCCTCCCTGAATTCAGAAAATTGCTGACTTATAGCAAGAAACATTTCAACCGGGCGAAATTTTCTGTTTTAACAGTTTAATGTGCACGGTACTTTAATTACCAACCGATTATTACAAAACTTTTGAAAATAAGCTCCAACTGACCAGCTTAATCGTATGCAATAAACGTTTTCGCCTGAATTGAAAGTTCTGCACGGAGAAAGTTCATCTCGATTTCCCGGCGTGGTTCCCCTTGTCAGTGAGGCAGAACGGAGGGCCTGACAAGCACAGCTGTCTAGTCATTCGGATGGGACGAAAAACCAAGGTCCCGTGTACACATTGGAGTGCACGTAAAATATCCCTAAGCAGTTGGAATTCGATACTGTTGAATAAGCTCTATACGATGACTAAATGTGTTGATTGTAGTCACCCACACTGCATGTTTCGCTTAACAATGAAAGGGTGCCGTTTTCAATGTTCGATCCTTTTGTTCTTCTACTCCTGATATGTTGGACTGTTGATCGATGGTTTCATATAAAAGACTACCAATAAGACTCTTTGTACAAGAAGTTCCCAAAAAATATTATGTTGACTTTACGAGAAAGACCTCTAAACATGCTCCAAATTGTAAAAATACGACTTTTTGGGTTTTCAATCTCTTTTTTTCGGCTATCCCTGATATTTAGAAAAAATAATACAATGATTTCACACAACAGGCTAGCTATTAGACTCTCTATTGACAAAAGTTTCACCGCCCTCCCTTCATTATAACCGAAGTTATCGTGCCCTAAAGAATCAACAAATTAGCTTGTTTATCTCTGCTTACCCTAAGCAGAAAATGCTCATCTTTGAACTCAATCATAACATTGACCTAGTGAACGTCTACACCAAGTTTGAACATTCTAGCTTAATTAGAAGGAGAGTAATTGTGTTCCAAAGTCCCGACCCTTCAAATTGCTTCTATTTTTCATTTTCAATTCAAAATGGTGACCATCACGTGACCGAAATCAAAATTCTATTCGCGACATTTTTTAGGCCTTCCTACAAGGATTCAGAAAATATAACTCCCGAGTCTGTAAGTAAAATAGCAAAAAAGCCTTATTGATTTTTCACTTTTAAATATGGCGGCACTTCCGGTTCGATCGACAAACTCCATATTTTGTGTACAAATCAGTAATTACTTATCTAGTATCCAAAAAAAAAATCAGGTCATTCTGACCTATATTTCGATGATTTTTTTGAAAATTTTGATCCTTAATTTCGTCAAGGGGAGATAATTTAGAAAATTTCTAATTATATTTTTGAAGTCACATCGGTAGGATCTACTTAGATACTAAATTTCATGAAAATCGTACAACTATTAAAGAAGTTGTCAAATTGGTCTAATCTTCCGGTTCGAAATCACAGCGACGAATTTTCGAAATTCGAAAATGTGAAACTGCAGATGAAAATGGTTTTTTTAAAGGTATTCAAAGAAAAAAGAATTAGTAAAATCGGTCAAAGAATAACAAAGTTACGACTGCATTGTCATTTTTTTCGTTCGTAAAATTCGGTGATTTCGGATTCGTAAAACGTTTCGAAAATATATTTAATCAAGGTTCGCACCCCATTTTTGGGGGGTAGGTCAAAATTTCAGAAAGATCCTATGGATAGATTCTGAGAAATCCGATTTGCAGAAAACACACAAAAAAAAAAAATAATAATAATAACTTTAACAGAAACAATAAGCTTTCATATGTAATATGAAAGCTTAACTAGATCTGCTACTGTCCCATGCAGATATGAAAGCTTTCATATTCATCGTCATGTGTCATTGATTGTATCAAGTATCCTAAATAAAAGGATAAGAAGAAAAAATTATCAAAATTGGTCAAAAACTCGCGAAGTTACAAGTCTAAATATAGTATGAAACATTGCACCCAGGCATAACAATAATCTGAAAACTAAAGGGAAATACCTCAAACTTGTATTACTGTAATGAGACGGATGAGAAAATGAAATGAAAATGGCGGGAAAAAAAATTAAAAATGACCGGTTGGACAGGCGACCTTACTCCTTGTCACGTACAACCGGGCATTCGAAAACACGCTAGTTAACTCAATGACAGGCGCGCGTGCTAACCATTCAGCCACCCAACCCCCCTTTAAAATCAGACACGTGTAATATGTCATAGGAAAAATAACAAGTGGCTCACAAAAAATGGTAAATTAATGAGTTTAGGTCAAAAGGTTGAGCTACTGTTTTAGAGTATTTTTTTATGTTTTAAAGAGACACGTTAAGGGTTGTTCATACTTAAATGAAAGTTTAATTTTAAATAAGACCAATAAAATTAGGATTTAATAATGCCAGACTAATATTAAAATAAAGTTTTCAATTAAGAATAATTAATTATTGGTCTAATGTAATGAAATGCTTTGATTTGACGGATGAAATGTACGATGGGTGTCCACACTATGTGGCTAAGGCGTTGGCCTGCTAGCCAGGAGGTCGGGTGTTCGATCCCTGCATTGTCCGAGAAAGTTCATCTCGATTTTCTGGCGTGTCCCCCCACCCGCCGTGTACACATTGGAGTGCACGTAAAAGATCCCTTAGCAGTTGGAATTCGATACTGTTGAATAAGGTCTATACGATGACTAAATGTGCAGATTGTAGCCACCCACACTGCATGTTTTGCTTAACAATGAAAGGGTGCCGTTTTCAATGTTCGATCCTTTTGTTCTTCTACTCCTGATATGTTGGATTGTTGATCGATGGTTTTATATAAAAGACTACCAATAAGACTCTTTGTAGAAGAAGTTCCCCAAAAATATTAAGTTGACTTTACGAGAAAGACCTCTAAACATGCTCCAAATTGTAAAAATACGACTTTTTGGATTTTCAATCTCTTTTTTTCGCCTATCCCTGATATTTAAAATAAATGATACAATGATTTCACACAACAGGCTAGCTATTGGACTCTCTATTGACAAAAGTTTCACAGCCCTCCCTTCATTATAACAGAAGTTATCGTGCCCTAAAGAATCAACAAATCAGCATGCCTATCTCTGCTTACCCTAGGCAGAAAATGCTCATCTTTGAACTCAATCATGACATTGACATAGTGAACGTCTACACCAAGTTTGAACATTCTAGCTCAATTAGAAGGAGAGTTATTGTGTTTCAAAGTCTCGGCCCTTCAAATTGCTACTACTTTTCATTTTCAATTCAAAATGGTGACCATCACGTGACCGAAATCAAAATTCTGCTCCCTACGATTTTTGGGCCATCCTTCAAGGATTCAGAAAATATAACTGCCGTGTCTGTAAGAGCAATATCGCAAAAGTTCATTGTTTTTTCACGTTTCAAGATGGTGGCACTTCCGGTTCGATCGACAAACTCCATATTTTGTGTAGGAATCAGTAATTACTTGTCGAGTATCGAAAATTTTTTTTAGGTCATTCTGACCTATATTTCGACGATTTTTTTGAAAATTTTGATCCTTAATTTCACCAAGGGGAGATAATTTAGAAAATTTCTAATTATATTTTTGAAGTCACATCGGTAAGATCTACTTGTATACTAAATTTCATGAATATCGTACTACTATTAAAGAAGTTGTCAAATTGGTCTAAACTTCCGGTTCGAAATCACAGCGACGAATTTTCGAAATTCGAAAATGTGAAACTGCAGATGAAAACGATTTTTTTCAAGGTATTCGAAGAAAAAAGAATTAGTAAAATCGGTCAAAAAATAACAAAGTTACGACTATGCATTGTCAGTTTTTTCGTTCGTAAAATTCGGTGATTTCGGATTCGTAAAACGTTTTGAAAATATATTTAAACAACGTTCGCACCCCATTTTTGGGGGGGTAGGTCAAAGTTTCAGAAAGATCCCATGGTTAGATTCTGAGAAATCCGATTTGCAGAAAATACACAAAAAAAAAATAATAATAATCTTAACAGAAACAATAAGCTTTCATATGTAATATGAAAGCTTAACTAGATCTGCTACTGTCCCATGCAGATATGAAAGCTTTCATATTCATCGTCACGTGTCATTGATTGTATCAAGTATCCTAAATAAAAGGTTAAGAAGAAAAAATTATCAAAATTGGTCAAAAACTCGCGAAGTTACAAGTCTAAATATAGTATGAAACATTGCACCCAGGCATAACAATAATCTGAAAACTAAAGGGAAATAACTGAAACTTGTATTACTGTAATGAGACGGATGCGAAAATGAAATGAAAATTGCCGGAAAAAAATTAAAAATGGCAGGTTGGACAGGCGACCTTACTAATTGTCACGTACAACCGGGCATTCGAAAACACGCTAGTTAACTCAATGACAGGCGACGGTGCTAACCATTCAGCCACCCAACCCCCTTTGAAATCAGAAAAGTGCAAAATGTCATATAGGAAGAATAACAAGCCGCTCACAACAAAATGGTAAATTAATGAGCTTAGGGCAAAAAGGCGTCTACAGCACCCGGTGTTCCCAGGCGGTCACCCATCCAAATACTAACCGGGCCCGACGTTGCTTAACTTCAGTGATCGGACGAGAACTGGTGATTTCAATATGGTATGGCCGTAGACGAGAGAAGGTGGACAGAACCCGTAGTTATACTTACTTGAATTGACCCGCTTATTGATTTTTTTTGGGTTGTCGGTTTTTAAAAGGCGTCTACAGCACCCGGTGTTCCCAGGCAGTCACCCATCCAAGTACTGACCGGGCCCGACGTTGCTTAACTTCAGCGATCGGATTAGAAATGGTGTTTTCAACGTGGTGTGGCCGTAGACGAGAGAAGGGGGACAGAACCCATACTTGTGCTTACTCAAATTCTTTTTGTGTCTTTTTCCCTGGGGAGACGGGCCGAGCGGAGAGCTGGAGTGGTGTAAAAGAGTGCGCGCTGTGGCCTGATTGGCGGAAAATTGATTTTTTCAAGAAGAATCAGGGCAAAAAGGCGTCTTCAGCATCCGGTGTTCCCGGGCGGTCATCCATCCAAGTACTAACCGGGCCCGACGTTGCTTAACTTCAGTGATCGGACGAGAACTGGTGTTTTCAATGTGGTGTGGCCGTAGACGAGAGAAGGTGGACAGAACCCGTAGTTATACTTACCTGAATTGACCCGCTTATTGATTTTTTTTTTGCTTTTTGTCGGTTTTAAAAAGGCGTCTACAGCACCCGGTGTTCCCAGGCGGTCACCCATCCAAGTACTGACCGGGCCCGACGTTGCTTAACTTCAGTGATCGGACGAGAACTGGTGTTTTCAACGTGGTATGGCCGTAGACGAGAGAAGGTGGACAGAACCCGTAGTTATACTTACCTGAATTGACCCAATTATTGATTATTTTTTTTTGGGGGGGGGGGTGTCGGTTTTAAAAAGGCGTCTACAGCACCCGGTGCTCCCAGGTGGTCACCAATCCAAGTACTAACCGGTGCCGACGTTGCTTAACTTCAGTGATCTGACGAGAACTGGTGTTTTCAACGTGGTGTGGCAGTAGACGAGAGAAGGTGGACAGAACCCGTAGTTATACTTTTCCTGAATTGACCTGCTTATTGATCTTTTTTTTTTGGGGGGGGGGGGTCGGTTTTAAAAAGGCGTCTAGAGCACCCGGTGTTCCCAGGCGGTCACCCATCCAAGTACTGACCGGGCCCGACGTTGTTTAACTTCAGTGATCGGACGAGAACTGGTGGTTTCAACGTGGTGTGGCCGTAGACGAGAGAAGGTGGAGAGAACCCGTAATTATACTTACCTGAATTGACCCGCTTATTGATTTTTTTGGGGGGTTTTGTCGGTCTTAAAAAGGCGTCTACAGCACCCGGTGTTCCCAGGCGGTCACCCATCCAAGTACTGACCGGGCCCGACGTTGCTTAACTTCAGTGATCGGACGAGAACTGGTGTTTTCAACGTGGCGTGGCCGTAGATGAGAGAAGGTGGACAGAACCCATGCTTGTGCTTACTCAAATTCTTTTTGTGTCTTTTTCCCTGGGGAGACGGGCCGAGCGGAGAGCTGGAGTGGTGCAAAAGAGTGCGTGCTTTGGTCTGATTGGCGGAAAATTGATTTTTTCACGAAGAATCAGTGCAAAAAGGCGTCTACAGCACCCGGTGTTCCCAAGCGGTCACCCATCCAAGTACTAACCGGGCCCGACGTTGCTTAACTTCAGTGATCGGGCGAGAACTGGTGTTTTCAACGTGGTATGGCCGTAGACGAGAGAAGGGGGACAGAACCCCTAGTTATACTTACCTGAATTGACCCGCTTATTGATTTTTTTTTGTTTTTTGTATTTAATTGTTTTAAAAAGAGATTTAATAATGCCAGACTAATATTAAAATAAAGTTTTAAATTAAGAATAATTAATTATTGGTCTAATGCAATGAAATGATTTGATTTGACGGATGAAATGTACGATGGGTGTCCACACTATGTGGCTAAGGCGTTGGCCTGCTAGCCAGGAGGTCGGGTGTTCGTCCCTGCATTGGCCGAGAAAGTTCATCTCGATTTTCTGGCGTGTCCCCCCACCCACCGTGTACACATTGGAGTGCACGTAAAAGATCCCTTAGCAGTTGGAATTCGATATTGTTGAATAAGCTCTATACGATGACTAAATGTGCAGATTGTAGCCACCCACACTGCATGTTTTGCTTAACAATGAAAGGGTGCCGTTTTCAATTTTCGATCCTTTTATTCTTCTACTCCTGAAATTTTGGACTGTTGATCGATGGTTTCATATAAAAAACTACGGATAAGTTTCTTTGTAGAAGAAGTTTCCAAAAAATATTATGTTGACTTTACGAGAAAGACCTCTAAACATGCTCCAAATTGTAAAAATACGACTTTTTGAATTTTCAATCTCTTTTTTTCGGCTATCCCTGATATTTAAAAAAAATGATACAATGATTTCACACAACAGGCTAGCTATTAGACTCTCGATTGACAAGAGTTTCACCACCCTTCCTTCATTATAACCGAAGTTATTGTGCCCTAAAGAATCAACAAATCAGCATGCTTATCTCTGCTTACCCTAGGCAGAAAATGCTTATCTTTCAACTCAATGATGACATTGACCTAGTGAACGTCTACACCAAGATCGAACATTGAAGCTCAATTAGAAGGAGAGTTATTGTGTTTCAAAGTCTCGGCCCTTCAAATTGTTACTACTTTTCATATTCACTTCAAAATGGCAACCATCAATTGACCTAAATCAAAATTCTATTCCCTGCGTTTTTTGGGCCATCCTTCAAGGATTCAGAAAATATAACTCCCGTGTCTGTAAGTAAAATAGCAAAAAAGCCTTAGGGATTTTTCATGTTTCAAGATGGTGGCACTTCCTGTTCGATCGACAAACTCCATATTTTGTGTAGGAATCAGTAATTACTTGTCGAGTATCGAAAAAAAATTTCAGGTCATTCTGACCTTTATTTCGACGATTTTTTTTAAAACTTTGATCCTTAATTTCTCCAAGGGGAGGTAATTTAGAAAATTTCTCATTATATTTTTGAAGTCACATTGGTAAGATCTACTTATATGCTAAATTTCATGAAAATCGTACAACTATTAAAGAAGTTGTCAAATTGGTATAAACTTCCGGTTCGATATCACAGCGACGAATTTTCGAAATTCGAAAATCCGAAATTGCAGATTTGAAGTAAATGTCTCAAAGTACTCATAGAAAAAAGAATTAATTAAATAGGTCAAATAGTCACAAAATTACATCATTGTAGGTCAAAAGCATTCGTTCGTAAAATTCGGTGATTTCGGATTCGAAAAACGTTTTGAAAATATATTTAATCAAGGTTCGCACCCCATTTTTGGGGGGGTAGGTCAAAGTTTCAGAAAGATCCTATGGTTAGATTCTGAGAAATCCGATTTGCAGAAAATACACAAAAAAAAAAAATAATAATAATAATAACTAGTCCTTCGGATGGGACGAAAAACCAAGGTCCCGTGTACACATTGGAGTGCACGTAAAATATCCCTAAGTGGTTGGAATTCGATACTGTTGAATAAGCTCTATACGATGACTAAATGCGTAGATTGTAGTCACCCACACTTCATGTTTCGCTCAACAATGAAAGGGTGCCGTTTTCAGTGTTCGATCCTTTTGTTCTTCTACTCCTGATATGTTGGACTGTTGATCGATGGTTTCATATAAAAGACTACCAATAAGACTCTTTGTAGAAGAAGTTCCCAAAAAATAGTATGTTGACTTTACGAGAAAGCCCTCTAAACATGCTCCAAATTGTAAAAATACGACTTTTTGGATTTTCAATCTCTTTATTTCGGCTATCCCTGATATTTAAAAAAAATGATACAATCATTTCACACAACAGGCTACCCATTAGACTCTCTATTGACAAAAGTTTCACCGCCCTCCCTTCATTATAACCGAAGTTATCGTGCCCTAAAGAATCAACAAATCAGCATGCTTATCTCGGCTTAATCTAAGCAGAAAATGCTCATCTTTGAACTCAATCATAACATTGACCTAGTGAACATCTACACCAAGTTTGAACATTCTAGCTTAATTAGAAGGAGAGTTATTGTGTTCCGAAGTCCGGGCCTTTCAAATTGCTTCTATTTTTCATTTTCAATTCAAAATTGTGACCATCACATGACCGAAATCAAAATTCTGCTCCCTACGATTTTTGGGCCATCCTTCAAGGATTCAGAAAATATAACTCCCGTGTCTGTAAGTAAGATAGCAAAAAAGCCTTAGTGATTTTTCACGTTTAAAGATGGTGGCACTTCCGGTTCGATCGACAAACTCCATATTTTGTGTACGAATCAGTAATTCCTTGTCTAGTATCAAAAAAATTTTTTAGGTCATTCTGACCTATATTTCGCCGATTTTTTTGAAAATTTTGATCCTTAATTTCACCAAGGGGAGATAATTTAGAAAATTTCTAATTATATTTTTGAAGTCACATTGGTAGGATCTACTTATATACTAAATTGAATGAAAATCGCACAACTATTAAAGAAGTTGTCAAATTGGTCTAAACTTCCGGTTCGAAATCACAGCGACGAATTTTCGAAATTCGAAAATGTGAAACTGCTGATGAAAATGATTTTTTTCAAGGTATTCAAAGAAAAAAGATTTAGTAAAATCGGTCAAAAAACAATAAAGTTACGACTATGCAATGTCCATTTTGTCGTTCGTAAATTTCGGTGATTTGGGATTCGTAAAACGTTTTGAAAATATATTTAGTCAACAGCTACCACCCATTTTTTAGGGGGTAGGTAAAAGTTTCATAAAGATACTGTGGTTAGATTCTGAGAAATCCGATTTGTGGATAAAACACAAAAAAAAAATAACTAGATCTGCTACTGTCCCATGCAGATATGAAAGCTTTCATATTCATCGTCACGTGTCATAGATTATATCAAGTATCTCAAATAAAAGGATAAGAATAACAAACTATCAAAATTGGTCAAAAACTCGCGAAGTTACAAGTCTAAATATAGTATGAAACATTGCATAATCTGAAAACTAAAGGGAAATAACTGATACTTGTGTTGCTGTAATCAGGATGACTTCCCACTTCAAAACTTTCAGAAAAATGAAATGAAAATGGTAAGAAAACATCGAAAAATTAAATGAGAAAACTTTGAACAAAACTAAAAACTTTTGAATCAGGTTGATTCCAATTGTTTGAATATTTACGTTAAATATGTAAATTTGGAAAATTATAAAGACATAATTATCAAAATCGGTCAAAACTCACAAAGTTAAAATTTAAATGTAGTGAGAAACATTGCACCCTCGGCAAAAAAATAATCTTTAAACTAAAGGGAAATAACCCAAACTTGTACAGCTGTAATCGGGCTTCCAAAATTAGAGACATGTTATATAATTATGGTTTCCAATATGTTTGGTTATATAATTATGGTTTCCAATATGTTTGGTTATAAGTAGGAAATCGTGACAACTTCTTATTAAGCATGTTTTAAACAAAGGGTCATAGACTGCAATATACAAGAATGGCACTTTGCAATAAAAAAAAAAACTGGTCAAAGCAAGATTTCTATGCAGAAATGAAATAATTAATAGAACCAGAAAAACATTTATCCACTATAATAAATAAGCAACATAGAGAAAATGAAATCAAATTGAATGGTTGTTTAACGTCCTACTGTTTTGCTCCTAAAATGGGCTAATGAAGACGGGCATACGCCATAAAGTGTGCAATGAGGGAAATTTTATCCGGGCAGCGGCGTTACGGCCTACGAGGTTGGACAGCCGACCATACTCCTTGTCACGTACAACCAAGAAATCGAAACAACGCAAGTTGACTCAATGGCAGACGTTAGGATACAGAGCGCACGTGCTAACCATTCAGTCACGCAACCTCCCTAAAATCTGCAAATTGCTGACCTACAGATAGAAACATTTCAACCGGGCGAAATCTTCTATTTTATTAGTTTAATTTGCACGGTACCTTTAGTTATCAACCGAATATTACAAAACTTTTAAAAATAAGCTCCCCCTGACCAGCTAAATCGTTCGCAATAAACGTTTTCCCCTTAAAATCGGCAAATTGCTGACTTTAAAGTGAGAAACATTACAACCGGGTGAATTTTTCTGTTTTATCACTTTTACAGTATCTTTGATTACCAACCGATTATTACAAAACTTTAAAAATATAAGAAAGAGAGAAATGCGGCTTAACGTCCATTCGACACAAACTAGGTCATTTCGGGACTAACATATGTTTTTTAATTTTATTTCAAAACTCCCCTTGCGCGTGCTGGTCTTTAGCTGTTGGGAGGAAACCGAATGGCACGGAGAAAACCCACGAGGTTGGACACCATACTCCATGTCACGTGCAATCTCGAAATCGAAACGACGCCCGTTGACTCAATGATAGACGTTACGATACAGCGTGCACATGCTAACCATTCAGCCATTCAGCCTCCCTTAAAAATAAGCTCCCCCTGACCAGCTTAATTGTTCGCAATAAACATTTGCCCTCTAAAATCGACAAATTGCTGACTTTAAAGTAAGAAACATTATAACCGGGCGAAATTTTCTGTTTTAACAGTTTAATTCGCACGGTATTTTAATTACCAACCGATTATTACATAAGCTCCAACTGACCAGCTTATTCGTATGCAATAAACGTTTGGCCTGAATTGAAAGTTCTGCAACGAGGAAGATCATCTCGATTTTCCGGCGTGGTCGCCCCTTGTCAGTGAGGCAGAACGGAGGGCCTGACAAGGACAGCTGTCTAGTCGTTCGGGTGTGTACACATTGGAGTGCACGTAAAATATCCCTAAGCAGTTGGAATTCGATACTGTTGAATAAGCTCTATACAATGACTAAATGTGCAGATTGTAGTCACACACACTGCATGTTTCGCTTAACAATGAAAGGGTGCCGTTTTCAATGTTCGATCCTTTTATTCTTCTACTCCAGATATTTTGGACTGTTGATCGAAGTTTTCATATAAAAGATTACCGATAAGACTCTTTGTAGAAGAAGTTCCCAAAAAGTATTATGTTGACTTTAAGAGAAAAGAACCTTTAAAGATGCTCCAAATCGTAAACATACGACTTTTTGGATTTTCGATCTCTTTTTTTTTAAGCTATCCCTGATATTTAAAAAAAAGATACAACGATTTCACACAACAGGCCAGCTATTACACTCTCGATTAACAAGAGTTTCACCGCCCTCCCTTCATTATAACCGAAGTTATCTTGCCCTAAAGAATCAACAAATCAGCATGCTTATTTCTGCTTACCCTAGGCAGAAAATGCTCATCTTTGAACTCAATCATGACATTGACATAGTGAACGTCTACACCAAGATTGAACATTCTAGCTCAATTAGAAGGAGAGTTATTGTGTTTCAAAGTTTCGGCCCTTCAAATTGCTACTACTTTTCATATTCACTTCAAAATGGCAACCATCAATTGACCTAAATCAAAATTCTTTTCTGAACAATTTTTAGACCATCTTTCAAGGATTCAGAAAATATAACTCCCGTGTCTGTAAGTAAAATAGCAAAAAAGCCTTAGGGATTTTTCACGTTTCAAGATGGTGGCACTTCCGGTTCGATCAACAAACTTTATATTTTGTGTACAAATCAGTAATTACTTGTCTAGTATCCAAAAAAAAAATCAGGTCATTCTGACCTATATTTCGATGATTTTTTTGAAAATTTTGATCTTTAATTTCGTCAAGGGGACATAATTTAGAAAATTTCTAATTATATTTTTGAAGTCACATCGGTAAGGTCTACATATATACTAAATTTCATGACAATCGTACAACTATTAAAGAAGTTGTCAAATTGGTCTAAACTTCCGGTTCGAAATCACAGCGACGAATTTTCGAAATTCGAAAATGTGAAACTGCAGATGAAAATGATTTTTTTCAAGGTATTCAAAGAAAAAAGAATTAGTAAAATCGGTCAAAAAATAACAAAGTTACGACTATGCTTTGTCCATTTCGTCGTTCGTAAATTTCGGTGATTTCGGATTCGTAAAACGTTTTGAAAATATATTTAATCAAGGTTCGCACCCCATTTTTTTTGGGGGGGGGGGTAGGTCAAAATTTCAGAAAGATCCTACGGATAGATTCTGAGAAATCCGATTTGCAGAAAACACACAAAAAAAAAAAAAAAATAATAATAATAATAATCTTAACAGAAACAATAAGCTTTCATATGTAATATGAAAGCTTAATAATAATCTTAACAGAAACAATAAGCTTTCATATGTAATATGAAAGCTTAATAATTTTAGTAAAAACAATAGTCTTTCAGACGAAAGTCTGAAAGCCTAATAATAATAAGAACTAGATCTGCTACTGTCCCATGCAGATATGAAAGCTTTCATATTCATCGTCACGTGTCATCGATTATATCAAGTATCTCAAATAAAAGGATAAGAATAACAAACTATCAAAATTGGTCAAAAACTCGCGAAGTTACAAGTCTAAATATAGTATGAAACATTGAGTAATCTGAAAACTAAAGGGAAATAACTGATACTTGTGTTGCTGTAATCGGGATGAATGAGATAACTTTGAACAAAACTAAAACTTTTTGAATCAGGTTGAACTCAACTGTTTGAATATGTACGTTAAATATGTAGATTTGGAAAATTATAAAGACATAATATCAAAATCGGTCAAAAACTCACAAAGTTACAAATTTAAATGTAGTGAGAAACATTGCACCCGGGCAAAAAATAATCTTTAAACTAAAGGGAAATAACTGAAACTTGTATAGCTGTAATCGGGCTTCCAAGATATGTTATATAATTATAGTTTCCAATATGTTTGGTTATAAGTAGGAAATCGTTACGACTTCTTAAGCATGTTTTAAACAAAGGGTCATAGACTGCAATATACAAGAATGGCACTCTGCAATAAAAAAAACTGGCCAGAGATTTATATGCAGAAATTAAATAATTGCTAGAACCAGAAAAATATTTATCCACTGTAATAAATAAGCAACACAGGGAAAATGAAATGAAATTGAATGGGGTTTAACGTCCTGCTGTTCTGCTCCTACAATGGGCTAATGAAGACGGGCATACGCCATAAAGTGTGCAATGAGGGAAATTTTACCCGGGCAGCGGCGTTACGGCCTACGAGGTTGGTAAGGCGACCATACTCCTTGTCACGTACAACCAAGAAATCGAAACAAGGACAGTTGACTCAGTGACAGACGTTATGATACAGAGCGCACGTGCTAACCACTCAGCCACGCAACCTCCCTAAAATCGGCAAATTGCTGACCTACAGCGAGAAACATTTCAACCGGGCCAAATTTTCTATTTTAACAGTTTAATTTGCATGGTACCTTTAGTTATCAACCGAATATTACAAAACTTTTAAAAATAAGCTCCCTCTGACCAGCTTAATCGTTCGCAATAAACGTTTGCCCCTTAAAATCAACAAATTGCTGAATTTAAAGTGAGAAACTTTACAACCGGGCCAAATTTTCTGTGTTATCACTTTAACAGTACCTTTGATTACAAACCGATTATTACAAAATTTTAAAAAGAGAAAGAGAGAAATGCGGCCTAACGTCCATTCGACACAAACTAGGTCATTTCGGGACTAACATATGTTTTTTAATTTTATTTAAAAACTCCCCTTGCACGTACTGGTCTTTAGCCGTTGGGAGGAAACCGAAGAACACGGAGAAAACCCACGAGGTTGGACATCATACACCATGTCACGTGCAACCTGGAGATCGAAACGACGCCCGTTGACTCAATGACAAAGGTTACGATACAGCGAGCACATGCTAACCATTCAGCCATCCAGCCTCCCTGAATTCGGAAAATTGCTGACTTATAGCAAGAAACATTTCAACCGGGCGAAAATTTCTGTTTTAACAGTTTAATGTGCACGGTACTTTAATTACCAACCGATTATTACAAAACTTTTGAAAATAAGCTCCAACTGACCAGCTTAATCGTATGCAATAAACGTTTTGCCTGAATTGAAAGTTCTGCACAGAGAAAGTTCATCTCGATTTCCCGGCGTGGTTCCCTTGTCAGTAAGGCAGAACGAAGGGCCTGACAAGCACAGCTGTCTACTCCTTCGGATGGGACGAAAAACCAAGGTCCCGTGTACACATTGGAGTGCACGTAAAATATCCCTAAGCAGTTGGAATTCGATACTGTTGAATAAGCACTATACGATGACTAAATGTGCAGATTGTAGCCACCCACACTGCATGTTTTGCTTAACAATGAAAGGGTGCCGTTTTCAATTTTCGATCCTTTTATTCTTCTACTCCTGATATTTTGGTCTAATGCAATGAAATGCTTTGATTTGACGGATGAAATGTACGATGGGTGTCCACACTATGTGGCTAAGGCGTTGACCTGCTAGCCAGGAGGTCGGGTGTTCGATCCCTGCATTGGCCGAGAAAGTTCATCTCGATTTTCTGGCGTGTCCTCCCACCGGCGTGTACACATTGGAGTGTACGTAAAAGATTCCTTAGCAGTTGGAATTCGATAATGTTGAATAAGCTCTATACGATAACTAAATGTGCAGATTGTAGTCACCCACACTGCATGTTTCGCTCAACAATGAAAGGGTGCCGTTTTCAATGTTCGATCCTTTTGTTCTTCTACTCCTGATATGTTGGACTGTTGATCGATAGTTTCATATAAAAGACTACCAATAAGACTCATTCTAGAAGAAGTTCCCAAAAAATAGTATGTTGACTTTACGAGAAAGACCTCTAAACATGCTCCAAATTGTAAAAATACGACTTTTTGGATTTTCAATCTCTTTTTTCGGCTATCCCTGATATTTAAAAAAAATGATACAATCATTTCACACAACAGGCTACCTATTAGACTCTCTATTGACAAAAGTTTCACCGCCCTCCCTTCATTATAACCGAAGTTATCGTGCCCTAAAGAATCAAAAAATCAGCATGCTTATCTCTGCTTACCCTAAGCAGAAAATGCTCATCTTTGAACTCAATCATAACATTGACCTAGTGAACGTCTACACCAAGTTTCAACATTCTAGCATAATTAGAAAGAGAGTTATTGTGTTCCGAAGTCCGGGCCTTTCAAATTGCTTCTATTTTTCATTTTCAATTCAAAATGGCAACCATCAGTTAACCTAAATCAAAATTCTGCTCCCTACGATTTTTGGGCCATCCTTCAAGGATTCAGAAAATATAACTCCCGTGTCTGTAAGTAAGATAGCAAAAAAGCCTTAGGGATTTTTCACGTTTAAAGATGGTGGCACTTCCGGTTCGATCGACAAACTCCATATTTTGTGTACGAATCAGAAATTCCTTGTCTAGTATCGAAAAAAAAAATTAGGTCATTCTGACCTATATTTCGACGATTTTTTTGAAAACTTTGATCCTTAATTTCACCAAGGGGAGATAATTTAGAAAATTTCTAATTATATTTTTGAAGTCACATCGGTAAGATCTACTTGTATACTAAATTTCATGAAAATCGTACAACTATTAAAGAAGTTGTCAAATTGGTCTAAACTTCCGGTTCGAAATCACAGCGACGAATTTTCGAAATTCGAAAATGTGAAACTGCAGATGAAAATGATTTTTTTCAAGGTATTCAAAGAAAAAAGAATTAGTAAAATCGGTCAAAAAATAACAAAGTTACGACTATGCATTGTCAGTTTTTTCGTTCGTAAAATTCGGTGATTTCGGATTCGTAAAACGTTTTGAAAATATATTCAATCAACAGCTACCACCCATTTTTGGGGGGATAGGTAAAAGTTTCATAAAGATACTGTGGTTAGATTCTGAGAAATCCGATTTGTGGATAAAACACAAAAAAAAAAATAACTAGATCTGCTACTGTCCCATGCAGATATGAAAGCTTTCATATTCATCGTCACGTGTCATTGATTGTATCAAGTAACCTAAATAAAAGGATACGAAGAAAAAATTATTAAAATTGGTCAAAAACTCGCGAAGTTACAAGTCTAAATATAGTATGAAACATTGCACCCAGGCATAACAATAATCTGAAAACTAAAGGGAAATAACTGAAACTTGTATTACTGTAATGAGACGGATGAGAAAATGAAATGAAAATGGCGGGAAAAAAAAATTAAAAATGGCAGGTTGGACAGGCGACCTTACTCCTTGTCACGTACAACCGGGCATTCGAAAACACGCTAGTTTACTCAATGACAGGCGCGCGTGCTTACCATTCAGCCACTCAACCCCCCTTTGAAATCAGACACGTGCAATATGTCATATAGGAAGAATAAGAAGTCGCTCACAACAAAATGGTAAATTAATGAGTTTAGGTCAAAAGGTTGAGCTACTGTTTTAGAGTACTTAATAGTTTTAAAGAGACACGTTAAGGGTTGTTCATAGTTAAATGAAAGTTTAATTTTAAATAAGACCAATAAAATTAGGATTTAATAATGCCAGACTAATATTTCCAATATGTTTGGTTATAAGTAGGAAATCGTGACGACTTCTTAAGCATGTTTTAAACAAAGGATCATGTTTGTTTAAACAAGAATGGCACTCTGCAATAAAAAAAACTGGCCAAAGCAAGATTTCTATGCAGAAATTAAATAATTGCTAGAACCAGAAAAATATTTATCCACTATAATAAATAAGCAACATAGAGAAAATGAAATGAAATTGAATGGGGTTTAACGTCCGACTGTTCTGCTCCTAAAATGGGCTAATGAAGACGGGCATATGCCATAATGTGTGCAATGAGGGAAATTTTACCCGGGCAGCGGCGGTTACGGCCTACGAGGTTGGACAGGCAACCATACTCCTTGTCACGTACAACCAAAAAATCGAAACAACGGCAGTTGACTCAATGACAGACGTTATGATACAGAGCGCACGTGCTAACCATTCAGCCACGCAACCTCCCTAAAATCGGCAAATTGCTGACCTACAGCGAGAAACATTTCAACCGGGCCAAATTTTCTATTGTAACAGTTTAATTTGCACGGTACCTTTAGTTATCAACCGAATATTACAAAACTTTTAAAAATAAGCTCCCCCCTGACCAGCTTAAGCGTTCGCAATAAACGTTTGCCACTTAAAATCGGGAAATTGCTGACTTTAAAGTGAGAAACATTACAACCGGGCGAAATTTTCTGTTTTATGACTTTTACAGTACCTTTGATTACCAACCGATTATTTTCTGTTTTATCACTTTTACAGTACCTTTGATTACCAACCGATTATTACAAAACTTTAAAAATAAAAGAGAAAGAGAGAAATGCGGCCTAATGTCCATTCGACACAAACTAGGTCATTTCGGGACTAACATATGTTTTTTAATTTTATTTAAAAACTCCCCCTGCGCTTACAGGTCTTTAGCCGTTGGGAGGAAACCGAAGAACACGGAGAAAACCCACAAGGTTGGACATCATACTTCATGTCACGTGCAACCTGGAGATCGAAACGACGCCCGTTGACTCAATGACAGACGTTACGATACAGTGCGCACATGCTAACCATTCAGCCATTCAGCCTCCCTGAATTCAGAAAATTGCTGACTTATAGCAAGAAACATTTCAACCGGGCGAAATTTTCTGTTTTAACAGTTTAATGTGCACGGTACTTTAATTACCAACCGATTATTACAAAACTTTTGAAAATAAGCTCCAACTGACCAGCTTAATCGTATGCAATAAACGTTTTCGCCTGAATTGAAAGTTCTGCACGGAGAAAGTTCATCTCGATTTCCCGGCGTGGTTCCCCTTGTCAGTGAGGCAGAACGGAGGGCCTGACAAGCACAGCTGTCTAGTCATTCGGATGGGACGAAAAACCAAGGTCCCGTGTACACATTGGAGTGCACGTAAAATATCCCTAAGCAGTTGGAATTCGATACTGTTGAATAAGCTCTATACGATGACTAAATGTGTAGATTGTAGTCACCCACACTGCATGTTTCGCTTAACAATGAAAGGGTGCCGTTTTCAATGTTCGATCCTTTTGTTCTTTTACTCCTGATATGTTGGACTGTTGATCGATGGTTTCATATAAAAGACTACCAATAAGACTCTTTGTACAAGAAGTTCCCAAAAAATATTATGTTGACTTTACGAGAAAGACCTCTAAACATGCTCCAAATTGTAAAAATACGACTTTTTGGGTTTTCAATCTCTTTTTTTCGGCTATCCCTGATATTTAGAAAAAATAATACAATGATTTCACACAACAGGCTAGCTATTAGACTCTCTATTGACAAAAGTTTCACCGCCCTCCCTTCATTATAACCGAAGTTATCGTGCCCTAAAGAATCAACAAATTAGCTTGTTTATCTCTGCTTACCCTAAGCAGAAAATGCTCATCTTTGAACTCAATCATAACATTGACCTAGTGAACGTCTACACCAAGTTTGAACATTCTAGCTTAATTAGAAGGAGAGTAATTGTGTTCCAAAGTCCCGACCCTTCAAATTGCTTCTATTTTTCATTTTCAATTCAAAATGGTGACCATCACGTGACCGAAATCAAAATTCTATTCGCGACATTTTTTAGGCCTTCCTACAAGGATTCAGAAAATATAACTCCCGAGTCTGTAAGTAAAATAGCAAAAAAGCCTTATTGATTTTTCACTTTTAAATATGGCGGCACTTCCGGTTCGATCGACAAACTCCATATTTTGTGTACAAATCAGTAATTACTTATCTAGTATCCAAAAAAAAAATCAGGTCATTCTGACCTATATTTCGATGATTTTTTTGAAAATTTTGATCCTTAATTTCGTCAAGGGGAGATAATTTAGAAAATTTCTAATTATATTTTTGAAGTCACATCGGTAGGATCTACTTAGATACTAAATTTCATGAAAATCGTACAACTATTAAAGAAGTTGTCAAATTGGTCTAATCTTCCGGTTCGAAATCACAGCGACGAATTTTCGAAATTCGAAAATGTGAAACTGCAGATGAAAATGGTTTTTTTAAAGGTATTCAAAGAAAAAAGAATTAGTAAAATCGGTCAAAAAATAACAAAGTTACGACTATGCATTGTCATTTTTTTCGTTCGTAAAATTCGGTGATTTCGGATTCGTAAAACGTTTCGAAAATATATTTAATCAAGGTTCGCACCCCATTTTTGGGGGGGTAGGTCAAAATTTCAGAAAGATCCTATGGATAGATTCTGAGAAATCCGATTTGCAGAAAACACACAAAAAAAAAAATAATAATAATAATAACTTTAACAGAAACAATAAGCTTTCATATGTAATATGAAAGCTTAATAATAATCTTAACAGAAACAATAAGCTTTCATATGTAATATGAAAGCTTAATAATAATTTTAACAAAAACAATAGTGTTTCACGCAAGCTACGCAGTGTGAAACCCTAATTATCTGCGCTATTTAACGACACTCTATTTGTTTCGATTGGGTGAAATCTGCCATAGAATTCACGTTTTTTTGCAAAGTCTACATTTATTTTACTTATTTATAGGTTTATTCAAAATATCGGATCATTTTTGGACTATTCCCGGTTTACAGATCATTGTTGAGATAATTTTAGCAGGTTGTCTGGATACTTAACTTGAAGTACTAGTATTTTCAGAAACATCCATTATGTAATATAAATCAAAGGGAAAATTAGTAAATAATTAGTGGCCTGATTCCATCCCACTTAGCACTAGTTATCTCCCTTACATCAATATTATAACTGTAGTTTAAAATACAACAATTTTTCTAATTTGTTCAAAGATTGTGGACCTTTTTGGATCAATTATACTATGTAGAGGCTTTTTTAATTTCGATTCACGCACTAGACCACAATTAGGATTCTAAGTAACAGAAGTGTAAGAAAAGAAATAAGACTACTTTTCGAGATAAAATCGTCTGAATAGCCTGAGAAATCGCAAATTTTGCAAGAGTACCAATTCTTCAATGTATTTTCTCAAAATATCAAATATTTTTTCCACTACTTCCGGTTTTTGGATCTTTGTCGGTATTTTTTTAACAAGTTGTTTACATACTTAACTTTCTTTCCCATAAGTGTCAGAAATATCTATTCAGTAGTTTTTGTAAAAAAAGATAAATAAAAGAACATTTTCAATAATTTAACGATTTTTCAACTTTTTTCAAAGATTGAGGCCATTTTTGGACCATTTATATTATTTCAAACCTTTTCATGTTGGATTCACGCAACAGACCACCGATAGGACTCTGCGTTAAAAAAGATTCAGAAGAATCGAAGGGGTCGTTTTTGAGAAAATAGCGTCTAAAAAGGCTCCAAAAAGGGAAAATACTAGATTTTCGACGTACCGTTATTTATTTTCTAACCATCGAAATCGTACCATTGAGATGCCATATAATAGTCCTTTAATGGGGCTATCCAAAGACACTTTACTTCTTTTGGTCCGGTAATATCTGTCGGCGAAATCAAGCTTTTCGGAAGAGCGCCTATTTTTAAACCTTTTTTTTTTCATTTTTTTAATACTTCCGGTATGGAGATTATTTTCAGGATAGTTTTAATAACCGGGTTCGGCAATTATATAGCCGCAAGGCTCTGTAATAATATATTACATTATCTGATCAGATAAAATGCCCCTGAGAAATCCTATGTTTAAAAGTGCCAAAAATGCAAAAATGTCAATATATTGAAAATTAAATTTCAATAACTGAATACATATTATACATCATTGGAATCGGCATTAGATGAGCTATCTAAATATAAAAACATTTTTTGAAAATCTGTAAAACAAATAAATTTATAGAGCTTTTTTCAAAATTTCACGATTTTTCGACTTTTTTCGATTTTCAGTTCGGTATTTGACCTATTACAAATATTTCAAAGTCTTAACGGAATGTTTGATACACAAGACTACCGAAAGGTCTGTAGATAGAGACAGTTTAAGAAAAATCGCTGGAGCAGTTTTTGAGATAAAGTCGTCCAAAAACGCTCCAAATCAAAATATGCTTGATTTTCAGCGTGTCATATTTTACTTCTGGATCATCGTATCTGTATGAATTAGGTATCAGAAAATACTTGATTTCCAGAGTGTCATATTTTGCTGCTTGGTCATAGTATCCGTATAAATTGGGCATCACACGACAGTCCATTCCCCGAGCCACTCAACGAAAGCTTAATTCGTTTAATCCATTGATATTGGACGGAGAAATCGGGTTTTTCCCCCAAACACCCATTTTTGCGTTTTTTTCGAAATATCGGGCATTATTTCCACTACTTCCGGTTTACGGATCGTTGTTGAAATTGCTTTATAAAAAGGTATGACTATATAGCTTTATGTACCAGAGCCTACAGAAATATCGGATTATTCTTTCCAAAAAATATAAGGGTTCGAAAAATGGCAGAAAATTCGAAAAAAATCGAAAAATAAAGGGCAATAACTCGGAATGAAACTTGTATTTCTGGAATCGGATGGTCTTCAGGTATCCAAAAATGTAGGTGAAATTTGAAAATTTTAAAAAATAACAAAAATGTCTCTTTTGTCTCTTTTTTTCAGTTTTCGAACGCTAGAAGTCAGCGACGAAGTTTCAAAATTTCGAAATTTTCAACTGCTATCGTCCGAGAAAAGACTCAGGGTTACCGAAAATATCATTTGTATGAAAATAGGTACAGAATTGACGAATCTACGGCCGTTTTTTAATTTTTTGGTACCGCACGAAATTCTGTCACTTCCGGTCTGCGCAGAAGTTTCAAAAGTGATTTAATGAGTAGCCACCACCTAGTTTCCCGATAGAATATTGGGTTCCAGATCGATATCTGTTTTCGATCATGGAGAAATAGGCTCCGGGGATAAATAATAATAATAATTTTAGTAAAAACAATAGTCTTTCAGACGAAAGTCTGAAAACCTAATAATAATAATTAGACCTGCATGCAGGAATGACGGGTTTCACTGGTGCCACGTTAACCTTAAACATGTCACTTCCGGTGCCAAGTTACCCTTGAACATATGTCACTTCCGGTACCAGCGAAACCACGAAACAGGTTTCCAAATTAACATTGCACACAAATAAAATGGACGCAGAATCAACAAAATCCAGCAATATCAATTCATTTTATACATTTGTTACTTGCAAATGATCTTGACAAAATTAAATTACTCCCGGTGTTAATGCAAATGTTCAATTAGTCTTATGAAATCAGAAATGGCATACGATATCATATAGTGAACATTTTATGTAAATCGAATTATAATTGCCACTTTTAAAGACCAAAAAACTTGAAGAGTGACTTGTAGAAAATCGGCTATTTCTCTGCAACCGTACAAGTTAGAAACCATTTTGTGGTATCTGTATGATCGTATGGGTTCATTCTATTTGTTGATTGGCATCAAATACCATAATTTGAAAAAGATTTCAAAACAGACTCATTTGAATAAAATATCTGTTTTGGAGGCTAAAAATACAGTTTTTACCAAAATGACGTTACTTCCGGTGATAATGAAAATCTTAAATTACTTGTATGAAATCCCAAATGGCATTAGGTATAACATGGTGTGACGTTTATGAAAATCGAATAATAATTGACCTTTTTATGGCCCCGAAACCTTCAAAAGTGACCTGTAGAAAACCGTCTATTTCTCGGCAACCGAATAAGTTAGAAACCATTTTATGATATCTATATGACCATATGAGTTTTGTTTATATGTGAATTTAAACCAAAAGTTAAAATTATTAATACATATTAAGTTATTCTTGGTTGAATAAAACATTGATTTAAAATGTTTAAAATGCATTTTTTGACCAAATGATGTCACTTCCGGTGTCAATTTTAAATTGTAATCAACTTGATATGACGCTACGTGCTTTTTGAATCAAATGATGTCACTTTTATAAAAATCCAATCATAATTGACTATTTTACAGGCAAAATAATGAAAACAGTGACTTGTACAGAACTGCCCATTTCTTGGTAACTGCTTATATTACAAACGAATTTTAACATACATTTTCTTCGTATGGATTATAGCTACAAGTTTATAAAAGTTACGAAGAAATATTTTAAAATCCGAAAAGCCTGAATAGGTTGTAAATAGGCCAATTTTACACCATTTTTAGCCTCTTAATCGAATTTGCTCGAAAATGAAATCGAAATTGAAAAAACTGCTTCCTACATTTTTTGCGCCTTTAAAAGACACACTCTTTGAGTCATATAATTTTTCAAAAAAATAATATTTATTTTCGAAATAGGAAAATAACTGTCAAAATTGTAGTTTTTGGTAAAATTATGCCACTTCCGGTGCCGACAGATAACATTATTGGTAACAAAAAAATGACAATTGAGACAACGAAGCATATGAACTTTGTTTTATACAAATCGAACAATAAAAAATTAATCTAGGACTGAAAAACTGAATTAGCCAATGGCGGCCAAGGAAAATTACTGAGACAAAAGTTTTTAACATTTTTGCACTAGTCAGATGACTCTTTAATTCTGTGCACAATACGACTAAAAAATATTCATAAATAAAAAAGTTTTTTGTAAAATTTTAAATTTTCGAAATTTGGCGCCTAATATCTTCGAAGATTTGCCGAAAATCAAAAATCGAAAGTAGCGTAGCTATGTGCCCTGTCTCAGGCTACGCCAAAATGTATCGAAAGTTAAAATCCAATGATTATTGTTAAAATTACTGCAATATTTTCAAAAACAATAACTTCGGTGATTTCTGACATTTCACATTGTCGCAGAACGTTCAAAATAGCTTTATCCTCTAAGTCACACCCACTTTCCCAGTAAAACCGAAGAAATCGTAACGATGCGACACGTAGTTGCTGAGATCTATTCAAATTGGAATCTGAATAATAATAATAATAATAACTAGACCTGCAAGCAGCACTGAACCGGCTTTCAGGAATCATACAGGAAGTTCATTATACCATAGCCGATCCATTGAGCTACCAAACTATACTTTAATTGTTTTGCTTCAGTGACACTCTCTATCATATGTAAAAGTAATATTTGCTGGCGAAAAGACCGGTCAAAATTGTAAATTATGGCAAAATTACGTCACTTCCGGTGCCGAAAGAAATTTTTATAGGTGAAAAATAAGTCGAAAATTCGCAGCATACAAAATACAAACTTTGTTTTATACATATCGGGCAATAAATAATTAACCTATAACCCATAAACTGAAATTCAGAACGTAAAAAACTTAAAAGTGACCCTGGGAAAATTGGCTATTATTCGACAAGGGAACATGCTAGAAGCCTTTTCTTGATATCAATATGATGGTATTGATTCAATCTTACTGCCCATTAGAGACGTTATAAAGTTAAACGAATAATAAATATAAATCCCTTCAAAAAAATGTTTGTTTTGAAGGCTAAAAATACGTTTTTTGCAAAAATTACATTACTTTCGGAGATATTGAAAATGTTAATTTAGTACATAGAAGTCATAAATGGCATAAGGCATCAAAGGGTAAAAAAATGATAAAAATCGAATAATAATTGACACTTTTATAGACCAAAAACCTTGAAAAGTGACTTATAAAAGATCGCCTATTTCTCTGTAACCGTACAAGTTAGAAACCATTTTGTGGTATCCGTATGGTCGTATGGCTTAATTCTATTCTTTGATGGGAATCAAATATCATAATTTTAAAAATATTATAAAGGCAGACTCATTTGAATCAAATATTTTTTTTTAAGTTAAAAATACAGTTTTTGCCCAAATGACGTCATTTCCGGTCACAGTGTAAATGTAAAATTGGCTTGACCTAGTCCAAATTGGCATTAAGCATCAAATGGAAAAAAAATATTGCAAATCGAATAATAATTCACTCTTTTATAGGCAAAATAACGTGAAAAGTGATGCATGCAAAATTGCATACTTCTCGGCAACTGCTCATATTACAAACTAATTTGCGCATACATTCTCTTCGTCTGGATTATTGCTACGAGTTTATGAAAATTACAAATGAATATTTCAAAATATGAAGACGCTGAATGAATTGTAAATAACTGAATTTTACACTTTATTTTACATTTTATTCGAAATGGCCCGAAAATGAAATTGAAATTAAAAAATCTGAGCTAAGGATTTTGTGCACATTTGCAGGGTGCATCCTTTTAGTTATATCAGTTTTGAAAAAAAATAATATTTGCTTTTAAAAAGTGGTACTGAACGATCAAAATTGTAGTTTTTGTTAATATTACGTCACTTCCGTTGCCGACAGAAAAATTTCACCGTAAAATATCGAAAATTAAATTTCAATATCTACATACATATTATACATCATTAGAATCGTAATTAGGTCAGCTATCTGAATATACAACCTTTTTTTGAAAATCTCTTAAAATAAAAAAATAGTAGAGCATTTTCCAAAATTTCACGATTTTTCGACTTTTTTTGATTTTCAGTCCCTTTTTTATCATATTCCAGACATTTCAAAGTCTTATTAGATGGCATAATTCACAAGACTATCGAATAGACTCTCGATAGAGAAAGTTAAAAAAAAAGTTGCGGTTAAGTTTTCGAGATACAGGCGTCCAAAAACGCTCCAAATCAGAAAATACTTGATTTTCAGCGTGCCATATTTTGCTTCCTGCTCGTCGTATCCGTACAAATTGGGTATCATACGATAGCACAATACTAGTGCAGTCCAATGGTACCCTAATTTGTTTAATCCATTGATATCGGACGGAGAAGTCGCGTTTTTCCCCAAAATACCCATTTTTTGCATTTTTTTCAAAATATCGGACATTATTTCGACCACTTCCGGTGTACAGATTATTGTTGAAATTGCTTTATTCCTTGCAATGGTCATTTGGCTTCATGCCTCAGAAATTTCAGAAACGTCAATTCGGCCATAAAACGAAACCCGAGCTCGCAAAATGGGTAGAAAATTCGAAAAAAATCGAAAAATAAAGGGCGATAACTCTGAATGAAACTTATATTACTGGAATCGGATGGACTTCAGGTATCCAAAAATGTAGGTCAAATTTCAAAATTTTGAAAAATAACAAAAATTGTCTCTCAAACAACATTTTTCATTTTTCGATCGCAAGAAGTCAGCGATGAAGTTTCGAAATATCGAAATTTTCAACTGCTATCGTCCGAGAAAAGACTCAGGGTTTCCGAAAATGTCATTTGTATGAAAATAGGTACAGAATTGACGAATCTACGGCCGTTTTTTGATTTTTTGCCACCGCACGAAATTCGACCACTTCCGGTCTGCGCAGAAGTTTCAAATATAGTTTATCAAGTAGCCAACACATGGTTTCCGAATAGAGAATTAGGTCCCAGATCGGTATCTGTTACAGGCACTGAGAAATAGGCTCCGGCGAAAAAAAATAATAATAATAATAAATAACTAGACCTGCAAGCAGCACTGAACCGGCTTTCAGGAATCATACAGGAAGTTTATTATACCATAGCCGATCCATTGAGCTACCAAACTATACTTTAATTGTTTTGCTTCAGTGAAACCCTCTATCATATGTAAAAGTAATATTTGCTGGCGAAAAGACCGGTCAAAATTGTAAATTACGGCAAAATTACGTATATTCCGCTGCCGAAAGAAATTTTTATAGGTGAAAAATAAGTCGAAAATTCGCAACATACAAAATAAAACTTTGTTTTATACATATCGGGCAATAAATAATTAACACATAACCCATCAACTGAAATTAAGAAGGTAAAAAACTTATAAGTGACCCTGGGAAAATTGACTATTTTTCGACAAGGGAACATGCTAGAAGCCTTTTCTTGATATCAATATGATGGTATATATTCAATCTTACTGCCCATTAGAACCAAACGTTATAAAGTTAAACGAATAATAAATATAAATCCCTTCAAAAAAATGTTTGTTTTGAAGGCTACATTACTTCCGCTGATATTGAAAATGTTAATTTAGTTCATAGAATTCATAAATGGCATAAGGCATCAAATGGTAAAAAAAATATAAAAATCGAATAATAATTGACATTTTTATAGACCAAAAACCTTGAAAAGTGACTTATCGAAGATCGCCTATTTCTCTGTAACCGTACAAGAAGTTAGAAACCATTTTGTGGTATCTGCAGGGTCGTATGGCTTCATTCTATTCGTTGATGGGAATTGAATATCGTAATTTTAAAAATATTATAAGGCAGACTCATTTAAATAAAATATTTCTTTTTTAGGTTAAAAGTGCAGTTTTTGCCTAAATGACGTCATTTCCGGTCACAGTGAAAATGTAAAATTGGCTTGACCTACTCTAAATTGGCATTAGGCATCAAATGGAAAAACAAATATTGCAAATCGAATAATAAATCACGTTTTTATAGGCAAAATAACGTGAAAAGTGATGCATGCAAAATTGCATATTTATCGGCAACTGCTCATATTACAAACTAATTTTAGCATACATTCTCTTCGTCTGGATTATTGAAAATTACAAATAAATATTTCAAAATATGAAGACGCCGAATGAATTGTAAACAACTGAATTTTACACTTTATTTTACATTTTATTCGAAATTGCCCGAAAATGAAATTGAAATTAAAAAATCTGAGCTAAGGATTTTGTGCACCTTTGCAGGGTCCATCCTTTTAGTTATATCAGTTTTGAAAAAAATTAATATTTGCTTTCAAAAAGTGGTACCGAACTGTCAAAATTGTAGTTTTTGTTAATATTACGTCACTTACATTGCCGACAGAAAAATTTCACCGTAACAAAAAAAAAAATACAATTGGGACCACGGAGCATGTGAACTTTGTTTTATACCAATCGAACAATAAATAATTTTTCTGGGTACGAAAAACTAAATTAGCCGATGGCGGCTAACGCAAATTACCGAGACAATTTTTTTCTCATTTCTGCTCAAGTAGGATGATATTTTAACCCTGTGTAAAATATCATCAAAAAATATTCATAAATAAAAAAGCTTTCCGTAAAAAATATATTTTTTTTCAAAATATCGGACTACTTCCGGTTTTACGATCGTTGTCGTGATAGCTTTACGAAGTTCTTTGGATACTTAACTTTCTATACCAGAAGTGTCAGAAACATCCATTGAGTAGTTTTGGAAAAAAAGATAAATTAAAGAGCGTTTACAAAAATTTAACGATTTTTCAACTTTTTTTTAAAGTTTGATGCCATTTTTGGACCACCTATATTATTTCAATGCTTTTCATTTTGGATTCACTATATAGATAACCGATAGGACTTTGAGTAAGAAAAGTTTCAGAAAAATCTGCGGCGGTGTTTTCGAGAAAAGGGCGTCTCAGAATGTTAAAAAATCGGAAAATACTTGATTTTTGGCATACAATAATTTATTTCCTTACCATCGAAATCGTATTATTTAGATACCATATGATGGTCAATTAATAGGACTATCCAACGACAATTTAGTTCTTTTGGTCCGCTATTACCTAAGAGAGCAATCAAGTTTTTCGTAAGTGAGACAATGTTTTTAACCTTTTTTTTTCATTTTTTGAATACTTCCGGTACGGTTATTATTGTCGGAATAGTTTTAATAGCCGGTTTGGGCACTAAAATAGCCACAGGGCTCTGTAATCATATATTACATTATCTGATCAGAAAAATTGCCCCTGAGAAATCCTGTGTTCAAAAGTGCCAAAAATGAAAAAAAATTAAAATATCGAAAATTAAATTTCAATAATTACATACATATTATACATCGTTAGAATCGTAATTAGGTCAGCTATCTGAATATACAACCTTTTTTAAAAAAATCTCTTCAAATAAAAAAATAGTAGAGCATTTTCCAAAATTTCACGATTTTTCGACTTTTTTCGATTTTCAGTCCGTTATTTCACCTATTCCAGATATTTCAAAGGCTTATTGGATGATTTCATGCAAATTAACTCCGAAATGACTCTCGATAGAAAAAATTTAAAAAAAAGTTGCGGTTAAGTTTTCGAGATATAGGCGTCCAAAAACGCTCCAAATCAGAAAATACTTGATTTTCAGCGTGCCATATTTTGCTGCCTGATCATAATATCCGTATGAATTGGGTATCATAGGATAGTACAATCCTAGTGCAGTCCAATGGTACCATAATTTCTTTCATCCATTGATATCGGGCGGAGGAATCGCGTTTTTCCCCAAAATATCCATTTTTTGCATTTTTTTCAAAATATTGCACATTATTTCGACCACTTCCGGTTAAAGGATTCTTGTCGAAATTGCTTTATCAGTTGGTATTGGACTATAACTTCATGTTCCGTAAGTTTCAGAAACATCATTTTGGCTGTAAAACGACACCACAGCTCACAAAATGGGAAGAAAATTCGAAAAAAATCGAAAAATAAAGGGCGATAACTCTGAATGAAACTTATATTACTGGAATCGGATTGACGTCAGGTATCCAAAAATGTAGGTCAAATTTGCAAATTTTGAAAAATAACAAAAATTGTCTCGTAGGCGACGTGTTTTGAATTTTCGAACGATAGAAGTCAGCGACGAAGTTTCGAAATTGCGAAATGTGAGATTGCTATTGTATTGGAAAAGTCTCAGGCTTTCCAAAAATGTGATTTGTTTGAATATAGGTAGAGAATTGACGAAACCACGGCCGATTTTTTATTTTTTACCAACGTTCAAAATTCGACCATTTCCGGTCTGCGCAGAAGTTCAAAAATTGCTTTATTGAGTAGCCACCACATGGTTTCCCGATAGAAAGATGAACCGCAGATCGGTATCTCTTTTCGATCATAGAGAAATAGGCTCCGGCGGTAAATAATAATAATAAAAAAAAAAATAATAATTTTAGTAATCTCAATAGGCTTTCAGACGAAAGTCTGAAAGCCTAACTAGACCTGCATGCAGGAATGACGGGTTTCACGGGTGCCATGTTACCCTTAAACATGTCACTTCCGGTGCCAAGTTACCCTTGAACATATGTCACTTCCGGTACCAGCGAAACCACTAAACAGGTTTCCAAATTAACATTGCACACAAATAAAATGGACGCAGAATCAACAAAATCCAACAATATCAATTCATTTTATACATTTGTTACTTGTAAATGATCTTGACAAAATTAAATTACTTCCTGTGTTAATGAAAATGTTCAATTAGTCTTATGAAATCAGAAATGGCATACGATATCATATAGTGAAAATTTTATGTAAAATTTTAAGACCAAAAAACTTGAAAAGTGACTTGTAGAAAATCTGCTATTTCTCTGCAACCGTACAAGTTACAAACCATTTTGTGGTATCTGTGTGATCGTATGGGTTCATTCTATTTGTTGATTAGCATCAAATACCATAATTTGAAAAAGATTTCAAAACAGACTCATTTGAATAAAATATCTGTTTTGAAGGCTAAAAATACAGTTTTTGCCAAAATGACGTTACTTCCGGTGATAATGAAAATCTTAAATTACTTGAATGAAATCCCAAATGGCAGTAGGTATAACACGGTGTAACGTTTATGAAAATCGAATAATAATTGACACTTTTATGGCCCCGAAACCTTCAAAAGTGACCTGTAGAAAACCGTCTATTTCTCGGCAACCGAACAAGTTAGAAACAATTTTATGATATCTATATGACCATATGAGTTTTGTTTATATGTGAATTTAAACCAAAAGTTAAAATTATTAATACATATTACGTTATTCTTGGTTGAATAAAACATTGATTTAAAAAGTTTAAAATGCAGTTTTTGACCAAATGATGTCACTTCCGGTTTCAATTTTAAATTGTAATCAACTTGATATGACGCTATATGCTTTTTGAATCAAATGATGTCACTTTTATAAAAATCCAATAATAATTGACTATTTTACAGGCAAAATAACGAAAACAGTGACTTGTACAGAACTGCCCATTTCTTGGTAACTGCTTATATTACAAACGAATTTTAACATACATTTTCTTCGTATGGATTATAGCTACAAGTTTATAAAAGTTACGAAGAAATATTTTAAAATCTGAAAAGCCTGAATAGGTTGTATGTAGGTAAATTTTACACCATTTTTAGCCTCTTAATCGAATTTGCTCGAAAGTGAAATCGAAATTAAAAAAACTGCTTCCTACATTTTTTGTGCCTTGAAAGGGCACACTCTTTGAGTCAAATAATTTTTCCAAAAAATAATATTTGTTTTCGAAGTAGGAAAATAACTGTCAAAATTGTAGTTTTTGGTAAAATTATGCCACTTCCGGTGCCGACAGGTAACACTTTTGGTAATAAAAAAAATGACAATTGATACAACGAAGCATATGAATTTTGTTTTATACAAATCGGACAATAAAAAATTAATCTAGGACTGAAAAACTGAATTAGCCAATGGCGGCCAAGGAAAATTACTGAGACAAATTTTTTTAACATTTTTGCACTAGTGAGATGACTCTTTAATTCTGTGCACAATACGACTAAAAAATATTCATAAATAAAAAAAATTTTTGTAAAATTTTAAATTTTCGAAATTTGGCGCCTAATATCTTCGAAGATTTGCCGAAAATCAAAAATCGAAAGTAGCGTAGCTATGTGCCCTGTCTCAGGCTATGCCAAAATGTATCGAAAGTTAAAATCCAATGATTATTGTTAAAATTACTGCAATATTTTCAAAAACGATAACTTCGGTGATTTCGGACATTTCGCATTGTCGCAGAACGTCCAAAATAGCTTTATCCTCTAAGTCACACCCACTTTCCCAGTAAAACCGAAGAGATCGTAACGATGCGACACGTAGTTGCTGAGATCTATTCAAATTGGAATCTGAATAATAATAATAATAATAATAAATAACTAGACCTGCAAGCAGCACTGAACCGGCTTTCAGGAATCATACAGAAAGTTTATTATACCATAGCCGATCCATTGAGCTACCAAACTATACTTTAGTTGTTTTGCTTCAGTGACACCCTCTACCATATGTTAAAGTAATATTTGCTGGCGAAAAGACCGGTCAAAATGGTAAATTATGGCAAAATACGTCACTTCCGGTGCCGAAAGACATTTTTATAGGTGAAAAATAAGTCGAAAATTCGCAACATACAAAATACAAACTTTGTTTTATCATATCGGGCAATAAATAATTAACCTATAATCCATAAACTGAAATTAAGAAGGTAAAAAACTTAAAAGTGACCCTGGGAAAATTGGCTATTATTCGACAAGGGAACATGCTAGAAGCCTTTTCTTGATATCAATATGATGGTATTGATTCAATCTTATTGCCTATTGGAATCAAACATTATAAAGTTAAACGAATGATAAATATAAATCCCTTCAAAAAAATGTTTGTTTTGAAGGCTAAAAATACGTTTTTTGCAAAAATTACATTACTTCCGGTGATATTGAAAATGTTAATTTAGTTCATAGAAGTCATAAATGGCATAAGGCATCAAATGGTAAAAAAATTATTAAAATCGTATAATAATTGACACTTTTATAGACGAAAACCCTTGAAAAGTGACTTATAGAAGATCGCCTATTTCTCTGTAACCGTACAAGTTAGAAACCATTTTGTGGTATCTATATGGTCATATGGCTTCATTCTATTCGTTGATGGGAATCAAATATCACAATTCTAAAAATATTATAAGGCAGACTCATTTTAATAAAATATTTGTTTTTTAGGTTAAAATACAGCTTTTGCCCAAAAGACGTCATTTCCGGTCACAGTGAAAATGTAAAATTGGCTTGACCTAGTCCAAAATGGCATTAGGCATCAAATGGAAAAAAAATATTGCAAATCGAATAATAATTCCCTCCTTTATAGGCAAAATAACGTGAAAAGTGATGCATGCAAAATTGCATATTTCTCAGCAACTGCTCATATTACAAACTAATTTTCCCATACATTCTCTTTGTCTGGATTAATGCTACGAGTTTATGAAAATAACAAATAAATATTTCAAAATATGAAGACGCTGAATGAATTGTAAATAACTGAATTTTACACTTTATTTTACATTTTATTCGAAATTGCCCGAAAATGAAATTGGAATTAAAAAATCTGAGCTAAAGATTTTGTGCACCTTTGCAGGGTGCATCCTTTTAGTTATATCAGTTTTGAAAAAAATAACATTTGCTTTCAAAAAGTGGTACAGAACTGTCAAAATTGTAGTTTTTGTTAATATTACGTCACTTCCGTTGCCGACAGAAAAATTTCACAGTAACAAAAAATATTACAATTGGGACCACGGAGCATATGAACTTTGTTTTATACAAATCGAACAATAAATAATTGTTCTGGGTACGAAAAACTAAATTAGCCGATGGCGGCTAACGCAAATTACCGAGACAATTTTTTTTCTCATTTCTGTTCAAGTAGGATGATATTTTAACCCTGTGTAAAATACCATCAAAAAATATTCATAAATGAAAAAGGTTTTCGTAAAAAAAAATTTTTTTTTTCAAAATATCGGACATTTTTTCGACTACTTCCGGTTTTACGATCATTGTCGTGATAGCTTTACGAAGTTCTTTGGATACTTAACTTTCTGTACCAGAAGTGTCAGAAACATCCATTGAGTAGTTTTGGAAAAAAAGATAAATTAAAGAGCGTTTCCAAAACTTTAACGATTTTTCAATTTTTTTCAAAGTTTGAGGCCCCTTTTGGACCACCTATATTATTTCAATGCTTTTCATTTTGGATTCACTATATAGACAACCGATAGGACGTTGAGTAAGAAAAGTTTAAGAAAAATCGTAGGCGTCGTTTTCGAGAAAAGGGCGTCTCGGAATGTTAAAAAAGCGGAAAATACTTGATTTTTGGCATACAATAATTTATTTCCTTACCATCGAAATCGTATTATTTAGATACCATATGATGGTCCATTAATAGGGCTATCCAACGACACTTTAGTTCTTTTGGTCCGCTATTACCTAAGGGAGCAATCAAGTTTTTCGCAAGTGAGACAATGTTTTTAACCTTTTTTTTTCATTTTTTGAATACTTCCGGTATGGTTATCATTGTCGGAATATTTTTAATAGCCGGTTTGGGCACTAAAATAGACACAGGGCTCTGTAATGATATATTACATTATCTGATCAGATAAAATGCCCCTGAGAAATCCTGTGTTCAAAAATGCTAAAAATGAAAAAAATTTAAAATATCGAAAATTAAATTTCAATAACTACATATTATACATCGTTAGATTCTTAATTAGGTCAGCTATCTGAATATACAACCTTTTTTTAAAAAATCTCTTCAAATAAAAAAATAGTAGAGCATTTTCCAAAATTTCACGATTTTTCGACTTTTTTCGATTTTCAGTCCGTTATTTCACCCATTCCAGATATTTCAAAGGCTTATTGGGTGGTTTCATGCAAATTAACTCCGAAAGGACTATCGATAGAAAAAATTTAAGAAAAAGTTACGGTTAAGTTTTCGAGATATAGGCGTCCAAAAACGCTCCAAATCAGAAAATACTTGATTTTCAGCGTGCCATATTTTGCTGCCTGATCATAATATCCGTATGAATTGGGTATCATACGATAGTACAATCCTAGTGCAGTCTAATGGTACCCTAATTTGTTTAATCCATTGACATCGAACGGAGAAATCGCGTTTTCCCCAAAACTATCCATTTTTTGCATTTTTTTCAAAATATTGCACATTATTTCGACTACTTCCGGTCTACGGATCATTGTTGAAATTGCTTTATTCCTTGCAATGGTCATTTGGCTTCATGCCTTAGAAGTTTCAAATTCGCCAATTCAGCCATATAACGAAACCCGAGCTCACAAAATAGGTAGAAAATTCGAAAAAAATCGAAAAATAAAGGGCGATAACTCTGAATGAAACTTATATTACTGGAATCGGATGGACTTAAGGTATCCAAAAATATAAGTCAAATTTGAAAATTTTGAAAAATGAAAAAAATTGTCTCTTAAACAAATTTTTTTAATTTTCGAACGCTAGAAGTCAGCGACGAAGTTTCGAAATTACAAAATCTTAGATTGCTATTGACTCGGAAAAGATTCAGGGTTTCCGAAAATGTCATTTGTTTGAAAATGGGTAAATAATTGACGAAACTATGGCCAATTTTCAATTTTTTGACAACGTACAAAGATCTGCCACTTCCGGTATGCGCAGAATTTTCGAAAATACTTTATCAAGTAGCCACCACATGGTTTCCCGAAAGAAAAGTTGATTTCAGATCGATATCTGCTTTCGGTCATGGAGAACTTGGCCCCCGCGGTAAATAATAATAATAATAACTAGACCTGCAAGCAGCACTGAACCGGCTTTCAGGAATCATACAGGAAGTTTCTTATACCATAGCCGATCCATTGAGCTACCAAACTATACTTTAGTTGTTTTGCTTCAGTGACACCCTCTATCATATGTAAAAGTAATATTTGCTGGCGAAAAGACCGGTCAAAATTGTAAATTATGGCAAAATTACGTCACTTCCGGTACCGAAAGATATTTTTATAGGTGAAAAATAAGTCGAAAATTCGCAACACACAAAATACAAACTTTGTTTTATACATATTGGGCAATAAATAATTACCCTATAACCCATAAACTGAAATTAAGAAGGTAAAAAACTTAAAAGTGACCCTGGGAAAATTGACTATTATTCGACAAGGGAACATGCTAGAAGGCTTTTTTTGATATCAATATGATGGTATTGATTCAATCTTACTGCCCATTAGAGTGAGGCGTTATCAAGTTAAACGAATAATAAATATAAATCCCTTCAAAAAAATGTTTGTTTTGAAGGCTAAAAATACGTTTTTTGCAAAAATTACATTACTTCCGGTGATATTGAAAATGTTAACTTAGTTTATAGAAGTCATAAATGGCATAAGGCATCAAATGGTAAAAAAACCCATAAAAATCGAATAATAATTGACACTTTTATAGACCAAAAACCTTGAAAAGTGACTTATAGAAGATCGCCTATTTCTCTGTAACCATACAAGTTAGAAACCATTTTGTGGTATCTGTATGGTCGTATGGCTTCATTCTATTCGTTGATGGGAATCAAATATCATAATTTTAAAAATATTATAAGGCAGACTCATTTGAATAAAATATTTGTTTTTTGGGTTAAAAATACAGTTTTTGCCCAAATGATGTCATTTCCGGTCACAGTGAAAATGTAAAATTGACTTGACCTAGTCCAAATTGGCATTAGGCATCAAATGGAAAAAAAATATTGCAAATCGAATGATAATTCACTCTTTTATAGGCAAAATAACGTGAAAAGTGATGCATGCAAAATTGCATATTTCTCGGCAACTGCTCATATTACAAACTAATTTTCGCATACATTCTCTTCGTCTGGATTATTGCTACGAGTTTATGAAAATTACAAATAAATGTTTCAAAATATGAAGACGCTGAATGAATTGTAAATAACTGAATTTTACACTTTATTTTACATTTTATTCGAAATTGCCCGAAAATGAAATTGAAATTAAAAAATCTGAGCTAAGGATTTTGTGCACCTTTGCAGGGTGCATCCTTTTAGTTATATCAGTTTTGAAAAAAAATATTTGCTTTCAAAAAGTGGTACCTAACTGTCAAAATTGTAGTTTTTGTTAATATTACGTCACTTCCGTTGCCGACAGAAAAATTTCACCGTAACAAAAAAAAATACAATTTGGACCACGGAGCATATGAACTTTGTTTTATACAAATCGAACAATAAATAATTTTTCTGGGTACGAAAAACTAAATTAGCCGATGGCGGCTAACGGAAATTACCGAGACATTTTTTTTTCTCATTTCTGCTCAAGTAGGATGATATTTTAATCCTGTGTAAAATACCATCAAAAAATATTCATAAATAAAAAAGGTTTTCGTAAAAAAAAAAAAAAAATTTCTAAATATCGGACATTTTTTCGACTACTTCCGGTTTTACGATCATTGTCGCGATAGCTTTACGAAGTTATTTGGCTACTTAACTTTCTGTACCAGAAGTGTCAGAAACATCCATTGAGTAGTTTGGGAAAAAAAGATAAATTAAAGAGCGTTTACAAAAATTTAACGATTTTTCAATTTTTTTCAAAGTTTGATGCCATTTTTGGACCACCTATATTATTTCAATGCTTTTCATTTTGGATTCAATATATAGACAACCGATAGGACTTTGAGTAAGAAAAGTTTAAGAAAAATCTGCGTTGTCGTTATCGAGAAAAGGGCGTCTCAGAATGTTAAAAAATCGGAAAATACTAGATTTTTGGCATACAATAATTTATTTCCTTACCATCGAAATCGTATTATTTAGATAACATATGATGGTCCATTAACAGGGCTATCCAACGACACTTTTGGTTTTTTGGTCCGCTATTACCTAAGGGAGAAATCAAGTTTTTCGCAAGTGCGACAATGTTTTTAACCTTTTTTTTAAATTTTTTGAATACTTCCGGTATGGTTATTATTGTCGGAATAGTTTTAATAGCCGGTTTGGGCACTAAAATAGCCACAGGGCTCTGTAATGATATATTACATTACCAGATCAGATAAAATGCCCCCGAGAAATCCTATGTTCAAAAGTGCCAAAAATGCAAAAAATTTAAAATATCGAAAATTAAATTTCAATAACTACATACATATTATACATCGTTAGAATCGTAATTAGGTCAGCTATCTGAATATACAATCTTTTTTTGAAAATCTCTTAAAATAAAAAAATAGTAGAGCATTTTCCAAAATTTCACGATTTTTTTACTTTTTTCGATTTTCAGTCCGTTATTTCACCTATTCCAGATATTTCAAAGTCTTATTGGATGGCTTCATGCAAAAAACCTCCGAAAGGACTCTCGATAGAAAAAATTTAAAAAAAAAGTTGCGGTTAAGTTTTCGAGATACAGGCGTCCAAAAATGCTAAAAATCAGAAAATACTTGATTTTCAGCGTGCCATATTTTGCTGCCTGATCATAGTATCCGTATGAATTGGGTATCATACGATAGTACAATCCTCGTGCCACCCAATGGTACCTTAATTTGATTAATCCGTTGATATCGGACGGAGACATCACGTTTTCCCCGAAAACATCCATTTTTTGCATTTTTTTCAAAATATTGCACATTATTTCGACCACTTCCGGTTTAAAGATCCGTGTCGAAATTGCTTTATCAGTTGGTATTGGACTATAACTTCATGTTCTATAAGTTTCAGAAACATCATTTTGGCTGTAAAACGACACCACAGCTCACAAAATGGGTAGAAAATTCGAAAAAAATCGAAAAATAAAGGGCGGTAACTCTGAATGATACTTATGTTACTGGAATCGGATTGACGTCAGGTATCCAAAAATCTAGGTCAAATTTCCAAATTTTGAAAAATAACAAAAATTGTCTCGTAGGCGACGTGTTTTGAATTTTCGAACGATAGAAGTCAGCGACGAGGTTTCGAAATCGCAAAATGTGAGATTGCTATTGTCTCGGAAAAGTCTCAGGCTTTCCAAAAATGTGATTTGTTTGAATATAGGTAGAGAATTGACGAAACCACGGCCGATTTTTAATTTTTTATCAACGTTCAAAATTCGGCCACTTCCGGTCTGCGCAGAAGTTTGAAAATTGCTTTATTGGGTAGCCACCACCTAGTTTCCCGATAGAAATATGGATCGCAAATCGGTATCTCTTTTCGATCATAGAGAAATAGGCTCCGGCGGAAAAGAATAATAATAAAAAAAATAATAATTTTAGTAATCTCAATAGGCTTTCAGACGAAAGTCTGAAAGCATAATAATTTTAGTAATCTCAATAGGCTTTCAGACGAAAGTCTGAAAGCCTAACTAGACCTGCATGCAGGAATGACGGGTTTCACTGGTGCCATGTTACCCTTAAACATGTCACTTCCGGTGCCAAGTTACCCTTGAACATATGTCACTTCCGGTACCAGCGAAACCACTAAACAGGTTTCCAAATTAACATTTGCCGAAAATCAAAAATCAAAAGTAGCGTAGCTATGTGCCCTGTCTCAGGCTATGCCAAAATATATCGAAAGTTAAAATCCAATGATTATTGTTAAAATTACTCCAATATTTTCAAAAACGATAACTTCGGTGATTTCGGACATTTCGCATTGTCGCAGAACGTTCAAAATAGCTTTATCCTCTAAGTCACACCCACTTTCCCAGTAAAACCGAAGAAATCGTAAAGATGCGACACGTAGTTGCTGAGATCTATTCAAATTGGAATCTGAATAATAATAATAATAATAAGAATAATAATTTTAACAAAAACAATAGTGTTTCACACAAGCTACGCAGTGTGAAACCCTAACTAGACCTGCATGCAGGAATGACGGGTTTCACTGGTGCCACGTTACCCATAACATGTCACTTCCGGTGCCAAGTTACCCTTGAACATATGTCACTTCTGGTACCAACGAAACCACTAAACAGGTTTCCAAATTAACATTGCACACAAATAAAATGGACGTAGAATCAACCAATCAATCCAGCAATATCAAGTCATTTTATACATTTGTTACTTGTAAATGATCTTGACAAAATTAAATTACTTCCGGTGTTAATGAAAATGTTCAATTAGTCTTATGAAATCAGAAATGGCATACGATATCATATAGTGACAATTTTATGTAAATCGAATAATAATTGCCACTTTTAAAGACCAAAAAACTTGAAAAGTGACTTGTAGAAAATCTGCTATTTCTCTGCAACCGTACAAGTTAGAAACCATTTTGTGGTATCTGTATGATCGTATGGGTTCATTCTATTTGTTGATTGGCATCAAATACCATAATTTGAAAAAGATTTCAAAACAGACTCATTTGAATAAAATATCTGTTTTGAAGGCTAAAAATTCAGTTTTTGCCAAAATGACGTTACTTCCGGTGATAATGAAAATCTTAAATTACTTGTATGAAATCACAAATGGCATTAGGTATAACATGGTGTAACGTTTATGAAAATCGAATAATAATTGACACTTTTATGGCCCCGAAACCTTCAAAAGTGACCTGTAGAAAACCGTCTATTTCTCGGCAACCGAACAAGTTAGAAACAATTTTATGATATCTATATGACCATGTGAGTTGTATTTATATGTGAATTTAAACCAAAAGTTAAAATTATTAATACATATTAAGTTATTCATGGTTGAATAAAACATTGATTTAAAAAGTTTAAAATGCAGTTTTTGACCAAATGACGTCACTTCCGGTGTCAATTTTAAATTGTAATCAACTTGATATGACGCTACATGCTTTTTGAATCAAATGATGTCACTTTTATAAAAATCCAATAATAATTGACTATTTTACAGGCAAAATAACGAAAACAGTGACTTGTACAGAACTGCCCATTTCTTGGGAACTGCTTATATTACAAACTAATTTTAACATACATTTTCTTCGTATGGATTATAGCTACAAGTTTATAAAAGTTACGAAGAAATATTTTAAAATCTGAAAAGCCTGAATAGGTTGTAAATAATTAAAAAAAACTGCTTCCGACATTTTTTGCGCCTTGAAAGGGCACACTCTTTGAGTCAAATAATTTTTCCAAAAAATGATATTTGTTTTCGAAATATGGTACCTAACTGTCAAAATTGTAGTTTTTGGTAAAATTATGCCACTTCCGGTGCCGACAGATATCACTTCCGGTAATAAAAAAAATGACAATTGAGACAACGAAGCATATGAACTTTGTTTTATACAAATCGAACAATAAAAAATTAATCTAGGACTGAAAAACTGAATTAGCCAATGGTGGCCAAGGAAAATTACTGAGACAAATTTTTTTAACATTTTTGCACAAGGCAGATGACTCTTTAATTCTGTGCACAATACGACTAAAAAATATTCATAAATAAAAATGTTTTTTGTAAAATTTTAAATTTACGAAATTTGGCGCCTAATATCTTCAAAGATTTGCCGAAAATCAAAAATTGAAAGAAGCGTAGCTATGTGCCCTGTCTCAGGCTATGCCAAAATGTATCGAAAGTTAAAATACAATGATTATTGTTAAAATTACTGCAATATTTTCAAAAACGATAACTTCGGTGATTTCGGACATTTCGCATTGTCGCAGAACGTTCAAAATAGCTTTATCCTCTAAGTCACACCCACTTTCCTAGTAAAACCGAAGAAATCGTAACGATGCGACAAGCAGTTGCTGAGATCTACTCAAAACAAAAGAATAATAATAATAATAATAATAAGAACTAGACCTACATGCAGGAATGACGGGTTTCACTGGTGCCACGTTACCCTTAAACATGTCACTTCCGGTGCCAAGTTACCTTTGAACATATGTCACTTCCGGTACCAACGAAACCATTAAACAGGTTTCCAAATTAACATTGCACACAAAAAAAATGGATGCAGAATCAACCAAATCCAGCAATATTAATTCATTTTATACATTTGTTACTTGTAAATGATCTTGACAAAATTATATTTGTTTTCGAAATAGGAAAATAACTGTCAAAATTGTAGTTTTTGGTAAAATTATGCCACTTCCGGTGCCGACAGATAACACTTTTGGTAATAAAAAAAATGACAATTGATACAACGAAGCATATGAATTTTGTTTTATACAAATCGAACAATAAAAAATTAATCTAGGACTGAAAAACTGAATTAGCAAATGGCGGCCAAGGAAAATTACTGAGACAAATTTTTTTAACATTTTTGCACTAGTCAGATGACTCTTTAATTCTGTGCACAATACGACTAAAAAATATTCATAAATAAAAAAGTTTTTTGTAAAATTTTAAATTTTCGAAATTTGGCGCCTAATATCTTCGAAGATTTGCCGAAAATCAAAAATCGAAAGTAGCGTAGCTATGTGCCCTGTCTCAGGCTATGCCAAAATGTATCGAAAGTAAAAATCCAATGATTATTGTTAAAATTACTGCAATATTTTCAAAAACGATAACTTCGGTGATTTCGGACATTTCGCATTGTCGCAGAACGTTCAAAATAGCTTTATCCTCTAAGTCACACCCACTTTCCCAGTAAAACCGAAGAAATCGTAACGATGCGACACGTAGTTGCTGAGATCTATTCAAATTGGAATCTGAATAATAATAATAATAATAACTAGACCTGCATGCAGGAATGACGGGTTTCACTGGTGCCATGTTACAATTAAACATGTCACTTCCGGTGCCAAGTTACCCTTGAACATATGTCACTTCCGGTACCAGCGAAACCACTAAACAGGTTTCCAAATTAACGTTGCACACAAATAAAATGGACGTAGAATCAACCAATCAATCCAGCAATATCAAGTCATTTTATACATTTGTTACTTGTAAATGATCTTGACAAAATTAAATTACTTCCGGTGTTAATGAAAATGTTCAATTAGTCTTATGAAATCAGAAATGGCATACGATATCATATAGTGACAATTTTATGTAAATCGAATAATAATTGCCACTTTTAAAGACCAAAAAACTTGAAAAGTGACTTGTAGAAAATCTGCTATTTCTCTGCAACCGTACAAGTTAGAAACCATTTTGTGGTATCTGTATGATCGTATGGGTTCATTCTATTTGTTGATTGGCATCAAATACCATAATTTGAAAAAGATTTCAAAACAGACTCATTTGAATAAAATCTGTTTTGAAGGCTAAAAATTCAGTTTTTGCCAAAATGACGTTACTTCCGGTGATAATGAAAATCTTAAATTACTTGTATGAAATCACAAATGGCATTAGGTATAACATGGTGTAACGTTTATGAAAATCGAATAATAATTGACACTTTTATGGCCCCGAAACCTTCAAAAGTGACCTGTAGAAAACCGTCTATTTCTCGGCAACCGAACAAGTTAGAAACAATTTTATGATATCTATATGACCATATGAGTTGTATTTATATGTGAATTTAAACCAAAAGTTAAAATTATTAATACATATTAAGTTATTCATGGTTGAATAAAACATTGATTTAAAAAGTTTAAAATGCAGTTTTTGACCAAATGACATCACTTCCGGTGTCAATTTTAAATTGTAATCAACTTGATATGACGCTACATACTTTTTGAATCAAATGATGTCACTTTTATAAAAATCCAATAATAATTGACTATTTTACAGGCAAAATAACGAAAACAGTGACTTGTACAGAACTGCCCATTTCTTGGGAACTGCTTATATTACAAACTAATTTTAACATACATTTTCTTCGTATGGATTATAGCTACAAGTTTATAAAAGTTACGAAAAAATATTTTAAAATCTGAAAAGCCTGAATAGGTTGTAAATAATTAAAAAAACTGCTTCCGACATTTTTTGCGCCTTGAAAGGGCACACACTTTGAGTCAAATAATTTTTCCAAAAAATGATATTTGTTTTCGAAAAATGGTACCTAACTGTCAAAATTGTAGTTTTTGGTAAAATTATGCCACTTCCGGTGCCGACAGATATCACTTCCGATAATAAAAAAAATGACAATTGAGACAACGAAGTATATGAACTTTGTTTTATACAAATCGAACAATAAAAAATTAATCTAGGACTGAAAAACTGAATTAGCGAATGGTGGCCAAGGAAAATTACTGAGACAAATTTTTTTAACATTTTTGCACAAGGCAGATGACTCTTTAATTCTGTGCACAATACGACTAAAAAATATTCATAAATAAAAATGTTTTTTGTAAAATTTTAAATTTACGAAATTTGGCGCCTAATATCTTCAAAGATTTGCCGAAAATCAAAAATCGAAAGAAGCGTAGCTATGTGCCCTGTCTCAGGCTATGCCAAAATGTATCGAAAGTTAAAATACAATGATTATTGTTAAAATTACTGCAATATTTTCAAAAACGATAACTTCGGTGATTTCGGACATTTCGCATTGTCGCAGAACGTTCAAAATAGCTTTATCCTCTAAGTCACACCCACATTCCCAGTAAAACCGAAGAAATCGTAACGATGCGACAAGCAGTTGCTGAGATCTACTCAAAACAAAAGAATAATAATAATAATAATAAGAACTAGACCTGCAAGCAGCACTGAACCGGCTTTCAGGAATCATACAGGAAGTTTATTATACCATAGCCGATCCATTGAGCTACCAAACTATACTTAAGTTGTTTTGCTTCAGTGACACCCTCTGTCATATGTAAAAGTAATATTTGCTGGCGAAAAGACCGGTCAAAATTGTAAATTATGGCAAAATTACGTCACTTCCGGTGCCGAAAGAAATTTTTATAGGTGAAAAATAAGTCGAAAATTCGCAACATACAAAATACAAACTTTGTTTTATACATATCGGGCAATAAATAATTAACCTATAACCCATAAACTGAAATTAAGAAGGTAAAAAACTTAAAAGTGACCCTGGGAAAATTGGCTATTATTCGACACGGGAACATGCTATAAGCCTTTTCTTGATATCAATATGATGGTATTGATTTAATCTTACTGCCCATTAGAGTCAGACGTTATAAAGTTGAACGAATAATAAGTATAAATCCCTTCAAATAAATGTTTGTTTTGAAGGCTAAAAATACGTTTTTTGCAAAAATTACATTACTTCCGGTGACATTGAAAATGTTAACTTGGTTCATAGAAGTCATAAATGGCATTAGGCATCAAATGGTAAAAAATTTATAAAAATCGAATAATAATTGACACTTTTATAGACCAAAAACCTTGAAAAGTGACTTATAGAAGATCGCCTATTTCTCTGTAACCATACAAGTTAGAACCGATTTTGTGGTATCTGTATGGTCGTATGGCTTCATTCTATTCGTTGATGGGAATCAAATATCATAATTTTAAAAATATTATAAGGCAGACTCATTTGAATAAAATATTTGTTTTTTAGGTTAAAAATACAGTTTTTGCCCAAATGACGCCATTTCCGGTCACAGTGAAAATGTAAAATTGACCTGACCTAGTCCAAATTGGCATTATGCATCAAATGGAAAAAAAATATTGCAAATCGAATAATAATTCACTCTTTTATAGGCAAAATAACGTGAAAAGTGATGCATGCAAAATTGCATATTTCTCGGCAACTGCTCATATTACAAACTTATTTTCGCATACATTCTCTTCGTCTGGATTATTGCTACGAGTTTATGAAAATTACAAATAAATATTTCAAAATATGAAGACGCTGAATGAATTGTAAATAACTGAATTTTACACTTTATTTTACATTTTATTCGAAATTGCCCGAAAATGAAATTGAAATTAAAAAATTTGAGCTAAGGATTTTGTGCACCTTTGCAGGGTGCATCCTTTTAAGTATATCAGTTTTGAAAAAAAATAATATTTGCTTTCAAAAAGTGGTACCTAACTGTCAAAATTGTAGTTTTTGTTAATATTACGTCACTTCCGTTGCCGACAGAAAAATTTCACCGTGACAAAAAAAAATACAATTGGGACCACGGAGCATATGAACTTTGTTTTATACAAATCGAACAATAAATAATTTTTCTGGGTACGAAAAACTAAATTAGCCGATGGCGGCTAACGCAAATTACCGAGACAAATTTTTTTCTCATTTCTGCTCAAGTAGGATGATAATTTAACCCTGTGTAAAATACCATCAAAAAATATTCATAAATAAAAAAGGATTTCGTAAAAAAAAAAAAAAAAATTTCAAAATATCGGACATTTTTTCGACTACTTCCGGTTTTACGATCATTGTCGCGATAGCTTTACGAAGTTATTTGGATACTTAACTTTCTGTACCAGAAGTGTCAGAAACATCCATTGGGTAGTTTTGGAAAAAAAGATAAATTAAAGAGCGTTTACAAAAATTTAACGATTTTTCATTTTTTTTTCAAAGTTTGAGGACATTTTTGGACCACCTATATTATTTCAATGCTTTTCATTTTGGATTCACTATATAGACAACCGATAGGACTTTGAGTAAGAAAAGTTTAAGAAAAATCTGCGGTGTCGTTTTCGAGAAAAGGGCGTCTCAGAATGTTAAAAAATCGGAAAATACTAGATTTTTGGCATACAATAATTTATTTCCTTACCATCGAAATCGTATTATTTAGATAACATATGATGGTCCATTAATAGGGCTATCCAACGACATTTTAGTTCTTTTGGTCCGCTATTATCTAAGGGAGAAATCAAGTATTTCGCAAGTGCGACAATGTTTTTAACATTTTTTTTTCATTTTTTGAATACTTCCGGTATGGTAATTATTGTCGGAATAGTTTTAATAGCCGGTTTGGGCACTAAAATAGCCACAGGGCTCTGTAATGATATATTACATTATCTGATCAGATAAAATGCCCCTGAGAAATCCTATGTTCAAAAGTGCCAAAAATGCAAAAAATTTAAAATATCGAAAATTAAATTTCAATAACTACATACATATTATACATCGTTAGAATCGTAATTAGGTCAACTATCTGAATATACAATATTTTTTTGAAAATCTCTTAAAATAAAAAAATAGTAGAGCATTTTCCAAAATTTCACGATTTTTCGACTTTTTTCGATTTTCAGTCGGTTATTTCACCTATTCCAGATATTTCAAAGTCTTATTGGATGACTTCATGCAAAATACCTCCGAAAGGACTCTCGATAGAAAAAATTTAAAAAAAAGTTGCGGTTAAGTTTTCGAGATACAGGCGTCCAAAAATGCTAAAAAATCAGAAAATACTTGATTTTCAGCGTGCCATATTTTGCTGCCTGATCATAGTATCCGTATGAATTGGGTATCATACGATAGTACAATCCTCGTGCCACCCAATGGTACCTTAATTTGGTTAATCCGTTGATATCAGACGGAGACATCACGTTTTCCCCGAAAACATCCATTTTTTGCATTTTTTTCAAAATATTGCACATCATTTCGACCACTTCCGGTTTAAAGATCTGTGTCGAAATTGCTTTATCAGTTGGTATTGGACTATAACTTCATGTTCCATAAGTTTCAGAAACATCATTTTGGCTGTAAAACGACACCACAGCTCACAAAATGGGTAGAAAATTCGAAAAAAATCGAAAAATAAAGGGCGGTAACTCTGAATAAAACTTATATTACTGGAATGGGATTGACGTCAGGTATCCAAAAATCTAGGTCAAATTTCCAAATTTTGAAAAATAACAAAAATTGTCTCGTAGGCGACGTGTTTTGAATTTTCGAACGATAGAAGTCAGTGACGAAGTTTCGAAATCGCAAAATGTGAGATTGCTATTGTCTCGGAAAAGTCTCAGGCTTTCCAAAAATGTGATTTGTTTGAATATAGGTAGAGAATTGACGAAACCACGGCCGATTTCTAATTTTTTACGAACGTTCAAAATTCGGCCACTTCCGGTCTGCGCAGAAGTTTGAAAATTGCTTTATTGGGTAGCCACCACCTGGTTTCCAAATAGAAATATGGACCGCAAATCGGTATCTCTTTTCGATCATAGAGAAAAAGGCTCCGGCGGAAAAGAATAATAATAAAAAAAATAATAATTTTAGTAATCTCAATAGGCTTTCAGACGAAAGTCTGAAAGCCTAACTAGACCTGCATGCAGGAATGACGGGTTTCACTGGTGCCACGTTACCCTTAAACATGTCACTTCCGGTGCCAAGTTACCCTTGAACATATGTCACTTCCGGTACCAACGAAACCATTAAACAGGTTTCCAAATTAACATTGCACACAAAAAAAATGGATGCAGAATCAACCAAATCCAGCAATATTAATTCATTTTATACATTTGTTACTTGTAAATGATCTTGACAAAATTACATTTCTTCCGGTGTTAATAAAAATGTTCAATTAGTTTTACGAAATCAGAAATGGCATACGATATCATATAGTGAAAATTTTATGTAAATCGAATAATAATTGCCACTTTTAAAGACCAAAAAACTTGAAAAGTGACTTGTAGAAAATCGACTATTTCTCTGCAACCGTACAAGTTAGAAACCATTTTGTGGTATCTGTATGATCGTATGGGTTCATTCTATTTGTTGATTGGCATCAAATACCATAATTTGAAAAACATTTCAAAACAAACTCATTTGAATAAAATATCTGTTTTGAAGGCTAAAAATACAGTTTTTGCCAAAATGATGTTACTTCCGGTGATAATGAAAATCTTAAATTACTTGTATGAAATCCTAAATGGCATTAGGTGTAACATGGTGTAACGTTTATGAAAATCGAATAACAATTGACACTTTTATGGCCCAAAAACCTTCAAAAGTGGCCTGTAGAAAACCGTTTATTTCTCGGCAACCGAACAAGTTAGAAACAATTTTATGATATGTATATGACCATATGAGTTGTGTTTATATGTGAATTTAAACCAAAAGTTAAAATTATTAATACATATTAAGTAATTCTTGGTTGAATAAAACATTGATTTAAAAAATTTAAAATGCAGTTTTTGACAAAATGACGTCACTTCCGGTGTCAATTTTAAATTGTAATCAACTTGATATGACGCTACATGCTTTTTGAATCAAATGATGTCACTTTTATAAAAATCCAATCATAATTGACTATTTTACAGGCAAAATAACGAAAATAGTGACTTGTACAGAACTGTCCATTTCTTGGTAACTGCTTATATTACAAACTAATTTTAACATACATTTTCTTCGTATGGATTATAGCTACAAGTTTATAAAAGTTACGAAGAAATATTTTAAAATCTGAAAAGCCTGAATAAGTTGTAAATGGGTCAATTTTACACCATTTTTAGCCATTTAATCGAATTTGCTCGAAAATGAAATCGAAATTAAAAAAACTGCTTCCGCCATTTTTTGCGCCTTGAAAGGGCACACTCTTTGAGTCAAATAATTTTTCCAAAAAATAATATTTGTTTTCGAAAAATGGTACCTAACTGTCAAAATTGTAGTTTTTGGTAAAATTATGCCACTTCCGGTGCCGACAGATAACACTTACGGTAATAAAAAAAATGACAATTGAGACAACGAAGCATATGAACTTTGTTTTATACAAATCGAACAATAAAAAATTAATCTAGGACTGAAAAACTGAATTAGCCAATAGCGGCCAAGGAAAATTACTGAGACAAAATTTTTTAACATTTTTGCACTAGGCAGATGACTCTTTAATTCTGTGCACAATACGACTAAAAAATATTCATAAATAAAAAAGTTTTTTGTAAAATTTTAAATTTTCGAAATTTGGCGCCTAATATCTTCGAAGATTTGCCGAAAATCAAAAATCGAAAGTAGCGTAGCTATGTGCCCTGTCTCAGGCTATGCCAAAATGTATCGAAAGTTAAAATCCAATGATTATTGTTAAAATTACTGCAATATTTTCAAAAACGATAACTTCGGTGATTTCGGACATTTCGCATTGTCGCAGAACGTCCAAAATAGCTTTATCCTCTAAGTCACACCCACTTCCAAATTAACATTGCACACAAATAAAATGGACGCAGAATCAACAAAATCCAGCAATATCAATTCATTTTATACATTTGTTACTTGTAAATGATCTTGACAAAATTAAATTACTCCCGGTGTTAATGCAAATGTTCAATTAGTCTTATGAAATCAGAAATGGCATACGATATCATATAGTGAAAATTTTATGTAAATCGTATAATAATTGCCACTTTTAAAGACCAAAAAACTTGAAAAGTGACTTGTAGAAAATCAGCTATTTCTCTGCAACCGTACAAGTTAGAAACCATTTTGTGGTATCTGTATGATCGTATGGGTTCATTCTATTTGTTGATTGGCATCAAATACCATAATTTGAAAAAGATTTCAAAACAGACTCATTTGAATAAAATATCTGTTTTGGAGGCTAAAAATACAGTTTTTGCCAAAATGACGTTACTTCCGGTGATAATGAAAATCTTAAATTACTTGTATGAAATCACAAATGGCATTAGGTATAATATGGTGTAACGTTTATGAAAATCGAATAATAATTAACACTTTTATGGCCCCGAAACCTTCAAAAGTGACCTGTAGAAAACCGTCTATTTCTCGGCAACCGAACAAGTTAGAAACAATTTTATGATATCTATATGACCATATGAGTTGTATTTATATGTGAATTTAAACCAAAAGTTAAAATTATTAATACATATTAAGTTATTCATGGTTGAATAAAACATTGATTTAAAAAGTTTAAAATGCAGTTTTAGACCAAATGACGTCACTTCCGGTGTCAATTTTAAATTGTAATCAACTTGATATGACGCTACATGCTTTTTGAATCAACTGATGTCACTTTTATAAAAATCCAATAATAACTGACTATTTTACAGGCAAAATAACGAAAACAGTGACTTGTACAGAACTGCCCATTTCTTGGGAACTGCGTATATTACAAACTAATTTTAACATACATTTTCTTCGTATGGATTATAGCTACAAGTTTATAAAAGTTACGAAGAAATATTTTAAAATCTGAAAAGCCTGAATAGGTTGTAAATAGGTCAATTTTACACCATTTTTAGCCATTTAATCGAATTTGCTCGAAAATGAAATCGAAATTAAAAAAACTACTTCCGACATTTTTTGCGCCTTGAAAGGGCACACTCTTTGAGTCAAATAATTTTTCCAAAAAATAATATTTGTTTTCGAAAAATGGTACCTAACTGTCAAAATTGTAGTTTTTGGTAAAATTATGCCACTTCCGGTGCCGACAGATAACACTTCCGGTAATAAAAAAAATGACAATTGAGACAACGAAGCTTATGAACTTTGTTTTATACAAATCGAACAATAAAAAATTAATCTAGGACTGAAAAACTGAATTAGCCAATGGCGGCCAAGGAAAATTACTGAGACAAATTTTTTTAACATTTTTGCACTAGTCAGATGACTCTTTAATTCTGTGCACAATACGACTAAAAAATATTCATAAATAAAAAAGTTTTTTGTAAAATTTTAAATTTTCGGAATTTGGCGCCTAATATCTTCGAAGATTTGCCGAAAATCAAAAATCGAAAGTAGCGTAGCTATGTGCCCTGTCTCCGGCTATGCCAAAATGTATCGAAAGTTAAAATTCAATGATTATTGTTCAAATTACTGCAATATTTTAAAAAACGATAATTTGGTGATTTCGGACATTTCGCATTGTCGCAGAACGTTCAAAATAGCTTTATCCTCTAAGTCACACCCACTTTCCCAGTAAAACCGAAGAAATCATAACGATGCGACACGTAGTTGCTGAGATCTATTCAAATTGGAATCTGAATAATAATAATAAGAACTAGACCTGCAAGCAGCACTGAACCGGCTTTCAGGAATCATACAGGAAGTTTATTATACCCTAGCCGATCCATTGAGCTACCAAACTTTAATTGTTTTGCTTCAGTGACACCCTCTATCATATGTAAAAGTAATATTTGCTGGCGAAAAGACCTTTCAAAATTGTAAATTATGGCAAAATTACGTCACTTCCGGTGCCGAAAGAAATTATTATAGGTGAAAAATAAGTCGAAAATTCGCAACATACAAAATACAAACTTTGTTTTATACATATCGGGCAATAAATAATTAACCTATAACCAATAAACTGAAATTAAGAAGGTAAAAAACTTAAAAGTGACACTGGGACAATTGGCTATTTTTCGACAAGGGAACATGCTAGAAGCCTTTTCTTGATATCAATATGATGGTATTGATTCAATCTTACTGCCCATTAGAGTCAGACGTTATAAAGTTAAACGAATAATAAACATAAACCACTTCAAAAAAAATGTTCGTTTTGAAGGCCAAAAATACGTTTTTTGAAAAAATTACATTACTTCCGGTGATATTGAAAATGTTAATTTAGTTCATAGAAGTCATAAATGGCATAAGGCATCAAATGGTAAAAAAAATTATAAAAATCGAATAATAATTGACACTTTTATAGACCAAAAACCTTGAAAAGTGACTTATCGAAGATCGCCTATTTCTCTGTAACCGTACAAGTTAGAAACCATTTTGTGGTATCTGTATGGTCGTATGGCTTCATTCTATTCGTTGATGGGAATCAAATATCATAATTTTAAAATTATTATAAGGCAGACTCATTTGAATAAAATATCTGTTTTTTAGGTTTAAAATACAGTTTTTGCCCAAATGACGTCATTTCTGGTCACAGTGAAATTGTAAAATTGGCTTGACCTAGAACAAATTGACACTAAGCATCAAATGGAAAAATAATATTGCAAATCGAATAATAATTCACTCTTTTATAGGCAAAATAACGTGAAAAGTGACGCATGCAAAATTGCATATTCCTCGGCAACTGATCATATTACAAACTAATTTTCGCATACAATCTCTTCTTCTGGATTATTGCTACGAGTTTATTAAAATTACAAATAAATATTTCAAAATATGAAGACGCTGAATGAATTGTAAACAACTGAATTTTACACTTTATTTTACATTTTATTCGAAATTGCCCGAAAATGAAATTGAAATTAAAAAATCTGAGGTAAGGATATTGTGCACCTTTGCAGGGTGCATCCTTTTAGTTATATCAGTTTTGAAAAAAAATAATATTTGCTTTCAAAAAGTAGTACCGAACTGTCAAAATTATAGTTTTTGTTAATATTACGTCACTTCCGTTGCCGACAGAAAAATTTCACCGTAACAAAAAAAATTACAATTGGGACCACGGAGCATATGAACTTTGTTTTACACAAATCGAACAATAAATAATTTTTCTGGGTACGAAAAACTAAATTAGCCGTTGGCGGCTAACGAAAATAACCGAGACAATTTTTTTTCCCATTTCTTGTCAAGTAGGATGATATTTTAACCCTGTGTAAAATACCATCACAAAATATTCATAAATAAAAAAGGTTTTCGTAAAAAAAATATTTTTTATCAAAATATCGGACATTTTTTCGACTACTTCCGGTTTTACGATCGTTGTCGTGATAGCTTTACGAAGTTCTTTGGATACTTAACTTTCTGTACCAGAAATGTCAGAAACATCCATTGAGTAGTTTTGGAAAAAAAGATAAATTAAAGAGCGTTTACAAAAATTTTACGATTTTTCAATTTTTTTCAAAGTTTGATGTCATTTTTGGACCACCTACATTATTTCAATGCTTTTCATTTTGGATTCACTATATAGACAACCGATAGGACTATGAGTAAGAAAAGTTTCAGAAAAATCGTAGGCGTCATTTTCGAGAAAAGGGCGTCTCAGAATGTTAAAAAATCGGAAAATACTAGATTTTTGGCATACAATAATTTATTTCCTTACCATCGAAATCGTATTATTTAGATACCATATGATGGTCCATTAATAGAGCTATCCAACGACACTTTAGTTCTTTTGGTCCGCTATTACCTAAGTGAGCAATCAAGTTTTTCGCAAGTGCGACAATAATTTTAACCTTTTTTTTTCATTTTTTGAATACTCCCGGTATGGTTATTATTGTCGGAATAGTTTTAATAGTCGGTTTGGGCGCTAAAATAGCCACAGGGCTCTGTAATGATATATTACATTATCTGATCAGATAAAATGCCCCTGAGAAATCCTATGTTCAAAAGTGCCAAAAATGCAAAAAATTTAAAATATCGAAAATTAAATTTCAATAATTACATACATATTATACATCGTTAGAATCGTAATTAGGTCAGCTATCTGAATATACAACCTTTTTTAAAAAATATCTTAAAATAAAAAAATAGTAGAGCATTTTTCAAAATTTCACGATTTTTCGACTTTTTTCGATTTTCAGTCCATTTTTTATTCTATTCCAGACATTTCAAAGTCTTATTGGTTGGCTTCATGCAAAATACCTCCAAAAGGACTCTCGATAGAAAAAATTAAAAAAAAATTGTAGGTTAAGTTTTCGAGATACAGGCGTCCAAAAATGCTAAAAATCAGAAAATTCGTGATTTTCAGCGTGCCATATTTTGCTTCCTGATCATAGTATCCGTATGAATTGGGTATCATACGAAAGTACAATCCTAGTGCAGTCCAATGGTATCCTAATTTCTTTAATCCATTGATATCGGGCGGAAAAATCGCGTTTTTCCCCAAAATATCCATTTTTTGCATTTTTTTCAAAATATTGCCCATTATTTCGACCACTTCCGGTTTAAGGATTCTTGTCGAAATTGCTTTATAAGTTGGTATTGGACTATAACTTCATGTTTCAGAAGTTTCAGAAACGTCAATTCTGCCATAAACCGAAACCGGAGCTCACAAAATGGGAAGAAAATTCGAAAAAAATCGAAAAATAAAGGGCGATAACTCTGAATGAAACTTATATTACTGGAATCGGATGGACTTCAGGTATCCAAAAATGTAGGTCAAATTTGAAAATTTTGAAAAATAACAAAAATTGTCTGGTAAACAACATGTTTGCAATTTTCAAACGATAAAAGTCATAGACGAATGTTCGAAATTGAAAAATGTCTCAGAATAGATTGTCTCAGAAAAGATTCAGGGATTCCAAAAATGTAATTTGTTTGAAAATGGATAAAGAATTGACGAAACTATGGCCGATTTTCAATTTTTAGATAACGTACAAATTTCGGTCACTTCCGGTATGCGCAGAAATTTCAAAAATATTTTATCAAGTAGCCACCACATGACACAAGGTGCAATTTTATGGATACACAATTACTGAGTTTCATACTAAGCGACGTTTCGACGAGGATGCTCTCGTCTTTATCAAGCAATGATACAAATTTGTGAATAGTGTAGGCAAATATATACAGAATATGCAACAAAGATAAAATCAAATACAATTAAAGTTAATGGCACTATCTCTACATCGCATTAAAAATGTCAAATCATATTTTATCTTTGTTGCATATTCTGTATATATTTGCCTACACTATTCACAAATTTGTATCATTGCGTATCCATAAAATTGCACCTTGTGTTAATATGTTCAATTACTAAATGCCAATCAAAGAAGCCACCACATGGTTTCCCAATAGAAAATCTGATTCAAGATCGATATCTGTTTTCGATCATGGAGATCTAGGCCCTCGCGGTAAATAATAATAATAAATAATAACTAGACCTGCATGCAGGAATGACGGGTTTCACTGGTGCCATGTTACACTTGAACTTGTGTCACTTTCGATGGTACGTCACCCTTGAACATATGTCACTTCCGGTACCAATGAAACCAATATACAGGTTTCCACATAAGCATTGCACACATCAAATAAAATGGAAACAGAATCAAACAAATCCAGTAATATCATTTCATTTTATACATTTGTTACATGTAATTGATCCTGACAAAGTTACAGTACTTCCGGTGATAATGTAAATGTTCCATTAGTTTTATGAAATCAGAAATGGCATAAGGCATCACATGGTGAAAATTTTATGTAAATCGAATAATAATTGCCACTTTTATGGGCCAAAAACCTTCAAAAGTGACTTTTAGAAAATCGCCTATATCTCGGCAACCGAACAAGTTAGAAACAATTTTATGATATCTTTTTGACCGTATGAGTTTTGTTAATATGTGAATTTAAACCAAAAGTTAATTTTATTATTACATGTGACGTAATTCTTGGTTGAAAAAAAAATCGATTTTAAAAGTTAAAAATTGAGTTTTTGACTAAATGACGTCACATCCGGTGTCAATTTTAAATAGTAATCAACATGATATGACGCAGACTTGCTTTTTGAATCAAATGATGTCACTTTTGTGAACATCCATTAATAATTGACTATTTTACAGGCAAAATTACGAAAACAGTGACTTATGCAAAACTGCCCATTTCTCGGCATTTGCTTATTTTAGAAACTAATTTTAACATACATTCTCTTCGTATGGATTATAGCTACAAGTTTATAAAAGTTACGAAGAAATATTTTAAAATCTGAAAAGCCTGAATAGGTTGTAAATAGGTCAATTTTACACCATTTTTAGCCTCTTAATCGAATTTGCTCGAAAATGAAATCGAAATTAAAAAAACTGCTTCCTACATTTTTTGCGCCTTGAAAGGGCACACTCTTTGACTCAAATAATTTTTCCAAAAAATATCATTTGTTTTCGAAGAAGGAAAATAACTGTCAAAATTGTAGTTTTCGGTAAAATTATGCCACTTCCGGTGCCGACAGGTAACACTTTTGGTAATAAAAAAAATGACAATTGATACAACGAAGCATATGAACTTTGTTTTATACAAATCGAACAATAAAAAATTAATCTAGGACTGAAAAACTGAATTAGCCAATGGCGGCCAAGGAAAATTACTGAGACCAAAATTTTTAACATTTTTGCACTAGTCAGATGACTCTTTAATTCTGTGCACAATACGACTAAAAAATATTCATAAATAAAAAAGTTTTTTGTAAAATTTTAAATTTTCGAAATTTGGCGCCTAATATCTTCGAAGATTTGCCGAAAATCAAGAATCGAAAGTAGCGTAGCTATGTGCCCTGTCTCAGGTTATGCCAAAATGTATCGAAAGTTAAAATCCAATGATTATTGTTAAAATTACTGCAATATTTTCATAAACGATAACTTCGGTGATTTCGGACATTTCGCATTGTCGCAGAACGTTCAAAATAGCTTTATCCTCTAAGTCACACCCACTTTCCCAGTAAAACCGAAGAAATCGTAACGATGCGACACGTAGTTGCTGAGATCTATTCAAATTGGAATCTGAATAATAATAATAATAATAACTAGACCTGCAAGCAGCACTGAACCGGCTTTCAGGAATCATACAGGAAGTTTATTATACCATAGCCAACCCATTGAGCTACCGAACTAAACTTTAGTTGTTTTGCTTCAGTGACACCCTCTACCATATGTAAAAGTAATATTTGCTGGCGAAAAGAGCGGTCAAAATTGTAAATTATGGCAAAATTACGTCACTTCCGGTGCCGAAAGAAATTTTTATAGGTGAAAAATAAGTCGAAAATTTGCAACATACAAAATTTGTTTTATACATATCGGGCAATGGAAAATTAACCTATAACCCATAAACTGAAATTAAGAAGGTAAAATAATTAAAAGTGACCCTTTTAGAAGCCTTTTCTTGATATCAATATGATGGTATTGATTCAATCTTACTGCCCATTAGAGTCAGACGTTATAAAGTTAAACAAATAATAAATATAAATCCCTTCAAAAAAATGTTTGTTTTGAAGGCTAAAAATACGTTTTTTGCAAAAATTACATTACTTCCGATGATATTGAAAATGTTAACTGAGTTGATAGGCATCAAATGGTAAAAAAATGATAAAAATCGAATAATAATATTGACACTTTTAGAGAGAGAGAGAGAGAGAGAGAGAGAGAGAAATGGGGTTTAACGTCCACTCGACACAAACTAGGTCATTTTGGGACTAACATATGGTTTCAGTTTTATTTCAATAATTCGCTTGCGCGTAGGGGTCTTTAGTAGTGGGAGGAAACCGGAGTGCCCGGAGGAAACCCACGAGGTTGAGAAGGCGCCCCCATCTCCATGCCACATACGCTCGCACCAGGGCTCGAAACCACAGCCGCAAGCCAGAGGTGACCGGCCAGCTAGAGGGCGAAGCGCGGCACTCTAGACCACTAGGCCATCCCAACCCCCCGACACTTTTATAGACCAAAAACCTTGAAATGTGACTTATAGAAGATCGCCTATTTCTCTGTAACCGTACAAGTTAGAAACCATTTTGTGGGGGTCGTATGGTTTCATTCTATTCGTTGATGGTAATCAAATATCATAATTTTAAAAATATTATAAGGCAGACTCATTTGAATAAAATATTTGTTTTTTAGGTTAAAAATACAGTTTTTGCAGAATTGACGTCATTTCCGGTCACAGTGAAAATGTAAAATTGGCTTGAACTAGTCCACATTGACATTAGGCATCAAATGGAAAAAAAATATTGCAAATCGAATAATAATTCACTCTTTTATAGGCAAAATAACGTGAATAGTGATGCATGCAAAATTGCATATTTCTCGGCAACTGCTCATATTTCAAACTAATTTTCGCATACATTCTCTTCGTCTAGATTATTGCTACGAGTTTATGAAAATCACAAATAAATATTTCAAAATATGAAGACGCTGAATGAATTGTAAATAATTGAATTTTACACTTTATTTTACATTTTATTCGAAATTGCCCGAAAATGAAATTGAAATTTAAAAAATCTGAGCTAAAAATTTTATACACCTTTGCAGGGTGTATCCTTTTAGTTATATCAGTTTTAAAACAAAAAATATTTGCTTTCAAAAAGTGGTACCGAACTGTCAAAATTGTAGTTTTTATACGCCCACATTTTCATGTGGACGTATTATGTCGTCGCCCCTGTCCGTCCGGACGTCCGTCCGTCCACAATTTGTTTGTGGACTCTCTACAGGTCACAATTCTTATCCGATTTTGACGAAACTTGAAATATAGGTTTATCCCCATAAGATCTCGGTTCCTTTCGATATTGGCATGTATCGGATCAAAACTTCATGGATTATGGCCCCTGATTGTACGAAAAATCACGTTTTTAGCTTGTGGACCCTATAGAGGTCACAATTTTGAACCGATTTTGATGAAACTTGACATGCATGTTTATAACCCAAAGATCTTAGTTCCTTTCGATATTTGCGCCCATCGGATTGTAATTTCCTGAATTATGGCCCCTGAGTGTCCGAAAAATCACCCTTTTTAGCTTGTGGTCCCTCTGGAGGTCACAATTATTATCCGATTTAAAAAACCGTTTGATTATATCACCGTTACACCCTAAGGGAGGTTGAGTTCAAATTTCGAGAAAATCGGACCAAAATTGCCATACAAAATGGCCGCCATTTGTACACGAATAGTGTGAAAATATGTTATATCAAGGTTGTGGACCCTATAGAGGTCACAATTTTGAACCGATTTTGATGAAACTTGACATGCATGTTTATAACCCAAAGATCTTGGTTCCTTTCGATATTTGCGCTCATTGATTCGTAACTTCCTGAATTAGGGCCCCTGATTGTACGAAAAATCACCCTTTTTAGCTTGTCGTCCCACTGGAGGTTAAAATTATTATCCGATTTAAAAAAACGTTTGATTATACCACCGTTACATGGTAATTAAGATTGAGTTAAAATTTCGTGAAAATCGGACCAAAATTGACAGACAAAATGGCCGCCATTTGTACGCGAATAGTGTGAAAATATGTTATATCAAGGTTGTGGACCCTATAGAGGTCACAATTTTGAACCGATTTTGATGAAACTTGACATGCATGTTTATAACCCAAAGATCTTGGTTCCTTTCGATATTTGAGCTCATTGATTCATAACTTCCTGAATTATGGCCCCTGATTGTACGAAAAATCACCCTTTTTAGCTTGTGGTCCCACTGGAGGTCAAAATTATTATCCGATTTAAAAAACCGTTTGATTATATCACCGTTACATGGTAAGTAAGATTGAGTTAAAATTATGTGAAAATCGGACCGAAATTGACAGACAAAATGGCCGCCGTTTGTATGCGATTAGTGTGAAAATATGTTATATCAAGGTTGTGGACCCTATAGAGGTCACAATTTTGAACCGATTTTGATGAAACTTGACATGCATGTTTATAACCCAAATATCTTGGTTCCTTTCGATATTTGCGCTCAGTGATTCGTAACTTCCTGAATTATGGCCCCTGATTTTACAAAAAATCACCCTTTTTAGCTTGTGGTCCCACTGGAGGTCAAAATTATTATCCGATTTAAAAAAACGTTTGATTATATCACCGTTACATGGTAATTAAGATTGAGTTAAAATTTCGTGAAAATCGGACCAAAATTGACAGACAAAATGGCCGCCGTTTGTACGCGATTAGTGTGAAAATATGTTATATCAAGGTTGTGAACCCTGTCGAGGTCACAATCTTCATTCAATTTTGATGAAACTTGAAACCCATGTTTACAACTTAACAATCTTAGTTCCTTTTGATATTTGTGCATATCGGATTGTAACTTCCTGAATTATGGCCCCTGATTGTACGAAAAATGACCTTTTTTTAGCTTGTGGTCTCTCTGGGGTCAGAATTATTATCCCATTTAAAAAAAAAACGTTTGATTATATCACCGTTACATCGTAATGAAGGTTGAGGTCGAATTTCGTGAAAATCAGACCAAAATTGACAGCTGTTCTTGACAGGTCATCCATCCTTCATCACTAACAAAGGGAAACCACGCCTGAAAATCTAGATGAACTTTGTCACCCAATGCAGGGATCAAACACCTAACCTCAAGCCTACCGAGCCAGCATCTTACCCACTTAGCAACATGATCCCCTGTTGAATTTGAATCCTACTGAAATGAACCTTTTATAACCCAAAGATCTTAATTCATTTCGAAATTTGCACATATCAAATTCTAACTTAATGATGTAGGAAAAATCACTTTCGGTATTGCTTGTTCTCTATCCATCTCTCGAAAATGTGGGCGTATCCTGCCTGGCAGTGCCAGCCTATCTTTGTTAATATTACGTCACTTCCGTTGCCGACAGAAAAATTTCACCGTAACAAAAAAAATTGCAATTGGGACCACGGAGCATATGAACTTTGTTTTATACAAATCGAACAATAAATAGTTTTTCTGGTTACGAAAAACTAAATGAGCCGATGGCGGCTAACGCAAATTACGGAGACATTTTTTTTCTCATTTCTGTTCAAGTAGGATGATATTTTAACCCTGTGTAAAATACCATCAAAAAATATTCATAAATAAAAAAGGTTTTCGCAAAAAAAAAAAAAAAATTTTCAAAATATCGGACATTTTTTCGACTACTTCCGGTTTTACGATCATTGTCGTGACAGCTTTGCGAAGTTCTTTGGATACTTAACTTTTTGTACCAGAAGTGTCAGAAACATCCATTGAGTAGTTTTGGAAAAAAAGATAAATTAAAGAGCGTTTCCAAAAATTTAACGATTTTTCAATTTTTTTCAAAGTTTGAGGCCATTTTTGGACCTCTTATATTATTTCAATGCTTTTCATTTTAGATTCACTATATAGACAACCGATAGGACTTTGAGTAAGAAAAATGTAAGAAAAATCTGCGGCGTTATTTTCGAGAAAAGGGCGTCTCAGAATGTTAAAAAATCGGAAAGTACTAGATTTTTGGCATACAATAATTTATTTACTAATCATCGAAATCGTATTATTTAGACACCATATGATGGTCCATTAATAGGGCTATCCAGCGACACTTTAGTTCTTTCGGTCCGCTATTACCTAAGGGAGAAATCAAGTTTTTCGCAAGTGCGACAATGTTTTTAACATTATTTTTTCATTTTTTGAATACTTTCGGTATGGCTATTATTGTCGGAATAGTTTTAATAGGCGGTTTGGGCACTAAAATAGCCACAGGGCTCTGTAATGACATATTACATTATCTGATCAGATAAAATGCCCCTGAGAAATCCTATGTTCAAAAGTGCCAAAAATGCAAAAAAATTAAAATATCGAAAATTAAATTTCAAAAACTACATACATATTATACATCGTTAGAATCGTAATTAGGTCAGCTATCTGAATATACAATCTTTTTTTGAAAATCTCTTAAAATAAAAAAAAAGTAGAGCATTTTCCAAAATTTCACGATTTTTCGACTTTTTTCGATTTTCAGTCCGTTATTTCACCTATTCCAGATATTTCAAAGTCTTATTGGATGGCTTCATGCAAAAAACCTCCGAAAGGACTCTCGATAGAAAAAATTAAAAAAAAAGTTGCGGTTAAGTTTTCGAGATACAGGCGTCCAAAAATGCTAAAAATCAGAAAATACTTGATTTTCAGCGTGCCATATTTTGCTTCCTGCTAATCGTATCCTTACGAATTGGGTATCATTCAGTGGTCCAATCAGCGCCCGACCAAATGATACCTTAATTCGTTTAATCCGTTGATATCGGACGGAGAAATCGTGTTTTTACCCAAAACACCCATTTTTCAATTTTTTTTCAAAATATCGCATATTATTTCGACTACTTCCGGTTTACGGATTGTTGTTGAAATTGCTTTAAACGGTGGTTTGACCATATTACTTCATGTTCCAGGAATTTCAGAAGCGTCGATCTGGCCGTAAAACGAAACTTAAGCTCACAAAATGTGAAGAAAATTCGAAAAAAATCGAAAAATAAAGGGCGATAACTCTGAATGAAACTTATATTACTGGAACCGGATTGCCTTCAGGTATCCAAAAATGTAGGTCAAATTTTAAAATTTTGAAAAATAACAAAAAATGTGTCTTAAACAACATATTTTCATTTTTCGAACGCTAGAAGTCAGCGGCGAAGTTTCGAAATTGCAAAATTTTCAACTGCTATCGTCCGAGAAAAGACTCAGGGTTTCCAAAAATGTAATTTGTATGAAAATAGATACAGAATTGACGAATCTACGGCCGTTTTTTAAATATTTGGCACCGCACGAAATTCGGCCACTTCCGGTCTGCGCAGAAGTTTCAAATACAGTGGAAGGGATAGCCACCATATGGTTTCCTGATAGAAAATTATGTCCCAGATCTGTATCTGTTACAGACACTGAGAAATAGGCTCCCCCGAAAAATAAAATAATAATAATAAATAATAATTTTAGTAATCACAATAGGCTTTCAGGCGAAAGTCTGAAAGCCTAACTACACCTGCAAGCAGCACTGAATCGGCTTTCAGGAATCATACAGGAAGTTTATTATACCCTCGCCGATCCATTGAGCTACCAAACATTAATTGTTTTGCTTCAGTGACACCCTCTATCATATGTAAAAGTAATATTTGCTGGCGAAAAGACCTTTCAAAATTGTAAATTATGGCAAAATTACGTCACTTCCGGTGCCGAAAGAAATTATTATAGGTGAAAAATAAGTCGAAAATTCGCAACATACAAAATACAAACTTTGTTTTATACATATCGGGCAATAAATAATTAACCTATAACCAATAAACTGAAATTAAGAAGGTAAAAAACTTAAAAGTGACACTGGGACAATTGGCTATTTTTCGACAAGGGAACATGCTAGAAGCCTTTTCTTGATATCAATATGATGGTATTGATTCAATCTTACTGCCCATTAGAGTCAGACGTTATAAAGTTAAACGAATAATAAACATAAACCACTTCAAAAAAAATGTTTGTTTTGAAGGCCAAAAATACGTTTTTTGAAAAAATTACATTACTTCCGGTGATATTGAAAATGTTAATTTAGTTCATAGAAGTCATAAATGGCATAAGGCATCAAATGGTAAAAAAAATTATAACTAGACCTGCATGCAGGAATGACGGGTTTCACTGGTGCCACGTCACTTTCGGTGCCACGTTACCCTTAAACATATGTCACTTCCGATACGAATGAAACCATCAAACAGGTTTCCACATAAGCATTGTAAACATCAAATAAAATGGACGAAGAATCAACCAAATCCAGCAATATCAATTCATTTTATATATATGTTACTTGTAAGTGATCCTGGCAAAATTTCATTACTTCCGGTGATAATGAAAATGTTCAATTAGTTTTATGAAATCAGAAATGGCATAAGGCAGCATAATGGCGAAAATTGTATGTAAATCGAATGAGAATTGCCACTTTTATAGACCAAAAACCTTGAAAAGTGACTTGTAGAAAATCGTCTATTTCTCGGTAACCGTACACGATAAAAACTATCTTTTGGTATCTATATGATCGTATGGGTTCAATCCATTTGTTGATTGGAATCAAATATCATAATTTGAAATATATTACACATCAGATTCATTTGAAAAAAATGTCTGTTTTGAAGGCTAAAAATACAGTTTTTGCCAAAATGACATTACTTCCGGTGATACTGAAAATGTTAAATTAGTTCTATGAAATCATAAATGACACAAGATATCATATGGTGAAAATTTTATGAAAATCGAATAATAACTGACACTTTTATAGACCAAAAACCTTGAAAAGTGACTTAAGGAAAATCGCCCATTTCTCTGCAACCGTACAAGTTAGAAACCATTTTGTGGTATCTGTATGATCGTATGGGTTCAATCTATTTTATCAATAGAATCAAATATCACAATTTGAAAAAAATAACAGATACGACTCATTTGAATAAAATATTGTTTTTTGAAGGCTAAAATTTAAGTTTTGAGCAAATGACGTCATTTCCGGTGGCAGCGCAAGGGGTAAAATGGTTTGACATAGTCCACTATGGCATTAGGCATCCAATGGCGAAAGAAAATTGAAAATCGAATAATAATTGATTCTTTTACAGCCAAAATTACGTGAAAAGTGACTCATGCAAAATTGCCTATTTCTCGGCAACTGCTTATATTACAAACTAATTTTCACATACATTCTCTTCGTATGGATTATAGCTACAAGTTTATAAAAGTTACGTAAAAATATTTTAAAATCTGAAAAGCCTGAATGAGTTGTAAATAGGTCAATTTTACGCCTTTTTTCACCTCTTAATCCAATTTGCTAGAAAATGAAAAAGAAATTAAAAAAACTGCTTCCGACATTTTTTGCGCCTTTAAAGGACACACTCTTTGAGTCATATAATTTTTCAAAAAAATAATATTTGTTTTCAAAAAATGTACCTAACTGTCAAAATTGTAGTTTTTGGTAAAATTATGCCACTTCCGGTGCCGACAGATAACACTTTTGGTAATAAAAAAAATGACAATTGAGACAACGAAGCATATGAACTTTGTTTTATACAAATCGAACAATAAAAAATTAATCTAGGACTGAAAAACTGAATTAGCCAATGGAGGCCAAGGAGACAAATTTTTTTAACATTTTTGCGCAAGTCAGATGACTCTTTAATTCTGTGCACAACACGACTAAAAAATATTCATAAATAAAAAAGTTTTTTGTAAAATTTTAAATTTCCGAAATTTGGCGCCTAATATCTTCGAAGATTTGCCGAAAATCAAAAATCAAAAGTAGCGCAGCTATGTGCCCTGTCTCCAGCTATGCCAAAATGTATCGAAAGTTAAAATCCCATGATTATTGTTAAAATTACCGTAATATTTGTAAAAACGATAACTTCGGTGATTTCGGACATTTCGCATTGTCGCAGAACGTTCAAAATAGCTTTATCCTCTAAGTCACACCCACTTTCCCAGTCAAACCGAAGAAAACGTAACGATGCGACACGTAGTTGCTGAGATCTACTCAAAACAAAAGAAGAATAATAATAATAATAACTAGACTTGCTTGCAAGGCTGAAGGCTTTCACCTTACCGAAGGCAGCAAAAATTACCTACAACTCACCCCTTAAAACACACACACACACACGCTTAAACAACTCAGACATGACACTTTCTGTGCATGCGCATTACGATAGAAGGAAAGTGAAAAATATAGTTGAACAATTATGAACATGGATTGGTAGAATCCTAAAGACGCCAGAAATCGAAATACTCAATCAAAAACTCAAAAATTCTAAAAAAAATTACAAGTTCAGTACATTTTCAAATTGTTAGGAAAAAAAGAGAACTGCGTGGTATTGCAATTCGACCTATATCGCATCCGCAATATCCCCGGCTCTACAAAAATATAACTTTTTCGAATTCTATCAATTTTAGTTTCAGAAATCTAAACGACTACAGAAAAAAAAAACAGTTTTCCGAATGAGACAAAAAAAATTTACCTTAAGTATCAGGTAATAATATCGCACCTTTCAACATTAATTTTTCAACATTGTAATTGAGGGGTACTTTATTTATAAATGGCTTCAACAGAGAGCTTCATTTTCACTGGTATCAAATGATGACGTTATGCAGACATAAAACCTGGGATATTAATTTCAGGAGTAACTGTTAATTACTAAAATGAATTATTTTCATTCTAGAAGCACCAATGCAAGATATTGGTTACCATTCAAACACCCTTTGTTCAAATATTGCCAGTTTTAAAAAAAGCTCTCTATATATGCTTTATACGTATGCAAAACGTTCCATTTATAACCAATTCGGGCTTTTGTCGATGTCACACCAATGTGTTACACGGAACTTTGGAATCGCGTTCAGGCCAGCTACTCAAATATGTAACTGGTTCAAAACTAAATTGAATATTCAATGAAATATCGACAATATTTTGATTTCGTGCACGTTAATGATTTGACGTCACTAACATATAAAAATTTATCGTTAATTAGAGATAGGGCCCAAACTCAAACTACATCATGCTTTCTATCACAGGTGCAATATTCGTACTTCTGCACGATACTACTGCAAGATACAACTGCAACCTATAGATAATTAGATTTCCTTATAAACAGCGCGAGCCGTCGATTTGTGTCGAGATGATTACGGTTATGAGGTAATTTTAACAAAGAAGAAACAATATTAATTCAAAGACTAATTATTCCACACAGAAATCAATTATTTCTGTTACAGGGTCACTAAACCCATATTTTGAATATAAGTAAACACTCAAAGTTGAAATACTTTTAGCTCAAATATCGTCACTGTGATAGAAATGGGGAATTTGAAAATGCTCTAAACGTTGGTAAAACCTACAGATTGTATCAACTCTTACTGAAGGTTTCGCTTAACAATGAAAGATGATGTTTTCAATTTTCGATCCCTTTGTTCTCATACTCCTGATATTTCTAACTGTTGCGCAATGGTTTCATACCTATGACTACCGATAAAACTCTGATTTCGTGCACGTTAATGATTTGACGTCACTAACATATAAAAAATTATCTTTAATTAGAGATAGGGCCCAAGCTCAAACTACATCATGCTTTCTATCACAGGTGCAATATTCGTACTTCTGCACGATACTACTGCAAGATACAACTGCAACCTATGGATAATTGGATTTCCTTATAAACAGCGGGAGCCGTCGATTTGTGTCGAGATGATTACGGTTGAGAGATAATTTTGACAAAGAAGAAACAATATTAATTCAAAGACTAATTATTACACACAGGAATCAATTATTTCTGTTACAGGGTCACTAAACCCATATTTTGAATATAAGTAAACACTCAAAGTTGAAATACTTTTAGCTCAAATGTCGTCACTGTGAGAGAAATGGGGAATTTTGAATAGGCTCTAAACGTTGGTAAAACGTACAGATTGTATCAACTCTTACTGCATGTTTCGCTTAACAATGAAAGGTGACGTTTTCAGTTTTCGATTCCTTTGTTCTCATACTCCTGATATTTCTAAATGTTGCGCAATAGTTTCATACCTAAGACTACCGATCAAACTCTCTGTAGAAGAAGTTCCAAAAAAAAATTACGTTGACTTTTCGAGAAAAAGACGTCTAAAAATGCTCCAAATGGTAAAAATACGACGTTTTGGATTTTCAATCTCGTTTTTCGACTACTCATGACATTTAGAGAAATTGTACAATGGTTTCACACAATACACCACCCATTAGACTCTCGACTGAGAAAGTTTTAAAAAAATCGTAGGCGGCGTTTTCGAGAAACATCCGTTTAAAATTGCTCGAAATCGTAAAAAACCTTACTTTTCAAAGTCCTATAACTTTTTCAATTTATGATAGAAACTTGTCGCTGTGGTACCATCTTGTAGATATTTTACGTGGCTATCAAATGACGTTGTACTTTAACTACTCAGTAAACAGCCAATTAAAACATCGCATTTTCCGCACAAACACCCATTTTTTAGAATTTTGTCAAAGTTTGGATACTTTTCTTGACTACTTCCGGTGATTAGAGGATTTTCATTCATAGACTAAGGACTGGAGACGACTCTTGACTTCATATGCCTGAAGTTTCAGAAAAATCGTAGGTGCCGTTTTAAAAAAATAAGAACTCTACGATTTGACCAAAATGCGTAAAAAAGTGAAAAATCAAAGTTAAAATTTCAGAACAAAACCTATATTGTTGGAATCGGATTAATGTCAGCTATCCAAAAATATAAGTCATATTTAAAAATTCCTAAAAATAACAATTTTAGAAAATTTTGAAAATTTTCCATTTTTCACCAAAAAAATGAGAGCGACAAAGTTTCTAAACTCGATGTTTTTGAACTGCCATCTACTCAGAAATGTTTTCAGCTATCCAAAAATGTAAATATCGGAAAAGTCCGATGAGAATTAGAAGAATTATGGCCGATTTTCAATTTGAGTGCACGTTAAAGATTTGACGCGTTTCCGCTATGCGCACAAATTTGGTTTTACATTTAAGCACTAACCACCACCCAGTTTCCCGACAGAAAATCAAATTTCAGACCTCTATCTCTTATAGTTGCTGAGAAATAGGCAAAGTGGAAAAAAAAAAATAATAAATAACTAGACTTGCTTGCAAGGCTGAAGGCTTTCACCTTGCCCAATGCAGCACAAAATGCCCACCACCCACCCCTTAAAACACACACACCCCTTAAAACACACACACACACACTTAAACAACTCAGATATTGACACTTTCTCTGCATGCGCATTACGTTAGAAGGAAAGTGAACAATATAGTTAAACAATTTACAACATTATGAACTTGTATCGGTAGAATCCTACAGACGTCAGAAATCTAAATACGTAATCAAAAACTCAAAAATTCTAAAAAATTTTTTTACAATTTCAGTACATTTTCAAATTTTTAGGAAAAAAGGAGAACAGCGTGGTATTGCAATCCCCAATATCACCGGCTCTACAAAAATATAACTTTTTCGAAAATCGGTTGGGAATTGACATTATTAGGACCTATTTTCGTTTATGCACGTTAAAGATTTACTTCACTTCAGGTCTGTTCAGAACTTTCGCAGTACTTCTAAGTACTTACTGCTTAAAACATAGGAAAAATCATTATTCAGAACTCTATCTGCTTTAGTTTCAGAGATCTACAAGAGAATGAAAAAAAAAAGTTTTTCGAATGGGACAAAAAAAAGATCGTGTCAGATCATAACCAAAACCAAGAATCATACCTTTCAACATCAACTTTTCAACATTGGTCCAGAGGGGTGCCTTCCTTATAAATAGTTTCGGTAAATAGCGTCATTTTCGCTGGTATCATATGATGGCGTCATGTAGACAAAAAACCTGGGATAATAATTTCAGGAGTAACTAAAATGAATTATTTTCACTCTAGAAGCAGCATTACCAGATATTGATTACCAGTAAAACACCTTTAGTTCAAATATTGCCTCTTTCAAAAAAAAAAGCTCTCTATATAATGCTTTATACGTAGGCAAAACGTTGCGATCATGACCAACTCGGACTTTTGTCAATGTCACACCAATGTGTACACGGGACTTTGGAATCACGTCCATATCAACTACTCAAATATGCAACTGGTTCAAAAATTGATTAAATATTCAATGAAATATCTACAATTTTCTGATTTCGTGCACGTTAAAGATTTGACGTCACTACATGTAACATATAAAAATTTAATATTTATTACAGATAGAGTCCATGCTCAAACTGGTTATCTCAACTAAGAACGACATGGTTATCTCAATTCGACCTTTATCCCATCCGCAAAATCCCCGGCTGTACAAAAATATAATTTTTTCGAAAATCGGTTGGGAATTGACATAATTAGAACCGATTTTCATTCATGCACGTTAAAGATTTACATCACTCCCGGCTGTACAAAAATATAATTTTTTCGAAAATCGGTTGGGAATTGACATAATTAAAACCTATTTTCATTCGTGCACGTTAAAGATTTACATCACTTACGGTCTGGTTCACAACTTCGCAATAGTTCTAAGTACTAAATGTTTAAAACATAGGCAAAATCAATATTCAAAACTCCATCTGTTTCAGATTCAGAGATCTACACGAGAATAAAAAAAAAGAGTTTTCCGATTAAGACAAAAAAGTATCGTAAGTGTCAAATAATATCCAAAACCCAGAATCCTACATTCAACATTAATTTTTCTGCATTTATTGAAAAGAGTACCTTCCTTATAAATAGCTTCAACAGAGAGGTTTATTTTCACTGGTATCAAATGGCGACGTCATGGAGACAAAAATCCTGCGATATTAATTTCAGGGGTAACTATTATTTACCAAAACGAATTATTTTCACTCTAGAAGCACCAGTAACAGATATTGGTTACTATTAAAACACCCTTAGTTCAAATATTGCCACTTTTAAAAAAATCTCTCTATATATGCTTTATACGTATGCAAAACGTTCCAATTATGACCAATTCGGACTTTTTTCGATGTCACACCAATGTGTACACGGGACTTCGGAATCGCGTTTTCATGTCAGCTACCCAAATATGTAACTTGTTCAAAAATTGATTTTATATTCAATGAAATATCGCCAATTTTCGGATTTCGTGCACGTTAAAGATTTGACGTCACCCACATATAAAATATCGATATTTATTAGAAACAGAGTCCATGCTCTAACTACATTAAACTTTCTATGACCGGTGCAATATTCGTACTTCTGCACGATACTACTGCAAGATACAACTGCAACCTCATAAAAATTGGATTTGCTTATAAACAGCGCGAGCCGTCGATTTGTGTCGAGATGATTACGGCTATGAGGTAATTTTGGCCAAGGAGAAACAATATTAATTCAAAGACTAATTATTACACACATAAATCAAATATTTCTGCTACAGGGTCACTATACCCTTATTTTGAATAGAAGTAAAGACTCAAAGTTGAAATACTTTTTGCCCAAATATCGTCACTGTGAGAGAAAACGGGACTTTTGAATATGCTCTAAACGTTGCTAATACGTACAGATTGTATCAACTCTTACTGCATGTTTTGCTTAATAATGAAAGGTGACGTTTTCAATTTTCGATCCCTTTGTTCTCATACTCCTGATATTTCTAACTGTTGCGCAATGGTTTCATACCTAAGAGTACCGATAAAACTCTCTGTAGAAGAAGTTCAAAAAAAAAATTACGTTGACTTTTCGAGAAAAAGACGTCTAAAAATGCTCCAAATGGTAAAAATACGACGTTTTGGATTTTCAATCTCGTTTTTCGACTACTCATGACATTTAGAGAAATTGTACAATGGTTTCACACAATACACCACCTATAAGACTCTCGAATGAGAAAGTTTTAAAAAAATCGTAGGCGGCGTTTTCGAGAAATACGCGTCTAAAGTTGACCGAAATAGCAAAATACCTTACTTTTCAAACTCAGATAACTTTTTTATTTTTTGATAGAAACTTGTCGCTATAGTACCATCTTGTAGGTAATTCACGTGGCTATCGAACGATATAATGCATTAACTACTCGGTAAACAACCAATCGATACATCTTATTTGTCGCACAGGCACCCATTTTTCTGAATTTTGTCAAAGTTTGGATACCTTTCTTGACCACTTCCGGTGATTAGAGGATTTTCATTTATAGTTTAAGGAACAATTCAGACATCTCTGTTCATCTTACCAAAGTTTCAGGAAAATCGTTGGAGTGGTTTTAAAAAAATAAGCCTTACCGTTTTTGACCAAAATGCGAAAAAAAGTGAAAAATCAAAGTTAATATTTCAGAACACAACTTATATTGTTGGAATCGGATCGACGTCAGCTATCCAAAAGTGTAATTAGAATTTCTAAATTCCTAAAAATAAACATTTTAGCAATTTTTTGAAAATTTTCCAGTATTCACCAAAAAAATGAGAGCGACAAAGATTCTATATTCAACGTTTTTCAACTCCTATCTAGTCCGAAATGTCTCCCGCTATTCAAAAATATAAATGTCTGAAAAATCGGTTGAGAATTAACTGAATTATGGCCGATTTTCAATTTTTGTGCACGCTAAAGATTTCACGCATTTCTGCTATGCGCACAAATCTGGAAATAGTTTTAAGGAGTAACCACCACCCATTTTCCCGAGGGAAAATCAAACTTCAGACCTCTATCTCTTATAGTTTCTGAGATCTAGCTTCCCCCAATAAAAAAAAAAATAATAATAAGAACTAGACTTGCTTGCAAGGCTGAAGGCTTTCACCTTTACCCAAGGCACCACAAATTGCCTACCACTCACCCCTTAAAACACACACACACACACACACACTTAAACAACTCAGACATTGACACTTTCTGTGCATGCGCATTACGATAGAAGGAAAGTGAAAAATATAGTTGAACAATTATGAACTTGGATCGGTAGAATCCTACAGACGCCAGAAATCTAAATACGCAATCAAAAACGCAAAAATTCTAAAAAAAAAATTACAATTTTAGTACATTTTCAAATTTTCAGGAAAAAAAGAGAACTGCGTGGTATTGCAATTCGATCTATATCTCATCCGCAATATCCCCGGCTATACAAAAATATAACTTTTTCGAAAATCGGTTGGGAATTGACATAATTAGGACCGATTTTCATTCGCGCACGTTAAAGATTTACATCACTTCCGGTCTGTTCACAACTTTCGCAATAGATCTAAGTACTAAATGTTTAAAACATAGAAAAAAACAACATTCAGAATTCTATCAGTTTTAGTTTCAGAAATCTAAACGACTACAGAAAAAACACAGTTTTCCGAATGAGACAAAAAAAAAATACCTAAAGTATCAGGTAATAACCAAAACCCCAAATCGCACCTTTCAACATTAATTTTTCAACATTGTAATTGAGGGGTACTTTATTTATAAATGGCTTCAACAGAGAGCTTCATTTTCACTGGTATCAAATGATGACGTCATGCAGACATAAAACCTGGGATATTAATTTCAGGAGTAACTGTTAATTACTAAAATGAATTATTTTCATTCTAGAAGCACCAATGCCAGAAATTGGTTACCATTAAACACCCTTTGTTCAAAAATTGCCAGTTTTAAAAAAAGCTCTCTATATATGCTTTATACGTATGCAAAACAATCCATTTATAACCAATTCGGACTTTTGTCGATGTCACACGGAACTTTGGAATCGCGTTCAGGTCAGCTACTCAAATATGTATTTCTATCACAGGTGCAATATTCGTACTTCTGCACGATACTACTGCAAGATACAACTGCAACCTATAGGTAATTAGATTTCCTTATAAACAGCGCGAGCCGTCGATTTGTGTCGAAATGATTACGGTTATGAGGTAATTTTGACAAAGAAGAAACAATATTAATTCAAAGACTAATTATTACACAAAGAAATCAATTATTTCTGTTACAGGATCACTAAACCCATATTTTGAATATAAGTAAACACTCAAAGTTGAAATACTTTTAGCTCAAATATCGTCACTGTGATAGAAATGGGGAATTTTGAATATGCTCTAAACGTTGGTAAAACGTACAGATTGTATCAACTCTTACTGCATGTTTCGCTTAACAATGAAAGATGATGTTTTCAATTTTCGATCCCTTTGTTCTCATACTCCTGATATTTCTAACTGTTGCGCAATGGTTTCATACCTAAGACTACCGATAAAACTCTGATTTCGTGCACGTTAATGATTTGACGTCACTAACATATAAAAATTTATCTTTAATTAGAGATAGGGCCCAAGCTCAAACTACATCATGCTTTCTATCATAGGTGCAATATTCGTACTTCTGCACGATACTACTGCAAGATACAACTGCAACTTACTGATAATTGTATTTCCTTATAAACAGCGCGAGCCGTCGATTTGTGTCGAGATGATTACGGTTATGAGGTAATTTTGACAAAGAAGAAACAATATTAATTCAAAGACTAATTATTACACAAAGAAATCAATTATTTCTGTTACAGGGTCACTAAACCCATATTTTGAATATAAGTAAACACTCAGAGTTGAAATATTTTTAGCTCAAATATCGTCACTGTGATAGAAATGGGGAATTTTGAATATGCTCTAAACGTTGGTAAAACGTACAGATTGTATCAACTCTTACTGCATGTTTCGCTTAACAATGAAAGGTGACGTTTTCAATTTTCGATTCCTTTGTTCTCATACTCCTGATATTTCTAAATGTTGCGCAATAGTTTCATACCTAAGACTACCGATAAAACTCTCTGTAGAAGAAGTTCCAAAAAAAAATGACGTTGACTTTTCGAGAAAAAGACGTCTAAAAATGCTCCAAATGGTAAAAATACGACGTTTTGGATTTTCAATCTCGTTTTTCGACTACTCATGACATTTAGAGAAATTGTACAATGGTTTCACACAATACACCACCTATAAGACTCTCGAATGAGAAAGTTTAAAAAAAATCGTAGGCGGCGTTTCCGAGAAATTCGCGTCTTAATTCGATCGAAATAGCAAAATACCTTACTTTTCAAACTCAGATAACTTTTTTATTGTTTGATAGAAACTTGTCGCTATAGTACCATCTTGTAGATAATTCACGTGGCTATTCAACGATATAACACTTTAACTACTCTGTAATCAACCAAGTGATACATCGCATTTTACCCATCGGTACCCATTTTTCAGAATTTTGTCAAACTTTGGATACTTTTCTTGACCACTTCCGGTGATTAGAGGATTTTTATTTATAGTTCATGGACTGGTTTGGACCTTCGACTTCATATTCCATAAGTTTCAGAAAAATCGTAGGCGCCGTTTTAAAAAAATAAGAACTCTACGATTTGACCAAAATGCGAAAAAAAGTGAAAAATCAAAGTTAACATTTCAGAATAAAACTAATATTGTTGGAATCGGATTGATGTCAGCTATCCAAAAATATAACTCATAATTCAAAATTCCAAAAAATAAAAATTTTTGAAATTTTTGAAAATTTTCCAATTTTCACCAAAAAAATGAAAGCGACAAAGTTTCTAAATTTGACGTTTGTGAACTGCTATCTTCTTAGAAATGTCTCAAGCTATCCAAAAATGTAAATATCAGAGAAATCGGTTGACAATTACCAAAATTACGGCCGATTTTCAATTTTCGTGCACGTTAAAGATTTAACGCATTTCCGCTATGCGCACGAATTTCGTTTTACATTTAAGCACTAACTACCACCCAGTTTCCCGAGAGAAAATCAAACTTCAGACCTCTATCTCTTATAGTTGCTGAGAAATAGGCAAAATGGAAAAAAAAAAGAATAATAATAATAATATTAATCTTAGTAATTTCAATAGTCTTTCACCATTGAAAAATGGTGAAAGCCTAATAATCTTAGTAATAACAATAGTCTTTCACCATTGAAAAATGGTGAAAGCCTAATAACTAGACTTGCTTGCAAGGCTGAAGGCTTTCACCTTACCCAAGGCAGCACAAAATGCCCACCACTCACCCCTTAAAACACACACGCACACACTTAAACAACTCAGATATTGACACTTTCTGTGCATGCGCATTACGATAGAAGGAAAGTGGAAAATATAGTTGTACAATTTACAACATTATGAACTTGGATCGGTGAAATCCTACAGACGCCAGAAATCTAAATACGCAATCAAAAACGCAAAAATTCTATAAAAATTTTTTACAGTTTCAGTACATTTTCAAATTTTTAGGAGAAAAGGAAAACGGCGTGATATTGCAATTCGACCTTTATCACCGGCTCTACAAAAATATAGCTTTTTCCAAAATCGGTTGGGAATTGACATTATTAGGGCCTATTTTCATTTATGCACGTTAAAGATTTACTTCACTTCCGGTCTGTTCAGAATTTTCGCAATAGTTCTAAGTACTTACTGCTTAAAACATAGGAAAAATCATTATTCAGAACTCTATCTGCTTTAGTTTCAGAGATCTACACGAGAATGAAAAAAAAAACAGTTTTTCGAATGGGACAAAAAAAAAAGATCGTGTCAGATCATAACCAAAACCAAGAATCATACCTTTCAACATCAACTTTTCAACATTTGTACAGAAGGGTGCCTTCCTTATAAATAGTTTCAGTAAATAGCGTCATTTTCGCTGGTATCATATGATGGCGTCGTGTAGAGAAAAAACCTGGGATAATAATTTCAGGAGTAACTGTTATTGACTAAAATGAATTATTTTCACTCTAGAAGCAGCATTACCAGATATTGGTTACCAGTAAAACACCTTTAGTTCAAATATTGCCTCTTTCAAAAAAAAGCTCTCTATATAATGCTTTATACGTAGGCAAAACGTTCCGATTATGACCAACTCGGACTGTTGTCAATGTCACACCAATGTGTACACGGGACTTTGGAATCACGTCCATATCAACTACTAAAAAATATGCAACTGGTTCAAAAATTGATTTAATATTCGATGAAATATCAACAATTTTCTGATTTCGTACACGTTAAAGATTTGACGTCACTACATGTAACATATAAAAATTTAATATTTATTACAGATAGAGTCCATGCTCAAACTGGTTATCTCAACTGAGAACGACATGGTTATCTCAATTCGACCTTTATTCCATCCGCAATATCCCCGGTTGTACAAAAATATAATTTTTTCGAAAATCGGTTGGGAATTGACATAATTACAACTGATTTTCATTCGTGCACGTTAAAGATTTACATCACTTCCGGTCTGGTTCACAACTTTCGCAATAGTTTTAAGTACTAAATGTTTAAAACATGGGAAAAATCAATATTCAAAACTCTACCTGTTTTAGTTTCAGAGATCTACACGAGAATAAAAAAAACCCCAAGTTTTCCGATTGGGACAAAAGAGTATCGTAAGTGTCAAACAATAACCAAAACCCAGAATCATACATTCAACATTAATTTTTCAGCATTTATATAGTAGAGTGCCTTTCTTATAGATAGCTTCAACAGAGAGGTTTATTTTCACTGGTATCAAATGATGACGTCATGGAGACAAAAATCCTGCGATATTAATTTCAGGGGTAACTATTTTTTACTAAAACGAATTATTTTCACTCTAAAGGCACCAGTAACAGATATTGGTTACTATTAAAACACCCTTAGTTCAAATATTGCCACTTTTAAAAAAAGCTCTCTATATATGCTTTATACGTATGCAAAACGTTCCAATTATGACCAATTCGGACTTTTGTCGATGTCACACCAATGTGTACACGGGACTTCGGAATCGCGTTTTCATTTCAGCTAATCAAATATGTAACTGGTTGAAAAATTGATTTTATATTCAATGAAATATCGCCAATTTTCGGATTTCGTGCACGTTAAAGATTTGACGTCACCAACATATAAAATTTGATATTTATTAGAAACAGAGTCCATGCTTTAAGTGCATTAAACTTTCTACGACCGGTGCAATATTCGTACTTCTGCACGATACTACTGCAAGATACGACTGCAACCTCTTAAAAATTGGATTTGCTTATAAACAGCGCGAGCTGTCGATTTGTGTCGAGATGATTACGGCTATGAGGTAATTTTGGCCAAGGAGAAACAATATTAATTCAAAGACTAATTATTACACACATAAATCAAATATTTCTGCTACAAGGTCACTATACCCTTATTTTGAATAGAAGTAAAGACTCAAAGTTGAAATACTTTTTGCCCAAATATCGTCACTGTGAGAGAAAGGGGGACTTTTGAATATGCTCTAAACGTTACCAATACGTACAGATTGTATCAACTCTTACTGCATGCTTCGCTTAACAATGAAAGGTGACGTTTTCAATTTTCGATCCCTTTGTTCTCATACTCCTGATATTTCTAACTGTTGCGCAATGGTTTCATACCTAAGACTACCGATAAAACTCTCTGTAGAAGAAGTTCAAAAAAAGAAATTACGTTGACTTTTAGAGAAAAAGACGTCTAAAAATGCTCCAAATGGTAAAAATATGACGTTTTGGATTTTCAATCTCGTTTTTCGACTACTCATGACATTTAGAGAAATAGTACAATGGTTTCACACAATACACCACCTATAAGACTCTCGAATGAGAAAGTTTTAAAAAAATCGTAGGCGGCTTTTCCGAGAAACATGCGTTTAAAATTGCTCGAAATCGTAAAAAAACTTACTTTTCAAAGTCCTATAACTTTTTAAGTTTGAAAAAGAAACTTGTCGCTGTGGTACCATCTTGTAGATATTTTATGTGGCTATCAAATGACGTTGTACTTTAACTACTCACTAAACAGCCAATTGAAACATCGCATTTTGCGCCCAGGCACCGATTTTTCAGAATTTTGTCAAAGTTTGGATACATTTCTTGACCACTTCCGGTGATTAGAGCATTTTCATCCATAGTCTAAGGACTGGAGACGACTACTGACTTCATATTCCTGAAGTTTCAGAAAAATCGTAGGCGCCGTTTTAAAAAAATAAGAACTCTACGATTTGACCAAAATGCGTAAAAAAGTGAAAAATCAAAGTTAACATTTTAGAACAAAACTTATATTGTTGGAATCGGATTGATGTCAGCTATCCAAAAATATAAATCATATTTTAAAATTCCCAAAAATAACAATTTTAGAAAAATTTTGAAAATTTTCCATTTTTCACCAAAAAAATGAGAGCGACAAAGTTTCTAAACTCGATGTTTCTGAACTGCCATCTGCTCAGAAATGTCTCCAGCTATCCAAAAATGTAAATATCGGAAAAGTCGGATGAGAATTAGAAGAATGATGGGCGATTTTCAATTTGCGTGCACGTTAAAGATTTGACGCATTTCCGCTATGCGCACAAATTTGGTTTTACATTTAAGCACTAACCACCACCCATTTTCCTGAGAGAAAACCAAACTTTAAACCTCTATCTCTTATAGTTGCTGAGATCTAGCTTCCCCCAATAAAAAAAAATAATAATAATAATACCTAGTAATAACAATAGTCTTTCACCATTTTCAATGGTGAAAGCCTAATAATCTTAGTAATAACAATAGCCTTTCACCATTGAAAAATGGTGAAAGCCTAATAAGAATAATAATTTTAACAAAAACAATAGTGTTTCACACAAGCTTCGCAGTGTGAAACCCTAAAAATCGAATAATAATTGACACTTTTATAGACCAAAAACCTTGAAAAGTGACTTATCGAAGATCGCCTATTTCTCTGTAACCGTACAAGTTAGAAACCATTTTGTGGTATCTGTATGGTCGTATGGCTTCATTCTATTCGTTGATGGGAATCAAATATCATAATTTTAAAATTATTATAAGGCAGACTCATTTGAATAAAATATCTGTTTTTTAGGTTTAAAATACAGTTTTTGCCCAAATGACGTCATTTCCGGTCACAGTGAAATTGTAAAATTGGTTTGACCTAGAACAAATTGACACTAAGCATCAAATGGAAAAATAATATTGCAAATCGAATAATAATTCACTCTTTTATAGGCAAAATAACGTGAAAAGTGACGCATGCAAAATTGCATATTCCTCGGCAACTGCTCATATTACAAACTAATTTTCGCATACAGTCTCTTCTTCTGGATTATTGCTACGAGTTTATTAAAATTACAAATAAATATTTCAAAATATGAAGACGCTGAATGAATTGTAAACAACTGAATTTTACACTTTATTTTACATTTTATTCGAAATTGCCCGAAAATGAAATTGAAATTAAAAAATCTGAGCTAAGGATATTGTGCACCTTTGCAGGGTGCATCCGTTTAATTATATCAGTTTTGAAAAAAAATAATATTTGCTTTCAAAAAGTAGTACCGAACTGTCAAAATTATAGTTTTTGTTAATATTACGTCACTTCCGTTGCCGACAGAAAAATTTCACCATAACAAAAAAAATTACGATTGGGACCACGGAGCATATGAACTTTGTTTTATACAAATCGAACAATAAATAATTTTTCTGGGTACGAAAAACTAAATTAGCCGTTGACGGCTAACGAAAATAACCGAGACAATATTTTTTCCCATTTCTGGTCAAGTAGGATGATATTTTAACCCTGTGGAAAATACCATCAAAAAATATTCATAAATATAAAAGGTTTTCGTAAAAAAAATATTTTTTATCAAAATATCGGACATTTTTTCGACTACTTCCGGATTTACGATCGTTGTCGTGATAGCTTTACGAAGTTCTTTGGATACTTAACTTTCTGTACCAGAAGTGTCAGAATCATCCATTGAGTAGTTTTGGAAAAAAAGATAAATTAAAGAGCGTTTACAAAAATTTTACGATTTTTCAAATTTTTTCAAAGTTTGATGTCATTTTTGGACCACCTACATTATTTCAATGCTTTTCATTTTGGATTCACTATATAGACAACCGATAGGACTATGAGTAAGAAAAGTTTCAGAAAAATCGTAGGCGTCATTTTCGAGAAAAGGGCGTCTCAGAATGTTAAAAAATCGGAAAATACTAGATTTTTGGCATACAATAATTTATTTCCTTACCATCGAAATCGTATTATTTAGATACCATATGATGGTCCATTAACAGGGCTATCCAACAACACTTTAGTTCTTTTGGTCCGCTATTACCTAAGTGAGCAATCAAGTTTTTCGCAAGTGCGACAATATTTTTAACCTTTTTTTTCATTTTTTGAATACTCCCGGTATGGTTATTATTGTCGGAATAGTTTTAATAGTCGGTTTGGGCGCTAAAATAGCCACAGGGCTCTGTAATGATATATTACATTATCTGATCAGATAAAATGCCCCTGAGAAATCCTATGTTCAAAAGTGCCAAAAATGCAAAAAATTTAAAATATCGAAAATTAAATTTCAATAATTACATACATATTATACATCGTTAGAATCGTAATTAGGTCAGCTATCTGAATATACAATCGTTTTTTGGAAATCTTTGAAAATAAAAAAATAGCAGAGCATTTTCCAAAATTTCACGATTTTTTAAAAATCTCTTAAAATACTAGTAAAAAAATAGTAGAGCATTTTTCAAAATTTCACGATTTTTCGACTTTTTTCGATTTTCAGTCCCTTTTTTATTCTATTCCAGACATTTCAAAGTCTTATTGGTTGGCTTCATGCAAAATACCTCCAAAAGGACTCTCGATAGAAAAAATTAAAAAAAAATTGTAGGTTAAGTTTTCGAGATACAGGCATCCAAAAATGCTAAAAATCAGAAAATTCGTGATTTTCAGCGTGCCATATTTTGCTTCCTGATCATGAATTGGGTATCATACGATAGTACGATCCTAGTGCAGTCCAATGGTACCCTAATTTCTTTAATCCATTGATATCGGGCGGAGAAATCGCGTTTTTCCCCAAAATATCCATTTTTTGCATTTTTTTCAAAATATTGCCCATTATTTCGACCACTTCCGGTTTAAGGATTCTTGTCGAAATTGCTTTATAAGTTGGTATTGGACTATAACTTCATGTTCCAGAAGTTTCAGAAACGTCAATTCTGCCATAAACCGAAACCGGAGCTCACAAAATGGGAAGAAAATTCGAAAAAAATCGAAAAATAAAGGGCGATAACTCTGAATGAAACTTATATTACTGGAATCGGATGGACTTCAGGTATCCAAAAATGTACGTCAAATTTGAAAATTTTGAAAAATAACAAAAATTGTCTGGTAAACAACATGTTTGCAATTTTCAAACGATAAAAGTCATAGACGAATGTTCGAAATTGAAAAATGTCTCAGAATAGATTGTCTCAGAAAAGATTCAGGAATTCCAAAAATGTAATTTGTTTGAAAATGGATAAAGAATTGACGAAACTATGGCCGATTTTCAATTTTTAGATAACGTACAAATTTCGGTCACTTCCGTTATGCGCAGAAATTTCAAAAATATTTTATCAAGTAGCCACCACATGGTTTCCCAATAGAAAATCTGATTCCAGATCGATATCTGTTTTCGATCATGGAGATCTAGGCCCTCGCGGTAAATAATAATAATAAATAATAATAATAACTAGACCTGCAAGCAGCACTGAACCGGCTTTCAGGAATCATACAGGAAGTTTATTATACCATAGCCGATCCATTGAGCTACCAAAGTATACTTTAGTTGTTTTGCTTCAGTGACACCCTCTATCATATGTAAAAGTAATATTTGCTGGCGAAAAGACCGGTCAAAATTGTAAATTATGGCAAAATTACGTCACTTCCGGTACCGAAAGAAATTTTTATAGGAGAAAAATAAGTCGAAAATTCGCAACACACAAAATACAAACTTTGTTTTATACATATCGGGCAATAAATAATTAACCTATAACCCATAAACTGAAATTAAGAAGGTAAAAAACTTAAAAGTGACCCTGGGAAAATTGGTTATTATTCGACAAGGGAACATGCTAGAAGCCTTTTCTTGATATCAATATGATGGTATTGATTCAATCTTACTGCCCATTAGAGCCAGACGTTATAAAGTTAAACGAATAATGAATATAAATCACTTCAAAAAAATGTTTGTTTTGAAGGCTAAAAATACGTTTTTTGCAAAAATTACATTACTTCCGGTGATATTGAAAATGTTAACTTGGTTCATAGAAGTCATAAATGGCATAAGGCATCAAATGGTAAAAAAATTATAAAAATCGAATAATAATTGACACTTTTATAGACCAAAAACCTTGAAAAGTGACTTATAGAAGATCGCCTATTTCTCTGTAACCGTACAAGTTAGAAACCATTTTGTGGTATCTGTATGGTCGTATGGCTTCATTCTATTCGTTGATGGGAATAAAATATCATAATTTTAAAAATATTATAAGGGAGACTGATTTGAATAAAATATTAGTTTTTTAGGTTAAAAATACAGTTTTTGCCCAAATGACGTCATTTCCGGTCACAGTGAAAATGTAAAATTGGCTTGACCTAGTCCAAATTGGCATTAGACATCAAATGGAAAAAAAATATTGCAAATCGAATAATAATTCACTCTTGTATAGGCAAAATAACGTGAAAAGTGATGCATGCAAAATTGCATATTTCTCGACAACTGCTCATATTACAAACTAATTTTCGCATACATTCTCTTCGTCTGGATTATTGCTACGAGTTTGTGAAAATTACAAATAAATATTTAAAAATATGAAGACGCTGAATGAATTGTAAATAGCTGAATTTTACACTTTATTTTACATTTTATTCGAAATTGCCCGAAAATGAAATTGAAATTTAAAAATATGAGCTAAGGATTTTGTGCACCTTCGCAGGGTGCATCCTTTTAGTTATATCAGTTTTGAAAAAAAATAATATTTTCTTTCAAAAAGTGGTACCGAACTGTCAAAATTGTAGTTTTTGTTAATATTACGTCACTTCCGTTGCCGACAGAAAAATTTCACCGTAACATAAAAAATAACAATTGGGACCACGGAGCATATGAACTTTGTTTTATACAAATCGAACAATAAATAATTTTTCTGGGTACGAAAAACTAAATTCGCCGATGGCGGCTAACGCAAATTACCCAGACAATTTTTTTTCTCATTTCTGCTCAAGTACGATGATATTTTAACCCAGTGTAAAATATCACCAAAAAATATTCATAAATAAAAAAGATTTTCGTAAAAAAAATATTTTTTTTCAAAATATCGGACATTTTTTCGACTACTTCCAGTTTTACGATCGTTGTTGTGATAGCTTTACGAAGTTCTTTGGATACTTAACTTTCTGTACCAGAAGTGTCAGAAACATCCATTGAGCAGTTTTGGAAAAAAAGATAAATAAAAGAGCGTTTACAAAAATTTAACGATTTTTCAATTTTTTTCAAAGTTTGATGCCATTTTTGGACCACCTATATTATTTCAATGCTTTTCATTTTGGATTCACTATATAGACAACCGATGGGACTTTGAGTTAGAAAAGTTTAAGAAAAATCTGCGGCGTCGTTTTCGAGAAAAGGGCGTCTCAGAATGTTAAAAAATCGGAAAATACTAGATTTTTGGCATACAATAATTTATTTCCTTACCATCGATATCGTATTATTTAGATACCATATGCTGGTCCATTAATAGGGCTACCCAACGACACTTTAGTTCTTTTGGTCCGCTATTATCTAAGGGAGAAATCAAGTTTTTCGCAAGTGCGACAATGTTTTTAACCTTTTTTTTCATTTTTTGAATACTTCCGGTATGGTCATTATTGTCGGTATAGTTTTAATAACCGGTTTGGGCACTAAAATAGCCACAGTGCTCTGTAATGATATATTACATTATCTGATCAGATAAAATGCCCCTGAGAAATCCTAGGTTCAAAAGTGCCAAAAATGCAAAAAATTTAAAATATCGAAAATTAAATTTCAATAACTACATACATATTATACATCGTTAGAATCGTAATTAGGTCAGCTATCTGAATATACAATCGTTTTTTGGAAATCTTTGAAAATAAAAAAATAGCAGAGCATTTTCCAAAATTTCACGATTTTTCGACTTTTTTCGATTTTCAATCCGTTATTTCACCTATTCCATATATTTCAAAGTCTTATTGGATGGCTTCATGCAAAATACCTCCGAAAGGACTCTCGATAGAAAAAATTACAAAAAAAGTTGCGGTTAAGTTTTCGAGATACAGGCGTCCAAAAACGCTCCAAGTCAGAAAATACTTGATTTTCAGCGTGCCATATTTTGCTGCCTGCTCATCGTATCCGTACGAGTTGGGTATCATACGATAGCACAATCCTAGTGCAGTCCAATGGTACCCTAATTTCTTTAATCCATTGATATCGGGCGGAGAATTCGCGTTTTTCCCCAAAATATCCATTTTTTGCATATTTTTCAAAATATTGCACATTATTTCGACCACTTCCGGTTTAAGGATTCTTGTCGAAATTGCTTTATACGTTGGTATTGGACTATAACTTCATGTTCTAGAAGTTTCAGAAACGTCAATTCTACCATAAAACGAAACCCGAGCAGTAGTATGAGCGCTTGTCTGGCAACGCACGTGCGCGCATGCGCGTGCGTGCATGTGCGTGCATGCGCGTGCACGTGACCTTGCACTGGATGACCCCCTGGCACGTGCGTGACCTAAATGACCCCCTGCACGTGCGTGACCTTGCACGTGCGTGACCTTGGGATTGCACGTACGGAGAGAAAGAGGGCGCGCGCGCGGGAAGAGAGAGAGAGAGAGAGAGAGAGAAGAAGAAGAAGAAGAAGAAGAAAGGGGAAGAGAGGGAGGGAAGGGGAAACAACTCTTTTAAATTGATTAAGTTGGCCCTGAAAAGGGCCGTTGGTCCACACTCGAATGCGAGCAGTAGAATGTGAGGGTACGACGCACTTTATGTCGGTTGCGTCTAATGGCCTCCACTAATTCGGGAGGAGGTCTTTTCCTGGGAGGTGTTTTTAATACCTCGTCAGGTAAGACAAAGATATCGTCAGGGGTAATCACGGCAAGCGTGTGACCCCTGAGATACATGAGAGTATCCGTGCTGTGGTTGTCTTCGATGCGTAACACCGGAGCATCCATTCTGATACTGATAGAGAGACTGGTGTTGTACCGTTATATGATCGTAAGGACGAATCCATTTGATATGACGTCACGGACGAGTCCATTCATGGGTGACGTCACGGACGAATCCATTTGAAGGGTATGACGTCATGGACGAGTCCATTCATGGTGACAGGAATAAAAGGAAGGGAGGCGACAGCTCCAGTCATTGATAAGCGATCAGCGAGCAAAGCAAGATGAGTTTTACATTACGACCCGTGGATAGACGATACAGCCGATTATTTCGAACCGAATCACTGTGTGTGGAGATAGACTTTTTGGAAGATTGGTCCCACGTTCCAGCCAACGATGTGCCACAACAATTACACGACACTTTTGAGGCCATCATCGAGGAAATTCGCCGAACCTTGGACGCCAGAGAAAGTGACTACGTTAGAATTGCCATCAGTCACCCAGGACTCAAAACACCTATTTGGTTACCGTTCCGTGAGCATCGTTTGTTGAAAGCCGAAGACGTTTTGCAGAAAGTGGCTGCCGTGTTACAGAGTAACGAAGAATTTAGACTAGATCAAAGAATGTCCATGAGTATCTGTCACGTGTCCCCTCCCGATGGTAGAGGTAGCGGTGGAACAAACACGAAGAAGAGACACTGCGCAAATTTCGACGATTATTTGAAGAAAAAGCAATGTTTGGTCACCATAAAGAATGCCGACGAACTCTGTTTTCAGCGAGCTATAGTCGTCGCTCGTCATTATGCCAACAAACAGGACACGCCTGAATGGGTAAGAGAGAAGAAGAGATTAACCAACAACACAGGACCCCACTCGTGGCAGACCAGAAAAACGGAAGCACTCATCGATGCTGTCGGTGGAGCCAGGCAAGCCTGTACGGGGATGGAAACCTGGGAATTGTACGCCAAGTATTTGGGGGAGCAAGGTTATCAGCTCAACGTTTTCTCTCGGGCCATCTTTGGGAAGGCGATCTATCGGGGAACAAAACACGTCACAGGCACACCAAAACATCTGAACCTGTATTTACACGACAGGCATTACGACGTCATTGCCTCCATGCCCGCTTTTGTGGAAAGGTCGTATTTTTGCGAGACCTGTCAAGTAGGATACGATCATGCCGAGATACATTCGTGTCACGTCATGTGTCATGGATGCAAGACAATGGGTCCACCCTGTCCACCTGATCCCAACACAAAGACGTGTTACCGTTGTCATCGTGTGTTTGTGAGCCGCCAGTGTTTCGACAACCATCTCGCCACCCGTTCCAGAGCCAAGTGCAGTGTATGTTATCGATGGAAGAAATGCGAGAAATGTCAAAAAGAGTGGGACGTCATCAAAGCCAAGCGAAATTTGGAAGAACACCGATGCGGAGAATACGAATGTTCCATCTGCCGAGAGTGGCACACGGCCGAGAAACAGTTTTGTTACATCCAACCACTGAAATCACCCATCGACATGAATAAAGACCGAAAGACCCAAATCGACAAACTACAGAAATCAACGTTGACCCGCTTCGTCTTCTTTGACTTTGAATGCCAGCAAGATACCGGTGAACACATTCCCAACCTATGTGTCCTGCAAACCTGCTGTCACTTTTGTATCGACAATCAAGATCCCTGCGAGCACTGTGACATGTACTGGAATCACCAACGGGGAATTGTGTTTAAAGGCCCAGACACGCTGGACGATGTGGGAAAATGGTTTTTACAACTCGCTGCTCACAGTACGGTGGTAAATGGTCGGAAACATGACAGTCACGAATCGAGTCCCGTGATTGTCGTGGCTCACAACTTTAAAGGTTACGACGGACTGCTGATTTTACAGACGCTGCACAAACATTCCGTGGCGCAACCCGAAGTGATTATGAATGGTGGTAAAGCGATGACGATCACTGTCGGTACGGTAAAATTCATCGATTCCCTCAACTTTCTACCGATGGCTTTACGGGACATGCCCAAGACCTTTGCCTGCAAGAACTCAAAAAAGGTTATTTCCCTCACCACTTTAACAGACCGGAGAACGAAGAATACGTGGGCGCCTATCCTCCCGACACCGATTACGATCCGGATGGCATGAGTGTGACTGAACGAGAAAAATTTCACGAGTGGTACCAACAACACAGTCACGACGTCTTTGATTTTCGCCAGGAAATTTTGGCCTACTGTAAAAGTGACGTCGATGTCCTCCGCCGATGCTGTGGCGTGTTTCGAGAGATATTTCTCATGGACACGGGAATCGATCCCTTCGAAAAAAGCTTGACCCTGGCCTCTGCCTGCAGTCGCGTGTTACGCACGCACTACCTCAAGAAAGACACCCTCGTCGTCATTCCACGAGCCCTGATGCAAGAGCCGAAACCTGGTAAGGACTGGCACCGCTTCCAGCCTCGACAACAGTCCAACAAAGCCCTTCGATGGTTGGAATGGGAACAACATCAACAGACCATGGCTGCATTCCGAAACCAGACCCCACTACCCAACATTCGACACGCCCGTAACGGTAGTGAATGCCGAGTTGGCCCTTATAGTTTAGATGGCATGGACAAGACCACGGGTACGGTGTACGAGTTTCACGGGTGTGCCTTTCACGGTTGTCCCAAATGTTATCCGGGCCCCGTCCAAGACCTTCAGCATAAACATCCCTACGATCCATCTCGCAGTATGAGGGACTTGTACCAGAAGACCCAAGAACGTCACCGTCGACTCCAGGAGCAGTACGGTATGCAGACCATCCGCGTCATGTGGGAGTGTGAGCTAGAGGAAGAACGACGCCACGATCCCGAGATGAACGAATTTTTACAAGGTTTGGAAGATCAGCAATGGCCCGCTCCCGAACCTCTGATGCCCCGCAACGCTTTCTTCGGCGGAAGAACCAATGCCATCCAACTGTTGGTGAACGAGTCGGTGGAAGACATGCGCTACATCGACGTGGTGTCCTTGTACCCTTACATCTGCAAGTACGGTACCTTTCCCATCAAGGAACCCACGATCGTCACACAACCCGATCAAGACCAGTGGCAGCAGTACGAAGGGTTGATCCAGTGTTCCGTCTTGCCGCCCCGTGGCCTGTACCATCCAGTGCTCCCGTTTCGGCGCAAACAGAAATTGGTGTTTGCCCTGTGTCGAAGCTGCGTCGACGAACACATGCAACAAGGGGAGATTGCCGAATACCAACCGTGTGAGCACACCGACGAACAGCGAGCCTGGGTGGGTACGTTTGTCACCCTGGAACTCAAGAAAGCGGTGACTCTAGGATACCAAGTACTGAAAGTCTACGAAGTTTGGCACTGGAAAGAATTCAGCACTTACGATCCCGAGGCCAAAACGGGCGGTCTATTTACGGGGTACATTAATCACTACCTGAAGAAGAAGATGGAAAGCAGCGGTTATCCCGACACCTGCCACACCGAAGAAGACAAGACCCGCTTCGTCAACGACGTGTACGACACGGAAGGTATTCGTCTGGATCCCGCGTCGATAAAACCCAACAAAGGGATGCGGGCGTTTAGCAAGTTACAATTGAACACGGCATGGGGTAAATTCGGACAGAGAGACAACTTTCCCAAAACAGAATACATCACGGAGCCCAGCGTCTACTTTGAAAAAATGTTGGACGTGACCCAGACCGTACGAGATGTGCAGTTAGTCAACGATAACATGGTCTTGATGGAAACGTTGAAAAAAGAAGAACACGTCGCACCCTGCCCCATCACCAACGTGGTTATCGCCGCCTTTGTCACTGCCCAGGCCCGTTTGAAACTCTATTCCGTCTTGGAAAAGTTGGGAGAAAGGGTATGCTATTTTGACACCGATAGCGTCATCTACCAATACCACGCCACGTCATGGAATCCCCCGGAAGGTTCTAGTTTGGGTCAGTGGAAGAACGAGTTGCCCGAAGATGTCACCATTCGAGAATTTGTTAGCGGAGGGCCAAAGAATTACGCGTACCGCCAGAGCGATGGAAAAACTGTATGTAAAGTCCGGGGATTCACCTTGAATTACCGTGCCTCCCAGCAGCTGAATTACGCCATCATGAAGGAGAATGTACGGCACGTCAATCAAAACGAGCCTCTGGTCATAGCCAATCCGTTCAAGATTACCAGATCACGTGACCGCCGTCTTTGGACACGCCCCGAGAACAAAAGATATAAAATCGTGTATGACAAGCGGTTTGTTCAATTCAATGACGAGCAACACTTACCCCTATGGATACTGACTTGCGGGTCTCAGGACGATGGCGAACAAACAAAGAAGATGACGAACCGGCAGAAAATATGATCGAGAAACTTAGACAACGATGGCTCAACTTTCGAGTGTTGAAATGTTTCCTGCCCATTATAGAAGAAAGGCAACACGAAGAGTGTATCGGCTGCAAGTACGAACATCCCAGTCAGAGATACCACTCGTGTCTGGGACTAGGCGTTTCTTCCATAACGGGTCAACCCTCGCACCCCGTGGACGATTACAATCACTACCTTTGGGTGGACGAACCGAAACTGCAAGACATCGATAACGTGCTAGGCAGTATGATGGACGATCCACGGGATCAAGTCAAGACGTGGGAGGACGAACAACGATGGCGAGAAGACGTCGACAAAGCCTTGAAAAAGTTCTGGACGGTGGTACCGGGCTTTAAGACCGCGTTGATCAAACGCAAAGACGAGTTTGTCGAACAAAGAGAAGACTCCATACGCCAGTGGATGGACGGTTTGCCGAAGAAAAAGAAACGATGGTCTCTGGATCAAATGGATATCAATGTCATGTCCGGCAACATAGGAGAAGGCTGGGAATGTATTGGCAGACATCTGGGGATCAGAGAAGCGCGAATCAGTCAAGCCAAGATGAGTCATCCCAACAACGCGCGCATGCAAATCTTCACTGTGTTCAACCATTGGCGACAAAAACACGGTAATCGAGCCGACCTGATGACGTTGTTGGAAGCCTGTCACGTGAGTGAAGCCTTGATCGATTGGGACGAAGTGAAAAAGTACGTGGAAAGCCTGGAAATCATAGACTAAACAACGAACCAATCAAAACGAAGGAAAAGAAAGAACCAATCAAAAGCGAGTGACGTCACGACCAAGACTATAAGAAGCGAAGTGTCACACTGAAATTTCATTCTGCTCTCGATGGCTAGTCAAGCTTGTTTCTCCTGTAACAATGTCGGACACTGGTATAGAGACTGCCCTGCTCGTTCCCAACAACAGCAACGAAAACCAAGACAAGACAGACCAGCCTACGGTTCCTATGGAAGTTGTTACCTCTGCGGAGAACCAGGACACTGGGCACCCCAGTGTGGAAAACGAACAGAAGCCCAAAAAGCGAAGAGTGATGAAGAAAGAAAAGAAACTGTCAAAAGAAAGTGTTACGGAATCAAGAGACCCACCGACGAAAATCACAAGTGCCTCAACTGTGGACAGCTCGGACACGGCCTGCTCGAGTGCCAAGAAGAAATCCAAACAGAAAACAACTTTGAAGCCGTTGCCAGTCGCATGTTCGACAACAACATCGACATGCCCAGAGACAACACCCGCAGTCAGCGATACTGGTACTGGTGCGGAGAAGCGTTCGAGCTCTACAGACGATACAAAGAAAAAAAGAAAACAGCTGACGAAGCTTTCTATTCCACCTACTATTCTCCCGACTACCAGTGAAAACGGTGAAACTTCGAACGGTGAAATCCCGAAGACGGCTGTCCTCTTGTTGGCAGAGAAGGAAGCAGAAAGTTTTTCCCGAGCACTCATCCAATATGCGGGTCCGAGAGATATGACCGAAGTCTTGTCGTATCCCCCTTGTTTCGATATGAGTGAATGGATACCCGTCGTCGTCACGTTTGCTGAAGTGGAAGACTGGCACCCACACGACACGATGCAGAAGCTTTTGGGACATGTGTATTGGATTCCTCGCGTCCTGAGAAATGTACCCTGGGTGAGACAAGAGATCCTGAAGAGAGAACGCGATAACTAACAGTTTTTTCTTTTCCTTTGTATGATATGTTCTATTGAATGTTCTTTTCCTTTGTATGATATGTTTGTTGCATTGAATGTTCTTTTTGTATTTTTAGTAAAATAAATTGTGTTCTAATTTCACTCCATGTCTGTTGTTCTGGCGCGAAGGTATAAAAGGCAGGGGAAAAGGGAATGGGGGAAAACAGTGCAAGATGGATGTGACGTTCAAACATCCCTTTACCATGTTAGTCAGTGGTCCAACGGGTGTTGGGAAAACGGTCTTTGTGCAGAAGTTTCTTCAAGCGCCCCTGTTCGACGTCCCTCCTCAACGCATCGTGTGGGCTTATGGCGAATGGCAAGAGAGTTACGATCGCTTTCCCTACACTTATGTCAAAGGTTTGACGGATATTGACGACGTGATGGGTCAAGTCAAAGGTCCACAAGTCTTAGTCGTGGACGATTTGATGGGAGAAGACACGGAGATATTGCAAAAGTGGTTCACGAAAAAGAGTCATCACCACGACACGAGTGTCATTTACATTGTGCAAAACTTGTTTGACAAGCAACAGCGTACCATCAGTCTGAATGCTCATTACATGGTCTTGTTCAAAAATCCCCGTGACGCCTCGCAAATTGGTGTGTTGGCCCGTCAGATGTACCCTTCCCGTTCCAAGTATATGCAAGAAGCTTATGAAGATGCGACGAGTACCCCTCGCAGTTACTTACTCGTTGATTTGAAGCCCGACACACCCGAAGCTTTGCGACTGAGATCCAACATTTTACCCCAAGAGGAACCACCCATCGTCTACGTCCAAAAAGTATAAAAGGGGGACCTGTACCTCGAATTGACTCTTGTTTGTCACGATGGCTCGTACGAAGAATACGCAGAGGAAACACCCACCTCCCACCCTTCCCAGGGCGCGGTCCCGACGTTGGCACCGGACCTCCGTGATCCTACGGTACGAAGTCAGACTCGCCCGAGAATGAGGGCCCCCAGAGCACAGTGGTCACCTCCCTCGTTGACACCACCCACGAGTCCCATGTCTCCCTTACCGGCCACACCACCACGTTTCACCTTACCGGTCACACCTCCACGTCCCTCGTCACCACCTTCCCCTGCTCGGTCTCTCTCCCCGATCTTTCGCAGACCACGAAGAGAAAAGAAGAGTTCTATGAAAGGACTCAAGTCCTTCATTCGCAAGTTACAACATCTGACTCCCGATATGGCTTATGGGCAGTTGGTCAAGAATACGGGCCGGGCACGTATTGGATTGTTGCAGTGGTTCAAGTTGGCGGCCAACCATTTGCTGAAGGGTAACATTCAGCCACTGCACGCTCAACACAAGAAATGGGTGGAACGAAATCGACAAGTGTTGACCCAACTGACGGAGAGAAACATGCCGACGACCGAAAAACTCTCCCTGATCATGAAACCTGGGGGACGTGGATTTTTTGGGGGTGTGTTGATTCGTATCTTGCTGCGATGGAAGGAAAGGCTGCAAGAGGAAAGAAACAAGAAACGAAATCAATTCGTTCGACGGACCGCACAGCGCGGAAGGGGACAGAGTACCGAAGAATTGAACAAACATCGAGCGTTGCTTCGCAAACTGAGTAATGTTCCACCCGACGTCAAACGGCGACTTGTCGATCAACAGGGTGGTGCCATCGGGGCATTGCTGGCCATGGCCCTCCCGGCTTTGGCCCCCTTGGTATCTAATCTATTGGGTGGACAAAAGGGTGGTAAACATCCCTTCCTTAGAAGGCACGATAGAGCGAACGCTATGGCTGCCGAGCTATCTAAACTATTTGGTGGATAACCCAGAGAACAGAAAGGTATAAAAAGGGGACCGGAGAACGACCCCGAGCTCAGTCATGGAGACACTGCGGTATCTCTTGAACACTGCACCGAAAGACCGTCCCCTTTTACTCGAGACCCAACCCATTGTCGACGGTGTGTGTGAGTGTATTGGAAACCTGATTCGCGGCAACGTTCCTGTGACCGACAAAGAAGTCAAGCGCTTGAAAAAGGACGCCCCCTTGTTACGACGTTTGGGCACGTCTAAAACACCTTGGAAGACCCGTCGGCGACTTTTGAAGCAACAGAAAGGGGGATTCTACACTCGTTTGTTTCGGTCCTTTCCCAAAGATGAAATTCGCCAAGAAAATGAAACTGGTACCCTTCGAGGGACTCCCCGACGTCAAACCCGTCGAAGTCAGGCCAGTCGAACCCGCGTACGATCGAGATCCACTGCAGCAGGCCGTCGAGAATGTCCACCAAGACATGCAACACGTGCTAAACGATCCCACCCTAACCGACGAAAATAAAATGCAACGGTACGGACAGTTGTTACATCGTTATCAAACGATGCAAAGGAAACGCAAACAGGTTGTTCCCTTGTTGGACGACAACATACCCGAGCCAAGAGAAGAAGAAACTTCGGAGGCACCCATCCTGGAGTCGGTCCCTCGACCTTATCAACATCGAGCTCGCCTTTTGTTGAAACACATGAAAGAAAAGACACCTTGGTCGTGGAACGAGAACTTGGAATTGGTTCGGAATGGGGTACCCGTACCCAACACCAATGCCATTGACATTGTGAACGATTTGGTTCGTCGACGAAAGAATACCCAGGCTCCCGTGGGATGGTTTGGCGTGATGCAAAGTTTGAAGGCCACGAACGTACCGCGCGAAGCCATCGGGAATCAAGAACGATGGAACGTGTTGTCCACACCACCGACACGAACTCCGCCGCGACGCCCGAGAAAGAAGAAAATCTCCAGTACGGATACGCCTAGTATACCTACCAGAAGATGGCTCTCCTTGCAAAAACTATAAATAGCCTGTTCATAGGGACACCTGCTGAAACATGGAACGAAAGCTGAAGAAAGTGTATTACGACCCGAACCACCCGGCCGCTTTCGGTGGCGCTCTGGGACTTCACAAAGCTACCGGTGTGTCCCTGGACAAAGTCAAGGCATGGTTGAAACAACAAAGGGCGTATACCTTGCACAAACCATTGAAAAAGAAATTCTCGCGGTCTCCCACGGTAGTGGCCGGCATAGATCATCAGTGGCAAGCCGACTTGAGCGATATGTCAGCCTTGGCCAAACAGAATGAGGGATACAGGTATTTGCTGTGCGTCATCGATGTGTTTTCCAAGTACGCTTGGGTGTTGCCCCTCAAAAACAAGACGGGGGACAGTTTGGTGGAGGCCTTTCGTCAAATCTTTCAAAGTCGACAACCCCTGCGACTTCAAACGGACAAAGGTACCGAATTCCTCAATCGCAAAATGCAAGCGTACCTGAAGAAGAAAAAGATTCATTTTTTCGTGACACACAACGTCGAAACCAAAGCCAGTGTGGTCGAACGATTTCAACGGACTCTGAAAGAACGCATGTGGCGATACTTTACTCATCGACAAACACAACGGTACATCGACGTGCTAGACGACCTGGTTCGGGCTTACAATGCTAGACGACATCGGACCATAGGTATGGCGCCCAAAGACGTTCGCCCCGAACATGAGTGGATGTTGACAACACCTCCCCCACGTCCCCCGAAAAAGAAAAAATCAATGGACATTGGTACGACCGTACGTTTGGCTTTGCCGAAACATGGTGCCTTCGACAAAGGTTACTGGCCCAACTGGACTCTGGAAACGTTCAACGTCGCACCCAACGTCGGTCCCGGTTACAAACTGTTGGACGAAAGGGGCGAACCCATACAGGGCACCTTCTATCCCGAAGAATTGCAAGCGGTTCAAGTCAACGACGACGAGATCTTTCCCATCGAAAGAGTACTCGAAAGAAAAAAAGACAAAGTATTGGTGAAATGGTTGGGCTATCCGGCGAGTTTTAATTCGTGGATCGACAGGACCAGTCTCCAAAACGTATAAATAGGAGCGAGAGACGCCGACATCAGTCAACATGCAAGACGAAACCACGTCCACGTCCGCGAGTGCCCACAATTGGTCGCTCTTGGGAAAACGTGTGCCACAAGCGGAAATCGTCTTTTTCTGTCAAGTGATTTTAGTGTACGTCGTGGCGGGAGTTTCTTTGTCCCAACTGGCTTTCAAACCCGACGGATCGCAGACCACGTTGTGGACGGCCTTGCTCTCCAGTACCTTGGGTTACCTGTTACCTTCTCCAACCTTGAAAACCAAACATAATGAACAACGACCGGCCCTTTTACCTCACGCTCCCTAGTGACAGTTCCATGTCGTGGTATCCCGACAACAAAGTCTCCACGTATCATACACATCTGGACCCGCCACTTCTCGTCGATCACCGTGAATGGGAAGTGGGTCTGTCCATGATCACGTTACCTGACCAATGGCAAAACATCGATCACCGAGACAACACGATCGGCTTACGCATTCATCCATGGTCGCCTCCAAGCGACGAACCCGAAGTAAAGATATGCCAGGACTTCTACAGTGCCCACAAGATCGACCCGTCGCATTGTTTCAAAGGTGTAAAGGGTGATGAGATCAAGGGATCCATCGAAATGGAAACGCACATCAAGAGTGGCGACTACGAGTCGCTGAGGCATATCCTGGATGTCCTAAACAAACACTTGAAGGTGTTGTGGTACCTGCCTCCCATCTACAACCATTTGGCCCATAAACCCGTTCGTTTGGATCCCAATAACAAGGAAATGACCGACCATGAGAAGAAAGAGCAGGACGAGTACGAAACTCGAGAAGCGATGCGCCAAGCGGCCGCACAAAAAGGTTCATTCGTGTCTTTCAAGAAAGACGGCACCAACGACAAAGTGTATCTGAAGATCAATCACGTGCAAGCGCTTTTGTATTTTGACGTGTTGCCAAAAATCGAACTTCGTCTGTGTGGACCCATCGTGTCCATGTTGGGATGGCCTGGAAACGAACTGTTGGTTGCCCTGCAGTCAATCGATATGACCGGCGATGATGGCCAAACTCTACGGTATTTCTACGCCCACCACACCCCAAATCTTCAAATCCAGTACGATCTGTTTTACATCTACACGGACATTATCGAACCCCAGACCGTGGGCGACGTGAAGGCTACCTTGTTGGACGTGATTCCCAGTCGACGATTGTATCACCGCCCCGCCAGGATTCACTACTTACCTCTGAAGTACAGTCGACTAAGCTCCATTGGTCTCTGTATAAGGAACGGAATGGGGAAAGCCGTGCCATTTCTCGACGGTAAGGTGGTGACCCAACTTCATTTTCGCCGCCGATGATGATTCGAGTGTACAAAGGTGGAGTGCTCAGACAACGAGGGGCTGGCAATGGTCTGGTGGTGTACAGGGGAGGAATTCTGAGACAACAGGGTGCCGGTCGATGGTCCGGGTTATTGAATGCCGTCAAATCGGTTGGGAAGACCTTGTGGTCGGCCGGTAAAGCTGCCGTGAAAAAGAATGTGGCCCAAGTGTTACCCAAAGTGGGGCAAAGCGTGCTCGACGCCGTCAGTGGTCGTGAAAAATGGAACTGGAAGAAAGTCGCCCAGGACACGCTTCGCCCCGCGGTGTCAAACACGATGTCCGACACACTCAAGAACGTGGTCGCCCACCTGGAACCTATAAAAGACCCCTCACGAACCCCGTCCACTTCACATCGTCCGAAGAAGAAGAAGAAGACACAGGTCACCTCTCACAAGCGACGTAAACTAGATATCTTCGATCATGGCTACGCAGGTAATGCGCAATGATTCCTGTCCCTGCGCGCGAGACGAATTGCAGGATTTGTTCAGTGTACCCGACACGCAGACGGCCATAAACAAGGTGACGAAAATCAGAAAGTATCCACTGACGCCCGACTTGAACCACGACGGACCCATCGAATTTTATATTTCCAATGCCACCACCGATTTCATCGATCTGGCCAACATGACACTGCACGTGGCCCTGAAGGTGACCAAGAACAACGGGGATGACCTGGACGCGGATAGTCAAGTCGCACCCATTAACAACTTGTTTCATTCGTTGTTTAAAGACGTCAAATTACGCCTGGGAAAGGATGCCGAAAATTTGGTCACCACCTCTCTGCCCACCTATCCCTACCGGGCTTACTTGGAGAATTTGCTGAGTTTCGGTAAGGGAGCCAAGAACGACCACCTGTCGAAACAAGTCCTGTGGGAAAAAGATACCGCCGGGCAGTTCAATTCCACGAAATCTGTCGCCACCGCCGGGGATGGTGGACGACAGGCTCCGAATAACAAAGGATTGGAACAACGCCAGAAAACCATTGCTGCCAGTCGCACCTTTGAATTGCAGTCGCGTCTACACTTGGACATGTGTTTACAAGATCGGTATCTGCTGGATGGTGTGGACTTGCGGTTGAAATTGGAAAAGCAATCCCCGAAATTTTTTCTGATGTACGGCGAAGGCAACGATGCCGAAGACTACAAAGTCGAGTTCACCAAAGCCTACCTGGATATCCCGTTCGTCACTCTAGCTCCCAGTACCTACACACGGGTGGCCGCGCAACTTCAATCGTCCAACGCCAAGTATCCCCTGAAACGCGTGGTGGTCCGCGACATGGTCATTCCCGACAATCGTACCAGTCACGTCCTAGACAATTTGTTTGTCAACGAAAGTCTGCACAAGAGATTAATCGTGGGTATGGTACGTAACACGGCCTACGACGGAAGAAAAAACAGAAATCCCTTCCAATTCGAACACAATCAATTGGAAAACATCAAATTGACCAAGAACGGGGAAATTGTGGACGAATACGACGTCGATTTTCCCCAGCGACAAGCCATCGCACCATACCTGGATTTGATGAAAAGAGTGGCCGTCTTAAACACCCGAGAAGACCTGGACCTCCCTTTCAACGACTATATCAATGGGTACACTTTGTATTGTTTCGATTTGACCAACGACCACGGAGCCGACGGTAACTACTTTCATCCCAAAGCGGCGGGTAACCTGTCTTTGGAACTCAAGTTCGGTGCAGCCCCGACCAATCACCTCAGTCTTGTTCTGTTTGCCGAATACGACAATGTCTTGGAAATCGACGCCAACCGACAAGTCATCACAGATTGGTGAGGCTCTCTCCAATCGACAACTGACACGGGCTTTAGAAAAACACCTCCCCGCTAACGTGTTCGGGGGCGTGTGGGATCGTAATCATCTGGATATACTGCGCCCGACCTCGTACCCCAAAGCCTACGTCATCAACACGGACGACGAAGATCAACCCGGTAGACACTGGACCGTGTTTGTGTGCGAAGGACCAGATCACATTACCTTCTTTGATTCCTACGGGTGTCCCCCTGATGTTTACGGAGAAGCCTTTCGACGTTTCGTCCAAGATCTACAACTCCACTACCAACCCCGATGGATTCAGGGACTCGAGAGTGTCGTCTGCGGCCATTATTGTTTGTATTATTTGTGTCATCGGTTTCACGTTCCCTCCCCGCACGCCCTTTCGGTGTTCGGGCACGTGTATCGTGTGAACGATATACTCGTCGAACAATGGGCTAGGGATCATTTTCCCGACTTGCAAAAAGACCAGAAGAAGGGACAACGATGTCGATGCTTTTTTGCTCTGTAAATATGTTTTTTGTGTTAAAGTTCAATTAAATTTGTGTTCTATGCCTTTGTGTTCAATTTTGTGTTGAATAAAATGCTTTGTAAATATGTTCAATAAAATGTCGACAACATATCACGTGTCTGTTGTTTGTGACGTCATGTGACGTCATGCTATTCTGATTGGTTGGAAAATGGTATCGCCCCAACACCTTAGACTCGTCCCGTCCCGAGCTATAAATAGGAGTGTCAAAGCCCAAAGAAGTCACAAACACCATGGATCGAAACGACAAAAGGTTTTGTACGACTTGTCGGGGGTATTACTCCATGTTTAAGGGTAATCGGCCCGATGCTGATTACTTGGTGTGTTTTTGGTGCGGGACCGAAATTGGCAACACCTGTCATAGGCGGTCAAAGCATTCGGTGAAATGCACCAAGAAGCCCAATCGGTGGGAACAGCCGAAGTGCTCCTGTTAACCCTCTCATTGAGAGGACAACGGCCCTTTTCAGGGCCAACTTAATCAATGGAAAAGAGTTGTTTCCCCTCTCCTCTTCTTCTTCTCTCTCTCTCTCTCTCTCTCTCTCTCTCTCTCTCTCTCTCTCTCTCTCTCTTCCCGCGCGCGCGCCCTCTTTCTCTCCGTACGTGCAATCCCAAGGTCACGCACGTGCAAGGTCACGCACGTGCAGGGGGTCATTTAGGTCACGCACGTGCCAGGGGGTCATCCAGTGCAAGGTCACGTGCACGCGCATGCACGCACATGCACGCACGCGCATGCGCGCACGTGCGTTGCCAGACAAGCGCTCATACTACTCGAGCTGACAAAATGGTAAGAAAATTCGAAAAAAATCGAAAAATAAAGGGCGATAACTCTGAATGAAACTTATATTACTGGAATCGGATGGACTTCAGGTATCCAAAAATGTAGGTCAAATTTGAAAATTTTGAAAAATGACAAAAATGGTCTCGTAAACAACATGTTTTCAATTTTCGAACGATAAAAGTCATAGACGAATGTTCGAAATTGAAAAATGTGAGATAGCCATTGTCTCAGAAAAGATTCAGGGATTCCAAAAATGTAATTTGTTTGAAAATGGATAACGAATTGACGAAACTATGGCCGATTTTCAATTTTTAGACAACGTGCAAAGTTCGGTCACTTCCGGTATGCGCAGAAATTTCAAAAATATTTTATCAAGTAGCCACCACATGGTTTCCCAATAGAAAATCTAATTCCAGATCGATATCTGTTTTCGATCATGGAGATCTAGGCCCCCGCGGTAAATAATAATAATAATAATAATAACTAGACCTGCATGCAGGAATGACGGGTTTCACTGGTGCCACGTCACTTTCGGTGCTACGTTACCCTTAAACATATGTCACTTCCGATACCAATGAAACCATCAAACAGGTTTCCACATAAGCATTGGAAACATCAAATAAAATGGACGAAGAATCAACCAAATCCAGCAATATCAATTCATTATATATATATATGTTACTTGTAAGTGATCCTGGCAAAATTTAATTACTTCCGGTGATAATGAAAATGTTCAATTAGTTTTACGAAATCAGAAATGGCATAAGGCAGCATAATGGCGAAAATTGTATGTAAATCGAATGAGAATTGCCACTTTTATAGACCAAAAACCTTGAAAAGTGACTTGTAGAAAATCGTCTATTTCTCGGCAACCGTACACGATAAAAACTATCTTTTGGTATCTATATGATCGTATGGGTTCAATCCATTTGTTGATTGGAATCAAATATCATAATTTGAAATATATTACAAATCAGACTCATTTGAAAAAAATGTCTGCTTTGAAGGCTAAAAATACAGTTTTTGCCAAAATGACATTACTTCCGGTGATACTGAAAATGTTAAATTAGTTCTATGAAATCATAAATGACACAAGATATCATATGGTGAAAATTTTATGAAAATCGAATAATAACTGACACTTTTATAGACCAAAAACCTTGAAAAGTGACTTAAGGAAAATCGCCCATTTCTCTGCAACCGTACAAGTTAGAAACCATTTTGTGGTATCTGTATGATCGTATGGGTTCAATCTATTTGATCAATAGAATCAAATATCACAATTTGAAAAAAATAACAAATACGACTCATTTGAATAAAATATTGTTTTTTGAAGGCTAAAATTTAAGTTTTGAGCAAATGACGTCATTTCCGGTGGCAGCGCAAGGGGTAAAATGGTTTGACATAGTCCACTATGGCATTAGGCATCCAATGGCGAAAGAAAATTGAAAATCGAATAATAATTGATTCTTTTACAGCCAAAATTACGTGAAAAGTGACTCATGCAAAATTGCCTATTTCTCGGCAACTGCTTATATTACAAACTAATTTTCACATACATTCTCTTCGTATGGATTATAGCTACAAGTTTATAAAAGTTACGTAAAAATATTTTAAAATCTGAAAAGCCTGAATGAGTTGTAAATAGGTCAATTTTACGCCTTTTTTCACCTCTTAATCCAATTTGCTAGAAAATGAAAAAGAAATTAAAAAAACTGCTTCCGACATTTTTTGCGCCTTTAAAGGACACACTCTTTGAGTCATATAATTTTTCAAAAAAATAATATTTGTTTTCAAAAAATGTACCTGTCAAAATTGTAGTTTTTGGTAAAATTATGCCACTTCCGGTGCCGACAGATAACACTTTTGGTAATAAAAAAAAATGACAATTGAGACAACGAAGCATATGAACTTTGTTTTATACAAATCGAACAATAAAAAATTAATCTAGGACTGAAAAACTGAATTAGCCAATGGAGGCCAAGGAAAATTACTGAGACAAAATTTTTTAACATTTTTGCGCAAGTCAGATGACTCTTTAATTCTGTGCAAAACACGACTAAAAAATATTCATAAATAAAAAAGTTTTTTGTAAAATTTTAAATTTCCGAAATTTGGCGCCTAATATCTTCGAAGATTTGCCGAAAATCAAAAATCGAAAGTAGCGCAGCTATGTGCCCTGTCTCCAGCTATGCCAAAATGTATCGAAAGTTAAAATCCCATGATTATTGTTAAAATTACCGCAATATTTGTAAAAACGATAACTTCGGTGATTTCGGACATTTCGCATTGTCGCAGAACGTTCAAAATAGCTTTATCCTCTAAGTCACACCCACTTTCCCAGTAAAACCGAAGAAATCGTAACGATGCGACACGTAGTTGCTGAGATCTACTCAAAACAAAAGAATAATAATAATAATAATAATAAGAATAAGAATAATAATTTTAACAAAAACAATAGTGTTTCACACAAGCTTCGCAGTGTGAAACCCTAACTAGACCTGCAAGCAGCACTGAACCGGCTTTCAGGAATCATACAGGAAGTTAATTATACCATAGCCGATCCATTGAGCTACCAAACTATACATTAGTTGTTTTGCTTCAGTGACACCCTCTATCATATGTAAAAGTAATATTTGCTGGCGAAAAGACCGGTCAAAATTGTAAATTATGGCAAAATTACGTCACTTCCGGTGCCGAAAGAAATTTTTATAGGTGAAAAATAAGTCGAAAATTCGCAACATACAAAATACAAACTTTGTTTTATACATATCGGGCAATAAATATTCAACCTAGAAGCCTTTTCTTGATATCAATATGATGGTATTGATTCAGTCTTACTGCCCATTAGAGTCAGACGTTATAAAGTTAAACGAATAATAAATATAAATCCCTTCAAAAAAATGTTTGTTTTGAAGGCTAAAAATACGTTTTTTGCAAAAATTACATTACTTCCGGTGATATCGAAAATGTTAACGTAGTTCATGGAAGTCATAAATAGCATAAGGCATCAAATGGTAAAAAAAATTATAAAAATCGAATAATAATTGACACTTTTATAGACCAAAAACCTTGAAAAGTGACTTATAGAAGATCGCCTATTTCTCTGTAACCATACAAGTTAGAAACCATGGCTTCATTCTATTCGTTGATGGGAATCAAATATCATAATTTTAAAAATATTATAAGGCAGATTCATTTGAATAAAATATTTGTTTTTTGGGTTAAAAATACAGTTTTTGCCCAAATGACGTCATTTCCGGTCACAGTGAAAATGTAAAATTGGCTTGACCTAGTCCAAATTGGCATTAGGCATCAAATGGAAAAAAAATATTGCAAATCGAATGATAATTCACTCTTTTATAGGCAAAATGACGTGAAAAGTGATGCATACAAAATTGCATATTTCTCGGCAACTGCTCATATTACAAACTAATTTTCGCATACATTCTCTTCGTCTGGATTATTGCTACGAGTTTATGAAAATTACAAATAAATATTTCAAAATAGAAGACGCTGAATGAATTGTAAATAACTGAATTTTACACTTTATTTTACATTTTATTCGAAATTGCCCGGAAATGAAATTGAAATTAATAAATCTGAGCTAAGGATTTTGTGCATCTTTGCAGGGTGCATCCTTTCAGTTATATCAGTTTTGAAAAAAAAAAAATTTGCTTTCAAAAAGTGGTACTGAACTGTCAAAATTGTAGTTTTTGTTAATATTACGTCACTTCCGTTGCCGACAGAAAAATTTCACCGTAACAAAAAAAATTACAGTTGGGACCACGGAGCATATGAACTTTGTTTTATACAAATCGAACAATAAATAATTTTTCTGGGTACGAAAAACTAAATTAGACGATGGCGGCTAACGCAAATTACCGAGACAATTTTTTTTCTCGTTTCTGCTTAAGTACGATGATATTTTAACCCTGTGTAAAATATCATCAAAAAATATTCATAAATAAAAAAAGTATTCGTAAAAAAAATATTTTTTTTCAAAATATCGGACATTTTTTCGACTACTTCCGGTTTTACGATCATTGTCGCGATAGTTTTACGAAGTTTTTTCGATACTTAACTTTCTGTACCAGAAGTGTCAGAAACATCCATTGAGTAGTTTTGGAAAAAAAGATAAATTAAAGAGCGTTTACAAAAATTTAATGATTTTTCAATTTTTTTCAAAGTTTGATGCCAATTTTGGACCACCTATATTATTTCAATGCTTTTCTTTTTGGATTCACTATATAGACAACCGATAGGACTTTGAGCAAGAAAAGTTTAAGTAAAATCTGCGGCGTCGTTTTCGAGAAAAGGGCGTCTCAGAATGTTAAAAAATCGGAAAATACTAGATTTTTGGCATACAATAATTTATTTCCCTACCATCGAAATCATATTATTTAGATACCATATGATGGTCCATTAATAGGGCTTTCCAACGACACTTTAGTTCTTTTGGTCCGCTATTACCTGAGGGAGAAATCGAGTTTTTCGCAAGTGCGACAATGTTTTTAACCTTTTTTTTTTCATTTTTTGAATACTTCCGGTATGGTTATCATTTTCGGAATAGTTTTAATAGCCCGTTTGGGCACTAAAATAGCCACAGGGCTCTGTAATGATATATTACATTATCTGATCAGATAAAATGCCCCTGAGAAATCCTATGTTGAAAAGTGCCAAAAATGCAAAAAATTTAAAATATCGAAAATTAAATTTCAATAACTGCATACATATTATACATCGTTAGAATCGTAATTAGGTCAGCTATCTGAATATACAACCTTTTTTTGAAAATCTCTTAAAATAAAAAAATAGTAGAGCATTTTCCAAAATTTCACGATTTTTCGACTTTTTTCGACCATAAAACGAAACCCGAGCTGACAAAATGGGAAGAAAATTCGAAAAAAATCGAAAAATAAAGGGCGATAACTCGGAATGAAACTTATATTACTGGAATCGGATGGACTTCAAGTATCCAAAAATGTAGGTCAAATTTGAAAATTTTGAAAAATGACAAAAATTGTCTCGTAAACAACATGTTTTCAATTTTCGAACGATAAAAGTCATAGACGAATGTTCGAAATTGAAAAATGTGAGATCGCCATTGTCTCAGAAAAGATTCAGGGATTCCAAAAATGTAATTTGTTTGAAAATGGATAAAGAATTGACGAAACTATGGCCGATTTTCAATTTTTAGACAACGTGCAAAGTTCGGTCACTTCCGGTATGCGCAGAAATTTCAAAAATATTTTATCAAGTAGCCACCACATGGTTTCCCAATAGAAAATCTAATTCCAGATCGATATCTGTTTTCGATCATGGAGATCTAGGCCCCCGCTGTAAATAATAATAATAATAATAATAATAATAATAATTTTAGTAATCTCAATAGGCTTTCAGACGAAAGTCTGAAAGCCTAATAATAATAATAATAATAATTTTAGTAATCTCAATAGGCTTTCAGACGAAAGTCTGAAAGCCTAACTAGATCTGCTACTGTCCCATGCAGATATGAAAGCTTTCATATTCATCGTCACGTGTCATTGATTGTATCAAGTATCCTAAATAAAAGGATAAGAAGAAAAAATTATCAAAATTGGTCAAAAACTCTCGAAGTTACAAGTCTAAATATAGTATGAAACATTGCACCCAGGCATAACAATAATCTTAAAACTAAAGGGAAATAACTGAAACTTGTATTACTGTAATGAGACGGATGAGAAAATGAAATGAAAATGGCGGGAAAAACAAATTAAAAATGGCAGGTTGGACAGGCGACCTTACTCCTTGTCACGTACAACCGGGCATTTGAAAACACGCTAGTTAACTCAATGACAGGCGAGCGTGCTAACAATTCAGCCACCCAACCCCCCTTTGAAATCAGACACGTGCAATATGTCATATAGGAAGAATAAGAAGTCGCTCACAAGAAAATGGTAAATTAATGAGTTTAGGTCAAAAGGTTGAGCTACTGTTTTAGAGTATTTAATAGTTTTAAAGAGACACGTTAAGGGTTGTTCATAGTTAAATGAAAGTTTAATTTTAAATAAGACCAATGAAATTAGGATTTAATAATGCCAGACTAATATTTCCAATATGTTTGGTTATAAGTAGGAAATCGTGACGACTTCTTAAGCATGTTTTAAACAAAGGATCATAGACTGAATTATACAAGAATGGCACTCTGCAATAAAAAAACTGGCCAAAGCAAGATTTCTATGCAGAAATTAAATAATTGCTAGAACCAGAAAAATATTTATCCACTATAATAAATAAGCAACATAGAGAAAATCAAATGAAATTGAATGGGGTTTAACGTCCTACTGTTCTGCTCCTAAAATGGGCTAATGAAGATGGTCATATGCCATAAAGTGTGCAATGAGGGAAATTTTACCTGGGCAGCGGCGTTACGGCCTACGAAGTTGGACATGCGAACATACTCCTTGTCACGTACAACCAAGAAATCGAAACAACGCCAGTTGACTCAAAGACAGACGTTATTCAGCCACGCAACCTCCCTAAAATCGGCAAATTGCTGACCTGCAGCGAGAAACAGTTCAACCGGGCCAAATTTTCTATTTTAATAGTTTAATTTGCACGGTACCTTTAGTTATCAACCGAATATTACAAAACTTTTAAAAATAAGCTCCCCCTGACCAGCTTAATCGTTCGCAATAAACGTTTGCCCCTTAAAATCGGCAAATTGCTGACTTTAAAGTGAGAAACATTACAACCGGGCGAAATTTTCTGTTTTATCACTTTTACAGTACCTTTGATTACCAACCGTTTATTACAAAACTTTAAAAATAAAAGAGAAAGAGAGAAATGCGGCCTAATGTCCATTAGACACAAACTAGGTCATTTCGTGACTAACATATGTTTTTTAATTTGATTTAAAAACTCCCCTTGCGCTTACTGGTCTTTAGCCGTTGGGAGGAAACCGAAGGACACGGAGAAAACCCACGAGATTGGACATCATACTCCATGTCACGTGCAACCTGGAGATCGAAACGACGCCCGTTGACTCAATGACAGACGTTACGATACAGCGCGCACATGCTAACCATTCAGCCATTCAGCCTCCCTGAATTCGGAAAATTGCTGACTTATAGCAAGAAACATTTCAACCGGGCGAAATTTTCTGTTTTAACAGTTTAATGTGCACGGTACTTTAATTACCAACCGATTATTACTAAACTTTTGAAAATATGCTCCAACTGACCAGCTTAATCGTATGCAATAAACGTTTGGCCTGAATTGAAAGTTCTGCACGGAAAAAGTTCATCTTGATTTCCCGGCGTGGTTCCCCGTTGTCATTGAGGCAGAACGGAGGGCCTGACAAGCACAGCTGTCTAGTCGTTCGGATGGGACAAAAAAAATATCCTTAAGCAGTTGGAATTCGATACTGTTGAATAAGCTGTATACGATGACTAAATGTGTAGATTGTAGTCACCCACACTGCATGTTTCGCTTAACAATGAAAGGATGCCGTTTTCAATGTTCGATCCTTTTGTTCTTCTACTCCTGATATGTTGGATTGTTGATCGATGGTTTTATATAAAAGACTACCAATAAGACTCTTTGTAGAAGAAGTTCCCAAAAAATATTAAGTTGACTTTACGAGAAAGACCTCTAAACATGCTCCAAATTGTAAAAATACGACTTTTTGGATTTTCAATCTCTTTTTTTCGCCTATCCCTGATATTTAAAATAAATGATACAATGATTTCACACAACAGGCTAGCTATTGGACTCTCTATTGACAAAAGTTTCACAGCCCTCCCTTCATTATAACCGAAGTTATCGTGCCCTAAAGAATCAACAAATCAGCATGCCTATCTCTGCTTACCCTAGACAGAAAATGCTCATCTTTGAACTCAATCATGACATTGACCTAGTGAACGTCTACACCAAGTTTGAACATTCTAGCTCAATTAGAAGGAGAGTTATTGTGTTTCAAAGTCTCGGTCCTTCAAATTGCTACTACTTTTCATTTTCAATTCAAAATGGTGACCATCACGTGACCGAAATCAAAATTCTGCTCCCTACGATTTTTGGGCCATCCTTCAAGGATTCAGAAAATATAACTCCCGTGTCTGTAAGTAAAATAGCAAAAAAGCCTAAGGGATTTTTCATGTTTCAAGATGGTGGCATTTCCGGTTCGATCGACAAACTCCATATTTTGTGTAGGAATCAGTAATTACTTGTCGAGTATCGAAATTTTTTTTTAGGTCATTCTGACCTATATTTCGACGATTTTTTTGAAAACTTTGATCCTTAATTTCACCAAGGGGAGATAATTTAGAAAATTTCTAATTATATTTTTGAAGTCACATTGGTAAGATCTACTTGTATACTAAATTTCATGAAAATCGTACAACTATTAAAGAAGTTGTCAAATTGGTCTAAACTTCCGGTTCGAAATCACAGCGACGAATTTTCGAAATTCGAAAATGTGAAACTGCAGATGAAAACGATTTTTTTCAAGGTATTCAAAGAAAAAAGAATTAGTAAAATCGGTCAAAAAATAACAAAGTTACGACTATGCATTGTCAGTTTTTACGTTCGTAAAATTCGGTGATTTCGGATTCGTAAAACGTTTTGAAAATATATTTAAACAACGTTCGCACCCCATTTTTGGGGGGGTAGGTCAAAGTTTCAGAAAGATCCCATGGTTAGATTCTGAGAAATCCGATTTGCAGAAAATACACAAAAAAAAAAAATAATAACTAGATCTGCTAAGCAGATATTAAAGCTTTCATATTCACGGTCAGTTTCTGTCGCATCTCATGAGTTATATAAAGAATCTTAAAAAGGAAAAAGAATTAATGAAATCCGCCAAAAACTCACCGAGTTATAACGAGAAACAATTCCACCGGTTCACATTAGAGGTGTTATGTTCCAATGTGATCAGTCAAATTGCTTATTGCTCCTAAATCTACGCAGAAATTCTCAACATCAAACTTAGTCAAGGTAATGACATAATGAATCTATATTTGGAATTTTGTCACTCTCACTTCATTATAACCAAAGTTATCGTGCCCCAAAGAATCAACCAATCAGATTGCTTACCTCTGCTTACTGTAAGCAGACAATGCTCATCTTCGCACTCCTTCATGGCACTGACCTAATGAACGCCTTTACGAAGATTGAACATTCTGCCCCAATTAGAAGGAGAGTTATTTTGTTTCAAATTCTCGACCAATCAAATTGCTCATCGCTCTGCTTATCCAGGGCAGACAATGCTCATTGTCGAACGTATTCAAGGTATTGATGTAATGAAACTATACACCAAGTTTCATCAATCTGACTGAAGTGAAAGTGTCCGAAATCATCAACCAATCTAATTGCTTATCTCTGCTTACCCTAAGCATAAAATGCTCATCTTCGAACTCCATGTTTTTAATGTATGGGGATCATGATGGTGGCTCAGTGATATGAGACACTGATTAACTAACCAGTAGGTCTTGGGCTCTCTCCGCGGGGGGGGGGGGGGCTAGTGGTCTAGAGTGCCGCGCTTCGACCTCTAGCTGGCCGGTCACCTCTGGCTTGCGGCTGTGGTTTCGAGCCCCGGTGTGAGCGTATGTGGCATGGAGATAGGGGCGTCTTCTCAACCTCGTGCGTTGCCTCCGGGCACTCCGGTTTCCTCCCACCTCTAAAGACCCCTACGCGCATGCGAATTATTGAAATAAAATTGAAACCATATGTTAGTCCCGAAATGACCTGGTTGTGTTGAGTGGACGTTAAACCCCATTTCTCTCTCTCTCTCTCTCTCATTCCCGGGGTTTGACCAGAAAGTCAATTGTACAGGACAGTAGGTCTGCCCGGCCTGACAGGGAATAGTGTCTAATTGTCAGGATGGCACGAAAAGCAATGTTCAGTGTACACATTGGCGTGCACGTAAAAGATTCCTTGATAGAGTATATCGTAATGTAGATGTCCGGGCAAAATCTATCTGTTTGTCTTCATTGGTCCAGTCGGTGTATAAAGTAGGACTTTTGCCCTACTCCGTATAAGATTTCAAATCTTTGAAGTTTTAAGATAAGTATACCCGGTCCCTGAAATCTTAAATGGGACTTGCGTTTTCGCCCTTCTGTTCTGTACAGACTGGGCTAATACAATAAAACATTGTAACAATCTACAGAGAGTAAATTTAACTTGTTGACTAAATAATCTTCAATACTTCCAATTAGCGGTATGTAGTGACAAGGATCGTGACCCAGATGGGATATACTTGAACTTTCTAGACAAGAAACCTGATTTCTAATTTGGTATAGCACTAATAAGTTTCATTACATACTAAATTTTTATATGATTGCTTATCGCACTTGGCATTCATACCCATAGGTCCATCTTTAAATTTAAAACTGCTAGAAATTACCGATGGTTGAACATGGTATTGCATCGTCACCGTTGTATTATTGCTTATCGCCCTTGACATTGTATTACAGGCAGTTTTATATTCATAGGGCCAGAACGGTAAATTATAAAAAGTGTAAATTATTACCCAGAGTTGAACATTATTTGTGATTTGCCTGGTAACGCCAAAACTCGATCATGTACTAAATAATGGCGGCACAGTAAAATTTCTTGATTGTCAAGTTTTTGGTTATAAATAAACCCTCGCAAAGTCGGTGTTATTGGTAACGGAATTGGTCATGGTGTTGTTGGTAACGGTATCGGACACGGTATTGTTGGAAACGGAATTGGTCATGGTATCGTTGGTAACGGTATCGGAAACGGTATTGTTGGAAACGGAATTGGTCATGGTATCGTTGGTAACGGTATCGGACATGGTATCATTGGAAACGGAATCGGACACGGACTTATTGGACATGGACAGATTGGTAACGGCATTGGGCATGGCATCGTTCGTAACGGTATCGGACACGGTATTGTTGGAAACGGAATTGGTCATGGTATCGTTGGTAACGGTATCGGACATGGTATCATTGGAAACGGAATCGGACACGGACTTATTAGACATGGAAAAATTGGTAACGGCATTGGGCATGACATCGTTGGTTACGGTATCGGACACGGTATAATTGGAAACGGACTTGTTGGACATGGAAAGATTGGAGCTTACAAACAATCATACAACTACGACGGGCCATACAACCGATACAACAACGGACCATACAAGTACAACCAATACAATAATAAAGGATACAATAGTTACAACGGCCCCTACAATTACAACAACGGTTACAACAATGGCCACAATAACAACGAATATGGGAAGGGATATAACAACTACAATAACAACGGATACGGTAACGGATACAACAACTACAACCGTTATCCTTCTTACAATAACTATCAAGGTTGCGGTTACAACAAATATTAAGACAATACGGCTATTTGATAGCATAATATTACCATAGCTTTAATACTTATAAATACTAGTATATAGTTTCTACTGTTCATGCATAATGTATATACGTAAATCAGGGAGTTAAGATATATATAAATTTAATAAAATAATATACATATAAACTCTTGTTATTTATCCGTTTTATAGCTTACTACTAGTCCGGTCTATAGCTTGATAACCTCAATGTGGATATATACGTCACATCCTGTCTTCATTACGTTTGGTCAAAGGTCACGAGATGTAAATAGGGATATCGCTAATCCTAATCCTAACCCAAGACCTAACCTTAGCGCTTACCCTAACCCTAACCTACAATCTCGCCTGTCCTATCTCCTGGGTTTACCCCGGGACCTGCGGTTTCCTCCCACTGTTAAAGGGGAAGACCAACGATTTTCAACAAGGTTTCCATAAATCTGAAATATATATTCAGAAAGAATCCCCACTGTAAAAAAAGTAAAAAAGTTTTTGTGAACGAGAAATTAATTTTCATTAAAACCGGAAGTGACATAGTTGGTTCAACACGCTCACTGGGCTCTATAGAAAGCATACAGATTTGGCATAAGTTTACTGATGTATTGTATTCACGTCCCGTCCTTTGGCCAAAAATCTGATGAAATGGACTGTTTGTTAGGATATTATAAACACGAATTTATGTTTTTTTAACGTTTAGTACACAAAGCCGTCGCGTAAATTCACTCACACTGAACAGTCCGCTGTGGACCAATTCACACCGCATGGCTAATTATTTACATCACGTGGTTTGATTGTCAGCATATACCACCCCGATTCTTCAATCCAAACTGATTAGAACCTGAATCACAATCGATCTAGTAGCAATCATACACAGTCGATATCAAAAATTGATTTCCAATCTTAAAGACGGCTTATCTCCCCTGAAACTGTTGAGTAATACGCGATTCCCAATTCACGCAACTTTCATAGATTTAAGGAAATGGAATGAACTGAACAGAAATGGTTTTAACGACCTATCTTTCTGCGCCGACTGAATTAACTAAATTTTGATCGGACAGCGTCGTTACGGTCTTTTCTTTCGAATTCCAGCTGTTAAGTAGTCTTTTACGGGCATGTAGATATTGTTCCTAGCCGGGCCATTTAGGTTTCAAATTTCACGGTGTATTGATAGCCTTCTGGTTTCTGCTATGATTCGTTCATTGTTTCACTGTTTTTTCTACTATGAACTCGTCGACTATTAATTCGTTGATTGTTTCACTCTTATTTCGGCTATGATTTCGTTGAACGTTTCATTGTTATTTCTGCTACGAATTCGTTAATTGTTGAAGTGTTATTACTGCTATAAATTCGTTGATCGTTTCATTGCTATTTATGGGAATCACGGTGGCTAAGTGGGCAAGGCGCTGGCTCGTTAGCCTGGAGGTCGGGTGTTCGATCCTTGCATTGGCCGAGAAAGTTCATCTCGATTTTCCGGCGTGGTTTCCTCTTGTCAGTGATGCAGAAGGATGGCCTGATAAGGACAGCTGCCTAGTCGTTCGGATGGGACGAAAAACCGAGGTCCCGTGTACACATTGGAGTGCACGTAAAAGATCCCTTGGCAGTTGGAATTTGATATAAGAGTAGGCCGTAGCGCCGCTGCCCGGGCAAAAATTCCCTCATAGCACACTGTATGGCGTATGCCCGTCTTCCATTAGCCCAGGTCAGGTGCAGAAGAGTAGGACGTAAAACCCCATTTCATTTCTGCTATTTATGCTATGAATTCGTTAAGTTTTGCACTGTTATTTCTGCTATGAGTTCGTTGATCGTTTCACTGTTATTTCTGCTGTGAACTCGATCAGGACAATGACCTAGTGAACGTCTACACCAAGTCTGAACATTCTAGCTGACCTACAGCGAGAAACATTTCAACCGGGCCAAATTTTCTATTTTAACAGTTTAATTTGCACGGTACCTTTAGTTATCAACCGAATATTACAAAACTTTTAAAAATAAGCTCCCCCTGAACAGCTTAATCGTTCGCAATAAACGGGGTTGGACATCATATCCCATGTCACGTGCAACCTGGAGATCGAAACGACGCCCATTGACTCAATGACAGACGTTACGATACAGCGCGCACATGCTAACCATTCAGCCATTCAGCCTCCCTGAATTCGGAAAATTGCTGACTTATAGCAAGAAACATTTCAACCGGGCGAAATTTTCTGTTTTAACAGTTTAATGTGCACGGTACTTTAATTACCAACCGATTATTACAAAACTTTTGAAAATAAGCTCCAACTGACCAGCTTAATCGTATGCAATAAAAGTTTGGCTTGAATTGAAAGTTCTGCACGTAGGAAGTTCATCTCGATTTCCCGGCGTGGTTCCCCCTTGTCAGTGTGGCAGAACGGAGGGCCTGACAAGCACAGCTGTCTAGTTCGGATGGGACGAAAACCACGGTCCCGTGTACACATTGGAGTGCACGTAAAATATCCCTAAGCAGTTGGAATTCGATACTGTTGAATAAGCTCTATACGATGACTAAATGTGTAGATTGTAGTCACCCACACTGCATGTTTCGCTTAACAATGAAAGGGTGCCGTTTTCAATGTTCGATCCTTTTGTTCTTCTACTCCTGATATGTTGGACTGTTGATCGATGGTTTCATATAAAAGACTACCAATAAGACTCTTTGTAGAAGAAGTTCCCAACCAATATTATGTTGACTTTACGAGAAAGACCTCTAAACATGCTCCAAATTGTAAAAATACGACTTTTTGGATTTTCAATCTCTTTTTTTCGGCTATCCCTGATATTTAAAAAAAATGATACAATGATTTCACACAATAGGCTGGCTATTAGACTCTCTATTGACAAAAGTTTCACCACCCTCCCTTCATTATAACCGAAGTTATCGTGCCCTAAAGAATCAACAAATCAACATGCTTATCTCTGCTTACCCTAAGCAGAAAATGCTCATCTTTGAACTCCATCATAACATTGACCTAGTGAACGTCTACACCAAGTTTGAACATTCTAGCTTAATTAGAATGAGAGTTATTGTGCTCCAAAGTCTCGGCCCTTCAAATTGCTTCTATTTTTCATTTTCAATTCAAAATGGTGACTCCCGGTTGACCTAAATCAAAATTCTATTCTCGACATTTTTTAGGCCTTCCTACAAGGATTCAGAAAATATAACTCCCGAGTCTGTAAGTAAAATAGCAAAAAAGCCTTAGTGATTTTTCACGTTTAAAGATGGTGGCACTTCCGGTTCCATCGACAAACTCCATATTTTGTGTACGAATCAGTAATTCCTTGTCTAGTATCAAAAAAAAAAAATTAGGTCATTCTGACCTATATTTCGACGATTTTTTTGAAAACTTTGATCCTTAATTTCACCAAGGGGAGATAAGTTAGAAAATTTCTAATTATATTTTTGAAGTCACATCGGTAGGATCTACTTATATACTAAATTGAATGAAAATCGCACAACTATTCAAGAAGTTGTCAAATTCGTCTAAACTTCCGGTTCGAAATCACAGCGACGAATTTTCGAAATTCGAAAATGTGAAACTGCTGATGAAAATGATTTTTTTCAAGGTATTCAAAGAAAAAAGATTTAGTAAAATCGGTCAAAAAACAATAAAGTTACGACTATGCAATGTCCATTTTGTCGTTCGTAAATTTCGGTGATTTCGGATTCGTAAAACGTTTTGAAAATATATTTAATCAACAGCTACCACCCATTTTTGGGGGGGTAGGTAAAAGTTTCATAAAGATACTGTGGTTAGATTCTGAGAAATCCGATTTGTGGATAAAACACAAAAAAAAATAACAATAACTAGATCTGCTACTGTCCCATGCAGATATGAAAGCTTTCATATTCATCGTCACGTGTCATCGATTATATCAAGTATCTCAAATAAAAGGATAAGAATAACAAACTATCAAAATTGGTCAAAAACTCGCGAAGTTACAAGTCTAAATATAGTATGAAACATTGAGTAATCTGAAAACTAAAGGGAAATAACTGATACGTGTGTTGCTGTAATCGGGATGAATCAGATAACTTTGAACAAAACTAAAACTTTTTGAATCAGGTTGAACTCAACTGTTTGAATGTGTACGTTAAATATGTAGATTTTGAAAATTATAAAGACATAATATCAAAATCGTTCAAAAACTCACAAAGTTACAAATTTAAATGTAGTGAGAAACATTGCACCCGGGCAAAAAAATAATCTTTAAAGTAAAGGGAAATAACCTAAACTTGTATAGCTGTAATCGGGCTTCCAAAATTAGAGATATGTTATATAATTATGGTTTCCAATATGTTTGGTTATAAGTAGGAAATCGTGACAACTTCTTAAGCATGTTTCAAACAAAGGGTCATAGACTGCAATATACAAGAATGGCACTCTGCAATAAACAAAACTGGCCAGAGATTTCTATGCAGAAATTAAATAATTGCTAGAACCAGAAAAATATTTATCCACTATAATAAATAAGCAACATAGAGAAAATGAAATGAAATTGAATGGGGTTTAACGTCCTACTGTTCTGCTCCTACAATGGGCTAATGAAGACGGGCATACGCCATAAAGTGTGCAATGAGGGAAATTTTACCCGGGCAGCGCCGTTACGACCTATGAGGTTGGTAAGGCGACCATACTCCTTATCACGTACAACCAAGAAATCGAAACAAGGACAGTTGACTCAATGACAGACGTTATGATACAGAGCGCACGTGCTAACCATTCAGCCACGCAACCTCCCTAAAATCGGCAAATTGCTGACCTACAGCGAGAAACATTTCAACCGGGCCAAATTTTCTATTTTAACAGTTTAATTTGCACGGTACCTTTAGTTATCAACCGAATATTACGAAACTTTTAAAAATAAGCTCACCCTGACCAGCTTAATCGTTCGCAATAAACGTTTGCCCCTTAAAATCGACAAATTGCTGAATTTAAAGTGAGAAACATTACAACCGGGCCAAATTTTCTGTTTTATCACTTTTACAGTACCTTTGATTACCAACCGATTATTACAAAACTTTAAAAAGAGAAAGAGAGAAATGCGGCCTAACGTCCATTCGACACAAACTAGGTCATTTCGGGACTAACATGTTTTTTAATTTTATTTAAAAACTCCCCTTGCACGTACTGGTCTTTAGCCGTTGGGAGGAAACCGAAGAACACGGAGAAAACCCACGAGGTTGGACATCATACACCATGTCACGTGCAACCTGGAGATCGAAACGACGCCCGTTGACTCAATGACAATACAGCGAGCACATGCTAACCATTCAGCCATCCAGCCTCCCTGAATTCGGAAAATTGCTGACTTATAGCAAGAAACATTTCAACCGGGCGAAATTTTCTGTTTTAACAGTTTAATGTGCACGGTACTTTAATTACCAACCGATTATTACAAAACTTTTGAAAATAAGCTCCAACTGACCAGCTTAATCGTATGCAATAAATGTTTTGTCTGAATTGAAAGTTCTGCACAGATAAAGTTCATCTCGATTTCCCGGCGTGGTTCCCTTGTCAGTAAGGCAGAACGGAGGGCCAGACAAGCACAGCTGTCTAGCTAGTCCTTCGGATGGTACGAAAAACCAAGGTCCCGTGTACACATTGGAGTGCACGTAAAATATCCCTAAGCAGTTGGAATTCGATACTGTTGAATAAGCTCTATACGATGACTAAATGCGTAGATTGTAGTCACCCACACTTCATGTTTCGCTCAACAATGAAAGGGTGCCGTTTTCAATGTTCGATCCTTTTGTTCTTCTACTCCTGATATGTTGGACTGTTGATCGATGGATTCATATAAAAGACTTCCAATAAGACTCTTTGTAGAAGAAGTTCCAAAAAAATAGTATGTTGACTTAACGAGAAAAACCTCTAAACATGCTCCAAATTGTAAAAATACGACTTTTTGGATTTTCAATCTCTTTTTTTCGGCTATCCCTGATATTTAAAAAAAATGATACAATCATTTCACACAACAGGCTACCTATTAGACTCTCTATTGACAAAAGTTTCACCGCCCTCCCTTCATTATAACCGAAGTTATCGTGCCCTAAAGAATCAACAAATCAGCATGCTTATCTCTGCTTACCCTAAGCAGAAAATGCTCATCTTTGAACTCAATCAAGATAGTGACCTAGTGAACGTCTACACCAAGTTTGAACATTCTAGCTCAAATAGAAGGAGAGTTATTGTGTTCCGAAGTCCGGGCCTTTCAAATTGCTTCTATTTTTCATTTTCAATTCAAAATTGTGACCATAACATGACCGAAATCAAAATTCTGATCCGATAGATTTTTAGGCATTCCTTCAAGGATTCCGAAAATATAACTCCCGAGTCTGTAAGTAAAATAGCAAAAAAGCCTTTTTGATTTTTCACGTTTAAAGATGGTGGCACTTCCGGTTCGATCGACAAACTCCATATTTTGTGTACGAATCATTAATTCCTTGTCTAGTATCGAAAAAAAAAATTAGGTCATTCTGACCTATATTTCGACGATTTTTTTGAAAACTTTGATCCTTAATTTCACCAAGGGGAGATAATTTAGAAAATTTCTAATTATATTTTTGAAGTCACATCGGTAAGATCTACTTGTATACTAAATTTCATGAAAATCGTACAACTATTAAAGAAGTTGTCAAATTGGTCTAAACTTCCGGTTCGAAATCACAGCGACGAATTTTCGAAATTCGAAAATGTGAAACTGCAGATGAAAATGATTTTTTTCAAGGTATTCAAAGAAAAAAGAATTAGTAAAATCGGTCAAAAAATAACAAAGTTACGACTATGCATTGTCAGTTTTTTCGTTCGTAAAATTCGGTGATTTCGGATTCGTAAAACGTTTTGAAAATATATTTAAACAACGTTCGCACCCCATTTTTGGGGGGGTAGGTCAAGGTTTTAGAAAGATCCCATGGTTAGATTCTGAGAAATCCGATTTGCAGAAAATACACAAAAAAAAAATAATAATAATCTTAACAGAAACAATAAGCTTTCATATGTAATATGAAAGCTTAATAATCTTAACAGAAACAATAAGCTTTCATATGTAATATGAAAGCTTAACTAGACCTGCATGCAGGAATGACGGGTTTCACTGGTGCCATGTTACCTTTGAACTTGAACTTGTGTCACTTTCGGTGGTACGTCACCCTTGAACATATGTCACTTCCGGTACCAATGAAACCAATATACAGGTTTCCACATAAGCATTGCACACATCAAATAAAATGGATACAGAATCAAACAAATCCAGCAATATCATTTCATTTTATACATTTGTTACATGTAATTGATCCTGACAAAGTTACAGTACTTCCAGTGATAATGTAAATGTTCCATTAGTTTTATGAAATCAGAAATGGCATAAGGCATCACATGGTGAAAATTTTATGTAAATCGAATAATAATTGCCACTTTTATAGACCAAAAACCTTGAAAAGTGACATGTAGAAAATCGTCTATTTCTCGGCAACCGTACAAGTTAGAAACCATTTTTTGGTATTTATATGACCGTATGGGTTTATTCTATTTGTTGATTGGAATCAAATATCATAATTGTATAAACATTACAATTCAGACTCATTTGAATAAAATATCGGTTTTGAAGGCTTAAAATACAGTTTTGCCAAAATGACGTTACTTCCGGTGATAATGAAAACGTTAAATTAGTTTTATAACATCGCCTATGACATTAGGCTTCAAAGGGTGAAAATTTTATGAAAATCGAATAATAATTGACACTTTTATGGGCCAAAAACCTTCAAAAGTGACTTTTAGAAAATCGCCTATATCTCGGCAACCGAACAAGTTAGAAACAATTTTATGATATCTTTTTGACCGTATGAGTTTTGTTAATATGTGAATTTAAACCAAAAGTTAATTTTATTATTATATGTGACGTAATTCTTGGTTGAAAAAAATATCGATTTTAAAAGTTAAAAATTGAGTTTTTGACTAAATGACGTCACATCCGGTGTCAATTTTAAATAGTAATCAACATGATATGACGCAGACTTGCTTTTTGAATCAAATGATGTCACTTTTGTGAACATCCATTAATAATTGACTATTTTACAGGCAAAATTACGAAAACAGTGACTTATGCAAAACTGCCCATTTCTCGGCATTTGCTTATTTTAGAAACTAATTTTAACATACATTCTCTTCGTATGGATTATAGCTACAAGTTTATAAAAGTTACGAAGAAATATTTTAAAATCTGAAAAGCCTGAATAGGTTGTAAATAGGTCAATTTTACACCATTTTTAGCCTCTTAATCGAATTTGCTCGAAAATGAAATCGAAATTAAAAAAACTGCTTCCTACATTTTTTGCGCCTTGAAAGGGCACACTCTTTGACTCAAATAATTTTTCCAAAAAATATCATTTGTTTTCGAAGAAGGAAAATAACTGTCAAAATTGTAGTTTTCGGTAAAATTATGCCACTTCCGGTGCCGACAGGTAACACTTTTGGTAATAAAAAAAATGACAATTGATACAACGAAGCATATGAACTTTGTTTTATACAAATCGAACAATAAAAAATTAATCTAGGACTGAAAAACTGAATTAGCCAATGGCGGCCAAGGAAAATTACTGAGACCAAAATTTTTAACATTTTTGCACTAGTCAGATGACTCTTTAATTCTGTGCACAATACGACTAAAAAATATTCATAAATAAAAAAGTTTTTTTTAAAATTTTAAATTTTCGAAATTTGGCGCCTAATATCTTCGAAGATTTGCCGAAAATCAAGAATCGAAAGTAGCGTAGCTATGTGCCCTGTCTCAGGTTATGCCAAAATGCATCGAAAGTTAAAATCCAATGATTATTGTTAAAATTACTGCAATATTTTCATAAACGATAACTTCGGTGATTTCGGACATTTCGCATTGTCACAGAACGTTCAAAATAGCTTTGTCCTCTAAGTCACACCCACTTTCCCAGTAAAACCGAAGAAATCGTAACGATGCGACACGTAGTTGCTGAGATCTATTCAAATTGGAATCTGAATAATAATAATAATAATAACTAGACCTGCATGCAGGAATGACGGGTTTCACTGGTGCCATGTTACCCTTAAACATGTCACTTCCGGTGCCAAGTTACCCTTGAACATATGTCACTTCCGGTACCAGCGAAACCACTAAACAGGTTTCCAAATTAACATTGCACACAAATAAAATGGACGCAGAATCAACAAAATCCAACAATATCAATTCATTTTATACATTTGTTACTTGTAAATGATCTTGACAAAATTAGATTACTTCCTGTGTTAATGAAAATGTTCAATTAGTCTTATAAAATCAGAAATGGCATACGATATCATATAGTGAAAATTTTATGTAAAATTTTAAGACCAAAAAACTTGAAAAGTGACTTGTAGAAAATCTGCTATTTCTCTGCAACCGTACAAGTTACAAACCATTTTGTGGTATCTGTGTGATCGTATGGGTTCATTCTATTTGTTGATTAGCATCAAATACCATAATTTGAAAAAGATTTCAAAACAGACTCATTTGAATAAAATATCTGTTTTGAAGGCTAAAAATACAGTTTTTGCCAAAATGACGTTACTTCCGGTGATAATGAAAATCTTAAATTACTTGAATGAAATCCCAAATGGCAGTAGGTATAACACGGTGTAACGTTTATGAAAATCGAATAATAATTGACACTTTTATGGCCCCGAAACCTTCAAAAGTGACCTGTAGAAAACCGTCTATTTCTCGGCAACCGAACAAGTTAGAAACAATTTTATGATATCTAAATGACCATATGAGTTTTGTTTATATGTGAATTTAAACCAAAAGTTAAAATTATTAATACATATTAAGTTATTCTTGGTTGAATAAAACATTGATTTAAAAAGTTTAAAATGCAGTTTTTGACCAAATGATGTCACTTCCGGTGTCAACTTTAAATTGTAATCAACTTGATATGACGCTACATGCTTTTTGAATCAAATGATGTCACTTTTATAAAAATCCAATAATAATTGACTATTTTACAGGCAAAATAACGAAAACAGTGACTTGTACAGAACTGCCCATTTCTTGGTAACTGCTTATATTACAAACGAATTTTAACATACATTTTCTTCGTATGGATTATAGCTACAAGTTTATAAATATTACGAAGAAATATTTTAAAATCTGAAAAGCCTGAATAGGTTGTAAATAGGTAAATTTTACACCATTTTTAGCCTCTTAATCGAATTTGCTCGAAAGTGAAATCGAAATTAAAAAAACTGCTTCCGACATTTTTTGCGCCTTGAAAGGGCACACTCTTTGAGTCAAATAATTTTTCCAAAAAATAATATTTGTTTTCGAAGTAGGAAAATAACTGTCAAAATTGTAGTTTTTGGTAAAATTATGCCACTTCCGGTGCCGACAGATAACACTTTTGGTAATAAAAAAAATGACAATTGATACAACGAAGCATATGAATTTTGTTTTATACAAATCGGACAATAAAAAATTAATCTAGGACTGAAAAACTGAATTAGCCAATGGCGGCCAAGGAAAATTACTGAGACAATTTTTTTTAACATTTTTGCACTAGTCAGATGACTCTTTAATTCTGTGCACAATACGACTAAAAAATATTCATAAATAAAAAAAAATTTTGTAAAATTTTAAATTTTCGAAATTTGGCGCCTAATATCTTCGAAGATTTGCACAAAATCAAAAATCGAAAGTAGCGTAGCTATGTGCCCTGTCTCAGGCTATGCCAAAATGTATCGAAAGTTAAAATCCAATGATTATTGTTAAAATTACTGCAATATTTTCAAAAACGATAACTTCGGTGATTTCGGACATTTCGCATTGTCGCAGAACGTTCAAAATAGCTTTATCCTCTAAGTCACACCCACTTTCCCAGTAAAACCGAAGAGATCGTAACGATGCGACACGTAGTTGCTGAGATCTATTCAAATTGGAATCTGAATAATAATAATAATAATAATAAGAATAATAATTTTAACAAAAACAATAGTGTTTCACACAAGCTACGCAGTGTGAAACCCTAACTAGACCTGCATGCAGGAATGACGGGTTTCACTGGTGCCAAGTTACTCTTAAACATGTCACTTTCGGTGCCAAGTTACACTTGAACATATGTCACTTCCGGTACCAACGAAACCACTAAACAGGTTTCCAAATTAACATTGCACACAAATAAAATGGACGTAGAATCAACCAATCAATCCAGCAATATCAAGTCATTTTATACATTTGTTACTTGTAAATGATCTTGACAAAATTAAATTACTTCCGGTGTTAATGAAAATGTTCAATTAGTCTTATGAAATCAGAAATGGCATACGATATCATATTAGTGACAATTTTATGTAAATCGAATAATAATTGCCACTTTTAAAGACCAAAAAACTTGAAAAGTGACTTGTAGAAAATCTGCTATTTCTCTGCAACCGTACAAGTTAGAAACCATTTTTTGGTATCTGTATGATCGTATGGGTTCATTCTATTTGTTGATTGGCATCAAATACCATAATTTGAAAAAGATTTCAAAACAGACTCATTTGAATAAAATATCTGTTTTGAAGGCTAAAAATTCAGTTTTTGCCAAAATGACGTTACTTCCGGTGATAATGAAAATCTTAAATTACTTGTATGAAATCACAAATGGCATTAGGTATAACATGGTGTAACGTTTATGAAAATCGAATAATAATTGACACTTTTATGGCCCCGAAACCTTCAAAAGTGACCTGTAGAAAACCGTCTATTTCTCGGCAACCGAACAAGTTAGAAATAATTTTATGATATCTATATGACCATATGAGTTGTATTTATATGTGAATTTAAACCAAAAGTTAAAATTATTAATACATATTAAGTTATTCATGGTTGAATAAAACATTGATTTAAAAAGTTTAAAATGCAGTTTTTGACCAAATGACGTCACTTCCGGTGTCAATTTTAAATTGTAATCAACTTGATATGACGCTACATGCTTTTCGAATCAAATGATGTCACTTTTATAAAAATCCAATAATAATTGACTATTGTACAGGTAAAATAACGAAAACAGTGACTTGTACAGAACTGCCCATTTCTTGGGAACTGCTTATATTACAAACTAATTTTAACATACATTTTCTTCGTATGGGTTATAGCTACAAGTTTATAAAAGTTACGAAGAAATATTTTAAAATCTGAAAAGCCTGAATAGGTTGTAAATAGGTCAATTTTACACCATTTTTAGCCATTTAATCGAATTTGCTCGAAAATGAAATCGAAATTAAAAAAACTGCTTCCGACATTTTTTGCGCCTTGAAAGGGCACACTCTTTGAGTCAAATAATTTTTCCAAAAAATAATATTTGTTTTCGAAAAATGGTACCTAACTGTCAAAATTGTAGTTTTTGGTAAAATTATGCCACTTCCGGTGCCGACAGATAACACTTACGGTAATAAAAAAAATGACAATTGAGACAACGAAGCATATGAACTTTGTTTTATACAAATCGAACAATAAAAAATTAATCTAAGACTGAAAAACTGAATTAGCCAATGGCGGCCAAGGAAAATTACTGAGACAAATTTTTTTAACATTTTTGCACTAGTCAGATGACTCTTTAATTCTGTGCACAACACGACTAAAAAATATTCATAAATAAAAAAGTTTTTTGTAAAATTTTAAATTTTCGAAATTTGGCGCCAAATATCTTCGAAGATTTGCAGAAAATCAAAAATCGAAAGTAGCGTAGCTATGTGCCCTGTCTCCGGCTATGCCAAAATGTATCGAAAGTTAAAATCCAATGATTAATGTTATAATTACTGCAATATTTTCAAAAACGATCATTTGGTGATTTCGGACATTTCGCATTGTCGCAGAACGTTCAAAATAGCTTTATCCTCTAAGTCACACCCACTTTCCCAGTAAAACCGAAGAAATCGTAACGATGCGACACGTAGTTGCTGAGATCTATTCAAATTGGAATCTGAATAATAATAATAATAAGAACTAGACCTGCATGCAGGAATGACGGGTTTCACTGGTGCCACGTTACCCTTAAACATGTCACTTTCGGTGCCAAGTTACCCTTGAACATATGTCACTTCCGGTACCAACGAAACCATTAAACAGGTTTCCAAATTAACATTGCACACAAATAAAATGGATGCAGAATCAACCAAATCCAGCAATATCAATTCATTTTATACATTTGTTACTTGTAAATGATCTTGACAAAATTACATTTCTTCCGGTGTTAATGAAAATGTTCAATTAGTTTTATGAAATCAGAAATGGCATACGATATCATATAGTGAAAATTTTATGTAAATCGAATAATAATTGCCACTTTTAAAGACCAAAAAACTTGAAAAGTGACTTGTAGAAAATCGTCTATTTCTCGGCAACCGTACACGATAAAAACTATCTTTTGGTATCTATATGATCGTATGGGTTCAATCCATTTGTTGATTGGAATCAAATATCATAATTTGAAATATATTACAAATCAGACTCATTTGAAAAAAATGTCTGTTTTGAAGGCTAAAAATACAGTTTTTGCCAAAATGACATTACTTCCGGTGATACTGAAAATGTTAAATTAGTTCTATGAAATCATAAATGACACAAGATATCATATGGTGAAAATTTTATGAAAATCGAATAATAACTGACATTTTTATAGACCAAAAACCTTGAAAAGTGACTTAATGAAAATCGCCCATTTCTCTGCAACCGTACAAGTTAGAAACCATTTTGTGGTATCTGTATGATCGTATGGGTTCAATCGATTTGATCAATAGAATCAAATATCACAATTTGAAAAAAATAACAAATACGACTCATTTGAATAAAATATTGTTTTTTGAAGGTTAAAATTTAAGTTTTGAGCAAATGACGTCATTTCCGGTGGCAGAGCAAGGGGTAAAATGGTTTGACATAGTCCACTATGGCATTAGGCATCCAATGGCGAAAGAAAATTGAAAATCGAATAATAATTGATTCTTTTACAGCCAAAATTACGTGAAAAGTGACTCATGCAAAATTGCCTATTTCTCGGCAACTGCTTATATTACAAACTATTTTTCACATACATTCTCTTCGTATGGATTATAGCTACAAGTTTATAAAAGTTGCGTAAAAATATTTTAAAATCTGAAAAGCCTGAATGAGTTGTAAATAGGTCAATTTTACGCCTTTTTTCACCTCTTAATCCAATTTGCTAGAAAATGAAAAAGAAATTTAAAAAACGGCTTCCGACATTTTTTGCGCCTTTAAAGGACACACTCTTTGAGTCATATAATTTTTCAAAAAAATAATATTTGTTTTCAAAAAATGTACCTAACTGTCAAAATTGTAGTTTTTGGTAAAATTATGCCACTTCCGGTGCCGACAGATAACACTTTTGGTAATAAAAAAAATGACAATTGAGACAACGAAGCATATGAACTTTGTTTTATACAAATCGAACAATAAAAAATTAACCTAGGACTGAAAAACTGAATTAGCCAATCGAGGCCAAGGAAAATTACTGAGACAAAATTTTTTAACATTTTTGCGCAAGTCAGATGACTCTTTAATTCTGTGCACAACACGACTAAAAAATATTCATAAATATAAAAGTTTTTTGTAAAATTTTAAATTTCCGAAATTTGGCGCCTAATATCTTCGAAGATTTGCCGAAAATCAAAAATCGAAAGTAGCGCAGCTATGTGCCCTGTCTCCAGCTATGCCAAAATGTATCGAAAGTTAAAATCCCATGATTATTGTTAAAATTACCGCAATATTTGTAAAAACGATAACTTCGGTGATTTCGGACATTTCGCATTGTCGCAGAACGTTCAAAATAGCTTTATCCTCTAAGTCACACCCACTTTCCCAGTAAAACCGAAGAAATCATAACGATGCGACACGTAGTTGCTGAGATCTACTCAAAACAAAAGAATAATAATAATAATAACTAGACCTGCATGCAGGAATGACGGGTTTCACTGGTGCCACGTTACCCTTGAACATATCACTTCCGGTGCCAAGTTGCCCTTGAACATATGTCACCTCCGGCACCAACAAAACCACTAAACAGATTTCCAAATAAACATTGCTCACATCAAATAAAATGGACGCAGAATCAACCAAATCCAGCAATATCTTGACAAAATTACATTACTTCCGGTGTTAATGAAAATGTTCAATTAGTTTTATGAAATCAGAAATGGCATACGATATCATATAGTGGAAATTTTAAGTAAATCGAATAATAATTGCCACTTTTAAAGACCAAAAAACTTGAAAAGTGACTTGTAGAAAATCGGCTATTTCTCTGCAACCGTACAAGTTAGAAACCATTTTGTGGTATCTGTATGATCGTATGGGTTCATTCTATTTGTTGATTGGCATCAAATACCATAATTTGAAAAAGATTTCAAAACAGACTCATTTGAATAAAATATCCGTTTCGAAGGCTAAAAATACAGTTTTTGCCAAAATGACGTTACTTCCGGTGATAATAAAAATCTTAAATTACTTGTATGAAATCCCAAATGGCATTAGGTATAACATGGTGTAACGTTTATGAAAATCGAATAATAATTGACACTTTTATGGCCCCAAAACCTTCAAAAGTGACCTGTAGAAAACCGTCTATTTCTCGGCAACCGAACAAGTTAGAAACAATTTTATGATATCTATATGACCATATGTGTTGTGTTTATATGTGAATTTAAACCAAAAGTTAAAATTATTAATACATATTAAGTAATTCTTGGTTGAATAAAACATTGATTTAAAAAGTTTAAAATGCAGTTTTTTGACAAAATGACGTCACTTCCGGTGTCAATTTTAAATTGTAATCAACGTGATATGACGCTACATGCTTTTTGAATCAAATGATGTCACTTTTATAAAAATCCAATAATAATTGACTATTTTACTGGCAAACTAACGAAAACAGTGACTTATGCAGAACTGCCCATTTCTTGGCAACTGCTTATATTACAAACTAATTTTAACATACATTTTCTTCGTATGGATTATAGCTACATGTTTTTAAAAGTTACAAAGAAATATTTTAAAATCTGAAAAGCCTGAATGGGTTGTAAATAGGTCAATTTTACACCATTTTTAGCCTCTTAATCCAATTTGCTCGAAAATGAAATCGAAATTAAAAAAACTACTTCCGACATTTTTTGCGCCTACAAAGGACACACTCTTTGAGTCATATAATTTTTCAAAAAAGTAATATTTGTTTTCGAAAAATGTACCTAACTGTCAAAATTGTAGTTTTTGGTAAAATTATGCCACTTCCGGTGCCGACAGATAACACTTCCGGTAATAAAAAAAATGACAATTGAGACAACGAAGCATATGAACTTTGTTTTATACAAATCGAACAATAAGAAATTAATCTAGGACTGAAAAACTGAATTAGCCAATGGCGGCCAAGGAAAATTACTGAGACAAAAAATTTTAACATTTTTGCGCTAGTCAGATGACTCTTTATTTCTGTGCACAACACGACTAAAAAATATTCATAAATAAAAAAGTTTTTTGTAAAATTTTAAATTTTCGAAATTTGGCGCCTAATATCTTCGAAGATTTGTCGAAAATCAAAAATCGAAAGTAGCGTAGCTATGTGCCCTGTCTCCGGCTATGCCAAAATGTATCGACAGTTAAAATCCAATGATTATTGTTAAAATTACTGCAATATTATTAAAAACGCTAACTTCGGTGATTTCGGACATTTCGCATTGTCGCAGAACGTTCAAAATAGCTTTATCCTCTAAGTCACACCCACTTTCCCAGTAAAACCGAAGAAATCGTAACGATGCGACAAGCAGTTGCTGAGATCTACTCAAAACAAAAGAATAATAATAATAATAATAATAATAATAAGAATAATAATTTTAACAAAAACAATAGTGTTTCACACAAGCTTCGCAGTGTGAAACCCTAATAACTAGACCTGCATGCAGGAATGACGGGTTTCACTGGTACCACGTTACCCTTAAATATGTCACTTCCGGTGCCAAGTTACCAAATACTTTGCTCACATCAAATAAAATAGACGCAGAATCAACCAAATCCAGCAATATCAATTCATTTTATACATTTGTTACTTGTAAATGATCTTGACAAAATTACATTACTTCCGGTGTTAATGAAAATGTTCAATTAGTTTTATGAAATCAGAAATGGCATAGATATCATATAGTGAACATTTTTTTGTAAATTGAATAATAATTGCCACTTTTAAAGACCAAAAAACTTGAAAAGTGACTTGTAGAAAATCGGCTATTTCTCTGCAACCGTACAAGTTAGGAACCATTTTGTGGTATCTGTATGATCGTATGGGTTCATTCTATTTGTTGATTGGCATCAAATATCATAATTTGAAAAAGATTTCAAAACAGACTCATATGAATAAAATATCTGTTTTGAAGGCTAAAAATATAGTTTTTGCCAAAATGACGTTACTTCCGGTGATAATGAAAATTTTAAATTACTTGTATGAAATCCCACATGGCATTAGGTATAACATGGTGTGACGTTTATGAAAATCGAATAATAATTGACCCTTTTATGGCCCCGAAACCTTCAAAAGTGACCTGTAGAAAACCGTCTATTTCTCGGCAACCGAACAAGTTAGAAACCATTTTATGATATCTATATGACCATATGAGTTTTGTTTATATGTGAATTTAAACCAAAAGTTAAAATTATTAATACATATTAAGTTATTCTTGGTTGAATAAAACATTGATTTAAAAAGTTTAAAATGCATTTTTTGACCAAATGATGTCACTTCCGGTGTCAATTTTAAATTGTAATCAACTTGATATGACGCTACGTGCTTTTTGAATCAAATGATGTCACTTTTATAAAAATCCAATAATAATTGACTATTTTACAGGCAAAATAACGAAAACAGTGACTTGTACAGAACTGCCCATTTCTTGGTAACTGCTTATATTACAAACGAATTTTAACATACATTTTCTTCGTATGGATTATAGCTACAAGTTTATAAAAGTTACGAAGAAATATTTTAAAATCTGAAAAGCCTGAATAGGTTGTAAATAGGTAAATTTTACACCATTTTTAGCCTCTTTATCGAATTTGCTCGAAAGTGAAATCGAAATTAAAAAAACTGCTTCCTACATTTTTTGCGCCTTGAAAGGGCACACTCTTTGAGTCAAATAATTTTTCCAAAAAATAATATTTGTTTTCGAAGTAGGAAAATAACTGTCAAAATTGTAGTTTTTGGTAAAATTATGCCACTTCCGGTGCCGACAGATAACACTTTTGGTAATAAAAAAAATGACAATTGATACAACGAAGCATATGAATTTTGTTTTATACAAATCGGACAATAAAAAATTAATCTAGGACTGAAAAACTGAATTAGCCAATGGCGGCCAAGGAAAATTACTGAGACAATTTTTTTTAACATTTTTGCACTAGTCAGATGACTCTTTAATTCTGTGCACAATACGACTAAAAAATATTCATAAATAAAAAAAATTTTTGTAAAATTTTAAATTTTCGAAATTTGGCGCCTAATATCTTCGAAGATTTGCCGAAAATCAAAAATCGAAAGTAGCGTAGCTATGTGCCCTGTCTCAGGCTATGCCAAAATGTATCGAAAGTTAAAATCCAATGATTACTGTTAAAATTACTGCAATATTTCAAAAAACGATAACTTCGGTGATTTCGGACATTTCGCATTGTCGCAGAACGTTCAAAATAGCTTTATCCTCTAAGTCACACCCACTTTCCCAGTAAAACCGAAGAGATCGTAACGATGCGACACGTAGTTGCTGAGATCTATTCAAATTGGAATCTGAATAATAATAATAATAATAAGAATAAGAATAATAATTTTAACAAAAACAATAGTGTTTCACACAAGCTACGCAGTGTGAAACCCTAATAATTTTAACAAAAACAATAGTGTTTCACACAAGCTTCGCAGTGTGAAACCCTAACTAGATCTGCTACTGTCCCATGCAGATATGAAAGCTTTCATATTCATCGTCACGTGTCATAGATTATATCAAGTATCTCAAATAAAAGGATAAGAATAACAAACTATCAAAATTGGTCAAAAACTCGCGAAGTTAGAAGTCTAAATATAGTATGAAACATTGCATAATGTGAAAACTAAAGGGAAATAACTGATACTTGTGTTGCTGTAATCGGGATGACTTCCCACTTCAAAACTTTCAGAAAAATGAAATGAAAATGGTAAGAAAACATCGAAAAATTAAATGAGAAAACTTTGAACTAAACTAAAAACTTTTGAATCATGTTGATTCCAATTGTTTGAATATTTACGTTAAATATGTAAATTTGGAAAATTATAAAGACATAATTATCAAAATCGGTCAAAACTCACAAAGTTACAAATTTAAATGTAGTGAGAAACATTGCACCCTCGGCAAAAAAATAATCTTTAAACTAAAGGGAAATAACCCAAACTTGTATAGCTGTAATCGGGCTTCCAAAATTAGAGATATGTTATATAATTATGGTTTCCAATATGTTTGGTTATAATTAGGAAATCGTGACAACTTCTTAAGCATGTTTTAAACAAAGGGTTATAGACTGCAATATACAAGAATGGCACTTTGCAATAAAAAAAAACTGTTCAAAGCAAGTTTTCTATGCAGAAATGAAATAATTAATAGAACCAGAAAAACATTTATCCACTATAATAAATAAGCAACATAGAGAAAATGAAATCAAATTGAATGGTTGTTTAACGTCCTACTGTTTTGCTCCTAAAATGGGCTAATGAAGACGGGCATACGCCATAAAGTGTGCAATGAGGGAAATTTTACCCGGGCAGCGGCGTTACGGCCTACGAGGTTGGACAGGCGACCATACTCCTTGTCACGTACAACCAAGAAATCGAAACAACGCCAGTTGACTCAATGACAGACGTTATGATACAGAGCGCACGTGCTAACCATTCAGTCACGCAACCTCCCTAAAATCTGCAAATTGCTGACCTACAGATAGAAACATTTCAACCGGGCGAAATCTTCTATTTTATTAGTTTAATTTGCACGGTACCTTTAGTTATCAACCGAATATTACAAAACTTTTAAAAATAAGCTCCCCCTGACCAGCTAAATCGTTCGCAATAAACGTTTTCCCCTTAAAATCGGCAAATTGCTGACTTTAAAGTGAGAAACATTACAACCGGGTGAATTTTTCTGTTTTATCACTTTTACAGTATCTTTGATTACCAACCGATTATTACAAAACTTTAAAAATAAAAAAAAAGAGAGAAATGCGGCTTAACGTCCATTCGACACAAACTAGGTCATTTCGGGACTAACATATGTTTTTTAATTTTATTTAAAAACTTCCCTTGCGCGTACTGGTCTTTAGCTGTTGGGAGGAAACTGAATGGCACGGAGAAAACCCACGAGGTTGGACACCATACTCCATGTCACGTGCAATCTCGAAATCGAAACGACGCCCGTTGACTCAATGACAGACGTTACGATACAGCGTGCACATGCTAACCATTCAGCCATTCAGCCTCCCTTAAAAATAAGCTCCCCCTGACCAGCTTAATTGTTCGCAATAAACATTTGCCCTCTAAAATCGGCAAATTGCTGACTTTAAAGTGAGAAACATTATAACCGGGCGAAATTTTATGTTTTAACAGTTTAATTCGCACGGTATTTTAATTACCAACCGATTATTACAAAACTTTTGAAAATAAGCTCCAACTGACCAGCTTAATCGTATGCAATAAACGTTTGGCCTGAATTGAAAGTTCTGCAACGAGGAAGATCATCTCGATTTTCCGGCGTGGTCCCCCCTTGTCAGTGAGGCAGAACGGAGGGCCTGACAAAAACAGCTGTCTAGTCGTTCGGGTGGGACGAAAAACCAAGGTCGCGTGTACACATTGGAGTGCACGTAAAATATCCCTAAGCAGTTGGAATTCGATACTGTTGAATAAGCTCTATACAATGATGACTAAATGTGCAGATTGTAGTCACACACACTGCATGTTTCGCTTAACAATGAAAGGGTGCCGTTTTCAATGTTCGATCCTTTTATTCTTCTACTCCAGATATTTTGGACTGTTGATCGAAGTTTTCATATAAAAGACTACCGATAAGACTCTTTGTAGAAGAAGTTCCCAAAAAGTATTATGTTGACTTTAAGAGAAAAGAACCTTTAAAGATGCTCCAAATCGTAAACATACGACTTTTTGGTTACAGTACCTTTGATTACCAACCGATTATTACAAAACTTTAAAAATAAAAGAGAAAGAGAGAAATGCGGCTCAACGTCCATTCGACACAAACTAGGTCATTTCGGGACCAACATATGTTTTTTAATTGTATTTATAAACTTCCCTTGCGCGTACGGGTCTTTAGCCGTGGGAGGAAACCGAAGGACACGGAGAAAACCCACGAGGTTGGACACCATACTCCATGTCACGTGCAACTTGGAAATCGAAACGACGCCGGTTGACTCAATGACAGACGTTACGATACAGCGCGCGTATGCTAACCATTCAGCCTCCCTAAAATCGGGAAATTGCTGACTTATAGCAAGAAACATTTTAACCGGGCGAAATTTTCTGTTTTAACAGTTTAATTCGCACGGTATTTTAATTACCAACCGATTATTACAAAACTTTTGAAAATAAGCTCCAACTGACCAGCTTAATCGTATGCAATAAACGTTTGGCCTGAATTGAAAGTTCTGCAACGAGGAAGATCATCTCGATTTTCCGGCGTGGTCCCCCCTTGTCAGTGAGGCAGAACGGAGGGCCTGACAAGGACAGCTGTCTAGTCGTTCGGGTGGGACGAAAAACCAAGGTCGCGTGTACACATTGGAGTGCACGTAAAATATCCCTAAGCAGTTGGAATTCGATACTGTTGAATAAGCTCTATACAATGACTAAATGTGCAGATTGTAGTCACACACACTATATGTTTCGCTTAACAATGAAAGGGTGCCGTTTTCAATGTTCGATCCTTTTATTCTTCTACTCGAGATATTTTGGACTGTTGATCGAAGTTTTCATATAAAAGACTACCGATAAGACTCTTTGTAGAAGAAGTTCCCAAAAAGTATTATGTTGACTTTAAGAGAAAAGAACCTTTAAAGATGCTCCAAATCGTAAACATACGACTTTTTGGATTTTCGATCTCTTTTTGTCAGCTATCCCTGATATTTAAAAAAAAGATACAACGATTTCACACAACAGGCCAGCTATTACACTCTCGATTAACAAGAGTTTCACCGCCCTCCCTTCATTATAACCGAAGTTATCTTGCCCTAAAGAATCAACAAATCAGCATGCTTATTTCTGCTTACCCTAGGCAGAAAATGCTCATCTTTGAACTCAATCATGACATTGACATAGTGAACGTCTACACCAAGATTGAACATTCTAGCTCAATTAGAAGGAGAGTTATTGTGTTTCAAAGTTTCGGCCCTTCAAATTGCTACTACTTTTCATATTCACTTCAAAATGGCAACCATCAATTGACCTAAATCAAAATTCTTCTCTGAACAATTTTTAGATCATCTTTCAAGGATTCAGAAAACATAAATCCCGTGTCTGTAAGTAAAATAGCAAAAAAGCCTTAGGGATTTTTCACGTTTCAAGATGGTGGCACTTCCGGTTCGATCAACAAACTTTATATTTTGTGTACAAATCAGTAATTACTTGTCTAGTATCAAAAAAAAAATCAGGTCATTCTGACCTATATTTCGATGATTTTTTTGAAAATTTTGATCTTTAATTTTGTCAAGGGGAGATAATTTAGAAAATTTCTAATTATATTTTTGAAGTCACATCGGTAAGGTCTACATATATACTAAATTTCATGACAATCGTACAACTATTAAAGAAGTTGTCAAATTGGTCTAAACTTCCGGTTCGAAATCACAGCGACGAATTTTCGAAATTCGAAAATGTGAAACTGCAGATGAAAATGATTTTTTTCAAGGTATTCAAAGAAAAAAGAATTAGTAAAATCGGTCAAAAAATAACAAAGTTACGACTATGCTTTGTCCATTTCGTCGTTCGTAAATTTCGGTGATTTCGGATTCGTAAAACGTTTTGAAAATATATTTAATCAAGGTTCGCACCCCATTTTTGGGGGGGTAGGTCAAAATTTCAGAAAGATCCTACGGATAGATTCTGAGAAATCCGATTTGCAGAAAACACACAAAAAAAAAATAACTAGATCTGCTACTGTCCCATGCAGATATGAAAGCTTTCATATTCATCGTCACGAGTCATCGATTATATCAAGTATCTCAAATAAAAGGATAAGAATAACAAACTATCAAAATTGGTCAAAAACTCGCGAAGTTACAAGTCTAAATATAGTATGAAACATTGAGTAATCTGAAAACTAAAGGGAAATAACTGATACTTGTGTTGCTGTAATCGGGATGAATGAGATAACTTTGAACAAAACTAAAACTTTTTGAATCAGGTTGAACTCAACTGTTTGAATATGTACGTTAAATATGTAGATTTGGAAAATTATAAAGACATAATATCAAAATCGGTCAAAAACTCACAAAGTTACAAATTTAAATGTAGTGAGAAACATTGCACCCGGGCAAAAAAATAATCTTTAAACTAAAGGGAAATAACTGAAACTTGTATAGCTGTAATCGGGCTTCCAAGATATGTTATATAATTATGGTTTCCAATATGTTTGGTTATAAGTAGGAAATCGTGACGACTTCTTAAGCATGTTTTAAACAAAGGGTCATAGACTGCAATATACAAGAATGGCACTCTGCAATAAAAAAAAAACTGGCCAGAGATTTATATGCAGAAATTAAATAATTGCTAGAACCAGAAAAATATTTGTCCACTGTAATAAATAAGCAACACAGGGAAAATGAAATGAAATTGAATGGGGTTTAACGTCCTACTGCTCTGCTCCTACAATGGGCTAATGAAGACGGGCATACGCCATAAAGTGTGCAATGAGGGAAATTTTACCCGGGCAGCGGCGTTACGGCCTACGAGGTTGGTAAGGCGACCATACTCCTTGTCACGTACAACCAAGAAATCGAAACAAGGACAGTTGACTCAATGACAGACGTTATGATACAGAGCGCACGTGCTAACCACTCAGCCACGCAACCTCCCTAAAATCGGCAAATTGCTGACCTACGGCGAGAAACATTTCAACCGGACGAAATCTTCTATTTTATTAGTTTAATTTGCACGGTACCTTTAGTTATCAACCGAATATTACAAAAGTTTTAAAAATAAGCTCCCCCTGACCAGCTACATCGTTCGCAATAAACGTTTTCCCCTTAAAATCGGCAATGTGAGAAACATTACAACCGGGCGAAATTTTCTGTTTTATCACTTTTACAGTATCTTTGATTACCAACCGATTATTACAAAACTTTAAGAATAAAAAAGAAAGAAAGAAATGCGGCTTAACGTCCATTCGACACAAACTAGGTCATTTCGGGACTAACATATGTCTTTTAATTTTATTTAAAAACTCCCCTTGCGCGTACTGGTCTTTAGCTGTTGGGAGGAAACCGAAGGACACGGAGAAAACACACGAGGTTGGACACCATACTCCATGTCACGTGCAATCTCGAAATAGAAACGACACCCGTTGACTCAATGACAGACGTTACGATACAGCGCGCACATGCTAACCATTCAGCCATTCAGCCTCCCTTAAAAATAAGCTCCCCCTGACCAGCTTAATTGTTCGCAATAAACGTTTGCCCTCTAAAATCGGCAAATTGCTGACATTAAAGTGAGAAACATTACAACCGGGCGAAATTTTATGTTTTATCACTTTTACGGTACCTTTGATTACCAACCGATTATTACAAAACTTTAAAAATAAAAGAGAAAGAGAGAAATGCGGCTCAACGTCCATTCGACACAAACTAGGTCATTTCGGGACTAACATATGTTTTTATATTTTATTTATAAACTTCCCTTGCGCGTACGGGTCTTTAGCCATGGGAGGAAACCGAAGGACACGGAGAAAACCCACGAGGTTGGACACCATACTCCATGTCACGTGCAACTTGGAAATCGAAACGACGCCGGTTGACTCAATGACAGACGTTACGATACAGCGCGCGTATGCTAACCATTCAGCCTCCCTAAAATCGGGAAATTGCTGACTTATAACAAGAAACATTTCAACCGGGCGAAATTTTCTGTTTTAACAGTTTAATTCACACGGTATTTTAATTACCAACCGATCATTACAAAACTTTTGAAAATAAGCTCCAACTGACCAGCTTAATCGTATGCAATAAACGTTTGGCCTGAATTGAAAGTTCTGAATCGAGAAAGTTCATCTCGATTTTCCGGCGTGGATCCCCCTTGTCAGTGAGGCAGAGCAGAGGGCCTGACAAGGACAGCTGTCTAGTCGTTCGGATGGGACGAAAAACCAAGGTCGCGTGTACACATTGGAGTGCACGTAAAATATCCCTAAGCAGTTGGAATTCGATACTGTTGAATAAGCTCTATACGATGACTAAATGTGCAGATTGTAGTCACCCACACTGCATGTTTCGCTTAACAATGAAAGGGTGCCGTCTTCAATGTTTGATCCTTTTATTCTTCTACTCCAGATATTTTGGACTGTTGATCGAAGTTTTCATATAAAAGACTACCGATAAGACTCTTCGTAGAAGAAGTTCCCAAAAAATATTATGTTGACTTTAAGAGAAAAGAACCTTTAAAGATGCTCCAAATCGTAAACATACGACTTTTTGGATTTTCGATCTCTTTTTTTCTGCTATCCCTGATATTTAAAAAAAAAAAATACAACGATTCCACACAACAGGCCAGCTATTACACTCTCGATTAACAAGAGTTTCACCGCCCTCCCTTCATTATAACCGAAGTTATCTTGTCCTAAAGAATCAACAAATCAGCATGCTTATCTCTGCTTACCCTAGGCAGAAAATGCTCATCTTTAAACTCAATCCTGACATTGACATAGTGAACGTCTACACCAAGATTGAACATTCTAGCTCAATTAGGAGAGTTATTTCAGCCTCCCTGAATTCGGAAAATTGCTGACTTATAGCAAGAAACATTTCAACTGGGCGAAATTTTCTGTTTTAACAGTTTAATGTGCACGGTACTTTAATTACCAACCGATTATTACAAAACTTTTGAAAATAAGCTCCAACTGACCAGCTTAATCGTATGCAATAAAAGTTTGGCTTGAATTGAAAGTTCTGCACGTAGGAAGTTCATCTCGATTTCCCGGCGTGGTTCCCCCTTGTCAGTGTGGCCGAACGGAGGGCCTGACAAGCACAGCTGTCTAGTTCGGATGGGACGAAAAGCACGGTCCCGTGTACACATTGGAGTGCACGTAAAATATCCCTAAGCAGTTGGAATTCGGTACTGTTGAATAAGCTCTATACGATGACTAAATGTGTAGATTGTAGTCACCCACACTGCATGTTTCGCTTAACAATGAAAGGGTGCCGTTTTCAATGTTCGATCCTTTTGTTCTTCTACTCCTGATATGTTGGACTGTTGATCGATGGTTTCATATAAAAGACTACCAATAAGACTCTTTGTAGAAGAAGTTCCCAACCAATATTATGTTGACTTTACGAGAAAGACCTCTAAACATGCTCCAAATTGTAAAAATACGACTTTTTGGATTTTCAATCTCTTTTTTTTCGGCTATCCCTGATATTTAAAAAAAAAATGATACAATGATTTCACACAACAGGCTAGCTATTAGACTCTCTATTGAGAAAAATTTCACCGCCCTCCCTTCATTATAACCGAAGTTATCGTGCCCTAAAAAATCAACAAATCAACATATTTATCTCTGCTTACCCTAAGCAGAAAATGCTCATCTTTGAACTCCATCATAACATTGACCTAGTGAACGTTTACACCAAGTTTGAACATTCTAGCTTAATTAGAATGAGAGTTATTGTACTCCAAAGTCTCGGTTCTTCAAATTGCTTCTATTTTTCATTTTCAATTCAAAATGGTGACTCCCGGTTGACCTAAATCAAAATTCTATTCGCGACATTTTTTAGGCCTTCCTACAAGGATTCAGAAAATATAACTCCCGAGTCTGTAAGTAAAATAGCAAAAAAGCCTTAGTGATTTTTCACGTTTAAAGATGGTGGCACTTCCGGTTCGATCGACAAACTCCATATTTTGTATACGAATCAGTAATTCCTTGTCTAGTATCAAATAAAAAAATTAGGTCATTCTGACCTATATTTCGGCGATTTTTTTGAAAATTTTGATCCTTAATTTCACCAAGGGGAGATAATTTAGAAAATTTCTAATTATATTTTTGAAGTCACATCGGTAGGATCTACTTATATACTAAATTGAATGAAAATCGCACAACTATTAAAGAAGTTGTCAAATTGGTCTAAACTTCCGGTTCGAAATCACAGCGACGAATTTTCGAAATTCGAAAATGTGAAACTGCTGATGAAAATGATTTTTTTCAAGGTATTCAAAGAAAAAAGATTTAGTAAAATCGGTCAAAAAACAATAAAGTTACGACTATGCAATGTCCATTTTGTCGTTCGTAAAGTAGGATCTACTTATATACTAAATTGAATGAAAATCGCACAACTATTAAAGAGTTGTCAAATTGGTCTAAACTTCCGGTTCGAAATCACAGCGACGAATTTTCGAAATTCGAAAATGTGAAACTGCTGATGAAAATGATTTTTTTCAAGGTATTCAAAGAAAAAAGATTTAGTAAAATCGGTCAAAAAACAATAAAGTTACGACTATGCAATGTCCATTTTGTCGTTCGTAAATTTCGGTGATTTCGGATTCGTAAAACGTTTTGAAAATATATTTAATCAACAGCTACCACCCATTTTTGGGGGGGTAGGTAAAAGTTTCATAAAGATACTGTGGTTAGATTCTGAGAAATCCGATTTGTGGATAAAACACAAAAAAAAATAATAATAATCTTAACAGAAACAATAAGCTTTCATATGTAATATGAAAGCTTAATAATAATAATCTTAACAGAAACAATAAGCTTTCATATGTAATATGAAAGCTTAATAATAATTTTAACAAAAACAATAGTGTTTCACACAAGCTACGCAGTGTGAAACCCTAACTAGACCTGCATGCAGGAATGACGGGTTTCACTGGTGCCACGTTACCCTTAAACATGTCACTTCCGGTGCCAAGTTACCCTTGAACATATGTCACTTCCGGTACCAGCGAAACCACTAAACAGGTTTCCAAATTAACATTGCACACAAATAAAATGGACGCAGAATCAACAAAATCCAGCAATATCAATTCATTTTATACATTTGTTACTTGTAAATGATCTTGACAAAATTAAATTACTCCCGCTGTTAATGCAAATGTTCAATTAGTCTTATGAAATCAGAAATGGCATACGATATCACATAGTGAAAATTTTATGTAAATCGAATAATAATTGCCACTTTTAAAGACCAAAAAACTTGAAAAGTGACTTGTAGGAAATCGGCTATTTCTCTGCAACCGTACAAGTTAGAAACCATTTTGTGGTATCTGTATGATCGTATGGGTTCATTCTATTTGTTGATTGGCATCAAATACCATACTTTGAAAAAGATTTCAAAACAGACTCATTTGAATAAAATATCTGTTTTAGAGGCTAAAAATACAGTTTTTGCCAAAATGACGTTACTTCCGGTGATAATGAAAATCTTAAATTACTTGTATGAAATCCCAAATGGCATTAGGTATAACATGGTGTGACGTTTATGAAAATCGAATAATAATTGACCCTTTTATGGCCCCGAAACCTTCAAAAGTGACCTGTAGAAAACCGTCTATTTCTCGGCAACCGAACAAGTTAGAAACCATTTTATGATATCTATATGACCATATGAGTTTTGTTTATATGTGAATTTAAACCAAAAGTTAAAATTATTAATACATATTAAGTTATTCTTGGTTGAATAAAACATTGATTTAAAAAGTTTAAAATGCATTTTTTGACCAAATGATGTCACTTCCGGTGTCAATTTTAAATTGTATTCAACTTGATATGACGCTACGTGCTTTTTGAATCAAATGATGTCACTTTTATAAAAATCCAATCATAATTGACTATTTTACAGGCAAAATAACGAAAACAGTGACTTGTACAGAACTGCCCATTTCTTGGTAACTGCTTATAGTACAAACGAATTTTAACATACATTTTCTTCGTATGGATTATAGCTACAAGTTTATAAAAGTTACGAAGAAATATTTTAAAATCTGAAAAGCCTGAATAGGTTGTAAATAGGCCAATTTTATACCATTTTTAGCCTCTTAATCGAATTTGCTCGAAAATGAAATCGAAATTAAAAAAACTGCTTCCTACATTTTTTGCGCCTTGAAAGGGCATACACTTTGAGTCAAATAATTTTTCCAAAAAATAATATTTGTTTTCGATTAAGGAAAATAACTGTCAAAATTGTAGTTTTTGGTAAAATTATGCCACTTCCGGTGCCGACAGATAAAACTTTTGGTAATAAAAAAAATGACAATTGATACAACGAAGCATATGAACTTTGTTTTATACAAATCGAACAATAAAAAATTAATCTAGGACTTAAAAACTGAATTAGCCAATGGCGGCCAAGGTAAATTACTGAGACAAAATTCTTTAACATTTTTGCACTAGTCAGATGACCCTTTAATTCTGTGCATAATACGACTAAAAAATATTCATAAATAAAAAAGTTTTTTGTAAAATTTTAAATTTTCAAAATTTGGCGCCTAATATCTTTGAAGATTTACCGAAAATCAAAAATCGAAAGTAGTGTAGCTATGTGCCCTGTCTCCGGCTATGCCAAAATGTATCGAAACTTAAAATTCAATGATTATTGTTAAAATTACTGCAATATTTTAAAAAACGATAATTTGGAGATTTCGGACATTTCGCATTGTCGCAGAACGTTCAAAATAGCTTTATCCTCTAAGTCACACCCACTTTCCCAGTAAAACCGAAGAAATCGTAACGATGCGACAAGCAGTTGCTGAGATCTACTCAAAACAAAAGAATAATAATAATAATAAGAACTAGACCTGCATGCAGGAATGACGGGTTTCACTGGTGCCACGTTACCCTTAAACATGTCACTTCCGGTGCCAAGTTACCCTTGAACATATGTCACTTCTGGTACCAACGAAACCACTAAACAGGTTTCCAAATTAACATTGCACACAAATAAAATGGACGCAGAATCAACCAAATCCAGCAATATCAATTGATTTTATACATTTGTTACTTGTAAATGATCTTGACAAAATTAAATTACTTCCTGTGTTAATGAAAATGTTCAATTAGTCTTATGAAATCAGAAATGGCATACGATATCATATAGTGAAAATTTTATGTAAATCGAATAATAATTGTCACTTTTAAAGACCAAAAAACTTGAAAAGTGACTTGCAGAAAATCGGCTATTTCTCGGTAACCGTACAAGTTAGAAACCATTTTGTGATATCTGTATGATGGTATGGCTTCATTCTATTTGTTGATTGGCATCAAATACCATAATTTGAAACAGATTTCAAAACAGACTCATTTGAATAAAATATCTGTTTTGAAGGCTAAAAATACAGTTTTTGCCAAAATGACGTTACTTCCGGTGATAAGGAAAATTTTAAATTACTTGTATGAAATCCCTAATGGCATTAGGTATAACATGGTGTAGCGTTTATGAAAATCGAATAATAATTGACACTTTTATGGCCCCAAAACCTTCAAAAGTGACCTGTAGAAAAACGCCTATTTCTCGGCAACCGAACAAGTTAGAAACAATTTTATGATAGCTACATGACCATATGAGTTGTGTTTATATGTGAATTTAAACCAAAAGTTAAAATTATTAATACATATTAAGTAATTCTTGGTTGAATAAAACTTTGATTTAAAAAGTTTAAAATGCAGTTTTTGATAAAATGACGTCACTTCCGGTGTCAATTTTAAATAGTAATCAACTTGATATGACGCTACATGCTTTTTGAATCAAATGATGTCACTTTTATAAAAATCCAATAATAATTGACTATATTACAGGCAAAATAACGAAAACAGTGACTTATGCAGAACTGCCCATTTCTTGGCAACTGCTTATATTACAAACTAATTTTAACATACATTTTCTTCTTATGGATTATAGCTACAAGTTTATAAAAGTTATGTAAAAATATTTTAAAATCTGAAAAGCCTGAATGGGTTGTAAATAGGTCAATTTTGCGCCTTTTTTCACCTCTTACTCCAATTTGCAAGAAAATGAAATAGAAATTAAAAAAACTGCTTCCGCCATTTTTTGCGCCTTGAAAGGACACACTCTTTGAGTCATATAATTTTTCAAAAAAATAATATTTGTTTTTGAAGATCGTAAATAACTGTCAAAATTGTAGTTTTTGGTAAAATTATGCCACTTCCGGTGCCGACAGATAACACTATCGGTAACAAAAAAAATGACAATTGAGACAACGAAGCATGTGAACGTTGTTTTATACAAATCGAACAATAACAAAATAATCTAGGACTGAAAAACTGAATTAGCCAATGGCGGCCAAGGAAAATTACTGAGACAAAAAATTTTAACATTTTTGCGCAAATCAGATGACTGTTTAATTCTGTGTACAACACGACTAAAAAATATTCATAAATAATAAAGTTTTTTGTAAAATTTTAAATTTTCCAAATTTTGCGCCTAATATCTTCGAAGATTTGCCGAAAATCAAAAATCGAAAGTAGCGTAGCTATGTGCCATGTCTCCGGCTATGCCAAAATGTATCGAAAATTAAAATCCCATGATTATTGTTAAAATTACTGCAATATTTTAAAAAAACGATAACTTCGGTGATTTCGGACATTTCGCATTGTCGCAGAACGTTCAAAATAGCTTTATCCTCTAAGTCACACCCACTTTCCCAGTAAAACCGAAGAAATCGTAACGATGCGACAAGCAGTTGCTGAGATCTACTCAAAACAAAAGAAGAATAATAATAATAATAATAATAATAAGAATAATAATTTTAACAAAAACAATAGTGTTTCACACAAGCTTCGCAGTGTGAAACCCTAATAAGAATAATAATTTTAACAAAAACAATAGTGTTTCACACAAGCTACGCAGTGTGAAACCCTAATAATCTTAACAGAAACAATAAGCTTTCATATGTAATATGAAAGCTTAATAATTTTAGTAATCTCAATAGGCTTTCAGACGAAAGTCTGAAAGCCTAATAAGAATAATAATTTTAACAAAAACAATAGTGTTTCACACAAGCTTCGCAGTGTGAAACCCTAATAATTTTAACAAAAACAATAGTGTTTCACACAAGCTACGCAGTGTGAAACCCTAATTAAAACATGAATCTCGTAGTTAATCTTAATCATATAAAGAGATACACCGATAATGTCGGCGTCTATCTTACATACTTCTATGCTGGATACTAACGACCGAACAATTTGTCCATTACACAAACACAAACATACAGATTACATATTGGTCAACCCTGTTTTTATTCAACTGAATGGGATTTAAGAAAGTCAGACATAAATTGCATTGATCTCCCCAGTATGGGGTAGTTTACGAAAATGAGTCCGGTTTAGATACTAAAGGTTTATTTCTTAATTAGATTAAACTGCCCATTTGATGAGAAGTCCATGTGCGACGTTCAAAACATACTGGCCACAATGGGTCAAATTATTGGGGATAAGGGTCGAATCATATCATTTGTCCCGTCTCCATTAGTCCTGTCGGTGCTAAACAGTAGGGCGTTAAACCCCATTTTATTATTTCCCATGCTAGCTCAGAGCGGAGAAGAAACTGATCTAGAAACCACAATAGCCTAAGGGTCCGAAACTGATCTAGAAACCCCAATGGCCTAAGGGTCCGAAACTGATCTAGAAACCCCAATAGCCTAAGGGCCCTTACTGTGTCACAAAACCATGCATCAATAATGTATTTTGATAAAATATTAACAAATATCCATTGGTGATGAGTGGCTAAGTGGGTAAGATGCTGGCTCGCTAGCCTGGGGTCGCGTGCCGAGAAAGTTCATCGGAATTTTCCGATGTGATTTCGCCTTGTCAGTGGTTCAGGACCAAGGGCATGACAAGGACAGCTGTCTGGTTGTTCGGATGGGACGAAAAAGCGAGGTCCCGTGTATGCATTGACGTGCACGTAAGAGATACCTTCGGAGTTGGAATTCAATATAAGAGTAGACCATAGCACCCCTATGCCCAGGACAAATTTCCCTCATAGCCCACTGTATTGCATATGCCCTTCTTCATTATCCCAGTCAGAGCAGAACAGTAGGACGCTAAACCCCATTTCATTTCATTTCCATGTGTGATGAATATACATTACTGTGCATTTTTGTTTTAAATTCACTTTAATCGCATCAAGCATATACAAAAACTATTATACAAAACATTATTAGACTATATTATACGGGATTGTACCGTATTTGCATAGCCAATAATCAAAACAATAAGCAATAATGCACCGAAACACTGTCTATCACTGTCAGCAGGGATGAAATAATCCTGAACTTATAAATCCGTTAATCTCCAACCACCAAAGAAAGATAATCCATTCAAATTGATTAGGAGAGAAATGGTAAATATAATGGCTAAAGAATATAAGGAACATGAAATCATTAAAGCAATAAGAAATATCTCCTTGACGCCTGCCACATGTGGAGATTAAAGGATTTTAATTTCAAGCTAGAATTAGCTTAGATAATCCATTTGCTGTTTGTTTTATAACAAGAATCGTTTAAACAATATGAATCTAAAATATTTATTATGATTTGAATTATGATGTGTACTATTAATTGTTTTCTCAGAAAGTTTATTTCTTCCAGCTCATCTTTAGCCAAATATAGGTGTTACCAACTGCTAGAAAGTTTGATTTCGAATTTTGCGAATATTTCTCCCTTGATTGACTGATATTGTTAACTAATTAAGTAAACGTTTTCGCAAACTGTTAGTATGTTTGGTTTCGAACACAACGATCAAACTACCATACTGATGATCCATATAAAATAGATGATTTAATTCATAATAAAATGTATTGTACAGTGAATCAAACTTCCAAATGTTTGATTTTGAATAAAAGAGTAATCAATGTCCAAATATTGAACCCAAGTAACAAGCTGATTATCACGCAAAATTTAACATCTTATTTACTAAATAATATTATTCTCCCTTTTTCTTTCTTTTTTTTTTTCTTTTTTTTTTTTTTTTTTGGTTGAGGGAGCGGGGAGTTTCAGAAGAAACATAAATAAAACTATTTCTCATGTCATTCAGTTTAGAAACAAATATTCCATGATTACAGTATATACATTCAGCTTGGAAAGGTTTTAATTCTGGGTTTGCCGAGGTTCAACACCTAATGTACAAGGGTACAATAATACACTGTATCATATCAAGAGAATTATTAATCACCTTTTTCTTAAATATCATACTCTATAAACTATGAGAAGAATTAAAGAACTAGACCTGCATGCAGGAATGACGGGTTTCACTGGTGCCCCGTCACCCTTTAACATGTCACTTCCGGCGCCACGTTACCTTTGAACATATGTCACTTCCGATACCAATGAAACCATTAAACAGGTTTCCCCATAAGCATTGCACACTTCAAATAAATTGGACGCAAAATCAACCAAATCCAGCAATATCAATTCATTTTATACTTTTGTTACTTGTAAGTGATCCTGACAAAAATACATTACTTCCGTTGATAATGAAAATGTTCAATTAGTTTTATGAAATCCGAATTGCCTTTTGATATCATATAGTGAAACTGTTATGTAAATAGAATAATAATTGCCACTTTTATAGACCAAAAACCTTGAAAAGTGACTTGTAGACAATCGCCTATTTCTCTGCAACCGCACAAGTTAGAAACCATTTTGTGGTATCTGTATGATCGTATGGGTCCAATCTATTTGTTTATTGGAATCAAATATCATAATTTTGAAAACATTACAAATCAGACTCATTTGAATAAAATATCTGTTTTGAAGGCTAAAAATTCAGTTTTTGCCAAAATGGCATCACTTCCGGTGATACCAAAAAATTTAAATTAGTTCTATGAAATCGTAAATGGCATAAGACATCATATGGTGAACATTTTATGAAAATCGAATATTAACTGATTCTTTTAGAGCCAAAATAAAGTAAAAAGTGACTTGTGGAAAATCGTCCATTTCTCTGCAACCGTACAAGTTAGAAACCATTTTGTGGTATCTATATGATCGTATGGGTTCATTCTATTTGTTGATGGGAACCAAATTTCATAATTCTAAAAATATTACAAATAATACTCATTTGAATAAAAAATGTATTTTTAAGGCTAAAAATCCAGTTATTTCCTAAATGACGTCACTTCCGGTGACAGTGAAAGTGTTAAAATGGTTTGGAATAGTAGACTGTGGAAATAGGCAACAGACAGTGAAAAGAAATTGAAAATCGAATAATAATTTATTCTTTTACAGCCAAAATAACGTGACAAGTGACTCATGCAAAATTGCCTATTTCTCGGCAACTGGTCATATTACAAACTAAATTTCACATACATTCTCTTCGTATGGATTATTGCTACAAGTTTTTGAAAGTATCGAAGAAATATTTTAATATATGAAGACACTGGATGGGTTGTAAATAGCTTATTTTTACCCCTTTTTTTACCTTTTAATCGAAATGGCCCGAAAACAAAATCGAAATTAAAAAAACTGAGTCCGAGATTTTGTGCACCTTTACAGGGCGCATCTTTTGAGTAAGATCAGATTTGTAGAAAATAGTATTTGCTTTCAAAAAGTGGTACCGAACTGTCAATATTGCAGTTTTTGCAGAATTTACATCACTTCCGGTGCCTTCAGGAAACTTTACCGGTAACAAAAAAATGACATTTTGAACCACGGAACATATGAACATGGTTTTATACAAATCCAACAATAAATAATTAATGTAGGACTGAAAAACTGAATTAGCCAATAGCGGCCAAGGAAAATTACGGAACCAAAAAATGTTGACATTTTTGCTCAAATCAGATGACTCTTTAACATTGGTTAAAATGTCATATATAAATATTAATAAATAAAAAAGTTTTTTGTAAAAATTTAAATTTTCAAAATTTGGCGCCTAATATCTTCCAAGATTCGTCGAAAATCAAAAATCAGAAGTAACATAGCTATGTCCCCTGTTTCTGGCTATGTCAAAAAGCATCATATGCTAAAATATAATGATTATTGTTAATATTACGGCAATATTTCAAAAAACGGCATTTTCGGTGATTTCGGACATTTCGCAATGTCGCAGAATGCCGGGAATAGCTTTAATCTCTAAGTCACACCCACTTTCCCAGTAAAACTGAAGACATTGTATCGATCCGACAAGTAGTTGCTGAGATATAAACAAATTGGAAAAAAAAAATAATAATAACTAGACCTGCAAGCAGCACTGAACCGGCTTTCAGGAATCATACAGGAAGTTTATCATACCATAGCCGATCCATTGAGCTACCAAACTATACTTTAGGTTGTTTTGCTTTAGTGACACCCTCTATCATATGTAAAAGTAATATTTGCTGGCGAAAAGACCAGTCAAAATTGTAAATTATGGCAAAATTAAGTCACTTCCGGTGCCGAAAGAAATTTTTATAGGTGAAAAATAAGTCGAAAATTCGCAACATACAAAATCCAAACGTTGTTTTATACATTTCGGGCAATAAATAATTAACCTATAACCCATAAACTGAAATTAAGAAGGTAAAAAACTTAAAAGTGACCCTGGGAAAATTGGTTATTATTCGACAAGGGAACATGCTAGAAGCCTTTTCTTGATATCAATATGATGGTATTGATTCACTCTTACTGCCCATTAGAGTCAGGCGTTATAAAATTAAACGAATAATGAAAATAAATCACTTCTAAAAAATGTTTGTTTTGAAGGCTAAAAATACGTTTTTTTGCAAAAATTACATTACTTCCGGTGATATTGAAAATGTTAACTTGGTTCATAGAAGTCATAAATTGCATAAGGTATCAAATGGTAAAAAAATTATAAAAATCGAATAATAATTGACACTTTTATATACCAAAAACCTTGAAAAGTGACTTATAGAAGATCGCCTATTTCTCTGTAAACGTACAAGTTAGAAACCATTTTGTGGTATCTGTATGGTCTTATGGCTTCATTCTATTCGTTGATGAGAATCAAATATCATAATTTTAAAAATATTATAAGGTAGACTGATTTGAATAAAATTTTAGTTTTTTAGGTTAAAAATACAGTTTTTGCCCAAATGACGTCATTTCCGGTCACAGTGAAAATGTAAAATTGGATTGACCTAGTCCAAATTGGCATTAGGCATCAAATGGGAAAAAAATATTGCAAATCGAATAATAATTCACTCTTGCATAGGCAAAATAACGTGAAAAGTGATGCATGCAAAATTGCATATTTCTCGGCAACTGCTCATATTACAAACTAATTTTCGCATACATTCTCTTCGTCTGGATTATTGCTACGAGTTTATGAAAATTACAAATAAATATTTCAAAATATGAAGACGCTGAATGAATTGTAAATAACTGAATTTTACACTTTATTTTACATTTTATTCGAAATTGCCCGAAAATGAAATTGAAATTAAAAAATTTGAGCTAAGGATTTTGTGCACCTTTGCAGGGTGCATCCTTTTAAGTATATCAGTTTTGAAAAAAAATAATATTTGCTTTCAAAAAGTGGTACCTAACTGTCAAAATTGTAGTTTTTGTTAATATTACGTCACTTCCGTTGCCGACAGAAAAATTTCACCGTAACAAAAAAAATTACAATTGGGACCACGGAGCATATGAACTTTGTTTTATACAAATCGAACAATAAATAATTTTTCTGGGTACGAAAAACTAAATTAGCCGATGGCGGCTAACACAAATTACCGAGACAATTTTTTTTTCTCATTTCTGCTCAAGTAGGATGATAGTTTAACCCCGTGTAAAATATCATCAAAAAATATTCATAAATAAAAAAGATTTTCGTAAAAAAAATAATTTTTTTCAAAATATCGGACATTTTTTCGACTACTTCCGGTTTTACGATCGTTGTTGTGATAGCTTTACGAAGTTCTTTGGATACTTAACTTTCTGTACCAGAAATGTCAGAAACATCCATTGAGCAGTTTTGAAAAAAAAAAGATAAACTAAAGAGCGTTTACAAAAATTTAACGATTTTTCAATTTTTTCAAAGTTTGATGCCATTTTTGGACCACCTATATTATTTCAATGCTTTTCATTTTTGATTCACTATATAGACAACCGATAGGACTTTGAGTAAGAAAAGTTTAAGAAAAATCTGCGGCTTCGTTTTCGAGAAAAGGACGTCTCAGAATGTTAAAAAATCGGAAAATACTAGATTTTTGGCACACAATAATTTATTTCCTTAACATCGATATAGTATTATTTAGATACCATATGATGGTCCATTAATAGGGCTATCCAACGACACTTTAGTTCTTTTGGTCCGCTATTACCTAAGGGAGAAATCAAGTTTTTTGCAAGTGGGACATAGTTTTTAACCTTTTTTTACATTTTTTGAATACTTCCGGTATGGTTATTATTGTCGATATAGTTTTGATAACCGGTTTAGGCACTAAAATAGCCACAGGGCTCTGTAATGATATATTACATTATCTGATCAGATAAAATGCCCCTGAGAAATCCTAGGTTCAAAAGTGCCAAAAATGCAAAAAATTTAAAATATCGAAAATTAAATTTCAATAACTACATACATATTATACATCGATAGAATCGTAATTAGGTCAGCTATCTGAATATACAATTTTTAAAATAGCAGAGCATTTTCCAAAATTTCACGATTTTTCGACTTTTTTCGATTTTCAGTCCGTTATTTCACCTTTTCCAGATATTTCAAAGTCGTAATGGAATGTTTCGTACACAAGACTACTGCAAGGTCTCTCGATAGAGAAAGTTTCATAAAAAACTGTGGAGCAGTTTTCGAGATACAGGCATCTAAAAACGCTCCAAATCAGAAAATACTTGATTTTCAGCGAGCCATATTTTGCTTCCTGCTGATCGTGTCCGTACGAATTGGGTATCATTCAGTGGTCCAATTACCGCCCGACCAAATGATACCTTAATTTGTTTAATCCGTTGATATTGGACGGAAAAATCGTGTTTTTACCCAAAACACCAATTTTTCACGTTTTTTTCAAAATATCGCATAGTATTTCGACTTCTTCCGGTTTACGGATTGTTGTTGAAATTGCTTTAAACGGTGGTTTGACCATATTACTTCATGTTCCAGGAATTTCAGAAACGTCGATCCGGCCGTAAAACGAAACTTAAGCTCACAAAATGTGAAGAAAATTCGAAAAAAATCGAAAAATAAAGGGCGATGACTCTGAATGAAACTTATATTACTGGAACCGTATTGCCTTCAGGTATCCAAAAATGTAGGTCAAATTTGAAAATTTTGAAAAATAACAAAAAATGTGTCTTAAACAACATATTTTCATTTTTCGAATGCTAGAAGTCAGCGGCGAAGTTTCTAAATTGCAAAATTTTCAACTGCTATCGTCCGAGAAAAGACTCAGGGTTTCCAAAAATATAATTTGTATGAAAATAGGTACAGAATTGACGAATCTACGGCCGTTTTTTAATTTTTTGGCACCGCACAAAATTCGGCCACTTCCGGTCTGCACAGAAGTTTCAAATACAGTGGAAGGGATGGCCACTATATGGTTTCCTGATAGAAAATTACGTCCCAGATCTGTATCTGTTACAGACACTGAGAAATAGGCTCCCCCGAAAAATAAAATAATAATAATAAATAACTAGACCTGCAAGCAGCACTGAACCGGCTTTCAGGAATCATACAGGAAGTTTATTATACCATAGCCGATCCATTGAGCTACCAAACTATACTTTAGGTTGTTTTGCTTTAGTGACACCCTCTATCATATGTAAAAGTAATATTTGCTGGCGAAAAGACCAGTCAAAATTGTAAATTATGGCAAAATTAAGTCACTTCCGATGCCGAAAGAAATTTTTATAGGTGAAAAATAAGTCGAAAATTCGCAACATACAAAATCCAAACGTTGTTTTATACATTTCGGGCAATAAATAATTAACCTATAACCCATAAACTGAAATTAAGAAGGTAAAAAACTTAAAAGTGACCCTGGGAAAATTGGTTATTATTCGACAAGGGAACATGCTAGAAGCTTTTTCTTGATATCAATATGATGGTATTGATTCACTCTTACTGCCCATTAGAGTCAGGCGTTATAAAGTTAAACGAATAATGAATATAAATCACTTCTAAAGAATGTTTGTTTTGAAGGCTAAAAATACGTTTTTTTGCAAAAATTACATTACTTCCGGTGATATTGAAAATGTTAACTTGGTTCATGGAAGTCATAAATTGCATAAGGTATCAAATGGTAAAAAAATTATAAAAATCGAATAATAATTGACACTTTTATATACCAAAAACCTTGAAAAGTGACTTATAGAAGATCGCCTATTTCTCTGTAAACGTACAAGTTAGAAACCATTTTGTGGTATCTGTATGGTCTTATGGCTTCATTCTATTCGTTGATGAGAATCAAATATCATAATTTTAAAAATATTAAAAGGGAGACTGATTTGAATGAAATTTTAGTTTTTTAGGTTAAAAATACAGTTTTTGCCCAAATGACGTCATTTCCGGTCACAGTGAAAATGTAAAATTGGCTTGACCTAGTCCAAATTGGCATTAGGCATCAAATGGGAAAAAAATATTGCAAATCGAATAATAATTCACTCTTGCATAGGCAAAATAACGTGAAAAGTGATGCATGCAAAATTGCATATTTCTCGGCAACTGCTCATATTACAAACTAATTTTCGCATACATTCTCTTCGTCTGGATTAGTGCTACGAGTTTATGGAAATTACAAATAAATATTTCAAAATATGAAGACGCTGAATGAATTGTAAATAACTGAATTTTACACTTTATTTTACATTTTATTCGAAATTGCCCGAAAATGGAATTGAAATTTAAAAATATGAGCTAAGGATTTTGTGCACCTTTGCAGGGTGCATCCATTTAGTTATATCAGTTTTGAAAAAAAATAATTTTTGCTTTCAAAAAGTGGTACCGAACTGTCAAAATTGTAGTTTTTGTTAATATTACTTCACTTCCGTTGCCGACAGAAAAATTTCACCGTAACAAAAAAAATTACAATTGGGACCACGGAGCATATGAACTTTGTTTTATACAAATCGAACAATAAATAATTTTTCTGGGTACGAAAAACTAAATTAGCCGATGGCGGCTAACACAAATTACCGAGACAATTTTTTTTCTCATTTCTGCTCAAGTAGGATGATAGTTTAACCCCGTGTAAAATATCATCAAAAAATATTCATAAATAAAAAAGATTTTCGTAAAAAAAATAATTTTTTTCAAAATATCGGACATTTTTTCGACTACTTCCGGATTTACGATCGTTGTTGTGATAGCTTTACGAAGTTCTTTGGATACTTAACTTTCTGTACCAGAAATGTCAGAAACATCCATTGAGCAGTTTTGAAAAAAAAAGATAAACTAAAGAGCGTTTACAAAAATTTAACGATTTTTCAATTTTTTCAAAGTTTGATGCCATTTTTGGACCACCTATATTATTTCAATGCTTTTCATTTTTGATTCACTATATAGACAACCGATAGGACTTTGAGTAAGAAAAGTTTAAGAAAAATCTGCGGCGTCGTTTTCGAGAAAAGGACGTCTCAGAATGTTAAAAAATCGGAAAATACTAGATTTTTGGCACACAATAATTTATTTCCTTACCATCGATATCGTATTATTTAGATACCATATGATGGTCCATTAATAGGGCTATCCAACGACACTTTAGTTCTTTTGGTCCGCTATTACCTAAGGGAGAAATCAAGTTTTTTGCAAGTGCGACATAGTTTTTAACCTTTTTTTACATTTTTTGAATACTTCCGGTATGGTTATTATTGTCGATATAGTTTTGATAATCGGTTTAGGCACTAAAATAGCCACAGGGCTCTGTAATGATATATTACATTATCTGATCAGATAAAATGCCCCTGAGAAATCCTAGGTTCAAAAGTGCCAAAAATGCAAAAAATTTAAAATATCGAAAATTAAATTTCAATAACTACATACATATTATACATCGATAGAATCGTAATTAGGTCAGCTATCTGAATATACAATTTTTTTTTTGAAAATCTCTTAAAATAAAAAAATAGCAGAGCATTTTCCAAAATTTCACGATTTTTCGACTTTTTTCGATTTTCAGTCCGTTATTTCACCTTTTCCAGATATTTCAAAGTCGTAATGGAATGTTTCGTACACAAGACTACTGCAAGGTCTCTCGATAGAGAAAGTTTCATAAAAAACTGTAGAGCAGTTTTCGAGATACAGGCATCTAAAAACGCTCCAAATCAGAAAATACTTGATTTTCAGCGAGCCATATTTTGCTTCCTGCTGATCGTGTCCGTACGAATTGGGTATCATTCAGTGGTCCAATTACTGCCCGACCAAATGATACCTTAATTTGTTTAATCCGTTGATATCGGACGGAAAAATCGTGTTTTTACCCAAAACACCAATTTTTCACGTTTTTTTCAAAATATCGCATAGTATTTCGACTACTTCCGGTTTACGGATTGTTGTTGAAATTGCTTTAAACGGTGGTTTGACCATATTACTTCATGTTCCAGGAATTTCAGAAACGTCGATCCGGCCGTAAAACGAAACTTAAGCTCACAAAATGTGAAGAAAATTCGAAAAAAATCGAAAAATAAAGGGCGATGACTCTGAATGAAACTTATATTACTGGAACCGTATTGCCTTCAGGTATCCAAAAATGTAGGTCAAATTTGAAAATTTTGAAAAATAACAAAAAATGTGTCTTAAACAACATATTTTCATTTTTTCGAATGCTAGAAGTCATTCGGCCACTTCCGGTCTGCGCAGAAGTTTCAAATACAGTGGAAGGGATGGCCACTATATGGTTTCCTGATAGAAAATTACGTCCCAGATCTGTATCTGTTACAGACACTGAGAAATAGGGTCCCCCGAAAAATAAAATAATAATAATAAATAACTAGATCTGCTACTGTCCCATGCAGATATGAAAGCTTTCATATTCATCGTCACGTGTCATTGATTGTATCAAGTATCCTAAATAAAAGGATAAGAAGAAAAAATTATCAAAATTGGTCAAAAACTCGCAAAATTACAACTCTAAATATAGTATGAAACATTGCACCCAGGCATAACAATAATCTGAAAACTAAAGGGAAATAACCGAAACTTGTATTACTGTAATGAGACGGATGAGAAAATGAAATGAAAATTGCCGGAAAAAAATTAAAAATGGCAGGTTGGACAGGCGACCTTACTCCTTGTCACATACAACCGGGCATTCGAAAAGACGCAAGTTAACTCAATGACAGGCGCGCGTGCTAACCATTCAGCCGCCCTTTGAAATCAGACACGTGCAATATGTCATATAGGAAGAATAACAAGCCGCTCACAACAAAATGGTAAATTAATGAGTTTAGGGCAAAAAGGCGTCTACAGCACCCGGTGTTCCCAGGCGTTCACCCATCCTAGTACTACCCGGGCCCGACGTTGCTTAACTTCAGTGATCGGACGAACCCGTGGACAGAACCCGTAGTTGCTGATTGTGTCTGGAACAACTGTACTAAAGAAAAAAGTGACCAACTAGAATCGCTACATTTAGACGCTATTCGAACTATTACAGGCCTCCCTCGTGGTACTTCTCATAATTTACTTTATAATGAATCTGGATTCTCCTCTCTTTTAAAAAGACGCTACGAACATAAAATGGTTTTATTTTTCAAAATTATCAATCTTCAAACACCCTCGTATCTATTCGATTTAGTCCCCCAATCTATAGCGTCCAGTAAACCATATCGACTCAGAAACTCCAATAATCTAATGAGTATTAACTGTAAATCTAATCTTGATCAAAACTCGTTTTTCCCATCATCAGTACAAGAATGGAATCGTCTTGATGAAAACGTCAAAGCTTCAAATTCAATCTCTTCATTCAAATTTCAAATTAGAAAAACATATGGCAAACCTAAATACAATGATCTCTTCAATTTTGGTGACAGGTCGTTACAAATTATTCTTTCTAAATTACGCAACTCTAAATCTGACCTAAATCATCATAAATGCCTCATGTATGTATCTGACCATCCATCCTGTTTATGCGGAAACAGATGTGAATCTAGTGAACATTATTTCTTTCAGTGTCGCCTTTTTATACACCAACGCAGACTCACTATCGATACATTGGATGACCATTTCAAGAATATTAATTCACTTTTGTTTGGGATTGACAATCTTCCTAAAATTAAAAATGTGTCTGTACTTTCAGTAGTTCACCAATATATAGCTCTAACCAAACGCTTCAAATCTCGGAAATGAATGTGCCTCCGCTCTGCAAATCACCATTACAACTTGTATATGCGAAAAATGGTTATTACTAGTTTGATCACCTCCTAATCTCCTTTGCACAATCCATAGGTAACCCAGGGTCACGCGAGAAATGTGTAATCAATAACATTGAAACTGCTAAAATAAAAGTATTCTTACAAGCTTTTGGTGCGTGTTTTGCTTTTTGGGTTTTCTGGCGTTGCGTCCCAAACTACTTTCTAATTCAAATCTCTATTCACCCCCCCCCCCCCCACATCAATGTCCCTATCCTTCGCTACAATTTTTTCTTTCTCTTATTTTATTCGATTTTCCTTATTTTTTTTTACTCAACACATTTTCTTCTTTCCACCGTTAACTATGAAACCCTAATCTAGATAATAATTTTTATTTTATTACACTGCCAGCTGATCATTTAAAATTTATATTCAATACATACTATTCTGGAAGCATTTTTATATAAGCATTTAGTTGCTTGATACTGTATCCAATTTATTCATATTATTCCCTCCATCGTTGTATATAAGAATTCTGAATAAATACTTTTAAATCACAACCCGTAGTTATACATACTTGAATTGACCCACTTATTGATTTTTTTTTTTTTGGGGGGGGGGGGGTTGTCGGTTTTAAAAAGGCGTCTACAGCACCCGGTGTTCCCAGGCGGTCACCCATCCAAGTACTGACCGGGCCAGACGTTGCTTAACTTCAGTGATCGGACGAGAACTGGTGTTCTCAACGTGGTGTGGCCGTAGACGAGAGCAGGTGGACAGAACCCGTAGTTATACTTACCTGAATTGACCCGCTTATTGATTTTTTTTCCCAGGCGGTCACCCATCCAAGTACAGACCGGGCCAGACGTTGCTTAACTTCAGTGATCGGACGAGAACTGGTGTTTTCAACGTGGTATGGCCGTAGACGAGAGGGGGTGGACAGAACCCGTAGTTATACTTACCGGAATTGACCCGCTTATTGATTTTTGGGGCGGTTTTTGTCGGTTTTAAAAAGGCGTCTATAGCACCCGGTGTTCCCAGGCGGTCACCCATCCAAGTACTAACCGGGCCCGACGTTGCTTAACTTCAGTGATCGGACAAGAACTGGTGTTTTCAACGTGGTGTGGCCGTAGACGAGAGAAGGTGGACAGAACCCGTAGTTATACTTACCTGAATTGACCCGCTTATTGATTTTTTTTTAGGGGGGGGGGGCGGTTTTAAAAAGGCGTCTACAGCACCCGGTGTTCCCAGGCGGTCACCCATCCAAGTACTGACGGGGCCCGACATTGCTTAACTTCAGTGATCGGACGAGAACTGGTGTTTTCAACGTGGTGTGGCCGTAGACGAGAGAACGTGGACAGAACCCGTAGTTAAGAAATCGAGAGTCTAATAGCTAGCCTGTTGTGTGAAATCATTGTATCATTTTTTTTTAAATATCAGGGGTAGCAGAAAAAAGAGATCGAAAATCCAAAAAGTCGTATTTTTACGATTTGGAGCATTTTTAAAGGCCCTTTTCTCTAAAGTCAACATAATATTTTGGGGGAACTTCTTCTACAAAGAGTGTTATCGGTAGTCTTTTATATGAAACCATAGATCAACAGTCCAAAATAACAGGAGTAGTAGAATAAAAGGATCGAAAATTGAAAATCGCACCCTTTCATTGTTAAGCAAAACATGCAGTGTGGGTGGCTACAATCTGCACATTTAGTCATCGTATAGAGCTTATTCAACAATATAGAATTCCAACTGCTAAGGGATCTTTTACGTGCAATCCAATGTGTACACGGCGGATGGGTGGACACGCCAGAATATCGAGATGAAGTTGTAAAATTGGTCTAAACTTCCGGTTCGAAATCACAGCGACGAATTTTCGAAATTCGAAAATGTGAAACTGCAGATGAAAATGATTTTTTTCAAGGTATTCAAAGAAAAAAAAATTAGTAAAATCGGTCAAAAAATAGCAAAGTTACGACTATGCATTGTTAATTTTTCCGTTCGTAAAATTCGGTGATTTCGAATTCGCAAAACGTTTCGAAAATATATTTAATCAACAGCCACCACCCATTTTTGGGGGGGTAGGTCAAAGTTTCAGAAACATCCTATGGTTAGATTCTGTGAAATCCGATTTGCAGGAGAAAGACAAAAAAAAAATAACTAGATCTGCTACTGTCCCATGCAGATATGAAAGCTTTCATATTCATCGTCACGTGTCATTGATTGTATCAAGTATCCTAAATAAAAGGATAAGAAGAAAAAATTATCAAAATTGGTCAAAAACTCGCGAAGTTACAAATCTAAATATAGTATGAAACATTGCACCCAGTCATAACAATAATCTGAAATCAGCCATGGGAGGAAACCGAAGGACACGGAGAAAACCCACGAGGTTGGACACCATACTCCATGTCACGTGCAACCTGGAAATCGAAACGATGCCGGTTGACTCAATGACAGACGTTACGATACAGCGCGCACATGCTAACCATACAGCCATTCAGGCTCCCTAAAATTGCTGACTTATAGCAAGAAACATTTCAACCGGGCATTTCAATCGAAACAACGCCAGTTGACTCAATGACAGACGTTACGATACAGTGCGCAGGTGCTAACCATTTAGCCACGCAACCTCCCTAAATTTGGCAAATTGCTGACCTACAAGGAGAAACATTTCAACCGGGCGAAATTTTCTATTTTAACAGTTTAATTTGCACGGTACCTTTAATTATCAACCGAATATTACAAAACTTTTAAAAATAAGCTCCCCTTGACCAGCTTAATCGTTCGCAATAAACGTTTGCCACCTAAAATGAGCAAATTGGTGACTTTAAAGTGAGAAACATTACTACCGGGCGAAATTTTCTGTTTTATAACTTTTACAGTACAGTACAGTACAACCGATTATTACAAAACTTTAAAAATAAAAGAGAAAGAGATAAATGCGGCTTAACGTCCATTCGACAAAAACTAACATATAGATGGGACGAAAAACCAAGGTCCGGTGTACACATTGGAGTGCACGTAAAATATCCCTAAGCAGTTGGAATTCGATACTGTTGAATAATCTCTATACGATGACTATTCAAACCATTATTAATCGATGAAGGTGTTAAAATGTACACAATATAAACAGTATTAATCTAAATCAATAACATAAATGATTACAAATATTTTTTTTAGATAGTTTTAAAATAGAAAACAAATAATTATATCAAATCAAACCTATTCAATTTCAATTAATATGAGGACTGGCTGCAAAGTTCTAAGCCTATGTGTGCAAGACCTATATATTGTTGATGTTTCCTTTTATTTTTCTATATAGTTTCCATCAAAGCTCAATTTTTTCATCAGTTATTTACGGTGATTTTGGATTCGCAAAACGTTTTGAAAATATATTGATTCCAAGGCCACCACCCATTTTTGAAAGGAGGCTAACCAGAAAAGTAAAATAGATCACAAAATCACGAAGTAACACAGCTGTCAAGGTCAATTTTTTCATCAGTTGTTTTCGGTGATTTTGGATTCGCAAAACGTTTTGAAAATATATTGATTCCAAGGCCACCACCCATTTTTCAAAGGAGGCTAACCAGAAATGTATTGATTTCCCAGATTTGAGACGAAATCGCGAAACTGCGATCCATTTGATTATTTTCAAGCTGTTAATCGGAGTTATTCACGCGAAAACAAATTTGTCGGCACGGAAAACATCAAAGGCGAAATTTGAAATTTTGAAATTTGCAAATACCAAAAATTCGACAATGAGCCAGGCTATCCCCAAATGTATTAATTTCAAAGATAAGAAACGAATTCAACAAACTACGGTCTGTTCTGATAATTTACATGCCCGTTAATGTCCATTTTTCACTATTTCTGATATTCAATTCAATAGGGTGACTATCCATTGACTTAAATCAAAATTCTACTGCCAACATTTTATAGCCATCCCTTCAAGGATTCAGAAAATATAACCCCCGTGTCTGTATGTAAAATAGCAAAATGGCGTTTGAGGTTTTTACATTTCAAGATGGTGGCACTTCCGGGTTGAGCTACAAACTCCATTTTTTGTGTACGAATCAGTGGTTTCGTAGCTAGTACCTAAAAAACAAATTCAAGATGATTTGACCTATATTTCGTCGATTTTTTTGAAAATTTCGATCCTCAATTTCTCCAAGGGGAGATAATTTAGAAAATTTCTAAAGTATTTTTTCAAGTCGCATCATTAAGGTTTACTTACATATTAAATTTCATGAAAATCGTACAACTACTAAAGAAGTTGTCGAGTTGGTCTAAACTTCCGGTTCGAAATCAGAGCGACGAATTTTCGAAATTCGAAAATCCGAAATTGCAGATTTGAAGTAAATATCTCAAAGTACTCATAGAAAAAAGAATTAATTAAATAGGTCAAATAGTCACAAAGTTACAGCATTGTAGGTCAAAAGCATTCGTTCGTAAAATTCGGTGATTTCGGATTCGAAAAACGTTTTGAAAATATATTTAATCAAGGTTCGCACCCCATTTTTTTTTGGGGGGGGGGGGTAGGTCAAAGTTTCAGAAAGATCCTATGGTTAGATTCTGAGAAATCCGATTTGCAGAAAATACACAAAAAAAAAAAATAATTATAATAAAAACTAGTCCTTCGGATGGGACGAAAAACCAAGGTCCCGTGTACACATTGGAGTGCACGTAAAATATCCCTAAGCGGTTGGAATTCGATACTGTTGAATAAGCTCTATACGATGACTAAATGCGTAGATTGTAGTCAACCACACTTCATGTTTCGCTCAACAAAGAAAGGGTGCCGTTTTCAGTGTTCGATCCTTTTGTTCTTCTACTCCTGATATGTTGGACTGTTGATCGATGGTTTCATATAAAAGACTACCAATAAGACTCTTTGTAGAAGAAGTTCCCAAAAAATAGTATGTTGACTTTACGAGAAAGACCTCTAAACATGCTCCAAATTGTAAAAATACGACTTTTTGGATTTTCAATCTCTTTATTTCGGCTATCCCTGATATTTAAAAAAAATGATACAATCATTTCACACAACAGGCTACCCATTAGACTCTCTATTGACAAAAGTTTCACCGCCCTCCCTTCATTATAACCGAAGTTATCGTGCCCTAAAGAATCAACAAATCAGCATGCTTATCTCGGCTTACCCTAAGCAGAAAATGCTCATCTTTGAACTCAATCATAACATTGACCTAGTGAACATCTACACCAAGTTTGAACATTCTAGCTTAATTAGAAGGAGAGTTATTGTGTTCCGAAGTCCGGGCCTTTCAAATTGCTTCTATTTTTCATTTTCAATTCAAAATTGTGACCATCACATGACCGAAATCAAAATTCTGCTCCCTACGATTTTTGGGCCATCCTTCAAGGATTCAGAAAATATAACTCCCGTGTCTGTAAGTAAGATAGCAAAAAAGCCTTAGTGATTTTTCACGTTTAAAGATGGTGGCACTTCCGGTTCGATCGACAAACTCCATATTTTGTGTACGAATCAGTAATTCCTTGTCTAGTATCAAAAAAAAAAATTAGGTCATTCTGACCTATATTTCGCCGATTTTTTTGAAAATTTTGATCCTTAATTTCACCAAGGGGAGATAATTTAGAAAATTTCTAATTATATTTTTGAAGTCACATTGGTAGGATCTACTTATATACTAAATTGAATGAAAATCGCACAACTATTAAAGAAGTTGTCAAATTGGTCTAAACTTCCGGTTCGAAATCACAGCGACGAATTTTCGAAATTCGAAAATGTGAAACTGCTGATGAAAATGATTTTTTTCAAGGTATTCAAAGAAAAAAGATTTAGTAAAATCGGTCAAAAAACAATAAAGTTACGACTATGCAATGTCCATTTTGTCGTTCGTAAATTTCGGTGATTTCGGATTCGTAAAACGTTTTGAAAATATATTTAATCGACAGCTACCACCCATTTTTGGCGGGGGAGGTAAAAGTTTCATAAAGATACTGTGGCTAGATTCTGAGAAATCCGATTTGTGGATAAAACACAAAAAAAAAATAATAATAATCTTAACAGAAACAATAAGCTTTCATATGTAATATGAAAGCTTAATAATAATCTTAACAGAAACAATAAGCTTTCATATGAAATATGAAAGCTTAATAATAATTTTAGTAATCACAATAGGCTTTCAGACGAAAGTCTGAAAGCCTAATAACTAGACCTGCAAGCAGCACTGAACCGGCTTTCAGGAATCATACAGGAAGTTCATTATACCCTAGCCGATCCATTGAGCTACCAAACTATACTTTAATTGTTTTGCTTCAGTGACACCTTCTATCATATGTAAAAGTAATATTTGCTGGCGAAAAGACAGGTCAAAATTGTAAATTATGGCAAAATTACGTCACTTCCGGTGCCGAAAGAAATTTTTATAGGTGAAAAATAAGTCGAAAATTCGCAACATAGAAAATACAAACTTTGTTTTATACATATCGGGCAATAAATAATCAACCTATAACGCATAAACTGAAATTAAGAAGGTATAAAACTTAAAAGTGACCCTGGGAAAATTGGCTATTATTCGACAAGGGAACATGCTAGAAGCCTTTTCTTGATATCAATATGATGGTATTGATTTAATCTTACTGCCCATTAGAGTCAGACGTTATAAAGTTAAACGAATAATAAATATAAATCCCTTCAAAAAAATGTTTGTTTTGAAGGCTAAAAATACGTTTTTTGCAAAAATTACATTACTTCCGGAGATATTGAAAATGTTAATTTAGTTCATAGAAGTCATAAATGGCAGAAGGCATCAAATGGTAAAAAAATTATAAAAATCGAATAATAATTGACACTTTTATAGACCAAAAACCTTGAAAAGTGACTTATAGAAGATCGCCTATTTCTCTGTAACCGTACAAGTTAGAAACCATTTTGTGGTATCCGTATGGTCGTATGGCTTCATTCTATTCGTTGATGGGAATCAAATATCATAATTTTAAAAATATTATAAGGCAGACTCATTTGAATAAAATATTTGTTTTTTAAGTTAAAAATACAGTTTTTGCACAAATGACGTCATTTCCGGTCACAGTGAAAATGTAAAATTGGCTTGACCTAGTCCAAATTGGCATTAAGCATCAAATGGAAAAAAAATATTGCAAATCGAATAATAATTCACTCTTTTATAGGCAAAATAACGTGAAAAGTGATGCATGCAAAATTGCATATTTCTCGGCAACTGCTCATATTACTAACTAATTTGCGCATACATTCTCTTCGTCTGGATTATTGCTACGAGTTTATGAAAATTACAAATAAATATTTCAAAATATGAAGACACTGAATGAATTGTAAATAACTGAATTTTACACTTTATTTTACATTTTATTCGAAATTGCCCGAAAATGAAATTGAAATTAAAAAATCTGAGCTAAGGATTTTGTGCACCTTTGCAGGGTGCATCCTTTTAGTTATATCAGTTTTGAAAAAAAATAATATTTGCTTTCAAAAAGTGGTACTGAACGGTCAAAATTGTAATGTTTGTTAATATTACGTCACTTCCGTTGCCGCCAGAAAAATTTCACCGTAACAAAAAAAATTACAATTGGGACCACGGAGCATATGAACTTTGTTTTATACAAATCGAACAATAAATAATTTTTCTGGGTACGAAAAACTAAATTAGCCGATGGCGGCTAACGCAAATTACCGAGACAATTTTTTTTCTCATTTCTGCTCAAGTAGGATGATATTTTTAACCCTGTGTAAAATATCATCAAAAAATATTCATAAATAAAAAAAGTTTTCGTAAAATAAATATTTTTTTTCAAAATATCGTACATTTTTTCGACTACTTCCGGTTTTACGATCGTTGTCGTGATAGCTTTACGAATTTCTTTGGATAATTAACTTTCTGTACCAGAAGTGTCAGAAACATCCATTGAGTAGTTTTGGAAAAAAAGATAAATTAAAGAGCGTTTCCAAAAATTTAACGATTTTTCAATTTTTTTCAAAGTTTGCGGCCATTTTTGGACCATTTATATTATTTCAATGCTTTTCATTTTGGATTCACTATATAGACAACCGATAGGACTTTGAGTAAGAAAAGTTTAAGAAAAATCTGTGGCGTCGTTTACGAGAAAAGGGCGTCTCAGAATGTTAAAAAATCGGAAAATACTAGATTTTTGGCATACAATAATTTATTTCCTTACCATCGAAATCGTATTATTTAGATACCATATGATGGTCCATTAATAGGGCTATCCAGCGACACTTTAGTTCTTTTGGTCCGCTATTACCTAAGGGAGAAATCAAGTTTCTCGTAAGTGCGACAATGTTTTTAACCTTTTTTTTCATTTTTTGAATACTTCCGGTATGGTTTATTATTGTCGGAATAGTTTTAATAGCCGGTTTGGGCACTAAAATAGCCACGGGGCTCTGTAATGATATATTACATTATCTGATCAGATAAAATGCCTCTGAGAAATCCTTTGTTCAAAAGTGCCAAAAATGCAAAAAATTTAAAATATCGAAAATTAAATTTCAATAACTACATACATATTATACATCGTTAGAATCGTAATTAGGTCAGCTATCTGAATATACAACCTTTTTTTGAAAATCTCTTAAAATAAAAAAAATAGTAGAGCATTTTCCAAAATTTCACGATTTTTCGACTTTTTTTGATTTTCAGTCCCTTTTTTTATCGTATTCCAGACATTTCAAAGTCTTATTGGATGGCATAATTCACAAGACTATTGAATGGACTCTCGATAGAGAAAGTTAAAAAAAAAAGTTGCGGTTAAGTTTTCGAGATACAGGCGTCCAAAAACGCTCCAAATCAGAAAATACTTGATTTTCAGCGTGCCATATTTTGCTTCCTGCTGGTCGTATCCGTACAAATTGGGTATCATACGATAGCACAATACTATTGCAGTCCAATGGTACCCTAATTTGTTTAGTCCATTGATATCGGACGGAGAAATCGCGTTTTTCCCCAAAATACCCATTTTTATCATTTTTTTCAAAATATCGGACATTATTTCGACCACTTCCGGTGTACAGATTATTGTTGAAATTGCTTTATTCCTTGCAATGGTCATTTGGCTTCATGCCTCAGAAATTTCAGAAACGTCAATTCGGCCATAAAATGGAACCCGAGCTCACAAAATGGGTAGAAAATTCGAAAAAAATCGAAAAATAAAGGGCGATAACTCTGAATGAAACTTATATTACTGGAATCGGATGGACTTCAGGTATCCAAAAATGTAGGTCAAATTTCAAAATTTTGAAAAATAACAAAAATTGTCTCTCAAACAACATTTTTCATTTTTTGATCGGAAGAAGTCAGCGATGAAGTTTCGAAATATCGAAATTTTCAACTGCTATCGTCCGAGAAAAGACTCAGGGTTTCCGAAAATGTCATTTGTATGAAAATAGGTACAGAATTGACGAATCTACGGCCATTTTTTGATTTTTGACACCGCACGAAATTCGACCACTTCCGGTCTGCGCAGAAGTTTCAAATATAGTTTATCAAGTAGCCAACACATGGTTTCCCGATAGAGAATTAGGTCCCAGATCGGTATCTGTTACAGGCACTGAGAAATAGGCTCCGGCGAAAAAAAAAATAATAATAACTAGACCTGCAAGCAGCACTGAACCGGCTTTCAGGAATCATACAGGAAGTTTATTATACCATAGCCGATCCATTGAGCTACCAAACTATACTTAAGTTGTTTTGCTTCAGTGACACCCTCTGTCATATGTAAAAGTAATATTTGCTGGCGAAAAGACCGGTCAAAATTGTAAATTATGGCAAAATTACGTCACTTCCGGTGCCGAAAGAAATTTTTATAGGTGAAAAATAAGTCGAAAATTCGCAACATACAAAATACAAACTTTGTTTTATACATATCGGGCAATAAATAATTAACCTATAACCCATAAACTGAAATTAAGAAGGTAAAAAACTTAAAAGTGACCCTGGGAAAATTGGCTATTATTCGACACGGGAACATGCTATAAGCCTTTTCTTGATATCAATATGATGGTATTGATTTAATCTTACTGCCCATTAGAGTCAGACGTTATAAAGTTGAACGAATAATAAGTATAAATCCCTTCAAATAAATGTTTGTTTTGAAGGCTAAAAATACGTTTTTTGCAAAAATTACATTACTTCCGGTGACATTGAAAATGTTAACTAGGTTCATAGAAGTCATAAATGGCATAAGGCATCAAATGGTAAAAAAATTATAAAAATCGAATAATAATTGACACTTTTATAGACCAAAAACCTTGAAAAGTGACTTATAGAAGATCGCCTATTTCTCTGTAACCGTACAAGTTAGAAACGATTTTGTGGTATCTGTATGGTCGTATGGCTTCATTCTATTCGTTGATGGGAATCAAATATCATAATTTTAAAAATATTATAAGGCAGACTCATTTGAATAAAATATTTGTTTTTTAGGTTAAAAATACCGTTTTTGCCCAAATGACGTCATTTCCGGTCACAGTGAAAATGTAAAATTGACCCGACCTAGTCCAAATTGGCATTATGCATCAAATGGAAAAAAAATATTGCAAATCGAATAATAATTCACTCTTTTATAGGCAAAATAACGTGAAAAGTGATGCATGCAAAATTGCATATTTCTCGGCAACTGCTCATATTACAAACTTATTTTCGCATACATTCTCTTCGTCTGGATTATTGCTACGAGTTTATGAAAATTACAAATAAATATTTCAAAATATGAAGACGCTGAATGAATTGTAAATAACTGAATTTTACACTTTATTTTACATTTTATTCGAAATTGCCCGAAAATGAAATTGAAATTAAAAAATTTGAGCTAAGGATTTTGTGCACCTTTGCAGGGTGCATCCTTTTAAGTATATCAGTTTTGAAAAAAAATAATATTTGCTTTCAAAAAGTGGTACCTAACTGTCAAAATGGTAGTTTTTGTTAATATTACGTCACTTCCGTTGCCGACAGAAAAATTTCACCGTAACAAAAAAAAATACAATTGGGACCACGGAGCATATGAACTTTGTTTTATACAAATCGAACAATAAATAATTTTTCTGGGTACGAAAAACTAAATTAGCCGATGGCGGCTAACGCAAATTACCGAGACAATTTTTTTTCTCATTTCTGCTCAAGTAGGATGATAATTTAACCCTGTGTAAAATATCATCAAAAAATATTCATAAATAAAAAAAGTTTTCGTAAAATAAATATTTTTTTTCAAAATATCGGACATTTTTTCGACTACTTCCGGTTTTACGATCGTTGTCGTGATAGCTTTACGAATTTCTTTGGATAATTAACTTTCTGTACCAGAAGTGTCAGAAACATCCAT